>CM062817.1:420503224-423492394 GCA_031772625.1 Pinus tabuliformis
ATAAGCTACATGTACCTGACATCATGTTATCCTACTGTAAGATCCGATCTTGTAAGTTTGTCCAATAAGAACTCATAGTTGCTATGTGATTCACCTATACCCTCCTACTAAGAGCATTTGCAACCTTGTTCTCCTTACCCTTAATGTACCTGATCTCAAATTCAAGCTCACTAATCAAAGCCAACAATATAGTTTGTCCTCTCAAATACATACCTCAATCTAGTGTGCTCACTCATCAATACAAACCTCCTACTAAGAATATAGTTCCTCTTCATCTTCAACACATAGATGATCGATGCTAACTCAAGATCATGTATCGGATAATTATTTTCATGCTTATTCATTTTTCGCGACTCGTAGAACACTACCTATCCTTACTGCATTAAGACTCCACCAAGTCCTCTCTTGAAGACATTTCCACACATGAAAAACTCTTTGTCTGGATATCCAATCTTTAAAATTAGATAATTTGTCAACAATTGCTTCAATTACTCAAAACTAGTGACACATTTCAAGGTACCTTCAAATATCTTACCTTTCCTCTACAGTGACGTAAAACGATATACAACGTGAGAGAACTGATTGATGAATATCGTATAATAACTTGCTTGCCCCATAAAGTATGTTACCTCATCCACATTTCTAAGAGCTTCCCACTCCATGATAGCCCTTATCTTTTGTGGATCTACTGCTATGCCTTCCTTGGAAACAACATGTCCCAATTAATGTACCTTTGTCTGAAAGAAGCTTAATTTTCTGAGATTGGCATACAAATGATGCTCTCTAATTAATATCAACACAGTTGCTAAGTTCTCGAAATTCTCTTCCTCATTTTTAGAATATAACAAGATGTCATCAATGAATACAATAACAAACTTGTCTATATAAGGACACAATACACCCTTCATCAAGCACATAAAATTAGTTGGAGCATTAGTCAAACCAAATGGGACTACAAGAAACTCATAATTCCTATACCTTGCCCTAAAATTAGTCTTCAAGATGTCCTCTTCTTTAATGTGTACCTAATGGTATCCTAATCTCAGATCAATCTTTGAGAACATTTCTTCTCCCTTCGACTTATCAAACAAGTCATTAATCCTTGGCAATGTATACCTATTCTTGATGGCTACCTTGTTCAACTATCGTAATCAATATATAACCTTGGATACCCATCCTTTTTCTTAACAAACATCATCGGTGCACCCCCAATGTGATACACTTGGCCTAATGTATCCCTTGTCAACCATTTCCTTCAATTGTAACTTCAACTCTACTAACTCTGGAGTGCTCGTATTGTAGTCATATTAGTCCTTTGATTGGAATTAGTGCCATCAAATAGTAGGTCATTCCTTGAGAAGCACTTCCATTCTTCAATTTTAACACCAAAATTCTATAGCGAAATTCACACTTTATAATTGAAAGTTAAAATGTAATGAGATAGAAAGTGAAATGTTAATTTTTATTTTTTTTTTTTTAATCATTGGGTTTATGATTATGGGAGAAAATTAAAAAGATTCTTCACTGACCTTTTTTTTGAATCAAATATATTATTATTTGATAAGCACTTTCATTCTTCAACCTTTAGTGCGTAACCTCTGTAGGGAATCCAAAATAACAATTTAAAAGCATGCGAAAAATTCAATAACATAGATGACAAGAAATATAATACTAATCTATGAAGGAAATACAAAGATGTAAATATATCTAATTTAACTAATATATGTAAGATATAAAATCATTTCAATGGAAGCCAAATAAGAGACAATTCCTAATTGACTTGTGTTGCAAAGAAAACTATAGTATGATTACTTTTCTAGGTAGTAAAAACTAGAATAACATAATTTATTTTAAAAGGTTATATGCAGTTTCACATTACACTTATGAAGAGGTCATACAAAATCTCATCATGGACCTAAATATGCTTTGTCCTTGAGCTACCACATGCACCAACATACAACCATAACATCTAACTAATTTACCAACTTAGAGATAAACAAACTAATTTCTTGAACTACCAAATACAACCCACTCATTTTACATTTCAGATAATTTATATATAAAAGAGGAGGGCATGGTAAGCCATATCCAAATCCATATTTCTATGAACACATAAACTCCTTTACTCATGGTTGATTCCCTTCTTCACATTATATAAATTTGATATAGAATGTGGGGAAGACGTATTGGAAAAATCAAATCCCCTATTTCCAGATTCATTCAAACTATTTACATTAGAGACAAGGGCATGGAATTACATCATAATAAAATAGTTTTGTATTTCTTGAATCTAATAGAATGACTGTGAACAATAAATGGAAAATACAAATATGGAGGAAACACAATTTAGTTAGCCTTTGGTAAAAGATATAATTTAGTTCTCATTTTTGTGATATTCTCGTGCCATGAAATAAATGAGGATATCCGAATCGATGAGACACAATCGTGTTTGTTACTTGCTACCCTAATTTTAGAAGAATTTTGACTAAAGGTTTGACCAAATAATTGTGATGGGAATTTTCACCCTAGAGTTATTCTAACCAACATGGAACCATCTGGAGGCACCTTGAAGTAAAGCCCAAGATGCATATTTTTCCCTAGATGGATGTTGGTATGCGAATAAATTAGGATGATTACTGAATACGCACTTAGTGGATACAAGAAAGACAAATTATAACAATTCTATAGACAAAATTTTATTCCTATTCATATGGCCATCAAAGATAAGAAATTTCATAATACATTAACAGGTCTTACTTCAGAGAGATCTCTGAATATTTAGTTGTCGAAATCACGAGTGATGTGGGGATAGGGATAATAAAGTGGTGAATATGGAGGAGTACAGAGGAAAAAGTGGGTGTATCAGTGATGCAAAAATATGCCAAATTCTAGACTGGAGAAACTCTGTCTAATATGACTTCCACTATTATCTAATAGTTTTGTGATGAACTGACTATACATCTAAAATACAAGTAGACATGGAAGATACGCTAATATATTATGGTTCCTAAAGATGGAAGGTAAGAAAGATGAGTACCAATAATACATAAATAGAAACCAATGGTCAAGGATAAGATACAAAAGAAAGCCAAACATTATTCAAGAATATGATAAATATATAGATGGATGAAATTAGCTATAATGCTAATGTTGATTTTTTATGAAAAACAAGAATAACAATTGATTAATTCATCAAAATTTAGCAAACTACATAGAGTATTGATAAAAAAATATACATCTAAGCAAGCCACGATGCATGAACTATTGAAAATAGGGGTTTGTTTGTGATAATTTAAGATTGATACTAGATATCAAACTCATTTCCCAAAGAAGGCTAAGAGGAAACCATGCATATCTTCTAATGTAGCTAGTAGTCAAAATATACCACCTTTTAGACCCCAGAAAAGGAAAATTAGAATTAGTTCTCTAAAAGGAGAGATAAAAAAGGATTAAGCCTTCTAGATTTAATTGGAGCACAAGATGTGTAAGGAACTAGAAACTTGGCTAATGGGCATAAGGACATATCTCAAATTTCATAATATGAGAGGACGTTTTTGGAAATGTTGAAATATGTTGACTCTATCAAATATGAGAGAGAGACAAAATCCATAGGTTCTTAAGTAGGTTCCTTCATAATATAGTGATAAGACTAAGTTTGTGAACCTAAGATCCATTAGGATGCAATAAGGAAGGAAAAATACCTTAGAGATCCAAAGGGTTTGGAATAAGAAGAAGAATGCAAAAATAGAGCAAAGGAATAAATGATACAATCTCTCTTCTCTAGAAAATAGCCCTCAATAAAATAACCAAAACAACCAACACCTAATGAACCAAGAATGTAGGAATTATTGGAAAAAAATGGAAATATATCCATCTATTAAATGATGGTGATGTGCGGGAGATAACATGTTTAAGGATTTCCCTTATAAATATGCTAAAGTAGAAGTTGTGTCACATGTATAAGAAGATGATATAATGGAGGATGTGGGAAAAAGAATGCCTAGAATATATGCATGTTTGGAAAATTGACAAACCGATTACCATGCACACATGATATAAATTTAAGGTAATATTAATAACCAACCTATTGCAATTTAATTGATTATGGAGCTAGCCATAGTTATATTGATCCAAAACATGTTGAAGTGCTTAATTTGGAAAAATATAAACATGAAAGGACTTGGTTAGTTCAAATAACTATAGGGGGAAAATGAAGAATTAATGAGTTAGTAGGAAAGTACGTGATCGACATGATTTATGTAGGTACTAGAGAGATATGAACATTATTCAATCAAGATTGTATGACTACCTTAAAGGTATGAATTCACTAGTACAAAATGGCTAATTATTTACTAAAAGAATGACTAAAATTTTCATATAAACGACCATTTTTTAGTCGGTGACAAATAGTAGCTAATTTACAATATCTTATAACGTAACCAACTTTTAGTCATTTTTAGCTTAGTCATTAATTGGTTGTCTCAATTTTATCATCTAGTAATATATTTAGTAATTAATTTGGTCATTAATTTAGACATTGATTCAGTCATTTATTTCCACAATTAATGACCAAATACACAACAAAATATACTACTATATGATCACCAAAAAAAACCAATTAATGACCAAAGAAATATGACTAAAATGTTGATTGCATTATAAGATACTATAAATTAGCTACTAATATTCATATATATGCAAATTTTAGTCATCGTTTGAAACCAATTAATGACCAAAGAAATATGACTAAAGTTTGGTTGTGTTATAAGAAACTGTAAATTAGCTACTACTAGTCGTATATATACAAATTTTAGTCGTCATTTGTAATCACAAATTTATCATTTATAGTAGTTATTTATATTTTTTTATAGTTTCATATTCATTATATAAACGAGTGATTTAATAATTTATATTAGTTTCATTTACTTTCATTAATAATCATTATAAACGACTAATTTAGTCATCGTATATTCATTTTATTTGTGTTCATCATTAATCAACATAAACTAGTAATTTAGTAGTTTTAAATTAACTTTATGTGTTTATTATTAATCAACATAAATTAATTAGTATGGTTTTGTGACTAAATTAAAAAATTGTCATACAATATGCATGTTCATCTAATATGATAACACAAAGTTACATATGTTAATTATAATACTAAAAAATATCAAGTACAACTATAAATAATTTCAACCAAAAATTATATTATATGAAATGTCAAATATTACAATATGCGTTTCCAACTTTATATTGGTTGGACTATACTTTACACATGAAATCTTGTCTCATCACTTCAAATTAATATTATCGTTGTTTTTCAAAGGGCATTTCATGTGAATTCACCAACTCTAAAAAATTGACCATTAGTTTTTATGTGTGTGTCTCATGCAGGATACTGGATTTAAGAGTATCAATAGAACGATTCTCTTCTCTCTCTCTTTCTGCATTTGTGGCTCCAATGTAATTGTTCTCCTCTTTCTTCAATCCCTACTTCCTACGATCAATATTGAGTTCCTCTTCTAAAAATGAAATAAGATACAATGCAAATTATAAGACATGAAAGATGATGAACACTATAATATAAGCAAAAGTAGACTATAAAGGATTTATACGATATATACCTCAAGATTATCAATGTTAATGCCATTTTTCGCCAGAAAAGTAAGAAACTCGAACAGGTTTTCTTCAGTTGGACAATGGTGGCTCCTATGTCTCCAGATGGCCTGTATAAATAAAGAAAATAAAATGTCACAATAGAAAGTATTAAACCTTCATGAAGAGCTTAGGCACAATCTTGACAACTAAGTTACCTGCTAAAAATCTTAGGCTATAGATAACTTGTGAAAATAAATGGAAATAAAAGGACAACATATAATAAATAATGTATGCTAATTGGCTGCAAATTGCATCATAGAATAAAAAATTTCTCCTATGGATACTCATACATTTGGGTTGGTAACATGCCCCAATATGCCATGATCCTTAGGGTCCAGAGGAAATATAGCTCCTACTAACATAATGATTGATTGGTTGCATCTTGGTCATGCCTCTCCTTTATGAGTTGAAAAAGTAAAAATAACTCCATACTGAACTAATTGTACTATATAGTATCATTTTCACATGCTATCTCCACATACCTATCACAACGTTCAGATATTCCAAAAAAATGGCATTTTGGAATTGTTTCTATAACTATGCCATTTACTTCCAATGTATCTGACTTAGAACTCAAACATATAGTTCCCAATTTTCCAATTCACTTGCCATGGAGTTCACCATTTTTTGTCATGCTAATTGAATGAAGTTATCCTTGGCCTTAGGTAGATGGTTAGGTTATTGGTCAAGTTATAACTTATTAGGTCATGCAAAATCAATATAATGTACCCAAGTGCAACAATTAGACAACCAATAATTAGACTAGTAACCTAGGCATTAGGCCCTAAAGATGGTTCGATTATGGTCTAAGTTTTAACTTAGAAGGGCATGTGAACTCAGTTATTATGTACTGAAGTAGAGAAATTAGATAGCTAAAGAACTCTAGCATCTTACACCATAGGCCCTAAATATCTATAACAAATAATAATTCTCTCAACTTGAACTTTGATATTTTGTTCCTTGCATTATATTTTGGCACTTGCATATTCATTAAGAACATAAATTTCTATGTATTTGATATTGGCATTATTTTTTCACCTTTGAGGGAGGTTGATCGCCTCCTAGGCACACCATCCCCACAAATAGTGTTAATGTATTTCTAAGGTTCTCCACCAAACTTGCACACACCTGCAATATCTATTTATTTCCCGACTCCATGCTTTGAGGATGTACAATTTACGTTATTTTTATAGAATTAACTATTTTTGCTTATATCATGTTTTTCTAGAAGTGGCCTTTGTGCTCTAAATTTGTATCACAGTGACGTATTTCTGAGCCTATATAATTTAGGTTTTTTTTTACAGAATAAACTAGTTTTCCTTATATCATGTTTTTCTAGAAGTGGTCTTTGTGCTCTAACTTTGTTTCACATTGACCTATTTATGGTCAATTGTTGGAAATTAATAAAATTATATTATCCTTAGTATGTATTTCCATATACATTTGAAATTTGGTGATTGTTTCAAGTCATTTCGTAAAGAACACAATTGAATCATATACTAAACGTTATCATGTGGAAATTCCCACCATGAAAAGGTTGAAGGGAGTCCACATAACACTAGGAAATAAGGCACTCTAACCTTGCTTACCTCCTCTCAATTCAAGGCCAATGCTTTCTAACTTATGGGAGGTTTTGCAAAGTGGTATGAGGCATTAAATTAAAGTCAATGAATGATTAGAACTTATAGGTGCCTTAAATCCAACAAAATATTATTGTTATTTTTATTGTTATATTTGATTCTTCCAAACAATTTTTTTTGTCACTTTTTGTATGCCTGTTGGGTGCAGTAATTGCAGTTAAGAAAGCACCTTTAAACACTTAATTTGTCAACCCAGGGTTTTGTAGACTTCGAGGTGTAGCACAGGAAATTCCAAGAAATGATATGAACCTTCTCTAATTGTATTAATACTTCTTAAATCACAAATTTACAGAATCGAAAGAAAAGTTATGATCAAGCGGCAATTGATACTCAAAGAAAGTCTGGTGCTGGAATAAATGAAAATTACTTTTGCAGAAACTAAAATGGATTCTTAGTTCATTTTGAACAATCTTAACTAATTAAATGACCCTTTATATTTACCTTTAGTGAGCCAGTGTGATAAATAAGTGATTCAGTGTATCTTTCTTCTTTAGAGATATTCTATCCTGCACTAAACTGTTATTCATGTACTACAACAACGTTCCTGTACTAAAATGTTGTGCCTGCACTGGAATGAGGTTTAGATACCAGAATGATGTTTTGTACTTGTACTGAAGTTCTGACCTTCGTGCAAGAGTTCTAAGTCTCCAAGGCTAGAACACTCTGATCATGTACTGGATCTCAGGTTCTTGCACTAGATAATCAATGTTTCTGCACTTGGTTTCTAGATTACTTTTGGAAAATAAAAAGTGTGTTAAGTGAAATAGAGTTCAAAGAAAACAGAATATGAAAGTAAATTCTCACAAGAAGAAATATGCTTCAACCAAACATAGATTCTAGACAGGAAATGATTTTCAAAAGTTAAAGTAAATCTTTCTTTAAAACACGAAACTCTTCTATATAATTATGGAAATCATTTGGTTGTGTGAACAGGCATTTCCTGAGATAGATGTGCATGTAATTTAGATTTGGCTTTTAATGTTCTAACTTAGAGGTTTCATTCAATAATTAATCATGAAATTCAATCCTTTCTTCAAAAGTGTTCAATGGAAGCACAAACCTGTAAGTTACTATAGTGTTTATTCCATATTCATCACAACACAATTAAATCTTAAGTGAAACCTCACATATTAATAATTCCCTTAGTTTAGAAACAAACATCAATCTTTCAGGAAGGAATAAAGAACTCTTATGACAATAAACAAGTAAAAGACTTGTGAAATTGAACCAATCAACTTGCAGAATCAGAAATGCACTAGTACAGGGAGCGTGCTAGTACTGATCTTGCAGAAACGAAATCAAACATTAAAAGGAAATCTTATGTAAATTGAAATCAAATACTTCTAAGCCTACACACCATGGATCCGTAACACAATAACCGTAAATGAAATCAAATCTGTAACTTGTGAGAAAAATAAAAATAAATAACAAATTCATGCCAACACTTTAAATTAAGTTAACGTACCTTTAAGGAAAGGGAGAATGAACTAGGTTGGCCAGGCCCTAGCCAACCAGCTCGTTTCCTTGTTAATAAATTGAGAAACTTAGTTGGTCAAGGATTCATCACAACACAAATAGAAAATGAAATTGTGTACTGGAACATTCCTTTATATTTGTTTCACAAGCAAAAATACATCTTGAATCTGTTATCTAGCCCAAAGAGGCGATACTCCAAAATAATTACAATCTCTTAACAAAATTTTACCATAGCATCTCTCCCTAATTCCTATCAGAGTTTTACATTATATAGAAGCCTGTAGGCCTACGACCATAATGAAATAATAACAGTAGCTTAACTAAGCCTTTCGGTTGTTTATAGAATGCTAATCTAAGATATCTGATCGATGTCATGATCTTCAATCCACTGACTTCTCTCCTCTTTCGAGCCCAACTCAAGGTCAACTAATCCTTTTCCAAAGATACATGTTAGTTGGTGAGCTATCACGGGAGTGTAGGAATCCCCCAGCTGGTAAAGGAATCCTACCTGCACTCGACCATACTATCAAAATGATTAATAAATTTTTTCATCAAATACTTTAGGAAATAAAAATATTATTTCCAAGGATAATTAAAGGTATAAAATTCATAAATAAGTTATTAAGTCCATGACAAACCTTTAAATATGAAAATACAAAGAGGGTGTAGGAGTGTGAATGACTTTAGAAAAAGGTACATGAATGAATAGGTTCTTAGGTTAAAATAGAGGTTTAGGTCATGTGTCTAGAGTAGGATAGAGGTTTAAAAATAGGACAATTTAGCCTACAAACATCCTCCCATCCCTATTTTGTTGTGTGCCCTCACACAGCCTTTACCTGCTAAAAAAAAAAAAAAACAAGGGAGCTTTCTTTCAGTCCTGTATTTGTATGCTAATTCCTGCTCTCACTGTCTTCCTTTTCTTGCCTTGAGCCTTCTTGAGTCGTTTGGTCACCTTTCTGAGACAACCGTAGCACTTTGATGCTCTGAATTTCCATATCTTCACCTGGAATTTTTTCTCTTCACTTGTCCTTCCAGTTTTGTGTTCTTCTATTTATGCTCTATCCCTTATACTTTCAAAGTCTGGCTTGGTACCTCGAGCCCATAGATACGTTGGTTGAACTCTTCTATTTGACTGGTTAGATGGAGAGTGGGGTCTTCCTTAACAACTTCTTCTTGTGTAGGAGTTTTCTCCTCAGTTGATTCCAGACCAGTGCCAGCATCATCGAAGTTGATCTCACCCTGGTCATTATCCTCCTGCATTTCAACATCCATTGGATCCTCTGTCGGGCCTTTATCTACACTTGCACTAGGTGTCGACATCATTTTCCTTTTATCATTTTTCCAAGTAAAACTGATAACGATGTGATGTCTTCTTCATCATTATCATCCTCGCTAATCATTGTATGAGCCACAACATCCACAAGCACTGTAAGGTTGTCTGCGGCTGGTGAAGGAGGTGGGGAGTCATCCAAATTGATTGGGGAAGTCAATTGAATGTGGACTTCCTTTAAGGATATAATCCTCTTAACCGAGCTTTGGGGCCTCCTTTTTGATGTAGATAGGGTTTCAACAACGAGATCTTGCTCCTCTACCTGCACCAACTCTTCTCTGTCTTTAGTCTTGGTAGGGCTCAGGGTTAGGGTTTCAGACTTCCCCTTCTTGCTTGCACTCTTCTTGCTGGAGGATTTCCCTGCACCTCTTTTCTCTAACTCGTTCAAAAATTCTTCCTAGGTCATATTCTTGACCTCCAGTTCCTTCTTAACTAAAATTGCAATCAACCCATGATGGTATAACTTGCATGCAACTTGGCCTGTCTTACCTCTTTGAACTCATTTTGACATTTTCATCAAGCTTCTTAGCATAAAATAAGGGAAATTGATAAGCTTACCTGACTCAAAATGTAGCAACAACTGAATATGATACGAGAAGGTCAATGAGTAGCGACCCTCACAGCTGAGGAATTTTTGCAATATGTACACTAGGTATTTCAATTTTCCTTGCATGGAGGTGTGTGGCAGTCCTTTCTTCCAATCCCCTTTTGTTTTTTTCGACCACGAACTGGCGCCACTTTTTCTTCTCGATCTTTGCCTTTTTGAATCATTGCTCACCTTCTGCTGGTAATTCGGTGGCTTGTGATATATACTATTTCGTTACTTCAAATTCTAGTGATCCTACCTTGGCTTGGCTCCCGTCAAAGGTCCGAGCAAACTATAATGCCACGACCGAGTCAAAACCATTAAATTTCAGCCGAAATGGGAGGAACCTAGATTCCTGCAACAGTGGAAGATTGTTCTGGTATTCGACCATTTTCTCTAACTCTTTCACGGAATAGGGTTACATTCTCACGGGCGCCATCCTCAATTCACTGAACTCTGTCTAAAAACTTTTTAGAAATATCACATGGTCATTTAGGAGCTCTGTCTAAAACAAACCTTGTGATAACTGAGCTATCTAATCGCCACTATATTGGCCACCTCCTAACGGTCATGCTCCATCATTAAATGTAGACCTCTGGACAGATGCGATACAGATAGGTTGTGGTACAAACAAAGATAATTATTGGTGAAGACAATGGTTAAGGTGCCATGATTAATATGACACTCATGCGCGATATGGTATAAGGTCAGGTCGTCATTAATCGGTAACGAGATATTTTTTCAAAAAGGTAAGTATGGTATGACAGGTTAAATCATACACATCCCGCAATCACTTCATTATTTCACACAAGGGTGTAAATGGTACTTTAAAAAAAATATTATTTCATAACTTAACTATCCCTGTACTTAAAAGATTTCCTTCCTATTTTAGCAGATGATAAAACAAATCTTGCTCATAATAAAAAAATTATTGAATGTTATCAATCTGGAAATGGTGCAGTAATTCTGCCTGCACACGATTTTCATGAAACAAGAATAAACTTTCCAGATGCGCATACTTGCACCAAGTATTCCTACACCATATTACAAATTTTTTCACTAGAGACCATTTTTCCTACACCAGGACATGTAGTTTTGTACCTGGGAGTGCTCAATAATGTAGATTCCCACACTGAACATTTCTGCACTTGAATATTCCTGCACTAAACATTCCTACACTGAACATTCTTGCACTGAACATTCCTGCACTAAACACATATACCTGCACTAGGTATATTGTGGCCAATTTTTTTTAATAAAATTCATAGGTTGGATTCTAAAGGGTTTATTGAATCATAAAGGAGGTTTTATTACCCAGCTTTTTTTGTATCAATACATGCCTTTTGATCTACTTCATAAGCTTGAATCAGATTCTACAATATGATCCATGAGGGAGAAAAGAAGTGGGAAAGGGGGTAAATTTTCATAATGGTAAGGAGATTATGACAGGGAATTCAAGAGTGAGACTACCAAGAGGGACATATCGAAAAAGGGATCTAGGAAAAAGAATTCAGGGGAAAAGGAGGGAAGAACGAAATCGAATAGGGATAGTTTCCATGTGAAGAAAGGGGTGGTAAACTTTATGGGATAAAAAGAATAAAAATAGAGGGAATTTTACGAAAATGGAAATAGAAGAAGGGCATAATTTCACCTCAAAAATTTGCCTGGATAGTGCCGAACCAAAAGTAAATGCAGCAGGAATTGAGTGTTTCTTGCATAAAAATTTATGTGTCAGCTGTCCCAAACTTGGATTACGGCTCAGTTCCTACACTTAAAAACTTGCTTCTTCTTGGTGACAACTAGCACATATAAATATCAAGAAACATTCCCATTTTATTAAAATTTCGATCTTCCTGCCAGCATGATGGTTTTCAGGCCATCCTTCTGTGACCATGTCAGCAAACTACTTTCACAATCATAGGAAAAGATTTTTTTTTTTTTTTTTTTTATTTTGTCAATTTTTTTTAATTTTTTTTTTGAAAAGAGAAAATCAAATATGTAATAGGTTGGCATGGACACCTGCCATCTCTAGTTCAGGTTGTTGCTGCACTTGCTCGAAGAAGTCCTCGTTTGTGAGGGGTTGAAAATATACCTTGAGTCTATGCTCGTTCACAAGGAATACTGAACTTTGCCCATCAATAGTTTTGATCTCTACAACCCCATTCTCAAAAATTTTGACTACTTCATAAGGTCCCATCCAGCATGTATGGAATTTTCCTTTGAAATGTTTAAATCTAGGGTCATAAAGAAGTACTAAATCACCTAGTTGGAACTGCTTCTTCCCGATAGACTTGTCATGCCACATTTTGCATTGTTGCTACACTAACACGTTCTGTTGAATAACATCTCTTCAAATTCATCTAACTCATTTAACTGTAATAGACGTTGCTGATACGCTTATGAGAGATCTAATCCCAACTGAACTGTTGTTTGAAAGATTTTTATCTGGAACTCTATCGGAAAAAGAATTTGTTTCCCATATACCAACTCATATGGTGCATGTCATGTGCTATTCCGCCAAGTGGTTCGGTAAGACCATAAGGCTTCAGGTAACTGGCTGGCGCAATCCTTCCAATGCAGATTTACTATTTTGGTGACGATAGATTTGATCACCTTGTTGGTAGACTCCACCTGGCCGTTTTCTTGTGGGTGATATAGAGTGGAATTTCTATGTCGAATTTTGTGTTGATCCATGACTTCCTATACCATATTAGAAATACACTGCAGTCCATTGTCAGTAACAATCTCTCTAGGAACACCAAATCTAGTAAAAATTTCACTAAACAAAAATTCAACAACAACTTTTTCTGTAGCAAGAGAAATAGCTTTAGCCTCTACCCATTTTGTAACAAATTAGTGCAAACCAATATATGCTTTTTATTCATAGATTTTGGATTTGTTGGTCCTACGAAATCAATAGCCCATTTTTGAAAAGGCTCAGTCATAATCTGAGGATATAAAGGAATTTCGTTGGATTGAATAGGTTGACCCATTCACTGACAACTATTGCATCGCTTGAAATACTATTTGGCATCCTTAAACAAAGAAGGCCAAAAGTATCCAGCGCGTAAGATTTTATATGCAATTCTCTTATCATGGAAGGACCACCACAAGCTTCATCATGGGAATATTTCAGTATATCAAACACTTCTTCCTCTCTTACACATCTACGAATGATAAGATCCAGTCCAATGTAAAAGAGGTCACCTTGGACCCAAGAATATGCATCACTTTTTAATATGATATTTCGCTTTTCCCGAGAGAATAAGTGAGGTGGTGATTTTCTAGTGACTAAATAGTTAGCTATGTCAACAAACCATGGAGACTTTGTTGACATAGCAAAAATATGTTCATTGGGGAAATCATCATCAATAGGAATTACTTCACCAGGATTATTCAATCTAGAAAGATAGTCAGTGACAACATTAGATTTTCTTGGTCTATCAACAATAGTAACATTAAATTCCTGTAACAACAATAAGCACCTAGATACTCTACCTCTATTCAATGGTTTATTCATTAAATATTTTATTGTAGAATGATCAGTATGCACAAAGACTTCATATCCTGTGATGTAGTGTGTAAATTTATTGATATAAAAAATTATGGCCAAAAACTCTTTCTCTGTCACTGTATAGTTCAATTCAATGGGTGACAATTTTTTAGTGATGAAGTAAATAACATAGGATAGCCTGTTTTCTTCTTGTCCTAAAGGTATGCCAATAGCACTTTCTGAGGCATCGGAGGAAATGTGGAATGGAAGGGACCAGTTGAGACCTCTCAAAACTAGTGCATGAACTAATTTTTCCTTTAATGTCTCAAAAGACCGTTGGCAAGATGTGGACCAGAGAAACTCACTATCCTTAGCTAACAATCGGAAAAGGGGGCTAGCTATCCTTGAAAATGTCTCAATGAATCTCCTATAATAGCCCACATGTCCCAAGAATCCTCTTACTTCCCTTCGTGTTTTGGGTGCGAGAAGACATAACATAACTTCTATTTTTCCCACGTCTACTTGGATACCTTTTTCGGAAACCAAATGTCCAAGGACTACTCCTACTTTGCACATTAATCTACATTTTTTATCACTCAAAGCAAGGGGAGCCTTTTGGTAACGTAAAAGCACATTTTCTAAGTTTTTGAGGGATTCCTGGAATGAGTTATTAAACACTGAAAAATCATCCATATAGATCTCAACACACTCGAGATCAACAAAAATGACCAGCACAACCCTTTGAAAGGTAGTTGGGGTATTACATAGTCCAAAGGGAAGCACTTGGTAAGAAAATGTACCCCATGGACATGTAAAGGTAGTATTATCTTGATCTGTGGGTATGATCTGAATTTGGTTGTAACCAATGAAGCCATCTAAAAATGAAAAGTACTTTTTACCAGCAAGGGTATCTAGCACCTGATCAATAAAAGGAAGGGGAAAGTAATTCTTGAGAGTGGCTTTACTAAGTTCTCGATAATAAATGCAAATGCTCCATCTCCCATCCTTTTTTGGGACTATTACCAATGGGGAGACCCACTAGCTATTGGATATTGGATATATAAAGTTAGCATCTAAGAGTTTTTGTAATTCTTCTTTCACAACATCTCTTAGCGCAAGGTTCATGCGCCTTTGGGGTTGATGAACAGGTCGGGCTCACTCCTGAATATAAATATGGTGAGTACAGGTTTCAGGAGGTATGCCTTTCATGTCCTCGTAACTCCATGCAAAGGCATCAAGGTGATCATGCGAAAAATCAACAAGCTTCTCTCGTTGAGATGAGTCCAGATCTCAACTAATATGCAAGGATTTTCTTGAACTAATTTCAACAAGGGTAGTCTCGGGCTCAAGAGTGCAGGAAGCTGATACCAAGACTGGTGATGAGGAGGGTTGAGAATCAAAATTTTCTTGAAAATCTAGACTAAAGATTTGACGAAACATGTCAAAATTAGGATTGTGTCAAAACAAGAAATATTGTAATTCGCCCTCCTAGGTAGACTTTGTATAATGGTGGATCAAAGAAATAGGTTCAGTCTCCTCACCACTGTTGTCATAATATAACAAAAAAGTGTCCTTGATCTCCTGAATAGATCTAGCAGGAAGGTATAAGGTGAATTTCTTTTTAGAGTCTCCATGTGAAATATACATATCACTAGAGCGACATCCAATGTAAGCATTGGCTCTGGCAATCCATGGTCACCCTAGAATCAAGGGATGTCCACCCACGAGATTTTTTTGTTGAAGGACAATAAAGTCTGTAGGGTATTCCCAAGAGTCTATGGAGACAACCACATCATCCAGTACACCTTCTGGCTTGATTTTTGATCTATCTGGAATTTCAAGCATGGTAGGGGTAGGACGAATATGGACCAACCCAAGTTGATCCATGTTTTGCCTAGTCATGACATTGATGGCCGCACATAGGTCTATTAACACAGTGGGGGTAAGGTTACCACTTGTATGAACAAAGACAACCGGGTTTTCAGGATCGATATACTTTTCCATTTGTGCACATCCTGTCATTAACTCGGCTGCTCGACGAACAAATTAAATGGTCTGAGGTCCGGCTCTCTTCCTCCCTATATTTTTAAGTCAGATTTCCTAATGATCTTTGTGCATATGGGGATATCTCTAATAACCTGAAGCAAAGATACCCTTATGCAAAGATTCCTCAGCTCAGAAGCCAGACTGGACTCGGGGTCACTCCTCTCCATAACTAGCCTCTCTGGGTACGGAGGCCGGTTTGAAGAATATGGTAACTCTGATGGTGTGGGAATGGTATGAATGGTGTCATTGTTCTTCAAATGAATAGTAGTTTCCTCCTCAGTTTTCTCATCAATGATCACCATGGGTTATTTTTGTTTTTCTGGTTTAATTACCCATCCCGATCTCAATTGAAGCTCATGTATCCCAACTGGCAAGGTTTTATGAATAGGAGAAGGGGGCGGTTTAACAGAACGGATCGATTGCACTACATTATTATTAGGATTTTGTACCAGTTGAGCAGGCAGTTGGGGTGGTCAAAAACATTGTGGTAAATGTAATGGTGGCATCGGTTGAATTAGTTGAGGTAGGGGAGGAAAGTATGACTGTGACATATGGTGAGGTGCACATGTAGGAGGATATGACTACATCTATATAGGATAGGACTGATGTGAATGGTTTAACCCTCTCCATCCTTGTTGCCAAGATTGAGCGGGTTTACCATACTGATAATGTTTCCCATGCTGCCAAGGTTGAGAGTGTTGAGTGTTATAATAGGAATATGGATGTGAATCATGACCAAAAAAATGTGTTGAAGGTTTAGGAACCATACCTAAACCTACCTGAGGTCAATTTATCCGTGCTCCCATAGCATGTAATGGCTCAGGTTCAGAATGCTCCCCTGTAAATAAATATTTTAATCCTGGTATGGAGGGGAATTTATCAGTTGCGTGGTTCCCTGCACAAATCACACATTTTAAATCTACGAGACATTCTCTTAAAATATGTTTTTTTCCTACATTTCAGACAAAAAATAGACAAAGACTCTTGTTCATCTACCAATTTCTACTAAATTTTTAAAGAGTCTATTTTCTTGCTAAGAGTATTCATTATCTCAATTTTCATATTGTCCATTTTGTTCTCCAAACCAATAATCATAGCATCTGTATATCCAATTTTACTAGTTTTATTTCGATTTCCTCTATTGGATCTAGATTGATTCCTTGAAAATTTCCCGCACAAGTCAAAAATTTGATCAAAAACTTTCTGAGAAATATCCCTTTCTCCTAATAAATTTAAATTATGCCTAGAATATTTAGTAAGCCCATATAAGAACAAGGTCCTGATAGTACTTATGTCAAATTTATGTTTCGAGCTATAGAGGATGTATAAAAATCTCTCTAAGTAATCCTCCAAGGTCTCATCATCACCTTGCACCATAGTAGAGATCTCGTCCTGCATTTCTCTAGTTTTACAATATTCCTGGTATTTATTAAAAAAAATCCTCTTCATTTGGTCCCAAGAATTTATATTTCTCCCTCCGCATCCCATTAACCAGCGCAAGGCTGAGTCCTTTAGAGTGGCAGGGAATAAATTTAATTTATGTGCATCTGAAGAGAAATCATAGCTTATACATAGGATGTCAAACTCAAAAATAAAATAATCAGGATCTTTGTGCACCTTACCATAAAAATGAGGGAGAGACGACGACGATATGTTCTTCATTTGAGTAATTGTTGCAGGATCCAATATTGGAAATCCAAAGTTGGATTGTTCATTAATTCCCTGATTCTCGTCAGCCCCCTCACCATGATCCTCGTGCTCTACAATTTTTGTTCCCTTGATCAAACTACTCCTGTTAAAGTGAGAAGGTTGAATATGATTCAAATTGGTCTCTGGAGAACCACTAGTTTCCTTCTTCCCCCTCTTGGGTTGTGTCACACCTGTACTGATGTTTCCAGAATCCAAGTTGATAGTTCTTGTGTGATGAATTTGTGTCTGTTTGGACTTTCTTCCTGCAAAAGAAGGTCCAATATGAAAAAAAAATCAGATTTATTAGTGTTCCCTCGGCCGTTATTGGGCTTCGATCCTCTACCCCTTTTAGGCATTCATCTTAAAATAAAATCCAAGAAAAAATAACAAAACTTTTAAATTTACAAAAAAAAAATAATCTTAAATCAATTGATGCAAATGAATAAATAAATCATCACTATGAAATCCTTCAACAATGGAAGCGCACTGCAGAAAAAATAAAAGTAGACTTACGCCTAATGCAAAGGAAAGAAAACAAGAAATTTCTTACTAATATTTAGAAACACCTCGCCGACAACGAAGCCAAAATGTTGGGTGCAGGAATTGCAGTTAAGCAAGCTCCTTTTAACACTTAATTTGTCAACACGGGTGTTTCATACACTTTGAGGCGTAGCACAGGAAATGCCATGAAATGATACGAACCTTATCTAATTCTATTCCTACTTCTTAAATAAAAAAATTACATAATCGCAAGAAAAATGATGATCAAGCAGCAATCAATACTCAAAGAGAGTCTGGTGCTAAAATAAATGAAAAGTACTTTTGCAGAAACTAAAATGGATTATTAATTCATTTTGAACAATCTTAACTAATGAAATGACCCTTTATATTTACCTTGAGTGGGACAGTGTAATAAATAAGTGATACAATGTATCTGTCTTCTTTACAAATATTATTTCCTGCACTAAATTGTTATTCTTGTACTACAACAACGTTCATGTACCAGAATGTTGTGCCTGCAATGGAATGAGGTTTAGATACCAGAAGGATGTTTTGTACTTGTACTGAACTTCTGAACTTCTTAAAGGAGTTCTAAGTCTCCTGGGCTGGAACACTCTGATCCTGTACTGGATCTGAGGTTCCTGCACTAGATAATCAATGTTTCTGCACTTGGTTTCTATACTACTTTTGGAAAATAAAAAGTGTGTTAAGTGAAATAGAGTGCAAAGAAAACTGAATATGAAAGTAAATTCTGACAAGAATAAATATGCTTCAACCAAACTTAGATTCTAGATAGGAAATGGTTTTCAAAAGTTAAAGTAAATCTTTCTTTAAAATAGAAAACTCTTCTATATAATTACAAAAATCATCACGTTGTCTGAACAGGCTTTTCCTCAGATAGTTGTGCATGTAATTTAGATCTGCCTTTTAATTTTTTAATTCAGAGGGTTCATTCAATAATTAATCATGAAATTCAATCCTTTCTTCGAAAGTGTTCATTGCAATCATAGACCTGTAAGTTACTATAGTGTTTATTCCATAGTCATCACAACACAATTAAATCTTAAGTGAAACCTCAGATATTAATAATTCCCTTAGTTTAGAAACAAACATCAATATTGCATGAAGGAACAAATAACTCTTGTGAAAATAAAGGAGTAAAAGACTTGCGAAACAGAACCAATGAAATCAATTTGAATAATCAGAAATGCACTAGTACAAGCAGCGTGCTAGTACCGATCTTACATAAATGAAATCAAACATTAAAAGGAAATCTTATCTAAATTGAAATCAAATACTTCTAATCTTGCACACCGCGGATCCGTAACACAATAACTATAAATGAAATCAAATCTTTCACTTTTGAGAAAAATCAAAGTAAATAACAAATTCATGCCTGCACATTAAATTAAGTTAACACGCCTTTAAATAAAGGAAGAATGAGATGGCTTGGCTGGGCCCTCACCAACCAGCTCGTTTCCCTGTTACGAAATTGAGAAACGTAGTTGGTCAAAGATTCATCACAACGCAAATGGAAAATGAAATTGCGTACTGGCACATTCTTTTATATTAGTTTCAGAAGCAAAAATACATCTTGAATCTGTGATCCAACCTAGAGAGGCGATACTCCAAAATAATTACAATCTCTTAACAAAATTTTACCATAGCATTTCTCCCTAATTCCTATCAGAGTTTTACATTATAAACAAGCCTTTAGGCCTACGACCATAACGAAATCATAACAGTAGCTTAACTAAGCCTTTCGGTTGTTTACAAAATGTTAATATAAGATATCTTACCGATGTCATGATCTTGAATCCATTGATTTCTCTCCCTCTCCGAGCCCAACTTGAGATCAACTGATCATTTTCCAAAGATACGCATCAGTTGGTGAGATGTCGCGAGAGTGCAAGAATTTGCTAGCTCGTGCAGGAATCCTACCTGCACTCGAGCATACTATCAGAACGATTAATACATTGGTTTATCAAATACGTTAGGAAAGGAAAATATTAGTTGCAAGGATAATTAAAGGTATAAAATCCATAAATAAGTAATTAAGTCCATGACAAGCCTTTAAATATGAAAATACAAAGAGGGTGCAGGAATGTGCACGCTTTTAGAAAAAAGTACAGCAATGAATAGGTTCTTAGGTTAAAACAGAGGTTTAGGTCATGTGTTTAGAGTAGGATAGAGGTTAAAAAATAGGACAATTTAGCCTACCAACAATGCCCCGGTCATGAAAGTAGGTATTGGAGACTTAGCTATGAATGGGTTAGCTCTATATAGACGCTTAGTAGAATGAAAAATTTATCATGTACTGCATTATGGTATAATTTATAAAGGACTGGGAAGACATTTTCACTTGAAATATGTGGACCATGTTTATGATTCCATACAAAACATCCTTTTTTGAAGGGAATCAAAGCACAATCCAAATGTATTTATTTATTTATGTTTGAAATAGAAAAATACGATTTTTATTTCCTTGGATAAGGAAATTTTTGGAATTAACGCCCTTAAAAACAATTGCTTATACTTTGAGCCAAAAACAAAGATGCCATAACATAAGTGAATTTTACTTAAAACTCATCATGTAACTTAATAAGAGAGCCCTTAGGGTATCTCAGTTAGAAAAGCATGTTAGCTAGCTATGTAAACATTATTAGGTCCTTGGTTCAATTATGTGATTAACCCATGTCCACATTTGGGGCAGCAGGAGTGGTGTACCTAGTGGCTATAATGGCAACAGATGGAATCAACCCCATGTCACTCGAGTACAAGACCGCTCTAGTTGCTAGCCTCGGTTTTTAATTCCACTAATCACAAAGAAAAAGAGAGAGATGCAAAAAAAGGAAAACTTAATCAAAAAAATATAAGGTGCGGGAAACACCATACCCTGTAATAATTACCCAAAATCCTTCCACCATGTTGATTATTACCTTCATTTACATTTTAATTTCATTGGGTTACATATTTACCAACTTTTTAAGTATATGATAAACAAGACCCTGCACTCCTTGAGTTTAGAAATCCATTTGCAAAATATTGCTGAGTTTTCTTCCATTTCACTATCTACCACTGAATGTTGGTCTTGTTCGACTTTCCTTGGGCTAGCATTGATGAATATTTTAATGAATTTGTGAGCTATGTGCGGCTCCTACTGTATATTAGCATATATAGTTTTATCAATAAGGCTATATGCCAGTTATAGTGATAGATGCATGACTTTTCTATTAAATTGTTGTTTATGTGTATCATTGTGATATCCTTAGTCATTTCATTCTACATTTCTTGATAATTTTCTACTTAGTTTTTCGAAATAGATATGTTTGTAATTGTTTATGTTTTTTGTTAATTTTTTAGTTCCCTGTTTCCTAAATTTTGAGGAATCACATTAAAATCCTATCCCTATTTTAGAAAACCACACCCATTTTGAGGTTGCATGCAACTTTGAGATACATCCACCCCAATTAATTTCATTAAATAAAGGACATATCAAAGAAGGCAACGCTAATGAAGAACAACTTACCTTACATTTATCAAGGTATTCCATGATGAACATAATTAAGTTGTAGAATTTTCTTTGATTTATTCATTAGATTGTTGATTGTTATATTAATTGAAATTCCCTAAGATGCATAGTTTTTTTGGGACAAAGTATATCTATGCTTGAAGAATAGAAAGCAAAGAAAAAAAGTATTATGCTTTATTCCATATCCAACTTAGTGGATTGTTACCCTCTCTGGCCTCTTTTTCACTTATCAACACTTAGGTTGCAAGCAAAATAGATTCTAGAAACATGTTGATCATGCAACCCCACAATTTCGAAATATTAAGAAAATAATGTTACATTTTTACGATTTAGGCAAGACGCAACATTCGAGCCAGGTCATGGATGCTATTGATGTTCATGAGATAGCACACAAAGACTGTTTGTACATAAAATCATGCATAACATCAACGTCATGATTGAAGCCTTATATGGCATTGGCCTATGGACTAATGACATGTTTCCATTGTATCACAGATATGCCCCAGACACCATCCTATTTCCCATATAGTGGTGGTGTAGTTGTTTGTTGGGCATCTTCTAGGGCTGGGACCAATCTCCCTTTTTGCTACAACAAAGTATTGGATCCTTACAAATTTGGAAAAGTTGAAATATATTTAGGGTCTAAATAAGCCACCTTAGATGTTGAATAAGATTCATTATAATCTATGTTCCATGGTCCGTCCTAGTGCAGGTATAGGTACAAAAAGGAATAAAAATTTTCAAACCACAGGGACACGGATACATTAATAGTTTGAAATAATAAAACACATTTCACATTTCATATTAATGTATATCCTTGCATAGCCTCAATATTCCTCATTTTTATCAAATATATTAATGCATTTTTCCATCCCAATAATTTGGATTCAAGTGCCAGAATCACGCTTTCTAAATCAGCTAGACTGTCCTCCTTTAGCACGGTTTGCATCTCATCCTTTACCTTATTCTCTTCTACCACTTTCACATCCCTTTCTTGTTAGTTTTCTCCTTATTTTCCCTCAGGTCTTCTTCTATAGCATCTTTCCCTTTCTGTTTCCAAAAAATAAAGTCCACAAAATGATCTGAAAATTGAATAAGAAGATCGTTCTCTGACAATTGAAAAGATTGAAAATGGGGCTTTTAAAACATTATGATAATTTGGTGTTTCTTGAACCACTAATTAGTTCACATGTGAAAGTTAACTATTAGGAACATAACACAAATAATCACGCAAACATCAGGAACAATGATACCAATATTCATGACAGAGTTCACCCCTCCTAGGCTACATCTCCGGGTCCTGTTCAAAAGGCTAGGCTGCTCAAATTTCAGTGTTTAAAAAGAGGTACACCAATTTTCTATTTACAATTGCGGATATTTCCCCTTCAAGGAAATTTTATCCTACAGAGAACTCTCACAATATATTTGAAAATCTACAATCAATGTGTCATCTATAGAAAAATAAGGAGTCTCCTACAAGGACGCTAAACCTCAATTGAAATTGAGCAATCATGCATCATCAATACATCATTCAATTACCTGTCTAAAATTGACTTGGAGATAAAACGGTTCATGTACTAACTTCTAAAGACTTAGCTACTTCAACTATTGAATAGGTTCTATCGATGAGTCTGAAGCACACCGAAACCCTTGTTTCAATTCTTCAAGCACCCAATTTGGACTTTGAATCACTTCGGAACGCCAATTACAAAATGAACTTATAACATGGCTCACACCATCAACTTAGAGTTGTGCTCCTCACAACTCCCTTCTCGTTCCGATGGCACAATGGCTCAACACCTTCTACCTCACAAAGCTAGACTTCAACACCACTTTGGGCTTCACTTGCCTCTGACTTTGAATGGCTTGTCTAAGCTTCTGCCTTTAGCTTGCTTGTTTACATTGGCCACCTTTTATAAGGTTTTGTAACTCTAAATTTAGATTTTTGTTGTAACATAGAAAATATTAACTATATTTTCAATTCGAATTAATTCGAATGCACCCACATCTAACAAAGGTTGTTGGTAACTTATAACATTGTGTCATCTAGCCATAGTCACAAAACTCTTTTGGCACATTTTTGTTAAATATATGATTTATACCACAATCGTGGCATACCTTTCATTGGACCGGAGGAATGCAATTATGCCTAAAGTTTTAAAAATAGATAATACTATGCATCTGTGCAACACATTCAAACACTTGCCACATATATGGCTTATGGTTATAACATAGTTATAACAACCCAACGGTGGATTAAACCTTCGACTCGAATATAACATTTGATTAATGTATATATACCAGCGGTGTAATAATGTTGAGACTCATGGAAAAATTTATATCCAAACTTTAACTGTTTTTTTTTCAGAGAGAAAAATCTGTATAGTATTATATTGAGACAATATAAAGAGTACATATGAGATACAGCAAGAGCTAAAACACTAGCATCCTTGCGATCATATGGAAACAAGATCTTACAGATATAGGGCCATCATCATGAAGAACAGAAACATGGATATAGCAAATAGTCTGACAAAATGCAAGGAACTAATTCAGATGTAGAAAAAACTGAAAGCCAAAAGGAGAAAAACTGTGAAACATATCTGGATAGGGAAGAAAGCAAAAAAGATCAGATCATATTCCCGGGATGAAGAAATCCTGAATGAAGCATGTTCGGTCGTCCACAGATATCAACAAGGACCAAGCACCAGGCTCAAGAGACAGAGCATCCTTAGACAGACGGTCCGCCTGATCATTAAGGGAGCGGGGAATGTGCTTGATAGATGGCTGAACTAAATTGTTCCAGAAATGCATAATCCGATTCATCCATCCAGAAAGATGAGGATAATTGATATGGCAGGCACCCCTGACATGGTCAATCATGACTTTCGAGTCCCCAAAAATAGAAATGTTCTGAATCTCCATAAACACGCAGAAAGCAAGCAGTCCAGCTAAAGCCCTTGCCTCAGCCAGGCTGTTTGTACCTCTCCCCCCATTCCAAGATAAAAAATATTGCAACTTTTCATCCATGATTATATGAACCCCGCATCCACATATATTGAACTGTTCGGCCCCATCAAAGAAGGCCGCGGGCAGAGTATTGAGAGGGACAGTCTCGTCAATTTTTCGTTGCACATCCTTCTTGGGTTCCTTGACAGGCAGCATACCGTGAGTGGCTAAAATATGTTGCAAAGAAGACATCAGAGGCTCTTTAGACTCCTGGAAGATCTTGGCGTTCCTCCATTTCCATAAGCACCATAAGACGATGATAAACAGAGAATGCCAAGATACTTTTTGCGCACTCCACCATTGGAAAGCATCCTGTACTGTAACAAAAACATTGTGAGAAAAACCAAAGAGTAGAGACAATTCGTACCAGATCTGTAGGGAGGAGCCGCATTGAAAAAACAAATGAAGGTTGGTTTCCTCTGCAGCCTCACATATGGGACATCTACTCGGACCATGCCAGCACCTCCTCCGCAAGTTGTCCCATGTCAAATTGCGGTTGTTGAATACCAGCCACGAGAATAATATCATTTTAAGAGGGCAACCCAATTTCCAGAATTTAATGGGAAATAAAGAGCATGAGATTTCGGCCTTTGAAAGAATCATATCCGCATATATGTCTCTTACTCTAACAGGCAGTTTTTTATTTGGAACACTCCATATTAGCATATCCGCAGTACCAGATCGGTGGATGCCCAAACTGCATAGAAAGTTTAATACTGAATTCCAATCTGAATGAAGCGTGACAGGCATGTGAAGTTCATGTGCGTCTTTCCAAATAGGGATAGGGCCGCACCAAGATGAAATAATTTTATCCCACGTGAATATACCATTTCTGAAGAGAAAAGGTAACAAACGTTTAGGGATGCATGAGTGCCCACGATCGCCAGCAATGGAATCAATGTCGATGAAGACACGGTCGCCAGAGTAAAGGTTCCAACTTAGGCGTTGCAGGAAGTAATGTTGGACTTTCCTAAGACTGAGCCATATAGCAGAGCCGTGGCTAATTTCGATAGATCCCCTCTGATACCATAAGACAAGATCTTTATCTTACAAGTATTTTTTCCTGATGGATGAACTCCATAGACCTTCTCCGAAAATGGCCTTTGTCAGCAATTTACATAACAATGCTCTACCGAAAGAACGCATGTTGAGCATGACCCAACCACCATACTTCTTTGGCATAGAGATCATTTCCAGTTTCGTTAGGTGGATTTTGATTTGATTGGAACTTCCACCCCAGATGAAATTAGCCAGCAATCAATTTATCTTGAGGATAATGCTAGCCGGAAGAGAGTAAATATGAGCCCAATACACCGCTAACTGCGTCAAGACCGACTGTGACAGAATGAATCTCCCGGCCAGAGAGAGTGTCCTGTGTTCCCAGGCCGAGATTTTTCTAAAGAACCTTTCCAGGATCCAATGCCAGTCAACACTAGAGTAACCTTTGGCTTTTAATTGAAAGCCTAGATATTTCATGCCATCTTTAATCGATTTTAAACCAATACCGAGCAGATCAGCAATCCATATAACCATTTCCAAGTTTGTATCATTATGGTGAAGAGAAGATTTACCTTTGTTAATATATAACCCAGTGGCCCTCTGGAACCTATTTAGAATCTCGTTGAGGCATATCCATGTCGACCTACACAACATGGCAAAGATGAGCACATCATCTACAAATAGATTATGTGAAACATGGATACCCCTGCAGATCCTAACCGGCTTGCACCTTTTATCCGCCACGGCACTGTTTATCTGAAGACTGAGAGTGTTCATAGCTAGAATAAATAAGAGAGGCGAAAGGGGGCATCCCTGGCGAAGTCCCCTTTCCGCAGGAAAATATGGAGAAGGAATTCCATTAATAAGCACCGAATAATGGACATTTTCTACACAAGACATGATCCAATCAATGGATTGTGAGTTTAGTCCGATTTTAGCCAGCAAACACCTCAAGAATCCCCAATCCATACAATCATAGGCTTTCTGCAAATCAACTTTAAGAATGGCCGCATCCATAGATTTTGTTATCATTGAAAACATACATTCCTGTGTGATGGCAACAACATCCAATATATTGCGGCCTTTTAAGAAGGCATGTTGATCCATAGTGAGGAAGGAAGCCAGCGTCGGTTTCAATCTTTCCGCAATAATCTTGGATATGATTTTAAAAGATATATTGCATAATGATATCGGTCGGAAGTCATGAAAAGATTCCGCTTCGTCTTTCTTAGGAATAAGAGCAATCAGAGTGGATGAAGTGTTATGATGAATACTTCCAGATAATCGGGAAGCCTCTACCATCCGCAACAAGTCATCTTTGAGAAGGTCAAAAAAGTGAATATAGAACTCAATGGTCCAGCCGTCCGGGCCTGGACTTTTATCCTTACAAAATGCTTTTAGAATGCCAAGAAGTTCCCCCTCAGTAATGGGCTGGAGAAGACTCGCGATACCATCAACATCGAACATAGTAGGTGCCAATATGATCCCCCAATGAACATCCTGAATGTCGCAGCGTTCCTTCCAATTGTATTGTGATTTAAAATGCTGCAATGCTTCATTTGTGATATCTTGATGGGATACAAAGTATCCACCATTTCCATCAGAAATTTTCCAGATTGAGTTTTTGACCCGCCTAGCATTTGCAACTTTATGAAAATAACTAGTGTTCCGGTCCCCTTCCTTGAGCCATAAGGCTCTGCTTTTGAGCCTCCATGTGGCCTCCTCCTGAAGAAGAAGTTTTTGCTTACTGATCTCCAATTCCCTTATGCAACACTTAATACTAAGAGGAAGATCATTTGTACAGGTGGAGCCAATGAGTTGATCCAACTCCAATTGTAAATCAAGAAGCAACTGCCTGTCCCTTTTTTCCTGTCTTGTTGCAAGTCCTTTGTCACCTGTCTCATTACCACCATTTTTTCTCTCAAATCCATCATTGGAGGGGATGATTCTCCGGCCGATAGCTCCTTCCATGTTTTTGAAATAAGCGAATTGAATTCAGGGACCTCCAACCAAGTCCGATTAAATTTGAAAGGGTAACCCACTCTGATACCCTTCACCCTCCAGCTTAGTACAATAGGCCTGTGATCAGAAGAAAAAGCCGCCCCAATATATGAGAAGGGCATGCCCATTTTGTCGATGACGCTCGCATGAATAATGAAGCGATCAATCCTTTTTGCAATATAAGCATCGCCCGATCTGCCATTGTCCCATGTAGGCATCATTTTAGAAGGTGCAATATCCACAAGATTCCTGTTAAGAAGCTCCATTTTAATAAGGTCAGCCAGCGGGTCACTTTTACGGAACTTTCCCCAACATTCATCAGAGCATAAGGTGAAATTTAAGTCTCCCGCAATAATCAGAAAATCAAGATCAAAAATTTCCGATGCAAACATTTTTTCCCAGAAGGGGAATCTGTTTTTATAGGGTGCATAGGTATTCAGAATGTTAAAATGAAAACTATGGCCTCTGAGAGTTGCCGAAATAAGAATACCAGCAAAGCACTTAAATGCTCTAGCACTGATCCACGTGGGATCCCATAATACAGCCAGACCACCAGAAAGGCCTCTTGCCTCAGTAGCAACCATGAACCAAGTTGGAAACATTTTCCGAAAGTATGAGATGGAGTCCCGACAGCTGTGCATGGTTTCTTGGATCATAATGATCTTAGGACGAGTCGATAGGAAAACTTCTCTAAGCGCCAAAAATTTGGGGTTAGCGCCTAAACCCCTGATGTTCATGGAAACAATGAAAGTCATTTTGAAGGCTCACCAGCCGTGCTCGCTCTAAGGGGCTGAAGTTCAGACATATCATGAATTGGAACATCAACAAGGGCCAAATTCCTCACACCTGACGCAGAAGCAATAGATCTCCCCCTGAAATGTCGGCTACCTCCTGCATGTTTCTTCCTAACAGTAATATTCTTGGCGGAATTTGGACTAATAAAGGGTGAAGAAGGACCATTAGGCTTATGAATGGTCAGGGGCTCCAGTTCAAGTGATTTTTTACAGAGCAGAAAATCAACATCACTATCCATGCGGTTCGCCGGAGAAGACACAGGAGAATTGTAAGGGGTGACAGTCTCCCGCGGCTCATTACACTTTGTGGAAGGACGAGTGCACTTCTCCGGGGAGGAGGAAGAGATGGTAATAGAATGGGAACCAACATTGAAATCACCCATGGGCAGGGGAGGGGGAGAAGGGACCGCCATGCTGGCCGCAGGTTCGGGAATGACAGAGCAAAAGAAATTAGAAGGCCCACCCTTCTCAAGATTAGCATGAATAACAGAGGAGGACGTTCCATTGACAGGCCCGACAGAGGAGACCACAAGAGGCGGCCGAGGGGATAGGGGAGGCTCCGAGTGGGATGGGACCGCACATTAAAAGGATCATTAGCAGATAAAGAAAGAGATGATGAAGAAAGCTTCTCAGCAAGATTGATGGACGGGTCCAATCGGCTTCGGCGGAAAAACAGTCTAGAAGACGGATTTGCATGACGCCTACAATTGTTAATGAGATGACCAGTCCTATGGCAAAAAGAGCACCTAAACGGAATACCCCAGAAGTCTAACCGCTGTTTAATACAGGATCGACCCCAGCCAATCTCAATATGGTCAGGATAACCACCTTTATAAGTCTTCTCGATGAGGATCCACGCAATCCTTTTGTCCTTTTCTCCACGGCACCAAGGATCCACATAAACGAATTTGCCAATGGAGTTTCCAATCTCTGTGAGGGATTCAACAGACCACATTTCCAGAGGTAGATTGGGGAGTTTAACCCAGATCAAACTATTGGATGGAGTGTTTTTTAATGGGTCAAATCTGATATACCACCGATAGAGAGCAAGGAAGCTCCTACCACAGACCCAGGGACTCTTGAAAACGATCTCTAAATCAGAAGCCTTAAGGAAATGGAAGCAGTACCAATCTTTCATAAGGCGAGAGATAATGGGGGTGTATCCGATCAAAGGCTTCCACCGCTCATCAAGCCAATTCCTCATAACAGCATCGTCCATAATCGGGAAATGCCATCTGCCAATCAATGCAAGATCCTGTAGACTGCCAATTCGGTCCGAGAGATGTGAGCAATCCAGAGAGATGGCCTTAGGAGGAGATGAAGTCTTAACCGGATTCCTGGCTTTGTTGTAGAGAGAAGCCTTTGAGTGGTCCCGAGAATCCTTCCCATGCCACGTAGGCTTAACAATCATATCATCCACCGTGGCCTGCCACTCGGCGGACATCGTGGACTTCTCACGAGACTTTTCCGCCATGACGGTGGCACGGATCATAGCCTCCGTGGCAGAAGAGTCCGAACCACCTTCCATCGATACAAGAGAAAATCCAACAACAGACAGAAAATCCCCTTCCTTAAAAGCGAAAAGGATAGGAAAGGACAAAGGATATCTTTACCCCCGATCCAAAAATGAATGTAACACCAGGATAGAGAAAAAGCCAGATGGGGGAAGTTAAGGAAGATGGGACAGAGAAAGCATAGTGAACCGCGCCTAGAATTCTCCAGAGGGAAGAACGCGCTTTACATAGAAGACACAAACAGCGAGAAGAAAACTAGGACGGGGGGAAGTACAGAAAATGATGATATAAGGCCGCCATATTGACAAAGAAGGAAGATCCAATGCCACATCTCATGGAGGACATGTCTAATAACTTCTAGGAGATTTAAAAAAAAAACAGGAGAGGGAGATAATGGGCGAGACCTAACCAAAACCAGAAAACCAGAAACCGCTAATCCGCCATATCCAAAGAAGCCACGAACATACAAACAGTCCAGATGAACATACAAACACCAGAGAATGAAGACATCTAACCAGATGAGGTATCCCTGCAGTCTATACAACAGCAGTACATCACAAGGATACACCACCAGTCCCCGATCCTAATACGTAAATCAGAGCATGGCTTATAAATGACAAAGGAATTCTTCAGCTTGAAGAAGAGCGCCTTGAGCATCTTGTCAGATTAATCCATGGAGAAAAAGAATCTCAAAGACCCAAAAACAGCAATACTGATAATGATTATCAGAAGGACCAGCTTATGTTTATAGGCAAAAATGTAGCATATACCAAGCTAGATTCAACCTATTAACAGCAGTTCCATAGGGATATGAAGCCTTGCCCCTATAAAATAGATTACCAGAACAAAAGATCCCGGGAGAATGTATGAACATAAATGAAAAAAGCATATAAATATAAGATAAAACAGGGAGAAAAAATACTGACCTCTATACCACCCCCTCACAACCGCGAGCGAGAGCGACAGAAGCACCAAGCGCGTGAAGTATGCCAACGTTACCTTCCGAGGAGAAAACTGAGAGTGCACTTGTTCCAAAAGTGAGTAGGTTAAACAAAACGGAGATCATATGAGCCACTCCACAGATATGAGGGGAGTGAAAGGCCAAAAGGCCGAGTGACTAAGAAAATCACAAACACAGTGTATGAAATGGTTAAATAGATGGAGATGAAAGGTGGACTAACTGTCAACTGGCGATGGTGTGGATATACCATATATAATATATATAGTCACAGAGTATTGGACTAGTGGCCCCCGTGGCACATGAAATTCAATGTTCAGACTGTAGTTATAATCCCCATGCTGCATTTGTGGAAAATGACATATATATAACCCCAGCGTGTGGTTGTAGTCCCGCCATCTGTGGAGCCATGTAACCATTGCCAATCCCATTCTTCGTGCCATTGTACTACCACCTTCGTTATATGTGAGCACTGATATCCATAGTATTTGTGTTGGTGATATATATATATATATATATATATATATATATATATATATATATATATATATATATATATATATATATATATATATATATATATATATATATGGCTTTTATTATAACCATATCCGATAGTGGAACCACATTAGAACCCATGGTTGTGACGTGCCATGTGATTAATACTTCCACGTCATTTGGATAACCATAACCATACTCTGTTTCCATAGTCTTCTATATGTAGAATGTTCTTAGCGTCATTTAAATAATCTCCTTTTGAGTTGGTGAGGACGTCGTATGTGGCGGGCTCTGCCACCCTACCCCCACATACCATATTATCATAACATTAATATAGTTTTTCACCCAAACTTTAATAAATGAAATACATAGCATGTTGGTAAGGTTTTCAGTAACACAACGGAGGTCAAGGGTTTGACTGCGACCCATGCCAGTTTGAACTTTGTTGACTTTGACCACTGGTGTGACTTTGACCACCTGCATTGACATTAACATTGACTTGCAACAATGCATTAACATTGACTTGCAACTTGGCTTGCAAGGCCCAAATTTTTGCATTTTTGCATGTTTTCCATAAAATTTAGTGGGCATTTTCTCCTTAATACGGAGGCCATTTTTGAAACTGGATATACCACCAGAATCAATGCGAAGAGCTCTTTGACTTGGCACTGATTTCATGAGCATCTAGGACTATAAATTTCTGAGCATGTTGTGAACTATTGCTATCTACAACCATCTTGGTATTCAATAATTACATAGAAAACTATGACTAGACTCAACAAGATCCATCATGGATCATACCTCCCAACAAAAATAATTTTTGGGCCTCCAAAATTTTATTACAATAATGAATTTATTACATTGAAGAATCAGTATGAAAACCATCTAGATCCTATTACAGACTTAACTAGGTCTACTGATATGACAACAATTCATAGACACACAATTACACATATGGCATGAAATCTACCCAGTTCCAAGTAGGAGACTTACATTTTTCCTCTCCAATTTACTTTTCTTCCCCTTGTCTTGTTTGTGTTGGTGTTAACTCCCATGGAAACATCGAACATGTTCTCTTCGAATGTTCTCTCAGCTTGCATTGTGGACAAATTCTTTCTCCTGATTTTGTATTGGACAACTTTTTGTTGAATATGTTAGGATATTCCAACACATAGGATATAGTTAAGTTCAACTTGGTCTAGTATAGAGTTAGATTAGAGTTAGGTAAAGTGTGTTTCTTTACCATTGTACATTTTGTAACTTACAATCCGACGGTCACGATATGTAGTGATCCGACGGTTCACTCTCACCTCGGTATTACCGACACTTGATCCGTGGCTTGACACCCGATTGGTCCATGAGTTCTATTTAAAGCGCATGGAGGGTCATTGTTTGGGTAATCCGTGCATGAGAGAAGCTTATGTAAATTTTCATTCTTTGATTAATAAATTGCCTGTAGTACCCACGTTGGGACAGGCCGTGGACTGTTTCCCTCCTTGCACTTTGAGGGTTTTAACCACGTCAAAAATACTAGTGTATTGATTTGAGATCTGGTTGTGAGCGGTGTCCTTTTGGTGTTCTTTCTGAGGAACTTACCCTGTAAATTCCTACATGGTATCAGAGCTATTTGAGGGCCGCGTCTGTTGGTGATCCAAATCTGAAGCCGGTAGAACTGCATGCGGTTGTCGTTTCCTAGATCTGCTGTTTCTGACTGCTTTCGGGCCGAGAGGACTACTCTGTTGCGTTCGGAGCATCTGTTCTAGTGAGGAACCCCTTTCGTTTCACGCGAAAAGGTTTCCGGTAGCCCTAGCTACGTCATTTTTCAGATCGGGAGGTATACAGTGTTTTTTGCAGTTTACTGTTATTTTCTCTCTGCTTATTTCGGTTTCGGTTTATTTAGCCCTTTTTTTTAACCGGATCTATACCTTTCATTTCTACGTATGCTCTTTGCCCTGCGACTCTGTGCGATCTGGGCAAATCAGAAACAGAAAGGAAGGATTTTTCTCATGCGTATGCTCTTTTCCCTGCACCTTAGTGTGATCTCGGAAAATCAGAAACATTGAGAAAAATATTTAGTTTTTCGGCTAAAGCTAACTTTGAGATTTTTTTTTTTAAATTTCTAGTTTTTTGGCTAAAGCTAACTTCGAGCCACAAGGTTCGTTTTTCTTTGCATATTCGTGTTGGGTTTTGTGTTTTGTGTTTTGTAGGGAAAAAGAGCTTTCTCAAGGCAAGCACGCAAACCAAGGCCCCCCCCCCTCTCTCTCTCTCTCTCTCTCAAATTTTTTGTATAGATCAATTGGTTCAAAGCTATTTTAAGAGAGTAGAGGTCTTGGGTTCAAGTCTCCATTTTGTGGGGGCGGATTTTTTCATTCCCGCACATTCGCGCACTTTGCCGGCAACTTCAACAATTTTTTTTCAAAAAGCCATAACTTGTTCATTCGGAAGCCTTTTTCAAAGCCGTTTTTTTTAAAACCGCCTATTTTTTCGAGATCTATCCATTGGAACACTTACTTTCAGCATCTTCAGCTTCAGTTTTTTTTTTAAATGGAAAGTCCATGCCAAGTCATTCTTGACAGCACTAACTACTTCCAATGGGTAGCCTACATGGAAGATTTACTTAGAAGTAAAGGTCTCTTCAGAATAGCCACAGACCAAGAGAAGAAACCAAAAGATGAAGACAAGGTTGCAAAATGGGAAAATAGACAAGATCAAGCATGTGGTTTGATAGGGATGTCTATTTCTCCTGATCTTAGATTCCACATTGCAGACCTTGAGACTCCTCATGAAGCATTAGAAAAACTCGCTAAAGTTTTTGGGATTAAAAATGAAATTAGAGCCCATCAACTTGAAAATGAGTTGCTTACTTTGGATCCTAATAACTTTTCTTGCATTGAAGATTTCTTGTCCAAATTCAAGACCCTTAGATATCTCTTGGAAGGTGTTAAAGTTAAGAAAGAAGATGGTAACCTTATTTATTCCATCCTTACTAAGTTGGGACCAGCCTACTCTGTATTTGTTTCCACTTTCCATTCTACAAGGGAAGCTTTCATTTGTCAAGGAAAAGACTACAAGGCCCCTTCCTTTGACTCCTTTTGTGATTCCTTAATAAGAGAACAAGAAAAACTCTTACACCTTGGTCTTCTTAATCTTGGAAACTCTTCCACGAAAGCGTTAGCCGCCCAGCAGCAACCAAATTCAAAGAATCCTAAGAAGTCATATCCTCAAAAGAATGGTCCTAAACCATCTCAGCCTCAAAATGAAAGATCATTTCAGCAAAATGATAAGACCAATAAAAACAAATGGAAGAAGACTGATAGACATTGTAACTTTTGTAATCGAGATGGCCACTTAGAATCTAAATGCTTTAAGAAGATGGAAGCCTTGGAAGCCGCAATGAAGAAACATAACATCCATGTGGAGCCTACTTCAACTTCAACTTCCGGAATGGCACTTTCTGCATGTCATTGTCAATCATCTCAGTCTGGTTATGCATTAAATGTATCTTCTTCTTCTTCTCATTCTCATGAGTGGATCATTGATTCTGGAGCCTCTTGTCACATGGCCAAAAACCAAGCCATGTTTTCTTCTTTAAATGATTGTAACACCAAAAATATATATGTTGGTGATGATAGATCTCTTAATGTTGTAGGGACTGGAACTGTTCATCTAGACAATGGTCAGTTTAATGATGTATTATGTGTTCCAACCTTATCCTGCAACCTTCTATCTGTCTATCAGATAACTCATTCAGGTGAAGGTAAAATTGTTGAATTTTCACCTCATGATGTTGTAATCAAGGATCTAAAAGATCCTAAACAGATTCTAGCTACTGGTCTTGCTGATGATTCCAAAAGGTTGTATAAGTTTCACAACTTTGGGTCATCAAATCTTCCCTCAGTATTTGTTGCTCATAATGATGAAGTGAGCAAACTTTGGCATGAGCGATTTGGTCACTTAAACTATCGCTCCCTTCAGCATCTATGTAAACAAAATATGGTGACAGGTCTTCCTATGGTATCTTGCAGAGATGGTGTTTGTTCCGGATGTGTACTCGGAAAACATCATCGGGACAGTTTTGACAAACGTGCCTCTTGGCACGCCTCAGCCCCTTTACAGCTTGTGCACAGTGATTTATGTGGTCCTCTTCCTGTTGCTTCATTCTCTGGCTGCAAGTACTTCTTAACTTTCATTGATGATTTCTCCAGACGCACTTGGGTATACTTCTTAAAACTCAAGAGCGAAGTATTTAACACCTTTTTGGCCTTCAAAGCCTTTGTTGAAAAACAATCTGGACATCAAATTCTTAAGCTAAGAACTGATAATGGTGGAGAATATGTTAAAAACACATTCATCAACTTTTGCACCGAAAATGGAATTCAAATGCAACATACTGTTCCATACACTCCACAACAAAATGGTGTAGCTGAAAGGAAAAATCGCACCTTAAAGGAAATGGCTAATTGTATGCTGCAATCTAAAGGACTCAGTCTTAGTTTTTGGGCCGAAGCAATTAATTGTGCAAATTATATAATCAATCGCACTCCTACTAAGGTTCTAGAGAATATCACTCCAGAAGAAGCTTGGAGTTCCATTAAACCAGATGTAAGTCACTTTCGTGTGTTTGGAAGTGAAGCATGGGCCCATATTCCAGATGAAAAGCATAAAGCTTTAGAACCTAAGAGTGAGAAATGTACTTTTGTTGGATATTCTGAAGATGTAAAAGGTTATAGACTTATTCCATTTAAGTCCAAAAATGTTATCATTAGAAGAGATGTAAAATTTGATGAAAATAAATCGGCCTGCGAGCCTAGTCCGGCGGATGTGCCACCTCTTCCTATCTCTTCTACTTTTGAAAACATTTCTTCTTCAGATGATGAAAGCGAGGATGATAATCCTCCCCCACCTTCTCAGGATCCTCAACTTCCAAGATGGGTCCGTGCTACTCGGGATGCAGCAGGTGATCTTGCCGGTGATCCTACAGATCAGCGACGTACACGTTCTCAGTTTGAAAGAGCCTCTTCTTTACTGGCTCAAGCTCCAGTAAATCATGATCCTGACACTTTTGCAGAAGCTTCAGGCCATCCACATTGGGAAGCAGCTATGAATGAAGAATATCATTCATTGATGACAAATGATACATGGGATCTTGTTCCTCTACCAAAGGGACGCAAACTTGTTAGATGTAAATGGGTTTACAGAACCAAGTATGGACCAGATGGGAAAGTTGATAAACATAAAGCTCGTCTCGTTGCTAAGGGCTTTTCACAGGTTGAAGGCATTGACTACACTGAAACCTTCTCCCCTGTTGCCAAAATGAACTCTATCCGCCTTGTTCTTTCCCTTGCTGCCTCTTTAAAATGGGAAGTCCATCAGATGGATGTTAAATCTGCCTTCTTGCATGGGGACTTGCAGGAAGAAATCTATATGGAACAACCCATTGGCTTCATACAAACAGACTCCAGCCTTGTTTGTCGACTTAAGAAATCCCTTTATGGCCTCAAGCAAGCTCCTCGGGCTTGGTATGCCAAAATGGATAGCTTTCTTTTAGAATCTGGCTTTTCTAGGTGTCATTCTGACAATACTGTCTACACCAAGAAAGTGGGCAACTCTCTTATCATCCTTGTTCTTTATGTTGATGATCTTATTCTTACTGGTAGTGATCCCAACCTTATAAACCATGTGAAGTCCAGCCTTAAAAAGAAATTTGAAATGACAGACTTAGGACACTTACACTATTTTCTCGGTCTTCAAGTCTTGCAATCCCAGGAGGGTATTTTCCTTTCCCAGTCCAAGTATGCTTGTGATATTCTTCGTCATTTTCACATGGAAGACTGTAAGCCAGCCCCTTCTCCCTTTCAGTCTGGAGTCAAACTTTCAGTCTCTTGTACTTCTCCTGAAGTTGATGCTACCTTATACCGTCAACTTGTCGGAAAACTTGTATTTAACCCATACTCGTCCTGATCTTTCCTTTACTGTTGGCCTTGTTGCTCGTTTTATGCAAAACCCCCGTGAAAGTCATTGGAAAGCAGCTAAAAGAATACTTCGTTATGTTCGAGGTACAGTACAGTTTGGGATTCATTACAGTGCCAAAGCAGCTCCTCTGTTAGTTGGTTTCACTGATTCTGATTGGGCTGGTGACCTTGATGATCGGAAGTCTACTGCCGGTTATGTCTTCACTCTTGGTTCAGGACCTATTACATGGGCTTGTAAGAAACAGGCTGCCATTTCTCTTTCGTCAGCAGAAGCAGAGTATCGTGGTGCCGTGGAAGCTAGTAAGGAAGCCTTGTGGCTTCGTCAGATCCTATCAGAGTTTGGCTTTGAGCAGCAGCATCCAACCACACTTTGGTGTGATAATCAAAGTGCCATTCAGCTATGCAAAGATCCAGTCCAGCATCAGCGCAGCAAACACATTGAACTACACATGCACTTCATCAGAAAGCTCATTCATGACCATGTTCTTGAAGTGCAATATTGTCCAACAGATGATCAGGTTGCAGACATCTTCACAAAGGCTCTCACAGAGGCGAAGTTCACTAAACTTCGATATATGCTTGGAGTTCAGGAAGTTGTCACTAAGGGGGGATAGGCTCTAGTGCCTCCTTCCTTCTCCTATTGTGTCATATTTGTAAATCCTTCAATCCTATCCCAAATTGTTCTTAAGGGGGGATGTTAGGATATTCCGACACATAGGATATAGTTAAGTTCAACTTGGTCTAGTACAGAGTTAGGTTAGAGTTAGGTAAAGTGTGTTTCTTTACCATTGTACATTTTGTAACTTACAATCCGACGGTCATGATATGTAGTGATCCGACGGTTCACTCTCACCTCGGTATTACCGACACTTGATTCGTGGCTTGACACCCGATTGGTCCATGAGTTCTATTTAAAGCGCATGGAGAGTCATTGTTCGAGTAATCCGTGCATGAGAGAAGCTTATGTAAATTTTCATTCTTTGATTAATAAATTGCCTGTAGTACCCACGTTGGGACAGGCCGTGGACTGTTTCCCTCCTTGCACTTTGAGGGTTTTAACCACGTCAAAAATACTGGTGTATTGATTTGAGATCTGGTTGTGAGCGGTGTCCTTTTGGTGTTCTTTCTGAGGAACTTACCCTGTAAATTCCTACAGAATATTTCTGAGTGTTGTTTCGACAATGCCAGGATTTTGCCTGACTGTATCAAAGTTTTTCCCATACTTTTCTTTATAAACAAGGTTGTGTCATGCTTCCATGGACGACTCTTTGTAGCATGCACCTTCTTGTTGTAAACCTTCTTCTTCCATCATTCCTCTACACAATGCGTGTTACTCCCACAGAAAGTACATGGGTATATCCTTTTAATAAATTTCATCATAAAATTTTGATTGTAAGACTCACCTTTCTGATCCTGAATCTGCTGACCTTTATGATCCTGAATCTTCTTTAGAAATAGCTCAAGATGTAAGGACCAGCACCGATCTGCGATGTGACCTCTTTTCCCATAGTAGTCACATGTTTATTGGTCATATCCCAATCATTTGTATTTAGGTCTTTCTTGCACTGAGATTGGTTGGAGCCCACCCTGGCCATGCTTGCCGACAGCTTGTCCTTGCTGATATCCCATCTTGTTCATTATCTTCATACCCATTCCTTTAGTATTCTTCTCGAATGCTCCAATATTAGGATCGCTAGAAGACTTTGTTTCTGAAACATTTTTATGAGATGGTGGTACATAAGGAAATTCCTCAGAAGGTGAGGAAAAAGTACCAATGGCTTCTTCCACTGATTGCACTTTTGGAGTGGTAAATAGAGATGAAATTTATTCATCTTCCTGATGAATGGGAGGTACTTCATTCTCTCCTACAGTGGATGGACTTCAAGTTGAAGGACTACCCTTCTTTTGATTCCTCTGCAAGGCTTCGATCTTCGCTTGCATTCTTTGTTTGTCTTCCTGTAAATCTTGCACCATGCTTCGCAATGCAACATTCTCCTAATGATATTTCTGATTGAACTCTTCTATTTCTTGCAATTGAATCTTCCTCGTGCTTTTACCCATTCTTGCACTTTGGTGATAACATGCTCTAATACCAAAATGATCTGAAAATTGAATAAGAATATCGTTTTGTGACACTTGACAAGATTGAAAATGGATCTTTTAAAACATCATGATAATCTGGTGTGTCCTCAATCACAAATTAGTTCACATGTGCAAGTTAAATATGAAGAACATAAGATAAATAATCATGCAAACATCAGGAACAACGACACCAAGATTGATGAAAAAGTTCACTTCCTAGGCTACGTCTTCGAGCCCTGATCAAAAGGATAGGTCGCTCATATTTCAGTATTTAAAATGAGGTACATAAATTTGTTGTTTACAATTGCGGCTATTTCCCTTGCAAGGAAATGTTCTCCTACATAGAACTTTCACAATATATTTGACAATCTGCAATCAATCTGTCATCTACAACAAAACAACTAATCTCCTACAAGGACACTAAATGTCAACTGAAATTGAGCATGATAAAATTGATCTCAACTTGATTTAGATAGACTTCGGTTCATGTACTGAATTCGGAAGAATTCGTTGTTGCAACTAATGAACAGGCTTTGCCAATGAGTCCATAGCGCACCATAACCCCTGCTTTGACTCTTCAAGCACCCAATTTTGTCTTCGAATGGCTTCGGAATGCCAATTAAAAAATGAGATTATAACATGGCTCACACCATCAACTTAGAGTTTCACTTCTCACAACTCCCTTCTCATTCCAATGGCGCAATGGCTCAACACCATCTAGCTCACAAAGCTAGACTTCAACACCACTCTGGGCTTCACTTGCCTCTTAATTCGAATGGCTTGTTTCTGCTTCTGCCTTTCCCTTTCTTGTTTGCATTGCCCACCTTTTATAAGGTTTTTTAACTCTAAATTTATAATTTTATTGTAACATAGCAAATATTAACTATATTTTCAATTCAAATTAATTTGAATGCACCCACAACTAGCAAAGGTTGTTGGTAACTTATAACATTGTGGCACCTAGACATAGTCACAAAACTCTTTCGGTGTATTTTTGTTAAATATATTATTTATACCAAAGTCATTGCATAACTTTCATTGGATCGGTGGAATGTAATTATACCTAAAGTTTTAACAATAGATAATGATATGCATCCATGCCACACAATCAATCAGTTGGCACATATATGGCTTATGGTTATAACATAGTTATAACAACCCAGTGGTGGATTACACCTTCGACCCGGATATAACATATGATTAATGTATATATATCAGCAGTGTAATAATGTTGCGACCCCTGGCAAATGTTATATCAAAACTTTAACTGTTGACTTGGCGGTGGCATATCAATGTCAGCGGTGATGTGTATAGCCTCCACGTGGCAAGGCAGACTAACAGTCGATTGTCATTGATGTGGATATACCACATGTAATATATATGGTGACAATGTATTGGATCGGCACCCCCCCCCCCACGCTGCATTTATGGAAAATGACATATATATAACCTTGGTGTGTGGTTGTAGTCCCACCATCTTTGGAGCCATGTAACCATTTTCAATCCCATTCTCTGCATCGTTGGACTACGGCCTCCGTTTTATGTGAGCTCTAATATCCATAGTCTTTGGGTTGGCAATATATATATATATATATATATATATATATATATATATAGATCTATATATATATATATATATATATATATATAGATCTATAGATCTATAGATCTATATATATATATATATATATATATAGATCTATATATATATATATATATATATATATATATATATATACATGTATACATATATATATATATACATGTATACATATATATATATAAATGTATACATATATATATACATATATACATATATATATATATATATATGTATATGTATATATATGTATATGTGTATATATATATATATATATATATATATATATATATATATATATATATATATAGATATATATATATGTATATGTATATATATGTATATGTGTATATCTACATCTATACATATATATACATATATATATATATATATATATATATATATATATATGGCTTTTATTATAACCATATTGTTGGGTAGCGGAGGTCCCGCGTAACAGTTTTGGGGGCTTAGAGCTTATAAATTAGGATAAAAATATTGTAAAAACTCTGAAATATGCGGAGCGCGAAATGTAATAGATTGAGTCAAAGGGTTGTCCACCCAAGAAATAATATAGAATAATAGGAAGTAAGTCGACTTTCCCTTGGTTTGCGAACCATGGAATGTATAAATAGAGTGAGGCTCTATAGGTAGAAGGCAGCTTTTTGGTATGTACTTTTGATCTGAAATGTAATGGGTTTTTGAGGAGCGAAGTCTTGAAGCGTCTGTAAGTCTGAGTCAAGGGTGTTAGTAGGTAGATAGAGGCTCTACAGCTGTGTGCGTAGAGGCCTAGTAGAGTACGTAGTTGTGTGTGTAGACCCCTGCATCTGAGTGTGCAGGGTCGATCTGGATGTATTGGTGAAGGAAGTGAATAAAGATAAGTTGATTCAGAAATTCTGTGTTAAATTATTGTGGATCTAGCTAATTTATGGTTGGTATAACTATTTAATCTATGCGCGTATGTTTATGTATGAGTTTATGCAAATCTATATCTTTTCTGGTGCGCGAACTTGTTATTTCTGTTAAATGTTTTCTTAAAGACCCTAAAAAGTAGATCTAATCTATAACAACGCATTAATAAGTATTAAGGATTTTCGTGGGTTTGGATCTATGTGGAAGCAGAGTGGCACGAAGCCACAGAATGGTGGGCGAACCTTCTAGACCACATCAAGACATCCCAAGGGTGTGGAAACCTAGTTCCAGCACCCTCCCCTGCTACCTCGGGTGAGACCTCAGTCCGCGTTCCTCGGGCTGTTGCCAAAAGGGCCGGTAGTTGCGGGATTTGTTTGGCTAAATAAATCTTCCAAACCTGGGTCAAGCCCATATAAGCCATCAAATGGTTCTGTTGCCAGGACCGGGATCTGCCCAAGGGGTGTCTAATGTCGGAACACTAGAATCCTATAAGGAAAGAGCTTGAAGATTGATTGGATCAGGAGTAGTATGATTTTATAGAACACCGATGTGCAAGCCAAAGGTTAAGAATGATGAGCGCGATCTAGCTACCGGTATTCAAAGGAGCAGGAAGCGAAGATCCAGAACAATTTTGGTTTGTGGTAGCGATGGTATGGGAAGCACATGGAGTTATGGATGATAACATCAAGAAGGCTACCTTAGTTAGCACATTGCAGGACCGAGCGCTGACATGGTATATAAAGTACTCAAGCGATAACCCGAATGCGGGAACAACGGAGATCCGAACTGAATTAAAAAAAGAGTTTAGCCGGCCGAAATCAGAAACGTAGTCGATCATAGGGTTCAAGGAAATCGCGATGATGCCTGGTGAAACTCCGTGGGATCTAGATCAGAGATTGAAAAGTACAATCCATGAGGCGAACATGACGCTGTCGGATGCGCAACACTACACGTGGTTTGTGGCATCATTGACGCCACATCTGAGGATGGCTCTATCATAGCAAAAGATCTCAACCCAGGCTGAAGCATTAGAGACAGCGATGAGGTTGCACGAAACTCCGATATAGGATCCGGTGTTGGGAGCCCAGCAAATCCACGCGAAAATACAAAACCTGTGTTTAGAAATGCAGAAGTTAAAACAAGAACAACCCGCCCAGGAGCCCAGGAGGAAGTATGGTGTATACAGTGTAGAAGCCAAGGTCATGATAAAGATCACTATCCAGTCTTTATGAACTATGTGGCAACGGGGGGACCAACGCCGTTGTGACCAGAGGCACAGGCAGCGCCAAGCGCGGTGCCCACACTCTGGTGCGCGATATGTCAGAAGGGAGGAAAGCATGCCACGGACAACTGTCATCTATTATAGAACATGAGACAACCGCCCCCCAAGCAGCTATTTTGAAACTTTTACAGATCAGTGGGCCACGAGGAACGAGACTTCCATAGTTATCAATTATTGATGGACCAGTCACCTACTTACAGAATGCAGACTGAAGTCCGAGGTCAGGATCTAGCTGCGGCGATAGTGCACGGCGGGTTCCAGGGACATGGATGAGGACGGGGAGGAATGGGGCCAGGAAGGGGTCGTGGGAAGCTCATCTGTTACAACTAGGGAGGACCAGGTCACTACACACGGGAGTGTACCAATCCGACCAGAATATCGTGCCCTTACTGCAAACAATTAGATCATGAACTGATAGAGTGCCCCACACTAATAGCGCAGATTCGTGAGAAAAAGGCAGCACAAACTACGACGACAAAAAAAGTCCAAATGATGAGGGCTGAACCATGCGAGGAAGATCCTAACGTAAATATGGTACTTAGAAGTGGCACGAACATAGGAAAGGATAAGGGGAAACCAACTAAGGAGGACGGAGGAGTCCACAAGGAGACAGGCTTGGAAGCTAGGGAGAGCTTTGCAGAGGTCTCTACCCCAGGTAGTAGGCATCAATCTGAGTTAGAAAGGGATCCCTCGATGTTGACTACCTTCTTAGAGACATGCATGAAATTGCTTCACGACAATAGAGTGGTTAAGGGCTTGCAAAAATTGATAAATAGGTGCACTCTGCGGTTAACAACACAGATTGGTGACTATGAGATGGATCAAATCATTCTGGACTTGGGCTCAGATGCAAATGTACTACCTAGAAAGATGTGGGAGCGCATGGGCAAGCCCAAGCTGCAATGGTCTCCTATTCAATTGAGGATGGCGAATCAACAGAAGATCTTTCCCATGGGAAGATTGCAAGGGATTACGGTAGATGTAGAAGGTGGGAGCACCCGAATGGACTTCGAGGTAATCGAAATTGTGGATGAAAGTAGCCCTTACCTTGCATTATTAGGAATATACTAGGCCACTAGCATGAATGGAGTTATTAATTTAAAGAAGCGGAAAATGATCTTTGAGAAGAAGTCGCTCCACGTAGTCATTCGGTGAGAACCGGCTGAAGGATCATGTTACACTGAACCCATGCGCAATGAAGGAAGTGTTGATGAATTAGATTGTATTTAAAAAATCACTGCACGACATCAAGTGGGCGACAATCCGATAGCGGAAGGAAGAATATCATGGGAGAATGCATACTCCTGCACCGAAGATTCAAATGAAGAAGATGAGCGATGGCATAACTAGCTGAATGGGGTAACGACGTTAAACTGCAATATGGTGACTAAATCACTGTGTTGCGTTAAATCTCAGAATCATGAACTACCGATGTATGATGGGCTAACAGTATTAGACGAATTCATGATCAAATTTGAAAGCATGGTACCAGAGCACCAGCTGTACGATGCGCTAAAATGGGCATTGCACGCGATGCCTATGCGTTGGTGTGGCACACATGAACGAACCTTCGAAAGTTGGTGAGACTGTAGGCACATGATGCAAATACAATTTGGGAGGCCGAAACTACGCATAACGGAGAAATACGATGGACGTGATGATCCATGCATGCACCTGACCAGATGGGTCCAATCTTATGGAGAAGAGCCTCAACAGGAGTGGGTAAACTTATTTTATCATACCTTAGATGTCATCCTAAGGAATTGGTATACTGAAACAGATCTCTGACATGGCACATGCGAATGGGATATCTTGCGTGAAGGGTTTCTGTCAACTTTCCTCTTTTAGGATCAATGGATGGATACTATGGACGACGCGTTGCAAGTGGTAAAGGCCACTATCTTCAAAATACCATCGAAACCAGAAGAAATCATGTAGCCAGACTGGTCGCGACAGTTGAGCCGGGCCCTGTAATGTTATAATGTGTAGGTAGAAGATGATGAGGATGACCCTAGAAACATCAATATTCCAGAAATAGAGGGGAGTCGCAAGGTGCGTGGACCAGCAATCGAGGATCCAGACATCACCGCGCCACTGAAAACGAAACAAGTAAACATCGGAATAGAGGAAGAGCCAAAGTATGCAATGCTGGGAGACTATTGGGACGATGCCACGGTGGAAAAGGTGGTCGAGTTGCTTCGAGAATATCAAGACTTATTCCCCACAAAAATCACGGAGTTAAAAGGGATCCTCAGTGACCTGGGAATGATGAAGATAACCCTGAAGCCAAATGCAAAGCCAGTTAAGCAGCGACCTTACTGGTTGAATCCAAAATACAAAGCGAAGGTTCGCGAAGAGTTGGATAAGATGCTTGCAGCAGGAATAATTGAACCGGTAGAAGAGTCTGACTGGGTAAGTCCTATGGTTGTGTAGGAAAAGAACAAAAGGGTGAAATTCGCATCTGCTTCGATCTCAGAAAGCTCAATTATGTATGTGTCAACGTTCCCTTTCCGACGCCATTTATAGACAAGGTACTAGAGAATGTGGGAGGACAGGAAGCCTACTCCTTCATGGACAGTTTCTCGGGTTACCACCAGATCAAGATCGCGCTAGAGGACAGAAGTAAGACAACTTTCACCACCGAATGGGGATGTTTTCAGTATATGGTGATGCCCTTTGGACTAAAGAACGCACCGGCGATATTCTCCGCGTTGTGGTAGTTACATTCGAGGAATTTATACACAAGTTCTTATAGGTATATCTTGATGATTGCACTGTATTTGGGCTAGTTAAGAAACATACCGTGAGCTTACGATTAATGCTGGATACTTGCCGACGACACCAGATTGCGCTAAATCTGAAGAAGTGTACTTTCCTCGTCCCCTTCGGGAACCTGCTTGGCCATGTGGTTTGTAAGCAAGGTCTAATGGTGGATCCAACGAAGATTGCTGTCATACTCAATCTGCAAGCACCGCGAAGTGTCAAACAAATATGCGCCACACTGGGACACAATGGTTACTATCGAAAGTTCATAAAAAGCTATGCATAAATCATGGTACCAATAGAACAGTTGCTGAAGAAGGATGCTACTTATTGCTGGAATGAGGAATGTAATAGAAGTCTGGAAACACTTAAGGAAAAGATGGCATCAGCCCCTATATTGGTCTTTCCGAAATGGGACATCGAATTTCATGTGCACGTTGACGCATCATGTATCGCATTGGGCGTGGTACTCACTCAAGAAGGAGCGGAGGGAATTGATCATCTGATCACGTTCGCAAGTCAACGATTGTCAAAAGCTGAGAAAAACTACTCCACTATTGAGTGAGAAGGATTGGCAATGGTATACGTGCTCCAGAAATACTGCCACTATCTGCTCGGAGGACACTTTAAGATGTATACTGACCACTAAGCGCTAAAATACCTAGTGAATAAGCCTATGTTGGGGGGGCACATTTGTAGGTGGCTGTTATTATTTCAAGAATATGACTTTGAAGTCGTCGTAAAGCCAGGAGGTCTAAATGTAGGCCCAGACCACCTATCGCGAATTGAGAACAGCAAAGAGCCCACAAACTTGGAGGAAGGACTACCGGATGCACAACTGTATGCAGTGCGTGTCACAGATGGCCATTTTGAGGACATAATCCAATTCTTAACCATAGGAACCACGTTGCAAGGATATTCCGTTAAGTAGAAGAAAGAATTACTGATACGCGCAACAGAGTTTACTATTATTGCAAGACACCTCTACAAGATGGGAAATGACAAAATATTACGTAGATATGTACCTGAATTCGAGCGAGGACAGATCCTGGATGAAGCACATGGAGGGGTTGCTGGAGGACATTATGCAGGTTGTGCCATAGCACAGAAGATTCTTCGTACAGGACTATGGTGGCCAACTCTACATCAAGACTCGAAATCATACTGTCGGGCTTGTGACGTATGTCAACGGACTGGGAAACCATCGCGAAGGGATGAAATGCTGCTCAATCCACAGATGACACTGCAACCATTCGAGAAGTGGGCAATCAATTTCGTGGGACCTATTGCACCTCAAGGGAAGATGGGTGTGCGCTATATCATCACCACGACAGAATATTTGACACTGTGAGCAGAAGCACAGCTAGTTAAGGACTACACAGCTGCTATTGCGGCGAAATTTTTGTTCGAGAACGTGTTGACATGATTTGGATGTCCCAAAATTCTAATGAGCGACCGGGGAATGTACTTTCTGAATGAAACGATTAATGCACTCACTGAGGAACTCCAGATATATCATCAACATAGTATGCCATACCATCCACAAGCAAATGGGACCGTCGAAGCGTTCAAAAAATTTTTGGAGACTGCGTTGACTAAGGTCTGTAACACGCAGCGAAACGATTGGGACTTGCGCATCCCTATTGTGCTATGGGCTTACCAAACCACATGCAAGAAGTTGACAGGCTAGACACCTTTTCGGTTAGTTTATGGTAAGGAAGCCATTATGCCCATGGAATATATTGTACCCAGTTTGTGAATCGTGGCAATAACAGGCATGGCCGACCACGGGGCTTTGGAGGAATGGCTCGCGCAACTGGAGGAACTTGAGGAGGAACAGTTTTTGGCCAGATTCCATCAGCAAGTACAAAAACAGTGAGAGAAAGCGTGGCATGATCGCCATATCAAGGTGCACACTTTCAAGGAGAATGATCTAGTATTACTATATGACAGAAAGTTCGAGAAATTCCTTGGCAAGCTCCGAATGCATTGGTTGGGTCCCTATGTAGTCAAAGAAGTTACAGATGGAGGCACGGTCCAGCTTGCTAAGCTCAATGGAGACCCCTTCCCGGGAAGAGTAAATGGCAGTTGCTTGAAGCTCTACACGGGTGGGTCGACCACCTGACTAACCGACCGAAGGACAGTCTCACCGCTCCAGCCAGTTGAAAGAGAGCGCGGGACAATAAAGCAGTCTGGGGGGAAGCTGCGCGACCACCAGGGTGCGCGTGGATATGGTCTGTCACAAGGGTCGCGGTTGCATGGAAAGGGATGCGTTGTTGCATTGACAAGCAGAGAGGTGACCGTTGCTGTCACTATTCATGACAAGATGTTTGAGTTATGGCAAAAGGGAGTGGGCGGTAGGAAATTAAGAGACAAGGTATGAACCGGATCTGGAATGATCTGCCGCAGGCTTAACATGAGGACACCGGAAAAGGCGGGAGCCAATGAATTTGAATTTTGAAACACTTATAAATCACAAGGAGGCCTTCACTGAACAAGCTGCGCTTCTGAGAACCTTAAGCTATTGTGCTTTCCCGCTGCTATGGAACTCTTCATTATCTACACTCAAGGAGTAAGGCCGAGAGTTGTGATATGGCCAAAGATGTTGGGCTTTCTGAAGAATATGATGTGGACAGCTGTGGGCACCATGCAGAGTTCAACATCAACGGGAGGGGATGTGCCGGAAGTTTATAAACATGAAGCAGAACTGGTCTGGATGCCGTCGCCTTACCCATGGGCTGGTCGGCGAACCATAAAGGATAAAGGAAAAGCTGTGAATACAGAGCCAATTGGTGGAATTACAGTCAACAAGTCATCTCTGGTGTAGCTTGAATATTGGGATCTCGCAGAAAGCAACAATGGTCTTGCAAAATTGCAACACAAGCTGCAGCAAATAGTGCGAAGAGGAGATACGAACTTAGAAATTGGCTGCATTGGTACGAGGTGGTCTTGTATGTGGCACCCCAGCTAGAGCTAAAATCCTATGAGGAGGTGTTCTATGTTAACCGAGCAGAGAAGAATGAGCATTATCGGTTGCAAGAATTAGTAGAACCACGAAGCAAGAGCTGTAAAAAGCGTTGTAGGAGGCGAAGAAGGAGCAGTAGAATGAAGGGCGTCACTCATGGGGAGGTCAACCGTGGAGCCTAAGCACCACATCTCGCCGCACCGATGAGTGACTCGGGTCGAATCACAATGATTGTGTTGGGGGCCTGTTGGGTAGCGGAGGTCCCGCGTAACAATTTTGGGGGCTTAGAGCCTATAAATTAGGATAAAAATATTGTAAAAACTCCGAAATATGTTGAGCGCGAAATGTAATATATCGAGTCAAAAGGTTGTCCGCCCAAGAAATAATATAGAATAATAGGAAGTAAGTCAGCTTTCCCATGGTCTGTGGACCATGGGAATGTATAAATAGACCGAGGCTCTATGGGTAGAAGGCAACTTTTTGGTATGTACTTTTGATCTAAAATGTAATGGGTTTTTGAGGAGCGAAGTCTTGAAGCGTTTGTAAGTCTGAGTCAAGGGTGTTGGTAGGTAGATAGAGGCTTTGCAGCTATGTGCACAGAGGCCTAGTAGAGTCCACAGCTGTGTGCGCGGACCCTTGCAGCTGAGTGCGCAAGGTGGATCTGGATGTATTAGTGAAGGAATTGAATAAAGATAAGTTGATTCAGAAATTCTGTGTTAAATTATTGTGGATCTGGCTAATTTATTGTTGGTATAACTATTTAATCTATGCACATATGTTTATGTATGAGTTTATGCAAATCTGTATCTTTTCTGGTGCATGGACTGGTTATTTCTGTTAAATGTTTGCTTAAAGAATATAAAAAGTAGATCTAATCTATAACAACACATTAATAAGTATTAAGGATTTTCCTGTGTCTGGATCTACGCGGAAGCAGAGTGGAAGGAAGCCACAAAATGGTGGGCAAACCTTCCAAACCACATCAAGACATCCTAAGGGTGCGGAAACCTGGTTCCATCACCCTCCCCTGCTACCTCGGGTGAGACCTCAGTCTGCGTTTTGTGGGCTATTGCCAAAAGGGCTGGTAGCTACGGGATTTGTTTGGCTAAATAACTCTTCCGAACCTGGGTCAGGCCCATATAAGCCAACATATATCTGATGGTGGGACCATGTTAGAACCCGTGGCTCTGACGTGTCATGTGATTAATACTTTTGCATCGTTTGGATAACCATAACCATACTTTGTTGCCATACTCTACTATATGTAGAATGTCTTTAGCGTCGTTTAAACCATCGCTCTTTTGGTTGGCAAAGCCGTCGGATGTGGCGAGCTTTGCCACCCTACCTCCACTTACCATATTGTCATAACACTAATATAGTTTTGCACCCAAAATTTAATAAATGAAATACATAGCGTGTTGGTAATGTTTTGCAATAATTAAACAAATATAAAGGGTTCAAATCCAACCCATGCCAATTCAACCTTTGTTGACTTTGACCATTGGAATGACTTTGATCACCTTCATTGACTTTGACCTACCACTTGGCCTATGAGGCCCAACTTTTTTCCTATTTACAATAAACTTCAACAGGAGTTTTCTCTTTCATACGGAGGCCATACATTAATCCAACCATTATGTGACACTCAAAAGAACATATGCCTGACTCTTTTGCTTGCTAAGCTTTCCTTCTTTCTTGAATTGATCCCCCATTTGCCAAATTTGTGGTCACTTTATGCCTCTATGGTTTGTGTATTCTGGTAATCTTTACAAACCTTTTAATGTAATCAACTTCCACACAACAGGAACTCATACGAGATATACATTGAAGAAACCTCAAAATTAAGTTTATCGATTTCTTCAAAAATAAAAAGTGCCAACTTGACATAAATCTAATCAATATTTGATCCATTAGTTTAGATAATAAAATCACCTTATGTGCAATGAAATCTCTTTCTGTGTTTAATAGTATTTTCAATTCACTATGTTAATGAGAAATTAATATAGTCTGGAATGACAACCAATTAATGCTTATCATGACCCCCGTTCTTTGCTATAATGGGAAACTTCTACACTTTTGTACTTCTGTAGTTTTTCCTGTTGAAATAATACCTATTTCACCAGCAAACATATAAAAGGATATGCAATAATTTTAAAAGCAAATGGATGTGATAAAATGGTACTTTGTCTCTAATGCATAAAATGGTAGCTAAGTCCCCTCACTGAACTATACCCTATTCAAATTAATAATTTAGTAAGAGGTTTAACCTATTTGGGTTTGATCCCAAACATTCTTACATTATTACACAAAGATGTAATAAACCTATAGGTCTCAGCTGGACTTACAAGATAGCTAGTGGGAACTCATAGTGATCACATGAATCACCAATTAATGGAGGAAATAGTGGTTACTCTATAGAAAAATAATTTGTGCAATTAGAATTTATACACCATATCGGACAGAACGTGCACACCTCTAAATAGGGTATACAATAAAGGTCTTACGCAACTCGAAAATACCTTCAATTTTCAACCCAGTATGATCGCCACAAGACCTTAGCTATCTTACCATAAATGCATAATAGAATAGGAAATAGGAATGGATTGTGGATCAAAAACATGCCCAAAGGGGCCATAGCCATGTTACCATAAATCCAAAACATAATGAGAAAGGGGAAGGGAACAAAAGAACGTGCCCAAAGGGGCCTTAGCCATGTTTCCATAGCTGCAAACTACAATGGGAAATGCTAATGGAACAACTTGACATTTTTAGCGAATAAGAAACATCAACCTGCCAACCCTCCCTTCCCCTACTGTATTATGCATATAAAACTGATTCATAGTTTATTAATATAGTTTTAAAATAACAATAATTTTAATGATCTATTTTAAATATCAGACCACCTAGCCACACCAAATAAAAAATTTATGTTGAAAACTATTTCCCCTCATTTGTTGGATAAGAGAAGCCCTTCTTAAAGCTCATGTAATATAGTTTTCTTAATATATGGAGGTATATATACCCTACCCTTGCAAGAAAGAGTAAGGTTTATCGATCAAGCTCATGGAAACATAGGGCCTTACTACCCATGTTTTAGAACTAATCCAACTCGGTAAGATTGGTGCAAACAATACTTTACCTGACTGCTCTAGGGTTGATCATTAAGGACAAACCCAATAATGGTGGTATTTTAGGCCTCTTAGAATGCAAGATATTATTATTCATTTAATTCCATCACATGCATAGGCAAGCAAATATAATTTATTTTTTATTACCCAACTCTGACCCCCAACCCCTTCTTTTGTACAACTTCCTTTTGGAGAAGGTGATTTAGGGAGTGCAATTGATTACTGGAGCCACTATGATCTCACTATGACCAGAATGACTACAAACACAATCATATCTAGTAGACCATCATAATCAAAAATTGAGAAGCACCTTATACATCTATCCCAAGACAGATGTTCTCGGTTTGTGCCTAATAGAAGATAATTTACATCTAAGCCATCAATTTCATGAGCTAAACATGAAAATCATTCTATCAAATTAACAAGACTCGCCCACCATGAATTTAACAAAGCCATCCCTATAATAAAATGAACTAGGAAGTACGCAATACACCAAATATTATCCATATAATAATCTCATTGCTCTGATCCTTTACTAATTCATTATCAGTCGAAAAACATTCCTTGGAGAGGGCATAAAAAGTCTTAGGGCCAAAATAAAGAAACCCCGCATCTAATTCATTGTCAAATAAAACCATAAGAAGCTACCTTCAAAATCAGAAATATCATAAAACCCATCAAGGATGATAATACTATATTCATTACTAGAAAAAATGATGATGAGCCAATAATCAAACCCCACTAGCTTAGCCTGCATGTTATTGGTGTCTATGCCCTCCATTCAGTCTCGGGATTCGACACTCACACACAAATTCTTCGATTTTTTCTCTGCAAATTACCGAGTTCCGCAATTTTTAGATCAACAGAGGAGTGATAAGGAATATATGTAGCTGATAATTTGGTTATTACAACAAATCTAATCGCACACCAGACAATGATTTTTGAATGAATTCACTGCTCGCTCCCGAATGAGAAAAACTCAAATTGCAATAGTTAAGGTTTGAGATTAATATTCCCTTATTCATACACTCCATGTAAAAAGGATGTAAAAGGCCATATGAAATCAATGGAAATCTATATTTATTTTAACTAAAATTTAACATTTATTAATAAATATACAATTTAATAAGTAATATGTTTGGTTATTTAATAAAATTTAAATTTTTTAAATGAATAAATAATTAAAGTTGAAATCTAATTGTTATTTATTTTTATAAAATAATGTTTTGATAATGGTATGTAAATAAATGGTAATGGAGGGATTTTGATGGAGGTGTTGTTGGTGTTGGTGTTGGTGTTGATGCAGCTGCTATTTGTGAAAGGCGTTTTTTTGGTTTTTATATATCTTCTGAGAGTTTTAAATCGGGTCATTCGAGGATCTGATCCTAGTGTCTAGGTCTTTCTAGCCCATTAGTCACACTTCTTTTCGGGTAGGTTGTTAACTTTTCTTTGGATGGAAAGACTTTTAGGGACTATTCTATCACTCGCAGTTGCTTCATTATGATCCTCTATGCCATTGAATTTTCTAATTTTGTAGATTTTGGGACCAATGATGTATCTGGCTCTTATGTGGTGTTCATTCATTAGGATGACTCCATGATTCACTTGTCATTAAACCATTATTTATCCTCTCACTTCTACCCACCCATGCTACCCATATGTCCCCTTGCCTCCTTCAATACACCAAAGGATCCTCCTGCCCCCAAATTCATGATGATTGAACATTTGGAGGAAGTCATTTAACAACCACCTATACAAGTTTAATTCTAATTACTTTGGGGTGTTGGGGGTTGATTGTCAAAAAATACCTCTAAAGTTACATTGTCGTGACTTTTAAGGGGGGTTTTCAAACAACTCCCATTAAAATGCACAAGAATTGAAGTTTAGAGAAGCAAAATGGTTTCCATCTGCCTAGCTCAGGATACTAGGGGCAATGACTCTGCCAATCACATTCAATGTCTTTTTCCAGGGTATTTGAAGTGGTAACCTATATAAATAGCAATTAGGATGATGCAAGTTCAGAACCCATGATTGCTCATTGGAAATTGCAATGTTAGAACCTAAGAAAGACAATAGACAAAACTGAAACCATGAAATTCGAAACACTATGGTGATTCCTAGCCCCCGAATTACTGTAATCACACTTGTTACAAACAAAGGGAAAGAAAATTAGGAACACCCTCCATGGTTCTCTACTTTGTTTTCAAACCTTCGAATCAGATTTTTCAATTTTTCTAATAATAACATAAACCCCTAAGTCCAAGCCCCCGTACATCAATATCTCACATAAATATAAGGCAATTATAGACAAATGGGATGCATCATTACTAAGAGGTGTCCTCAACACACATGTGTCTGCTCTTTCTGCCTACACTAAGGTTTCAAGTATATACAGAGTTTCTATAAACCAAAATTTTCATCTATCTTTTCACTGTTGTAACAAGAATCTAGATATGTCAAAAATCATGGACATAGGATAGATACGATCCCAACTAACTAGTGAATTCTCCATAGTTACACACTTAAACTTAAAATTATCTATTTCCCTCCTCTTCAAGAGCCTCTGAATTCTCTCCAATGATGTTTTATCCATTATAGAAGCTACAAATATATATAAGATTTCCAAACCCTTAAAAATATCTAATTACATATGAATTTGTCTCAAAACTAACCAAAACACTCCCACCAAAGGGAAAAAATTGGTACGAAAAACCAGTTTCATGGATAGTTTAGAACATCTAGATTTCATGGAGAGTTCATCACAGTAACGACAGTCAATTTTCATGGAAACAAGGTTCATAGCTAGATTTCCCAGGTTAAGAATGACTATTTTTCATGCAAACGGGGTTCATAGTCACGTTTTCATGGGGGTTTTGTGGGTGAGGATTTCATCGCTAGGTGTCGAAGACAAAAAATTCATAGCCAGCAAGCTGGCTTCCCATTTTCATCGAAACTGGAACCTAAGATTATTGATACCAAACACATAAAATGGGTTTGGTTTTTTTATAATATGATAGCCAACACATAAAATGAGTTTGAGTTTTCGATAATATTAGATTATTCATAGCGAGCATTATAGTCACCTAATAACCTTTATAAGAAAACAAAATAAAAGAAATTAAACAATTAAATTGATAATAAATAAAAAAACAATTATACAACTAAGTTACGAACATTTACTTATAAATATATTTATATGTTAAGTATATATATGTCAGTTTTATCTATTTATATTTTAATCCTATATTTAAATAAACTCGCACTTTTAACATGAAGTAAAGTTATGATTATTTATCTACTAAACGTAAATATGAATATTTATCTCTAGATTTAAAGGAACTCACATGAAGCAATGGAATTTAAAAATTAAACTTTATCTCCAAATAAATATAAATATCAATATTTAACTCTCTAAATATTACCTTTGCTAAAATTATAATGAAGGCATTGGTGCAAATAAAAAATTAAAATTTACCCAAATAAATATAAATGTCAATATTTGATTTGACTATCCATGCAGGTCATTGATGCAAACAATAAATTCAATATTAAAACAATTAATTTCCTAAGGATAACTCCATTCCTAGCCTCTAATTTTAGCATTGCAGCTTGATTCAGAGAAGGAGGTCTCTGAATTAATCAACAATGTTAAAATTTAGAGAAAAATAAAGGGTCTTCATAATTTTAATGTCGTAGATGGATTTAGAGTCCATTATGTCTCTAAATTTTAACACTGCAGATGGATTCAGAGATCCCTCTAAAGAGGTCTATAAATCCATCTGAAGTGTTAAAATGTAGTAAAATGTGACACTTCAGTATCAAAATTGTAATTTTCCATTTCCAAAGTGACACAATTAAAAATTACTAACATAAATGACTAATTCATATATTTTGTCAATTATTATCTGGTCATATATTTTACCCTTGACATAAATTAGTCATTTAAGTTAGTCAATTTTAGTTGGGTCACTTATTATCTAGTCGTATATTTTATCGTAGACTAAATTAGTCCTTTAAGTTAGTCATTTTTAGTTGGGTCACTTAAAATTGCTCAAATTTAGTAGTAATTCACTTGCAATAATTGTGGTGACTAGATGTTTTAGTCACCTAGTCACTAATTTCATCATTTTCTATTAGTGATTGGTTAGATAGGCATCATGCTATATTGGACTCCTACAACAAAGCCTTTGTTTGTGTTGATGAAGAAGGGCATTGGAGTAAGGTAAATGGGATCATGAGACCTATCCCAAAGAGGGAAACATCAGCCATGGACATGAACAAAACTTTCATTGAAGGATGCTAAATTTATGCTATCCATATGGAAGGAGAGACAAAGGATATGATGCTTAATAGTGAGGAGTATCTACTATTGAAGAAGTATAAAGATGCTTTTGGTGACATAGTAGGTAGGCTACTTAAAAGGGATATCAATTTGTGAATTGGATTAATGCTAGGAGCAACGTAAATCTCAAAATCTCTTTACAGAATGAGCTTATATAGACTTAAGGTTTTAGAGATGTAGCTTGAAGAAATATTAAAAAATGGATATATACACCCAAGAGTGTCCCCTTGGGTTGTCTCAATACTATTTATAATAAAATGATTGAACATTAAAGTTATGCATTCAATTCATACAAATGAACAAGATAACAATACGTAACAAATATCCTTTACCCTAGATGGATGATTTATTTGATCAACTAAGAGGGTAAAAGGTATCCTCCACGAGTTACTTGAGATGAGGATGTCATCAGTCATGATATGGAAGAAGATATCATCAAAACACTTTTAGAATTAGGTATGGCCACTATGTGTTTTGAGTGGTGCCTTTTGGCTTATCTAATGCATTAGATGTATTCATGTGTTTGATGAGCACGATTTTTAGAGAATTTTGGGACAAGTTCTTTATACCATTTTTCAATGACAACCTTATTTACTCTAGATTAGAAGAGCAATGACAACATTTTGGGATGGTATTTCAAGTTTTGAGAGAACATAGATTTTATGCGAAACTAAGTAAGTGCTCTTTCTATAGGGATCAAATTGATTATGGAGAGCATATCATATTAGGGAAAGGAATGGTTGTGGTTCCAATAAGAAGTAAAAGCTAAAGCTAAGCTATCAACAACTGAAGAACACCCAAAAATGTAATTGAAGTTAGGTTTCCAATGAGATTAGCTGGGATTTTCAAAGATGGCACACAAAGAAAAGAATGTTAAATTTGAATGAGCTCTTAAATGTGAAAAAACATTCCAACAACTAAAATTTATTTTGGTGAGTGCACCAATTTTATAAATAACCAATCCTATAAAAAATTAATTCTATACATAAAGACATATAAGAAGGGATTAGTAGAGTCCCCGAGAAAAATGGACATGTAGTATACTTTGAACCTAAATTTATTAAAATAATATAACTATATTTTCTAAACTTATAAACCTTAATAAAAAGAAATATCTATTAATATTAAAAAAATACTTTCAAACTTTACTAAATAATTACTTTATTAAATACAATTTTAAAACATTATTTAAGTTTCTAATATTTAAAATTTATAAAATATATTTTTTTATACACAAAAAAAATTAATTATAACAATATTTTGATTAGAACTTAATTTTTACAAAATTTATAATTTTTAAAATATTATTTCCCTATAAAAATTATTTTATTTTTTAAAATTTACTATGAGAAAAAAAATGATCAACAAAATACAAAATTCAAATAATAAAACTCTACCATGACATCATATCATACTCAAATAATAAAACTCTACCATGATATCATATCATATGTTTGGTTTTTATAACTTTTATATAATTTACTTTCTATAAAAAGAGAAAAAAAATTATCATCGAAATACAAAATTCAAATAATAAAACTCTACCATGACATCATATCATACCTTTGATTTTTATAACTGTTGGAATATGTAATTCCTACTTGTCTCAGTTGTGTCTTTCTAACTAACTAGAGGAGTTTGTTCCTAACTATGTTCCTAGATTTGTGTGTGGTTGAGAGAATCTCTCAACCAACAGATTGTGTGTCTAAGATAGTTTTCCTATCTTGAGACAATACTCCTATATTATTAATGTATCTGAAGATATTTTGGACTATTAGTTTTTATCATGGTATCAGATCCCTGAGGGACTGGCCCCTCCTGGTCTTGGCCCTTCCTGGGCTGAGGAAAATAAAGAATTTGGTGTTTTTTTGTGTGTGCGGGTTTTGGGTGTGCCAGGGCTGGTGATGGACAATGAGATCTGAGTGTTGCGTGCCCCAACTCAGGAGCGCCGGCCAGGAAAGAACTTTAGGGTCCTAGGCCTTCTCCTCTGAAGATTTGTAGGGATTCTCGTAAAATTCGAAAGCATGCCCCTGCGGTTGCTCCAACTGTTCCACACGATCCAAACTTCATCAGAAAGGGCTCCTTAGCGAAGGCCATACACATTGATAGCATAGGTCCTGCCTCTGTCATACCATATCCCTAACTTAGAGTGGCTTTGGGAAGTCGTAGCCTCAATGCATCTTAGAGCTCCTTTCCAAGAGGTGTAGTGCCGGACATCACAATCCAAATGGACAACAAATCGTAGCCTTCCACCAACATGTTCTTGGAAAAGGTAAGAACTATGAGAGGCACCATGGCCTTGAACCTCTGCACTAGATCCAGAAGGCTCTCGATGTCGAACTTGTGCATGAGAAGAATAGCAGACCTGGCCCTGAGCAAGTACAACAACACACAATTCAGTGAGAAGATATGAAACAGAGGGAGCGTGCATAGCACCACATCCTCAGAATGAAAATACACATTGGGATTTTCACCATCAAGGTATAGTGATTTGCTATCTCCATTCATTATTTTTTTGAGGAGGATGCAGATGCATTCTGGTGCTTTGAGAAGTCTTCTCCGAAGAATGCGACCAAATTTCCAAATGGAAGGTCCAGTTGGTGTGGTGAAACAATTAGTAGCCATGGGAAGAATATTGCAATTGACTTACATCCAATTATTCAAGAAGTTGGCTCAGATTGGCGTCGAGAGTCTTCTCTTCACATTTCGGATGTTGCTTGTGCTCTTTCACTAGGAGTTGTCTTTCGATGATGCACTTGGGAGTTGTCATTTGATGATGCACTTTGTATGTGGGAGATGACGTCGATGGTTGATTTTATAGATTTTGAATGAAACATTTCAGAAGCGTGAGGAAACGACCATGGGGGAGATTTGCTGCTGAGACCAGGGAAATCTGGACAGTATCTTGCTCATGCAACTGAAGGTTTATAGCCCTCTTCTTTCTCTTTGGGTTAATTTGACAGAGTTGGAGTTTGTGAAGGTAAACACATTGAGCCTGATCAACTCAATGTAAAAATTGCAATTTGTTAGAATTGCATATTTAAAAAAAAAACACCAATAAGAAACAAATTAATGTGGTATATATAAATGTTTTGGAATTAGAAGCATTGAGCCTAGCTAACTCAATGGAGTGGTTTTGTTAGAATTAGTTACTCTAACAAATCATGCAGGTGAATCCAAGACAATTCAATGAGAAATAGAAAGAAGAGACCAAAGGTGCTCGGTGGTCAAGGTTGAAGTGACAAATATTGATTTTGAGCAACAAAGACACAGGGAATTAAATAATGATGGACAACTAGGTGAATGTTTGTGTGAGTTAGTGTGAGTTTGTGGAATAGACTCACTAGCATGATGTATTATGAGTCACACATTTTATTAGTAAGCAAGTCTAGGATGTTTTGTAGTGGTCTTTGTAAAATATGTAACTGATAACTCCAAAAGTTAGAGTTGTGTTGTAAGCGTTGTAAGGAATGTGTACCCCCATACAGTTCGTCGTAATCTAAAAACCACTTTGTATTTGCAGTGTCGGTTTGTGGTAAGCCAGAAACCACATGTAAGAGTGAAGTGGGACATAGATTCCTGTTGGCATGGTTTGGGGTTAGCCGAGAAAACCCTCGGCCTAGTTGAGTTAGGTCTTTGGTGAGCCTTAGTGGCTAGAGTGCCCTAGTGGCAGGTTTGTAGCCCAGAGTGGCTACAATGCCCTAGTGGCAGGTTTGTAGCCCAGAGTGGCTGGAGTACCCTAGCGGCAAGGTTGTTGCCTAGAGTGGCTAGAGTCCCTTCGTGGCTGAGTTGAGCCTTCATGGCTATGTTGAACCTTCATGGCTGAGTTGAGCCTTGGTGGCTATGTTTAGCCTTTGTGGCTAAGAGCCCTTGGTGGCATGGTTGAGGGTAATCCGATAAAACCCAGAGGATGGTTACGGGTAATCTGATAAAACCCATGATGATGTTGGAGGGGGATTTACAGGTACAGATACATTTATGTGGTTATAATGGTTGATAGAACCATGTATACGAAGGCCATCCTAATACTCTAGCGGTTGCAGCAGTTGGCACCCTTGCATTTCGGTGGATGGTTGCTCCTTTATATGGACATCAACAGATTATTTTGTTATGTTTGACCACAACTAGACTTTGCAGATTGACATCGAGAGAAGTACTCATTAAGAGAGTGTGTTAGAATATGTAATTCCTACTTGTCTCAGTTGTGTCTTTCTAACTAACTAGAGGAGCTTGTTCCTAACTATGTTCCTAGATTTGTGTGTGGTTGAAATATTCTCTCATCCAACAGATTATATATCCAAAATAAGTTTCGTATCTTGAAACAATACTCTTGTATTATTAATAAACTATCAATTTTTATGAATAACTTTTATTTTGAATTTATATGGCATGTTTTGTTTGTCAACATTATATATATGAAATATAAAATTCAAATTAAGTACCATAGTGGATACTTACGTCGACAGGCCACTAATATTGCGATTCAACTTTGATACATGTTTTCAATCAAATAAAATATTATGGTGAATATTATTAATTATAAAGTATAGTTTAAAATTATTTTCACAAGTTAAAACCTAAAACCTAAATTAGTTTTCATACTATAAAATCGAAAGTCACCATTTTTTAAAATCTTATCGAAAATTATAAATATACAATCCAAAAATCAGCGGGTATGAAAGTCCAGATTGATGGAATATACATTGGAAACTCGATATTCTAGATAAACATATAATCGATATATTTTTTTATATCGACAATTGATTTCGAAAATAAAAAATATTACAATTTATATTAACCTTTTTACCGCAAGGTAATCGTTTTTATGCTTAATTCTTTTGGGTTATAAGGAGTAAAAAAAAATAATTTCATTTCTGAACGCCGTTCCATATGCCTATTTATTTGGCGTTGTCTACCGAGTTCACCATTTTTCACCACCATTTGGCCGGGAAAGTTATTTTTTCATTCTATCATTTGTTTCTTAAAAAATTTAACCATAGGAGTGTTTAAAATGGTTTTTTTTAATGATTAAAATGGGTTCAACAATATAAATAAAAAATCTTTAAAGTATTTAAATTTCTGAAGCTTAACAAGCTATAACTAAAATTTCCCAACATTTCTACCAAATTTTATGTTACTGGAAATTGTAACTTCATTTTTCTTCTCTTATTATTTTTATAATGATGGTTGAAAATTACAAAGATTGTTGACAGTTCTTTTTTTTGAATCAAATCATAAAACAAATATATGATTATTTGATAAGTACTTTCATTCTTCAACCTTTAGTGCCTAACCTTTGTAGGGAATCCACACTTACCATTTAAATGCATGTGAATAATTCAATATCATAGATGACAAGAAATGTAATACTAATCTATGAAAGAAATATAATGGTGTTATATATCTAATTTAACTAATATAAGTAAGATATAAAATAATTTCAATGCAAACCAAATAAGAGACCCTTCCTAATTGACTTGTGTTGGAAAGAAAATTAGTATGAGTACTTTTCTACGTAGTAAAAATTAGAATTATTTTATAAGATTATATGTAGTTTCACATTACATTGAGGAAGAGGTGCTACAAAAGCTCATCTGGATCTACATATGCTTTTTCATTGAGCTACAACATGCAGAAACATACAACCATCACATTGGACTAACTCACCAACTTAGAGATAAACAAACTAATTTCTTGAATTACCAAATACAACTCACTCCTTTCACATTTCACATAATTTATATATAAAAGAGGAGGGCATGGTAATCCATATCCAAATCCATATTTCTATGAACACATAAACTCCTTTGCTCCTGATTGATTCCCTTCTTCACATTATAGAATTTTTTTATAGAATGTGGGGAAGACATATTGGAACAGTCAACTCCCCTATTTCTAGAGTCATTCAAACTATTTACATTAGCGACAAGGGCATAGAATTACATCATAAGAAAATAGTTCTATATTTCTTGAATCTAACAGAATGGCCATGAACAATAAATGGAAAATACAGATATGGAGGAAACACAATTTAATTAACCTTTCGTAAAAGATAGAATGTAGATCTCATTTTTGTGATATTCTCATGCCATGAAATGAATGGGGATATCCTCATCGATGAGCCACAATCATGTTTGTTACTTGCTACCTTTGTTTTAAAAGAAGTTTGACTAAAGGTTTGACCAAATAATTGCGATGAGAATTTTCATCTTAGAGCTATTCTAACCAACATGGAAACATCTCAAGGCACCTAGAAGTAAAGCCCAAGTTGCATATTTGTCCCTAGAGGCATGTTAGTATGACAATCAATGAGGATGATCACTAAATATGCACTTACGGGATACAACAAAGATAAACTATAGCAATGTTAAAGACAAAATTTTATTCCTATTGTTATGGCCATCAAAAATAAGAAATTTCATAATACCTTAAAAAGTTCTTACCTCAAAGAGCTCTTTGAATATTTTGTTGTCAAAATCATGAGTGATGTGGGGATAGAGATAATAAAGTGGTGAATATGGAGGAGTAGAGAGGAAAAAATGGGTGTATCAGTGATGCAAAAATGTCAGAGAAACTATATGTAATATGACTTCCACTATTATCTAATAGTTTTGTGATGAACTGACTGTACATCTAAAATACAAGTAGACATGGAAGATACGCTAATATCTTATGGTTATTAAAGACGGATGGTAAGACGAATAAGTCCCAATAATACATAAATAGACACCAATGGTCAAGGATGAGGTACAAAAGAAAGCCCAACATTATTCCAGACTATGATAAATATATAGATGGATCAACTTAGCTATAATGATAATGGTGAGGTGCCTTTTATGGAACAACAAGAATAGAAACGTATTGATGCATATATTTGACAAATTTTAAACCAAATACATTAGAACATTGATAAAAAAAAAATTGTATCTAAGCAAGCCACGGTGCACACACTATTGAAAATAGGGGGTTGTTTGTGATAATTTAAGATTGATACTAGATATCAAACTCATTTCCCAAATAAGGCTACGAAGAAACCACGCATATATTATAATGTAGCTAGTAGTCAAAATGTACCGCCCGTTAGACCCCAAAAAGGGAAAATTGCAATTAATTCTCTAAAAGGAGAGATAAAAAAGATTAAGCCTGCTAGATTTAATTGGAGCACAAGAAGTGTAAGGGACCAAAAGCTTTGCTACTATGCATAAGGATATCAAATTTCATAATATGAGAGGACGTTTTTGGAACTGTCGAAATATGTTGACTTTATCAAATATGAGAGATAGAAAAAATCCATAGGTTCTTGAGTAGGTTTCCTTCATACTATAGTGATAACATTAATTTTGTGAACCTAAGATCCAAGAGGATGCAATAAGGAAGGAAAAATACCTTAGAAATCCAAAGGGTTTGGAATAAGATGAATAATGCCAAAATAGAGCAAAGGAATAAATGATACAATCTCTCTTCTTTAGAAAATAGCCCTCAATAAAATAACCAAAACAACCAACACCTAATGAACCAAGAAAGTAGGAATTATTGGGAAAAATGGCAATATATCCATCTATTAGACGATGGGGATGTGAGGGTGATAACATGTTTAAGGATTTCCCTTATAAAGATGCTAAAGTAGAAATTGTGTCCCATGTACAAGAAGATGATATAATGGAGGATTTCGGAAAATTAATGCCTAGAATATATGCATCTTTGGAAACTTGACAAACCGATTACCATGTGCACATGATAGAAATTTAAGGTAATATTAATAACTAACCCATTGAAATTTAATTGATTATGGAGCTATACATAGTTATATTGATCCAAAACTTGTTGAAATGTTTAATTTGGAAAAATATAAACGTGAAAGGACTTGGTTAGTTCAACTAACTATAGGAGAAAAATGAAGAATTAATGAGTTAGTAAAAAAGTGTGTGATCAACATGAGTTATGTAGGTACCGAAGAGATTTGAACATTATTCAATTGGGATTGTATGACTACCTCATAGGTATGAATTGGTTAGATTGACATCATGCTATATTAGACTCCTACAACAAAGCCTTTGTTTGTCTTGTTGAAGAAGGGAATTGGAGGAAGGTAAATGGGATCATGAGAACTATCCCAAAGAGGGAAACATCAGCAATGGACATGAAGAAAAGTTTCACAAAAGGATGCTAGATTTATGCTTTCCATATGGAAGGAGAGACCAAGGATAAAATGCTTAATAATGAGGAGTATCTACTACTGAAGGAGTATAAAGATGCTTTTGGTGACATACTAGGTACGCCACTTAAAAGGGACATCAATTTGTGAACTGGATTAATGCCAGGAGCAATGTAAATCTCAAAAGCTCCTTACAGAATGAGCTTATCGAAACTTAACGTGTTAGAGATGTAGCTTGAAGAAATATTAAAAAATGGACATATATGCCCAAGAGAGTCCCCTTGAGTTGTCCCAATATTATTTGTAATAAAATGATTGAACATTAAAGTTATGCATTCAATTCATACAAATGAACAAGATAAGAATTAATAACAAATATCCTTTACCATACTTTATTTGATCAACGAAGAGGGTAAAAGGTATCCTCCATGAGTTACTTGAGACGAGGATGTCATCAAGTCGTGAAATGGAAGAAGATATCATCAGAACAACTTTTAGATGTAGGTATGGCTTCTATGTGTTTTGGGTGGTGCCTTTTGGCTTATCCAATGCACTAGATGTATTCATGTGTTTGATGAACAAGTTTTTTAGAAAATTTTGGGATAAGTTCTTTATACCATTTTTCCATGAAAACCTTATTTACTCTAGGTTAGAAGAGCAGTGACAACATTTGGGGATGATATTGCAAGTTTTTAGATAACATAGATTTTATGCCAAACTAAGTAAGTGTTCTTTCTATAAGGATCAAATTGATTATGGAGAGCATATCGTATTAGGGAAATGAATGATTGTGGATCCAATAAGAAGTAAAAACTAAATCTAAGCTATCAACAACTTCCCAACACCCAAAAATGTAATGGAAGTTATGTTTCCAACAGGATTAGTTGGGATTTTCAAAGATGCCACACAAAGAAAAGAACGTTAAATTTGAACAAGCTCTTGAATGTGAAAGGACATTCTAACAACTAAAATTTCTTTTGGCGAGTGCAACAATTTTATAACCAATTCCATAAAAAATTAATTGTATACCTAAAGACTTATAAAAAGGGATGATTAGTAGAATCCTCAATCAAAATGGATATGTAGTATGCTTTGAACCTAAAATTTTTAAAATAATATAACTTTATTTTCTAAATTTATAAACCTTAATAAAAAAAAGATATCTATTAATATTAAAAAAAACAACGTTCCAACTTTCCTAAATAGTTACTTTATGAAATATAATATTAAAATATTTTTTCTCGGTAAATACTATTCTATTAAAAAAGTGGAAAAGATATGTACAAAGTTCAGAGCCTCAAAGGAGGCCGAGGCCATTCCTCGAACACAAACTCAGGGATTTTACAGTTGATCCTGTTCACTGGATTTACATTGCAGACCTTGAGAAGTTGACTACTATCCCTGACTTTCTGACAAAAAATATCCAGACTATGATACTCCCACCCTTCAGTAATTTCAAAAATACATTGATTTCTATCAAGGCTGACTTTATAACAGAAAAAGAAGTCTGAATTGTCTAGGACTACCACTACCATCTGAAGCCTAAGACTAAAACAGACACGAGACTTAAACTGTAAAACCATGGACACAGAGTCAAAAAACATATCGTGCACCCGGAGGAAAATCAGTTTGCTTGATTTGGAGAGGCTTGCTTATCCTCCTTCACCGGGCTTGGTGTTATAGACATTTTTGTGCCTCGCATCATGGAGCATGGAATGTCAATAATTACAGGGATCCTCAGTCCCTAAACATGTTGTTCTTACCCCTAAAAGAACAAGGTCATCAAACAACAGCACTTCCAATCAGTTCTCCACCTGAAAACACTTCAAAACAGGCTTATTTTGGATCATGTCAGCTGCTTAACTGAGCAACTGCGCTGAATGTCAACTGCTCCTCTTTGTACCTGCGCTGGAAGTCAAATCTAATGAAGGCTACCTGCGCTGGGCGAGATTGGCCAAGTGGCACAGTCATTCTGCAAGGTGTCAACTGCCCAGGAAGCTTCCAAACTGACACTTGGTTCATGAGATTCGCCCTGTGATGAGTAAGAGGTACTTGATCACCATGTGTAAGCAAGGATCTCCAAGTGGACTCAAGAACTGAAGATTAACTGAAGAGGGAGAGGACACAAGGCAGCTTCATGTCAGTCTCAAGCTGACTCATCCTTTCTTCTTCTCTCCTATATATAGAGCTCTTCTATGAGGTCTAAGGAGGCTGGAATTTTGTGTAAAGCAAAGAGGTGCTGTTGGATTACAGTTAGAGCTATTGGGTGATTGTTTTACTAGAGGTGAAGAGGAGAGTTCTTGCTGCTGGGGAGGTGCTGCTGGATTGGAGCCATCATTGGTTGTAACCTTCTCAGAACCCTGTTACTTCTATCAATAAAGTTTTGCATGTTCTCCTATATACTTGTATTACATTGATGGATTGTATTTACTTGTATATTTGATTCACTCTAATCCATGCATCAGTTATGAGTACATGTATCTTGTAGTTTCCTCTCTTGTTTTGTGCAGGATCTATGTGTAGCTGGACCGGCAAAGAGAGCAAGGAGCTGGGAACAAGAGACAAAGAGAGAGGACAAGGATCAACTAAGCGAAGGACACCAGGTTGGTTAATCTTTTCATCCTTCTCTCTGTACTTTCATAAAGGAAAACATCAAAGCTTTACTTTGAGTTGTTGCTAAAGACTGTCACCTTTAGAGTAGGGATAGGGTCATCCGCATCGGATACTTTTCCCCACAACAAACTGGCAACTCCGCTGGGGAGAGCCTAGTATCTTGTTGGTGTTTGTAGTATTTTGCTATTCATTTCTTGAAGAAAAGAGTACCAAATCGAAAAGCTTTTGACTATATCAAAAGCGAAGTAGAGGGACTGCTACTCTTGCTCATTTGCTGAGCAAATTCAAGATTTGAAGAGCCTATCTACAAAAGACTCTTTACTCTTTGTGATAGATCTTCATCCTCTTGATCATCCCTTAGCCTGTACTTGACCTATAGCTTTTTATTTCATCAAAAACAGTGCATTTTTGAGCTTTTTATGACCCGGAATTCTTTGTAGACGAAACTCTCGTGAGTCAGTGCAGGCTGTACACAGGCAGTCTACATTACAGCGCAGGTGCTCCCTTCGGGAACTGCGCTGAGAGTGAAATTGGCAGACTAGTACCTGCGCTGGTCCAGTTAGCCCTTGTCTTGCTCAGTCTTCCTATTGTGTCTTGGCCCTGTTTGCACTTGTTTTTTGGCTGATTGCTTGCTGGTTATTGTACTTGCTGTAAGCCACTTCTCCTTGACATTATTCTGCCTCAGTTGTGTGATGAAACTGTGAATGTTCTTTCAGTATTTCTTGTTGCAGTTACAGTTTCCCATTGTGAAAAGCGAACCAGTATAGTTGTGACCTCTTAGATCCTGAACTGTAAAAGTGTCTTTGAGATCTTAAGAGCTAGTTTCATTACTGTTCATGGCTGTTTGAGTTTGTTTGCTTTTCATTTCATGGTTTGAATCTAGACATTTCCTGTGTTTTTAAACAAGTCTATCATAAGGTGTCTTTTTTATTGTGGACAAGCTTGTTTATTTCTACTTGAAATTAGATTCAAAATTATACAACAGTTTCCTTTTTGTCTAGCATCAACATTAAGGATAACGAAAAGAAATACATGCATTGTGCATTTTGCATTTGACTGTATGCTTGACGATTTAAGAAGATGTGCATTTTAGTGTGTGTTCTTTGATCTGTGGAAAAAGTTGTGTCCTTCTTTTCCCTCAAGTAGATTAAGGTTTTCAAAGTTGAAAGATTGAAAAGATTTGCTTCTCATTCTTAGATTGCATATAGGAAGTTGTATATATACATCTCGTGGCAAACCTGAAAGGCAAACTGTTAAGAAAGATCAACATTAAAATAAACTCAATTTACATAACAACGCTTTGGAATTTAACGCAAACATCTAGAGGTCTAGGTAGAGACGTCTTTCGGCGTCGTTAAACATAGTGACTGCCGATCTCTACGAAGGTGGGTGATTCCTCCTGAGAGTCGGTGGCACTAACACGGACTTGAGCTCCCGCGTACCGTCGCGTATATTGGGAGACCCCTATAGGTTTTTATCCTTTATCCTTAGGAAACCGTGTCGGCCGCCCTACTGATCGCGATGCAGTGAACACAGCATTCACGAAGATCGACCACCCGTACCGTAAAACGTATTCTGTGGTTTCGCGAAAGGTTTGGCACACCCTCTGCCTAGATCTCCAGAGCAGTTTCTTTTGGCCTTTTTCAAACTCTATAACTGAAAAAGTCCAACCGAGCATTTGTCACTTCGGGCTCGTTAATACATCGAAGGCGACTAGAGTCATCTTTAGCTTTTTCTCGACTCTTAAAACATGAAAAAGCAAGTTTGTGTCTAAAAGCGTCGTTAATAAAATTTATTTTAAAGCGGAACATAATCACCTGTTATTCCCACGTTGATCTTTCAGTTGAAAAGTATGGAGCCCACCAACCAAGGAAGTAACCTTGGCGGAAGTCCAAATCCCTTCTCCTCTTGGGGAGATGTTGGTGCGCCTCATATGGCTACATTGTCTCTTCCAGGATTGACAATTGGTCTCCCTGTATGGCTCTTTTCAACTAATGTAGTCCAGATCGCCACTAATCCTGAGCAGTCGAATCAACAGTCAGAACAATCTAGAACTACCCACCAGCCTTCCACTTCTTATGATACTTCCTCTGATCCTTCATCTTCGCAAGGTAGAGCCGGCAAAAGTCAGCCTCCCAAGGAGAAGAAGGAAAAGAAGAAGAAAGAAAAGAAGCAGAAGGAGCCTCTGGCGAAGGCGACTGGGGGCAAGAAGAAGAAAGCTGACGAAAACCCACACACAGCACCGACCGGGCCTAAATCGCCATGTGTCATTTGCAAAGGGATCCATTTCCATCGTGATTGTCCTTGTATTCCCCGGATACTAAGGGACTGGTCCCCAAGGTTGCACAATCCGGTAGCATCAACCTCTGGTTGTCAAGTTGATTGCATTCCGTCAACTAGCGAGAATGAAGGACGAAGAAGGGGACCAAGATCACCCTGTCTATTGTGTGAAGGTCATCATGCCATCCACAAATGTCCATTCTTAGATGAGGCCAAGAGAGTTTTGGAAAATCGCCCGGTGTCACCGGTGCGACTTCCACCTGGATATCAAAAACGCGCGCCTAATCCCTCGATAGTTGAAAATCCGGTTGAACCACTCAAGTGGTCAGCTGAAGTGTCGGTCATTGAGAATGAACCTACTGAATCTAGACTAGACGAAAGTCTAAAGGTCGATACGGCAGTTGGCCCGGTTCTTCCTTCAGAGGTTCCATCGTACAATGACCCCGTCATTGAAGACCCGTCTTCAAATGACACCGTCGCCGAAGAGTCGTCTTCATACGACACCCTCACTGATGAGAACAAGGATGACACCATCCAGGTTCTTTTCATCAGCACTGACTCCGATGAGCATCAGGGCAATGCGCCCATTCCTTTATCGCAGGAAGGAACGTCATCAGAGTCGTATCCGGCCGTATATTCGGTCCCACCGCCAAGCAACCTGGTTGTATCCTTTGATTGGAATCAACTAGGCAGACCCCGGTTACCAGCCAGTGTACCATTCAGAATCATTGTCCAGATCTATAGAATGATTATGGCAGGTACTATCATTGATGAAGGGGCGTCTGTGAGTATCCTTTCCTCTGTTGCTTGGAAAGCACTGGGTTCCCCGGCGCTTTTACCTGAGTTGAGAAATCTCTCAGGTTTTGATAAAGGAACCAGTCGACCATTAGGGATCCTCCCCGATGTACCTGTTACATTGAAGGGGAAGACCGTCAGGATGAACGTGTTGGTAGTTCAAGGACCCTTGGATTATAACCTACTCCTTGGACGCGACTATATTTATTGCATGGGAGCGATAGTCTCCTCACTCTTTAGAGTAATGTGTTTTCCACATGAAGGAAAGGTGGTCAAGCTCGTAGACCAACTTTCATTTCCGGGATCTCGCATCGCAAATAGTCAAATACCAATCCTAAATGGTCTGTTCACTCAAGATTCGCCTCCGCCCCCGGTCCTCCTTCCCGATGAGCGCGAGTGATTCGGAAAGAAAGACTAGGACCCAGGGGGCATGCACCCTGGTCTGCTTCGGGCAGAAGAAACTCCGGGTATAAGACAGAATTTCCGCAGAAGAACATGACTAGTCCGTACCCCGTCCGTAGGAAGTGGGGTTTTTCTGGAATAATGATTTTTTGTTAAAGTTATGTGTTTGGGAATCATTCACCTTTGTCTAAAAAAGTGGGCAATGCCCAAGTAGGAATTCCCTTATTACAACAAGTAGTCACCATCTTTAAATTCAAGCCTCGCCCATCGAAACATATGTTTTGAAGGATAAGCAGGGGCAGTCTACTAAGAAGGAGACCGTATTGTTGTGACAGAGGGTAACCATCTTAGGACAACCCAATGATAGGCACCGCCGAAGAAAGAGATTGATCTGCGGCAGCAAATCGAACCGTCTTTGGAATAATAAGAAAGAGGCAAGCCTCCCTCAATAATACCAATGTTTTATCTTTGAGTAGTGTTCTTCTATTGTCATAAATAGCTGTTTGTTAAAAGTGGGCCGACGGGAAGCCTGAGTACTGCGTAAGACCCCTTAAAATAACGAGAAGACAAGTATCGTTAGCATTAGATTAGCAAGATGACAAATAAATGTGAACACCCAAAGAAAAGCAGAAGTAGGGGAGAGGAGGGGCAGCCTCGAAATTCTATCCTATACCTGGGGGCATGCAAACTTTCTGGAGTGCAAGCTAGGGGCGGTTATTTATCTGGTTTTAAGATTAGCCGTGTCCAAACTTGCATGAAAGAAAGCCTGTGGGGCAAAAGTAAAATTTGCTAAAAGTGAGCACAGCTGTGGTAAGGCATAAGCTCTATAAAAATTGGTCCTTACAAGAGGCGTTCTTCATATGTCTGGTATATCGAGCAGTTTTAGCATATAGTTCATGCTCGTTAAAAAATAAACGCAAATCCGAGCAGTTTTAGGACTGAATTTATGCTCGTTAAAAAATAGAAAAGTGTGAGCAAAAGTTTCCCTCAGAGTTCAAGCTCATGGAAAAAATGAACCGGTAAATAACCTTTTGAGATCGTAAATTCATCAGCCATAAGAACCTTGATCGTGTTTTCATCCATCACCTCCACTGTTCATTTGGCCGATCATTCACTTCCATTTGTGTGTTTACCTCTTTTGAGAAACAACTGCGAAGAGTGATTTCACCTAGCCATCCTTGCGACACTGCCGTGATTGGAAAATTCCAACCTGTACCTGGAATCTGTAGCTATCCCTGTTTATCACTCGTTCCTCAAAAGACGAGTCTTCTTTCAGCTCTTTTCTCTGACTCGTAAAATATGAAAAGTTTGCCGAGTTTTGGCCTTCCAGCTCGTTAAATGACCGGAACGCTATCCCTCCTCTAAATTTTAATCTTTTTGGACCTGAGGAATTATTGCACAAAAGGATCGAGCGCTTGTCTTGTTTGGCTCGTTAAAAGTACCGAACAGCCATCCCTTCTGTATTGTTTTATACTTTTTCGGACTTAAGGGATTTGCTGACGAAAAAGGAATCATGGAGTTGACTTTCTGTACTTTTCAGACTCTCTAAAAATGAAAAGGACCGAGTTTTCCTTGTCGTTAGACTCGTTAAAATGATTAAATAGCGACAAACTTGTCTTTAGACGAGAACGAGTTTCCCTATCGCTAGGCTCGTTAAATCATAGCGATGGGCTTGCCCGAAGGGCAGGTTATAGAACAAGCATATGTTATCCTCCTCAAGCTTGACAAAAATAAAGAGGTACTGGTCAGAAATGACTGGGGAAAAATTGGGAGAACATTCAAAGTTTAATGGTAGAAAGTCACTCTTGAACATGACACTTTTCCTCCGTATCACATCGGGTTGGGTTGTTTCATTCACCGGTCTCATCACCATGGTCCTCGCCACACCATCCGCGTTTGGGGTAATGCTACCGATCCATCGCATCAGTGTCGTTATATGTTCAAGAGGGGTCATTCTGAAAGTGTCAACCGTGTCCCATCCACTGCCATACATTATCCTTCATCCATTCATGATCGCCACCCTGAATCATATGTCACAGTTTGTTTTCACCTCCACTAAAATCATTAGCTCCGTTCCGTGTCATTGATGTGGGATTCATTAAGGCCCAACTTTGACGGATCGCTTCTTGTCGACTTCAACTCATTATCCAAGAAGTTGATCTAGGAACACCCCCATCAGTACTTTGAAGCTTGCATGCCTCAATGGCAAGTTTCCCACTTCCGGCGACAGGTATACATCAATGACCTTCGACCAGAAGATTTTGCGTGGCGTTCGACGCCAAGTCCTTTATTCACGCCACGTGAATTGTACTGCAGTACCTTGAGGGTCATCGTCATTATTGGTGATTCCTCTCGCGCTTGTTAACGGTTTACATTATTGACCAGTAATCAAGCGATGTCTTTCCATGTTCGACTTCAGCGCAATTCTCACATGGATCGACTTGTACTTAGAGTGAAGATCGAACGAGTTTGAAGACCCCGGATCTAGTTTCATCCATCCGGGCTGCGATATATATTCAGGAAATATAAAAGCATTTGCCATGTACATCATTGCAGCAGATGATCATCCTACTCAAAGGATGATAATTTCAGCAGAAAATTATCAGTCTATCTTCAGACGATCGTCTGTCATATGTACCAAAATGTATTTATAAAAAGCTGAGCATGGGAATGCCCGCCTCAGCTAGATCATGAGAATAATGATGAATGAAAAATAATGTATTGTATTGTATTGTATTACAGGGCACTCTCTTCAGCACTGGAACGAACTTCGGATCCTCTAGATAAAGCATTTCACCCGATAAACGGCCTCATACTTTAGGGGGCAACTGTTATAGACATTTTTGTGCCTCGCATCATGGAGCATGGAATGTCAATAATTACAGGGATCCTCAGTCCCTAAACATGTTGTTCTTACCCCTAAAAGAACAAGGTCATCAAACAACAGCACTTCCAATCAGTTCTCCACCTGAAAACACTTCAAAACAGGCTTATTTTGGATCATGTCAGCTGCTTAACTGAGCAACTGCGCTGAATGTCAACTGCTCCTCTTTGTACCTGCGCTGGAAGTCAAATCTAATGAAGGCTACCTGCGCTGGGCGAGATTGGCCAAGTGGCACAGTCATTCTGCAAGGTGTCAACTGCCCAGGAAGCTTCCAAACTGACACTTGGTTCATGAGATTCGCTCTGTGATGAGTAAGAGGTACTTGATCACCATGTGTAAGCAAGGATCTCCAAGTGGACTCAAGAACTGAAGATTAACTGAAGAGGGAGAGGACACAAGGCAGCTTCATGTCAGTCTCAAGCTAACTCATCCTTTCTTCTTCTCTCCTATATATAGAGCTCTTCTATGAGGTCTAAGGAGGCTGGAATTTTGTGTAAAGCAAAGAGGTGCTGTTGGATTACAGTTAGAGCTATTGGGTGATTGTTTTACTAGAGGTGAAGAGGAGAGTTCTTGCTGCTGGGGAGGTGCTGCTGGATTGGAGCCATCATTGGTTGTAACCTTCTCAGAACCCTGTTACTTCTATCAATAAAGTTTTGCATGTTCTCCTATATACTTGTATTACATTGATGGATTGTATTTACTTGTATATTTGATTCACTCTAATCCATGCATCAGTTATGAGTACATGTATCTTGTAGTTTCCTCTCTTGTTTTGTGCAGGATCTATGTGTAGCTGGACCGGCAAAGAGAGCAAGGAGCTGGGAACAAGAGACAAAGAGAGAGGACAAGGATCAACTAAGCGAAGGACACCAGGTTGGTTAATCTTTTCATCCTTCTCTCTGTACTTTCATAAAGGAAAACATCAAAGCTTTACTTTCAGTTGTTGCTAAAGACTGTCACCTTTAGAGTAGGGATAGGGTCATCCGCATCGGATACTTTTCCCCACAACACTTGGAGAGGCTACCCAGGTGACATATCCTTCTTCGTCCAGCAGCGGCTCTCCAGTTGAATCCGTGACCAAGTGTAAATTTCCAGAAGGGAAATGAGCTGGTTCGCTGTCTTTGTCGTCTTCCTTGGCAAGAGCGGGTTGCTGAGGAACATTCGGAGCAGGGGCTCCCTCGTTGATGTAGTCCGGGTGATAAACCAGCCCCGTCATATCTCCGAGCAAAACTCCTTCTTCCTGGGAACTGGAGGAAGCCAGAGGTGTCGAGCTGGGATGATGGGTTTCCTCCTCAGTGACAAACACAGAAAAATTCACTGTAACCGTCGGTCTATTGAGCCGACTCTGGAAGACAAATCTGGAAGACTGGTAGGAGCTGTTTGGATTGGCTCTCTCCTGGTCAGACTGCGGAGAAGAGGGCTGGACCAAGGCAATTGGGGTTATTTGCTGGGCCTCTGAAGGCGTGGGGCTTACTCTGATACCAGATCGACCCCCCCTTCGCGGAATACCTCGACTGCGAGGCATTGAGGCAGCGCCAGAGAAACTGAGATAACGGCTGAGACAGAGGAGACCCGTCGAGACAGGGATGCTATTGAAGCTCGAACTATTGCAGAGCCAATCCACTAAGGCAACAGGAGAGACAGGATGAACTAACTGAGACCACATGATAATATAAAGAGCGAAGGCAAAAACCGCAGTGGGAGAATGAAGGCGCGGCATGCTGATGAGCTCGAGCCATGACAGAGGAGCCATGCGCTCATTGAATTGCAGCGCAATTCGAGACTGAGCCAGCATTAAATCACTTGCCTTGAACCTTAAAATGGCATCGATCATACGTACCGGAAGATCGCCCTCTTGCCTGCTGTCAAGCCAGATGTCTGGACGGAAGGCCATATCATTAATTGCCAAGGTTAACACCCGCATCCGGGTGCTTAGTCTTTCCCTGAGAATTGTCCTGAGTGACAATTTCCTATATCTTGACAGTTTGTTCCCTGGAGTCTAAGTTGTCTATAGTACCCTCATAGTACCCATCCATAGCATCCACTCCAATGTTGGCAAGTAGATCGGCAAGCTTATTTCCTTCCCTTCTGGTATGTTTGAATGCAATTGCTTGGTGCTGGGAAAGCCAATGATTTATTAGCTCAAGCCTCTGGGCCATCCTCCAGCTGTTGCTTACCTTGTGAATGGATGAACCATGTTGGAGCTTTGTGATCATTCTGATTATTATTTGCGAATCGCCTTCTATGATGAGAGGAAAATAATCCTTTTCATGAGCTAGTTTGAGACCTCGCCATAAACCTTCCAATTCTGCTGAATTGTTGGTGTCCCATCCTATCGATCCCATGAAGATACATTGAGGGTTACCCATATGATCCCTGAAGGCCCCCCCGTATCCAGCTTTCCCTGGATTTCCCTTGGAAGCTCCGTCAAAGTTGAGCTTGAGCATATCTGAGGGCGGCGGAGACCAAGTGGTTGCTTCCTGACTGTGCATGTTGGGGTTCTTCTTATTGTTTGAGTTTTGCTTTATTTGTAGTTCCCAGTTACCCCAGATTGTTTTTTCCAGAGGTGTATTGGGAAGGTCCTCTGAGTGCCATTCTCTGATTGAAAGAGTCTCCATGATGTTTTGATGTAATGTGTTCCAGATTTTGTCTAGAGGCATCGTTTGATCTTTGAATATTCTTCTGTTACGCTCTTTCCATATATTCCACATAAGAAGGCCAGGTATAAGTTGCCACAAGGTATTGAGAAGGTTGCTTTGAAAAGGCTTTTGACTCCATTCTCGTAAGGTGGCTTTGAGGTCTCCTTGCACTCTTCCCTCTCTTTGACAGCGGAAGGCAGCCTTCTCCCAAAGTTTCCTCCCTGTTTGACAATTTTGCATAAGATGAAGTGTTGTTTCCTCATCTTGCCTGCACATGTAACATATAGAGGGTCCCGAGAAGCTTCTCTTCCTGAGATTGTCCCACGTTAAAATTCTGTTGTGACCTAGGAGCCATAGAAATGTAGAAACTTTCGGCCAATTGGATGTGTGCCAGATTTTTTCCCATAGGTTGTCTCTGTTTATCTGCTCTTGTATTATGATATTGTAAGCTTCCTTTGTGGTGAAGATTCCTTTCTCTCCATAACCCCATCTTAAGATGTCCACTCCTTCTGAGACTGCTATTTGCCTTTTTTGTAATTCTACGTTGAGAAGATGCTGAATTTGTGCCGAGCTGTTGGGTAGAATTTGACTTGCGTTTTGCCAATGCCTATATCCTTGTGCTGTATCTGTGGTCCAGAATTGATTGACTTTGGTAAGTTCATTTGTCTCCCTCTCAGCGATAGGAATGTCCTGGAGAATGTCTTTTATCTTTGGAAGTTGCTGCCAGGAGTCCTCCCAAAAACGAGCTGTAGAGCCATTTTTGATTTCCCAGAAGCAATGAGCTTGGATGAGATTTCTGTGTTGTATGGCTGAGTTCCAGATGACTGATCCCGTGCTCATCTCAGTCATGCGTATTCTTTCTTCCATGGGGCAGTTGTTGGCATACTTGGCTGTCCAAAGGGAGGCCCATGGAGTATTAGGGTGGGCGAGCCATCTCCACCAGATTTTTGCGCCCATTGCTTTGTTGCTATTCTCAGGATCTCTCAGACCAATACCTCCGGCTTTTTTAGGAAGACAGACTTTGTCCCATTTGATCAAAGCCCATTTGCGGTTTTGTCCAGAGCCTCCCCACAGAAAGTTGCGTTGGAGATTTTTGATTTCTTTTAGAACCCATTTGGGAGCAGCCAGAATGGAGAAAAGATAGAGGGGCATGGAGTGAAGGACTGCCTTGATAAGAACAATTCTACTTGCCATATTCAGAGCTCGATTAGTCCATAGAAATAATCTAGACTCTAGTTTTTCCAGCAGTTGTTTCCAGGATGAATGCTTGAGGGCGGAGGCCATAAGCGGGGCTCCAAGATACTTGGAGGGAAGGGAGGCACAGGTAAAACCCAAAATTCGACTTATAGCTCTCTGAGTAGGGACAGGGGTATTGAAGAAAAAGATTTGGGATTTGACTCGATTGATTAGGGCTCCAGAAGCATCAGAGAAAGTAGACAGAATGGATTTGAGGAGACTGGCTTCCTGCACCGAAGGGTGGCCAAAGAGCATGTTGTCGTCTACAAATTGCTGGTGAGAGTGTGCAGGGGAGTTGTTAAAAGAGAGACCTCTTAACCGATTTTCGAGCCTAGCTGCGGTTATGCTTCTCCCCAAGCCCTCAGCCATGATTACAAAGAGAAAAGGAGACAAAGGGTCTCCTTGCCTGATCCCTCTGGAGGGACGGAAGGTAGCTGAGGGAATGCCATTAATTAACACAGAGAAGAAAGCTGAAGATAAAAGGTTAAAAATCCATCTGACCCATGAGTGAGCAAATCCAAAGGCAAGAAGAATTTTTTGAATGTAGACCCAACTGAGACTGTCAAAAGCTTTGGAAAGATCTAGCTTAAGCAACATACCTGGCTTCTTGGTTTGCTTTAGGGAGTGGATTATCTCATGAGTTAAGATTATCCCGTCCGTTATTTGTCGACCTTCAACATATCCAGACTGCTCAGGCGAGATGATGAGAGGGAGGAGCGGCTTTAATCTCGTTGCTATTACTTTTGAGGTAATTTTATAAATGAGATTGCATAGAGCGATAGGTCTGTATTTGTCAGGGGTATTGGAATCTTCCCCCTTAGGAATTAAGGCTATGAAGGTGGCATTTAAGCCTGGATACATCCATCTGAGAGTTCTGGATTCCTCCACAACCTGCCATACCTCATTTTTTATCAAATCCCAGAATTTGTGGAAAAAAATCGAAGTAAAGCCGTCCGGACCTGGCGCTTTTCCCTCCTTCATTTGTTGAACAGCTTCTTCAACTTCCTGTGGGCTAATGGGCTTGATGAGAAGACTGTTGTGTTCCTCTGTTATTAATTTGGGTATATTCTTTAGAAGTTTGTTGATAGCCGGCATTCTGTTGATGTTGGGCTCCTGAAGGGCTTTCTTGAAGTAGTTGAGAAATTCCCCTTCAATACCGTCATGAGTTTCAATTTTCTCCCCCTGAACATTCTTAATGTGAGTGATGCAATTTGTCATGCGGCGCTGCACAGTTGTTTTGTGAAAAAATTTTGTGTTTTTTTCACCATTCTTTAACCATCTGATTCTTGATTTTTGCCTCCATAATATTTCCTCCTGTTTGTCCCTTTCTAGGATTTTTGATTCTGTGACCTGTTCTTGTTTGGTTAGTTCCTCCGTTCGCCCAGCAGTGATGATGGTTTGCTGAATTTTCTTCATCTCTTCGTTGAGCATGGCTTGGGCTCTGAAGATGTTTCCAAACGTTTTGTGATTCCATTTTTTGATAACCCCTTTTAAATGTTTGAGTTTTTGTTGGAATCGAGACATGCAGGTCCCTTCGGGCGGAATGAAGTTAGTCCAGGATGATTTGACTAGCTCTTCAAAATCCGGGTGAGAGAACCAAAATTCCTCAAACCGAAAGGGTCGTTTGAGATTATTGCCTGGCCTGTTCCATTGAAGCTCTATAGGCCAATGATCGGATCCAGAGAAGGGGAGAATGGAGGCTGTGAATTCCCCTCCTAAGTGAGTTGCATTATCGGAGATGAGGAACCTGTCAAGACGTGACGCAATCTGCTGCGAACCTTCCCTTCTGTTGGTCCACGTGAAGAGGCCGTTGCTGGTAGGAATATCTATCAACCAGTTATTATTAATGAAATTTTTTAGAATGTTGCCATCACTGTTCGCTTTGCTTCTACCTCCTTGTTTTTCTTCCATGCTGGTTATCATATTGTAATCACCTCCAGAGATCCATAGAGGGAATGGCCTATCTTTATTGAGTTCCGTCAATGAGGTCAGGATTTGAGCTTTTTGAGCAGTGTCCTGAGGAAAATATACATTAGTTAGCAGTCCATGAGTATTAGTACCTGAGAGGTGGAAGGTAGCCTGGATGAAACTTTTATTAGCTTGCATGTTGTTGAGATGGATGGCTCAGGCATCCCAAAGTATTGCTAGGCCTCCCGAAGCTCCTTGAGCGTCGACAGCTGCAACTAGTCCACCTGGCCAAGCTTTTGCTGCAATTTTTTCCAAAATTATTGAGCTGCATTTCGTTTCCTGCAAAAATAGGATACTTGGTTTTTCTTGCATCAACATATTTTTTAATAGTCTGCCTTTCCGAGGGCCATTAAGGCCTCTGATGTTCCATGATATCAATTTCATTGGGAGGGGTGGGGGTTTGCATTAAAATATTTGGTCAGTTTGGCATACCTCCCTGACTCCACTAGTATCTCTCCAATCTTGATAGTTCTTTCTAGTGTAGTTTTTCTTCCTCTCTTTTTATTGTCCTTGGTGATGAATTTACCATCCCATGGACTTCCTATTTGGACTCCTAGAGAATATTTTTTCTGTGCCCTGTTCAGAACTTCTACTAGGTTGTCCACTTGCGTCTCCGGTATTTTTTCAAAATTCCCTGTCTTGCATGCTAGTTCCAAGCCTAGAATGTCCAGCTCCCCAATGTCTATTGGTTCCGTGTCCTCTTCCATGTTTTGTGGTGCTTGAGAGTTATCCTCTCGCTCCTGTGAGTCTTTTTTGTTTGACTGCGAGTATTCAACCTCCATACCTTGAGATTGCCCTGGCGGGGTTTTGGCTGGCGTAATCAGGCTTGCTGGCTCGTGGGATTTCTTCCCTGCTTGCCTTGATGTCTCGGCTGAATGTTCCTGATGTTCCTCTTTTTCTTTCGCTTTTTCTTTCTCCGGATTCTGCTCATCATCTGTGTCCAGAGCTTCGAACCTATTACTGATTGTGGGCACTGCCTTGGTGACTGGATTTGTCCGGGGGTTGCCTGTAGCTTTCTTGTTTCCCCTCCTTCGATTTATTACTTTGGTAAATCCATCTGAAGTTTGATTATCAGGGCTTCCTTGAGGAGGGGGTTGCTTGTTTTGAGGACAGTCTCTGTAGAGATGCCCTATTTCATGGCATTTTCTACATCTAAAAGGCACATGTTCATAATCTATAACTTGAGTCCATTCAGAGTCTTCATGGAAGAAGCTTACCGTGTCTGGTAGCGGTTGCTTGAGATCCATGTAAACACAGATCCGAGCGTAGGATGTATATCTGCATAGTTTTGTATCTTCAGCAATCTTGACAAACTCGCCAATGGCATTCCCAATCTCTTGCAGAGACTTTTCTTCCCAGTATTCCCACGGCAGTGAATAAAGCCTTATCCACACTGGCGCATAGCTCAGATCCTCCTTGTCTGGGTTGAATCTTTCTACCCAGCCTTTGAGATATAGTCCCGCGGAGTTGAAAAAATAAGGGCCTTGATCCAGTATCCTATTGCGGTCTTCCAGGCAGTTAAAAACTACAGTGAAGAAGCCCTTGGCTCCTAGATGCAGCGAGAGGTGCCCCTTTGGGTGCCATTTGGTGCTTATCCAGCTTCTCAGCGCCCTTTCCGTCGGCCATATTCCTATGAATTTACCGATCAGCGCGTGATCTCTCATGTATTGTATTCTAGCGTTGATGCGTTCACTCGGGAAGTCCACTCTTGGTTTAATCGCTGCTACAGGCTTACAAGTTGAAGAACTTGCCTTGTTTCTTTCATCTGCATCAATGTCCTTTCCCTTCTGCTGTCTGTTGTCCAAGTCGTCGCTGCTCATCTCATTTTCAGTCTCTTTGTCGGCCGTATGCCTAAATCCGTTATCCGGATTGGGGGGAGGCCTCTGGCCCTCCCCCTGAGGGGGTTTCATGTTGCCCTGTTCCGTATGGGCTCTTTTCCCTGATTACTGGTGCGCCAGACTCTGCTTTGCAGTACCGCGATTGACAGTTCTGCAGAATGCAGGGTTCTCAGAAACCCTAGGGTTTGCAGCAGCCCCACTCCCGCTCCGTCCTTCGTTGCTTCAAATATAATATTAAAATATTATTTAAATTTCTAGTATTTTAAAATTTATAAAATATATTTTTTATACAAAATTCTTTTAAATTATAACAATATTTTGATTATAACTTAATTTTTACAAAATCTGTAATTTTTAAAATATTAATTTTTATAATTTACTTTCTAGAGAAAGAGAAAAAAATGATGAACGAAATACAAAATTCAAATAATAAAACTCTACCATGACATCATATCGTACGTTTGTTTTTTATAACTTTTATTTTGTATTTATAATGCATGCTCTATGTGTTAACATTATATATATGAAATACAAAATTCAAAATTAACTACCATAATGGATACTGACGTCGAAAGGCCACCAATATTGAAAGTTCAAAACACAGATACACATTAATATTGTGAATCAACTTTGATATATGTTTTGAAGCGAATAAAATATTATGGTGAATATTATTAATTATAAACTATAATTTAAAATTATTTTCACAAGTTAAAACCTTAAACCTAAATTAGTTTTCATAATCTAAAAACGAAAGTCACCAATACGATTTTTCTTTATTTTCAAATCTTACAGAAAATTATAAATATACACATTAAGATCCAATAATCAGCGGGTCTGAAAGTCCAGATAGATGGAATATAGATGGGAAATTCGATATTCTAGATGAACGTGCTGTGAAAATATTTATTTATGTTGATAATTGATTTGGTTGAGATGGGATGTTTTTCTGGTTCATTATATAATGATTAAGATCTTTGGGAAAAATACATCAAAGATTATTGGTCTATTTGTTTCGAACTTCAATTTAAGTTCATTCTCAAGACGAACCTGATCCTGATGATAAATCTAAATCACCAATAATCTTTTATATGATTTTCTGAAAGATCTTAATCATTAATTAGTTAATTTGGCTATTAAAGAGGCTATAATTTATATTAACCTTTGACTGTTAGGTAATCGTTCTTATGCTTAATTCTTTTGGATTATGACAAGTAGTGAAAGATGACTTGACTTCGGAGTCGGAGCGTTACGCAACAAATGTAACGTAATTCTTTATACTGGCCTGACCATAATGAATTGTGCTGCGGGACGCAAGTCCAACTACTTTTTACGCGGTAACAAAGTTGGATTTATTTAATTTAATTTGTTAGTGAGATTTTTTGAACTTTCTGTTGCTACAATCCGTTCAAAAAATTGAGGTGAAATCTTGATTTGTATTATTTAAATTGATTTTGTTAATGTATATATGGAAACTACTGCTAGATTTTAGAGAAATTAGATGAGAAAAAAGGTGAAATCTTAATTTGTATTATTTAAACTGGTTTTTTACTGTATATATGTAATAGACCTGAAAAAAGGTGAAATCTTGATTTGTATTATTTAATCTAGTTTTTTAGTGTATATATGGAAACAGCTGCGGGGATTTAGAGAAATTAGACTTTCTTTTACGTATATATGGGAACGATTTTAGAGAAATTGCACTAGAAAACCAAGCGAAAAAGCTTCGAAAAAGTCTCAGTAAAAACAACACCTAAAATAATTAGGTAAGAAAATTTCAATAAAAAATAATTTAGATTGAAATTGTATTATATATATATATATATATATAATACTCTCAAAAAAGGTGGTTTCCAACATTGTATTCACTTTCTTATACATAAAATGGTTTCAAATATTTACTATAAAATAAATTAAAATTTCCATTGATATTTTGGAATAGGTTTTCCTTAATTTTAATTTAATTATTAATAACTAAAATATTATTACTCTTATTGACAGATCAAACGTTGAGATTTATCTCAAAAGTAGTTATGTTTTCTCTAAACTTAAAATTCTAAAATATTATTACTAGCAATGACGGATCAAAGGTTGAGATTTATCTCAAAAGTAGTTATGTTTTTTCTACCCATTTGATTAAACTGATAAATTAAAAAAATATCATATGAACAAGTGCATATGAAATGGGTTATGGTTTTCTGGGCATATGGTATTGATAATTCTTGGTTAAAAATCTCCATAACTAAGAATCTTGTTACAAGTGTATTTAAATGTATATTTTATTAACTCATATATTAATTATTTTTATAACTAATACTAAATAATAATTTAAAATAAATGTATAATTTAGTTAATTATGCCAAAGGACATGTCTATTTTCCAATAAGGCTTCACAATTTTAATTTTACTATCAATAAATATTAGGTGGATAGTAGAGATCTGACTTCCATAGAATATGATAGAACATTCTTAGTAATATACAAAAATAAAAAGTTAAGATTTCTTTCTAAAGTAATTATGTTATTTTTACCACCATTTAATTATATTAATTAACTAAAAAATGGTTATATGAACAAGTATCATATGAAATGATTTATGAATTTTTGGACATGTGGTGTTGATCACACTAAAATATCACAAAAAAAAAAAAAAAATACAAAACATTGTAATATATGTAAATCACATAAAAATAAGTTATTGTAAAACAAATCCTTATAAATATGCCATTGTACCATAAGCAAACCATTCCCTATAATGTGATCATGTAACATGTGTCATCAATCACTATAATGCGAGTGCGGAATATAAATGAAGCTTCTTTAATCTAAAATCCAAGAGAGTGATCTTCGGGTCTCCTTTAAAACTTGGCTCTCATGCGAGGTTGAAAAATCTAGAAGCTTATAAATTAGGGTAGATTTCTCATCTTTCATAATTGCTTGTGAATGTTGTTGGTTTATTATTAATGTTTATTATATTTTTTTAATCAAACAACTATCAAATGTACAAAACAAGAAGATCATAAGAATATAAAGAATGTAAAAACTTAATGTGAAGATTTAAAACAAATCATGAAATTTATTATATTACAAGAAGCTATTTTACTCATGTGCCGAAAGAAAATCACTAAGAACACAAATCATTAACACGCATCAAGATTCAATACACATATACATATATTTATCTAGGGGAAAGAAACTGCTCAAAACCCCTTACAATTTTTACAATTTGTATTGCATCAATCAAATAATAGAGAAGAAATACAATGCTTGCTTAAGCCTGAGAAACCTATACACTAGTATAAGTGTGAAAAAAACTACACACCCTTGATTGAACCTCCACTAGTTATACTAATAATGAGAACTGCTACACTGTCAATAACTCAAATTAATTGAAATAGATTGCTACAAATTAGTAATCAATTATGTAGAACCGAACTCAGGTGTCTCCAACTCAAATTTACTGACTTAACTCAAATTAACTAAAATAGATTGTTACAAATTAGTAATCAATCTTATAGAACTGAACTCAAGTGAACTCAAGTGTCTCCAAATTGTGACAATGAATCATGTAGAACTTAACTTAAATGTCTCCAACTCAAATTCACTGACTTAACTGAGTGACAAGAGCCATATCACCTCATATAACTACCTCCAAATATTTTACTGAAATTAAAATTAAAATTTCTCTAATTTAACTAAAGCACTAATTTGAATAACCATAGTGCCGTGCACACATATCCATGTGAACGCTACCTCGAAGTCAAGGAAAATAGGTGCACATATCCATGTGAACGCTACCTCGAAGTCAAGGAAAATAGGTGGTTGGTATTACATAGTAAGAGAGCATGTATTTGTCCCCATGAGGCTGACCTTTTACAGGGTGGTTTTCCCCTTTTCTAAACGTATACGTGGATAGAAATTTTTGAAACTTCTAGTAAAAGTTTTTTGAAACCGTCAATTTTATGTTTAAATATCTAAATGGCCTATTATAAATTTTAACGAGTGATTTAGATAAGCTAAGTTTGACAATCTATTTACTTATAATATTTATTTTTTTCAAACTTCTAGTACAAGTTTTTTGAAACCGTCAATTTCATGTTTAAATATCTAAATGGCCTATAATAAATTTTAACGAGTGATTTAGATAAGCTAAGTTTGACAATCTATTTAGTTATAATATTTATTTTTTTTAAACCATTATTTTTGTGGATTGGTTGTAAATGAGATACTTTCAAAAAAGAATAATGAGAAAGATTAAAAAAATTAAAATAGTAATATTGTCTATTTACACATTATTGATATACATTTCACAAAATATTAACATACATTTTATAAAGTAATAAGTTATTGGTTATTTTTTTCCTAAAGATAACCGCATTAAAACCTTAAAACCTAACAACGTAACTCCTTTTTTAATAAAAAATATGTATATAACAATACATAAAATTTAAAAACTTGTGAACTCATACAAAGTATAAAGTAACACGCATGAAAAAAATGGCCACTCACCAATTTGATAGACGAATAAAATTTAACTTCCAAGCATGAAAAAAATTGAAATTCCATGTTGTCCCAGTTCCCTTGCATAAGTTCCCTGTAAATATTCCCACCTAAATTTATTTACACGTGTTTCCAATTAGTGCCAGGTTGGTCCGAGTTCCAGGCATAAGTTACCTGGAAATATTCCCACCAAAATTTCTTTACACGTGTTTCCAATTAGTGCCAGGGTTAGAATTTAATTTTTTTTACTTTAATTTTGATTTTTCTTTACACGTGTTGCCAATTAGTTCCTTGCTTTATTTACTCGTTTTTCGTTCTCGTGAAAATGCAACCTAAAACGTATTTTGACTATACGATTTTTTCGGGAAATATGTTCACCCAAAATATGATCATTTAGTCATTTCTTACTGGGTTGACTGAAACCCACCACCTAGCATTAATTTTACCATGGTAAAACTCATTAAGGAAATAATTTAGTAAACGGGTTTTCTAAATTATTTATCATTAAAATTTAAAAACATGGAATAAATTATTATTTATTTTTTTTTTTTAAATAATTATTGAATGATTATTTGATAATTATTTCTTAATTACTTTTGACAATCAAAATATTTTATATTTATTTTTTAGATTTTTAATTAAAGTGAAAAGGAAAAAAATAAGTATAGTTATTTTTTAAAGTAGGTGGCAAATTCTCCCTAAAAATATAGATTTCTTGACCATGTTTTTTTGAAAAGTTTGGTTGAATTTTTTTAGAAATCTAAGTTACAATTGTCAAACTATAGAATTTGGGGTACCCCTAATTTTTGGAGAGTGCTAAATCTATTTCTACCCACAAAATCTAGATTGGAAATAAAAAGTATTAGATTGTGGTGAAAAAATTACTATTAAGACCAAATTGCACCATTGCTTTTGAGAGAAATCTTAACCCTTATTCTGAGAAATATGTTATAAATACTATACTAAAATTAAATCCTTGCCATTTAATTATTAGATGTAATAAATTAAATTAAAATTATTAAAATGATATTACATACACTTAGACATATAATTATTGATATTTGTTAAAATAATAAATTATTGAAATAATATAAAAATATATATTAAGTATTAAAAAAATATAATTAGTAAAAATAATATATATATATATATATATATATATATATATATATATATATATATATATATATATATATATATATATAGATATAGATATAACTTAATTAAATTCATTTCATACCTATTCTTTTTATTTATTTTAGTGATTATCACAGAGTAATGATAGCATTCTGTGTAGAGCCCGTCGTGAAAGATGGTGTGAGTAGTTGTTGTTGTTGTTATTATTATTATTATTATTATTAAGGTCGCTAGACACCAAATTGGTGCATGAGATCCCTTGTTTGTGGGATAAGGGACCCACCTCCCAGCAACCATTTCACTGCTATGTCTACCTTCACACATCGATTTGACTACAAAACTATTTCAAAGTGAAAAGAGATTTGACCTCTCTTAGCTCTTGTTAGATCCTGAGTTAAACATGGATCTAGGCTAGTTATTTTTTAATTGAATCTACATGTAAATGTTTTCAAACATGTACACCACTATGACATCTCCCCATAATTTTTTTCTTTTAGATTTAATTAAAAAAAAATATTATAAATTAACATTAAAATTAAATATTTATAAAATATTTTGATTTTGAAATCAATTATAGTTTTTAGGCAAGCGGTATTGATATCCCATGCTATTGGTCCCTGGTATTATAAGTCCATAATGACTATTGTAAAATAGGGTGAATATCCATGGTTAACAATTTTGTTAAATTGTATCTTTATTGTAATTATTAAGTTTAATTAAAAAATGTTATAAAATTAAATAAAAAATATTTATTTTTTATTTTTTATTTCTGTTGAAATGAGTTATGGTTTTTGGGTCTGTGGTATTGATAAGTATGGTATTAGCCCATGGTATTGTAATAAAACCTATTTGTACGTTAATGATATCTATAGTAAAATGAGGTTAAATATTCATCCTTAAGAATCTTGTTATATTACTAATATTAATTTTTTATGTGATTATCAATTAAATTTAAATATGGTTATAAATCATTATTTTAATATATAAGTAAAATAGATATTAATTTATAACTAGTATTCCCCGGATGCAGGTGATTAATGTCGTCAGTACAACGCGACTCATCTGGACGGACAAGTGGTATAGCCACATGGCCACCTGTGCTGATACCAAGATGCCCATTGCCAGAATTCATGGCGTTTTAATGCTGTCTGAAAGCCAAAATTCATTAATGAATGGTGAGAGCCGAGACTACCTACTTCTGGTCCTTAAGATGGAGAACGCTAAGTGCCTTCCCCCTGTTATGCCTCCCCTGGCCTGGAACTGCCTTCCCACTGCGGCAGAACCTAGCTCTCGAACAGCCACGGTGAGACCTTGTTAGCTTTTCTACTGCATTGAGATGACCGAAGGAGCTCACTTCTCGCACAACCCTCTTCGCTGCTACATAATTTCTGCCCCAGCCCTCAATTCCACCTTTGGCAATCGAATTCCTCACTCCCCTGCCTCCTCGAACCATTCCATCCCCTCCCCTACTCCTCCTAGCATCTGTCACACTGAAATTTTCCAAGTGAATATGCCCCGCTTGAGGCACAGAATTAGAAGTTGCAGGGGTAGCAGCAGAGGGAGAGCAATTCGCTCTCCCTCGCTGTCCTCGTTAGACTCTACTCAGGCAGATTCCTCCTCACCTTCGACCGCTGCCCATGGCACGGGTCAGTGTCCCAACACCCGTAGTGGCAGAGGGCAGGCCCAAAGGGCTGGCCTTCAGAGCATTGCGGAAACCCAACTCCCCCATGACGATTTTGTGCTAATTATGAACTCCTGTCATTCCACCCAATTTCAATTCAAATGCACCCTGGATCGCCCCTGTATAATCGCCACCATCTCTGTAGCCTTCAGAGAAGAGCCACAACGCACTGTAGCCCCGTCTAGCATCGTTCCGGACAGGACTTGCGCTAGCAAGCGAAACACACATGATAGCAGCTCTTAGGGCGATGCTCTAAACAGGATGGACATTGCATGCTCTGATTTAGAAGTTATGAACATGATGACCAACATCATAGGTGGTAATTGGAAGACGACAGACGCGACAAGTATTGCAGGTGGCAAGCCACAGACGGAAGCCACGACCAGTGGTTAACAGCACGATGTTGAAGATGTCTATGCTTACGAGTGTCTCATCGTGGAGGAACCCCCGCTACCGATTGACACCTAGTAGGCTTCAACTCAGTAGTCATGTTCTTAGACACCCAAGCACCATGTCAAGGTTCGTTTTTGTAATTTTCAATTGTAATTTCTGTTACATGGTGTCTTTTTTTATTTTTTTTGCTTAAAAACTCTCAAACTTGGGATTTACAAGTTGGTTCCCCTACGTGGGCAGCTCATCATGTTTTTTGTACTGTTTTCCCCTTGAGGCAGTCTCCTTTCCAGTTACTGTTTGCTAGTATTTGGTAAAAAATCTGAGACAGATTCTTCAGAGACTAGTACCTCCATGTAACATTATTTTTGTATCTTTAATAGATTTAATCTTATTTAGAAAAAATAATAATTTATAACTAGTATTTACATGGTATTTTAATATGATATATATATTATGATTTTCTTTTACCTAACAAAATATCAGTAAACAAAATTACAATATAAAAAAATTAAATTTTAAAAATATTTACTTCTAAAATCGAAAGTCAAGCATCAAGGATGCAACAAAAATATAAAAATATAACCCCTACAAAATCAAGTGAAATATATCCACTATAGGAATGTATCAATTTTTAATAACACTTGTAAACTGAAGCAATTTTTTGAACCTCACATGAATTACCTCATTAGGTTCATGCCTATATCTAGTCAATCTCCATTAAGTTTCGGGGATTTGATAACAACATACATAATATGAATATTTTTATTCATATATAATTCTGGTTGGTTAGATACCATTATCTACTTATCTGGACATGTATTTGGATTTGTGCTCGGATTATTGAAGTGTTTTATAGTCAAGTAGGAAAGAAATGTCATTATGAAAAACATAATATTAAATTAAAAAATAAATGACTACATTTCTATAAAAAAAAAATTAGAGATATTTAAGTGTATTTTTTTATCATATCATTTAATTCCATGTCATGTAATAATTTATTCATATTGAATAATTAAAATAAATACACATTAAAAAATTGATCTTTAAATTTGATCCCTGTGAGTATTTGATAAATCTGAATTTAATATGTATTTAGATTTGTATATAGAAAATATAACCTACTATTTTAAAAAATAAACCATAAGGTTTTCTCCAGTAAAAAAAGAAACATATGTATATATTTCCTTTACAAATAATTATATTGAATTATGTAATAGAATTGTTTATGGAATTAGAGTCAAATTAAATTAATTAAAATGGAATTATTATTTGAATATAATTGTAATTAAAATAATTATGTAGGAAAATTTTAATCAAAATTAATTTAAACTGAAATTGTATTTTAATTATATTCCACATATATATTGCAATTTTTAAATTGCTCTCAAAAATGTGGTTCCCAACATTGCATTCACTTTCTTATATAAAAAATGGTTTCAAATATTTACCATAAAATAAATTAATATTTCAATTGATAGGTGTGTTTATTTTAGAATAGGGTTACCATAGTTTTAATTTAATTATCAATAATTATTATGTGGATGGTAGCGATCAAAGGTTGAGATTTATCTCAAAAGTAGCTATGCTTTGTCTACCCACTTAATTAAATTGATCAGTAAAAAAAATTATGAACAAGTGCATATGAAACGGGTTATGGTTTTTTGGGCATATGGTGTTGATAGTTATTGCCAGAGGCCCATACTATTATAACAAAACCTATTTGCAATTTTAAAATCTCCATAGTTAAGAATCTTGTTACATGTCTTTTTAAATGTATGTTTGATTAACTCCTATATTAATTATTTTTATAAGTAATACTAAAACATAATTTAAAAATAATTTATAATTTTGTTAATTATGCCAAAAGAATGTCTATTTTTGAAGAAGGCATCCCAGTTTTAATTTAATTATCAATGTCTATTTTTGAAGAAGGCTTCCACATTTTTAATTTAATTATCAATAATTATTTGATGGTGTTAAAGATTTATATTCCATAAAATATTGTATAATATTCTTAGTAGTATACAGAAATAGGTTAAGATTTATTTCCAAAGCAGTTTTGTTTTTACCACCATTTAATTAAATTCATAAATTATAAAAATGTTATATGGATAAGTATCATATAAATGATTTTTGTTTTTTGGACATGCGGTGTTGATGAGCATGGGGTGTTGATCACATTGAAATATCATAGAGAATGATAAATAAAAAACACTGTAATAAATGCAAGTCACACAAGGATGAGTTACTGTAAAACAAATCCTCAAAGATAAGCCATTGTATTATAAATGAGCCAATCCCTATGATGTGATCTTGTAACATTTGTCAGAAATCATTGTAATGTTCTCCAAGAATATAAATGAACTATGCCATAGAGAATATATGAGCTCCTTCAATCCAAATTCCAACAAAGTGATCTTCATACCTCCTTCTTCAAAACTTAGCTCTCATACCATGTTGAAAAATCCAGAGGCTCACGAATTAGGGTAGATTTCTCCTCCTTGATAATTGCTTGTGAATGTTGTTGGTTTTTTATTATTGTTTATATATCTTCTTGATCAAACAAATATCAAATGTATGAAACACAGAGATCAAAAGAATATAAAGAACACAAGATATAGGCTCGAAGTTAGGAAAAAACCCTGCCAAGGGAAAAACCAAGAAAAAATATCTTCTTGTAGAATCAAATCAGAGTGAGATCTATAATACCCATGAACATTAAAGGACTCCAAACCACAATATGCCAATTCAAGCCCTTCTCCTAGATAGGAAATTCATCAACAAAAAGGGACCAACAAAATGTACATCATAAGCAAAAGATCTTCGACTAGAGATATATCAAGCCATAGCTTCCATAAATCTAAGCTTAAGATAAACCCTTCTTCACTTGTCAATTTCAAACATTGGCCCTCCTTCCTTATAAAATATTTCAGAATAAATCACGTGAATTGTGTGTGTTCAAACGATCTTAACTCTCCCTCTATTTATACTTTCTGGAAGGGTTCAAATAGACGTCTTCTGGGGTAGGGACGACTTGGCATCTAGAGGAAATTTTGACCCAAATTATATATTTCAAAATATTTTTCCAGACTATAGATAAGCCTTTGAATTTGACCAATACAAATAACAATGAACATGAAGAACATGCTTCAATAAAATGATAATTTGACTTGAACATGAAACCCATGATTAAAAAACAATTTTCTTTTCTTATTTTTGTTTTTACATCAAATATAAAATAACATAAGTATAAAGATGATTATGACGACCAAAGCTAGTTACAAATTCCAATACAAGTATGGTAATAAATAAGTAAGAAAATAATTTATTAAAAAAATGAAAATTGAAGGGAAAAACAAGAAGATATAAATGAAATATTTAAGGTACGATTCCTTAAAAAATCCTTCCTATATTTAATATTTCCTTTTCATGTTTTTGCATTCCCTCTTAGATTTTCTTCCTCCATTTTATATTTTATATTTTATATTTTAATTAATTAATTAATCATTTTTTATCTATTCCTCAACCATTCCCCCTTTTTAAATGCTTAATTTTATTACCTATTTATTCTACTTTAGTATCATTTTATTATGTAGTTTCTTAAGTCTTCGATTATGCTTAGAGTGATGAACAGAAACTTTAGGCATATATTACACATGCACATTGTTTATTACATTATGTACCATTGTGAAAATTTTCATGATCGTTGATAAAATAAAAATAATTTTACATGATTTTTAGAGTGGAACTTGGAATTTTTCAATAGGAAAAATACAATGGGATAAAAGTGATTGTCATCATTTACATACGAAGAGAGTTGAAGATGAAAATTACTTTCCTTATATTAACCATCTTATAGACTCATGTGATCTAATGTTTAGAATCTTTGTCACACTACAAGATTTCTTGACTTATTGAGAAAAACTACAGAGAAAACCTAATAATCTCTCACCTTTTTAAGGTTTGAGTCTTAGTGAAGGTTAACCATCATCATCATAAAAATTGTAAGTCATAATATGATTAAGATATAATTTAATTTTTACATTTTTGTTTTCTAATTAAATTTATAATTAACAAAAATTATAATATTAATTCATTATTCAATGCTTTACATGAAATGTCATATTGAGATGTTAGATTAAATAATAATAATAATAATAATAATAATAATAAGTAATATAAGAATAAGAATAAATAAATAATGTCCCCAAATTTAAAAACTAAAAAAAATAAAAAGAAATAAAAAAATAGTAGTATTGCATATATTTTAAAAAAAAATTATGAATAATTTTTTCAACAAAAAAATCATAATGTGTATCAAAAAATAATAATGATGATTCATATTAACAACCATGATATTCAGCCTAGGTTCCCTAATGGGGTTCTTACCAGGTTGTTAGAATAACATTGTAGGAGGTATAGTCTCTGATATGTCGTTTCACTTCGACAACCATTTTTTTGTGGGCATAATAATTTGCATGTAGGGAATTCGTATGGGATTGGAGGTGAGAGACCTAGAAGAGAGGGCTGAGCTCTCCATATGGCTCCACATGGACCGTGCATGGTACATCCTCGACTCACACCATGGGAACCACCAACCAGGGTCTCATTCCATTAAGGTCACATGAAAAGGGTTAAATTTTTCATTTGGATCATTCATTTGGTTAACATAACCCCTCTCATTTACACAAGCATGGAACATATATCCTGTTGTAGCATTTTTTGGTTTTGGTAAGTTAGAATCAATTAGTCAAAAAATGAGATATTTATTTAAAAAAAATGTTAAGCTAAGATATTGAGAAAAAGAATATTGAATAAAAAATGTTAGGAAATATTTTGATAAATATGTCCATATCAAAGAAAATTTTAGAATAGATGCCCTAAAAAATGTAGGAAAAAATAAAAAATGTTAGGTTAGAAATCTAAAAGTATTGAAAATCTAAATGCCACTACTCTAGTCTAATTCAGTTTTGCAAATAATAGTTGTGTGCAGTTTGTTTAGATGCCAGAGTAGTTTGTTTGATCCAATTATACAATTTAATCATGATTGGATTTAATTTAAATTGATTGTCATAGATAGAAAATAAAACTGGGTCAGCAGTTTAATCTAATCCAATGATGGAAATAAGGTATAGAAGTAGATTAGGCATAAAAAGAAAATGTTGAGCTGTTAGCTTATATGGACTTTGAAAAAAAACTGAAAATGTTAGGAGTAAAATGGTAGGTACACATGTGAAATCAAATTGAAGCATCAAATGTTTTAACCTGTTGTGGCCACAAACACCACCCTATCAATTCTTGTTGTTTTCAAAACTTGTTTCTATTGGAGATATTACTTTGAATTTGCTCTCATTTGGATTTTGAATCACTTGAATCGGACCAAAAACAAAGGAGTCGTGATTAAAAAACTGCTGGTTAGTATGGTTGACCACTTCTCTCTTGCAGGGAACAACTACATTTTGTTGTGGCCACAACCACCACCCTATCAATTATTTTTGTTTTCAAATCCTATTTCTATTTGGAGATGTAGAAAATAAAACTCGGTCAACAGTTTAATCTAATCCAATGATGGAAATAAGGTATAGAAGTAGATTAGGCATAAAAAGAAAATGTTGAGCTGTTAGCTTATATGGACTTTGAAAAAAAAAGTGAAAATGTTAGGAGTAAAATGGTAGGTACACATGTGAAATCAAATTGAAGCATCAAATGTTTTAACCTATTGTGGCCACAAACACCACCCTATCAATTCTTGTTGTTTTCAAAACTTGTTTCTATTGGAGATATTACTTTGAATTTGCGCTCATTTGGATTTTGAATCACTTGAATCGGACCAAAAACAAAGGAGTTGTGGCTAAAACACTGTTGGTTACTATGGTCGACCACTGCTGTCTTCGTAGGGAATAGTTGTTGTTCCCTAAAGCGAATAGTTTTTGTTCCCTAAAGGGAACAACACCTTTTCAGAGTGTTTTTTGTTTTTCCCTTCAGGGAACAACTGGTGTTCCCTCTAGGGAACAGTTGTTGTTCCCTAAAGGGAAAAACTCCTTTTTGGAGTGTTTTTTGTTGTTCCCTCCAGGGAATAGCTAGTGTTCCCTTCATGAAACAGCTTTTGTTCCCTTAAGGGAACACCACTTTTTTAGTTTTTGCTATGGCCACAACCACCATCCTATTAAAACTTACTCTCGGGGTAAATTTGAATGGGTCCATTGAGAAGTTTGATCTTTCGTCTCTCTGGATGATAACCATAGTTGTCATATGGAATTATGTCCTCAATGCTAAATAGTTCAATGGTTTATTAATTATGGTTGCAATCCGTTTTTAATCATCAGTCCCCAAAAAATCATCGTGCCCTCTTGAGATTTAGAGCCAGAAGGACTCATATAACCACCATTTCTAGAGTTTGTCTCTTTATGAAATTTTTTTATTAAGGTAAGGTTTGTTTTAGGCGTTTCTGTCATATCTCTTATAATCATAGCTAATGTTGATCATTCATGCAAGAAAGTACCAAGAGAAGAAAAGCAAGGTCGGCGAGCTGATGCATAAGCATCATGAAGGGTTGCAACGAAAGACGCAAAGGGATCATGAGGTGGTAATAAAATTCGTTAAAGTAATGCAGCCTTTGAATGATCATCATAGGAACAACATGCCTAGTCCACATGATACCACTACCAGCTGGATTTCCATTGCCATGTGTCGTGGCTTTGGGATAGAATGGGGTAGGATGTCCTAAAATTCTGAGAAGACAGGAAGCAGAACAGATGTTGGTATAAGAGTTCTTATGTCGCTTTGGGGACTCTAGATGACACCTCTGCACCACCGATGTCAATATTACAAAGGCATACTCTGTAAGAAAGGGATATGGAACCGCCACAGTGCATAATGGAGGCACACTATATGTTAAGTGGAGATACTCCTGACAGCGCAAATCCATCAAGTTGTTGTTACCTCCAGATACACCTTAAATCATGCCAGATGTTTGATGATGAGTGCAGTGTTTTCATTTTCCTTTAGGAAATAATAGGGAATAACATTTAGTCGATACAGGTGCAAAGAGATTACTTGCAGTCATTCTTCTTTCCATCGACATCCATTCATTTCCTCCAGGAAATAAAATGCTTCAGCAAATGTTGCCTCGACGTGTCAGCGGTTTCATTGACCGTTCTATGTTTGTATATTTTAATTTGTATATTGAAAATAATAGGAAGGTGGAAAGTCATGGAAGACTGAGGGCCAGTTGGCTTACTGCATAAGTATTACCTCTGGATATGGGTAAGGGACTTTTTTTTGGCAGAAGAGGGGTTGATTTTATTATGCTAATAAAGAAGACTGTTTCGGTCAAGAAGAAGCCCTTTCTCAGATTCATTTCCTTTTTCTTTTATGTTTGGAATCAGGGTGTTGTGACTGGCATGAGGATATATATGTTTTGTTTTTTTTTCACAGTGATAACAGACTTCTTATGACTAGTCTTGGTTATTTGAATATAATTCGTTATCATGGTTAACTCATGAGCGGTCTCCGATTCGAAGCTATATTAAACATCAGTTGCAAGTTTTATTTGTAGAAGTAGGAATGTGTATTCTTGTATCAATAATTAGATTGCAATTGAGCTTAAATATAGCCTTGTTCATCGGTGAACCCAGTAATTGATTCATTTGGACATGGAATCTATATATGATGTTTAATCTCTTTTATTATGCTCGTGCAGGATAGATTAGAATAGTTAGGACTAGCATAAGTAGGTAGAATCAGTGTAGATAGGACTTGATACATATAGGTTAGATTTTTCTTTTGTTGATTTAATGGAAGTATTCCTCCGGGGAGCAATATTTCAACACCTATAACAGTTTACGGGATCCTTTGAAACCCATTGGAACTAGATATTCCAAACGAAAGCAGTTCTAATCAGGGTCTGCGATCGGGTTGGTTCCCCTTTTTTGGCACGGCGAAAATTCGTTGTGTTAACAAATTTGGCACTAGAAGGAGGGCCTGAACTCCGTTCACAGCTTTTCAGGTTTTCATCTATAAATGTTGCGCATGGATTCAGAAAGATTAATGTATGGATATTAAAGGTCGAAAAGATCCTTCCACCCATTTGGAAGAGCCTCATTTTGAAGAAATAGATGTCACTCTAAGTCTCGGGTTTGGATTACCCAAGGAAGAGAGACTGTGGAAGTATCTTGTCACTCAGGAACAACCAGTTAGAGCACTTACTCATGCCTACACTCGTTCCCTCTCTTAGCTCCCCATCTTTCATTCCTTACCTCTAACCACTAAAAGAAAGCCAAGGATCTTTCCCATAAACGAAGAGACATCTGCAACCCTTTCTCTTGAAGGTATTGTGCTGGAGTCCCTGCAAAGTATCGACACTCCTTGGGAGTAAATTCCCAAGGATCCCCTCTCTAGAGGTGATTCATGCTCGAAAAATCATGGAAACAGGCATCCCTGATTTGATTTGGAAAATCCTAAAAAAGAACACCCAAAGGAGACCCTCAACCAAAACTTCCCAAATCATACTATGGCTAGTGTTCCTCCTCCAGGTGGGAATTAGTCTCCACCACCTCCTCCAGGTGGGAATCAGCCTCCACCGCCTCCTCCAGGTGGGAATCAACCCCCACCCCCTCTGGGAGGACTCCCTCCCTGGCTTTCATAGGATGTTGTAGCAGTACTTGGGCAACAACATGCCTTAGCCAAGAACGCAGAAAGAGTATTACCCAAATTCGACCCTAAGCGGGGAGACACAACTAATAACCATATCCACCCTTTCTTCCTAGTCGTGCACATGTTGGGGGTAGCCAATGATGATGTGGTATGTCACTTATTCCCTTTTACTCTCATTGGTGCAGCATCCACATGGTACTTTAGCTTGAGAATAGGATCAATCACTTCGTGGGATGCTTTTCAGTGGGCCTTCTTAGATAAGTTTGGCGATCATAAGACACTTGCGGCCTTGGTTTTAGAACTATGACATTTAAAAATGGAAACCAAGGAAAAGGTCAAGGATTTTAACATCTAGTTCAACACTTTGTTCAACAGAATCCTGGCTAACGGTAGACCTACTGATGAGGTGCTCATGGAATTCTACATCACTACTCTCCCTATCCCTACTGCGATGTGGGTCAAAAGGAGTAATGCACAAACCTTACGGAGTGCCATTGTTGAAGCAGTAAAAGTTGAGAACGAAATGATTAGTCTCACAACATGTCATCATACGACCAAAGAAAAGAAAGCCTCTCAATCATCAAATAAGAATAATGGGAGTGATAACAAAGCAGCTGAGATCAAAGAAAAGGACACCATAGATGTGGAAGGTTTGCATCGGATCATTAAGAAATTGACGAACACAGTCATCGATATGAAAAGAAATTCTGGAGAGAGTACAAATGGGAATGGAGGAAATAATAACAACAGAAAATCCTTCAAACCTTTCTATCGTAAGAAGACAGAAGGTGGTCATAGTCAACCTGCATTGCCTACTCCACCTAATGAAGGGATTTTAAATATGGAAGACCTAGCTCTTATCGGATCGCTTCTTACCAAAGAAGGACCTATAGCAGATCTGGAGCAAGAACAGGTAGATGAGGAAGATTATGAAGTAGAATAGCCTAGGTACAAGGCATATCAAGTCAATGTACTGTGGGATTTCTATGCAAATGGGAACGATGACGAAGAAGATAGTATAGAATAAATTCACACTAATGAAATCCACATGCGAAGTAAAGGGTCACTTGCGGATGTGATGAAGCCTGTAGACTAGACAAAGAGAGATGTTCACCCTTCGAAGACATCTGCTCTGAAGGCTCCTGCTGAGAAGAACAAACCTAGTGGTAATTCCAAGATTACTCATGCCGTGAGCTATCTAGAGAAGGATAATACGTCACCAAATGCAATGAAGGAAACTCAAAATGGTAAATTCCCACCCAAGAGTGGCAAGACTGATATGTTTACTCTGCCCTGCCCTATTTATAACATTGATTACAACATTGTGGATGATCTTAAGAAATATCGAGCTAATATCACATACTTCGATTTGTTAAAGTTAATACAGTAGAGAGATTTTCTTTTGAAAGCTATGAATGAACGGAATTGAAAATCTCCCACCAATCCAAGTAGTTAAACCAAAACTTCGGTGTCTAAACCTGTTAGTACCTCTAGTACATCCCAAACACCGTTAGCCATGGAAGCCACTCTATCAAAAATGAAATGGATGCCCCAAAATGTCAGTGCAGCCATGATAGGAAGGAAATCAAAATCCATGACTCCACCTTTCCTTATCACATTTGAAATCATCAACATGAACGTACACAATTGCCTAGTAGATTCCGGTGCCTCATCCACTGTTATGCCTTACGCTGTTGCCAAAAGACTTCATGCAATGCCCGAGAAAACTAGAACTCGAATCATGCAACTGGAAAGAATGAATGTAAAAGTAATTGGAGAATTGAAATATGTGCTGATTTGGATGACTACCAAACCACAGTACACGCAAGTCATTGACATAGTGGTAGTCGACATACTTGAGGCATATGGAATGCTTCTTAGTAGGCACTGGTCAGCAAATTTGAATGGATATTTCTCAATTGATTGGTCCCATCTCTTACTGCGTCAGAAAGGAAAAGGTGATATGCTGAGAGTTGATCGAGAAAGATATATGAAGTATTTAGTGATAGAATTAAATGACCCCAATGAACCTGTAATGTTTACCAACTCTATCCTTGAGAATTATAGTTTCGACATTTATGCCATGGAAACCTATTTCGGAGAATTCCATGCAGAGACAGTTGAAGAAGAAACTGCAATGAACACACAGTTGGAAGCTCTCCCCTATAGTCCAACTAATGAACTATCTTGTATTATAGTAGATGATAGGACTAATTTCGTAGAAAGAAGTTCAATTGATGTAACATTCGATTCTATATTTTGGACACTCTACTTTGATGGCTCTAACTGCATAGAGGGCGTAGGTGTAAGGAGAATTCTCATTGACCCACAAGGGAACTAACATTTGATGGTCAGCCAGTTGGAGTTCATGTGCACCAGCAACACGAAAGAGTACGAAGGCTTGCTACAGGGCCTGAAGAAAGCCATCGATATGAAGGTGAAAAATCTTAAAGTTTTTGGTGACTCACAGATAATTGTCGACGAGGTAAGGAAAAGGATACATTGCAATTCGCCACACCTGGTAAGATACCAAGATGAGGTATGGAGCTTAATTAACAGCTTTGATTCCTTTAATATCACATACATACCTCGAGGGCAAAACCAAGATGTTGATCTGTTGGCTGGTATGGCTTCAAAACGTTTTCATGACCTTAGATTAAACAAGAATAAATATTATGTTGAATTGATTTTCAGACCATCTGTATCTGATAACATCTCAAATTGGTAGGTATTTGAAGGTGATGAGAAAATCCTTGAGTTCCTACATTGCGAGAGGACATTCAAAAATGTACTCATTGATGAAAAAGAGCATGACAGGCTTATGAATGAGAGTGAAGATGAGGAAAAATATCAGTCCCATATAATTCCCAAGTCAGTTGTTAAGATTGAGCACTTTTATGACCCACATGATAAATTTAAAAATCCACTTAACTACAAAATGCATAGCTCATCCATGAAGTATGAGTCAGTCAACCTTGGAACCAAGAAAGACCCAAAAAAATGTTAATTTGGGCTTAGGATGATCTCCGCAAGAAAAGGCCACGTTTGTTAAGCTGTTTAAAGAGTACAAGGACGTCTTTGCATGGACATATGGCGACTTAAAAACCTTCGATATTGGCATCATGCAGCATGTAATTCCTTTGGAAAAGGATGTTAAGCCCTACCAACAAAAGCTTCGTAAGATGCATCCAAGCTTGGAACCATTGGTGAAGAAGGAATTAAACAAAATGATGGACGCTAAAACCATTTTTCCGGTCAAGCACACTCGCTGGGTAGCCAGTCTTGTGTTAGTAAGAAAAAAATGGAGACATCAGATTATGTATTGATTTCAGAAACTTGAACAGAGCATCGCATAAGGATAACTATCCTATCCCGTCTATGGAACACATTCTTCAATGCATTTTTGTGTCTGAAATGTTGTCCCTATTGGATGGGTTTTTAGGATATAATCAAGTGTTGGTGTTGAATGGAAATCAACTTAAGAAAACCTTCAACACTAAATGGGGCACCTACGCATATCGTAAAATGTCATTAGGACTTATTAATGCAGGAGCCACATTTCAGAGTGCTATGGATATAGCTTTCCGAGGATTGATTAACAGATCAGCAGTGGTTTACATGGACGACATTACTATGTATTCTTATCACAAAAGGGATCATATTTATCACCTGAAACAGATTTTTGAAAGATGCCGAAGGTACAGAATATCATTGAATCCGAGGAAGAGAATTTTCGCAATGACAGAAGGGAAGCTATTGGGTTATATCCTCAACAAGGAAGGAATTATTATTGATCCTGAAAGAATAGAGACCATCATGAGAATACAACCTCCTACGAATAAAAGGGAAATGTAATCTTTTTCAGGAAGATTAATTTCATTAAGAAATTTGTTTCAAGCTTCAAGGAGATAGTGCATCCCATTCAGCTAATGATGAAGAAATATGTTGTGCATAGGTGGAGCGATGAAGCTAAGAGATCATTTCATCGAATTAAGGAGGCCATTACAGAAGCTCCTGCGTTGGTTAGCCCCAATTTTGACAGGGAATTCCTCCTGTACACTTTTTCTTTTGATGTTTCATATGCTGCAATCCTCACCCAAAAAAATGATAACGACAACGAAGTCCCCATTTCGTATATGAGCTCTAATCTACAAGGGGTAGAACTGAATTACCCTGACGTGGAGAAACATTTTTTTGCGGTTTTTAAAGCCGCAAAACATTTCCGCCCTTATTTACCAAAGGCCAGGACCAAGGTGATCATTCCCCACCCTGTTGTAAGGACCCTCTTCATGGAAAGGGAGATGTGAGAACGGAGAGGGAACTGGATAACAGATCTTCAAGAACATGACCTTGAGATTAAGCCAACAAACATAGTTCGGGGGTAGGGGTTACATAAGCTTGTAGCAGAAGCCTTGGTAGGTAAAGAAGGGACATCAGAGGAACCAGAAACTCAGTGTGCATGGAATGCTCAAGTAGCATTCAGGGAAGAGCCTGGATGGGACAACAAAATGTTAATATATGAGCGCAAAATATTGGAAGTCTTGTTGGACTCTAATTCATGGTATTATGACATACACTTTTATCTAACACGGGGTTCATGTCCTGAGCACATGGACACATCATGAAGAAGAGCACTCGAATTAAAATATAATCAATATCACTTGGCCAATGACACATTATACAGGAAAAATTATGACGGAGTTTGGCTGAGGTGTTTGGAAAAGGATGATGCTGATCATGTCTTGAAAGAAATGCACGATGACCCAGCAGGAGGTAATTATGGCACAGAGACCACTGCTCACAAAATATTAAGAGTTGGGTATTATTGGCCTACAATGTTCAGAGACTCGCATGCTTACGCTCGGAAGTGCAAGTTGTGTCAAACTGCCACAGGGCGAGAAAGAAATCCAACCATTCCCCTCATGCCCGTTATGATTTATCACTCGTTCCAACAATGGGGCCTAGATGTCATAGCTGATATCACTCTAAACTCTTCACAGCAGCATAACTATATACTCATGGCAATCGACTACTTCACCAGATTGACCGAAGCCATCCTACTTCGGAAGGTTAACGAAGATGAGGTAATATATTTTATTGAGAAATTTATTATCAACAGGTTTGGCATCCCTGACGCTCTCATATTGCATAATGCTTCTTATTTTTCATCACTGAAATGGACGGAATTTTCTTTCGATAAATAAATTCGCCTAAGATATGCATCAAACTATTACCCCCAGGGAAATGGAGTTGCAGAGTCCTCAAATAAAAACCTCATCCGCATAATCCGTAAATTTTTCGCCAACAACCAGAGGAATTGGTACAACGCTCTAACAAATGCCCTCTAGGCCAACAGGGTCACCCCAAAAGTAGTATTAGGAAACTCCCCATGCTTCCTCGTCTATGGACAGGAAGCCATCTTGCCTCCCAATTTTACCCTTCCCTCCTTACAGCTCTCCCAAGCCTCAAGAGGGACCCCTTCAGCCTTACTTCAAAAGAGGATCAACCAACTGGTGAGGTTGGAGGAATTGAGAGATAATGTGAGAAAAAAGTTTAGGAATCACCAAATGATTGTGAAGAGATGGTTTGATCACCATCTGGCAGGAGATAAAGATTACCAAGTCGGAGTGTTTGTCCTAAAATGGGACAAGTTGAGTGAGCCAAAAGGTAAGCACACAAAATTCCAACACTTATGGCTGGGCCCGTTCCAAGTTAAGGAAAAAATTGGTCAGAGAACCTATCGATTGAAAACTTTACAGGGAGAAACTGAAAAACTCCCTCTTAATGGCCAACATCTTAAGAGATACTTCCAGTAGCCACTACGTGGTGGTTACCTCCTGAGTAGGTTAGGATTCATTTTATTTTGTTGTTAGCTTAGTTATATTTTCATCCTCTCCATTCTTGTCTTATGCAAGTTTATCTTCCTTCTGTTTTGGATTTCAATCCTTTTCAGTTAATTGATTTCAGTCTTTCAGTCTCATTTTCACCTTCTATAACTCTCTTTTGGTTTCCCTCATTTGCTACCTTTAGCCTTTCACTTCCCTCATTAACCTGCTGGTGAGTCTGCAGATCCTAAATTCATTATTACCTTGCAAATCAAGCGAACCATTGATGAGCCTATGAGAACTGGACACTCATTAGTAAAATTCGAATTGAAGCCACTCATCGGCACCTGTTGGGAACTAGGTAGGCTCTGTTCATAACATGGACACCCAAAGCATGTAGGGACATCTTTATAAAATGAAAAAATGTGTAACCACGGTTGGACTGGCATGGCGGAATGCTGCATTTTTTTTTCTTAAATCCCACCTAGACCTAGCCTATATTTTCCTATGAGATTTGCAGTCATTCTCCATTGGTTCCATCCACCACACTAAATTTCCAATATCTGTCATCTACAATCCAACCTCCTTTCATGGTCTAAGCTCGTTGTCGTATATCCTGTGGAAAATTTAATTGTGCTCTAGTCCTTGTGCCCGAAACTGGAAGGACATATTTAAAAGAAAATGAAATGTCGAGTCCTTGTGCCAATCTGGAAGGATAGGTTGTTTGGGAAGATGGTTGGAGTAGGGATTGTTGTTGGACTCAAAGTACTGGTTGACACAACAAGCCCAACCTTTCTTAAGTGGTTTAAAAATATGGCATGATCCATGATTGCACCCCATTCGCTCATACGAAAATATAGCACTAAAAATTCTTACATAAAGTGTGGATCAACATATCTACATATATTCGTCAAGCTTGATGCACGATAAAGAGCTAAGGTACACACCTAAACAGGTATTGAAAAATCGGTGATCGCCCTGGACAGATTTTGAATGTGGAAAATAGGTAAAGGAGGGTCAATAAATCCCATAATACGACTGTTGGAGAATGCCTGTCAAAACCCTATCAGTAAGTAGAAGCTATTTGTCTTTATCCTGACTAAAGTGATTAATGCTGAAGTGGAACCCATGCCTGTCCGTCTATACAGTTTTCATTTCGACTTTATCTTAACCATGATGTTCTATGGATCAAGGTTTATTTGGTAACAGAGATAACTGGTTCACCCAGTTGTTTGCCATTTTGTTATGGCCACAACCACCACCCTATCAATTATTTTTGTTTTCAAAAATTATTTCTATTGGAGATATAACTTTGAATTAGCTCTCATTTGGCTTTCGAATCACTCGAATTGGACCAAAAACAAAGGAGTTGTGATTAAAACACTGCTAGTTAGTATGGTCGACCACTGCTCTCCAGCAGAGAACAGCTGTTGTTCCCTAAAGGGAACAACACCTTTTTGGAGTGTCTTTTGCTGTTCCATAAAGGGAAAAACACCTTTTTGGAGTGTTTTTTGTTGTTCCCTCCAGGGAACAGCTACTGTTCCCTCAAGGGAACATCACTTTTCTAATTTTTGCTATGGCCACAACCACCACCCTATTAAAACCTGATCTGGGGGCAAATTTGAATGGGTCCCTTGAGATGTTTGATCTTTCATCTCTCTGAATGATAACTGTAGTTGTCAGATGGAATTATGTCCTCAAATCTAAATGGTTCAATGGTTTATTAATTATGGTTTCAATCCATTTTTAATCATCAGTCCCTAAAAAATCATCACGCCCTCTTGATATTTAGAGCCAAAAGGACTCATATAACCCCCAGTTGCAGAGTCTATCTCTTTATGAAAGTTTTTATTAAGGTAAGGTTTGTTTTAGGTGTTTCTGTCATATCTCTCATAATCACAGCTAATGTTGATCATTCATGCAGGCAAGGACTAAGAGAAGAAAAGCAAGGTCAACGAGCTGATGCATAAGCATCATGAAGGGCTGCAACGAAAGATGCAAAGGGATCATGAGGTGGTAATAAAATTCGAGAATGTAACGTAGCCTTTGAATGATCATTGTAGGAACAACATGCCTAGTCCACATGATACCTCTACCATCTGGATTTTCGTTGCCATGTGTCATGGCTTTGGGATAGAATGGGGTAGGATGTCCTAAAATTCTGGGAAGATAGGAAGCAGAACAGATGTTGGTATAAGAGTTCTTATGCTGCTCTGGGGACTCTAGATGACACCTTTGCACCACCGATGTCGATATTGCAAAGACAGACTCTGCAAGAAAGGGATATGGAACCGCCATAGTGAATAATGGAGGCACACTCTATGTTAAGTGGAGGTACTACTGATAGCGTAGATCCATCAAGCTATTGTTACCTCCAGATACACCTTAAATCATTCCAGATGTTTGATGATGAGCACAATTTCTTCATTTTCCTTTAGCAAATAATAGGGAATAAATTTCAGTCGATAGAGGTGTGAAGAGATGGCTTGCAGTCATTCTTCTTTCTGTTGGCATCCATTAATTTCCTCCAGGAAATAAAATGCTCCAGCAAATGTGGCCTCGACGTGTCAGTGGTTTCATTGGTCGTTCTATGTTTGTATATTTTAATTTGTATATTGAAAAGAATAGGAAGGTGGAAAGTCATGGAAGACCGAGGGTCAGTTGTGTTGCTGCATAAGTATTACCTCTAGATATGGGTAAGGGACTTTTTTTTGGCAGAAGAGGGGTCAATTTTATTATGCTAATAAAGAAGATTGTTTCAGTCAAGAAGAAGCCTTTTTTCAGATTCATTTTCCTTTTTCTTTTATGTTTGGAATCAGGGTGTTGTGACTGGCATGAGGATATATATGTTTTGTTTTTGTGCACAATGATAACAGACAGCTTATGACTAGTCTTGGTTATTTGAATATAATTTGTTATCATGGTTAACTCATGAGCGGTCTCTGATTCGAAGCTATATTAAACATCAGTTGCAAGTTTTATTTGTAGAAACAGGAATGTGTATTCTTGTATGAATAATTAGATTGCAATTAAGCTTAAACACAACCTTGTTCATCGGTGAACTCAATAATTGATTCATTCGGACTTGGAATTTATATTTGATGTTTAATCTCTTTTATTATGCTCGTGCAGGATAGATTAGAATAGTTAGGACTATCATAAGTAGGTAAAATCAGTGTAGATAGGACTCGATACATATAGGTTAGTTGTTTCTTTTGTTGATTTAATGGAAGTATTCCTCTAGAGAACAATCTTTAAACACCTATAACAGTTTATGGGATCCTGTGAAACCCATTGGAACTAGCCATTCCAAACGAAAGTAGATCTAATTGGGGTCTGCGGTCGGGTAGGTTCGCCTTTGTTGGCATAGCGAAAATTCACCGTGTCAACATAACCCTAAGTTGTAACATTGGGAAAACATATATATGACAGGTTTTAATTAGCCAAAATGTTTCATAAGCCAGTGTTATTTCATTTAATCCCCATGACCCACAACTGTCACATCTGCCCTCGAAGCCGTGACCCCACCATTCATTTCCGCTCATATGTTAAATACCCACCACCTCACCTCTCATCCTGCACACTCTTTCATGATCTGATGCCCCATGACCCTCCTCGGCCCTCATTCACTATTTGAACTTTATCGCTTGGGGGGGGGGGGGGGGGGGGCAGGGTCTGAAATTGTTAGTTTCCCATATCGCCCATATAAACTCCTTTTTCTGCTTTTAGTGTTTCGATACTAAAAAGCCTGAAAATACTTACCACCTCACCTTAGCCCCAAATGTTGTATATTAAAGGACCATTTACTGCCGATCCATGTCATGCTCCATGTCACACTCCATCTCATGTCTTTCGTACAATCAATTTTCGCCTATCCATTTCCCATTCAATTCCGCTCACCCGAATTTCTGACTCAAACATTCGTTAATTAATCCGTTGGATAATTAATGTAAATTCAAATGTTCAGTACCACCCCCCTCCACTTTTTCATTTATAAACATTGTATTATCCATGAGAATGGTTACAGAGTGAATTTATGCAACCATATTAATCATTGAAGTTTTCTTGCCTACAACTCAACCACTATTCGAAATTAAAGCAATCATTTGTGTTGTTCGCAAATCCGACATCCAGTTCCACTTATCCCTTGGTCAGTTATCTAATTTTTACTTTTATCACTCTCTTTTAGACCAATTTATTTCATTTATAGTCTGCAATTTGTTTAAAAACATGCCTCCCAAGGGAAAAGAAATCGCACAAGTCCGAAATCCTTTCTTTCACCTACAAGTCAACTTCCATCATACCACATTGGTCGATAAAGATTGCAAAATCATTGAGACTTCTTTTCAATTCAATTTGTATGAAATATATTGCTGGATGGAAGATCAGCTGATTGACCAGACATGTGAAATAGGGATTTCGGACTCTCAATTACCTCATTAAATTTTCCCACAGATACACATAGCACTTGAGTTTGTAAGAAAATGCAATGAATCTTATGATCACAGCAAGATAGAAATTATTTCACCCACAGGAGAAATCCTCTGTTCAATCAATTTTGATTCCATTGAAAAAATGCTATAGGCCCCTTCTACTACACCAACCCATCCTTTTTCCCATGAAAGCTTGATAAAATCTTATAAAAAACTAGACTTTACTAAAAGATCCCAGATCCTTGAAATGTTTCTAGCTATTGATAGTCCTCTACCAAAAAGGACTTCTCCTTATGACTCATCCATTTTTCCTGATAGAACAAAGCAAATTACCACTATTTTTTCCTATTTTCTTGGTTATAACTCTGATCAATATGTCAATGAAGCCATCCTTGGTTTCTTATCCATGTTTTCTACTGATTCTAAACCCACTGTTATTTCTGATTTCAGTAATTTCATTTTTGAAGCCATACATGAGCAATTTGTCAAGCTCAATACTGAGGAAGTATTGAAGTATGCTTCAGTACTTGTTTACCTTTTTATATATTTTCAGGGAGACAAATTCCCATTTCCTTTACAGAAGTTAGATGAGGAAGGAAATAAATAATCATTGATATTCTGGACTTCAATGGGGATGAAGGAAAAAGAAGAGTTTACATATGAACAGTTCATAGAACTTTTTATTCATCCAACTATCAGTCTTATGAGCAGTACTCCAGTACCAAGGCTCATTGAGGAGATTATTAAAGAATTACAATTGGTTGATCAAGATGCAATAGGGGATTGGTATTGTTACCAAAACTACACAGAGATCATGGTTTATGGTTGTGAGCTTCCACCCTACAAACTCCCCAAGTACTTCCCTATCAAAATCTTTGCACTAGAATACTTAAGGAAAAGGTTAAATGCACCTAAAGTACACGTTGTGGCTACTAAGAAGAAATCACAATTCAAGCTAAAATCCCAAGTTGGTCCATTCATCTGTAACACCAGGGAAGCAGGAGAGGAAGTAGAAAAATTACTAAAGGAGATGAAGTTTTGTCTCAGTTTCACTTGGTCTTATGACCCATTGCGAGTGATTTCCAAACTTAGGGTCGAGAATAAATTTACACCATATCATCACAAAACTAGGCTTGAGATAGAACAATATAAAAATTAGTTGGAATGGACAGAGAAAACCCTTCAAGAGGCTGAAGAACATGGTGTTTCTACATCTAATGTGCAAACTCCACTTGCACAAGAAAAGACAACCAAGAGAGGGAGGGAAGAACAATATTCACCTACAACTGAAGCAACATATTAGGGCTTTAGGTTTGTACATAGGAAAAAGAGACCTAGGATCTATGTAATTGTTGGTGCCACAAATGAACCTCAAAAGACATCATTTTATGGACTAGGAGAGACCATGCTTTATACACAGTCTAGTGGAAAATATACACACTCCCCAACTCATTCTACTACTTCTCATGAACAACAGGTAGTTTAGACTAGTGGAAGCATTCCAAAAGATAAGGAGGAAGACATTTTTCATGTCTTCAGTGAGATCAAAAGGAAGAATGAAGAATTAAAATTTAACACCTACACCCAGTTCTGGAAGCATTCTTCCATCTCTCAAGCTAGGCTTCTTTCAGTCTTTGATTCTGAGAAGGGAAAGATGTAGATGGCTTTCTTGCAAGCCCAAGTTCCACAGCCTAGGGCTGCTGCTCAATATCAAAAATACATTTCTTTTGAGTTAAAGGTGAAGGATGTGCATCCAATTGACCAAATTTAGATGCACAAACAAACTGGGAAGAGGATTGCTTCCACCTTGACAAAAACTGCCATGATTTTGTAAAAAATGTAGATTACTCTGGCCAACACTCAGTCACAACTAAAGTTGGAGAAAGTCTCCTCATTAGCAAAGGATACAAAGATTCAATCCTTGGATAATTTAGTGGGATATGATCCCTCAAACATAAATGTTGTAGAAGAGCTCATTAAGAAGAAGAATGCTGAAGTTGCAACATTAAAGAAATAGCTAAAATTGCCAGCATCTAAGGATCCAATGGCCAAAGAAATCTAGGAGATAGAAACTCAAAAGTTTGACATGATGAAGCTTATCATAGAGTAGAATCTGCAAATTAAATAAATGGAAGAGTAGATGGAGAAATTGGTAAAAGAAAAATAGGAATATGTTAACATGGCTCAAAGTCCAATGAATATGATCCCCCTTACAACAATTCCCACAACCAAAGTTTCCATTGCAGCTACAACATTGACTACAGGTGCAACGGAAGGAGCTGAATAGCTTGTTGAAGCTATTCAGAACCTGTCTATCCAGACAGGAGAAATTAAGAAACTAAAGGATGAACTCAAGGAGTTACAAGTTATGAAGTCAATAGCTGACAGTTCACATGCAACTGAATTGAACAGAGTCAAAGGTTATATTCAAGTATTATAGAGGGAACTCAAAGAATCCTTCATAGGAAACAATTTGGATTTAGCAAAGGAAATCCTATGGGAAGAAATTATAGAATTAATCAAGGATATTTGGCCCTTTATCAAGAGAGTGTTTAATCAGAAAGATCTCTTAGAAAAAGCCCAGGAGACAGTAGAGACTATAACCAAGGAGCTAGAGGATATGACAGAAATTGCCTCTGATATAATCAAATTTCTAAATTCCAAAGATGGCTATGAGCTTGAGGAATTAGGCATAAGTGAAAAAATTGCATCTATATTGGAGGTAAAGAATATCATCACCAAGGAAAATCTCACCCTTCAGCTACAGGAAAATTGGAGCAATGTCAATACCATAGATCAGAGGTTTTTCAGCAGAATAGAACCCTTGACCAGCAAGGGTTTACCCTCTATGCTTGTAATTAATGATAAGTTGATGCCAATTGAGGATTATGTTCAAAACTGATAGAGGTGGGAAAACATGCAACTTCAGTTTCAAACATAAGAGGTTTAGCAACACCGACACTAATAGTGAATACACTCAGGGATAATTTCTTTATTTTGAATGAAATCAAACACATATTTTTAGTAAAGCCCACTTTTACTAAATATACAGAGATGGATGAAGTTTACAGGAGGGTAACCAAGATTTCTATCCTAGATAAGAAACGCTGGGAAGAATTGACAGATTTACTTGACTGAAGGGTGATCTAACAACATTCAGTTTTTGGAGGAACAATCAGCTAGCTTCAACAATTTTCATTTTTTCAGCAATAGTCACCAACAACTTGGCATCGAAATAGTGTCAGATCAAATAACAATTTTTATTTTTGATTTTGTAATCATCTATTTTTTTAAAAACAGTATAGGATATTTTATCAGTTCTACTGTTGTATAAATAACTCTCTTTACGACTTATTAAGGGTTGTACCCTTGAAGAAGCATTTTAAAGCATTTGATGTACTTGACTTTTCTAGATCATTAATATAAAAGCAAAGGATTCTCAATTCTCATTTACACAGTTCTGTGTTTCCTGTAAGTTTTTCCAGTATTATTTATTTTGTTTCTCTTCATATTCTTATGTCTTACAGAGATAACTAGGTAGGAATAATTGGGTTTCAATCTATTCCTATAAGCTTCTGAAGTGATAATCTGTAAAGAGAATGAATTAATGAATTGTTTTTTTAATTAATTCCCTCTAAATCAATAAATCATTATCATCTTTTGTAAGCTTAAGCATATTCTACTAAACCTTTTGAACATAGTTTAAAGGTTTTCATACTTATGATTATTTAATTTTCAATCTAAAGACTGTGATAATCAAATCATTTCTCTGTTTCTGCTCACTACCATACAAGATATATCACTGTGTGAATTTTAATAGCAACCCTCTATTTTAATATTAATATTATTCAAAAGTTTAGGCATTACAGTCTTACATTTGTTTAATACATTATTCCTCCAAATTAAAACAAAACCCCTAAAACAATTATCTTAGATGCCTTGGCATGATAGATGACCATTATCATCTCAGAGATACAACATCAATCTGGCGCTATTGTTGGGGAGTCAAATTTCATACAGTTTCCCTAGGAAAAAGATATTAATCTTGTTCCTTTAAGGTGATTAAAGGTTTAGATAGGTCAAAATCCTTCACCTAGCGACTCCATGGTGCCAAACTGGCACCTTTTAAGCACACAAGATCCCATTCTGAGTCTGACAAAGTTAATCCTCTGTTAGATCCATAGAAACTTCTAAAAAGGACAAATTCCAAAGGAAGACATCAACCATCTTCTTCCACTTCAGCTTTACACACCGAAGATACTATACATTTTGATCCCTATAGTAACATTCCATCTGATCCAGATACCACTCATTTATCACATAGGGTTGCTGAATTGTTAGATAGAGGAGTTGATTTCAAATAAACTTTCCTTATTCATTCTCTTGAATCTCATCCAGGACCCCCACTTCCACTTGGATTTCGTAAATCTAAGTCTGACCTGGGTGTTCACTTACCTGAATACACACCTACAAACTTTATTTCCCCTACCACTTATTCATTTCATTCCACTTCTGAACAAGATGAATGTTCTACATCTAGACAACCTAAAGGGACCTTTTCTGTATATTAAAATCCACTTTTTGAAGCAAAAGAGGACATTCAATCTCAGGTCCACAAGATGGTAATTAAAACTCCTCTAAAACCATTCAGGAAGTCTCCACCTTCTTTATCTCCTCCTAGTTCACCCCCTCTTTCACCATCTTGCCCTTCTTTATCACCATCTTCCTCTTATTTTTCATCATCCTCACAAAATCTCATATATTATCTTCTACTATGGCATTCCAATCCATTGTATAGGAAAGATATGTAGCTTTAGTTTTACCACAAGTCCTTGATGCTTTTCCAAATGGATATTTGAAACACTTTCCTAGGTACAATGGAGAAAATGGTCCTTTAGTTGAGGATCATCTTCAAGACTTTCTAGACTTTGCAGATAACATGAACATAGAGCAATAGAATGTCTACATGAGGTTGTTTTTTCAGTCTCTTGAAGGAAATGTTAGAACTTGGTTTAGGCAGTTACCTGCTAATGCCATTAGAAATTGGGAAGAACTAACAAATATATTTAAAAATCAATGGGGAGTGAAGAGATATGCTCTTTACTTTTTAAATGAGTTTGATGAACTTAAAAGAAAGTATGGTGAACCTGTCTTTGATTTTATCAAAAGGTTCAACAAACTTTACCATAAGATGCATGCTGATTGTAAACCCCCTGTAGCAGCAGCCAAATCAAGATTTTCAAAAGCTTTTGAAGATGATTTTTCTGTTATGTTAAGAGAAAGAACTTCAATAACTCTTGAAGATATGCAAACTAATGCTATAGAGGTAGAAGAAAATAGAGCTGCTTCAGCCACTTTAAAGGCTAAAGAGGAAAAGACATAGAGAAAACTCAAAACTAGTCAAGAAGCCTATATTTCTTCTTCTAAAATTAAAACTGAGGATTCTAAAATAGATGAAATAACTTCACTTCTTAGAAATTTGTCCAATAGGATTTCCAAGATTGAGACTCAACCTAGGACAGTTCAACAAACAGTGACAATACCCCAAAATCAAAATCAAGATCAATATAAAAGGAATCCACAATTACACATTCTACAGAGACCTAGTAATGATCAACAAGTTCCAACTCCTGTACTGATAGATGGAGAAAAACGTGATGAAAATACTATGACTATCATTGAAGACATTAATAACATGGATACTTCCTTTGGTCAAATAGTGGTGTTCTGGTTGTAGGTGTAAGGGATAATCGTTCAAATCCAGAAATGATTTCCTCAAGCACAGGTGGAAGTTCTTCCTGAATTTCCCTTGGATTTTTAGTCATCCGTCTCTAAGCTTAGATATTCTACTAAAATAGTAGAATTGCTAAAATTACCCGAAAATTAGCAGAACTTCACTCACCCCGGAACCGAAAGGAAAACAACACCATTTTTCATAAACTTCTTGCGTCTTCCTTTCTCCCAACCTTTATCGCATTAATTCTGCATCGTCGATCATCTTTCTTCAATCTGTCGGTTGGCACTTTCCCCACTCGCAAACTAGCCGAGTGATCCTCCACCATTGATCAAGCCCTCTTGATCCAACAGTTGACGCTTAATATCACATAAAATTCTTGCCAATCTTTATCAAGCCGAGATCACGTGAGAAAAGTAGTTTCTCTATGCTACATGTCGGTTGCTAAATGAAATCGCGTGACTATCCCAAAATACCGCTTACCTCCTTGAGCCTGTGCGAAAGCAACTTTTGCCTGTGAAGACTACTTTACTCCTCTATTTAACTCTGACGCTTTTTTGCACGCGACTACCATAGATCTAACGGTTCTAGGCTTCTTCGGGTTCCCTCGCGAAGTTATCAAACTTTTCACCTGTCGCTATGATTTTAGCACATTTGCCAGGCTTAGCTCTTCTCTAATGAATTGGAGCTTAGCTAACTAAAACTCTATGGTTCGAAACAAATTTGATTTAACTTAATACACAATGAATAAGGAATTAAACGCGATAACACCAGATCATATAGAACTCTAATTTTACAAGCCAAACTGGAATTCAAAAATACACAAAGATATTTCGAAGGAATTCAACCTTTGGGATTTAACCTTTCATGCATATAATACATAGAGATACAGAGATATTTCAATTCCTTTACAGTCTAATTCTCCATAGCCAAATCCATCCAAATCCCATTACAATAGTTCAAAAATTACATAAATACTTTACATCCAACAATCTGATCGTTAATCAATGGATCGAATCTATCTAATCCTAGATAAATACCTAAACTACTTGATATTCTCCTCGAGAATCTCAACTAAGTCTGAGCTACTTGGATTAATTACAAAATCATCGAAATACCTATATTCTAACTCAATCCTATCTAGAAAACTTTGTAAATTGATAGCTAAAGGATCCCACTCCTAGCATGGATCCCACGTAGCATCAGCAATTGGTTGATCTTTTCACTTGACCAAGTACTGAAAATACTCCTGTCCCCTTGTCTTCTTAAACACTCTTTTATCCAATCTATGGTTGCAATGCCTTTGCTGTAGGTAACTATTTTACCCAATCCACCTCTTGTTCTTCCTTGTCTTCTTCTGTGTCATCTGCCTGTCCCTTTTCATACCTGTATAAATCAACAACATTGAAAATTGGTGATATTCCAATACCAGGGGGTAATTCAATTTCATATGCATTTGCAGAAAATTTCCTTAAAACTCTACATGGTCCAATCTTCTTTAATTTTAAGTTGTTAAACTCCCTTTTTGGAAATATTTCCTTCCTTAGGTGTGCCAAAACCAAATCTCCAACTTCAAAATTAACTTCTCTCTTCTTCAAATCTGCTCTATTCTTGTAATTTGTGTTGTTGTCCTGTAATTGTTGTTTTACCTATTCATGTATTGCTTGAATCTCTGAGGCAAAATCTTCTCCTTGAGCACTCCTCATTTCAGCTTTACCCAAATCTCTTAATTCAGACACTCCGCTTGGGTGCATTCCATAAACTATATGGAATGGAATCTACCCTGTACTCCTGTTACGAGAATCATTATAAGCATATTCAGCCTGTGCCAATACTTGATCCCGCTGTTTTGGATGTTCACTTGCAAGACTTCTCAAAAGGTTACCCAAGCTTCTATTTACAACTTCAGTCTGCCCATCAATCTGAGGATGATAAGCAGAACTTAAACTCAGTTTAGTACCAAGTTTCTTCCACAAGGTCCTCCAGAAATGACCAACAAATCTGGTATTTGAAACAATGCTCTTAGGTAACCCATGCAACCTTACAATTTCCTTGAAAAAAAAGTTAGAAACATGAGTGTCATCACTGGTTTTATAACATGGAATAAAATGTGCCATTTTTGAAAATCTGTCAACTATTACACAAATTGAATCATGTCCCCTTTGAGTTTTTGGTAAACCCAGTATAAATTCCATAATTACCATATCCCAAGGTCTATTTGGAATAGGTAATGGAACATACAAACTTGTGTTCTGGCTCCTTTCCTTTGCATATTGATAGACTTTACAATTCTTCACAAAATTTTCTACTTCAGATCTCATCCTCAGCTAGAAATAAAACTTGTTCAACTGCTCATAAGTCTTGTCTGCACCAAAATTTCCTCCAAGTCCACCACTATGCTTCTCCTTGATCAAATTTTCTCTCATAGAACAATTTGGTATGCACAACTGATTTCTTTTAAACAACAGTCCTTCTTGTAAGAAATAATCCAGCCACTTACTTCTGTCTAACAAAACAGGATTCTTACAAGCTTCAAATGCCTCTTTAAAATCTCAATCTTTCTCATATAATTCCTTAAGAAAATCAAAACCCAATACTTGAAATTGACTTTCTTGAACTAAAATGATTTTTCTACTTAAGGCATCTGCTCCTTTGTTTGATTGGCCAGTTATATGTTTCAACACAAAATTAGAACTTTGAAGATACTTTACCCATTTTGCATGTTTCTAGTTAAGCTTTGGCTATTGCATAATGTACTACAATGCATGGTTATCTAAATAAAGTATAAACTCCTTAGGCATCAAGTAATGTCTCCACTTCTTCAAAGACTGCACCACTGCATAAAACTCCTTGTCATAAGAAGAATATTTCTTCTTTGACTCATTCAGTTTTTCATTGAAATAAGCTATAGGTCTATTGTCCTGACTTAAAACAGCTCTAATGGCTTCTCCACTGGCATCACACTTCACTTGAAAAGGTTTATTAAAATAAGGCAAAATCAAAATAGGTTTCTCAGTAATCTTTCTCTTCAACAGTTGGAAGTTCCTTTCTTCTTCAACAGTCCATTTAAATTCCTATCTATCCTTCTTTATAGTGTCAATAATAGAAGTATTGATCTTACTAAAATTCCTTATGAACTTCCTATAAAAGCTAGCAAGACCGTGAAAACTTCTTACCTCAAAGACACTTTTTGGAGAAGGCCACTCCAGAATTGCCTTGATCTTCTCTAGATCCATCTTTAACCCATCGGTAGAAACAACAAAACATAAATATATCAACTTTTCCTTCATGAATGAACATTTCTTTAAATTTAACAGTAACTTCTCTTGTTGTAGCCTTTATAAGACATAATTCAAATGTCTCACATGTTCCTCCTTAGATCTGCTGTAAACTAATATATCATCCAGATATACTATTACAAATTTACCAATAAATTCTTTCAAAACTTCATTCATGAGCCTCATAAATGTACTAGGATCATTTGACAACCCAAAAGGCATTACCATCCATTCATACAATCCTTCATTTGTTTTAAAAGCAGCTTTCCACTTATCCCATTCTCTAATTATGATTTGATGATAACCACTTTTTAAATATAACTTTGTAAAATAATTTTCTCCACTCAAACAATCCATCAAATCTTCAATTCTAGGTAAATGAAATCTATACCTGATTGTTATCTTATTGATTGCTCTTGAATTAATGCATATTCTCCAGCCTCCATCTTTATTTGGACTCAACACTATTGGCACTACACAATGACTCAAACTCTCTCTAATCAGTCCCCTATCTAACAGTTCCTGAACATGTTTCCTAATTTCTTCATTCTCTGTGGGAGTTATCCTGTAAGTTTCTTTATTAGGTAGATTTTCTCCTGGAATAAAATCTATATGATGACTAATTTTTCTAATGGGTGGTACTCACTAGGAAAATCATCTACAATGATATCATAATAACTGTCCATCATCTCTTGAATTTCAATTGGCAAATCAGAAATTTTTGTTGAAGTAATTATTACCTTGGGTTCGCAAATCAATGCAAAATTTACCTCATCCACTTCAATCTGCTGCAAGTACTCCTTTCCACTCAACAATAGGGTCTTTGGGTAAGGTTTCCTTGATGTATCCTCTTCTTCCATAGGTAGCAATGTATGATTGACACCATCTTTACTAAATTTGTATGTGTTCCTCTTTCCACAATATGCATAGCTCCTCTGTCATACTGTCAAGGTCTTCCCAACAATATGTGACACACATCCATAGGCATCACATCACACACAATTTTGTCTCTGTTTTTGCCCAACTACAACTCCACTTCACATTGCTCATTCACTATTAACTAATATCCCCTTTGAAGCCATGACACCTTGTAAGGTGTTAGTTGTTTCTTTGTCTTCAATTTCAACTTCTCCACCACTTCTGTGGAGACCAAATTATCTGTACTACCACTATCAATTATTATCTGACAACAATTTCCTTGAACCTCATACACAGTCTTGAACAAGGTATTTCTTTGCGTTGGTTCAACAATTTCCTTAGCTGTCTTTAATAAAAATTTGATAACCACCAAAGATTCCCCTCTCTCTGGTACATTTTCCTCTTCTATTACCTTTGACACTTCCTCTTCAGTCTTAGCAACAATTGCGTTTCTCTGATGTATTCCTATATTTTCTGGGCACTCATAGGCTCTGCGTCCCAGCTTGTTACATTTGTAACATCTTACTTCTCTTCCTCTGCCTCTTCCTCCTCTTCCTCTGGAAAAACTCCCTCTGTCACTTGCATCAGCTCTTGTAGGTGCAGGCTGACTTGAGCTGCTTCTAGCTCCATCTCTAGGTGTTATAGACCTTTCTCTACCACCTTGACTTCCCCTTCCTCGGAAAGTACCTCTATTTCTGGAAGATTGCTTCCTGATGAGTTTTTCTTTAGCCTTCAATAACATTTGATAAGCCTCTTCTATTGTTTTAGGAGACAATACAGTTATCTCATCTTGGATCTCCATTCTGAGACCATTCACATATCTTGCAACCTTCTCATCTGTATCTTGGATTTGTCCTGCTCTTATGCTCACTTTGTAAAATTCCTCTATGTATTCCTTCACTGTCATAGACCTTTATGTAAGATTCTGCATCTGCCTAAATAATGTATGCTTATAATCACTTGGAAAAAACTTACCTTTCAACTTTGCCACCATCCTGTTCCAATTTTTAATTGGCTATTTACCAAGTCTTCGTCTTTCTACCTGCAATCCATCCCACCAAAGTGCAGCATGTCCTTTCAATTTTGTGACAACAAACTTCACTTTCTTTCCTTATTACGTTTCTTCATAATCAAAGAATTTCTCCATGTCATTAATCCAATATATTAATTGCTCAGGGCTTAAACTTGTTGTATAAATTGAAACTTCAAGTCTAGGTTTAGATGTGGATCTCAATACTAACTTAAAGAATCTCATTTCAGGAGTTACATATGCAAGTTCTTCTTCTTCTGCATCTCCAAATTCAGCCTCACTGACATCTCCAGCATCTGCATCTCTTCCCATTTCCATTACTTCTAATCTAGCTTGCATACGTTCCATAGCTTCCAACACTTCAGCATTTGCAACTAGTCTTCCTCTTCTTCGACCACCACCTCTTCCTCAGACTTTGAAAGCCATGTTGGATTTATTTTTTGATCCTTGAGATCCTGTTCAGTGTCAGTAGGTTGCTCTGATACCAAAAATGGTGGTATGGGTGTAGGTGTAAGGGATAATCATTCAAATCAAGAAACGATTTCCTCAAGCACAGGTGGAAGTTCTTCTTGAATTTCCCTTGGAGTTTTAGTCATCCATCTCTAAACTTAGATATTCTACTAAAAGAACAGAATTGCTAAAATTACCTGAAAATTAGCATAAATTCACTTACCCCAGAGCCAAAAGGAAAACAGCATTGTTGTTCATAAACTTCTCGCGTCTGCCTTTCTCCCAACCCTTATCGCATTAATTCTCCACCATCGATCCTCTTTCTTTAGTCCATCAATTGGCACTTTCCCTACTCGAAAACTAGCTAGGTGATCCTCCACTATTGATCAAGCCTGCTTGATCCAATGGTTGACTCTTGTTAAGTTATGGTATGTTCTATGCTTATAACAGTTTACTTCTTTTTCTTATTATATTCCACAGATTAGCAATCACATGTACATAAAGTAAAGTGCAGATAGAACATTAAACGATCGACAGAAAACAAGCCAAGACAAGAGACACAAGATGTGGTGGCTAGCCAGGGACAAACCCCACAATGTGTGGGGAAACCCTTTGATCAAATCTTCTTTTATCTTCAATAATTCAGAAGAGAGAAATAGTACAATAAATCTAATTCATATCAGTAGTAGCAAACCCTAGATCAGCAGCATTAGCATTAGCGGCGTCATTATCAAACTAGGGCAGATGATATCTCACAAACCGACTGTCGGATTGACTTCATTCCACCACCAAAAGTTGCGGCTTCTAGAGGAGGTTCAGATGAACCTACAACGTAGTTCAGATGAGGAGATATTCTAGTCCACGCAGGTCAATCTTTACTTCTGCAGTTGCAGCTTCAGTTTCAGTAGTTTCCAGCTTTAAACTAGGGCAATCGATATCTTGCAAATCGTTCGTTGTATTGACTTCATTCCACCACCAAAAGTTGCAGCTTTCAGAAGAGGTTTAGATGAACCTACAGCGTAGTTCAGATGAGGAGATATTCTAGGCCACGCAAGTCAATCTTTGGATCTGTAGTTGCAGCTTCAGGTTCAACAGCTTCCGGCTTCACATGTGAGAGAGAGACCCATTTTTGCGTAGTAGAGAAGAGACTCATTTCTGCGCAGTAGAGAGAGAGAGATATGTGATGAGAAGAGTGAGTGAAAATGAGGAAAATTCCTCTTATATTTATATATAACATTGCTATTTGAATAGATGCGACTGTTGGGCTTCTGAGTCTACATGAGTTGTAGGTCGGTTTGATAATAATTCCATAATCAAAATAAATTCATATCTCCATGAATACTTATCGGAATCGGATGATCTTTATATCAATCCTACACCTCTCGACGAGAGGAATTTAATAAAAATATTATCAACCATGAATAAGATGACCCACATGAATTTTTCCCTGGTTGCAAATTTTAACACTCCCTCTCAACCAGGGAGAACTTCATCTGCAATCTGTCTATCAGTCGTTACTATTTATCCATCAAATAAACTGCCTTGTACAGCCTGACCCTTGCCTTGCTCTGCTCTATTATTTCTTTTCTACTTTGTCTTGTTCTGCCCTGTACTGATCAATATTTTTTTGCTCTGTTCTGCTCTGCTCTTGCATTGCTCTGTTCTGCTCTGCTTTTGTCCGAATTATGAAGAAGAATAAATGATCGAGGATGTATCATACTAACTCAAAGTCAGTCTCAGAGTATGTACCAATGGTCCCAGACCAGTCTCAACCAACCCGAAGTCAGTGTCATAGTGAGTATAACTCCACTGGTCCTAGACCAGTATCATCCTCCACTGACTCAAAGTCAATCTCAGAGTGCATACCGCTAGTCCCAAATCAGTCTCAGCTGACCCGAAGTCAGATTCATAGTAAGTACCAGTCCTACCACTAGCCCCAGACTAGTATCGCAGTCTCAGAGAGTATACCACTGGTCCCAGACCAGCCTCAACCGACCCGAAGTCAACATCATAGTATGTACCACTCTCACTGGTCCCAGACCAGTCTCAACTGACCTAAAGTCAGCATCATAGTATGGTACAACTCCTACCACTGGTCCCAGACCAGTATCGCAGTATCAGAGAGTGTACCATTGGTCGCAGACCAGTCTCAACCGACCCGAAGTCAGCGTCATAGTATGTACCACTCTCACTGGTCCCAGACCAGTACTGCACTGACATGAAGTCAGTCTCGGAGTATGTACCACTGGTCCTAGACGAGTCTCAACCAACCCAAAGTCAGCGTCATAGTATGGTACAACTCCTATCACTAGTCCCAGATCAGTATCGTTGATCCCAGATCAATGGAGGTCATCCTAGTGTAGGGAGTATGGTAGATACAACGATGCGTCCATTGGTACTACTATGGTCCCTAACTTCATTTCCTTGCTTATTGATCATATGAGAGGTACTTCCCATGAGTCCCAGACTGCATGGGTAGAATGCCTCGACAGGAGAACTAATCAATCCTGTCCTCACAGGAGAACACATCAATCCTGCTACAATCACCATGGAAAACACATCAATCCAGGCCACCATGGAGAACACATCAATCCTGCTACAATCACCATGGAGAACACATCAATCCAGGCCTGACAGGAGAACAAATCAATCCTGCTACACAGGAGAGCGAATCATCCTATTCCACAAGAGAGTGAATCATCTTGTCCCACAAGAGAGTGAGTCATCTTGTTACAGTGCGCACCACCAGGGGAGGGTGAGTCACCCTGTGGTCATATGTTGCTCCAGTAAGAACCGCAAGCCCTCAGAGGTCCTAGAGCTCAATGTATGTAACATGCAGGACCCTTGTACAGGGGTTTCTTGATGACTCCAAGTCGTTTGGAAAAATCACAGATTAGATCTTTCCTCGGGGCTTTGACAAGGTGTATCGACCTGTACATCATCTTAATGGGATGGAGCCTCCTTGCTCATCATCTTAGCATATCCCAGATGATGTCTATCTGCTGGAGCAATCGACGAATACGAGATTCCTCAATAATTGAATCCCACCTCTGGTTGTTACAGAGAATCATAGTGGTATGCATTCAAATAGCTCATTGAAGAGCTTCCCCAACCAGGCATCTTCATACGAGATCATACTCGTAGATATGTATATGGTCTTTGCGGTGCTTATGGCAACCGACTTCTGCTTCTTGCTCATCCATTATATCGAAGCAGAATCCAAAGAGAAATAACACTAAAAAGTGCTCCAGTGATCCTCCACACTACCTGCTTAATCGACATTCGAATAATCATGCAGTTTCATATTTCCAGTATTGTATCTCAATCCATTAGTAATTGTCCCATGAAGATATCTTAGAAGATTCTTGGCATCAATCCAGTGAGGCTCAACCAAATATGAGCTCACAATGCTAACTGCAAAACATATGTTCGAACAGAGGTTCACCAAGAACATCAATGTGAATAAGTTTATGAAACTCAGAGGCATTTCCAAATCTGGTCTGACATCACTACCATATAACTTCTAAAAGTTAAGATCGTGAAGGTAGTCAGAGGCTTGTAGTCCATCATACCAAATCTTTCCAATATCTTTACCACATATTTTCCTTGAGATAGGAAAATTTCCCTTGGCTTCTGCCATACTTCAAGTCCTTGGGCCTTCATTTCAAATTCAGAATCCAACTCTCTCTTACATTTTTGAATGAGAGGGTATGCACCTGTTAGAAAGAGGTCATCCACATACAACACCAGTATGAGAGGCTTGTCATCTTCAACCTTAAGGTAAAGGTTAGGATCAGCTTCACTCCTAGTGAATCCCAGCTTCATCAAGTAGCTATAAATCCTCCCATACCATGCTCAGGGTGCTTGCTTCAACCCATAGAGAGCCTTCTTCATCCTACATACATGATATTTTCAATCATAAATCTCAAATCCTTCGGGTTGCTTCACATAGACCTCTTCTTTGATGAAACCATGCAATAAAACGGTCTTGAAATTCATCTGATGTAGGTTCCATCCTTGTGAAGCCACAAGGGCTATGATCAAGCGAATGGTCATATATCTGGCAACAGGTGCAAATAACACATCATAGTCTATACCTTCCTTCTGGGAGAAACCATGAGCAACAAAATGAGCCTTATACTATTTCGTACTTCCATCTGCTATAGCTTTATCTTGTAAAGCCATTTTGAAGTTACAATTGTTTTGTCTGGGGGTCTGGGAACTACTTCCTAGACATCATTCTTCATAATAAACTCATGTTCTTCAGTCATAGCATCCTTCCATATTTGATGCTTGACAACATCTGAGAATGATGAAGGCTCACTTTGTATTATCGTGGTCATGATGGTCAGGTATCCCTGATACCTGTTAGGTTTCTTACTTTCACGGAAGGTTCCTCGGGGTGTATCATGTCCTTCAACATCATCAAGTAGCCCCCAAGCCATGAAGACCTTTTCCTAGAAGAGGAAGGCTCATGTGGAGGAGGATAAATTGGATCCATGGGTTCTTCCACATCAGGCATTGTTACATCATCTACTCATAGAGACAACTTCCACAATCGTACGGTTCTTCCTTTCCACCACACCATTCTGCTCAGGAGTATGTGGTGTAGTAGTCTCCCTCTTAATGCCAAACTCAAATATGCCTTAGTGAACCAACTGTAATATATCGAAGGTCTTGCTTTGGCTTGAGGGGAATGGTCCCCTTTTGAGCTTTCCTTCGGCACATCCCGGACATACACCTTCTTTCTCTACTTGGAATTCGGGCATCCCTGTTACCATCTGTCTTACATCGGGTAGAGCTTTGTAATGAAGGTGGGAAAACCTCCGATGCCAAAGTTCGGACTGAAGAGTTGTGTCACAAGACATGACACCTAGCGGACTTCCATCGACCTGATATAATGAATCAACACTAAACCCAAGAGTAAAGTCATCTTTAACATTATTTTTCCATATACATACCTTGCCATTGCTGAAGGTTACCTTGTAGCCTTCGTCTTCCATTGCCGAGATGGACACTAGGTTCTTTTTGAGGTCAGGTGCATTTAATACATCCTAGACTTTCTAGCCTTCTTGAATGGTTGTCCTCTTCCTCGATCCCCAGCTCTCCTCTTACCTTTGCTGTTGAATTTATCATTCCTTTGATTTTCCATCAAAGGGATTTTGATCATCGTCCTCGTGTGAGTCCTTTCTATCAGGGCACTCCCTTGCATAGTGACCTGCTTTATCGCATATGTAACATCGTCCTTTTCTTCCACCCTTAGGTCTAGCGTTTCCTTTTGATTTAGTCCCGGAATTATTTCTTTTCTTAGAATGAGAATAAAAGGCAGCAGGAGGAACTTTAGGCATGGGCATTTCTTGCTCTTCTTCCCTTGTTTCTTCTTGAATGCATCTAGCCATTAATTCCTCTAAACCAGGAATTACATTATAGTTCAGAAGAGTAGTCCTGAACACGTACCATTCAGATGGTAATCCTCCAAGAGTTGTGAGTGCCATTTCCCTGTCAGTAATAGCCTCCCTAATAGATAGGAGATCGTTCTTGATCTCGGTCATTCTTAAGAAGTATTCTTTCATACTCTCATCTTTACCCTTCTTGATTTCCCTCAGTTTATTTCTAAGAAACAAAACTTGATTTGCATTATTAACTTTAAATAAACTCGCCAGTTTATCGTAGATTTCCTTGGAGGTGTCCAGTTCAAAGATGTAGGCCACCAAGTTCTTGTCGATAGAGTCCCAGATGATCTTCTATTTTGACTTCTTTGATTTTCAATTTGTTCCATGCAGCAGCGGATGCATTTGATGGAGGCTCAATTATTGCCTCTTACATGGTCTAGCACTCCTGGATCTTCTAGGGTTAGATCGATAGACATCTTCCATCCGTGATAGTCATATTTCTCACGGAGCTTGTCTTAGCAGGAAAGAGTGTTGAGGACCCCATAGTTCTTTTAGGATAGCCTTGCCAATCTTCTCTTCGGTGATTGCTCTTGCTCTTGCTCGGGCTTTGTCTTCACCTCAGCTCTGATACCATGTTAAGTTATGGTATGTTCTACGCTTATAACAGTTTACTTCTTTTTCTTATTATATTCCATAGATTAGCAATCACATGTACATAAAGTAAAGTGTAGATAGAACAATAAACGATCGACAGAAAACAGGCCAAGACAAGAGACACAAGATGTGGCGGCTAGCCAGGGACAAACCCCACAATGTGTGGGGAAACACTTTGATCAAATCTTCTTTTATCTTCAATAATTCAGAAAAGAGAAATAGTACAATAAATCTGATTCATATTAGCAATAACAAACCCTAGATCAGCAGCATCAACATTAGCAGCTTCATTATCAAACTAGGGCAGACGATATCTCACAAACCAACTGTCGGATTGACTTCATTCAACCACCAAAGGTTGTGGCTTCCAGAGGAGGTTCAGATGAACCTACAACATAGTTCAGATGAGGAGATATTATAGTCCACGTAGGTCAGTCTTTACTTCTGTAGTTGCAGCTTCAGTTTCAGTAGTTTCCGGCTTCAAACTAGGGCAGTCGATATCCTACAAACCGTTCGTCAGATTCACTTCATTCCACCACCAAAAGTTGCGGCTTTCAGAGGAGGTTCAGATGAACCTATAGCATAGTTCATATGGGGAGATATTCTAGGTCACGTAGGTAAATCTTTGGATCTACAGTTGCAGCTTCATGTTCAACAGCGTACGGCTTCACATGTGAGAGAGAGACCCATTTCTGCGCAGTAGAGAAGAGACCCATTTCTGCACAGTAGAGAGAGAGAGATATGTGATGAGAAGAGTGAGTGAAAATGAGGAAAAGTTCTCTTATATTTATACACAACGTTTTTGTTTGAATAGATGCGACTGTTGGGTTTCTGAGCCTACATGAGTTGTAGGTCGGTTTGATAATAATTCCATAATCAAAATAAATTCATATCTCCATGAATACTTATCGAATCGGATGATATTTATATCAATCCTACACCTCTTGATGAGAGGAATTTAATAAAAATATTGTCAGCCATGAATAAGATGACCCACATGAAGTTTTACCCTAGTTGCCAATTTTAACAACGCTTAATATCGCGTAAAATTCTTGTCGATGTTTATCAAGCGGAGAGCATGTGAGAAAATAATTTTCTCCATGCTACATGTCAGCTGCTAAATGGAATTGTATGACTATCCCAAAATACTGCTTACCTCCTTGAGCCCGTGCGAAAACATCTTTTTCTTGCACATGGCTACTGTAGATCTAACGGTTTTGTCAATCAAACGGTTCTAGGCTTCTTCAGGTTCCCTCACGAAGTTATTAGACTTTTTACCTGCTGCTATGATTTTAACGCTTCCACTAGGCTTAGCTCTTCTCTAAGGAATTGGAGCTTAGCTAACTAAAACTCTATGGTTCGAAACACTTTCGATTTAACTTAATAAACATTGAATAAGGAATTAAACGCGATAACACCAAATCATACAGAACTCTAATTTTACAGGCCAAACTAGAATTCAACAATACATAGAGATATTTCGAAGGAATTCAACCTCCGAGATTTAACCTTTCATGCATAGAATACACAGAGATACAAAGATATTTCAATTATTTTACAGTCTAATTATCCATAGCCAAATCCAGCCAAATCCCCTTACAATAGTTCAAAAATACATAAATACTTTACATCCAACAACCTGATCCTCAATTAATCAATGGATCGAATCTATCTAATCCTAGATAAATACCTAAACTACTTGATATTCTCCTCGAGAATCTCAAATAAGTATGAACTACGTGGATTAATTACAAAATCATTTAAATACCTATATTCTAGCCCAATCCTATCTAGAAAACTTTGTAAATTGACAGCTAAAGGATCCCACTCCTTTTCTTGTAAACTTTTTTTTGATTTTTGGAATAAAATGAAGCCTTTTGTCTTCAAGCCTCATTCTTCTGCATCAAGCGGCCGTTTGTTCCTCTTTCACAACAAAATCAGGTTCAAGAAGATCATGAATCCTCATAGGTTTCTAAATACCATGCCTTCTCCGAATTTTTATTTGTAGAGTTAAATAAGAGATATGATCTTAGGTCTCGACCTGGCCATGGAAGACCTCCCAAGGAACCTCCGATAATTCAACCTCGAACCAAGGCTGCTAAAACTCAAAAAACTATTATTCAACCATTAAATTAGTTAATTTATACTGCTCAAAATGAAAAGAATGTTTTGACTACATTTAATGTTGAAAAAGAGTTAGAAGGAGTTAAAATCCCAATTCCACTTTCAAAAGTTTCCAAAAACCTTGGGTATAAAAATCAAGTCTCCAAATGGATACAAAACACCTCGGTTGATGCTGAAAGTGATATTATTAGTCTACAAGATGAAAAACTAGTAGTTGTCTTTGGTCCTTGCTCAGATATGATAGATGACATAGTGCCTCATTTCTATTGAACTCTTAATACAAATGATTCCATGTTATATAATTGTACGCTTAATTCCGGAGCATCACATAACCTCATGCCAAAAACTATCATTGACCATTTGAAACTTGACATAACTAGATCCTATCATGACTTGTACACCTTTGATTCCAAAAGGGTGCCCTGCTTAGGATTTCTTAAGGATTTAGTAGTCACCTCTTGCCCAAATTCCAGTGAAAAGTGTGGTTCTTTTTATAGTTGTCACATATATCCCTCCCAAATTTGGAATGCTCCTTTCTAGGTCTTATTATGCCAAATTAGGGGGAACTCTTCAGATGGATATGTCTTATGCCACTATTCCAGTTTATGGGGAAGAACAACTAAGGTTATATAAAGAAGTAAGATTTGTGCACACTGTTTGCAAAATATACCAACCAAGGAACCATCCCATTTATGCAATTGATCAAGGTTCAACTGTGGTTTTGTCTGGTTTCTCCTCTTCATTCTGTTTTTCCTCTTTTTCTTCTTCTATTTGAATATTTGGTTCTTCCTCATGAATTTTATTTTCAAGTTCCTCTGTCTACTCCTCCTCTTCACTGCTAGATGGGCTAAGGTCATCAGTAAGAGTTTTGATGTCATCTTCTTTAGACATGATCCTGAAAATTTCCGAGGCTATAGGGATGGTGTATGTGTGTAGGGCATCCTCTACCAACAATTTGATGAGCCCATGGTGGGCCAGTTAGTCTGGAACCCCTGCATTCAATTTGGTACCACACTCTATCAAAGACTAGGGGAGAAAATATGGCAGACTAAGTTTTCAAGCTGCGGGTAAGTCCATTCCATATCTTAATTCATGCAATAATTTGAAGTGATAACCATAAACTATACTGAATCTTCCTTTGCAGGAGATATATTTCATGATCTGGTAGCTAACCTAACCCCATGGATGAGGTAAACTTGTCCTTCTGACCCTATTCTTATCCTCTACAAGATGTTCATTAGACTGAAAAAATGTCTTTTTAGCAACCCATCCTAATGGTTTTTCTTCTTTGCTCTAGGGGAGCCCAAGTGGAAGACTTGTGATTCTACTGATAAATTCTGGTGTAAGCTCTATGGTCAAACCCCTAAAACTGATTGTATCACGGGTTTTTGAATGTGACCTAAAGGACATTAAAAATTCCTCTGTCACCTCCTCATCATATCCATGAATTCTCTGAAAGAAACACATCCAATTTGCCCTGGTGAAGAGGGCCACCACTTATGGATGCTCATGCAATTTGTTGGAGTTCAAAGGCTCCTTTCTCATAAAACCTCCTAGCATGGTGTTTAGTGACTGCTGGAAATGTTCAGGTGAGGAGGAAGGCAACAAACTTCAAGACCGAAATCAGAGAAATAGCTGAGGTTTATCTTTCTGAAACCAGAGAGGGAATTTCTCGTTTTTTTCTTTTTTCACAACATCACTTTGCAATTTTTCCCTCCCTTCAACCCAGTTTTCAACCTGAATTTACCTCTCGTCTTTTGGAAGAAATCAATATTTAGACAAAACAGAGAATATATAAAACAATGTTTTTCATAGAGTAGACAAACTTGCAAATTCGTTTTTTTCATAGGCTTGGTTTCTATGGTTGCATCCCTTTTTTTATAGAAGAATATGAGAAAGGGGAAAAAGGACAGATTTTTGAGTGCAGAGAAGAAAATGGAGAGACGGTATGGAATTCAGGAAAACACAGACAAAATTTTTAGCTCTCTTTCCTTTCCCTTTTCAACCCAATACTTTGCTTCTAATCCACCACCTTGTATAGATATATCACATGCAGAGTGGTTTTCTGAGCCTACCTCTTTTCAAGCTCGAATTTAACAAAAATTCTAAATTTTTCCTCTGCAGAGCTACTCTCTGGCCTTCTTGTAGAAGGGCTCCTGTAGACGGTGTTCCTGCTCCTGTAGAATGTGATAGTGCTCCCGTAGAGCCTGATAGGCAGGAGTGTTTTGAAAAACTAGCAGAAAACGACTGGTTTGTTGTTCTAAAGGTGGTAGGTGAGTAATGCAGTCGAGAACTCATCGATGCAAATGAAAACAAAAGGTGGTGGAGGCTTTGACCGCACTGTACTTAAGCTGATGGCATGATCTGCGGTGATGAGGTGAGGTGGCAGGATGGGTGCGTTTTCCCCATCCAGACCGTTGGTCTTGCTCCAGTGCCATTATGGTATTTCATGTCACTTGACCGCCATCACTCCCATTATTCTCATTATACACCACCACCGCTACCGGTTTTGAGTTTTTTCTTTCCGAGAAGACGAGCCACACATGCTGACTGCGTATCTGAACTGTTGTTTGAATTGGACGAGGCTCATTTGAACTCAATGAGGGTGGTTTGAACTGAACGAGGGTGGCTAGTTAGCTGGCCACCGATTTCGTTTAATCGTGACCATCCCAGTAGTTCATGCAGTTCCTAAATAATATTCATTCAATAGAGGAAAGGGTTTAGCCACTTACCTGTTAGTCGCTGTTGTGCTCTTCATGCTTGAACTTTGGCACTTCATTTTCTCATTGCTGCTGCTGCTGGTGCTCTGCATGCTCGGACTTTGGAACTTCATTTTCTCATTACTGCTGGTGCTGGTGCTCATGGCCTCTGAACTGGTGGCTTATGCTGGTGATTTTTCGATCAGGCTCTACTCTTTGCATGTTGCATACATATTGGCTACACTGGCCTTATCTCTAGAGCTTGTTCTTTAAAGGGATTGGTTGGTACAGGGATCCCGCAGGATTTCATGTAGCTGCTTCTCCCTCTAAAATTTCAAGCTGATGCTTGAGCAAGGGCTAAAGAGATAGCTGAAGAAGGTTCTGAATGAAAGGAATAATAGCTGGAAGGCATCAGATAAGAACAAGTGAAGAATGATACTGTTTTATTGATTATTTTTTATTTTTATTTTTTTTTAAATGAAAGAAACAAAATTCTGTGTTTTTTTTTTGTGTGCACGGAAGAAAAAGCGAGTGGAAATGTCGGTGTGCAGGGATGGAATGGAGAATTAGGAGGGCGAATGGTGGCAGGGAGGTCCATAGGCCTTCTGAAGAAATTTCTAGCCCTCAGATTCCTTTCTAAACTCGATTTTGAGCTCTCCGTGATTTCTACAGGAGCCTCCTGTAGAATGCATAGAGTTTCCTGTAGGATGCGAAATCTTCGGGACAAGTGAGACCAAGGCCTAGGAAAAGATAATAGCGATGGAGGAATGGACTATGAAGGGTGTATGTGTCCTTTTTTCCTCTGTGACCCTCCTGCATTCTGCAATGCATTCAAAAGAAGTTAGTTTTTCTCTGTTTTTTCTTTTTCTTTCTTTTTTCTTTTTTCCCTTTTTTCTTTTTTCTTTTTATGAGATAGTTGGGGCACCTCCAGGAGGTTTTCACCCTCACTGCCTGCCCTGGGCGACTCCAAGAGGTTTTCACCCAGGGATCTTTTATTCTTTTCTCTATTTTTTTTTCAGCTCAGGGTGTGGGTGGAGTGGAGACTGCGACCTGCTCCACTACCAACACTATTTTACCCAGATTCTCAATGAAATCCTGCTTGGAAAGGGGCTTCCTGTAGATCCTCATGTCTTCTTCATCAATGGTCCGAATCAGGACTGAACCATTGTCATTGCATTTTTCCACTGTGTATGGTCCCAACCATCTTGTCCTTATTTTTCCCTTGAAATCTTTATATCTTGAATCATATAGCAGCGCCCAATCTCCTTGCTGGAATTGCTTTTCTTTGAGGTGTCTGTCATGCCATATTTTTCTTTGAATTTGGACTACCTCTGAGTGGATAAGGGCCTGCAATCTCTATTCATCCAATCCATTTAGCTGAAGAAATCTTTCCTTTTGTGCATGGCTGAGATCTAAGTCTAGCTGAGCTGCCATCCTTAATGTGTTATATTCAAATTCTACTGACAGCAGAGCCTTCTTCCCATAGACCAGCTCATAGGGTGTGAACCCTGTGGTGGTTTTCCAGGTGGTGTTATAGGCCCAGGTGGCCTCAACCAATCGATCTGCCCAATCTTTTCTGCTGCTGCTCACTACCTTAGTCAAAATCCCTTTCAAAGCTCTGTTAGTGACTTCCACATGTCCATTTTCTTGTGGATGATAAGGGGTGGAAGTTCTGTGCTTAATCTTGTGATGTGTGAGCAAGTCTTCAACTAGATTGGTGGTAAACTGACTCCCTTGATCTGTAATTAACTCTCTTGGATAGCCAAACTTGTAGAAGATATTTTCCCTAAAAAACTCAGCTACTTTTTCTTCTTTTGTTGCCTTGATTGGCTTTGTTTCTGCCCATTTTGTCAAATAATCAGTACAGACAATGATGTAAGATTTCTGTTTTGACGGAGGGTTGATAGGACCTACAAAGTCCATGCCCCACTTCTTAAATGGCTCAAAATTCACTTGAGGTTGCAGGGGCATCTCATCCCTTGGAGTAGGCTTCCCCATCCTTTGACATTAATCACATTGGTTGATATATCTCCTGACATCTTGATGAAGAGTGGGCCAATAGTAACCTGCTTGCAGAATTTTGAAGGCAGTCCTCTTTGCTGCAAAGTGGCCCCCATAGGGCCCATCATGACAAGTTAGGAGGATGTCAAAAAATTCCTCCTCCCTAACACATCGCCTCAAAATCTGATCTGGGCCAAGTTTACAAAGATTGCCCCCAATCCAGGTGAATGGGGCATTTTTCCTCATGATCTTGCTCTTCTCTTTTGAGGACAGGTGTGGCGGAAACTTTGCTGAAAACAAATAATTCGCTATATCAACAAACCATGGAGAGAGTACTGAAATAACAAATAAGTGTTCATCTGGAATTTGATCATCCACCATTCCTTCTTCACTTGCAGGCAGATCTAGTCTAGATAGAAAATCATAAACAACATTTTCCTTACCTAGCTGATCAACAATGGTCAAATAAAATTGCCGCAATAAAAGTAACCATCTAATGATACAAGCATTTACATCCAGTTTATTCATCAAATACCTAATTGCAGCATGTTCAGTGTGTATGAAGGTTTGATAGCCAGTGATGTAGTGTCTGAACTTAGTTAGGGAATGGACTACATCTAGGAGCTCCTTTTTGGTTACAATGTATTTTAATTCTGCCTTGGACAGGTTTTTACTGACAACGTATATGGCATAAGGTAGCTTCTCATCAAATTGCCCTAAGGCTGCTCCTATCACTTTGTTCGAGTCATTTGTGTGAATGTGGAAAGTTAGGGCCCAGTTTGGACCTCTCAAATTGGGACAGTTACTAGTTTACCTTTCAAGGCATCCAAAGCCTCTTGACAGTTGTCAGTCCATATGAACTTAGCATCTTTTCCCAAAAGACCAAACAATGGAGAGGCTAGCTTACTAAAATCCTTAATGAATATTCTATAATACCCTGCTAAGCCTAGAAAACTCCGAACATCTCTTACCTTTCGAGGAGGTGGGACACTTTGGATGATAGCAATCTTGTTGGGATCCACCTGTAATCCTTGCTGAGAAATTGTATGACCTAGCAAGATCCCTTTATTCATCAAGAATTCACATTTTTCAAGACTGAGGGATAGGTTCATTTAAAAACACTTAGCTAGAACTTTCCCCAGGTTAGTCAAAGCTTCCTGGAAGTTATAACCATAAGGGATAAAGTCATCCATATAGATTTCCACTGAATCATGAATCATTTCAGCAAATATGCTTAGTACTGCCCTTTGGAAAGTGGCGGGAGCATTGCACAAACGAAAAGGGAGGACCCGATATGAAAAAGTACCCCAAGGACAAGTGAAAGTGGTCTTATCTTGGTCTTTTGGGCTGAGTTGGATCTGGTTGTACCCGCTAAACCCATCTAGGAAGGAGAAGAACTTCTTCCCTGCCAGGCCATCTAACACTTGATCTATGAAAGGCAAAGGGAAATGGTCCTTCTTGGTGGCCTTGTTTAGTTCCCGATAATCTACATTTATTCTCCACTTCCCTTTTTTATTGGCACTAGCACCAAAGGAGAGACCCATTCGCTGTCAGAGATGGGGTAGATGAATCCTGCATCCAGCAACTTTTGCAGTTCTTCTTTGACAATGTCCTTAAGGGCTGGATTCATCCTCCTTTGAGGCTGCCTAACTGGTTTACAATCTTCTTTAATGTAAATGTGATGAGTACAGACTGAAGGGTGGACTCCCTTCATCTCCTTATAGCTCCAAGCAAAAGCATCCAAGTGATTTTTCAATAAGCTACACAGTTCTTTCTCTTGAGAGGTGGATAGGGATGAGTTGATCTTCAAGGTTCTTTCTAGGCCGAATTCCACATTCTTAACTCGGAGAGAGGTCGGATCAGCCACACAAAGATCAACTAAAGGATTGGCTTGGGTTTCTTCCACTAGCTCTTCTAATGGCAACACACTGGGGGTGGATTCTGAATCAAGTTCTCAATAAGATCATCCTCAGTTTGTGGACCCCCCATGGTAGCCTCTACTATACATAATGGTGTGGAATAGACTTCATCCTCATCTTCCTCCTCCAACCAGAGAGGTAAATCATGTTCTAGCAGAGGTTGGTGTGGAGCAATAAAAAGGTGTCTTTTTAACTCCTAATTACCTTCACATTAATTATCAACCCAGGGACGACTTTTTATTTCAAGAGTGTACTCAGTCTGAGGCGGCTATTTACTCAAGAGTAATGTTTGTAGTAAAGTGTTTAAAAGCTACAAAAGTAAATGGCTGCATGTCTACAACTTAACTACTTCAAAAGGCTAAATCACACCAAGCATTGCATCAGTCGAAGGTTCGGTAGCAATAACCCATCCTTTTCATAAATGATGAGAACAAATCCAAGGTCTGGAAGCTAGGTAGCAGATGCTGGGGCTCACTACAGCCTCAGATCGTCCTTGATGAATATAAATGAAACGACAAGTAAAGGAAATAATGATGAAATAGAACAACACATCAGCCAAGGGTTTGGTGGCAATAACCTATCCCTTTCATAACTGATGGGAGTAGATCAGAGGTCTGGGAGCCAAATAGCAGAAGCTGACACTCACTATAGCCTGAGTCTGTCCTTAAGAAATGGCAAGTAAATGAAACAACAAATCAACAATCTTGAAATAGACCAACAATTGAAATGAAATAGCAATGCTAAAATACTAGAATTAAACAGCAATATTAAATGGAACTGAACAGCAAAACTAAGTAAATAGAAAGACGCAACAACTATAAATGTAATTGAATCAGCAACCTATCAGCATGAACATTAATCGCAGTTACTGAAGCAACAACAATCGTAGTTATAATTGAATAGTAACTTAATTGAACAACCATTGCAATTATAAATGAGCAGCAATTAAATGAACCATAGTCTTAATTAGATAGCGCAACATTAGATCAGAATTATTAGCAGGACATTTCAAGTTATAATTAATAATTCTATCACTGACACAATCCAATTATGATTTCAACGAAATGTTCATAAACAAAAGATTACTGAACAAAACAATTTAAAGAAATGAAAAGGAAATCAAACCATCACACGAAAACAATTGTAAAGATATGATACACAGCAGCAGCAGCGTACTCCACCAGAGGCTGGGCCCTTAGCCGCCAGCGGATGCTGCTGGGTTACTTCAGAATGAAAAGAATGAACAACAACTCCCAAATCATGTATTAATCAGCCAATTGTGGAATCATTACAACAACAAAAGCTTGATAATTACAGCATGCAACAATCCCTATCCTATCATGAATAATCCACCATCATTCTTCATCATTTTTCATCATTCCAATCCCCCCAAATCATCCCATCTCTGATCTCTCTTCTGATTTAAATAAAGAGAGATCAGAGAGCAGTTACAATAAAGATAAGTACAACATGATTTGTATTACAAAATTGGTTTGCTTCTAACTAATTGATCAACAAGAAGATATATTTCCTTCCAGCTTTCAACAAGAGCAAGACGAATTTGGATTTGCAGCTGAGATTTGGAGGACGGCCGCAACAACAAATCTGAGAAAATCGTGCTCAAAGAAACCTGCGTTTCTCTCAGTACAAGCTGAATTTGGGCAAACCGTTCTTTGTCAAAGTTAATTGGGTCCGTTCTGGACAAAACCCATGTTCCGTATTTTCCAGATTCGGCTTCATTTGCTCAGAATCTCAACCACAAAACCGTCACTTCTTATTCCAGCGAATTTCTGCGTTGGCACTTTTAATGATCAAATCTTCAATCTGGAAATTATCTTGGAGGCTAAAAATGGTGAATAATGTTACAACTGATTTATTAAAACTATCATTGATAAAATCATGCATAATAATCAATTTATTAGAAATAAAGGAGAATAAATAGTATTCATCCATAAGAGCATAAATCATTTATTAAAATGGATTTAAATGATAAATTATAACATATGATATAATAGAGAAGAGTAAAAATGGATGAAATAAGTGTTATAAAGTGGTCGTATTCATGGCCCAACATACCCCCACACTCAATATGTTGCATGTCCTCATGCAACGAAAACTGAATATATTGCATGTCCTCATGCAACCCAAAGACAAAAACCCATGTGTTAACCAAGCAAAAAAAAAAAATATGTTCTTCTCAGCTCATGAAATGGATAGAACAAATGAATTCTTCCTTAATTAATGAATATTCACTTTTAGTAATCTTGATGAAGGCATAACAATTTTGACATTGACATTCAACTATATGTATATATGAAGTTGCAACAAAATATGATTTAAGTAACAACAAACTTCATTAACCATTTCTCAAAAACTACAAACCAACTTTTGTTGAAATTTGGCAAGTAAATTTATAATATATGAATGCCTTTATGATCCAAAAATTAGACTGTTTTGATGCGCGGATCATGAGATATAAACAAAATGGTTGTAGGTGAGAGTGCATGATTTCCAAAATTTTATGAACCAATTTATCTTGAAATTGTCTGGGTTTGTATTAATGATACGTCTGTGTTTTCCAAAAATCACAAGAATTGAGTTCATAGCTTTAAAAATATTATGGAAATCAATTTCTACACTGAAATTGTATGCCTTAAATGAGAAAGAAAAATAGAAAATATCCATCATGCGTAGCAATTCCTCCCCCTCTTTGAAAAATTAGCATGCCCTCATGCGATGCTAGAAAACAAATAGAGGTGGTTGCTACTATCTGTTGAATTCTATGCTTGGTGTAAAACAACATGGAATAAGGGAGGTGTTGAGAATGAATAAGAATAGCAATGGATGATAAAGAATATGAATGACGTGGTCATAAGAAAGAAATGAAGGAACACTCCCCCACACTCGGAAATGATATGTTGCTGAAAAAGGGAAAGTGGTAAAGATGTGAAATGAAGGATGATAAATAATGCTCAAAATGGATTTTCATTAAATTCTCCTAAATTCGTAATAAGTTAGAAAATTATGCTATTTTACCTCGAGTTTTACCGCCAAAAAGAAAAATGTGAAATGACATATATGGATTGGCAGTTGTTGAAGCTGAGTTGGTGCGGAAAGTGATGCAAAAGGTGGAATCCAGGTAAGCACACCATGTCTGAAGAATTGTTCACGTTCGCGAGCCTCTTCTGTTAAGTGCAATAGTGTGGTCATGCTACGAATAGAATTCTGCCCATACTTGTTGTTCTCCTGTAAACAAAGCACTATTTTGCATACAATGTTTTTGAATCCATAGTGTTAGCTTTGAATAGCAACAGATAAGATGCATGCAAAATTTCAATTAGAAAAACTTATGTATACATGCAAGACTAATATGTTGTCAAATCAACAAGGTATGGCAAAGTGCAGTAATCATATCGCATGCAATCCCATAATGCATACATTCCCCCCTCCAATTGAAAAATGGTTTCCATAGCCATAAAGCATATGAAAGGGGTGGTGCTGATGACAAGGCAATGGAATGAACAATATATCAGTAAGTGAAGCAGAGTACACTTATCAATGATAGGATGGTGAAAGTTATGGTTATATTGAGATGAAAGTGTGTAAAGATAGTTATGAATAAGAGATAGGACGCTTTGGATTGATGATAGTTTATGCAAAAAAAGACAACAATATGCTAAAAATATGCTTTACTGACGGTATTCTAGCTGAAAATGATGTGATTGATCATAAAACAATTTCTCATGCATAAAGGTTCAAAACAGGGAAAAAGTTAAGGAAATAACTTCTCTGATAAAAAGAAAAAATAAGAAAAGGGTATTATAATAATAATTGACGATAAGATATTACTTCAATACCATAAGCAGAGCCGCTGTTGCCAGCAGGCGTCCATAGCCTCGGCAGGGTTGCTTTTTAACCCATATGAGCCAGGATCCTCAATTTATAAATGGAGAGTTACAGTGCTGTTCTACAGAAGAGATCAGTGTGCTGGCGTGGTAACCAGATAACCACACTGCCATTCACTGGGATGTAGCAAAAGTGATCAGGCTGGCTCGTGATGAGACCTCCCGTTCCAAGGATAATTTGGTTATCCAATGGATCATAACCCTGGTGTGGTGGCCATAATGGGAATGTCACTTTCTTACAACCTTATGAGCATGGTAGGCTGGCTCGTAATGAGACCCCCTATCCTCTATCTGTGAACAAAATTTTGTTGTTATTACACATTTTTATGATAAAAAGAGGGAGGCTCAGTACTCCTTAAGAGCAAGGATGGTGGAAGAAGTTGAACATGTCAATAGAAAAAAATATACCCATAATCTCATTTATTACAGACAGAGAAGATTATAACCAAGAAGGGTGGAACCAGCATGGTATTAAGATGATCAATCAGTATCATGTACAGCAGAAAACAATGCAGTAAAGTAGTATATAAATAATTGTGTCACTTTTTGAAAAGAATCTATCATCAAGGAGCTGTCCTGTTAAAGATCATAACGTAAATGATAATAACTCACTTCAAAAGAATCCATAATTCTTGTCCTCATAAAAGTAGTGTACTTCATGCCATGAAAGAGAATCAGAAAAATGTGGTTGAGATGAACTAGGAATAATCCCACAAGAGGAAGGAAGGGTTGCTCTTGAAAATAATTCCAAAGTGTTGCTTTTTTAAAGGAACAACAAAAACGTGTAGGGAACAACAAAGGAAATGCACAACAAAAAGCAAAAATATACACAAAAAAAAAGTGTGAGAATGCGAATGCCGTTCCTTTGGAAAAAGGAACAGCAAAAACTAAAAGTGTCGTTCCTTTAGAAAAGGAACAACAAAAATGAAAAGTGTCGTTCCTTTGGAAAAGGAACAACAAAAACGCAAGTGCCGTTCCTTTGGAAAAGGAACAGCAAAAATGAAAAGTGTCGTTCCTTTGGAAAAGGAACAGCAAAAACGCAAGTGCCGTTCCTTTGGAAAAGGAACAGCAAAAATCAAAAGTGTCGTTCCTTTGGAAAAGGAACAACAAAAATGCAAGTGCCGTTCCTTTGGAAAAGGAACAGCAAAAATCAAAAGTGTCGTTCCTTTGGAAAAGGAACAGCAAAAATGCAAGAAGTGTCGTTCCTTTGGAAAAGGAACAGCAAAAACACAAGTGTCGTTCCTTTAGAAAATGAACAACAAAAATCAAAAGTGTCGTTCCTTTGGAAAAGGAACAGCAAAAAACACAAGTGCCGTTCCTTCGGAAAAGGAACAAAAAAAATGAAAAGTGTGGTTCCTTTGGAAAAGGAACAACAAAAACACAAGTGTCGTTCCTTTGGAAAAGGAACAGCAAAAATGAAAAGTGCAGAAGTGCTGTTCCATTAGAAAAGGAATAGCAAAATGTGAAAGTGCAGAAGTGCTGTTCCATTCGGAAAGGAACAGCAAAACGTGAAAGTGCAGAAGTGCTGTTCCATCCGAAAAGGAACAGCAAAACGTGAAAGTGCAGAAGTGTTGTTCCATTCGAAAAGGAACAGCAAAACGTGAGAGTGCAGAAGTGCTGTTCCATTCAGAAAGGAACAGCAAAACGTGAAAGTGCAGAAGTGCTTTTCCATTCGGAAAGGAACAGCAAAACGTGAAAGTGTAGAAGTGTTGTTCCATTCGAAAAGGAACAGCAAAACGTGAACGTGCAGAAGTGCTGTTCCATTCGAAAAAGAACAGCAAAACGTGAAAGTGCAGAAGTGCTGTTCCATTCGGAAAGGAACAACAAAACGTGAAAGTGCAGAAGTGTTGTTCCATTCGAAAAGGAACAGCAAAATGTGAAAGTGCAGAAGTGTTGTTCCATTCGGAAAGGAACAACAAAACGTGAAAGTGCAGAAGTGTTGTTCCATTCGAAAAGGAATAGCAAAACGTGAAAATGCAGAAGTGCTGTTCCATTCGAAAAGGAACAGCAAAATGTGAAAGTGCAGAAGTGTTGTTCCATTCGAAAAGGAACAGCAAAATGTGAAAGTGCAGAAGTGTTGTTCCATTCAAAAAGGAACAACAAAATGGACAATCATAAAATGCAAACATGTAAAAAAACAAATTAGCTGTTCACGGCATTGATGCTGAGGATGAGTTACACTCTGAATGAAGCAACACCTGAAACACAAAATGTAAGAAATATCAGAAAAGAAACAATGTTTTATTTAAAAACAATATGTAAATAACTAAATTAAGGTACAACAGCTATGATATTATGTAAAAAAAATGATCTTTTTGAAAAATGTTTTGGCAGCAGTGACAAGACATGAATCTTCAAATCGAAATCAATTCTTCATTTGGTCTATTATGAATCCATTGGGTAATGATTTGGATAAAATTCCTTTGTTTTATAAAAATTTCTTTGAAAAATTACTCGTCCATAAATTGACCACCTTTATTTTCCCAGGACCTGCAAAAAACGAGTGTCTACCTGCAATAAAACATTCAATCATGGAGAAATAGAGGTGATCGGGCTCCCCTAATCCAAGAATTATGCAAAAAACAACAAGTAGTTACTCTGTATAACAAATCCATTGAGACAATAACAAAGTAAAATTTATCTGTCACTTGCGGGAGAGCAGCGGCCAATCATGCTAGCCCGTAGTGTTTTAATCACAACTTCTTTGTTTTTCGTCGAAATTGAGTGATTCCAAAGCAAAATGAGAGCTAATTCAAAGGGTTATCTCCAGTAGCAACAGGTTTTAAAAATTCAATGCTATGATATGTCAAATTTGTTTAGAACAGCCTGCATAATAGAGTCATTTTCAATTACCCAATCTAGACCAATGATTGATATTTCAAGCATAGATTCTTCATTTGATGTCGGATTCAAATGATTCAAATTGGAAATGAAATTAGATTCATTTATTTATCTCCAATGGAAACAGGTTTTGAAGAAAAGAAGAATTGATAGGTCAAATACTGTAAGGAACAACCAGAAAGACATAGTTTTAAGGGTGCTGATTTACGATAGACAATCAGTATTTTGATCATAACTTGCCCATACGATATCGAAAATGAGTGATTCCAATTTCATTGTAAACTAGATTCATAGGGAAATCTACCATAGAAACAGGTTTTAAAAATTCAGTCATTTAGGCCTCGAAAAACTGACTGTCCAAACTCTATTCCTGAGCTGCCGCTAGACATCCGGTCAATGTTTTGGCTCTAACTTTTTCGTTTCAAATCCAAATTGAGTGGTTCAAATTGGGTTAGAAAGTAAACATCAAGGGCTACCTAGGGTAGAAATATGTTTTAAAAATATTCACTTTTGGTCCCTCAAAAATGACTGTCCCGACTGTTTGTCCAGAAATTTTATCAAGCCCGCAAGCCAAAAAAATGATATTCAAGCAATTTTTCATATTGATGATAAAAATAGATATAAGTGTTTGTAGAATTGTTATTTGCAATATAATTCATCTACATACACAAATAAATTGAAATATTTATCACCGATGTTGATTTGCATAGCATGTTGCAACAAAAAGCAACTAATTTTACATAAGAAAAAACAAAATGCATTTATTTATTCCCTTATTTATTTTATTTTCTACACTGACCTATTTTGATTTGAAAAATGAATATGAATACGTATAGGAGTACTTCCAATGGAACCATTCTCGAAATAAGGCTTCATGTATGCACATACCCAACTTTGAAAAATGCATATTAACGAATATTAGGGTATGAGAAGCCAACTTCCCTTGAAAAGATGTTGTCAAAAATTGTTGAAGTATGGAGTGATGTTGCAAACAAGTGATGGAGTGAAACAAATCTTCAATATATCCTTTACTTTCTTGATTTCCCATAGCCATCATACCATGAAGTTCTTGGGCTTTTAAAATGACTTGTTGATGCATACTAAAAGAAACTTCATTTTTTCCCATAACTTCTACAATTTTTGGATTTGAAACATTCTGAATCTCATTGTAAATTTTCTCTAATGGCACATGTGAGATAGAATGGGTGGGAAGGGTGGGTAAATTTGGCAGTTCAACATTGTAAGCATGTTGTACTGGTTTATTGTGGTGAGGGTGTGGAATTAGTTGAGCAGGAAAATGCGTAAAGAATGGAGCATTGTGATGATGTGGTTGGTTGGGTTGAGTGGATAAATTTGATATGCAAGTAGGATGTTGCAAAAGAGCCGGTGGAGAATATGGAGAATGTGCTTGTGCTACAAGATGAGGGAGAGTAGTCATGCAATCATAAGGTGAACCGTGCAACACTTGTAGACAAGATTGGTGGTTATATTGAAATTGACATGGCTGCCCTAACACATTAGTATTCCATAATGGATTATGCAAGTAAGAGAATGGAGAAGAAGTGTTTTGAACCATACTTTTAGGCCATGATTTCCATGGTTTTGACATTGTTGCAGCTTCCTCACCTCTTTGATATGCTACTTCCATCGTAGATAAGGAAGAGTGAGTATCTATGGGATGCTCCTTTCGGTCATGAGGGCAAAACACTTCATCAAATTCTTCATTTTTATGAACATGCAAAACATCCAATTTTTCATTTAGAGAGCTAATAAAATCAACTTTAAAATTTTCAAATAAAACATTGATTTCAGCTCTTATGTCTCCTATTCTTGTAGCAGATTTGGAAAACAAAGAAAAAACATCTCTAGAATTCTTACTAGCCTTGGAATTCCTCTTGAATACCTTATGCACAATTCACAAACATCACATATGATAACTGAAAAACATCACCTTTTCCTATCAGATTTAAGAGTTCTAAAAATTCGTCTTTGATCCCTTTAAGAAGGAGTGTTTTTAAGGTCTCTTTCTCCAAATGCTTATATTTTGATTTTTGAAGGTTGTATTGAAATCGATCTACATAGTCCTCCAAACTTTCATCTTCCCCTTGTATCATATGGAAAATATCTTCATTGGATTTGCAATAGTCTTGGTACTTCTTCAAGAATATGTTCTTCATGTCCTCCCATGTTTGGATGCAATTCCCACCTAGGCTCATGAACCATCGGAGAGCTGCTCCTTTTAGAGTAAGAGGAAACACTTTCAATCTTTGATCATTAGTACAATACTCATATCCTCTACAAAGTATTTCGAACTCAAATAAAAATGTATCTGGATCTTCATTTGTCAAGCCATGAAAATTTGGTAGAGACAATGGGGGTATTATGTGCATTTGTGTCACTCCTCCTAGATCTTTGATAGGAAATTCAAAAGTAAAAATGTGATCCATTTTTTACCATAATAGAAGATGTTCTTCATGTGTTTCTTCGAGGCCCCTTCTTCAAATGTTCCTGTCAATCGGTTAGTGAAATGGGTGGTGCTTACATCACCACTTGAATGAAATCATGTGATTTGTTTTTCAAAATTTCTATTTTTTTCTTTTAATTCATTCACAGAAAAATTCAAACATCTATTTCTACCCAACAAAGCAACAGCAAATCTGTTAGGAAAGCGGACAGTGGAGCAGGGCTTTTACATGCTCCGCACGCAGGTTCTTACCTTCCGTTTTTAAGATCCAACTCTTCCCTAGCAGGCACTCATCAGATTCACACTACTCTTTAGAAATGGCTACACTCTCCCCAGCAACGGCGCCAAAATGTGGAGCGATAAAAGGGTGTCTTTTTAACTCCTAATTACCTTCACATTAATTATCAACCCAGGGATGACTTTTTATTTCAAGAGTGTACTCAGTTTGAGGCGGCTATTTACTCAAGAGTAATGTTTGTAGTATAGTGTTTAAAAGCTACAAAAGTAAATGGCTGCATGTCTACAACTTAACTACTTCAAAAGGCTAAATCACACCAAGCATTGCATCAGTGGAAGGTTCGGTAGCAATAACCCATCCTTTTCATAACTGATGAGAACAAATCCAAGGTCTGCGAGCTAGGTAGCAGATGCTGGGGCTCACTACAGCCTGAGATCGTCCTTGATGAATATAAATGAAATGGCAAGTAAAGGAAATAACAATGAAATAGAACAGCACATCAGCCAAGGGTTTGGTGGCAATAACCTATCCCTTTCATAACTGATGGGAGCAGATCAGAGGTCTGGGAGCCAAATAGCAGAAGCTGACACTCACTACAGCCTGAGTCTATCCTTAAGAAATGGCAAGTAAATGAAACAACAAATCAGCAATCTTGAAATAGACCAGCAATTGAAATGGAATAGCAATGCTAAAATACTAGAATTAAACAACAATCTTAAATGGAACTGAACAGCAAAACTAAGTAATTAGAAAGACACAGCAACTATAAATGTAATTGAATCAACAACCTATCAGCATGAACATTAATCGCAGTTATTGAAGCAACAACAATCGTAGTTATAATTGAATAGTAACTTAATTGAACAGCCATTGCAATTATAAATGAGTAGCAATTAAATGAACCATAGTCTTAATTAGATAGTGCAGCATTAGATCAGAATTATCAGCAGGACATTTCAAGTTATAATTAATAATTCTATCACTGACACAATCCAATTATGATTTCAACGAAATGTTCATAAACAAAAGATTACTGAACAAAACAATTTAAAGAAATGAAAAGGAAATCAAACCATCACATGAAAACAATTGTAAAGATATGATACACAGCAGCAGCAGCGTACTCCACCAGAGGCTGGGCCCTTAGCCGCCAGCGGATGCTGCTGGGTTACTTCAGAATGAAAAGAATGAACAACAACTCCCAAATCATGTATTAATCAGCCAATTGTGGAATCATTACAACAGCAAAAGCTTGAGAATTACAGCATGCAACAATCCCTATCCTATCATGAATAATCCACCATCATTCTTCATCATTTTTTCATCATTCCAATCCCCCAAATCATCCCATCTCTGATCTCTGTTCTGATTTAAATAAAGAGAGATCAGAGAGCAGTTACAATAAAGATAAGTGCAACATGATTTGTATTAAAAAATTGGTTTGCTTCTAACCAATTGATCAACAAGAAGATATATTTCCTTCCAGCTTTCAACAAGAGCAAGACGAATTTGGATTTGCAGCTGAGATTTGGAGGACGGCCGCAACAAAAAATCTGAGAACATTGTGCTCAAAGAACTCTGTGTTTCTCTCAGTACAAGCCGAATTTGGGCAAACCATTTTTTAACAAAGTTAATTGGGTCCGTTCTGGACAAAACCCATGTTCCGGATTTTCCAGATTCTGCTTCATTTGCTCAGAATCTCAACCGCAAAACCGTCACTTCTTATTCCAGCGAATTTCTGAGTTGGCACTTTTAATGATCAAATCTTCAATCTGGAAATTATCTTGGAGGCTAAAAATGGTGAATAATGTTACAACTGATTTATTAAAACTATCATTGATAAAATCATGCATAATAATCAATTTATTAGAAATAAAGGAGAATAAATAGTATTCATCCATAAGAGCATAAATCATTTATTAAAATGGATTTAAATGATAAATTATAACATATGATATAATAGAGAAGAGTAAAAATGGATGAAATAAGTGTTACAAAGTGGTCGTATTCATGGCTCAATAGTTGGGCAGGAGGATATAGGACTAGCTGTTTGGACATATGCCTGTTCTTGATTGTCATGTTCCTAGCCCAATAACTGATGTAGGCATCTGCAGTAGCCAACCAAGTCCTTCCTAGGATGAGAGGATACCCAGTGAGCTTTGCCTTTGGTTGTAGAACCAGGAAATCAGTTTGGTACTCCCAGGAATTAATAGAGACCATTACATCTTCCAAAATCCCCTCAAGGGTCATGGTGGAGCGGTCTGCTAACTGCAGTACTGTTGAGGTATTTCTTAGGGAACCCTAAAGGTTGAGTTTGAGCATAGTGTCCCTGGTCATCACATTAATGGCAGCCCCTAGATCAATCACAGTATGGGGGATTATTGTGCCATTGATGTGGACATTGACTACAGGACTCCCATGGTCTAAATATTTCAGACATATCACCTGCCCCAACATCAGGTCGGACAGTTGTCCTATGACATTGATAGTTGGGGCATCTCTCTTACGCCTGCCTGGGTGCCTGAAGCACTTCTCCTTGATCATCTTGTTGTATATAGGCACATCCTTTATGGCTTGGAGAAGTGGTATCTTTACACATAACTGTTTCAATTCTCCCAGAAGTTCAGTTTCTTTTGGGGTCAGTTGTGTGGTTCTAGTTAGTCTCTTAGGAAAGGGTGGAATGAATTTTGGTTCACTTTCCCGTTTTTCTTCCTCATCCTCCTTAGGAGGAGGTTGGCTATCTGGGAGAACCTTCCCAAATCGTAGGTTAGTCTCCTGAATCTCCATAGCACAGGTCGGGCATGATGTTTATCCACTATATACCTGTTGGGCTTGTTTGTTGTTGGGGTTCGGGTTGAGTTGAGCAGGTATTTGGGGTTGTCTTGGTGGAGCATGAGGTAATGGTTGTGGTTGAGCAGGTGGTCGAGGCAAAAGAGTAAGAGGAGAGTTGCACTGGGGCCTCCACCCCTGATGGGGTGCATTCCACTGAGGCTGTGGGTGAGCATAATAGTGAAACGAATGAGCAACTGGTTGAGCCTGGTATTGAGGAGGATACAACCAAGGAGGGGGTGTGGACCAAGAAGGATGAGCAGGGGGACCCCAAGAAGGCATGGAAGTGGCTTTATTGGGGTTGTAATAGTTCTGGGATGTCCCTTGCATTCCCTACTTGTAAGGTTTGGGTCCATGTGGCCTCCTTTGGTTCATGAAATAGAGTGGTTCAGTGGCTCCTTCAGCCCCCTGATATGCAGCTTTAATTCCAGGCAAGGAAGGGCACTGATTCGTAGGTTGGTCTTCTCCACAGACTAGACACACTTCGATAGAGTGCAATGGACATTCGTTCCTAGGATGCTTTCTAGTGCACCTGCGACAAAAGATAGCCAAAGCCCTCTCAGCTTCCTCTTGTTTCCTTTTGATATGCAAGGTATCCATTTGCATGGCAAGACTCTCCCTCACCTCACTCTTGAAATCTTCCAGCGGATTCTCAAGTTCGTTTATAAGGGATGAACTGGATGAGCATGTATAGGCTAAAGGTTGACTTCCCCTACCTCTCTTTCTAGCTGATCTGGAATGGTTTCCAAACAAAGTCTTTATGTCATCATAAGGTAGTTGGTAGATGTCTTCCCCAGCCTGCAGATGGAGGATATCTAGAAGGTCTTCAGGGACTCCTCTGAGCAGAACCAACTTCAGAGATTCGGGGTCAAGTGTGCACCTGGCCCTTTTATAACTGAGTTGAAACCTCTCTTCATAGTCTTCCAAAGATTCATCACTTCCCATGTTCATTCGAAAGATTTCTTCCTTGGTATCCCTTGACCTGCAGTAGTCCCGGTATTTGTTGTTAAAGTCTTGCTACATCTGAGCCCAAGTTGTGATACTGTTTCCAAGTAACCCCATGAACTAGTGCAACGATGCATCCTTGAGGGTAGAAGGAAACAATTTCAACTTCTGCTCATCTTCTGCATAGTCATAGGTTCGACAGAGAACAACAAATTCAAACAAGAAGGTATTAGGATCTTCGGTAGTCAATCCATGGAAGTAAGATAAGGCTAAAGGGCTTATGTTTTTCATTTTTGTGTGTCCATTGGTCTCTCGGATAGGAAAGGAACCTTCTATTATTTCCCCATTTCCTCTAACATTTCTGTTTTCAACCATGGTCTCAAGAGGAATGGTTTCTTGCTCTTCTTCTGTTATAGGATCTTCGTATATCTCTGGAGGTTCACCTATAGGTTCTTGTAGATCACTGCCACCAAAGAAGAGAGAAGGGTGACTCAGTGATGTGGTGGGGGTGTTGGGTAGGAATTTTCCTGAATTTTCTTTGTTCCTAAGAGGCATGAAAGGAAATCCTTTTTTTTTTGGGTTATTTTTGTTTTTTTTGCTTGTACCTGCAAAACTGAAATGTATTGAACAAAAAATTGTAACTAACTGAAATAAACCTTGTTGAAATGCAAATTGCAGAATTGAAATGAAAGCAGGAGATGACTAATCTACTTTGCTAAAATGAAATTGCAGAATTGAAAGGAAAGCATGAAATGCCTAATCCACACCTGTTGAAATGAAATTACAGAATTGAAATGAAAACAGGAAACGTCTAATCTACTTTGCAGAATTGAAATTGCATAACTGAAATGAAAGCAGGAAATGTCTAATCTACTTTTGTAGAATTGAAATGAAACAACTACTCTACTTTTGCTGAAATAAACTACTTAGCAGAATGTTGCAGTAGAAAATAGAAGAAAAACAGTAATCACAAAATATTCTGACGCTTCCCCAGCAACGGCGCCAAAAAGAGTGGTGAGCTCCAGTATTGCAGTAATAATGCTGCAACCCCTGGGGCTTCCTTCTTTACTTTTATCAACACGATAGTTTGTAACAAACTTGGAGGTGATGGTGCTGTATGCACAAGTACTAGCTCTTACTACAGGCTGTCACTTGATCAGCTAGTGCAAGTTTGCTAAGAGCTTAAGCCAATTTCTATGAGTTCTTAGAAGAAGATTTTATCTGTGATGGAAGAAAGATAACTCTACAGGGGCTATTCTACTTGCAGAAAGAGAAGGAAAACTAAAATGAAATGCAAACCCTAGCAAACCCTAGTTTACCCACTAACCTTACGTTTGCAGGAAAAGAGATGGAAACCAATGAAGTGAGTGCCATTTGATTACTGAAAATTTCAATTGTATTTCTTCAAGCTACTTCTGAAAGGAAATGGAAGGAAATCATCTTTTTTCACTTTTTAGTATTTTTATGTGGAATTATTATGCTTGCGATTTGACTAGTTGTGACTGTGCATAGGGTTGGTGGCAAAGGAAAATGGAGTTGGCTTTTGCAGAAGGTGAAGAAGGTGTGGAGAGGTCCTAAGAAGTCCCTAGTACCCTGCTGGAGACTTCCATTGCGATCAGAATTCGAAAAATCACTCGCAGAAAATTCTACAGGAGGCCACAAGCGATCTAGACGAGGATCTACAGGAGGATCCACAGGAGGAGGTTGAAAGTGGTTTTTGGAGGTTTGGACATGGAAAAATGATGGGAAAAGGGAAATGAAGGCTGGATGGAGGTGTTGATGGGTCTAGAACTTATCAAGGAAGATCATGAACGAAGGAGATGGTTGGATTTGTTCAAAGGGAAAGAAAGCAACTTTATGAAAAGACGTAGAAATTTGGGCAGATTGGTGAAATGTGGCGAATGAGTGCGGAAATCTTGGAGAAATGAGTTGGTGCTGGCTATTTGATGGAGGGATGGTGAGTTGAGATGTCCTAAAATAGATCTGCACATTCACTTAGCAAAACTAACCATAGAAAGAACTAAAAACAGAGTTTTGTCTATCTTAACCTGATTTCTGACCTAAAAGCAGAGAAATGTTGAACAATATCTTATGAACAAAGAAGCATGCAAGAAAACCATGGTAAATGAACAGGAAATGATCTAAGCATGTGAATCTAAACTAATATCAACTTCTCCAACTCAAAATATCACACTAGCAGTTGCATTGGAAGAACAAAAATTGTGTTTTTCATTGCAGCAGTAGTGCTTTAACCTCAAATCATAGTCCTAAGGAGGGAGAGAGGAGATCAAGACCTGCTACTGACCTTTTTGGACCTTTTTATGTCGCTACAGCAAACTACTTAAGCAACTTGAAGCAAAAACAACTATTCTAACCTTAAAAAGAAACCTAATCTAATGAAGCAAAATGAGCATATGCAACAGAAATTAACTCCTGAATAGAAACAAAACATATAAATACACAAAGGAGGTGTTGGGAAGCTTGGGTTGGGCGCTAACCCAAGAGCTTCAGCCCTCTACAAAAGATCGGTGCTGGTTCAAAACTAGGTTCATCTTCATTTATTAGAAAATAGTAGTTACATCACAAAATCTATCTTCAAAAAGCTCGAAAATGAGCTGAGTACAATGCTGCACAAAAGTGTGAAAATATACTAAGAACTGGCTAGCCTATTGAGGCTTGAAGCCTTCTTATTTATACAAGTGGGGACCCCCAACAGTCCTCCTAAACTTAAGGAACTCAGCTGCCTAGAGCTGAGGATAACAGTAGTCCTAATTGACTTGCTCGACCGCCCCTTGGAATCATCAATGTGGGCCTTTGTACTCCGAGCTGCTGATGGAGAATTCGAGGAAGGGGTAATTAATGAAGGAGACACCCCTCCGACAAGTCCTCATCCTTGTTTCCTTGAGTTTGGATGCCATTTTGCTCATAAATTCCTGGTCCTTGTCCAAAATTGTCCAAAAAATCTACAATAAATACTCATTAAACTTCATGGGAAAGTGACTATCCCCATTCACTCTATTGACATAAATATATTCAAAAAATACACAAAACTATTGAGAATGGTGGATTAAATGAAAATAATAGGCAGAATAAGCCCATATAGTTACCCATTTCTAGGGCTCATCACTAACTATAGGAGAAAAATGAAGAATTAATGAGTTAGTAAAAAAGTGTGTGATCAACATGAGTTATGTAGGTACCAGAGAGATTTGAACATTATTTAATTGGGATTGTATGCCTACCTCATAGGTATGAATTGGTTAGATAGAGATCATGCTATATTAGACTCCTACAACAAAGCCTTTGTTTGTCTTGATGAAGAAGGGAATTGGAGGAAGGTAAATGGGATATTGAGAACTATACCAAAGAGGGAAACATCACCCATGGACATGAAGAAAAGTTTCACAAAAGGATGCTAGATTTATGCTTTCCATATGGAAGGAGAGACCAAGGATAAAATGCTTAATAATGAGGAGTATCTACTATTGAAGGAGTATAAAGATGCTTTTGGTGACATACTAGGTATGCCACTTAAAAGGGACATCGATTTGTGAATCGGATTAATGCTAGGAGCAACGTAAATCTAAAAAACTCCTTATAGAATGAGCTTATCGGCACTTAACATGTTAGAGATGTAGCTTGAAGAAATATTTAAAAATGGATATATACGCCCAAGAGAGTCCGCTTGGGTTGTCCCAATACTATTTGTAATAAAATGATTGAACATTAAAGTTATGCATTCAATTCATACAAATGAACAAGATGAGAATTAATAACAAATATGCTTTACCATACTTTATTTGATCAACGAAGAGGGTAAAAGGTATCCTCCATGAGTTACTTGAGATGAGGATGTCATCAAGTCGTGATATGGAAGAAGATATCATCAAAACAACTTTTAGATGTAGGTATGGCTGCTATGTGTTTTGGGTGGTGCCTTTTGGCTTATCTAATGCACTAGATGTATTCATGTGTTTAATGCACAAGTTTTTTAGAAAATTTTGGGATAAGTTCTTTATACCATTTTTCCATGACAACCTTATTTACTCTAGATTAGAAGAACAATGACAACATTTGGGGATGGTATTGCAAGTTTTTAGATAAGATAGATTTTATGCCAAACTAAGTAAGTGTTCTTTCTATAGGCATCAAATTGATTATGGAGAGCATATCGTATTAGGGAAATGAATGATCGTGGATCCAATAAGAAGTAAAAACTGAATCCAAGCTATCAACAATAAGAAGTAAAAACTAAATCTAATCTATCAACAACTTCCCAACACGCAAAAATGTAATGGAAGTTAGGTTTCCAACGGGATTAGTTTGGATTTTCAACGATGCCGCACAAAGAAAAGAATGTTCAATTTGAACGAGCTCTTGAATGTGAAAGGACATTCCAACAACTAAAATTTCTTTTGGCAATGCAACAATTTTATAACCAATCCCATAAAAAATTATTGTAGACATAAAGACATATAAAAAGGGATTAGTAGAATCCTCAGGCAAAATGGACATGTAGTATACCTTTGGACATAAATTTTTTAAAATAATAAAACTATATTTTCTAAATTTATAAACCTTAATAAAAAAAAATATCTATTAATATTAAAAAAAACAACGTTCAAACTTTTCTAAATAGTTACTTTATGAAATATAATATTAAAATATTATTTAAATTTCTAGTATTTTAAAATTTATAAAATATATTTTTTACACAAAATTAATATTTTGATTATAACTCAATTTTTAGAGAATTAGTAATTTTTAAAATATTATTTTTTATAATTTACTTTCTATAGAAAGAGAAAAAATATCATGAACGAAATACAAAATTCAAATAATAAAGCTCTACCGTGACATCATATATCATGAACGAAATACAAAATTGAAACAAATAATAAAGCTCTACCGTGACATCATATCCTACGTTTGTTTTTTATAACTTTTATTTTGTATTTATAATGCATGCTTTATTTGTTAACATTATATATATGAAATATAAAATTCGAAATTAACTACCATAATGGAGACTGATGTCGAAAGGCAACTAATATTGAAAGTTCAAAACACAGATACACATTAATATTGTGAATCAACTTTGATATATGTTTTGAATCGAATAAAATATTATGGTAATATCATTAATTATAAAGTATAATTAAAAATTATTTTCACAAGTTAAAACCTAAAACCTAAATTAGTTTTCATCATCTAAAAACGAAAGTCACCAATACGATTTTTCTTTATTTTCAAATCTTACAGAAAATTATAAATATACACATCAAGATCCAAAAATCAGCGGGTATGAAAGTCCACATTGATGGGAATAGATTGGAAAGTCGATATTCTAGACGAACGTGCTGTGAAAATATTTATTTATGTTGATAATTGATCTGGATGAGATTGGATGTTTTTGTGATTTATAATATAATGATTAAGATTTTTGGGAAAAATACATTAAAAATTATTGGTTTATCTGTTTCGAACCTCACCTCAATTTAGGTTCATCATCAAGACCAACCTGATCTTGATGATGAACCTAAATTAAAATTAAAAAGCATCTTCCTCAATTTAGCTTGATCATAAGACCAACCTCATCTTGATGACGAACCTAAAGTAAAATTCAAAAGCGTCGTCCACCAATAATCCTTCATATGATATATCATTAATTAATTTGTCTATTAAAGAAGTCTATAATTTATATTAACCTTTGACTGTTAGGTAATTGTTCTTATGCTTAATTCTTCTGGGTTATGGGAACTAGTGAAAGATGACTTGACTTCGGAGTTGGAGCGTTACGCAACTGGCCTGACCCTAATGGACTGTGCTGCGGGACGCAAGTCCAACTACTTTTAACCCGGTAACAGAGTTGGCGTGCAGGACTTCAAATGCTCTACAAAGTAAAAGTCAAACATTGAGAAATCAACCGGAACTTCACATCTCTCGATAAATACGCCTCCTCCATACCAATGGCCTTCATCGATCTCTCACCGTTTCCTGAAGTGTCTCGTTCATTCTGCCCCCATAAATTTTTTGTGAGCTGTGATCCCTAGAGAGGCTTAATGGGCAGCGATTTGGCATCAATTATGACTGTGGTGAAACTCATCCTCGGTACTCTCTTCTCATGGAATCTCATACAACCCGCAGAATCTCGTTACCTGGGTAACACAGAGAATGCTTACTCTTTCTCTTCTCCCATCGTTTAAACGTTTTGAATGGCTTATATATTCGTGCAGTTTTTGTTTTCAGCGATTTGCCTGCGATTACGTGTACGTCATACTTGTAGTTTTCTAACACATAGATTTCATGTGTATTATTTTCATCAGTTGACATTAGCGTTGGAATTAAAGAAGCAGTAATGCACCAGGTACCAAACTTCAATTTGTCCTTCCCACTGTTTTCGTCTTTTCAATTTGTTCTTTCCACGCATATATATATATATATATATATATATATATATATATATCTATTTTGTTGGATGCGCGAATGTAAACTGAGGGCGGCGAAAGCACAGTGTATAATACGAAGAAACAAATGCATGTAATACTGATTGCGAACCCCGCCCTCCTTAGAGGGCGCGGTATCTGACCTGCTTCTTCTCCCGCTACTCACGCTACAGTACTAGCGATGGCACCTTGTGGTTTTGCTGCCCCTGGCCCTAATGGGGGTCCTGCCGGATCATGTATCGGTAAATGATTGTCAACCGAGCATGGCAATTTATTAACTAAAGTATTAAAACTTAGTTTGTTACACCAGCCATGACGTAATCGCGCTCTCCGCAAAGGTGGCTTTGGAGCTCGATAGATGCAATTTCTGTTGGACTTTTTCAAAACTTTGCTAAAATTTCCTTTATGGACAAAAAATTAGCTTCATAATACTAATAGTGTTTTAATTATAAGGTATTTCGCTGAGGTTGACCAAATATTTTCTTATTTTTCCTAATTAATAGATATTTGGCATGGCCATACCATTCTTAAGCCATGTCGATGATTAGCTCCAGAGTTTGGCGAGGTCGTTTTGATTTTATGGAAATGGAAAGCAGGGTGTTTAATGAAAAAGAGAGTATACAGAAGAGGTTTTAGATAACTAGAGTTATTATATAATTTATAAGATAGTATAATTATATAAATTAAATGGTTGATAAATGTGAGTAGATATTAATTTATTTTTCGTTATATTTGATAAATTTTAATTTAATATAGATTTAAGTTTGTATATGAAAAATATAATTTACTATTTAAAAAATTAGAGGTTAAAGTTGTTTTGATTTTGATTAAGAGAAAAATATGTATATGTTTCTTTTACAAATAATTATATTGAATTATTTAATACAATTGTTTATGAAATTAAAGTTAAATTAAATTAATTAACATGGAATTATTTATTTAATTTGTTAATGAGATTTTTTGGACTTTTTGTTGCCTCAATCCGCTGAAAAAATTGAGGTGAAACCTTGATTTGTATTATTTAAATTGGGTTTTTTAATGTATATATGGAAACCACTACTGGATTTTAGAGAAATTAGACCAGAAAAAAGATGAAATCTTAATTTGTATTATTTAAACTGTTTTTTACTGTATAGATGGAAATGATCTTAGAGAAATTGGACCAGAAAAGCCGACCGAAAAAGCTTCAAAAAAGTCTCAGTAAAGACAACTCCTAAAATAATTAGGTAAGAAAATTTCAATAAAAAATAATTGAGATTGAAATTATATATATATATATATAGATAATACTCTAAAAAAATGTGGTTTCCAACATTGTATTCACTTTCTCATATATAAAATGGTTTCAAATATTTACTATAAAATAAATTAATATTTCCATTGATATTTTGGAATAGGGTTTTCTTAATTTTATTTTAATTATCAATAACTAAAATATTATTACTAGTACTGACAGATCAAAGGTTGAGATTTATCTCAAATGTAGTTATGCTTTTTCTAAGCATAAAATTCTAAAATATTATTACTAGTAGTGACGGATCAAAGGTTGAGATTTATCTCAAAAGTCGTTATGTTTTTTTTATCGTTTGATTAAAGTGATGAATTAAAAAAGTGTCATATGAACAAGTGCATATGAAATGGGTTATGGTTTTCTAGACATATGGTATTGATAATTCTTGATTAAAAATTTACATAACTAAGAATCTTGTTACAAGTGTATTTAAATGTATATTTTATTAACTCATATATTAATTATTTTTATATGTAATAATAAATAATAATATAAAATAAATGTATAATTTAGTTAATTATGCCAAATGACATGTCTATTTTCAAATAGTGCCTCACAATTTTAATTTAATTATCAATAATTATCTTCACAATTTTAATTTAATTATCAATATTATTAGGTGGATAGTAGAGATTTGACTTCCATAGAATATGATAGAACATTCTTAGTAATATACAAAAATGAAAGGTTAAGATCTATTTCTAAAGTAATTATGTTATTTTTACCACCATTTAATTAAATTAATTAACTAAAAAAATGTTATATAAACAAGTATCATATGAAATGATTTATGATTTTTTAGGCATGTGGTGTTGATGACACTAAAATATCATAGAAAAAGATAAATACAAAACATTGTAATATATGTAAATCACATAAAAATGAATTACTATAAAACAAATCCTTATAGTTAAGCCATTGTACCATAAGCATAAGCAAACCAATCCCTGTAATGTAATGTGATGTAATGTGATCATGTAACATGTGTCATCAATCACTGTAATGCGAGTGCACGAATATAAATGAACTATGCCATAGAGAATAGATGAGCTCTTTCAATCTAAAATCCAACAGAGTGATCTTCGGGCCTCTTTCAAAACTTGGCTCTCATGCCAGGTTGAAAAATCTAAATGCTAATAGGCTTATGAATTAGTGTAGATTTCTCATTTTTCATAATTGCTTGTGAATGTTGTTGGTTTCTTATTAATGTTTATTATATCTTCTTAATCAAACAAATATCAAATATATAAAACAAGAAGATCACAAGAATACAAAGAATGTAAAAACTTAATGTGAAGATTCAAAACAACTCATGAAATTTACTATATCACAAGACTTGAAGCTAATTTACTCATTCGCGGAAATAAAATCACTATCGGGAACACAAATCATTAACACGCATCAAGATTCAATATACATATACAGATATTTATCTAGGGGAAATAAACTGCTCAAAACCCCTAACAATTTTTACAATTTGTATTGCATCAATCAAAGAATAGAGAAGAAATGCAATGCTTGCTTAAGCCTGAGAAACCTATACATGAGTATAATCTATCTCACTGCTTCACATACCGACTGAAGTCAATACATAGTCAATTTATTAGCCATTCCTTGTGTTGTTTGATGAGGAATTAGCCCCCTATTAATTAGGGAAATTACACATTGAGAATTGAGCAATTCCTTGAGGACCCTCTTTGACTGCATACACCACCTGTACAACTTACAAAATTGTACCACTGATAGTACATTGCCCTTGAAACTGCATACACCATATGTACAACTTCAAAAATTTTACCACTGATAGTACACTGCCCTTGAAACTGCATACACCATTTGTACAACTTCAAAAATTTTACAATTGATAGTACACTTCCCTTGAACTCCAATATCAATTCAATTAGATAACTCGAATTAACTACATGCATGAGTTAATTTAGGTTGATTGATCAGTTTAACTCGATGACCACTAAGTGTGAAAAAAGCTATACACCCTTGATTGAACCTCCACTAGGTATACTAATAGTGAGAACTAGTTACACTGTCAATAACTCAAATTAACTGAAATAGATTACTACAAATTAGTAATCAATCATGTAGAACTGAACTCAAGTGTCTCCAACTCCAATTTACTGACTTAACTCAAATTAACTGAAATAGATTGCTACAAATTAGTGATCAATCATGTAAAACTGAACTCAAGTGTCTCCAACTTGTAGCAATCAATCATGTAAAACTAAACTCAAATGTCTCCAACTCGAATTTACTGACTTAATTGAGTGACAAGAGCAATGTCACCTCATTTAACTACCTCTAAATATTTTACTGAAATTAAAATTTGAATTTCTTCTAATTTAACTAAAACTAATTTGAATAACCATAATTTGATTGGCCATTGTAGATGCGTTGCGCAAATATCCACGTGAAGGGTACCTCGAAGCGAAGGAAATTTATCGAAAATAGGTGGTTGGTATTACATAGTAATAGAGCATCTATTTGTCCCTATCAGGGTGACCTTTTACAGAGCGGTTTTCCCCTTTTCTAAACGTATACGTGGATAGAAAATTTTGAAGGAAATTTATCGAAAATAGGTTGTTGGTATTACATAGTAATAAAGCATCTATTTGTCCCCATCAGGCTGACCTTTTACAGAGCGGTTTTCCCGTTTTCTAAACGTATACGTGGATAGAAAATTTTGAAACATTTAGTAAAAGTATTTTGAGACCGTCAATTTCATGTTTAAATATCTAAATTGCCTATTATAAATTTTAAGGAGTGATTTAGATGAGCTAAGTTTGACAATCTATCTAGTTACAATATTTATTTTTGTAAAGATTATTTTGTGGATTGGTTGTAAATGAGATACTTGCAAAATATTATTTTGTGGATTGGTTGTAAATGAGATACTTGCAAAAAGGAATAATGGGAAAGATTAAAAAAAATAAAATAGGAACATGGTCTATTTATACATGATTGATATATATTTCATAAAATATTAATATTCGTTTTATAAAGTAATAAGTAATTGGCTATTTTTTTCTAAAGATAACCACATTAAAACCTAACTCTTTTTTTTTAATAAAAAATATGTATATAACAATACATAAAATTTTAAACTTGTGAATTCATACAAAGTATAAAGTAACACACATGAAAAATAATGGCCCTCACCAAATTTCCATTGGATAGACGAATAAATTTTAAATTCCAAGTTTCAATAAAATTGAAATTCCATGTCTAGTCCCAGTTCCCTTGCATAAGTGATCTGAAATGGGGACTTAAAGGTTTCTTTTCAAACTTACAAGAACCTCTCTCACTCCAATGCTTATATATTTCCAAGATCTATGCTTATGATTGAGAATTTGCGGAATTAAGTACTTGAAATAGGTGTATGCTTGTGTTTGTTTTTACACTTTTCAAGTGCTTATGTACATTTGCTTATGCTGATGTGAAACACACATAATAGTAAATACAATGCAACAAATAAATAAACACATGAGACAACAATATAATATGTAGTTCACCCTGATATCTTGGGCTACATCTCCTTGAGCTCCAATCAACTCGACTAGGCTCTTTCGGATTATGGTAATGCTTGTTTTACATGTTCCACACTCAACTCTATTGGTTTACAACTGAACCTATCAGTTTAGAATACTATCTTACCCCTCTGGCTGTCCATACTTTACAGACAGATCTAGGCTTCTCTGGACTAGACTCCTTCAATCAGTGCTCTGAGCTATCTTGAGCTCTAGCTTGCACCAACTCCCTCAGAACTCTTTTAACTGTTTCTGGAACTCCTTCTTCTATCTTCAGCACCCTTTGGACATCAGCAATAGCTTGATCATTTGATCTCTTTATTGTTCTGCAACTTCACTATAGCATCATGGCTCTTAGAAGTCTTCTTTGAGCTCTCTGGCTTTGAGGCTCTGGCTCCAACCTCTGGTGGCTCTTTCTGTCAGGCGCTCTGGCTCTGCGGCTCTCGGGCTCTCTGTTTGGCTCTGATCAACACTTACGCTGCATCGAGCCTTCCTCACTCCACATACTACCTCTGTGCATCACTCAACATTCTCTTACTCTTTCTGAGTATTCACTGAGCATCCCTGTTAGGTCCCTATAATACTAGTGATTACCCCATTACTATGGTAATTGTATCCCTTATTAATATTATTGTGCCCCTATTGTTCCCATATTGTTATTACTGTGCCCCATAGAATCCATCTATTGTTATTTTTGTGGCTTTATATTATTATTGTTAGGTCAGCTGGGTGTGACTCCTTACACTCCTATATATGGAAAGGAGGTTTTGTCATTTGAATCATCCAAGAATTGTTGATTTGTGTAATGTAAAGGAGGTTGCCCCCTCGAAGAGGCTAAATTATAAGGCATTCAACTATATTTTCTATCTTTTTATGAGCTGGTTTCATAACATTTGGTATTAGAGCTTTGGATTCTAGGGTTTCGTTGCTCCAAATAAGTCATCGTGGCATTTTCGCTATAATTTTTTTTGTGACGTTTTAGAAGCTAAAAAAAAACCCATTTGAGACGACACTGCACTGGACCTCGGGTCCGAATTTCAGAGCTTTTAGCACTATATTGGTGGAGATATGATCTGAGGAATTTGGTCTTTTTGCAGAATCCTGAATTACATTACAAACAGGTGATCTGAGGAAAATAGTCATAACTTCCTTTCTGAGCATCGGATTGAAATTTCGTAAGAAGGTACAAAAAGAGGATGGATTGAAGTTTCTTGAATATATTTTTCAGAGCCAAAGGTAGAAACAGTGACATGTGGCACGTCATACAAGTTCACTCTACTGAACTAGTCTATAATCAGGTCACTGTGGGAGATTTGGCATAACTCTTTCCTGGAGAATCCAATTTGGAGCAGACTGGTGGCATTGGAAAGAGGACACAGAGGGCTATCGTAGGGTACAATTTCAGAACTGGATGATCCGAAATTATAGAGATACATCATATTCAATATCAAGCTCCTACAACATGAAAAAATGTGTGTAGTTTTTTTAAATTTTTTGCATAAGCTTGGTTTGAAAAATTAGTTTGAAGGAATTCAAAGGGCATAGTAATGCATTATTATCGGTAATTGATGCCCAGGGGAAAGAAAATGCAAACACCTAGTAAGCAGACTGAAAGCTCTAGCATGACTCATGAAGAAGAGGAAGAAATGCAACATGATATGTCAAAATTACGAGACCAAGTGCAACAAGTGTCACTTGCACAAAAAGTAACAGAATCTAAGATGGATGGTTTAAAGAAAGATGTAGAAGCTAAGATGGATGGTTTAAAGAAAGGCGTAGAAGCTAAGATGGATTGTTTAAATAAAGGCATAGAAGCTAAGATGAATGACGTGGAAGCTAAGATGGACGATTTGAAGACAGATTTGACAAATTTTCTACAAGAAATGCTTACTAATCGTGAAAGGGTAGTAAAAGAAACTCATGATGAGAACAAAAGAAATGTTAATCATGATTTCATAGACTCTAATGTTGGATCGAAGACCCACCATATTCCAAAAATCGATATGAGGATGTTTGATGGCAAGTATCCCGCAACATGGATATTACAGATGGAGCAATTTTTCGATCTCAATAATGTGCAAAACACACAAAAGGTACGTATTGCAACTTTATATTTGGAACCAAATCAGTTTGTATGGTATCAATGGCTTTGCTCTCATAAACAAATTATCACTTGGGCAATTTTTACGGAAGAATTGACAGCGCATTATGAGGATACAAAAGGAAACACTTTTTTTAGCCAATTGATAAGTCTCAAACAAAAGGGTTCAATAATGGAGCACATTGAGGAGTTCCAAAAATTGAACATAAGGGTAAAAAATATTCTAGAGGAGCATAGGATTGTGTTGGAAATAATACTGAGAGGGGGGGTGAATCAGTATTATCAGATCAATCAATTTTTATTTTTTTTTAATGCTCAGAAACATATACGCTACTTCAGTTAAGTGAACCAGCGTGTACACGCTACTTTGACTAAATAAAACAGCGTATAAGAAGAAAACTCATAATTAGTTAGCTTATCCTTCAGTTAAGTGCATCAGGACATTATTCACCACATTAACAGTAAACAAGAGCAGTATAACAGAACAGATCAAAAGCCACACACATGGACACCAAGATATAAGGTGGAAACCCAATGTGGGTGAAAACCACCTGCTGCAAGTTGTCTCTATCTTTCTTTAATATGAAACTTCAGTTTACAATCTTTTTGTACTGGTGCAGCCTTATACCAGTACGCAGGCTACAACCTGCAGAAGGCTACAACCTTCTCTCGTTCTCCAACCTTCCTTGGAAGGGAGCTCCAACCCCCTTTGCTTTTGTACTAGCCAAGATACTAGTACGTAGGTGCTGGCCTACAATCTTCTTTCTTTCAGGTACCACCTTTCATACATTTTCAGACTGGATATTCCTGAAGCACAACGTTACAATCTGAAGACCACAATTCATTCAACTTTCACACCAAATCATTGAAGCACAAAACATCCAATACTAGCATCATCAATCACTGAACCACTGAAACCCTGTCAAACACCAGTTACCAGATCACAGAGCAGACTACAGAACTCTGCAATAATAATCAGACCCAACTGTAACTCAAAAAACAAGCTCCAAAATATATACGCTACTTCAATGAGAGAAACCCGCGTATACACGCGCTTTTACCGAAGCCAACATGCGTACAGATCTAAAAATAAATTCTATCAACTTGCAGCTGTACCAGACATCAGTTAGACCCAGAACATAACATTGCGTCAGTATGCAGATCTAGAAATACGCATAATCAACCATATCATAATAGTGCATTTCAAATTATTTGATCCCGATCTCTCCTTGGATCTAGTTCTCCATCAACCGGTGAGATCTCTCCTTAGCTCAGATCAAGCAATGCATCATCAACCCATAACCCTGTATACTGGATCTAATGCTTCATCAGATATTCAAGACATTTCAGATACCCTTGCCTAATGATTTCCTTCTCCTTATATAGCCTTAGGCCTTGTTCAATACCAAGGGCCAAAACCATAGAAATCCAAAACCATCAACTTCAAAAACTAGAGATCTACACGTCTGACGAGGTACTTTGGTCCAAAGACATGGGCACAGGTACCGAGGACTAACTACCATGGACCAAAAGGAAACTTCCCGACATATACGCCCTTTTATGTTCATTCATCTGCGTGTATACGCGCCTTCGATATATCTATCCTGCGTATACGCGACTTAGCATGCATATAACCAGCGTGTATACGCAACTTGGACTTGATTAACCGGCGTATATTAGATTTCTCTTTATTCTGTAGTCTGAACGGAGGTCTGTCATCAAAGAGAGTTGCCATCAAGGACAACACCTGTATCAAAGCGCCACACCTGTGCCAAAATGCCAACAATCTCCCCCTTTGGACTTGATGGCAACCTCAAGATCCTTAGAATCATTCTCCCCCTTTGTCATCAAGGGCAAAGGGTGGACCAAGATATTCTCTTCCTTTGCTGAATCATTCCACTGTCCATACTCCCCCTGAGTACCTGCTGAAACTTTGTTCTTGTTGAAGTGCTGATCATGCTCTCCCTGACTGTAAGCAAGGTCTACAAAAGATGTTCTTCAAGAAGAACATGACTCTATACATCATAAAAGACCTTCCTATCACTTAGGACTCATACATACATCCATCTCTCAACTAAGTGAGGATAAACAAGAAAATGACTCATCCACCCAACCAAGTGGAGATACATCAAAAATTTACATATGACAACCAAACACATTGCATCAATCATCCCAGGCATAGTGGGGAAACCAAAATAGGCCGTTACATGACCTTGACACCATGAAAGAGATACCACAAAAGAGATACATGACATAGAGACAACAGATCTAGACCAAGACTTATGAAAGTCACCAGCAGCATATGAATAACCCTTTAGATCAGCAACCAGGATTTCTTTCTGAGCTCCTTTTCCTGAAATCATCAACCAAAACATCTGAATGCCAACAATGCTTTATAAGACTGTTAAGCTGCTCCCCCTGAACCTGTGCCTGTTGCACCCCCTGAAACTGTGCCTGAAGAATTCTGACATACCCATTGCTGTTCAGAACTCCAGAGTTTGCCCTTGCTGTTCAGAACTTTATATACGCGATTTCTCCTGCATGAAACTGCGTATGTACGCGGATATACTTTCTGCAACAAGCGTTCAACAGACACGCGACTTACCCCGCATAAATCTGCGTATATACGCAGATATCCCTTCCGTAACCTGCGTATACAAACTTTTCTGTAAACAAACTTCAACAGCAGGATAAAGCATCAACTACTCCCAGCTTTTGTCTGAGATATTCAAAAGTTTCCCTGGGCAGTGGTTTTGTGAGAATATCAGCAACTTGTTCCTTAGAAGGAACATACTCCAACTTGACCTTCTGCTCAAGCACTTGTTCCCGAAGAAAATGGTACTTGATTGGTATGTGCATGGTCTTTGAGTGCATGACTGGATTCTTGGAAATGCTGATTGCACTTGTATTATCACATAAGATAGAAACTGGTGGAGTGCAAGTGATTTGAAAGTCCTGCAAGGTCTGCATCATCCAAAGAAGTTGTGTGCAACAAGATGCTGCAGCCACATATTCTACTTCAGCTGTAGATAAGGCAATCGAACTCTGTTTCTTGCTGAACCAAGATACTAATCTGGAACCCATGAAGAAAGCACCACCACTTGTGCTTTTCCTATCATCCACACTTCCAGCCCAATCTGCATCTGTGTAAGCATGAAGAGTGAGATCTGTATTTCTAGGATACCATAAGCCATAGTTTTGGGTCCCTTGAAGATACTTGAAGATTCTTTTGACTGCCTGAAGATGAGTTTCCTTTGGGTTGGCTTGAAATCTTCCAACAATTCCTACTGCATGTGTAATATCTGGTCGGGTACCTGTCAAATAGAGTAAACTCCCAATCATGGATCTATAAGTGGGTTGGTGAACTGCTGCTGATTCATCATTTGCACTGAGGCTGCATCCTGTAACCATGGGTGTACATACTGGCTTTGACTCTTCCATGCCATACTTCTTCAAGATCTGCTTGAGGTATTTGGTTTGAGACAAGAAGATACCTCCTTCATTTTGTTGAATTTGCAATCCAAGAAAATATGTCAATTCTCCAAGTAGTGACATTTCGAATTCTTTTTGCATAACCAAGGCAAAGTTTTGACTCATAGTCTCTTCATTGCTGCCAAAGATAATATCATCTACATAAACAACAAGAATTAGCAATTTGTTATTTTCAACTTTTATATAGAGATTGCTATCTGCTGATCCTTTTGAAAAGCCTTGTTGGTGAAGATATTTGTCCAATCGATAGTACCAAGCCCTTGGAGCTTGTTTGAGTCCATAGAGAGCCTTTTTCAATCTGCATACAAGGTTTGGATCATTCCCAAGAATGAAACCATCTGGCTGCTCAATATATACTTCTTCTTCTAAGTCTCCATTCAGAAAGGCTGATTTCACGTCCATTTGAAAAACCTTGAAGTTTTGAAAGCTTGAGAGAGCAAGGAACATTCGGATGGCCTCAAGTCTTGCCACAGGAGCAAAGGTCTCTTCAAAATCTATTCCTTCTTGCTGAGCATACCCTTTACAAACAAGTCTGGCCTTGTTTCTAATTACTTCTCCATTTTCATTTAATTTATTCTTGAAGACCCATTTTGTACCTATCACATTCTTATCTTTTGGTCTAGGAACTAATTCCCAAGTGTTGTTCTTTTCGATTTGCTCAAGTTCTTCATCCATTGCTTTGACCCAACATTCATCTTTGCATGCCTCTTTCACATTTTGTGGTTCAGTGGAGGAGAGTAATGCCAAGTAGCTTGAAGCTTCTGCAAGTGTCCTTCTTGTTTGTACTCCTGCTTCTTTCTGCCCCACAATCTGAGTTTCTGGATGATTCTTTTGAACATATCTGGATGGAGTCTTCTCTTCTATTCTTGTCTGCTCCTCTGGTTCTTCTTGAGATTCTTCTTCTTCTTGAGGTTCTTCTTCTTCATCATTCCGCCTTTGAGAGTAGCCTTCATCTTCTTCAATGTCTTCATGATGAACTTGCCTAGGAATATATCCCTTCTCATCAACCACTACATCAATACTGTCAACAATTCTGCCAAGCCTTTTATTGTAGCACTTGTATGCTTTGCTATGTGGAGAATAACCAAGAAGAATGCCCTCATCTGCTCTTGGTTCAAGTTTGCCAAGTTGCTCATCAGTATTCTTAATATAACATTTGCTCCCAAAGATTTTGAAGTGCTTCACGGAAGGAGTTTTACCACTCCAAATCTCATGAGGTGTTTGAGTGCTGTTTACTCGGACATTTGTTTTGTTAAGGATAATAACAGCAGCATGTGCAGCTTCACCCCAGAAGGTTGCAGGAGTACCTGATTCATCGAGCATAGCACGAGCCATTTGTTGGATAGTTCTGTTCATTCTTTCCACAACCCCATTTTGCTGAGGAGTTCTAGCTGTAGAGAATTCTCTTCTTATCCCATGTTCATCGCAGAAATCGAAAAATTCAATTGAGGTGAACTCCCCACCTCTGTCAGATCTGAGGCACTTAATTTTGTGTCCTGATTCATTTTCAACCAATGCTTTGAAGGATTTGAATTTTTCGAATGCTTCATCTTTGTGCTTCATAAGCCCTAACCAAACAAACCTTGAGAAATCATCAATGAATAATATCAAATATTCTTCTCCTCGAGGTGTCCTTTTCCTAAATGGACCACATACATCTGTATGGACTAGCTCAAGAGGCAAGCTAGCTGATCCTTCCTTCTCTGGAAAGTTAGTTATGGTTTGTTTTCCAAACTGACAAGATTTGCATATGGTGTTGTCTGGAATTTTGATATCTGGAAGATCGCGAACTGCGTGATATTTGCATGCTTTCCTTATTTGTGAGAAGCTTAGATGTCCCAACCTTCGATGCCATAACCAGTGCTCTTCATCCTTGCTAAGATAGCATTGTTGTTGTCCTTCTTCAAATATGTATAGATTATTTGGAGTTCTTTTGCCTTTGAGAACTGTTTTACCTGTATCAAGATCACGAACAAGACATCCATTCGATCTGAAAATAACCTCGGTTTTTTTATCACACATCTGGCTGACACTTAGTAGATTATGCTTCAATCCATCAACATACAAAACATTTCCAGCCTTGACCTTTTCTTTCAAAGGAGCAATACCTTTTCCTTTTATAGTTGCAGGAGTATCATTTCCAAAAGAAACTTTCTTTCCCTTTTCTAAAGTAGAATAAGATTCAAGTTTTTCTTTATCACCTGTCATATGTTTCGAACATCCACTGTCAATGTACCATAGATTTTCCTGTCCTTCTGCATAAAATGCTATCCCACATCTTTCTGTTTGAGGTTCCTTTATTCTCCATGTTTTGGTGCTTGTGGCTTGTTCCTTTTTCTCCTGAAACCTGCTCCTGCATTCAGAGTCTTCATGACCAAAATTATTGCAAATAGAACATTCAACTTCATTTTCAAGAACCGAAAAGTTGTTATAGGTCCTTTTTGTAGTCCTTGTCATACTTCTTTGTTTTTGAGCTTCCCTAGTCATGATTGTTTTATATGCAACACATTGAGCTGCTTTGTGACCAAAGTTATGGCAAGAGAAGCATTGTCCATTGAAGAAGCTTCTGCGGTTATTGAATCTACCAGCCAACTGATTGTAATTTCTATTTTCATTTATTCTTGAACCAAACTGAGAGGATTTTACCTGTGGCTGGTTGTGGCTTTTGTTCACCCTTAAGATGGATTGTCCCTGATAGTTTCTGTTTGTAATTCGTCCCTGCTTTACTTGATTATCTTCATTGTTCTTCTGCTCATTTCTTCTTGCTGCATCAAGATAACTTTTTGAGGTGGATGCTTGAGAGGTTTCTCCATTATAGCCCAAGCCTGTCTTGTTTAGAGGAGACCACTGCACATTGATAATCTCATCCAAAGTTTCAGATCCTTTGACAAACTTAAGATTAATAGCTTTTGTTTTCTCAATTTCTTTTCTGAGACCAACAATCTCACCTTCTAGTTTTTCAAGATGTTTTTCCTTTTCATCAATTTGAAATTGCAAAGTATCAATGATCACATTCTTTTCTTCTATGCATCTCTTGAGTCTAGTAATTTCATTATAGAGATTATCCACATCTACAGCATCCTCATAATCATCATCTTCAAATGCCATTAACAGCTTATATTTATTACCTTGTTCATCTTCATCACTGTTTGAAAAGCCATCACTATCTTCATGGGTGTAGTAGCTTTTCTTATTTGTACTTTGTTTCTTGTTCCATCTAGCAGGTTCTTTTCCTTTATCCTTATAAGGACATTTTGCAGCATAATGACCTACTCTTCCACAAGCAAAGCATTTGAAAGGTAGCTTACCTCTGAACCTTCCAGAACCCCTTTGAAGATTTCTGACAAAATTTGATTCTTCATCTTCTTCTTCTGGAACATGACTTGCTTCATAGTAATCTTCTTTTCCTGATGCCTTAAAAGCAGCTTCCCTTCTGTCTGATGGACCTCCCTTTCTCATTTCATAAGCAGTTAGAATTCCATGTAGCTGAGACATAGTGAGAACACGGAGATTTTCCTTTTCTTCTATTGCAGATACTTTAGATTCAAACTTGGGGGATAATGATCTTAGAATCTTTTGAACTACTATAACCTCTTTTATTTCTTCACCCAAATTTTTCATACAATTAACAATCTCATCTACCCGAAGAAAATAATTGGCAACACTTTCATCATTATACATCTTGAGAGTCTCATATTGAATCCTGAGAGTTTGAAGTTTAGCTTGTTTTACCTGTTCATCTCCTTCATAGCTCGTGACCATTTTGTCCCATATCTCTTTTGCTGATTTGAAGTGCATTACCTTCATGAATTCAGTTTGGGATATACTTCCTAATAGAGTACTGACTGCTTTTGCATTTGTTTCATACTTCTTTTTCTCAGCTGGATCTGTAGGAGTAGCTGAAGGAAAAACATAGCCTGTTTCTACAATGTCCCAAACTTCTGTACCAAGAGATTGAAGATATGCAGTAACTCTTACCTTCCAATAATTGAAGTTTGTCCCATCAAAAATCGGTGGCCTGATTGATGCTTCTCTCTCGTAGTTGCTCATGATGAACGATCTACCTTCAAGCGTTCAAGCTTCTCTGAAGGACCTGCTCTGATACCAATTGTTGGAAATAATACTGAGAGGGGGGGTGAATCAGTATTATCAGATCAATCAATTTTTATTTTTTTTTAATGCTCAGAAACATATACGCTACTTCAGTTAAGTGAACCAGCGTGTACACGCTACTGTGACTAAATAAAACAGCGTATAAGAAGAAAACTCATAATTAGTTAGCTTATCCTTCAGTTAAGTGCATCAGGACATTATTCACCACATTAACAGTAAACAAGAGCAGTATAACAGAACAGATCAAAAGCCACACACATGAACACCAAGATATAAGGTGGAAACCCAATGTGGGTGAAAACCACCTGCTGCAAGTTGTCTCTATCTTTCTTTAATATGAAATTTCAGTTTACAATCTTTTTGTACTGGTGCAGCCTTATACCAGTACGCAGGCTACAACCTGCAGAAGGCTACAACCTTCTCTCGTTCTCCAACCTTCCTTGGAAGGGAGCTCCAACCCCCTTTGCTTTTGTACTAGCCAAGATACTAGTACGTAGGTGCTGGCCTACAATCTTCTTTCTTTCAGGTACCACCTTTCATACATTTTCAGACTGGATATTCCTGAAGCACAACGTTACAATCTGAAGACCACAATTCATTCAACTTTCACACCAAATCATTGAAGCACAAAACATCCAATACTAGCATCATCAATCACTGAACCACTGAAACCCTGTCAAACACCAGTTACCAGATCACAGAGCAGACTACAGAACTCTGCAATAATAATCAGACCCAACTGTAACTCAAAAAACAAGCTCCAAAACATATACGCTACTTCAATGAGAGAAACCCGCGTATACACGCGCTTTTACCGAAGCCAACATGCGTACAGATCTAAAAATAAATTCTATCAACTTGCAGCTGTACCAGACATCAGTTAGACCCAGAACATAACATTGCGTCAGTATGCAGATCTAGAAATACGCATAATCAACCATATCATAATAGTGCATTTCAAATTATTTGATCCCAATCTCTCCTTGGATCTAGTTCTCCATCAACCGGTGAGATCTCTCCTTAGCTCAGATCAAGCAATGCATCATCAACCCATAACCCTTTATACTGGATCTAATGCTTCATCAGATATTCAAGACATTTCCGATACCCTTGCCTAATGATTTCCTTCTCCTTATATAGCCTTAGGCATTGTTCAATACCAAGGGCCAAAACCATAGAAATCCAAAACCATCAACTTCAAAAACTAGAGATCTACACGTCTGATGAGGTACTTTGGTCCAAAGACATGGGCACAGGTACCGAGGACTAACTACCATGGACCAAAAGGAAACTTCCCGACATATACGCCCTTTTATGTTCATTCATCTGCGTGTATACGCGCCTTCGATATATCTAACCTGCGTATATGCGACTTAGCATGCATATAACCAGCGTGTATACGCAACTTGGACTTGATTAACCGGCGTATATTAGATTTCTCTTTATTCTGTAGTCTGAACGGAGGTCTGTCATCAAAGAGAGTTGCCATCAAGGACAACACCTGTATCAAAGCGCCACACCTGTGCCAAAATGCCAACAGATTGATGTGTTCATAAGGACTTTAAAGGATAATATCCAACATGATGTTCGCCTTGGGGAACCTGACTCATTAGAGAAGGCATTTAGGTTAGCAGGAAAAATGGAAAGCAAAATTATGGCAACCAGGAAGCATACCACTCACAACTATAAAGATGGAAGTGTTGTTGCCCCTATCTTCCACAACCTATAAGGTTGACACCACAACAATTGGAAGAAAAAAGAGCAGAAGGGCTTTGTTACAGTTGTGATATCAAATACACTAAAGGTCATAAGTGTGCTGAGAAGAAATTATTCTACATAGATTGTGAAGAGGAAGAAGAAAAGGAGCAAGAAATGTCAAAATAAGAGGATATACTCCAGGAACAAAGCCTAGACAAAGAAGAAATGAATCTGACCATCTCTTGTAATGCATTGGCTGGAATTACCACTTCTCAAACCATCAAGATAGAAGGACAAATCAAGAAGAAAAAGGTAATAGTGTTGATGGATTCCAGAAGTACCCACAATTTTATTCATTGTAAGATAGCAAAAGAATTGAATTGCTTCGTATATCCAGCACCAGAGTGTCAAGTGATGATTGCAAATGGAGGAATGATAAATTGCTCTGGAAAGTGCCATAATATCAAGCTATCCATGGGAGAATATGTATTGACTAATCCAATTCTTTCCATTCCAATGGGGGGTGTTGATGTTGTACTAGGAGTCCAATGGCTACAATCCTTGGGTACAATAACTTTTAATTTTCAAGAAATTTTCATGAAATTTTCTTCGGAAGGAAACTAAGCTGAATAAAGGGGTATTGCAGGGAAATCGGGAGAGATAATCATCTCTAACGGTATGACAAAGCTTCTAAAAAAGGAACAAAGAGGTGTAATTGCACAATTATGTTCACTAGATGTTTCCACATCGGAATCATCTATTTCTCCAGATCTCCAAAAAGTCTTGGATAATCATTCCAAGGTATTTGAGACTCCCAAAGGTCTCACTAATGCTAAATAAGTGGGTAACCTTATTCAAAAAATTTAAAAAGTAAATTAGTGCTTGTATTCCCTTTTTGAATAAAACTTACTATCATAAACTTAGGAGAATACCCGAAAAATCTAAAAAGACTTAAGTTTTATGATAAATTTCAAATAAAGCCACTCTCTCAATAAAAAGTGTCGCATCGCAAAAAGGTAATGGATGCCTTCCTACAAGCGGAATTCTAAGATTGCGAAATCGCGATGTGAAATCATGCACTAAAAGACACTCATCGCATCGCATGCCTCAAATATCACTTAAGGTGAAATGCCTCAAACCACCGATATGCGATGGCGATTCTCGCAAATCACATTTCGCAGAAAACACATTAATGGATGATTGCCACATGCAACAGATTAGCGATATTACGATCCGCGATATTGCAATCTGCGATATTGCAAAGCAAATCGCAAAATTGCCTTATTGTAGATCTTCAAAGCTTGTTGTTCAAAAAAGCTTTTTCCATAAACCGATGCCCAGTTATGCGCATTAATGTTAATTAATGAGTTAGTTGGTAATCATTAATGAAATATGGTTTTGATATGATCGAAGAGCCATTTCATGTAGGGTGATATATTTAATATGTTTTCGACATTTAAAGCTTTCCCATCACCTTTTTCTTATCATTACTCTTGCCTCATTTGTAAACTGCAGGAGTGAAGAGCAGAGAAGTATACATAGCAGTGTTCAGAATATTATGGGAAAGAAGGGTAAAGCTCTGAGTTCTGAAGATTAAGAAATGACGCCCTTGTACGTGGACACCACCTGTAACAAAGATGCCAGTATTACTAGTTGGGAGAGCATGTACAGCCTACTCGAGGAAGAAAATCCCAGAGTAATGGAGGTTACAGCGACTGTAGATTCACACGGGTCGTCTGAGGCATCGATTACAGAATTAGCATGTTCGTTCTTACATCGGATAGCAGAGAGGCCCAAAATTCTTCCATACACGGATATGGTCAAATGGGTATTGGACAGTATTGATATCACAAATAGACAATTTGAGACTCAGGGTCAAGGACTCATTGACTCGTTCACTCCACAAGATTTAAGGCTCATGTATCATCTACCAGAGCCATATGCGACTTATAACAAAAAGTTCATGGAGAAGTTCGCTAAAGAAAATGAAGATTTGGCAGAATGCACCAAGGATTGGTCAAGAAGGGACGAACCACTAAAAAAGGATAAGCATGGTATGTATAGTACTGGTTCTTTCACCTCCCCATATTGCTTTGTTGCTGCTATGCTCTGTAGACTTTTTGGAAAGCTAGACGTTAACAAATTTTCATCTGAATGGCTACCATTATTGGATGCCGCCACTAATGCTACTATTGTGGATTGGGCCAAAATATTGTCCGACAATTTAGCCACAGCCATTTTGAATTACTGGTCCAAAATAACTAATACTCAAAGGATTTATCCCCCTTTCTACTTATCTACTTATGTGATGGATGCAATCTATTATATTTCCAAGTTCCTTCTAATGGGCTAGAAATGGACTACTCAGGACCCCTTACCCATTCATATTTATCACAAAGAATTATGGGATTCCAAGTTCATTCCGTATTTCTACAATATTTTTCATGGAATCATGTTACCTCTGTACAAGATGTTGTATGATGAAGATGCTCCAAGATTTTCTCCTGAAGCAAAGGTCGATATGCTCCCGGTCGCGAGATGGTTCGGAGAAGAACTTTTCACATATGTCAGAGTATTTGGAAGTCTCGCTAACCTTCATGTCCTACCTTTATATGCCCCTGATAAACTACTGGCACGAGAGATTGCCTATTAGACCCGCGGAGTGGGAGGCATGAGTAAAGAGCTAAAGGACAAGAAGAAGGCCATTTAGCTACAATTTCCTATGGCCTGTGGGGCCTTTTCACTATTTGATTTAGGCCATGCATTCAAAGAAGTGATATCATTAAGAATTTCACTACTGCAGTCAAAATAAAAGTGTTTTCTAAAGAAGATGATCTTTTTGATGATATGTTTCAACAGAAAAGTACACTTAAAGAAGTTCTGCATTTGGCCCAAATGCGATTTCCTCCAGCAGAATTTCAAGAGTTCAAAATGTACAGAGAAAGGAGGTTAGCTAATATCCCTTTGGATAAATTACGCTTGGAACCTGTAAGGGAACCAACTCCCAGTATTAGTCTCAGTGGAAGTTCAAGCACAGACAGGTCTAAATCTAAGTCTAGGAGAGAAACGTCAAAACACTCCAAGAGGTCCGAGAGTGACCATAATAAAAGCGAAGGGTCAGTAAGGGATACTGCCCAGTCTAAGGAGCGCCCAGAGCAACAGGTTTTGACCTCTCCACAGGTATATCCTCCCCTCTCATCGTCCAGCCACCATCAGTTAGAACTGAGCTGGATAAAGAATGGAAGACATTCAATGACTTAATCAACATTGAGGGACAGAGCACAAAGACACCTGAAAGTAATGTACAAACAGTGGATGATATAGTCACAGGGACAATCAGCAATGTCCCAGAAATGGAACATATTCCCATTACCCCATCTTCTGAACTTATGCTCAAAATAGAGGAAATTCCCCCTCTTGACGTATTTTATAGTCCTGAGCATAAAACAGTGGTGAGAAGACAAAGAAAGAAAAGGAAATTGGAAAGCATGCTCTCTCATGATGCAGAGCAATTAGACATCCTTTGGCAAGATCCTACCACTGATCCTACTGAAAATCTCACTAAATTATCTTAGATCGCAGGAGCATATGCTTTTGCGACCATTGATAAAGCATTTGAGGTACAACAATTACTGAAAGAAAAAGAAGATCAAATACAAGTTTTGCAGCAATAGCTACAACAAGCCAGCGCCAACAACGAAGCACAGAAATAGCGTTAAAGATTACAGCAGGACTTTCAACAAATGCAGCTAAGATACCATAACAGTTTGGCCGAAAGAGAAAAACAGTTACAGGTTATGCAAGAGATGCACAAGGATGATCCTAAGATTACAGAATTTGTCACAGAATCCATTTCCTTAAATGATCAACTCCTACAGCAGCAAGAAACATTATGCCAATGAATATCACAGTGGAGCTCTTATTGCGAAATAAGCAACAAAATTACTAATCAAGTCATGGATTTGTGACATGATTACGATTTAATTGATAAAAGAGTTACTGAATATTTGGCTTGGCAGGAATCAGAGGAAGGGAAAAAGGCAAGCACACCCATAATCAATGACACCAACAAAGAAATTCTCTTTAACAAGTGGGATGCACAGATCAAGAAAGCAGAACAAGCAGTAGAAGAAGCAACCACAACAGCAAATAATGTCATTGACTGTGTCAATGAAAATTTACACAGGGAAAATATTATATCAGAGACCACTCCAGGATATCTACCAAATGTACAACACCTACAGACAAGTTGGAGACAGAAGGCTCAAGAAAGAGCAGAGTCCATCAAAAGGTTAACCAAGTTGAATTAGGATTCTTACTGGATGTACTTGGTAAAACCACACAGCCAGTGCATGACTCTCAAATGTATCATTAATTATGCCGAGAAGATGGCGCCGACACTTGCCAATTTCATTTTCGCAGGACAGCTAAAGTCAGAAGTCGGCTAGCCAACTCTCCTCAAGAAAATACTGAATGCTTGCGACTACAAGGAATAGATACATAGATAGTTAGTTGCCAGTTATAGTTTTAGATTCAGTTTTAGTTTTAATTTTGCTTTATTTTTGCTTGAAATGAGGATGGTCATTTAAATCGCATCCTACATTTTTGTAATGAATTATTTTTAGATTTAGCTAGTAGTATTTAAACCCTTCTCATGCATTTAGAGAAGGGTCCTAAAATTTGTCAAAAACTTGTCCTCAGAACATGTACTTTTGCACCCTCCGAGGAGGTTTTGATGAATGAATGGAACAGGGTTTATTGATATTTGTGTTTAATATGTACTATTAATGTTGCACTTTTGTACTCTTAGTAGATGTTAGATTAAGAAGAGATAAATCATTATTGCTGAAGCTCATGAGTAGAACTAGTTATAAATGGTACTTTTATCTCTTAACTATTTCTGCTTATGTCTTGAGGTGATATTCATGTTCAGTTATTTATATATGAATGCTTGAATACTTGAGTTATCATTTGGCACTTCTGTACAGTGATAGCTATTTATTTATGCTTAATATATGAGTAACTTATTATGCGATATGTTTTTCACAATTGTTTCGTCTAACTTTTTATACGAAATGGTTTATCTTTATTGAATTCTTTTCTCATAACAGTTGAATGATCTTTATTACCAATTTCCATTTGAAATTATTTTAGATCGCATAACTGAAAGATTAAATCCCGGGTTAGTTTTAGAATTAGATATTTTTGTTCATTAGAATACAATTGCATTAGATTTAGAATAAAAGAATTTTACTTAGAAATTATTAGAAAGGAAATATCAATTCTCAACACACACACACATAAATTGGGAAACTGGTCCCATATCCCTAGTCAGACCCACTATACCAAACGGAAAAGGAGCTGCTAACCAAGGTCTGGACCAGGTGGGTATCCCCCTTGTTGTAGACCCGATTTTTGGGGCTTCAACATCATCATAGACCAGAATCATAAATCACATGCATAATAAAACTAAAATAAAATATTGATACTTATGTTTTAATCAATCCTTAGCTTCTACATTTGTTTGTATTTCGTATGCACATTGAATCGGTTTCCACACCTGTCAAGACCCAGTGTCTTCTCCTCAACCATGTGCACATAAGCATAGTGTGGACCATACACATACAACTACACACGACATATAACACCATGCAATACATGCATCTACACCTAACAAACAACACATACACCTACATCTAGTATACAATACAACAAAGTACATGCACCTACACCCGATGTACACCTCCACACAATACATTCACCTACACCCACCGTACAACACAATACATCTATACCTGATGTACAAAACCACACAATACATGTACCTACACATGGCATACAACACAAAACAATACATGTACTACATAGAGTCCAACACAACTGATACACATGTCACGATAACATGACTACACAATGCACGTACATAGTACCGCACGTACAAAACACAACATGCACATAATACCATTACAGCACATGTACCCTAGTACCACATGTACAACACGTACATAGTACCACCTGTACAAAGCGCCACTTGCACAACGTGTGAACAACACCACATGTACAGGAAACCACCTGCACAACGTGTACACAACACCACATGTACATCATGCCACATGTACATCATACCACATGTACACAATGCTAAATGTACACAACACCACATGTATGACATGTACACAACACCACATGTACACATCACCATATGCACAACATGTACACAACACCACCTACACGCAACACCATATGTACATGTACACAACACCACATGCACATAGCACCACATGTAAAATCATGCACACAACACCATGATATGTACATAGTACCAAATGTAAAACATGCACACAACACCTTGTGTACATAACACTGCATATACAACATGTACACGGTACCCTATGTACACAACACTGCATATCCAACATGCAAACAACACCATATCCACAGAACACCACATATCCATCATGCGCACAGTGCAATATGTACAAAGCACCATCTATACCCAACACTGCATATGCAATATTCACACAACACTATCTGTAGCACCCTATACATAATATTGCATAAACAACATGTACACATACTATATATACACAACACCGCATGCACACAACATCACATATAAAACATGTACAACATATACAACATATTCACAATAATAGTACGACACATTCAAAACTACATTGTCTCTACCAAGAAACCTTGCTTCCAGTGTCTTATCCATGCTTGTCCTAGCATCCTGCAAACCACACTGCTTTTATTTAACTGATGTGTCCCTCAAAGTTACTTGTCATTACATAAACGTAGACATAGTACAAGCATATAATATCAATTCATATCCACATGATATTGACCTCATATATTTTTCATGACTACTCTTCCCACTTGATTCCTCATGAACTAGGAACCTCTTCATGTCATTTACCTGTGTAAGAAATCATTCCTCCACAAGAATGATTCCTAACAACCTTGTCAAACAACAACATACATACATACATATATATACATATAAATATTAGCATAAAATAATCATCATCCATGATGACCTTGTTAGACATGACATAGATACATGGATACATACATACATATACATAAACATTAGCATAAACAACCATGATCCGATCAGACAATGATATGCATACATACACATATATGAATATAAGCATCAACATAAGATAATAATTATCTAGTGAGTCAACCACATACATACATGCATATATACATGTATACATATATAAAGATCAACATAATCATGATCATAACATAATTATTAGATATCGTAATGTCAAGGTTAAGAGAACTCCCTCTATCTGTGCACACCATGCGCAACATTGAGAACAACATTTCCCATCATAGCCAAGGCATCTGACGCCTCATATCCATTTACTTCACCTTTCTTGGTTAACTTTACCATGACTATCCAGTCATCATCCATTTACACCAATGGACCCAACCAGTCCAACTAGCTACCATACTCTTGCCTTTAACTTCCTTTATACATGCACCAACTTCATCTGAGTCTTATATTGCCTACTAGATTTCATTCATCTCTCTCTAATCTCCACTAACTTTCCTCTTTGCCAACCAATTACGAAGACTCAAAACTTAAAAGGAAATCACAAGAAACCAACAAGAAGAAAACCATGAAAACCAATAACAATACGACACCATAAACAAAGTGGCACGATCATGCATTAGACATAAAAAAATTGTAAATCAAGCACAAGAAAATCACAAAAGACCAAAAGCACAAGACTAACAACAGACACCATGATTCAATCCCCATGGTTCCTAGTGCGTCTAAAGTAAATCTCAACCTGAGCCTTCTTTAAGATTTCATGGTAGTCTCTTTGTCATGCAATCCCCTGCATGTTATTGCCATGAATGCGTAACTGTTAGTGCATAATTAAACATAACAATACACAAATTACCTTATCTTGTTGTACCAAGCATGTTGTCTTGCAACTGAACACATCCATTCCATCTCTCAAGGGACTCTAATTCCTTGACAGATCTAGCTATAACTAGACACTGGTTATTATACTTGTCAAATGCATGTCCATGAATACAGCACATATCCACATAATTTCAGAAAAAATCAAGGTTAAGAAGTATTCCTATATGCAAAGTACTCATTATAAACATAGCTAAAGGAATTCTTGGTCAATTCTTTTATTTTAACTTTTTAATTTGTTGTAATAGTCTTACTATGCACGGTCACATCACCCAATTGCTAGTTATATAAGGCATCAACTATTACCTTGTAAAGCTAATACCAAGCATGTTACCCTGCAACTTCTCACACATGTTAACCACATGTCCCAAATATCAAGACAATCACATCTATCAATTTGAAATCAACCTTTACCAAGACTAACAATCATGTCATAATCCATAGTCAACTCATAGTCATCAATCATAATACATAATACCACAACTATCAACTACTTACACTCAAGTGCATATCAATTCTCTCAACACATGTATTAGTACAACCATCTTAAAAAATATCATTTCGAAAAGGAAACTTATAGACACATACTCATATCATTCAAGTAATCAAACATTCAGACATCAGTTAGACAACATAATAAACACCAAACACTTAAACGCCAAATAAACGACATAGTCAAACATTTAAACACCAAATAGGCAACATAAGAAAACTCATACCTTAATGTATCTCAGGGGAGACTATATTGTCTGCAAAATCAAGCTAGATTAACACAATACAATTTCACAACATATCAACTCAACTACAAATAAATTCATGATATACATAATAGCCACTAGCTAACAACTCCCCATCATAAGCTCATAAACATTTATCATTCATACATAATAATCACATCTACATAGTTAGTCTAGATTAGTATGACATAATATCACAACATATTAATTCATACCTTAATGTCATAACCCTAACCATTTGCATAAACAAATTTGACTTAGTATGATACATATAACATCAAAATCTTAATGTAATAACCCTAATCACCAAGTTAGTAGCATATAACAACTACAAGTTATATATCATGCTCATCAACAAGATATAACATAATCATCAAGTTATCTAACATAAAACAACAATAGCAATGCATACAACCACAACTGACTATCATTCATGATGATCCAACACATGTGTATATGACTACACTAATCAACTAGCATTTAGCATACATGTAACCATAATAATAATAGAATTAAAAATGTGTATATAACCCTAATGCATATAACAATCCATTAACTAACATACCTGCATGTCCAAAATCCAACCCTGAATGATGACAAGCTCTTGCCTCAAGGTCCAATGTTGCAACTTCACTGTAATGATCTACATCTCCTGCTCTATCTCAGCAAACACATTAGCATCATAACAACCAACAACATCATGATGACCTTATTGCATACAATGACCTCACAATGCATGTCCGACCTACCATACATACATAACAAATGCCTATATAACCATACACTCATGACGACAACACCATCAACCTTCACATGACGATATCACTACCACCATGATCAACACCATGCAAATTCAAAAAGCACATAGACCACAAGGATGACTAACACATATGCAACCAACATGAATCCATGACCAAAACACATCCCATCAAGTTTGAGGGGTGAATCATGCTCTTATACCACTCTATAACACCCTCATCCCACATCTAACCAAGTAACCGGCAAACTGGGTTAAACATGTGATGAGAGGCTACTATGATATGAGTAAACCTCGTAGGTGACCTTAAGGAAGTGGAATCAATGGAAGCACATCAAACATGCCTTCTACATCAGCAATAACACTCCCAGTATCCATCCTAATGACTCAGGTATCATTCCCTTGGGTCTCAATGATTTTTTAGTCTATTAAACCTTTGGACACTCCCATGATATTGGCATGCTAGTTTCTAGAGAGCTTTGAACACTCCCACAACCCTGCATGCCTGCCTATAGGGACTATTTCCAACAGACGTGTGCCAAAGTTTGGGTAATTTAAGTCACTTTTCAATCCTAGAATTTCGACCACTGCCCATAACTTGTTGTAACTTTCAAAATCCATTAAAAACATGATGACTAGACCAATAAACCAAAATCTAACTCCAGGACTAGGCCTGAGCATCCCCAACCATGACTAACATTTTGTCAAACACTTGGCATGAATGAAATCTATATGTTTAAATAACATATATGAACATAAGGGTCTTATACTTATTTGAGAATTGCTAAGAATCGTTGTTCCCTTACGTCATTAGCTGCAGTACCATCTATTAGGTCATAGATACATTGTTTATTCAATTACAAATAGAAACATGAGGACAGCCATACATCATCACTGTCAAAATACATGCTTATAACCAGCAACATAATAAAAAAAATAACATGAATACAACAGCCTTAGAATGCACATATAAACCAATACATTTAAACATGAAAATCCAAGAGAATGAATTTCTCAATAATGAATGTATAAACCAACCAGGGATGGGACTACCACATTCCACCCAACCATAGAGTGGTTGAGCCAAATATCTCTTCAACCAATCACCCCCATGCCATATCCTATGCATGAATGTGGGACTCGTAACCTTTAGAAATTCCATCCTGTAGATCACCTGATAATGCAATAGACTAAATCAAAATACTTGATCTACTTCTACAACCAATTTAGCGGAAGCTTAATCGAACATGAGCAACATCAATAAGAACACATATAACTGATAAGAAGGAATCAATCAAACATAACACAAAATATATGACCCAGGGAAATCCTCAGTTTAAAACCCCAACTCTGTATTATCATACAAGTGGAAATATAGCTAGTATTACAAAAAGAATCAGCTCAAAAGCTATCATGCTCTCTTTGCAATACCTCTGCTACTCATAGACAGTCAAAGGCCTCTATCTAACCTTTGGTCTACCCTCCAAGCCTCCTACTTCTTTGTGCAATTCTGATTGGGGTCCAGTGCAACCACTTGTGTGAATTGGCCTCTTCACACACTCACTAACCTTTGATCCAACTACGCAGTCCTAAAGGAGATAAATCCTTATCATGTATGAGCTTCCTTTATAGGAAAAATATTCATCCAACTGATAGTACATTGTCCCTTCTCTGATCTCAACTGTGTCTCTGTTTGAGTTATTCATGAGAGAATCTTCAGTTATCTGAACTACAACAGTTATATACTAGCGTGCATTAACTAACTGAACTTACTTAATTTAAACAAATTGTTTAAATCAATTATAACTGGACTTGACTCAGTTAATTGAGCCAACTAATTACTACTCAAATTAGAACTCATCCTTATCTCTGTAACTAATGGGTAAATTCCTCAATTAATAGATAAACTATTGCATGTCCTCACATAGACTTCATTTTTTATTTTTCCCAACTAATTAACTCACGGAGAATTAACTAATTTATTTTCAAACAACTGCTAAGATCAAATTCGAATTTTACTTCCTATGTTTAGTCCAGGGACTGACTGAAGTAGGAATCCACCCTAAACTGCTAAAAATAACAATTATATTTTTAGCACTTCCATTTTTCATTCCCTGTTGTTCAATCCAACACTGGTACCCAAACTGCTATTTTTAGCAATGTTATTTTTAACACTTCTATTTTTAGCATTTCTTGTTGCCATTTTCAACATAACCAACCAAAAAGAACCAAACAAGGATGGATGCTACCAGAGTTCTCCACCTACACCATGAGGAATTTTAGTGCCTCCTAGTCTCTCATGATTTACCATAATCCATAGTTCGATCCAAAGATCACTGAGCCCTACATCGAGACCCACTCTTCAGGCTTTACTATACATCCTAGCTTGGGACTACTAGGCCCAATGGAGAGAAATCCACCTCTTGGCTTTACCATATATCCCTCCATTCACTGACAAGGATTCGTAGGCCCATCGAGGCACACAATCCTGGCTTTACCACAACCCATAGTCTGGCTCAGGGGTTACTAGGCTAGTGGCTTTACCGTGATCCACAGTCTGGTTCAGGGACCACTAGGCCATGTGTTTGTCATTTCGGAGATCCACCCCACTCAGCTTCGAATCCATCTAGCAATCCAACTCAACTGAAGTATGAGAACCCATCTCATCAAGGTTATCTGGAAATGGCAAGACTAGGCTGAAAACACTGCCACACTTGGAAAAATCCATGCCATGATAGAAAAGAACCACATGCAGTACCATGCATGCCAAATCTATCAAGGAAAACACGCATGCAAATTAATACCTGCAAATAATACTGTTGTATCTACTTGATCCTGCTCTTCCTTGGTTTCTCCTTCCTTCCTCTTTCCTTATTTTCCTTTCTTGATCCAATGCCAAAGTGCTCCAAGAAAACTCTAAGTGTCGAAGAGTGAGAGAGGAGAGAGAGAATAATGAGAGAGGTCCAACACTGAACAGACCAATATTACCCAGTAATCCTCATAAGCCTTTTTATTAATGAGGCCTATATTTTCTTCATTTCCTATTATTTTCCTTCATTTTCCTCCTCACATGCAGCATGTGACCTTTCACCTCCCTTTTCTTCTAATTTCCATTATTTTCATAAATAATTGCCAATAAATGCCTCACGCCTTTCCAAAGCCTTTGCCATTTCCTTTGCCAATTTCCTTAGCCATAATAACCGAAATGAACACCCACTAGGATGTTTTTCCCACCATTTAGCTTGGAATACATGTCCCATGACTATGGTATTATACATTTTTACATAGAATTTTTTTCCAACATCCAATTATTTTCATGTTGTCCCAGAATGTCCATTCGACATTGTTTTTCCCTAAACTAATTTAATTACAAATCTTGTGCACTGCTGAGTATTGTGCTCGTCATGCTAGATTCTCATTAGCTCTCACTTTTGAACTATAAAAAACCCAATTTTTGTTTATAAGTTACATAAATAGAACTACAATTTGCAATAAATATTAGTTATGCCTGTAATACTATAGTACTCACACTTTGACATATTTCTATCTTAGTTTTCCAAAATAACTTCACACCTTGACTACTTAACAACCACATCTCCCCACAGGGTACAATTGCATGGTAGTTTAGTTTTGTTCATTTTGGACTTTTTCCTGCTACGATAAAATCCATCAAATAGTAATTAACCTAAATTCATACCTTCCTATGCAACAACAGTGGTCATGCAATCTATACATATAATTATGTAAACTTAAATTCTTCAATGACAGTTTATAACAATTATGAGTACAAGTATCGCATAGTCATAAATCAGTTTATATTTTAGGAAGTTTATATGCACATAATTCTATTTCCCATTTTGCAACCATAACAAAGCATCAAATTATATTTTTTAGCATTCATTTTCATTATAACACTTTATCCTAGCTAAAATCCCAACTTCGAAGGACTAAAGTTATGTCAACAATATTTCAGATAAAAATTGTATCTACATCTACCTTCATGTATTACAGAAGTAAATCAAATAATGAATAGTCTAACTAGAGTTGCCGTGGAGAAACAAAATTGGGAATCCGACACTTTTGGCACGCAACCGTGAAACTGAGTTCCTCCAGTTCACCCCCAAGCTGATATTTTATGTCAGGGTAACAACAACCTCATTTATCCCCTCCATGGGTATTTTATACCCTTCCTCCATGACAATTGTTTCATTTTCGCGGTGTCTTGCTTTTGTGTGCTTTATTGCCTACTTTCCTAGGCTTTTGCCTTAACAACCACCTTTTTCTCCCGCGGTACTCTAAGTGCAATCAACTTAGAATATTTCCTCAACTAAGTCCTTCTAAGGGATTTTTCTCTCCCATCCCTTAGTCTTATCTAGAATTTTTTTAGAATTGTTATCTTGAAGGATTTATTGAATCTCATTAGCAACAAGATCTTCCAGTTTTCCTCTTTTTGGCAACCAATCTTGAGGGTCTCCTCTGAGTGCTTAAGTTTCATCCATTTTATTAAAAAAAATACATATTTACAACATTTTTTTTCTTCCAAAGTATCTTCATGGCTTTTCTGTCATTCTTATACATAGATATTTAACAAAAGAAAAGAAACAACATTACATAGTAGAGGGATACTATGCCTTCGAGGTCGTAATTGTTGAGAAACAACTTTGTCAGATTGGGAAGGTGGCCAATTCCTTGAGGCAACATTCCTTCAAACTTATTTTTTGATAATCTTAGCTACCACAGGCTTGTTAGATTGGAAAAATATGACGAGATCAAGTTGGACGTGTTATCGAAAGAAAAGGACAAGTATGTCAAAATATTTAGACAACACATTTCATTTGGTATAGTCCCAGTGAATAATAGACATAAGGATCCCTCACTCAAATTACAAGTAGATGCATCAAACTCCTCCAACTACAACAATCTAATCAAAAATCTTGTAGGAATTGAGCCTATAAGATGGCTTTGGTAAACCAATAAATGTTTCATATTTTCCAATGAGCATATCTCCCTTGGTATCTTACAATGTAAAAAGTTGTTATTAATAGAAATGGTTTCAAAACCGCTGCATTTTCGATAAAACGAGGGGTAGTACTTGTCAAATTATTCTGGAACAGGGACATCTCAACAAGAATTTTCAATTTTCCAATTTCACCTCCAACACATTTTGGAAATTTTCAAAGATGTTTTTGGAATATTTCTGAGACATTTGGGGCATATTTCAGGGATAATCCAAACATATAGTTTCCCTTTTAACAATGGTGGAGATTGATGATTGAAGAATATGATCATCTTTACCATCCAATATTTTTGTAATGCATTGAATCTATTTTTTTTTTCAAGTTGCAGCTGAAAGCATGGGTTTTGTATGATGGGTTTTAATTTGGATTTATGGTGATTATATTGTATTTTCAATGGTATAATTGCAATAAATAGCCTCAACGCCAAGAAAACGAAAAATGCAACATCTTAAAAGGCTAATCCTTGTAGTTATTGCGCTTGTTCTTTCTCATCTTTTGGATCATCTTAGCTTTTACATATTATATGTGGGATTCAAGGAGTCATTCAAGTTTAGTACTTCCACCATCCCAACCTCAAATATTGTGAAGAAAATAAGATACTAATAGCTTGGATTGGGTATTAAATGTTTAATTACGCCGTAAGGCGTTTCCCTTTGGGATTAACTTCCCTGTATGCCACCGTGTAATGTTTTGAGCCGTTGATCCATTGTGTTAGACGATTAGATGAGTGTTAATCGTTCGATCAATGGAAGGTAGTTGGAACGGTTCACGATATTCACTTGATCAGCGTTCGAGCGCGGATGATGGAACATGGGAGTGGGAAATGCAGCGGCGTGGGAGAGTAGTCGCTCTCTACTTCTAGGTGTGCAGTTGGCAAAGATACAATCCTGTTTGCAGAGGGTATAAGCCGAGTCGGCTCTGGCTGAGCAGTCCAGGTTCGTGGTGTTCATCATGGCGGACGCAATTCTGAGATCAGTGCGGATGGAAATAACAAAGGAACAACAGCCTGGGCTGTAGCCAGACCTGCTGGCTCTAATGTGGCTGTGGATGCTCAATGCTGAAGCCTAGAGTTGAGGAGAGGGATGTATACTGGGTTCTCAAAGAGGAGTTCAGGGCTGAATTGAGCTATTCCTGTTTTGTCAATAAATGATCTGCTTGCTTATTCATTTTGAAAAGCATTTCATAAGCTTGCGAGGTAATCGGAATTTAATGACTAATGACTGTTTGTTTGGCTTTGGCCACTCAGCGAGGCAAGACTGGAAGTAAATCTCCATCCATTCTTGTCCGCTCAAACCAAGAACTATGATACTGTCAAATTTTTGTCTGCTCAAAGCAAAACTATGTTACTGCCAATTTCTATGAGAGATGGTATCACTTTAGAAAGAAAATTAAACTGGATATGGATCTTTTAGTTTATCTGGATAAACTTTAAATCCCAATATGTTTCAGGCATGCTCTTAAGGTTTTGCTTGCGCTGGTGGGTGCCCTGTTAGTATTCAAACTTTAAATCTGAATATGTTGCAGGCATGGTCTTAACGTTTTGCTTGTGCTGGTGGGCGCTCTGTACTGATAGGTTACATAACAGGTATTATTGCTGAAATTCCCTGCTCGATTCTATTAACCGGATTGGTTTGCATGTATTTACTTACCATTTACTTCTTCAGGAGAAGCTTGAATTATAAATTCGAATTCCTATACAATGTCTTTTAAATTCGAATGACTAGCTATGACTTGTGCCGTCACAGGCAATCCTGAAATGAAATGCAAATACGCTGAGAGCCATGAGAAATAAATTCCAGCAGCGAGTTCATGAGAAATAGTCTGAACTATTTCACTGCAGATCCTGATGGAATCAAGGCTATGGTCTATTCTAAGACAAAACAGGAATAGCTCAATTCAGCTATTGTGAACGCAGCTATGGTCTATTCTAAGACAATAGCTATGGTCTATTCTAAGACAATTTCAGGAAACCGATGAGGGAAAAACAAATTAGGTATGTTGTAGTTCTACATTTGGAATTTGGTTTGGAGGTTTTGGGTTTTTGATCATTATTTTCAGTCTTTCCGTCCACGAATTCCAAGTTGGTTTTTGTTTTCAACCTTGCTATTGGTATTGACGCTGTCTTGTTAAGTTCAGATAAAGTTCTTACTTGGGTATTCATATTACTTGTTAAGGCCAACAGTGTAACGCTCAGATTTAAATCTCGAATTTGGTTGAAGTTTTGGATTTTCTGTCATTATTTTCGGTCCCCGAATTCCAAGTTGTATTGTTTTCAACCCTCCAATCGCTATGTGAACTGGCTTGTTACGTCCAGATAATGTTCTTACTTGGGTAATCAAATTATTTGTGAAGGCAAATTGGGTAATGTTCAGATTTATACTTGGAATTTGTTTTGGGTTTTCTATCACTTTTTTCAGGCTTCGAATTCCAAGTGTTTTATTTTCAACCCTGTAATCGGTATCTAGACTGACTTGTTACGTTCAGACCAAGTTCTTAATTGGTAATCAAATTACTTGTCAAGGAAAATTGGGTAATGCTCAGATTTACATCTCTCAATTGTTTTGGAGAGTTTTCTATCATCATTGTCAGCCCCCATATTCCAAGTTGGTTTGTTTTCAGCCCTGCAGTTGGCATATAGACCGAGTTGTCATGTTCAGACAAATTTTCTTACTTGGGTAATCAAATTACTTGTTAAGGCAATTTGAGTAATGCTAAGATTTACATATCGAATTTGGTTGGGAGGGTTTGGGTTGTTTATCATTATTTTCAGCTTCCCTAATTACAAGTGTGTTCGTTTTCAAACCCGCAATCAGTATGTAGACCGACTTGTCACGTTAAGACAAAGTTGTTCTCATTTGGGTAATCAAATTACTTGTTAAGGAAATTCGGTAATGCTCAGATTCACATTTGGAATTAGTTTTGGAGGTTTTGAGTTTCGTATCATGATTTTCAGGCCCTGAGTTCCAAGTAGGTTTTTTTTCAACCCTTGAATTAGCGTGCACACTGGCTTGTTAAGTTCAGTCGAACTTCTCGGGTATTAGAATTAGCAAATTGGGTAATGCTTAGATTCGCATCTGGAATTTGGTTTGGTTTTGAATTGTATATCATTAATTTTCAGGCTCCAAATCCCGAGATGGTTTAGTACCATCCCGGTAATCGTTATGTACATTGACTTGTTCATTTTAGAATTTTCTTACAAGGAACCCAAAATTCAAAATTGTAAAGGTTGCAATTTTAACCCTTTTCAGCAATCTGCATTTCTAATTGTGTCTGCATTTTATTGCCAAGAATGTGCTACTTCTCGGTTGCTGTGCTTTATGCAGAATAACTGTAAGCCGATTTGGTTCACTTCTAAAGAACTGTTAACTGTGACGAGGAACATATATTTTATCGCATTTCTGGTCAGTTCTGGACATCGCAGAGCTGCTTTACTTCCAAGGATGACCTTGTAAAAGAAAGGATATTGTCCTTGAGTGGAGAATTGATCTTCATATATGTAAAGGTCATTCAAGTTACATTCTTCCATTTCCACACAGTGTTAGTTTAAGTATATCAAATTCCCCTGATCTTAATGGTGAAAGTAGTTGTATTTACTGGATAACATACAATGTTCTAGCTTTTAATTGGATGGCAGTAGGTTACCCCCAAATTCCATCGAACTTCGTTTGCATATGTAGCATAAACCATACAGCAGCAACAATGAAGCAATGCTATTTCTCTGATGGAGTACAAAATGGCTGAAGGTTCCATGGAGTTTTTTGTTGCACCAAGATAAGAGAGATGCTCTGGTGGGCAGTGTGGAAGGGATGTCAACTGTCCATTGGTGAAATTCTAATAAAATGAAATGGTAGTGTAAACCAAAAAAGGGACTACAAGTGAAAAGACGGCTGACCAAAACAATAAAAAAACAGCCCGGGGTGGAAGGGATTGGTGCTGCCCAAAGTGCAAGGTTTGTCAGTTCTTTGTTGGTGTAACCTTAATAATATTAAATGGGAAAAAATTGACATCTAAAGTAAACTGAAAGAAAGTGACTTGAAAGGTTAAAAACATTGACCTAAGAAAATAAACTAGTATAAATCCATCTTAAGCGTAGATCTTTTAAGCATGGGAGGTTTGCACTTTGGTTTTTAAAACCTCTTTTAGTGCTTAAGATGAATCAATGCCAGTGTTATACAGTAAAATTCATCTTATTAACTTCGAAAAGCTGGCTTTTTTTTCATCAATTTCTTAAATAAGGATGACATTATTGCCTTTTATCCTTTCTGCAGTATTTGCATTTCTATGATGGCATTGTTAAGATGGAACGATCCAAATTGTCCTTTGATCTGGTTTATTGATTTATTGGATAAGAAGGATATTATTACCTATTAAATGCTCTATGTGACATTTGTATTCTTCTCTGATGGCATTGTCAAAATGGAATCACACAAATTGGTATCCTGAAATGAAATGCAAATACGCTGAGAGCCATGAGAAATAAATTCCAGCAGCGAGTTCATGAGAAATAAATCCCCAACCCTTCCTAGAAACATAAGGAGTAACATCCCCTTACCAATGCAATTAGTGGCTCGTCCATTGCAGAATGTCAGACATCTACCTCTGCAAATGCATCCAGGATAGGTTGTTGGGCCGCCACCTGTGTCACAGTCGTTACCATCAGAGACTCCATGCAGTAGCAATTGCGCAGGAAACAACTTAGGAGTCCTTGGAGCGACATGTCCCAGCAGTGCATTTTCCTCAACTCCGACCCCAATCTGACCTGATGACCTGATGCCCCTGCGACAGAGCAACATGTCCCAAGGTGCAGTTCCATTAACTCTAGGCCCAATCCAACTTAATGCCAGAGAAACATGCCCTAGGAATGCAGTTCCATTAACTCCAAACCTAATCCGATTAACATGTCCCAAAGGTGCGGCTCCATTAACTCCAACCCGATCCCAAAGCAACATTATTCTGTATTAAAGATCCTCTGCATACATGCCAATGAAGTCTTTGTTGCTATTTTGTTGAACACATATCTAACCTGTCCTTTGGTAGCAATTCTGCATGCACCATTGAAAGAAGCTTTTGGATGTAGGGAATTGGTGATGCAACATATATTCATTATGTGAGTAATAAGGAGCGGAACATAGAGTTTCCCCAAAGAAGTTGAGGAAGATGAAGCCCTAGAAGAAATGCTTATCAAGGCATTCATGGATTGGAGAAGCCTGTCAAAGATGGAAGCTTCTAGCTACTTAGGGTGTTTAAACTCCCATGAATGATTTATTGGATTGGGGATGTCGTAACATTTTCTTGGAAAAATAATACAGTCAAAAATTTTGAGCTTTTCCAGAAATCCACCAGCTTTATTGGCTGTTCTTATTCTCATAACAATTGGTATATGGCCGGAAGAATTTTTCGCTATATTCTTTGCATCATAGTTGAGCTGTATTCAAGATATTATAGGGTTGTATTACTCAACGATTATCAATGGCATACCTTAGTGTTAGTACTATGATGGGCATTATCACCTTTTGTGATCCAGAAAACAAGTATGCTTATATAATTACTACTATTTCAGCTAGTGTTTTGGATTTCAACTCCATTGATATTCTCCTAACACACCTTGAAAGGAGCCATTTGTGGTTATGGATAGCTGATAACTCCCCACCTGCTATTAGTTGGATTTTAGGAGCTGGTTTGAATACAATCAACTGGGAAGGTGTTAAAGATGAGGTTCTTTCCTCTCATTGATGGCAGGCAAAAAATTCCTCGAATGCCCTTTTCTAATCTCTTCATATTGTAGACATAAAGTGGAAGCAAAAACACATGATCCATGCCAGGCACTACACTTGGTCCAACAAGTAAAACAAAGTTAAATTTCTCAAATGAATGAAATTAAAATTCTACAAGGGTTTCTGAGACAGTCCAACAAGTAAATCAAAATGGCCTTTTGACAAGAGATAACACTATCTGAAAAGCACAAACAGATTACGATTCAGCCATCAGTGAAGGTTTGCCTCCAGCTGTCCTCAGTCAAATTTTGAAAACAAATTTTTACACTTGTTCTTTCTCTCCAGTGTAGCAGCAAAAGAGTGATGAAAATTGGCCTTTGCAGGGCGATGACTGAGCTAATTCCGGTGAAGTGTTAGCTGTTGGTTTCTTCAATTTAAATTTTAGTTGGTCTTGTGCGTTGAGATTTGCTTCCACTTGGTATTAGGTTTGTTTATCTCCTTAGTTTTCCTAAAAGTTGTAATAAGATGCAGTGTTTTGATGGAGTAGTGCATATAACAGAGCATGTGGGAAGAGAAGTTAAAAATTATTGGCATATTGTACATCTATACTATGAAAGTATTAAGTAATATTACAATATTCATAAGGACTATTAAAAGGACCACTTAATATAATTGTTTTTTTGCAAGAAATGCTAAGGTAACAGAGGTAAGGAATATAAGAAAGACCATTTAAAGGTAATTGTTTTTTTGCAAGATATGCTAGTGTGATAGAGGACAATCAGTTGAGAGACGGAAGAGATGCTGTAACCTGGGTTGGTTCCATTATGAATTCTTTCCAAGAGTTATGGGTTCTTCTGCTAGACTGAAATTGTACTTACCTCTTTGGTCTTCTAGAGGGTTCTCAACCTTCTTCTTGATTCGTGAGGTGATTATGGGAAATCTCCCTTGTATTTTGTAATAGTTCTTATGCTACCTGCCCACAACCTCGTATATCTGTTGTTTTTTTTTTCAAAAAGAAAAAACAGTACCATCACTATTCCTTTAGGAAATAAAATGGTACATATAGGAAAACAAGACAGAAATTGCCTTAAAAAAACTTCACAGAGAAATCTTAATGGAAACTGCCAAGACCATATGGAACCAACAATAGTATTTCATTCGTAATTCAGGATTACTTCAGCACTGTTCATCTTCAGTGCCCAAACAGTGAGGATGAATGTGTTTCAATTGGCACAAGTCTCTCCAATAGAGAGTAGGGTAATTTTTTATGAATCAGAGCAAAAATGGAACGAATAACTTATTCTGGAGTCAAAATGGCTTGAAGCTTACAAGAACATAGTAAATCCTATTTGGAAGGGCTCAAGCACCTGTCCTTTATTCAAAAATTTTGTAGTTAGTATAGCATTAGTCCCCAGCTGGGTGTTTTGTACATTTCATTTGGAAAAACGTGCAGTGACTATAGGATTTCTGTATTTATTAAATTCTCTGCCTATCTGATGTTTTCTCTAAGTTGGTGACGGTCATTAATTTCTTTTTGAAGTTGAATCTCAGTTATCGTAGTTTTCGGTGTTCAATTACATCGGCTGTAATATACACTATATTATTTATGAACAGTGGATGAAAGATGGCCAAGTGGTTGACAGAAAACCATGCCTCTTCTAATCAAGAAATTAAGAGACAAATTATAGAAGCTCTCAATTTAGTGTCTACTCATTCATGGAAGCTCTCAATTTAGTGTCTACTCATTCATGGCTATATCATCAATACCTGGTATGCATGGAGGTCTTTAGTCAGTTTTTCAGTTCTTCTGTCGCAGTCAATATTTTTGTAAGGTTGAGAGTTGTAGCCACAAGCCATTGGAGTGCAGGAAAAATTACTTAGAAAATGTGTAACTTACTTCCCTGTTCTATTGGCTGTGTTGAGTGGAATTTGTGTTGGGAATGTGCACATCATCCAAGGAATGATGGTCTCCCTGTAAAATTCTATAAGGGTTTCTGAGACACCATTGGGAAACCTTTTAAATGTGTGCTTGGAAGCTCTTCATCTAGAACCACTTGCAGAACAAACTAATGCAGGCATCATCAATATAAACCACAACTCGGCCAACAGGAACTCAATTAATGATCCCAGGCTAATCATTCTACTTTACGTGGCTTACAAGACTCCTGCAGAAGCATTAACCACAAAAAAATTAAGCTTGAAAACTATCTAGTGGGCTGGAGAAATTCATCAAGAAGATCTACTCCTCAAGATTGATTTTGATAAAGTCATACACAGATTAAAATGGTATATTACTTCAGATATGATGACATGGATTGGTATCCTAAGGTCAAAAAAGCAATGAGGTACAACGTTGAGAAGCTAACCAATCAAGTTATTCTGCAATGGTTCATCAGAAAGGGTTTTCTTTGTCCAATAAAACATTTCATCGCAGCTAATGCTCTAGGTTAGCTAGAGTCAAGTGCAAATCGAAGGAATGATCATTATCAGGTGCCTACAAGATGTTTTAAAATCCACTTTGTAGATGACTCTGTGCTCTCTCTAGAATTAGCCCAATCTTTGAATATGATGATGTGTTGGATTTCGCCCAAGTTCGAGAAAGCAGTGAGCATTATGTTCACCAAAGCATCTGTTAAGTTTCAAGCTGGGCATCTAGTATTAAGAAACAAGTTACAACTAAATCATAATTAACAATTACATCTGAATCAGGTGATTTTTTATTCAAACATGGATGGCATAACAATGTTGACAATGTGAACATGGAAGAACTTCTACAAGCTGGTGTTGAGACAACGGCCAGTCAACCCAATGGCAAACTGATTAGGTTCTGATGGATGTGCAGCAATCACAAGCGGATAGACATTGCCACTGCACATATAAATCAACACAAATCCATGGTATAATTTTGCTTATGTATATTAGAGTTTTTCACAGCATCCATTCAGCAAGATTGGGCTACCAACATCCTAGGCATTTAACACACATTGCATCTATTTAGTATTTACATTGAGAAAAACAAAGGCTTTTCATGAAAGGACAAAAACGTGAAACCAAAATATTAAACAAAAGGGATGGGATGGAAAAGGCATTGGAAACTAACAACCTCATAATGCAAAACTGGGAGATATAAGTAAAACTAAAAGCCAAGTTGCATAGCACCATCTAAGCAATACAACAAACAACCGTGACCGCATTGCAAGATGATCCTTGGCCAAGTTTGATTGATAAAACAGATTCCCCCCCGCCTCTGTGAGCTGCTAACTTCCTTAGTTGATTGATATAATACCTTAATATGGTTACTCCTAGATCAAACTTACATTTGTATAGAAGCATTTGGAGGAATACAAATTGCAACTACTGACAAAAAGTTATGCCCTATCAAGTTGCAAAAAATTGATTATTAAATTTCAAGATGCTCTTGAAAGATGGACAGCAGAGTGGAGGAGGTTCCATCCTCTTTCTTTCTGATGCTCACAATTTTCAAGTTAAAATGGGCTTTGGCCAAGGGACCAACAATCAGGAAGAGCTTCTGTCCTGTAAAAACTTGATGCTTTTCACTCTTGAAAAGGGATGCACTCAGATTCATGTTTTCAGGGACTCTATGTTCACAATCAATTGTCTCAACAAAACATAAGTATGCAGGAACATATTATTCATGCCTATTCTAGAGGAAACCATGCGTCTCATTGACTCTTTTATTTCTTTTACATGTTGTCGTATTTACAGGGAAAGGAATAGGGCAGCGGATCGCCTCCCAAAACAGGGCCTTGATATGGACCAAGGACTGTGGGTATAATGGAGCAAAATAATGGACAGGCCTATGAATTCTTTCACAAGCCTTAGAGGGACATTCCTTTTGGGGTAGCAAGAGCATAAATTCCCACAATTTTCATATCATTGTTCTCTTTCTGTTTTTTTTCTCTTATCAGCCATACAGAAAGTAATTTTCTTGCTGGGTGAAGCAGCTTACTCACCTCACCTCGTATGTAATTAACAGTACTTACGTTTTTTGTTTTCAAGTTTCTTGTAAATGGTTGGATACTCCAATCAAAAGAGATCCTTTTATGAACTCAAACAGCAGTCTTTTTTTACTCAAATGAATACACACAGGGTTTGTATATGCAGAATGTAATTTTGAATCATTTCTCAAATGAATGAAATTAAAATTCTACAAGGGTTTCTGAGACAGTCCAACAAGTAAAACAAAATGGCCTTTTGACAGAAGAGAGAACACTATCTGAAAAGCACAAACAGATTACGATTCAGCCATCAGTGAAGGTTTTCCTCCAGGTGTCCTCAGCCAAATTTTGAAAACAAATATTTACACTTGTTCTTTCTCTCCAGTGTAGCAGCAAAAGAGTGATGAAAATTGGCCTTTGCAGGTTGATGACTGAGCTAATTCCGGTGAAGTGTTAGCTGTTGGTTTCTTCAATTTAAATTGTAGTTGGGCATGTGCATTGAGATCTGCTTCCACTTGGTATTAGGTTTGTTTATCTCCTTATTTTTCCTAAAAGTTGTAATAAGATGCAGTGTTTTGATGGGGTAGTGCATATAGCAGAGCATGTGGGAAGAGAAGTTAAAAATTATTGGCATACTGTACATCTATAATATGAAAGTATTAAGTAATATTACAATATTCATAAGGACTATTAAAAGGACCACTTAATATATGTGAGTAATAAGGAGTGGAACATAGAGTTTCCCCAAAGAAGTTGAGGAAGATGAAGCCCTAGAAGAAATGCTTATCAAGGCATTCATGGATTGGAGAAGCAGGTCAAAGATGGAAGCTTCTAGCTACTTAAGGTGTTTAAACTCCCATGAATGATTTATTGGATTAGGGATGTCGTAACATTTTCTTGGAAAAATAATACAGTTGAAATTTTTGAGCTTTTCCAGAAATCCACCAGCTTTATTGGCTGTTCTTATTCTCATAACAATTGGTATATGGCCCAAAGATTTTTTCACTATATTCTTTGCATCATAGTCGAGCTGTATTCAAGATATTATAGGGTTGTATTACTCAACGATTATCAATGGCATACCTTAATGTTAGTACTATGATGGGCATTATCACCTTTTGTTGCATCTATCACACAATGTTTTTAATTGCACCAACAAAAGTCATTGAATTGTAGTCATAACAATGCGAGGGTTCTGTAATGAATGTGAGGCATATATGTTCATAGAAATGAGATTGAACAGCGAATGGATGGGCAAGCAATATTCTCTTTGCACTTCGTTTTATGATTGTGATATTGTCAATGGAAACTAGATTAAACTTCCTCATTGGTCATATCAAAGATCTCCTAGGAATATGTTTTATTGCCAAATAAAAGTAGATATTCTATACTTTAATTAATTAGTCATTCACCAGTGGAGAGAACTCAAGGATGGATCTTCTTACAATCCTTAGTTTTGGTATTGAATTCACTGGTTGAAAGGGCATTTTCCAGAGGCCAATCATGATTCTGACTGCCAACTTAGTTACATTGCAAGGATAAAAGGATGACACATTTGTTATTTGTTTGTCTCAATTTGCTTAATTTTGAGAAGCTTGACAACAAGTTATAGAAAGGATCAAGAGATTTGCAGATCCACAAACCTTAGTTATTGTATATATGTTAATGATGTATTGAGATATTGGGGTTCTGAAATTCAAGCTGGAGCTCACGTATATGGTACATTCTACCCAGCTTCCTTCTTATAGAATCTAGATCAATCAATATATCAAATGATGATACGCTTTTCCTATAGTGACTGCAAGTGTCTCTTTTATGTCAATGGATTTTACAATAAACTAGGACATTGCCTTCAAATATTTGAATGCAGATGCAAAAAATTTGCTTACAATGAACAATGACAGTGGGAGAAACATATCACCAGTGATATTTGATCAAACCAATAATGAAAATATGGCTAAGTTGTGAGCAAAGACAAATGTGTGGACAACCAGGGTCCAGTAAGATGAAATTAGTGAAGGTTGAAAAAAATGTAATATGCAAAGTCAGAAAGATAATGTTAGAAATTTACAATTGCAGACACGGTTGACAGAGCCAAGAGGTTCGTTTTTGCTGGGTGTTTAGGTGACCAAAATGCAGTATAAAAAGAGGATGAAGTCACTAGGATTAGATCCATGATTTTGCTGAGAATTTACCAACCAAGTCGCAACAAAAGGGAGCACATTTTTAGTTGGCAAGGCACCCATCAAATCGCTGTATTTAAGGGCCACGAAATGCTGTTGACAGAGGCATGATTTCCCTAGGGAAGCAGCAACCAAAACATAGTAAATTTTAGCACAAATTAGCCGTGGAAATTGGTAGGATTTCGCTTGGTAAAAGGTTCATTGAATCTGTTGTTTGAGGGGCCATTAAATGGTAGTGGTTTGTGCAATTTTTCGCGAGAAAACTGGAAGAGACACAAATAAAAACTATGTTCGAAAATAGCCAAGAAAATGGTTAACCTAAGAGGATCACAAATGTGCCAGAAATATGAAATTTTGTTCAAGTCAATTTGGAGTATGGTTTATTTGGGTTTCAAGTCAACTAGGAGTAGATTGTGAATTGGTGAAGCTCACCACCAGGGAACCACCCCCACGCAATTCCACTTTTGGTTTTTGTCATCCCACTTTTCAAATCTCAGCAGCAGACTGAGAGTGCCAACAAGCAAATATCCATGTGTTGAAAAAACCAAGCATGTCACCAAGAATCAAACACAAGTGTGTGCCATAAGTGCGCCCAGGAAAAGAACTTATGAATATCAAATGCACAACGCATCCAATAAAGAGATGAACACATTTCCATATATATGTTTTAAAAAATATTTTAGTGTTGGAACTTGGCAGGTTCATGCTTCTTCGTGAGACTAATATAAATGTACTGTTTCAACATCATTGGTGGCAGATTTATGCAACATATTTGATCATTTAAGTTTAACAGATTTGCCTTTTCTCTTGCTACAAAGAATTTGCTCTTTATATGTGCTAGAGTTATTGGGATATTCTTTAGGAACTAGCATGCATGCAAATCTATATTTTTAAATCCCTAATTCTCATCATTTGCAAATTGTTCGTCTGCATCTATGCCAGAAGACAACTTAGCTTCAGAACGTTTGTAAGACAGAAAATGCAAATTTTAGCAAATATGGAGCTAATAATAAACGCCTTGTGGTGTCAGAACATTGTTTTCTTGGTTTCCTTTGAGCAATATCATTAGAGAGCCATTTATTCTTCAAATTGGTGAGGGACCTTCAGCGCAACGCATCAGTGGCTTCATGGGATTAAATGTTCCTCTTCCAATGGTGGCAGATTTATTCAACATATTTGATCATTGAAATTTAACAGATTTGCCTTGCCACCACATTCATCTCCTCCAAATTCAACTGAATTTCTTAATGCTGTCTCATTTTCTTCTTGTAATCCTTCGGGAAAGCTTCCTATTTCCACCACAATCTAAGTGAAGATGGAATGGTAGCATTAAGAATTTCTGAAGTCAGTTTGCCCTTGTTTTCTTATTGCTTTGGGAAATAAATTGGGGTTTATTAATATATCCCTAATTATTCACTGCATATCTCTGTACACAAAGCAAGTTCGTTTGGAGGGGCATCAGTCTGAATACAAAGAGTAGTTTGCCCTTATTTATTAACTGTTCGGTTAGGTTGGATAAAGAACCATCTCGAAGATGGAAGCAGAATATTGAAGAAACCAGTTCTGTTTGTAGATTTTGGGAAATCCTCTAAAGACCCAGGATTCGGCATCCACTAGAGAGACAATTTATTTGATATGGTTTATAAACAAAAAGGAATGAGCTCATATAGAGATATAGAAATTGCTTTTTAATTGAGTCACTCAAATTCATGTTTCTTTAGGTTGAAGGTAAAGCCACTAAAGTGGAAAAAATTGTGATGCCAATAATTAGAGGGATTGTGATAAGAAATTTAATATTCCAAGAAGAGGAGTTAGTAGTAAATTCTAAATAAATTAGCAATGCAACAACATAAATGTTTGCAACAAATTTAGAGAGATCCACCTTGTTGAATAATGCATACACTACATGGATAATGGATTTGTACACTTTATACCTTACGGCGTTTCCTTTGCAACATCTGGTGCAAATGCTAGTTAAATTCCTATGCAATCCCCTCTTAATGTGAAATTGACCTATTGAAAACAGATTATTTTTTATGTTTAACATAATCATCATTAACAAGAAATATGAGGGCAAACAACTACTATAAAAACAATTATCTTATAAATCTTTCATGGATCACAAACTAAAAATAGCTACAATTAAATTTCCTAAAAATAAACGTTATGTTTAGGGTTCAATAATAAAATGTCACTGAACCCTATTCTCCCCTCCTCAAAACCAAAACCAGCACAACAAATCTCTAATGAAAAAACTATGGCAATAATAAAAAATTGATTTTGCATTATTATAATATCACTAAATCTTACTACATTGTCCAAATGTCTAAGTTAATATTTGACAGAAGAGAAAGAATGAAAAGCAAAAATTGCAGGTAGCTGCAATAATTATTTGTACATTAAAAGGTTACTATCATATTACACCTATTTCCTCAGTCATCAATGTGTATATACCTACTTCCAGACTTATTCCTCTACTACAATAGCCCTCCCGTAAGCAACTGAACATTCTATAAGTAATCATAGGCATGCGACCCCTGATGATGTGTTAAAGAAATTAATCAAAAATATTAACGTACTTTAATTTGGTTCAGTTAGTTTTAGTCCACATTCTAATAAAGCATATTTATATCCATCTCAATATTTTTAAAACCTAAAATTTACGAGGGATGCATGGCAATTTTGTTTTATTCAGAATTTAGTTATTCCGTATAAAAAAAATAGAAAAGAGATATTGAACTAGGTATTCCCCTGTTTCAACTTACTTTTTAAAAGCACCGTTTTATTAACTACAACAACTTACACTTTGTAGCCATGTCATTGATGAAGAAAATTGCATCAAATGTGCTTCACTTTATTAATAGCCACTTTTATCACGGCCATGCTTTCAGCTTTAATAACTCCCAAATTTCTATCTTAACTCGAATTACTATATTTATGAGTATTAAACGTTCCTTTTTTCACATCAGGTGAGATTTGTGACTGAAGAGGAATCAAGAAAGAGTGTTACCAGTATTGACTCACATGAGCTACAACCTAGGATGTTGCCTAGAGGATGGAGTCAATCCACTTCGGAATGTAGATATGTGCCCCATTGTAGAAGCTCGAAGAACATAGTGGTTGGGGTATTGAGGGAATGTGTTTCATTCTAGTTGGTTCGTTGGAGGGTAAGAATGAGCATAAGTTGCTTGGCTATTTCAGACATTATCAAAAATGTCTCCACCCATATGTCTACAAACACACATTGTCAAAAATATCTCCACCCATATGTCTACAAATACACATTATCCATCACTTACACACAAATAACATACCAATTTCAATGGTTGAACTTGGAGATTTACAAACACACATTATCCCTCACTTACACACAAATAACATACCAATTTCAATGGTTGAACTTGGAGATTTAAATTTACCTAGATAACAAGGAGCATTAGTTAACACATGGGCATGTAAAAGTTGATGCCTGAGATATGGGGATACCTTGATACTATGAGATCGAGAGTCAACCTAAGTCCTTCGTCCACATTCACCAATTCTTAAATCTCCTTGAAACTCTACTAGGTATCCAAAATCTTGTTCATCGATATGGTAGAGTGCTCACACATGTCCCTATTGAATCCTGATTCATGGTTGAGCCCTTAAGATTAATTCCCAATATGAAGTTGATAGGATACTTTTAGTTACAAAAAAAATTCAAAATATAGGTTTATTTTAGAATAAGGATTTTCAAAATTATAATTTGATTTATCATAGCTATACAAATTAAATGACTTATAAATATTTATAAGAATCAATTTATAATACACATGAAAATAGTGATCTCATGATACATTTCAACATGCAAAAATTAAAACATCATGGCTAAGTCCCCATAAGCCTAATGTTCTATTCCTGTGAGCGGCTATGTATGTCAATATTATGTCAAGATTATTCCAGGAGCAAATTTCTTATCTAGGTGATATTTTGGTTCTTATATATATACGTATATACACACGCACACACACACACACACACACACACACATATATATATATATATATCTATCTATATATATATCTATATATATATATATATATATATATATATATATATATATATATATATATATATATATATATATATATATAGATACATACACACTCTTAAAAGAACATATAAAGAGATTTTTATTTTTGGACATTCACTCCTATTTTAGTATGGTGATTCGTAATTTGTAAATAGGTTTAGTTATAATACCATGAGCAACAACATGGTACCACATGTCCAAAAAGCCACAAATCATTTCATATCTCCATAGTAAAATGGGGTGAATCTCCAAGTTTAAGAATCTGTTACATGTTTTTTAAAATATATGTATGTTTTATATATTAATTCATTTTATACTTAATCATAATTATTATAATTTTATTGTTTGTTTGAGGAGCTGCAACCCAGAGGCATCTAAGCAAGCCGTCAAAGTCACCCGGGGATCGTACTTGGCCCTTAGCTCATTAGCTTTTTTAGCATGTCACCTCTCCCTAGCATAGGGCACAACCACCCCCCATGAGGTTTGATCCAGGGTCGCCTTGCTAATGAGACCCATCATCAACTGGTTGTGCTACTAGACTTGACCATACAGCTTGAGTGGGCCTAATGGTTAGGAGCATGTGTTTCCCCTTAAGAGGTCACAGGTTGAAAACTAGAATATAGCATTCATGTAGAATGTATCTTATTATAGCTATCGTAGGCATTGTATAATGCATTCAGTTTTGTCTTTGACTTGGTATTAGTTTGTCTTTGGACACTTATCCATAGTTTAACTTTAGGAATTCAAATTTTATTATTTTTAATTATTATTTAAATTTATTTATTTGTAAGGTGATTGGTTGAGGTCTTATTATGGGTTCTTTAGTAACTTTTATTTCTATTAGTTACTAATATTTTGTTTTTAGTTTTATTTCCATTTTATTTAACCTTTTGATTTTTTCTTTTTCTTTTTTCTATTATTTCTATTTTTATGAATTATAATTTTTTCACAATATTTTCAATTTAAGGTGACTTATTATTATATTAAAAACATATTTTAATTTTTTTATTATATATATATATATATATAAACAATATTAGTTAATTACATTTCTTAATTTTTGGTGATGACATTCAATAATACAATATTTTATTAGTTATAATTATTTTTGTGATGAAATCTTTGTCTTTGTTATTCTTTTGTTTAATTGAACTATATTTAAGCTAAGTTTCAGGTACTAGAAACTACATAGCCCTTGTTTTAAGGAAAAAAGAAGAAATTTTTTACATAAATTTTTCCTTTAAGGAAGTGAGATTCTAGCAACGATGTAGGGCATGCTGAAGTGAAGGCAATAGAATGAAATACCTAATTGTTAATACCAAAGAAAAGTGTGAAGTTGGTGCAAGAGCATCTATGAAATCTATCGAGTTAAACAGTTGAAGTCATCTAATTATTAATACCGAAGAAAAGTATGAAGTTGGTGCAAGAGCATCTATGGAGAGTGTCATAGCACAAATATTGATGTCATCTAGAGTGCAGTAGGAGTGTGACTATATAGAAATTTGTGGGGAGACTCTGTGGAGCGGTGCTTGAGTCTGGAAACTTTTTCATCTAATCTAATAAGTGTTTCCAGTGCTACATATTGTTATTCAAACAAGATAACTGTGAACCATATGGAAATTGCCAAAACCAATGAAAACACTTTTGGAAGAGCTTGTCAAAATTGGCTTCCCTGGAGTGTCCCAAAAAACAAGGCAGCACAAGTACTATGGTCCATGACGTACATTCTACAGAAGACATCTACGTTCATTGCCGAGGATATGGGAGTTGAATCTCCTCCCACGGAAGCTGCACAAAGATCACAGTTGTCGAAGCGGCGACTGAGCCATACAAAGAGGCCGAGACGTTCGTCGAGAATATCGTTGAAGAAATCGAGACTGATGAGGGAGACATGGAAGAAAAGGTGGAGATAGTGGGAGAAACTACAAGTTACAACTCAAGATGGGAAAAAGGTCATGATGGTACAAGCACAGGGATGAGTTATGTAGAAATAGCATCGAAGGTAAAACCAAAGTAACCAAAGTAGAGAAGCCTGCAGATGAGAAAGAAGACGAAGATGAGGGAAGTGGTGTTAGGTCCCTATACTACTAGTGTAACCCCATATTGTTATTAGTACAACCCCCTTATTATATTGTTCTACCCATGTAGCCCCCATATTGTTATTATTGTGCCCCATAGAAGCCCACTATTGTTATTATTGTGCCCTTATATTATTATTGTTATGTCGGCTATGATTATATTATGACTCCTTAGACTCTTATACATAGAAAGGAGGTCTTCTCATTTGTATCATCCAAGAAATGTTCATTTGTGTAATGTAAAGGAGGTTTCCCCCTCGAAGAGGCTTATTTCTAAGGCGTTGAACTATCTTTTCTATCTTTTTGTGAGCTGGTTTCAAAACATTTGGTATCAGATCTTTGGATTATAGGGTTTCGCTGCTCCAAACAGGTCATCATGGCATTTTCACTATAACGTTTTTTGTAAGACGTTTCAGAAGCTAATAAAAAGACCTGTTTGCGAGGAAATCGCGTTGAACCTTGGGTCCAAATTTTAGATCTTGTCTCGCTATATTTTCGGCGATATGATCTGAGGAAGTTAGGGTTTTTGCAAGCTCCAGAATTTCATCTAAAACAGGTCATCATGGAAGTTTCACAATAATTTGTTAGCTACGAAGTTTCAGAAGCTGAAAAAAACCATTTCAGAAGAAAGCGGTCTGAACCTCGAGTCCGAATTCAGATCTTGTCTTGCTATATTTTAGGATATATGATCTGAGGAATTTAGGGTTTTTGTAGACTCCCGAATTACATCTTAAACAAGTGACCTTGGGAAAATCGTCATAACTTTCTCTCTAAGCATCAGATTGAAATTTTGTAAGAAGTTACAGAAAGAGGATGGACTATAGTTTCCTGTTTATATTTTTTAGATCCGAAGGTCAAAACAGTGACATGTGGCACTTCATACAAGTTCGCTCTTCTGAAAAGGTATATAATCAGGTCATCTTGGGAGATTGTGCATAACTCTTTCTTGGAGAATCCAATTTCAATCAGACTGGTGGCATTGGAAAGAGGACGCAGAGGGCTACTGCAGGTCGCGATTTCAGAACTGGAAAATCCAAAATTACAGAGTTACAGTCGTTTCAAGATCGAGCTCCTAAAATCAAGAAAATGAAATATGAGGAAGTTTGATGGTAAGGATCCGGTAAATTGGATACTACAGATGGAGAAATATTTTGATCTACATGAGGTGCAACTATTACAAAAGGTACGTATTGCATCTTCATATTTAGAACTAGACCAATTTTTATGGTATAGAGGGTTGTGTTCTCACAACGCACTTATCACTTGGTCAATTTTAATGGAAGAAATGATAGCACATTATGAGGATACAAAGAGTAACACATTCTTTAGCCAATTGATAAATCTCAAACAAAATGGTTCAATGGTAATGCACATTGAGGATTTAAAAAAATTGAATCTAAGGGTAAATGATATTCCAAAGAAGAAAATGATTGATGTCTTCATAGGGACTTTAAACGATAACATTCAACATGAGGTTCGTCTTTGGGAACTTGATTCATTGGAGAAGGCATTCAGGTTGGCAAGAAAAATTGAAAGTATAATTATGGAAACAAGGAATCCTACCACTCACAACTATAAATATGGAAGTGTTTTTTCTTCTAGCCTTCCGCAACCTACAAGGTTTACACGACAATAATTGGAAGAAAAAGGAGAAAAATGGCTTTGTTACATTTGTGATAGCAAATACACTAAAGGTCATAAGTGTGTAGAGAAGAAATTATTTTACATAGATTGTGAAGAGGAGGAAGAAAAGTATCAAGAAACATCAAAAGAAGAAATGAATCCGAACATACCTTGTAAAGCATTGGAAAGAATTACCACTCCTCAAACTCTCAAGATAGAAGGACATATCAAGAAGAAAAAGGTTTAAGAAGTGAAAGATCACATCGAGAAAGAAGAAATGAATCCGACCATATCTTGTAATGCATTGGCCGGAATTACCATTCCTCAAACTATCAAGATATAAGGACATATCAAGAAGAAAAAGGTAATAGTGTTGATTGATCCAGGTAGTATGCGTAATTTTATTCATTGTAAGATAGCCAAGGAATTGAATTGCTTCCTATATCTAGCACTAGAGTGTCAAGTGATGGTTACAAGTGGAGGAACCATAAATTACTCTGGAAAGTGCCATAATATCAAGTTATCCATGGGAGAATATGTATTGAATAGCCCAATGATTTCCATTCCAATGGGTGGTGTTGATGTTGTACTAGGAGTCCAATGGCTACAATCCCTGGGTACAATAGCTTTTAATTTTCAAGAACTTTTCATGAAATGTTCTTCGAAAGGAAAGGAAGTTGAATAAATGGGTATCACAGGGAAACCGCGAAAGATAATCAGCTCTAATGGACTGACAAAGCTTCTAAAGAAATAAAAACGAGGCGTAAATGCACAATTATGTTCGCTAGAGTTTCCAACATCGAAATCATCTATTTCTCCATATCTCCAAAAGGTCTTGGACAATCATTCCAAGGTATTGGAGACTCCCAAAGGCCTCCCACCTATTCGTGATCATGATGATTCTATTCATTTCATTCCAAGAAGTGTTCCTCCAAACCTCAGTCCTTACAGATATCCCTATGCTGAAAAGAGTGAAATTGAATGTATGGTTGTAGAAATGCTAGAGGCTAGTATAATTCAACCTAATCAAAGTTCTTTTTCTGATGTAGTAGTATTGATGCACAAGAAGGATGGGTCATGGTGCATGTGTCCAAATTATAGGGATCTCAACAAGCTCACTATTAAAGATAAATTTCCCATTCCTATCATTGATGAATTATTGGATTGAATTGCATGGATCAATTTACTTCACCAAGTTGGATCTTTGTTCAGGATATCATCAAATTAGAATGAAGACTGAAGACATTCTGAAAACAACATTTAGAACTCATGAGGGTCATTATGAAGTTTTGGTCATGCCTTTTGGCCTTACAAATGCACCTTCTACATTTCAAGGTTTGATGAATTCCATTTTCAAACCCACCCTTAGAAAATTTTTGCTAGTATTTTTTGATGATATACTAATCTACTGCAAGTCTTGGAAGGATCGCGTTCAACATGTTGATAGGGTGCTCAAACTATTAGAGGAGAAACAATTATATGCAAAAAGCTCCAAATGTTTCTTTGGAGTACAGGAGGTGGAATATCTGGGTCATATTGTTTCTCATGAAGGTGTTAAGGTAGACCCTAACAAAATTAAAGCCATTAAGGAATGGAAAATCCCCACATCCATAAAGCATCTGCGAGGATTTCTTGGGTTGACAGGGTATTATTGCAAGTTTGTTAAGAATTATGGGAGAATAGCAGCACCTCTAACAATATTATTGAAGAAAGATGCATTTTCATGGACTCCAGAAGCAACAAAGGCCTTCAAACATCTTAAAGAGGCAATGTGCCATGCACCAATCTTAGCTATGCCGGACTTCAAAAAAACCTTTATTGTTGAATGTGATGCTTCAGGAAATGGAATTGGTGCTATTTTAATGCAAGATGAAAGACCCATTTCTTTCGGAAGTAATCCAATCAAAGGAAAGTATTCACACAAAGCTATTTATGAGAAGGAAATGTTGGCAATACTACATGCACTTAAGAAATGGTGACCCTACCTAATGGGAAGACTCTTCAAGGTAAAAACATATAATGGTAGTCTTAAATAATTTTTAGAACAAAGATTAACCTTTGAAGAGAAACAAAAATGGGTCACGAAGATGTTGGGTTATGACTTTGAAATCATCTACATAAAAGGGAAGCAAAATGTTGTGGCAGATGCACTCTCAAGAAAGGATGAGGATGCAGAAGCATTGTTTTGTGCTATTTCTATTATCCAACTAGATTGGATAAATGAAGCAAGAGATGAATGGAAGAAGGACGAAGAAGTGTGGCCACTTATTCAAAAGTTGCAAAAGATCCTAGTTCAAACAATATTGCCAGAACTTGACACGAAAGGAAAAATCATATTGGAGCCTGGAGCAGACACATAAACAAGAACCCAACAGCTATGAAACCGTTCAATTTCAGATTATCTCATCAAGTGGAAGCACTTACTTGCTGAATATTCCACGTGGGAGGATAAGAATTTTATACAGAAGCATGAAGAACTACTCAACCATTGAGGACAACACTATTTGAAGGAGAGGGGCATGTTAGGTCCCTATACTACTAGTGTAGCCCCTTATTGTTATTAGTACAAACCCCTTATTATATTTTTGTGCCCATGTAGTCCCCATATTGTTATTATTGTGCCCCATAGAAGCCCACTATTGTTATTATTGTGTCGTTATATTATTACTGTTATGTCGGCTCTGATTATATTATGACCCCTTAGACTCCTATATATAGAAAGGAGGTCTTGTCATTTGTATCATCCAAGAGTTGTTCATTTGTGTAATGTAAAGGAGGTTGCCCCCTCGAAGAGGCTTATTTCTAAGGCATTGATCTATCTTTTCTATCTTTTTGTGAGCTAGTTTCATAAAAAGCGGGTATTAGAGGGCACACAACATCAATAAGAAACTTAGCCCAAAATGTTGTAATAAACTCCACCATTGAACAAAGGAATTATTTATAAGACTAAAATATTAACCTGAATATTCATGCATAAATAAGAATGTGGCTCAACATTCAGGACTTGGTGAAGGATTTGAAGCTAAAATATGAGAGGCCATTTTGAAGCCCACCAAGTTAAGTGGGTTTGGTGAGTTGTTGAATATGAAGTAGTCGAGTCTATGTGGCGATAGGTTATTGCTGGGTAGGTATTTTGTGTGTTTGGTGTGTGGTTAGTGTCCAAACAGGTTATTGTTGGGTAGCTATTGTGTGTGGGTTATTGCTGGGTAGGTATCGTGTGTTTGGTGTGTGGCTAGTGTAGCAGTGTAGAGAGAGCACATGATCCATGGTGATGAAGAAGATTTGGATTGACAGCATGTAATTAGAAAGTGAAGGTTATTGAAAAGCCAGGTTAAGATTAGGCTCTTTAAACAATTGACACAGGATTCCAGAAGTTCTCAACACCATCTATTCTATAATGAAGATGGATTCAATGGGAATGAAGATGGAGTCAATGGTGTTGAAGTTTAAGAATGACTACGTGACCTCCTTGAGTCTATGAAGTCTCTACCCCCTATGGTTTCGAACTTGTGACCTCTTAGGAGGAAACACATGCTCTTAACCATTATGCCCACTCCGAGTCGACTTGGGCTTAATGGGGGGATTGTTACTATGGTGTAAAAGTTGTGACTTCTTAGGAGGAAACACATGCTCTTAACCATTAGGCCCATTCAAGCTGTATAAAACCAAGGTAATCTCCTCAAGTCAGATTTAATGGGGTATTGTTAGTGTGGTTTAGGTAAACTTGACTCGATCAATTTACTGATGGTTTATGAAAACCCATGTTTTTCCCATGTTATTCATGTCTAATGTAGCATATTTTAATGCAAAAGACTCCACTTAAATTTATCATTTAAAACAAGTGGGTCCCAACAACGGTGAGTTTAGACAACATCCTAATAATAAGTTATGTTAATCTCAAATCTAATCAAATTTTGCACTTTACAAAAAGTTACACATTCAAACTCTTGATGCTTGAAATATAAAAGCTTAAGATGAATTTGGGCTAATTATAAATAATTCCAACTTAGCGTCACAATTTTATTTTATTTTTAAAATGTTTTTTATCTTTAATTTATTATTTATTTATTATTTTTATTTTTGACCATTTTTATGTAAGTATTTTATTTTTAAATGTCTTAGTTTTTAAGAAAGTCCTAAGGGATATCAAGGTTGTAAGGATAGTCATACAGCGATTGCCATTTGAAAGGCCTAACGGAAGGAATATAGATTGGACATTTCATATTTTATATGAACATACGATGGAAATAAATATTTACGTTGATTATTGTTTTGGCAATTAAAGAAAATTATAATTTGTTGGCTACAAGCGCATTTATTTTGTGCTTCATTCTATTGGAGGGAACTCCATTACTCAGAATATAGTCTGAGAAGCTGCAGAAGGTAACTTTATTTCTAAACGTCGTTCCATAGGCCGATAGAGTGTTAGCGCGATGAATGTCAACGGAGCCCTCTTCATGGGTCTAACAGCAACCCTGTCGTCTTTGAACAGACTATTCTAACACAATTCAGACCACAAATATTTTCTCACCACGTGACTTTTGACCACAATACCTTTCGTAGAAGCCGGAGTTCAAGGTATTTCTGTGATCCTCACGAAAAATGCGCATGCCACACTAGTAACTATAAATATCAAATTTTAATTACCATTAATAATTAATTTATTAATTTAATTATAATATACTTATTATAATTTATAAATCAATAAAATTAACTATAATTATTTAAATAATAAATTAATGATTACAAATGCATAAAGAATAATGTAAAATTCCACTGATAAAATAAAACAATAATGATTAATTGAAGTAAGCCTAATAATAATATTTCCTTACTTTCGAAAAAACATTATTTAAAAGTTGGGGATTATTGAAGCCAACCAAAATCAGATTTATTCATTACATTTCTTCTCAATAAGAGATGATCCTGTCCTACTAGTGGTCATTGTTTGTCTGCTCCACAAACTATCTTGGTTATTGTTTCCCTGCTCCACAAATTCCTTTCCCATAATTAACGTTGACAATAAATTCTCGATGATGGGATTATGTAGGCAAAGGCTTTTTTATTACTGGATATTTGGGATGGCCATACCATTATGTTACTATGCAATCTTTATGGATTACTGCATATTTGGCATCGCCATACCATTATGGAACTATTTCCATGATTTAGTGAGTTCGTTTTGGTTTTATGAGAATAGACTTTAGTGAATAGAGAAAGTTATTATATGATTTAGAAATTATAAATATTTTTAATTTAATAATATAGTAATTTTAAAATTATAAATTAAATATGGATGAAATGATTTTTTTCATGACATTTTTTATGGTTAATTTTAATTAATCTGGTAAAAAAAAAATTAAATTTGAGTTTGAAATGTTTATTTTGCATAATTTGAGTGTTCTAGGGATCTTTCAGAGTGTTGAACCATTTTAAATTCAGAAATGTATTTTAAATAACAAAAAATCTTGAAATTCTATTGCCATATCTTAGTGGATTCCTGTAAAAAAAATATTTCGTCTATAAGTTAACTACGCCTTAAAAAATTAGTGCATATTAAAAATTGTACAATTGTATTGATTATATTAAAAATGAATTATATATATAAAAAATTTAATTATACAATTTTTAATATTTATAAATAATTAAGTTATATTTAATTTTGTAGTCTAATTATTTAATGTTTTTATTTTTTTAGATGAAGATTTGTTATAATTATAGAATTGAGTTGTGTAGTGTGCATAATCTAAATGCTCCAGAATTTTCTTTTAGGTTGTTGAGTTCATTTATACATTCAAAAATACAATTTAAAGAACAAAACATTACAATCTTTTCTAGAATTATATTGTCAACTAAACTTATATCTTGAAAAATAAAATTTAAATAATAAAAAATTACAATCTTACCAAAAATTATATCACCAAATTTTAATTAAAAAGTCAAAAATATCTAACAACTAAATTTCTCTATACCTAATTATATTACTCTCAACCTGTCTCATATCCAACAAATATATATATAACCCAAATTATCATACAAAACAACATTTTATGATTATCATGACATTGTAACAAAGTCCCTAATAAAATCATGTACACAATAAATATGCACAATCCCTATTGAGTATGAGCTCGTTTGGCTCATCATATCTTTCAACGTGTTTTTGTTCACGGTGTTTTTGTTTATATTTAGTTTTTTTTATAATTTTATTTTCCAACTTAATTTATTAATAATAAAAATGTGAAACATTTATCTACATTATTATTTATATTTTATACTTTTAAATAAAATTCTAATTTAAATAAGAAATTCGAAAAGAACACATAGTGCATAAAAAATTATTAAAAAAACTATTTGTATATTGTAAATCAAGGCTAAAATACAAATCGCATAAATAAATTTTTGAGATCTAAAAAATTTCAGAGAAGGAGAATATTATGGAGAAAATCTCTTAACAAAACTCTAACAACCAATAAACCAATCCTACCTATATATGATTGGAAGCATTATTCCAAGTCCCCCATTTAATCTTTATATTAAATCATTACAAAGATTATCAGTAGAATCATAAATTACATATAGTCACATATGTCTAGTTGGTCTTCATCAACACTCATATCCACTTTGGAATCTCACAAACACCGCTCTTTCTTCACCACCTCATCTTCAAGTTGTCACTTGAAATTCATTTAAAACATAAACACCTTTTACCATTTTTGACAAACTTGCATGACCAACAATGTTGACAAATTGGGTTTGTGTGGGCTTCTGTGATAAAAGTTGTCAAGTAATGGACCATCCTATGGAGCAATCACCATTTGTCAGATATTTCACTTTCAGCTATCTGTCAGTTGCTAGGAAGATGATCTTGATAGTGAATATGTTCAAAAGTTGATCAAACAACTTGACCTTACTAACACAAAAGGATTTCATATTATAACATGTAGTCATTGTTAAGGGGTTCTTGAGCGCTAAGAATAACAAATCGTAACAGTATAAACACAATCAAACTAGTAATGTGTTCAAGGGTTTCCAAGCACCAAGAACCACTAATCTGATTTATGCAACACCGTTCAATAATTGTTTTTGCACTTTTTACAAACAAAATGGAAAACTACACAAATCTTACAGTAATAAAATCAATCATAACATATCTGTTGTGACTTTGTCCATTCTTTCATTTCCTTAGTAGACCAGTTTTTGCCCATCATATAGGGCAATGCATGATAGCATTTGGATTTTACTCATGGAAGTTAGGCAATGACTCTATGAACACCATACTTCTGGGAAAGAAGTAGTGAGGCAAATGATTTCTTCAAAATGAAATCATCTTTGCCTCTGATATGCCATTCACTAACGGACTCGTGCTCATAAAAAGCGCAGGGGGTTACTCCCCATAAAGGATCAAGCCTCTCCACAACAGTTGCCTCCATGATAATAGGATGACAATTGATGATGTTGCAACATAATTGTATAATGATTGTGTATACATCAAAAAATATATCATGCGCTGTCATTATAGAGAAGACTCTGTAGATAAAAAAAAAGCATTGGTTGATACTCTATGCAATTATACAACGACTCAGAACAATTCAATTTGGTATTCGCTGACATGAGATCACCATGGAGTTTGCAGATTCAAACACCTCTGTTCAAAAATCATCCAATAATAATCTTCTGATTTACACATGAGTATATGATATCAAAGACAAGTGGAAAACCACAAAACCCCTACATCATCTTTTACTGTGCATTCCCCTATTTCTTGTCACTACAAAACTCTTACAAACACAGTAACCTCAACAATTTGAAACTGGAAATGAAAACTAGCTCCAACGTGGAAGTGATTGGTACACTTCAAATCTCAACGCTGACTCCTCGTTATGAATATGGACTGCAACAACACCTCCACTTCAATTCAATGGTTATCAATGGTTCACGAATTAGATAGAGTTCCAACTATCAATGGCTCATGGATTAGACAAAATTTAAAAAAGGTTATGCGTCGAACAACAAAAATTCTAAGAAAAAAAGAAACAGAACAATATTCTCTTACGCACTAAAATCCCACACTGACCTATAATAATGTATGTACATCGTATCAATTTTCAGATCTCTTCCATTCTCCCTGGCCCTCCCTTGAGGGAGTCAATCCCATACAGGTTCTGATACCAAATAATAAATTTGAGGAAAACACATAACACATATAAATTCCACACAAAAACTATTCGTATATTGCAAATCAAGACCAAAATGCAAACCACATTAATAATGCTTATGAGATCCAATAGATTCTGAACAAGGAAAATATTGTTGAGAAAATATCTCAACAAAACTCCAATAATCAACACACGAGTCCTACCTATACATTATTGTAAGAATTATTCTAAGTATTGATATATTAATATTATTAATAATTATTTTAATAAAAAATAAATCGGGCATTCTATAATATTATTAAGTTGAACTGTATATTGTATTTAGATTTTTTAAAATATTTATTTTTAAGGTTTAAAAAATATATATTATGTTTTATATGTTTTTTCATTTTTTCATTTCATATTTTTTATGACTTGAGGGTTCTATACAATTTCAAGGTGCTTTTTGTGCACTATGACACTTCGAGCATGAGGCACTGACATGTTTCACAACCTCCTAAAGTAACACACTATTAATCCACGCGAACTACACCTGATAATATGATGTTTGTTAAAAGGTTTTATACAAGTTAATTAGTAGAATATCATAACTTTTTCACATAGAGATTTCATATTGTTGCAATCCCAACAACAATTCTTCAAATAACTATACATTATAATACCATAAATCCATAATTTACACAAGATATACAAAATGTAATTTTTATATGGAATGACTCTCTAGGGTTCAAATTTATTATAATAGTTATATTTGTAATAAATGTTTGGCCCGAGCCCTCTGACTCAACTCCCTCCATGTACATGCAAAAATAACCAAATACACAATATGGTTGGTCTATTACCAAACTCTGTTGCTGATCTGTGTAACCAAGTTCCCAACCCATGGCTCCAAATACCAAGTTGAGTGCGAACTCAACTTTCCTATATGTTCATGTAGTCTGCCTTACCGTAAACCCTCCTGAACTACCTCATCCACTACTTGCCTAGATTTCTTATAACAACATTCCTTCGCTCTTATCGCATTTCACCACATATCCAACATGTGATGAGTCTCATCTCCTTTGTAGTACCCATCTATTTTGATTTTCCTTCCTTGTAAGGCTTATTCTTCTCTTGGTCCTTCTTCTTCTTTTCCTTATCACCTTGTCCTTCCTCTTTTTCCTTCCCATGAGTATGGTATTCCAATAGTTTTTCTACCGTAGTAATAGCCTCTACAAGTGTTTGGGCTCCATGCTTCTTGATTTCTTTTTTCCCCATGGCTACAAACTATTGATCAAGTGGTATAGATGATCTTCATCGTACATATCCATAATCTCCAGCATAAGTCTAGAAAATTATTTGATATAAGTTTAGATCCTTCCTATATGCTTCAAAGTCTTAAGGTGGTGCCTTTCTAACCATGCCTGATTTCCTAGTCCAAACTGTATGTGTAAAGTTTTCTTTAGCTCTGCCCAATCTGATATCTTAACCATGATACGATTGAATGCCAAATAATCCATTCAATTTGTCCAACATAACATTGTAGCTCTCATGAGATACATTGAAACAACATTTACTTTAACTTCATAGGAACAACCTCCCCATTCGTTACAACATATGCTTTACATCCCAACAAAAGTTCCCAAGTAATTTGGCACTGCTACTCCCATCATACAACTCTTGTTGCTTCATCTTCGCCTTCATGATTAACTTGTCAAATCATATCCAACAATCTTGTTCAATACTACCATCATGTTGGCCTAATCACATGTCAAAGTCACAAGTGATGCCACTTTCTCTTCCAAGTACCTCATACAAACTTCTTGACCTTGAGAATCCTTCATTGGTCTATAGCTTCCTCAAGCGCATATGAATCTATCTGGATAACTTCCTTCATCTCTCTAATATCTATCCTAATTTCATCAAACTCATTTCCATGACCTTCCATAGCATCCATTGTTTGAACCAAGCTTCTTTCAACAACTTGGAACCTGTCTACCAATGTAGCTTCATCTTGGTTCCTCAATCTACTTCTCATGTTCACTATTCTAACCTGTTAATTGTATATGTCCACTATGGCCTTGCTAAGGCTAACACAAATTCTTTTCCCAAATGTATCTTGCATAAGAAACCAATAGTCAAACAAACCTTTCTCTCTTGGTAATCAATCAGATAAAAATTTCACTTACCACCTGCAATAGTAACAGAGCAACTTCACCTACAGCCACTACCACTGAGTTCAGGTCATGATCTCACTGTTTCTAATTCAATATTATTCTTCTTTGGTCTATTTTTTAATACCACCTCTCACAACCCCAGGGATCTACTTAGTTACAAGGCACTTTTGGCACACTTTGACCCATTGAACATGCAACATCGATGTGTTTTCCAACTGGTTAGAGTAACACAATATTAATTCACCAAGACTATGCATCACAATATGTTGCTTGTAAAAATCTCTATAAAAGTTACTTAGAAGAATATCATAAACTCTTCACAAAAAATATAAGCATTAATATTTTCACAATCCATGTATCTTCTTCAAATAAATATGAAGTATAATATCATAAGTCCATAGTTGTATAAAAAATGCAATTTTTACATGGAATGACTCTTTAGCCTTCGAAATTGTTATAATAGTGATATACATGCAAAAATCACTAAATACACAATACAGTTGGTCTATTACGAAAACTTGGTTGTTGGCCCATTTCACCAAGTTTCCAACTCCCAGCTCCCAAATACCAAGTTTTGTGCATAACCATCTTCCTATTTTTCCATCCGATTCGCCCTAGTGTAGAGTTGCCCAAAATCCCTTGTTCACTTCTCACCCAAACTTCTTAACGCAATTCACATGAACTCTTATCATAGCTCGTCTGAGCTTTTGTTCTTCTTGTTCAACCGACCTTGTGACTTTGTTCTTCTCCCAAATGGACGATGCCCTATTTTATTTATGTGATGTGATGGGACTAGTGAACCATCACGTCGGCTCAACTCTACTCGCATTCTCATAGACTCCACTCGCATTTAATTGTGTATGCATTAGTTCACGTGTTGGCTCACCCCTCTTAACTTGGTTCATTCCACATATCGTTCTGCCAACACACCTCCTCCATCACACCAGTGGCTTCTCATTCGAGCTAATACCGTTGTACACCTAGCGCCCACTCCACCATGCCGATTTTTTCTAGTGATGTGCCCCATATGTCGTGTGCCCTCTCTATCACTTGTTATTTTGCCCAAATGGAAATCCCTCACTGGGTGGCTTGTGCCTGAAGCCGGCCATCTCATCGAGCATGCCCTCATTTTGGTGAACCAAGGTGTCAAGCCAATTGGCTCCATCACTTGCTTCAACTAAGTGATTCATCGTCATCCAATTGGACGGTTCCTCTACAACATGGACTCACTTCGTCGCCTAAATCGTCTAGCCAAACTCACCTTGGCATGCCCTCACTTATGCATAATTCCTCTACCAGAAACCCAAGAGATATAAACGCCACAATTTGTGGGATGGGGATGTCGCACATTGTCCACATTCTCCCAACTTGAGGGCCTAACAATATTGAAACCATGTGTATTATATTTTATGTATATGTATTTTATGTCACATTTGATTTTTTAATGTAAAGTTTGTTATTTTAGAATTGATTTTTGAATACATATGGTCTATAATGTTTGGGCTTTATTTTTACTTTTTTTTAAGAAGATAGATAGGATTATATGTATAGAAGTTATCTTTGGTAAATAAGGTTTATGTATTAGAGATAATATGAAAGCAATAATTGTGAAAATAATTATAACAAAGATTTTTTACTAGAAATTTCATAGGAAGCTAGATAGAAACTATCTGAAACATTATAAGTAATGTAACTAGATGCCTTACAAAGAAAAGTGTGTTTAAATATCTAGTCAATTAGAGGTTCCCCACTTGAAGAGGAAAATAACATTAATATCATTAATAAAGGAATTTCTAATTATGGTTGTATTTATCGTATTCTATTTCTTCTACGAGTAGCTCTTGTTGTTACAATATATGTGAAATTTCCTCTTTCTAGAAAAACAACTCGACTAATACACCTAAAACAAAACATCATAGCAAACAAATTCCACCAATATAATAGATTTGTTTATTAATACCACTGTAAAACCTTTGTCATTAAACAAATAACCAGACCATCATACCATAAAAAAATTACCACAACAAATAAACTCACCCAATATATTCTAATTTGTTTTATTATTTTTACGTGAAATTACATGTTGAAGCAACAATTTTATTTACAAAAATAGATTTATGGATGCCCATAATCATCCATGGTTAATAACACGATTTGTTGGGAAAATAAGAGATGATGACAATGCTAGAATGTATCATTACATGGTTGTAAATTGCTATACTAAAGTAGATTTGACTGTTGGTTCAACTATTCCTTTTTATTCCACGACCCAACAAGATGGCTCAAACCACTGAGAAAATATGAACTACAAATGGAAAATATGACCTCCCAAAAATCCCACGATCTCTGTCTATACCCACCACTTGGAAATGAGATGAATCTTCAACAAAAAATAATAATAAAATATTTGAGTGATCATTCCTTCTGATTTACTAGTATGGATTTGTTTCACCACCGAAACCAATTCGCTCAAGGGTTTCACCCTTAGTGATCCAAAGCCACAAGAGCTCCCCAAATTTATATGAGGAAAGTTAATTATTCATGCCTGAAGAATGAGCTATAATATCTAGTTTATCATTATAATTCCATTGTAACAATCATAACAATTCATTTCAGACATAGAAGAAAAAATTATGTAGAATTTACCAAAATAAATACAAGTATGTATCTGGTTCTCCCGTCCAATTTCAATCATTGGCTGTCATTGCTCTAAATATTTTTCCTTTGTTATCAAATTGAATGATTTCCTCCCTAACTATATGGGATCAATCTCTCTGGTTCCCAGACCCAAAGGACTCTAAGATTGATGCCTTTTGGCCCCCATGTGAAAACTCTAAGAACACTTCTTTCCAGTTAAATCTACAGCTCCATGGATTCTCTATATTTTCTTTGGCCTCCCACTCCCACCCCCAAAAAAGGAAGCCCCCCCCCCACCCCCACCAAGCTCTATTGAACGAAGATTAAAAACCCTTCTCCCCCACCACCTTTGAATAAAAATAATCCTATAGTTTCCCCTGTCGTCAGTCTATCACCTGAGATCGAGATAAATGATCTTCATGGTTTTTAGGTGGTCACTGACCTTTTGGTTTACAAAAATATATCAACAACCATCAAATTGGATTTTGTCAATTTGATTCGACTTTTGAATTGATTCGGTTGATTATCAGTTGGGTGGTTTTCTCCTACCTTCGATTTAAATTAATGCATGTAACACCTAATTCAAGTCTTGAAGTGGTATCTCGTGAAAATATATTCGATGTACATTTGTTAGATTGCATATTAGATCATCAATAAATATTGTATTGATAAAATACATTTACTTTTACAATGTTATATTTATTTGTCAAGTTGTAATATATACTTGTTATATATATATATCTATATATATATATATATATATATATATATATATATATATATATATATATATATATATATATATATAGATAGATAGATAGATAACATAGTTATTTTATTTGCATGATTTGTAATGTATAAATAGACTTGCATATATATTTATATAATACAATCAACTTTTATATTTGTTATAATAATATATTTTTATGATGGGTCATTACAACCATCTATGTCATGGGTCATCATTTACATTAGATTCTTAAATTCTATAATGAGATGTTAAACAAGTAGTTCTATAGGTAACAAATTTGATTAAATCTTGTAACATTTTATCCCATTGTTTTAAAATATATCATTTAGTAATTATCCTTTAAAAACAACTAAAACATATATAGATAGTGTCAATGCTTCACAAGATTACAATTTCTATTAATAATTAAGTGAAAGGAATTTAAGAAAAAATGAGTTACCTAACAAACTCTATGGGCTACGATGAGACATCTTAAATTGTAGTATTCTATGCCATTAAATCTTACACTGTAGTATTATATGCCATTTAATAGGTTTCATCATATGTGTTGCCATTAAAATAACATGGGTTACCTAATGTCATGAATTCGTAAACGACCAATGATAAATTAATCTAAAAGAAAATTCATTGTAATTTTTTTCCAAAGATTGATCCATTAATAACAATAGATGATCTACAAAATTTGTATTGGTTTATCCTTAATGATGTTCAAGGTTCCTAACAAATATAGGAAACTTTTTTGTTCTAGCTGACCAAAAATCTTAGTCAAGAAACTATTTTGGATTAGAGTTTTATAAACTATAGCCTAAGAGAGAGTTTTATAATCTCTTCACCCAAAGTTTATAATAATTTTATGTGGTAGAAACTTTCAAACTCTCATAAAAGAGTGTATAAAAAATACCAGGTAAGAGTTTTGTTAAATTTTCATGTAGCACTGTTGTGCCTTACTCTAAAATGCATTACCCATTTTCATGTTTTTAGCCTTCACCCTATAAAACAAATGACACGTGGAAGCTTCTCATGGAATATGAAGCCCTTTATTAAGTAACAATGACCTCCAAGTTTTAAACCATGAGAATTATCATAATAGTTGATTTTAATAAGGATTCATGGTGGCTAATAATATATATTCACTCATTCAATACAAACAAAACCATGAAGAAAAGATAACCTTGATTAAATCCAAACAATACCATGAATGAATGTGATTGAAAGAGAGGGGACAACCCAAGTTTCCCTGCAATTCACCTTCTTAACCCTATCTAAGTATTGGCCTACAAATAAACACTCAACAAAAAATCACTCAAGTATGTAAATTGATGTGTGTTTCATAAATTTACCACACAAAGGGTTTCTCATGCATCCCTCCATGTACACATTAATACATCAACAAAATACATCATGCTAAGCCTAAGTTTATGAGAAGGATAAATCCTTATAGAAGATATATACGAGTGGCAAATACCAAAATTGATCCTATCTAACTTAAGTATCTTGTTGATCAATAACCCACACCCAAGATACACTCGAGAAAATAATGTATAAAATGAAATTCTTTCTCATCCAATGTATTATCAATAAATGAAATATACTTTATCACTAGTTATAAGAGCTAATACAATAACTAATAATAACTTTCAATAATTTTTTTCACTAAAACAAATAACCAATAATATAGACATTTTAATATGTCGGCCCACTATAATATGAGTCCTTTCATTAATATATCCCAAGATACACTCAAGAGAAAATAATGTATAAAATGAAATTCTTTTTCATCCAATGTATTATCAATAAATTGAAGATTATTTATCACTAGTTACAAGAACTCATACAATCACTAATAATAAGTTTCAATAATTTTTTTCACTAAAACAAATAACGAATAATATAGACATTTTAATATATCAGGCCATATAATATGATTTCTTACATTAATATATCCCAAAAAATGAGAGAGATAAAAAGAAGGTTAAGTGAAACATGATCTCAAGGAAAAAATCCAATACAATATATGAGACTGTGTTGTTCCCGTAATATTCTCATTCTTATCTTATATAATTAATATTTTGATGTTTTCAACACTAAATTTCTTTATTTCCAGGGGTCTCAGACAAGGCAATCCAGTATCATCATTTCTATTCATAATAGTTGTTGAAGGACTAAGTCATTTATGTTGGGTTGTGTTATATTCTTTCCACGACTAGCCCACATAGTTAACCGGGGGGTTAGAAGGGGGGCGGAGCTCCCACTTCGTTGCGCCGATTGCATAGTGGGGGGGTCATAGGGGGTTTGAGGGGTGCAGGTAACCCCGCTCTATGGTGTCCGTGGCAGCGCCTCGGAAATTTTTTTTTGGACCCTATATTAGGTTGGGCGGACCTATCTATGGTTTTCAGTCCATGGTTTTGGACACGATGGTTTTCGGTCCATGGTATTGGATGCTTCGGCATGTATAAATATGTATTTTAACATTGAAAGGAACATAATGAAAAATCAAGCTGGTAGTCCCGGTTTTGGGATCCAAGGGAAAAGCTCTGTGTATATGTGTTTTATGTGTTATGCTCTCGCATATGCAGGTAATTTCTGTATGGGCTAAAACCTACATTTGGGATCAGAGTTGTTTTGGCTTCAAGGGGACGCCTTTATTGTTGAGGGGTTTCGCTCGGGCCTGTGGTAGACCCTGTTTAGTGGGATATCTATGGGATTGATTCTGGTGGTGAAAGAGGATGGCGAGCAGTGGAAAGATAGAGATCGATAAATTTAATGGTCAGAGTTTTGAGTTATGGAAACACTTGATGGAGGATCTATTGGTGGATAAAGATCAGTGGATCGTAGTAGATCTAGGTACTAAACCAACGGGAGTGTCCGATGAATAATGGAAGAAGTTGGATCAGAAGGCAAAGAGCACAATACGATTGTGTGTCTTAGATTCAATATTATCGAATGTATCATGGGAAGCTATGGCGAAGGCTTTGTGGGTAAAGTTAGGGAATTTGTACCAATCTAAGTCTTTGGTGAATAAACTATTCCTACGAAAAAAACTGTATAACCCGAGGATGAAAGATGGAGACTCCGTGATAGAGCATCTGAATGCGTTTAATACTGTGGTAAGTCAGTTATCGTCTGTTGATATCAAAATTTTAGATGAAGATAAGTGCATTAATTTGTTGTGTTCTCTACCAGATTTGTGGGATAGTTTGGTTATTGCAATAGGTAGCAATGCAACTACCTTACAGTTTGATGAAATAGTCTTATCCTTGCTGATGGAGGAGATGAGACGGAAAAATATGGAGAGCCAAAATGGTGATGCCTTGTTTGTACGAGGACGGTCCCAGAACAAAAACAAAAATAAGTCATTGAGTGGGAGATCTAAATCTCCAGGAAAACCTGTAAAGGTGGTGTGCTGGAAATGCGGAAAGGAAGGGCACAACAAAAGGGATTGTAAATCTAAAGCTCTTGACAAAGGAAAGGGATCCGATGATGCTTCTTCTACAGAGGCGAAAAACCACCTCAGATGAAGGTGGGGATGTGTACTTGGCCTCTTCAAGTACACATGTAGATCATGAGGCATGGTTGATTGACTTAGGTGCATCCTTTCACTTCACTCCCCATAGAGAGTGGTTCTGCGAGTATGATAAATACAATGGTGGTGATGTCTTCTTAGGGGATGATAGGAAGGCTAGAATTGTTGGTTGCAGAAAAGTAAAGTTGAATTTGCAAGGTGGAAGGGTTAGAACACTTATAGGTGTTCTGCATATTCCTGCATTAGCCATAAATATCGATTTATCTAAGAAAGCTAGATGATGCAGGTGTAAGAACAGTGTTCGAGAAGGATACCTGCAAGATGGTTCAGGGAGCACTAGTATTGATGCACGGAGTTCGGACTAGAGCTCTATACAAGCTGCAAGGTAGCACTATTGTTGATGGGTGCAACAGTTCTGTGGTTCTTGAAAGTGGAGCAGAAAATCTAGTGGTCTCTAGAGAGAAGACCATGTTGTGGCATCAAAGGCTTCGAAATATTGGAGAGAAGGGCCTTCAAATACTTCATGGTAAAGGTATGGTAGAAGGTATGAGTAATAGCTCTCTGGTTTTTGATTTTTGTGAAAATTGTGTATATGGGAAGAAAAATCGGGTGAGTTCCCCCTCTGGTGGTAAGAGGGCGAAACAGATATTAGAGCTTGTGCACAGTGATGTGTTTGGACCTGTGAAGGTTCCATCACTGGGTAATTTTGTGTACTATGTATCATTTATAGATGACTTCTCAAGGAATACATGGATATATTTCCTTAAGAAGAAATTTGAAGTCTTTGACAGGTTTAAAGAATTTAAGGCTCTGGTGGAAAACCAGACAGAGAAAAAGATAAAGGTGTTGAGGACAGATAACAGTGGAGAGTTTTGCAATAAGGAATTTGAAGAATTTTGTAAGAAGTTTGGTATAGCACAACAGAAGACTACTCCATATACACCTCAGCAAAATGGAGTTGCAGAAAGAATGAACAAGACGTTGATGGAAAGGGCAAGAAGCATGCTCGATGGTGCCGAGTTAGGATAGGAATTCTGGGTAGAGGCGGTGGAAACAGCATGTTACCTGGTCAACAGATCACCGTCATTAGCGTTGGAGGATAAGACTCCACAAGAGGTATGGACTAGTAAGAAACCCTCTCTTTCACATCTAAGGGTATTTGGATGTGATACATATGTACATGTTCCGAAGGAGAAACAAACCAAGTTGGATAGTAAATCTGAAAAGTGCATCTTTATTGGGTATAAGGATGGTTTAAAGGGTTATAAGCTTTGGAACCCAAGAACAAGGAAGGTTGTGTACAGCTGAGATGTGGTGTTCAGAGAGGTGAAATATGTTTTTAAACATGAAGTCCAACCAAATGAACCTAAGAAGATAGAGTTTGAGCTAAAGGAGGAAGAAGCAGACTCTATAGTAGAGGAGGAATTAGAATATGAAGAACCACAAACTCCACGTGTAAAAAGATCAGTTCGAGAAAGAAGGTAGCCAGAAAGGTATAGTCCATCTACTTTCTATTCAAATTTTGCTTTATCTATTACTGATGATGATCCCAGAACTGTGAAGGAAGTAGTAGATTTAGAGGATGGAAAACTCTGGAAAGAGGCCATGGTTGATGAAATGGAATCTTTGAACAAAAATGAGGCTTGGGATCTGGTGGAGTTGCCGGCTGGAAGGAAACCCATTGGCAGAAAATGGGTGTTTAAGAAGAAGACAAATGCAAAAGGAAAGGTGGAGAAATACAAAGCTCGGTTGGTAGCAAAAGGTTATTCCTAGGTGCCAGGAATTGATTTTGGTGATATTTTTTCTCCTGTTGCCAAGGTAACTTCTATTAGGTTACTTTTATCTATTACTACTGTTTTTGATTTTGAGGTAGAACAGATGGATGTGAAGACAACATTTCTTCATGGGGATCTGGAAGAGGAGATCTACATGAAGCAACCTGAAGGCTTTGCGGTGAAGGGTAAGAAAGAACTGGCATGCAAGTTAAAGAAGTCTCTGTATGGGTTAAAACAGTAACCAAGGATGTGGTATCAGAAATTTGATACATTTATACGGGGACTTGGCTTCACCAGAAGCAAAGCAGATCACTGTGTGTATTTTAAATTAATTAGTGACCATGTTATTTATCTGGTCTTGTATGTGGATTATATGTTTATGGTTGGAAATGACAAAGAAATTATCCAGGGTTTGAAGACCCAATTGTCCTCCAAATTCGACATGAAAGATCTTGGTGCTGCAAACTATATTTTGGGCATGGAAATTAAAAGAGATCAGGCAAAGAGGAAGCTCTGGTTAAACCAGAGGAAGTATGTCGAGACAATACTGCAAAGGTTTAATATGCAGGATAGTAAATTGGTGAAGGTTCCTATTCCTGTAGGTGTAAAGTTATCTGCTAAACATTGTCCCAAGACATAAGAAGAGGAAGAGGATATGTCCCGTGTTCCATATGCAAGTGCAGTCGGCAGCCTAATGTATGCAATGGTTTGTACTAGACCAGAAATTGCACATGCAATGGGAGTATTGAGCAGGTTTATGTCAAAACCAGGGAAGGAGCACTAGATAGTAGTGAAGCGGGTTTTCAGGGATTTGCGTGGCACTAGTGATTATGGTTTTTGCTACCAAGGAAGACTAGTATTGGACAGAGTGTTGGATATTCATGGTTTTGTTGATGCAGATTGGGTTGGAGATCTGGATTAGAGAATATCTACAAGTGGGTATGCGTTTAACCTATTTGGAGGTGCAGTCAGTTGGATGAGTAAGAAACAATTTGTAGTGGCATTATCAACTACAGAGGCAGAATACATGGTAGCCACTCATGCAAGCAAGGAAGCAGTTTGATTGGAGAGATTGTGTTCAAGTATGGGGTTAGTACAGGGAGCTATAAGGATAGACTGTGACAACCAAAGTGCAATTTTCTTGGCAAAGAACCCTACATATCATTCAAAGACAAAGCACATTAACATTTAGTATCACTTTGTGAGGGATATGATAGAAGACAAAAAGGTGTTGCTGGTAAAGGTGGTCACTTTGAAGAATAATACAGATGCATTAACAAAATCTATGAGCTCTGAGAAGTTCTCTTGGTGTAGAGAAACAATGGGCATTGTAGGGCTGGATAAATGACTAAGCTCTCTTGTGGCCTCCTGTGGAAAGAAAACAACAAGTGGGAGAATGTTGGGTTGTGTTATATTCTTTCCATGACTAGACCATGTAGTTAACTAGGGGGTTAGAAGGGGGGCAGAGCTCCCCCTTCGTTGCACCAATTGCGTAGCGGGGGGGTCACAGGGGGTTTGAGGGCTGCAGATAACCCCACTCTATGGGGTCCAGGGCAACACCCCGGAAATTTTTTTTGGACCCTATCTTAGGTTGAGCAGACCTACCTATGGTTTTCGGTCCATGGTATTGGATGCTTCAGCATGTATAAATATGTATTGTAACATTGAAAGGAACATAATGAAAAATCAAGCTTGTAGTCCCGATTTTGTGATCCAGGGGAAAATCTTTATGTATATGTGTTTTATGTGTTATCCTCTCGCATATGCAGGTAATTTCTGTACGGGGTTAAAACCTACAATTTAGTCAAGGCAGCCAAAATCAACAATGACTGAAAAGAATACGCCTACCTAGAACAACCATCTCCATGATCCACTAGCATTTTGTCAACGACAATCTATTGTATGGCGAATCTAAGGCCGAAGCAGTAGCGATCAATGGGATTCTTATGGAATTCCAAGCGGCATCAGGTATTCTCCTGAACAAGGACAAATCCCATATCTATTACGTTAATACTCCTCACCTGATCCAAATTTTTTGGGCTCGCATACTAGGCTTTTCGATAGGGACCCTCCCATAAAAATATCTAGGACTTCCATTACAAGCTAATTCTCTTCGAATTTCCTATTGGAAATATTTATGCTCCAAAGTTGATCTGATTTAGAATATTAGTTTGCAGTGCTAAGATCTTCCTCATATTTTAAACAAAATGCTTTCATTGTGCTTAAGGATTCATGAATTTTTGCAAGTGAAATGAAGAGTTTTTATGTTCATTTTATGAACAATTTAACATAAATAAAAAACTGAACAACAACATAAACATATACAGAACATCATCAAAAGCACATTACAACAAGAACATGATAAAGGAGTTCACCCCTCTTGGGCTACGTTTCCTTGGTCCAGCTTCCAATGGCTTAGGCCTCACTATTATGCTCAAAAGTGTAAAAATTTGTGTTTGCAATGCTCAAATGCTTTTCAAAACCTACTCCAATCAGTTCAGAATGTTCAAAAATGCCTATCTAGCCTCTTTTTACATCACATTTGGTGGAAAACTGAAGAATTTACGACTTATCCTATTTCTTCCACTATTCATTCCACAAATTACTCCAAACTCAACATGATCCTACAAATTAGCTCCAAAAATCTGCTAATTGAGCAAAAATTTAACCGCGTGGCGGGCCGTAATCTGTCGGCACCGACTCTCTTATTGCAAATCACAATTGACAGAGCCCTACAGTCTTATGGTCTATGAAAAAGGTGGGAAATGTGCGATTGCGATACGGCAGACCTGACAAACCATTAAACTACAACCTATAGTTGCATCGCACCCAAGGAACCTATCGCGTTTCACCATCGGTGGAGAATTGACGGAAATCATAAAGTAGGACTCTACACTGTGTTACAATTTGCGATTGTGACATTGCATTGCAACCCAGTACCTATCAGGGACTGATTCTGTAACACCCCCCTTCACCAATGTGTGATTGTGATGCATCGCCTTGCGCCTCTGGCTGATTCTTGAATGCCTTCCCACCTTCCTTATCGCATCGCAACCCTTCCTTGCTCAGGAGTCGATTTTTAACATCAACCTACCTGTGACTGTGATTTATGACATGCGGAGGCCAATGTAGGATTTCCACTTGGCACCTCCTCATTCGCTGAAGGACCTTGCCACATCATCCAATCATGCCATGCGAGCAAGTCAAACTTGAACTTTGACTTGCTATATCTTCTGCATACGAGCTTATATTTGAGCGTCGTTCACACTACTAGAATAAGAATGACGAGCTCTTCCATCTAAAGCTAAGTTTATAAAGATTTTGACACTTTGATTTTTGACCCTAACTTTGAGCACCTGATCACTCCTCCCCACTGGAAGCCTTTTAGACCCCAAAAGGATTACTTTCAACTTTTCAGTAGGTGAGAGTACAATTACCTCACCTTTCTAACCTCTATCCATTTGGCTTTTGAAGGAATAGTACCCTTGAGCCCCACTCGAAGATAATCGATACTTCACCTTTTTGTTGTACTTGTTCTTCTATCAAGTATAGTGTCTTTCTGAAGTACATCAAGTAATTTTGGAGAAAAGTCTTCAATAGATGGAATTTGAATATTCTCTCCTTGATCTTCAATCAAAGGAGGCTCATACAACCTTAAATTCTCAACATTAACACCAACATAAATTTTCATATATGAAGGAAAATCCAACTTGCAGGCATTATAACCAATCTTTTCCAAAATTCTGAATGGACCATATCTAATTGGTTTGAGCTTTTTACCTTCTCCTTGGAGCCTCTCTTTGTTAATGTGAAGCCAAACTTCATCACCAACTTGGAACTTGTGATCTTAACGATGCTTTTCGTGTCTTGCTTTGTACTTGCCTTGGATTTTCTCAAGCTGGTCTTGACCCTTTTGGTGTACTAATTGTATTTGTTCAATGCACTTTCTTGCTTTGTCTATGTCGCTATGACTTTTAATAGCAACATATTTTCCAAAAATAAAATCCAAAGGATATTTAGGCAAGTATCCCATGCATACCTCAAATAACGAAGTTTGAGTGGAAGAGTGCTTGTCTCTATTGTAAGCATGTTGAATATAGTGCAACTGTTCGTCCCACAACTTAAGATGCTTGTTGCAATACCCATGCAGAAGATGTATCACTATTTTGTTCACTACCTATGTTTGACCATCTGTTTGTGGATGAAAATTTGTACTCTTTTTCAATTTGGTGTCCATGAATCCCCACAAGTTTGACCCAAAATTCCCCACAAAGCAAGAATCTTGATCACTAACAATGGATGTGGGCAATCCAAAATGCACCCAAATATTCTAAAAGAATAACTTAGCAATTTTTTCAGTTGTAACTTGCTTTTTACATGGCATAAAAATACACATTTTTCTGAACCTATCCATAACTACATAAAAATAATCATGACTTCTTTTTGACAATGGAAGGCCTCTTACAAAATCCATAGAAACACTCTCCCATGGTCGTGAAGGAACTAGAAGTGGTGTGTACAATCCTAACTTCCTATTACTAGGCTTACTGATTGCACATAATGAACATCCCTTAATAAAACAAGACACACTTTACAGTATACAAGGCCAATAACAATACCTCTGTAGATGTGACACCTACTTACACCGAAATGACTAGCAATAAGAGAAGTATGTGCCTCTCTTATGATGTTAACTCTTTCTCCCTGTGAAATGAAAAACTTTCCAAGATGGTACAAAAAGTTATCATGCAAATGATAATCCAATTCCTCTACTTGGTTACCTTGACTCAAGCTTGCATAAACAGCTTGAAAGTCACTATCTAATGCATATTTCTAAATATAACTTTCATGTAAAACATAATTATGCTTGAGTAAAGTAGTTGCATTAACAATTGGCCTAGAAAGCATATGAACAACTTTATTGTAGATACATTTCTTATACCTGATTACCAAGGCGAATTGTTGAAGGAAACCCATCCATTGAAACTACCTTGATTGCTACAACTTTGATTGAGATTGCAAGTATTGCAATGGTTGATGATCAGTGTGAATGACTGTTTCCTTACCCATCACGTAGTGTTTCCATGTTTTCATACTTTGCACCAATGCATACAATTCCTTGTCATATGTAGGATAGTTAATCACTGCACCATTAAAGGTTTTCGAATGAAAACAGATAGGCTTACCATGTTGCATGAGGAATACACCCATAGCATAGTCAGTAGCATCTGTCTGAATCTCAAATGACTGTCTCAAGTCTAGAAGTGTGAGTAAGGGAGTTGTACTGATGAATCTCAAATGACTGTCTCAAGTCTAGAAGTGCGAGTAAGGGAGTTCTACTAATATTTTCCTTCAACGCATCAAAGGCCTTTTTTTGTTTGCCTCCCCACTGAAAAGCTTTTTTCACACTTGTCAACGCATACAAAGGAGAAACTCTAAGAGAAAAACTAATAATGAATTTCCTCCAATATTGGGCTGCTTCGAGAAAATTTCTTACCTCTGTAACTGTCTTGGGCCTTGGCCAATTTACAATGACATTAACCTTTGAGGGATCTATTTTCAACTCACCTCCTCCAAAAATATGACCCAAGTAAACTAAAGAAGCCTTTCCAAACTTGCACTTTAACATCTTAAGATACAATTGTTCTTTTTCAAGACATCAAGTACTTTTCCTACATGCATGACATGTTCATCACAGGATTTGCTGAAAATTAATATGTCATCTAAGTAGAATATGACAAATTCATCAAGAAATGGCCTCAACACATCGTTCACCACACACATGAATGTAGCATGAGCATTACATAAACCAAACAACATAACTAGCCATTCAAACAAACCCTGTTTTGTTTTGAATGTTGTCTTCCAAATGTCTCCTTCGGCTATTCTAATTTGATGGTAGCCACTTCTTAATTCTAGCTTAGTAAAATACTTTTCATCTTTCAATTGATCCAGTAACTCATCTATTTGAGGCAATGGGTAATAGTTCTTTACCGTAATTTTTTTTAATGCACGAAAGTCCACACACATGCATCATGTTCCATCCTTCTTTGGCACTAAGACAATAGGTGAACCACAAGGCGACGAAGATGGTATGATGATCCCTTTATTCAATAACTCTTGGATTTGCGTCTTAATTTCTACGCTTTCCGTCACTAACATCCTGTACATGCCAATGTTAGCAAGAGGGCAGTCTTGCTGCAACTGTATCTCATGTTGAATTCCTCTCTTGGAAGGTAATCCCTTTGGTTCCTGAAACATTTCATCATATTGGTTAACTATGTCAACTAATTCAGATTTCAAATTCGAATGACAACCTTTAAGAGCTTCATTATCAACATCATTTTTGGGTTTGATCATGAGAAGCACAAAATTCTTGCTCAAATTCACCAGTCTTTTCATCTTCCCTGCATTAACAAGAGAAAGATTTGTTTCCTTGTTGTGAGCTCTCACAATATATTCTACTCCATTTTTTAATAAATGATATCTATTTTCATGTCGATGGAAGATAGATTTTTTGTTATAAACATACGGGCTTCCCAAAACGATGCCACAGCTATCTAATGACACAATGTCAAGCTCCACTTCATTTATGAATTTTGCAGTGATAGCAAATTAAAGTTTACACTTTCTCGTAACCTGCAATTATGCATTGTCACATACCCATCCAAGTGGATACGATTTATGATGTGGAATAGTTTCCAGATTTAAAGTCTTGACAATGTTTTTCGAGATAAGATTGGCTTAAGAGTCGCTATCAAACAACGTATCAATCTTGTTATGTTTTGAGATCACCCTTATGTGAAATAGTTCTATTCTCTTGTTTTCATTTGGAGTTTCATCTCGCAAGTCTGAAGAACCAGTGATGGCAATGGATTCTTTTCCTTTTAACCCCATGGCTATGATTTTAGTTTCATCACTCGAATCGGATCCCAAATCCTATTGAGTGATTGTAGTTGTCTTCTATTTTCCCTTGTTGTTTCTTTTTGCTTTCATTTCGAGATGAAGCTTCCAACAATGAGCTTCATCATGACTCTCTCTGGAATAGTGTTTGCATGTAATTTTCTCTCCTTCCTTTTTGATAGAAGCATTTTTCTTTTCCTTCCCTTTGAAAGTCTTTTCTTTTCCCTTACTCTTAAATGGCTTTTTACTACCATCTTCTAGGGTGTTTTTCCCTCTTGCCTCAATATGAGTGGCTTGCGCACACACATCATCTAGGTTATTCGGATTAAACATTAGGATAGGATGCCTAAGGTAACTGTGTAAACCCCCTACGTACTTTAGAAAAGTGTCCTGTGACTGCAAATCTACACCTAACATCAGAGAACTTTTTCTCAATTCTTGGGTGTAATCTTGCACATTTTGACCTTTAAGCTGTCTAAAGTTCTTCCAATTCATGATGGATTTCTGCATATAAGCTAGAGGCTAGAATTGTCTTTTAATTGTAGCAATGAAATCATTCCAAGAAATTGATATCTTACTGCGTTTTTTAATCTCCTCTTGGGTCCTTGATTCCCACCATACTAGTGCTTCACCCTCCACTCTTAGGGAAGCTAACTGAATCTTTATGTCATCCTCTTGAATGTTTTGAATCTTGCAATAGACCCTCCGGCTGACAAATTCAATTATCAAGCTTCTTTGCATTTACTTCACCATTATACATGGGCAACTCGAATTTAACATCAAGTTTTAAAAAAGGTGATTTACCAGTTCCTTTAGAAGAATGATGATGAGTATGAATAAGGGTTGTATTAGTGGAAGAGTGTTAAGATGCTTGTGAAGAAGAAGATAAAGAAGATGGTGGAGAGGGTGGAGGTTTGTCTCCATTCCAATTACCTCCTTTTCCATTACCTCCTCCTGAGGAGCCTTCTCCTTTGGGAGGTTTGGAACTTTCTCCTTGCAACCTACTATTCCCCTCTTCATAGAGGACCTTCACCATCTATGTCATATCAAAGAAATCCTTTCTTAAGGTCTTCTCATCTTTTGTCATGTTTGTAGGTTCTCCTTCATGAGACATGATTTCTGGAGTCTCAATTGCAACTTGAGGTTGAACTGGTGTTGGAGATTGTGGCAACCTTACTCTTCTTCCCCTTGACCCAACTTCAGGGCTTCCAGCCAGCTTTCCTTCACCTCTTTTGAGTTTTAACCTTGTAAGCATGACATAAACTTGTAAATAATTAAATCCTTCCTTCACAAGGAAAAACCTAGACCTCTGATACCAAATTGATATGATTTAGAATATTAGTTTGCAATTCTAAGATCTTCCTCAAATTATAAGCTAAATGTTTTCATTGTGCTTGAGGATTCATGAATTTTTGTAAGTGAAATGAAGAGTTTTTATGTTCATTTTATGATCAATTTAACATAAATCAGAAACTGAACAACATCATAAACATATACAGAACATTATCAAAAACACATTACAAAAAGCACATGATAAAGGAGTTCACCTGTCCTAGGCTATGTCTCCTTGGTCCAGCTTCCAATGGCTTGGGCCTCTCTATTATGCTCAAAAGTGTAAAAAATTATGTTTACAATGCTCAAATTCTTCTGAAACCTACTCCAGTTAGTTCAGAATGTTCAAAAATGGCTATCTAGCCTCTTTTTGCATCCAATTTGGTGGAAAAATGAAGAAGTTATGACTTCTCCTAGTTCTCCCTCTATTCGTTCCACAAATTTCTCCAAACCCGACATGATCTTAGAAATTAGCTATGAAAATCCGCTAACTGGGCGAAAATTTCATCTCATGGCAGGCCATAATCTGTCAGCACCGACTATGTTATCGCAAATCGCAATCAGAAGAGTCCCACGGGCTTATGGTCTGTGAACAAGGTGACCAATGTGCGACTTTGATACGACGGTCCCAATGGACCATTAAACTACAACCTATAGTTGCATCGCATTTGAGGAACCTAACACACTTTGCCGTTGGCGAAGAACCGATGGAAATCATAAAGTGGGACTCTGCACCTTGTTGTCATTTGCGATTGCGATATCGCATCGCAACTTGGTACCTGCTGGGGTTCGATTCTGTAACACCTCCCTTCACCAATGTGCAATTGCAATCCATCGCATTGCGCCTCTGGCCGATTCTTGAAAGCCTTCCCATTTGCCTTATCGCATCGTAACCCTTCCCTGCTCGAGGGCCGATTTTTAACACCGACCTAGCTGCGATTGTGATTGGCAACATGTGGGGGCAAATGGCGGCTTGCCACTTAGTGCCTCCTCATTCGATGAAGGACCTTGCCACATCATCTAATCCTACCATGCGAACAAGTCAAGATTGAACTTTGACTTGCTACAACTTTTGCATACAAGCTCAGATTTAAGTGTTGTACACACCTTTGGAATGAGAATGATGAGCTATTTGATCTTAAGCTAATCTTAGCAAGATTATGACACTTTTATTTTTGAGCCTAATTTTGAGCACCCGATCAAAAGTCCTCAAAAAATTGTCCAACTAGACACTTAGGGTCCTCAACCTAGAAGGCCACGCTACTCTTCTAAAATTTGTCCTTCAAGATATCTCGCTATACCAATTTTCCATTTTTCCCACTCCCAAAAGCATATATCGAGAGTGGAGAACTATCTTTAATAAGTTCTTGTGGCATGGTGCTACACTTGAAGAAAAATGGCCCCTTGTCGCTTGGCATAAGCTCTACCTCCCCAAAGTGCAAGGGGGTCTTGGTTTTAGGGATCCTAAGGATTTGAATGCGACTTTAGTGGCCAAGCTCTTGTCGAGATGGATTTAGGGCAGAACAAAGCATTGGAAAGTGATATGGTCACAGAAATATGGGTAAGGAAAAACCCATTGCGACTTACTATGAGATACCTCCTACCCCACAGGATCAGGCATATGGAACTTGGTAAATAAGAACAACTATCTCATTCGAGATCACTTCTTCTGAGAAATTAAGGAAGTAATTAAACTTTATTTTGGGAGGACTCATGGTAGCAGCTCCCTCAATTTGATAGAGAGGCCCCCCTATAGGATCTAAAGCTCATTATTCAACCTCACAGTGAGGGACGAGTATTTAACTATTGGAAGGTGCAACCTCACTCCTAGGACTGGAGAGAATGGAAACAATAGCTAACTGATCGCTTGAGGCCCCCTAGGAAACATGGAAGAACCTCTCACAATTGTTGAATCAAAGACAAATCCTTGTCTCCCTAGGGCCAGGTAGACTAAGATGGGGATACTCAACATCTGGCTCCTTCACCCTAGAATAAGCTTATCTCATCAAGGTCAATGCACATACCATGCGCCGCCAGAGAATCTGGAGCTCCATTTGGGGGGGAAAGGTTTGGCCTAAGGTGGCTCAATTTCTATGGCTCGTTGGGCATATACGAATCCTAAATTGGGATTACATGCGTAAGAAAGGCCTCCTGGGCCCCTCACAATGCCCCCTTTGCAAAAACCAGGAGGAGACATTACAACACCTTCTAAATGCATGCCCCATTGCAGGAGAAGTATGGAATGTTGCAGCTGCCTTGTTCGGTCCCTATGAGTGCAACTGAGAAAATATTCTGGAGATGATTGAAAACTAGTTGCGAAGTCAATTCAAAAACCCTGTCGTTAACAGAGCATGGTGCCTAATCTTGGGATTCATCCTATGGAACATCTAGAAAGAAAGTAACTAGGCCATATTTCATGATTAGACTCCCTCCAACACCTCCATTTGGGGATTATCCGAGGACAACACCAAGGAGACAATCTTATCGGAGAAATGGGATCTATACGATCGACAAACCACTCCTTCAGATTCAGCCACCCTCCTCTCCCTTAATATGTCTCAAGATATGATCCTGCCCCTTCTCTCTCTTATTAGGGACCCTCCTACATCATCTCCATCTCTTTTATCCCGGCCTCATTCAGGTTGTATTCAAATCAACTTCGATGGAGCATCCAAAGGAAACCCTAGTCCTACGGGTTATGGGGGAATCGTTCACAACTCTGGGAGAGCCCCGACAGGAATATACACAAGGTATTGCAGTCACACCACTAATAATGTAGCAAAACTCACAACATTCGAGAAGGGTATTATTTTATATGGACAACAGAATGACTTAAGGATCCATATAGTTGGGGATTCCAAAATGGTGGTGCAGATGGCACAAAAGATCATTGACGACTCTCCCATCTACAAAATTTTCAAAATTTGGCATCTTGAAGCCCAACTAGCAACAATAAATCATCTCTTTGAGAGATTTGAATATGCCATGATAGTCCATGTAATTCGGGTTGGCAATAAAGTGGTTGATTGGTTGGATAATCAAGGGGTGGTGAAACAACATAGAGAATTTTCCATTCCATGGCTTGTCGCTTTAAGTGCCACTGATTTCTACCCACATGAATTGAAAACTCTTCAGGATCTCCTTCAAGCTGACTCATCTTCCTCTGATGGGGGTGCGCATGCGATGGTACAAGTGGCATGTGATCGACCATTTGGCCCTGCCTCCCCTCCACGCACATATTAATGCCCCGACAATGAAAAGACTCAATATTTACTCCTCTGATGTGACATTCCTCCTCAAGCGCTCTACGGATAAATATAAATCCCAGTACATGAATTGGATCAGTTCAATAGTTTGGGTAATGAATTTGGGTGGTAAGGAGTTTGGAATCAGTTGGGGTTGTGCCTATAACACCTCATTGGGGCTCTGGCCTTGGGTGAGGAGGGTAGACGATGTTTACAGTTGCTTGGAATGGATTTACATTAGTCTCGTGGTATGCCCTTGGGACCCTAGCATGCAGACAGTCACGGTTCGTTTCTTCTCCCTCGCTTCTATTGAAAATAAACCTATTTCATTACTTCGCCAATTCCTGGCTCCTCTCCCGCTTGTGTGGACCATTTCAGGTTTGTATAGGTATGTGGGCTTTCAATTGGTATTTGGTATCTTATGCTTTGAATTAGGGTGTATCTTTTGGCCCGAAGGAATTTACAATCTCTTGGCCAACATTTTGGGTGGGGGTTTTGTTTATGTGAGGATTTGGGGTGTTGTCTCATAAGCGTTTTGCTTCGGCACCTGGTCTAGGAAAATGGGTGCCCCTCTCGCCTTCATGGTAGTACAATCAGGCTAGTGGTTCATCCTTTCTTAGGTTTGTGGGTTCGTGGGTCTGGATTACATTGTTTCCTTTGCAGGTTTTCGAAAGATTTCTTTGTGGGCTGCCCCTGCTGCAAGCGGCCAACCTCAGTGAACAACAAGATGTCTTGCCAGTAGGGTTGCCCTCGTCACGGATAGGGGCAACATGCCCAGGCTGGGCTACCCGAGCCAGGCCATCATTCGTCCTCCACTACCTCTTCTAGTTAGGAAACAGAGGATGTTGAGGCTCTTTCCCCAACTAATTTTCCAAGTCGCCTAGTAGCTCCCGCCTCTATGGAATCAGTCGTCGAGCCGCTGCGGCACATACAAATTAACATTGACATTCTACAAGACCACATGTATGAAGACCTTAATGAAATTATTTCCTATCTTACTGATATTCAATACAACCAAAATGCCATTCTAGAGCAGTTGGACAACCTTTGGCACAGTCAACGTCACACAAATGACCACCTCCACATCTTAGAGGCACGGGTGGAACATATTGACTTCCACATTCATGACCGTGTTGGCTACTTTGCAGCTCCCCTTATAATGCCCCCTCATCCACCTCCTTGATATGCTTCTATTAGTTTTGGTATCTTTTTGTGTCTCTCACAATATCTTAAGGCCTCACAGCCATTCAGAAATAATGTATGCAAACTATCTATCTTGGTATTCTCCGTCCCCCATCCTCAAAAATTTTGGTCAGAATGAAGGAGCGGGGGTTGTTGACAGCATTTTTGTACGTTATGCTATTTTGAACATCTGATGAAAGTCATTTTGAATGACAAAAAAAACACTCAATTACTTTACGAGTAGTTTACATTTTGTTTAATAAATATTTGGTAGATATTTTTATCAAAAACTATGGTTGTTAACATATATATAAATAAAAATTATTCACAATTAAATAAAATTTTTAAAAATTATCTATGTACACAAAGTATAGGATAATATTCATTAATATAAATAAATTAAATAACTAATATACAATTATAAGATGAGGAATTCAATCTAAACTCTACAAAGATATATACACTCTACTTTTCTCGATATGAATCTATGACTTGTTATAAAGAAGCACATGTTCTTAACTTTTGAGTTGATTCAAGTTATACAATATATTAGCAATGTGTCCATATAGAAAACAATAATAAAAATTATAGTACACACAAATATTTTAGTAATTCCAAATTATTGAAAAACCTCACTATCCATAGATATATGGATTGTATGTATAACTTACCTTGATATCAAAATTAAATTATCATGTTTATTATTGATAATCTAATTATTTTAGATTTTAGAAGTTTTCCAATTATATTTTTCTCAAATTTTCCCAAATCTTGAAAAAAATAAAAAAAAATTCTCTAACCAAAAATAATTTCTCAAAAACATGCTAAACATAAAATAATTAAATAACAATATTGCTCCTCTACAAAACATTAATATTACCCCTCTATAAACTACTTAAAAAAACAATTAATTAAATATAAAAAACCTTTACACATTGACACTAAATATCAATAATAACAACGCATAAATAACTCTAAAAAACATCAATACAAAAAAGATGCTAACGAACTCTTCTTTATTTTATTTTTACATTAATTACTCTCCCCGGACTTTGAAGTGGTCCACTTTGATCACTGTAAAAGAAATTGGATGGATTTTTAATCTCCCCCGACTTTGAAGTCGTCCACTTTGATCACCGTAAAACAAATTGGATGTGATTTTAAAAATCCATGCAACAATCCAAAATTGTAAAATGATAGCTAAAATTCTCTACTCGTTAAATTATTGGATAACATTATTTACATTACGTCTATATGTAATTTCTTTTTTCAATCAAATATTAAATTCTTTTAAAATCAATTTTGATTATTGCATTATAATATTATATGATAACTTTGTACGGTAATGAGAAATGTTTTTGAAAATATTTTTTTTCCTATTAATTAGACTAAGCGAATGTGATAATCATTATAGTTTCTTAAATATAATGCAATGATTAATTAGATTAAGTGAATGTGATAATCATTGTAGTTACTTAAATATAATGCAAGGATTAAATGATGAAAATGTATAATTTAATAACAACATGGATTCATTTAATTCTAGATTTATTTAGAGTTGAAAAGGATTTAACTTTGTGAGGATGTAAATTGCTTTGTGAGTACATTAATTAAAGAAAATTTTGCACTTTAAGAGATTTTATTTCCCTCATCATTTCATAAATCCAAAGTTTAAATGAATTTGTACTGGTACTTAATAATATTATTCATATTTCTATAAATTTCATAATTCTTTATATACAAATATTTTTATTTTTAATTTTACTAAAACATTTTTTAACACCAAGGAAAAATCAACATTTTATTCAAAATAACAAAATTGCATCTTGTATATGCTAAAAAACATTCGATCAAACCAATCTTACCCGGTGCTAAAAAAAAACTCAGAAAGAGAAAAAGACTAACTATTCTTTTCTATCCTTCCTTTTCTCCACTTTTCACCAACCACCCGGGTTGGGAGTTGGAGATACAATGACCTCAAAATCTAAGCTCTTAGATGCGTGAATTCTTTTGGTGTCACTTGCTTCTTTTTCAGAGAAAGCCTTCTCAATCTACTGCTCATGAGTTGTAGCCATTTTTTCTGTGGACAAAACCATCGGATCTACCTACTCCACCCCTCTTTTCTATAATTTCCTAGGAATTGCATTCAACATTATTTGCGGTATTCTCTGGGGAGTCTTATTCCTTTGCTTCAACATCTAGTGGATCTGAGAACTGCCATCCCTTAGAATTTTGGGCTGGTCCTTTTTTCCTTTTGGATCTTTCTTTGTCCGCAGACACGAGTTTTGAAGATATCTGGTTTGAAGACAAATATGACATCTATATGTCATATTTTTGAAATATAGAAACTAATTCCATTACAAATTATTATGAATCAGAATAATGTGATCAGGAAAACCTTTACTAAGGTCCATCTCTACGCAGTCGCAAATCTCGATGAAAGTGCAGACTCCCTTTGAGACTCATTCCACATTGACCTTAAGAAACTTGCCTAAAGAATTGTCAATTCCTTCCAATACTTTGAAATACCAGAAATGAAGGGGCAGATTGTGTAACCTGACCTGAACCAACATTTTGGATACCACCATGGTATTTGCATCAAATCTCGAAAACTATGGGGTCATAAACAAACCTGCACTTCCCCAAAACCATGTCCCCCGTTTAAAACAAAGTCTAGATCTTTTGATGTATCAAATTTGACAATAAAAAATCCCCTTGAACATAGGTGAATATCACAGTTTTCAGTGCAGGAAGAAAATATCTAGTGGTATAAAGCCTCCTTCTTTGGCCAGAAGTCGTTCCATATGCATAAAACTACTTTAGATTCAAACTCGAAATGAAACTCATTTACCTCTGATATGTTTATTGTAAGCACTGGCACTTGATTCATCTGTTCCATAATATAGGGACCCAGAACATTTGGTTGTAGATCAAAAGATTTGTGTATTTTAGTCCTCCCCTTTATTGCACCCTTAAAGGAGGTTGGGCCTTTTAGATTACTAAATCCATGGCTTCCTCCACATAACCTCAGGATTAATATGATGGACGATTCACTTTTAATTCCATAATCCTACAACTTTAAAGCATATTGCAATGATTTCCCTGCAAAAATCAAACTTTGAAGAGGTTCTGGAATCCCCATCTTTTCTTGGATATTTCATTTTAGGTATTTTACCAGATCCCTAGCCCATACCCTAACAATGACTGATTTCCCAGCGAGGGATTTAATGAAAAATTGGAAAGGAGGTTTAACTATCAGATCTGGGGTTTGGTTTTCATTTACACTTCTAATAGCCCCTAGATCAAATCTCTTCATGATTAAAAGATCCATATGTCCAGAAAACTGATTGATGGGAAAATGCCTCCCTTTACTCCCCAACACCATCCTTTTCCAATCGAAAAATGTATTGATCTACCCAGGAACCTTTTTTGTACTGTGAAAAAGGGATCACATACATCTTCTAGCAAGATCTGTATTCGGTGCACAAAAAATACCTGTCCCCCGCCTCTGTGGGAGACATACCAGTGTCCCTGGTGCCCAAAAAAAAAACTCAAAAGTAGAAAAAGACTAATTATTATCTTCTACTCTTATTTTTCTCCAATTTTCACCAATCACATGATTTGGGAGTTGGAGATACAATGACCTCAGAATCCGAGCTATCAGATGCATGAATTATTTTGGTGTCACTTGCTTCTTTTTCAGAGAAATCCTTCTTGATCTGTTGCTCATGAGTTGTAGTAATTTTTTCTGTTGAAAAAACCATCAGATCTACTTGCTCTGCCCCTCTCTTTTATATAATTCCTTGGGAAGCAAATTCAACATTATTTCTGGTATTATCTGGGGAGTCATCTTCCTTTTCTTCAGCATCTGATGGATATGAGAACTGCCATCCCTTAGGCTTTTGAGTTGGTCCCTTTTTTCCCTTCGGATCTTTCTTTGTTTTGTGGACATGAGTTTTGAAGATATCTGATTTGAAGACAAATACGACAGCTAAATGTTGTATTTTTTAAATATAGAGACCGAGTCCACTGCAAATTATTATGAATCAGAATAATGCAATCAGGTAAACCTTTACTAAGGTCCACCTCTATGCAAATACTGGAAAAAGTGTAGATTCCTTTCGAGACTCTTTCCACATCCACCTTAAGAAACTTGCTTAAAGAATTGTCAATTCTTTCCAACACTTTGAAATACCAAAAATGAATGGGGAGATTGTGTAACCTGACCCAAACCATCATTTTGGATACCACCATGGTATTTTCATCAAAGCCCGTAAACCATGGGGTCATAAACAAACCTGCGCTACCCCAAACCCATGGTCCCTCGTTTAAGAAAAAGTCTAGATCTTTTGATGTATCAAATTTGACAATAAAAAATCCCCTTCAACATAGGTGAATATCACAGTTTTCAGTCCAAGAAGAAAAGTTGTAGTGGTATAAAGCCTCCTTCTTTGTCTAGAAGTCCTTAAATCTGCATTCAACTGCTTTGGATTGAAACTCGGAATGGAGTTCATTTACCTCTTGCAGGTTTATTGTAAGTGTTGACTCTTGATTCATCTGTTCCACCATATAGGGACCCAAAATATTTGATTTAGATCAAAATATTTCGATATTTTAGTCCTCTCCTTTACCGCATCCTTAAAGGAGGTTGTGCATTTTAGATTACTAGATCCACGGCTTCCTCCACATAACCTCGGGTTTAATATGACAAACGACTCACTTTTAATGCCACAATGCTACAACTTTAAATCATCTTGCAATGATTTCCCTGCAAAAATCAAACTTTGAAGAGGTTCTGGAATCCCAATCTTTTCTTGGATCTTCCATTTTAGGTCATTTAGCATATCCCTAGTCCATACCATAATAACGACTGATTTCCCAGAGAGGGATTTTATGAAATTTTGGAAAGGAGGTTTCACTATCAGATCTGGGGTTTGGTTTTCATTTACACTTCCAATAGCCCCTGGACCAAATCTCTTCATCATTAAAATATCCATAAGTCCGATCAAACGATTGATGGAAAAATGCTTCCCTTTACTCCCTAATACCATCCTTCTTGAACCAAAACATGTACTGATCTACACATAAACCTTTTTTGTACTGTGAAAAAGGGATCACATACACCTTCCGACAAGATTCGTATTGGGTGCACAAAAAATACGTGTCTCCCACCTACTAGCAACAGACAAAACTAGAAAACCCCCAAAAAAATAAGAAACGCCCCCAACAAGACCTTCAACATCCCTAAAATATAAGGTATCACGAAACTAGAAAGATTTTTGGAGACAAAAGCATTCCCAATGCGCAAATCCAATAGTGAAAATGATAGATCTAACCCAAACAAGGGCTTAGAACCCATGATAACCAAAAAAAAGCTAGATTTGGAGAAAAGGACATCGTTAGAGGCTCATGTCTCCTTACATGAGAAGAGAAAAACCATAACATTAGGAGATCTATGGAATGGAGACGTGTATGGTATTTTGTGCAAGAGGTTTGTCGCTTGAAGGAGACCATCCACGATCGTCTGTATAGAGTTGATCTCCAAAGGTCGAAAATTGTTGCATGAAGTGAAAACAAATAGGAGCTTTGTGGTAGTGAAGCATGTAGCACGGAAAACCCTAACACTTCTCTTTAGAACCTCCTAGCTTTCATGATTGAAACACTTAAAATTTTTCATTGACATATTTTTTAGTTTTTAATGTGATATGTATAACATTGATTATAAAGGTTAGAAAAAAGTGTTCTAGGTAAATACTAAGTTTTTATATGTTTATTGTTTAAATTTATTAATTATATCATTATTATTTAAATTGATTTTACTATCATATGTATATTAAAAAAACATATGTATATTAAAAAAACATATTATAAATTTTTGTTTTTGGAAAAAAAATGTTTATAATTTTATTAATAAAAGGAAAATTATGCAAGGAAAAAATTGAATTAAATTAATTTATTATTTCTGTTAATTTATTTATTTATTATTATTTTTTATCAATTTCTAATTGAGTAGAAATTATGTTTTATTATTATGTTGATAAGTATGTTTAATTATCAATACTTATTAAGTGGATGATATAGATTTAACCTTCATGGAATATGTCAGAATATTCACTAATTCACAAATCAAGGATTAATTTTTATCTCTAAGTTAGTTATGATCCTCTAATAAATTGATCTCAAATTAAATAATTAAAGAAAATTTGATATCAACACTTGTCATATTGAACATGTGGTATTGATAAACCATGATAGTATAACAAAAGCTATTTACAAGTTAGAAAATTTCATGGTAGACTCGAGTAACTCTTCATGTTACAATATTGTTTAACTCATATTTTAGTTATTTTTATAAATAATAATAATCAAAGTTTAAAATAAAGTTATAATTCAGTGATTTTTTATGGATTTTTATTTTTTATTTTATTTTATTTTATTTTATTTTTTATATGGTATTGTCAGATGTATTCGTGGGGTAAGTTTTTTTTATGCATATTAACATTTATGAATCATTTTATTTAATTTATTTTTTCATCTAACATTTCATTTTATATACCACTGCAACATCTCTCCCATAGTTAAAAAGTTATGAAGCATCTCAAGGAAAAATATATAATGTTAGCTATTAACTCTACAGACTATACATACCAAAAGAAAAAAAGAAAAAAAAGAAAAAACCATATATACATACATAAGTAAAGAATCATTCAAAATGCACTTGAATGTTTAGAAAATTACATTAATGCATCAATAATAATTAAATGGCTCATGATAAGCATGCACTTCCTTCATCATACATGTCTTTTATTAAAATTTAAAAAATCATTAAAAATATATAGTTAAAATAATATGTAACAACATTCTTAACCATGGAGATTTATCCTCCACTTTACAATGAAGATTATTAATATGTAAATAGATATTGTTACAACACCATGGATCAATATCATGGATTATCAATACCACATGTCTAAAAAATCAACTATCACTCATTTTCTATAACACAACCTCATATTACTAAATTTTTTAATTAATGAATATAATTTAAAATATAAATAAGAATAAAACATAAACGGTTTGAAAGTAAATCATAAATCCCAATCTTTTATTTATAAATAAATACAATTATTTAGAAAAATTTAAATGCTCTTATTCATCTTAATAACATTGATAATTAAAAATGTTGAAAATCGTTTTCCAAAATAAACGACCCTACCAAAATAAAAAGAACACACCTATCATCATTACAGAAAAAATGCCCTGCTTTCTATGGGAATTGAGAAGAGACAGCCAGCGGTTCAGATTTTAGACAATTAACCATGTCAACAACTACGTTCATCGGCGGCCTGAGATTGGGAGCAGATCGACTACAAAGTGTGGCAATCTCCATTATCTTCACAATTTCATCCTTCACGTTTTTATAATCACTGTTACTTATCAAATCCTTGTCAATTATTTCATCAATCCTCCATTCCTGCGCCATCTTCGCAGCCCATGCAGTGATATGCACAAATTCTTCATCGTCGTCTTCTACCGCTGGAGGCTTTCCGCTTACCATCTCAAACAACACCACTCCCAAGCTATACACGTCTTTCTTCGTTGATGCTTTCACTACATACCCACATTCTGCACAAAACATTAATCTTCGGAGTTTATGAGTATTCGCATGACATGGAATATGATTTACTAACATAATAATAACAATAATTCGTGGATTCATTCAGCGTTGTAAACAGAAAACAAATGGAGATTTAGGACCGGGCGCAGTGTAGCCCAGAGTCCCTCCCAAAAGAGAATTTGATTCAGAATCCACTGATGGGTTTTTCAGTAGCCTGGCAAGCCCAAAATCTGCGATGTGTGCTACATATTCATCATCCAGCAATATGTTGGCAGACTTTATGTCGCAGTGAATTATTGGAGGTTCGCAGTCGTGGTGTAGATATTTGAGTCCCTTTGCCACGCCCACTGCAATGTTTTACCGAGTCCCCCAGTCCAGCCTCTGATTAGGACGTTTCGATGCTCCGCCCAGATATTCCCACAATGATCCATTGACCATGTAGTCACACAAAAGAACTATTAGCTCATTCATTCCATCATGCTCTGTTATCAGGTCCCGATGACGCAGGATGTTTCTGTGATGGGCGTTCTTCAAGGATTCAATCTCGTGCCTCAGACTGCGATATCCATTATCGTCTACTTTTAAGCACTTGGCTGCGAGGATTTTGTCTCGTCCTAGAATAACGACCTTGTACACCATGCCGGATGTGCCAGAGCCGATGACGTAATCATCGCTGAAGTTCTCAGTAGCTTCTGCTATATCTCTGTATTTGATTATACCTCGCCCATCTGCCGAATTAATACCCACTGTAGCATCTTCATTGTTCTGTCGCTCCTTCCTCGACCTTGATATTTTTATCATGTACGTCAGCGCAAGGCTGAAAATGATTATGGTCCCAAAACAGGCGATGGTAATCCCCGCCACTGGCACCGAGCTTATTCTTTTCTTATTATGCGCAACTTCTGCATCGGAACAATTCTTGGTTGTCGGAGGTCCACAGAGACCTGGATTTCCGTCAAATCCATTCTGCGGACCTTGTAAAAATTTCCTCAATGAAGGAATGCTCCCTGTAGAAAGGTTGAAAGAGAAATTGAAATGATCCAGGCTCCTCATGTCTAGGAAAGACTGAGTAATCTGACCGGAGAGCTGATTATGGGAGATGTCCAAGGATTCAAGTAACATCAAGCTTCCAGTCTGAGGAGGAAGAGATCCTGAAAGATTGTTCCAGCCTAGATCTAACCCATATATGAGAGTGTTTGCTAGCATTGCCAACTCCAAAGGAATGGTCCTGCTCAGTTTATTTCTCGCTAGGTATAGCTCGCCTAATTGTCCTCAATTCCCCAATGAACCGGGGATCCTTCCTGTCAGTGCGTTTACGCTCAAATTTAATTTCTCCAGCATCTGAAGGTGACCAACTGCTGCCGGTATGCTGCCTTCCAACGTGTTTGCGTTGAGATTTAAAACCTCTAGATTAATTAAATTTCCTATTTCTGGAGGAATCGTTCCAGTGAGATTATTGCGGCTCAGATCGAGTTTTCCCAGTTTTCTCAAGTCTCCTACTTCAGCAGGAATGACGCCGCAGAGATTATTGTCCGCGAGCAGAAGATTAGTAAGGTTCTCCATCTGTCCTACGGAAGACGATATACTTCCATGGATTTTGTTATGAGAAATCTCAAAGTAATTCAAGTTGGAGAGCTTAGAGATGTTACTCGGTATGAAGGCCGTGAAGAGGTTGTTCTGCAGGCGGACGCGTTGTAGTGAGATGCAGTCTTGTAGAAGGCCGGTGATGTTCCCCTCCAGGCGATTGTCGAAGATGGCAAGCTGGGTCAACGACCTACGGCTGCACAACCCTGAAGGAATGGATCCGTTCAGTCCACTAGAAAACGATTCCAGGTACTCCAAGTAGCTGAAGCTTCCAAGTCTAGAAGGCAGCGGACCTTCGGAGTTGTTATCATAGAGATACAACTTTGTCAGAATGGGAAGACGGCCGATTCCTTGAGGCAAAGTGTCTTCAAACTTATTCTCTGATAAATCTAGCTGCTGCAGGCTTGTAAGATTGGAAAAACATGAGGGGATCGAGCCAGACATGTTATTGGAAGCAAAGGACGAGTGTTTCAAAATATTTAGCCAGCCCATTTCATTTGGTATAGTCCCAATCAGATTATTGGTAGATGCATCAAACGACTCCAATTTTAGCAGTCCGCTGAAAAATCCTGCAGGAATTGAGCCTGTAATATGGTTCTCATAAAACCGTAGATGTCTCAGGTTTTCCAACCGAGCTATCTCCCTTGGTATCGTACCATCTAACAAGTTCTTGTAAACAGAAATGGTTTCAAGGCTGTTGCAGTTGCCGATAGAACGAGGGATAGTACCCGTCAAATTGTTGCCGAACACAGACAATGTAACAAGATTTTTCAAATTCCCTATTTTCCAAGGAATCCTTCCTCACAATCCTGATTCTTTCAAGATCAAAATGCGTAGTTTAGTGTGTTGGAACTACTACACACCTACATGCGGAATCTTAGTTAGAGCATGGGACTACATGGAAGATTCCTTCTGCATGATTTACTCCTTGATTTGCTCCTTCTTTAACTTTGCAACTGGTTAGTTCTTCTGCATGATTTAATCCCTGATTTGCTCCTTCTTTCACTCCGCAACTGGCTAGTTCTCTCTGGAACTTTTTGTAGGTGTTGAGTCTTCTCATTGATCACCACTATGGTGCATTACCTTGGGATGTTCACCCAGTAATGCTATAACATGAGTGTTGTAACCTATTTTCTAATGAATCATTCTTTTCTTCTTTCGATTTTCTTTTAGTGTTTTTGCTCTACAAAGTTGTGTGTTCAACCTTTACTAGCTAGATTCATCTGTGCAGGTTTTCTAACACATTTCCATGGTATCAGAGCCCACAGGTTGTTAGATAAAAGGCATACCAATACTTTATTTTGCAGATATTACAGCTTGGAGATCGAAGATCGACAGAAAAATGGAGTTTCCCAAAACATCGATCCTAACATCGTACAACTATCACGAATGGAAGGACCAAATGGCTCGATACCTTCGTCAAAAAGGGTTGTATAGGATTACCATGGCTGCAGAAGTGGAACCCACTTCAGCCATAGAGAAATCCAGGTACCTCAACCGCATGGATGAGGCCCATGGATCCATATGCATGTGCATCTCCCCAGAGTTGCAATTTCATCTATCTGCCTGCAATACTCCCAATGAGATTTGGAAAAAGGTTGAAGAACTCTACGGGAAACAGGATGAGATGAAAGGACATCTGCTCAAAGTGGAGCTGCTATCATTGGATCCATGGAACTATGAAAGAATTCAAGACTTCTTCACCAAATATAATGATCTATTGCTGCAACTCAAGGGTTGTGGAATTGACAAATTCAAGGAGGAGAGTCGCCAAGTTCTCTCTATTATGTCAAAGCTCAGACCGAAATACTCCGTCTTTGTGTCTACATTTTATTCAGTAAGGTTTGCAACAAGTAAATCATACACTATGCATTCTCTCAAAGAGTTCATGGAGTCCCTTACTTTTGAGCAAGATAAACTCATTGGCATGGGGAAAATCAAACCTCCAAAAGCACATGCACTTGCTGTGCATGATGGCAGCCACAATAAAAATCATAGATCTGATTTAAATCAGAAAAATCAGCAGCGAAAAGACAAGGGAAAAGCGTATTCCCATCCAAAGAAGGAAGGGTACACCAAGCCCTTCAATGACTCCTCCGGCTCAAGAAATGAGAAAGGGAGGAAAGGAAACATATGCACCTACTGTCAAAGAGGATTCCATCCAGAATCCTCTTGCATGAAGAAACAAATTGACCAAATGGCAGAAATCCTTCAAAAGCACAACCTTGGAGACCACATCCCTCACGGCGCCAAAAAGAAAACTGAGGATCCGCCACACGGGAAAGGTAACAATTTTCATGCTTTAGTTGCAATTAATTCTTCCCCTGATGCATGGATTATAGATTCTGGTGCATCACATCATATGGGCTGCAAAGGAAGTCTATTCCTTTTTGGATGCATGCAAAGGACCTCCCATCCTCATGGGAGATGATTTACCTATTGAGGTCACCGGAAAAGGTAGAGTGGAAATTTTACACGGAAGCTTTGAAGATGTTCTTCATGTTCCAAAACTTTCGGTAAACCTGCTTTCAGTTTATCAGATCACTCATTTTGGCACCGGAAAGAGAGTGCAATTCACTCCAGATGCAGTGAACATATATGACCTACATAGCAGCTCCAAAATTGCAACCGTGAGGTAAACAATGGAGCCAGACTATATACATTTTCTGAATTTATTGAATCTGAATCCTCCTTATTGCTTACACATGCTGATGATAGTAATAGGCTTTGGCACGAGAGGTTTGGTCACTTAAATTACAGATATATGCAGCAGCTAAGCAAGCATGAGATGGTGGAAAGCTTGCCAAATATCAGTTTCTCCAAAGGAGTTTGTGAAGGGTGTGTCCTTGGCAAACATCCTAGAGAAAAGTTTGACACTGGCAAGACTCACAGAGCATCCTCTCCTCTAGATCTGATCCATAGTGATCTCATGGGGCCTTTTCCTAGTCCTTCCATCAACAAAGCAAGGTATGTGCTTACATTTATTGATGATTTCTCACGGTATACCTGGGTGTATCTTCTCAGGAACAAATATGAAGTTTTTGCACACTTTGAAGATTTCAAAGCACTAGTTGAGACATAGTCAGAGAAAAAGATCAAAGCCCTCCGTACAGACAATGGGGGGGAATATGTTAACACAGCCTTCAGAACCTTTGTCTTGAGTTTGGCATACAATTGCAGTACACAGTTCCATACACTCTGCAACAGAACAGAGTTGTTGAAAGAAAGAACCGATCTCTCAAAGAGATGGCTTCCTGCATGTTGCATGCTAAGTCACTGCCTCATAAGCTATGGGCTGAAGCACTTAATTGTGCTGACTACATCCAGAACATATCTCCTCATAGGTTTGTCAAGGATCAGACCCCCCTTTGAGGCCTGGAGCGGCACTAAACCAGAGGTCACCCACTTCCGTGTTTTCAGCTCCCAAGCATGGGCCAGGATCCCCTCTAAAAAGAGGAGAGCTCTTGATCCATAGAGCATTGAGTGCATATTTGTTGGATACCATGATGGTGTGAAGGGATACCGACTCCTGATTTTCTCTACGGACAAGCTCACCATTGAGCGAAGTGTCAAATTTGAGGAAAGTCTCTTGCATGCACCTCAATTGCCGCATGCGGACACCTTTTATCTACCTCATGTCTGAGATGATGACTCAGTACACTCAGATGTAGATACAGAGCATGCAGATGCCGCGGTAGAGCATGCAGATGCAGAGACAAAGTCTTTAGATACAAATCCAATGCATGCATATGATGATCCACATCCAAGCTCAGATCGGGCTTCCAGCAGTGAATCAAATTCCCTTGTCATAAATCAAAGAACAGGGAGCTTACATGAGATATATGCACAATACCACCCAGCTACTAGAAATGGTCTTGGAGGGGATAATTCTGATCTGCAGAGGACTAGCTCAGAGTTTATTGAGCCTCCTCTTGTCCTCACTGCCACTGAACCATCGCCATCCTGGCATTGTCATTTGGTTTAGTCTTCTAATCCACAGTCTTATGCTGAGGCTGCTGAGCATCAATCTTGGGAGTTCGCCATGGAGGAGGAGTATAACTCCCTACTCGAGAACCAGACCTGGGATTTGGTCCCCCTTCCTTCAAGAAGGAAACTTGTCCTATGCAAATGGGTCTATAGGACCAAGAGTGTTGCAGATGGGCAAATCACCAGACAAAAAGCAAGGCTAGTAGCCAAAGGCTTCTAACAAGTGCATGGCATTGATTATGCCGAGACCTTTGCTCCAGTAGCAAATATGGATTCCATACACCTTACACTTGCCATTGCGACTGCCCAGGGGTGGGAAGTACATCAGATGGATGTGAAGAATTCATTTCTTCACAGAGACCTATCTGAGGAGATCTACATGGAGCAGCCACATGGTTTCATTCAGGATTCATCTTTGGTCTGCAGACTGAAGAAATCTCTCTACGGCCTTGAGCAGGCCCCGAGAGCTCGGTATGCGAAGATGGATTCTTTTCTCTTATCACAAAACTTTGAAAGATGTAAGTCTGATCCAAATGTTTACATGCTTAGGACACGTGATTCTCTTCTTATCTTATTTTTGTATGTGGATGATCTCCTAATCACCAGTAGCTCGGCTTCAACCATTGCTACAGTCAAGTGGGCCTTGCATGATAGGTTCTTGATGACGGACATGGGTCCATTACACTTCTTTCTTAGTCTTGAGATCAGCCAGGATGCCACAAGCATCAAACTCTCTTAGGCTAAGTATGCATGGGATCTCCTCGAGAGATTTCACATGATTGACTGCAAGCTAGCACCGACTCCTTTTCTGTATGGGGTCCGCCTTGAGGATGGAGGTGACACTCCATTAGTTGACAAAACTCTCTACTGATAGCTAGTGGGGAGCTTATTGTACCTCACCCACTCCAGACCAGATCTCTCATATGCAGTAGGGGCAGTTTCTAGATACATGCAGGAGCCGCATGAGCTCCACTGGAATGCTACCAAGCGCATCCTCCGATATGTGCAGGGCACCATCACCTTCGGGATTCACTATTCAGTAGGCACTGCATTGAATATCCTTTGCTTCACAGATTCTGATTGGGCGGGAGACAACATTGATCGCAAGTCCACCTTCAGATATTCACTCAGTCTAGGATCTGGCCCTATCTATTTGTCGAGCAAGAAGCAGGCTGCTATTGCTCTCTCTTCAGCTGAGGCCGAGTACAGAGGAGTAGTCAACATCACCATTCAGGCTCTATGGCTACAACACTTCCTCACTGAGTTGGGCATCCAGTTCCACCAGCCCATTGTCATCTGGTGTGACAACCAGAGCACTCTCAAATTTTGTAGGGATCTAGTATAGCAACAGCAGATGAAGCATATAGAGATCCATATGCACTACATCAGAGACTTAGTACATGATCGGGTCATTGATTTGCAGTTCTGTCCTTCAGCAGAACAGACTGCATACATCTTCACCAAGACATTCACTGAGCAGAAGTTTCACTCTCTGCGTGATCGTCTTGGAGTGAACGACACAGTTGCTTAGCAACTGTCTTTTCTTCGTCTTTTCTTTTGATTACATCGTATTTGAGGGGGGGGTTTTCCCACGAGGTTTTCCCTCTTTCCTCGATTTTTAATACAAGTTGCATTGTATTTTGGGTGACCATTGGCCTTAGTTGCCAGGGCCCATTTTCTATTTTTCCCCATAGTGGTGTTCAGGTGGGGTGTTGGAACTACTACACACCTACATGCGGACTGTTAGTTAGAGCATGGGACTACATGCAAGATTCCTTCTGCATGATTTACTCCTTGATTTGCTCCTTGTTTGACTCTGCAACTAGTTAGTTTTTCTGCATGATTTACTCCCTGATTTGCTCCTTCTTTCACTCCACAACTGGCTAGTTCTCTCCGGAACTTGTTGTAGGTGTTGAGTCTTCTCATTGATCACCACTATGGTGCATTACCTTGGGATCTTCACCCAGTAATTCTATATCATGAGCATTGTAACCTATTTTCTAATGAATCATTCTTTTCTTCTTTCGATTTTCTTTTAGTGCTTTTGCTCTGCAAAGCTGTGTGTTCAACTTTTGCTAGCTAGATTCATCTATGCAGGTTTTCTAACACATTTACATAGTGTAATTTCCTATTTCAGGTGGTACAGAGCCATTGAAGTAGTTGGACTCTGCCCTAATGGTATCGAGATTGGCAAGCCTTCCCAGAGACGATGGCATGACACCACTGAGTTTATTTGTATTTAATGATAGAGTAGTTAGGCTTATGAGATTACCCAGTTTAGATGGAATAAAACTAGAAATATCATTGGTACTAATATTCAGAACGGTAAGAAGGCTGCAGTTCCCGATATCTAGAGAAATGAAGCTTGTGAAGGAATTGTTAGCGAGATTGAGTTGACAAAGCTGAGAGTAGTTGGCTATTTGACCAGGAATAGCACCCGACAAGTTACTGCCTGAAATATCGAGCTTCTGCAAGGCAGGCATCTTTCCTATTGCACTGGAAAGACGTCTAGACAGACCTCTATTTGGTAGGGAAATTGAAATAACCTGCCTTACATGGGTGCTTCACTGCACACCTTCCCACTTACATGGATCCACATCGGAGGAGCTGTCGTTTGTCCAGCTTGAAAGAGCATTCTTTGAAACCACAAAGGATGACTTGATTTCTAAAAGGGCAGCTCCATCTGCCGATAGAGCGTTAATGCAGCAAATGAGTGTAGGTAACTTGCCAAAATACTGGAAAATATTGAAAAATAGAAATGCTATGAGACACATAAAATTATATCCTTGCATTTTCATCCTACTCTATTGCATGGGTCATGAAATTGGAAGAGGAGGACGAATTGGGTTACTGAGTATTAAGTGAAACTTTAAGTAAAACTAGAAGAGGACGACGAATCGGGTTACAGGGTATTAGGTAATATACTGGCCAGAGCAGTAGTATTTCATTCATACCATTGAATAGATATACATGTCGTCTTTGACTAGAAATTTTTTACTACTATTCAAAGGCAGAGTATGATAATTTAGGAACTGGTTAGATATTGGTCTTTGACCTGAAAACAACTTTAACTATCTCTCAGACGATACAAAATCCTGTCATTGACCCGAAAAAACTTTGACTCTATCTCTCATGCCTTCCAAACATGTGTGAGAAAGTAGATGTTACGAGTATAATGCATATTTTTTTTTTTCAATTTGGTGGTAAAAATGTGTTTTTGATAGTGTAAATCAATTCAATATTTTAAAAAATCTCTAAATTTTTTTATTTTTTATAACATTATAAAAATCTTAAATCTTCACAACTGTAATATAAATTTAATAAAAATTCTGTCAAATTTTATGAAAATCTAAATTTCCGTAATTTTCTAAACAAATTTAAACTACATTAGGCTACTTCTTCTTCTATTAAATTATGTTTTTTTTTAAGATAATTTTTTTAAATTTCTTTTTAAATATCAAAATGGTTGTTTCAACAATTAAAAAGGTAAATGATACCATTTATTAATTTTAAGTTTAGGATAAGGTAGAAGATAAAAAAATTATGAAATATTTTTAAATATTTAAAATAAGTATTATTACAGGGATGTTAATGTTATTAAAAATAATAAGAAATGAGTCTTACAAATAAAGTTTCACAATATTTGGCAATGGGGAACAAGGCCATATAGCTAGCGTTCCTTGCCGCTTAGTTTAATTATTGAATTTTGAAAAGTATGAATTAATTGCCACATTTAAACAAATGTTGCATTCTAGATACTCTTGCTTGGTTTAATTATAATTAAGTTAGAGTAAAAAACAATGAAGACATATATGAATGGAGGAACAAAGTCGACAACATATATGAATGGAGGAACAAAGTCGACCTTATACATTATAACATCGGGGTTTAATTTGATTGGCATTTTTGTTAAGTATGCCTTTGCACATAATATTTAAAATACCCCTTTTCCCTATAGCAAATATTTTGCACAATATATTTAGAATACCTTTCGAGCTTCACAAATCTCACTTGACAAAAAATTTCTTTCTCGTAATTTCATGATTTACTCAAAATGGTTAATGTAAATGTATTAAAATTTAAAAACTTATAGTAAATGTATTAAAATTTTAGAATTTTATAAATTTAATGCATAATTAAGAAATGAAAAGAATAATCAAATCATTTTTTTTAACTTATTAAATATAAAATGATGACCAACTAAACACACTAAGGAATTTTCCTCTGATATTCCCCTCAATTCATACGTTACTTTGGAAGATACATATGTTACATATTTCACTGTTTCAGAGAGCATACAAAGGGAGTTGGAATATAATAACATACAACCCGCGTTTAGTTGAAAGTAGAAATTTCAAATGTCAACATGTTGATGATTCTGAATGCGTAGAAGGGAAGAGACCAACAAGACAGGCAAACAATCGGCAACTTCTAGCTGCTGAAGTCATCATATGCAGGAGAAGTTATATTGAAGCATATTTTAAAGACATTTCGAGTTTTTTTTTTTTGTGCATTCTGCAATCAACAAGGATTTTTGGTTTGTGTGCACAATCTGCGAGCAACAAGGGCAAGGAGATGTGACAAATCGCATTGAATTGCAAGTCTCTCAACTCCAATCGTGGAACTATGATTATAGAATAAGGTTTCAACCCAATTAACCAATCAAAAAAAATAAATTAATTAAAAATAATAAAAAAATAAATTAATTTTTTCTATAATGTTAACATTATAACATGGGTTTAATTTATGGTCAATGCTAGAACTAATTGGATGTCAACGCATTTCTGAATGCGTATATCCACTGCTGCAGCTGGAGGGATAATAACTCCTACCTTTAGCAAAAGATGTCATTTTTATTACCAAAGTTTGGAAGTTTTTAAATTGGTAAATACTTTTATACCTCTTTAATTCAAAATTATTTATTTATAACTATAAAAAACTTTTATATCAAAATTATGTTAAAATATTAAATATTAAAAAATAATTTTACTAGCCTTACTTTGCCTAACTAAGATAAACTATAAGGAGATATAAAAATATAAATCTATCCCAATTCACATATAGAATTGTATATATTAAAATTCTATGAATATATACAAATATAAATCCATCCTAATTCACATATAAAGTTGTATATTTCTATTATTATTTAACTTATACTTATCATTAAAATAAAATTTATTTTAAATGAAATTGCATTATTTAAATTTATATTGCTAAATTATGAATATTCATTTCATCGACATACATAGTACTAGGCACACTAAAGAAATTAACTTAAAAAAATTATGAAAAATTTAAGACACTACTAAAAAATGGTTATATTAAATTGACAACTAACATGTACACCAAAGAAATTAACTTGAAGAAATTATAAAAAATTTAAAACATTATTAGAAATTGGTTATATTAAATTGACAATTTTTTATTTAAGAATAATGAAAATATTATATCAAGTAAAAGATAAAAATTTATGTCCTAGTGTTTTGTTTTTACTAAAAACAATTTAAAAGAAACCTAATAAGGCCCATGTATATATACAACTGTGCATTATTTTTATTTAATTTTATGGTTTTATTAAAAAGATCTATCCAAGTTTTTGTGTTTGATAATGTGAGCCATGGTTTTTATCTGTTGACACTAAGTCATGTGTGAATTGATCTAAGGTATTTACAATGGAACCTACGTGTAGGGGTCTTATCAATTTTTTTTTATTAATATTAAATATAAAACAAGTACATAAATAAAAATATTTTTTAAATAATAGAGGATACACTATAATAATTATAATACACATGGCATGTCATTAGAGTTCAAATTGATATAATGAGAGTTGTACAAATTGTACACATGTCATTTTTACATTTTTTTTTTTTAATTTATATTTCTTAAATTATTTTTTCATCTGACAATTACAAAATTAATCCCATAAAAATTATTTATTCAATACTTTACACCAATGAGAAAATGGAATTTTTGAATTTAAAAAAAAATACAAAAAAAATTGTGAAAAATAAATTTAATATGATATTTTTTTAGAAACTTTATAAAACTTTGAAATATTTTTGTAAAACAAAAAGTCAATGCATTTTTCAGTGTAAAATGATTACAAACTATTTTTGTTTATGGTACATAATAATTAATATATAATGTTATTTTTCAAATTATTAATATTTATTCTACATAGTAATTATTTATATAGTATATAGTAGTTAATGATAGAGTACACAAAAGTCAATTCTTGCCATCATTACACAATAAGAGGGGAGACATTTCAACCAATCATATTAGAGATAAATATAAATAAATTTTATTTTAAAATAATAAATTTAATTTCATAATGTTAAACTTTAGATAGATTTTAAATTTTATTAGTCAAAGAAAAACTAATAGCAAGTCAATAAAAAACTGAATAAATTATATCTTGCCAATTGCAGGTATAATAAGTCAGAACAGTGAGAAATTGATGATATATAAAACTAAACTAAGAAAATCACAATTCTCTACTCAAGTTAAAATTGAAGTTTGGTGTGGTTGATATGCTTTATTTTGTACAAGTTCATATCCAAAACATAATTGTTATCTCGAACAAAATCATTAATGTATTTTTCTATGGTATAGAGGATTACTATGCATTATCTCGCTCTATTTTGTACAAGTTCATATCCAAAACATAATTGTTATCTCGAAAAAAATCATTAATGTATTTTTCTATGGTATAGAGGATTACTATGCATTATCTTTATTATGAGCTTGACCAACCTAATACAAAATCAAGTGCGTGTTCCAAAAGAGTTACATTTAAATATTTATTATTTTATTTTTTGGTGTTTTTTAAATATTTATTATAGTAAATTTGATACCATGAACTACGCACTTAGTGTTTGAAAGTCCAACAAATGTTTCAAAATAATAATAAATTTTCATATACGACATTATAATTATTTCATGACTTATAATAAAAATACATATAACATTATCGATGTAATAAAGTAAATATGAATCAACATGTTTGATACTATTAGAAAGATGAAATATGTGAGCAAGAAAAAAGAGAGGTGATGTCATTTCCTTGGGTCTATTATTTGCATTTTAAAGTTTCATTGAGTCGCACATTCATGACTATTAATCTTCGTATTAAGTTTCCAATGTCATGTTACTATATACATGCATAATCCATGACTAATTCTTTTAGAATTTTGCAAAACTAAGAGTGTCCAAGAAAAGACAATAAAGGAAATGAGATTATGGCAGGTATAGGATTTGAATACATTAGTATGGAAATTAAATGTGATGTCAATTATCATATCGATACAAGTTGAAAATCAACATAATACATGGATTTAAGTGTTAATAGTGGAGCACAAGCGAGACAAAACAAAAACTAGTAGAAAATGCTTCATGCCATATTCAACTCATTGTATTGATTTGAGGATCTGAATTTATAGTACATTAATTCGATCATTTGATATCTCATTAAAAACTGAATAGTGTATCATTACAACAACTCATCAAAGATAAGGTTTACAACTCATATCTATATATTGTCTTCATCTTTGTGATTATCTAGGGACTCATGGTATAACATTCCCCCCCTCAATCACAAGTACGAATAATTTTACTAATAACTTTTTTCATCTTCAATCTAAAATTGTTGAACTAAGTTTAATAAAGATATCACAAAAAAATTTCGAGTATCTGAATATCTTAAAGTGAGCAACCGTTATGTCTAAACATTCTCAATTAAAAACTGAAATGATTATTGATTGTTTGTTGAGGATACCAGTTGCTATGCTAGAATTCCCAAATGATGATTTAATTTTAATCAATTGATTATAATTCAAATCTTGACATTGATATCTAATATTCCCCCCCCCCCCCCCCCCCCCCCCCCCTCCTATTAGGTGCAAGGCAATAACTTTGACCACTAGCCATCTTCTCTTCAGTTGGTGGTTTTTCCGATTTACTTCATTTGGTGGTTTTTGTTTATTGAACACTAACCATCTTCCATTGATCTTGGTTGTTTCTAGTTTACCATTAAGCATTTTGACTTGAACATTGTGGTGATTTTGATGACCACTAACCAATTCAATTATAATATATGTGATGGTTTCTCATTTATCACTAACCATCTTCATTTAAATAATGTGGTGATTTTTTATGGCAACTAACCAATTTGATTTGAACAATATGTTGGTTTTTGGATTAACAGAAACCATCTATACCTCAATAATTTACTTCCCTTCCCCGACCCTCGCCCACCCCACCCCTTTAAAGGTGTAATGGAGTCTTTTTCTATCATTTTTCTCTCCCACTTGAAGTGTGTAGAGTACAATTTTTTGACTTTAGAGTACATATATAATTATATCTAGGTTATGTCTAGACTCATCTAGAACATGTTATGTCTAGAATCATCTATAACATTGCTTTTTGGCTTCTTGTTTTTTCCTTTTCTTAACTTTTTATATCTTTACCTCTGTCTTGGCTCAATGGCAAGTCTTATGCAAATTTTTTCGATGTAGATTCCATCTCTGAGAATTTATCTATCCATAATCAACTATCTTCTTAATCTACTTTTGCATTAAAAATTTTCATGATAGGTGATTTGTGTTCCCATAATGAAAAAAAGTATCAAAATAAAAACATTAACTCTCCATGTGACCAAATCATTGAGAATGTTGTCATTTATTTTCAAAATTATGGACATCTTTAAGAAATATTACAGTCACAAGTTGAACTAGTTTGGAGTGATACAAAGTATGCAATTTGTTTCCTTTTTCATATCCCAAGCCATGTTGATTTCTTTTGAATGATGTCACTTTCCATGGTGTGACAAACATCTTCAAAACCTTTATTTTTCCTTTTACTTCTTCAAATTCACATTAGTTGTTTTTGTTGTTAACATTCTTACTACTTCTTATGCCATATGTTGAATCAATTCACTACATGATTTCATATCCATCGAGTAATTTGGATCACAGTGAACATCAACCACCTCTATCATGTCTTGTGTGTTACAAGTTGCATGAAGTTGTTGCATAATCCTTCACTACAACAAATCCCTATGATTAGTGCCCCTTTTTACTTCTTTTTCTGCATATAGAGCCCATTTTTGGTGCTATTTGCATCCATTTATCAAATATGGTGCAAAACTTGACACAAAATTTGCATCGAGTTTTGCACCAAATCTTACACCAAGTTTAGCATAAGGTATTGCAATAGGTTTTTCACCAGGTTTTGCACCAAATTTTATGCCAAGTTTCGTGTCATCCTTTGCACCAGGTTATGTTCCAGGTTTTGCATCAAGTTTGGCACCTAATTTTGTTTGACATACTTTTGCATCCTCATTTGTATCCACTTTTTGCACCTACACTTGCATCAACTTTTGCATTGACTTTTGCACCCTTTTTTGCATCCTTTTTTAAATCATTTTTTGCATCCCTTTTGCGCCAAATTTTACATTGCGTTTTGTGTCTATTTTTGCATATAATTTTGCATCTACTTTTGTTGCATCCACTTTTCCATCTTGTTTTACATCCATATTTACATCCTCTTTTGCGTCTATTATTGTGCCAACTATTGCATCTAATATTTTTGTGCCACAATTGGCGCCTATTTTGGCACCTCCTTTTGCACCCACTTTTGATTATAAATTTTCATCCACGTTTACATCTTCATTTGTGTCTAGGTTTTCATCAACTTTTACATCTATTTTTGCATCCCTTTTTGTATTGTTGGGTCCCTATAATACTAGTGATTACCCCATTACTATTGTAGTTATACCCCTTATTTATATTGTTGTGCCCCCATTACCCCCATATTGTTATTAATGTGCCCATAGAATCCCTCTATTGTTATTTTTGTGGCTTTATATTATTATTGTTAGGTCGGCTGGATTATATTGTGACTCCTTAGACTCCTATATATAGAAAGGAGGTTTTGTCATTTGAATCATCCAAGAATTGTTCATTTATGTAATGTAAAGGAGGTTGCCCCCTCGAAGAGGCTGAATTCTAAGGCGTGGATCTCTCTTTTCTATCTTTTTGTGAGCTGGTTTCATAACATTTGGTATCAGAGCTTTGGATTCTAGGGTTTCGCTGCTCCAAACAGGTCATCGTGGAATTTTCGCTATAACTTTTTTTCTGTGACGTTTCAGAAGTCGCAAAAAAAAACCCATTTGAGAAAAATCGTGCTGAACCTTGGGTCCGAATTTCAGAGCTTTTCGCGCGATATTTTCGGAGATATGATCTGAGGAAGTTGGTCTTTTTGCAGACTCCTGAATTACATTCAAAACAGGTGACCTGGGGAAAATCGTCATAACTTTCTTTCTGAGCATCAGATTGAAATTTTGTAAGAAGGTACAGAAAGAGGACGGACTGTAGTTTTTTTATATATTTTTCAGAGTCAAAGGTTGAAACAGTGACACGTGGCACTTCATACAAGTTCGCTCTACTGAACTAGTCTATAATCAAGTCACTGTGGGAGATTGTGCATAACTCTTTCTTGGAGAATCCAATTTGGTTCAGACTAGTGGCATTGGAAAGAGGACACAGAAGGCTACTACAGGTCACAATTTCAGAACTGGATGATTCGAAATTACAGAGATACATCAGATTCAATATCAGGCTTCTACAAAGTAAAAAAGGTGTGTAGTTTTTATTTTTTATTTTTGCATAAGCTTGGTTTGAAGGAATTCAAAGGGCATAGTAAAGCATTATTATCGGTAACTGATGCCCCGAGGAAAGAAAATGCAAACACCTAGTAAGGAACCTGAAAGCTCTAGCATGACTCATGAAGAAGAGGAAGAAATGCTACATGATATATCAAAATTACAAGAACAAGTGCAACAAATGTCACGCTCACAAAAGCTAACAGAAGCTAAGATAAATGGCGTGGAATCTAAGATAAAAGGCATGGAAGCTAAGATGGATGATTTGAAGATAGATTTGAAGACAGATTTGAAGAAAGACATGGCAAATTTGAAGACAGATTTGAAGACAGACATGGCAGATTTGAAGACAGATTTGACAAATTTTCTACAAGAAATACTTACTAATGGTGAAAAGGTAGTAAAGGAAACTCATGATGAGAACAAAAGAAATGTTAATCATGATTCCATAGACTCTAATGTTGGATCGAAGACCCACCATATTCCAAAAATCGATATGAGGAAGTTTGATGGCAAGGATCCCGCCACATGGATATTACAGATGGAGCAATTCTTCGATCTCAATAATGTGCAAAACACACAAAAGGTACGTATGGCAACTTTATATTTGGAACCAAATCAGTTTGTATGGTATCAATGGCTTTGCTCTCGTAAACAATTTATCACTTGGGCAATTTTTACGGAAGAATTGATAGCACATTATGAGGATACAAAAAGCAACACTTTTTTTAGCCAATTGATAAGTCTCAAACAAAAGGGTTCAATAATGGAGCACATTGAGGAGTTCCAAAAATTGAACATAAGGGTAAAAGATATTCCAGAGGAGCATAGGATTGATGTGTTCATAGGGTCTTTAAAGGATAATATCCAACATGATGTTCGCCTTTGGGAACCTGATTCATTAGAGAAGGCATTCAGGTTAGCAAGAAAAATGGAAAGCAAAATTATGGCAACCAGGAAGCATACCACTCACAACTATAAAGACGGAAGTGTTGTTGCCCCTAGTCTTCCACAACCTATAAGGTTGACACCACAACAATTGGAAGAAAAAAGAGCAAAAGGGCTTTGTTACAGTTGTGATAGCAAATACACTAAAGGTCATAAGTGTGCTGAGAAGAAATTATTCTACATAGATTGTGAAGAGGAAGAAGAAAAGGAGCAAGAAAGGTCAAAAGAAGAAGATATACTCCAGGAACAAAGCCTAGATGAAGAAAAATAAATCCGACCATATCTTGTAATGCATTGGCGGGAATTACCACTCCTCAAACCATCAAGATAGAAGGACAAATCAAGAAGAAAAAGGTAATAGTGTTGATTGATTCAGGAAGCACCCACAATTTTATTCATTGTAGGGTAGCAAAAGAATTGAATTGCTTCCTATATCCAGCACCAGAGTGTCAAGTGATGATTGCAAATGGAGGAACAATAAATTGCTCTGGAAAGTGCCATAATATCAAGCTATCCATGGGAGAATATGTATTGACTAGCCCAATGCTTTCCATTCCAATGGGAGGTGCTGATGTTGTACTAGGAGTCCAATGGCTACAATCCTTGGGTACAATAGCTTTTAATTTTCAAGAACTTTTCATCAAATTTTCTGTGGAAGGAAAGGAAGTTGAATTAAGGGGTATTGCAGGGAAACCAGGAAAGATAATCAGCTCTAATGGTATGACAAAGCTTCTAAAAAAGGAGCAAAGAGGTGTAATTGCACAATTATGTTCGCTAGATGTTTCCACATTGGAATCATCTATTTCTCCAGATCTCCAAAAAGTCCTGGACAATCATTCCAAGGTATTTGAGACTCCCAAAGGTCTCCCACCTATGCGTGATCATGATCATGCTATTCATCTGATTCCAGGAAGTGTTCCTCCAAACATCAGGCCGTACAGATATCCCTATGTCCAAAAAAGTGAAATTGAACGTATGGTTGCAGAAATGCTAGAGGCTGGTATAATTCAACCGAGTCAAAGTTCTTTCTCTGCTCCAGTAGTATTGGTGCACAAGAAGGATGGATCATGGCGCATGTGTCCAGATTATAGGGAGCTCAACAAGCTCACTATTAAAGATAAGTTCCCCATTCCTGTCATTGATGAATTACTGGATGAATTGCATGGATCAATTTACTTCACCAAGTTGGATCTTCGTTCAGGATATCATCAAATCAGAATGAAGATTGAAGACATTCCGAAAACGGCATTTAGAACTCATGAGGGTCATTATGAATTTTTGGTCATGCCTTTTGGCCTTACCAATGCACCTTCAACATTTCAAGGTTTGATGAATTCAATTTTCAAACCATTCCTTAGAAAATTTGTGTTAGTATTTTTTGATGATATACTAATCTACAGCAAGTCTTGGAAGGATCATGTTGAACATGTTGACAGGGTGCTACAACTATTGGAGGAGAAACAATTATATGCAAAAAGATCCAAATGTTTCTTTGGAGTCCAGGAGGTGGAATATTTGGGTCATATTGTATCTCATGAAGGAGTTAAGGTAGACCCTAGCAAAATTAAAGCCATTAAGGAATGGAAAATCCCCACATCCATAAAGCATCTGCGAGGATTTCTTGGGTTGACAGGGTATTATCGCAAGTTTGTTAAGAATTATGGGAGAATAGCAGCACCTCTAACAACATTATTGAAGAAAGATGCATTTTCATGGACTCCGGAAGCAACAAAGGCCTTTGAACATCTTAAAGAGGCAATGTGCCAAGCACCGGTCTTAGCTACACCGGACTTCACAAAAACCTTTATTGTGGAATGTGATGCTTCAGGAAATGGAATTGGTGCTGTTCTAATGCAAGATGAAAGACCCATTGCTTTTGAAAGTCGTCCAATCAAGGGAAAGTTTTTAAGCAAAGCTATTTATGAGAAGGAAATGTTGGCAATACTCCATGCACTTAAGAAATGGCGACCCTACCTAATGGGAAGACACTTCAAGGTAAAAACGGATCATGATAGCCTTAAATACTTTTTAGAACAAAGATTATCCTCTGAAGAGCAACAAAAGTGGGTCACAAAGATGTTGGGTTATGACTTTGAAATCATCTACAAAAAAGGGAAGCAAAATGTGGTGGCAGATGCACTCTCAAGAAAGGATGAGGATGTGGAAGCATTGTTGTGCGCCATTTCTATTATCCAACCAGATTGGATAAACGAAGCAAGGGAGGAATGGAAGAATGACGAAGAAGTGTGGGCACTTATTCGAAAGCTACAACAAGATTCCAGTACGTCTGATACATTTAGCTGGAAAAATGATTCGTTATGGTACAAAGATCGCTTATACCTCTGTAAGAATTCCCAGCTAAAACAAAAGATTCTTATGGAATTGCACACTTCTCCCTTAGGAGGGCACTCAGGATTTTTAAAAACTTACCACAGGGTTAAGAAGGAATTTTTTTGGGATGGCCTTAAATCAGATATTCAAAAGTTTGTGGCGGAATGTTTGGTTTGCCAACAAAATAAAGTTGAAACAATTAAGACACCGGGTCTATTACAACCTTTATCCATTCCAAGCCAACGTTGGGAGGAGGTTTCAATGGATTTTATCACAGGTTTACCCAAGTCTGAGGGAAAGAGTGTCATCATGGTGGTAGTTGACAGACTTACCAAGTATGCACACTTTTGTGCATTATCACATCCATTTAAAGCCAGTACAGTTTCTACTGCATTTATGGAAACAGTTCAAAAGCTACATGGAAACCCAAAGATTATTGTAAGTGACAGAGATCCCATTTTCACTGGAAATTTTTGGACAGAATTATTTTCTTGTCTTGGTACTCAGTTAGCTCATAGCTCATCTTATCATCCTCAATCTGATGGGCAAACTGAGATAGTAAACAAATGTTTGGAAGGATATCTTCGTTGCTTTGTATCTGATAAACAGACACAATGGGTCAAATGGTTGCCTCTGGCTGAATGGTGGTATAACACTTCCTTCCATACAGCAACAAAAATGACCCCATTTATGGCACTTTATGGGTATCAACCACCATCCATCACATCATATTTAAGAGAAAATTCTAAGGTTCAGGCAGTGGAACATCACATCGAACATCAACAACAAGTCCTCCAACTCTTAAAGGATAACCTCGTGTTGGCACAAAATAGAATGAAACAACAGGCAGATCAACATCGCAGTGAAAGAAGTTTTGATGTAGGTGATTGGGTATTCCTACGGCTACAACCATATAAGCAAATGTCCCTCAAGCAAGCTAAGAAGGATAATAAATTATCACCAAAGTATTATGGTCCGTACAAGGTGTTGCAAAAGATTGGTACTATGGCATACAAATTGGAGCTTCCTGCAGCTTCTCGATTGCACCCAGTTTTCCATGTTTCATGTTTAAAGAAGGTTATAGGCGACAAGCTCCCAATTCAAACAATATTGCCAGAACTTGACGAGGAAGGAAAAATTATATTGGAACCGGAAGCAGTCACAGAAACAAGAACTCGACAGCTACGAAATCGATCAATTTCAGAGTATCTTATCAAGTGGAAGAACTTATCCGCTGAAGATTCCACATGGGAGGATGAGAATTTTATGCAGAAGTATCCAGAACTACTCAAGCGTTGAGGACAACACTTTTTTGAAGGAGAGGGGCATGTTGGGTCCCTATAATACTAGTGATTACCCCATTACTATTGTAGTTATACCCCTTATTTATATTGTTGTGCCCCCATTACCCCCATATTGTTATTAATGTGCCCATAGAATCCCTCTATTGTTATTTTTGTGGCTTTATATTATTATTTTTAGGTCGGCTGGATTATATTGTGACTCCATAGACTCCTATATATAGAAAGGAGGTTTTGTCATTTGAATCATCCAAGAATTGTTCATTTATGTAATGTAAAGGAGGTTGCCCCCTCGAAGAGGTTGAATTCTAAGGTGTGGATCTCTCTTTTCTATCTTTTTGTGAGCTGGTTTCATAACATGTATCCACTTTTGGATCAGGATTTGCATCAGGTTTTGTGTCTCGTTTTGTATCTACTTTTGCATTGACTTCTATTGCATCCACTTTTGCATACAATTTTCCATCCACTGTTGCACCCATTTTAAAGTCTACTTTTTGTATCCCTTTTTGCATCATAGTTTGATTCTTTTTTTGCATCTATCATTACATCAACTTTTAAATCCACTTTTGTTGTGCCACAATTTGCACCATGTTTTGCACTTACTGTTGTACCCACATTTTCTTCCAAATTTTGTATCCATGTTCACATCCTCTTTTCCATCAAATATTTGCATCAAATATTGCATCTATTTTTGCATCGACTTTTCTGTCAAGTTTATGTATTGGGTTTGCATCTCGTTTTGTATCTACTTTTGCATCTACTTCCATTGTATCCATTTTTTGCATCCAATTTTGTTTCGCATGTTGCATCAATGTTTGCTTCCATTTTTACATCCCTTTTTGCATCTTATTTCGCATATTTTTTTTGTCTATTCTTACATCCACTTTTGTTGCACCATATCTTGCGCCTACCATTGCAACCACATTTTCTTCCACTTTTGCATCCACATTTTCACCCTCTTTTGTGTTCAAGTTTGCATCAAATATTGTATATGTTTTTGCATCCCCTATTGCATCCACTTTTGTTTCATCCATTTTTGCATCTAATTTTGTGTCCATTGTTGCACCCGTGTTTGTGTCGATGTTTACATCCCTTTTTTCATCTTATTTTGTAGCCATGTTTGTCTCTTTTTTGCATCTAAGTTTGTGTCATTTTCTGCTTTCATTGTTGCATCCACATTTGTTTCACCACAATTTGTGCCAAGTTTTATGCCTACCGTTAGACCCATGTTTGCTTCCACTTTTGCATTCATGTTTGCATCCAAGTTTACATTGACAACTGCATCTGCTTTTGCATCCACTTTTGTGTCAGGTTTTTCATGTTATTGTGCATCTACTTATGTTGCATCCACTTATCATCCAATTTTACTTCTATTGTTGCCCCCATTTCTGTGTTCACTTTTGCATCCCTTTTCTAACACTCATCATATTTTCTACATTGATGATATTCCTTATGGCATTGAAAATTATGAACAATTGATGACAATGTCAAGTCAGCCCTTTTCAGATAGATATGAATAAGATAGATAGATAGAAGGAACTAGCATTTAGGTCTATATCTTTCTCCTTGTTTATAGTCTGTATGCTTTAGTTAAGAGCTTAGAAAGAAGAGATCCTTAGGTCTTAAGTTAGATACTCTGATAGAGAAAGAAATCTTGACAATGATGAAAATGAAGATGATGGCGATGACATGAATTGTGATTATGATGATAAAGACAATAGTGGTTACAATGACAATGATGGTGATGGCAATGATTATGATGATGACGATGCTAATGACCTTGGCGAATCTTCCCAATTTTTCTATGTTGTCATTGTCATAATCATAATCATTATCTTTGGTGTCGTCATCCTTGTCATCATCATCATCATTTTCATCATTTTCATTTAGGTCATCATCAAAAACAATAATGGCATGAATGATGATGATGTCAATGATGACGATTACAACAATGATGATAGAAATTACATTAATGATGATGATGGGGATGATAAAAATGACAATGACGATGATAACGGTGGTGATGATGATGATCATCGATCATCTCTCAAAAATAGAGTTGTCATTTCTCTTACGTATATCATTGTGTCCTAAAAAACCCTTTTCTAGCACTGATCACATTTTTTGGGTTGATGATATTTCTTACAACATCTATAATTATGAACAATTGCAAACAATATCCATAATGATGATGATGGTGTTTTTGGGAAAACTAGTGTCTTGTCGAATGACTAGCCCTCTAGGTATGGCAGCTACCCTAGAAACAACAGTTTAAAGCAATTCAAAGATTTCTTCTATGTGTAATGGATAAGAGAAAGATAATAGAACCAACCTGGAACTTCTGCTTAATCCCTTTCTTGATCTTTCTCCCCCTTTACGGAGCTTGCAACTCCTCCCCATACTTAACCCGCTTGGAGAGTATCTGCAAAAACACGGCAAAAACAAACCGTCAAAGAATCTTGATCTATTACAACATAAACATTACAGAATCAGATATATAATGAGCAAATGATGGCATTCACAAATGATAACATTCACAATTGCACAATCATATGGAAGAAAACTTGAAGAACTTTATTAAATAGAAGGGAGAATTAAAACCCAGCAGTCTGATCTGGCATCATCCTCCAAGCATCAATCCCTCTTCACCTCATGAAATAGCAAGATCACACCAACAATACAATGCTCCTTCCTCAATTACAAACTATCAACACTTCCTTGCAATTCACAATATTCCAGCCTCTAGATCTCTTAGGTGAGGGATCCATTTATAGATGTGTGCAAGGGTGTGAGTCATCTCTAGGGTTTGATTAGTGTCATTCCACTTGTTACAATTGGTTCCACTTAGAGATTTCTTGGATCTCTTACTCATCCCTAAGCGAATTTAGAGAGGCAAGTGGCACAAGAGAAGTTTTTAGAAGATTCCATGAGAAACCACCTAGCAAACTGTCTCAGACATTTGTCCATCCTCGCCCATCGCACCCTATAGAAGGCCCAAACAGTATGCATCACACCCTGGTAGTGTAACACTCAGTATGCATCGCACCTTGCCAGTGGAGCAGTCAATATGGTTTAGTTTAGGCCATTTCTGGATGGTTTCTTAGGTGGAACTTTTGGGGAATGATGTAATCAGATGACTATGTTCTTTTAGGGTATGAAACAACTCTTTTAGGGGTTGATGATCCCTAGTTTATCGACATATAATTTTGGGGTTGATGTGCCCAAATATGTCTATAACAGTTGCCCCCTAAAGCATGAAGTCATAAATATTGATGTCGGGTGAAATGCTTTATCATGAGGATCTGAGGTTTCGAACTGGAAGGTGACCTACATAAGTTACAATACAATACATCATCATAAGATAATTTCATGATCTAGCTGAGGTAGGCATTCCCATGCTTAGCTTTATAAATTCATTTCATGTACATAGATCAGATAGTTGTCTGTAGATGCAGACTGATGATTCTTTAGATGTAGAGTCATCATCCATGGTTCAGATGACCATTTGTGCAGTGCCTTTGTACATTTGATGTTTTTATATCCCTGAATATATCACAACCCGGATGGATGAAACTAGATCCGGGGTCTTCAAACTCATTCAATCTTCACTCGATGTACAAGTCAATCCATGTGAAGAGATGTTCTGAAGTCGAACATGGAAAGACATCGCCTGATTACCAGCCAATAATGTGAGCTATTAACAGACGTGAGAGGAATCACCGATAATGATAATGACCCTCAAGGTACTACAGTACAATTCATGTGGTGTGAATATATGATCCGATGTCGAACACCACACAAAATCTTTCGGTTGAAGGCCATTGATGTCAACCTATCACTTGAAGTGAGAAACATGCCATTGATGTATGCAAGCTTTAAAGCACTAAGAGGGGTGTTTCTAAGTCAACTTCTTGGATAATGAGCTGATGTTGACAAGAAGCGACTCATCGTAGGAGGGCCTTAATGTATCCCACATCTATAACACAAAACGAAGCAAGTGATTTTTGGAGGTGAAAATGATCTGACGACACAAGGTTTAGGAATGGCGGTCATGAAAAATGAATGTTGAAGGTATTGCAGTGGATGAGGCATTAACTAGGTTGTGGTTTCTCAACTAAATGACTTCTCTTGAACATGTTGGTGACACTAAGATGGATTGGTAGCGTTAACCCCAAAAGATGAATGGTGTGAAAGACTAATGGTGAGATGACCTGTGAACGGAATAACCCAACCCGACTCAATAATGGTGATGGAGTGAAAGTGTCATGTTCAAGAGCAACCTGCTACCATAAGTTTCTTCAAGTTTTTTCCCTTTTTCCCCCGTCATTGCTGACCAGTAACTCTTTATTTTTGTCAAGCTTGAGGAGGATAACATATGCTTGTTCTATAATTTTCCCTTCGGGCAAACCTATCACTATGTTTTAACGAGTCTAGTGACAATGAAACTCGGTCTTGTTTAGAATGGACAAGTTTGTCGCTATTGTTTTAACGAGTTTAATGACAAAGATAACTCAGTCATTTTCATGTTTAGAGAGTTTGAAAAAGGGATGAAAGAAAACTCCATAAGTTATTTTTCGTAAAATAATCCCTTAGGTCTAAAAAAGGATAAAATAATACAAAAGGGATGACTTTTTCGATCACTTTAACGAGCCGAAAAAGACAAGCGCTCGAACTTTTTTGTGAGATAATCCCTCAAGTCCAAAAAAGGATAAAATCATACAGGAGGGACGACATTTCCAATCACTTTAACGAGCTGGAAAGGCCAATTGCTTGACAAACTTTTCATATTTAACGAGTCTGAAAAGGGTTTAAAGGAGAGTCGATTTTGAGGAATGAGTGGTGTCTGGAGTAGCAACTGGTTTCAGTAAATTTGGAACTTCCCAAAACATTGTGAATTCTGTGAAGAGGCTAGCTAATAAGACCACTCATCGAAACTATTCCTCAAATAGGTTAAAACAACCAAATGAGAGTGTATGATCGGCTAAAGGGATGGAGGTGATGAGAGGTACACAACCAAGGTTCAAAAGGCTGATAGAATGGCAATCACAAAGGTTATTTAGTTTAAGGTGGGTCCATTTTTTTAGAAGCTTGAACCATGGGGGAGCTATGCTTGGATTCGGTCTCATGTTTTTACAATCTTGAAACGAACAAACTATGCTTGGTGGGTTCATTTTTTGACAAGCTTGAACCATGGGGGAACTATGCTTGGAATTAGTTTTATTTTTGTGTTTTTGATGTTACTAAGACTAATCAAAGTTATATGAGTGTGTAGATATTGGACCAATGTGACCAGTGGCACACCCACGGGCAGCATATGATGCTCCAACAGGAGAGGCTATAGGGAGGGTTGTCCTTCGGGATCTAGACATATTGGAGACCCTGGCAGCGTTGCAGGATCAGATCGAGGGCCTCACTCTCGGCATTCAGGATGTCAGGACCGATGAGTTACCTTTGAGGTCACAGCGCCATACTACTGGTGTACCGAGTCGTTGGACTAGGCTCCTGCACATAATAGCATAGGCAGTGACATGTTATCACCAGCATCACTAGTATATGATGTTTTTCTACATTCATTTTGAGTTTCTTGGTCAGATGACCAATTTTATTTTGGACACAAAACATTTTGTAAAAACTATAAAAAGCTATCTATTTTTTATTTTTAGAGCTTTATTTTGGCTAAGTGATGAAATCCTAATGCAAATGTTGATGTGAAATGCTTTCTTTACAAATGTTGCAAATGTCTATTTAACACATATTTTGCTAATGAATCAGTGAAAGTGTTTAAGTTTCTGGAAATGAGTTGATATTGAATGGAATCAAAATGTCTTTCCAAAATGCTAACTCTTAGGAACATGCAATAAATAGCTGGGTTCTTAATAGAATAAACGCCAGTAAGTTGTAGAATGACGAGTTGTAAATCTAGTCTGACAATGAGTCGGTGTATGCCATGTGAAATGGCATCAGATAGAAGTTCAATCAACGCATTGTACTCAGCAATGTTGTTCTTCGATCGACTAATACATATCCCCCTAAAAATCACTAACTCACCACTTGGAGTGAAGATGGCCCACGCTGCAAAAGATAGGTTCTGCATACTATGACTAGCTCCATCGACATAGTCAACAAATGGTTCCAAAAAGTCTGACATATGCAAAAAATGCGAAGTGTATTACCTAACCAAAATGACAACTCTAAAAGAAAATACTCAAAAATGCAGTAAAAGCATATGTACAATGAGTTTACTACACTTAATCAAGCATTGTAACATTTAAGATACAGCCTGTTTTGGGGCTGCAACAGTGGAATCCCATCATAATCTACTAGCTCATAGGCTCCTTTTGTCAATAATCGTTTAACAATGTAAGGGCCCATCAATAATGGTTCAAATTTACCTGTTCCTAATTTGTGAGAGTCCTGATCGTAAAGCAAGACCAGGTCACCTTCTGAAAAGACGTGAGGCTTGACATTTTTGTCATATTACGCCTGGATGTGTTTCTTATGTGCTTCGTTAGCCAACGCGGCATCACAATGGGTTCATCCAGATGGATTAATTCCAAGAAACGAGCTTCTTCTTCAGAATTTTCAGGAAGCAGATCGATTGCAAGCTTGAGGGATGAGATTTCGCACTGAATTGGTAAGACTGCTTCCAGACCATACACCAACTGAAAGGGCATAAATCCAGTCACATTTCTCACCAAAGTCCTATATGCCCACAGAGCTGAGTACAGGATTAAATGCCAATTCCATTTATGGACTCCAATCATTCTCTGCAGCATGCACTTAAGGACTTTGTTGATTGCCTCAACTTGTCCGTTAGCCTGTGGATAATATGGAGTAGAACTATCATGGGACAGTCCTAATTTGGCAATTAATTCGATCATCATGTGTTTTCAAAAATGCGACGCATGATCTGTGACTATAGCCTGTGGTACACCAAATCTAGAAACTACAAGATTAAAAAAGAAAAGGGTAGTCATTTCACCGCTGTTGTTCAATGTAGGCATTGCCTCGGCCCATTTTGTAAAATAGTTGACAGTGACTATAATATACCCATGTCCCCCGGCTGAGGTGGGGTTACATGTCATGAAATCAATGCCCCATTTAGCGATTGGGCCAACAACAATAACTGGTTGCAGTGGTGCAGGTGGTAATCTGGTTTTGCGATAAAAAATCTGACAAGCATGGCAACTTATGACTACAATTATGCAATCTTTGAATATGGTGGGCCAGAAGTAACCAGATCACAAGATCTTTTGTGCAGTAGCGTAACCAGATAGATTCCCCCCACAAGCACCTGAATGACAATCATTCGAAACTTTTTCGGCCTCCTCATGCATGAGGCACCGTTGTAGAACCATATCAACACCATGATGGTAAAGTGTATCACCAATGATCAAATAGTCTTTGGCTTGGTATCGAGTATGTCGTTGTTCAAAGCGAGAGGTGTTAGGCCTAAAATTTTGGGTTTGGAGATAGACCAGTATATCTTCATACCATGGATCACTTGATGATATCAAAAACAAAGTCTCATCCACGATTGATGCTTGGGATGTCAAATCATTGGATGACGAGGGAAGGTCACAAAGTAACTCTGCAAAGATGAGAGATTTCTTTGATTTGGATTTGGTGAATTCCATATCAAACTCCTGCAAAATGGCTATCCATTTGGAATATTTTCCCCCAGTAATTGACACGACAGAATGTAGGTCATAGGGTTGCAATCTGACACAATGGTAGTTTTGCGAAAGAGAATGTAGTGTCGAAATCTCTGTACTGCTTGAATGGCTGCTAAAGCCAACTTTTCAACATAAGAGTACTTGCTTTCTGTATCATTAAGATTACGACTTAAATAATATATAGGATGTTCAATTCTGTTATCTTCTTGCACTAAAACCATAGTGATGGTTGTATCTGCAGCGGCGAGATACAGGTTGAAGTCTTTTTGATAGTCAAAATCATACATTAATGATGATTTTATCAGGGAATCTTTTAAAACATTAAAGGAAGATTGCGCAACCTGATCCTAGTGGAAGGGTACCCCTTTTTTCAAAAGACGTGTATAACCTTTAGCGAGTTCAGCATAATGTGGAATGAACCTCCTCGGAAAGTTAACTTTCCCTTGGAGTCTCTGAATCTGAAACAAATTTGAAGGTGGAGGCAGGTCAAGGATTGCCTGAACCTTAAATGGGTCGAGTCGAATTCTGTTCTTAGAAACTACAAAACCAAGCAATCGACCAGAAACAACACAAAACACACACTTCTATGGATTGAGTCGTATCTTGTAGTGTCGGCAACGTAGAAATATGGCTCTCAAATGTTGCAGATGATTAGTCCGTTTTTCGCGAATGAGCTGGCAAATCGTCAAGATATGGTTGAATGATGTGTTTTATGTCATGGAAGGCATAATTCATTGCCCTCTGAAAATTTTCCCCTGCATTCTTCAAACCGAAAGGTAATTTACGATATGGGAATGTGCCCCACAGACATATAAATGTAGTTCTTTTACTGGTCCCGTGGGCGGATATTGATTTGATTGTATCCAGAAAATCCATCCATGAATGAAAAGATTTCGCATTTGGCACATTCATCAATTATCTAGTCGATAAAGGGTGTAGGATAGTTGTCCTTCGGACATGCTTGATTTACATCTGTATAATCGACTCACACTCTAATCGTTCCTTGTTTTTTCATTACGAGAACAATATTCGATACCCAATTAGTGAGAGGAACAGGGTAAATGAAGCCAGCATGCAAAAGTTTTTCAACCTCTGCTTTAATGGTAGCGACTTTCTTTGGATGAACAGTTCGAAGTTGTTGTCGTACTGGTTTGACATCTGGATACATCTTGATTTCATGTTCAATAATTCTCGAGTCAATGCCTGGAATTTCTTCATATGACCATGCAAAGACATCTCTGAATTCGCGGAAAAGAGTGCAATAAATTTCTAGTTCTGATGGAGAACAAGATTTGCCAATGTGAATATTCTCTACAACATTAGGTTTGGTCGAAATATTAATGGCAATAGTTTCTTCAATGTTGGATAGATTTCGCTCAGAATCTACTGTATTTACAGAATTTAATAAAAAATAAAAAATTGAAGGATGATTGAGGTCGTTTGAATAATCTTCATTGTCATCTCGAAGGTGGGAACAATGGTGGTAATCTTCCCACGGCGTCTCTCCTATCATCATTGATTGGATGATTCCTTCATCTGTAGAATGTATACGAGACCAAGGATCAGAAGAGGTACCATATTCTAAAGACCTATCTACCCAAACACTCGTCGAGTGCTAATTCGAGTTTGCCACCCAAGCCCAGAAAATTGATTGCTACATAGATTCGATGGGGCTCGGCAGCAACACCTCGCGATGATCCTCACTATCAAAATGGTCGGAGCTTTTCTTAAACTCAGATGATGTAGAAGAGATCATATGACATGTTTCCATTATGGCCACTTCCGCGAGACCAGATGGAGGTGGGAGGGAAAAAATACCCATTAAGGAAGGGTCTTTTAGGAGACCTCTTCTGACATTTTGAAGTGATTGTGAACTTCCATGGATCAATGGAATGCTTCCAATAGCTTGTGAACTGTTAGGAAAAAAGGCTAGTAGGTCAACGATTGTTATTCCACATTGGAAGGGAAATGAAATCTTTCTAAAATATGTAGACACAACGACAGCCATAGCATAAATCCAGGGCCTTCCTAGTAAAATATTGTAATTAAGGTTTCCATCAACTTGAAAGCCACTTAAAATCCCATATGGAGTGTACATTCTTCCATCGAATGCTTTTAATGTTGTTGATGATCATGACAAGGGTGGCAAACCAAGAGTTTTCCAGCAACTCATCAACATAATACAGGTAGATGCCCCCTCATCAATAATGGTTCGATGAATAGTTTTATTGAGGGATTTTACTTGTATAAGGACAGTGAGTTGGGTTGGTAATTGAGGTGTATATCCTTTATGATTAAAGGCCACAAGATTGGAATCCATTGGATCAATCCCACCTATTGTTGATAACAAAGCCTACTTTTGGGAGGGACAATTTTGCAATACCTAAAGTGTCGACATAGCAGATGGCGATTGAGCCAGATCCTCCACTCTATTATAATTCTAAGCAGCTTGAGCATGAGGATTAAATGTCAATTTATGTATGACTACCTTTGGTGGCTTTATAGTTAATTTAGGAATAATGGGTGGAACAACTTCTGGCGAAGTCGTTGTCGAACCATTAGGTTGATCTGTAGCCTGGTTGTTTGATGATGATGGATTCCCATAATCTTTGTTCCTTGTTGATATCAAAACATCATTTTTCTTGTTTGCGATGGATAGCATAAGCACTTGGGATGTGGAAGCATTATCGATAGCAACCAGATTAGTTTTTGGGTTTGGAAACGGATCAGTCAACACCGCTGAGGTATTCGAAGCCTTCAAAAGTTTTGCAACCTCAGCCCGATGTGGACATTCTCTCGTATAATGTTCCTCATTACATATCAAACATGGAAAACGAGGAGGTTTCTTTGCCCCAGTAGGGTTCTTAGATGATTTTTTAGGAGTGGAATTCTCTTGTTTCTTCTTGTTATTTTTCCCTTTCTTCTTGCCCCCTGGTTGCTTTGGATTTTTGCCTTTGTCAGATGACATGGCATTAATCTCTGAGGCAAGAAGTTTGTCATTTTCATTGTGACTAGAAACAACAAGAGCTTGACCAAATGGACTTCTTGCGGTTTGCGTGCTTGAGGCATTGATCACACCGTCACCGGTATGAGAGTCCCTATTCGATTTAGGAGGAGGTGGAACGAAAAAAGCTAGTGTAGGAGCGTCAGGAATTTTGTCGTAGAGTGTGCCAGACTGAGTATAGATCAAGTCTAAATATTGTGCATGAGCAATGACTTGCTCTTCAGTGACAACTCCTCCTTTCGCCACATCCTCAGTGATAGATGGAAATAAAGACTTAATAAACCACTCAGCTAAAAGTTGATCAGGAACATACGTCTTTACCATTCGATGACAACGCCACCACTCATGAATGTGATCAGATATGTGAGTGGACGTGGTCTGTTTAAAATTGGTAAGGAGTTCTATTCCTGTTTCGTACCTGATGGGTAACTGAAAGTGGGTTAGAAAAGTAGTGGCAAGGATGTTGAAGTTATCAAATGAAGCTGTAGACAATTCAATATACCCTTTCGCTGCTGGACCAGTGAGCGTTCTTTGAAAAAGGCGAAGCCTAATTAAATCATCATTTAGGGTGTTAGATGAGCACCACAAATGAAAAGTCATTACCTAATTCGATGGATCTTCACCAGGATTTCCATTGAATTTAGGAATATCGGAGGGAATTTTATGAGGAATTGTTGGCCACCAAGGGGCTTATGCAATTGGATCATTTTTCAACCGGTTCAAATTTGGTAATTCTAGAGTTGCTACAAAAGGCAACTGCTGATTCAGGTTAGGTGAAGCATACCCAGGATAAGATGGAATTGCCTGAGCAGGAGGTCTTTGCATACCGGCATAATGCATCTGATGCTGGTAACTTTGATAAGGTTGTTGGACATAACCAGTATAGTGTGGTTTTTGATAACCGTTTGGAAAATTCGGCTGTCCATTACCTACAAAGCCTTGTTTCTCGGGTCCTCGATAGGCTTGATATTGACCAAATCCAGTTTGAGCTTGTAAACCAAGCCCAAATTGAGGTTGGGTTTGCTGGAATTGCGGTTGTTGGTATTGTACCAGCCATGGTTGTTGGACCATTTGTTATTGCCCAATACTGGAAGATTGACCAAGATGTAGATTGATAATACTTGTTTGTGCCTGAGTCGTTCCAGATAAGGAAGCACTAACCTGAGGTTGCGATTGAGTCGTAGAGACAAGTGGCTGTTGTATCACAACCTGAGAGACTTGAGGTTGAGACACAACAAGTTGTGCTTGTGCTTGCGACACGGTCATAATAGCAGGTGTAGTGGGAATATTCAACACAGGTTGGATTGGTTGAATATACAACCCTTGGTTGTTGTGGCAGTATTCGTACCCAACCACTGGATGTAATTCTAGTTTGACCTGAATTTTGTTGGAAAATCTCACATGGTTGTTCCCCAGGAGGGAACAATGAAAAGGCATACTGCCCTCCATATGGCGGCAGTCCAGTGTTTAAAGGATATATCGATCTTTGAAGACTGGTCTGCCCAAATTGATACTGGCATGCAGGATCAAATTGTTGAGTTTCAACATAAGAAATACCAGATGGGACTCTGGATGAATAAATAGGAGTAGACTATGTTGCCAAAGAAACCCCTGAGTGGACGCCAGCTAGTGATTGATAACTAGCCAAAACAGATGGTATACCAGCAAACATTGTAGGAATGGCAGCAGGAAGTTCTACCGTAGCTGCATCAAATGACACATTCCTAGATGTTGATGGTTGCTCAGACATGTTTAGTCTATCCAAAAGATTTCCTAGCGATTTGACAGGAACTTGCGATGAAGGAGGATTAAAAGAACCAAACTCAGGAGTAGAAGGATACAAATGAATCCCAGTTCCAAAATGTAACAGGGTACTAGATGGAGGATCCTCTACTATCTCCTCTATAGCAATTAGACCAGGTGGAAGAGGTAGACCGTTAGGTCCATAAAAGATTTCTGGAGCCAAAGAAGGTATAGCTTCTGTAGTGACAGATACTGGAGGGGTGACACCTTCTGAATTGTGAAACTCAACTTCTATATGTTCAGGTAAGTGAAATTCAGTCTCAAAGGGAGGTTCTTGAACAACTACTGGTTCAAATGTAGCCTTGGTTTGAACTGAGATGGGTTCTAGATCAACTCTAGATGGAGTTGTTTCAGGTATAGAAGTGTCTACCGTTACACTAGGATCAGTTCTAATGTCCTCTTGTAACTACGGAACTTCTTCTCTAAACGAAGATGCACCAGAAATGATTGGAGTAACTGTAGTCTCTGACGATGTTGAAATAAAAGTTTCAAATAAACCAGATTAATTGGACTCTGTTAAACGAGATCGTTTTGTCCGGATTGGCTTTGCTTCCAGAGTCAAAGACGGTTGACTCGCTAGTCTCCTCGAACGATGGGGTTTTGATTGACTTTCTTCCACGATTGTGGATTACTTGATCAACTCAAAATTAAAGGGAAAATAATGTTATTCTGAATTCAATTAATTTTAATGATGCTTTGACACAACTTTTCTTTTTCAGTTTTTGAGAGTAGAGAAAAAGTTAAAGATGACTCTAGTCTCCTTCGATTTTTATTGAGCTTGAAAGGACAAGTGCTCAAATGGACCTTTTCTTTTAAAGAGTTGAAAAGGAACGAAAGTGACTACTCTGGAAAATATAGACAGAGGGATTACCAAACCAATCGCAAAACTACAATATACACCTTGGTGTTAAATTAAAGAGAAATTTCCAAGGACTTATGTACAACAGTCAATCTTTCCGAATGCTGTGTTCAATGCATTGTGATCAATAAGGTGGCAGAATCAACTTCCTATGGATAAAGGATATAAGCCTATTGTGGTCTCCCAATATATACGTGACGGTACGGGGAGCACAAGTCCGTGCTAGCACTTGTCGTATCAAGGAGGAGGAATCACCCAACCTTCAATGAAAACGATAGTTACTAGTTTTAATGATGTCAGAATACGTCTCTAGCCTAGACCTCTAGATGTGTTGCATTAATTTCCAAAGCGTTGTTAGGTTCATTGAAATTTATTTTAGAGTTGATCTTGTTTAGAGTTTGCCTTTCATTGTTTCACCGCGTGATGTTGATTTGAAATTCCTAAAATGCAATCTACAATGATAAACAATCTTTGTTTATTTTGAGCAACGAAAATCCTAGCTACTAGGGAAAGAAGATTACAGTTCTTTCAAACAAAGAGCAAAGTTTTTGTGCTAGTGCATTTTCCTAAATCATATTTTCGCATGCAAACTAAAAAATGCTAAATGCAAATGCATGTATTTGTTTTCGTTCTCCTTAATGTGAAAAATGCCAAAAAGGAAAAGTAAATGCAGCAAAGATTTGAAATGTTTAACTCAAAGCGACATTTTCGACAATTTTTTCTTCAAAATAGAAAGGAAGACTAAATGACACTTTTCAATTTTGAATAAAAAATGCTTTTGACACTTCGAATATAAACAAATCAAACCAAATACATGATGAAAAGTTTAATCAACTATCTAGGGAAGGAAGAATCCACGACACTTCTCTTTTTGACACAAAACGACAATTACAACACTTTTTGTACCAAAGCGACAGATCGATTTAAGCAACTTATCAACAAAGGATTGTAAATGATGAACAAATACGCAAAAACATTTACTAATCCTAATCTAATGGAGGCTGATCTATGTGATGCAGGTAGGCTTCAGTAAGGAGGCACTGTTCATAAGCAACAAAACAACTAAATAAAACTGAAAAAAGGTCAAAAACCCCCAATTTCTAGAATGGAAATAGGTCCAGTCAATTATCACACCTGGGCTTCACAGAAACAGGGATGCATCGGACTTACTACACTCGAGAGGTGTGATGCATACTAGGTTATAGTGACAGACAGTGCGATGGGCCAAGGAGTGCAACTGAAGTAGGTTTTGGCTCAGATGTGCAGCTGTTTTCAGTGAGTGAGGCTGAGCTTTGATGGACAATAAAGAGAAAAGTATTAAGGGATGTCTTGAGAGGTTACTGAGCTACCAAAAGGGCATCTAGAATGCTTGTAAGTCAAATGTTTAATTCATAAACTACACAAGAGATTGACTGAAGCAACATTCATCTACTATGCAATTGCAGAGCAAGAGTAGTTCGAAGGCTACCTAGCTAACTTCAAGCTCTGTCTATATCTTACAAAACAAACAATAACAACAAACAAACATCTTTTCACTCCCCAGTGGAGTCGCCAATTTGTTTATGGGAAAACTAGTTTCTCGTTAAACGACTAGCCCTCTAGGTTTGGCAGCTACCCTAGAAACAACAGTTTAAAGCAATTCAACGATTTGTTCTATGTGTAATGGATAAGAGAAAGATAATAGAACCAACTTGGAACTTCCACTTAATCCCTTGCTTGATCTTTCTCCCCCTTGACAGAGCTTGCAACTCCTCCCCGTACTTAACCCACTTGGAGAGTACCTGCAGAAACATAGCAACAACGCACATGTTATCACTCAGATTTTCCTTGAAGTTGTTAGAGGAAGGAAAGGGGTCCAACGTAACCACAAACCAACTTTTAAGTACAGAATCTAGCCAATCTGTACTCAAAGAGGGCTCTCTCTTTAGGATTTAGCTTTGCTTTATGGGATATTAGGCTAATTATGAAAGCTTGGGGGTTTTGATTGTATTTGGTGGTGCAATTCAAGAATAGGTGGATAGAATAGGTTATTTCAGGCCATTGGGCTATGGAGTCAACTGAAGATGGCTTAACTAGATTAGGTTTTTCAACAAAGGATGGCTTCACAGGGCAAGATAGTTAAACAAGAAACAAATGGTAGCTTGAAAGGGTGAAATCGACTTAAAAGGGAAGGAGGGAAATTGGGTGATCACTAATAAAAAGCAATTAAGAATTTCTTATTAAATGACCACAATGATAAACTAAGAAGCAAGGAACAGTTAAGAATTCCCTGCCTATAATAGCTTAGAAGAAAACATTTAGAATAAAAACGATTTTAAAGACAGATTACACTAAAGCACTTTCTAAAATATACTTTTTCGTTTATTATTCAAATATGAGACAAAAGTGAAATATTAAACCAGAAAACATTAACACATGAGATATATAATACTTATTTGTCCAATGTCTGACACATGAATCCTGTAAAAAGTCATTTGCTTTATTTCTTCTTCCAGCCAGCCACATAACAGTTGTTCAACAACACTTTATTCCAAAATAATAATTCTACAGAAATGTCTAAGAATCCACCCAAAATACTTCAAATGAAGAAGTATTTATACTAATTGTAAACTGAAATATCTTGAAAAAATATCAAGATTAGTTTCACAAATATCTTAAACTATTTACATTAATAGAACTTAAATAAAGGACATTCAAAACTAATGAATCTATTTGGTACTACTTCTATGGATTTATGGTGACAAAGAAGGGAAAGTCGAATATGATAGCGGCTCTTAGTTGATGATGAGGCATCCTAGTCACTAACTGCATCCTTCCTTTGTGCATTCTGCCTCAGAAATTCTGCAAACTTAGGGTCCAATGATATGCTTGTATATATCAATTAGTGATAAATATGTAAAAAGTGAAAGAGGTTTTTGTAGATAGGAATGTTTTTGAGATAAACCTCTCTTAGTTTCACAATATTCTCTGCAAAAAGATGTCAAAAATAGGACTTTACACAAACTGAAAAATAGGCTGTGAAGACATGCACTTATCTCCTTTTTGGTAATACCTGCGTAAAAAGTGAGAGAGGTTTTTGTAGATTGGTCTTAGGAACAAAAAATGCCTCAAGGTTCACAAAATATGTCTTGGATTGGCCACAATAATTTCTACAAAACTATGATTTAAAAAGGAAATTTCTGAAGAATGTACCATTTCTGCTCTGGTTTCATCTTTTAACCTTAAACTTCTTTTGATTGTCTTTCACTTTTACTTTGGATAAACTTCATTGTAGCCGGTGAAAGTGTTTTCATCTTTGTTTAGCCCTTAATGTCTTCATGTTTACTTTTATTGCTCTGTTTTTCATCTGTCTTCACTTTGACATGAATTTATATGCTCTGTTTTGTAATTGTCTTCTTTGTTGTTTATTTTCATGGTAGCTGATTTACTTGACTTTGTCTTCAATCTGATACTATTTAACCCTAATACACTTTGACTATTCTTTACTGTGTCATTTTACTTTCCATCTCTATTTGAATAGATTTGATAACAATCTCAAAGTAAATAGGTCTTATGACTAGTATTAAGACTGTTTATCTAAGGTTGCGGTCTTTTGATTACCTGTTATGGAGCAACTAGTAATGGTGTACTAGTTGACATGGAAGCACACCATGGATTGGAGCAGCGTCGGGTAGCAACTTTTAGGGCGGTTGATGGTTCTGGGTATGAGTTGGTCATTTTATACGTACTGGTTGCATGCATGAGTTTTTCAGAATAAGGAAGAAAAATGGATTAACTTTGTTTTTATGCAAAGTCAAAGTTTTTGGCGAGTTTCGTGACATGGACGGGTTACGTTAGCAGGGGAAACTTGACATTTTGTCATTAGTGGGAGACGGTAAGTGGGTTTCATCGCACCGCTTATGGAGGGTAACTGGTATTTTGGGGGAGCCATGCGATTCCAAAAATTGCTCGACACGTAACATCAGCACTTTTCACAAAACCACTCACATCGCACACTAAAGGTCGACCAAAAGGCCTGCGCGATATGAGCGATATCTGTCGGATCTGAGGGATCCGATCAGACGGTGGTTGGCAATGGGAAGTGGTGGAAAGTTAACGGAGTGCGGGCCCAATATTAATTAAAGTGTTAATCATATCGGGGGCGATTTGATTGGTTATTGAGTTATTAACTGATCTTAGTGACTAATTAATCCTCGTTTAACATGGCAGGGTCAGGGTTCTTAATTAGTTACGGTTTAACTAATTAATCCCAGTTATTGATGTATTATGGTTATATTTAACCGAAGGGGCGGGATATTAATATTTTGGGTTTTTTTACATAGTTAAAGTAATATGGAAGCGAGAAAACTTTATAGGGGAGTTATATAATATAAGTTAGTAGTTAATATGACTTTGTGGAAATTCAACATGCGCTAAGATAAAACGTTTCTGAAAGTATATTTCACCATATAAAATTTATAACTTAGGCTAAATGAATATGATAAATAAGAAGGGGGCTTATTGCTGGCCACAACAATTGGCGATTCACTTGGAAGAACCAGTTATCTCTGCTTTTCTTTTGAATTTTTTAAACTTCCAACACAAAAAACTTTTCTAGAAAATCAAACTTTATTATAGAAAGATAAAGTACACCATGCTTTCAGCTATCAATGATAGTTTGTTTCATCTATGTTAAGTTTCGTTATTTACTCCCTAGAGTTAGTCATTGTATCTACATCAATCACTACTTGGTGTATAAAGATAAAAACAAAGGCTTCTCTGTAAATCAGTTTTAAATATGCTCATTTGTCGTAGGTAGAGCCTCTGCTGCCAGCAGGTGTTTATAGCCTCGACAGGCTTACCTGTTACCCAACAATGATCCTATATCCTACTTGGAGAAATATACGATTTTCAAAGCGAAATCCATATCCACACTTATTGCTTTCATTTCCTTTTAATCCTTAGAGAACAATGCCTTGGTTTGGTAGCCAAATTATGACAGTGCCACTCGCTTGATTTATAACTTTGCTGAACAAGCTGGCTCGTGATGAGACCCCTTGTCTTTTGATTGTAACAATTTCGAGTCATTGCCCTGTTGTGGTATGCAGTTTTGGCAAAGTCAGCAAACTATAATATCTACGATCATGATAATTCGGCTCGTGATGAGACCTCTTTTTCTTTAAGTCGAAGTGTATCACTAGATTATTCTTTGAAGCTCGTAATTCCTTAGGTGGGGAGGAAGTCAATGTTTCCTTAAGAATAGCTCTGGATGACAATTGTAGACTTTTTGGAGAGAGCTTTTCTACAGAGAATGTTTGTTTTTTTATTGATACCTTTCATTTGACTGATATAAAAAAAATTCCCACTAAAGGTCGCCTTTTATCAAAATTTACAAGGTTGAAACTAGTATCATTTTCAGGCTTATAGCCTTTGACTGTATCTTTCAATAATAATTACCAATTTTCTAAATCAATTCTATTTATACAAGCGAAAAAACAAAATCTAAAAGAAATACTTGTCTTTTTCGTGAATTCCAAATGTAACCATTTACAACTGCTTTTATTATCAAAATAAAGGAAAACTAATTTACAAAATAAAAGAATGATCTCCTATGGAAAGTATTTTTTTTTTTAGGATCTGCCCGTTAACGGGTAACGACTCTCTTTTTCTTGTTAAATCCTGTAAGATAAAAGTAGATGGACCTATGATTTCTGCAATTTGGAAAGGGCCAAGCCACATTCGTTGAAATTTCATATGTTTGCCCTTTTCCTCGTGAGCCTTATCCCATTTTAAAACTAGATCTCCAATTTGAAAGTCCTTTCTGGATATCATATTTGAATCAAAAGAAGCTTTTACTAATGCTTGGTGATGAGCATGAGTTATTTTAGCCTGTTCATGTTGCTCTTCTAGCTTAAGGATTTGCGGCTGCCTTAGTTGTAAGGAAGAGGTTGGTGTTTCATCAATATATTGAACTAAGGCCAAAGAGAGAATCGCTAGATGAGTTGGAATGACCACTTCTTTCCCATAAACTAAATTAAAGGGAGAAGTGCCAATGGAGGCTTTCTGCGTTATTCGGTCTGCCAATAGAGCATATATTAAGGATTTGTGCCAATTCTTATGAGTCTAATCAATTGTTCGCTTAATGATTCTGATTAAGTTTTTATTCATTCATTCAGCTAACCCATTCCCCTGTGGGTAATAATTGGCAGAGTACTTAAGTTTAAAACCTCTTTTGAGTGCAAATTCAGTCATAGCATTGCCAAAAAAATACGATGCATTATCAAACATTAAAGCAGAGGGTAAACCAAACTTGGTGATTATGAACTGATTTATCAAATCAATGATGTGTTCGGCATTAGTTGTCTTGAGAGGAACTGCTTCTACCCATTTAGTAAAATAATCTGTAGCTGTAAGGATATACCTATGTTGTTTAGAAGAGTGAGGAGCGATCTCACCTATTATATCCAATCCCCATTGATCAAAAGGATGCTCAATGTTGACTGGTTGCAAAGGCAATGATGGTTTCTTGTGTCTCCCAGCAGCAATTTGACAAACTTGACATTTCCTTATGTAGCTATGTGTGTCTTTGAATAGTGTGGGCCAATAATAGCCTACGCGCAGGATTTTATGTGATGTAGCATCTCCAGCATAATGTCCACCTGCTGGCCCATCGTAAAGTTCCTGCAATACCTTTTCAATTTTAGATTTCTCAAGACATCTAAGGAGAACAGAATCATAATTCATCCTAAAAAGTACATCATTCATGAGTTGATATTGCTTAGCCTTCAACCTTACAGCTTTTTTCTTTGTATAATCGAAGTTTGAAGGGGCATATCCATTCTTTAGATAAAATATGATATCAACGTATAATGATTCAATATCGTTTAGGCTTACCTCATACATTTGTATTTCTGCAAATGGTATTTCGGAAATAAGCGATGCTCCAACCAGCATTTTGCAAAATCCTTGACCTTTTACAATATTTGCTGGTTTAATTTCAGTGTTGTATTCTTGTACGGCAGTAACCCAATTGGCTCTTTTGTCACCCATGTCTTTCTGTACTAAGAGATTTCTTAACGCTGGAAACGGTACTATGATTTTTGTATGGGTTTTAAGCAGAAAGGGTCTGAAATGTTTGATCGCTTTGAAAATAGCATAAGCTTGTTTCTCGATGTCTAAATAATTTAATTCAGCCCCTTGTAGATTTGAACTAAAAAAGGAAAATGGGGCTTCTGCCTTGTCTTGATTTGCTTGAGTGAGTATCGCAGCATATGATCTATCAGAGGCGAACGTATATAAAATGAAAGGATTAGAAAAATTTGGAGTTGCTAAATATGGAGTGTTAACAATCGCTTGTTTAATCAGATTGAATGCTTCATATTCCTCTTGGCCCCATTTGAAGATTGAGTTCTTTTTTAATCATTGCTTGTAAGGGAGATACGATCCTTGAAAAATCTGGAACAAATATCTTTACAAAATTAATCTGGCCAAGGAAGGATTGCATAGCTTTCTTGTTGTGGGGTAAGGGTATTTCGAAAATCTCCTTGATTTTGTCAAGATAAATATGGATTCCAGATTTTGACACTATAAATCCAAGAAGTTTTCCTTCACTTAATGCAAAAAAAAATACTTCTTCGGGTTAAGTGAAATTCCATACCTTAGGCAATGTTGGAAGATCTATTTCATGTCTCTAAGATGATTAACTCGTTTTTTGAATATACAGTTATATCATCCAAGTAGATTACTACTGATTTGTTTACTAATCCCTTAAATGCGATGTCCATGGCGCTTTGAAATGTGGCGCCAGCGTTGATCAGACCGAAAGGCATCTTTTGATATGCATAAGTACCCTATTTGGTTCTAAATGTGGTCTTTAATTGATCATTGGGATGGACCAAAACTTGGTTGTAGCCGGAGAAACCATCCAAGAAAGACATTAATTCTAATCCTACAACTGCCTGTAATATTTGCTCCATGGGAGGTAAAGGAAAATTATCTTTTTGGCAGGGTTTGTTAAGATTTCGAAGGTCAATGCAAATTCTAATGTCTCTGTTTTTCTTTCTTGCGGGAACCATATTGGAAACCAATTTAGAATGTCGAACGGGAAAAATTATTTTGGCTTTCAATAATTTATTGAGCTCAGATTTGATCTGGTTTTCTAGATTAGGATGGATCTTTCTCAACTTTTGCTGGACAAGTTTTTCATTGGGATGGTATCCTGAATGATAGAAGTGTCGTAGGTCTTAAGTTCATCATAATTCCAGGCAAAGACACTTTTGTATTGTTTCAGGAGACAAACATACACTAATCTTTCTTCAGGGGTTAGGCCAAGACCTAGATTGATATTTTGTGGCTTGGTATCAGTTCCTAGATTTACTAATTCATAGTTCAGAGTTGAACTTTGAAGTTTTGAATTGGTAGATCTTTCAAATCTTATAGGTCTTCTAATTTGACTACTAATTTTGGCATAGCATTATTAGTGCTATCTTGTTGCAATTGTCTGTCATGTTGGTCCTCATCAATTATCTGATTAGTGTAAGATCCCTATGATGTGAGGAAGCTTAAAATATCAGGATCATCGTTGAAAATTCTCCAATTGGTAATGTTATCAGGAATCGAAGGTCTAAAGATTAATTTGATTGAAAATCTATCAGGGCTATAGTCTTCTGAGGGAATGAGCTTAGAAGCTACGTTTGCCAAGAGGTCAGCACTAGCATTTTGGAGTCTGGGAATTGATGAAATATTGAATGCTATAAAATGTTCAGTCAGATCTTGTACTAAAGATTGATAATGCTTTAAATGACCTGATAGACAATGTATAGTATTTCGTACATGTCTGATAACAATTCTAGAATCTCCGAAGACTTGTTGATATTTGATATCTAATCCGATTGCTTTGTATAATCCTTGGACTAAAGCCTCGTATTCTGCAGTATTATTGGTGCAATCTAACTTGAGTCTACAGGTTAGCATAGTTTTGTTTCCCTCTGGACTGATTATTAGGCATCTTGCTCCTGCTCCTTCGTTAGACTTAGAAATGTCAAAAAATAACTTCCAAAATAAATATTTATTTACAGGACTATCTACGAAATTAACACATTTAGAACTATCTGTTTGAGAAAAAATTTCTCCTTCAGATAAAACAGAATGTTCTAAGTAAGGCGAAGTATGAGCATTAAAATTTCCTAAGAAATAATCAACAGATAGTTGCCAATTATATTTTTGTTGTATGCTATAGGTTCATTTTCTCATTCCAATTCCGTTACTATGTATTTCTGATGTCTTTCTTGCTCAACCTTTATTTGATTTGGTGTACCATTGTAAGGGAGCCACATGTGCGACCAATAAGTTGCAAACTATCCATGAAGTTTTTCAGACCAATCTCTGCTAAGAATTAATCCATAAAATTCTGAAATATCTGCAACTAAAATGTCGATAACTTGACATACTTTTGGATTAGATGACATCCTTATGGTAACTTGATTTAGTTCACCGATCACTTCAACTTGCGACTGGTCCAGCTGAACTATGCGCACTGCAGATTTTTGAGGTTGAACGTTCAACTTTGCACATATTGATTTAGGTAAGATATTAGATGAAGCTCCTAAATCCACTAAACAATTATGCAAATTTTTGTTGAAAACTTCATAAGTAAGAAGAAATGGGGGAGTATGAGATCTTGACCTTCCTCCAATTAAAGCGATATCGTTTGGATCAACTTTATTAGTCACATTAGTTGGAGGTCTTCCCATCTCGTGAGAAGCTTGCGAGATTACAGCAGCGGGTAGAGGTGCAACAGGTATTGCATGTAACTCTTTCAAAAGTAACTTTTGCTTATGTTTTAACTTGCTCAATTCATAAAAAGTGATGTTATCCCTAGTCTTCTTCATGTCTTCTATGATATTATACTCCATCCCATCATAAACAATCAACGTTTTAGATGGAGTTGGTGAATCTGTTTGGACTGGGCTTGTTTGAGTCACTTTGGGTGATGTTTTCTTTCCTGCGACTTTATCCTTAGGCATTGAGCTTTCGCTCTTTGGCTTAGGAGTAGGTTGAGGAGGATAGAGTTGATTTCTACTTCTAGTACTGTCTGGTGATGCCTCTTGATCCTCTTCATTTGGGAGGATGAAATCCCACATTCCTTGTACTTCTACAACTTCTTCTTCATCGGTAGGTTCTTCGGTAGCGATTTCCTCTTCTTCTTCTTCTTCTGATTCAGAATTTGTAATAGCATTGGGAGGCTTTGAATCAGTCAAAGGATTTCTTCTATAAGACTTGTAAGGTTTTTTAGAAGAAGTCTCTGCTACTTGTTTCTTAATGTCAACCATTTCGTTAGACATGGTTTTCAAAACTTTCTGCAATCCTTCTAAATCAAATGGGTCTTTCGATTGTTTTTTCTTTGGATCTTCTTTAAAAGTAACCTTCTTAGATTTTCGTTCATCAACAACGTTTTTCTTTTCTAAGGCTATGATACGTTTCTCTACCGCTATTGCTTCCTTCATATTGTCAACTAAAGTTGTTTTGTTAGCCCTATCAACGAAGATCACTATGTTTGACAGTAGAGTAGATATATACCATTCACTTCGAACTTCTTCGCTAGGTTTGGAAGTGGTAGGAATCTTGTTCAACAATTTATTGAAATGTGAGTTAAGATCTTTGATAGGTTCCCTTGAATCAGTCGTAAGGTTAGACAGGTCATTGATCAATGTTGCAATGGACCTGTCATCACTGAGCTTAGTCAAGAATTGTTCTTGGAAAATATCCCAACTAGTGATAGATCTAGATGGTAATGAAAAATACCATGATCCGGCTGCTCCTTTCAAAGTGTAAGGAAAGAGCCAGATGACAGCGTCTCCATTAGTAACCCCATTGAGATTTATAGATAACATAAAGTTGTTTATATGTTCTTCTACTAGCATGCCTGCTTCAGGGTTAAACTTAGGCAGCCATTTTTCAGGATGGGCTGGTACTTGACTCAAGGGCGCAAGCATTAATACTGCCCCTAGGTTATTCCATGGAGTTTGGGCCATCGTTGAACTACTAATAGAAGAAAGCGTAGAAGATGATCCCCGCGGTTAGGAAGATGAGGATATTACAATTCTAGATGATTGAGAAGGAGATGTGGAAGTTCCAGTGGACTGGTGGACAATAATCTAAAGTGGAGGGGTGAATGGTTGACTTCGTGGTGGAGAGGTTGAGATGGATGATGATGACGAAAGAGTCTCACTATCAGACCCTTTAGGTGATTTCCTTGCTCTCTTCCTTATAGGTAGAGGTAACTCGGTTGGTTCAGTACCAAAATTTTCGCTCTTTAATCTGGTAAGAGGATGGGCAGGGTTATATTGTGAAGTCACGCTACCTTTAGATTTTTCAGATCTTTGGGGTGATATAGAAAATCGCTAAAGTTTATGAATCAAAGATTCAAATTTAGGAGGTTCAATAATATATTTCTCTGAAATGTTCTGGTTTGTGGCATTGGTTTTTGTTTTATCGACTTCTTGCTCAAGATTTAAAGATTCTAAATGTGACGGAGAAGTCAGGGGCAATGGTCAGGGCGATTTACTCTCAGAATGGTATTTAGATTTAGATTTACTTGCTATTCACAATTCGGGGCCTCCTTCTAGCGCCAAATATGTTGAAGCCCCGAAAATCGGCTCTACAACAAGGGGGATACCCACCGGGTCTGGACCTTGGTTAGCAGCTCCTTTTTCGTTTGGTATAGTGGGTTCGACTAGGGATATGGGACCAGTTTCCCAATTTATGTGTGTGTGTGTTAAGAATTGATATTTCCTTTCTAATCATTTCTAAGTAAAATGATTTTATTCTAAATCTAATGCAATTGTATTCTAATGAACAGAAATATCTACTTCTAAAACTAACCTGGGATTTAATCATTTAGTTATGCGATCTAAAATAATTTCAAATGGAAATTGGTAATAAAGATCATTCAACTGCTATGAGAAAAGAATTCAATAAAGATAAACCATTTCGTATAAAAAGTTAGACGAAACAATTGTGAAAAACATATCACATAATAAGTTACTCATATATTAGGCATAAATAAATAGCTACCACCGTACAGAAGTGCCAAATGATAACTCAAGCATTCAAGCATTCATATATAAATAAATGAACATGAATATCACCTTAACACATAAGCAGAAATAGTTAAGAGATAAAAGTACCATTTATATCTAGTTCTACTCATGAGCTTTAGCAATAATGATTTATCTCTTCTTAATCTAACATCTACTAAGAGTACAAAATTGCAACATCAGTAGTAGATATTAAACACAGATATCAATAAATCATGTTCCATTCATTCATCAAAACCTCCTCAGAGGGTGCAAAAGTGCATGTTCTGAGGACAAGTTTTTGACAAATTTCAGGACCCTTCTCTAAATGCATGAGAAGGGTTTAAATACTACTAGCTAAATCTAAAAATAATTTATTACAAAAATGTAGGATGTGGTTTAAATGACTGTCCTCATTTTTGGAAAAAGTAAAGCAAAATTAAAACTAAAACTGAATCTAAAACTAAAATTGGCAACTAACTATCTATGTATCTGTTCCTTGTAGTTGCAAGTGTTCAGCATTTGCTTGAGGAGAGTTGGCTGGCCGACTTCTGACTTTGGCTGTCCTATGAAAACAGAATCGGCAAGTGCTGGCACCATCTTCTCGGTAGAATTAATGATACATTTGAGAGACATGCACTGGCTGTGTGGTTTTACTAAGTACATCCAATAAGAATGCCAATTCAACTTGGTTAACCTTTTGATGGACTCTGCTCTTTCTTGAGCCTTCTGTCTCCAGCTTGTCTGTAGGTGTTGTACATTTGGTAGATATCCTGAAGTGGTCTCTGATATGAGATTTACCCTGTGTAAATTTTCATTGACACAGTCAATGACATTATTTGCTATTGTGGCTACTTCTTCTGCCGCTTGTTCTACTTTCTAGATTTGTGCATCCCACTTGTTAAAGAGCATTTCTTTATTGGTGTCATTGATTATGGAAGCACCTGCATTTTTCCCTTCCTCTGATTCCTGCCAAGCCAAATATTCAGTAACTCTTTTACCAATTAAATCGTAATCATGTCACAAATCCACGGCTTGATTAGTAATTCTGTCGCTTATTTCGCAATAAGAGCTCCACTATGATATTCTTTAGCACAATGTTTCTTGCTGCTGCAAGAGTTGATCATTTAAGGAAATGGATTCTATGACAAATTTTGTAAGCTTAGGATCATCCTTATGCATCTTTTGCATAACCTGTAACTGTTTTTCTCTTTCGGCCAAACTATTTTGGTATCCTAGTTGCATTTGTTGAAAGTCCTACTGTAATCTTTAAAGTTGTTTTTGTGCTTCGCTGTTGGCACTGGCTTGTTGTAGCTGTTGCTGCAAAACCTATATTTGATCTTCTTTTTCTTTTAGTAATTGGTGTACCTCAGATGCTTTATCAATGGTTGCATAAGCATATTCTCCTGCGATCTGAGATAATTTAGTGAGATTTTCAGTAGGATTAGTGGTAGGATCTTGCCAAAGGATGTCTAATTTCTCTGCATCATGAGAGAGAAAACTTTCCAATTTCCTTTTCTTTCTTTGTCTTCTCACCACTGCTTTATGTTCAGGACTATAAAATACATCAAGAGGAGGAATTTCCTCTATTTTGAGCATAAGTTCAGAAGATGGGGTAATGGGAATATGTTCCATTTCTGGGACATTGCTGATTGTCCCTGTGACTATATCATCCACTGTCTGTACATTACTTTCAGGTGTCTTTGTGCTCTGTCCCTCAATATTGATTAAGTCATTGAATGTCTCCCATTCTTTATCCAGCTCAGTTCTGACTGATGGTGGCTGGACGATGAGAGGGGGAGGATATACCTGTGGAGAGGTCAAAACCTGTTGCTCTGGGCGCTCCTTAGACTGGGCAGTATCCCTTACTGACCCTTTGCTTTTATTATGTTCACTCTCGAACCTCCTGGAGTGTTCTGATGTTTCTCTCCCAGACTTAGATTTAGATCTGTTTGTGCCTGAACTTCCACTGAGACTGATACTAGGAGTTGGTTCGCTTATGGGTTCGAAGCGTAATTTATCCAAAGGGATATTAGTTAACCTCCTTTCTCTGTACATTTTGAACTCTTGAAATTCTGCTGGAGGAAATCGCATTTGGGCCAAATGCAGAACTTCTTTAAGCGTACTTTTCTGTTGAAACATATCATCAAAAAGATCATCTTCTTTAGAAAACACTTTTATTTTGACTGCAGTAGTGAAATTATTAACGATATCAGAAGGGTCGAACAGTCTTCTTGGAAATTTGAATAATCATAGACATAACATGTTATCTACTTCTTTGAATGCATGGCCTAAATCAAATAGTGAAAAGGCTCCACAGGCCATAGGAAATTGCAACCAAATGGCCTTCTTCTTGTCCTTCAACTCTTTACTCATGCTTCCCACTCCGCAGGTCTGATAGGCAATCTCTCGTGCCAGTAGTTTATTAGGGACATATAAAGGTAGGACATGAGGGGAAGCAAGACTTCCAAATACTCTGACATATGTGAAAAGTTCTTCTCCGAACCATCTCGTGACAGGGAGCATATCGACCTCCGCTTCAGGAGAAAATCTTGGAGCGTCTTTATCATACAACATTTTGTATAGAGGTAACATGATTCCATGACAAATCTTGTAGAAATACGGAATGAACTTGGAATCCCATAATTATTTGTGATAAATATGAATGGGTAAGGGGTCCTAAGTAGTCCATTTCCAACCCATTAGAGGAAACTTGGAAATATAACAGATTGCATCCATCACATAAGCAGATAAGTAGAAAGGGGGATAAATCCTTTGAGTAGTAGTTCTTTTGGACTGGTAATTCAAAATGGCTGTGGCTAAATTGTCGGACAATGTTTTAGCCCACTCCACAATAGTAGCATTAGTGGCAGCATCCAATAATGGTAGTGTTACACTAAAATTTGTCACCATGACTATTTTCAGTCAGTATGGCTCCATCAATTGTCATACTGTCCTCCTTGGCATGTTTTATACCTCTGCTCCTCATGTCAAACTCCAAGAAAGAGAGAAAGTCCTTAAAAATCAATATAACTCTGGGTACGCAGTTTCTCTTACCCTTACCTGCGTGTATGCACCTCAAGTTCACAACACCTGCATACTTGTACGCTCTGTCTGTAAAGGGGAAGGTGCGTACTCCTGTAAAGGTCAAAAGGCACAAGTTTTACTTCAAAAAAGTTACTTGTGGTCGATTCTAGAGCATTCTAGAAGATGGTTTGACGTGTATTGAGCGCCTCCAGATGGTTCATGCATCCCAAAGAAAGAGGAACTTATCCCATCAAGAGGGGAGCTATCCCATTAAAAGAGGGGCTTATCCCATTGATGGTGGACCTGATTAACTTCCTCCAACGCATTATAAATACAGGCATTGGGCCAGAGGGAGGGGAGGTTGAAAGCTGAAGATTCCTAAGGGTAGATGCTGCTGAATTTAGGACTCCCTTATAGAGCTTGAGAGGAGAGATTCCCATCCTTTCCTAGCCTTATTTGGAAGTGGGTGAGCTGATCAGAGTAAAGGAGAACTCTTGCTGGACCCTAGGAGGGACCTACACAACACCAAGGCTCAGGTTGTAATGGTTTCTTTTGTTTCCACTTAATACAATTAAGCTCACTTTTCTCAACAGATTGTTATACATGATTTGTTTCATATACTCCTTGGTCTGTATGATGAATATGTGTTATTTTATAAGTTATTCAGGTGCTATGTAATCTTTTGGCTTGTTAGTGAATGCAAGTTTCGAAGAGAAGGAGGAGCTCATCCGGATCGGCGAGGCTGGACTACTACAAAGCGTTGGACTAAAGGTATGTTATGAACACCTGATTACTTGTATTCTAAATGCATATTTAGAGAAAGGTAGTGTTTACTTGTCTTGTTTGTCACTAGAAAGCCTTAGCTTCTAGGGAGGTCGGTTTTGTCCTCAAAATTGACTCTTTCCGCATGACAGGTAGCCATTCAGATGAAAATTTGTTAACGTCTGGCTTTCCAAAAAGTCTACAGAGCATAGCAGCAGCAAAGCAATACGGGGAGGTGAGAGAACTAGTACTATACATACCATGCTTATCCTTTTTTAGTGGTTCGTCCCTTCTTGACTAGTCCTTGGTGCATTCTGTCAAATCTTTATTTTCTTTAGCGAACTTCTCCATGAACTGTTTGTTATAAGTTGCCTGTGGCTCTGGTAGATGATACATGAGCCTCAAATCTTGTGGAGTGAATGAGCCAATGAGTCCTTGACCCTGAGTCTTAAATTGTCTGTTTGTGATATCAGCACTATCCAGTACCCATTTGACCATGTCCATATATGGAAGAATTTTGGGCCTCGCCGCTATCCGAAGCAAGAACGAACATGCTAATTCTGTAATCGACGCCTCAGACAACTCGTGTGAATTTGCAGTTGTTGTAACCTCCATTACTCTGGGATTTTCTTCCTCGAGTAGGTTGTACATGCTTTCCCAAGTAGTAATACCGGCATCTTTGTTACAGGTGGTGTCCGTGTACAAGGGCATCATTTCTTTATCTTCAGAACTCGGAGCTTTACCCTTCTTTCCCATAATATTCTGAACACTGGTATGTATACTTCTCTGTTCTTCGCTCCTACGGTTTACAAATGAGACAAGAGTAATGATAAGAAAAAGGTGACGGGAAAGCTTTAAATGCCAAAAACATATAAAATATATCACCCTATGTGAAATGGCTCTTTGATCAGATCAAAACCATATTTCATTAATGATTGCCAACTAACTCATTAATTAACATTAACGCGCATAACTGGGCATCAGTTTATGGAAAAAGATTTTTCGAACAACGAGCCCTGAAGATCTGCGATAAGGCGATTTTGCGATTTGCTTCGCAATATCACAGATCGCAATATCGTGGATCGCAATATCACTAATCCGTTGCGTGTGGAAATCATCCATTAATGTGTTTTCTGCGAAATGCGATTTGTGAGACTCGCCATCGCATATCGGTGGTTTGAGGCATTTCACCTTAAGTGATATTTGAGGCATGCAATGCGATGAGTGTCTTTTAGTGCGTGATTTCGCATCATGATTTCGCAATCTTAGAATTCCACTTGTAGGAAGGCATCCATTACCTTTTTGCGATGCAACGCTCTTTATTGAGAGAGTGGTTTTATTCGAACTTTATCATAAAACTTAAGTCTTTTTAGATTTTTCGGGTATTCTCCTAAGTTTATGATAGTAAGTTTTATTCAAAAAGGGAATACAAGCACTAATTTATTTTTTAAATTTTTTGAATAAGGGTCCCCACTTATTTAGTATTAGTGATAAAACTAATTAAGAAGGGGGGTTGTTGCTGGCCACAACAGATTATTACATGTGATCTATGATTCTGGTTTATGATGGTTACATGTGGTTTATGATTTTGATCTATGATGGTTGTGTTTTGAGTTAACCTAATGCGACATGTTTATACATGATGACTTGGTCAAGGATGATAGTTTGACTTGTTGTGACAGGAAGCAAACAAAATTGCAAGTATACCTTATTGACAAGCTACCAATGAGGTATGATTTGAATTTATTTCAATTTATTTTGAATCTAATGGAAATTATGTGTTTGGTACTAAAAATCATGAAATGCACAGTTGGGTGGTTGAAACTGACTACAAGAAGTAGCAACAACAGTGAAAGAAATTGGAACATGCAATAGTATGTTGGTAAAACATTCATGATCAAGGCGATTGTAGAACACTGGTACCCAATAGTGTCCATTGATTACCATGAGCATGCTATGATCACTATGTTGGTTTTAAGGCAGGGATATGACTTAGTTTTTGTATCTTCCGATGTAAGGAATCCTTGCCAAGGGATGGACTGCTCGGGATGGGGGTGCCAGCAGAACTTGGAAGGTGTGTGACTACACATAAGGGGGTGACCAGATTTCCCAAGGCACTGTGTAGCAGAGAAGGGAAAGTCGGGGATGGAATTTTTTTGGTCATTAGAATTACCAGATGGAATCTTATGCAGGAAGTGCGCCCTTGAGCAATGATCCGGTAACTGTTCACTGAGAGGACAAGTGGCACAGGATTATAACATTGGACATTGGATGCAAATTTGACCTTGTAATGGATTCTAGACTTCTTGGGAAGGAGGTAAATCATGGTATTAGTTTTGAGGGTGGAGGTGTGAGCCTCCAGATTCCCTTGTTGCAACTGCAGACATCGTATCCTTTCATTTGTTGGCTGATAAAATGTGCATATGTGTGTATTATTGTAAATACTGTATCAAGCTGGATTTATAAATCTCCATAGACAATGCGATTATTTGTTGGGTGAAGAAAACATGTATGTGCGTATATGTGGTTATTATTATAAATATCATAATGAGTTATGTTATAAAGCTCCATTAAATGGTATGTTTATCATGTTTTAGGAAATGGTCATTGTAAATACTCCAACGAGACATGTTATAAAGCTCCATGGTCAATATGTTTTGTTTTCAGAAGTCTTGTTAGTTATAGGTGTCATTGAACACTAAGGACGGTGTTCCCCTAAAGGGGAGGGTTTTGTAACAACCCTGGTTAAAAATTCTATGTAAAAATATATAAGACCGTGTTCATGGGACACATATTCCAAGATGAATGGTGGGTAAAAAATCCTAGTGGGTGTTCATTTCGGTTATTATGGCTAAGGAAATTGGCAAAGGCATGGAAAAGGATTTGGAAAGGCATGAAGCATTTATTGGCATTTATTTATGATAATAATGGAAATTAGGATAAAAGGGAGGTGAAAGCTCACATGTTTCACGTGAGCAGAAAAATGAAGGAAATTAATGGAAAATGAAGAAAATAGAGGCTTCATTAATAAAAAGTCTTCTAAGGATTAATGCATAATCTTGGTCAGTTCAGTGTTGGAGCTTTCTCATTATTCTGTCTCTCTCTTTCTCTCACTCACTCTTTGAAACTTAGATTTTTCTTGGAGCACTTTAGCATTGGATCAAGAAAGGAAAAGAAGGAAAGAGGAAGGAAGGAGAAAGCATGGAAGTGCAAGATCAAGCAGCTACAACAATGTTATTTGTAGGTATCGGCATGCATGGTATTGCATGTGCTTCTTTTCTATCATTTCATGGTTTTTTCCATGTGTGATAGTTTTTTTGGCCTAGCCTTGCCATTTCCAAATAGCCTTGATGAGATGGGTTATCATACTTCGGTTGAGTTGGATTATCGGATGGATGCGAAGTTGAGTGGGGTGGATCTCTGAAATGACAAACACATGGCCTAGTAGTCCCTGAACTAGATTGTGGATCACGGTAAAGCCACTAGCCTAGTAATCCCTGAGCCAGACTATGGGTTGCGGTAAAAAAAGGATTTTGTGCCTCAATGGACCTTGGAATACTTGCCGGTGAATGGATTGATATACGGTAAAGCTAAGAGGTGGATTTCTATCCACTGGGCCTAGTAGTCCCAGGATGGGATGTACAGTAACGCCTACAGAGTCGATCTCGGTGTATTTCCTAGTGATCTCTAGATCAAACTGTGGATTACGGTAAAGCTTGAGAGACTAGGAGGCATTAAAATTCCTTACGGAGTAGGCGAAGAACTTCAGTAGCATCCATGGTTATTTGGTTCTTTTTGGTTGGTTATAAGTCCCACATTCATGCTTGGAATATGGCACGGGGGTGATTGAATGAAGAGAGATTTGACTTAGCCAATCTATGGTCGAGTGGAACGTGGTAGTCACATCCACTGTTGGTTTTTACATTCATTAATTAGAATTTCATTCCCTTCGCTTTACATGTGTAAATGTACTGGTTTATATATGGATTATAAGGCTGATGTATTCATGGTATTTATGTTATTATGTTTCTGGTTATAAGCATGCATTCTAACAATGATGATGTATGGATATCCTCATGTTTCTATTTGTAAATGAATAAACAATGTATCTATGACCTAATAGATGGTATTGCAGCTAATGATGTAAGGGAACAATGATTCTTATGATTTTGAGATAAGTATAATACCCCTATGTTTAGATCTATTATTTAAACCTATAGATTTCATTCATGCCAAGTGTTTGAAAGAATGTTAGTCCCAGTTGGGGATGGTCAGGCCTAGTCCTAAAGTTAGTTTTTAGTTTATTGGTCTTTTCATTACGTGTTTAATGGATTCTCAAAGTTACAACAAGTTATGGGCAGTGGCCACAATTTGAGGCTTAAAAAGTGCCTTAAATTCCCCAGACTCTGGCACAGGTCTACTGGAAATACTCCCTGGACGCAGGCATGTAGGCTTGTGGGATGTCCAGAGCTCTCTGGACATTGGCAATCCCATAAAATGGGAGGATCTAGAGGTTTAATAGCTTAACAACTCAGTGGGACCCAGGGGCATTATACCTGAGTAGCTGGGATGGCTGCTAGGAGTGTTGTTGCTGATGTGGACGGTATGTTTGATGTGTTTCCATCGATTCCACTTCCTTAAGGTCATCTAGGAGGTTGAATCATATTATAGTAGCCCCTCATCACATGTTTAACCTAGTTATCTGGTTACTTGGTTAGATGTGGGATGAGGGTGTTACAGGTTTGTTATAATTCAAAAATAAGAGCTAATGCGAAGCTAGCATGTTGAGTGCAATACTCAACAATGGACAAGATTTGTAACTAAATCAATTTAGGGAAAAATAATATCGAATGGACATTCTAGGAAAACACGAGAACAATTGGATGTTGGCAAGAAAATTTCTAGTGTCATCTATAAAAATAAAATTACTAGAGTTGAGATGCCTAATATACCTTACACAGTATATATCTTTATCGCTATAAGAGTGCTAATTTCAACAAGGTATTGCATGTATTAAATTTGAGTGAAAAAAACATATAATAAAATCATTTGAATGAGCACGCATAGTCGTGATACACAAAATCCAAATAGGGGTAATTGCTAAGCAGTGATACCATTTTTGAGGTTTCTGCTCTCACTGGACTGGTTTCCCCAATGTTGGGGCAGTCCAGATTTTGTTGATACTTTACGATACCTTGGTCGAGGCTTTGTCCTCTTTGTATCTTTCTGTACATATTAATAGATTACTTTTACTTAGAAAAAAAGTATATCCAAAGATCTTACCTCAAACTACAACTAGATTGACAAATTGATTACCACAGGCAATGACCAAAATAAGTAGTTAAAATTGACTACAACATATTTGTATACTCGACCCAGAACAACAAGCTACATTGGCAATCCATGCAAAAACAAAACTAACGCCAAGTTGAGTACAACAGATGATATAAACATAGTATGCATATATATTATCCCACTGAACTACATAAAGAAGTAAACGAAACATGTACCTATAAATCATAAAATAATCATACATACATATATAAATACATACATACATACATACATGCATGCATGCATGCATACATATGTACATATAAACATTAGCATAAAATATTCATGATCCATGATGACCCTATTGGAAATGACATACATACATACATACATACATACATGTATACACATATAGACATCAACATAATCATGATCACAACATAATTACCAGATAGAATACTGTCAAGGTTAAGAGAACTCCCTTTATACATGCACATCATGCACAACATTGAGAACAATCATTCCCAACATAGCTAAGGCATATGATGCCTCAAATCTATATACCTTACCTTTGCTGATTACTTTCCTCATGATTGACCCACCATCGTCCATTTACACCAATGGACCCAACCAATCCAACTAGCTGTCATAGTCTTACATTCTGTTGTGCTTACTCATGCAATGAGATTTGACCATGTCTTAAATTACCTGTTGGGTACCACACAACTCTCCCCGAGCTCCATTAACTTCCTCTTTCCCAAACAATTCCCAAGACTCAAAACTTAAAAGGAAAGATAATAAACAAATAAGAAGAAAGCCATGAAAACCAATAACAATACAACACCACAACAAAGTGGCCTGATCATGCACTAGATATATTAAAACTACAAATCCAATGCAAGAAAATCACAAGAGACCAAAATCACAAGGCTAACAATATACACCATGACTCAATCCCCATGGTTCCCAGTGCTTCCAAAGGAAATCTCAACCTGATCCTTCTTCAAGATTCCATGGAAATTTCTTTTCCATGCAATCCCTTGCATCATACTACCATCAACATATAACTTTCAGTGCTTACATAAACATAACAACATACTACTTACCTTACCTTGATGTGCCAAGCATGTTGCTTGAACCTATACACATCAACTTCATCTATCAACGGACTCCAATTCCCTTGATAGATCCACCTGTAATTAGAGACTAGCTAATTTACCTATCAAATACATTTTCATGAGTGTAGCACATATCCACATAATGTCAGACAAAGTCAAGGTTAAGAAGACTTTCTACATGCAAGTACTCATTCGTTTGGAATTAGGGTTTCCGAACATAGCCAAAGGAATTCTTGCCCAATTCCTTTCTTTTACCTTTTACCTTGCTGCAATTGAGTCTTATTATGTGCTATCACATCATCCATCTATTAGTTAAATAAAAATATCAATTGTTACCTTGTCACACTAATACGAAGCATGTTACCCAACAACTATTCACAGATGTCAACGACATGTCCCAAATATCAAGATAATCATATCTATCAATTTCAAATCAACCTTTACCACGACTAACAATCATGTCATAATACATAGTCAAATCATAATCATTAGACATAATGCTACAACTGTCACCTACTTACACTCAAGTATACACCAGCCTTCTCAACACATATGTATTAGTACAATCGTCTTAAAATAGGATCATTCCTTCATGCAATATTATAGACTCATACTCATATCATGCAATAAATCACACATTCAACAAACTATAAATGTACCATGTTAAATTAATCAACTAAATTATATAATCGAACGCTCAAACACAAAGTAGATGACATAAGCAAGCTCATACCTTAATGTATCTCAGGGGAGGCTCTCTTATCCACACAATCCATCTAGTTAGCACGATATAACTTCACAACATATCAACTCAAACACAAATAATATCACGATATTCATAATAGTAACTAACAAACATTTTCACATCATAAACTCATAAACATTTTCCGTTCATGCATAACAATCACATATGTATGATTAGTCTAGATTAGTACAACACAATGTCACAAATAAGTCAACTCATACCTAAATTGCATAACCCTAACCATCTACATAGAACAATCCAACTTAGTATGATACATAGAACATCAATATCTTAATGCAATAACCCTAATAATCAAGTTAACTAAAATATAACAACAACAAGTTAACATATAACATACTCATCAACAACATATAACCTAATCATCAAGCTATCAAATAACAACAACAAGTTAACCTATAACATACTCATCAACAATATATAACATAATCATCAAGTTATCTAACATAAAACAACAATATAAATGCATACAACCACAAGTTACTATCATTCATGACTATCTGACACGTGCGTATAACTACATTAATCAACTAACATCTATCATGTATGTAACCATAACATCAATAGAATGAATGGCACGCACATACCATAATGCATCTAACAAACTTTAACCTACATACTTGCATACACAACATACAAACATGTATGATGACATGCTCTTGCCTCGAGGTCCAATGTTGCAACTTCACTTTGATGATCTACATATCCTGCTCTATCTCAGCCAACACATTAGCATCATAACAACCAATAGAATCATGATAACCTAATGCATACAATGACCTCATAATGCATGTCTAACCTACCATATATGCATAACCATAACCATGACAATGCACGCATATAGACATCGACACACATAACAATGCATACACCATACAATCATGACGACACCTCCCACAACAACACCATCAACCTTCACATGAGAACATCACTACAACCATGATCAACACCAAGAAACTGCAACAATCACATACAGTACAAGCATAAGGAACACATATGCAACCAACATGAATACATGACCAACACACAACCCATCCAATCCGAGGGGTGAACCATGCTCTGATACGAATCTGTAACACCCTCCTCCCACATCTATGCAAGCAATTGGCTAACTGGGGTAAACATGTGACGAGAGGATACTATGATATGATTTGACCTCCTAAGTCATGTTAAGGAAGTGGAACTGATGCAAACACACCATACAGACATCCAACATCAACATTAGGACCCTCAAGAACCAACCCAACCTTTGTGCCAACTAGCCCCTAGATAACACTAACATTTTGGATTACTTGGCCTTTGTATGCTCTCATGCTTTGGCATGTCAGTGTCCAGGGACCTTTGGATGTTCTCGCAGGCCCACAAACCAACGTCCAAGGACTCTTTTGCTCAGTTATGTGCTAGCATCCCCAGGATTTAAGCCACATTTTCAGGGCGAGAGCCCAGGTCACTACCCAAAATTGAATGACACCTTCAAAATAGTAACATAACATGGAAATAACAATACTAATGCAATTACTTGAATAAGACCTTGAATGGACCCTTACTAGCTTTGACAGGCATTTCGTCAAACATATTACGAATATGTAATCTACAGGTGTAAATAACATATCTGAGCATATGAGTCTCATACTTAGCTGAGAATTGCTAATAAATATTAATGCCACAATACATAAACTTCCATTTCATCTATTAGTCCATCGATATATTTCTCATTCATATACAAGTAAAAACATGATGAGAGACATACATAACTACTATCATAAAACATATACTTAACCAACATAATAGGGAAAAAACTACCAAGGAAACACCAACCATCTAACCCACATATAAACCAATACAATACTCATAAAATAACGAGGAGAAATTACCTCTTATTAATGATGAAAAGGCCTACCTGATATGGGACTACCACATTCCACCCAACCGTAGAATGGTTGAGCCAAATATATCTTCAGTCATTCACCCCCGTGCCATATTCCAAGCATGAATGTGGGATTTAATAAAACACATCAATCAAAACCATCCATGGCTTTCAAAGGCCAACCACCTCAACCCATCAAACAAATATTCCACCTCATGGTTGGACATCACAAATCCATCATCAAATTGGTCTCTATCCAAGCCTTCTAGGGCTTCCAAAGCATTTTTCCAACTAAGGCTTCCAAGACTAGTAACACAACCCACAACTTTTACCGAGCTTCTAGAGCATTTTTCCAACCATGGATTCTAGGAGTAGTAACTCAACCCACCAAGGGCTTCTAGAGAGTTTGTCCAACCAAGGCTTCTAGGACTAGTAACTCAACCCAACATGTTACAGGGCTTCTAGAGCAGTTGTCCAACCAGGGATTGTAAGACTAATAAGTCAACCCAAAGCTAAGGAAACATTAGAACCAACCAAGACAAAATAATTAAATAAACCTAAAATCTCCATGGTTATCCAGGAAATGGCAACACAAGGGAAATCCACTGTCAATCGAGGAAATCCTCCATGCTAATGACAGTTCATAACCAAGAAACCACATGCATGTGCCATGCATGTACATGCAACTCGATACCTGCAAGAAAAACATGTTGTAGCTACTAATCCTGATGTTCTCTTGTGATTCCCTACTCCTCCTTTTCCTTCTTGATAAAAAACTCCAAGTATGCCACACTCGTCCAAGAGTGGTCCAAGAAACTCTAAGTGTCCAAGAGTATGAGAGAGAGAGAATAGAAGAGAGCTCCACCAAAACCTGTCAAAATCTTACCCATTGATCCTCATAAGATTTTTATCAGCCCTTTATTTTCTTCATTTTCCATTATTTTCCTTCATTTTTCTCCTGACATGCAACCTATGACCTTTCACGTTCCTTTTCTCCTAGTTTCCTTTATTTTCATAAATAAAATTACAATGAATGTCTCATTCCTTTCCAAAGCCTTTGCCATTGCCTTTGCCAAGTTCCTTAGCCATAATAAACTGAATGAACACCCACTAGAATGTTTTTCCCACCATTTATCTTGGAATATGTGTCCCATGGTCATGGTCTTATATATTTTTACATGGATTTTTAACCAGGGCTGTTACATATTTAATTATTCAACAACCTCATTTTACAAGTGTTTGTATGGTAGCTTAAGCTAGGGATATTACATACTCTTCCCCTTAAATAGAACACCATCCTCGGTGTTCTTCTCTTGTTGGAACACTAACGTTTTCTCATAATATAACAATCTAAATAACCATAAATGGAATATTTTCCCTTCGGAATGTAGGAATTTTATGTTCAATAAGTATAATCAATAATGTTTATCAAATTAAATACTTTTCATTATCATTTATTTATCCAATTTGGAATAATATGTTAATCATAATACTTTCACAAGTACTCCAAGAGCACTCGCCTTCTAATCATCAAAATAATAAAAAAATTGGTATCAAGTGGATGTTGTCTTTTATTTAGGGGTTACACCAATTTTTCTTTCTCACTGGTGTCGTTTGTAAATTAATGTCTTTCTCTCGCACAATAATTTCAATCAGATTAAAACTCACGGGATTCATCTCTAGCCATTTTCCTCTAGTCTCACCGTTTCCATCATAAGTTAAATCATAAGTATATACATTAACAATTTATTTTCTCTATGCATGCATATAGATAAGTCATTTCTGACATGCTCATTTGCTCGTACAAACCTACAAATACAACATGTTTCATTGAAATTATCACTTAGATAAATTAATAGATCATGCATGCAGAACTATAACATGTACAACAACTTAGAGACATGCAACTTACCATTTATTCTAACTTCCGACATCTTTAGATGATTTCAAAATCAATAGAAAAATATAGACATAATTTGATCTCACCGTAGTTAATCTCTTGGAATTATGCACGAACTGAGCATATTCCAACCAACCATGAACTATCTCCAATAGTTACCCACCGAGTTAATATCTACTTGCCACTAGAATTAATAACCTCATTGATTCCTTGCTAGTTTCTTCCCAACAAATTTTTAGCAGCGTCCTACTTTAAGGTCTGCCAAACTTTTGCCTAGGTCTTTTTGTTTTAGTTTTTTTCGAAAATGATTCTTCTCTTTTTTCTTAAAGCACAACTTTCTCTCCCGATCTGTTTTATTTCACCCCACTTAGTATTTCTTTCCAACTAAGTGATTAAAATAATATTTCTCTCTCATTATGTTAAGATTTTCCTCTTTATTATTTTCTCCTAAGAATTTTTAGTAGACTTTTAGGGAAGGTCCATCTTGGACTTAACCACCAATAGTTTTTCATAAGCTGACAAGAAGTATTCTAATATTGCAGAGTTATTTCCTAACTATCTCAAACAATGTATTCATTAACTCAATAATAAAATAAATTATTACACCATCACATAAGTCTAATCACAACTTCCATAGCCATTCAATCCAATAATAATACAATGTCTAAAAATCCATTGTAATTTACATAATTTTCCATTTGCATGTTATCATGAGAGCAAAGGAGTATTTATGTACACCATGCATATATACTCGATCCTCAACATGGGTCCCACAATTTGTAAAAGTACATCGACGATAATTCGTCACATGTCATACACTTGGTATACATTTCAAATTTCCACATAACAACAATCATGCAACATAGAAAATAAAACATTAACATATCTTGCATACCATAGAATTATACTTTCTGTAAGGTCTCACCTTACCAACCATGAATATTATAGATAAATAACAATCTCATTGAACACTAGGACACAAAATGTGGTTTTTTTTTTCACAATTATCTTGCAGCCATGTAAGAGACAACCATTGGGGAATTTTGGGAAAATAATTTGCAATCATGTAATATACAACAACTGTCGCATTTTATCAAATAGTTTTCAAGCATGAAATCTACAACCATTGAGGGATTTAAAAAAAAAAATTGAAAGCATGCAATCTACAACCATTGGAGAATTTTAATCAATAGTTTGCAAATATGCGATCTACTAACATTGAGGCATTTTAGCAATTAGTTAGCAGACACAAAATAAATTTCCATAAATATGATTAAACTATCAGAGAGATAGTAAAACTAGAATTTAAAAAATGGCATGAATCATATTAATGTAATCAATGGTAAAATTTCTACAAAACAACTCAAACGGCAATCCCTATAGGGTAGCAAAAAATCAGCAAAATCGACCAGATTATGTGTTTGAGTCTAAAAGGCCCCTTTTTGGAATCAAATTTGGGGTTACATGGGCTTAAGGTACAAATACCCTCTGATGTTGAGCTAAATTGCATCTAAAACTCTCAGCGACAAAATTTTTTAAAACAACAAAACTTTGGATCTCATTTACTACTTTTGTCAAACACATGGAATGCAAACTTTTATCTACAACTCTACATGAAGAAATAAAACCCAACATTATGCGACGATGAGTTTTTCATTGAATTTAAGTTCACTATATGAATTCTACTTGAATCATTTTTCATTTTCAACAACTAAAGATGTTCTTTCAATGTATTTCTTTTTTTAAAACATTCTATTGTCCTCTTCAGGGTCAACCCCAACTTCTACATTATCTATTTATCACACAAACCATACATGCATTCATTCTTTATAAGTAGTGCATTGCAACTTTACTCATTTTTTTTAATGCACCATAATCATTATTGTAATAGTATGCATGCAAAGGTTGGTACTTAACCCTTACTATAACTAGTTAGTTGTCAAGATTGTTTATAGCTGCAATAGAGGTTTTATTGTCTTTTATCCGCATCCATATTCAAATGTTATGAGCACAAATTTTAAAGAAGCATTATCACTTTCTACTCTTTAATGTGGTCATTAATCATGCATCACGCATCTCATGTTAATTTTAGTCTACTACAAGTTCAATTAGAATCATACTTGAGATGATGCCCACTAGCATCATACCTCTACTTCTTTTTTGCTTAATGATTCCCAAAAGGCGCCAGTGTTGCAACATTTTTCTCTGATACCACTTATAACATCCCCAGGTAACGTTGCAAGAAAATGCATGGAGTTAGGAAATTTTTATTTATTTTTAACATTTACTAATGTGTAACTTTCTAAATTACTTTCTATATTCCCTCCATGACCATTATAATAACCACCATTATTACATAAAGAAATATTTAGTAAAAACATAGTGAGTTACACAACCATTTACTATCATTTTTGTAGCATATTAACTTAAACTTCTGAATGTAACATTGCATCAATTCCATGATTATTTTAACTCAGTTAGTTAATCACATTCTTGATAATATAATCATCACATCATGTAAGGAAGACACAACAATAAATCACACCATTAGACACCGATATACCCTGGAAACCCCATAGCGTGAAAACCAACAAACATTTAACTTATTATTAAACACTCATGAGGGTGTTCATCCCTCACTTAATGGATTGTGAAGGAGTCCATCCCTTAACCATTGTCTTAAAATAGTACAAATAATTATCATCTGAATTGAAGCATAACTAGTTATAGGTTATTACAAACATCATGATATCATTTACCCATGAAGCCATGAACATTAAGTCTTTGCAACCTAGTTCTTCCCATTAGTGGATCATCTGATAGTTGGCATTCCTAAATCTACATGGACCAACAAATCTTTATCTACCACAACGTTAAATGTGAATTATCATTTGCACAAAGCACCATCATTTACTATCATTTCTTTCATCAGCATGCTAGCTATCATGATCAGATAAAACATAAAATATTAATTAACCAATAACCAATATTTATTAGTGACACTTCAACATCTATTCGTGTGCATGCATAAATCATAAACATAATGTAATGAAATATATTCTTTAACATCACTGCACATGCATTAGTAACAAGCAAATCACTATCAAGTGTCATCTTTCCAACAATACACTAGCATAACCTTACATGCACTTTCATATTATTTCCAAAGAAAAGTTAACATACTAAATATTGTTCTTGTGCATGCCAATGCATAACCAGCTTTTAGGAGAACTAGCCCAACAAGTAATTTTCTTTGTGCCTACTATTATGTTTTCTTTTCCAAATGGATTAATGCAATAGATTATATACTTATGCATGTGAATGCATGTTATTTTCCAAAAACATCTTTTCCATAGGAGAATTATTTACAATGACTATTATGTATGAAATGCACGCTCTATTTCAAACTAAGTTAACATAATATTTATAATTTAGTGCATGCAACTACTTGTCCTCTTCAGCAGAAAATAACATGATAGCTTATTGTTCTTGCATTTGAAACATATATTTCTTTCTAAATGAAACTAAATAAATCTTGCATGGAAAGATAAACACATTTCTTTCCCAAGAGATAAAACACATAACATTTATTCTTTCATGCATGCAAAGAAACACTTTCCACTTACCAAAATATCTAACCCAATAACTATACATAATATTTTCCTAAAAGAAAACTAATACCATAGCTAATCCCTTTAGGTGTGGAAATGCATATTATTCTTCCCAAAAGAAGGCTAATACAATCAATATTATGCGTCTGCACCTTCCCTTTCACCAGAAATCCAACTCCAAAAGTATATTTTTCCATGCATGCAAATGTATATGTTTGTCTCAAGAATCTTCCAAAAGAATCTTAATACAATAAAGCATACATTTACCCATTTTCCTCTCCAAGAATCTAATTCCATAATATATACAAGGACTTGTTTTTCTCTTCTCTTCTTTTTGAAGAGTTCTAACACAACAAATACTTCCTTGCATACAAATATATATATTTATTTATTTTCCAAGGAATTTAACACACTAATTATTCTTTTTCCAAAATATTTATTTATTTTCCAAGGAATTTAACACACTAATTATTCTTTTTCCAAAAGTTAGCTAACTCACTAGCTATAATGCATGCAGTAAAAAATATTTTCCTATCATTTCACACATAGAAAAAATTGTCATATTTCATAAATAAATAGCATGAATAAAAAATCATTCTCAAATAACACAACCAATGGTCGTTTATGCAAAGATTTTATCTAAACTCTTTCTCAAAAAAGTTACATATTCATTTCGAGTGGATGAAATAAACTAGATATTATTCCTATGCACATAAGCACATATTCCCTTTAAGAGTCCAATATTTCTCTTTAAAAATTAATGCATATGCATCATGAGAACATCATTGGTAATATTTTAAATGAAATAAATTAATTCATTTTCAAGAATTATCAAAGCAATCATTCCATTTTTGTGCATGTGAATAACTTATCGCTTTTCAAGAAATATCAAAATTAATAGTTGTTTGTTTATGGATGGAATTAATTTATTTCTTTTCGAGAAAATTAACACAATGTTTATCTCTATATGCACATAACACCTATTCTTATCACGCAGAAAAATCAAATGAAAACACCTTGTTTTACTTTGTTTTTTTATGTTTTAGCCATCAACTTTGTGTGTGGTTTCCAAACAGCTGGAAACAAGTTTTGGATAACCAAAAGAGGATTTTGTTAGGAATGGATTCATTAAAAGAAACATCTGAATTTTTACACATGTATCATGGTTAGGAAGATTCGAATGAATCTTTGCAGCGTATTTTTCCAGATTTAAATATTACATAATTTTATGTTTTTGCCATCAAATTTGGAGATGGTTTTCGAGAAGTGGGAAATATTAAAGAGGATTATTGTGAGAACAAACTTCTTTACAAAACCCTCTTTCGGTTTTTACACATCTATCATATTTTTGGATATACGAAGACATATTTGGACCTTATTTTCCAATAAATCATGCAACTCATGTAATTATTTAGCCATGAGAATATTTTAAGAATTCAATGAGGAAAACACTTACTCCTCTATGCATGGAAGTCCATAGAGGTTTTCCCAGGAAAATAATCCCAACTCTTTATCATATGATTTTTTTTCAAGCAAATAAATTCAATTCTTATTTCTTCATGTGCCATATGCAAACACAATAATTTTCAAATAGCATAGATGGTTATCTTTTAATGCATGCTTGGAATCTCTCCTTCTTCTCTCTTGGCTACATTTTACATGTATTATGTCATTAGTTCTCATATTTTTCCATAAGTTTACAATAATTAGAATTAAGAAATTGCAATAGTTTTTCTAAATCCTTAAAGCATCCCATAAATCATTCTATAAATCATATTTTTCCTAAATCCCAAAATCACTCCATAAATCATTCCATGAATCATATTTTTCTAAATTTTACAATGACTCAATAAATCATCCATAAATCTCTCATGCTTTTCTTTTCAAGGTAGATTTGCTTTTCCCTTATGAATAAAATATCACTTATCCATAGTTTTTCCAAAACAATTACTCATTATTTCTAAAACTTATAAAATATACCAACTTGGAAATTTGCTTTTCCCTTATGAATAAAATATCACTTATCCATAGTTTTTTTAAAACTATTACTCATTATTTCTAAAACTTATAAAATTTACTAGCTTGGAAATTTTCTTTTCCCTAATGAATAAAACATCACTTATGCATATTTTTTCTAAAACTATTACTCATTATTTCTAAAACTTTTAAAATATACCAACTTGGAAATATAATTTATTTAGATAGAAGAATCCAAATAAAAAATTAAGAATTAATTTTTGTAATATTATTAAAATTAATAATTACAAGAATATTCTTCTTATTATATCAATATAAGAATCAATAATAATTAGTTATTCAACAAACTCATTTTACTAGTGTTTTTAGGTAGCTTAAGCTACAATTATTAAAAAATTTGATCTATATTTATAAAAAATATTTAATATAATTAGTTTAGTAAACACACACACACATATATATATATGCATAAATCTATTTAATAATATTTATAGTATTTTAATTTAATTTATTAGAATTCATAATTAGATAATAAAAATTTATCTTTTAGGTAATATTTATAAAATATTTGTAATAATAATGAAAGATAAAGGGTTGAGGTTTCTCTCAAAAGTAATAATATTTTTTTCCTTTTTTATTTTAATTAAAAATTTAATTTTAAATTAGAATGAAATACATATAAATTTTAAATTTTAAATTAGAATGAAATAAATATAAAACAGTTTGATGCTGAAATGGTTTTTTGGCCATGTGGTATTGATAAAACATGATATTGGTCTATCTTATTGTAATAAAACTTATTTAAAAATAAAAATCTTCATGATAAAATGAAATAAATCATCCTTATTAAAATCTTATACATGATTTTATGTGTATGTTCAAATAATAATTTTTTTAATTAGTAATAATAATTTAAAATGTAATTATATGATCGACATATATAATTTCCATCCCTATTGGAAAATTTAGACCATATACTATAAACACTAGAAAAACTATGATAATGCTTAATGTTGTCGCTCCCAGAGACACCCTCGAATTGCTTACAAGACCAGTGCCTAGGCACATCTAGATTTTGTGTGTCTCGTATGATTCTCAAGAAATTGGAGACATCACATATATTTTATATATGTATATATTTAAATGGAATGGGTTGGTTCATTCATCTAAATGAGTAAGCTATGAATTTCTGGTACTTCTTCAAATGTACAAATCACATAAATATATGAATAAAATAGTGGAGGCTGAGTAGTTCAAGGACTTACAGTTTAATAAGATTTTGTAGAGTAATGAGGGAGGATAAGGAGAAGGAGTAACTCATCACATACAGCTTAAAGCATTAAGGATTATACACTTATCACAAAGAGCTTGATGCATCAAGAATCTCTAAACTTATCTTAGTTACAGGTAGATATAATGGACAAATGAGGGAGTGAATGCTAGGATTCACGTAGTGCAATTTTAAAGATATAATCTCAATAATCCATACAAGCACATGCATTAATAGGTCAATACAAATGATTTTGTGAGGAAGTATGAAATATTTCTAGAAACTATGATTGCATGAATTTAGAGAAGAAACATGAACATAATGGCTTTTAAACATAGGGATAACATACTGTAATACTTGAAGGGGGAATCACCAACAGTTCCTTGATATTCTGAAATATTTGTATTATAAAGTCATATAGTCTTAAAATAACATGTAGTTTTTTCTTTAGGATTTATGAACCTTTGTAAAGTGTCACTTCCTCATATTTATCTGGAGAGGGGAGCATTTGAACATTAACAACAACAAAATATATTCTGTCGAGTCTTAGCTGTCAAATCAACTTGTTGTCTTAGCTAGGGATGGCTTTATGGCCCAAAAACATTAGAAAACATTAATTTATTCATTAAAGGGAGGAAAATTACAGGACAACAAAAAAGGGGTCAATCGAGCGGATGAACACGCCAGAAAAATATCTCCATACCCATCCCTGTGATCGCCTTTGCTTTCAGGTTGTTGCATGCTCATTGACTGGCCTACTGTGTTGCTCAGCCAATTCCTGTCGCTTCGGCCTTTACTACTTGAATCATTCATCCATTAAAGTTGGGAGTGGGCAACTATCAGTTTCATGCCGAAGTACAAGAGCAGAGGAAACCTGGGTGATACTTTGTCTTCCCTTTTTATGGGGCACCATGCTAGATAATTAAGTCCTCCCGAGCTACTAAGTCCTTTTTTACTTCTGTCAGCGTCGACCCTAGTTTTGTATCCCAAAGGGCATTTCTGGATCATCCCATGTCAGGTGTGAATGCTCCATCTCCCTTATTAAATGCCACAGCTACCAACCCAGTGCACCTTTAAATTTTTGCAACACCTAGTCGCAGCGTTCTCATATCAGGATTTTTCACTGAAAAGCCTTTACAGGAAAAACCTTCAGATCCACTCCAGCCCCTTTTGCTTCATGTGACCGGGGGCTGTGACCAAGTGCTTAGTCCTTAGGTGCTAGGGCCTTTGGACTCCCCTCTAGGGTCTTCTTCCTTTGTTACATGGAATCTCACAAACCGACAATTTATAACAATTTATCTTTGGTGTATCCCCTTGACACTTGGGATCATCGATCCACGGGATCGGGCCCACCCAATATATTGCAATTACAATGTGAGAGAGAGTGTTGAGGACGAGTAGTTTTCAGAGGGGGGGATGAGCGGTAAGTGGTAAGTGGGGGGGTGCGAAATGATATGAGAGGGACACGTAGCAGTGAGACCCAGCGGGGAAACCGCATTTTCAGACCCCCCTCGCCAATAAAGGGAAACATGGCGAGGGGTTCCGAGAAGGCCTGGGAGCCGTCAATCTAGGTAAAATCAATCTGGGACATCTAGATATGGGGGTGTTTGATTAATATGCCCCTTTTGAAAAGGGATAGACCTACCAGCCCTTTAACTCCATTGTATAAAATATCACATCCGGGGAGTTCCAGCATATCGCAATCGAAAGCCGGGAAGGACTTTAGTGGAGGAGGAACCTTTGCTTTGTACAATCGCTGATTGCTGCTCTACGGGATTGATGACACAGCAGTGCCACGTGGTGCTTCCTGAGTGGTGAAATGTGTCACCCAGCTATGCCCCTAGGACCCCTCAAAATGCCAAATTTGTGTGCCACGTGTCCTCCGTACTGCAACATCATGTTGACGTCAACTTCCATGTGTATTTATTTGGACCAATGGTAGTATGCCACATGGCCTGCCTAGAGGAGAGAGAAAAGGTGTGGTTGCCTTTAGTTTTGCAACTGATTTACTTTGATAATCGGCATCGGCCCTTCCTGACGCTTTATCACCAAAAGCATAATGTTCGGCGATTTTCATGATCTCGAGATTTGGTGATGTTCTAATGTTGTGTTTGTGTGCACCCTTTTACACCGATGATTACCGATATGCGATATTTTCTCTACCTCCAATGTTGCGAGAAGATCAATATGTGGGACCTCCCCACCGCCGATAAGCCGATGTGCCATGCCTTAGGACCTGCCAATTTGCAACTTATGATATCGGTGATTAGTCAATCATAGATTTTGCTGCCTTCCCATGCTATTGTTTCAGAAAAGTTATCGATTTTTGTTTTGCGATTTGCTTGACCCTTAGCCATTTTTCCTTTGTTTTCTATCTTTTAAAGGGTATCTTCAATCTTCTCTAACTTTTGATCCAAGAGTTTGTTTTTGGACTTCCACCTACCGTTGGAAAGCTTATTCCAAACACTATCCAGTGGAGAGGGTTTTATTTAGCTTTGAGATCTTCTATGGATTGGAATATGGATAAAAAAAATATATGTTCTTCGGTACTCTTTGTAAAACCGGTCTCTGTTTTCAGAAGGTGACAACATTGGCTCCACCTAGGGACAGTGCCCTTCTAGAAAGGTGCTGAGGACCTACAAACTGTCAACCTTTCCTTTGGGCATGGAGTCTTTTCGAGACAAACAATAATTTTGTGAAAGTGGAATTTTCAATATAAACTATAAATTTCAAGTAAAAATTACAATACACACACCAATATTTACAATGAGTGCAAGATGGGTACCTCTAGTTTTGGAAATAGAGTTTGAGGAACTGACCATTTATTGGCAGTTCCAGTGATTCACCTTCGAGATTTTCAAGCATGTACATGTTATTTCCTCTCTCTTCTCTAATATTGAAAGGGACGAACCATAAAGGATCGAATTTTCCATGATTTCCTTTGTTATCTTGTCAGACGTCCCATCGGAGAGCTAAATATCCTAGTTGAAGAGGCTGATCCTTGACATTCTTGTCAAATAGGGATTTCCTCTTTTGTTGGTAATTTGACAATTTGGCCCACACCTGTTTTCTGTTTTCATGAAGCTCAACCAGATGATTTATCCTTTGTGACAAAGCACTTGGCTCTTCCTTAGCTTCTTGTAGTAACTTCGCCACCGACATCGCTAATTGGATCAGGAAGACTGCAACCTTACCATACACTAGCTCAAAAGGAAATTTTCCAGTGCATCGTTTAGGAATTACTCGGTTGGCCCATAGGGAAAACTTTAGTTGGGAGTCCCAATTCCTATAATTCTCAATGATGGTATTCTTTAACACCCTCACCATAGTTATGTTTGAGGACTCAGCCAACCCATTACCTTGAGGATAGTAGGTAGTGTAGTGCCCTATGGTGATATGAAATTTCAGGAAGAAGGTGATGAGTATGGAATATTTCAAGGCCTAAGCATTATCAGTGATAATTGTGATAGGACAACCAGAGCGAGATAATATGTTCTCCTCCATAAACTTGTTTACCACTGAGTCTATAGCATTTCTAGCTAGGGTGGCCTCTACCCACTTGGTGAAATAATATGTGGTCGTCAATATCCACTTGTTTTGGCCACTGGATGGTGGGTTTATTTCTCCTATGAAATATAGTCCCCATTGTCTGGAAGGTTCTTCCACATGTACTAGAATCAGGGGGAGGGGAGAATGCTTTTGCCTCTCAGCAAACACTTGGCACTTCTGATATGACCTGACCTGGGAATGAACATTTCCAAATAGTGTAGGGCAGTATAAACCTGCCTTGAGGATTTTATATGTTGTCGTCTTGACTCTTCCAGCTGTAGTGACCTCCACAAACTCCTCTATGAAAATCATAAATCAATTTATGGGTTTCTCCCTCTAACAAACATAAAAACATTACTCCCACTGGGTCCTTTTAGTAGAGTAGACCATTAGATATGATATGTTTTTGCACTTGCAATCTCAGAGTTCAGTATTTGGATTTATGTAGCCCCAATGGGCACCTCAAGAATAAGAGATAATGAATGATGTTCTTATACCAGGGTGATCCCTCATATCTAGCATAGATCTTCTGCTCGGATGTTTTAATCCCATTCTGATAATCCTTTATTATGCCTTTCTATGTTATCAGGTTTATCCCTAAAGCTTGGAAAATTAATTCAGATAAAACCTTGGCCAAACTAAGGCCTTTTATGAGCTTAGTAGGCTTTATTTCTAGCTCATATTATTGTATATTTTCTATCCACCTTCCCCTTTTTCCTTCGCTATCTCCTTGCATGAGGATGTCCTTGACCCATGTCGTTGGGACAAATGCTGTGATTTCCAATTGTAGCACATACATACGAAATGCCTTCAAAGCCTTGACTAGTGCACAGGTCTGTTTTTCCAAGATGTTATATTTCAGCTCAACATCCCTCAGGACTTGGCTGAAGAAGGCGATGAGCTATTCATAACCATATTTATTCTTCTATAGCAGAACTGTGGAAATAGTATGTGGAGAAGCAAAAGAGAAGATATATAAAGGCACTGAATAATCAGGGCTGACTAGTACTAGGGCTTCAACCAAATCTTCTTTAATAATAGTGAAAGAATCTCGAGGGATAGGGCTCCACTTGACTTCATTTTCCTCCTTAAGCATGTTTGTAATGCCCTTGACTATTTCTGCATAGTTGGGTATGAACCTCCTTAAGAAATTTACTTTTCCCAAAAAGGCATGGATTGCTTTCTTATTCCTAGGAAGGGGAATATGGATGATGGCTTTGGCTCATTTAGAATTGATCTTCACACCTTCCTGTTCTACTATGTTTCCTAGTAGCTCTCCCTCACTTAGGGAAGACTGAGATTTCTTAAGATTCAAAGAAACACCATACCTCTTGCATTTCTCAAAGGTGAGCTTTAAGTGGAGGATGTGATTTTCACTAGTCTTAGAAAAGACTGTGATATCATCTAAATAAACCACCAAGAATTTTCTTGCTCCCCTATGAAACCTATGTCCATAGCTCTTTGAAATGTGGCACCTGCATTAGTAATACTGAAAGGCATGTGAGTGTACATGAATGTTCCCCACAGGGTGGTGAAACAATCTTCTTCTGATCATCATGGTGGACTACCACTTGTTTGTAACCCGAGAACCCATCCATCATGGACATTCTAACAGAGTCAACCACCTTTTGCAATATATAATCCATGATAGGGAGTGGTAGTTGTCTTTCAATGATGCCCTATTTAGATTCTGAAAATCTACACATAGCCTTATTTCTCTGTTCTTTTTTCGGGCAGGGACTAAGTTGGCCACCCACTCAAAGTACCTTAAAGGCACTATGATCTTTACCTGTAGTAGCTTTCTCACTTGTTTTTGAATGGAAGGGAGTAAGAGTGGATTTATCTACTTGAGTTTCTACTTGCATCGTTTTATTCCACTCTTTAAAGGAATCTTATGATGCATGATGTTAGTATCAAATTATTTCAAATCCTCATAAGACCAAGCAAAAACATCCTTGTAGATTTTGAAAATATTTAAATACCTTTGTTTGTATTACAAGGGGATTCCTTTTGATAGCCTGATCATCTGGGGTTACTCCTCTGAGGTGATATTTCAATATTCTACTTGATCGTCCATCTATGGGGCCATTAGTTTGGAGGCTATGTCATCCTTATTAAAAAGTCTTTACAGTGGGACTGGTCCACGAGGGATGGTATTCCCTTTTAGTTGTAGAATTTTGTGCTCAACCATTGTGTCTTCCCACAAAGTGGTTTCTTGGTCTTCTTCTTCTTCTTCTTGATCGATGGTGGAGTTAATGAACTCCCCAATGACTTCTATGAATTGTTTCACCTACTCATCATCCTCGAATACCTTCCAGTGCTTGACATTATCAGGTATAGAGGGTTTATATTTGACTTCTACCTCCTATCTGAGGAGCGGATTTTGAGGGGGCCTAAAACTGCTTGCCGCTATAGCAAGGGAGTCAACTGTTTTGTTTCCTTCTCTGGGTAGAAAATAGATATTAAAGGCCAGGAAGAAGTTATCAATTAGATCCCACACTTCATTCTGGTAAGTCCTCAGTCTAGGGTGTTTGGCCTGGAACTGATTTCTGATCTGCCTTACGACCAACTCAGAGTCTCCATAGACCGTTAGGAATTCAATATTCATATTCTTTGTCATTTGTAACCCAAGGAGAAATGCTTCATACTCTGCCACGTTGTTGGTTTCCTCAAACTCCAGCTTGAATGAGAGGGGTAGCAGGCTACCCTCAAGAGATACCAACAATACTCCTCCATTTCCCTCTTTCGAATTTGCTCCATCAAAGTATGATTTCCATACTTAGTTTTTATTTGTGTGCTGGTGTTTTAACTGCCTTGTTAGGTGTATTGATGTTTCGTCTAAGATGGTCTCATCTTCTTCTAGGAACAGGCATGAGATGTCGCTTTCTTTCCCATGCACTGGGGAGTTTACTGAGCCTTTAGTTGGGGTCAATTTTTTTACAAACCTGGACTCTCTATACAACATTCTTTGATTGCCTCCAAAAGTGAAAATAGTGGCATAAGTCAGATCTAACTTGATAGAGCCCCCCACCTTGGAACTCGAATATCTAGATAGGGGCATTCTGAACCGAGGGGGAATGTCTGCCACTACTATGTCCATTACCATGCTCTTCACAGGGATTTGAGCTAGGTTTAGCACTAGATCCTTTATCATTCCCAAGCATTTTACCCTCTTAGAGTCAAAGGAGTATAGGTCCTTGTAGGGCCTGGTAATCTACAAGTCCAGTTGTTCCATCACTACTAATGGCATGAGTTGTGAGGCTTCAGAATCCAACATGCAATTATGCAATAAGAGGTCATGGATTACTAGTTCCATGTAGAAGGCTACAGTAGAAGGATCGAGTTCTTCCACATGCACCTCAGAAACAACCATTAGTCTCTCCTCTTGAAGCTTTAAAATGTAATGGGTTGTTGTTGAGGTAGATGGATGCATGAATTGAGAGACTTGAGCTTTATAAGTAGGCTACTTTAGAAGCTCAATCAAAGGAACATGAATATCTACCGTTTCAAACTCCTTATAACGATTAAATGTTGGTTGAAATTTTTCTATACCTCCTAGCTCTGCATCTCCTTCCTTACCACCAGTAGTTTTTTGTAGAATAGGTGCCTTCTTTTCTAAGTGTCCCTCAGAACTATTGCTTTCCTTATTTTAGGGGACTTTTGTCTTCGAAGAGTTAGGATTCAACTTACCTTTCCCTTTATTTGGTACTAGGGGTGTAACTTGGGGAGCAGTTCCCTTTTGTTGTTCAGATTCCCTTGACCTCTTTCTTGAAGATCTTATATCATACTTGCGGTGTGGATGTGCTTGCATGAAATCCATAAACTATTGACAATAATAATCTATATCCTCCTCATTTGTTGTTGCTTCTCTATCATGATTGGTCTCTCGGTGAGCCATATTTTCATGTTCTTCTTCAAAGAAAGTGGAATACAAGTTTCCTTGCATCTAATGTGTATCCAACCATTGTTCATCGGTGTCATATTCTAAATATAGGGGATGAGGGATCTGATTGAGTTGTTCCCTTCTTTCCCTTGGAAGTGTCTTCAATGGAGGCCTTCTATACTATGGGTCATAACCCCGATTGTTGCCCTGGGCATTTTGTTTGGAGAGACTCTTGCTCTCAAGTTCAAGCTTTCCAATCTTATGTGATAAAGTCTTGATGAGTTTATATAGTTCATCCCACTTCAGGTCTGGTGATTCTTTAGCTTGGCCAGAGGAGAATTCCCCTTCTTTCCCTATTCTATTCTCAGTAGGGTCCTGCTTTCCTCTTGACTTCCCGGTTAAGGTGAAATTTGCTTCCACCTCAAGCGTATCGATTTGGAGTTTATATAAAGTAAGAGACTTCCTTTCCCTTAGAGTAAAATCAAAGTCGGATTCAAAGGCTCCCAAAAAAGCTACTCGAGCAGTAGCTATAGGAGGCTCTATCTCACTGGGCAGGTTATTATACTGCTTATTGAACCTTTTTTTATAAATTCTAACATATTGTCTTTTGGCTTCTTCCTTATAGCATTAAACTCTATGAGGAGGTACTCATGATTTCTCTTTTCACCCCATTTTTGTGTGAAAGAGTTTTCAAGTTCCTCCTAGGTAGTGATGGAGGCATTGGGTAGGGCTTTAAACCATTTTATGGCTTCTCCATCAAGGGATTGTACAAAAAGTCTCATGACCACATCCAATTGTTCTACGTTTAGATTCTCAAAAAAATCACAGAAGGTTTCAATGTGTATCTCTGCAGTGTTTTCATCCTCCCCATTAAACCTAGGCAGAGGCTTTAGGTAGTCCTAGGGCATAGCACTTAGGGGTTGAGGTAAATCAAGAGGGGCATATTTATTCACCAAAAAGCCCAGAACAACCATCTGAATTAGTGTAGGGAGATTTAGATTTGTCTGAGGAACTTGGTCCAAAAACACAGTGGTAAGAGTAGTTAGATTGAAAGCAGGGTATGTAAGGGTTTTAGGAGTAATTCCTTAGTGAGTAGTAGCAGGTTGAGAGATGGATGAAGAGGCTTCAAAGACTGATGGGACCATAGCACAGGTAGTAGGATTTATCTCCTTCCACACTTTCCTAAAAATTAATTTCTCTGGTTCAAATACAAATGGGGATTTCTACTAAGAGGTATTTGAGCGAGTGTCAGACTTTTTAAAAGCTAGGATGATAAATGATAATGGGGTGTGTGGAGTCGCCAAGCTATTGTGGATTCAATCAGAACATATTTTCTCACCTACAAAAAGAGTGCTTAATTTGATGTATCCCAGGGGAAAACTCTTTCAATACATTCCCCAGAAACGGCGCCAGAAGATGTTGTCACTCCTAGAGACAGTATCAGATTGCTTACAAGACTAGTGCCTAGGCACATCAAGATTCTGTGTGTCTCATGTGATTGACAAGGAATTGGATACATCACATATATTTTATATATGTATATATATAAATGGAATGGGTTGGTTCATTCATATAAAGGATTAAGGCATGAATTTTTGGTACTTCTTCACATGTACAAATCATAAAGATATATGCATAAAATAGTGGAGGCTGAGTAGTTCAAGGACTTACAGTTTAATAAGATTTTGTAGAGTAATGAGGGAGGATAAGGAGAAGGAGTAACTCATCACATAGAACTTAAAGCATCAAGGATTCTACACTTATCACATAGATCTTGATGCATAAAGAATTTCTACACTTATATGAGTTACTGGTACATATAATGGAGAAAAGAGAGAGTGAATGCTAGGATTCATGTAGCGCAATTTTAAAGATACAATCTCAATAATCCATACAGGCACATGCATTAATAAGTCAATACAAATGAATCTGTGAGGAAGTATGAAATATTTCTAGCAGCTATGATTGCATGAATTTAGAGAATAAACATGAACATAAAGGGTTTTAAGTAGAGGGATAACATACTGAAATACTCGAAGGGGGAATCACCCCCATTTCCTTGATATTCTGAAAGATATGTATTATAAAGTCATATAGTTTAAAAATAACATGTAGCATTTTCTTTAGGATTTATGAACCTTTGTAAAGTGTCGCTTCCCCCTATATCTGGAGAGGAGAGCTTTTGAACATTAACTACAACAAAATATCTTCTGTCGAGTCTCAACTGTCAGATTGACTAGCTGTCTCGGCTGGGGATGGCTCTGTGGCTCAAAAACATTATAAAACATTAATTGCTTCATTAAAGGGCAACACACTACAGGATCGAAAAAAAATGGATCGATCAAATGGGTGAACACGCCACCAAAATATCTCCATTCCCATCCCTGTGATCGCCTTTCATTTCAAGTTGTTGCTTGTTCATTAACTGGCCTCCTGTGCTACTCAGCCATTTCCTATCACTTCAGCCTTTACTGCTTGATTCATTCATCGATTAAAGTTGGGAGTGGGTAACTATCAGTTTCATGCCAAAGTATAGGATTAAAGGACCCCTGGGAGGTACTTCGTCTTCACTTTGTATGTGGGCACCACGCTAGTTAATTAAGTCCTCCCGAGCTACTAAGTCCTTGTTTACCTCTATCAGCGTCGACCCTTGTTTCGTGTCCGAAAAGGCCTTTCTCGATTAGCCCATGCTGGGTTTGAATTCTCCATCTCCCTTATTAAATGCCATAACTGTTGACCCACTGCACCTTTAAAGTTCTGCAATAACTAGTCACGGGGTTCTCATATCAGGATTTTTCACTGAAAAGCCTTTACAGGTGAGGCCTTCAGATCCACTCCAGCCCCTTTTGCTTCATGTGATCAGGGTCTATGACTAAGTGCTTAGTCCTTGGACACTAGGGCCTTTGGACTCCCCTCTAGGTCTTCTTCCTTTGTTACATGGAATCCTACAAACTGACGATTTATAACACTTTACCTTTGGTATTTCCCTTGACACTTCCATTCATCGATCTGCGGGATTGAACCCACCTAGGATATCGCAATCACAATGTGGGAGAGGGTGTTGAGGACAAGTGATTTTTGAATGGACATGTCAGCGGTAAGTGGTAAGTGTGTGGGGGTGCGAAATGATATGAGAGGGACACGTAGGGGCGAGGCCTAGTGGGGAAACCTCTTTTTCATACCCCCCCTTGCTAATAAAAGGAAACATGGCGGGGTGTACCGAGAAGGCCTGGGAGCCTTCCATCTAGGTGGAGTCAATCTATGTCGTCCAGAGATGGGGGTGTTTGATTAATATGCAGCTTTTGTAAAGGGATGGACCCACTAGCCCTTTAACTCCATTGCATAAAATATCGTGTCTAGAGAGTTCCAGCATATCGCAATCGCAAGCTGGGAAGGTCTTCGACAGAGGAGAAACCTTTGGTTTGTGTGATCACCGATTGTCGCTCTATGGGATTGATAATGTCGTCAGTGACACATGGCAATTCCTATGTGGTGACACGTGTCACCCAGCTATGCCCCTAGGACCCCTGAAAATGCCAAATTTACGTGCCACATGTCCTCCATACTACCATATCATGCTAACGTCAGCTGCCATGTGTATTTATTTGGACCAATTGTATTTTTCCACTTGGCCCCCCTGGAGGAGAGAGAAAAGGTGCGACTTCCTCTAGTTTTGCAACTGACTTCCTTTGTTAATCGACGTCTCCCCTTTCCAGTGCTTTAACACTAAAAGCCTAATTTTCATTGATTTTCATGATATTGGCATTCAATGATGTTCTGATGTTGTGTTTGTGTGCACCCTTTTACACCTGTGGTCGCCGATATACGATACTTTCTCTACCTTCTATGTTACGAGAAGCCCAATATGCAGGACCTCCCCACTGTCAATAAGTCGATGCACCATGCCTTAGGACCTGCTGTTTTGAAAATTGTGATATTGGCGATTAGCCGGTCACAAATTTTGCTGCCTTCCCATGCTGCTATTCCAGAAAAGGTATTGATTTGTGATTTGTGATGAGCCTAATATTTAGCCATTTTTCCTTTGTTTTCTGGCTTTGAAAGGGTATCTTCAATCTGCTCTAGCTTCTGATCCAGGAGTCCATTTCTAGACTTCCACCTACCGTTGGAAAGCTTATTTCAAACACTATCCAGTAGAAAGGATGTAATTTACTTTTGAGATCTTATGTTTCTTGGAAGATGGATGCAAAATTATATGTTATTTGGTACTCTTTGTAAAACTAGAACTCTGTTTTTAGAAGGTGACAACATTGGCTCCACCAGGGGACAATGCCTTGCTAGCAAGGTGTTGAGACCCTACAAACTGTGAACTTCTCCTTTAGGCATGGATTATTTTCTAAACAAAGGATAATTTTGTGAAAGTAGACTCTTCAACATAAGCTGGAAATTTCATATAACAATTACAATAGAGAGATTGGTATTTACAATGAGTGCAAGATGGGTACCTCTAGTTTTGGAAATAGAGTTTGAGGAACTGACCATTTACTGGTAGTTCCAATGATTCACCATCCATATTTTCAAGCATGTACGTGTTATTTCCTCTCTCTTCTGCAATCTTGAAAGGGTCGAACCATAGCAGATCAAATTTTTCGTGTTTTCCTTTGTCTTCCCGTCGAACGTCCCATCAGAGAACTAAATCTCCTAGTTGAAGAGGTCGATCCTTGGCCTTCTTGTCAAACAGGGATTTCATATTTTGTTGGTAATTTGACAATTTGGCCCCCACCTGTTCTCTATTTTCATGAAGCTTGACCAACTGATTTATCCTTCGTGTCAAGGCACTTGGCTCTTCCTCAACTTCTTGTAGTAACTTCGCCACCGACATTGCTAATTGGATCGGAAGACTACAGCCTTACCATACACTAGCTCAAAAGGAGATTTTTCAGTGGATCATTTAGGAGTTACTCGGTTGGCCCATAGGGAAAACTTTAGTTGGGAGTCTCAGTTCCTCTGATTCTCGGTGACAGTCTTCTTCAGCACCTTCACCACAGGACTCAGCCAAGCCATTATCTTGAGGATAGTAGGTAGTGGAGGGCCCAATGATGATATTGAATTTCTAGAAGAAGCTGATGAATATGGAAAATTTGAAGACCTGAGAATTATTAGTGATAATTTTGATAGGACAACCAAACCGAGATAATATGTTCTCCTACATAAACATGATTACCACTGAGTCTGTAGCATTTCTGGCTAGGATGTCCTCTACCCACTTAGCGAAATAATGGCCATCAATATCCAATTGTGTTGGCCAGTGTACTATGGGTTTATTTCTCCTATGAAATCTAGTCCCCACTGTCTGAAAGGTTCTTCCACATGTACTAAAATCAAGTGGAGGGGAGAAATATTTTTCCTCTAAGTAAACACTTGGCACTTTTGGCATGACCTGACCTGGGAATGAACATTTCCAAACAATGTAGGCCAGTATAATCCTGCCTTGAGGATTTTATGTGTTGTGGTCTTCCAGCTGTAGTGATCTCCACAAACTACTTCGTGAAAATCCTTAATCACTTTATGGATTTCACTCTCTACCAAACATAACAACAGTACTCCCACCAGGTCCTTCCAATAGAGCACGCCATTGGATATGATATATTTTTTCACTTGCAATCTCAAAGTTTGGTATTTGGATTTATCCAACCCCAGCGGGCACCTCAGGAATAAGATATAATGAACGACGTTCTTATCCCAGGGTGATCCCTCATATTTAGTATAGATGTTCTACTCGGTTGTTTCAATCCTGTTCTGATGATCCTTTGGTCTGCCTTCCTCTTTTATCAGGTCTATCCCTAAAGCTTCACAGCTTGATTAGGATAAAACCTTGGCCAACCCATGGCCTTTTATGAGCTTAGTAGGCTTTATGTCTAGCTCATATTCTTCTACCTTTGCTATCCACCTACCCCTTTTTCCATCGCTTTCTCCTTGCACCAAGATGTCCTTGACCGCTATCGTTGGGACAAATGTTGTGAATTGTGACTGTAGCACATACATATGAAATGCCTTGACTAGTGCATAGGCTTGTTTCTCCAAGATGTTATATTTTAGCTCAACATCCCTCAGGACTTCGCTGAAGAAGGTGACGGGTTGTTCATTATCATATTTATTCTTATTTAGAAGAATTGTGGCAATAATATGCAGAGAAGCAAAAGAGGATATAGAAAGACACTGAATAGTTGGGGCTGACTAGTACCAGGGCTTCAACCAAAGATTCTTTAATTCTAATGAAAGAATCTCAGGGGGCAGGGCTCCACTTGACTTCATTTTCCTTCTTAAGCATGTTCATAATACCCTTGACTATTTCTGCATAGTTGGGTATGAACCTCCTCAAGAAATTTATTCTCCCCAAAAAGGCTTGGACCTCTTTCTTATTCCTGGGTAGAGGAATATGGCTGATGGCTTCAACTCATTTAGGATCAATCTTCACACCTTCCTGCACTACTATGTGTCCTAGTAGCTTCCCCTCACTCAAGGCGAACTGAGATTTCTTAGGATTCAAAGAAAGACCATACCTCCTGCATTTCTCAAAGGTGAGCTTTAAGTGGAGGATGTGCTCTTCATTAGTCTTAGAAAAGACTTTGATATTGTCTAAATAAACTACCATGAATTTGTCTTGCTTCCCTATGAAATATATGTCCATAGCTCTCTAAAATGTGGCCCCTCCATTTATAAGACCAAAAGTCATGCGAGCGTACATGAATGTTCCCCATGGGGTGGTGAAAGAAGTCTTCTTCTGATCATCAAGGTGGACTTCCACTTGGTTGTAACCAAAGAACCCATCCATCATGGACATTTTGACTGAGCTAACCACCTTCTGCAATATATAATCCATCTTAGGCAGTGAGTAGTTTTTTTCACCGATGCCTTGTTTAGATTCTGAAAATCTACACATAGCCTTATTTATCCGTTCTTTTTCCGGACAAGGACTAAGTTGGCTACCCACTTAGAGTACCTTAAAGGCACTGTGATCTTTGCCTGTAGCAGCTTTCTCACTTCTTTTCAATGGATGGGAGTAAGAGTGGATTTATTTTCCTGAGTTTCTACTTGCATGGTTTTATTACAATATTTAAAGTAATCTTATGATGTACAATGTTAGTATCAAATGCTTTCAGATCCTCATAAGACCAAGAAAAAACATCCTTTTATATTTTGAAAATATTTAAATACCTTTGTTTGTATTGCAAGGGGATTCCTTTTGATAGCCTGATCATCTCGGGTTCCTCCTTTGAGTCGATATTATAATCTTCTACTTGATCATCCATCTCCGGGGCCATTGGTTTGGAGGCTATGTCATCCTTATTAAAATTTATTTCAAGTGGGACTAGTCCATGAGGGATGGTATTCCCTTTTAGTGATAAAAATTTTCACCCGACCACTATGTCTTCCCATGAAGTGGTTTCTTGGTCTACTTCTTCTTCTTCTTGATCGATTGTGGAGTTAGCGAACTCCCCAATGAATTATATGAATTGTTTCACCTGCTCATCATCCTCAAATACTACCAGTGCTTCACATTATCAGGTATAGAGGGTTTGTATCTGACTTCTACCTCATATCTAAGGAGTGGATTTTGACGAGGCCTGAAATTTCTTGCCACTACAGAAAGGGAGTCAGCCATTCTGGGGGCTTGAAACTGCTTTCTAGTACAGCAAGGGAGTCAGCCATTATGTTACCTTCTCTGGGTAGAAATTGGATGTTAAAGGCCAAGAATAAGTTATCAATTAGATCCCACACTTCATTCCGGTATGTCCTCAGTCTGGGGTGTTTGGCCTAGCACTGATTTCTGATCTTCCTTACGACCAGCTCAGAGTCTCCATAGACTGTTAGGTATTCAATATTCATATTCTTTGTCATTTATAACCCAAGGAGCAATGCTTCATACTCTGCCACATTGTTGGTTACCTCAAACTCCAACTTGAATGAGAGGGATATCAGGTTGCCCTCAGGAGATACCAACAATACTCTTGCTCCATTTCTCTCTTTCGAATTTGCTCCATCAAAGTTTAATTTCCATACTTTTTTTTCATTTGTGTGCTAGTCTTCTAACTGCCTTGTTAGGTGAACTAATGTTTCCTATAATATGGTCTCATATTATTCCAGGAACAGAGAGGAGAGGTCAATTTCTTTCCCAGGCACTGAGGAGTTTTCTGAGCCTTTAGCTGGGGTCACAATTTTTACAAACCTGGACACTCTGTACAAGCTCCTTTTCTCACCTAAAAAAGTGGGAATAGTGGCTAAGTCAGATCTAACTTGAGAGAGTCTCCCACCTTGGAACCCCAAATATATATAGGTGCATCTTGAACCGACGAGGAATGTCTTCCACTACTATGTCCATTACCATGCTCTTCATAGGCATTTGAGCTAGGTTTACCACTATATCCTTTATCATTCCCAAGCATTCGACCCTCTTAGAATCAAAGGAGTATAGGTCTTTGTAGGGCCTGGTGATCTGCAAGCCTAATTGTTCCATCACTGATAATGGCATGAGGTTGTGTGAGGTTTCAGAATCCAACATGCAATTTTGCAATAAGAGGTCATTGAATACTAGGGTCATGTAGAAGAGTGCAGTAGAAGGATACAGTTCTTACACATGTGGCCCGAAAAAAACCATTGGCCTCTCCTCTTGAAGGTTTAAACTATCATGGGATGGTGCTGAGGTGGATGGATGCATGAATTGAGATACTTGAGCTTTATAAGTAAGTTTCTTTAGAAGCTCAATCTTTACCTTTTCAAGCTCCTTCTAAAGATTGAATGTAGGTTGGACTTTTTCTATACCTCCTGGCTCTAGTTCTCCTTCCTTACCACCGACAGTTATTTTTAGAACAGGTGCCTCCTTTTCTGAGTGTCCCTCGAAACTATTGTTTTCCATATTTCAGGGAACTTTTATCTTAGAAGAGTCAAGATTCAACTTACCTTTCCCTTAATCTGGTACTAGGGGAATAACTTGAGGAGAAGTTCCCTCTTGTTGTTCTGGTTCCCTTGGCCTCTTTCTTGAAGATCTTAGATCATACTTTCAGTGTGGATGTGCTTTCATGAAATCCACAAACTTTTTACAATAATAATCTATATCCTCCTCATTTGATGTTGCTTCTCTCTCATGACTACTCTCCTAGTGAGCCATATTTTCATGTTCTTCTTCAGAGAAAACAGAATACAAGTTTCCATGAATCTGATGTGTATCTGACGATTGTTCATCTGGATCATCTTCTAAATATAGGGGATGAGGGATCTGAATGAGTTGTTTCTTTCTTTCCCTTGGAATTATCTGCAATGGAGGCCCTCTATATTGTGGGTTATAACACCGGTTGTTTCCGTGGGAATTTTGTTTGGAGAGACTCTTTTTCTCAAGTTCAAGCTTTCCAACTTTATGTGATAAACTTGTGATGAGTTTATCCCACTCTTCCCACTTCAGATTTGGTGATTCTTTAGCTTGGCTAGAGGAGGATGCCTATTCTTTCCCTCTTTTATTCTCAGTAGGGTCCTGCTTTCCTCTTGACTTCCCAGTTGAGGTGAAATTTGATTCCACCTCAAACGCATCGATTTGGAGTTGATCTAAAGTGTGATACTTCCTTTCCCTTCAAGTAAAACCAAATTCGAATTCAAAGGCTCCCAAAAAATATACTCGAGCAGAAGCTAGACGAGGCTTTATCTCACCCGACAGGTTATTATACTGCTTATTGAACCTTTTTATAAATTTTGAGATATCCTCTTTTGGCTTCTTCCTTATAGAGTTAAACTCTGTGAGGAGGTACTCATGATTTCTATTTTCACCCCATTTTTGTGTGAAAGAGTTTTCAAGTTCCTCCCAGGTAGTGATGGAGGCATTGGGTAGGGCTTTAAACCATTTTCTGGCTTCTCCATCAAGGGATTGTACAAAAAGTATCATGACCACATCCAACTGTTCTAATTTTAGATTTTCAGCAAAAGCACATAAGGTCTCAATGTGTCTCTATGCAGTGTTTTCATCCTCCCCATTGAACCTAGATAGAAGCTTTAGGTAGTCCTGGAGCATATCACTTAGGGGCTAGGTTAAATCAAGAGGGGCATATTTATTCAGAAAAAATCCCAGAACAACCACTGGTACATAATGACTAATTAGTTACTAAAAAAACAACTAAAATTTGCATACAAACAACCATTTTTTAGTTGGTGACCAATAGTAGCTAATTTATAGTATCTTATAACGCGACCAACTTTTAGTCATTTTGAGCTTAGTCATTAATTGGTTTCTTTAATTTTACCATCTAGTAATATATTTAGTCATAAATGTGGTCATTAATTTTTCATTGGTTTAGTCATTAATTGTCACAATTAACGACCAAATATACAACAAAATATATTACTATATGAATATTTGAGAAAATGAATTAGTGACCAAAGAAATACGACCAAAATGTTGGTCGTATTATAAGATACTGTAAATTAGCTACTAATAGTCATATATATGCAAATTTTAGTCATCATTTAAAACTAATTAATGACCAAAGAAATATGACTAAATTTTAGTCATGTTATAAGATACTGTAAATTAGCTACTAATAGTCGTATATATGCAAAATTTAGTCATCATTTTAATAAAAAAATTATCATTTGCAGTAGTCATTTATATTTTTTTGGTATTTTCATATTCATTATATATACCACTGATTTAATAGTTTCTATTCATTTCATTTAATTTCATTCATAATCATTATAAACAACTAATTTAGTCATATATTCATTTTATTTGTGTTCATCATTAATTAATATAAACTACTAATTTAGTAGTTTTAGATTGATTTTATGTGTTTATTATTAATCAACATAAATTAATTAGTATGATTTTGCGACTAAATTTTAAAAAAATGTCATACAATGTGCATGTTTATCTAATATGATAATGCAAAGTTACATATGTTAATTACAAGACTAAATAATATCAAGTGCAAATAAAAATAATTTCAACCATATAAATTTTATTATATAAAATATCAAGTATTACAATATGAGTTTCCAACTTAATATCGGTTGGACTACAATTTACACATGAAATATTGTTTCATCATTTCAAAACATTATCATTGTGTTGCCAAAGCATTGCAAGTGAATTCACCAACTCTAAAGACTTGACCATCAGTCTCTATGAGTGTGTCTTATGCAAGATATTGATTCTAAGGCTATCACTAGAAGATTATCTTCTCTCTCTCATTTTGCATTTGTTGCTCCAGTGTTTTTGTTCTCCTCTTTCTTCAATTGCTGCTTCTTGCCATCAATATTTAGTTTCTCTCCTGAAAATGAAAGAAGATACAATGTAGAGTATAAGACATTAAATACGATGAATACTTGAATATAAAATAAATTAGACTATAAAAGATTTATACGAGATATACCTCAATATTCGATAATGGCCACTATGCGGCTAGATGACTTGTATAAACAAAGAAAATAAAATGTCACCATAGAAAATAATACCTTAAGAACTTAGGATTCAAGATTAAACAAAACCTTAGGCACAATCATACCAACTAAGTTACGTGTTAAAAATATCAGGCAATAGATGACTTGTGAAAATAAATGGAAAAAAAAAAGTAGTGTAAAAAATATCCTTATTGCTTGTTCTAAAAGAGTCATGTTCCTTAAACTTGGATATTCTTTTTCCCCCAGTAAAGTTTCCTTGCTATTATGACCTATGTTTTTAGGATCATGAGATTGATCCAACATCATATTAGACTGTGGAGAAAAAATGATTCAACATTCCAAGATGAGTACCTCACTTGGTTGAATGAAGGTGCTAGCTGTGAGTAGTGTCAAAACCTTAGGGAAGAAGAACGCTCAGGCCTAAGAAAATATATCACCACTTGTCCACTGAAAGAAAAAATTTCAATCCCACAATGGCCTCTGGGAGTACATTTCGTTGGATGGATATCACACTCTAAGAGATGATTGTGTAATACAATGAAAATTGTACATATATTGTCACAATTTCCCTCACAATCATACCCTATAGTTGTGTCCTATAATATTAATCATATTATAGTATTTAATTATAAATTATGACTATCAGATAATTATTAGTTTGAATAATTAGTCTGAAACTGTGTTTTTAGTATTTATGTATACATGAAAATATTCAGAAAAAAGGTACCTTTTGTGACCAGTTAATTTCAAGTGAATATAAATACATAAGAAATTATGGTGCCTTGGTGTTTCTCTAGTGGTTATCCACTCATTGTACCAATTTCTCCCATATCCTCTACTGCTTTTGGTGAATTCCTCTTCGATGATGTTCAATACCAATGTAGTGGACATTTATCCTCGATGTTTTTCTGAACCAGAGGGAAACTCCACCAGTAACAACCAAAAAGTAGCCTCAAATATATTATTGGGGGCCAAAATGCAGTAATTATATGACAAGCCAAGAAACACTGCACATTAGTCATCTTCCCTTTAATATCGATTAATAATTTCTTTGCATGATCATGTAATGCTAAAGTGTCAAGTAGGGACATTTAAAGTTAGTCATCCATCAATATCACCTTTGAGAGTGCTTAGTAGTTAATACTTCCTATTACACACATAGTAGATCACCAACTTCAAGGATAGAAATATAAACACAACAAAAATGAAATTAAAAGAAATGTTAGGAAGTCAAATGCGACTAATATTGAGTCAATAAAATACCAAGGCCTTCACATTAGCAAGGCATTCTTAGGCATTTAAACATAAAATCCTTCCATTGCATCATTTTCACCTTCTCTTTAATTTCTTTAATTGAGAACATAAAGTTCAGAAGAAAAAAAAAAAAAAAAATTCATTGAAAAAGGTCTCAAAATCCTAACAAATTCTTGAGTGATTGTCGTATCAATTAAAAAAAAAGGAAATCATTCGATATGCTTCAGGGAATATTCATGACATCGACCATCTGTGAAAATTATGAAATATTAGTAGTATCTTGCACTAAATAGACAACATTGGCATAGATTATTTTATTGTGTTTTTTTACTCCGTGTCACAAATTTATTGATATTTTATGATTCTTGGTTTCGATTTCTATGCTAGGACTAGATTCATCATGCCTACTAGGATTTTTAGTTGTGCATGCATCATATTGCTTACTTCTAATTGTATCAAAAACAAAGAGTATGCACAATGACATGTAGTGACATGTGGGTGTCTATTTTACTCAATGATATGCTTGAATTTTTAACCCATTCCAATCATACCACAATGAAATTAAGAGAAACAAGGACACAATAAGGATTATCAATAAATGATTAGAGACTTTAGAATGAAACTCAATTGTACCTGAATGTAACGATAAGTATTTGCAACTTACTCGGCACCGATGAGCATCGAATAACAGTGTGAAAAATTCCTTGCATTATGAGAATTTGGTTGCACCTACACTAATCCTCTATAGTAGTTCCTTGACATGCCTATAGATATAATTTTAGAAACAATCCTACTCCTGCAATTATTCCCTATATGGATCATGTTTGTCCCCCCCCCCCCCTATTGATAGTTATTTTCTAAGGCAATGTAAAAGAACTCTCAAATTGCATCATCGACTTTCAAAACAATGCTTGAGTATTTCCAGGTGATTGTTGAACCAATCTCTACTCAGGTCCATGGAATCCTTGATTTGTCTCCATCGTACGAACCTCTTTTTGTAATAAATTTATAAATCTCACGTTTTCATTCCTCGTCCCCGACATACCAATTCTTTACAGTGGAATACTTTATCGTTGCTCCCTCGGTGCAATAGATATCCACTATTGTGGCATGGAGATGATTGTTGTCATAAAATGGTGCAGTGCATCAATCAATATATGTCACAAAACTCCTCTCACCTCACAGAAATCCTCTCATCTACAACAATAAGAGACCTCTCAAATTGCCTAGTCTCCATCTCATTCATCCTGAAATAAGTGGATATTTCCATGGGTGACAAAGTGTGCTTGGGGATTTAATCAAAGGAGCTATCACTAAAAAAAAAATTACAATACAACATAATAGTTATCAGCAGGAGGAACAACCTTGCCAAGCTACTTCCTAACTAGATAAAGATGCTCCCAAATTACCTCTTATAACGAACAAAAGATAAGCTCAATTGCCTATAGAGTCTACCTATGCATGGTAGCAATGAAAACAGTGTCAAAAACTTCTACAATAATGTTGGTCAATCTCTTCTTCTAGTCAAGGGCATGCTCAACTTTTGAAAAGTATCAAGCAGGTTAAGTTCCACCTCATCCAGGCTCCTCTTCTTCTTCTTCTCTCTCTGTTTAGGTTCAGAATAATAACAAAGGTATTGGAAATTGATGGGTGGGTAAAATTTATCACGCCAGTTTGGTTCATCCATTTTTAAGCACTGTCTGTAAGAATTGGATATAAATTGAAAAAGCCATTATGTTTCCTTCTTTTTAGCTTAAATTAACCTAAGCTTTGGAGAGTTGTAAGTTTTAATGGATCTAAGTATATTCTACTTAAAATATAGTAACATGGTTTAAAATTGTAGGCATTGATATGAGAATATAAGGATGAAACATAAAATATTTTATGTTCGTGATTACAAGAAATTTTAATTTCATGTAACAAAGTTTGAGGAAGGTCTAGCATTTGCATCACACCAAAAAATTGCTTGCATCACTCATGCCCTTTGACTTTGGGCATGATAGATTCCATTACACAAACAATCAACCACTAAAAAAAAGGTGAAAGAAAAAAATATCATGCATTCTGACCCTAGAAAAGTTAGGGAGGAGCGAGCTGATATGTACAATAAGGACATGCAATCTATCAATCAAGATTTGCATTACCATAATCATTAAACCCTTTGTACAATAAGGACATCCAAAATTCTTACTTGTGCATTGTCTTTCGATGAATGATTTGCATTATCATAATCATTAAACCCTTTGTACAATAAGGACATACAAAATTATTACTTGTGCAATGTCTTTTGATGAATTGTTGGACTGATTTGTATAGTAAGGATATGCAAAATGTTTACTTGTCCATTTTCTTTCGATGAATTGGTGGCCACAATCAAGATCTACATTATCATAATCATTAAACCCTTTCTACAGTAAGGACATGCAAAATTCTTACTTGTGCATTTTCCTTTGATGAATTGTTGGCCGCAATCAAGATCTGCTTTATCATAATCATTAAACCCTCAACTCTAAATAAAATTTATGCTTTGATCATATCATTAAACCCTTTGTACAGTAAGGACATGCAAAATTATTACTTGTGCATTGGCTTTTGATGAATTGTTGGCCGCAATCAAGATCTTCATTATCATAATCATTAAACCTTTAACTCTAAATAAAATTTATGCTTTGATCATATAAACCCTCGAAATTGTTTACCCATAAGAAAAAAAATCATCTCTAGTAAAAAGGACGAACTCTCCAAGGTCCAAAGTCATACCCATATACAAATTACCAAAATCTCCACGCCCAATGACCTTACCCTTCCTCCATCTAACCATTGATGCTCTCCTAAGGTGTTTCCTATGCAAACTCCATCTGTCGTTCGAATTCCATGAAATCTATAGCTCACGTTGATGGTCTTCCTTCCCATGCAAACTCCATCTGCCTTTTTAATCCCACGAAATCCGTAGATCACGTTGATGGTCTTCCTTCTTTTGGTATTTCCACATAATCCATAGATCACATTGGTGGTCTTCCTTCTTTTGGTATTTCCACGTAGATATAGACAAGGCAGAGAAAAATGTAGTGCTACAATGCAATGTCGTATTATGTGAGTATTTTATTTGAATGCAGCGCTAAAATTAGAAAGAAAAGAAATATTTATAATGGAAAAAACTAAAAGAAATATTTATAATATAAAATAAAATATATAAATTGCAATTGGGTTAAATGATTTATTTTTAATAAGAATTTGTTATTTTTACATAAGAGGCTATATTAAAAAGAAGAAGAAGTTAAAAATGATATGGGCATGAGTGTAAACATTTAAATATGACCTCAATTAATAATAAAAAGTTAAATTAATTAAAATAATAAAATTCAATTTGTTATATTTTGATTTTCTTATTAATTTGTCAATACACTTTGCTACAATACCATGAGCCAATACCATGGCTTATCAATTCTACAAGTTTGTAAAAATTAGCTTTTGGTACAATACCATGGGTCAATACCATGGATTATCAATACCACATGCCCAAAAGACATAAATTATTCCACAATCAAAATATTTTATAACAATATTATAGGATTGTTAACCATGGATATTCACCGTCACGTTACCATGGATATTAACTTGCAAATCGGCTTTGTTACAATACCATGGGCCAATACCATGACTTATCAATACCACATTCCAAAAAACCATAACTTATTTCATAGTAAAAATATTTTTATTTTAATTTAATTTTACAACATTTTTTTTAATTGAATCTAAAAGGGAAAATGTTACAATTTGAGATATATCTAAACCCACAATACCATGGGGCAATGGCTTATCAATACCACATGCCAAAAAACCATAACTTATTTCATGGTAAAAATATTTTATTTTAATTTAATTTTACAACATTTTTTTAATTGAATCTAAAATGGAAAATGTTACAATTTGAGATATATCTAAACCTACAATACCATGGGAAAATACCATGGCTTATCAATACCACATTCCAAAAAACCATAACTTATTTCATAGTGAAAATATTTTATTTTAATTTATTTTTAGAACATTTTGTTAATTGAATCTAAAATGGAAAATGTTACAATTTGAGATATATCTAAACCCTCTATCCTCACTACTAAAAATATTCTCATAGAAATTAAATTAAGGTTTTAATAAAATTAACCTAAGATGGAGCTATGTTGGTTCTTTATATATATAGAGAACCGGCGTAGATCCATCTTAGCTAAGTAGCCAAGGGATGAGAGAGAGAAAATTGACTAATTATAATAGATTAATTATAGTGCATGATTTTTTGAAGTTTTTCATTATTTTAGTTTCTTTGACATGATTGATCCAAAATGTAGGTTTAATATTCTACAACCAATTAAGGTTTTTTTTATTGTAGATAATTTCTTAAACAAAATACAATATGATCAAATTTAAGAGAGATTTGGGGAGGGGTGGAGAGAGAGTGAGGTGGGAGAGAGAGAGATGGAGTTGGAGTGGAGAGAGACGAAGGAGATAAAAAAGACATAGAGAGATAGAGGTGGAGAGAGAGAGGAGTGAGAAGGGAGAGATGAAGAGAGAGGAGAGGAGGGAAGAGAAAGAAGAGTAGAGGATAGAGATAGGGAGATAAGGGGAAGGGAGAGATATGGAGACATAGAGATGGAGAAGGACAGGGAGGGGGGAGATAGTGATAGAGTTGGATGGAAGAGAGAGAGAGAGAGAGAGAGAGAGAGAGAGGGAGAGAGAGGGAGAGTGATTTGGGGGGGAGAGATAGAGGGAGGTGGGAGATAAATAATAGAGAGGAAGGAAGATAGAGATGAGGAGAGAGAGATGGAATTGGAGGGGGTAGGAGAGGGAGGGAACAAGAAGAACATAGAGGGAGAAAGGTGGAGAGAGAGACAAGGTGACAAAGGATTCATGGAGAGAGATCGAGGGAGAGAGGAGAGTGGGATGGAATATAGAGAAGGATATAGATAGAGAGGGAGAGAAAGGGAAGAGAGAGAGAGAGAGAGATAGAGAAGGAGAAGAGAGGGAAAGTGTGTGTGTGTATGTTTAGGGGGTGATATAGAGAGAGGGAATAACAAATAGACACAAATATAAATATAGATATTATATAGTATTATATAACCAACCTACATCCATATTAACCCTATAACTAGCAAGTGCCGAGAGGGATGCAAACATTTCCTCAAGTTTTGCACTAGAAAGAAAAGCTTACACCTCAAGAGATTGGACCCCTCTCAGCGCTTTATAGATCTGGGATTAAGATGGATCCAGGTTGGTTAATATGAAATTAAAGTAGTTTTTATTTGATATTATAGTCTTAAACATTAAAATTCCCCTTCAAATTAATTTAAAATTGGAACTAGATCTAATTAGATTCAATGAATATATTTTTAATAAATACATAAAATAATTTGTTTTATTAAAAAATATATTTTTAAAATTACAAATTATTAGAGATAAATAATGCAAAATTGGCTCACCTATACACCATGTGAGGTTGAACAAGTGTTCAAGAAAGGATTACCTTTCAACCAATCTTTAACAACCTTTCAATCCCTTATCACTTGTAAGTTTAGATTGCTTGACACAATTAATATGACTAAAATAAAAATTTGATTCATATTATTGTAGCACTTGTTAGGTAGTTGTATTTTTGTTCTTAGACTAAATTAGTCATTCATGTTAGTTATTTTTAGTTGTATTACTTATTAGATAGTCACATATTTTAACCCATGACTAAATTAGTGATTTATGTTAGTCGTTTTTAGTTCTGTCACTTAAGATTTCTCTTTTTGGTAGTATTTCACTTGGAAAAGCTATGGTGACTAATGGTTTTAGCCACGCAGTCACTAATTGCTCATTTTCTACTAGTGAACCATATGAATTAGTGGAGGGGGATTGAGATTTTTCTGAGGAACTTGGGCCAAAAACACAGTGGTAGGAGTTGCTAGACTAAAAGCAAGGTATGTAAGGATTTTCGGAGTAATTCCTGAGTAGTGAGTAACATCGGGTTGAGAGCTGGATGAGGAGGCTTTAAAGACTGATGGGACAGTACCACAAGTAGTAGGATTTTTCTCCTTCCAGACTTTCATGAAAATTAATTTCTATGGGTCAGATACAAATGGGGCTTTTTGTTGAGAGGTATCTGAGTGAGTGTTATGTTTTTTAAAATCCACGATGATAAATGATAATGTGGTGCGTGGAGTCGCCAAGGTGATGTGGATGCAATCAGAACATCTTTTCTCACCTACACAATGAGTGCTCAATTTTCCATATCCCAAGGGAAAACTCCTTCGATACGTTCCCCGAAAATGGTGCCAGAGGATGTTGTCGCTCCCAGAGACAACCTCAGATTGCTTACAAGACTACTGCCTCAGCACATCAAGATTTTGTTTGTCTCATGTGATTCACAAGGAATTGGAGACATCACATATATTTTATATATGTATATATTTAAATGGAATGGGTTGGTTCATTCATCTAAAGGAGTAAGCCATGAATTTATGGTACTTCTTCACATGTACAAATTGTAAAAATATATGCATAAAACAGTGGAGGCTGAGTAGTTCAAGGACTTACAGTTTAATAAGATTTTGCAGAGTAATGAGAGAGGATAAGGAGAAGGAGTAACTCATCACATAGAGCTTAAAGTGTCAAGAATTCTACACTTATCACATAGAGCTTGATGCATCAAGAATTTCTACACTTATCTGAGTTACAGGTAGATATAATGGACAAAAGAGAGAGTGAATGCTAGGATTCATGTAGCGCAATTTTAAAGATATAATCTCAATAATCCATACAGGCACATGCATTAATAAGTCAATACAAATGAATCTATGAGGAAGTATGAAATATTTCTAGCAGCTATGATTGCATGAATTTAGAGAAGAAACATGAACATAATGGGTTTTAAACAGAGGGATAACATACTGTAATACTCGAAGGGGGAATCACCACCATTTCCTTGATATTCTGAAAGATCTGTATTATAAAGTCATATAGTCTGAAAATAGCATGTTGCATTTTCCTCAGGATTTATGAACCTTTGTAAAGTGTTGCTTCCCCCTATTTATCTCGAGAGGGGAGCGTTTGAACATTAACTACAACAAAATATCTTCTGTCGAGTCTCAGCTGTCAGATCGACTAACTGTCTCAGCCAAGGATGGCTTTGTGGCCCAAAAAAATTGCAAAACATTAATTTCTTCATTAAAGGGTGTCACATTACATGATAAAAAAAACGGGTCAATAAAGCGGATGAACATGCCAGCAAAATATCTACATGCCCATTCGTGTGATTGCCTTTGTTTTTAGGTTGTTGCTTTCTCATTGACTGACCTTCTGTGTTTCTCAACCAATTCCCGTCGCTTCGACCTTTACTGCTTGAATCATTCATCCATTAAAGTTGGGAGTGGGCAGCTACTAGTTTCATTTTGAAGTACAAGAGCAAAGGATCCCTCGATAGTACTTCATCTTCGCTTTTTATGGGGGCACCGAATTGGATAATTAAGTCGTCTCGAACTACTAAGTCCTTGTTTACTTTTGTCAACGTCGACCCTAGTTCCGTGTCCCAAAGGACATTTATAGATCAACCCATGTTGGGTTTGAATGCTCCATCTCCCTTATTAAATGCCATAGCTGCCGACCCACCGCGCCTTTAAAGTTCTACAATACCTGGTTCCAGGGTTCTCATATCCAAAATTTTCTCTGAAAAGCCTACATAGGATAGGCCTTCAGATCCACTCCAACCCCTTTTTCTTCATGTGACCCAGGGCTATAACCAAGTGCTTAGTCCTTCGGTGCTAGGGCCTTTGGACTCCCCTCGAGGATCTTTTCCTTTGTTACATGGAATCCCGCAATTCGATGATTTATAACACTTTACCTTTGGGATTTCCCCTTGACACTTGCAATCACTAATCTATGGGATCGGGCCCACCTAGGATATCGCAATCACAATGTGGGAGAGAGTGTTGAGGACGAGTGGTTTTTAGAGGGGGGCATCATCGATAAGTGCAAAGTGGGGGGGGTGCGAAATGATATGAGAGGGACACGTAGCAGTGGGGCTCGACGGGCAAACCACTTTTTTGGACCCCCCCCCTTGCCAATAAAAGGAAACATGGCAGGGGGTGCCAAGAAGGCTTGGGAGCCGTCGATCTAGGAGTCAATTTGGGTCATCTAGAGATGGGGGTGTTTGATTAATATGCAGCTTTTGAAAAGGGACGAACCCTCCAACGCTTTAATTCCATTGTATAAAATATCATGTCCTTGTAGTTCTAGCATATCACAATCGCAAGACAGGAAGGACTTCGGTGGAGGAGGAACCTTTGCTTTGTGTGATCACTGATTGCCACTCTGCGGGATTGATGATGTCATTAGTGCCATTTGGCACTTCTTGAGTGGTGACACGTGTCACTTGGCTATGCCCCCTAGGACCCTTGAAAATGCCAAATTTGTGTGCCACGTGTCCTTCGTACTCTCAGGTCATCTTGACGTCACCTGCCCTGTGTATTTATTTGGACCAATGGTATTCTGCCACGTGGCCCCCTTGAGGAGAGAGAAAAGGCCCGCCTGCCTCTGGTTTTGCAACTGATTTCCTTTGTTAATCGTCATCGACCCTTCCTGACGCTTTAACACTAAAATCCTAATTTTCGGTGATTTTCATGATATCAACATTCGACGATGTTCTGATGTTGTGTTTGTGTGGACCCTTTTGCACCTTTGATCGTCGATATGCGATATTTGCTCTACCTCCGATGTTGCGCGAAACCTGATATGCGGGACCTCCCATCCACCGATAAGCTGATGCGCCATGCCTTAGGACCCGCTGAGTTGCGACTTGCGATATCAGTGATCGACCAATCGCAAATTGTGCTGCCTTCCCATGCTACTATTCTAGAAAAGGTCCCGATTTGTGATTTGCGATGAGCCTCACCCCTAGCCATTTTTCCTTTGTTTTCTGGCTTTGAAAGGGTATTTTCAATATGCTCTAACTTCCGATTGATAAGTTCGTTTTTGGACCTCCACCTACAGTTGGAAAGCCTATTCTGAACACTATCCAATGGAGAGGATCGAATTTAACTTTGAGAGCTTCTGTGGCTTGGAAGATGGATGATAACCTCTATGTTCTTTGGTACTCTTTGTAGAACTAGAACTCTATTTTCAGAAAGTGACAACACTTACTATTACGCTTTAGACCATTTATTTTGATATTTTAAAATAATACAAATTTAATAAAAAAAAATTGACAATTTATTTTGATATTTTAAAATAATCCAAATTTAGTTAAAAAATAAAATATAATTATCATTTAGTGTTTTTTTAATGTTCATATTATGAAATATGTTGTGAGATCTCAATATCTATTATAAAATAATATCTATTATCTTTTACCTACTATTTGATCTATATAACAATACTAACTTTTAAATTATATAACTTATAATTTTTATATAATAATTAGTTTTTATTCGTGTGTTAAGAAGCATTACATTCCATTCCCGTAAAACCAAAGTTTAAAGCTAACCATCGACATGGTTTTAGAATGGTATGGCCATGCCAAATACCTAATAAATAGGAAATATGAAAAAATATTTGGATCACATGCTCCTATTGAGAAGTTATAGTCAACATCAACCACGGAAAAATACATTACAATTAAAAATGATTTTGATTACATATGCTCATCTTTGAGAACTTATTGTTAACGTCAACCACGGTAGAAGAATTCGTGGAGCATCTGCAATGCTCCATGAGCGTGGTTACGTCATGGCTAGTCTAATAAACTAACCTTTCATACTTTACTTAATTAGCTCGGTTACATCATGCAGGAGGACAAGCAGGTGCCATCGGCATTTTTGTAGCATGGGTTGCAGGAGAAGAAGCAGGTGATATTATGCACCCTCTAAGGTGGATCCGGATCGGGTTCACGAGCAGTAATACATCCATTTGTTTATTCGTATTATACAATGCGCTTTCGCTGCCCTGCAGTTTACATTTGTGCATCCATCAATTGTGAAATATATAGTTGGGAAGAAGAAATTTAAAAGACGAAAGCAGTGGACAAGTTTTGTACCTACTGCATTAATGCCTCTTTACTTCCAACGTTAATGTCAACTGATGCAAATAATACACATTAAATCTATGTGTTACAAAAATACAAATATGAGGTGGCCAAAAACAAGAATTCCGCGAATATATAAGCGATTCAAAATGTTTACACGATGGGGAAGAGAAAGAGCACGTGAAAAAGAAGTCACGGTGTTACCGAGGTAACGAGATTCTGTGGGTTGTATGAGATTCAATGCTAAGAGAGTACCCATGATTAGTATGGTAAGCATATCAGAATTTTATGGTGATTTATCTGTGTTTCATTTGAAAGCTATAACTAGGGTCATTGTTAAAGAATATGTCTCTCAGATTCAAGAAAATGTCGAATCCATTCAAACCATTTCCTTTCTAGATCCTAAAAATCTTCTAGAAGAAGCTCAAAGACATGGTACTTCTTATCTACATCTTTGTTGTATCCGGGTGGACATAAATTCTTTAACCCACAGAGGGCTTAATACATATGTGTTGGCTACTATCATAGATCTCATGCATAACATTGACATTGATTCATTAATTGGTGGTATCATGGATTCTTTATCAAATGGTCCTGTATGGTTTGATTGCCACCCAAATTTCTCAGTATATGTGTATGATGAACACATTAAAGACATCCAACAATTGCAAATCAAAACTATTGGTTTTGATATGAAAATAAAAATGACAAACATCGCAGTTCATACTAGAGGGTGTTTCAGGCACACCAACACATTATATCCAGCGATTCTACATACACTCAGTCAAGAGTCAAAATTCTGCACTCTGGTAATCAGTAATGCTCACAATCAAAAAATTGAGCATCAAACTATCAAATGGGAAGATCTCATCTTTCCTGAAAACTAGGTAGTATATCTACCTTAGTTACCCAAAGTTCAAAGTATCGCGACTGCTCAGGTACAAGAAGGACCGTCTAAAGCTACTTTTTCCTTCCCTAGAAGATCTACTTTGGATTGGAAAATAATACAAGAATCCTGTCAAGCCACAAAATGCCACATAAACACAGATCATATTTCATGCCAGCCATCTACTTCCACATCTGTAAATACTCCATCTGTAAGGTGTCCACATGTTCATTTATTTGAACTCTCTCAGTAATTACATTTTTCCACTCTCAATGTAAAATGTCATGTTTTCCAAACAGTAGTTTTCTTACAATCTCTCGCAAATGTTGTTCTCCACAAAAATCGAATCCCAAGACTGGAGAGGCCCCTTCTACTGTTACTACAAATTCATTTCCAAATCCAAAATTCTCTCACATTCCATTTCCTCATGACACTATCCTAGTGATTCGTGAATTACCCACTTTGGAGAATGAAGACCCCCATCTCACTAAAATGTTTAGCAAGATGAGACCACATGGGATGCCAAAATATGGTTTGGGATATCTTGAAAGACTAGACAGTGTCATTCCATCTTCAAGATTTCAAAATCCTATTCCACCAGACTGCAAAAATCCATCAATCCCAGAAATGTACAAATTCTTCTCCCTCATGGATGGGTATCCCAAATATAAGATTAATAGAGTCTAGATGAAGAACACGCTAAATTGGGATCTCTATACACATCCTGAATCTAAAGAATTTAGTCTCAACACATCTGTTGATGAAAAATATGCTCTTTCTCTGGAATGGAAAAAGTCCATGGAAGAAACAAATTCATGGATTTCTTTGAATGGAAAAAGTACATGGATGAAACAAACTCATGGATTTCTTTTTATGTCTAGAGAAATTAAAGGAACAACTAAAAGTACATATGGCAGATGCAAAAACTTCATCTGCACAAAACATTTCTGGAAAACGTTTGATGGAAGCAAGTTAGGAACAAATACCCCATTCCCTCCATACAAGAGAATCATGCTAGGAGAAGCTAGAAACTCAGCCAAGGCCATTCCTTTTGTTATCGGGAAATCTAGTGTCCATTCAGAGCTACTAGTCCCACTAAGATGGGTAGCTATCTTAGAAACAAACAAACTCAAGTTACTTTCGTTTTCCTTTATGAGAAGTAGATAGGAGAGAAGCAGAGAGTACCAACCTCAGTCTTTCGCTTGGCTCCTTGCTTGTTTCCTCTCCCCTCTGACAGATCTTTGCCACTCCTTCCTTGCTTACCCTGCTTCAAAGAGCACCTGTAAAGTCAAAGTAGCATGATACCATCAAAGCACAGAGATCTACGATCATAAACAATATAGGACCAGATATATATTGACCACACAAATGCATATATCAACAAACATACAAGAATGTGGAGGAAAACTCGAATAGCTTTATTGATAGAAAGAGTAGAAGAGAGGATTACAACCCATTGATCTGACCCAGCGTCATCCTCCCAACATGAAAGCCCTTCTTCACCTCATGAAAAGCTTAGATCACCCAACACTATGATCTTCCACCAAGAAACCAACAGCACTTCCTTACAAGATACAAAATTCCAGCCTTCAGATCTCTGGGATGAGGGATCCATATATAGATGTTTGCAGGGGGGTGAGTCAACTTCTCGGATTTTGATTAGTGTCTTCTCTCTGATAGTTCTTGGTCCCACTTGGAGATTCATGATCTCTTACTCATCCCTGGGTGAATTCAAAGAGGCAAGTGTCACAGGGGAAGTTTCTGGAAGATTCCATGATCATCCACCTTGCAAACTGTCTCTGCCATTTGTCTACTTTCGCCCATCGCACCCTACAGAAGGGCTTTTCAGTATGACTCACACCTTTTGCATGTAGCAAGTGAGATGCATCACATCCTTAGCACTGAGCAGTCTGTATGGTCCAATTTTGACCAGTTCTGAGCAGTTTTCCATGGAGGACTTCTGGGAGATGATGTAATCAGCTGACCTTGTTCCTTTAGGGTGTGAAACAACACTTTTAGGGACTCAGAAGCCCTTGGTTTATGGACATATATGATTGGGGTTGCAGTGCCCAAACATGTCTATAACAATTGCCACCTAAAGCATGAGGTTGAAAATCTTTTGATGTTGGGTGAAATGCTTTATCATGAGGATCCGAGGTTTTTCGAACTAGAAGGCGACCTATGATAAGATATAATACAATACATTATCTTCATAATATTTTCATGATCTAGCTGAGGCGGGCATTCCCATGCTTAGCTTTATAAATTCATTTCCATGTGTATAGGACAGATAACCATCTGTGTGGCAGACTGATGATTCTGATAGAGCCATCATCCTTTGATTCAGATGATCATCTGTGTAGCAATGATGTACATTTGATGTCTTTATTTTCCTGAATATATCGCAGCCCGAATGGATGAAAATAGATCTGGGGTCTTCAAACTCATTCAATATTCGCCTGAAGTACAAGTTGATCGATGTGAAAAGATGCTCTGGAGTCGAACATGGAAATACATCACTTGATTACCAGCCAATGATGTAAGTTGTTAACAGGCGCGAGAGGAATCACTGATAATGATGATGACCCTCAAGGTACGATAGTACAATTCACATAGTGTGAAAATGGGACTTGGCGTCAAACACCACGAAAAATCTTTCGGTCGAAGGCCATTGATGTAAACCTGTCGCCAGAAGTGAGAAACTTGCAATTGAGGCATGCAAGCTTCAAAGTACTGAAAGGGTTGTTCCTAGGTCGACTTCTTGGATAATGAGCTGTCGTCAACAAGAAGCGACCCATCGTAGGAGGGCCTTAATGAATCCCACATCTACGACATGGAACGAAGCAAATGATTTTGTGGAGGTGAAAACGATCTGATGATACAGGGTTCAGGGTGGCAGTCATGAAATGAAGCGTGAAGGTATTGCAGCGGATGAGACACAAGCTGGGTTGGTGAATTCTCTGAGCGACTTCTCTTGAACATATCGGCGACACTGAAGTGGATTGGTAGCATTAACCCCAAGAATGGATGGTATGGTGGACCAATGCTAATATGACTGGTGAATGGAATAACCCAACCCGACTCAATCATGGTGATGGAGTGAAAGTGTCATGTTCAAGAGCGACTTGCTACCAATAAAGTTTCTTCAAGTTTTCTTCCCAATTTTTCCCCAGTCATTGCTAACCAGTACCTCTTTATTTTTGTCAAGCTTGAAGAGGATAACATATGCTTGTTCTATAATTTGCTTGTTTTAATGAGCCTAGTGACAGTGAAACTCGTTCTTGTCTGCATGGACAAGTTTGTCGCTATTGGTTTTAACGAGTTTAATTACAAAGATAACTCGGTCCTTTTCCAATTTTAGAGAGTCTGAAAAGGGACGGAAAGGAAACTCCAGTAATCCTTTTTCGTCATATAATCCCTTAAGTCCGAAAAAGTATAAAATAATATGAAAGGGATGAATTTTCGATAGTTTTAACGAGCCGAACAAGACAAGCGCTCGATCTTTTTGTATAATTATCCCTCAGGTCCAAAAAGATTAAAATCTAGAGAAGGGATAGCACTTCCAATCGTTTTAACGAGCTGGATAGGCCAATTTCTCGGCAATCTTTTCATATTTTAGGAGTCAAATGAAAAGAGCTTAAAGGAGACTCGTTTTTCGAGGAATGAGCGATATTTTCGGGTAGCAGTTGGTTCCAGGTAAGGTTTGGAACTTTTCAATCATGGCAGTGTCAAGAGGATGGCTAACAGAATCACTCATCGCAGTTGTTCCTCAAAAGGGTAAACAATCAAATGGAGGCGTATGATCGGCTAAAACAGAGTGGAGGTGATGGTAAGAACACGACCAAGGCTCAAAAGCTGATGATAATGCATTCGCAATGGTTATTTACCGGAGGTTGGTTCATTTTTTAATGAGCTTAAACTCTGGTGGAACATATGCTCATTGCTTAGGTTTAATTTTTAATGAGCTTGAACTTTGCGTAAAACTGCTCGTGATAATGGTCATTGATGTTCAATTCACCTTTTACACTATGTTCTCTTGACGGTCGTACTACCTATTTAATTGCTCCATCAAACTGATTAGAAATGAAAATACATGCTTGAAAAATGAGTTAAAACACTAATACCTTACTCGAATTACGTGAAAAGTAATTTAAAAGTGGTTTTTACCCCTCATTTTATCATTTCGTTTGAATTTGGGATTGTTGGAGCTTGGAGGTGTTTTCCTCCTTGATTTTCACCAGCTGATTCTGAGATATTCTGTGGATGATTTTTGGCACCTTCTAGACCAGGTAGAAGCTAAACCTAAGCTCTTCAATCGGATTCTTTCCTTTTTGAATTCTGAGCATGTTTCCCTGCTTTTCTGAGCCTCTGGGGTTTGAACAATTCGTTTTGCCCCCATCGCACCCTGTGTACATCGAAAGGTGTGATGCATACTAGGCTAGTCATTGGCCAATCATTATGCATCTCACCCAGTACACAGCTGGGGTGCGATGGGCACAAAGAGGGAAACTTGTGCAGAGTTTTTTCATGGAAATTTTGCCTTTTTTTGCCAAATCAGGATCCTGACTCTTCTTTTGTTTGTTTTTCAGAGATTCATCGGAACAAAATGGTTGTTACATGGCGAGAACGCGAGCATGAAGAAGAGGACATGATTTCTTTACATGATCCGGGTATGGTAACTGCATTGCGGAACTGTGGTTTGCCCAAGTTCTTCCACATATCTAGCATGAGGCAACAAATCAACTTGTTGCAATATTTCCTCGATGCATGGGATCCTACCAACCAAGTTTTCCAGATCAGAGGCAAATCCATCCCTTTGACTATTGTGGACATCTACTTTTTGACCAGTTTATCGAGGCGTGGTGCCCCTCTCTCACTATCAGGTTCCACCCATGGGGGTGAATCCGTGAGGGATTATATTCGCTGATACTATAGAGAAAGATCTCAGCCAAGTAGGGACATCAAGATCAATATCTGAGATGTCACTGACCGGTCCTCGAGGAATATTCTATTCACCTTTGCTAGTTTAGCTGGTAGCGCGGCTCTTCACTTGGCCAACAGGTCCTATATGCAGTATGCCTTGGAATGCCTTGAACCAAAGGTGTTCAACTGGTGTGATGCAGTACTTCTAGTGATAAAAGAACAGCTTACGAAGGTGAAAAACAGACGATCCAAGAACTTTGGCTATGGTTCTATTTTGACCGCTTTCACCTTGGAGAAGATCCCACTGATGTAGCCACAGTACATTTCACCTGGTTTGCCACCACCGACCGAGCCACGGATGCAGAGATGGGTTGATCTTATGGCCCGCATGCTGGTCAGCTGCAGGTTTATTTCTTTGATGCCTTCTTCGAGTGGTTCAACCGTCAGGAGATGGTTTGTGCTGAGTGTCCGTATGCTGGTATGGATTTCCGGGGTGATCTAGATTTGGTGTTGCCGGCTGGTGAGCAGTGGAGTGTTATAGGTAAAATATCTGACCATATCCCTATTTATTTCTTTTATAATGTTCTTGTGCTTTCTTTTATTCAAGACAAATCAAGACTCATGTGCTCATGCAGATATTGGACCAGTGCGACCAATAGTGCACCTGAGAGCACCAACTGCCATTCTAGCAGGAGAGGCTATAGGGAGGGCTGTCCTTCGCGACCTGGATGTTACCGAGACTCTTACAGTATTGCAGGATCAGATCGAGGTCCTCACTCTTGGTATCCTGGATGTGAGGACCGACGAGCTACCTCTGAGATTATAGCGACATACTAGTGGCGTGCCGAGTCGATGGACTAGGCTTTTACACATGATTGCACAGGCAGTGACTTGTTATCACCAGCATCATTAGACTAGGGTGCCCCCTAGCATTTTGAGTTTTTGGGTCATTTGACTGATTTTGTCTTGGACATAGAACACTATGTATAAACCATAAACAATTATATATATTTTTGATTTTCGGAGCTTTATTTTGGTTAAGTTATATGATCCTGATGCAAATATTGATGAAATGCTTTTCTTTTATAAATGTCGCAAATGTCTATCTAACACATAATTTTCCAATGAATCTGTTAATGTGTTTAAGTTTCTGGAAATATGTTGATATTGGATAGAATCGAACTGTCTTTCCAAAATCTTGACCCTTAGGAACATGCGATAGATAGCTGGATTCTGTACGGAATAGATGCCGGTGAGCTGTAGAATGACGAGTTGTGAGTCTAGCCTGACGACAAGTCAGCGTATGCCATGCACGATGGCATCAGAGAGGAGCTCTATCAACACACTATATTCAGCGATGTTGTTCATTGATCAACCAATACATACCCCTCTAAAACTCACTAACTCGCCGCTTGGATCAAAGATGGCCCAGGCTGCAGAAGATAGGTTTCGCGAACTACGACTTGCTCTGTCGGCATATCCAACAAATGATTCCAATAGGTTCGACATCTGCAACAAATGTAAAAGTGGATTACCTAACCAAAACGATTACTCTTAGCGAAAACAAAAATGTAACAAAAGCATATGAAGAGGTTACTACACTGAGTCAAGCATAGTAACGCTTAAGGTACAACCCGTTTCAGGGTTGCAACAGTGGAATCCCATCATAATCCACTAACTCGTAGGCTCCTTTTGCTAATACACGCTTAACAATATAGGGGCCCATCCATAAAGACTGGAACTTACCTGCTCCCAACTTGTCGGACTCCTGGTCGTAAAGTAAGACCAGGTCACCTTCTAAGAAGACACGGGGTTTGACATTCTTGTCAAACTGCGCCTTGACTCATTTCTTATGTGCTTCGTTAGCCAAGGCAGCATCACGATGGGTTTCATCCAGTTGGATTAATTCCAAGAAACGAGCCTCCTCTTCTGAAGTTCCAGGGAGAAGGTCGACTGCGAGCTTGAGGGACGAGATTTCGCACTGAACTGGTAAGATTGCTTCCAGGCCATACACCAGCTGAAAGGGTGTAAACCCAGTCTCATTCCTCACTGATGTCCAGTATGCCCACAAGGCTGAGTACAGGATTAGGTGCCAACTCTGTTTATGGACTCCAATCATCCTTTGCAGCATGCGCTTCAGGACTTTGTTGATTGCCTCAACTTGCCCGTTAGCTTGCAGATAATACGGAGTAGAGCTATTGTGGGACAGTCCTAATTTGGCAGCCAACTCAACCATCATGTGATTGCAAAAATGCGATCCATGATCTGTGACTATAGCTTGTGGAACACCGAATCTAGAGACTACATGATTGAAAAAGAAAAGAGCAGTCGTTTCGCCGCTGTTGTTTAATGTAGGCATCGCCTTGACCCATTTCGTAAAATAGTCAACTGCGACTATGATATACCCATGCCCCCTGGCCGAGGTGGGGTTGCATGTCATGAAATCTATGCCCCATTTGGCAAATGGCCGAACAACAACTGCTGGCTGTAGAGGTGCGGGTGGTATTCTGGTTTTGCGATCAAAGATTTGACAAGCATGGCAACTTCTGATTGTGGTTATGCAATCATTGAACATTGTTGGCCAGAAGTATCCTGCCCGTAAAATCTTTTGTGTTGTAGCGTAACCAGACTGATTCCCCCCACACGCTCCTGAATGAAAATCATTCAGGACTTTTTCAGCCTCCTCATGGGTGAGGCACCTCTGCAGAACTGTATCGATACCACGATGGTAAAGCGTATCACTGATGATCATGTAGTCTTTTGCTTGGTATCGAGTATGTCGTTGCTCTGAACGGGAGGTATTAGACCTATATGTTTGGGTCTAGAGATAGATGATTATATCTCCATACCACGGATCGCTTGAAGATATCAGAAACAAAGATTCATCCACGATTGTTGCTTTGGATGTTGAATTGTTGGACGACGATGGGAAGTCACATAGTAACTCCGCGAAAACCAGGGCTTTCTTTGATTTGGATTTTACGAATTCCAGATCAAACTCTTGCAAAATTGCTATCCATTTGGAATATTTTCCCCCCAGTAACTGTCGCGACAAGATATAAGTCATGGGGTTGCAATCTGACAAAATGGTAGTTTTTCGAAAGAGGACATAGTGTCGAAATCTCTGTATCGCTTGAACAGCTACGAGAGCTAGCTTTTCAACATAGGAGTACTTGCTTTCCGTATCATTTAAGTTTCGGCTTAAATAATAGACAGGATGTTCAATTCCATTGTCTTCTTGAACTAAAACCATTGCTATGGTTGTATCTGCTGCAGCCAGATACAGGTTAAAGTCTTTTTGATAATCAGGAGCATACATTAATAATGCTTTTATTAGGGATTCCTTTAGAGCATCAAAGGAAGCTTGTGTGACCTCATCCCAGATGAAGGGTACTTCTTTTTTCAACAGACGCATATAACCTTTAGCAAGTTCAACGTAATTTGGAATGAACCTCCTCAAAAAGTTTGCTTTCCCTTGGAGTTTCTGAATCTGAAGCAAATTTGAAGGTGGAGGCAAATCAATGATTCCCTGAACCTTACATAGGTCGAGACGAATCCCGTCCTTTGAGACTACAAAGCCAAGTAAATGAACGGAACCGATACAAAACACACATTTGAGTGGATTGAGACGTATCTTGTAGTGTCGGCAACGTAGAAATATTGCTCTCAAATGCTGTGGATGATCAGTCTGCTTTCGCGAATGAGCCGAAAGATTGTCGAGATATGGTTGAATGATGTTTTTGATGTCATGGAACGCATAATTCATTGCCTTCTGAAAGGTTGCCCCTGCGTTCTTTAAACAAAAAGGTAGCTTGCGGTATGCGAATGTGCCCCATGGACAAATAAATGCATCCTTTGACTAGTCCTATGGGCGGATATTTATTTGATTATACCCGGAAAATCCATCGATAAATGAGAAGATTTCACATCTAGTGCATTCATCAATTATTTGGTCGATGAAGGGTGTAGGGTAGTTGTCTTTTGGACAAGCTAGATTTAAATCCCTATAATCGACGCACACTCTAATCATTCCTTGCTTTTTCATTACAGGAACAATATTCGATACCCAATCGGTTAGAGGAACCGGGTAAATGAAACCAGCATGGAGAAGTTTTTCAACTTCTGCCTTGATGGCAGCGACTTTCTTTGGGTGCACTTGCCGAAGCCGTTGTCATACTGGTTTGACATCTGGATACATCTTGATTTCATGTTCAACTATGCTCAAGTCAATGCCTGGCATTTCTTCATATGACCATGCAAAGACATCTCTGAACTCACGAAAGAGAGCGTAATATACTTCCAATTCTGAAGAAGAACAAGATTTTCTGACATGAATATTCTCTACAACATCTAGTTTGGTCGAGATATTGATGGAAATAGTCTCTTCAATATTGGACAAGTTTCGCTCGGAATCCATCGTACATACAATATTTGATAGGAAATCAAAAATTGAAGGATGATCTAGGTCACTAGAACAATCTTCTTCGTAATCTGGAAGATGGGAACGATGGTGGTAATCTTCCCATGGTGCCCCATCAATCATCATTGACTGAACAATTCCTTCGTCTGTAGAATGTACATGCGACCAAGGATTTGAAGAGGTACCATATTCCTTAGACCTATCAATCCAAACACTTGATGAACGTTGATTTGGGTTTTCCTCCCATGCCGAAAACCTTGATTTCTACAATATTTCTATTGGGCTTGGAGGCAAAACCTGGTGATGATCCATGCTAGCATTGTGTTCGGACATCTTCTGAATGGAAGACACCATATTGTAGGTCCCCACCATGGCCACTTCCACCAGATTGTTTGGAGGCAGTAGGGCAAAAGTACACATTAATGTAGGGTCTTTTAGTAGGCCTACTCCGATATTTTGAAGCAACTGAGAGCTTCCGTGGATCATCGGAATGCTTTCCATAACTTGTGAACTGTTGGGGAGAAATGTTTGTTGGTCGATGATTGTAATTCCTCCTTGGAAAGGAAATGCAATCTTTCTAAATTATGTTGACACAACAGCAGCCATAGCATAAATCCAGGGCCTTCCCAGTAGGATGTTGTAATCGAGGTTTCCATCGATAACTTCAACATCGATTTCTACTGTCTTGCCCCCCAGTTCGACTTACAAGTTACTTAAAATCCCGTATGGAGTGTATGTTCATCCATCAAATGCTTTTAATGTCATTGATGATTGCGACAAGGATGGTGAGCCTAAATTTTTCCAGCAACTCATTGACATAATACATGTAGATGCCCCCTCATCAATAATTGTTCGATGAACAATTTTGTTGAGGGCTTTCACTTGAATAAGGAAAGCGAGTTGAGCTGGTAATTGAGGGTCATATCCTTGATTAAAGGCCACAAGAATAGAATCTGCTGGGTCAATCCCACCTATTGCTGATAATAGAGCCTGCTTCTCGGAGGGGCAATTTTGCAGCACCTCAAGTGTTGACATAGCGGACGGCAATTGGGCCAGGTCCTCTACTATATTATAATTCTATGCTACTCTGGAACGAGGATTAAATGTCGATTTGTGTACTACTCCCTTTGGCGGCTTTATCATTAGCTCAGGAATGATGGGTGGCACAACTTCGGTCGAAGTTGTTGTCGAACTACTAGGTTGATCAGTAGCCTTGTTGTTCGACAGTTGTGGATTCCCGTAATCTTTATTCCTTGTTGATATCAAAGCATCATTTTGCTGTTTCGAAATGGACAACATAAGCACTTGGGATGGGGAAGCATTGTCACTAGCAACCAGATTGGTTCCTGGGTTTGGAAATGGATCAGTCAATACCGCTGAGGTTTTTGAATTCTTGAAGAATTTTCTAAGCTCAACTTTATGTGGACAGTCTTTCGTCCAATGATCCTCATTGCATATAAAGCATGGATGACTTGGTTTCTTTTCTCTAGAAGGGTTTATAGAATATTTTTCAGGAGACGACTCCTCTTGTTTCTTCTTTTTCCTTTTCCTTTTCTTCTTGCCCCCTCGTTGCTTCGGTCCTTTGCCTTTGTTAGTCGACACGGCATTTACCTCCGAGGTGAGAAGTTCTTCATTTGCATTTTGACTAGAAACCATACAAGCTTTCTTTGATGCAGCCTTTATAGTTTTCGTGCTAGTCGTACCTATCATGCCATCGCCGGCATGAGAGTCTTTGTTTGATTTAGGAGGAGGAGGAACAGAAAAATTTGATCTAGGAGTATCAGGGATTTTTTCATAGAGCGCGCCAGACTGAGTATAGATCAAGTCTAGATATTGCGCACGAGCAATAACTTGCTCTTCAGTGACGACCCCTCCTTTTGCCACATCTTCTGTAATAGAAGGTAACAATGACTCAATAAACCATTCAGCTAGTAGTTGATCAGGAACATATGTTTTTACCATTCTGCGACAACGTTGCCACTCATGAATATGATCAGATATGTGAGTGGCTGTCGTCTACTTGAAATTGGTAAGAAGCTCCGTTCCTGTTTCGTACCTTATTGGTAATTGAAAATGGGTTAAAAAGGTGGTGGCAAGGGTGCTGAAGTTATCGAATGAAGCTCTAGGCAATTCGATGTACCATTTTGTTGTCAGACCAGTTAACGTTCACTGAAAAAGGCGAAGCCTAATCGAATCATCATTAAGAGTGTTGGATGAACACCACAGATGAAAGGTCATCACATGATTCGACGGGTCTTCACCCGGATTTCCATTAAATTTAGGAATATCTAAGAGAAGTTTATGAGGAATCGTCGGCCACCAAGGGGCATAAGCAATTGGATCGCTTCTTAGCCGACTTAGATCCGGTAACTCTAAAGTTGCCACGAAAGGCAATTGTTGATTCAAGTTCGGCGAAGCATACCTAGGATAAGATGGGATCGCCTGAGCAGTGGGTCTTTACATACCAGCATAATGTATTTGATGCTGATAACTTTGGTAAGGTTGATGGGCATAACCATTATGATATGATTGATGTTGACCGTTTTGAATAAACGACTGCCCATTACCTGCAAAGCTTTGTTACTCAGGTCCTCGGTAAGCTTGTTGGAATTGCGGTTGTTGATATTGTACTAGCCATGGTTGTGAAGCCATTCGCTATTGTCCAATACTGGTTGTTTGACCAAGATGAGGGGTAATAGTACCCGTTCGAACTTGGGTCGCTCCGGTTAGGGAGCCACTAATCGGTGATTGTGGCTGCGTCATGGAGACAAGACGCTGTTGTATTATGACCTGAGAAACTTGAGGTTGACATACAATGGGAAACGCTTGTACTTGCGACACTGTCACAATCACCGGTGTAGTGGGGATATTCGACACAGTTAGACTTTATTGCATTGAGTATACAACTCTTGGTTGTTGAGTCAGTATTGGCACCCAACCGCTAGATGTAATTCCAACATAACCCGAATTCTGTTGTGAACTCTCATATGGTTGTTCTCCTGGAGGAAACAATGAAAGGGCATACTGCCCCCCATACGGCGGCAATCCAGTGCTCAAAGGAAAGATTGGCCTTTGGGGACCGGGCTGCCCAAATTGATACTGTTGTGAAGGATCAATTTGTTGAGACTCAACATAAGAGATTCCAGATATTATTCCGGACGAACAAACGGGAACAGACCATACTGTTGAAACAGTCCCTAGATGGACTCCATCTAGCGGTTGAGATCTAGTTGGGACAGATGGTACGCTAGCGAACATTGTTACAGTAGGAGGTTCCACCGCTGCTGCGTCAAATGACACAGTCCTGGATGTCGACGGTTGTTCAGACATATCTAGCCTATCCAAAAGATTTCCTAGCGATTCTACAGGAACTTGCGATGAAGGGAGACTAACTTCTGATGAAGAAGGATATAGGGTGATCTCAGCTCCAAAATACGATGGAGTACTAGATGGAATATCCTCCACAATCTCTTCTATAGCAATCAATCGAGGTGGAAGAGGTAGACTGTCAGGTCCGTAAAACATTTCTGGTGCCGAAGAAAGTATAGACTCTGTAGCGACAGATGTTGGGGGGGGGTAACACCTTCCGAATCAGCTGTAGATGGAGCTGGTTCAGGAATAGAAGTTTTTACCGTATCACTAGGATCAGTTCTAATGTCTTCTTGTGGCTGCGGAACTTCTTCTGTAAAGGTAGGGATACCAGAAATGTTTGGAGTAACTGGAGTCTCTGAGGATGTTGGAACACAAGTTCCAAGCAAACCAAGAGACTTTGATCAAGTTAAACAAGTTCGCTTGGTCCACGACAGTTTTGCTTCTGAAGTCAAAGATGGTTGACTCGTTAGTCTCCGTTAACGACGGGGTTTCGATTGACTTTATTCCACGATTGCAGATTACTTGATCAACACAAAATAAAGGGGAAAAAGTGATTCTAAATTAAATGAATTTTAGACACTTTGACACAACTTGCTTTTTCAATTTTTAAGAGTTGAGAAAAAGCTAAAGATGACTCTAGTCACCTTTGATTTTTAATGAGCCTGAAGTGACAAGTGCTCAGATGGACCTTTTCCTTTAAGGAGTCTTAAAAGGAACGAAAGAGACTACTCTGGAAATCTAGATAGAGGGATTACCAAACCAATCGCAAAACTACAGAATACTTTCTACGGTACGGCAGTCAATCTTCCCGAATGCTATGTTCAGTGCATTATGATCGATAGGGCGGTAGACACGGCTTCCTAAGGATAAAGGATATACCCTATTGTGGTCTCCCAATATATACTCGACGATACGTGGGAGCACAAGTCCGTACTAGCACCTGTCGTCTCAAAGAGGAGGAATCACCCAACCTACAATGAAAGTGATAGTTACCAGGCTTTACGACGTCGAAATACGTCTCTAGCCTAGACTTCTAAATGTTGTGTGTTAGGTTCCAAAGCGTTTTTATGTTCATTGAATTTATTTTACAGTTGATCCTTCTTAAGAAGTTTGTATTTAACGTTCACTGTGTGATGTAGATATACAATTCCTAAAATGCAATCTAAGATGATAAATAGTCGTTTATTCTTCTTTTTGCAATGAAAATCCTAGCTACTAAGGAAAGAGAAGCGAGATTCTTTCAACATAGAGCAGAGAGCACACACTAGATGCACTGTCCTAAATCAAACTCAACAAGAAGTCTAAATGCAAATGCACATGCATGTATTTTTTTCTGCTTCTTAATGTGTGAATGACAAAAAGAATGCTAAGTACAAATTTGAATTATCTTTTCTAAGAGACAGTACTAACAATTTTCTCTTCAAAAGACGAAAGGAAGATAATGACGACACTTTATGATTTTGAATTGAAAACTAATTTCGACACTTGAAAAACTATTAATTCAAATAAAATACAAGAGTAACAGTGTAATCGACCATCAAGAATAGTAGGATTCTTTTCTTTGACTGAAAACGACACTTGCAACACTTCCAAATCAAAAGATGATAGTTTGATTAAGCTACTTCATTGTAAAAGAGAACTGTAAATGGAAAACAATACATAAAAACATTCACAATTCTTTGTACAATGGAGGCCAAATAATGCAAAGGAAGGGAGTTTCCACAGTGGTATACTGATCACAGACAACAAAACTCCTGAATCAAGCTGAAGAGAGTGAAGAAAAACCAAAATCTAGAGGCAAAAACAGTGTTATCTGATCATCGCAGCTATAACACAGGGAAACAGGGATGCATCTCACCTACTGCACATGGGAGGTGCGATGCATCTAGATTGCCAAGAGGAGAAGGTGCGATGGTCCGGAGACGAGACTTCAACTTGGTTTTTGGTCATAGTTTGCAGCTTAGTTCAGGGATTTAGACCGAGCTTAGTTAGTAAATACACATCACAGGGGCTGATCTAATGAGGTTACTTGAGCCACCACCAGGGCAATTAGGATGTTTGCAAATAAATTGTTCAGTTTATAAACAAAACTCGGAGATGGACCGAAGTAGCATTGATCTACTTTGCACTAGCATAGCAAATGTAGTTCGAAGGCTAGCTGGCTTAACTTCAGGCTCCGTCTGTAGTTTATAAATCAAACAAATATAGACAAGAAAACAAGCCATTTCTCCCCAGTGGAGTCACCATTTTGTTATCGGGAAATCTAGTGTCCATTCAGAGCTGTTAATCCCAATAAGATGGGTATCTATTCTAGAAACAAACAAACTCAAGTTACTTTCGTTTTCCTTTATAAGAAGTAGATAGGAGAGAAGCAGAGAGTACCAACCTTAGTCTTTCACTTGGCTCCTTGCTTGTTTCCTCTCCCCTCTGACAGATCTTTGCCGCTCCTTCCTTGCTTACCCCGCTTCAAAGAGCACCTGTAAAGTAAAAGAAGCATGATACCATCAAAGCACAGAGATCTACGATCATAAACAATATAGGACCAGATATATATTGACCACACAAATGCATATATCAACAAACATACAAGAATGTGGAGGAAAACTCAAATAGCTTTATTGATAGAAAGAGTAGAAGAGAGGATTACAACCCATTGATCTGACCCAACGTCATCCTCCCAACATGAAAGCCTTTCTTCACCTCATGAAAAGCTTAGATCACCCAACACTATGATCTTCTACCAAGAAACCAACAACACTTCCTTACAAGATACAAAATTCCAGCCTCCGGATCTCTGGGATGAGGGATCCATATATAGATGTTTGCAGGGGGGTGAGTCAGCTTCTTGGATTTTCATTAGTGTCCTCTCTCTGATAGTTCTTGGTTCCACTTGTACATTCATAATCTCTTACTCATCCCTAGACGAATTTAGAGAGGCAAGTGTCACAGGGGAAGTTTCCGGAAGATTCCATGATCATCCACCTTGCAAACTGTCTCTGCCATTTGTCTACTCTCGCCCATCGCACCCTACAGAAGGGCTTTTCGATATGCATCACACCTTTTGCATGTAGCAGGTGAGATGCATCACACCCTTAGCACTAAGCAGTCTGTATGGTCCAATTTTGACCAGTTCTAAGCAGTCTTCCATGGAGAACTTCTGGGAGATGATGTAATCAGCTGATCTTGTTCCTTTAGGGTGTGAAACAACACTTTTAGGGACTCAGAAGCCCTTGGTTTATGGACATATATGATTGGGGTTGCAGTGCCCAAATATGTCTATAACACCTTTAGTATTAAAAGATGATTCAGCTCTAGGAATAGATGGAAGGATCTAGAAGGCAAGTGAACAAATAAGCATGACAAATACAACAATTTAAGGGCTAGAGATGAATATGGTAAAAAATTTTGAACAAAATGAATGTTTTGACTCACTATCAATGGTTGTACTAGTGTGAGTGAAACTTTGAATGATGTCAACTTTTCAGTTTTTGTATTAAAAGGTTTTGTGAGAGAATCAACAACACAATTTGGAAGCATAGAGGGAAAGGTAGGTTATGAGTTCGAATCTACTCAGACTCTTATGGGTAAACTATCTGAAAAATTTGAGCAACTTGCAATATCTCCCAAAGATAAGGATATCCCTACCTCCATGTTGTTTAGCCACCATGTACCCATTGAGCATGCCACAAAACCTGCAGAAAGGTTTCTATTTCTATTTCCCCAAGAAAAACCAAAGAAACACATTAGCACCAAAGATTCTTATAGTGAATCCTATTCTCTTTTCACAGGGACCATGACCAAAGAAGAAGAACCAAGATTCTCAAGACAACATCTTTTGCCTATATATGAACCTCTATCTAGCCAATTCTCTAGATATCCAACTCATGACCTCAATGGAAAGGGAAATATGCGAGAAACTCATACCTTTTTGTCTGGATCTTATAAAGAATGGAATATTGATGGCTTGAATGTCAAATCAGGAAAATGATTGACTAGTTGTACACTGAATATAAGTTTATGTGTATGCGAGGAAAATCTGAAATTGAACCCTGCAAAACTCTCATCCAGTGCTTTACAAGTACCCTACAGAGATGGTGTGAAGTAGAATCTTCCCCTAAATTACTTGCAAAAATGGAAGCAAAATTTGTTAAGGATGAAGCTAGAGATGCTATCCACAATGAAAATGGTGACGCCCAAAATAATATGATTGGCGCATTAACCTCCTTCATCCTAGAACATTGGTGTGGAGCGACAATAAAATTTGCAAATAAACATGAGAAGATCCTCATGAATCTAAAATGTAAAAAAATGTCCCAATATGAACATTTCCATAGAGATTGGATACAAAGAATTTATGAAGTAAAAGAAAGTTAGAATGTCCTCTGGAAACAAGTATATTTAGTAGCATTACCCTCCAAATTTGTTGAATACATCCAACAACAAGAAGTATTCCAAACTTCTTTTGAAAACTATATATGGGGAGAGATATATTGAAACATAACAAAAGCCTTGGTAGGACTTTGCACCAGCATGAAATTCAATAAGTCCTTACAAAATATGTCCAGACTACCTAACAACAAATCCATCTATAGTAAATATGGATTGATTATTGATGATCCAATTGTGCAAAGAAGAAAACACAGAAAATCCCAGAAGAAAGGTCATAAACAGTCAGCTAAAAGTCATCCTCATAAGTCAAATAGGCACAATAAAGGATCATATAAAATAGTGCCCAGAACACACTACTATGAGCCCAAAGATATCCATCTTAAGTCTCAAAGAAAAAATATGATTACCTGTTGGTTATGTGGACAGACTGGACATACTGCAAACAAATGTTCTCAAGGAAGATAGTCAAGGGAAAATAGAGGAAAAAAGACACAAGAATGTGTCTCTAGAAGACCTAGAATCCACTTCAAGGAAGAAGTACACCTAATGAAAAAAAAAATTTGCAGTTCATCAAAATCATCTAATTCAATTTTATCTAAGTCTAAACATAGTGGAGAACATGTGAATGTCCAACAGTGCAATTGCACAGATATTGATGAGTGCAACTGCAGCACTTCTGAGACAAACTTAGAGTTGCTCAGAAATAGAAACAGAAAAGGCACCAGCCAAAGAAAAGGTGTGTATGGCACACTATTGATAATGATGAATCAAAAGTTCTCAAAGGCATCAAGATGCTTGCAGAAGGAGAAATGAAAGGATAACTTCTAGAAAAAATTTTATAATTCAGACACAAAGATCTTGGTAATACCTCAAAAGGTAATATTTCTAAAGCATTCTTTGTTGATGCTTCTTATGAGAAAAACACAAAATCTTTTTAAAGAAATCAACAACATACAAAACGAAGGTCTCTGACTCTAGGAAAAGTCAGTCATGAGATTCATCATTTAGAAAAGGAAATAGTTGAGCTGAAAGCAAAAATCTCTCAAATAGAAAAGGGAAAATGGCAAGAACTAACGGAAAATCCTAATGTCAAGATTTTTGAAGATATGCAAAATAGTGGCATAGGGTTTGGCAATGTGAAGATCATGACCATTTAGTATCAGCAACACCATGCACTATTAAATGTTAATATACAAGGAAAAAAATTCACTCTCAGAACATTAATAGATTCGGGTGCAGACATAAATGTTTTAAACAAAAAAGTGATCGTAGCCAAATACTGGACACCTACATATAGGCAAGTCACTAAGGTAGGCACACAATATTTTCCAGTGCATCTCTTTGTTTTTCAAGATATTGTATGAAAATGAAGTTTGCAGTCAGAAATAATCCAATTGAGTGTATTTTAGGCAATATTTTTCTTGCTACTGTTGAACCACATGGATCGGCCATATTACATGATGGAAAAGATGCTTATTTTATATCTGTCCCTGATAACAAAGGTTTCTTACAAACCATCACATTGCCTTTTATTTTAACACCAAAAATATGCACCATGGTTTAGACTATGTAGGAAGCTAATTTGATAGAAATAAAATTGGGAGAATTAAAAGACTTCAAGTCCTCTCTTAGAATAAAAGAATAGCTACAGTCCCCAAAGGTACAACAAAAAATCTCGGAGCTGAGAGAGCAATTAGAAAAGGATTATTGTTCTAAAAACTCAAATGCTTTATGGCATTGAAAACAACACAAAGTTTTATTGTCGTTCAAACAAGAATATGATGGAAAATCATGCAAGAGCTGAGCCATACCTATGAACAACGAGTACAGAACTCTATGCCAAAAATAAATCTCAAATCTCTTAAAAAGATGATTGATCAGAGAATCTAGGAGTGCTTGGAACTACTACGTGTTCTATGTAAATAAACACTCAGAAAATATTAGAGGTGTTCCCAGATTAGTCATAAATTACAAACCACTAAATTATGTACTAGCAAATGATACATATCCTATTCCCCACAAAGGAAGCCTAATAAGAGGAATAACAGGAGCTAAAGTTTTCTTATGCAGAAAAGAAAGATCACAAATACATTATACATTATTAAAATTTGGACTTGTCTTCATTACACAATTACTATTACAACCAACTTGGTTACAGGAATGGTGGATATGGTATGGGATAAATAAAGCTGGTATGGATCCAAGGTACTGCCAGGAGTGCATGGAGTGTAATGGCATGGAGCGGTTTCACCTTCCCTGTAAGACTATTGCAGATCTAAAAAAAAATTTCTGATGATCGCATATTAGACTACTTCATGAGAGGACATCATCATTGGTTTGTCTTAACCAAAGTAAACCATGAGATCATCCTCAGGAAACCGATGATTGTCCGAAGGATTTATACAAAACCATGGGAGACTAGTGGAGCATACCATTATAATAATGGTCGATTCCCTGGTACAAATCCATTGGTAACATAACTTAAAAGACTCTAAGGGTTCTCGTGGGCTTCTTCTGAAAATCACCCACAATGTACAATAATGTCTTGTCACTTGACTTTGATAGTGACTGATTTTTGTGGGATTTTACGACAAAAAATCTCCACATTGTAAATATCTTTTCTGTAGGATTTGGAATAATCTCTACTTTGTAAAAACTCTGACTTTTTGAGACTCAGAGCTCTTCTCCAACTTTTGGTGTGATTTGATCCACATCTCGGAATCTTAGTACGATTGTCTTTTGGTATGATTTGATCCATATCTCGTAATCTCAGTACGATTGTGTGATGTTTGTCCCATTCTCATCCTATAAAAAGAGAGAAGTAAGGCTCATTGGGAGATTCGGAGTTGGAGAGTATGAGAGTGAGAGTCTTGTTGTTTGAAGTATGAGATAATCTTCCTACTCTGCATCTGCGAACGTTTGTGTTCGATCTCCTTGCATCACTAAGAAATTCTATTTTAGAGTCGAGTTTGAAAAGCCTGTGTATCAAGGCCTAACAAACCTGGTAAGAACCTAATGTGGCTGAACTCATTAAGTTTGAGTCTGTGTTTGTTTCAGAAAGCTCAAAGACAATGTTTGCAAAGGGTGAGGTAGCCTCTAGAGTGCATCTTAATTTAAGATGTAGACTGTAATTCATCTTTTGAAATCAATAAAAGAGAGAAGTTTTTCAAAATGTTCTGCATAATTTTATGTTCTGTTATACTATTTTAAATATTATGTGAGATGAGATGTTCATACGAGGTTAGCCGGAGTTTCATTAAGAGAGAGACGTTTTCTCGTGTTGGCGAGAGGTAGTTAAAAAACATTATTCCCTGAATATCGAGAGGCTGGTGTAAAAGTCCGTGTATTCATCAGAAAAGACATAAAAATTACACAGCAAACTTCACTTTCTCCTTCAGAAGAAGCCCGTGCTTCAAATTTGATTGATCCCAAATCGACCATCAAACCTATGTACGGATGACAACTCAGAAAACAAATGATGGGGCAGAATGAACGAGAAACTCAAGGAAACGGGGACTGAGATCAATGAACGCCATTGGGTATCGAGGACGTGTATTTATCGAGAGAAGTGAAGTTTCTGTTATTTATCAATGTCTGATTTTTACTTTGTACAGCAATTGAAGTGATGAACGTGTCATGCTAACTCTTTTGTTAACGCCTAAACTGTCATGCGATTTTCGAATCTCTTTATCAACGAACGCCAGTCATTTTTAATTGGTTTAAGAAGTGAAAAATATACACTGCCAATTCTGGATGCCCATTTCTCTTGAGGATTGCAGAAATACTTCTGCTTTGACATGAATGAAAGGTACTCTGCTCGAGAATCTTACCCAAACAACCGATAATTAAGGTCTGAATTACGTGACAAGTGCTCCGTCCAAAGACAGCAAGTTTGCTATTTCTTCCATGTCGCATGGTTGTGGTATAATCGTTAAATTAAGTAAGAAAATTTGGTCCCCCACAAGTCGTCTTCTTCTGGTTCAATCCAGAGAAAAACTATATATGATTGAAAGATACTCCAAACATAATTTCTTAGCTGGAAAACAGATGGCTGCTCCTCCGGCCCATAATTCCGATAATTAATGTTTAAATTCCGTGACAAGGGCTCCGTTCAAAGACGGCAGGGTTGCTGTTTCGCCGGTATAAAGAATTACATTACATTTGTCGCGTAATGCTGCGACTCCGAAGTCAAGCCATCTTTCACTACTTCTCGTAACCCAAAAGAATTAAGCATAAGAAAGATTACCTAGCAGTCAAAGGTTAACATAAATTATAGTCTTTCTTTAATAGCCAAATCAATTATCTAAACATTTCCACGACACGTTCATCTAGAGTATCAAATTTCCAATCTATATTCCATGAATCTGGACTTTCAAACCCGCTGATTTCTTTTCGGATCTTGATGTGTATCTTTATAACTTTGTTTTGAAATTTCAAATAAAAGCATAACATTTTATATATATATATATATATATATATATATATATATATATATATATATATATATATATCATTTGATTTATGGTTATTGTTATTAGGGAGGGCAACCATTCATTCTAATAAATAATTATTACTATTATTTAAATTAATTTAAACAATTTTAAATAATGTTTTATAATTAAAAAAAAATATTATAATATTTTTTATATTTATTCAATGTAATATTTTATTACATTTATTTAAGCCAAAGTGTATTATTAAATAAGTTGGTAAAATTATATATTAATTTGTTTTTTTTAATTAAAAATTGTTTTATGAATTTTTTAAAATTAAATTTATGTGGTTTAAAATTATTATTTAAATTAATTAAAACAATTTTAAATAATGTTTTATAATTAAAAAAAATATATTATAATATTTTCTTATATTTATTCAATGTAATATTTTATTATATTTATGTAAGCTAAAGTGTATTATTAAATAAGTTGGGGGCTTTGGATTGATGGTGAATAGGTGAACTGTTAAGGCACTACTTGCGATAGGTCACTGGTTCAAATCCCTGTGAGTGCTTACCTACCAAAGCGATAGGTTTATTCATTTTTCCATAATTAATACTTTCTTAAAAAAACAGTTTCCATTACTTGCTTTCCATGCTTTTATTAACCATAAAACTAGCTCATTTAAAAAACAAAAGAAACAATGTTGCATATTACACTGATTTTTCCTTACTAATTTTTATTATTATTGAATAGACCTTCAATCATTTTCCTCACTAAACCATACTTATATTATATATTTTCACAAATCAATTTTAAATCATGATTCAATATAAAAAATAAAATTTAACACAATACTTAGGAATCTTTTGCACTTACACTTAAGCCTTTGTGTAACTAATTTTTTTATTTTAATATACCATATTTTATTACACATGAATTCATTGTCACACGAACATATCAATTTGATTTTTCTAAAATAGAAATTCTACCATAAATTATTTATTTTTCCCTTAGGAGGTGTATAAATTTAAAGTTAAATAAATAATTTGTGACAATAATTAACTTTATATATATATATATATATATATATATATATATATATATATATATATATATATATATATAACACTGTAATTTCTCTTTCTTATTTAGTCTTATAAACTGAAGATTGAATAAAATGTGCACAATCATATTTATTGGGGCTAATGTTTTATCCAAAATTATATATACAACTATCTATGTTTAGTTCCAATGTTATCAAATTTATTAATTACTTATGTTACATCCCTTCCCTTCATTGTATTTAAATATATTTCATTATTAAATTTATAAATTTATTCAAACATTTAATAATTGCTATCAATTTTTGTTTTATTATTAAATTTATAAATTTCTTTGACCATTCAATAATCAAATTAACTTATTTTTCAATATTTATGTATATCTCTATATAAGTATCTATCTACCGTGGTATTTAGTCTACCGTCTATGTTTTGAACACTCAATGTTAGTAGCCTTTCGACCTTAGTATCTACCATGTTATTTACTCTATTTAAATTTTTATTGTAGTTAGAGTTAGAGTTATATATATAAAAAAACATTTATTATAAATGGAAAATAAAAAATGATTGAGAAACAGAAGTATGATGTTAGGGTGTAATATGAATCAAGAGTTCTATTAATTGAATTTTGTACTTTGGCTCGATAATTCTTCCTCATATGAACTAAATTATAAAAATAGAAAATAAAAAATTAATTTTTATTAGTAAAGAATATTTTGAAAATAAAAGAATTAATATAAAATTAGTAAAAATTAAATTTATCCTGATAAATAATTTTTTTTATATAGAAAATATATTTATAAAAAAAATTTAATAAAATTTTAATATTGTATTTATTAAATAAATATTTCGAAAATTTTGAAGGTAATTTTTTTTAATATCTTCACAGTAATTTTGTTAATAAATATTTCGTTTAAATAATGCTCATATTTTTTAAAAATATGGTTGGATTTAAAAATATTATATCTCTATTTCACTCCAAGACTCCTCTAATCCCTTTTTATATGAGTTTATGCATATAATTAAATTTTCAAGAGGTGGGCTTTTTTAGAATTTTTACACTGGTCAAAAACAATTTCAGTGATTGGAATGCCCTTTCACATTTAAGAGTCCATTCAAATGTAACTTTCTTTTCTATAGAGAGGTGAGCTAGAATGCTATTTTTGAAAATCCATGCTAATTGCGTTAAATACCTATCTTTAGTTGAATTTTTAGGTTTTTCTCACTGGTTGAAAGCTCTAATTTTTATTGGATCCACTACTATTGTTTTCTCTAATATGATATGCTTCACAAAACCAATTTGATCCCGATAGAAAGAACACTTATTCAGTTTGGCATAAAAGTGATGTTCTCTCAACACTTGCAATACTATCCACAAATGTTGTCATTATTCCTCTTTATGATCTAGAGTAAATAAGGATGGAATATAAGAATGCTATAAAATCCTTTTCCAAAAATTCCCATAAAAATATTGTTCGTGAATGTGAATACAAATAGTGCATTAGATCAACCAAAAGGAAGCACCCAAAACTCTTAGATGTCATACCTAGTTCTAAAAGTTGTGCTCATGATATCCTCTTTCGTATCCTATCTTGATGGCATCCTAATATAAATTTAATCATGTAGGATACATTTTCCCTTCTTAGTTGATCAAATAAATCGCCCATGCATGGTAAAGGATACTTGATCTTAATTGTTGACTTCTTTGTTTGTATGATTGAATGCATAACAAATTAATGTTCCATCTTTCTCTTACAAATACTACTAGGGCACCCTAAGAGGACATGCTCAGGTATATATATCCCTTTTTCTTTTTTTTTTTCAAGCTACATCTATAACACCTTTAGTTCAAGTATGCTCATTCTATAAGGTGTTTTGGATACTAGGGAGGCTCCCGACATTAAGTCAATTCAAAAATCAATATCTCTTTTAATTGGTAGCCCTAGTCTATCACCAAAAAGTTCTTCATACTCCAATACAACATATACTCCTCAATGTTGGGCATCTTATCCTTGGTCTCTTATTCCATATGGATAACATAAATCTAACATCCCTGAATGAAAGATTTCTTAATTTCCATGGTTGACCTTTCCCTTCATTAGTCTTAGGATCCCATGTACCTTCCTTCATTGCCCCTCTTCATTGAGATAGAAAAAGGCTTTGTCGTAGTAGTCCAATATAGCATGATGTCTATCTAACCAATCCATGTCTATGTGGTGGTCATACAACCCAAATGGAATAATGCTCAAATATCTCTTGTATCTACACCATTACTGTTGATCAAGCATTTCTAGAATAACTCATTAATTCTTCATTTTTCTCTTGTAACTAGTTGAACTAAGCCCTTTCGTATTTAAATTTTTCCAAACTAAATATTTCAATAAGTTTGGGATTAATATAAATATGGACAACTTTGGAATCAATTAATGTTACATTAAAATTATATGATATGTACATCATTTTTTCAATTATCCAAAGATGCAGATATTCTAGGCATCCTTTTCCCTACGTCCTCCACTATATCATCTTCTTGTATGTGGTACATAACTTCCGCTTCAGCATATTTATGAATGCACTCCTTGAACATGTTATCTCCCTCACATAAACATCATTTAAAAGTTGGGCATCTTGGCATTTTTCCCAACATTCCTACTTTATTTGTTAGATAGTTGTGGGCTTTTTTGGTTATTTTATCAAGGGATAGTTTTTGGAGAAGAGGGATTGTATCCCTTATTCCTTTGCTCTAATTTAGGATTCTTCTTCTAATTCTAGGCCCTTTTTTATTTCTAAGGTAATTTTCCTTCCTTTTTGCATCTTATAGGGTCTTACATTCATCAAACTTAATCTTATCACTATAATATCAATGAAACATACTTAAGAACCTATGAATTTTGACTATCTCTCATATTTGAAAAAGTTAGCATATTTCAATAGTTCAAAAAACTTCCTCTCATATTCCTCCATTGTCATAATACCTTGATTGAGTTTAAAGAATTCTTACATCTTTGTGTCATAGCAATTCTCAAATAAGGACATCTTCTAAGATCTTTAATTCTTACTGGATTAATTGTTCATCGTCCAAGTTCTACACCTAACTGAGGTGTTCCCACCATATAGACGTGTATCCTTCCAAGTAGTATAGGGATTTTATTGTCTCTATTTTATAGGATTAATTGTGAAATTTTTGTAGCATCCCTATCCCAAATAGCCAAGCTTCTGGTTCCTCAACTTTCTTCTCCTTCACATTAAATGTAGGAGCCTTAATCATTTTGATCTCTCCTTTTAGAGAATTAATTTTATATTTTCCTTTACCGGGCCCAATACGTGATAGATCCTAACTCCTAGCTACATCAAAGGCTATGCATGATATCTTCTTAGCTTACTTTAGTTCATGATGTTCATATCTATTATAAGTCTTAGATTTCCCAAGCAATTGGCGTCTTCCGATACTCCATGACCTATGGCTTACTTAGATGCATATTTTTTATCAATCATCTCATGTAATTTGTATATACTTTGAGAAATCTATGCATAAATTAGTTATTATTATTCTTGTGCCTTGAAAAGCGTCAGATCTATATATATATATATATATATAGAGAGAGAGAGAGAGAGAGAGAGAGAGCCTTGGATAATCTTTGGCTTCGTTTCCTTCCTCTTCCAATACCATTTGTGTCTATTTATGTATTATTGGGACTCATCCTTCAGAGCTCCCCACTTTAAGCACCACAAGATCTTGGTGTATCTTCCCTATCTACTTGTATTCCAATTCTAGAATTAGCTCATCAGAAAATTATTAGACAATAGTGGAAGTCTTATTAGATAGAGTTTTCGGGTCCTAAAATTAGCACATTTTTGCATCATTGATAAACACCTTTTTATATCCCTACTCCTCCATATTCACCACTTTACTATCCCTATCCTCACATCACTCATGATTTTGACACCCAAATATTAAAAGAGCTCTTTGAGTTAAAAACTTTTCATTATATAATGAAATTTCTTATTGTTAATGACCATATGAATTGGAACAAACTTTTTTCTATAACATTTCTACAATTTATCTTTCTTGTAACCACTATTTTCACATTTGATAATCATCCTCATTGATTAGCATACCAACACATATATAGGGAGAATTCTAACACCTGGGATTTACTTCTAGGTGCCGTGAGATGGTTCCATATTGGTTAGAATAGCACTAGGGTTAAAATCCCATCACAATGTTTGGTCAAAATTTTTCTAAGAATAGGGTAGCCACTAATAAACACACTTGTGGCTCAATGATGAGAATATTCTCATGCATTTCATGGCATGAGAATATCACAAAAATTGGATCTACATTCTATCTTTTACCAAATGTTAAATAAATTTTGTTTCCTCCACATCTCCATTTTTCATTTATTGATCATGGAAATTTTGTTAGATTTGAGAAATGAAATATTATTTACGTATGGTGTAGATCCATGCCCTTGTCTCCAATATAAGAAGTTAGAATGACTCTAAAAATAGGGGAGTTGATATGGTTCCAAAATACCTTCCCCATATTCTATATAAACATTGTATAATGTAAAGAAGGGAATCAATCACTATTAAAAGGAGTTTAGGTGTTCATAGAAGTAGGATGTTGGATGTGGCTTACCATGACCTCCTATATTTTATATAATTTATATGTAGTGTAAAAGTATTGGAATTTTTTTTTGAGAGTTAGAAATTGGTCATTAAATAGTTGGTGTGTTTATCTCTAATTCAGTCAATGAGTCCGATGTGATGGTTGTATGTTAGTGCATATTATAGCTCAAGGATAGAGCATATGAAGGTCCATGGTGACTATATGTAGGCCCTCTTCATGATTTTAATGTGAAATTTCATATCACAATTTAATATAAATTATGTTGTTCTAATTTTTAGTACATAGAAAAGTACTTATACTATAGTTTTGTTTACATCATAAGTTAGTTAAGAAGGGTCTCTTATTTGGTTTTCATTGCAATTGTTTTCTTTCTTACTTAGATTACTTAAAATGAGATATATTTGTACCTTTTCATTTCCTTCATAGATTATTATTTCAGTTCTCTTGACCTAAGCTATTGAATTATTCACATGATTTCAAATTACAACTTTGGATCCCTTATAAAAGTTGGACATTAAAGGTTGAGGAATAAAAGTGCTTCTCAAAGAATCACATTCTATTTGATGCCACTCATACTAAACAAAGAACTAATATTAGTGCCTGTAAATTGTTATCATAAACATAATCCCAATGATCCAATAATAGCTCTATAATATTTTACTTTTCGTCTAATTGGATTCAAAATTTTAATTGGAAAGTGTACATTTCCCTATAGAAGTTAAACATTGAAAGTTGAAGAATGAAAGTGCTTCTCAAGGAATCATAGAACCAATCGATTCCATTGAGGCCAAAAAATGATTACTATCAATGCCTATAAGGAGTTATTGTAAACATAAGCCCAATGATCCAACAAAATATATGTAGTATTATAATTTCTAGTTTGGTTAGAGTTTATTGCAAGTGTGCTTCTTAAAACATTATTTTTTTTTTCATAGAATAGGAATTATAAATAATATAATCCTCAATATATAGTGTATGCATCTCTAAATCTTAGAAGACCTAAATTAAAAATTAAAATGTAATAGGATTTATATATATAAATTGAATGATATATATCTATATATATATATATATATATATATATATATATATATATATATGTATGTATGTATGTATGTATGTATGTATGTATGTATGTATGTATGTATGTATGTATGTATGTATGTATGTATGTATGTATGTATGTATGTATGTATTTTAAGCATCGATCGTCATCTACTCATGCGGGCTATCAGAGATATTCTACATTCAAGCCTAAGTAGACCCAACATTACAACTTAGGCTCTCATATCACTCTATAGGATACCCAACCTCAAAGGTGACTTTACGGAAGAGGGTTATCAAGTTTTTTCTCATCCTACAATTATTTTAGATTGAATTCTAAAAATTCATCTTTATCTTCTTCCCATCATGAATTTTCCTTTGATACAAATTTTATATCATTCTACACTCTCAACACAAAGATATGGCTTGAGCAATATTTTTACCCATTCATTCCCAATTAATATCAATACAACTAACACATGCCTGGCCAATGGTATTCTTACCACATGTCACCACAATATTATGCCACATCATTAGACATGTGGTTGATATGTGGTAGTCATCCATCAACCTTTTAGCATCGCGCCACACTACCTCTACAAGATAGTCACAATCGATGTTATGTCATATATGGATATGGGTATTCTAGTGCATATGTGACAATTAATTTGATTACATCATGATGATAAAATTAATAGTGTTTACCCACCTTTACCTTAGTAGTAATCTCCTTTAGATATTGTACAATAAAAAATGGAATGCTTAGTAGCTTAGAAGCAGGAAGGTGGGCTTGAAATCCTAACTAATACAAAAACCTAAACTAATAAGCATAAATTATGCTTAATATGCCCTCACATGAGATATATTTTAGGATGTGGTAAGTCACCACATCCCAAGGACCACGTAGGATTTCTCTCCTCGCCACATTTTCATCTTCATTAAGTCATTCATTTTGCAAAGAAAATTGTCATCATGGCCATAAGTTTGTTTAATTCCTCTTTTACTTTTCGCTCTAGGGATGGATCTAATTTGCATTGAATTAGATTAGAATATTCCTTCATAGCTATGACATGTTGGATGATCTTTGTATCAAATTTCTTCATGTCACTATAAGTCCAAGAAAAAAAATCATTGCATTCTTTAAATAGTCGAATGAATTTTGACCTATCGATAGGAGTACAACCAATTCCTAAATTAATTTTTCTTGGATAGTTTACAGTCCTCACATTTATGACCTCATATTGTATAGTTGGGATATTGCTTAAAGAGTTAGTTATTCTTCAAAATTTAACTTCTAGGTCCTAAATTTTTTCAATTATATATATTGACTTTGGGATCAAATTTATGTATATGTTTGTTATACTGAAATATGATTTTTGTGTTTCATGACTTTGTACTTCTTCATGAATAATTAAGTTCTTGAAGGTAGCTTCCATTAAGAGAAAGTTTAGAATATGGGAATTGTCATCAAAGACTTAGTAATGTGTAATATTATTTGGAACTATAGGCCTGTAAATCGATTCCACAAAAAAGGAGTTAGTGAAATGCTTTTTTATAAGGAATTAACCTTGAGGAAACATTGGCTAATAAATTGGTATTAGTATTTTTAAAATGAGGAATGGAACAAATATTGAATGCAAATAAACAATTGACCATACCTTATGATGGTATTTTTGTAGCTATTTTGGCACAACAACTAGGAGCTATTGATCCATAGTCTGATGGTCATGACAAGGCTACTAGATCAAAGAGTATATGACCAAAATCATTCAAGCAAAGAAATCCCAACCCATATGATCTAGTCAATTATTCATGCATACTTTTCCCTATCTAGGTTTGAACTGAAACTTGTAATCCTCACAGATTGGTGATGGATGATGCATTCACTGCAAAGATTCCTTACTCCAGCTAAGAGATCACATCCTCCACAATAGATATAGAACCTTCACATAAGCACCACCAAACAAGGAGAACAAATGACATGATACAGAGGACCATTAGCTTAAACAAATAAACATGAATATGAACAACTCATCAAAACTCCAAATTTATAGAAAGGTAACATTCACTTCCATTGATCATAAAATGAATAAATACAATAAGTATACCTTCATGCATAGGACCTACTCTACCAATTTCGACTGAGTCTCCCCCTCTTTCTAGAGAAAATGACCAATGAAAAGATAAACACTCCTTTATGGTATAAAGGAAGAAAAATAACCCTAGCAATGATCTAAGATAACTTACTATAGCTATGGAGTTATGACTCTCTAATTATGACTAGCTTAGCCCTAGAGAATAAACAAATTTATGTAGGTGTAGAGGAAAGCCTAAGGGGATGCATGTAGATGCTTAGGGTGACAAAGTGTCAAGGAATATTATACAATAATATAACCCTAACCAACTCATACACAAGTCGGTCAAGTTGATCTTCTTCAGAAAGTACGCCTCTAGAATTTTTTTTCTTAATCATGAGTTTTTTCTCAATTGTTGTCAATTATAAAATAATTAATATCTCATAATTATAATATTTTGGAAAAATAAGTATGAGAAATTACTCAATTATGTAATTTCACCCTTTTAATATGGGATAAATCTCACGAAAGTAAAATAAAAGGTGAAAGGGGATGCATTCTAGCTAGCAACTGAGATAAGGTGATATTAGGTTTCTCCCACTATAATGGAGTAGCAAATAGGGCTATAACAGATATTTTTTCAATTGAATTCAAATATATAAATTAAATTATGTACATTTTTAACCATTATCTCAGATTCATTGAATACCTTTAACTACTTCACGTTAAGATCCACTACTTTCATGAGTTCGTGGATCGAGGCCTTGTTGGGACATGGAATTAGCATTCTCTTGCATTCTTTTTCCTATTTTTTGTTTACCCTTTTTACTCTCAAGGCCATATTTTATCACTAGAATGACCACTATCAACCTAAGTATGTCTCTTTTTATATGTCATCCTTATGATCTGATCCCGGTTGTAATTTGGCATAAGAACTATATATTTAGCCTATTTTTATCATAAACCTCACAAATGGGCTATTTCAGGATGTGTGGTCTATTCAGAAGTTGTTATAGGACTACATGTTTCAGTATTTCCTCGCCATGGATGGGACAAGGACTCACTGGACATTGTTGATAAATGCACGACTTATTTTGGACGTGATAATCTCCTTTAATCAGCCATGAAGACCAATTTGGAAAAGTATGTGGTCAAATTCAGTTCAAACGCCAAAGGCAATATTCATGGCAACATAGTTGAAGCAGTTAGGATTTTCCATAGATGAATTATTATATATTGGAAAAGTTATGGAAATTGTTATCAAGTTGTTGATATGTATTCTCAATTTAGATCACATGATAATCAAGAGATTCTCATGATGATCTTATCTTTGTAATCTGAAATTACAAAAAGGTTTGTGGGTGTTATACACCTATGTCAACAAGAAGGAGTGGCCCAGACCGAGGCTATTTAATAGCCCAAGCCATTTGGATCAGTCACCCCTAACGCATTTATAAGCTCTTTTAGCTTAGGATCCTTTCTTCTAATAGAGGATTGAATCCTCGAAAGTGGTTCCTAATCTAATCTAAACTAAACTGTGATTGTTCTATTATCCTACACTAAACTATAATTAAACAACAAACTAAAATCCTACTATGAGTTAAAATACAAAAGTAAATTCGAATAGATTACGAACATAAGGTTGAGAGCCTAAATGTGATATAAGAAATACTTCTAATTTATAGATTGCATTTAGAAATTAGAATTAAAATATAATACAAAATCTAAACATGACCATATTATAATACAACATGTACAACTATATTACAAGAAACAACAAAGACGAGATCATCGTAATAAAATTGGTTCTAGATAAGAATGATATATAAATAAACACATAAAAATATTTAAAGGAATAAAATAAGTTGTTATTTCTACTTGCAACTATCTATTAACTAATTCTCAATGTGAATAAAGAATGAGCCAATAATTATAAACATGAAAGTTCCTTGCTTTCATTAATAAGCATAGCATAACAATACTTATTTAAACATTTCACATTCAAAATTCATATAGAAAATTGACTAATAAATAATGTATATTACTGGTCCAAGATAAATAAATAGAATAAAAACTATAATTAATTCTTTATCAAATTCATATACTTCTAATCTCCTCCTTTATTGACACAACCAATAAACCATTCGAAAGAAAAGATGATATAATGATGAGATTATGATGTTATGATGTAATATGAATCAAGATTTTTATTGAAATTTTGTACTTGGTTTTGAAATTTTTCCCTTTGAATATGTAGTATATTATAAAAAATTAACTAATTTATATAGAAATAATATTTTGAAAATTGTAAATTTAATAAAAAAATTAGTAAAAATTAAATTTATCATCAAAATATTATTGTAAATTATTTTTTAGATAATATATATATATATATAAAAGTTAAAAAAAATAATAATATTTTAATATTGTAAAAAATATATTTATATAAATTAAAAAAATTAAATAATATTTTAATATTGTATTTAATGAAGTGGTTATCTAGAAAAGTTTGATAGTATTTCCTTTTTAAATATCCTCACATTAATTTGTTTAATAAATATTTCCCTTAAATAATGCTCATAAGTTTAAAAAATATGGTTATGTTATTAAATCTATGTTTGTGATTCAAAACATACTATATGTCCATTTAAGTTGAACTCTTCTCTAATTCCTTCTTATATGTGTTTATATATACACCTAAATTTTCAAGGGTTGAGTTGTTTGTAGAATTGTTGCACTAGTGAGAAGAAATTTCACTAACTGGAATACCCTTTCACATTCAAGATTTCATACAAATTTAGCCTTTATTTATATAGAGAGGTGTTCTAGTGTGCTATCTTTGAAAATCCTTGCTAATCCCATTAAGTACCTAACTTTGGCCACATTTTTGGGTGTTGGCCATTCGTTGATAGCTTTAATCTTTAGTGGATCCACAACTATTCCTTTCTCTAATATGATATGCTCCAAAGAATCAATTTGATCCCAATAGGAAAAGTATTTAGTTTGCTATAAAACTAACACTCTCTCGATACTTGCAATACCATACCCTAATGTTGCAATCATTCATCTTATTTTGATCAATGGTCAAAACGGATATCATATAAGAACACTATATAAACCTTTTCCAAAAATTCTGTAAAATATTGTTCATCAAACACATGAATACATCTAGTGCCTTAGATAAGCTAAAAGGTAGCACCCAAAACTCATAGTTGTCATATCTAGTTCTAAAAGTGGTTTTGACAATATATTCTTACATATCCTAGCTTGATGGCACCCTAATATCAAGTCAATCATGGAGGATACCTTTTCCCCTCTTAGTTGATCAAATAAATCATCCATAAAGGGTAAAGGATATTTTTTCTTGATTACTTGAAGATTTCTGTGGTGGGAATGTTGAGTATCTTTAATGTTCAGAATTAGTTTCATGTTGACGCAAAAATGGCTACTATGGAACTAATTCCGAACACTAAAGATACTCGATATTTGTTCTTACTTTTTATCATGTTTAGTTGTATGAATTAAATGCATAGCCTTAATGTTCCATCTTTCTCTTACAAAAATAGTACTATGAAACCCAAAGAGGTCGCACTTTAGCATGTATATCCCTTTTTAATATTTCTTCAAGCTTCATTTATTACACCTTAAGTTCATGTATGCTCACTCTATAAGTTGTTTTGGAGACTGGGGTGGCTCCTCCCATTAATTCAATTCAAAAATCCATATCCCTTTTAAGTGGTAGCCCTAATGTATCACCAAAAGCCTTTTCATTCTCCAATACAACATACTCTTCGATATTGGGCATCTTATCCTTACTCTCTTATTCCATATGGATAGCACAATTCTAGCATCCATTAATGAAAAATTCCTAATGTTCATAGTTGATCTTTCCCTTTATGGGATAGGTATCAAGATCTCATGTACCTTCCTTCATTTACCCTATTCATTGAGACAGAAAAAGGCTTTGTCCTTGTTACACGCCATTTTTTCATCATTGGAAAATGACTCCAAATCTAGATCCCTCACTATCCGAAGAACCCTTCTTGGTAATCCCCTACAAAGTTAGAGGAAAAACCACTATGAATATCCAAATAATCTTGGATTACATTTCTTAAAAAACCTAATTTTATGCAGAGTCACATCTTTCCTAGACACATGAAAGTGTGACATCGCAAGTTCATTCATGGACACTTGTGTAGTGTGTCGCATTGTTCTCCATTATATAGTGTGACACCCTTCCAACATGGGTAAAAATAAAAAAGTAAATTCTAGAAACTTGTTTGGGAATCTTCCCTCAACCAACTAAACCTTGAGCTCCTAACTCTTCGGACCTCATCCCAAGAATCATGGAGCTCATCCCCCTTATCATGGAACCAATCCCTGTCTAATTATCGATCTCATTCCTTAGAAGATGGATCTCCAACCTACTCCCCTGTCCTATAAATACAATGTAGACTAAATGAGTAGGGGTTGGATTTTGGAAGTACACTTATGCTTTCAAATTGAAGAGTGAAGGCTTATCATTGCAAGAGGAAGGATTAGATATTTCTTGGAAGAGATCTTATGACATCAAAGCCAAAATCGTTTTCTACATCTAAAATTGAAGCATAAGCTTAAGTCATCGAATAAAAGAAGATTTGTGAGAAAGTCATTCAAGACAAAAGTAAATTGTAAAAATATCAGCCTCAAAATTGAGTAAGGAGGTATAATTGTTCATCAAAAATAAATAAATTGTAATCACACTTCAAGGGTGCATGATTGGTAGTAATTGATATTAAAAAGCAACTTAAAATAAAAAAAATTGGGACACATAAGTGTACAAATCAAACAAGTAAATAGAAGCAAGTGTAACAAGTGAGTGTTAGAATAATGGATAAAGAATCAAAGCACTTTAAAAATGCCTCTCACTAAGGATTTGCAAGAGTACAACTATGAATTGGAAAATCAAATTAAAGCACTTGAGTGGAACTTAAATCATAAAAAAGATACAGTGTTGATACATTTTAGTGAGAAAATGATCTTCCATGTGAACTAGATATGAAAGATCCATTAATTGATGCAATCGAAATAATATTAGGAGAAAAGTAAGATCAGATTTACAAAATTCTTGATGCAGCATCTATGCTAAGGTAAATTTATTTTGTGACATAGAGGATATCATAATAAAATATAATGTATTTTCTGTTATAGATGAACTCATCCAGAATGTTGATGTAAGTTTTGATACATAAGAATTAATAGAGAAGATTTATGCAACAAATGATATAGAGTATCTTATCCAAAAGTTTGACACAACAAGTGATACAAAGAAATTTATGCAAAAAACTTTGTGCAACTTGTGACACAAAAGACATGATAGAGGTGGTTGATTTCCACTATGAAACAGATTATTTGATGGATATGAAATCATACAGTGAATTAATTGAACATAAGCCACAAGAAGTAATAAGTAATGTTAACAAAAGAAACAATAAAAGTGAATTTGAAGAAGTAAAAGAAAAAAATCACGATTTTTTCACAGTGCTTGTTACACCTTGAAAAATGATATCATTTATAAGAAATAAACATGGTGTCAAATATGACAAAGAAAATTACATGCATATTTCGTATTACTCCAAACTAGTTCAACTTAAAAGCATCATATTTCTTAAATATGTCTAGAATCTTGAAAATAAATGACCACATTCTCCAAGAGCTGGTCACATCGAGAGTCAATGTTTTGATTTAGATACTTGTCTTGATTATGGGAGGACAAATAACCTATCAAAAAAAATTTGAATGCAAAAGTAGATTAAGAAAACAATTTCTTATGGATGGATAAATTCTTAAAGATGGAATCTATAGGTAAAAAAGTTGCATAATACTTACCACCTAGTATTATAAGAAAATAAGGATATAAAAAAATGAGAAAATGAAAAATGATGAAGCTATTAAGCAATTGTTCTAGATGATTCTAGGTATAACCTAGATATAACTATATATGTTTTGTGGAGTCAAAAATGGTACTCTCCACACCTTAAGAGGGAGAGAACAATAATAAAAACAAACTCTCTTAAGGGAGGAAGTAAATTACTGAGGTGAAGACGGTTTTGGGTAATCCAAAAATCATCACATAGTTCAAATCAAATTTGTTAGTGGCCTTAAAAATTTTCCACATTATTCAAGTAAAAATAGTCAGTGATAAATGAGAAATTACCACATATACTATAATTTAATTGGTTAATGGTCATACAAAACACCACATTGTTCAAGTCAAAATGGTTAATAGTAAACTAGAAACCACCAATCCCAATGGAAGATGGTTAGTAGTCGACAAAAAAATAACCACCAAATTAAGTGAAGATGGTTATTAGTCGATTAGGAAAACCACTAACTAAAGTGAAGATGGTTAGTCATCAAGTAACAAAACCACCAAACATAAATAATCCAAATCTCCAACTTGGATCCTTACAAGAATGGAACTTCTCTCCTTGCACCTAACAGGGGGAATCAAATATCAACATCAACATTCAAATTCTAATTAGTTGATCAAACTTAAATCATCATTTGGGAATTCTAGCATAACAATTGGTCTCATCAACAAATAATCAACAACTATTTCAGTTATTCATTGGGAATGTTTAGACATATCAGTTGTGCACTTTAATATATTCAGATATTGACATACTTTTTGTGATATCTTTATCAAAGCTTAGGTTGACAATTTTATATTGAATATGACAAAATTTATTGGTAAAATTATTCATAATTGTGATTGGGGGGGGGGGGGGGATTTTATACTATAAGTCCCCAAACAACCACAAAGACCAAGAGATATGAGTTGTTGTCATGATACAATAATGAGTCTTTAATCAGATCTAGAATGATCCATACTATAAATTCATATCCTCAAATCAATACAATGAGTTGAATATGACATGAAGCCTTTTCCACCAATTTTGGTTATGTCTAGCCTATGCTCAATTATTAACACTTGAATCCATGTATTATACTGATTTTAGAACTATATCGATATGATAATTGGCATCACATTTAATTTCCATACAAATGTACTCAAATCCTATACCTTCCATAATTTCAATTACTTTGTTGTTTTTTCTTAGACACTATTAGCATCACAAAATGTCAAAATAATTAGTTATGGATTATGGTGTAAATAGTAACATGACACTAGAAAATTAATACCAAGATTCACAGTCATGAATGCACAACTCTATGAAACTTTGAAATGTGAATAATAGACATGAAGCCAACCCAAAAAAATTATGTCACCTCTCTTTTTTCATGTTCATATTTTTATATCTCTAATAATGTCAATCATGTTGATTTATATTTATTTTGTTGCATTAGTAATTCTATATGTCTTCTTACTATAAGTCATGAAATAGTTATAATATTGGTATATGGTGTTTTATTAATATTTGTGAACATTTGTTAATATTACAAACACGTAGTATGTGTTTCATGGTATCCAATTTATCACAATAGATACTTAAAAGGAGAAAAAGAAATATACTTGAATGTAAATCTTTTGAACACTCTAGTGATCTTGTATGAGGTTGATAAAGCTCATAATAAAAATAATGCATAGTATTTTTCGATCATACAAAACTACATAAATGATTTTGTTTGAGATAACAATTAAGTTTGGATATACAACCCTACAAAATAGGCCTTGTAAACCTCATATACCTTAAAATTTAAGTTAGAGTCATGAGAATGGTGATTTTCTTAGTTTAGTTTTTTGTATCATCAATTTCTCACTCTTGTGACTTGTTCCCTATTTTCGAATACACTTCGTTATTATTTTTTGCTAATATTAACATCTATGTAATGATACTTTGCTAAATATTTTTAAAAAATCATTTTTTATCTTCTACCTTATCCCAAACATAAAGTTAATGAAATGCATCCTTAACCATCTCCATGATTGAAAAAACAATTTTGATATTTAAATATAATTCTTAAAAAAAAGAGATAAAAAATAGCCTAATTCATTATAAGATAAATCTGTACATTTTACGTTGTACTCTGACATCAACTTTTGTCACACATTTTTGGATGTTGTGAGAGATAGGGTCGAAGTTGTTTTCAAGTCAATGACAGGCTTTTGTATGTTCTGAGAGATAGAGTCAAAGTTGTTTTCAGGTGAAAGACCGATATCTAACCAGTTCCTAAATTATTGCAAAAGTTCATACCTACTCTGCCTTTGAATCATAGTAAAATATTTTTGGTCAAAGACGACATGTATATCTATTCATTGGTATGAAATACTACTTCCCTGGCCAGTATGTTACCTAATTCCCAGTAACCCAATTTGTCCTCCTCTTCCAGTTTTACTTCTAGTTTCACTTAATACCCAGTAACCCAATTCGTCCTCGTCTTCCAGTTTCATGACCCAATGCACTAGAGTAGGATGAAAATGCAAGGATATAATTTTATGTGTCTCATAGCATTTCTAGTTTTCAATATTTTCCAGTATTTTCATAGGTTACATGCACTGATTTGTTGTGTTAATGCTCTGTCGGCAAATGGAGCCGCCCTTTTAGAAATCAAGGCATCCTTTGTGGTTCCAAAGAATTTTCTTTTAAGCTAGATAAATGACAACTCCTCTGATGTGGATCCATCTAAGTGGGAAGGTGGGTAGTGCAACATCCTCTTAGACTACGACATTTCAAATTCATTTATGGAGGCAAATAAATTACTCGGATGGAAAAAGTAGCTAGAATCCGGGTAAATTTTTTTTTAGAAAATTGGGTATATGCAGTGTTTGAATCATGTTTTTAATGGTGGAAAGGGATTCAGCATCATTAAAATCCTCTAGGGCACCTAAAATTATGAAATTTGATAGCTTTTACTTGGATTTACAAAAATCGTTAGACTATGGAATTTCGGTTTCCCTACCAAATAAAGGTTTGTCTGGCTGTCTTTCCAGTGAAATAGGAAAGATGCCTACCCTACAGAAGCACGAACTTTTGGGAAATAACTTGTCGGTTGTTATTCCTGGCCAAATAGCCAACTCCTCTCAGCTTCGTCAACTCAATCTCGCTAACAATTCCTTCACAGGCTTCATCCCTCTGGATATTGGGAACTGTAGCCTTCTTACCGTTCTGAATATTAGTACCAATGATATTTTTGGTTTTATTCCATCTGAACTAGGTAATATCGTAAGACTGACTACTCTATCATTAAATCAAATAAACTCTATGGTGTCATTCCATCATCTCTAGGAAGGCTTGCCATTGTCGATACCATTAGGGTAGAGTCCAACAACTTCAAAGGCTCTGTACCACTCGAAATATGAAATTGCACTAAACTGCGCATTTTTATCTTGAAAGCATCAGGATTGCGAGGAAGGATTCCTTGGGAAATTGGGAATTTAAAAAATCTTGTTACGTTGTCCCTATTCGGCAACAATTTGATGGGTAATATCCCTCATTCTATAGGGAATTTCTGTCTACACGAACTTGTTACATGGTACGATACCAAGAGAGATAACTGGGTCGGAAAATCTAAGACATATATTTTTTTATCAGAACCATCTTACAAGCTCAATTCTTGTAGGATTTTTCATTATACTGCAGAAGTTGGAGCAGTTCGATGCATCTACCAATAATCTGACTGGGACTATACCAAATGAAATGGGTTGGCTGAAGATTTTGACACACTTTCCCTTTGCTTCCAATAACATGTCCAGCTCGATCCCTGTTGGAAAGGCAGAGGAGACAAAGCATGAATTCACACATAAAACACAAGTTGCAGCTCTTCTATTGATCACACAAAACTTGATCCTTACAAGGAATCCGATGAAGGGTATTTATCCTTTTCGACTATCGACTTGCCTAAAATATCTTGACATGCAACCACATGCAACCACACACTAAAAGTCGTATATCACTTAACTTGACTTGACTCAACACTCAACACCCAGATAACTGACTCTTTATGTTTAGCCAACTTCTCATGCATGAGTGATTATCTTATTTTAATAGTCCCCCTTAATTACGACAGCCAAACTAAAACATGACTCATGGCAACTCAAACATGCCTACTAGTCTATGTCTCAACTAGGCTTACAACACCCAAGTTTCTTCTATGAAACTCAAACACATCTTTTGCTAATGACTTAGTAAATATATCAGCGAATTCATCACTAGATTTACAATGCTTCAAGTGAACTTCTCCATTACTCACAAGTTCTCTAATAAAGTGATATCTAGTATCAATATACTTGCTCTTTTGATGAAACACACTATTTTTGGATAGTGCAATTGTTGAATTGTTGTCACAATATATTTTTTTTGATACTTATTGTTTCTTCTTGATTCCATCAAATACTCTTCTTAACCACACTGCTTAACATGCTGCTAATGTTGTTGCTACATATTTTGCTTCCGCCGACGAAAGTTTCACAATGGGTTTCTTCTCAAATGCCCATGAAATCACACCTAAAGCAAGATCGAACACAAAACCATAAGTGCTCTTCCTATCATCCAAACTTCCTGCAAAATCACTATCTGTGTATCCAATCAAATCTTTATTTTCTGTGCTTGCATACATTATGCCACAATATCTAGTTCCTGCTATGTATTGCAAAATTCTTTTTCCCGCACTCTAATGTGTGTCTTTTGGAGTCTCCATAAATATAGAAATCAAACTCACTTCTTACATGATATCCAATCTTGTAGTTGTGATATATATGAGGCTACAAACCAATCTTTGAATAAAGTTGGATTCACATTTGATCCTTCATCATCCTTGCTTAACTTTGTACCTGTTGCAATTGGTGTAGGGACAGGTTTGCAATTTTCAATCGTGAATCTTTCCAATAAAAATTTGGCATATTTATTTTCACAAATAAAAATTTCTTTTTCAGATTTCTCAATTTCTATGCCAAGAAATTATTTTATGAGACCAAGATCTGTCATCTCAAATTCTTTCATCATGGCTACTTTAAATTCATCTATCTCAAAATCACCTGTAAAAATCATGTCATCAACATGTAAGAAAACAATCAAAATTTGTCCATGCTCATTTACCTTTGTGTACAAGGTGGGTTTAATGTTACTTTTACAAAATCCATTCTTGATCATGTAGTTGTCAATTCTGCTATACCAATCTCTAGGCGCTTGCTTCAGTCCATAGAGCACTTTCTTGAACCTGTAAACTTTCTCTTCGTTACTTTCAACTTCATATCCTGGAGGCTGCTGCACATAAATTTCTTCTTCTAGAATTCCATTCAAGAAGGATGATTTCGCATCCATCTGATATACTTTCAACTTGTTTTGAGATGTTGTGGCTAGAACTGCTCTTACAGTATCCAATCACGCTACTAGAGCAAACGTTTCTCCAAAATATATTCCCGGTTGCTGCAAGAATCCATTTGCTACAATTCTAGATTTAAATCTATCAATTTCACCTTTCTCATTCAACTTTGCCCTGTACACCCACTTCACACCAATGAGATTTTTGTCCTTTGGTAAATCGACCAAATTCCATGTATCATTATTTTCAATAGCTTCAATTTCTTCATCCATGGCTTGCACCCAATTTTCATCTCTGATTGCTTCTTCAAACAAAGAAGCTTGGACTTCTAATCTTTCTTGTACCATTGCTTGATTCATCACCTGATTGATTGGTGGGAGAGTTTTGGTCTGTTGATCTACTTGAAGATCCATGTTGCTCTGAAAATATTTGAGTCCTTGTTGGTCTATCTCTATTTGATGTCTTCACCTGTGATTCTTGTTGATCCTTTTCTACTACATCATCTTGTTCCATCAGTGGCACTTGCACATCAACTGTTTTATCTACGGTTCCATTCCATGACTCTTGTTCTTTGAACGCAACATCTCTGCTAATTATAGTCTTCTTTGTGATAGGGTTATACAATTTGTAAGATTTTGATTTCTCACTATAACCAATGAATATGCATTTTCACTTTTATCATCCAATTTGCCTCTTCGATCCTTAGGCACATGTGCATAAGCTACACATCCAAATACTCTAAGATGAGATACGATGCAATACATACCTAACCACGCTTTTCTAGTACTCTATTCATCACACTCCTTGTAGGAGATCAGTTGATCACATAAATAGCACATGCAACTTCTTCTGCCCAATACTCATTATACAAGTTTCTGCCTTTCAACATGCTTCTTACCATGTTCATAATTGTCATGTTCTTTCTCTCTGCTACGGTGTGTACCTAGTTGTAAACTGTCTTCTGATTCCATGTTGTTTGCAGTAATCATGGAATGCTTTTGAATCATATTCTCCACCACCATCTGACCTCAATACCTTGATATTTCGATCACTTTGGTTCTCTGCTAAGGCTTTGAATTCTTTAAAATTTGCAAAAGTTTCAGACTTCTGCTTCAAGAAGTAAACCCAAGTACTTTTTTTGTAGTCATCAAATGAAAGTGAGGAAGTAACAACTTCCACCAATCGACTGTGTCCTCATAGGTACACACAAGTCTGTATGCACTAGCTCAAGAGGTTGCTTTGCTCTGTATGCAACTCCCTTTGGAAAAATTTCACGGTGTTGCCTTCCCAAGATGCAACACTCACAAGTACTAGCAGGTTCTTTGATGGGAGGTAATCCTCTCACCATATGTTTTTGTTGTAACAATCTTAAACTAGAAAAGTGCAAGTGTCCAAATCGAAAGTGCCATAACCAATAATCATCAGAACATGCAACTGTAAAAGAACTCATTTAACGACTATAATTCATAATTAGAGGAAAGAGTTTGTTCTTCGTCATCTGCACCTTTTCTATAAGTTGCTTTCTTGGGGGCTTGTCATATATAACACATTCTTGACCTTGAAAGATAACTTTGTATCCTTTCTGTGTCAATTTACTAACACTTAACAAATTATGTTTGAGACTAGGAACATAATATATCTCTGAGATTGTCTTCGGCTCCCCTTGCTTGGTCAGAATGTTGACCCCTCCTTTTTCGTCTACTTCCACAGTCTTGTAAGTCCCCAACTTTATCTCTGTTTTCACATATTGATCGAAATTTGCAACCAAATCCTTGTTGCATGTCATGTGGTTACTGCAACCACTGTCTAACAACCGCACATTAGCAGAAGGTTCATGCATGGTATGGAAAGCTAGGAACATGGAGTTAGAACTCTTTGTAGTGACATTAGCTCTCTGGTTCCCTTGATAAACTATTTTCTTCCTGTAATCACGAGCACAGTGACCAAATTTATTTCAATAATAACATCTCACATTTGATTTGTCAACTCTTTTATTATTGTTGAAGCTTCTATCATTGCTTCCACTTTCATGTTCATGCTCTTCTTGGCCATCTTTCTAACCACCATACCTTTCACTTCGTCCTCTGCTTCTCAATCTACTTCTGTCTCGACCTCTGTCTCTTGAAATAGAAACCTGACTTTTGAAAGCGATCTCTAAAGTGGAATCCTTATTTCTGTCTATCATTGCCTCATGCAATAGAAGTGATCCCATCAGCTCATCAACTGTCAATGATGCCAAATCCTTGGCTTCTTCTATGGCTTCTATCACAACATGAAATTTCGTAGATAAAGATCTAAGGACCTTCTCAACCACAGTTTTATCTTTTATATCTTCACCATAAATCTTTAACTAATTTACGATAGTTATGACCCGATTCATGAAAGAATCGATGTCCTTTGTCTCCTTCATCTGCAGACTTTCAAAATCTCTTGTAGTATTTTGCATCTTAACAATATTGACTTTGGCCATACCTGTATAGTTTGTCTCCAAAGTATCTCATGCTACTTTTGCTGAAGACGTAATCATGATCTTCTGGAACACTGTTTGGTCCACTCCTTGCTGAATAAGCTACAATGCTTGTGCATTCTTCTTCTTGTCTCTCTTCCATTGTTCCCTCTCTGTATTGTTGAGACTCATTTTTCTGCTTCAACCTTAGGTTCTGAAAACCCACGCTGGACATAATCACAAACATCATGTGCCTGCAACGTGGTCACCATCTTAATGGCCCACGCATCATAATCCTTCCGTATAAATGGTGGGAACTCAGGTTGGAAATTTGAAAAATCCATCTTTCTCCAAAAATTTCTCTTTTAAAAAAAACCCTAAATTTCTCCTTTAAAAACTTTCTGCAAAACTTCTTTTAAAAAAAATGTGAGTTTCAATAAAAACCCTAAATTTTTTATTTAAAAAAACTTAAAAAACCTTTTTCAAAAACTCTTAATTATTTTTATATATAAAAAAATCTTTATATAAAAAACAAAAACCTTTATTTTAAGGTGCTCTATGTTTAATAAAAACTTCCCAGTCAACGTATATGAAGTCAACAGACTTTAACATATAACAACAAAAAAACAAGTTTCGAATCTCTTTGTATATGTTTTAAAACACAGGTAAAACACGTTATACAAATTCGTGATTATGTACCGCATTAGATTTAGCCATGGGAAAAAGGTCCACTTGCGTGCGTCTTCGAATCTCTTTGTATATGTTTTAAAAATGGGTATAACACTTTATACAAATTCGTGATTATGTACCGCGTTCGAATTTGACACGGGAACAAGGTCAACTTCCGTGCGTCGAAAACGACGTAAGTCAAGTACTGTTAACGCGGTTCTCTACTGAGCCTAAACGCTTTATAACGCTCTTTAGATAACCTACGCCCTCCAGATAACCTACAAAATGCCTTAACGCATTAACCACGATGAAAAAAATATTTATAACGCATTGTAGAAATCTACAAAAATATTTAAAAATCTACAAGGTGCGTTAACGCACTAATTACGAGAAAATATTTATACTCTTACACTAGTTGTTAATCCATTTTCTCTAGTCTTTGTAATCTTGCTCTAATACCAATTTATTGGAAAGGCCAAATAGACAAAACACAATTTACAAATAAATCACAAGCTGTCTCTCTTCTATCTGTCTTTCTTCTATTCATCACACAAAACTTTCTTCTATTCATCACACAAAACTTGATCCTTATAAAAAACTCAGTGAACTTGATCCTGGCAATAAACCGGATAAAGAGTATTACAGTTAACTCTCTATATTTAGCCAACTCCCGAGGGAAAAATAATTATCCTCTTTTAACATTCCTCTCATCTTTTTCCAATATTACAAACAGCTAGATTTATCAGAGAATAAGTTTGAACACACTTTGCCTAGGAATCGGTTGTCTTCCCAATCTGACAACGTTGTATCTCTACGATAACAACTTCGAAGGTCCGCTGCCTTCTGGACTTGGCAGCTTCAGCAACGTGGAGTACCTGGATGGATCCATTCCTTCAGGGTTGTGCAGCGATAGGTCGTTGACCCAGCCGTAGATCTTCGACAATCGGCTGGAGGGGAACATCACTGGCCTTCTACAAGACTGCGTCTCACTACAACGCGTCCGCCTGCAGAACAACCTCTTTGACGGGCTTCATACCAAGTAACATCTCTAAGCTCTCCAAGTTGAAATACTTTGAGATTTCTCATAACAAAATCAATGGAAGTATACCCTCTTCCATAGGACAGATGGAGAACCTTACTAATCTTCTGCTCGCTGACAATAATGTCTGCGGCGTCATTCCTGCTGAAATAGGAGCCTTGAGAAAACTGGGAAAACTCGATCTGAGCGGCAATAATCTCACTGGAACGGTTCCTCCAGAAATAGACAAATTAACTAATTTGAAGGGTTTAGATCTCAGCGGAAACTCGTTGGAATGTAGCATACCGGAAGGTGTTGGCCAACTTGTCATGCTGTCGACATTAAATTTGAGTGTAAACACATTGACAGGAAGAATCCCCAAATCCCTGGGAATTGCAGAAAATTAAGAGAACTGAGAACTGTATCTAGCTAGAAATAAAATGATCATGACCATTCCTTTGGAGTTGGGCATGCTAGCGGACACTCTCATATATGGGTTAGATCTAAGCTGGAACAATCTATCGGGATCTCTTGCTCCTCAGATAGGAAGCTTGACGTTACTTGAATCCTTGGACGTCTCCCATAACCAGCTCACCGGCCAGATTCCTCAGTCTTTCCTAGAAATGAGGAGCCTGGATCATTTCAATTTCGCTTTCAACCTTTTTACAGGGGGCATTCCTTCATTGAAGAAACTTTTACAAGGTCCGCAGAATGCATTTGAGGGAAATCCAAGTCTCTGTGGACCTCCGACAACCAAGAATTGTTCCGATGCAGAAGTTGCACGTAATAAGAAAAGAATAAGCTCAGTAGGAGGTTGCACGTAATAAGAAAAGAATAAGCTCGGTAGGAGTGGCGGGGATTACCATCGCCTGTTTTGGTACCATAACCATTTTCAGCCTTGCGCTGATGTACTTTGATAAAAATATCAAAGTCGAGGAAGGAGCGACATTACAATGAAGATGCTACAGTGGGTATTAATTTGGGAGATGGGCGAGGTATAATCAAATACAGGATGCTACTGAGGACTTCAGCGATGATTACGTCATCGGCTCTGGGACATCCGGCATGGTGTTATTCCGGGATGAGACAAAATCCTTGCGACCAAGTGCTTAAAAGTGGCAAGTCATCGCACGGACGATAATGGATATCGCAGTGGCACGAGATCGAATCCTTAAAGCACCCCCGTCACAGGAACATCCTTCGTCATCGGGACCTGATAACAAAGCATGATGGAAGGAATGAGGTAATAGTTCTTCTGTGTGACTACATGGTCAATGGATCATTGTGGGAATATCTGGCCCGAGAATCGAAACGTCCTCATCAGACGCTGGACTAGGGGACTCGGTACAACATTGCAGTGGGCGTGGCAGAGGGACTCAAATATCTACACCATGACTGCGGACCTCCAATAATTCACTGCGACATAAAGTCTGCCAACATATTGCTGGATGATGAATATGTAGAACACATCGCAGATTTTGGACTTGCCAGGCTCCTGAAAAATCCATGAGTGGATTCTGAATCAAGTTCTCTTTTCGGAGGGGCTCTTGGCTACATCGCGCCCGGTACTAAATCTCCATTGGTTTTCTGTTTACAAAGCTGAATGAATCCACGCATTATTATTATTATTATGATGCTAGTAAATCATATTCCATTTCATGCGAATAGTCATAAACTCTGAAGATTAATGTTTTGTGCAGAATGTGGGTATGGAGTGAAAGCATCAACAAAGTAAGACGTGTATATTTTTGACCGAGTCAGTGTCCGTCCGATTGCCGAATATTCGGGAAATCGGCAATCGAGATAAGCTCAGGGGACGTGTATAGCTTCAGAGTGGTGTTATTTGAGATGGTAAGCAGAAAGCCTCCAGCGGTACAAGAGGTCGACGGTGAATAATTTGTGCATATCACTGCATGGGCTGCAAAGATGGCGTAGGAAGGGAGAATTGATGAAATAATTGACGAGGATTTGAGAAGTAGCAGTGCTTATAATAATGTGAAGGATGAAATAGTGAGGATAATGGATATTGCCACACTTCGTAGACGATCTGCTCCCAGTCTCAGGTCACGGAGTTGTTGACATGCTTAATGTGTAAAATCTGAACAACTAGTCGTCTCTTCTCCGTTCCCATAGAAAGCAGGGCATTTTTTTTAACGCCTATCATTTTTTTATTTTGATAGAGTTGTTTATTTTGGAAAAGGATTTTTAAAAATTTTAACAATCAATGATGTTAAGATGAATAATAGGATTTAAATGTGTTTAAATAATTTTATTTATTTATAAATAAAATTTTGGGATTTATTTTTTAAGATTTTATGTTTTATTTTATTTATTTTTAATTTAATTGATTAATCGAATTTTTAGGGATATGAGGTTGTGTTATATAAAATAAGTGATGATTGATTTTTTGGGATGTGGTATTGATAATCCATGATATTGATCCATGATGCTATAACAATGTTTATTTAAGTATTAATAATCTTCACTATAAAGTTGAGGATGAATTTCCATGGTTAAGATTCTTGTTACATATTTTTTTAATTATATATATTTAAATAATTTTTTTAATTTTAATAAGAGACATATATTATAAAGGAAGCGCATATTGATCATAAATTGATGTCTATCAACCATTTAATTTATATTGATACATTAATGTAACTTTCTAAACATACAACTGCATTTTTAATGATTCTTTATATATATATATATATATTATTTTGCTATGTATACTCTTGGTAGAGTTAATAGTTAACATTATATATTTTTCCTTATATGCTCTGTAACTTATTAACTACTTGGGAGATGTTGAGGCGTAACTTATTAATCGCCTTGCTAATGGGAAAGCTAAGGACATTGAAGGTTACCAAGCGGAAATCTTAAAAATTGGAGGTCCTGTCCTCATCCCCCACATCCACAAGCTTTTCAATCAAGCAGTCAAGCAAGGGTTCCCTAAACCTTGGACTGAGAGCCTCATTATCCCTATTTTTAAAAGTGGGGATACAAATAACCCCTCTAATTATAGAACAATTATGATCAGCCCTCTCTTAGCCAAGTTATATGGTAGTATTTTGGAAAAGAAGTTAAGCATATGGCTTGAAAGTGAAGGTAAGCGGGCTAAAGGCCAAGCAGGTTTCAGAAGGCATCACTCAACAATAGACTACCTTGTTACGCTTAGGATCATTGCGGAGGAATGTCGTAATGAGAAATCCAATTTATTTTGTTGCTTTGTGGACTTTAGAAAGGCTTTCGATACGGTTCCTAGATACAACCTTTGGAATAGATTAGAAGAGCTAAAGGTTCCTCTCGAGTTGAGAGCTGCCGCTATAAGGTTATACGAGAATGTAATTGCCAAGCTAAAGAGCAATGAAGGGTGGTCGAAAGATATTAAGTGTAACATCGGAGTTAAACAAGGTTGCCCCCTCTCCCCTACCCTATTTGGCATTTACATCGATAAGCTCGAAGGCTATTTAGAGGAAGCAGGATGTGATGGCACGATCTTAGCTGGGATAGTCGTCATCCTTCTTCTTTATGCTGACGATATTGTTCTTTTGGCAAGGTGCCCATCTGATCTTAATAAGCAACTCAGGCTTCTTAAGGATTTCTGCTCTACCATGGGTATGACTGTTAACACTGACAAAACAAAAGTTATGATTATCAAATCCAAGAAGAACACTTATGCTAATTTTATGTATGACAATAATAACTTGAAGGAAGTGTATTCTTACAAGTACCTAGGAATTGATATTCATCACAAGCTCAACTGGAACCATAGCATTGAGAAAAGGATTAATGGGGGGTGGAAAGCTTACTTTGGTCTTGAAAATAATTGTAAAATAGCAAACCTTGTAATGTGGGATAAAAAGAAGTTTCTCTTTGAAACTTTAGTCACTCCTGTTATCTTATATGGCTGTGAGTTTTGGGGTTGCAGCATCTCCAGAGAATCATGGAGAAAGATTGAGCAAATCCAGAAGCGTTTTATAACTTATAACCTGAAAATTAAAAGTAATACACCCTATCCTATTCTCCTTATAGAAGCAGGTCTTTCCCCTATTGAGAGCGTAGCTATGCTTAGGTTTCTGTTGTACAAGCACAAAATCAGTAACATAGACGATCATAGACTTCCTAAGCTAGCTTTAAATTCTAGCCAAAACCACCTAAGGCTCAATCGAGGGTGGCATAAAGACACAAGGGCCTGGTTAAACTATTGGGAGATCAACGAAAATGATGCATTGCAAAACATAAATAACATTAAAGATATTGTTACTTCTAAGTTCAAAGAAAAAATGTGGTGTGAGAAAGACTTAGCGGCTAAAAGAAAATTAAGTTATTATAAGAAAGTCATCAACCCCACCCTAGAAGATCAAAAGTATCTCTCTATTTTAACTAGCTCAAAGAAGAAAATTAATATAGCAAAGATTAGAACGAATTCTCATGAGCTCCATAGTGAAACAGGTCGTTGGGCAGTTCCTAAAACGCCATGGACGGAAAGGATTTGCCATATATGTGAGAATAGGAACATCGAGGATGAAAACCACTTCCTCTTAGAATGCCCTGCGTATAACCACATTAGATCTCAGCTTCACAATCTTTGTTACAATACTGACCTTCCTAGCCTTTTACAATGTCAAAATTATAGTGAGCTCGGGAGGCTTCTCTCCAAGCTTTTTGAGCATAGGAATAAAATCTTAAATCAAAATAGATAATTTGTTTCTTTAGGTCCGATAGACCATTATTTGGTCTCAGCAGACATTAATCATCATCATCATCATCATCATCATCATAAAATGAAATGAATAAATAAAAATCCATAAAAATTAACTAAATTATAATTTTATTTTAAACTATGATTATTATTAATTATAAAAATAATTAAAATATGAGTTAAACAATATTTGTTACCATGAAGATTCACCCTACTCTACCATGAAATTTTTTAATTTGTAAATAGCTTTTGTTATAATATCATGACTTATCAATACTACATGTTCAATATGATAAGTTTTGATATGAAATTTTATTTAATTATTTATTTTGAGATAAACTTACTAGAGGATCATAAGTAACGTAGAGATAAAAATTAATCCTTCATTTGTGAATATTACAGTGAATATTTCAACATCTTCCATGAAAGTTAAATCACTATCATCCACCTAATAAGTATTAATAATTAAATTAAAATTTTGTAAGATATATTCTACTCAAGTATAAAAACATAATTTCTAATCAATTAAAAAGTGATTAAAAATAAATAAATTAATAAAAATTATAAATTAATTTAATTCAATATTTTCATCCTATAATTTTCTTTTATTGATAAAGATATAAATATTTTTTCCAAAAACAAAAATTTATAATATATTTTTATAATATAAATAAATAATAAAATAAATTTAAATAATAATAATTCATAGTTTAAAATATATAATTAATAAATTTAAAAAAATTAATATTTATATAGAAAAAATTTTCATATTATAATCAATGTTATACATATCACATTAATAAGTCGATGAAAAATGTTAAGGTCATAAATATATAGCAATATTTATTATCAATGTTTCAATCACGAGGGCTAGGTAGATCTCAAGAGAAGTGTCAGGGTTTTCTGGGCCGCAGACTTCGCTGCCACAGAGCTCCTATTTGTTTTCACTTCATGCAACAATTTTCGACTTCTGGAGATCAACGCTAAGGCGATGGTGGATGGTCTCGTTCAGGCGACATACCTCTTGCACAAAATACCAAAAACGTCTCCATTTTACGGATCTCTTCATGTTGTAGTTTTTCTCTTCTCAGGTAAGGAGACAGGAGCCTCTGGTGACGTGCTCTCTCCAAATCCACGTTTTTTTTTTTGTTATCGCAGGCCCTCAGCCCTCGTGTGGGTTAGATCCATCGTTTTCACTACTGGATGTGGGCGTTGGGACGCAAAAATGTTTTTTTCTCCAAAAATCTTTCTAGTTTCCGGATAACTTGTATTTTATTGATGTTGAAGGTCTTGTTAGGGGCGTTTCTTATTGTTTTTATGGGTTGCAGTTTTTGTCTGTCCCCGGGAGGCGGGAGACAGGTTTAATGGTCGAAACCAGGTCTTTTTTGTGCACCCAATACGGATGTTGTTGGAAGATGTATGTGTTCCCTTTTTCACAGTACAAAAAAGGTCCCTGCTAGATTAAGGAGGCGGAGGAGTTGCCCAGAAAGTTATGGAAATTCTAGTTATATTTTAAAAAATCTGGCAAGGATTTTTGTAAATTCAAGTTATAGTTTTTAAACTTCAAAATTTTAAGTCTTCTAGACATTTTTGATGGAGCTGAATCCATTTCCACCATCAAAAACACAATTCAAACACTGCCTCTACAAGAATTTTTGAAATTTTTTTGCCCGGATTCTAGCCACTTTGAACCCTCCAGACAATTTCTCAGCCTCGTTACACGACTCCCATTTTTTTGGTCGGAGAAAAATGGTGCTGGGAAGTAAAAGGAAGATTTTTCCCATCAGTCGTTTCTTTGGACCTATGGATCTTTTAATGTCGAAGAAATTGGATCCGGCGGCTATTGGAAGCGTAAATCAAAACCAAACCCCAGATCTGATAGTGAAACCTTCTTTCCAAAATTTTCATTAAATCCCTCGCTCGGAAATCAGTCATTATTATGGTCGTTATTATGGTATGGTCTAGGGATCTGGTAAAAGAACTGAAGCGGAAGATCCAAGAAAAGAAGTCGATTCCAGAAAATCTTCAAAGTTTGATCTTTGCAGGGATCCAAGTTTGATCTTTGCAGGGATCCAAGAAAAGAAGTTGTAGGATTATGGCATTAAAAGTGAGTCATCCATCATATGTGGAGGAAGCCCTTGATCTAGTAATCTAAAAGGCTCAACCTCTACCCAAATGTTCTGAGTCTTTATATTGTGGAACAGATGAATCAAGGCCCTTACAATAAACTTGTCCGAGGTAAATGAGCTCTATTGAGTTTCAATCTAAGGTAAAGGTAAATGAGCTCTATTGAGTTTCAATCTAAGGTAGTTTTATGCAGATTTAACGGCTTCTTTCTAAAGAAGGAGGATTTATAGCACTGGATTCTTTTCCTCTTGGATTGAAAAGTGTGATATTCACCTATGTTTAAGGGGATTTCTTATTGTCAAATTTGATACATCAAAAGATTTAGACTTTATTTTAAACGGGGACCCTGATTTTGGGGTAGTATAGGTTTGTCTATAACCCCATAGCTTCCGGGCTTTGATGAAAATACCATGGTGGTATCCAAAATGTTGATAAGGCTCAGGTTACACAATCTCCCCCTTCATTTCTAGCATTTCAAAGTGTTGAGGTGGATGTGGAAAGAGCCTCAAAAGGAATCTGCACTTTTGTTAGAATTTGCATAGAGGTCGGGCTTAGTAAAAGTTACATAATCGCATTATTCCCATTCATAATAATTTGAATTGTACTAAGTTTCTAGATTTTGAAAATACAACATTTAGATGTCGCATTTATCTTCAAACTAGATATCTTTAAAACCCAGCAAAAAATTCCAAAAAAAAGGGACAGCTCAAAAGCCCAAGGGATTGTACTTCTCATAGGAATTTTAGTAATTAATCTGATGAGTATTTAATAGGAATTTTAGTACATCCATGGATTTTTAAAATCACATCCATTTTGTTTCACACTAATGAAAGTGGACTACTCCACAGTCTCGGGAGAATAATTAATGTAAAAATCAAATGATGAAGAGTTTGTTAGCATCTGTTTTGTATTGATGTTTTTTTTGAGTTATTTATAAGTTTTTGGTCGGGTTATTATTGATATTTAGTGTCAATGTGTTAAGGACTTTTTATATTTAATTATTTGTTTTTTTTAAATAGTTTATAGAGAGAAATATTAATGTTTTATAGAGGAGAAATATTATTATAATGGTGTTATTTAATTCTTTTATGTTTGGGATGTTTTTAGAAAAATTATTTTTGGTTGGATTAAATTTGTAAATATTTTTTTAAGAGTTGGAAAATTTTGATGGAAAAATATAATCAAAAAACCTCCAAAATGTAAAATGATTAGACTATTAATAATAATATTGATGGACACATTTAGCTTGAGTGAGTCCAAAAATTAAGAAAATAGGTTTCTTTAAAACAATTCATAAATTCATAAAAGCATGTGCTTCTTTAGAACAAGTCATAAATTTTTATTTAGAGAAATAGAATATATATATCTTTGTAGAATTTAAATTAAATCCCTCATCTTATAATTATGCATTAATTATTTAATTTATTTATATTAATAAATAATATCCTATGTTTTGTATATATAAATATTTTTCTAATTTTTTTGTTTAATCATGAATAATTGTTTTTTATATAAATGTTAACAACCAAAATCTCTATAAAAAAAAATATCTAGCAAATATTTATTAAACAAAAAGTAAACTACTTGTAAAGCAATTGAGTGTTAAAAACATTAAAATCTTAATTATATAAGATAATGATGAGAATATTAAGGGAACAACTTAGTCTCACATATTGGGAACAACTTAGTCTCCTATATTGTATTGGATTTTTTTTTCCTTGGGATAATGTTTCACTTTTTCTCTTTCTCTCTTTTTTGGGATATATTAATGTAATCACTTACAATATATTAAAATGTCTATATTATTGGTTATTTTTTAGTGAAAAAAAATATTGAAAGTTATTATTAGTAATCGTATTAGTTCTGGTAACTAGTGATGAAGAATCTTTTCTTTATGATAATACATTGGGTGAGAAAGAATTTTATTCTATACATTATTTTCTCTTGAGTTTATCTTGGGTGTGGGCTATAGAGGCACATGATATTTAAATGAGATATGATTAATTTTGTGTAGTGGACACAATTGAAGTATGGGACAGGTATGGGACGGGAAACATGGTACTGGCAACTCCTATAAATCTTGTATAAGGATATCTTTTTATGATGAAGTTAAATTTAGCATGATGTATTTTGTTGATGTATTGATGTGGATATGGAGGGATGCGTGAGAAACCCCTTGTGTGGTAAATTTATGAAACACACATCAATTTACATACTTGAATGATTTTTTGTGGAGTGTTTAGTTGTAGGTCAATACTTAGACAAGGTTAAGAAGGGGAATTGCAAGGAAACTTGGCTTGTCCCCTCTCTTTCAATCGCATTCATTCATGGTATTGTTTAGATTTAATCAAGGTTATCTTTTCTTCATGGTTTTGTTTGTATTTAATGAGTGAATCCATATTAATAGCCACCATGAATCTTTCTTAAAATAAACTATTATGATAATGCTCATGGTTTAAACCTTGGAGCTCATGGTTACTTAATAAAGGGCTTCATATTCCATGGTAAGCTTCCACATGGAATTTGTTTTATAGGGTGAAGGCTAAAAACATGAAAATGGGTAATGCATTTTAGAGGAAGGCACATTAGTGCTACATGAAATTTCAACAAAACACTTTCCTGATATTTTTTGTATACTTATTGATGAGAGTTTGCGAGTTTTTACCCCATAAAATTATTAAAAACTTTGGGTAAAACGCTCTCTTAGGTTATAGTTTATAAAACTCTAATCGAAAATATTTTCTTGACTAAGATTTTTGGTCAACTAGAACAACAAAGTTTCCTATATTTTTCAAAAACCTACAACATCAACAAGGATAGACCCATATCAATTTTATAGATCATTTATTATTCTTGCTGCTAATGGATCAATCTTTGGATATAATTTACAATGAATTTTTTTGTTGGATTAATTTGTCATTGGTAACTCTACGAACCCATGGCATTAGGAAACCCATGTTATTTTCATGGCATCACATATGATGAAGCCTATTCAATGGCATAGAATACTATATAGTGTAAGATGTCTCATCATGGCCCATAGAGTCTGTTAGGTAACTTAATTGTTCTTAAATCCCTTTCACTTAACTAATAATTGAAATTGTAATCTTGTGAAGCATTGACACTATCTATATATGATTTAGTTATTTCTGAAGGATAATTACTAAATGATAAATTTTAAAACAATGGGATAAAATGCTACAAGATTTAATCAAATTTGTTAGCTATAGAATTACTTAGTTTAGCATTTCATTATATCATTTAATAATTTAATGTAAATGATGACCCTTGACATAGATGGTTGTAATGACCCATCATGACAATATATTATTATAACAAATATAAACGGTGATTATATTATAAAAATATATATATAACACTTGCATAAGTACAAACTATTCAAATCAAATGACTATATTATATAAATATATATAACAAGTATATATTACAACTTAACAAATAAATATAACATTATAAAAGTAAATGTATTTTATACATATAATATATATTGATTATCTAATATGCAATCTAACAAATGTACATCAAATATACTTTCATAAGATACCACTTCAAGACTTGAATTAGGTGTTACATGTGTTAATTTAAGTCAAAGGCAGGATAGACCCACCCAAGCGACTCCAATCAACTAACTGAAATCAACATAATCAAATCGACAAATTCTGATTTCATCATTGTGGATATATTTTTTAAAACCAAAGGGTCAGTGACCATGTATAAACCATGAATATCATTTATCTCGATGTTACGTGACAGGCAGATGACCCAATTTCATGGTTGTGGATATATTTTTTAAAACAAAAGGGTCAGTGATCACCTATAAACCATGAATATCATTTATCTCGACGTCACGTGACAGGTAGATGACGGGGGTAATTACGAGATTATTTTTATTCAAAGGGGGTGAGGGAGAAGGGTTTTTAACCTTCATGCAATAGATCTTGGTGGGGGGGTGGTTCCTTTTTTCTTGGGGTGAGGAGTGGGAGGCGAAAGAATATATAGAGAAGCCATGGAGCTCTGGATTTAATTGGAAAGAAGTGTTCTTGGAGTTTTTCGTACGGGGGGCACAAGAATTCGATCATAGAGTCGTCTAAGTCTGGGAACCAGATAGGTTGATCTCATAGAGTCAGGGATGAAATCAGTCAATTTGATAATGAAGGTAGAATACTAAGAGAAAAAACAACTAAGGATTGAAATTAGACAGGAGAACCAGATACATACTTGTCTTTATTTTGGTAACTTCAACATAAAATTTGCTTCTATGTCTGAAATGAATTGTTATGATTGTTACAATGGCATTCTAATGATAAAATAGATATTAGAGTGCACTCTTCAAGCATGCATGATCAATTTTCCTCATATCAATTTGGAGAGCTCTTGTGTCTTTGGAGAATTAAGGGTGAAACCCTTGAATGAATTAGTTTCAGTGGTGAAACAAATCCATACTAGCTAATCAAAGGGAATGATCACTCAAATATTTTATTGTTATTTATTATTGAAGAGTTGTCTCATTACCAGATGGTGGGTATAGGCAGATATCGTGGGATTTTTGGGAGGTCATGTTTTCCATTTGCAGTTCATATTTTCTCAGTAGTTTGAGCCATCATTTGTTGGGTCGTGGAATTAAAAAGAACATTCAAACCAACAAATGAATCTACTTAAGTATAGCAATTTACAATCATGTAGTGAAACATTCTCGCATTGTCATCATCTTCCATTTTCCCAACAAATCATGCTACTAGACAAGGATGTTTATGGGCATCCATAAATCTATATTTGTAACTCAAATTGTGGTTCCAACATGTAATTTCAGGTCAAATCAATAAAACAAATTAGAATATATTGGTTGAGTTTGTTTGTTGTGCTATTCTTTTGTGGTATGATGGTTTGGTTACTTGTTTAGTGACAAAGGTTTTACAGTGGTAGTAATAAATAAATCTATTATATTGGTGGAATTTATTTGCTATGATGTTATGTTTTAGGTGTATTAGTTGATTTTCTTGTCTAGAAAGAGGGGATTTCACATATATTGTAACAACAAGAAGTACTTGTAGAAGAACTAGAATACCATAAATACAACCATAATTAGCAATTCCTTTATTAATGAGATTAATGTTAGTTTCGTCTTCAAGTGGGGAACCTCTAATTGACTAGAGATCTAAACAAACTTTTCCTTATAAGACATCTAATTAAATTACTTATAATGTTTAAGATGGTTTCTCTCTAACTTCCTATAAAATTTCTAGTTAAAAATCTTCCATATAAATATTTTCACAATTATTAATTTCATATTATATCTAATACATAAACCTTATTTACCGACGATAACTTTTATACATAGAATCAAATATATCTTATAAAAAAAAGGAGTAAAAATAAAGCCCAAACAATCTTTACCATATGCATTCAAAAATCAATTCTAAAATAACAAATTTTACATTAAAAAAATCAAATGTGACATAAAATGCATATACATAAATAAGAATACACATGGTTTCAATATTGTTAGGCCCTCAAGTTGGGCGAATGCACACATTGTTTGACATCCCCATCCCACAAATTGCGACGTATATATCTCTTGGGTTTCTGGTAGAGGTATTATGCATAAGTGATGGCATGGCAAGATGAGTTTGGCTAGACGAGTTAGGCGACGAAGCGAGTCCATGTTGTAGAGGGACCGTACAATTGGATGAGGATGAATCACTTGGTTGAACCAAGTGTTGGAGCCAATTGGCTTGACACCTTGGTTCACCGAAATGAGGGCATGCTCAATTAGATGAGTCAGCTTCAGGCACCAACCGCCCAGTGAGGGGTTTCCATGTGGGAAAAATAACGAGTGATAGAGAGGGCACATGACATATGGGGCGCATGACTAGGAAATATCGGCATGGTGGAATGGGCGGTAGGTGCACAAGGGTATTAGCTCGAACGAGAAGTCACCCGTGTGATGGAGGAGGCGTGTTGGCAGAACGATATGTAGAATGAACCAATTTAAGAGGGGTGAGCTAACATGTGAACTAATGCATAGACAAGTAAATGCGAGTGGAGTCTATGAGAATGAGACCAACGTTGAGTTGACGTGATGGTTCACATGTCCCATCGCATCACATAAATAAAACAGGGCATCGTTCATTTGGGAGAGGAGCAGAGTCGCAAGGTAGGATGAACAACAAGAACAAAAGCTCAGATGAGCTATGATAAGAGTTCGTGTGAATTGCGTTAAAAAGTTTGGGTTTGCAGTGAACAAGGGATTTTGAGAAACTCTACGGTAGGGTAGACTGCAAGGAAAAATAGGCGAGATGGTTATGCACGAATCTTGGTATTTTGAGCTGGGAGTTAGGAACTTGATGAAATGGGCCAACAACCGATTTTTCATAACAGACCGACCGTATTGCATATTTAGTGATTTTTGCATGTATATCACTATTATAAAAATTTCGAAGGTTAAAGAGCCGTTCCATGTAAAAATTGCATTTTTTTATACAACTATGGACTTATGATATTATACTTCATATTTATTTGAAGAAGATACATGGATTGTGAAAATATCAATGCTTGTATTTCTTGCGAAGAGTTTATGATATTCTGCTAAGTAACTTGTATAGAGGTTTTTACAAGCAACATATTGTGATGCATAATCTCGGTGAATTAATATTGTGTTACTCTAACGAGTTGCAAAACAGATCGATGTCGCACATTCAATGGGTCAAAGTGTGACAAAAGTGCCTTGTAACTAAGTAGATCCCTGGTGTTGTGACAGGTGGTATTAAAAAATACACCAAAGTAGAAGAATATTGAAGTAGAAACAGTGGGATCATGGCTTAAACTTAGTGGTAGTGGTTGTAGATGAAGTTTATCTTTTACTATTGCTGGTGGTAAGTGAAATTTCTATACAATCGATTAGTAGGAGAGAAAGGTTGGTTTGACTATTGGTTTCTTTTGCAATATACATTTGAGAAAATAACTTGTGTGAGCCTTAGCAAGGCCATAGTGGAGGTATACAATTATCAGGTTAAAATAGTGAACACGAGAGGTAGCTTGAGGAACCAAGCTGAAGCTACATTGGTAGATAGGTTCGAAGTTTTTGAAAGAAGCTTGGTTCAACTAATGGATGCTATGGAAGGTCATGGAAATGAGTTTGATGAAATTACGATAGATTCATGTGCACTTGAGGAACCTATAGACCAATGAAGGATTCTCAAGGTCAAGAAGTTCGTATGAGGTACTTGGAAGAGAAAGTGGAATTGCTTGTGACTTTGACAGGTGGTTAGGCCAACATGATGGTAGTATTGAACAAGCTTGTTGGATAGGATTTGACAAGTTAATCATGAAGGTGAAGATGAAGCAATAAGAGTTGTATGATGGGACTAGGAGTGCCAAATTAGTTGGGAACTTTTGTTGGGATGTAGAGTGTATGTTGTAAAAATGGGGAGGTTGTTCTTATGAAGTTAAAGTAAATGTTGTTTCAATGCATCTCATGAGAACTACAATGTTATGATGGAAAACTTGAGTGGAGTATTTGGCATTTGATCATATCATGGTTAAGATATCAGATTGGGTAGAGCTAAAGACAACTTTTCACATGTAGTTTGGACTAGGAAATCAGGCATGGGTAGAAAGGGAACACCTTAAGACATTGAAGCATATAGGAAGGATATAAACTTATATCAAATAATTTTCTAGACTTATGCTAGATATTATGGAGATGTACAATGAAGATCATTTATACCACTTGATCAATAGCTTTTAGCCATGGGAAAAAAAAATTCAAGAAGCAGGGAGCCCAAACACTTCTAGAGGCTATTGCTATAGCAAACAAACTATTGGACTACCATACTCATGGGAAGGAAAAGAGGAAGGACACGGTGATAAGGAAAAGAAGAAGAAGGATCAAGAGAAGAATAAGTCTTACAAGGAAGGAAAATCAAGACAAGCAGGTACTACAAAGAAGATGAGCCTCATCACATGTAGGATATGTGGTGAGCTACGATAAGAGTTAAGGAAAGTTGTGATAATAAATATGGGCGAGCAGTGGATGAGGTAATTCAATAGGGTTTGCGGTAAGGCTGACTACACGAACATATAGGAAAGTTGAGTTCGCACTCAACTTGGTATTTTGGAGTCATGGGTTGGGAACTTGGTTACACAGACCAGCAACAGAGTTTTGGTAATAGACAAACCATATTGTGTATTTGGTTATTTTTGCATGTATGTGGAGGGAACTGAATCAGAGGGCTTAGGCCAAGCATTTATTGCAAATATAACTATTATAATAAATTTGAACCCTAGAGAGTCATTGCATATAAAAATTACATTTTGTATATCTTGTGTAAATTATGGATTTATGGTATTATAATGTATAGTTATTTGGAGAATTGTTGTTGAGATTGCGACAATATGAAATCTTTGTGTGAAAAAGTTATGATGTTATGTTAATAAAAATTGTATAAAATATTTTAACAAACATCATATTATCAGGTGTAGTTCATGTTGATTAATAGTGTGTTACTCTCGATGCCTCATGCTCGAAGTGTCATGGTGAACAAAAAGCACCTTGAAATTGTACAAAACCCTGGAGCCATAAAAAAACATGAAATGAAAAAATGAAAAAGCATATAAAACTTAATATTTCTTTTTAAAACTTTAAAAATAAATATTTCAACAAATATAAATATAATATAAAGTTCAACTTAATAATATTATACAATGCCAACAAAAATTGTTTTATTAAAATAATTAATACTAATATAATTTAACTATTAATAATATTAATATATAAATACTTAGAATAATGCTTACAATAGTGTATAGGTAGGATTAGTGTGTTGGTTATTAGAGTTTTGTTGAGATATTTTCTCAACAATATTTTCCTTGTTTGGAATCTGTTGGATCTCATAAGCACTATTTATGTGGTTTGCATTTTGGTCTAGATTTGAAATATACAAATAGTTTTTATGTGGAATTTATTCCCTCTATGTGTTCTCCTCAAAGTTCTTATTTGGTATGAGAGCCTGTATGGGCTTGACTCCCTCAAGGGAGGGCTTGGGAGAATGGAAGAGATCTGAAAATTGATATGATGTACATAGATTATTATAGGTGAGTGTGAGATTTTACTGTGTAAGAGAATATTGTTGTCTTTCTTCTTTTTCTGAGAAATTTTGTTGTTCGACGCATAGTATTTTTTAATTTTGTCTAATTCGTGAACCATTGATAGTCATTAAATTGAGGTGGAGGTGTTGTTGCAGTCTATATTTATAATGAGGAATCAACGTTGAGATTTGAAGCGTACCAATCACTTCCACATTGGAGCTAGTTTTCATTTGCAATTTGAAATTGTTGAGGTTACTGTGTTTGTAAGAGTTTTGTAGCGACGAGCAATAGGGGAATGCACAGTGAAAGATGATGCATGGGTTTTGTGTTGTTCCACTTGTTTTTGATATCATATACTCATGTGTAAATCAGAAGATAGCTGCTAGATGATTTTTGAATAGAGGTGTTTGAATCTGCAAACTCCATGGTGATCTCATGTCAGTGAATACCAAATCGAATTGTTGTGGGTGGTTGTATAATTGCACAGGGTATCGACCAATGCTTTATTTTTATCTACAGAGTCTTCTCTGTAATGACAGGGCAGGATATATTTTTTGATGTATACACAATCATTATACAATTGTGTTGCAATATCATTAATTCCCATCCTCTGATCATGGAGGCAATTGTTGTGGAGAGGCTCGATCCTTTATGGGGAGTAACCCCCTGCGCTTTTTGTGAGCATGTGTTTGTTAGTGAATGGCATACCAGGGTCAAAGATGATTTCATTCTGCAACAATTGGTTGCCTCACTACATGGTTCCCAAAAGTATGGTGTTCATAGATTCATTGCCTAAGACTTCCATGTGTAAAATCCAAATGCTACCATGCATTTTCCTATATGCTGGGCCAAAACGGGTCTACTGAGGAAATGAAAGAATGGACTAAGTCATAGGACATACACTTTGATTGTTTATGCCTGGATGACAACTATAGTTTCATGATTATTGATTTTATTACTGTAAGATTTGTGTAGTTTTCCATTTTGCTTGTAAAAAATGCAGAACTAATTATTGAGCAGTGTTGCATAAATCAGATTAGTGGTTCTTGGTGCTTAGAAACCCCTGAACACATCACTAGTTTGATTGTGTTTATATTGTTACGATTGTTTATTCTTAGCGCTTGGAAACCCTTGAGCAATGACTACATGTTATAATGTGAAATCCTTCTGTCTTAGTAAGGTCAAGTTGTTTGATCAACTTTTGAACATATTCAATATCAAGATCGTCTTCTAGCAACTGACAGATAGTCGAAAGCGAAAAATCTGACATATGGTGATTGGTCCATAGGATGGTCCATTACTTCACAACTTTTATCACGAAAGCCCCGACGAGCCGAGTTTGTCAACATTGTTGATCATGCAGGTTTGTCAAAGATGGTAAAAGGCGTTTATGTTTTAAATGGACTTCAATTGAATACTCAATGATGAGGTGGTGAAAAAAGAGCGTGTTTGTGAGATTCCAGAGTGGATATGAGTGTTGATGAAGACTAGCTAGACATATGTGACTATATGTAATTTATGATTCTACTAATAGTCTTTGTAATGATTTAATATAACCATTAAAAGGGGGACTTAGAATAATGCTTCCAGTAATATATAGGTAGGACTGGTTTGTTGGTTCTTGGAGTTTTGTTAAGAGATTTTCTCAATAATATTGTCCTTTTTTATAATATGTTGGATCTCAAAAATACTATTTATGTGATTTGTATTTTGGTCTTGATTTGCAATATACAAATAGTTTTTGTATAAAAAAATTTGTGCACTATGTGTTCTCTTCAAATTTCTTATTTAAATTATAATTTTAATTAAAAATATAAAATATAAAATTTGGAAAATACAATTAAAAAAAAAACTAAATGTAAACCAAAAAAAACACGGTAAACGAAAACACGTTGAAAGATATGCCCATCCAAATGAGCTCATACTCAATAGGGATTGTGCATATTTATTGTATACATGATTTTATCATGGACTTCGTTACAATGTCAGAATTACTATTTGATAATCAAAATTTTGGTTTATGTATTTCTTTTTAGAGGAGAGGTAAAAAGTAATGTCGTGAGGATTTAGGGATTAGGTTAAAAGTAATATAAATTGGATGATTTGATTTTTATTATAATAAATAAAATGTTGTTTTGTATAAAAATTTGGGTTATCTATATATATAAAATTTGGGTTATATAATATTTTTATTTTTTTATTAAAATTTGGTGATATAATTTTTTGTAAGATTGTAATTTTTTATTATTTAAATTTTATTTTTCAAAATATAAGTTTAGTTGACAATATAATTCTAGGTAAGATTGTAATGTTTTGTTCTTTAAATTGCATTTTTGAATGGCCTAAAATAAAATTCTCCAGCATTTAGATTATGCACACTACACAACTCAATTCTATATTTATAACAAATCTCCATAGCAAAAAATAAAAGCCTCAAATATTTAGACTACAAAATTAAATATAACTTAATTATTTATAAATATTAAAAATTGTATAATTAAAAGAAAAATTAAGGCTTAGTTAACTTATAAAGGAAATAATTATGGAATACAATTTCAAGATTTTTTGTTGTTTAAAATACATTTTTGAATTTAAAATAGATTCAACAAAATCCCGAAGACACTCAAATTATGAAAATTCAACAAATCAAACACAAATTTTTAAAAATCTCTTATCATATTTTAATTAAAATTTACCATACAAAATATTATCAAAAAATTCATTTCATCACCATTTTTTAATACTATTTAACTTATAATTTAAAATTTATTATATTATTATTTTAAAAAATATTTATAATTTCAAAATCATATGATAATTTTCTCTATTCACTAAATCATGGAAATAGTTCCATAATGGTATGGCCATGCCAAATATGTGGTAATCCATAAAGATTCCATAGTAACATAATGGTATAGCCATCCCAAATATCCACTAATAAAATAGACTTTGGCTACATAACCCCATCATCGAGAATTTATTGTCAACGTTAATTATGGGAAAGGAATTTGTAGAGTAGGCAAACGATCACCACAATAATTTGTGGAGCAAACCAACAATGACCACTAGTAAGATAGGATCAGCGCTTATTGAGAAGAAATGTAATGAATAAATCTGATTTTGGTTGGCTTCAATAATGCTTTTTCGAAAGTAAGGAAATACTATTATAGGCTCGCTTCAATTAATCGTTATTGTTTTAATTTATTAGTTGAACTTTACATTATTCCTTATACGTTTTTAATCATTAATTTATTATTTAAATAATTAAACAATTATGGTTCATTTTATTGATTTATAAATTATAACAAGGGAAGCTGTGAGGTAGCAAGTCCTTGCATTGAGCGGAGGGTGGAGGATGAACCAAGGGATAGGCGCCCGGGTAGACATGGTAGGTCTGCCCAAGGCTGGGGTTCAGACATTCAGACAGTATGTCAACTCCAGGACCGGATGGTGAATTAGAAACACCAACTTCATCAAGAAGAATTACATTGGCCTGGTTTGTAGCCTGATCTACAAGATATTGTTTAGGGTGAGGGTTCAGATTCTTTTCCACATCCTGTGTATTGCCAGTTCCAATTGCCTCTGAATTTTCCTGTTCAGTCATAACCAATCCAGCTTGATATTGACTGTCCATCTCTCGCCTTTCTGTGTTCCGAGTAGTATCCAATCTCACTTGTTGGTCATCATCTAATCGAGATGAATTATGCGTGCTGATTGGTTCCTGGATTGATGTGGTTTGCATTGAACTTTTGATATTGTCATTACTTCTTGATGTAGAAACCCTGTCATCTTGTAAAAACATCTCATCATCATGTCGTTGGCTGGCTGAGTATCCAGGCATTATTTTAATTCCACTACCAGATTGTTCTGTACTGTGTGGAATATCTCTGCTTAAATTCAAGCACTGTTCTCTTAATTTTAAGTACACTGAATCAACCTCCACCCTCTTGCACTCAAAATTCAGATGTACATTGGCAAGTTCAAGAGATTTTTCCAGATCAATGTTGTATTTCAGAGATTCAGCTGCTGCCCAGCACTACTGAAAGACATGATTATCTTTCACAGAGTCTTTTGTTGGGATCTTTGAGTCCCATTGAGTTCTTGAGTTTGGATGACATGCCGATCATCACAATCCTGGTTGTAAATCTCATTCTTTTGTGTCCACGCTTTTACAAAAACGACAAAATGCTTTTATGTCATAGTTCTTGTTGAAAGAAGAGGAGCAAATGTGAGAATATGCACTACCTACCTCAATGCAGAGGTGGAGGCTAAAGATGGTGCTAATAATATGGAAAATAATCAGTCGTTCATCCCATTAATTAATCCATCTTGCGCAGTGGACCAAAAGGAGGACGAATCTGTTTGTGTATTAAAAAACAAAAAAATATGTTTGTGTATTAATCTGTTTGTGTCCAGTACTGTTCAATCAAATGTAATTAAATCATAAGCAAATTAAATGGCAAGGGTTCTGGTTAGTTACAACGGCAATTCATGGGATGCAAGGACCTGCACATATGCAGCCTTCCGCTTCCTGTTTCATTATGTTCCTGTGTAAAAGATATGAGGTGGGTTTTAAAAGTTGTATTAAAAAGACAGAGTAACTTCCAAGCTGAAAAAAACTTTCAAACGCACAGGTCTTCAAGAATAGAAGAACGAAAACAAGGCGATAATAAATGATGTGAAGGCTAGCAAACCAAACTAGCAAACCAAAAAATCAAGACAACTCGGTAAATTAAATCAAAAACAAATTAAATCAAAACCCGATCTGACCAGAGCTTAGGGTTCTGGTTAATTACAATGGGAAGTCATGGGATGCAAGGACCTGCACATATGCAGCCGTCCGCTTCCTGTTTCATTATGTTCCTGTGTAAAAGAAAGGAGGTGGGTTTTAAAAGACACAGTAACTTCCAAGCTGGAAAAAAGCTTTCAAACGCACAGGTCATAAGCATAGATTGCTCACATTACCAACACCCAACTATCCATAATAATGTTTTGAAAAAATAGTTGACGTTTAAATAAAGTGATTGCTTAATTTTGCATAATTAAAAAAAATTAATTAAATGTGGCAATAAATTAAAAAATTTAATTAAATGTCGCAATGAATTAATTTAGTGCATAGTCTTGTGTGCACCAAACTTTGAACAGTGTGTGTATCGATTTGAACCATTCTTTGAATATTTATTTGACGTTTGAAGTTTGAAAACAAGCTAACAATGAAATAGATGGCAACATTCCACAGTTAAAAAAGCATTAGTCATCATAGCATTGAAGGTAAATAGTAAAAGAAATTCAATGCGTTGAATTCAATACAGTTTTCATATCAGAATCCGCAACAGATGGCTGCGATCTCTATTTGTATGCACCATGACCGAAGGCCACCGTTGGATTGTCCAATCAGACGGCCAGCTAGATGCCCTAACACCTAGATGGGCTCATTCGCTTTCCTCCAGGCACAAAGAATTCTCAGAGGCGGAAAAAATGCACAGAGACAGCGAAAGAAATTTTAAAGCTGGCGGTCATATGGCAGGGAGGGGTGGTTAAACGGCCATCCGAGCTTTAGCATTTAACACTATGTGACTACCACCCTTTTTCCTTTTTAGGGAAAAGAATGATTTGATTGATTTCTTACGTCCAAACCTTAAGGAATCGATAGTCCCAACCTGGCAAAATATGTCCTACCACTGACGATATTATAGGTTGGAAGTAGCTATTCCCGATATCTATGCATGGTCAAACTACCATTTGTTCGTTTCAACAAATCCACAAAGGTACCTCTGCATAGTCAAAATACCATATGTTTGTTTCAGCAAATCCAAGACTATACACGGTCACCGCGTAGCAGAAATTGCAGGTTGGATATGGTTGAGCTTGCTACATTTGGCATGGCAATATAACTTGGTTGATTCCGAGGAGGAGCAACTAAACTAAATTTTTTAATTGCATTTTCTTTCTACTATCTTCTCAAAGAAAAGAAAGGAAGGAATTCTTCATATCAGGAACTTGCTTGACCGTCTTTTCATTTCCTTTGTCCTTCTCTTTTTTTCAGCTCGTAATTTGCCAGCAAAAAGCATAGAGAAATGTTACACAGAAACAACAACTAGTTTCGAACCCTGCTTAAAAAACTTTCAGAGGTAAGAGCTTTTCTAAGTTTCCTATTACGCAGAAAGAAATCAACAGATCAAATTTGTGTGTCCTTTGAGCACAGTTGGGTGTTCTTTGAGCTGCATTTTCATTTGGAAGGAAAGAGTCGTGAGATTCCGGAAAAATGAGGACTCGAGGCACTTTTTACCTGGCCGCAGTCAGTAGCAGGACAAGAGGCGCCCTTGACAGGAGCTCGAGTCGGCGTATCTTTGTTTGAACCAGGTGATGCCCTTCATCTGCTTCTCGCATCTGACGGCGAACCAGGCAATACTGGAGCCACCGAGTCACATTCGGCTCACTGGCGCTAGAGCCGACGCCGAAGCGCTGTGCAAGGCCGGGCAACGGCTCGAATGATTCGCGCACACCCTCGGCCTGTGATTCAAATTCAACCCCTTCACAGGCAAAGCACTTTCACGCAAGGAACTTCAACCAACAAACTCCCTGCGTTGAGAATAAACCCCGGCTCTGACTAATTCATGACTAATTGATAGCTCGGTGAAAAGCCCTTGCCCCTCCTTTTTCTTCTTTGGTGGCTTTGCACCTTCATAAAATAGAGATAGGAACCAAATGTGCACCTCGGCGAGATGGCGTAATTACTTATATAATACACTCTGCTTTCCGTGGAGATTACCAACATTGTGGCCTTCCAAGGCCACGGCAGGAATGAACGCCACCAGAACTGGTCACAAGGTATGGGCTCGCAGGAAGGGTAAGCTTTCGTGGTGGTTGCCTCGCTGTAAGCCCCCGAGACTCCCTTGTAAGCAACGCAGAGATGGGATCCATGATTATTGCAGTCACGCTTCCTGATTCAGAGAATTGCAGCGTTACAGAATGATTTCCCCTAACACAGAGAAACAGAAAAGTAGGCTCTGCGAAGGGATGGCTCTGGTCAGGTATGTATCGATTTTACCAATGTTTGTTAGCTTAGCTTCTTCTGGTTCTATATTAGGCCTGCCTGAAACACAACTTGAATGACATCTTCAGCAAGAATGACAGCTTGACAGCTTGAGTTAGCATGAAAGACAACTTGACAGCTTGAGCCTAAATGACCAGGTGGACTTGTGCCAGAGCAACATGCAGAGTAGACACTGCAGACACATTGCAACAGGCACATGTCTTCCCATCTTCATGCAGCAACCTGTAGACACATTGCAACAGGCACATGTCTTCCCATCTTCATGCAGCAACCTGTAGGTCTGAAAGTACAATGTGCCAAGCATTATCCCAAGCATTAAACGCCTAGGATTAATGCTAGCATTAACAGGATGTTTTACACTGCTCTAACACTGATTCGAAAAAAATAATTATATATAACCTATGTTTTTGCCTCTCGCCTCGGGAAGAGGCCAAATAACACAGTAAATTATTATGTACCAAAAAACTTTCGGTATACTCCTCAACCTGCACTAAGAAGCAGGTCACAAACAGGTCAATTAATGTTAACATCGTGGTTTCCGATTACTATAGTCCCTGGCCATTGCCAGATGGCAGGGACTAATAAGTATATTATAATTAAGTTAATAAATTAATTTTATTGAGTATATAAATTAAATATATTTATAGTTATTAAAATTTGTTATTTATAGTTATTGGTGTGGCATGCCCATTTCTTGTGAGGATCACAAAAATACTCTGGCTTCTACGAAAGGTACTCTGGTCAAGATTGTCACACAGTCAGAAAATATTTGTGGTCTGAATTGTGTGAGGTAGAACAGTATGTTCAAAGACAGTAGGGTTGTTGTTAGGCCCGTGAACAAGGCTACGTTGATATTCGTCAAGCTAACACTCTGTCGGCCTATGGAACAACGCTTAGAAATAAAGTTACCTTTTGCAGCTTCTCAGACTGCATTCTGAGTAAGGGGGTTCCCTCCATAGAATGAAGCACAAATTAAATGCACTTGCAGCCAATAAATTATAATTTTCTTTAATTTCCAAAACAATAATCAATGTAAATATTTATTTCCATCCTGTGTCCATATAAAATATCAAATGTTCAATCTATATTCCATCCTTTAGGACATTCAAATGTTAATCAGTGTTTTGAACCTTCAATATGACTATCCTTTCAACCTTAATATCATCCATGATAGTTTAAAATATTTTGAATTTCATATTATTTTAGAAGTTTAAAAATAAAATAGGGCATAGGTTACAATTTCACTATCATGTTACTTTTTCACCTGAATCCGATTGGGTTTTTTAATGTAGAAACAGATTCAACACCCTTAAATCTTAGAGCACCTAAAATTCTATAATTTGAAATTTGTAACTTGGATTTCTAAAAATTTAACCAGATTTTTCCAAAAACCTGTGAAAAAATCTATATTTTCAAAGTAAAATTGTCACCTACTTAAACTACTCTCTTAAAATTAGAAATTTAAAAATAAAATACTTACATAAAAATAATCAAAAATAAAATTAAAAAATAAACATAAATAACAAATTAAAGATAAAAAATTTATTTTAAAAATAAAATAAAATTGTGATGTTTGGTTGGAATTACTTATAATTAGCCCAAATTCATCTTAAATTTTTATATTTCAAACATCACGAGAGATCAAATCTATGAAGGTGCAAATCTTTTTAAAGTGCAATATTTGAATAGATTTGAGATTAACATAACTTATTGTTTGGATGGTGATTAAAGACATTGTTGTTGGGATCCCACTGGCCCCAAAGGACAAATTTAAGTGGAGTCTTTCTACATTAAAATATCCTACATTCCACATGAATATGATGGGAAAAACCATGGCTTTTCATAAACCATCAGTAAATTGACTGAGTGAAGTTTACGTGAACCACCCTAACAACGCCCCCTTAAACTTGACTTAGGGAGATTACCCTGGTCCCAATCATTCATCAATCATCTCACCTCAGATCTCACATTCCCCCCATCAAGCTAAAATGCCAATACACCTACCACCTTAGTACCTATCTAATTGGCCCATTCCATAACTTGATGACACCATGCACCACTATAGTACATGTATTCTTGATTAAAAACATAAGGCCTTACAACAATTTGTGTTCCTACACAACATGTATGCCTGAACAACAGGTATTACAACTTCATGAGGAAATAAAACTTGCCCAAAACCCTTAAGGTGATCACATATGAGATGTTGGATCCTTCAATAAACTTCAACACCATTGACTCCATCTTCATTCTTTATCTTATACATACCGCATCTCTCTGGGACTATATATTTTCTAATATCTTTTCCAATCCCTACCTTAGCCTGGTTTTTCAATACCATTTACACTTTCTAGTTGCATGTTGTCAATCCAAATCTTCTTCTATCACCATGCATCATGTGCTCTCTCTACACTACTTTTCCTACTTTCTGATCTATTTAGACACTAGTCACACACCAAACATGCACAATACCTACCCAACAATGACTTGTCAACACATAGACTTCACCGCCTCATATTCAACAACTCTCCAAACCCACTTAACTTGGTGGGCTTCAAAACAGCGTCTCATATTTTATCTTTGATTCCTTCACAAAGTCATGAATGTTGAGACACATTCCTATTTATGCATGAAAATGCTATTGCCATATCCAGAACTTCAGATTAATATTTAGTCCCGCATTAAGTTTCTTGTAAATAATTCCTCCTCTATTCAATGGTGGAGTTTATTACAACATTTTGGACTAATTTCCTCATTGATGTTACGTGCTCTCTAATACCCGCTTCCCTCGTCTCCATCTTCTTTCTCATCTATAGGCTTCTCTACTTTGGTTACTTTGTCTTTACCTTAGGATGATATTTCTACATAACTCATCTTCACGCTTCTATTGTCACGACCATTTTCCCATCCTCGGTTATAGTTTCTCGCACTATCTCCACCTTTTCTACCATGCCTTCCTCATCGGTCTCGACTTCTTCAATGATATTCTCGACGGACGGCTCAGTCGCCACTTCGAAAAAGGTGATTTTTATGCAGTTTCTATGGGATCAGATTCAACTCCCATATCCTTGGCAATGAACGTAGATGTATTTCATAGAATATTTGTGATGGACCATAGTACTAGTGGTGCCGTGTTTTCTTGGGATGCGCCAGGGAATTCGAATTTGACAAGGTCCTATAAAATATTTTTCATTGGTTTTGGCTATTTCTGGATCGCATTTTTTTTTGGATTATTCACAATTATCTTCTTTGAATAACAATATGTAGCGATGGGAAGATTTATCAATTTGGAAGAAGCAAATTTCCAGACTCAAGCACCGCTCCACAGAGTCTCCACATAATTTTCTATGTAGTGGCACTCCCACTGCAACCTAGATGACATCAACATTCTATAGACTCTTTTTCTTTTTCCTGTCACACACTCTCAATTTTTTCACCTAAATTTTGCGCTATGATTTTCTCTTGTTGCATTCATGCTTCAATTCATATTGTGTTTACCCTTTTTGACATGCCACTAGCCTTTGTCCTACTACCTTGGTGAAAAATCGTACTTTAACTATTCCATAGATTTTCTTGCATCAACTTCACACTTTTCTTTGGTATTAACAATCAAATGAATGCAATTGTGTAACTCGAATCAGATGCCAACATTCTTATTTATTCAATTTATGGGCTTACTCTGTGTAATTGTGTAACTCGAATCAGAACCAGTTATCTCTGGTTAAAGATAATGAATTTTAATTTACCCAAAGGTTAAAAATAATGGATTCCATTTGATCATCAAACAATAAAACATTTCCATGGGTCCCACATAAATATATTAAGCAATATGAGTTTGAAAACATAAGTACTGAAAAGTAGACTTGTGTAAAAATCATGCATCCAAATTTGGGGAAAATTTTATTTTAATATTACCTCGTATGAGAAATAGAAGAAGGTACAGATAGGATTTTTTTGATAAAGCATATATCCATTGTTATGAATGGTCTCTGAGATCGCTTTGCTACGAGCGAGCCTGAGAATTACCCTGACGAAGTTGTTTTTTAAGCCATACAAGCCTATCCCCGCTCCTAGTGAGCATCCATAGCCCTGATGGGTTTACTTGTATTTCCCGCGCTTCCTCTTTTAATCTTCTTTTTGATAATCGCACTTGGGAGCTTTTAGTTTATGATGTATTTGAGTGAAAGAGATGGGATGGTAATATAGACTTATGTTAATGGATACAATACTTTCACAATGTTGACTCCAAATTCTTTCGATGTGACTATCCATCAAAGACTTTTATAAAGTGGAGGGGTCGGAGGGATCCATTGAGTTAAACTCAATTCAATTTTTTCCTTGAAAAGGTAAACCCTATCACTTAAAAAGGATGTGTGTTCCTCCATGAGATAGTTGTAAAGAAAGAGGATTTAATGGTTCCATAAATATATACCTTTAATGATAAACGAAATTCACTAAAATAGATAGAGTAAATATTTCCCATTGTTGCCAACCATTGTTGAGTGAAGGAAAAGACCTTCCACATAAATCATGGCAGAGTTACCAAAATCAAACCAAAACCGAAAGAAAAAGGAAAAGAAGTCCAAATTGAAGTAAAAAGAAATCAACAAACTCTGATAATATAAAAATGAATAAAGCAAAAGCTAAAAGATAAATCCAAATTTAAAAGATAAACCCCAACAAGACTTCTTATACAAACGTCTCAATAAAATAAATAATAAAAGATAATCATGTGAACGTTTATCTTTTGATGGGAATCTAGTGAATTTTATCATGAATAGCAATGATGATAAATAATAAGATAATTGAGAAGTCTCTACCTATTGCAAATTTTCTCATTTCAAAATAACATTTGCATAAAATCATCTTAACCATTTTCTGATAAGAACAATGCTTAAGAAAGAGACTAAAGGTTCAGAAACTCCCCAGTTTAGCTGTTTCGATGAGGATCATTACTTCTTATCCCAAAAATTTGAAAGCAAACCAAACAAAGGAGAATGAGCTCCAAATTTGATCTAGTAGAGATGTGAAAATTTTATGAAGAGATGCAAAACAAAGTTTTATATCAGCAAAAACTAAAAACAAAGGTAAAAAAATCAAAATGATTGAAAGTGGGTGTATGAAAATTACTATTGGATAATTTCTTTTCATCTTACGTGAGAGATATCATCTTCTCCAATAAAAGATAACTTCTCCTTTTAATTGGAATTAAAATTTTGAAGAAGTTGAATTAACTTAAATCTTATTGTCCCAAAATCATCATTTATTAAATCTAAACTAAAAGAAAGCAATGTTTCATGTTCAAGGAATCAGAGGTAGACTAGATCCATCAAAATGAGAATGAAGATATGCTTGTTTGTGAATCGCAGCGATGATTATTCTCTTTTCTTTTTTTGTTCTGAATTTATACCAGTCCCAAGATATTGAAATTGATTCAAAATCCTAAATAATGTAGCAATGGGGAGGACTTGAATCTTTATATAATAAGTACAGAGTGATATATCAAAAATTCAAGTAAAAAGAGAATTCAAACATGAATAAACCATGCTCCATTACCTTTACCTATTCCAAATTCCTTATTAATTTCTACATACCATAATGGTTTCTCAAGAGTGCCTTGGAGCGTATCGGAAGAAAAATATCAAAGAAATTTTATGGTTGTATCTTTGAAACATGCGACATTCTTACCTTCCGATAGGATTTTATTATTAAAACGTAACGACTAAAATATGAGCGGGAAGGGATATCGGAGGCCTTATATCGAAGATTTGATATCGGGGGTATGAAAAGAATGACAAATGATCGGAGGTCCCGATATGAAAGTTTTGATATGGATAGCGGGAAGTTTATCAGAGATCGAAGATCAGTGATCGAAGTATCGGAGATGTATGGACATCACAGTATCAGCGAAGTCATCTATCGGAGGATGAGCATGAAGGGATAACGGAGATCGGGATATCGGATACCAGCGGTATGAGGATATCGGAGGATCAGAGATGTCATATATCAGATGATGGGCGAAAAGAGATATCGAAGGATTGGAGGATTGGCAAATCAGGATATACGATTATTTTGATTGATGCTCATATGAAATGTTCTGATATTCGGAAGCTCCGATAATGCTACGTGGAAATTGTGTCGGGTCAGGCCTTTTATTATTATATTCATAAAGACACATTTAGCTCAACTTTGTTTTTTTAACAAAAATCCCCTTTAATAGTTATATTAATTATCGAAAATATTAGATCAGAGAATAATTTTATTGGAACTTTCTTATGAGGAGAGTTACGATATTATAGTGCTCTGATATGAATCTTTCGATACTATATTAAAGGCCTATCGAGGTTTTAATGAATAGAAGCAAAATTAAATAATCCTCAAATTCTAATGAAACAACAAATACTTCCCTGGTCATGTTGCAAATTTAGGAATGGTTGGTTTCTTGCTTATCTCAAGTCTCCAAAATCAAGCCAATGAAGACCTGCAAAAGAAACAAAACAAAAATAAGAAGTAAACTATGAAAAAGAAAAACTAACAATAGATGAAGATGAACCTGTAAAATACATACATGGAAGAATATTGACTGTAATTTTACCTCATGAATCTTCAAATTCTCCCGTGTATTTCTCAAAATTCACATATATTTAACATCATCTACTTATTCAATCTAAAATGCTAAGTAATAAATTTTCAAATTGCGGCCACCTCAAATTTTCATTGGAGGACAAGTGTGGTGAATATGAGCCCTTTTAAAAATACTTGTGAATCAAAAAATTACCGAGTTGTAGCAAATCCTTGGAATTTATTTCACAAGACAATCAAGTGCTTTCACAAGTGTGTGTGATATGATTCTATAAGAACTTTGATATGTTATAAGCCACTTTTCCAGAAACATGAAAAGGGATGCCAAGAAAAACTTGGATTCATTACTTGCTTATTAAAAATCTAAAATAATAAAATGAATGAAAACAAAAAATAACGTAATTTAAATTAATCTATCCCTAATTACTAACTGAATGGAAGAAAACATGACTAGGTATAGTCATACTTCCAATGTAACTATTCTCTTGTTTTAAATCTTGCATGTATATACATATCAATCAACAAGAGTAAAATTGAGACTAAATTACAAACAGAAAATTTTATCCTACTATGCACAATTAACAAATTGAGCGAAATAAATTTATTTACAACATTCTTCCCTTGAAATTCTTCCAAAAAAATGTTTATAGGATCATAAAAAATAGCATGAATTTTAGTGAATGATTGGAAGAAGTTCAAAGGAAGAGGAAACATCATGACATGCTTGAATGATACATTTTTAATCATTGAAGCCTGTTGAACCCTAGAAAAATTAGAAATATTCATGAGAACTGGAACGCCCAGATATTTTTCAAATGGATCAATAAAGAATGGATGAATATTTAAAAGGTTTCTAGAAATATTCCATTGCTGGTCAGAATGAAATGGTGTACTCTCAAGTGCCATAATTTGCGATGAACTTATTTGAAAATCAGAAATAAATAGGGCAAGCATGAACAAATAAAATTTCAACACAAAAAGTAGCCGATGTTCATTCTTGAAATTCTAGGATTGATTTTCATACAAACTTATTAATGCACATGAGGAATGTCTATAGTTTAAATATTCAAAATACTAATACAATGTTCTCAAAAATTCAAAAATGAGATTCAAAAGAAAAATAGATTCAAACTGAGGTAACTGAAAATGGAGCGGATTCAAGTCTACATTAATGTTACAATTAATGGTACAACATGGTTGGGATTCATTTGTGAAGATTTCTTTCCCACAAGCATCAACAGAAATAAATTAAACTGATTTTTTTGCTTTCTTTTGTGGGAATGGGAAGATTTGAAGCTTAAGATTCAAAAAGGGCATTTCATTATTGTAGGATTTAAAAATTGGGATAGGTTTTTGAATACCACAATTAATATGATGATTGAATGTTTGAAATTTAGAATAGACTTGAATAAATCCTTGATTAAAATTCTCTTTACCTTCAAAAATAGATTCACCTAAGGAATCAGACAAAATCATTTCTGAAGAAAAAAGAGGTTGAGTGCTCTCATTTTCCAAGTCATGATCATAAGTAACTTCATATGTGTCCTTTCCCTCAGAATTAAATAAATCAGAACCAAACAAGTGATTGACTATGAAGTTAAGATAATCTTTAGGTTTATTAACTAAATTACCGATTAAAGTTTCTCTACCAATTTTTAATTATTCATTACTAATATCAGTTCCTCTGTTTTCTAAAATTAAATTTGTATTCAAAGGAGCTACTGATTGAATATGAAATATATTGTTATTACTAAAGATATCAGGGTAGAAAGAAAAATAGGAGATTGAAGATATATACGTGAAGGTTTTTCTATGCACAGATGATTTCTAATTTTCCAAAATAGACAATTCAGATTCTTCATGTATTTGATCAATTTGCAAATTGTTGTTGAACTGCTCCATCATTTGCAATTTATTATCAACAGACTATGAATTAATTTCATCAATAAAGTGTGTTGCTGACATTCTCTGGTTGATTTAATTGTTGTTGATTGTTGCTAATAGATTGTGCATTTTGTTGAAATTCTACTTGATCAACATTATGTAAATTTGGAGCATTTCTGGCATTATCATTTGTAATTTCAATTTGCGAAGAATCGAAATTGTCATTTTGAGCAAGAGTATCACTATCAATAAAGGATATACTTTCTGGTTCATGATAGTTATCACAGGACAGAGACACTAAATGCCTGAACCATCAAATTAATTAGAATTGAGGAGGAAAATATTTGGATCGAAATTGCATTAAAATTAATTTAAATCTAACATAAAACATATCCAAAGTCTCACCTTCCATCCTACGCAATTATTCTAACTGATCACACACATTTTCGTAATCATATTCCTGAAATGCATGAAGGAAAATCTTCGAAAATTCATCCCAACTACGTACAGAGGCAACTGGAAGTGATAAGCACCAGTATTTGGCTTTTCCTATCAAAGTACAAGTGAAGATCCTGCAAATAATATCTTCATCAATATTGAAATTATTGCAACTTAAGATAAATTGAAGGAGATGATTAAAGGCATATGTCTTGCCATTAACTTTTACCTAAGACAAGATCTTGACTACCTTAACTGGAGTAGTTTTTGGATGATGTCCAATAAAAAAACTCCAAGGAAGTCTTTTACATGGGGCCATATTAATATAATAAAATTTACAATTTTTCAAAGAAAACAATTTACTATGCTCCTCCTTCTAACGCCAAAGATGTTGAAGGCTCGAAAATATATGCCTACAACATTATAAGGGAGACCACTCGGTCGGGAACTTAGAGCAGCTTTTTTTCCGTTGAAATGGTGGTTACGACTGGTTAAACTAGGTCTACTTACCTTCTCTCTATCTCCACAGGCTTAAAATATGACTTTCACCTACCAATAGAGAAGAGGCATCAAATCATCCCTCTTACTGATCAGGCAAGAAAGTGATCCTTAAGATGATATGGGGCTCAACAAAGCCACAATTGAATTTTTCCTTTTTCATAAGAGGACTTAGAAGAATGTAGAATTACATCTAAATGTAAACTAATTCTAGAATGCAAGCAAAAGGAGAAAGGTCCAAAGCCTATCTCAATTAGGAAGATGTAGATCTAGCCCAACCAAGAGCAAATTATTTAAATGATTGAGATTTAAATATGTTTGGCTTATAATGAATATCAAGCTAACGAAATAGTTCAATTACCTGATATTATGGATACCAAAACACATTCTTTCCACAGATCTATTAACTGAGATAATTAATCAACCAAATTTAGGAAGTAGTTCACAAAATGATGATGATTGTTAAATCAGTAACTCGAAGGATTAAAAAATAATACAAGGAAATAGTTCACAAAATTTCGCTATTTTTTAAATCATAATTAAAAGACCAATTTCTCAGTAAGTAGTTCCTCATAAATCAGAGTTCAACACATAGGAGTAGAGACAAATAACAACATATTATTGAAGCAGATTACTCTTATCGATAATAGTGCACAAATATGAATTAAAATGACATATTTATGCTATTATAAAATGAAACTAGTATTAAAACAATAGTATTTTAAATACCAATTTATTGAAACCGTTTCTTTGGCTATGATCTCCAACAACCTTTTACAGTGCTTGAACTTTCTCTATTAAAACAAGAGTTGCAATAGTGCCATCTCTGCTCCCCATACATAGTTCAAAATGCAAATGAAAAATCCCAATAATCCCCAGATGTGAGATTAATCCTCTCCCTACATACAACCTGAAATCCCTATTACAATAGTTCTTTAAGAATTACCAAATTGCAGAAGAGAGAAGCTATTTTTGTTTATTCTACAAATCACTATTTGCAATTTAAAAAAAGAATTACAAATAAGAGAGTTGTTGAAAAGTAATTTTACTCCAACAATTTTCATTCGTCCAAATTCATTTTTTTTTATTGTTGGAGCAATCCTATTGATTGAAATCTTCTTTTCCTCATCTCTTCAACTATTTTCCTCTCAAAACCAATCAAAATTTAATTAAAATACAAATTGAAATCAAAATACTAAATCTAAAATACAAAATATCCTCCAATCAAAACTTAATTAGACAAATAAATGAATGGAAATCTAAGCTTTTCATTGATTCCTGTAAAGATCTAATTTGTCAAGGAGAACATAAACGAATGAGTCTGTATTCAACAAAGGTTATGAGAAAATGAAAACGCAGAAAATTAAAGTGAGAAAATTAATTTTGTTCAAAAATTTGGAGCTTGGTCTTCTGTTTAATTTTAGACTCATTAAATGAACAAATATGGTTATGAAACCACTTCAGAAATATTCTCCATGATCAACAAGTTGTCATGGGCATCATTTGTCCAAGTAAAACTCAACTTATGAGCTTCCAAAGTTGAAAAATCAAAACTGCCAGAATTCTGGAAAATTTGTTGCGTAAGCCAAAAATATGATTTTTTTAATTAAAATCTATTTCTAAATTAAATTATAATTATTTCTTAATTAATACTAATTTAATTGTAAATACAATATTAAATTTAATTAATTATAAACAAAATTTAATTAATTTAAAAATTAAAATAAAATAAATTATAATTATAATTATATTATATTAATATTGTAATTTAGTTATATTAAACTTATAATATAAATATAATATATATTATATTAAATAATCATATTAATTAAAATAAAAAACCCTTAAGTTATCATGAAGAGTATGAGTATTGTAATTGGAGGAGGGAGTATGAGTTTACGTGAGGTGGAGGAATAAGGAGGTGGAGTGGAGGATGAGGTGGAGAGATAAGGAGATAAGCGAGGATGATGTATGGAGTAGAGGTCGAGAGTTATAAGGAGGTAGAGTGAACTTTAGGTTAAAAAAATAGGCACCACATAAATCTAAAATTGGAGATCGAAGAAAATGAGTTATCGCAACTTTTAAAATGTATGCCATATAAAAATGTCGATATACTGAGGTTTCGATATTGGAACATCAAAGTTTTTGAAAATCAGAGAAATAAAATCGGAAGTTTTATTTTGGAGTTTCAAAAAATCAAAAGTTTTATTTCGGAAGGGAGAACATAAGGATGGAGTGGGGTCCACTTGGAGTTGAATTAACAATTCTACAAAATGAACTACAACCACTTTACAATTTTGAGATTTCGGGTTTGGTAATTTCTTTTAAAATTAGAAACTGGGATAAATTACCGAGATCTCGAAAACGCATATTTTTACTGTTCTACAATTTGGGTGGGCGATTTTATAGGACCGTTAGTGAAAAATGAAGGAATTAGTAAAAAATAACTAGCATCTAATACTTACAATGAATTACTAATTTAATTACAAAAATTAAAATAATATACATTTTGTACATTTTTTAACTAAGGTGTTAAAAATTATCGAACTTCAAATGAGCACCATTTGCAAACCATGTAACCAAATGAGACCAAACAACTATCGATGTAAAGCTAGTGAAAATGTGAACTCAATGAAGCCATCAAAATATAAATCCAACGAAAATGAAAAAGTGGAAAAATTGAAGGACATTTAATCAAAAGAAAATATCAAAAATGTGATTTAGCCAAGATTTAATGGAAAGGGTCCCCATTATGTGAAGTAAATAAGTAAAAAACAGGGCTTGTTGGTTTCTTGCTACAACAGGAGGGAGATGAACTGACTAAGCCTTGACTAGCCCTGCCCGTCTTCCTGGAAACCCTAGAGTGATTCTTGAAAACAATTTTGATGTCGTCATATGACAATTGATAGATATCTCCTCCAAATAACATGTTTAGGGTTTCCAACATATCCTCCATGATTCTTGGAGAAGTACTAGCATGAGTGACTCATGATAAAGGGTACGATTGGCCCTCCTATAACTGAGTTGAAATATCCCCTCATAGTCCTCTAGGGATTCATCAGGTCCAAGAATCATTCTAAAGACTGATTCATTGGTTCCTTTGGACCTATAGTAGTCCTTGTACTTGCTATTGAAGGCTTGTTTCATTTGGGCCCAGGTAGTGATGGTACCCCCAGGTAGACCGATAAACCGGTGTAAGGGTACATCTTTAAGGGTATAGGCAACTAACTTTAGCTTCTTCTCATTAGAGGCATAGTCATAGGTCCTACAAAAAACAACAAATTCAAACATGATGGTGTCAAGATCCTCAGAGGATAAGTCATGGAAGTGTGGAAGGGAAGTAGGGCTTATATTCTTCATTCTAGCCTCTCCATTGGTCTCTCTGATAGTGAAAACCTCATTTTCCTTATTTTCATACATAGTTTGGGTAGGTAAAGTGAGTTATTATTCTTCCCTAATAGGTTCTTCAAAAAATTGAGGCTGCTCACCTATAGGGTCTTTTAACTTCCCTGTAGTTATAGAGGGAAGCTCATAGTCACTGAAGAAAAGTGAAGTTTGATTGGCCGAGGGTGTGGGAGTTTTTGGTAACATTTTTCCTTGATTACCAATGCTCCTACGAGGAACGAACGTTTTGTTTTTTTTTTTCAAAAATTGTATGTGAAACATAAAATAATGCTCAAGCAGAAACAACATCTACTTGGACATCTTCCTGGAAACGATGCCAAAAAGTGGTTATCCCTGGTATTTCCCCAAGGATGTTGCAACTCCCAAGGCTCCTCAACTCAAATTAGCAACCCATGGTTCCTACAAACTTAGAGGTGACAATGTTATATGCACAACAAATTGGATTCTACTCATGCCACCCTTAGTCATGACATTTGATCAAAGTGCTCAGAGACCATTCCTCCTACTAAACTATAAAGAAAGCTTGTTGATGAAAATGCAACTAAAGCCTTATTCTAGATATGAAAGTGGAAATTCCATTAGCTCAACCTATAGATGCTAATTAACCAATTGATGAAAGGATAAGGATTAATCTACTTGCAGAAAGAAAGCTATTGTATCTTGCAAACTTCATCAAAACTACCAAATCTACTTATAGAAGGGAAGCTACTTTATCCTACATAACTCATTAAACTACCAACATAATTTCATGTATCATCTACCTAGTTCAAACTTTCTTGAAAATTAGAATCCTACTTGCATCATACTTGTGATTAAAAAAACTAATTCTACTTTGTTTTGTAGTGACGAAAAGGAATGGTTGGAGTGGCCTAGGAGTTTCCCCTAATCATCAAATCATAGATGGGAGTCATTATTCATCTTAACGGATCTAAAGTTGAAGTGGAGATCAAAACTGGTGAAGAAAGGTGATGTTATAGGAACTCTTGTATTGCTACAGGAAGGGTTCCAAGAGGATTTTTGGGGTGAAAATGATGTCTTGAGGGTATACAGAGGTGGATGGACTTTAGACATAATGAAGGAAGGTTAGGTGGATCCCCTAGCCAAGCTCAGGACCTCTCAGATGTTTGTCTTGCACTAGGATCAATTATCATGGTGTCCTAAGTCTACCAGACAAAATGACTTATGGAAACAAAGTTTTGGGACAAAATTAAGGGTTGAAAGAGAAGATGGAGGAGTCCAAGATGGAAGTGGAAGAGGTGCCCTCCCCTGTAGATCAACACATTCTTGCAATCATTCACATCCATACATCCATTTATCATTAACAAAGTGATATAACCTATGATGGAAAAGATGAGTTTAATTTAAATAACATCTATCTTATGCCATAAAACTAATCTAATCACTAAAATGACTTTTAAGCTATAGAAACAAATTGTAAAGTAGAACAACTAACATTTAACTATTACCAAGAAATCATAAACACAATATTTTTTTACTGAGGTTATGAATCGTTCCACTCATTCTCCCACAAAAGAGGTGATGTAGAAGCTTGCAACCACATGTTTTTATAGCTTAATCTCTACTGAAATGGAAGAAACTATGAACTTCTTGGAATCTAGAACAAAACACAAGTACAAAAAGAGGTACCAAAGCCTTTGTGCTAGGCCCAAACCCAAGGATCTCAACCCTCTGAAACTAACTCAAATGCAACTTAATATCCAACTTATCATTATTAGAATGTAAAGGTCTCATACATCACATAAAAGTTAAAAATGACAATGTCAAGTTTCAAGCTCAATAACTACACCTAGCTGAATAAAAACTTTCAATCCTAATGAGCTTTTCCTCTTGTTTATTTATACAAAATGGTAACTAGGAGAAGCTCCATTGAAAATAGGAGTGATTACCTACTTGATCTCAGAAATGGTGGATCTTGTCTCTCTTGAGCTTCACTTGGACTAGGAGTCACTCGACTGCCAATGAATTCGAACTGGTGAGACAGGATGATGTGATACCAAGCTGAGTTAGGGAGTTAAGGAGGTGGAAAAACCCCCTAGATTCTCTCTTGGTTGTCTCCATCAAGCCCCTGCATAGTGTTTGCCTAAAAAAATAATTTATATATATATATATATATTTTTTTTTTTCTGTAATGAAACCACATTAGGCTACATACTATGAGAGACACGTTTTACTCCTCTTACTAATAAAAAATGTGAATTAAAGTGAGAGAAGGATAGTTTTAAGGCTGGAGGATGGCATTATGATCTTAAAAATATACCTATTGATGGGGCTCATCACCATGGACTTTGTTCCAACATTTTTACGTGCTCTTCTTTTATTTCTCTAGAAAAAGTGGGATTCCCTCTTAGGGTTTTACTAGTCATTATATAACAACTCATTTTGATTTTCTTTTTTTGATCTATAATGCCCACAGGACTATGGAGACTTAGGTACATACTTTACTTTACAATTCTCCTATGCAATTCTTGCATGACGTGGCTTCAAAAAAAATTCTCTTTCTCGAGGTTCTGAAAAATTACCTTGATCTTTGTTCATTATATGGGTCCTTAACAAAAGTTGGTGAAGAAATATGTCATTTTTCTTAAGTGGCTTGAAGCCTCTGAATGTAGTCCTGTCTAGTTTCCTATAGAGGAATTCAACTTCCCATAATCTCTAATTATATCTCTCATAACTTAATTATAAGCTACAACCATTTTTATAAATGTATAAAAAACTCTTATTATTTATGAACTAAGGGTTTGATGTAGTTTAGTCATTATAATTTCTTCTTTTCTGTTATGAGGTGGAAATAACTGTTGGTAAACAACTTATTATTTGTTCAATCTGTACTATTTTTCAGTTACGTTTTTTTATCATACTCAAGATTTATAGCGCATCATTTCTCATGCATTTGAAAATATATTTATCATGCATTTAAAAATACTACTTAACATGTTAACAGGGACCCCCGTTATGACCTGAAAAGGGCTCAATGGGGTTTCCTTTCCCTTATTTTGGTTACGTAATCTTTTTCTAAAGCTAGGGATTTTGCTAAAAAATAGGCAATAATCGCTCATAGTAAGGCACTAACCTTTTCCCTTTTATTTGTTTTACTTAGGTACAGGGTAATGATCTCCTTCCTATAACTTTTAATTGAGTCTTTACACTAAAAGGGGTTTGCACTACTAAATAGTTCTTGTCCTACACAATTATGCTACTACACTAGTTCTCATTATCGTGTATCAATAATACCAAATTGTACGCACCATATTTTACCTTTCCCAAAGAATCATTTAATGCTCTTCCAATGATGTACTTGTTGGACCTATTATTCTTTATTTCATATCCTTCTTGCGCAAGCCTTTGGTACCTGCAATCCTGCATTGAATACTATTTCTATGCATATATATACATAAAATTTACAACGCTTTTGCCAACATTCACACACAAAATAATAAGTTTTGAATTCTCTATTTTTCTTTCTAATTTATGGGTTTAGAGACTTATCTCAGAGTTTCAGGGAATATTCTAAGAGCTTCCTCATTACCACCTAACGTAAGCTAGGAGCTCGCCTAGCTACCCCCAATCTATATTCCTTTCCAGTCAGAATAACAATGTCCCCATAGGTTTCTCAGCAAACCCTAAGTAGTGTTCTACTTCTTTTAGGGTTTCACCAACATTTATCTCCCACTCATGTTTTGGAAGTTACTATTTTTTTCTCCCACAATAACCCCACCTAAGAGAACCAGAATGATGTCGTTTGTCTTCAACCATTTCTTTCTTTTCTGAACTCTTAGAAAATTTCGTTTCTCATCCAAATTAATGGCATTTCTCTCTAACCATTTTTTCTTTTAGAACCCTTCCTTCCTTTTTTTTATCTTAGAAAGAAAATCCACAATGAATGAATACATTTTCCTCTTTTGTGATTTCCCTTTTTGGGACATAACTAACTTTTCCAACTACTTACTGACTCGTAACAAATTTCAACTCTCCAAGTAACCCTTGCAATATTCTCAAGAATATTATACAAATAATTTCCATTTATTTTCTTTCCAACTTAAACAAAACATTCCTAATTTTATAATAACAAATAAACTGAAATACTTGCTTTAACTATAATCTAAATTTAACCAATAAAGTCTTAAGTCGACTCACTTGGGATATTTCAGAAATGCACCAGGCAATAACATTGTTTTTCCAAGCCTCCAAAAGCAGATAGGAATCACAAACTCATGGGGAGAAATCCTTATTAAGGGGATCAACTGACAGGAAGTTGTAGATAGGAGGAGAATCTCTTTTCTATTGATTTCAAAAGGGGAGAACATGATTACAGGAGGAGTAGCACGATGAGGTGATTGTTTCCATCAATAACAAAGGGGGAGATTGGTGGAAGAATTAATTGTTATTGATGTCAAATGGATGTCCAGTTGAAGAGGAAATTAATATAGGATTAAATATCATCTTAAGCCCTTTCTAATGAGCTATTGCATGGCTTGTAACTCCTCTCCATTGAGGATAAATTAAATTTTTAACTCTAAAATCCATCTATTTAACCTTTTGTCCAAGTCAACCCTACCTGAAAAGTTTGGCCCTCCCCCAATAGACATGTTAGTTCAGTTAATGTGATTGAGCTAATATAAATACAAGAGACTTCTCCTCCAGTTCAGCCACCAACTTGACTAAGAATGTGTAGAAGAATTCACATCTGTGAAGAAGGGAAAAAATGCTTATATCTCATTAACCTAAAGAGAGATGAAAGGAAGAATGCTTTGGATTACTATTTTTGTTTTGGTTTGAAGATTCTTGGTGGATTCATCTAGAAATGTTATGATATATTCTTCAGCAAAACTATTCATAATTGTCTTCTTCTTGTGGCACATATCCCAGCTACTATTGAAGGTTAAGAACTAGGTCTAACTTTGGCACACAAGTCAACCTCCTTACAACTCAAATTCTAACCTCTTAACATCTCATATTCTATCCTGAGGTAAAGGTCAAAATTTGGCCATGTGGAGAAATTCGGGTCAATGGAAGGTCACGTTCAGTTGTGTGAAGCTTGACTCCTACAACCAATATTTTCGGCCCTGCAACTAGGGTATTTTTTAGAATTCATTCAGGCCTATAATTCGGCCTCCTGAGGATAGACTTTCAACCCTCAATGATCTTTCCTTTTTCCCCACTTGTGACTTAGATTCTAGGCATACTTTGTGCTTACTTTGGAGGCATTCAAGAGCTTTCCTTGGTGACAACTTTGAGTAGTTCTTAAGCAGTCTTTGAGGCAAAAATGAAGTGATTCTTAGATAAACCTTGTAGACCTCTTTGAGTTTCCTTAAAGGAATTCATTGAAATTCTTTGAAGCAATCATATAATCACTTTGAAGAAAACCTTTTTGGAGCATTCTTGATGATTTTTGGAGGAGACTTGAATGCATTTTTTGACAGACCTTAGTGACCTCCTGAGGCAAACCTTAGAGCATAATTGCAGTAATCTCTTGGAACCATGTTGGAGTAGCCTTGTAGCTACTTTGTAGTAGTCTTTAGAAGATAGATTTGAGAATACTTGAAGAGCTTTGAAGACACTCTTTGAGAAAACTTGAAGATATTTGGAGCAAACTTTTTAGTGCCGACTTGAAGACATTTTAAAGTAGCCCTAGAATACTTTTTTGAATCATATCTGAAGCAGTCTTGGAGTAGACTTGAAGTCATCCTTGGAGCAGCTGTTGAAGAGATCTTGGAATAGTTTTGAGACAGCTTGAAGAAAGTTTTTTGGAAAGGAGTCATCCTTGGAGAAGCTATTGAACAGATATTTGAATAGGTTTGAGACACCTTGAAGAAAGTATTTTGGAAAGGTTGGAACCTGAATTAGCTTAAGAGGATTAAAGTCCTCATATATAGATCAAGTTGGATCCTGAATTAGATTGAGAGGATTGGAACCCTCATATATAGATAAAATCGGACCCTGCATTAGATTAAGAGGATTGGAGTCCTCATTCATGGTTAGAGCCTTCAAAAAAGTCAATTTTTGTAATAACTGAAGCCAAAACTTAAGAATGAGAGCCCTCAACATTTAAACTTTATTACTATAGATATTTTAATTCTATTTTTGGTATACCATGTGTTTCCTATTGTGAAAAATTTTCACTAAATTAATATAACAATTGAATGAAATACTTATTCACCCCTCCTCTCCATCTTTCCAACACACAAATATTTTTTAATCTATAATTTAATTTAAATATAATATTATAATAATTGATTATAATATTATAATAATATTATATTATTATAATAATATACAAATATAATTACCATATTATCATAATAATATAATCAATATAATTATAATATTATTAGGAGTTATTATTATTATTATAATATTTATATTATAATATATATAAATGAAATACTCTCACATGGTCGAAAGGCTTGGTATCAAGCTCTTGTTTGTAGTTCGAATTTATTTTCAACAAATGCTCTATGAAGGTTAATTATTGAAAAATAGCCATAGAGTTAATGAAATCCTCTGACATGGTCGAAAGGCTGGGTATTAATTTGGTTAAAATTATCACCAACGTCACATAAATACTTGACTTTTGAGTTGTATAAATATTACTTTGGTTGTATTGACACGTACCACAATTTTCAGGCTCTCAAAAACAAAATAAGTGTTCCCAAAGTTGAAGTGTACACAACCTACTATGATTAATTAATGGTTATGGAAATTGGGAAAGGAAAAGTGACATTTATTGGTATTTATTTATGAAAATAATGGAAAATAGGATAAAATAAAGGTGAAAGGTCACAGGTGGCACGTGAGGAGGAAAATGAAGGAAAATAATAGAAATTTGAATAAAATAGAGGCCTCATTAATAAAAATAATTATGAGGATCAGTTCATGGCTTTTGTGAGTTCAGTTTTTGAGCTTTCATTCTATCGTCTCTCTCTCATACTCTTGGACAATTAGAGTTTTCTTGGAGCACTCTTGGAGGAGTATGGCATACTTGGGATTTTGAGCAAGAAGGCAAAGGAAAAGCATGAAAATGCAAGAGGACATCAGGACCAATAACTACAATGCGTTTTGCTTGTAGGTACCGAGTTGCATGTACAATTTCCTTGCTAGTTTTGGCATGCATGACATATGCATGTGGTTTTTTGGTTATGATCTGCCATTGGCATGGACGATTTCTTGGATTGAAAATGGTTTTCCCTAGCATTTCCATTTCCTAGATAGCCATGGTGTTGTGGTTTTTACTTTGTTTTCTGGTTGGTGCTCATGTTCCTTTGGTTATGGGTTGAGTTATTAGTTCCTAGAAGCCTTGGTTGGACAAACACTCTGGAAACCTTGTAACAACTTTGGTTGAGTTACTAGTCCTAGAAGCCTTGGTTGGAGAAGCGCTCTAGAATCCCTTGGTGGGTTGAGTTACTAGTCCTGGAATCCCTCTTTAGACAAATGCTTTGGAAGCCCAGCGATAGCTATGGGTTGAGTTACTAGTCCTGGAATCCCTGGTTGGAACAAACGCTTTGGAGCCCTCGATAACTTGGGTAGAGACCAATCTGGTGATGGTTAGTGATGTCTGACTGTGAGGTGGAATCACTAGTTGAGTGTCGAGGTGGTTTGGCCTCTAGAGGCATTGGTTTGGTATTATTTGATTTTCTCCATGAGATCCCACATTCATGCTTGGAATATGGCGTGGGGTGATTGTTTGAAAGAGAAATTTGGTTTCGCCCAATGTATGGTTGGGTGGTACATTGAAGTCTTAGACCTGGTTGCATTTTGCATATGTTAATAGGAGCTCTATTCCTCTTGTAATTAATGGGTAAATATACTTGTCTATATGTGGTTTTTATGGTTGTTATATCCTTGTTATTTTTATTGGTTATATGTTGGTTATGAGCATGTTTTATGATAGTGATGATGTTTGGCTCTCGTCATGTTTGGATTAGTAAATGAATGAAAAATGAATATATGACCTAATAGATGATATTGAAACTATTGTGATAGGGTATCAATGCTTCTTACTGATTCTTAGATAATTATGAGACCCATGTGCTCTGATTTGTTATTATGACCTGTAGACTGCATATTTGTGACATGTCTCACGAAATGTTTGTCATGGCTAGTAGGGGTCCAGTCAAGAAAATGATCAAATGTTCTCATTAGTACCCTTGTTTTTATGTTATTTACCATTTCTGTGAATTTCATGAAGTTTTGGGCAGTGGCCTCATTCCTGGCCCTAAAAGAGTGGTACAGAATTCAAAGTTCTAAGATAGAACTACTTGAAAAGACCATAGCCACATGGATGCCTTGCTGTGTGACCAACTGAGGCTCTAGGGTAGTGAAAAAACAAGTTTTCTCAGGGGTTGGTTTGCTCCTGAGGGTTCTATAGCATGTGTGGAAGGCCAGTTTCATTTGTTTCCATCAATTCCACTTCCCTAACTATACATGGGGAGTTGAATCTCATCATAGTAGCCTCTCATTACATGTTTACCCCAACAAACTGGTTAACTTGGGTAAATGTCGGAAGGGGGTGTTAGAGAGTGGTATCAGAGCATAGTTCACCCCTTGCACTAGATGTGCGGTGTGTTGGTCATGCATACATGTCAGTTTCATATGTGTTCTTTATGCTTGTGGTTTACGTGTTTGTTGTGTATGCATGGTGATGGTCATCATTTCAGTTGTGTCACCATGTGAAAGTTGATGGTGTTGACGTTGGTTGTATTCGTCATGAATGCATGTTAGTGTTTGTATGTATCAAGTATGCATGTGTGTCTTACTTATGTTGTTATGCATACGTTGACATGGTGATAGTTGTCGTGCATGAGATCATGGTATGTGGTCGATATGGTCATGCATTGATAATTGGTAATGGTTGAAATGATGTTCATATATTGTTCAGATTATGTTTATACATATATTTTGCTAATATTGTTGGTCTTGTAGACGAGATATCCTCCCTAAACTACACTGAGGTAGATCATCTTGTTTATGATTTGGATTAGTTGACATGATATACCTTGCAGGAAGAGGAGATCAAAGATGACTAGCAAAATGGTAGACTACAGATCACGAGACTCTCCCTATGGATCAGATGAACAACATGGTGTTGGGCACTCTTTTGACATAGTAAAAAATTGAGAAGATTGAAGGCAGAAATAAGAAGTTGCAAGGCAGACAATGATAGGATCATTCCGGCATAGGAGAAACAAGCAGAAGTTAATGTAGTTATCCTTCAGAGCTTTTTAGACTTGCAGAGACAAGGACCACTTCGAATTAGCCATGGACAGGAGGATAAGACTAATGGGGCATATAGCAGTATATCTCATGGTTGGCACAAGTCAGATAGAGATGACACAATCGAAGATGGTAGGCTCTTGGATAATCGGGATAGGAGAGGCAATGGACACAAGTACTATTCTAGTTTTGGTTCTGACAGGTATCACGATTGTTGTTATTATCATCCTTATAGGAGGAGTGATAGCAGATATTTGTCGAATGAGTTCAAGAAAGAAAAACCACCTACATTTGATGGGGAAATGAAGAAATCACATGATTTCAAAGCCTGGTTGCCTGGAATGAATAAGTTCTTCAGGTTGCATGATTACTCAACGAACATGAAGGCTAGAATATCTATGTTCAGTCTTAAAGGTAAAATAGACATTTGGTGGGAAGATGTAAGGAATGTCAGAGGACTTCATGAAGAGGAGTTGACTTGGAGTGAATTTGAGAGAATATTCAAGAAGAGGTATCTATCATAGAGATATTATGCTAACAGAGAAAAGGAATTCTATGAGTTGAGGATGGGATCTATGACTAATGAGGAATATACTCGCAGATTCTTGGAGTTATTGAGGTACGTGCCTTATCTCAAGGTATTGGTGAATTCCTCTTCAATGATGTTCAAAGCCAATGTAGTGGACATTTATCCTTGACGTTTTTCTGAACCAAAGGGAAAATCCACCAGTAACAACCAAAAGGTAGCCTCAAATATATTATTGGGGGCCAAAATGTAGTAATTATATGACAAGCCAAGAAACATTGCACATTAATCATCTTCCCTTTAATATCGATTAATAATTTCTTTGCATGATCATGTAATGCTAAAGTGTCAAGTAGGGACATTTAAAGTCAGTCATCCATCAATATCACCTTTGAGAGTGCTTAGTAGTTAATACTTCCTATTACACACATAGTATATCACCAACTTCAACAATAGAAATATAGACACAACAAAAATGAAATTAAAAGAAATGCTAGGAAGTCAAATGCGACTAATATTGAGTCAATAAAATACCAAGGCCTTCACATTAGCAAGGCATTCTTAGGCACTAAAACATAAAATCCTTCCATTGCATCATTTTCACCTTCTCTTTAATTTCTTTAATTGAGAACATAAAGTTCAGAAAAAAAAATTCATTGAAAAAGGTCTCAAAATCCTAACAAATTCTCGAGTGATTGTCGTATCAATTAAACAGAAAGGAAATCATTCGATATGCTTCAGGGAATATTCATGACATCGACCGTCTGTGAAAATTATGAAATATTAGTAGTATCTTGCACTAAATAGACAACGTTGGCATAGAGTATTTTATTGTGTTTTTTTACTCCGTGTCACAAATTTATTGATATTTTATGATTCTTGGTTTCGATTTCTATGCTAGGACTAGATTCATCATGCCTACTAGGATTTTTAGTTGTGCATGCATCATATTGCTCACTTTTAATTGTATAAAAAACAGAGAGTATGCACAATGACATGTAGTGACATGTGGGTGTCTATTTTACTTAATGATATGCTTGAATTTTTAACCCATTCCAATCCTACCACAATGAAATTAAGAGAAACAAGGACACAATAAGGATTATCAATAAATGAAATTAGAGACTTTAGAATGCAACTCAATTGTACCTGAATGTAATGATAAGTATTTGCAACTTACTCAGCACCGATAAGCATCGAATAACAGTGGGAAAAATTCTTTGCATTATGAGAATTTGGTTGCACCTGCACTAATCCTCTATAGTAGTTCCTTGACTTGCCTATAGATATAATTTTAGAAACAATCCTACTCCTGCAATTATTCCCTATATGGATCATGTTTGTCCCCCCCTATTGATAGTTATTTTCCAAGGCAATGGAATAGAACTTTCGAATTACATCATCGACTTTCAAAACAATGCTTGAGTATTTCCAGGTGATTGTTGAACCAATCTCTACTCAGGTCCATGGAATCCTTGATTTGTCTCCATCGTACGAACCTCTTTTCTTAATAAAATTATAAATCTCACTTTTTCATTCCTCGTCCCCGACATACCAATTCTTTATAGTGGAATACTTTATCGTTGCTCCCTCGGTGCAATAGATATCCACTATTGTGGCATGGAGATGATTGTTGTCATAAAATGGTGCAATGCATCCATCAATATATGTCACAAAACTCCTCTCACCTCACAGAAATCCTCTCATCTACAACAATAAGAGACCTTTCAAACTGCCTAGTCTCCATCTCATTCATCCTGAAATAAGTGGATATTTCCATGGGTGACAAAGTGTGCTTGGAGATTTAATCAAAGGAGCTATCACTGAAAAAAAAATTACAATGCAACATAATAGTTATCAGCAGGAGGAACAACCTTGCCAAGCTACTTCCTAACTAGATAAAGATACTCCCAAATTACCTCTTATAATGAACAAAAGATAAGCTCAACTGCCTATAGAGTCTACCTATGCATGGTAGCAATGAAAGCACTATCAAAAACTTCTACAATAACGTTGGTCAATCTTCTTCTAGTCAAGGGCATGCTCAACTTTTGAAAAGTATCAAGCAGGTCAAGGTCCACCTCATCCAGGCTCCTCTTCTTCTTCTTCTCTCTCTGTTTAGGTTCAGAATAATAACAAAGGTATTGGAAATTGATGGGTGGGTAAAATTTATCACACCATTTTGGTTCATCCATTTTTAAGCATTGTCTGTAAGAATTGGATATAAATTGCAAAAGCCATTCTGTTTCCTTCCTTTTAGCTTAAATTAACCTAAGCTTTGGAGAGTTGTAAGTTTTAATGGATCTAAGTATATTCTACTTAAAATATAGTAACATGGTTTAAAACTGTAGGCATTGATATCAGAATCTAAGGATGAAACATAAAAATATTTTATGTTCGTGATTACAGGAAATTTTAATTTCATGTAACAAAGTTTGAGGAAGGTCTAGCATTTGCATCATACCAAAAAAATTTCTTGCATCACTCAAGCCCTTTGACTTTGGGCATAATAGATTCCATTACACAAACAATCAACCACTAAAAAAAAGGTGAAAGAAAAAAAATATCATGCATTCTGACCCTAGAAAAGTTACGGAGGAGCGAGCTGATATGTACAATAACGACATGCAAAATGCTTACTTGTCCATTTTCTTTTGATGAATTTTTGGCCACAATCAAGATCTGCATTACCATAATCACTAAACCCTTTGTACAATAAGGACATCCAAAATGCTTACTTGTGCATTGTCTTTTGATGAATGATTTGCATTATCATAATCATTAAACCCTTTGTACAATAAGGACATACAAAATTCTTACTTGTGCATTGTCTTTTGATGAATTGTTGGATTGATCTGTATAGTAAGGACATGCAAAATGTTTACTTGTCCATTTTCTTTCAATGAATTGGTGGCCACAATCAAGATCTGCATTATCATAATCATTAAACCCTTTCTACAATAAGGACATGCAAAATTCTTGTGCATTTTCCTTTGATGAATTGTTGGCCGCAATCAAGATCTGCTTTATCATAATCATTAAACCCTCAACTCTAAATAAAATTTATGCTTTGATCATATCATTAAACCCTTTGTACAGTAAGGACATGCAAAATTATTACTTGTGCATTGTCTTTTGATGAATTGTTGGCCGCAATCAAGATCTTCATTATCATAATCATTAAACCCTCAACTCTAAATAAAATTTATGCTTTGATCATATAAACCCTCAAAATTGTTTACCCATAAGAAAAAAAATCATCTCTAGTAAAAAGGAAGAACTCTCCAAGGTCCAAAGTCATACCCATATACAAATTACCAAAATCTCCACGCCCAATGACCTTACCCTTCCTCCATCTAATAATTGATGCTCTCCTAAGGTGTTTCCTATGCAAACTCCATCTGTCGTTCGAATCCCATGAAATCCGTAGCTCACGTTGATGGTCTTCCTTCCCATGCGAACTCCATCTGCGATTTTAATCCCATGAAATCTGTAGATCACGTTGATGGTCTTCCTTCTTCTGGTATTTCCATGTAATCCATAGATCACATTAATGGTCTTCCTTCTTGTGGTATTTCCACGTAGATATAGACAAGGCAGAGAAAAATGTAGTGCTACAATGCGATGTTGTATTTTGTGAGTATTTTATTTGAATGCAACGCTAAACTGGAAATTAAAAATAAAAGAAATATTTATAATGGAAAAAATAAAAGAAATATTTATAATATAAAACAAAATATATAAATTGCAATTGAGTTAAATGATTTATTTTTAATAAGAATTTGTTATTTTTACATAAGAGGCTATATTAAAAAGAAGAAGAAGTTAAAAATGATATGGGCATGAGTGTAAACATTTAAATATGACCTCAATTAATAGTAAAAAGTTAAATTAATAAAAATAATAAAATTCAATTTGTTATATTTTGATTTTGTTATTAATTTGTCAATACACTTTGTTACAATACCATGGCCCAATACCATGGCTTATCAATTCTACAAGTCTGTAAAAATTAGCTTTTGGTACAATACCATGGGTCAATACCATGGAATATCAATACCACATGCCCAAAAGACATAAATTATTCCACAAACAAAATATTTTATAACAATATCACAGGATTGTTAACCATGGATATTCACCATCACTTTACCATAGATATTAACTTGTAAATCGACTTTGTTACAATATCATGGGCCAATACCATGACTTATCAATACCACATTCCAAAAGACCATAACTTGTTTCATAGTAAAAATATTTTTATTTTAATTTAATTTTACAACATTTTTTTAATTGAATCTAAAAGGGAACATGTTACAATTTGAGATATATCTAAACCCACAATACCATGGGCCAATGGCTTATCAATACCACATGCCAAAAAACCATAACTTATTTAATGGTAAAAATATTTTATTTTACTTTAATTTTACAACATTTTTTTAATTGAATCTAAAATGGAAAATGTTACAATTTGAGATATATCTAAACCCACAATACCATGGGAAAATACCATGGCTTATCAATACCACATACCAAAAAACCATAACTTATTTCATAGTGAAAGTATTTTATTTTAATTTATTTTTACAACATTTTGTTAATTGAATCTAAAATGGAAAATGTTACAATTTGAGATATATCTAAACCCTCTATCATCACTACTAAAAATATTCTCACAGAAATTAAATTAATGTTTTAATAAAATTAACCTAAGATGGATCTATGTTGGTTCTTTATATATATATATAAAGAACCGGCGTAGATCCATCTTAGCTAAGTAGCCAAGGGATGAGAGAGAACAAATTGACTAATTATAATAGATTAATTATAGTGCATGATTTTTTGAAGTTTTTCATTATTTTATTTTCTTTGACATGATTGATCCAAAATGTAGGTTTAATATTCTACAACCAATTAATTTTTTTTTTATGTAGATAATTTCTTAAACAAAATACAATATGATCAAATTTAAGAGAGATTTGGCGAGGGGGTGGAGAGAGAGCAAGGTGGGAGAGAGGGAGCAAGAAGGAGAGAGAGAGAGATGGAGTTGGAGTGGAGAGAGATGGAGGAAATAAAAAAGACATAGAGAGATAGAGGTTGAGAGAGAGAAGAGTGAGAAGGGAGAGATGAAGAGAGAGTGAGGGAGAGAGGAGAGGAGGGAAGAGAAAGAAGAGTAGAGGATAGAGATAGGGAGATAAGGGGAAGGGAGAGATATGGAGACATAGAGATGGAGAAGGACAGGGAGGGGGGAGATAGTGATAGAGTTGGATGGAAGAGAGAGAGAGAGAGGGACAGTGATTTGGGGGGGAGAGATAGAGGGAGGTGGGAGATAAATAATAGAGAGGAAGGAATATAGAGATGAGGAGAGAGAGATGGAATTGGAGGGGGTAGGAGAGGGAGGGAACAAGAAGAACATAGAGGGAGAAAGGCGGAGAGAGAGACAGGGTGACAAAGGATTCATGAAGAGAGAGTGAGGGAGAGAGGAGAGTGGGAGGGAATATAGAGAAAGAGATAGATAGAGAGGGAGAGAAAGGGAAGAGAGAGAGATAGAGAGAGAGATAGAGAAGGAGAAGAGAGGGAGTGTGTGTGTGGGGGGGGGGGGGGTGATATAGAGAGAGGGAATAACAAATAGACACAAATATAAATATAGATATTATATAGTATTATATAACCAACCTAGATCCATATTAACCCTATAACTAGCAAGTGCTGAGAGGGATCCAATCTCTCGAGGTGCAAACATTTCCTCAAGTTTTGCACTAGAAGGAAAAGTTTACACCTCAAGAGATTGGACCCCTCTCAGCGCTTTATAGATCTGGGATTAAGATGGATCTAGGTTGGTTAATATGAAATTAAAGTAGTTTTTGTTTGATATTATAGTCTTAAACATTAAAATTTCCCTTCAAATTAATTTAAAATTGGAACTAGATCCAATTAGATTCAATGAATATATTTTTAATAAATACATAAAATAATTTGTTTTATTAAAAAATATATTTTTAAAATTAAAAATTATTAGAGATAAATAATGCAAAATTGGCTCACCTATACACCATGTGAGGTTCAACAAGTGTTCAAGAAAGGATTACCTTTCATCCAATCTTTAGCAACCTTTCAATCCCCTATCACTTGTAAGTTTAGACTGCTTGACACAATTAAGATGACTAAAATAAAAATTCGATTCATATTATTGTAGCACTTGTTAGGTAGTTGTAATTTTGTTCTTAGACTAAATTAGTCATTCATGTTAGTTATTTTTAGTTGCATTACTTATTAGATAGTCACATATTTTAACCCATGACTAAATTAGTGATTTATGTTAGTTGTTTTTAGTTCGGTCACTTAAGATTGCTCATTTTGGTAGTATTTCACTTGGAAAAGCTACGGTGACTAATGGTTTTAGCCACCTAGTCACTAATTGTTCATTTTCTACTAGTGAACCATATAAATTAGTGGAGGGGGATTGAGATTTGTCTGAGGAACTTGGGCCAAAAACACAGTGGTAGGAGTTGCTAGACTAAAAGCAAGGTATGTAAGGATTTTAGGAGTAATTCCTGAGTAGTGAGTAACACCGGGTTGAGAGCTGGATGAGGAGGCTTTAAAGACTGATGGGACGGTACCACAGGTAGTAGGATTTTTCTCCTTCCAGACTTTCATGAAAATTAATTTCTATGGGTCAGATACAAATGGGGCTTTCTGTTGAGAGGTATCTGAGCAAGTGTTAGGTTTTTTAAAATCCACGATGATAAATGATAATGTGGTGTGTGGAGTCGCCAAGGTGATGTGGATGCAATCAGAACATCTTTTCTCACCTACACAAAGAGCGCTCAATTTTCCATATCCCAATGGAAAACTCCTTTGATACGTTCCCCGACAATGGTGCCAGAGGATGTTGTCACTCCCAGAGACAACCTCAGATTGCTTACAAGACTAGTGCCTCAGCACATCAAGATTTTGTTTCTCTTGTGTGATTCACAAGGAATTGGAGACATCACATATATTTTATATATGTATATATTTAAATGGAATGGGTTGGTTCATTCATCTAAAGGAGTAAGCCATGAATTTCTGTTACTTCTTCACATGTATAAATTGTAAAAATATATATGCATAAAACAGTGGAGGCCGAGTAGGTCAAGAAATTATAGTTTAATAAGATTTTGCAGAGTAATGAGGGAGGAGAAGGAGAAGGAGTAACTCATAACATAGAGCTTAAAGTGTCAAGGATTCTACAATTATCACATAGAGCTTGATGCATCAAGAATTTCTACACTTATCTAAGTTACAGGTAGATATAATGGACAAAAGAGAGATCAAATTCTAGGATTCACGTAACGCAACTTTAAAGATATAATCTCAATAATCAATATAGGCACATGCATTAATAATTCAATACAAATGAATCTGTGAGGAAGTATGAAATATTTCTAGCAGCTATGGTTGCATGAATTTAGAGAAAAAATATGAACATAATGGGTTTTAAAAAGAGGGATAACATACTGTAATACTCGAAGGGGGAATCACCATCGAAAGATCTGTATTATAAAGTTATATAGTCTGAAAATAACATGTTGCGTTTTCCTTAGGATTTATGAACCTTTGTAAAGTGTCGCTTCCCCCTATTTATCTGGAGAGGGGAGCGTTTGAACATTAACTACAACAAAATATCTTCTGTCGAGTCTCAGCTATCAAATCAACTAACTGTCTCGGCCAAGGATGGCTTTGTGGCCCAAAAACATTGCAAAACATTAATTTCTTCATTAAAGGGTGTCACATTACATGATAAAAAAAATGAGTCAATAGAGCGGATGAACATGCGAGAAAAATATCTACATGCCCATTCGTGTGATCGCCTTTTCTTTCAAGTTGTTTCTTTCTCATTGACTGACCTCCTGTGTTTCTCAACCAATTCCCGTCACTTCGACCTTTACTGCTTGAACCATTCATCCATTAAAGTTGGGAGTGGGCAGCTACTAGTTTTGTGTTGAAGTACAAGAGCAAAGGATCCCTCGGTAGTACTTCATCTTCGCTTTTTATGGGGGCACCAAATTGGATAATTAAGTCCTCTCGAACTACTAAGTCCTTGTTTACTTCTATCAACGTCAACCCTGGTTCCGTGTCCCAAAGGACATTTCTGGATCAACCCATGCTAGGTTTTAATGCTCCATCTCCCTTATTAAATGCTATAGCTGCCGACCCACCGTGCCTTTAAAGTTCTACAATACCTGGTTGCAGGGTTCTCATATCCAAAATTTTCTCTGAAAAGCCTTTACAGGATAGGCCTTCAGATCACTCCAGCCCCTTTTTCTTCATGTGACCGGGGGCTATAACCAAGTGCTTAGTCCTTGGGTGCTAGGGCCTTTGGACTCCCCTCAAGGATCTTTTCTTTTGTTACATGGAATCCCACAATTCCATGATTTATAACACTTTACCTTCGGGATTTCCCCTTGAAACTTAAGATTGCTGATCTGTGGGATCGGGCCCACCTAGGATATCGCAATCACAATGTGGGAGAGAGTGTTGAGGACGAGTGGTTTTTAGAGGGGGCCATCATCGATAAGTGCAAAGTGGGGGGGTGCGAAATGATATGAGAGGGACTCGTAGTAGTGGGGCAAGATGGGGAAACCACTTTTCTGGACGCCCCCCCACCAATAAAGGGAAACATGGCGGGGGGTGCCAAGAAGGCTTGGGAGCCGTCGATCTGGGAGGAGTCAATTTGGGTTGTCAAGAGATGGGGGTGTTTGATTAATATTTAGCCTTTGAAAAGGGACGGACCCGCCAACGCTTTAACTCCATTGTATAAAATATCATGTCCAGGTAGTTCCAGCATATCGCAATCGCAAGGCAGGAAGGACTTCGGTAGAGGATGAACCTTTGCTTTGTGTCATCGCTGATTACCACTTTGCGGGATTGATGATGTCATTAGTGCCATGTGGCACTTCTTGAGTGGTGACATGTGTCACTTGGCTATGCCCCCTAGGACCCCTGAAAATGCCAAATTTGTGTGCCACGTGTCCTTCGTACTGTCACGTCATCTTGACGTCAACTGCCCTGTGTATTTATTTGGACCAATGGTATTCTGCCACGTAGCCCCCTTGAGGAGAGAGAAAATTGTGCCTGCCTCTGGTTTTGCAACTGATTTCCTTTGTTAATCTTCATCGGCCCTTCCTGACGCTTTAACACTAAAATCGCAATTTTTGGTGATTTTCATGATATCAGCATTCGATGATGTTCTGATGTTGTGTTTGTGTGGACCATTTTGCACCTTTGATTGTCGATATGCGATATTTGCTCTACCTCCGATGTTGCGCGAAACTTGATATGTGGTACCTCCCATCCACCAATAAGCTGATGCGCCATGCCTTGGGACCCGCTGAGTTGCGACTTGCGATATCAGCGATCGACCAATCGCAAATTGCGCTGCCTTCCCATGCTACTATTTCAGAAAAGGTCTCGATTTGTGATTTGCGTGAGCCTCACCCCTAGCCATTTTTCCTTTGTTTTCTGGCTTTGAAAGGGTATTTTCAATATGCTCTAACTTCTGATCGAGAAGTCTGTTTTTGGACCTCCACCTACAGTTGGAAAGCTTATTCTGAACACTATCCAATGGAGAGGATCGAATTTAACTTTGAGAGCTTCTGTGGCTTGGAAGATGGATGATAACCTCTATGTTCTTTGGTACTCTTTATAGAACTAGAACTCTGTTTTCAAAAGGTGACAACACCTTTTTTTTGTGTAAATCAGCAAATTATATTAGAATCAGAATACATATTTTACAAAAGGTCTGCTCGAGCAGACAGAGGACTACCATCCTACTAAGCAAGCACCTTGTCATGACCAAAAGGAGCATCCACAAGACCCCGGGGCACACCACGCAGGGTGGCAGAGAAAATTGGGGGTTGACAAAAACAACAATAACCAAACAACGATTCACATAGAGCCGAGGACATCTATAGTTGAGCCCAGAGCAAAATTTGACAAAACAAAGAAAAAACCAAGGTTGACAGACACATAAACTGACCCATCCCTCAGGAATTCAGCAAGATCAGATAGCAGAGACTCATTACATTTCAAGAACAATATAATTCTTGGAGGTATCCGGACCAGTCGACGCCTTAGCTTTGCCCGCCTGAGATGGCGCTGGAAGTGTACTCTGATTATCGCCTGTGTGCCCCTCCATCTTTTCCCCAGCATTCCTGGCATCTTGACTTATAGTATGACGCAAGAGACTGATCAGGACTGTGAGTTTCTTTGAAATACTGTCAAATTGTTGCTCCAGTCCGCTGATCTTGAACTCCAGACTCTCCAGAATCGCCATATGCTCCTCTGACGTGACTGCAATTGCCTGTTGAGCTTGACGAACTTGGTTGGTGTAGTCCCCCTGCATACTAATGGCCTTAGCCAACATTGTTTTCATCCTCCACATCTCTGCTTGCGTACGCACATACTGAGTTGCACGCGTTGTTACTGTACCAGGGTCCTGAACCCAATCCATTTCCTTCTCCAACTCCTGTGCTTCCAAATTTTCCTCCTCCTCAGTAACAATGGCCTCCAGCTCCTCAATTCTTCGTTTTTCTTTTTGCGAGGTTCGTGTTTCATAGGCTTCCCGAGCTCGTTTCAGATCTCGGTTGGCCGATGCGTTTCGGCTCCCCTCACCCGCCATTATCTTAACCACACACGACTGACAGCACAGCGTTCTAAGGATTAGGGAAAAGATTTTCAGCCTACAACTCGAAGAAATAGTGGCTCTACCGTTGCCAGGGGCTGAGAATAAATAGATGAGATTGGGAGAATTACTGGGTACATTCCAACCTATCCCCTGTTGCCCGTAGGTCTTATCATAATTATTCTTGCTTGGTGGTTTGTATTTTCGGTAATGACCCGATTTCCTGCTCTTACGGTCACCTCTCTTGCCTTCCTCCGAAGCATGCCAAGTGTCCCATCTTCTATATGGGCGTCGGCGGCGCTCATTGTTTTTGATCATATATCTTATGGGAATGACTCCCTCCTGCTCAAGCATTGAATGCTCCTGTTCTGCCTGTCCTTCGCTCTTTTGCCAACCTTTAATTCTTCCCACAGTACGCATGATCCTCATCATTTCGTTAAGCCTGCATAGAGCGCCGACTCTTCGTCCTTACCTTTCATTCACCAAATCCTGCCTCAAGAGCAGGGTACACTTATTTCTTAATTCCGGGCAGATGACGTCCTGCCAACAGCTGTCCAATATGCTAGTGGGGTTCTCTATACCATAATTCGCCAGATGGTCCGCAGCTGCATTGGCTTTACGGCGAACAGCCTGAAAGATTAAACCTTTCAGCCACCCCAAATGCTCAGCTATACTTTCTGTTACTTTAGCCAGTCGCCAGTGTTGTGTAACCTTGCTAGCTTTAGCTCCCGCATACATCCTTCTGGCTGTTGTTATTGCGAGCTGGGAATCCCCCTCAACTACTGTTGCGCCTACCTGTAAATTTCTAAGAATTCTGAGACCCTGTTCCATTGCTGCAAACTCCATCTCATTGTTCGTTCCTTCCCCTAAGGCTCTGCTATAGATGTGCTGAATTTTTCCTTCGCTATTCCTTATAATGCCACCGATGCCAGCCATTCATGGATTACCTCTCGATGCACCATCAAAATTTAGCTTGAGGAAGCCTAAAGGTGGTCGCTTTCAGATGCTTAAAGTGGCGCTTATCTCCTGTTGGCGATTCACTGTGGCCATGCAAGTTTCATTATCCAGGTTAAAGGCTTTCAAAATTTGTAATTCCCGATTTGAAGCTTTACTATCTTGATCTGCTTTGCTTTTGACAAGAACCAATTGTCTTATATTTTGTATGATAATTTCTATTGAGTGATTTATATCCCTGGTTTCGTTTAAGAATACTCTCCTGTTCCGTTCTTTCCAGATTGTCCATGTAATAAACCCTGGCATTATTTTCCAAATGATGTTGACCCTTTGATTACTGGAGAAATTGCCTCGCCAATTCTCGATGGTCTCTTGGATGGAATCTCTAGTTCTGTCTGTTTGCTGCAAAGTATTTTCTGCCCAATTCCACATTAGGTTTTCCGATTCGCATGTGTTGAAGAGATGGTTCATAGTTTCTTCTTCCTTGTTGCACATGGGACACCTAGAAGGGCCACAAAACCCTTTCTTGCGGAGATTCTCCCAAGTTAGAGTTTTCCTGTGCATTAGGAGCCAGAGGAAGATTTTAATTTTTGGCCAGAACTGAGAATCCCAGACCTTGCTGCTCCATTGTACCTTTTCAATTTGCTCTGAATCTTCGATACAATTTCTGGCTTCTTTGAGCGTGAAATTGCCCCCTCCTTGCTTTCCCCATCTTAGTTGGTCGCTGTCATCCGCCTTCCTAATTCTTCTTTTGTTTAATAGAGTTTGCAGGTCCCTGACGTCGTTGTTTGCTTCAGTTATGTTCTCTGTTTCATTGATTGCCCAATTTCTCCATTCTGGGTCCCTGTTATTAGGAGTCCAATAGTGATTTACCGTTGTTCTCCCAAGCCCTTGATAATTTCTTTGCAGATCTGCAAACTCTGGCCTCTCTAACTTAGGGAGTTGTTGCCAGGCATCCTCCCAGAAAAAGGCCGTTTTCCCATTGCGAATTTCCCAGAAGCTATTCTCCTGTATAATTCCTCGATTTCTCCTTGCTAGGTTCCAGATTGGTGAACCCTCTGGATTCTCTTGCATTCTGATCAAGTTCTGAGTGTTGTGCATTGGAGCGTATTTCTCCTTCCAATGTCTAGCCCAAGGAAGATTGGGTTCCTTCAGCCATTTCCACCAAAGCTTGGCCCCACAGGCCCTATTGATGGTGAAGGGGTCTAGCAGGTTTAACCCTCCCAATTGTTTGGGTTTGCACAATTTATTCCATGCGACTAGTGCCCACTTTTTCTTCTCTGCATTTCCTGTCCATAAGAAAGTTCTCTGAATCACTCTCATTTGCTGCAGGACTCCTTTGGGAGCCGGGATTATGGAGAGCATATATTGAGGAATAGCTTGCAGTACAGCTTTGGTTAAAACTAGCCTCCCTGCAAAATTGAGGGCCCTATGGGTCCAGTGATGACATCTTTTCTCCAGACTGGCTAGGATCTTCTCCCAATGAATTTTTTGCCAAGGTTTATCCATTAGAGGTGCTCCTAGGTACCTCGAGGGCAGACTGCCTCTTCGGAAGCCTAGAATGATAGAGAGATTTTTTTGCACAGCTAAATGCGTATTGAAAAAGAAGATGGTGGATTTAGATAGATTAATTTCCATACCTGAGGCTTCGCTGAAAAGATTGAGGATCCTTTTATAGCCCAGGGCTTCTTTGACTGTAGGAGAACCATGTAACATTGTATCATCAACAAATTGTTGGTGAGTGGTCGCTGGAATGGAAGGCAAGGGCTGCAATCCTCTGATCCTTCCTTCCTCTTTAGCGCTACGAATGAGTCTGCTTAAACCTTCCATCAGGATAACAAAAAGGAAAGGTGATAATGGGTCTCCTTGTCTGAGTCCTCGTGAGGGGGAGAATTGGTCGGCAGGGGCACCATTTACCAGTATAGAAAATTTAGTAGATTTGATCAGAGCTAAAATCCACTTTATCCATTGATTGGCGAAACCGAAAGCTTTTAAGATTGCTTCTAGGTAATTCCAGTTGACTTTATCATAAGCCTTTGATAAGTCAAGTTGCATCATCATGCCTGCGATTTTTCTGGAGTGAAGTGTATGAATCATTTCCTGTGCTAGTAAAATATTGTCCAGAATCTGTCTTCCCTCAACATATCCCGATTGTTCTTCTGAGATGAGGCCCGGGAGAATAGGTTTCAATCTGTTGGCAATGACTTTAGAGATAATCTTATAAATGACATTGCACAAAGCAATAGGCCGAAATTTTGCTGGGGTGTTGGCCTCTTCTTCTTTTGGAATCAGGGCCAGGAAAGTTGAATTTAGAGATTTGAGAATTGAGGCAGAACGCCGAGAGTCCTCCACCACTTCCCAGACCTCAGTTTTAACAATTTCCCAGCAAGCCTTGTAAAAGTTGATGGTAAAGCCGTCAGGCCCAGGCGCTTTGTCATTTGGCATATTCTTCACCGCTTCTTCCACCTCTTCCAAAGAGATTTCTCTAGTTAATGCAAGGTTTTGCTCATTAGTGATTGTTTTGGGAATGGATTTGATGAGTTCAGCAATTGCTTCTGTTCTATCTACCTCTGGCTCCTGAGCTATGCTGCTAAAATGCGTAGTGAGCAGGGTTGAAATTCCTTGATGATTCTGGAGAATGTCTCCCTGTTCGCTTTTGAGACTGAGGATTTTATTGGTGCCTCTGTAGTCCAGTGCTGATCTGTGAAAGAATTTGGTATTCTGTTCCCCTTCCTTGAGCCACTGAATCCGGGACTTTTGTTTCCAAAGGGTCTCTTCCTGTTGGCAACAAAGCTACCCTTGTTGCGTCAAAAGGTGACAACACTTACTATTACGCTTTAGACCATTTATTTTGATATTTTAAAATAATACAAATTTAATAAAAAGAATTGACAATTTACTTCGATATTTTAAAACAATCCAAATTTAATTAAAAAATCAAATATAATTATAATTTAGTGTTTTTTTAATGTTCCTATTATGAAATATATTGTGAGATCTCAATATCTAATATAAAATAATATCTATTATCTTTTACCTACTATTTGATCTATATAACAATACTAACTTTTAAATTATATAAGAACTTATAATTTTTATATAATAATTAGTTTTTATTCGTGTGTTAAAAAGCATTACATTCCATTCCCGTAAAACCAAAGTTTAAAGCTAACCATCGACATGGTTTTAGAATGGTATGGCCATGCGAAATACTAATAATTAGGAAATATGAAAAAATATTTTGATCACATGCTCCTATTGAGCAGTTATAGTCAACATCAACCACTGAAAAATACATTACAATTAAGAATGATTTTGATTACATATGCTCATCTTTGAGAACTTATTGTTAACGTCAACCACGGTAGAAGAATTTGTGGAACATCTGCAATGCTCCATGAGCGTGGTTACGTCATGGCTAGTCTAATAAACTAACCTTTCATACTTTACTTAATTAGCTCGGTTACATCATGGCTGGTCTAATAAACCAACCTTTCATACTTTAGTTAATTAATTTAATGTCGTGATCAGTCGATAATCAGTTACCCACGCATATCTGCGTCAGGACCCCCTTCAGGGGATTCGACAGCAGGAGGACAAGCAGGTGCCATCGGCATTTTTGTAGCATGGGTTGCAGGAGAAGAAGCAGGTGATATTATGCACCCTCTAAGGTGGATCCGGATCGGGTTCACGAGCAGTAATACATCCATTTGTTTATTCCTATTATACAATGCGCTTTCGCTGCCCTGCAGTTTACATTTGTGCATCCATCAATTGTGAGATATATGGTTAGGAAGAAGAAATTTAAAAGACGAAAGCAGTGGACAAGTTTTGTACTACTGCATTAATGGCTCTTTACTTCCAACGTTAATGTCAACTGATGCAAATAATACACATTAAGTCTCTGTTACAAAAATACAAATATGAGGTGGCCAAAAACAAGAATTCCGCGAACATATAAGCGATTCAAAATGTTTACACGATGGGGAAGAGAAAGAGTACGTGAAAAAGAAGTCACGGTGTTACAGAGGTAACGAGATTCTGTGGGTTGTATGAGATTCCGTGCGAAGAGAATACTCATGATCAGTATGGTAAGCTTATCAGAATTTTATGGTGATTTATCTGTGTTTCATTTGAAAGCTATAACTAGGGTCATTGTTAAAGAATATGTCTCTCAAATTCAAGAAAATGTCGAATCCATTCAAACCATTTCCCTTTTAGATCTTAAAAATCTTTTGGAAGAAGCTCAAAGACATGGTACTTCTTATCTACATCTTTGTTGTACCCAGGTGGGCATAAATTCTTTAACCCACAAAGGGCTTAATACATATGTGTTGGCTACTATCAGAGATCTCAGGCATAACATATACATTGATTCATTAATTGGTGGTATCATGGATTCTTTATCAAATGGTCCTGTATGGTTTGATTGCCACCCAAATTTCTCAGTATATGTGTATGATGAACACATTAAAGACATCCAGCAATTGCAAATCAAAACTAGTGGTTTTGATATGAAAATAAAAAGGACAAACATTGCAGTTCATACTAGAGGGTGTTTCAAGCACACCAACACATTATACCCAGCCATTCTACATACACCCAGTCAAGAGTCAAAATTCTGCACCCTGGTAATCAGTGATGCTCACAATCAAAAAATTGAGCATCAAACTATCAAATGGGAAGATCTCATCTTTCTTGAAAACTAGGTAGTATATCTATCTTAGTTACCCAAAGTTCAAAGTATCACGACTGCTCAGATACAAGAAGGACCGTCTAAAGCTACTTTTTCCTTTCCTAGAGGATCTACTTTGGATTGGAAAATAATACAAGAATCCTGTCAAGCCACAAAATGCCACTTAAACACAGATCATATTTCATGCCAGCCATCTACTTCCACATCTGTAAATACTCCATCTGTAAGGTGTTCACATGTTCATTTATTTGAACTCTCTCGGTAATTACAATTTTCCACTCTCAAAATAAAATGTCATGTTTGCCAAACAGTAGTTTTCTTACAATCTCTCGCTGATGTTGTTCTCCACAAAAATCGAATCCCAAGACTGGAGAGGCCCCTTCTACTGTTACTACAAATTCATTTCCAAATCCAAAATTCTCTCACACTTCATTTCCTCATGACACTATCCTAATGATTCGTGAATTACCCACTCTGGAGAATGAAGACCCCCATCTCACTAAAATGTTTAGCAAGATGAGACCACATGGGATGCCAAAATATATTTGGGGATATCTTGAAAGACTAGACAGTCTCATTCCATCTTCAAGATTTCAAAATCCTATTCCACCACATTGCAAAAAGCCATCAATCCTAGAAATGTACAAATTCTTCTCCCTCATGGACGGGTGTCCCAAACATAAGATTAATAGAATCTAGATAAAGAACATGCTAAATTGGGATCTCTATACACATCTTGAATCCAAAGAATTTAGTCTCAACACATCTGTTGATGAAAAATATGCTCTTTCTCTGGAATTGAAAAAGTCCATGGAAGAAACAAATTCATGGATTTCTTTGAATGGAAAAAGTACATGGAAGAAACAAACTCATGGATTTCTTTTTATGTTTGGAGAAATTAAAGGAACAACTAAAAGTACATATGGCAAATGCAAAAACTTCATCTGCACAAAACATTTCTAGAAAACTTTTGATGGAAGCAAGTTAGGAACAAATACCCCATTCCCTCCATACAAGGGAATCATGCTAGGAGAAGCTAGCAACTCAACCAAGGCCATTCCTTTACTGTTAAAAGATGATTCAGCTCTAGGAATAGATGGAAGGATCCAGAAGGCAAGTGAATAAATAAACATGACAAATACAACAATTAAAGGGCTAGAGATGAATATGGTAAAAAATTTCGAACAAAATGAATGTTTTGACTCACTATCAATGGTTGTACTAGTGTGAATAAAACTTTGAATGATGTCAACTTTTCAGTTTTTGTATTAAAAGGTTTTGTGAGAGAATCAACAACACAATTTGGAAGCATGGAGAGAAAGGTAGGTTATGAGTTCGAATCTACTCAGACTCTTATGGGTAAACTATCTGAAAAATTTGAGCAGCTTGCAATATCTCCCAAAGATAAGGATATCCCTACCTCCATGTTGTTTAGCCACCATGTACCCATTGAGCATGCCACAAAACCAACAGAAAGGTTTCTATTTCTATTTCCCCAAGAAAAACCAAAGAAACACATTAGCACCAAAGATTCTTCTAGTGAATCCTATTCTCTTTTCACAGGGACCATGACTAAAGAAGAAGAACCAAGATGCTCAAGACAACATCTTTTGCCTATATATGAACCTCTGTCTAGCCAATTCACTAGATATCCAACTCCTGACCTCAATGGAAAGGGAAATATGCGAGAAACTAGTACCTTTTTGTCTGAATCTTATAAAGAATGGAATATTGATGGCTTGAGTGTCAAATCAGGCAAATGATTGACTAGTTGTACACTGAATATAAGCTTATGTGTATGAGAGGAAAATCTAAAATTGAACCCTGCAAAACTCTCATCCAGTGCTTTACAAGTACCCTACAGCGATGGTGTGAAGTAGAATCTTCCCCTAAATTACTTGCAAAAATGGAAGCAAAATTTGTTAAGGATGAAGCTAGAGATGCTATCCACAATGAAAATGGTGACCCCCAAAATAATATGATTGGGGCATTAACCTCCATCATCCTAGAACATTGGTGTGGAGCGACAATAAAATTTGCAAATAAACATGAGATGATCCTCATGAATCTGAAATGTAAGAAAATGTCCCAATATCAACATTTCCATAGAGATTGGATACAAAGAATTTATGAAGTAAAAAAAAGTTAGAATGTCCTCTGGAAACAAGTATATTTAGCAACATTACCCTCCAAATTTGTTGAATACATCGAACAACAAGAAGTATTCCAAACTTCTTTTGAAAACTATACATGGGGAGAGATATATTGAAACATAACAAAAGCCTTGGTAGGACTTTGCACCAGCATGAAATTCAATAAGTCCTTACAAAATATGTCCAGACTACCTGACAACAAATCCATCTACAGTAAATATGGATTGATTATTGATGATCCAATTGTTCAAAGAAGAAAACACAGAAAATCCCAGAAGAAAGGTCATAAGCATTCAGCTAAAAGTCATCCTCATAAGTCAAATAGGCACAATAAAGGATCATATAAAATAGTGCCCAGAACACACTACTATGAGCCCAAAGATATCCATCTTACGTCTCAAAGAAAAATATGATTACTCGCTGGTTATGTGGACAGACTATACATACTGCAAACAAATGTTCTCGAGGAAGATAGTCAAGGGAAAATAGAGGAAAAAAGACACAAGAATGTGTCTCTAGAAGACCTAGAATCCACTTCAAGGAAGAAGTACACCTAATGAAACAAAATTTTTGCAGTTCATCAAAATCATCTGATTCGATTTTATCTGAGTCTAAACATAGTGGAGAACATGTGAATGTCCAACAGTGCAATTGCACAGATATTGATGAGTGCAACTGCAGCACTTCTGAGACAGACTCAGAGTTTAGCTCAGAAATAGAAACAGAAAAAAGCACCAGCCAAAGAAAAGGTGTGTATGGCACACTATTGATGATGATGAATCAAAAGTTCTCAAAGGCATCAAGATGCTTGCAGAAGAAGAAATGAAAGGAAAACTTCTAGAAACTTTTTTATAATTCAGACACAAAGATCTTGGTAATACCTCAAAAGGTAATATTTCTAAAGCATTCTTTGTTGATGCTTCTTATGAGAAAAACACAAAATCTTTCCAAAGAAACCAACAACATACAAAACTAAGGTCTCTGACTCTAGGAGAAGTCAGTCATGAGATTCATCATTTAGAAAAGGAAATAGTTGAGCTGAGAGCAAAAATCTCTCAAATAGAAAAGGGAAAATGGCAAGAACTAGCAGAAAATCCTAATGTCGAGATTTTTGAAGATAGGCAAAATAGTGGCATAGGGTTTGGCAATGTGAAGATCATGACCATTTAGTATCAGCAACACCATACGCTATTAAATGTTAATATACAAGGAAAAAAATTCACTCTCAGAAAATTAATAGATTCGGGTGCAGACATAAATGTTTTAAACAAAAAAGTGATCGTAGCCAAATACTGGACACCTGCATATAGGCAAGTCACTAAGGTAGGTACACAATATTTTCAATATGAATTATACAGTCCATCTCTTTGTTTTTCAAGATATTGTATGAAAATGAAGTTTGCAGTGAGAAATAATCCAATTGAGTGTATTTTAGGCAATATTTTTCTTGCTACTGTTGAACCACATGGATCGGCCAGATTACAGGATGGAAAAGATGGTTATTTTATATCTGTCCCTGATAACAAAGGTTTCTTACAAACCATCACATTGCCTTTTATTTTAACACCAAGAATATGCACCATGGTTTAGACTATGCAGGAAGTTAATTTGATAGAAAGAAAATTGGGAGAATTAAAAGACTTCAAGTCCTCTCTTAGAATAAAAGAATAGCTACAGTCCCCAAAGGTACAACAAAAAATCTCAACGCTGAGAGAGCAATTAGAAAAGGATTATTGTTCTAAAAACTCAAATGCTTTCTGGCATAGAAAACAACACAAAGTTTCATTATCGTTCAAACAAGAATATGATGGAAAATCATGCAAGAGCTGAGCCATACGTATGAACAACAAGTATAGAACTTTGTGCCAAAAATAAATCTCAAATCTCTTAAAAAGATGATTGATCAGAGAATCTAGCAGTCCTTGGAACTGCTACGTGTTCTATGTAAATAAACACTCAGAAAATATTAGAGGTGTTCCCAGATTAGTCATAAATTACAAACCACTAAATTATGTACTAGTGAATGATACATATCCTATTCCCCACAAAGGAAGCCTAATAAGAGGAATAGCAGGAGCAAAAGTTTTCTTATGCAGAAAAGAAAGATCACAAATACATTATACATTATTAAAATTTGGACTTGTCTTCATTACACAATTACTATTACATCCAACTTGGTTACAGGAATGGTGGATATGGTATGGGATAAATAAAGCTGGTATGGATCCAAGGTACTTTGAAAGAGACTTTCAAAGTGATTGCCAGGAGTGCATGGAGTGTAATGGCATGGAGTGGTTTCACCTTCCCTATAAGACTATTGCAAATCTAAAAAAGAAATTCTGATGATCGCATATTAGACTACTTCATGAGAGGACATCATCATTGGTTTGTCTTAACCAAATTAAACCATGAGATTATCCTCAGGAAACCAATGATTGTCCGAAGGATTTATACAAAACCATGGGAGACTAGTGGAGCATACCATTATAATAATGGTCGATTCCCTGGTACAAATCCATTGGGAACATAACTTAAAAGACTCCAAGGGTTCTCGTGGGCTTCTTCTGAAAATCACCCACAATGTACAGTAATGTCATGTCACTTGACTTTGATAGTAGCCGATTTTTGTGGGATTTTACGACAAAAAATCTCCACATTGTAAATATATTTTCTGTAGGATTTGGAATAATCTCTACTTTGTAAAAACTATGATTTTTTGAGACTGAGAGCGCTTCTCCAACTTTTGGTGTGATTTGATCCACATCTCGGAATCTTAGTACGATTGTCTTTTGGTATGATTTGATCCATATCTCGTAATCTCAGTATGATTGTCTGATGTGTGTTCCATTATCATCCTATAAAAAGAGAGAAGTAAAGCTTATTGGGACATTCAGAGTTGGAGAGTATGAGAGTGAGAGTCTTGTTGTTTTAAGTATGAGATAATCTTCCTACTCTGCATCTGCGAACGTCTGTGTTCAATCAGTTAGAAATAATTAATTCCTACTTGTCTATGGTTGTAATTCTCCATTTGAAGAGTTTGTTCCTACATAATAGGAATTAGCTAGAATATAGTTTCTCCTAGTTTAGTGTGTGGTTGAGAGAATCTCTCAACCACACTACTGTACGTCTAAGATAGAATTCCTATCTTGAGACTTTTGTTTGTATAAATATGTGTGTAATTTCCTTGATTCATATACAGAATTTGATTAGAATTTTGCTGTGTGCTATTTTATCTTGGTATCAGAGCTTCAAAGCCCGTAAGGGCCTGGGCCTCGGCCCCTCGTGAGCTTGGCTAGTCCTGGGCGAGGAAAAATAAAAGAGTGTATTTGTATTACTTTATTTTTAATTAATTTTTAAGTTTTCCGATCATCCGTGTGTGTGGTATCTCTGTTGCCGGATCCGTGGAGGAGTTGCAGAGACTGAAATAGATCTCTGTTTGCAGATCTGTTTACTCATAGATCTCTGTTTGCTCGTAGAGACTGCAAGTGATATGTTGGCAACATAGAAGCGTGGAGCGACCTGTTCATGTCTACAGCCCACAATGATCCAAGAAAGTGAGTTGGAGTGTGTTTTTCATGCCCACATATGAGGGTGGCAGCGTTGGTGCTGGTGCAGATTGGAAAGTGTGGATCTGCATAGCGGATGTCTGTCTGTCTTGTTGTTGTAGATCAGAGCGTAGGTGTTCAGGCTTGCTGATCTGCGTGGGGATTTGACCTAAGAACAATCATCTGTGGCTTTGAAGAGGCATGAAGCCTGTAATTGCGACCAGATCTGAGCCAGTGTGCTGTGAGGAGGTGTGAGCAAAGAAACAGAGGACAAGGGTGTTTGGACAAGGGCATTTGGGCTGAAGGATGACATTATGCCAATCATGCACAATAACGATCACTATGAGCTTGTTAAAGATATTGGATCATAGGCGTTCTGTGATCTAATGCAGGATGTGATTCATGTTCAATTGAAATTGTGAGATGCGCTGGTGCAGAGTCTAGTGAAGTGTGGAGAGTGTTTCCACTGTCCTAGAAATCTTATGTTGACTGTGCTGCTGTAGAGTAGTAGAGTCCTTGAAGTTCTTGCTGGAGCCTGGGCGGAGGTGTATTCCAATAGCGATGCCGGTTCTCGCGCCCATCCTTTGACTAGGTGTATTGCAGTTGTTGTTTGATTGAGGCTGATTTGTGGCGGGACAAGCCAATTGAGGCCGATTTTCTGCTTGAGGAGGCTGATTGTGAAGGCCAAATCACTAATTAGAGGTTGTGCGAATCTTCGTGCCTGGTGCGACAGAGTGTGCTTGTTTCAATTTTGTGGGTTCTGTTTGTTATATTACCGAAGTTGTTCACTGGGCCGGAGAGACACCACCCCTGCGTGGATCGATTGGCAGACGTGGACCAACGGATCGTGGCAGACGAGGTCTTCCTGTAGTGGATCAGCGTGAGGGTTGCTGGTGGCACCTTCACGGGGGGAGGCCGAGTAAACGTGGTTGTAGTGGCAGTGTTCCTGTTCTCTTAGAACGATGATAACCTAAAGGCGTGCAGCCGTGGTGTGTCTGCTAGTCGAGAGAGAGATCCGATCAAGAGGCAGTAGATCGGTTGAGCCGGCGGTGCAGCATAGTCGAGCTGGCGGCATTGGTATCTATTGTCGATGGATGGCGAGTTATGATGCCGCTTGCAAGTCGTGGGACGCCACATGACCATCACCTGCAACTTTCCACATTGTTCTCTCAGAACCGACCTACTGGGATACTTCCACATGTTCAGTCCTACTTCACGATTGACCCATGATTGCCGATTTGAGAGCCTGTGACTGATTTTGTCAATTAAATCATCGACTATGGAATGAGCTGTGAATCAGTGATTTTGCTATCGATATTGTGGAAAATCGTTCAGGCGCAGATTATCAAGCCGAGATCTTGTGGCTGCAAGTGGTGCCTTCATGTAGAGGCTAAGTAAGCGTGGCAGCATGGCCGCAGTCCAATTCGTTGGAATAGTGCTCTTCGATAGAGTTGACCGGAGAAACAGATCTGCTAGCAGGGGCTGCTGAAGATTCTGTTTACTACTGTTGGAGGAGGCCGCACAGTGGTCTGCATCTTGGATATCCATCGATGCACGGAGGTGGAGTGACCACCGTGGCTAGCGGCCTGCTGTTTTCTGCATGCTGTTTGTTGCACGCTTTGGAGGATCTGAATCCGTGTTCTGCTTTTAGATCCAGAGGGTGCGCGGACTGCCGAGGAGGAGGCCGAGATCCCTTGCTTGAAGGCCGACGTTTCCAGTTGTCGAGTGTTGAATCCAGGATTGGGGAGGCGAAAGCTGCCACGACTCTGCCGTGGAGATCGCTGAGGAACGCTGCGCGTGGGCTCAAGCTCTACAAAGAATCGAAGTCGTTGAGTCTGAATCTATTTTCTGGAGGAGAAGGGCTCTATTTGTTTCTCCTTTTGAATCTGTCGGGCTTCATATTGAATCTGCGTGAGTGCTTGATCGGTGGATTGTTGCTGTTAATCACTAGGTTGCTGCTGCTGCGTGATTCGTGGATGTTGTTTGACGGATCAGGCTGAGTCTACTGGGAGGCCGAGCAGAGGAGACTGTTAAGGTAGATCAGTGGAAGAAGTCAGATCTGTTGTGGTTGGGAGCCGGCGGTGATGCCGAGCAGTCAGCAGATCTGGTAACGGTGGGTCAAAAGTTGCGATGGCGCTCCAGGTCGAACATCAAAGATCTGGTAATTGAGAGCTGGACGGTGTCAAAATCTGTATGCCTGGAAGGCCGTGAGCAGCCATGTTGGAGCTGCTCGATATATAGAGAAGTTTATGCTATTGTCGAAATGTATTTTTTTAATTCTCTGATGATGTTGCAATATATTGATTAACTGTCATGACAATGAAACTAGTTGTAATTTAAGTGACATTAGTATGACCAACTATTGTCACAATTCTGAGTGTGTGTTGGAACTGGTCATTCCAACACTAAGCAAATTTGCAGGGAATGGTGAACACATGATAGTGAAAACGACATCAATTGGAGCTACATCAGAGATTGGAGGATGATCGAGATCGTGTTGCAGATTGTTAGCGAGCATGAGGCAGTATGCTTGAAAACAGTGACTAGCCTTGATACTGTGAGTAGGGGAAGTGGCATTATGTTGCGATGCCAGGAGAATTGGATACTGAAATGCGATGGAGGATTGGACCGTGGAGTTTTGGATTACTGTTCTTGAAGGGAAAATTGTGTTCTCTTCCTGTGGCTGTGAGTGCCTATGTTCTGGTTTCTTTATCAGTGGACCCCTCACAGATGAAGTAAAGGAGCAGCGACAACGTTTATGGTGGACAACAAAGTAGATGTTTGTTTAAGTTAGTGTGGTTTGTGGAATAGACTCCCTAACATGTTATAAAGTCTAGTTGTTGTAATGGTCATTGTATGTACCCAGAAACTCCAAAATGTTGAATGAAATGTAAAAGGTATTTGAAAGTTCGTGGTGATCTTAAAACCACTTTGTAATGGATTGCCTTTGTGGCTAGTTGGTGGTGAGCCAGAAACCATCCATAGAGCCTTAGTGGCTACAAGATTTGCCAGGAGGTGGCACATTTAAGTTCCGGGTTTGCCCGGTGGTGGCAGATCGGACTTGCCCGGTGGTGGCATATTGCCTGAGTGGCTAACGTGTACACGGGAGCTTTGTGCTCGTAGGAGCAGGTGGACTGCAGTAACACCTGGCTCACGGTCTCAGATATTGGTGTGTCTGAGCACAAGAGGGTCGGCGCACTTTTCTATCTGACAGTTGCGTCGAAAGGCGCAATCAGCGCAACTGTTTGCGATTGTTATTTGGACATGAATATTTGGCTTAGAAAGGCACTGATCTCTCTTTGTTTTTGGAAGTTCTGCACATGCAATTCGCCCGATGGTGGTGGATTTGTAGGTACATATATGCAGTGATAATGGTCGATAGAATCATGTATGCAAAGGACATCCTACAGGACTAGCAGTTGCAGCGATTGGTACCCATACATTCCGGTGGATGGTTGCTCTTTTATATGGACGTCGACATATTCTTTGTTATGTTTGACCACAACCAGACTTTGTGAATCACTAGCATGACAAGTAGTCATTAAGGGGGGGAGTTAGAAATAATTAATTCTTACTTGTCTATGGTTGTAATTCTCCATTTGAGGAGTTTGTTCCTACATAATAGGAATTAGCTAGAATATAGTTTCTCCTAGTTTAGTGTGTGGTTGAGAGAATCTCTCAACCACGCTACTGTACGTCTAAGATAGAATTCCTATCTTGAGACTTTTGTTTGTATAAATATGTGTGTAATTTCCTTAATTCATATACAGAATTTGATTAGAAGTTTGCTGTGTTCTATTTTATCCTCCTTGCATCACTAAGAAATTCTATTTTAGAGTCGAATTTGAAAAGCCTGCGTATCAAGGCCTAACAAACCTGGTAAGAACCTAATGTGGCTGAACTCATTAAGTTTGACTCTGTGTTTGTTTCAGAAAACTCAAAGACAATGTTTGCAAAGGGTCGGGTAGCCTCTGGAGTGCATCTTAATTTAAGATGTAGACTGTAATTCATCTTTTGAAATCAATAAAAGAGAGAAGTTTTTCAAAATGTTCTGCATAAGTTTATGTTCTATTATACTATTTTAAATATTATGTGAGATGAGATGTTCATATGAGGTTAGCCGGAGGTTCACTAAGAGAGAGACGTTTTCTCGTGTTGGCGAGAGGTAGTTAAAAAACATTATTCGCTGAATATCGAGAGGTGGGTGTAAAAGTCCGTGTATTCATCAGAAAAGACATAAAAATTACTCAGCAAACTTCATTTTCTCCTTCAGAAGAAGCCCGTGCTTCAAATTTGATTGATCCCAAATCGACCATTAAACCTATGTACGGATGACAACTCAGAAAACAAATGATGGGGCTGAATGAACGAGAAAGTCAAGGAAACGGGGACTGAGATCAATGAACGCCATTGGGTATCGAGGACGTGTATTTATCGAGAGAAGTGAAGTTTCTGTTATTTATCAATGTCTGATTTTTACTTTGTACAGCAATTGAAGTGATGAACGTGTCATGCCAACTCTTTTGTTAACGCCTAAACTGTCATGCGATTTTCGAATCTCTTTATCAACGAACGCCAGTCATTTTTAATTGGTTTAAGAAGTGAAAAATATACACTGCCAATTCTGGATGCCCATTTCTCTTGAGGATTGCAGAAATACTTCTGCTTTGACATGAATGAAAGGTACTCTGCTCGAGAATCTTACCCAAACAACCGATAATTAAGGTCTGAATTACGTGACAAGTGCTCCGTCCAAAGACAGCAACTTTGCTATTTCTTCCAAGTCGCATGGTTGTGGTATAATCGTTAAATTAAGTAAGAAAATTTGGTCCCCACAAGCCATCTTCTTCTGGTTCAATCCAGAGAAAAACTATATATGATTGAAAGATACTCCAGACATAATTTCTTAGTTGGAAAAAGGATGGCTGCTCCTCCGGCCCATAATTCCGATAATTAATGTTTGAATTCCGTGACAAGGGCTCCGTTCAAAGACGGCAGGGTTGCTGTTTCGCCGGTATAAAGAATTATATTACATTTGTTGCGTAACGCTGGGACTCCGAAGTCAAGCCATCTTTCACTACTTCTCATAACCCAAAAGAATTAAGCATAAGAAAGATTACCTAGCAGTCAAAGGTAAACATAAATTATAGTCTTTCTTCAATAGCCAAATCAATTATCAACATAAGTAAACATTTCCACGGCACGTTCATCTGTGCATGATGTGGTGGTTGGGGCGGTTGGCTTTCGCACCCCAACCACGTTTAAATCCTGTGCGATGCGCGTTGTTGCTGCAGCATTTCGATGTTCACGTATGTGTTTGATGATGACGTAATGTGATGGATGATGATGTATTTTGCTCGCTTCGATGATATTGTATGATGAATCTGCTCGCTTCGACGATATAAGATGTATTATGATTCTTCAACGGGGATTCTCTCCCCCACTGAAAAAAAGAGTATCGAATTTCCAATCTATATTCCATGAATCTGGGCTTTCAAACCCGCTGATTTCTTTTGGGATCTTGATGTGTATCTTTATAATTTTGTTTTGAAATTTCAAAGATAAGCATACCATTATATATATATATATATATATATATATATATATATATATATATATATATATATATATATATATATATCATTTGATTTATGGTTATTGTTATTAGGGAGACAACCATTCATTCTAATAAATAATTATTACTATTATTTAAATTAATTAAAACAATTTTAAATAATGTTATATAATTTAAAAAAATTATTATAATATTTTTTATATTTATTCAATGTAATATTTTATTACATTTATTTAAGCCAAAGTGTATTATTAAATAAGTTGGTAAAATTATATATTAATTTGTTTTTTTAAATTAAAAATTGTTTTATGAATTTTTTAAAATTAAATTTATGTTGTTTAAAATTATTATTTAAATTAATTAAAACAATTTTAAATAATGTTTTATAATTAAAAAAATATATATATTATAATATTTCTTTATATTTATTCAATGTAATATTTTATTATATTTATGTAAGCTAAAGTGTATTATTAAATAAGTTGGGGGCTTTGGATTGATGGTGAATAGGTGAACTGTTAAGGCACTCTTTGCGATAGGTCATTGGTTCAAATCCCTGTGAGTGCTTACCTACCAAAAAAAAATTCAAATCCCTGTCCATTAAAAATATTATTAAATAAGTTGGTAAAATTATATATAAATTTGTTTTTCTTTAATTAAAAATTGTTTTATGAATTTTTTAAAATTAAATTTATGTGGTTTAAAATCAAATTTTGAAAACTAAAAATTATTTATTAAAAAAAGAAGTTAAATTGTTGATTTCTTTTTTTCTAAATTTATTCATTTTTCCATAATTAATATTTTCTTAAAAAAATAGTTTCCATTACTTACTTTCCATGCTTTTATTAACCATAAAACTAGCTCATTTAAAAAACAAAAGAAACAATGTTGCATATTACACTAATTTTTCCTTACTAATTTTTATTATTATTGAATAGACGTTCAATTATTTTCCTCACTAAACCATACTTATATTATATATTTTCACAAATCAATTTTAAATCATCATTCAATATAAAAAATAAAAATTAGCTCATTACTACTATAAAAAGAAAAAAAATAGGAATCTTTTGCACTTACACTTAAGTCTTTGTGTAACTAAATTTTTTATTTAATATACTATACATTGTAATTTTTTATATTAAATATTTTATTACACATGAATTCATTGTCACACAAACATATCAATTTGATTTTTCTAATATAGGAATTCTACCATAAATTATTTATTTTTCCCTGAGGATGTGTATAAATTTAAAATTAAATAAATAATTTGTGACAATAATTAACTTTATATATATATATATATATATATATACATATATACATATATGATATTGTAATTTCTCTTTCTTATTTAGTCTTATAAACTAAAGATTGAATAAAATGTGCACAATCATATTTATTGGGGCTAATGTTTTATCCAAAATTATCTATACAACTATTGATGTTTAGTGTCAATGTTATCAAATTTATTAATTACTTATGTTACATCCCTTCCCTTCATCGTATTTAAATATGTTTCATTATTAAATTTATAAATTTATTAAAACATTCAATAGTTGCTATCAATTGGTGTTTTATTATTAAATTATAAAACACAAATTTATAAATTTGTTTGAACATTCAATAATCAAATTAACTTATTTTTCAATATTTATGTATATCTCTATATAAGTATCTATCTACCATGGTATTTAGTCTATCCGTCTATGTTTTGAACACTCAATGTTAGTAGCCTTTCGACCTTAGTATCTACCATGTTATTTACTCTATTTAAATTTTTATTGTAGTTAGAGTTAGAGTTATATATATAAAAAGCATTTATTATAAATGGAAAATAAAAAATGATTGAGAAATAGAAGTATGATGTTAGGGTGTAATGTGAATCAAGAGTTCTATTAATTGAATTTTGTACTTGGCTCAATAATTCTTCCTGATATGAACTAAATTATAAAAAAATTAATTAATTTTTATTAGCAAAGAATATTTTGAAAATAAAAGAATTAATATAAAATTAGTAAAAATTAAATTTATCATAATAAATATTTTTTTATATAAAAAATATATTTATAAAAAAAAATTAATAAAATTTTAATATTGTATTTATTAAATAAATATTTTGAAAATTTTGAAGGTAATTTCTTTTAATATCTTCACAATAATTTTGTTAATAAATATTTCGTTTAAATAATATTCATATTTTTAAAAAATATGGTTGGATTCAAAACATATTATATGTCTATTTCACTTCAAGACTCCTCTAATCCCTTTTTATATGAGTTTATGCATATAATTAAATTTTTAAGAGGTGGGTTTTCTTAGAATTTCTACACCGGTCAAAAGCAATTTTAGTGATTGGAATGCCCTTTCACATTCAAGAGTCCATTCAAATGTAACTTTCTTTTCTATAGAGAGGTGATCTAGAATGCTATTTTTGAAAATCCATGCTAATGGCGTTAAATACCTAACTTTAGTTGAATTTTTAGGTTTTTTCCAGTCGTTGAAAAGCTCTAATTTTTATTGGATCCACTACTATTATTTTCTCTAATATGATATGCTCCACAAAACCAATTTGATCCCGATAGAAAGAACACTTATTCAGTTTGGTATAAAAGTGATGTTCTCTCAACACTTGCAATACTATCCACAAATGTTGTCATTATTCCTCTTTATGATCTAGAGTAAATAAGGATGGAATATAAGAATGCTATAAAATCCTTTTCCAAAAATTCCCATAAAAATATTATTCATGAAACACGTGAATACAAATAGTGCATTAGATCAACCAAAAGGAAGCACCCAAAACTCTTAGATGTCATACCTAGTTCTAAAAGTTGTGCTCATGATATCCTCTTTCGTATCCTATCTTGATGGCATCCTAATATAAATTTAATCATGGAGGATACATTTTCCCTTCTTAGTTGATCAAATAAATCACCCATGCATGGTAAAGGATACTTGCTCTTAATTGTTGACTTCTTTGTTTGTATGAATTGAAGGCATAACAAATTAATGTTCCATCTTTCTCTTACAAATACTACTAGGGCACCCTAAGAGGACATCCTCGGGCATATATATCCATTTTTCTTTGTTTTTTTCAAGCTACATCTATAACACCTATAGTTCAAGTATGCTCATTCTATAAGGTGTTTTGGATACTAGGGAGGCTCCCGACATTAAGTCAATTCAAAAATCAATATCTCTTTTAATTGGTAGCCCTAGTCTATCACCAAAAGGCTCTTCATACTCCAATACAACATATACTCCTCAATATTGGGCATCTTATCCTTGGTCTCTTATTCCATATGGATAACATAAATCTAACATCCCTGAATGAAAGATTTCTTAATGTCCATGGTTGACATTTCCCTTCATTGTATAAGTCTTAGGATCCCATGTACCTTCCTTCATTGCCCCTCTTCATTGAGATAGAAAAAGGTTTTGTCGTAGTAGTCCAATATAGCATGATGTCTATCTAACCAATCCATGTCTATGTGGTGGTCATACAACCCAAATGGAATAATGCTCAAATCTCTCTTGTATCTACACCATTACTGTTGATCAAGCATTTCTAGACTAACTCATTAATTCTTCATTTTTCTCTTGTAACTAGTTGAACTAAGCCCTTTCGTATTTAAATTTTTCCAAACTAAATATTTCAATAAGGTTGGGATTAATATAAAGATGGACAACCTTGGAATCAATTAATGTTACATTAAAATTATATGATATGTACATCATTTTTTCAATTATCCAAAGATGCATATATTCTAGGCATCCTTTTCCCCACGTCCTCCACTATATCATCTTCTTGTATGTGGTACATAACTTCTGCTTCAGCATATTTATGAATGCACTCCTTGAACATGTTATCTACCTCACATAACCATCATTTAATAGTTGGGCATCTTGGCATTTTTCCCAACATTCCTACTTTATTTGTTAGATAGTTGTGGGTTTTTTTGGTTATTTTATTAAGGGATAGTTTCTAGAGAAGAGGGATTGTATCCCTTATTCCTTTGCTCTAATTTAGGATTCTTCTTCTAATTCTAGGCCCTTTTTTATTTCTAAGGTAATTTTCCTTCCTTTTTGCATCTTATAGGGTCTTACATTCATCAAACTTAATCTTATCACTATAATATCAATGAAACATACTTAAGAACCTATGGATTTTGAATATCTCTCATATTTGAAAAAGTCAACGTATTTCAATAGTTCAAAAAACTTCCTCTCATATTCCTCCATTCTCATAATACCTTGCTTGAGTTTAAAGAATTCTTACTTCTTTGTGTCATAGCAATGCTCAAATAAGGACATCTTCTAAACATAGATCTTTAATTCTTACTGGATTAATTGTTCATCGTCCATGTTCTACACCTAACTGAGGTGTTCCCACCATATAACACATATTTCATTAAATTTGGAATTAAATAATGGATCTAGAATTTCAAAATAACTAAAAAACTCAATTTTGGTGATTTCCTTGTAATAAACATTTTCTAATTTTAATGAAATATGTGTTATATAGACGTGTATCCTTCCAAGTAGTATAGGGATTTTATTGTCCCTATGTTATAGGATTAATTGTGAAATTTGTGTAGGATCCCTATCCCAAATAGCCAAGCTTCTGGTTCCTCAACTTTCTTCTCCTTCACATTAAATGTAGGAGCCTTAATCATTTTGATCTCTCCTTTTAGAGAATTAATTTTATATTTTCCTTTACCAGGCCCAATAGGTGATAGATTCTAACTCCTAGCTACATCAAAGGCTATGCATGATATCTTCCTAGCTTACTTTAGTTCATGATGTTGATATCTATTATAAGCCTTAGATTTCCCGAGCAATTGGTGTCTTCCGATACTCCATGAACTATGGCTTACTTAGATGCATATTTTTTATCAATCGTCTCATGTAATTTGTATATACTTTGAGAAATCTATGCATAAATTAGTTATTATTATTCTTGTGCCTTGAAAAGCGTCGGATCATCAACATTATATATATATATATAGCCTTGGATAATCTTTGGCTTCGTTTCTTTCCTCTTCCAATACCATTTGTGTCTATTTATGTATTATTGGGACTCATCCTTCAGAGCTCCCCACTTTAAGCACCACAAGATCTTGGTGTATCTTCCCTATCTACTTGTATTCCAATTCTAGAATTAGTTCATCATAAAATTGTTAGACAATAGTGGAAGTCTTATTAGATAGAGTTTGCGGGTCCTAAAATTAGCACATTTCTGCATCATTGATAAACACCTTTTTATGTCCCTACTCCTCCATATTCACCACTTTACTATCCCTATCCTCACATCACTCATGATTTTGACACCCAAATATTAAAAGAGCTCTTTGAGTTAAAAACTTTTCATTTTATAATGAAATTTCTTATTGTTAATGACCATATGAATTGGAACAAACTTTTTTCTATAACATTTCTACAATTTATCTTTCTTGTAACCACTATTTGCATATTTGGTAATCATCCTCATTGATTAGCATACCAACACATATATATGGAGAATTCTAACACCTGGGATTTACTTCTAGGTGCCTTGAGATGGTTCCATATTGGTCAGAATAGCACTAGGGTTAAAATCCCATCACAATGCTTGGTCAAAATTTTTCTAGGAATAGGGTAGCCACTAATAAACACAATTGTGGCTCAATGATGAGAATATTCTCATGCATTTCATGGCATGAGAATATCACAAAAATTGGATCTACATTCTATCTTTTACCAAATGTTAACTAAATTTTGATTCCTCCACATCTCCATTTTTCATTTATTGATCATGGAAATTTTGTTAGATTTGAGACATGAAATATTATTTACGTATGGTGTAGATCCATGCCCTTGTCTCCAATATAAAAAGTTAGAATGACTCTTAAAATAGGGGAGTTGATATGGTTCCAAAATACCTTCCTCATATTCTATATAAACATTGTATAATGTAAAGAAGGGAATCAATCACTATTAAAAGGAGTTTAGGTGTTCATAGAAGTAGGATGTTGGATGTGGATTACCATGACCTCCTATATTTAAAATAATTTATATGTAGTGTAAAAGTATTGGATTTTGTTTTTGAGAGTAAGAAATTGGTCATTAAATAGTCAGTTTGTTTATCTCTAATTCGGTCAATGAGTCCGATGTGATGGTTGTATGTTAGTGCATATTACAACTCAAGGATAGAGCATATGAAGGTCCATGGTGACTATATGTAGGCCCTCTTCATGATTTTAATTTGAAATTTCATATCACAATTTGATATAAATTATGTTGTTCTAATTTTTAGTATGTAGAAAAGTACTTATACTATAGTTTTGTTTACATCATAAGTCAATTACGATGGGTCCCTTATTTGGTTTTCATTGCAATTGTTTTCTTTCTTACTTAGATTACTTAAAATGAGATATATTTGTACCTTTGCATTTCCTTCATAGATTATTATTTCAGTTCTCTTGACCTAAGCTATTGAATTATTCACATGATTTCAAATTACAACTATGGATCCCTTACAAAAGTTGGACACTAAAGGTTGAGGAATAAAAGTGCTTCTCAAAGAATCACATTCTATTTGATGCCACTAATACTAAACAAAGAACTAATATCAATGCCTGTAAATTGTTATCATAAACATAATCCCAATGATCCAATAATACCTCTATAATATTTTACTTTTCGTCTAATTGGAATCAAAATTTTAATTGGAAAGTGTACATTTCCCTATAGAAGTTAAACATTCAAAGTTGAAGAATGAAAGTGCTTCTCAAGGAATCATAGAACCAATTGATTCCATTGAGGCCAAAAAATGATTACTATCAATGCCTATAAGGAGTTATTGTAAACATAAGCCCAATGATCCAACAAAATATATGTAGTATTATAATTTCTAGTTTGGTTAGAGTTTATTGCAAGTGTGCTTCTTAAAACATTAATTTTTTTTTCATAGAATAGGAATTATAAATAATATAATCCTCAATATATAGTGTATGCATCTCTTAATCTTAGAAGACCTAGTTTAAAAATTAAAATGTAATAGGATATATATATATAAATCGAATGACATAGTTGTGTGTGTGTGTGTGTGTATATATATATATATATATATATATATATGTATGTATGTATGTATGTATGTATGTATGTATGTATGTATGTATGTATGTATTTTAAGCATCAATCGTCATCTACTCATGCGGGCTATCAGAGATATTATACATTCAAGCCTAAGTAGACCCAACATTACAACTCAGGCTCTCATATCACTCTATAAGATACCCAACCTCAAAGGTGACTTTACGGAAGAGGGTTATCAATTTTTTTCTCATCCTGCAATTATTTTAGATTGAATTCTAAAAATTTATCATTATCTTCTTCCCATCATGAATTTTCCTTTGATACAAATTTTATATCATTCTACACTCTCAACACAAAGATATGGCCTGAGCAATATTTTTACCCATTCATTCCCAATTCATATCCATACAACTGAAACATGCCTGGCCAATGGTATTCTTACCACATGTTACCACAATATTATGCCACATCATTAGACATGTGGTTGATATGTGGTAGTCATCCATCCACCTTTTAGCATCGCAGCACACTACCTCTACAAGATAGTCACAATCGATGTTATGTCATATATGGATATGGGTATTCTAGTGCATATGTGACAATTAATTTGATTACATCATGACTATAAAATTAATAGTGTTTACCCACCTTTACCTTAGTACTAATCTCCTTTTGAGATTGTACAATAAAACATGGAATGCTTAGTAGCTTAGAAGCAGGAAGGTGGGCTTGAAATCCTAACTAATACAAAAACCTAAACTAGTAAGCATAAATTATGCTTAATATGCCCTCACATGAGATATATTTTAGGATGTGGTAAGTCACCACATCCCAAGGACCATGTAGGATTTCTCTCCTCGCTACATTTTCATCTTCATTAAGTCGTTCATTTTGCAAAGAAAATTGTCATCATGGCCATAAGTTTGTTTAATTCCTTTTTTACTTTTGGCCCCAGGGATGGATCTAATTTGTATTGAATTAGATTTGAATATTCCTTCATAGCTATGACATGTTGGATGATCTTTGTATCAAATTTCTTCATGTCACTATAAGTGCAAGAAAAAAAATCATTGTATTCTTTAAATAGTCGAATGAATTTTGACCTATTGATAGGAAGACAACCAATTCCTAAATTAATTTTTCTTCGATAGTTTACAGTCCTCACATTTATGACCTCATATTGTATAGTTGGGATATTGCTTAAAGAGTTAGTTATTCTTCAAAATTTAACTTCTAGGTCCTAAATTTTTTCAATTATATATATTGACTTTGGGATCAAATTTATGTATATGTTTGTTATACTGAAATATGAATTTTGTGTTTCATGACTTTGTACTTCTTCATGAATAATTAAGTTCTTGAAGGTAGCTTCCATTAAGAGAAAGTTAAGAATATGGGAATTGTCATCAAAGACTTAGTAATTTGTAATATTATTTGGAACTATAGGCCTGTAAATCAATTCCACAAAAAAGGAGCTAGTGAAATGTTTTTTTATAAGGAATTAACCTTGAGGAAACATTGGCTAATAAATTAGTATTAGTATTTTGAAAATGAGGAATGGAACAAATATTGAATGCAAATAAACGATTGACCATACCTTATGATGGTATTGTTGTGGCTATTTTGGCACAACAACTAGGAGCTATTGATCCATAGTCTAATGGTCATGACAAGGCTACTAGATCAAAGAGTATATGACCAGAATCAATCAAGCAAAGAAATTCCAACCCATATGATCTAGTTAATTATTCATGCATACTTTTCCCTATCTAGGTTTGAGCTGAAACTTGTAATCCTCACAGATTGGTGACGGATGACGACAATAGATATAGAACCTTCACAAGCACCACAAAACAAGGAGAACAAATGACATTATACAGAGGACCATTAGCTTAAACAAATAAACATGAATATGAACAACTCATCAAAACTTCAAATTTATAGAAAGGTAACATTCACTTTCATTGATCATAAAATGAATAAATACAACAAGTATACCTTCATGCATAGGACCTACTCTACTGATTTCGGCTGAGTCTCCCCCTCTTTCTAGAGAAAATGACCAATGAAAAGATAAACACTCCTTTATGGTATAAAGGAAGAAAAATAACCCTAGCAATTATCTAAGATAACTTACTATAGCTATGGAGTTATGACTCTCTAATTATGACTAGCTTGGCCCTAGAGAATAAACAAATTTATGTAGGTGTAGAGGAAAGCCTAAGGGGATGCATGTAGATGCTTAGGGTGACAAAGTGTGAAGGAATATTATACAATAATATAACCCTAACCAACTCATACACAAGTCGGTCAAGTTGATTTTCTTCGGAAAGTACGCCTCTAGAATTTTTTTTCTTAATCATGAGTTTTTTCTCAATTGTTGTCAATTATAAAATAATTAATATCTTATAATTATAATATTTTGGAAAAATAAGTATGAGAAATTACTCAATTATGTAATTTCACCCTTTCAATATGGGATAAATCTCACGAAAGTAAAATAAAAGGTGAAAGGGGATGCATTCTAGCTAGCAACTAAGATAAGGTGATATTAGGTTTCTCCCACTATAATGGAGTAGCAAATAGGGTTATAACGAATATTTTTTCAATTGACTTCAAATATAATAAATTAAATTATGTATATATTTAACCATTATCTCAGATTCATTGAATACCTTTAACTACTTCACGTTAAGATCCACTACTTTCATGAGTTCGTGGATTGAGGCCTTGTTGGGACATGGAATTAGCATTCTCTTGCATTCATTTTCCTATCTTTTGTTTACCCTTTTTACTCTCAAGACCATAATTTATCACTAGAATGACCACTACCTAAGTATGTCTCTTTTTATATGTCATCCTTATGATCCAATCCTGGTTGTAATTTGGCATAAGAACTATATTTTTAACCTATTTTTATCATAAATCTCACAAATGGGCTATTTCAGGATGTGTGGTCTATTCAGAAGTTGTTATAGGATTACATGTTTCAGTATTTCCTCACCATGGGTGGGACAAGGACTCGCTGGACATTGTTGATACATGCACAACTTATTTTGGACGTGATAATCTCCTTTAATTAGCCATGAAGACCAATTTGGAAAAGTATGTGGTCAAATTTAGTTCAAACGCCAAAGGCGATATTCATGGCAACATAGTTGAAGCAGTTAGGATTTTCCATAGATGAATTATTATATATTGGAAAAGTCGTTACAACTTTTTCCCAACCATGGAAATTGTTATCAAGTTGTTGATATGTATTCTCAATTTAGATCACATGATAATCAAGAGATTCTCATGATGATCTTATCTTTGTAATCTGAAATTACAAAAAGGTGTGTGGGTGTTATACACCTATGCCAACAAGAAGGAGTGACCCAGACCGAGGCTATTTAATAGCCCAAGCCATTTAGATTAGTCACCCCTAACGCATTTATAAGCTCTTTTAGCTCAGGATCCTTTCTTCTAATAGAGGATTGAATCCTCGAAAGTGATTCCTAATCTAATCTAAACTAAACTATGATTGTTCTATTATCCTACACTAAACTATAATTAAACAACAAACTAAAATCTTATTGCGAGTTAAAATACAAAAGTAAATTCAAATAGATTACGAACATAAGGTTGAGAGCCTAAATGCAATATAAGAAATACTTCTAATTTATAGATTGCATTTAGAAATTAGAATTAAAATATAATACAAAATCTAAACATGACCATATTATAATACAACATGTACAATTATATTACAAGAAACAACAAAGACGAGATCATCATAATAAAATTGGTTCTAGATAAGAATGATATATAAACAAGGGGAGCTGCGACGCAGCGAGTCCCTGCGTGAAGTTGAGCCTGTCTATTACGCAGAGGAAAACACATATCAATATATAGTCAATGGCATAAAACAATGAACTGAGTTTTTAAGAAGCAAGTTGAGCCTGTCTATTACGCACTACAAAGTAGAGGAAAACACATATCAATATATAGTCAATGGCATAAAACAATGAACTGAGTTTTTAAGAAGCAAAATGCAGCTTCTGTATACAGCATCGTTGAAATCAGAGATAGCAAATTTATAAGTTCAGTTATGCCACACTTGCACCAAGTGATGCTACTGCTAAGAAATTTTATACTGTGCATCCGAAAGTGAAACTTTTAGAGTATTGGAAGGAACTGAGTTTTTAAGAAGAAAAATGCAGCTTCTGTATACCAGAAGTGTCACCCATTAACAAAAGCATCGTTGAAATCAGAGATAGCAAATTGACATTGATTTTTGCTGCATCGAGTTGCTTTCCTAAGAGCAAAAGGTAGGCAAAAGCCTTAAAATAATCCCTGCGTGAAGTTGAGCCTGTCTATTACGCAGAGGAAAACACATATCAATATATAGTCAATGGCATAAAACAATGAACTGAGTTTTTAAGAAGCAAGTTGAGCCTGTCTATTACGCACTACAAAGTAGAGGAAAACACATATCAATATATAGTCAATGGCATAAAACAATGAACTGAGTTTTTAAGAAGCAAAATGCAGCTTCTGTATACAGCATCGTTGAAATCAGAGATAGCAAATTTATAAGTTCAGTTATGCCACACTTGCACCAAGTGATGCTACTGCTAAGAAATTTTATACTGTGCATCCGAAAGTGAAACTTTTAGAGTATTGGAAGGAACTGAGTTTTTAAGAAGAAAAATGCAGCTTCTGTATACCAGAAGTGTCACCCATTAACAAAAGCATCGTTGAAATCAGAGATAGCAAATTGACATTGATTTTTGCTGCATCGAGTTGCTTTCCTAAGAGCAAAAGGTAGGCAAAAGCCTTAATGACAAAACTATTACACACTGCAGTCGATCTGATTCAAGTTCTTATCTAACTTATGAAGTTATTAGGACACGGACATTGACTGTAGGCCGAGAGATACATGCTGTCTGCAGTTGAGCAGAGCCGGTGATGGCGTACCCAAATGCATATTTGAAGCATCCGTTGTACACCTGTATCAGAGATATAAATCATACATGGTAAGCATTCTTTGGACATGGGATGTCGTAGGCTTCAGTTTTTAAGAAGTGGTAGTAAGAGCTAAGAGCAAATTTAAACTTGCTAACATTTGACAATTAGATCATAACCCAAAGCCATGACAAATGAATATATTGTTTCAGTGATAGCAAACTGACATTGATTTTTGCTGCATCGAGTTGCTTTTCTTTGTTTTTCAGATTAATTCACAACAGGGCTTAATAAAAATAGCTAAGAGCAAAAGGTAGGCAAAGCCTTAATGACAAAACTATTTCACATTGCAGTCGAGCAGAGACGATAGACGCATAAAAAATGCGAGGTGCAGCGCCATGGCGGACCGAAATGCATATTTGAAGCCTGCGTTGTACACCTGTAACAGAGAAGGAAGCGGGGAAATAAGACAATGCGTAAGATAATGCAAAAGAGATTCTAACTCACAAATGAATATATTGTTTCAGTGATAGCAAACTGACATTGATTTTTGCTGCATCGAGTTGCTTTTCTTTGTTTTTCAGATTAATTCACAACACGGCTTAATAAAAAGAGCTAAGAGCAAAAGGTAGGCAAAGCCTTAATGACAAAACTATTTCACATTGCAGTCGAGCAGAGACGATAGACGCATAAAAAATGCGAGGTGCAACGCCATGGCGGACCCAAATGCATATTTGAAGCCTGCGTTGTACATCTGTAATAGAGAAGGAAGCGGGGAAATAAGACAATGCGTAAGATAATGCAAAAGAGATGTTAATTTTTTTTTGGTTTCTTTTTTCTTTGTCTTTCGACTTTTGCGATGTCAATAATCAGAAGAGTCATGAGAATAAGTGCTAAGAGAAACAATGCTGTGAGTTCAGTAAGTTGGCCTATGCTAATGGATTCCATGTTATGTGAAGCGGGGAGGTGTATGTGAATATCCAGGTGCAGAGGAGGCCAATTTATACAAAAGTTCAATGTGTTTGTAAGGTGGTTTTAAGTGTGAATGGAGCTAAAATACTTGAGGTGCAATGAAGTGGTCGATAAGACATGGGGAGCGAATGGCATGTGGAATGATGTATTTGGCGGCAGAAGTGATGTATCTGACATCGGGCAATCTTGATGGTAGATTGGTATCTAAGTGCAGAAATAATCTTGAAGATCAGATTGGATGAGGCCAGTATTTAATGATGGGCATATCGATCTGACATGGGGAGCATCTATGTCAATATCTAAGTGCAGAAATAATCTTGAAGATCAGATTGGATCAGGCCAGTATTTAATGATGGGCATATCGATCTGACATGGGGAGCAAATGGCATATGGAATGATGGATGTGGCGGCAGTAGTAAATGCGAAATTAGGTGCCCAGGGTAGCTTAGAAAGGCTTCTTGTTCCAACAATGTGATTTCATCGCAAAATGCTACATAGCACACTTGAATTTCATCCACTTAAATCAGAACTACTCTGATTTAATAGCAAATCAGAATAACTTGAGAGTTATAAATACAAACCTTTTTTAATGATGTTTGTAACATGCCAATAGGTTGGTAAAGATCATCTCCTCCACCAAATGTGCAGGTTGACACAACAGCTTTACAATTGTTCATAAATCTTTTATCTTCAAGATCAATATCAAAGCCTCCACGTTCACTATAGAAACCACAGTGTACAGTTGTTGTCTCCTGTACCTAAACAGAAAACCAGTCCACAAAATTTAAATACAAGTGTTGAGATTAGGCACCGCAAAAAAATTGTAAGTGTATTTAGTTATGCATATGACAAACCATGTAACAGTTTAGAACATCAGACTCACAATCAGTTAAAGTGTCATGCATCCAGCCAAGCATACGGAACAAATTGTTCACGTAACATACTGTTGAATCAAAAGCAATATTTGGCCAAAGTTCAAACATTTGGGCCCCCACAAAAATCTCAGAAATATCTGGTATCTGGAGGCAGCTTATAACCTTGAAACTTTCTTGTCTCTCTTGGAACAGCATAGAGCACACTTCTAACAGGACTATCACTGGCCTGTTCTTACCAAACAAATTGCCATGTGCACGATACAATAATAGCAAGTTGAGAAGCAGGGTAGCTTCAGGATTATTTAATCAAGTACAATCATGATAATAAATGTGTGTGGAAACAGAGCAGTGAGACTCCTACGTATTTCTATGGTTGAGCTGTTGACATTCTCTCTGTCCCTGGATGAAGTTGGTGTACTTCTTGAACAAGCTTGGAGTAATTGAGAATGTTTCCCTTGGTTAATGGAAGTGTTGGTGCTGTAGCAGCTATGGGCCTGGATTGCTCCCTTGTTCATGGGGTTTGATCTGGAAGCCATAGAGTTGGCAGGGGATATTGGCTTCGTAAGCATCAAAGCCTGGATTGCTCCCTTGGTCATGGGTTTTGTTGAAGAGATCACTATAGATCCACTGTCCTCCTATAATATCAAAAAAAATAAAACCAGAATATAGAAGAAATACAATAATTTTACCATTCAGTCTCTGATCACTGAAAGGCAGATTGCGAACAACAATGACACGGCAGTCCCATTGACTTACTTTAGCGGTCATTTGTTGGACATGAATAAAATTATCTTATGTTGGATGGAGAAATGGTATATGAACATCCTTATTCTCATCTATATTAAGTGGTGTTATAAATCTGCTTGTTTGATAACTGGATTAGCGTTTGTTGAAGAGATCAAAATAGATCCATTGTCCTCTTATGATCTCAACAAGATTAAACCCCGAATATGGAATAAATACAAAAATTTTAACAGCAAACCTTGTGACTGACCTTTGGAATTTTACCATTCAGTCTCTCACCAAGTTTCTTTCCTTCTGCTTCTTGTTCCAACAATGTGATTTCATCCCAAAATGCTACATAGCACACCTGAATTTCATCCACTTAAATCAGAACTACTCTGATTTAATAGCAAATCAGAATAACTTGAGAGTTATAAATGTTGACACAACAGCTTTAAAATTGTTCATAAATCTTTTATCTTCAAGATCAATATCAAAGCCTCCACGTTCACTATAGAAACCACAGTGTACAGTTATTGTCTCCTGTACCTAAACAGAAAACCAGTCCACAAAATTTAAATACAAGTGTTGAGATTAGGCACCGCAGACACAGGGTAATTCTGAAAAGCAGTTTCTACATGTCTAGTTCATTGAGAGATGACATCTGATAAGGTGGAGTTAAAATCTGATTGACTGTAAGAAATAGTGATGAAAGTATTTTTGTGCTTTCAGATTCTGAATTGTGACATTTTTAAACTCAGTTTCTTCCCTGTAACAATGTGTGACCATAACTGCCCTTCGATGCCAAGAAGAGGCTCACGAACATGAAATTGGATTTAATTGTTGCAATTCCAATACTGGAGGAATGGATTAAGCGTATAACCAATTGATTGAACACTGCTGTGAAACTATTGGGTGTTAAATAAAAGATACATTCATTTCATCTATTCACAATGATGCTAATTGCACTATTTATGCTCAGTGAGCAGTTAAGGTGCAATCATAGAGTTGACACCTCGGAATTAGTCATCTTCATTCATGCTAGTGTGGAATTGTGGATTGTGAGGTCAAAGTATGACGGGTCACCTTATTTACGTTTTGGAACCATTTGTTGTTGTCACAAATTCTGTTGAGGGAAGGGCTCTGTGTTGTTTTTGTTTTTGCTTTGAGATAAAAATGGATGTTTTCCCATTTTGTTTTCTCTGTGAACTAAAGCTCTTCTATTTTATAACCATATTTGGTGATTTCATTCATAAAGTGTAGTTGGAACTTCAAGTCGGAAACCTGTTAATAAAGAGAAAAACCTTTGTTGTACATTATTTGATGTTGACTAGCTTTATTAGCCTACCATTCGAAAGCCTGTTAATAAAGAGCAAAACCTTTGTTGTACATTATTTGATGTTGACTAGCTTTATTAGCCTACCATTCGAAAGCACTCTCCTACAGGCATGACAATATCGAATTAAGGGTTGTATCTTTGTTAAGCCTGAAGTTGGGTAAGGTATACTGGCCTTAACGATAATTAACCTTCCAACACTATTTGATTCATACAATTCTAGCTTGCCAAGTTGATTTGTAATGAATATGCCATCCTGTAGGAAGATTGCCAAGCTCTTCTTTAACATTAGCCATATTGAAGTTACCATAAAGATTCCATGAAATAGAAGCAAATTTTAGGCTAATTCCAAGTTTATCTTTCACTAGTAGTGTTGAGGGATAAATGTTGGGTGACTATTAACTTCATTATCAAAACTCAAAGTAGTTCGTGAGTTTCTGTATTATGAAGAATGATCTCTGCTTTTAAAACGGAGTATGGCCATCAGTAAGATACAGAACATGTGTATATGTGTCACATGAACAATTCTGGCATTACCACAATAATCTATGAAATGTTGAAACGAAGCTGCCATGGCATTTATTTCTGTTTGCTAGGACCAAGTTTGGCCATAGGAGGAATTCTTGTACCCTCACAAGTTCGTTGTAACCTTATTAGGGTTTGGGCAGGGGTGTAGCATTAGTAACTTGTAATAAAACAACAGATCCCTATTGTACAGTCACATCACTGCTTATGAGTTATGCTCAAATGATGTATGGGAAAAGAGAATTTTGGTTGCACCTGCACCCCATTGTGGGATATGTGGCATAAAAATCCTAACAGTATGTATTTCATCAATAATAAATTTTGGGAAATGTTGTAGTTGTTGATTGATAGACAAGAGTATGGCCATCAGTAAGAGACAGAACATGTGTATATGTGTCACATGAACAATTCTGGCATTACCACAACAATCTATGAAATGTTGAAATGAAGCTAACCCTTTGCAACCCTACTGTAAGGCAATGGCATTTATTTCTGTTTGCTAGGACCAACTTTGGCCATAGGAGGAATTCTTGTACCCTCACAAGTTCGTTGTAACCTTATTAGGGTTTGGGCAGAGGTGTAGCATTAGTAACTTGTAATAAAACAACAGATCCCTATTGTACAGTCACATCACTGCTTATGAGTTATGCTCAAATGATGTATGGGAAAAGAGAATTTTGGTTGCACCTGCACCCCATTGTGGGATATGTGGCATAAAAATCCTAACAGTATGTATTTCATCAATAATAAATTTTGGGAAATGTTGTAGTTGTTGATTGATAGACAAGTCTAGATACATAGCACAAGCATCTGCAAATGTTAAAAGTCTTTGATCCACAAGCCACCATTGACAGTTGTGCACCATTTGAGGTATGTTGGACCTGGCAGTTGAAATGAAGCTAACCCTTTGCAACCCTACTGTACACCTTCAGATCAGGTTTAAAGGATAGCTCTGGATTGATTTCGGTCAATAGGAATGCTACAGTTTTGTCACTACCCTGGACAGCAGATGAAAAAACACAAAATGCAAAACATGCATAGACTGACATTCGAACTAAAAATTGCAACAGCTTCGCTATTCACTTACAGAGAAACGTAAGTTATCCCGGTTGAATTGTGACAATTTCGTTAGTCATGACTAGTTTTATGCCAGGTAACACACACCTACAATCCAAGCCACAAGAAACAATTTTTTGGGCATTTGTCACTACCCTGGACAGCAGATGAAAAAACACAAAATGCAAAACATGCAAAAGGCTTGGACTTGGACACAAGTCACTGCAAGAGATTTGCAATCCCTAGAACTCTCTGCCAACAAAAGATTTTCCGGTAAACTCCAGCCTCAGCCATTCTTGTAACTACATAGCTACTAACAAAGACCAAAAGCAAAATGCCTGGAAATAAGACACTACACGAGATTTGCAATCAATAGAACTCTCCTACAAAGAAGAAGGCTATTGGACAGAGGGGCAGGTGCATGCATGTTCATATAGAAAGATATAACTACTTCAGTTTTGCTACAGAAAAACTAGAGTTCCACAGCAATGGCATATGCATTTTCTTTATAATTTGTCTAGCACATGAAGTTAAGAAGTCGAAATAACATAGAATTTGAAAAACAATAATGGGAATATTCTAAATGAAACTCCCTGACTCTCCAATACAGATAAATGTCTATTTTATTTTATTTGTCTAGTACCATTCAAGCAAAATCTATTCACGTGTGGTTTCAGATCGGATAGTCAATATGTGTCTCAACTTTTTAACACAGCACGAATAACAGTCAGATGAACGATAATATTTTAAGTACCTAATCAGTGGGTCTGTCCAGAGCAAGGGAACCTGACATGCCTGGCACCAGGCTAGAACCAGTGAGAATATCTCTAACAATGCCGCTTATATTGAGATCAAGAAGTGCCTTGGCAGCTAAAGCAGATCCACCAGCAAATTTAGATAGAATCCTAATCAAACCCTGCAAGCCAATTGATAATATGAGACCATGCAATAAGTTATAACAGAACCTTCCAATTTTTTTAACAAATAAGTCACTTATGTTGATACCGTATATGTGGATGTACTAAGAGATGACTGGCCACTTCCAGAAGTACCGACAGATATAAGTCTTGCTGCTTGTGTAACCAAGCCATGATTACAGAGTTCATCTAATTTCTCAGAAGAAGAGGCAAAAGATTCTACAACCCGAGTCAAACAAATACATGCATCTTCGACCACCTGCGTAACAAATATTTATCATTGGCCAGAGGAGGAAATGTACTTCAAGGTAAACATTCAAAGGATCAATAAAAATTGAACACAGAACACAAACAAATATCTTTATAAACGCACTCCTACGTTAAATATGAAAGGAGAATATGCAAAAAATAGATTACCTTTGAGTCATGAAATTGAAGAAGATTTGTCAATATTGGCACAGCATCCATTACAAATTCCGCTGCATCAGATGGAATCTTCTTGCAAATGTTTGCAGCAGTGGACAATGCTACCCTCTAGTGCCAGTGAGAATATCTCTAACAATGCCGCTTATATTGAGATCAAGAAGTGCCTTGGCAGCTAAAGCAGATCCACCAGCAAATTTAGATAGAATCCTAATCAAACCCTGCAAGCCAATTGATAATATGAGACCATGCAATAAGTTATAACAGAACCTTCCAATTTTTTTAACAAATAAGTCACTTATGTTGATACCGTATATGTGGATGTACTAAGAGATGACTGGCCACTTCCAGAAGTACCGACAGATATAAGTCTTGCTGCTTGTGTAACCAAGCCATGATTACAGAGTTCATCTAATTTCTCAGAAGAAGAGGCAAAAGATTCTACAACCCGAGTCAAACAAATACATGCATCTTCGACCACCTGCGTAACAAATATTTATCATTGGCCAGAGGAGGAAATGTACTTCAAGGTAAACATTCAAAGGATCAATAAAAATTGAACACAGAACACAAACAAATATCTTTATAAACGCACTCCTACGTTAAATATGAAAGGAGAATATGCAAAAAATAGATTACCTTTGAGTCATGAAATTGAAGAAGATTTGTCAATATTGGCACAGCATCCATTACAAATTCCGCTGCATCAGATGGAATCTTCTGGCAAATGTTTGCAGCAGTGGACAATGCTACCCTCTAGTGCATTCCAAGAGCAGACTCAAACATAAGATTAAATTTTCCTATATAAACAAAAGCTAATGAAATACAACTTTTGCAACTGTACGTGAACACCGCTGGAGAAAAATTCCAGATAAGATAGCACTGCCATTAGAGCACCAGCACGAAGGCATCATCCCTCTTACAATCCCCCTGCATCAGATGGAATCTTCTTGCAAATGTTTGCAGCAGTGGACAATGCTACCCTCTAGTGCATTCCAAGAGCAGACTCAAACATAAGATTAAATTTTCCTATATAAACAAAAGCTAATGAAATACAACTTTTGTGACTGTACGTGAACACCGCTGGAGAAAAATTCCAGATAAGATAGCACTGCCATTAGAGCACCAGCACGAAGGCATCATCCCTCTTACAATCCCCCTTAGCAAACCCTGAAAATATACTTACATGTATCTCAATATTATGGCCGGATCCTCCTCCGCTTGTCCGCCCCTTCACAGATTCATAACATGCCAACAAAAGTAAGCTCTCAACTGTACCAGCTCTCAACTAAGAAACGACAATGCAACATCAAATTTCAAATTTAAATAAAAATAAGAAAATCAATCGATGTCAATAAAAATAAAAATGAAAGTCGAAACTTTTATCCACCTTGTGGGCCCTACATGACGGCCATGTGCCTAACACCTATCTCCCTAGCATAACACATGCAAGCTATACAGCAGGCCACCTAAGGTCGCATCAGGTTAACAGCTGTGATCAGGGAGATTGAACCCTGAAACCCGGGCACTGTAGCTGGTGGAATACTACTACTCAAGTCCATCCTCTTCCTGGATTGAAGAAACCCACAAACGCATATTTGAAAAATCGATGGTTGCAGACCTAGACCTAGAGTGGAATCCTTTTCCATTGGAGGATGATTTCTTTGCCATCAGAAAGAAATGGCTCTGCGATTTCAATTCGAATGTGAAGGAGCCCTTCATTTATCGCATCAGAACTCTAGTTTATTGTAATAATGGCTTGTATCCCTTTAGCAAATCGTTGTCTTAAGGAGGGCTAGGTTACCGGAAGGTCGGATGCTCGGACCAGAGAACTCTCTTTCTATCTTGTATTCTTCTATGTCTTTTTCGTCATATCTGTGGAAGGGCTTTCAAGGCCATTTCAGAGGCAGTTACGAAGCATGGAGTACCATAGTTCCTCTATGGCAGAATTGGGGCATTAGTTTGAGGAAGAGCATGTTAAAATGAATAGGCTATTGGAAAAACAAAGGAGCTTCGCAGAGGAGGAGCGAAAGGCATATAAATTGCTCAGAGAACTCTCTTTCTATCTTGTATTCTTCTATGTCTTTTTGGTCATATCTGTGGAAGGGCTTTCAAGGCCATTTCAGAGGTAGTTACGAAGCATGTAGTACCATAGTTCCTCTATGGCAGAATTGGGGCATTAGTTTGAGGAAGAGCATGTTAAAATGAATAGGCTATTGGAAAAACAAAGGAGCTTCGCAGAGGAGGAGCGAAAGGCATATAAATTGCTCATGGATATAAACATGAATTACTGTAGAGTAAAATGTTGTTGAGTTCAGAAAACTACCCAAAGAGTTGCGTAATTAATTAAAGAGTTTGGAAGAACTCTGGCTTCCTCAAATCTCAGAGTACAGAGTATCATGAAAAATCGTATTATGATGTTTTAGAATTTTTTTCATGTGGATTTCAAAACTTCAATCTCTATAGGTATTGAAAATGCATCGTTCTTTAAATTGGAAGCAGTTTCTAAAAGGATTTTCAAAGATTCAATATTCAAGAGTATTGAGGATGGATTATTTTCCAATTTCGTAGCAATTGATAAATAATTTGGTAGTATTAAATTCTCTACAAGAACTCAATTTTTGAGGGTTGCACATATGGAAGTGCTCATGATACATGTATCAATTAGCAATTTAGCTCTAGACCAACCTATGTACAAATGTATCTAACTTACAGCAGTGCAGCGAAGACTCGGTGAGTACTGGAGAATTCTTCAGAGAAGATCTATCGCCTTTGCAGGTGCTCTCTTTTCTCTCCGTTTAGCATGGGACTCTGTTCGCCTCTGAGGGTTCATGATCTGGCTGACGGTGCAACCTGCAAATTCCTTGCTTTGTGTAGTCGTCGTGTGCCTTTTCTGCCGTCTCTACTGAGGAAAACCAAACCCTTAAACCCTCAAAATGAAGCCCGTAGGTGACTGGAAGGGTTTTCTCTGATTCAGAGCACGCCCAAAACAATCCATCATTTGCTAATCCATTCCTTCCGCCTTTCCTGAGTTCTTTCGGGAGTTGAATGTGGCCTTTCATGCATTTCCTAGAAGAGGTCCAAATGTATGCTCCTTGCTTTGTGTAGTCGTCGTGTGCCTTTTCTGCCGTCTCTACTGAGGAAAACCAAACCCTTAAACCCTCGAAATGAAGCCCGTAGGTGACTGGAAGGGTTTTCTCTGGTTCAGAGCACGCCCAAAACAATCCATCATTTGCTAATCCATTCCTTCCGCCTTTCCTGAGTTCTTTCGGGAGTTGAATGTGGCCTTTCATGCATTTCCTAGAAGAGGTCCAAATGTATGCTCTTATTCCAGCCACCATAATGTACAAGACCAGGCTCTGGTTACATGCAAGGTTTTCGTGGGTTACTCTATCAAGATCGACTAGTGTGTCGGCGCCCAACTCAGCTTCAAAGCTCTGATGAACCCTAGCTCCACAAGCCATCCTCGTTCCTCCTTCCCGATGTGAGTGAAACTCGAGACCTTTGTGAGCGAAGTCGAGTGGTTGAAAAAGATTTGCAGAAGCATATGGCGAGAACCTCATTACCCACCCGTCAATACCAGCACACCGATGCGATGCAGCACAACACCTGTTAACCCTGCGACCTTAGGATATAGTTTACGAAATCGGGATATAGTTTAGGAAATAACGAAACCTGTAAGGAAGTAATGCTAGCATTAAGGCTAACAGTTAACGGTCAGGCACACTGAAATTAGCGATAACTTGCAAATTAACCTAAGTTCGGGCCTCTTCCGCCTCGGGAAGAGGCCAAATAAGATGGCGAAGGATGGCTAACAGTTAACGGCTTTAGAAACTTAGGACATCCGCGCTCTAACCACCGTATAACAGAAAACAAAGGGGTCAACTAATGCTAAGTCGGGGTCCCTGTGATTACTATAGTCCCTGCCGGATGCCAGATGGCAGGGACTAATAAACACATAAAAATATTTAAAGGAATAAAATAGGTTGTTATTTCTACTTGCAACCATCTATTAAATAATTCTCAACGTGAATAAAGAATGAGCCAATAATTATAAACATAAAAGTTATTTGCTTTCATTAATAAGCATAGCATAACAATACTTATTTAAACATTTCACATTCAAAATTCATATAGAAAATTGACTAATAAATAATGTATATTACTGGTCCAAGATAAATAAATAGAATAAAAACTATAATTAATTCTTTATCATATTCATATACTTCTAATCTCCTCCTTTATTGATACAACCAATAAACCATTCGAAAGAAAAGATGATATAATGATGAGATTATGAAGTTATGATGTAATATGAATCAAGATTTTTATTGAAATTTTGTACTTGGTTTTGAAACTTTTCCCTTTGCATATGTAGTATATTATAAAAAATTAACTAATTTATATAGAGATAATATTTTGAAAATTATAAATTTAATAAAAAATTAGTAAAAATTAAATTTATCATCAAAATATTATTGTAAATTATTTTTTAGACAAAAAAATATATATTACTATAATTTAAAAAAAATAATAATACTTTAATATTGTAAAAAATATACTTGTATAAATTAAAAAAAAAAAATAATAATATTTTAATATTGTATTTAATGAAGTGGTTATTTAGAAAAGTTTGATAGTATTTCCTTTTTAATATCCTCGCATTAATTTGTTTAATAAATGTTTCCCTTTAATAATGCTCATAAGTTTAAAAAATATGGTTATGTTATTAAATCTATGTTTGTGATTCAAAACATACTATATGTCCATTTCAGTTGAACTCTTCTCTAACTCCTTCTTATATGTGTTTATATATACAACTAAATTTTCAAGGGTTGATTTATTTGTAGAATTGGTGCACTAGTGAGAAGAAATTTCATTAACTGGAATACCCTTTCACATTCAAGATTTCATACAAATTTAACCTTTATTTATATAGAGAGGTGTTCTAGTGTGCTATCCTTGAAAATCCTTGCTAATCCCATTAAATACCTAACTTCGGCCACATTTTTGGGTGTTGGTCATTCGTTGATAGCTTTAATCTTTAGTGGATCCACAACTATTCCTTTCTCTAATATGATATGCTCCAGAGAATCAATTTGATCCTAATAGGAAAAGTATTTAGTTTTCTATAAAACTAACGCTCGCTCGATACTTGCAATACCATACCCAAATGTTGCAATCATTCATCTTATTTTGATCAATGGTCAAAACAGATATCATATAAGAACACTATATAAACCTTTTCCAAAAATTCTGTAAAATATTGTTCATCAAACACATGAATACATCTAGTGCCTTAGATAAGCTAAAAGTTAGCACCCAAAACTCATAGTTTTCATACCTAGTTCTAAAAGTTGTTTTGACAATATATTCTTATATATCCTAGCTTGATGGCACCCTAATATCAAGTCAATCATGAAGGATACCTTTTCCCCTCTTAGTTGATCAAATAAATCATCCATAAAGGGTAAAGGATATTTGTTCTTGATTACCTGAAGATTTCTGTGGTGGGAATGTTGAGTATCTTTAGTGTTCAGAATTAGTTTCATGTTGACACAAAAATGGCTACTATGGAACTAATTCCGAACACTAAAGATACTCGATATTTGTTCTTACTTTTTAGCATGTTTAGTTGTATGAATTAAATGCATAACCTTAATGTTCCATCTTTCTCTTACAAAAATAGTACTATGACACCCAAAGAGGTCGCACTTTATCATGTATATACCTTTTTAATATTTCTTCAAGCTTCATTTATAACACCTTAAGTTCATGTATGCTCACTCTATAAGTTGTTTTGGAGACTAGGGTGGCTCCTCCCATTAATTCAATTCAAAAATCCATATCCCTTTTAAGTGGTAGCCCTAATGTATCACCAAAAGCCTTTTCATTCTCCAATACAACATACTCTTCGATATTGGGCATCTTATCCTTACTCTCTTATTCCATATGGATAGCACAATTCTAGAGTCCATTAATAAAAAATTCCTAATGTTCATAGTTGATCTTTCCCTTTATGGGATAGGTATCAAGATCTCATGTAACTTCCTTCATTTACCCTTTTCATTGAGACAGAAAAAGGCTTTGTCCTTGTTACACGCCATTTTTTCACCATTGGAAAATGACCCCAAATCTATATCCTCACTATTCAAAGAACCCTTCTTGGTAATCCCCTACAAAGTCAGAAGAAAAACCATTATGAATATCCAAATAATCTTGGATTACATTGCTTTAAAAACCTAATTTTATGCAGAGTCACATCTTTCCTAGACACATGAAAGTGTGACACCGCAAGTTCATTCATGGACACTTGTGTAGTGTGTCACATTGTTCTCCATTATAGAGTGTGACACCCTTCCAACATGGGTAAAAATAAAAAAGTAAATTCTAGAAACTTTTTTGGGAATCTTCCCTCAACCAACTAAACCTTGAGCTCCTACCTCTTCAGACCTCATCCCAGGAATGATGGATCTCATCCCCCTTATCATGGAACCAATCCCCGTCTAATTATCAATCTCATTCCTTAGAAGATGGTTCTCCAACCTACTCCCCTGTCCTATAAATACAATGTAGACTAAATGAGTAGGGGTTGGATTTTGGAAGTACACTTATGCTTTCAAATTGAAGAGTGAAGGCTTGTCATTGCAAGAGGAAGGATTAGATATTTCTTGGAAGAGATCTTATGACATCAAAGCCAAAATCGTTTTCTACATCTAAAATTGAAGCATAACCTTAAGTCATCGAATAAAAGAAAATTTGTGAGAAAGTCATTCAAGACAAAAGTAAATTGTAAAAATATCATACTCAAAATTGAGTAAGGAGGTATAATTATTCATCAAAAATAAATAAATTGTAATCACACTTCAAGGGTTCATGATTGGTAGTAATTGACATTATAAAGCAACTTAAAATAAAAAAAAAGGCGGGACACATAAGTATACAAATCAAACAAGTAAATAGAAGCAAGTGTAATAAGTGAGTGTTAGAATAATGGATAAAGAATCAAAGCACTTAAAAAATGCTTCTCACTAAGGATTTGCAAGAGTACAACTATGAATTGGAAAATCAAATTAAAGCACTTCAGTGGAACTTAAATCATAAAAAAGATATAGTGTTGATACATTTTAGTGAGAAAATGATCTTCCATGTGAACTAGATATGAAGGATCCATCAATTGATGGAATCGAAATAATATTAGGAGAAAAGTAAGATCAAATTTACAAAATTCTTGATGCAACATCTATGCTAAGGTAAATGTATTTTGTGACATAGAGTATATCATAATAAAATATAATGTAGTTTGTGTTATAGATGAACTCATCCAGAATGTTGATGTAAGTTTTGATACATAAGAATTAATAGAGAAGATTTATGCAACAAATGACATAGAGTATCTTATCCAAAAGTTTGACACAACAAGTGATACAAAAAAATTTATGCAAAAAACTTTGTGCAACTTGTGACACAAAAGACATGATAGAGGTGGTTGATTTTCACTATGATACAGATTATTTGATGGATATGAAATCATACAGTGAATTAATTGAACATAAGCCACAAGAAGTAGTAAGTAATGTTAACAAAAGCAACAATAAAAGTGAATTTGAAGAAGTAAAAGAAAAAAATCGTGATTTTTTCACTGTGCTTGTTACACCTTGAAAAATGATATCATTTATAAGAAATCAACATGGTGTCAAATATGACAAAGAAAATTACATGCATATTTCGTATTACTCCAAACTAGTTCAACTTATAAGCATAAGATTTCTTGAATATGTCTAGAATCTTCAAAATAAATGACCACATTCTCAAAGATTTGGTCACATCGAGATTCAATGTTTTGATTTAGATACTTGTCTTGATTGTGGGAGGACAAATAACCTATCAAAAAAATTTTGAATGCAAAAGTAGATTAAGAAAACAATTTCTTATGGATGGATAAATTTTTAAAGATGGAATCTATAGGTAAAAAAGTTTCATAATACTTACCACCTAGTATTATAAGAAAATAAGGATATAAAAAAATGAGAAAATGAAAAATGATGAATTATTAAGCAATTGTTCTAGATGATTCTAGGCATAACCTAGATATAACTATATATGTTTTGTGGAGTCAAAAATGGTACTCTCCACACCTTAAGAGGGAGAGAACAATAATAAAAACAAACTCTCTTAAGGGAGGAAGTAAATTATTGAGGTGAAGATGGGTTCGGGTAATCCAAAAATCATCACATAGTTCAAATCAAATTTGTTAGTGGCCATAAAAATTTTCCACATTATTCAAGTAAAAATAGTCAGTGATAAATGAGAAATTACCACATATACTATAATTGAATTGGTTAATGGTCGTACAAAACACCACATTGTTCAAGTAAAAATGGTTAATAGTAAACTAGAAACCACCAATCCCAATGTAAGATGGTTAGTAGTCGACAAAAAAATAACCACCAAATTAAGTGAAGATGGTTATTGGTCGATTAGGAAAACAACTAACTAAAGTGAAGATGGTTAGTCATCAAGTAACAAAACCACCAAACATAAATAATCCAAATCTCCAACTTGGATCCTTACAAGAATGGAACTTCTCTCCTTGCACCTAACAGGGGGAATCAGATATCAACATCAACATTCAAATTCTAATTAGCTGATCAAACTTAAATCATCATTTGGGAATTCTAGCATAACAATTGGTCTCGTCAACAAATAATCAACAACTATTTCAGTTATTCATTGGGAATGTTTAAACATATCAGTTGTGCACTTTAATATATTCAGATATTGACGTCTTTTTTGTGATATCTTTATCAAAGCTTAGGTTGACAATTTTATATTGAATATGACAAAATTTATTGGTAAAATTATTCATAATTGTGATTGAGGGGGGGAATTTTACACTATAAGTCCCCAAACAGTCGCAAAGACCAAGAGATATGAGTTGTTGTCATGACACAATAATGAATCTTTAATGAGATCTAGAATGATCCATACTATAAATTCATATCCTCAAATCAATACAATGAGTTGAATATGACATGAAGCCTTTTCCACCAATTTTGGTTATGTCTAGCCTATGCTCAATTATTAACACTTGAATCCATGTATTATACTGATTTTAGAACTATATTGATATGATAATTGGCATCACATTTAATTTCCATAAAAATGTATTCAAATCCTATACCTTCCATAATTTCAATTACTTTGTTGTTTTTTCTTAGACACTCTTAGCATCACAAAATGTCAAAAGAATTAGTTATAGATTATGGTGTAAATAGTAACATGACACTAGAAACTTAATAGCAAGATTCACAGTCATGAATGCACAACTCTATGAAACTTTGAAATGTGAATAATAGACATCAAGCCAACCCAAAAAAAATATGTCACCTCTCTTTTTTCATGTTCATATTTTTATATCTCTAATAATGTCAATCATGTTGATTTATATTTATTTTGTTGCATTAGTAATGCTATATGTCTTCTTACTATAAGTCATGCAATAGTTATAATATTGGTATATGGTATTTTATTAATATTTGTGAACATTTGTTAATATTACAAACACGTAGTATGTGTTTCATGGTATCCAATTTATCATAATAGATACTTAAAAGGAAAAAAAGAAATATACTTGAATGTAAATCTTTTGAACACTCTAGTGATCTTGTATGAGGTTGATAGAGCTCATAATAAAAATAATGCATAGTATTTTTCTATCATACAAAACTACATAAATGATTTTGTTTGAGATAACAATTAAGTTTGGATATACAACCCTACAAAATAGACCTTGTAACCTTATATACCTTAAAATTTAAGTTAGAGTCATGAGAATGGTGATTTTCTTAGTTTAGTTTTTTGTATCATCAATTTCTCACTCTTGTGACTTGTTCCCTATTTCCGAATACACTTTGTTATTATTTTTTGCTAATATTAACATCTATGTAATGATACTTTGCTAAATATTTAAAAAAAAAATCATTTTTTATCTTCTACCTTATCCCAAACATAAAGTTAATGAAATGCATCCTTAACCATCTCCATGATTGAAAAAACAATTTTGATATTTAAATAAAATTCTTAAAAAAAAAGAGATAAAAAATAGCCTAATTCATTATAAGATAAATCTGTACATTTTACGTTATACTCTAACATCAATTTTTGTCACACAATTTTAGATGTTGTGAGAGATAGAGTCAAAGTTGTTTTCAAGTCAATGACATGCTTTTGTATGTTCTGAGAGATAGAGTCAAAGTTGTTTTCAAGTGAAAGACCGATATCTAACCAGTTCCTAAATTATTGCAAAAGTTCATACCTACTCTACCTTTGAATCATAGTAAAAGATTTTTAGTCAAAGACGACATGTATATCTATTCAATGGTATGAAATACTACTTCTCTGGCCAGTATGTTACCTAATTCCCAGTAACCCAATTCGTCCTCCTCTTCCAGTTTTACTTCCAGTTTCACTTAATACCCAGTAACCTAATTCGTCCTCGTCTTCCATTTTCATGACCCAATGCAGTAGAGTAGGATGAAAATGCAAGGATATAATTTTATGTGTCTCATAGCATTTCTAGTTTTCAATATTTTCCAGTATTTTCGTAGGTTACATGCACTCATTTGTTGCGTTAATGCTCTGTCGGCAGATGGAGCTGCCCTTTTAGAAATCAAGGCATCCTTTGTGGTTCCAAAGAATGTTCTTTCAAGCTAGATAAATGACAGCTCCTCTGATGTGGATCCATGTAAGTGGGAAGGTGGGTAGTGCAACATCCTTTTAGACTATGACATTTCGAAGTCGTCTATGGAGGCAAAGAAATTGCTCGGATGGAAAAAGCAGCCAGAATCTGGGCAAAAAAAATTCAGAAAATTGTGTATATGTAGTGTTTGAATCATGTTTTTAATGGTGGAAAGGGATTCAGCACCATCAAAAACCTCTAGGGAACCTAAAATTATGAAATTTGATAGCTTTTACTTGGATTTACAAAAATCGTTAGACTACGGAATTTCGGTTTCCCTACCAAATAAAGGTTTGTCTGGCCGTCTTTCCAGTGAAATAGGAAACATGTCTACCCTATAGAAGCTCGAACTTTCAGGAAATAACTTGTCGGGTGCTATTCCTAGCCAAATAGCCAACTCCTCTCAACTTCGTCAACTCAATCTCACTAACAATTCCTTCACAGGCTTCATCCCTCTGGATATTGGGAACTGTAGCCTTCTTACCATTCTGAATATCAGTACCAATGATATTTTTTGTTTTATTCCATCTGAACTGGGTAATCTCGTAAGCCTGACTACTCTATCATTAAATCAAATAAACTCAGTGGTGTCATTCCATCATCTCTAGGAAGGCTTGCCATTATCGATACCATTAGGGTAGAGTCCAACTACTTCAAAGGCTCTGTACCACTTGAAATAGGAAATTGCACTAAACTACGCATTTTTATCTTGAAAGAATCAGGATTGCGAGGAAGGATTCCTTGGGAAATTGGGAATTTCAAAAATCTTGTTACGTTGTCCCTATTCGACAACAATTTGACGGGTAATATCCCTCATTCTATCGGGAATTTCTGTTTACACGAACTTGTTACATGGTACGATACCAAGCAAGATAACTGGGTTGGAAAATCTAAGACATATATTTTTTTATCAGAACCATCTTATAGGCTCAGTTCCTGTAGGATTTTTCAGAATATTGCAGAGGTTGGAGCAGTTCGATACATCTACCAATAATCTGACTGGGACTATACCAAATGAAATGGGCTAGCTGAAGATTTTGACACACTTTCCCTTTGCTTCCAATAACATGTCCAGCTCGATCCCTATTGGAAAGGTGGAGGAGACAAAGCATGAATTCACACATAAAACACAAGTTGCAGCTCTTCTATTGATCACACAAAACTTGATCCTTACAATGAATCCGATGAAGGGTATTTATCCTTTTCGACTATCGACTTGCCTAAAATATCTTGACATGCAACCACACACTAAAAGTTGTATATCACTTAGCTCGACTTGACTCAACACTCAACACCCAGTTAACTGACTCTTTATGTTTAGCCAACTTCTCATGCATGAGTAATTATCTTATTTTAACAACCCCCCTTAATTACGACAGCTAAACTAAAACATGACTCATGGCAACTCAAACATGCCTACTAGTCTATGTCTCAACTAGGCTTACAACACCCAAGTTTCTTCTATGAAACTCAAACACATCTTTTGCTAATGACTTAGTAAATATATCAGCCAATTCATCACTAGATTTACAATGCTTCAAGTGAACTTCTCCATTACTGACAAGTTCTCTAATAAAGTGATATCTAGTATCAATATACTTGCTCTTTTGATGAAACAAACTATTTTTGGATAGTGCAATTGTTGAATTGTTGTCACAATATATTGTTTTTGATTCTTGTTGTTTCTTCTTGATTCCATCAAATACTCTTCTTAACCACACTTCTTGACATGCTACTAATATTGTTGCTACATATTCTGCTTCTGCCGACGAAAGTTTCACAATGGGTTTCTTCTCAGATGCCCATGAAATCACACCTAAACCAAGATCGAACACAAAACCATAAGTGCTCTTCCTATCATCCAAACTTCCTACAAAATCACTATCTGCGTATCCAATCAAATCTTTATTTTATGTGCTTGCATACATTATGCCACAATATCTAGTTCCTGCTATGTATCGCAAAATTATTTTTCCCGCACTCCAATGTGTGTCTTTTGGAGTCTCCATAAATATAGAAATCAAACTCACTTCTTGCATGATATCCGATCTTGTAGTTGTGATATATATGAGGCTACAAACCAATCTTTTGAATAAAGTTGGATTCACATTTGATCCTTCATCATCCTTGCTTAACTTTGTACTTGTTGCAACTGGTGTAGGGACAGGTTTGCAATTTTCAATCCTGAATCTTTCCAATAAAACTTTGGCATATTTATTTTGACAAATAAAAATTCCTTGTTCAGATTGCTCAACTTCTATGCCAAGAAATTATTTTATGAGACCAAGATCTGTCATCTCAAATTCTTTCATCATGGCTGCTTTAAATTCATCTATCTCAAAATCACCTGTAAAAATCATGTCATCAACATATAAGAAAACAATCAAAATTTGTCCATGCTCATTTACCTTTGTGTACAAGGTAGGTTCAATGTTACTTCTACAAAATCCATTCTTGATCATGTAGTTGTCAATTCTGCTATACCAATCTCTAGGCGCTTGCTTTAGTCCATAGAGCGCTTTCTTCAACCTGTAAACTTTCTCTTCGTTACTTTCAACTTCATATCCTGGAGGCTGCTACACATAAATTTCTTCTTCTAGAATTCCATTCAAGAAGGATGATTTCACATCCATCTGATATACTTTCCACTTGTTTTGAGATGTTGTGGCTAGAACTGCTCTTACAGTATCCAATCTCGCTACTGGAGCAAACGTTTGTCCAAAATATATTCCCGGTTGCTGCAAGAATCCATTTGCTACAATTCTAGATTTAAATCTATCAATTTCACCTTGCTCATTCAACTTTGCCTTCTACACCCACTTCACACCAATGAGATTTTTGTCCTTTGGTAAATCGACCAAATTCCATGTATCATTATTTTCAATAGCTTCAATTTCTTCATCCATGGCTTGCACCCAATTTTCATCTCTGATTGCTTCTTCAAACAAAGAAGCTTGGAATGACAACAATATGAAATTTGAACTAACATCCAAATCATCATAACTCATCTTTCTCTTACCATTGCTTGATTCATCACCTGATTGATTGGTGGGAGAGTTTTGGTCTGTTGATCTACTTGAAGATCCATGTTGCTCTGAAAATCTTGGAGTCCTTGTTCGTCTATCTCTGTTTGATGTCTTCACCTGTGATTCTTGCTGATCTTTTTGTACTACATCATCTTCTTCCATCAGTGGCACTTGCACATCAACTGTGTTATCTACAGTTCCATTCCATGACTCTTGTTCTTTGAACACAACATCTCTGCTAATTATAGTCTTCTTTGTGATAGGGTTATATAATTTGTAAGCTTTTGATTTCTCACTATAACCAGTGAATATGCATTTTCACTTTTATCATCCAATTTGCCTCTTCGCTCCTCAGGCACATGTGCATAAGCTACACATCCAAATACTCTAAGATGAGATACGATGCAATACATACCTGACCATGCTTTTTGGGTACTATTTTCATCACACTCTTTGTAGGAGATCAATTGATCACATAAATAGCACATGCAACTACTTCTACCCAATACTCATTATACAAGTTTCTGCCTTTCAACATGCTTCTTACCGTGTTCATAATTTTCATGTTCTTTCTCTTTGCTACACCATTCTGCTACAATGTGTACTTAGTTGTAAACTGTCTTCTGATTCCATGTTGTTTGCAGTAATCATGGAATGCCTTTGAATCGTATTCTCCACCACGATCTGACCTCAATACCTTGATCTGTCAATCACTTTCGTTCTCTGCTAAGGCTTTGAATTCTTTAAACTTTGCAAAAGTTTTAGACTTCTGCTTCAAGAAGTAAACCCAAGTACTTTTTTTGTAGTCATCAAATGAAAGTGAGGAAGTAACAACTTCCACCAATCGACTGTGTCCTCGTAGGTACACACAAGTCTGTATGCACTAGCTCAAGAGGTTTCTTTGCTTTGTATGCAACTCCCTTTGGAAAAATTTCACGGTGTTGCCTTCCCAAGATGCAACACTCACAAGTACTAGCAGGTTCTTTGATGGGAGGTAATCCTCTGACCATATGTTTCTGCTATAACAATCTTAAACTAGAAAAGTGCAAGTGTCCAAATCGAAAGTGCCATAACCAATAATCATCAAACCATGCAACTGTAAAAGAACTCACTTAACGACTGTAATTCATAATTAGAGGAAAGAGTTTGTTCTTCGTCATCTGCACCTTTGTTATAAGCTGCTTTCTTGGGGGCTTGTCATATATAACACATTCTTGACCTTGAAAGATAACTTTGTATTCTTTCTGTGTCAATTTATCAACACTTAACAAATTATGTTTGAGACTAGGAACATAATATACCTCTAAGATTGTCTTCGGCTCCCCTTGCTTGGTCAAAATGTTGACCCCTCCTTTTTCATCTACTTCCACAGTCTTGTAAGTCCCCAACTTTATCTCTGTTTTCACATATTGATCGAAATTTGCAACCAAATCCTTGTTGCATGTCATGTGGTTACTGCAACCACTGTCTAACAACTACACACTAGCAGAAGGTTCATGCATGGTATGGAAAGCTAGGAACATGGAGTTAGAGCTCTTTGTAGTGACATTAGCTCTCTGGTTCCCTTCATAAACTATTTTCTTCTTGCAATCATGAGCACAATGACCAAATTTATTGCAATAATAACATCTCACATTTGATTTGTCAACTCTTTTATTATTGTTGAAGCTTCTATCATTGCTTCCACTTTCATGTTCATGCTCTTCTTGGCCATCTCTCTAACCACCATATCTTTCACTTTGTCCTCTGCCTCGACCTCTGTCTCTTGAAATAGAAGCCTGACTTTTGAAAGCGATCTCTAAACTAGAATCCTTATTTCTATCTATCCTTGCCTCATGCGATAGAAGTGATCCCATCAGCTCATCAACTGTCAATGATACCAAATCCTTGGCTTCTTCTATGGCTTCTATCACAACATCAAATTTCGTAGATAAAGATCTGAGGACCTTCTCAACCACAATTTGATCTTTTATATCTTCACCATAAATCTTTAACTGATTTACGACAGTTATGACCCGATTCATGAAAGAATCAATGTCCTTTGTCTCCTTCATCTGTAGACTTTCAAAATCTCTTCTAGTATTCTGCATCTTAACAATATTGACTTTGGCCATACCTGTATAGTTTGTCTCCAAAGTATCTCATGCTACTTTTGCTGAAGACGTAATCATGATCTTCTGGAACACTATTCGGTCCACTCCTTGCTGAATAAGTTGCAACGCTTGTGCATTCTTCTTCTTGTCTTTCTTCCATTGTTCCCTCTCTGTATTGTTGAGAGCTTGTTTTTCTGCTTCATCCTTAGGTTCTGAAAACCCACGCTGGATATAATCACAAACATCATGTGCCTGCAACGTGGTCACCATCTTAATGGCCCACGCATCATAATCCTTCCGTGTAAATGGTGGGAACTCGGGCTGAAAATTTGAAAAATCTATCTTTCTCCAAAAATTTCTCTTTTAAAAAAAACCCTAAATTTCTCCTTTAATAACTTTCTACAAAACTTCTCTTAAAAAAATGGGCCTTTCGATAAAAACCCTAAATTTTTTATTTTAAAAAAACTTTAAAAAACTTTTTTCAAAAACTCTTAATTATTTATATATATAAAGAAATCTTAAAAAAAAAATTCTTTATATAAAACACAAAAACCTTTATTTCAAGTTGCTCTATGTTCAATAAAAACTTCCCAGTCAACGTATATGAAGTCAACAGACAACATATAACAAACAAAAAAACAAGTTTCGAATCTCTTTGTATATGTTTTAAAACACAGGTATAACACGTTATACAAATTCGTGATTATGTACCGCATTAGATTTAGCCACGGGAAAGAGGTCCACTTGCGTGCGTCTTCGAATCTCTTTGTATATGTTTTAAAACATGGGTATAACACTTTATACAAATTCGTGATTATGTACCGCGTTAGAATTTGACACCGGAACAAGGTCAACTTCCGTGCGTCGAAAACGACGTAAGTCAAGCACTGTTAACGCGGTTCTCTACTGAGCCTAAACGCTTTATAACGCTCTTTAGATAACCTACGCCCTCTAGATAACCTACAAAATGCGTTAACGCATTAACCACGAGGAAAAAAAGATTTATAACGCATTGTAGAAATCTACAAAAATATTTAATAATCTACAAGGTGCAGGTGCCTTAACGCACTAATTACGAGAAAATATTTATACTCTTACACTAGTTGTTTTATACTCTTACACTAGTTGTTAATCCATTTTCTCTAGTCTTTGTAATCTTGCTCTAATACCAATTTATTGGAAAGGCGAAGGAAACAAAACACAATTTACACATAAAACATGAGGTGCCTCTGCCTTTCTTCTATTCATCACACAAAACTTAATCCTTATAAAAAAACTCACTGAACTTGATCCTTACAATAAACCCGGTAAAGAGTATTGCAGTTAGTTAACTAACTCTCTATATTTAACCATAACTAACTCTCTATATTTAACCAACTGAGGTCCTCAGGGAAAAATAATTATCCGCTTTTAACATTCCTCGCATCTTTTTCCAATATTACAAACAGCTAGATTTATCAGAGAATAAGTTTGAACACACTTTGCTTAGCAATCGGTTGTCTTCCCAATCTGACAACGTTGTATCTCTACGATAACAACTTCGAAGGTCCGCTGCCTTCTGGACTTGGCAGCTTCAGCAACGTAGAGTACCTGGATGGATCCATTCCTTCAGGGTTGTGCAGCGATAGGTCGTTGACCCAGCCGTAGATCTTCGACAATCGGCTGGAGGGGAACATCACCGGCCTTCTACAAGACTGTGTCTCACTACAACGCGTCCGCCTGCAGAACAACCTCTTTCACGGGTTTCATACCAAGTAACATCTCTAAGCTCTCCATGTTGATATAACATCCCCAAGCTCTCCAAGCTGAATTACTTTGAGATTTCTCATAACAAAATCAATGGAAGTATACCCTTTTCCATAGGACAGATGGAAAACCTTACTAATCTTCTGCTCGCTGACAATAATCTATGCGGCGTCATTCCTGCTGAAATAGGAGCCTTGAGAAAGCTGGGAAAACTGGATCTGAGCGGCATTAATCTCACTGGAACGGTTCCTCCAGAAATAGGCAAATTAACTAATTTGAAGGGTTTAGATCTCAGCGGAAACGCGTTGGAATGTAGCATACCGGAAGGTGTTGGCCAACTTGTCATGCTGTCGACATTAAATTTGAGTGTAAACACATTGACAGGAAGAATCCCCAAATCCCTGGGAATTGCAGAAAATTAAGAGAACTGAGAACTGTATCTAGCTAGAAATAAAATGAGCATGACCATTCCTTTGGAGTTGGGCATGCTAGCGGACACTCTCATATATGGGTTAGATCTAAGCTGGAACAATCTATCGGGATCTCTTGCTCCTCAGATATGAAGCCTGACGATACTTGAATCCTTGGACGTCTCCCATAACCAGCTCTCCGGCCAGATTCCTCAGTCTTTCCTAGAAATGAGGAGCCTGGATCATTTCAATTTCTCTTTCAACCTTTTTACAGGGGGCATTCCTTCATTGAAGAAATTTTACAAGGTCCGCAGAATGCATTTGAGGGAAATCCAAGTCTCTGTGGACCTCCGACAACCAAGAATTGTTCCGATGCAGAAGTTGCACGTAATAAGAAAAGAATAAGCTCAGTAGGAGGTTGCACGTAATAAGAAAAGAATAAGCTCGGTAGGAGTGGCGGGGATTACCATCGCCTGTTTTGGTACCATAACCATTTTCAGCCTTGCGCTGATGTACTTGATAAAAATATCAAGGTCGAGGAAGGAGCGACATAACAATGAAGATGCTACAGTGGGTATTAATTCGGGAGATGGGCGAGGTATAATCAAATACAGAGATATAGTAGACGCTACTGAGAACTTCAGCGATGATTACGTCATCGGCTCTGGGACATCCGGCATGGTGTACAAGATAGTTATTCCGGGATGAGACAAAATCCTTGCGGCCAAGTGCTTGAAAGTGGCAAGTCATCGCACGGACGATAATGGATATCGCAGTGGCACGAGATCAAATCCTTGAAGCACCCCCGTCACAGGAACATCCTTCGTCATCGGGACCTGATAACAGAGCATGGTGGAAGGAATGAGGTAATAGTTCTTTTGTGTGACTACATGGTCAATGGATCGTTGTGGGAATAGCTGGCCCGAGAATCGAAACGTCCTCATCAGACGCTGGACTAGGGGACTCGGTACAACATTGCAGTGGGCGTGGCAGAGGGACTCAAATATCTACACCATGACTGCGGACCTCCAATAATTCACTGCGACATAAAGTCTGCCAACATATTGTTGGATGATGAATATCTAGAACACATCGTAGATTTTGGACTTGCCAGGCTACTGAAAAATCCATGAGTGGATTCTGAATCAAGTTCTCTTTTCGGAGGGGCTCGTGGCTACATCGCGCCCGGTACTAAATCTCCATTGGTTTTCTGTTTACAAAGCTGAATGAATCCATGCATTATTATTATTATTATGATGCTAGTAAATCATATTCCATTTCATGCGAATAGTCATAAACTCTGAAGCTTAATGTTTTGTGCAGAATGTGGTGTATGGAGTGAAAGCATCAACAAAGTGACGTGTATATTTTTGACCGAGCCGGTGTCCGTCCGATTGCTGAATAGTCGGGAAATCGGCAATCGAGATAAGCTCAGTGGACGTGTATATCTTTGGAGTGGTGTTATTTGAGATGGTAAGCAGAAAGCCTCCCGCGGCAGAAGAGGTCGACGGTGAATAATTTGTGCATATCACTGCATGGGCTGCGAAGATGGCGTAGGAAGGGAGAATTGATGAAATAATTGACGAGGATTTGAGAAGTAGCAGTGCTTATAATAATGTGAAGGATGAAATAGTGAGGATAATGGAGATTGCCACACTTTGTAGTCGATCTGCTCCCAATCTCAGGCCACGTAGTTGTTGACATGCTTAATGTGTAAAATCTGAACAACTGGTTGTCTCTTCTCCGTTCCCATAGAAAGCAGGGCATTTTTTTTAACGCCTATCATCTTTTTATTTTAACGATCAATGATAATAGGATGAATAATAGGATTTAAATTTTAACGATCAATGATATTAAGATGAATAATAGGATTTAAATTTGTTTAAATAATTTTATTTATTTATAAATAAAATTTTGGGATTTATTTTCTAAGGTTTTATGTTTTATTTTATTTATTTTTAATTAAATAGATTAATTAAATTTTTAGGGATATGAGGTTGTGTTATATAAAATAAGTGATGATTGATTTTTTGGGATGTGGTATTGATAATTCATGATATTGATCCATGATGTTGTAACAATGTCTATTTAAGTATTAATAATCTTGACTATAAGGTTGAGGATGAATTTCCATGATTAAGATTCTTGTTACATATTTTTTTAATTATATATATTTAAGTATTTTTTTTTAATTTTAATAAGAGATATATGATAAAGGAAGTGCATATTGATCATAAATTGATGTCTATCAGCTATTTAATTTATATTGATACATTAATGTAACTTTCTAAACATACAAGTGCATTTTTAATGATTCTTTATATATATATTATTTTGCTATGTATACTCTTGGTAGAGTTAATAGTTAAGATTATATATTTTTCCTTATATGCACCGTAACTTATTAACTACTTGGGAGATGTTGATAGTGGTATATAAAATGAAATAAATAAATAAAAATCCATAAAAATTAACTAAATTATAATTTTATTTTAAACTATGATTATTATTAATTTTAAAAATAATTAAAATATGAGTTAAACAATATTTGTTACCATGAAGATTCACTCTACTCTACCATGAAATTTTTTAATTTGTAAATAGCTTTTGTTATAATATCATGACTTATCAATACTACATGTTCAATATGATAAGTTTTGATATGAAATTTTATTTAATTATTTATTTTGAGATAAACTTACTAGAGGATCATAAGTAACTTAGAGATAAAAATTAATCCTTCATTTGTGAATATTACAGTGAATATTTAGACATATTCCATGAAAGTTAAATCACTATCATCCACCTAATAAGTATTAATAATTAAATTAAAATTTTGTAAGATATATTCTACTCAATTATAAAACATAATTTCTAATCAATTAAAAATAAATAAATCAATAAAAATTATAAATTAATTTAATTCAATTTTTTCATCCTATAATTTTCTTTTATTGATAAAGATATAAAAAGTTTCAATCACGAGGGCTAGGTAGATCTCAAGAGAAGTGCCAGGGTTTCCTGGGTTGCAGACTTCGCTGTCACAGAGCTCCTATTTGTTTTCACTTCATGCAACAATTTTCGACTTCTGGTGATCAACTCTAAGGCGATGGTGGATGGTCTCGTTCAGGCGACATACCTCTTGCACAAAATACCAAAAACGTCTCCATTCTACGGATCTCTTCATGTTGTAGATTTTCTCTTCTCTGGTGACGTGCTTTTCTCCAAATCTACGTTTTTTTTGGGATATCGCAGGCCCTCACCCCTCGTGTGGGTTAGATCCATCGTTTTCACTACTGGATGTGGGCGTTGGGACGCAAAACAATGTTTTTTTCTCCAAAAATCTTTCTAGTTTCGTGATACCTTGTATTTTATTGATGTTGAAGGTCTTGTTAGGGGCGTTTCTTATTGTTTTTATGGGTTGCAGTTTTTGTCTGTCCCTGGGAGGCGGGAGACAGGTTTAATGGTCGAAACCAGGTCTTTTTTGTGCACCCAGAACGGATCTTGTTGGAAGATGTATGGGATCCCTTTTTCACAGTAAAAAAAGGTTCTGGGTAGATTAATACATTTTTTTTGCGTAATCGAACAAGGTGGAGGAGTTGCCCTGAAAGTTATGGAAATTCCAGTGATATTTAGAAAAGGAGTTGCCCGGAAAATTATGGAAATTCCAGTCATATTTAGAAAAAATCTGGCAAGGATTTTTGTAAATTCCAGTTATAGTTGTTAAACTTCAAAATTTTAAGTCTCCTAGACGTTTTTGATGGTGCTGAATCCATTTCCACCATCAAAAACGCAATTCAAACACTGGCTCTACAAGATTTTTTGAAATTTTTTTGCCTGGATTCAGACCACTTTGGACCCTCCGGCCAATTTCTCAGCCTTGTTATACGACTCCCGATTTTTTTAGTCGGAGAAAAATGGTGCTGGGGAGTAAAAGGAAGATTTTTCGCATCAGTCGTTTCTTTGGACCTATGGATTTTTTAATGTCGAAGAAATTTGATCCGGCGGCTATTGGAAGCGTAAATCAAAACCAAACCCCAGATCTGATAGTGAAACCTTCTTTCCAAAATTTTCATTAAATCCCTGGCTCGGAAATCAGTAATTATTATGGTCCTTATTATGGTATGGTCTAGGGATCTGGTAAAAGAACTGAAGCGGAAGATCCAAGCAAAGCAGTCGATTCCAGAAACTCTTCAAAGTTTGATCTTTGCAGGGAAATCATTGCAGGATGCTTTAGATCTGTAGGATTATGGCATTAAAAGTGAGTCATCCATCATATGTGGAGGAAGCCCTTGATCTAGTAATCTAAAAGGCTCAACCTCTTTTAAGGATGCAGTAAGGGGGGAGGATTGAAAATTCTAAATCTTTTGATCTCTACTCAAATGTTCTGAGTCTTTATATTGTGGCACAGATGAATCAAGGCGCTTACAATAAACTTGTCCGAGGTAAATGAGCTCTATTGAGTTTCAATCTAAGGTAGTTTTATGCAGATTTAACGGCTTCTTGCTAAAGAAGAAGGATTTATATCACTGGATTTTTTTCCTCTTTGAAAAGTGCGATATTCACCTATGTTTGAGGGAATTTTTTATTGTTAAATTTCATACATCAAAAGCTTTAGACTTTGTTTTAAACGGGGACCATGACTTTGGGGTAGTATAGGTTTGTTTATGACTCCATAGTTTTCGGGCTTTGATGAAAATACCATGGTGGTATGCAAAATGTCGATAAGGCTCAGGTTACACAATCTCCTCCTTCATTTCTGGCATTTCAAAGTGTTGAGGTGGATGTGGAAAGAGCCTCAAAAGGAATCTTCACTTTTGCTAGAATTTGCGTAAAGGTCGGGCTTAGTAAAGATTACCTAATCGCATTATTCCTATTTATAATAATTTGCGTTGTACTAAGTTTCTAGATTTTGAAAATACAACATTTAGATGTATTTATCTTCAAACTAGATATCTTTAAAACCCAGAAAAAAATCAAAAAAAAGGCACCAGCGCAAAAGCCTAAAGGATTGTACTTCTCATAGGAATTTTAAAGGATTGTACTTCTCATAGGAATTTTAGTAATTAATCTGATGAGTATTTAATAGGAATTTTAGTACATCCATGGATTTTTAAAATCACATCCATTTTGTTTCACACTGATGAAAGTGGACTACTCCACAGTCTGGGGAGAATAGTTAATGTAAAAATCAAATAATGAAGAGTTTGTTAGCATCTATTTTGTATTGACGTTTTTTTAATTATTTATAAGTGTTTGGTCTTGTTATTATTGATATTTAGTGTCAATGTGTTAAGGACTTTTTATATTATTATTTGTTTTTTTTTAAATAGTTTATAGAAGGATATATTAATGTTTTATATAGGAGAAGTATTATTATAATGGTGTTATTTAACTCTTTTATGTTTGGGATGTTTTTAGAGAAATTATTTTTGATTGGATTAAATTTGTAATTTTTTCTTTTAAGATTTGGAAAATTTTGATGGAAAAATATAATCAGAAAACCTCCAAAATGTAAAATGATTAGACTATTAATAATAATATTCATGGACACGTTTAGCTTGAGCGAGTCCAAAAATTAAGAAAATAGGTTTCTTTAAAACAATTCATAAATTCATAAAAGGATGTGCTTCTTTAGAACAAGTCATAAATTTTTATTTAGAGAAATAGAATATATATATATATATATATATATGTAGAATTTAAATTAAATCCCTCATCTTATAATTATGCATTAATTATTTAATTTATTTATATTAATAAATAATATCCTATGTTTTGTATATATAAATATTTTTCTATTTTTTTTGTTTAATCATGAATAATTATTTTTTATAAATGTTAACACCCAAAATCTCTATAAAAAAATATCTAGCAAATATTTATTAAACAAAAAGTAAACTACTTGTAAAGCAATTGAGTGTTAAAAACATTAAAATCTAATTATATAAGATAATGATGAGAATATTACGAGAACAACTCAGTCTCACATATTGGGAACAACTCAGTCTCCTATAATGTAATGGATTTTTTTTTCCCTTGGGATAATGTTTCACTTGAGCTTTTTCTCTTTTTCTCTTTTTTGGGATATATTAATGTACTAACTCACAATATATTAAAATGTCTATATTATTGGCTTTTTTTTAGTGAAAAAAATTATTGAAAGTTATTATTAGTGATCATATTAGTTCTGGTAACTAGTGATGAAGAATCTTTTATTTATTGATAATACATTGGATGAGAAATTATTTTATTCTATACATTATTTTCTCTTGAGTTTATCTTGGGTGTGGGCTATAGATGCACATGATATTTAAATGAGATATGATTAATTTTGTGTAGTGGACAAAATTGAAGTATGGGACAGGAAATTTATCAAACACACATCAATTTACATACTTGAGTGATTTTTTTGTGGAGTGTTTAGTTGTAGGTCAATACTTAGACAAGGCTAAGAAAGGGAATTGGAAGGAAATTTGGCTTGTTCCGTCTCTTTCAATCGCATTCATTCATGGTATTGTTTAGATTTAATCAAGGTTATCTTTTCTTCATGGGTTTGTTTGTATTTAATGAGTGAATCCATATTAATAGCCACCATGAATCTTTCTTAAAATAAACTATTATGATAATGCTCTTGGTTTAAACCATGGAGCTCATGGTTACTTAATAAAGGGCTTCATATTCCATGGGAAGCTTCCACATGGAGTTTGTTTTATAGGGTGAAAGCTAAAAACATGAAAATGGGTAATGCATTTTAGAGGAAGGCACATTAGTGCTACATGAAATTTCAACAAAACACTTGCCTGATATTTTTTATCTACTTATTGATGACAGTCTGCGAGTTTTTACCCCATAAAATTATTAAAAACTTTGGGTAAAACTATCTCTTAGGTTATAGTTTATAAAACTCTAATTGAAAATATTTTCTTGGCTAAGATTTTTGGTCAACTATAACAACAAAGTTTCCTATATTTTTCAAAAACCTACAACATCAACAAGGATAGACCCATATCAATTTTATAGATCATCTATTATTCTTGCTACTAAAGGATTAATCTTTGGATATAATTTACAATGAATTTTTTGTTGGATTAATTTATCATTGGTGACTCTATGAACCCATGGCATTAGGAAACCCATGTTATTTTCATGGCATCACATATGATGAAGCCTATTCAATGGCATAGAATACTATATAGTGTAAGATGTCTCATCATGGCCCATAGAGTCTGTTAGGTAACTTAATTGTTCTTAAGTCCCTTTCACTTAACTAATAATTGAAATTGTAATCTTGTGAAGCATTGACACTATCTATATATGATTTAGTTATTTCTGAAAGATAATTACTAAATGATAAATTTTAAAACAATGGGATAAAATGCTACAAGATTTAATCAAATTTGTTATCTATAGAATTACTTAATTTAGCATTTCATTATAGCATTTAATAATTTAATGTAAATGATGACCCTTGACATAGATGGTTGTAATGACCCATCATGACAATATATTATTATAACAAATATAAACAGTGATTATATTATAAAAATATATATATAACACTTATGCAAGTCTATTTATACAGTACAAATTATACAAATCAAATGACTATATTATATAAATATATATAACAAGTATATATTACAACTTAACAAATAAATATAACATTGTAAAAGTAAATGTATTTTATACCTATAATATATATTGATTATCTAATATGCAATCTAACAAATGTACATCAAATATAATTTCACAAGACACCACTTCAAGACTTGAATTGGGTATTACATGTGTTAATTTAAGTCGAAGGTAGGATAGACCCACCCAAGCGACTCCAATCAACTAACTGAAATCAACATAATCAAATCGACAAAATCTGATTTCATCATTGTGGATATATTTTTTAAAACCAAAGGGTCAATGACCACGTATAAACCATGAATATCATTTATCTCGATGTTAGGTGACAGGCAGATGACCCAATTCCATGGTTGTGGATAAATTTTTTAAAACCAAAGGGTCAGTGATCACCTATAAACCATGAATATCATTTATCTCGACGTCACGTGACAGGTAGATGACGGGGGTAATTACGAGATTATTTTTATTCAAAGGGGGTGGGGGAGAATGGTTTTTAACCTTCATGCAATAGATCTTGGTGGGGGGGTGGTTCCTTTTTTTTCGAGGTGAGGAGTGGGAGGGGAAAGAATATATACAGAAGCCATGGAGCTCTGGATTCAACTGGAAAGAAGTGTTCTTGGATTTTTTCGTATGGGGGGCAGAAGACTTCGATCATAGAGTTGTCTGGGTTTGGGAACTAGAGAGGTTGATCTCATAGAGTCAAGGAGGAAATCGGTCAATTTGATAATGAAGGCAGAATACTAAGAGAAAAAATAACTAAGGATTGAAATTAGACAGGAGAACCAGATACATACTTGTCTTTATTTTGGTAACTTCAACATAAAATTTGCTTCTATGTCTGAAATGAATTGTTATGATTGTTACAATGGCATTCTAATGATAAAATAGATATTAGAGTGCACTCTTCAAGCATGCATGATCAATTTTCCTCATAATAATTTGGAGAGCTCTTGTGTCTTTGGAGCATTAAGGGTGCAACCCTTGAACGAATTAGTTTCAGTGGTGAAACAAATCCATACTAGCTAATCAAAGGGAATGATCACTCAAATATTTTATTGTTATTTATTATTGAAGATTCGTCTCATTACCAGATGGTGGGTATACGCAGATATCGTGGGCTTTTTGGGAGGTCATGTTTTCCATTTGCAGTTCATATTTTCTCAGTAGTTTGAGCCATCATTTGTTGGGTAGTGGAATTAAAAAGAACATTCAAACCAACAAACGAATCTAATTAAGTATAGCAATTTACAATCATGTAGTGAGACATTCTCGCATTGTCATCATCTTCCATTTTCCCAACAAATCATGTTACTAGACAAGGATGTTTATGGGCATCCATAAATCTATATTTGTAACTCAAATTGTGGTTCCAACATGTAATTTCAGGTCAAATCAATAAAACAAATTAGAATATATTGGTTGAGTTTGTTTGTTGTGCTATTCTTTTGTGGTATGATGGTTTGGTTACTTGTTTAGTGACAAAGGTTTTACAGTGGTAGTAATACATAAATCTATTATATTGGTGGAATTTATTTGCTATGATGTTATGTTTTAGGTGTATTAGTTGAGTTTCTTGTCTACAAAGAGGGGATTTCACATATATTGTAACAACAAGAAGTACTTGTAGAAGAACTAGAATACCATAAATACAACCATAATTAGCAATTCCTTTATTAATGAGATTAATGTTAGTTTCCTCTTCAAGTGGGGAACCTCTAATTGACTAGAGATCTAAACAAACTTTTCTTTATAAGACATCTAATTACATTACTTATAATGTTTAAGATGGTTTCTCTCTAACTTCCTATAAAATTTCTGGTAAAAAATCTTCCATATAAATATTTTCACAATTATTCACAATTATTAATTTCATATTATATCTGATACATAAACCTTATTTACCGACGATAAGTTTTATAAATAGAATCAAATATATCTTATAAAAAAAGGAGTAAAAATAAAGCCCAAACAATATTTACCATATGCATTCAAAAATCAATTCTAAAATAACAAATTTTACATTAAAAAATCAAATGTGACCTAAAATGCATATACATAAATAAGAATACACATGGTTTCAATATTGTTAGGCCCTCAAGTTGGGCGAATGCTTCGACATCCCCATCCCACAAATTGTGACGTATATATCTCTTGGGTTTCTGGTAGAGGAATTATGCATAAGTGACGGCATGGCAAGGTGAGTTTGGCTAGACAAGTTAGGCGACGAAGCGAGTCCATATTGTAGAGGGACCGTACAATTGGATGAGGATGAATCACTTGGTTGAACCAAGTGTTGGAGCCAATTGGCTTGACACCTTGGTTCACCGAAATGAGGGCATGCTCAATTAGATGAGTCAGCTTCAGGCACCAACCGCCCAGTGAGGGGTTTCCATGTGGGAAAAATAACAAGTGATAGAGAGGGCACACGACATATGGGGCGCATGACTAGGAAATATCGGCATGGTGGAATGGGCGGTAGGTGCACAAGGTTATTAGCTCGAACGAGAAGTCACCCGTGTAATGGAGGAGGCCTGTTGGCAGAACGATATGTGGAATGAACCAATTTAAGAGGGGTGAGCTAACATGTGAACTAATGCATAGACAAGTAAATGCGAGTGGAGTCTATGAGAATGAGAACAACATTGGGTCGACGTGATGGTTCACATGTCCCATCACATCACATAAATAAAACAGGGCATCATCCATTTGCGAGGAGCAGATTCACAAGGTAGGATGAACAAGAAGAACAAAAGCTCAGATGAGCTATGATAAGCGTTCATGTGAATTGCGTTAAAATGTTTGGGTTTGCAGTGAACAAGGGATTTTGAGAAACTCTACGGTAGGGTAGACTGCATGGAAAAATAGGCGAGATGGTTATGCACGAATCTTGGTATTTTGGAGCTGGGAGTTAAGAACTTGGTGAAATGGGCCAACAACCAATTTTTCATAATAGACCGACCGTATTGTATATTTAGTTATTTTTGCATGTATATCACTATTATAGAAATTTCGAAGGCTAAAGAGTCGTTCCATGTAAAAATTGCATTTTTTTATACAACTATGGACTTATGATATTATACTTCATATTTATTTGAAGAAGATACATGGATTGTGAAAATATCAATGTTGTATTTTTTGTGAAGAGTTTATGATATTCTGCTAAGTAACTTGTATAGAGGCTTTTACAAGCAACATATTGTGATGCATAATCTTGGTGAATTAATATTGTGTTACTCTAACAAGTTGCAAAACAGATCGATGTTGCACATTCAATGGGTCAAAGTGTGACAAAAGTGCCTTGTAACTAAGTAGATCGTTGTGACAGGTGGTATTAAAAAATACACCAAAGTAGAAGAATATTGAAGTAGAAACAGTGGGATCATGGCCTAAACTTAGTGGTAGTGGTTGTAGGTGAAGTTTCTCTTTTACTATTGCTGGTGGTAAGTGAAATTTCTATACAATCGATTACTAGGAGAGAAAGGTTGGTTTGACTATTGGTTTCTTATGCAAGATACATTTGAGAAAATAACTTGTGTGAGCCTTAGCAAGGCCATAGTGGAGGTATAAAATTATTAGGTTAGAATAGTGAACACGAGAGGTAGCTTGAGGAACCAATATGAAGCTACATTGGTAGGTAGGTTCGAAGTTGTTGAAAGAAGCTTGGTTCAACTAATGGATGTTATGGAAGGCCATGGAAATGAGTTTGATGAAATTAGGATAGATATTGGAGAGATGAAGGAAGTTATCTAGATAGATTCATATGCACTTGAGGAACCTATAGACCAATGAAGGATTCTCGAGGTCAAGAGGTTCGTATGAGGTACTTGGAAGAGAAAGTGGCATTGCTTGTGACTTTGACAGGTGGTTAGACCGACATGATGGTAGTATTGAACAAGCTTGTTGGATAGGATTTGACAAGTTAATCATGAAGGTGAAGATGAAGCAATAAGAGTTGTATGATGGGACTAGGAGTGCCAAATTAGTTGGGAACTTTTGTTGGGATGTAGAGTGTATGTTGTAAAAATGGGGAGGTTGTTCCTATGAAGTTAAAGTAAATGTTGTTTCAATGCATCTCATGAGAACTACAATGTTATGATGGAAAACTTGAGTGGAGTATCTGGCATTTGATCATATCATGGTTAAGATATCAGATTGGGCAGAGCTACAGACAACTTTTCACATGCAGTTTGGACTAGGAAATTAGGCATGGGTAGAAAGGGACCACCTTAAGACATTGAAGCATACAGGAAGGATATAAACTTATATCAAATAATTTTCTAGACTTATGCTAGACATTATGGAGATGTACAATGAAGATCATCTATACCACTTGATCAATAGATTTTAGCCATGGGAAAAAAAAAATCAAGAAGCAGGGAGCCCAAACACTTCTAGAGGCTATTGCTATAGCAAACAAACTATTGGACTACCATACTCATGGGGAGGAAAAGAGGAAGGACAAGGTGATAAGGAAAAGAAGAAGAAGGATCAAGAGAAGAATAAGTCTTACAAGGAAGCCAAATCAAAACAAGCGGTTACTACAAAGAAGATGAGACTCATCACATGTAGGATATGTGGTGAGCTATGATAAGAGTTAAGGAAAGTTGTGATAAGAAATATGGGCGAGTAGTGGATGAGGTAATTCAGGAGGGTTTGCGGTAAGGTTGACTACACGAACATATAGGAAAGTTGAGTTCGCACTCAACTTGGTATTTCGGAGCCATGGGTTGGGAACTTGGTTACATAGACCAGCAACAGAGTTTTGGTAATAGACAAACCATATTGTGTATTTGGTTATTTTTTGCATGTATGTGGAGGGAGCTGAGTCAGAGGGCTCAGGCCAAGCATTTATTGCAAATATAACTATTATAATAAATTTGAACCCTAGAGAGTCATTCCATATAAAAATTACATTTTGTATATCTTGTGTAAATTATGGATTTATGGTATTATAATGTATAGTTATTTGGAGAACTGTTTTTGGGATTGCGACAATATGAAATCTCTGTGTGAAAAAGTTATGATATTATGTTAATAAAAATTGTATAAAATATTTTAACAAACATCATATTATCAGGTGTAGTTCATGTGGATTAATAGTGTGTTACTCTAGGAAGTTGTGAAACATGTCGATGCCTCATGCTCGAAGTGTCGTGGTGAACAAAAAGCACCTTGAAATTGTACATAACCCTGGAGTCATTAAAAAACATGAAATGAAAAAATGAAAAAGCATATAAAACTTAATATTTCTTTTTAAAACTTTAAAAATAAATATTTCAACAAATATAAATATAATATAAAGTTCAACTTAATAATATTATACAATGCATTTTAAGTTTTGAAAAGACGGGAGAGCGATGGCAGGGTTCGGCGCGTTTAGGGTTCCAGCAAGGTATGCGGCCGCCATCAATACTACCACAGTGTTGGCTGAGACAGGAACGGATTGGGGTCTGGCTGCGAGACCCTCAGCGATATAATATTTCCTTCAGACGTGGAATGGAATCCTCAGCGGAGAGAAGCAAACGGTCCCGAACTTTATGAAACAGGTATTTGAGTTTTTCTCCCCTTTCTCGGCATGTTTCGTAATCCTCAGGGCGTCTCTGGACATCCCCCTTCACTGGACGAGTTTTTATGCAATACATCTTTCAACCCACACACAGTTACTGGGTGTTCCGCCCCCATTATCGGGTGATTTACCCTGGTCGATTTGCCCTGGTCGTGGAAAGGGGAAACAGAGTCGAACGCCAAAACCTCTGCCCTTTCTTGAACCTCAGGGGAGGCATGGAACGGATCCGCTTCCCCTTTTTTTCTATGATTACAGCTTGGGTTTTTACCAAACAGCACTGGACATCAATCAGAAGATGCACATTAGTGTGAATACAGATCTCAGGACGACTATCACCACAACAAGGGTCGGCAACAAACGACAGATCTGGCAATCAACGACTGAAGGGACAGAGTTCCAAATAGCAGTAGCAGGGGACAAACAATCTAATCTAGCCCTCCAGGACCCAGAACAGGACCGTATCCAACTTCTCATCAGAATCCTATCAGGAAAAACTATCTGTAAGCATTTCTGGAAAGGATCTTTGATAAAAAATATAAAGGATGAAATACAGGCAGATACAGGCATCCCATCAAATATGCTAAACCTGATACATGCAGGCAAAATCCTGCAGGATAATTTAACAGCACAGCATTATGGTATTGGTCGAGACTCAACCATCACAGTAAGCACAAGGCTGAGAGGGGGAAGCTCTGGCCCAGGGCATAAAGGCATAAATTCCTTTAAAGATGCTGTCAAAGGGAAGTCAAAACCTACAGGTTCTCATCATGACGCAGCAAAGGGGAAAGAACATGCCACTGTTAATATTCCTCCAGGGCAGTATATAGTGGATGAAGTACCAGAGAGCCCCTCCATTCCGCTGGATTTCCCAGAGGTAGAATGCATATTTTCAGATCTACAAAAAAAAGCTGTTATTTGTAGATTTAACGGCTTCTGGCCTAAAACAGATGCCCTGTATCAATGGATCCATACGGCTTGGACAACAAACTGCCAGATTCACCTATGCTCGAAGGGTTTCTTCATAGTAATTTTCCGAGCAGAAGAAGAAAGGGAAAAAGTATTCAATGAAGGACCATGGTTCTGGGGCAGTGCGGGGTTATTTCTCACCCCTTGGTTTCCGGAATTTGATCCAAATACCATGGTGGTATCAAGGATGCCGGTATGGGTAAGGATGCACAACCTTCCGATACATTTCTGGCACTTTAAAACCTTATCAGTTATAGGGAATACTCTTGGAAAAATGTTAAAGATCGATACAGAAAGACACATAAAAGGAATTTTTACCTTTGCTAGAATATGTGTAGAGGTAGATCTCAGCAAAGGGCTACCAGAAAGCATCATCCTGAATTTCAACAACACACAGTGGAAACAATCTTTGGATTATGAGAATACAGCATTCAGATGCAGGGGATGTCAACAAACAGGTCACCTGTTCAATGCATGTAAAAGCCTAAACAAAAGCAAGCCTCAACAAAGGAAGCATAAAGGATGGCAGAACATAGACTCTGTCAGGAAGAAGAGAACAGCGGAAAAGAAAGCCCCCCCAGTATCAGAAGACGAAGAAACAGAAGTAGAGGAGGAAGACACCACCAGTGAGGAGGCTGAAATAGAGAACCAGAAGGAAAATCCAACAATCAACAAGGACTCACAGCCACTCTCAAATCAGGCAGAGTCCCAGCAAAATCAGGTTGAGATGACAAGCGTGGATCAAGGCATGGGAGGCATCAAGCGGCATCATCACTCAGATACTTCAGATTCAGAGAAAGAAACAGGGCATCTAAAAGTATCATCCCAGCTAGTTATTGCCTCAACCGAGCCCACTGTGGGAGAGTGGCGCAAGGTTGACAAGAAAAAGGGGAGGAAAACTTGAAGTGTCCCTCCCCCATCTCTCTTCTTCCTCTTTTCTTATTCTTCGTGCATGTTAGTTCTATAACGTTGCGTCTGAAAATGTTCAGCTTATGCATTGTAACTTTTTATTTTTCTTAATAAAAAGTTCGCTTTTTCTTCGGAAAAAAAAATAATATTATACAATGCCAGCAAAAATTGTTTTATTAAAATAATTAATATTAATATAATTTCATTATTAATAATATTAATATATAAATACTTAGAATAATGCTTACAATAGTGTATAGGTAGGATTGGTGTGTTGGTTATTAGAGTTTTGTTGAGATATTTTCTCAACAATATTTTCCTTGTTTGGAATCTGTTGGATCTCATAAACACTATTTATGTGGTTTGCATTTTGGTCTAGATTTGAAATATACGAATAGTTTTTGTGTGGAATTTATTCGCTCTATGTGATCTCCTCAAAGTTATTATTTGGTATGAGAGCATGTATGGGCTTGACTCCCTCAAGGGAGGGCTTGGGAGAATGGAAGAGATCTGAAAATTGATACGATGTACATAGATTATTATAAGTGAGTGTGGGATTTTACTGTGTAAGAGAATATTGTTGTCTTTCTTATTTTTCTGAGAAATTTTGTTGTTCGACGCATAGTTTTTTTTAATTTTGTCCAATTCGAGAATCATTGATAGCTGGAACTCTTTCTAATTCGTGAACCATTTATAGTCATTAAATTGAGGTGGAGGTGTTGTTGCAGTCTATATTTATAATTAGGAATCAACATTGAGATTTGAAGCGTACTAGTCACTTCCACGTTGGAGCTAGTTTTCATTTGCAATTTGAAATTGTTGAGGTTACTGTGTTTGTAAGAGTTTTGTAGCAACGAACAATATAGGGGAATGCACAGTGAAAGATGATGCATGGGTTTTGTGTTGTTCCACTTGTTTTTGCTATCATATACTCATGTGTAAATCAGAAGATAGTTGCTAGATGATTTCTGAACAGAGGTGTTTGAATCTGCAAGCTCCATGGTGATCTCATGTCAGCGAATACCAAATCGAATTGTTGTGGGTGGTTGTATAATTGCATAGGGTATCGACCAATGCTTTATTTTTATCTACAGAGTCTTCTCTGTAATGACAGGGCAAGATATATTTTTTGATGTATACACAATCATTATACAATTGTGCTGCAACATCATCAATTCCCATCCTACGATCATGGAGGCAGTTGTTGTGGAGAGGCCCGATCCTTTATGGGGAGTAACCCCCTGTGCTTTTTGTGAGCATGTGTTCGTTAGTGAATGGCATACTAGGGTCAAAGATGATTTCATTTTGCAAAAATTGGTTGCCTCACCACATGGTTCCCAAAAGTATGGTGTTCATCGATTCATTGCCTAAGACTTCCATGTGTAAAATCCAAATGCTACCATGCATTTTCCTATATGCTAGGCAAAAACAGGTCTACTGAGGAAACGAAAGAATGGACCAAGTCATAGGACATACACTTTGATTGTTTATGCCTGGATGACAACTATAGTTTCATGATTATTGATTTTATCACTGTAAGATTTGTGTAGTTTTCTATTTTGCTTGTAAAAAGTGCAGAACCAATTATTGAGCAGTGTTGCATAAATCAGATTAGTGGTTCCTGGTGCTTAGAAACCCCTGAACACATCACTAGTTTGATTGTGTTTATATTGTTACGATTGTTTATTCTTAGCGCTTAGAAACCCCTGAGCAATGACTACATGTTATAATGTGAAATCCTTCTGTCTTAGTAAGGTCAAGTTGTTTGATCAACTTTTGAACATATTCACTATCAAGATCGTCTTCTAGCAACTGACAGATAACCGAAAGCGAAAAATCTAACATATGGTGATTGGTCCATAGGATGGTCCATTACTTCACAACTTTTATCACGAAAGCCCCGACAAGCCGAGTTTGTCAACATTGTTGATCATGCAAGTTTGTCAAAGATGGTAAAAGGCGTTTATGTTTTAAATGGACTTCAAGTGAATACTCAAAGATGAGTGGTGAAGAAAGAGCGTGTTTATGAGATTCCAGAGTGGATATGAGTGTTGATGAAATCTAGCTAGACATATGTGACTATATGTAATTTATGATTCTACTAATAGTCTTTGTAATGATTTAATATAACCATTAAAAGGGGACTTAGAATAACGCTTCCAGTAATATATAAGTAGGATTGGTTTGTTGGTTCTTGGAGTTTTGTTAAGAGATTTTCTCGATAATATTCTCTTCTTTAGAATATGTTGGATCTCAAAAATACTATTTATGTGATTTGTATTTTGGTTTTGATTTGCAATATAAAAATAGTTTTTGTATAAAAAAATTGTACACTATGTGTTCTCTTCAAATTTCTTATTTAAATTATAATTATAATTAAAAATATAAAATATAAATAATAATATAAATAAATATTTCAATTTTTATCATTAATAAATTAATTTGGAAAATACAATTTAAAAAAAAAAAACTAAATATAAACCCAAAAAAAACACGGTAAACAAAAACACGTTGAAAGATATGCCCATCCAAATGAGCTCATACTCAATAGGGATTGTGCATATTTATTGTATACATGATTTTATCATGGACTTCGTTACAATGTCAGGATTACTATTTGATAATCAATAAAATGTTGTTTAGTTTAAAATTTTTGTTTATGTATTTCTTTTTAGAGGATAGGTAAAAAGTAATGTAATGAGGATTTAGGGATTAGGTTAAAAGTAATATAAATTGGATGATTTGATTCTTATTATAATTAATAAAATGTTGTTTTGTATAATAATTTGGGTTTTATATATATACATATAAAATTTGGGTTATATAATATTTTTTTATTTTTTTATTAAAATTTGGTGATATAATTTTTTTTGTAAGATTGTAATTTTTTATTATTTAAATTTCATTTTTCAAAATATAAGTTTAGTTGACAATATAATTCTAGGTAAGATTGTAATGTTTTGTTCTTTAAATTGTATTTTTGAACTGCCTAAAAGAAAATTCTCTAGCATTTAGATTATGCACACTACACAACTCAATTCTATAATTATAACAAATCTCCATAGCAAAAAATAAAAGCATTAAATAATTAGACTACAAAATTAAATATAACTTAATTATTTATAAATATTAGAAATTGTATAATTAAAAGAAAAATTAAGGCTTAGTTAACTTATAAAGGAAATAATTTTGGGAATACAATTTCAAGATTTTTTGTTGTTTAAAGTACATTTTTGAATTTAAAATAGATCCAACAAATTCCTCAAACCACTCAAATTATGCAGATTAAACAATTCAAACACAAATTTTTAAAAATCTCTATCATATTTTAATTAAAATTAACCATACAAAATATTATCAAAAAAGTCATTTCATACCATTTTTTAATACTATTTAATTTATAATTTAAAAATTATTATATTATTATTTTAAAAAATATTTATGATTTCTAAATCCTATAATAATTTTCTCTATTCACTAAATCATGGAAATAGTTCCATAATGGTATGGCGATGCCAAATATGTGGTAATCCATAAAGATTCCATAGTAACATAATGGTATAGCCATCCCAAATATCCAGTGATAAAATAGACTTTGGCTACATAACCCCATCATCGAGAATTTATTGTCAACGTTAATTATGGGAAAGGAATTTGTAGAGTAGGCAAACGATCACCACAATAATTTGTGGAGCAAACCAACAATGACCACTAGTAAGATAGGATCATCTCTTATTGAGAAGAAATGTAATGAATAAATCTGATTTTTGTTGGCTTCAATAATGCTTTTTCGAAAGTAAGGAAATACTATTATAGGCTTGCTTCAATTAGTCGTTATTGTTTTATTTTATTAGTTGAACTTTACATTATTCCTCATACATTTTTAATCATTAATTTATTACTTAAATAATTAAACAATTATGGTTAATTTTATTGATTTATAAATTATAATAAGTATATTATAATTAAGTTAATAAATTTATTTTATTGAGTATATAAATTAAATATATTTATAGTTATTAAAATTTGTTATTTATAGTTATTGGTGTGGCATGCCCATTTCTTGTGAGGATCACAAAAATACTCTGGCTTCTACGAAAGGTACTCTGGTCAAGACTGTCACGTGGTTATAAAATATTTGTGGTCTGAATTGTGTGAGGTAGAACAGTCTGTTCAAAGACGGTAGGGTTGTTGTTTGGCCCGTGAACAAGGCTACGTTGACATTCGTCAAGCTAACACTCTGTCGGCCTATGGAACGACTTTTAGAAATAAAGTTACCTTCTGCAGCTTCTCAGACTGCATTCTGAGTAAGGGGGTTCCCTCCATAGAATGAAGCACAAATTAAATGCACTTGCAATCAATAAATTATAATTTTCTTTAATTTCCAAAACAATAATCAACGTAAATATTTATTTCCATCCTATGTTCATATAAAATATCAAATGTTCAATTTATATTCCGTCCTTTAGGACATTCAAATGTTAATAAGTGTTTTGAACCTTCAATATGAGTGTCCTTTCAACCTTAATATCATCCATGATAGTTTAAAATATTTTGAATTTCATATTCTTTTAGAAGTTTAAAAATAAAATAGGGCATAGGTTACAATTTCACTATCATGTTACTTTTTCACCAGAATCCGATTGGGTATTTTTAATGTAGAAACATATTCAACACCCTTAAATCTTAGAGCACCTACAATTCTATAATTTGAAATTTGTAACTTGGATTTCTAAAAATTTAACCAAAATTTTCCAAAAACCTGTAAAAAAAATCTATATCTTCAAAGTAAAATTGTCACCTACTTAAACTACTCTCTTCAAATTAGAAATTTAAAAATAAAATACTGACATAAAAATAATCAAAATTAAAATTAAAAAATAAACATAAATAACAAATTAAAGATAAAAGAATTATTTTAAAAATAAAATAAAATTGTGATGTTTGGTTGGAATTACTTATAATTAGCCCAAATTCATCTTAAACTTTTATATTTCAAACATCAAGAGAGATCAAATCTATGAAGGTGCAGATCTTTTTAAAGTGAAATATTTGAATAGATTTGAGATTAACATAACTTATTGTTTGGATGGTGATTAAAGACATTGTTGTTGGGATCCCACTGGCCCCAAAGGACAAATTTAAGTGGAGTCTTTCTACATTAAAATATGCTACATTCCACATGAATACGATGGGAAAAACCATGGCTTTTCATAAACCATCAGTAAATTGACTGAGTGAAGTTTATGTGAACCACCCTAACAATTCCCCCCTTAAACTTGACTTAGGGAGATTACCCTAGTCCCAATCATTCATCAATCATCTCACCTCAGATCTCACATTCCCCCCATCAAGCTAGAATGCCAGTACACCTACCACCTTATTACCTATCTAATTGGCCCATTCCACAACTTGATGACACCATGCACCACTATAGTACATGTATTCTTGATTAAAGACATAAGGCCTTACAACAATTTGTGTTCATACACAACAAGTATGCCTGAACAACATGTCTTACAACTTCATGAGGAAATAAAACTTGCCCAAAACCCTTAAGGTGATCACATATGAGACGTTGGATCCTTCAATAAACTTCAACACCATTGACTCCATCTTCATTCTTTATCTTATCCATACCACCTCTCTCTGGGACTATATATTTTCCAATATCTTTTCCAATCCCTATCTTAGCCTGGTTTTTCAATACCATTTACACTTTCTAGTTGCATGTTGTCAATCCAAATCTTCTTCTATCACCATGCATCATGTGCTCTCTCTACACTACTTTTCCCTTTTAGCGCTTTCTGATCTATTTAGACACTAGTCACACACCAAACATACACAATACCTACCCAACAATGACTTGTCGACACACAAAATTCACCGCCTCATATTCAACAACTCTCCAAACCCACTTAACTTGGTGGGCTTCAAAACAGCCTCTCATATTTTAGCTTTGATTCCTTCACAAGGTCATAAATGTTGAGACACATTCCTATTTATGCATGAAAATGCTATTGCCATATCTAGAACTTCAGATTAATATTTAGTCCCGTGTTAAGTTTCTTGTAAATAATTCCTCCTCTATTCAATGGTGGAGTTTATTACAACATTTTGGACTAAGTTCCTCATTGATGTTGCGTGCTCTCTAATACCTGCTTCCCTCGTCTCCATCTTCTTTCTCATCTATAGGCTTCTCTACTTTGGTTACTTTGTCTTTACCTTAGGATGATATTTCTACATAACTCATCTTCACGCTTCTATCGTCACGACCGTTTTCCCATCCTCGGTTGTAGTTTCTCGCACTGTCTCCACCTTTTATGCAATGCCTTCCTCATCGATCTCAACTTCTTCAATGATATTCTCGACGGACAGCTCAGTCGCCACTTCGAGAAAGGTGATTTTTATGCAGCTTCTATGGGATCAGATTCAACTCCCATGTCCTTGGAAATGAACGTAGATGTATTTCATAGAATATTTGTCATGGACCATAGTACTAGTGGTGCCGTGTTTTCTTGGGACGCGCCAGGGAATTCGAATTTGACAAGGTCCTATAAAATATTTTTCATTGGTTTTGGCTATTTCTGGATCACATTTTTTTTGGATTATTCACAATTATCTTCTTTGAATAACAATATGTAGTGATTGGAAGATTTATCAGTTTGGAAGAAGCAAATTTCCAGACTCAAGCACCGCTCCACAGAGTCTCCACACAATTTTCTATGTAGTGGCACTCCTACTGCAACCTAGATGACATAAACATTCTATAGATTCTTTTTCCTTTTCCTGTCAAACACTTTCAATTTTTTCACCTAAATTTTGCACTATGATTTTCTCCTGTTGCATTCATGCTTCAATTCATATTTTGTTTACCTTTTTTGACATGCCACTAGCCTTTGTTTTACTAGCTTGGTGAACAATCGTACTTTAACTATTCCATAGATTCTCTTGCATCAAATTCACACTTTTCTTTGGTATTAACAATCAAATGAATTCAACTGTGTAACTTGAATCAGATGCCAACATTCTTATTTATTCAATTTGTGGGCTTACTCTGTGTAACTGTGTAACTCGAATTAGAACCAGTTATCTCTGGTTAAAGATAATGAATTTTAATCTACCCAAAGGTTAAAAATAATGGATTCCATTTGATCATCAAACAATAAAACATTTCCATGGGTCCCACATAAATATATTAAGCAATATGAGTTTGAAAACATAAGTATTCAAAAGCAGACTTGTGTAAAAATCATGCATCCAAATTTGGGGAAAAATTTATTTTAATATTACCTCGTAAGAGAAATAGAAGAAGGTATAGATAGGAGTTTTTTGATAAACCATATATCCATTGTTATGAATGGTCTCTGAGATCACTTTGCTACAATCGAGCTTGAGAATTACCCCGACAAAGTTGTTTTTTAAGCCATACAAGCCTATCCCTGCTCCCAATGAGCATCCATAGCCCTGATGGGTTTACTTGTATTTCTTGTGCTTCCTCTTTTAATTGTCTTTTCGATAATCGCACTTGGGAGCTTTCAGTTTATGATGTATTTGAGTGAAAGAGGTGGGATGGTAATATAGACTTATGTTAATGGATACAATACTTTCACAATGTTGACTCCAAATTCTTTCGATGTGACTATCCATCAAAGGCTTTTATAAAGTGGAGGGGTCGGAGGGATCCAATGAGTTAAACTCAAGTCAATTTTTTCCTTGGAAAGGTAAACCCTATCAATTAGAAAGGATGTGTGTTCCTCCATGAGATAGTTGTAAAGCAAGAGGATTTAATGGTTCCATAAATATATACCTTTATTGATAAATGAAATTCACTAAAATAGATAGAGTAAATATTTCCCATTGTTGCCAACCACTGTTGAGTGAAGGAAAAGACCTTCCACATAAACCATGGCAGAGTTACCAAAATCAAACCAAAATCGAAAGAAAAAGGAAAAGAAGTCAAACTGAAGTAAAAAGAAATCAACAAACTCTGAAAATATAAAAACGAATAAAGCAAAAGCTAAAAGATAAATCCAAATTTAAAAGATAAACCCCAACAAGACTGCTTATACAAATGTCTCAATAAAATAAATAACAAAAGATAATCATGTGAACGTTTATCTTTTGTTGGGAATCTAGTAAATTTTATCTTGAGGAGTTGTAAGTGGTTAGGCTTCTAAAATTGAAGGGTGAATAGCAGTGATGATAAATAATAAGATAATTGAGAAGTCTCTACCTATTGCAAATTTTCTCATTTCAAAGTAACATCTGCATAAAATCATCTTAACCATTTTTTGATAACAATAATGCTTAAGAAAGAGACTAAAGGTTCAGAAACTCCCCGGTTTAGCTGTTTCGATGAGGATCGTTACTTCTTATCCCAAAAACTTGAAAGCAAACCAAACAAAGGAGAATGAGCTCCAAATTTGATCTGGTAGAGATGTGAAAATTTTATGAAGAGATGCAAAACAAAGTTTTATATCAGCAAAAACTAAAAACAAAGGTAAAGAAATCAAAATGAATGAAAGTGGGTGTATGAAAATTACTATTGGAGAATTTCTTTTGATCTTACCTGAGAGATATCATCTTCTCCAATAAAAGATAACTTCTCCTTTTAATTAGAATTAAAATTTTGAAGAAGTTGAATTAACTTAAATCTTATTGTCCCAAAATCATCATTTATTAAATCTAAACTAAAGCAAGTAGTCAACTAAAAGAAAGCAATGTTTCATGTTCAAGGAATCAAAGGTAAACCAAATCCATCAGAATGAGAATGAAGATATGCTTGTTTATGAATTGCAGCGATGATTGTTCTCTTTTCTTTTTTTATTCTGAATTTATATCAGTCCCAAGATATTGAAATTGATTCAAAATCCTAAATAATGTAGCAATGGGGAGGACTTGAATCTTTATATAATAAGTATGGAGTGATATATCAAAAATTCAAATAAAAGAGAATTCAAACATGAATTAACCATGCTCCATTACCTTTACCTATTCCAAATTCCTTATTAATTTCTACATACCATAATGGTTTCTCAAGAGTGCCTTGGAGCGTATCGGAAGAAAAATATCAAAGAAATTTTATGGTTGTATCTTTTAAACATGCGGCATTCTTACCTTCCGATAGGATTTTATTATTAAAACGTAACAACTAAAATATGAGTGGGAAGGGATATCGGAGGCCTTATATCGAAGATTTGATATCGGGGGTGCGAAAATAATGAAAAACGATCGGAGGTCTCGATATGAAAGTTATGATATGGATAGCGGGAAGTTTATCGGAGATCGAAGATCAATGATCAAAGTATCAGAGATGTATGGACATCACAGTATCAACGAAGTCATCTATCAGAGGATGAGCATGAAGGGATAACGGAGATCGGGATATCGGATACCAGCAGTATGAGGATATTGGAGGATCGGAGATGTCATATATCAGGTGATGGGCGAAAAGAGATATCGAAGGATTGGAGGATTAGCGGATCGGGATATCAGATTATTTTGATTGATGCTCATATGAAATGTTCTGATATTTGGAAGCTCCGATAATGCTACGTGGAAATTGTGTGGGGTCGAGCCTTTTATTATTATATTCATAAAGATGCATTTAGCTCAACTTTGTTTTTTTAACAAAAATCCCCTTTAATAGTTATATTAATTATCGCAAATATTAGATCAGAGAATAATTTTATTGGAACTTTCTTATGAGGAGTGTTACGATATTATAGTGCTCCGATATGAATCTTTCGATCCTATGTTAAAGTCTTCTCGAGGTTTTAATGAATAGAAGCAAAATTAAATAATCCTCAAATTCTAATGAAACAACAAATACTTCCCTGGTCATGTTGCAGATTTAGGAATGGTTGGTTTCTTTTTTATCTCAAGTCTCCAAAATCAAGCCAATAAAGACTTGCAAAAGAAACAAAACAAAAATAAGAAGTAAACTATGAAAAAGAAAAACTAACAATAGATGAAGATGAACCTGTAAAATACATACATGGAAGAATATTGACTATAATTTTACCTCATGAATCTTCAAGTTCTCCCGTGTATTTTCCAAAATTCACATATATTTAACATCATCTACTTATTCAATCTAAAATTCTAAGTAATAAATTTTCAAATCGCAGCCACCTCAAATTTTCATTGGAGGACAAGAGTGGTGAATATGAGCCTTTTTAAAAATACTTGTGAATCAAAAAATTACCAAGTTGTAGCAAATCCTTGGAATTTATTTCACAAGACAATCAAGTGCTTTCACAAGTGTGTATGATATGATTCTATAAGAACTTTGATATGTTCTAAGCCACTTTTCCAGAAACATGAAAATGGATGCCAAGAAAAACTTGGATTCATTACTTGCTTATTAAAAATCTAAAATAATAAAATGAATGAAAACAAAAAATAATGTAATTTAAATTAATCTATCCCTAATTACTAACTGAATGAAAGAAAACATGACTAGGTATAGTCATACTTCCAATGTAACCATTCTCTCATTTTAACTCTTGCATGTATATACAGATCAATCAACAAGAGTAAAATTGAGACTAAATTACAAAAAGAAAATTTTAGCCTATTATGCACAATTAACAAATTTAGCGAAATAAATTTATTTACAATTTTTTTACCTTGAAATTCTTCCAACAAAATGTTTATAGGATCATAAAAAATAGCATGAATTTTAGTGAATGATTGGAAGAAGTTCAAAGGAAGAGGAAACATCATGCCAGGCTTGAATGATACATTTTTAATCATTGAAGCTTGTTGAACACTAGCAAAGTCAGAAATATTCCTGAGCACTGGAACTTCCAGATATTTTTCAAATGGATCAATAAAGAATGGATGAATATTTAAAAGGTTTCTAGAAGTATTCCATTGCTGGTCAAAATGAAATGGTGTACTCTCAAGTGCCATAATTTGTGATGAACTTATTTGAAAATCAGAAATAAATTGGTCAAGCATGAACAAATAAAATTTCAACACAAAAAGTAGCCGATGTTCATTCTTGAAATTCTAGGATTGATTTTCATACAAACTTATTAATGCACATAAGGAATGTCTATAGTTTAAATATTCAAAATACTAGTACAATGTTCTCAGAAATTCAAAAATGAGATTCAAAAGAAAAATAGATTCAAACTGAGGTAACTGAAAATGGAGCGGATTCAAGTTTACATTAATGTTACAATTAATGGTACAACATGGTTGGGATTCATTTGCGAAGATTTCTTTCCCACAAGCATCAATAGAAATTAAATTAAACTCATTTTTTGCTTTCTTTTGTGGGAATGGGAAGATTTCAAGCTTATGATTCAAAAAGGGCATTTCATCATTGTAGGAATTAAAAATTGGGATAGGTTCTTGAATACCAAAATTAATATGATGATTGAATGTTTGAAAATTAGAATGGACTGGAATAAATCCTTGATTAAAATTTTCTTTATCTTCAAAAATAGATTCACCTAAGGAATCAGACAAAATCATTTCTGAAGAAAGAAGAGGTTGAGTTCTTTCGTTTTCCAAGTCATGATCATAAGTAACTTCATAAGTGTTATTTCCCTCTGAATTAAATAAATTAGAACCAAACAAGTGATTGACTATGAAGTTAAGATAATCTTCAGGTTTATTAACTGAATTACCGATTAAAGTTTCTCTACCAATTTTTAATTATTCATTATTAATATCAGTTCCTCTGTTTTCTAAAATTAAATTTGTATTCAAAGGAGCTACTAATTGAATATGAAATATATTATTATTACTAAAGATATCAGGGTAGAGAGAAAAATAGGAGGTTGAAGATATATACCTGAAGGTTTTTCTATGCATAGATGATTTCTAATTTTCCAAAATAGACAATTCAGATTCTTCATGTATTTGATCAATTTGCAAATTGTTGTTGAACTGCTCCATCATTTGCAATTTATTATCAACAGATTATGAATTAATTTCATTAATAAAGTGTGTGTTGCTGACATTCTCTGGTTGATTTAATTGTTGATGATTGTTGCTAATAGATTGTGCATTTTGTTGAAATTCTACTTTATCAACATTATGTCAATTTGGAGCATTTCTGTCATTATCATTTGTTATTTCAATTTGTGAAGAATAGAAATTGTCATTTGAGCAAGAGTATCACTATCAATAAGGGATATACTTTCTGGTTCATGATAGTTATCACATGACACAAACACTAAATGCATGAACCATCAAATTAATTAGAATTGAGGAGGAAAATATTTGGATCGAAATTGCATTAAAATTAATTTAAATTTAACATAAAACATATCCAAAGTCTTACCTTCCATTCTACGCAATTATTCTAACTGATCACACACATTTTTGTAATCATATTCATGAAATGCATGAATGAAAATCTTGGAAAATTCGCCCCAACTACGTACAGAGGTAACTGGAAGTGATAAACACCAGTATTTGGCTTTTCCTATCAAAGTACAAGTGAAGATCGTGCAAATAATATCTTCATCAATATTGAAATTATTGCAACTTAAGATAAATTGAAGGAGATGATTAAAAGCATATGTCTTACCATTATATTTTACCTAAGACAAGATCTTGACTACCTTTACTGGAGTAGTTTTTGGATGACGTCCAATAAAAAAACTCCAAGGAAGTCTTTTACATGGGGCCATATTAATATAATAAAATTTACAGTTTTTCAAAGAAAACAATTTGCTATGCCCTCCTTCTAGCGCCAAAGATGTTGAAGGCTCGAAAATATATGCCTACAACATTATAAGGGACATCACTTGGTCGGGAACTTAGAGAAGGTTCTTTTTTGTTGAAATGGTGGTTACAACTGGTTAAACTAGGTCTACTTACCTTCTCTCTATCTCCATGGGTTTAAAATATGACTTTCACCTACCAATAGAGAAGAGGCATCCGATCATCACTCTTACTGATCAGGTAAGAAAGTGATCCTTAAGATGATCTGGGGCTCAACCAAGCCACAATTGAATTTTTCCTCTTTCATAAGAGGACTTATAAGAATGTAGAATTACATCTAAATGTAAACTAATTCTAGAATGCAAGAAAAAGGAGAAAGATCCAAAGCCTATCTCAATTAGGAAGATGTAGATCTAACCCAACTGAGAGCAAATTATTTAAATGATTGAGATTTAAATATGTCTGGCTAATAATGAATATCAAGCTAACGAAATAGTTTAATTATCTGATATTATGGATACCAAAACACATTCTGTCTACAGATCTATTAACTAAGATAAGTAATCAACCAAGTTTAGGAAGTAGTTCACAAAATGATGATGATTGTTAAATCAGTAACTCGAATGATTAAAAAATAATATAAGGAAATAGTTCACAAAATATTGCTGTTTTTTAAATCATAATTAAAAGACCGATTTCTCAGTAAGTAGTTCCTCATAAATTAGAGTTCAACACATAGGAGCAGAGATAAATAACAACATATTATTGAAGCAGATTACTCATATCGATAATAGTGCACAAATATGAATTAAAATGACATATTTATGCTATTATAAAATGAAACTAGTATTAAAACAATAGTATTTTAAATACCAATTTATTGAAACCGTTTCTTTGGCTCTGATCTCCAACAACCCTTTACAATGCTTGAACTTTTGCTATTAAAACAAGAGTTGCAATAGTGCAAGCTCTGCTCCCCATACATAGTTAAAAATGCAAAAGAAAAATCCCAATAATCCCCAGATGTGAGATTAATCCTCTCCCTACATACAACCTGAAATCCCTATTACAATAGTGCTTTAAGCATTACAAAATTGCAGAAGAGAGAAGCTATTTTTGTTTATTCTACAAATCACTATTTGTAATTTACAAAAAGAATTACAAACAAGAGAGTTGTTGAAGAGTAATTTTACTCCAACAATTTTCATTGGTCCAAATTCATTTTCTTTTATTGTTGGAGCAATCCTATTGATTGAAATCTTCTTTTCCTCATCTCTTCAACTATTTTCCTGTCAAAACCAATCAAAATTTAATTAAAATACAAATTGAAATCAAAATACAAAATCTAGAATACAAAATATCCTCCAATCAAAACTTAATTAGACAAATAAATGAATGGAAATCTGAGCTTTTCATTGATTCCTGTAAAGATCTAATTTGTCAAGGAGAACATAAACGAATGAGTTTGTATTCAACAAAGGTTATGAGCAAATGAAAAAGCAGAAAATTAAAGTGAGTAAATTAATTTTGTTCAAAAATTTGGAGCTTGGTCTTCTATTTAATTTTAGACTCATTAAATGAACAAATATGGTTATGAAACCACTTCAGAAATATTCTCCATGATCAACAAGCTGTCATAGGCCTCATTTGGCCAAGTAAAACTCAACTTATGAGCTTCCAAAATTGAAAAATCAAAACTGCCAGAATTCTGGAAAATTTGTTGCGTAGGCCAAAAATATGATTTTTTTTTAATTAAAATCTATTTCTAAATTAAATTATAATTATTTCTTAATTAATACTCATTTAATTGTAAATACAATATTAAATATAATTAATTATAAACAAAATTTAATTAATTTAAAAATTAAAATAAAATAAAATAAATTATAATTATAATTATATTATATTAATATTGTAATTTAGTTATATTAAACTTATAATATAAATATAATATATATTATATTAAATAATCATATTAATTAAAATAAAAAACGCGTTAGTTATCATGAAGAGTATGAGTATTGTAAATGGAGGAGGGAGTATGAGTTTACGTGAGGTGGAGGAATAAGGAGGTGGAGTGGAGGATGAGGTGGAGAGATAAGAAGATAAGCGAGGATGATGTATGAGTAGAGGTCGAGAGTTATAAGGAGGTAGAGAGAACTCTAGGTTAAAAGAAATAGGCACCACATAAATTTAAAATTGGAGATCGGAGAAAATGAGTTATTGCAACTTTTAAAATGTATGCCATATAAAAATGTCGATACGTTCGATATTGGAACATCAAAGCTTTTGAAAATCGGAGAAATAAAATCAGAGGTTTTATTTTGGAGTTTCAAAAAATCAGAAGTTTTATTTCGGAAGGGAGAATGTAAGGATGGAGTGGGGTCCACTTGGAGTTGAATTAACAATTCTACAAAATAAACTACAACCATTTTGCAATTTTGAGATTTCGGGTTTGGTAATTTCTTTTAAAATTAGAAACTGGAATAAATTACCGAGATCTTGAAAACGCATTTTTTTACTGTTCTACAATTTGGGTGGGCGATTTTATAGGACCATTAGTGAAAAATGAAGGAATTAGTAAAATAACTAGCATCTAATACTTACAATGAATTACTAATTTAATTACAAAAATTAAAATAATATACATTTTGTACATTTTTTAACTAAAGTGTTAAAAATTATCGACTTCAGATGAGCACCATTTGCAAACCGTGTAACCAAATGAGACCAAACAAGTATCGATGTAAAGCTAGTGAAAATGTGAACTCAATGAAGCCATCAAAATATAAATCCGACGAAAATGAAAAAGTGGAAAAATTGTAGGACACTTAACCAAAAGAAAATATCAAAAAGGTGATTTAGCCAAGATTTAATGGAAAGGGTCCCCATTATGTGAAGTAAATAGGTAAAAAAATGGGGCTTGTCAGTTTCTCGCTACAACAAGAGGGAGATGAATGACTAATCATTGACTAGCCCTGCCCGTCTTCCTGGAAACCCTAGAGTGATTCTTGAAAAAAATTTTGATGTCGTCATATGATAATTGATAAAGATCTTGTCCAAATAGCATGTTGAGGGTTTCCAACATATCCTCCATGATTCTTGGAGAAGAACTAGCATGAGTGACTCATGATAAAGGGTACGATTGGCCCTCCTATAACTGAGTTGAAATATCCCCTCATAGTCCTCTAGGGATTCATCAGGTCTAAGAATCATTTTAAAGATTGACTCATTGGTTCCTTTGGACCTACAGTAGTCCTTGTACTTGCTATTGAAGGCTTGTTTCATTTGAGCCCAGGTAGTGATGCTACCCCCAGGTAGACCCATAAACTAGTGTAAGGATACATATTTAAGGGTATAGGCAACTAACTTTAGCTTCTTCTCATTAGAGGCATAGTCATAGGTCCTACAAAAAACAACAAATTCAAACGTGATGGTGTCAGGATCCTCAGAGGATAAGTCATGGAAGTGTTGAAGGGAAGTAGGGCTTATATTCTTCATTCTAGCCTCTCCATTGGTCTCTTTGATAGGGAAAACCTCATTTTCCTTATTTTCATACATAGTTTGGGTAGGTAAAGTGAGTTATTATTCTTCCCTAATAGGTTCTTCAAAAAATTTAGGTTGCTCACCTATAGGGTCTTTTAACTTCCCTGCAGTCACAGAGGGAAGCTCACAATCATTGAAGAAGAGTGAAGTTTGACTGGTTGATGGTGTGGGGGTTTTTGGTAACAATTTTCCTTGATTACCAATACTCCTACGAGGAATGAACGTTTTGTTTTTTTTTGTTTTTTGTTTTTTTCTTTCCTTACTTTTTCAAAAATTGTATGTGAAACATAAAATAATGCTCAAGCAGAAACAACATCTACTTGTACACCTTCCTGGCAACGATGCCAAAAAGTGGTGAGCTCTAGTATTTCCCCAAGGATGGTGCAATTCCCAAGGCTCCTCAACTCAAATTATCAACCCATGGTTCATACAAACTTAGAGGTGACAATGTTATATGCATAACAAATTGGATTCTACTCATGCCACCCTCAGTCAAGACATTTGATCAAAGTGCTCAGAGACCATTCCTCCTACTAAACTATAATGAAAGCTTGTTGATGAAAATTGAACTGAAGCCTTATTCTAGATATGAAAGTGGAAATTCCATTAGCTCAACCTATAGATGCTAATTAACCAATTGATGAAAGGATAAGGATTAATCTACTTGCAGAAAGAAAGCTATTGTATCTTGCAAACTTCATCAAAACAACCAAATCTACTTGTAGAAGGGAAGCTACTTTATCCTGCATAACTCATTAAACTACCAACATAATTTCATGTATCATCTACCTAGTTCAAACTTTCTTGAAAATTAGAATCCTACTTGCATCATACTTGTGATTAAAAAAACTAATTCTACTTTGTTTTGTAGTGAGGAAAAGGAATGGTTGGAGTGGCCTAGGAGCTTCCCCTAATCATCAAATCATAGATGGGAGTCATTATTCATCTTAACGGATCTAAATTTGAAGTGGAGATAAAAAATGGTGAAGAAAGGTGATGTTATAGGAACTCTTGTATTGCTACAGGAGGGGTTCCAAGAGGATTTTTGGGGTGAAAATGATGTCTTGAGGGTATACAGAGGTGGATGGACTTTAAACATAATGAAGGAAAGTTAGGTGGATCCTCTAGCCAAGCTCAGGACCTCTCAGATGTCTGTCTTGCACTAGGATCAATTATCACAGTGTCCTAAGTCTACCAGACAAAATGACTTATGGAAATAAAGTTTTGGGACAAAATTAAGGGTTGAAAGAGAAGATGGAGGAGTCCAAGATGGAAGTGGAAGAGGTGCCCTCCCCTATAGATCAACACATTCTTGCAACCATTCACATGCATACATCCATTTATCATTAACAAAGTGATATAACCTATGATGGAAAAGATGAGTTTAATTTAAATAACATCTATCTTATGCCATAACACTAATCTAATCACTAAAATGACTTCTAAGCTATAGAAAGAAAATGTAAAGTAGAACAACTAACATTTAACTATTTCCAAGAAATCATAAACACAATATTTTTTTACTGAGGTTGTGAATCCTTCCACTCATTCTCCCACAAGAGAGGTGATGTAGAAGCTTGCAACCACATGTTTTTATAGCTTAATCTCTACTGAAATGAAAGAAACTATGAACTTCTTGGAATCAAGAACAAAACACAAGTACAAAAAGAGGTACCAAAGCCTCTGGGTTGGGCCCAAACCCAAGGGTCTCAACCCTCTGAAACTAACTCAAATGCAACTTAATATCCAACTTATCATTATTAGAAAGTAAAGGTCTCATACATCACATAAAAGTTAAAAATGACAATGTCAAGTTTCAAGCTCAATAACTACACCTAGCTGAATAAAAACTTTGAATCCTAATGAGCTTTATTCTTGTTTATTTATACAAAATGGTAACTGAGAGAAGCTCCATTGAAAATAGGAGTGATTACCTACTTGATGTCGGAAATGGTGGATCTTGTCCCTCTTGAGCTTCACTTGGACTAGGAGTCACTCGACTGCCAATGAATTCGAACTGGTGAGACAGGATGATGTGATACGAAGCTGAGTTAGGGAGTTAAGGAGGTGGAAAAACCCCCTAGATTCTCTCTTGGTTGTCTCCATCAAGCCCTTGCATAGTATTTACCTAAAAAAATATTTTTTTTCCTATAATGAAACCACATTAGGCCACATACTATGACAAACACCTTTTACTCCTCTTACTAATAAAAAATGTGAATTAATGTGAGAGAAGGATAGTTTTAAGGCTGGAGGATGGCATTATGATCTTAAAAATATACCTGTTGATGGGGCTCATCACCATGGACTTTGTTCCAACATTTTTATCTGCTCTTCTTTTATTTCTCTAGAAAAGGTGGGATTCCCTCTCAGGGTTTTACTAGTCATTATATAACAACTCATTTTCCTTTCCTTTTTTTTATCTCTGATGCCCACAGGACTATGGAGACTTAGGTACATACTTTACTTTACAATTCTCCTATGCAATTCTTGCATGACGTGGCTTCAAAAAAATTTCTCTTTCTCGAGGTTCTGAAAACTTACCTTGATCTTTGTTCATTCTATGGGTCCTTAACAAAAGTTGGTGAAGAAATATGTCATTTTTCTTAAGCGGCTTGAAGCCTCTAAATGTAGTCCTGTCTACTTTCCTATAGAGGAATTCAACTTCCCATAATCTCTAATTATATCTCTCAGAACTTAATTATAAGTTACAACCATTTTTATAAATGTATAAAAAACTCCTATTATTTATGAACTAAGGGTTTGATGTAGTTTAGTCATTATAATTTCTTCTTTTCTATTATGAGGTGGAAATAACCGTTAGTAAACAATTTATTATTTGTTCAATCTGTACTATTTTTTAGTTACGTTTTTTATCATACTCAAGATTTATAGCGCATCATTTCTCATGCATTTGAAAATATATTTATCATTCATTTAAAAATACTACTTAACATGTTAACAAGGACCCCCCTTATGACCTAAAAAGGGCTTGATGGGGTTTCCTTTCCCTTCTTTTGGTTATGTAATCTTTTTCTAAAGCTAGGGATTTTGCTAAACAATAGGCAATAATCATTGAGAGTAAGGCACTAACCTTGTCCCTTTTATTTGTTTTACTTAGGTACAGGGTAATGATCTCCTTCCTATAACTTTTAATTGAGTCTTTACACTAAAAGGGGTTTGCACTACTAAATAGTTCTTGTCCTACACAATTATGCTACTACACTAGTTCTCATTATTGTGTATCAATAATACCAAATTGTACACACCATATTTTACCTTTCCCAAACAATCATTTAATGCTCTTCCAATGATGTACTTGTTGGACCTATTATTCTTTATTTCATATCCTTCTTGCGCAAGCCTTTGGTACTTGCAATCCTGCATTGAATACTATTTCTATGCATATATATATATATATATATATATATATATATATATATATATATATACATAAAATTTACAGTGCTTTTTCCAACATTCACACACAAAATAATAAGTTTTGAATTCTCTATTTTTCTTTCTAATTTATGGGTTTAGAGACTTATCTCAGAGTTTCAGGGAATATTCTAAGAGCTTCCTCATTACCACCTAACATAAGCTAGGAGCTCGCCTAGCTACCCCCAATCTATATTCCTTTCCAGTCAGAATAACAATGTCCCAATAGGTTTCTCAGCAAAACCCTAAGTAGTGTTCTACTTCTTTTAGGGTTTCACCAACATTTATCTCCCACTGGTGTTTTGGAAGTTACTATTTTTTTCTCCCACAATAACCCCACCTAAGAGAACCAGAATGATGTCATTTGTCTCCAACCATTTCTTTCTTTTCTGAACTCTTAGGAAATTTTGTTTCTCATCCAAATTAATGGCATTTCCCTCTAACCATTTTTTCTTTTAGAACCCTTCCTTCCTTTTTTGATATTAGAAATAAAATCCACAATGAATGAATACATTTTCCTCTTTTGTGATTTCCCTTTTTGGGACATAACTAACTTTTCCAAGTACTTACTGACTGGTAACAAATTTTAACTCTCCAAGTAACCCTTGCAATATTCTCAAGAATATTATACAAATAATTTCCATTTCTTTTCTTTCCAACTTAAACAAAACATTCCTAATTTTATAATAACAAATAAACTGAAATACTTGCTTTAACTATAATCTAAATTTAACCAATAAAGTCTTAAGTCAAGTCACTTGGGATATTTCAGAAATGCACCAGGCAATAACATTGTTTGTCCAAGCCTCCAAAAGCAGAGAGGAAGCACAAACTCATGGGGAGAAATCCTTATTAAGGGGATCAACTGACAGGAAGTTGTAGATAGGAGGAGAATCCCTTTTCTATTGATTTCAAAAGGGGAGAACATGATTATAGGAGGAGTAGCACGATGAGGTGATTGTTTCCATCAATAACAAAGGGGGAGATTGTTGGAAGAATTAATTGTTATTGATGTCAAATGGATGTCCAGTTGAAGAGGAAATTAATATAGGATTAAATATCATCTTAAGCCCTTTCTGATGAGCTATTGCATGGCTCGTAACTCCTCTCCATTGAGGATAAATTAAATTTTTAACTGTAAAATCCATCTATTTAACCCTTTGTCCAAGTCGACCCTACCTGAACAAGTCGGCCCTCCCCCAATAGACATGTTAGTTCAGTTAATGTGATTGAACTAATATAAATACAAGAGACTTCTCCTCCATTTCATCCACCAACTTGACCAAGAATGTGTAGAAGAATTCAGATCTGTGAAGAAGGGAAAAAATGTTTATATCTCATGAACCTAAAAAGAGATGAAAGGAATAATGCTTTGGATTACTATTTTTGTTTTGGTTTGAAGATTCTTAGTGGATTCATCTAGAAATGTTATGATATATTCTTTAGCAAAACTATTCCTAATTGTCTGCTTCTTGTGGCACATATCTCAACTACTATTGAAGGTTAAGAACTAGGTCTAACTTTGGCACACAAGTCTACCTCCTTACAACTCAAATTCTAACCTCTTAACATCTCATATTCTATCCTGAGGTAAAGGTCAAACTTTGGCCATGTGGAGAAATTCGGGTCAGTGGAAGGTCACATTTAGTTGTGTGAAGCTTGACTCCTACAACCAATATTTTCGGCCCTGCAACTCGGGTATTTTTTAGAATTTATTCAGGCCTATAATTCGGCCTCCTGAGGATAGACTTTCAACCCTAAATCATCTTTCCTTTTTCCCCACTTGTGACTTAGATTCTAGGCATACTTTGTGCTTACTTTGGAGGCATTCAAGAGCTTTCCTTGGTGACAACTTTGAGTAGTTCTTAAGCAATCTTTGGGGCAAAAATGAAGTGATTCTTAGAGAAACCTTGTAGACATCTTTGAGTTTCCTTGAAGGAATTCATTGAAATTCTTTGAAGCAATCGTATAATCACTTTGAAGAAAACCTTTTTGGAGCATTCTTGATGATTTTTGGAGGAGACTTGAATGCATTTTTTGACAGACCTTAGTGACCTCTTGAGGCAAACCTTAGAGCATAATTGGAGTAATCTCTTGGAACCATGTTGGAGTAGCCTTGTAGCTACTTTGTAGCAGTCTTTAGAAGATAGATTTGAGAATACTTGAAGAGCTTTGAAGACACTCTTTGAGAAAACTTGAAGATATTTGGAGCTAACTTTTTAGTGCCGACTTGAAGACAATTTAAAGTAGCCGTAGAATACTTTTTTGAATCATATCTGAAGCAGTCTTGGAGTAGACATGAAGCCATCCTTGGAGCAACTATTGAAGAGATCTTGGAATATTTTTGAGACACCTTGAAGAAAGTATTTTGGAAAGGAGTCATCCTTGGAGAAACTATTGAATAGATTTTGGAATAGCTTTGAGACACCTTGAAGAAAGTATTTTGGAAAGGTTGGAACCTGAATTAGCTTAAGAGGATTAAAGTCCTCATATATAGATCAAGTTGGATCCTGAATTAGATTGAGAGGATTGGAATCCTCATATATAGATCAAATCGGACCCTGCATTAGATTGAGAGGATTGGAGTCCTCATTCATGGTTAGAGCCTTCAAAAAAGTCATTTTTTGTAATAATTGAAGCCAAAACTTAAGAATGAGAGTCCTCAACATTTAAACTTTATTACTATAGATATTTTAGTTTTATTTTTGGTATAATTTGTGTTTCCTATTGTGAAAAAATTTCACTAAATTAATATAACAATTGAATGAAATACTTATTCACCCCTCCTCTCCATCTTTCCAACACACAAATATTTTTTAATCTATAATTTAATTTAAATATAATATTATAATCCTTTTATGTTTCTTTTCCATTATTTTTTAGGTTAATTTAAGTTTTTTTTTCCTGGATGACTTTAAAAAAATCTACGGAAACATCCTTACATAAAGACTCTACTACGCAAGAAGTTGTACCATCTAATTTGCATCGCCCAATTAGTGTAAAAATACTAAAAAAATATTCACTGAGATGTCGATTATTTTTTTAAGAGATTGTACATTTTACACAACTTATATTGGGCTGCAATAAACATGTCTTCGCCCTCCTTTAGAGAGCAAACCAGGACTCTATTATTGGAAAATGTCCTAAGTAAGTTAGAAATATATAATGGAACATAATCCATATGGTTTTTCAGTTATTCACAGTTATAAACTAGAACTTATGATTAGCACAAATATACAGAGAAATAATTCCGTGATTTGAGAATGGGAAAGAATAATGAGTCAGAGGTTTATTGCGGCCACCTCTTTTTACAATATACCAAATATAAATATGAAATTCTTACTAAAACTATATTTCTCTGTTACACAGGAACCGTTTTTAGAGATGGGAAACCTATATTTTCCTGTTACACAGGAACCGTCTTTAGAGGTGGGAGGGAAACTTGTTACAGTGGTTCCCGCATTCCTGGAAGCTTTGGAATTGTATGGGAACATTCCCTTTTCAGTGGGAGTTGCAATGGGAGCTTGGGAAAGTTCTGTGAGCTTTGAAGACTGTTTTTTTTTGGAGTTTCCGCGTCCTTGGGATTGGGATATACAAAGCTTGACAAATATGTTCAACTTCCCACAAAACATGAGCTTTTGTTGAAACCATAGTTACTCAATTCAGTGGAATTGACAAAAAAATTTCGAAAATTCGGATATTAGATTCAATTTGGTTTGGTGGTGTTCCCTGGGGTTGAGAAATACAAAGCCTGACAACTATGTTCAACTTCCCACCAAACATGAGCCTTTGTTGAAACCATAGTTACTAAATTCAGTCGAATTGACAATTTTTTTTTCGAAAATTCGGGTATTCGATTCAATTCGGTTCTGTGATTAATACGCTAATTCGAAGTTTGGTACGGATATTCCAGTTCAGGGATGGGCAGATTAAATTCAAATTCAGATAACAGAAAAATCAGGCATGGTACGGATGTTTAGTTTTTTGGTGGATAACAGAAAAATCATTTCATTGTTTATCGACATCGGCATGTATGTGTTTGCTAAACACAGTGCCTCTAAGCACCCAATCATGGCGGACGAATCTTGTGTGGTAACTAATTTTTAACAGGGTAAATTTTCTATTTCTTAATTTACGTATTTCCTGACAGGATTTAGAAAGCAGAGAAAATCCGAAAAGCAAGAATTTTAGCCTTAATCATGGATTTCTGAAATATTTGAAATATTGCAGCATAAACGGTACATGTTCTGTAGAAAATAATTGATTTTGAGTTAAGAAATGTATTTATAAAGAATCTAAATAAATAAGTTTAGAATATTTAAAATTTTTTAGTATTTATTTTTATTAAATAATTTTAAATAAAACAAAAGAGATTTTGAAAAAAAATGACAAATGTGACTTTTCTTAATAAATTATAGGTTTCAAATGGTTTATACCAATTAACAATTTCAAAATGAATAATGAAAAAAAACATAGAAAACATGAAAAAAATATATAGCTAAATATTTAAGACGTATACATTTGATTTTTCTCGGATGAAGTTAGTTTTGGGCAGATGAAGTGAGTTCTGTGGGAGCCTGTGGCTTGAACTCTCGCTCAAAACACAGATCTGCTGAAGTGATATGTCTGAAAATCGTCACCCTGACATAGAAAAAGACCAAGAATCCAGGGGTCTCACCATTAGCAAAGTCACGGATCGTAAGCATGAAACAAGTTTTTTTCACTATTGACTGTGTTGTGGCAGAGGAGCTTTAAGTCCGAAGAGTCCACTCATGTTGCAAAGTTCGCTCTTTGGGTGTCATCGTCCCTCTCAAAAGAACGTTGTTGGTTTTCTCTTCCTGATCTAGGTGGCGTAAAGAATCAATGTATTGTTGTTGGTCTTCTCATCTTGATATGCATGGCGTAAACGATTGCAGAGCAGCGGATCTATGTTGTGGATTTATCCATAGAATTTTTTTTCCTTTGCAATGATGTGCTCTCAGGTCGGCTCTCTTGTGGAAAGCAGTGAAGATCATTCGAGTAGCTGATTTAATGAATCGTGTTGCAGTGAAAAAACAGAGTGAGGGATTGTTTTGGTGTTGTGTGTTTTTAAAAGGATTGATGGTTCTTAAACTGGAAGCCCCAGTGTCTCAAACATCAATTCTTGTGTGTCTTTATTGGTTATAAATAGTGTTGGTGGTTTTTAAACTGGAAGCCTTGGTGTCAAAATTAGCAGTTGGTTAAGATAGCAGTTGGAGGCTCTGCTCAGATTATTTAGCATGCATAGCTGGATCTGTTTCTTCAACTTGTCCTGACTTTGAGCCACACTGGTTGGTTCGAAACGCGAAACGCGTCGACAAATGTCTCTCTTTATGTGATTTACGCCGAAGTTCTACTTATTAATAATATGGATCACAGAAGCCTCAATTCAACAAACATCAATTCCTGTAAGGTCAAGTTGTTTGATCAACTTTTCAACACATTCAGTATCCAGACCTCCATCCTATCAATTGACAGATAGCCGAAAGCGAAATATCCGACCGATGGTGGTTTGTCCATAGGATCGCTCATTACTTAATGGGTCTTATGGTGGAAGCCCCGAGAGCCGAGTTGTCAATATTGTTGATTCTGCAAAGTTCATCAACGATGGTCAGAGGCGGTTACGTTTTAAATGGAGGTCAAGTGACAGTTCGAAGATGTGGTGGTGAAAGAGCGGAGTTTGCGAGCTTCCAGAGTGGATGTGAGCGCTGATGAAGACCAGTCTGACAAATATTTATTGATTGTTGTAATATGTGTTTTTCTTGTTATCCATGCAGGGATTAAGGGAGGGTGTTGGAAGTAATGTTTCCATGTCATGTGGAGTTGTCATTGTGAGTCCCTAAGCCTCACTAGAAGCTGTTGATTCTTATGTATTGAATTGGAGATGAGTTGGAGTTTGTGTATAATTTCCTATATATATAACTGTTGTAATGAATAATAATAAAGTGTGAGATATGTATTGTGCAAAATCACTCTCTATTTTATTTTTTTCTACTACCATGGATTTCTGAAATATTTGAAATATTGGAGCCTAAACTGTACAAGTTTTGTAGAAAATAATTGCTTTTGAGTTAAGAAATATATTTATAAAGAATCTAAATAAATAAGTTTAGAATATTTAATTTTTTTAGTATGTATTTTTATTAAATAATTTTAAATAAAACAAGAGAGATTTTGAAGAAAAAAGACAAATGTGATTTTTCTTCATAAATTATAGTTTTCAAATGGTTTATACTAATTAACAATTTCAAAATGAATAACGAAAAAAAACACAAAAAACATGAAGCAAAATATATATATCTAAATATTTAAGACTTATACATTTGATTTTTTTCCGAATTAAAATTTTTACAGTGTCGAATCAAATTCGACTCCGTATTCAAATTTGAATTTGGTAACTATGGTTGAAACCTCCCCAAGAAGAAAGGCCAAAGACATCCTTAACACGGATATCCTAATTGAAAAATTGGAGCAATCTCTTGATGAGTTAAGAAAGTGTGACACCTCAATGTAAGGGGGATATCTGGGATGTCATGTGGATGAGTATTTATTTTGTTGTTTATGTATACGTATCACAGAAGATTGTGCGTATATTGTATGTGGCAGTCAATGCTTAACATTGGAGTTGCTTTACTTTTTCTCTTAAGAATCACTGGAGAAACATAGGTAAAATATTTCCTTTGTATTTTTAAGGCATATTGTTTCAAAGACTTGTAATGTGTTAGAGAACTCATAATGAACTTACATTTTAATATTTTATATATATATAAGAGAGAAACTCAGGGAGAGGGACACCCAAAGAATATATTTATATATAAGAGAGACTATATATCAAAATTGATTTTAATATTTGAATATTTTAATTTAATATTAATTTTGATTATTATATAAATTATATAATTAAAAATATATATATATATATATATATATATATTTAACCACATGGTGAATCGGTAACTATCAAGTTTAATCCACGGGAGACCCAGGATCAAACCTCATTGCTGCCACTATAACACCAAGAGCATAACCAACCACCCGCAAGTCGGGTATACTAAGATCCTATGGTTTTAGCAAGAGCACACCCACGGTAGGGGGGTCCGCCCCTCTAGCTGCCACCACAGCAGGTCACTGTACTCAATGAGATTTGAACTTCAGACCTCCCGAGCTTCGCCCATGTGTCTTACCGTTAAACCACACATCACTGTACTAAAAGGTAGTGGGCTTGGCCTGGTTCGGTTACTACTCGTACGACGAGCTACGACCTTGCTCGGGATCGAACACAAGACCGATCCGTCATGACGAGGCCGACTCATGATCCGGTTCCATTCCAGGTCCATCTGCCCAAACAGACCTAACTCCTGTGCACTTTTCCATAGGGGGCATGGGCCTGCTAATGAGCAATGACCTATCTCCAGTGCACTTTTCCATAAGGGCATGGGCCCTGCCAATGAGCAATGACTTGGCTCCAGTAGTATATGCCTCGGCCATTTAAGAAGTGTATAAGCCCTGCAGAAATATTACAGTCGATGCGAGCACCCAAAATTTGATCGACACGGATGAGGATTCTGTTGCCTGGAATTCATTGAAGGATGATAAACAGTTGCACACAGGTGCAGTCACTGAATGTGTAGTCACAGAAGAGGCCCTGGTGCAGTTTCCTACGCATTCCTTTGATCTATCTTTTGTTTTGTTGCCACGATAACGTCCATTAACCCAACAACAGTCTTCGTTCATATATATTTTTCAGAGGGAAAATCATCATGGATTTATATTAAGAGAATATAAACATCTAGATACATAAGAACGTCCTAACAAGGAGCAAATACAACAGATTATAAATTTTTACACAAAAAAAATTGCATCCTGAACAATCTAAATTTAATTGAATCTGAGTTTCCCGAATCTCCCCCTTTTGCATCTCATCAAAGTGAGTGGGGCAAAGATACGGTTGATGAACAAAGATTGATGGGAGAAATGAAGAAACGCTCACGAACTTCCAAATAACACCATTGAATTCCCGTGCACTCTAACCAGTGTTACTAGCGGCATCGAGTAGCAGATCATCCAGCAGATCGAGTTACAGATTCAGCTTACCCAGTTTATCCAGTCGTAGTTGGACCTGTGCTAGATCCAACAGCTTAATTTTTCAAATTTAATTGAATCTGAGTTTTCATATATAATTGTTATGTAAAGCCACTGAAAATTAATGATAATATATTGTTAGACGGTCGTTCTTGAAGTGTTAAAGCTGTTAGTGTTTACCCGGGTAACGACTTTATGAGGGCATTATAATATTCAATGTGAAGAGAGTGATAGCTGAGCACCAAAGGTCATTACGGATCCCAAATTTCTACCCATGAAAGGGCTGTATGGTGAAATGTTAGAAAGGAGAAGCAGCAACAATATGTATTGTGGTGAATTGTTGAGAAAAAACAGGGTTATTAGGTTGCATAACTAGGGTAGTTGAACAAAATAGATAACGGAATTGAATAACCCGGGTGAGGAGGTTAATGTTTCTTAGCTACGTTTTTTTACCGGTTTCGTTTAGATTTCAGTTTGAAATTTAGAAGAATGGTTGAAATTATGTATACTAGTGGTTAAAACCAAGCAATCCTGGTGTTTCAATAATTTCAAGATGCTAAATCTATGTAAGTAATGGAAACAAAAAGTCAAATTTGGAGGCAGTTTGCCTACCTGGTCTTTTCAGTGTGCCTTTTCAAGATGTTAAATCTATGTAAGTAATGGAAAAAAAAGGTCAAATTTGGAGGCGGTTTGTCTACCTGGTCCTTTCAGTGTGACTTTTCAGTGCTCAGAAGTTGCACGCAAACTCTATTGACTCATCAAAAGGACTCTTTATGAGAAGGGATATTTGTCTACCTTCCTCTGTTCGGTGTGAGCTTTCATTTCTCCGAAGCTGCAGGCAAACTTCCTTACGCGCCAAAAGTCGTGGGCGTACGAAGCAAACATGTGATCTTTGACGGTCGGTTGCCCGTTGTGAGGGGCAATCAAACATTTCACTTTTGACATATTGGCCGTTGAGGGCAAATCAAACATTTGAGTTTTGACATCCTGCCCGTTAAACTTGGATGGTGCATTCAACTTTATCTCTTTGATATTGCTGCGTTAACGGTTTCGTTTGTGTTTTGAAAACGTGATCGAGATAAGAATAGTTACTTCTCATTCGATATTAGATTTTAGGTTCAAATATTATATCGGAGGTGGTGAAAGGAAGATAATTATAACTGTAAAACTTTTTTCACAAAATTACTTAATTTAACATAATTTTAATAATAACATCATTCAATATTCGAATTTAGTCCCGGCCAAAACTATAACCGTTAAATTTAAAAAATTTAAATGCATTTTTAACTCGTGGAGTTTTTCTGGCAAATAAACTCCTTTGCAGTGTCGTTTTTTCATGGCTTTATCTTAGGCTGACAAAGCATTTCAGTAAGACAGCAAGGTGAAAATATGGCAGCATAATATGCCACTACTAGCAACAAATCTTGTTAAGTGAAATCCGTCGTGTCCGCAACGAACACATGCTGATGACTATAGCATAGTTACCATTCCATTCGAAACCAAAAAAATTGACTGTGTAAAATCTAATACGGTACATCTTACAAATATTTAAGTTTATTATTCTGTCTTTAAAATTTTTTAAAGTTTAAATTAGCCATCATTACTTATTATATTCAAAACTCATCATTTACTTTAGTTCCATTTTACATAATAGTTAAAATAATGTTATAAAGGTTTTTTTTATTATATAGGAATTATTTATTTGAAATTGAAGTGTATCCTTTTATAATTTTTGTCAATATATGAATTACCATTTTTTTTATTTTTTTATATAGGAATATAGTAGTTTTCGTTTCTTCCACTACAATTTGTCATTTTATAATTTAAATGTTATTTTTTCTATAAAATTACCAATTTGCAAGAGTAATTTGCCATTTTATAATGCAGTTGTTTTTAGTGCCATTTTTTGGATTTTCCAGTGCCGGAATCGCGTGGAAAAAATTGAGGTGAAATCCTTATTTGTGTTATTTAAACTGGTTTTTTGATTGTATATATGGATTCACCACCCTCAAAAACCCCTAGAGCACTTTGATTGTGCAGGGATTACTATGAAACTTGTGATTTCAATAATTTCTTACCAGATTTTAATGAAATTGGATCAAAAAAACCCACCGAAAAAACTTCCAAAAATCGCACTAAAACCAACTCCTTTTATAATTTTTTCTATATAAAAGTTACTTAGATTGACTCGGACATTCATTGGGGTTGGTGGGTTTTCCTGATATTGTGTCCCTATTGGCCACATAGTTTGCAATATTCTTTTTCGTCATGATGGAGTGAAGGCTTAGTGTTACACAACATTTCCCTGCATGTAACTTTCCTTACATTATTTCCACCCATTATTTCTTCATGGACTTCCCTGCATTATTCCCACCAGTTATTTCTTTATGCACTTCATACAAGAAATCCTGGATGTAGCTTTCCTTGCATTACTTCCACCAGTTATTTTTTCACGGGCTTCCCTGCATTATTCCCACCAGTTATTTCTTTATGCACTTCATATAATAATTCCTGGGTGTAGCTTTCCTTGCATTACTCTTCGCTGCATTATTCCCACCAGTTATTTCTTTATCCACTTCATACGAGAGTCATTTCCGCTCAATTTCAAAGACTCCAAAACACATTGCACTGGTCGAAACACACTCCAAGACACATTGCATTCTTCGTCTAGCCACCAGTAATATTTCAAAAGAAAACCACTCATTACTGTACAGAAATCGAATTGACCAAATTATGATCCGTACTGAACAAAATTTATGAATTTTTGTATTTTTTTTGGCCCAATATGGCCAAACTCGGTAACTATGGACTAAAGGCACCAAGTTGTTGTTTGTAGTTCGAATTTATTTTCTACAAATGCTCTATGAAGGTTAATTATTGAAAAATAGCGATAGAGTAAATAAAATCTTTTGACATGGTCGAAAGGCTTGGTATCAAGTTGTTCTTTGTAGTTCGAATTTATTTTCAACAAATGCTCTATGAAAGCTAATTATTGAAAAATAGCTATAGAGTTAATGAAATCTTCTGATATGGTCGAAAGGCTGGGTATTACAACCACATTTTCCAATGTTGTTGATATACCTCGATAGGTTTATATCAAGCTCATTAATAATTATTATGGGTATTTAAGATTATTAATAACTATATAAATAACTATATAGGATTATTAATAACTATATAAATATTAACAACGAGATTATTTATTTATATATATTACTTTATAAATATTATATTAATATTATAATAATTATATAAACTCCTAATATATATTAATTAATAATAAAAATAGCTCATAATAATGTTAGATTATCATTATATTATTTAAATAATCTAATAATATAAAATTATAAAAAAATAATAACAATTATATTGTATTATTATTATAATAATAAAATATTATAATAATAATAATAATAATAATAATTGATTATAATATTATAATAATATTATATTATTATAATAATATACAAATATAATTACCATATTATCATAATAATATAATCAATATAATTATAATATTATTAGGAGTTTATATTATTATTATAATATTTATATTATAATATATATATAAATGAAATCCTCTCACATGGTCGAATGGCTTCGTATCAAGCTGTTGTTTGTAGTTCGAATTTATTTTCAACAAATGCTCTATGAAGGTTAATTATTGAAAAATAGCCATAGAGTTAATGAAATCCTATGACATGGTCCAAACGCTGGGTATTAATTTGGTTAATATTATCACCAACGTCACATAAATACTTGACTTTTGAGTTGTATGAATATTACTCTGGTCGTATTGACACGTACCACAATTTTCAGGCTCTCAAAAACAAAATAAGTGTTCCCAAAGTTGAAGTATACACAACCTACTATGATTAATTAATGGTTATGGAAATTGGGAAAGGAAAAGTGACATTTATTGGTATTTATTTATGAAAATAATGGAAAATAGGATAAAAGTAAGGTGAAAGGTCACAGGTTGCACGTGAGGAGGAAAATGAAGGAAAATAATAGAAAATTGAAGAAAATAGAGGCCTCATTAATAAAAATAATTATGAGAATCAGTTCATGGCTTTTGTGAGTTCAGTTTTTTGAGCTTTCATTCTATTGTCTTTCTCTCATACTCTTGGACAATTAGAGTTTTCTTGGAGCACTCTTGGAGGAGTATGGCATACTTGGGATTTTGAGCAAGAAGGCAAAGGAAAAGCATGAAAATGCAAGAGGACATCTGGACCAATAACTACAACGCATTTTGCTTGCAGGTACCGAGTTGCATGTACAATTTCCTTGCTAGTTTTGGCATGCATGACATATGCATGTGGTTTTTTGGTTATGATCTGCCATTGGCATGGAGGATTGCCTGGATTGAAAATGGTTTTCCCTAGCCTTGCCATTTCCTGGATAGCCATGGTGTTGTGGTTTTTACTTTGTTTTCTGGTTGGTGCTCATGTTCCTTTGGTTATGGGTTGAGTTATTAATTCCTAGAAGCCTTGGTTGGACAAACACTCTGGAAACCTTGTAACAACTTTGGTTGAGTTACTAGTCCTAGAAGCCTTGGTTGGAGAAGCGCTCTAGAATCCCTTGGTGGGTTGAGTTACTAGTCCTGGAAGCCCTCTTTGGACAAATGCTTTGGAAGCCCAGCGACAGCTATGGATTGAGTTACTAGTCTTGGAATCCCTGGTTGGAACAAACGCTTTGGAGCCCTCGATAACTTGGGTAGAGACCAATCTGGTGATGGTTAGTGATGTCTGACTGTGAGGTGGAATCACTAGTTGAGGGTCGAGGTGGTTTGGCCTCTGGAAGCATTGGTTTGGTATTATTTGATTTGCTCCATGAGATCCCACATTCATGCTTGGAATATGGCGTGGGGGTGATTGGTTGAAAGAGAAATTTGGTTTCGCCCAATGTATGGTTGGGTGGTACATTGAAGTCTTAGACCTGGCTGCATTTTGCATATGTTAATAAGAGCTCTATTCCTCTTGTAATTAATGGGTAAATATACTTGTCTATATGTGGTTTTTATGGTTGTTATATCCTGGTTATTTTTATTGGTTATATGTTGGTTATGAGCATGTTTTATGATAGTGATGATGTTTGGCTCTCGTCATGTTTGGATTAGTAAATGAATGAAAAATGAATATATGACCTAATAGATGATATGGCAACTATTGTGATAGGGTATCAATGCTTCTTACCGATTCTTAGATAAGTATGAGACCCATGTGCTCCGATTTGTTATTATGACCTATAGACTGCATATTTGTGACATGTTTGACGAAATGTTTGTCATGGCTAGTAGGGGTCCAGTCAAGAAAATGATCAAATGTTCTCATTAGTACCCTTGTTTTTATGTTATTTACCATTTCTGTGAATTTCATGAAGTTTTGGGAAGTGGCCTCAGCCCTGGCCCTAAAAGAGTGGTATAGAATCCAAAGTTTTGATATAGAACTACTTGAAAAGACCATAGCCACATGGATGCCTTGCTGTGTGACCAACTGAGGCTCTAGGGTAGTGAAAAAAAAAGTTTTCTCAGGGGTTGGTTTGCTCCTAAGGGTTCTATAGCATGTGTGGAAGGCCAGTTTCGTTTGTTTCCATCAGTTCCACTTCCCTAACTATACATGGGGAGTTGAATATCATCATAGTAGCCTCTCATTACATGTTTACCCCAACAAACTGGTTAACTTGGGTAAATGTCGGAAGGGGGTGTTAAAGAGTGGTATCAGAGCATAGTTCACCCCTTGCACTAGATGGGTGGTGTGTTGGTCATGCATGCATGTCAGTTTCATATGTGTTCTTTATGCTTGTGCTTTACGTGTTTGTTTTGTATGCATGGTGATGGTCATCATTTCAGTTGTGTCACCATGTGAAAGTTGATGGTGTTGACATTGGTTGTATTCGTCATGAATGCATGTTAGTGTTTGTATGTATCAAGTATGCATGTGTGTCTTACCTATGTTGTTATGCATACGTTGACATGGTGATAGTTGTCATGCATGAGATCATGGTATGTGGTCGATATGGTCATGCATTGATAATTGGTAATGGTTGAAATGATGTTCATATATTGTTCAGATTATGTTTATACATATATTTTGCTAATATTGTTGGTCTTGCAGATGAGATATCCTCCCTAAACTACACTGAGGTACATCATCTTGTTTATGATTTGGTTTAGTTGACATGATATACCTTGCAGGAAGAGGAGATCAAAGATGACTAGCAAAATGGTAGACTACAGATCACGAGACTCTCCCTATGGATTAGATGAACAATATGGTGTTGGGCACTCTTCTGACATAGTAAAACATTGAGAAGATTGAAGGCAGAAATAAGAAGTTGCAAGGCAAACAATGATAGGATCATTCAGGCACAGGAGAAACAAGCAGAAGTTAATGTAGTTATCCTTCAAAGCTTTTTAGACTTGCAGAGACAAGGACCGCTTCAAATTAGCCATGGACAGGAGGATAAGACTAATGGGGCATATAGCAGTATATCTCATGGTTGGCACAAGTCAGATAGAGATGACACAATCGAAGATGGTAGGCTCTTGGATACTCGGGATAGGAGAGGCAATGGACACAAGTACTATTCTAGTTCTGGTTCTGACAGGTATCACGATTGTTGTTATTATCATCCTTATAGGAGGAGTGATAGCGGATATTTGTCAGATGAGTTCAAGAAAGAAAAACCACCTACATTTGATGGGGAAATGAAGAAATCACAAGATGTCAAAGCGTGGTTGCCTGGAATGAATAAGTTCTTCAGGTTGCATGATTACTCAACGAACATGAAGGCTAGAATATCTATGTTCAGTCTTAAAGGTAAAACAGAAATTTGGTGGGAAGATGTAAGGAATGTCAGAGGACTTCATGAAGAGGAGTTGACTTGGAGTGAATTCGAGAGAATATTCAAGAAGAGGTATCTATCATAGAGATATTATGCTAACAGAGAAAAGGAATTCTATGAGTTGAGGATGGGATCTATGACTAATGAGGAATATACTAGCAGATTCTTGGAGTTATTGAAGTATGTGCCTTATCTCAAGGAGGATAAAGCCAAGATTCAGAGATTCATCAGTGGGTTGTCAGTAACATTCAAAGATAAGATTGAGTTTGATGAGACTAGATCATTGGAGGAGGCCATCCGGATGCTAAAGCATTGTTATGAGCAATCAAAGCGTAAATCTGAGACTAAGCAGGATTGGAGAGGTAATGCAAAGAATAAGGGAAAATGTGATAAGAAATGAGCAAGGGCTCGGGATAGAGGTAACAAAGAGAATGTAGCACCGCATAAGAATTTTAATGCATCAGACATAGGATAGGAACTTTAGTCTGAGGAGAAGAACAAGGGTGTTGGCTGGAAGCCTTTACAGTGTTGGAAATGTACCAAAGATCATCATCAGAGAGATTATCCATAGCATCAGGGTGGTAGACCACAGATTTACAGTGCATAGGGAGTGAAGACAATGGGGGATGTTGGACAAATTATTCCTCAGATTTATGCAGTGTTGGATAAAAGGCAGTAAATTCACCAAGCATCTATAATTGAGATCGATGGTAAGTTGTGATCAAGTTGCTTCTATTTTGATTGACCATGGATCTAGTTATAGTTATGTTAACCCTTACTTGGTGGATAAGTGTGTTTTGAGTAAGGAAGTGCATAAAAGAATCTTGGTTAGTGTAGTTGGCTACAAGTACTAAGAAAAGAGTTCATCATTAGGTAAGAGATTGTGCATTTGAATTGAATGGTACGTCTACATCGACACATTTGAATGTATTGTCATTGGGGTCATATAGTGTGCTTCTGGGGATGGATTAGTTGCATCTTCATAGGACTAAGGTGTATTTTTATGACAAAGTTGTTGAGCTTTTGTATGACAATGGGGAACAATGAGTCTTGTACGGTAAGAAGAAAGCAACATTAGTTAGAATGGTGACAGCTATGCAGGAAAATCGCAGTCACATAAAATGGTGTGTGTTATTTGCAGTGCATATTTCCAATAATAGAGGAAAGTATGTTGAGGATGCGGAGGTATTGAACAGGTACTCAGTTCTACAACAGTTTCAAGATGTGTTCCTATTAGAGATATCATAGTTTCCACTTCATAGGGAAGTGCAATTTTCCAATGATTTGGTACCAGTGGCAACACCAACATTAAAGGCACCATAGAGGATGAGCACTCAAGAGTTAGTAGAGTTGAAGGAAATGCTTGACAAAGGATATATTAGGCCAAATGTGTCGTTATGGGGTGCACTGATATTTTTTCTAAAGAAGAAGGATGGCACTCTCAGGTTATGCATTGATTATAGGAAGTTGAACAAGGTGACAATAAAGATCAAGTATCTGTTGTCGAGCATTGACGACTTGCTTGATCAGTTGAAGGGAGCGGTAATGTTATCCAAGATAGATCTGAGATCAGGATATCTGTTATGAAACCAGCTCAAGAAAAGATGGAAAAGATAGATCAACGCCTTAGAATTCAGCCTCTTCGAGGGGGCAACCTCCTTTACATTACATAAATGAACAATTCTTAGATGATTCAAATGACAAAACCTCCTTTCTATATATAGGAGTCTAAGGAGTCACAATATAATCTAGCCGACCTAACAATAATAATATAAAGCCACAAAAATAACAATAGAGGGATTCTATGGGGCACAATAATAACAATATGGGGGCAATAGGGGCACAACAATATTAATAAGGGGTATAACTGCAATAGTAATGGGGTAATCACTAGTATTATAGGGACCCAACATGCCCCTCTCCTTCAAAAAAGTGTTGTCCTCAACGCTTGAGTAGTTCTGGATACTTCTGCATAAAATTCTCATCCTCCCATGTGGAATCTTCAGCGGATACGTTTTTCCACTTGATAAGATACTCTGAAATTGATCGATTTCGTAGCTGTCACGTTCTTGTTTCTGTGACTGCTTCTGGTTCCAATATAATTTTTCCTTCCTCGTCAAGTTCAACAATATTGTTTGAACTGGGAGCTTGTCACCTATAACCTTCTTTAAACATGAAACATGGAAAACTGGGTGCAATCGAGAAGCTGCAGGAAGCTCCAATTTGTATGCCATAGTACCAATCTTTTGCAACACCTTGTACAGACCATAATACTTTGGTGATAATTTATTATCCTTCTTAGCTTGCTTGAGGGACATTTGCTTATATGGTTGTAGCCGTAGGAATACCCAATCACCTACATCAAAACTTCTTTCACTGTGATGTTGATCTGCCTGTTGTTTCATTCTATTCTGTGCCAACACGAAGTTATCCTTTAAGAGTTGGAGGACTTGTTGTTGATGTTCGATGTGATGTTCCACTGCCTGAACCTTAGAATTTTCTCTTAAATATGATGTGATGGATGGTGGTTGATACCCATAAAGTGCCATAAATGGGGTCATTTTTGTTGCTGTATGGAAGGAAGTGTTATACCACCATTCAGCCAGAGGCAACCATTTGACCCATTGTGTCTGTTTATCAGATACAAAGCAACGAAGATATCCTTCCAAACATTTGTTTACTATCTCAGTTTTCCCATCAGATTGAGGATGATAAGATGAGCTATGAGCTAACTGAGTACCAAGACAAGAAAATAATTATGTCCAAAAATTTCCAGTGAAAATGGGATCTCTGTCACTTACAATAATCTTTGGGTTTCCATGTAGCTTTTGAATTGTTTCCATAAATGCAGTAGAAACTGTACTGGCTTTAAATGGATGTGATAATGCACAAAAGTGTGCATACTTGGTAAGTCTGTCAACTACCACCATGATGACACTCTTTCCCTCAGACTTGGGTAAACCTGTGATAAAATCCATTGAAACCTCCTCCCAATGTTGGCTTGGAATGGATAAAGGTTGTAATAGACCCAGTGTCTTAATTGTTTCAACTTTATTTTTTGGGCAAACCAAACATTCCGCCACAAACTTTTGAATATCTGATTTAAGGCCATCCCAAAAAAATTCCTTCTTAACCCTGTGGTAAGTTTTTAAAAATCTTGAGTGCCCTCCTAAGGGAGAAGTGTGCAATTCCATAAGAATCTTTTGTTTTAGCTGGGAATTCTTACAGAGGTATAAGCGATCTTTGTACCATAACGAATCATTTTGCCAGCTAAATGTATCAGACGTACTGGAATCTTGTTGTAACTTTCGAATAAGTGCCCACACTTCTTCGTCATTCTTCCATTCCTCCCTTGCTTCGTTTATCCAATCTGGTTGGATAATAGAAATGGCGCACAACAATGCTTCCACATCCTCATCCTTTCTTGAGAGTGCATCTGCCACCACATTTTGCTTCCCTTTTTTGTAGATGATTTCAAAGTCATAACCCAACATCTTTGTGACCCACTTTTGTTGCTCTTCAGAGGATAATCTTTGTTCTAAAAAGTATTTAAGGCTATCATGATCCGTTTTTACCTTGAAGTGTCTTCCCATTAGGTAGGGTCGCCATTTCTTAAGTGCATGGAGTATTGCCAACATTTCCTTCTCATAAATAGCTTTGCTTAAAAACTTTCCCTTGATTGGACGACTTTCAAAAGCAATGGGTCTTTCATCTTGCATTAGAACAACACCAATTCCATTTCCTGAAGCATCACATTCCACAATAAAGTTTTTGTGAAGTCCGGTGTAGCTAAGACCGGTGCTTGGCACATTGCCTCTTTAAGATGTTCAAAGGCCTTTGTTGCTTCCAGAGTCCATGAAAATGCATCTTTCTTCAATAATGTTGTTAGAGGTGCTGCTATTCTCCCATAATTCTTAACAAACTTGCGATAATACCCTGTCAACCCGAGAAATCCTCGCAGATGCTTTATGGATGTGGGGATTTTCCATTCCTTAATGGCTTTAATTTTGCTAGGGTCTACCTTAACTCCTTCATGAGATACAATATGACCCAAATATTCCACCTCCTGGACTCCAAAGAAACATTTGGATCTTTTTGCATATAATTGTTTCTCCTCCAATAGTTGTAGCACCCTGTCAACATGTTCAACATGATCCTTCCAAGACTTGTTGTAGATTAGTATATCATCAAAAAATACTAACACAAATTTTCTAAGGAATGGTTTGAAAATTGAATTCATCAAACCTTGAAATGTTGAAGGTGCATTGGTAAGGCCAAAAGGCATGACCAAAAATTCATAATGACCCTCATGAGTTCTAAATGTTGTTTTCAGAATGTCTTCAATCTTCATTCTGATTTGATGATATCCTGAACGAAGATCCAACTTGGTGAAGTAAATTGATCCATGCAATTCATCCAGTAATTCATCAATGACAGGAATGGGGAACTTATCTTTAATAGTGAGCTTGTTGAGCTCCCTATAATCTGGACACATGCGCCATGATCCATCCTTCTTGTGCACCAATACTACTGGAGCAGAGAAAGAACTTTGACTCGGTTGAATTATACCAGCCTCTAGCATTTCTGCAACCATACGTTCAATTTCACTCTTTTGGACATAGGGATATCTGTACGGCCTGATGTTTGGAGGAACACTTCCTGGAATCAGATGAATAGCATGATCATGATCACGCATAGGTGGGAGACCTTTGGGAGTCTCAAATACCTTGGAATGATTGTCCAGGACTTTTTGGAGATCTGGAGAAATAGATGATTCCGATGTGGAAACATCTAGCGAACATAATTGTGCAATTACACCTCTTTGCTCCTTTTTTAGAAGCTTTGTCATACCATTAGAGCTGATTATCTTTCCTGGTTTCCCTGCAATACCCCTTAATTCAACTTCCTTTCCTTCCGTAGAAAATTTGATGAAAAGTTCTTGAAAATTAAAAGCTATTGTACCCAAGGATTGTAGCCATTGGACTCCTAGTACAACATCAGCACCTCCCATTGGAATGGAAAGCATTGGGCTAGTCAATACATATTCTCCCATGGATAGCTTGATATTATGGCACTTTCCAGAGCAATTTATTGTTCCTCCATTTGCAATCATCACTTGACACTCTGGTGCTGGATATAAGAAGCAATTCAATTCTTTTGCTACCTTACAATGAATAAAATTGTGGGTGCTTCCTGAATCAATCAACACTATTACCTTTTTCTTCTTGATTTGTCCTTCTATCTTGATGGTTTGAGGAGTGGTAATTCCCACCAATGCATTACAAGATATGGTCGGATTTATTTGTTCTTCATCTAGGCTTTGTTCTTGGAGTATATCCTCTTCTTTTGACCTTTCTTGCTCCTTTTCTTCTTCCTCTTCACAATCTATGTAGAATAATTTCTTCTCAGCACACTTATGACCTTTAGTGTATTTGCTATCACAACTGTAACAAAGCCCTTTTGCTCTTTTTTCTTCCAATTGTTGTGGTGTCAACCTTATAGGTTGTGGAAGACTAGGGGCAACAACACTTCCGTCTTTATAGTTGTGAGTGGTATGCTTCCTGGTTGCCATAATTTTGCTTTCCATTTTTCTTGCTAACCTGAATGCCTTCTCTAATGAATCAGGTTCCCAAAGGCGAACATCATGTTGGATATTATCCTTTAAAGACCCTATGAACACATCAATCCTATGCTCCTCTGGAATATCTTTTACCCTTATGTTCAATTTTTGGAACTCCTCAATGTGCTCCATTATTGAACCCTTTTGTTTGAGACTTATCAATTGGCTAAAAAAAGTGTTGCTTTTTGTATCCTCATAATGTGCTATCAATTCTTCCGTAAAAATTGCCCAAGTGATAAATTGTTTACGAGAGCAAAGCCATTGATACCATACAAACTGATTTGGTTCCAAATATAAAGTTGCCATACGTACCTTTTGTGTGTTTTGCACATTATTGAGATCGAAGAATTGCTCCATCTGTAATATCCATGTGGCAGGATCCTTGCCATCAAACTTCCTCATATCGATTTTTGGAATATGGTGAGTCTTCGATCCAACATTAGCATCTATGGAATCATGATTAACATTTCTTTTGTTCTCATCATGAGTTTCCTTTACTACCTTTTCACCATTAGTAAGTATTTCTTGTAGAAAATTTGTCAAATCTGTCTTCAAATCTGCCATGCCTGTCTTCAAATTTGTGTTCAAATCTATCTTCAAATTGTCCATCTTAGCTTCCATGCCATTCATCTTAGCTTCCATGCCATTTATCTTAGCTTCTGTTAACTTTTGTGAGCGTGACATTTGTTGCACTTGTTCTTGTAATTTTGATATATCATGTAGCATTTCTTCCTCTTCTTCATGAGTCATGCTAGAGCTTTCAGGTTCCTTACTAGGTGTTTGCATTTTCTTTCCTCGGGGCATCAGTTACCGATAATAATGCTCTACTATGCCCTTTGAATTCCTTCAAAATAAATTTTCAAACCAAGCTTAAGCAAAAATTAAAAAAATCTACACACCTTTTTTCACTTTGTAGGAGCTCGATATTGCCTCTGATGTATCTATGTACTTTCCAATCATATAGTTTTTAATTTGTGATTTGTAGTAGCTCTCTGTGTCCTCTTTCCAATTCCAGAAGTCTGACCCAAATTGGATTCTCCAAGGAAGAGTTATACGAAATCTCCCACAGTGACTTGATTATAGATTAGTTCAGTAGAGTGAACTTGTACGACGTGCCACGAGTCACTGTTTCAACCTTTGGATCTAAAAAATGCATTCAAGAAACTAAAGTCCGTCCTCTTTCGATAGCTTCTGAAAAAATTTTAATCCGATCCCCAGAGAGAAAGTTATGACGATTTTCCCCAGGTCACCTGTTTGGAATGTAATTCAGGAGTCTGCAAAAAGACCAACTTCCTCAGATCATATCTCTGAAAATATAGCACGAAAAGCTCTGAAATTCGACCCGTGCTTCAAAGCGATTTCTTCTCAAATGGGTTTTTTTTGCAACTTCTGAAACGTTGCAGAAAAAAATTTATAGCGAAAATGCCACGATAACCTGTTTGGAGCAACGAAACCCTAGAATCCAAAGCTCTAATTTCAAGTGTTATGAAACCAGCTCAAGAAAAGATAGAAAAGATAGATCAACGCCTTAGAATTCAGCCTCTTCGAGTGGGAAACCTCCTTTACATTACATAAATGAACAATTCTTGGATGATTCAAATGACAAAACCTCCTTTCTATATATAGGAGTCTAAGGAGTCACAATATAATCCAGTCGACCTAACAATAATAATATAAAGCCACAAAAATAACAATAGAGGGATTCTATGGGGCACAATAATAACAATATGGGGGCAATTGGGGCACAACAATATTAATAAGGGGTATAACTGCAATAGTAATGGGGTAATCACTAGTATTATAGGGACCCAACAATATCATCGGGTACGCATTAAGGAAGAGGACTTCTATAATGCATCTTTCCTGAACAGGTATGGGCATTGTGAGTTTTTTGTAGTTCCATTTAGTTTGATCATTGTTCCAACTAATTTTATGTGTTTGATGAATAGTGTATTGTGTCCTTATGTGGATAAGTTCTTTATTGTATTCATTGATGATATATCGGTATATTCTAATAATCAAGAAGAACATGTCGAACATTTAGCAACAATATTGATATTTCTAAGAGAGTATCAATTGTATGTCAGGCTTAGCAAATCCAGTTTCTTTCAGACATAGGTACATTATTTGGGACATGCTTTTTCCAAGGGAGGAATAACAGTGGATCCATAAAAGATAAAGGATATCATGGAATGGGTAGCTTCTAGGAATGTCAATGAGTTAAATGATTTATGGGGTTAGAAGGTTACTACAAGAGGTTCATCAGGAACTTCTCTCACATTACATATCATATCACATCATTGCAAAGGAAAGGTAAGAAGTTTGAATGGACACAAGAATGTGTAACAAGTTTTGAATAATTGAAGCAGTTGTTGACAAATCCTCTAGTATTAAATATTGCAGATCCAGAGAAAGAATTTGTGGTATGTATAGATGCCCTCAAGAGAAGACTTGTTGAAGTGTTTATGCAAGAAGGACATGTAGTGTGCTATGAGGCACAAAAATTGAATGATCATGAGTAGAATTATCTGACACATGATCTTGAGTTGGCAGTGATCATCCATGCATTAAAGATGTGGAGGGACTATCTTCTTAGTAGGAGGTTTGTATTGATGAACAATCACAGTGGATTGAGGTATCTATTCGACGAACCAAATCTGAATTCCATACAAGCTAAATGGTTGGCAATGACCACTGAGTTTGACTTTGAGATCAAGTACATTAAAGGTAAAGAGAACAAGGTTGCAGATGCTCTTATCAGGAAGATACAAGTAAATCACATTGCAACAATGAGTTCTTATGACACGAATTTAGAAGATCATATCTTACAAGTAGGTCAGCAGGATGAAAAGTATAGAGATCTTAGGCACAGGTTATAGTAGGGTAAAAGTGAACAAGATGTGGACTATCATCTTACAACAGATGGATTGGTCGGATTTAGGGATAGGATATATGTGCCAAATGATAGTGAGCTCAAGAAGCTTATCTTGAGGGAATTTCATGCTAAGCCATATTCTAGTCACCCACGATATCAGAAAACATTGATAGTAGTGAAGAAATTTTATTATTGGCCGAATCTGAAGAAGGAAGTGGCAGAGTTTGTGGCTAGATGTTTCGATTGTCAACAGGTAAAAGAAGAGTGTAAGCATACAGGAGTTTCAGGTTAGGGAACATGTGTACTTGTACATCAAGCCCAAGAAGAGGTCCTTAAGGATTAGATCATGTGCCAAGTTTGCACCTCGGTATTGTGGACCTTTAAAGATTCTTGAGAGGATTAGAACAGTAGCCTATCAACTTGCACTACCTTGGATAGTGAAATTCCATGATTTTTTCCATGTGTCATTTCTTAAGAATTATGTTAAAGATGTTGATTATGTGATTGACTGACATGTATTGCAGGTGGAGAAAGAAGGAGAATTCCAGCCGGGACCTCAACGCATTTTGAAGAGAAATATTCTCATGCTTCATAACCATGCAATCGAGCAAGTTAAAGTGTAGTGGAAACACTTTGGGCCCGATGAAGCTACATGGGAGATGGCGGATCAAATGCGGGCTATGTATCCTTCTCTATTTGATGGTTGAGTGAATGTTTTTGGTATATGTTTTAGTGTGATGTTTTGGTTTATGTATATATACATGTGGATGTAAATACCACCATGAGCTATGTTATAAAGCTCCAATAAGTGGTATGGGTGTCATGTCATTATTTTTGTCATGTTGGTTTTCTTTTCAGCATGGTGTTCACTGTAAATAATTCATTGAGTTGAGTTATAAATCTTCATGGGAAGTGTTAGCACTTGGATTGAACCTCAAGCTGAAGGAAGGCAATGCCAGGGTAAACACAAACCATGCTTAGCCAAGTAGCTAGTCCTACTAGGCCAGGAGAGGGCTCTCTCCGTAAGGATCTCAGCCAATATGACTAGATCAAAGAAAATGATATTATGCTAGGTATAGTAGCACAAGGTTTGATTTGATTTGAAAGGGTTTTGCTGGATCAGGAGGAGCTAGACAGTTTGGGCAAGGAAATTAGGTCAAAATTGCAGGGTGTTCAATGGGGCAAGGTAGGTATAAAGCTTAACACTCTAGGGTTTGATGGGTGAGGTGATTCAAGACTGGTGAGAAGCTAGGAAGAGCATGTGATCACCATGGATCCTTCCTAAACTGTAGAAAACATAAAATGGTGAATATTTTCCCAAAGCAGAGCATTAATGTTATGGATTCTGCCTATCAACTTGAAAACATCCACTTAGAAGCAATGAAATGATTAATGAAGTACACAAAACATTTTAACATATGATCACAAGAGAGGAAACTGAACTAAACATCATACCACATGGATCCCAAAGAAATAGCTGCAATTTTTCATTAATCTCCTGCTAAACTGATACAAAATGATGTACAATCAGAGCATAAGCATCCAGCTGAGTCCAACCCTTTACAATGAGAAAGAAGAAGAAGATATAGGCATTGTTTCAACCTCCTCCCATCCTCAGGGGTCGAATCCCTAATATGAGGAGCTAATCTAACCAACACTGAACAAGAAACTGGAATCTAGGCATCCTAACAACTTGCCTCTAAAAGTGAGGAAACTGATTCATTTGTGCTCAAAATGACTTTTAATCTAATGAATCTACCCTCTACTACTAATTATCCATCATATTTACAAGCCAAGTCATCATTTACATTATTAAAACATCCTCCATGAGATAAAATCCAAGATCACAGTCAAAACACAGTGAAATGGCAATCCTATGCAAAATTTCTCCTACGCACAGCACCACTGGTCCTACCCACAACACCACTTTTAGGTCCCTTTTCAAGGCCTTCTCGGCATCCAAATTGAGCTCATGATAGATCATTGGAAATCCATTCAATTATACTTTCCAAAACATCTGAAATTTCTTCATTTGAAGCTCATTTGACCCCTCAAATGTTGATTCTCCCAAGACTGCTTCTGTGTGTCCAAAAAGTGGTAGAAAGGTCATTTTTGGGGTGTTTTTTGACCTTTTGGTAGACCAATTCTGCTCCAAAAACTTAGCAAATGCATAGGGTGCATGTAATAATCACTCTGAATCCAAAAATTCAAGCCATTTGTCCATTGGGTGTCCCTAGGAAAAACGTAGCGCCAATGGTGCTATGCGTAGAGCCAGATTTCCTATGTTAAAATTTCCAAAATTTGCTAAAGACAAAAATTCCTCCAAATTTGATCAAAATTGGTGAGCAACACCATCATCAAGCATCTTGATGAGCCAAGGAATCTTCAGCAAGCAACCTAAGCCTATCCTCCTCCTTTTTTCCTTTGAGAGCCCGTCTCAGCCTTGCTTTCATCTGTTTGACCCTTATATTGCAAATTTTGTTCTGGGTCTTGTAGTGGTAAGCCATGTGCCTGATGATTTGGTTGTCCCTATTGGCCCTCTGCAGTAGCTTTTATAGGTGAAAACTGACTCTTTCAAGCCAAATTTCTCTTTCACCCTCAATTTCCTTCTCAATTGGAGTCAAAGTGACTGGTGCTTCTTCCTCTTGCATTATTGATTTACCCTTGTCACTTTGTATTTTTATCTTGAGAAGTTCCAGCTCCATGAGGACCTACTTATCACTCAACTGCTTGTTCTCTTGTTCCAGATATGTGATGACATACTTGGCTCTCTCCAAATTGTCCATCAATGCTTGGATTTGAGCCTCTTTCTCCTGTATGATGATGTTTTCTTTTGTTGCTTCATCCTGAGCCTCCAAGTCAATTATCTCTATGCCATGATGAATATAATGTTGTTCTGGCTCATCATGCTCTGTCAAATCAAAGTATCTTTCCTCCTCATCATCAAAACTTTCCTCCGGCATCTTTTCTTTCCCTTTGTGCAGATGCTGCACTTGTTCCTGTTGTGTTGATGAAGAAAGCAAAGCCCCTTCCACACCCTTTGGAGCAAGCATTTGCCTATGAGTTGATGAAGAAGGCAAGGTCCCTTCCACACCAAGCAGAGAAAACACTTGCCTATCAGCTGCAAACAATTTTCTTGTCCCCCTTTGGGATATCTTGTAGGTTTCAGGCACCTCAATGGCTCTAATCTCTTTGGCCTTCTCACCTTTTTTCACCTGAGTACTGCTAGAAGGTCTTCTTGATTCTTGAGACATTGGTGGAGCAATTTGAGGACCCTTGAAGATGTCATGGGCAATAAATGTCTCCCAAGAGATGTTGAGGAGGCTAAGATAATGTAGCACAATCATCTTGTTCAAGGAATAGTGGTAAAGATTACTCATCTGCTGGGGGTATGGCTTCTTCTGTACAAAGTAGGCCATCTTCTCAATGTTCCTGAATAAGAAATAAGGGATGTTCAACATCCTCACCCTGGTAAAATGCATGAGAATCTTGATGTGATAGGTGTACAATTTATAAAATCTGCCCTCACAAGTGAAATATTTCATGATGATTTTCATCATGGGGGCATACTTGTCTTCAAGGAACCTAAAAGGAAAAGCCCTCTTTGCTTCATTTCTATACCTAGGTTTTATGTAGGGCTCATAATAGTGTTCATCTAGGTCTTATGCCTTATACCATTTCTCTCCCACATTTGGAATCCTGGTTGCATCAACAATAATGGAGGGTGAAACTGTGAATGTCACCCTAGCAAGAGTCACCTTGTTGTCACGAAGATTGGCTACAAAAATCTTGGTGAGCTTAGGATGGTGTTGAAATCTCTCCACCTTCTCATAGAACTCATAGAACCCTAGATGCTTGAAACAAGTGACAGCCAAATGAGATGCATGCAACTCTCTGAGGTTTGATGGCTCTTCTCTGATAATTCTGCCCCCCTTGTGTGGTTTTCTCTAATGCCGAGGTCTACGTGCTGAACTGTCACTACCAGTGTTTTCCTCCTCTTCATAATCTTTGTCCCCTCTGTCCATGTTTGCCAAGCTTTGAGGCTGTGCACTCTTATAAAAGTGATGGAGGGGGTGAGTAAGAGTGATTATGAATTAGGGAAGGGGAAGTGATCTTGTCGGGTATTTGGTTGACTAGGTAAACATGAAAATGAGTGGGAGGGTATGAATCATGATAATGAGGGAGAGGGGCTAGGGTTTTAGGGAATTGCTTTGGGGATGAAGAAAAAAAATGGACATGGAGTGATAAGGAGTGATATGGAGTAGGGGTTTATGGTTTTAGTGATAAGTGATGGGAGGAATAGTAAGGGTTAGGGTTTTAAGGCATAAATAGATGAGAGTCTAGGGTTTCACATTTACCATGGAAAATTATCCTCAAATGCATTAATTGAAAGCCAATGATGAAGTTAAGGGACAACACTTACTTGTTTGAGGGGAAAGAAGACAAAATTTGGTGTTTTTTAGGTGGCAAGAGGTCGTTTGGCCCTTGTTGGCCCTATGCGCAACGCCTCCTACAGGCACGCAACGCCCTTCTCTACGCGTAGCGCCGTTGTTTTTTTCACTGAGAAAACTGGCCTACACGCAATGCTCTGTCCCTATGCGCAGCGCTCTAGCCTGAACGCGCAACGCCACCTCCAACTGCCCTGTGCGCAGTGCCAATCTCCCTAAGCGCAGCACCACTTCTCCTTGGCCAAGAATTTGCTCAATTTCTCCTCTCTCCTTCAATTTTTGTCTTCTTCTTTGTCAAATAAGAATGATAGGCTTGAAAATGAAATGTGACATCTTATATAGGAGTAAATTTTGATTTTTCATTAGAAAAACCCACTTTCTAATGTTTTGGACCTTTTCCAAATCTTTGTTTTAATGCCTTTTCTTCATTGTCCCTTTTCAGGTGGATGATGCTCAATTTGAACTGATTTTTGCAGTGGTTCATTGTCTTGTAGCAAGGAGAGATGCTTGGTGCAGCTGGGATCATTTATTACATAAAGTGACTTAAATTACATAAAAAATATAAATTAACCTAAAATACTCTGTTTTCATCTCAAAAACATGTTTTTGAGATGAAAATTACATTAGTGAAAAAAAAATAAAAAAAATTACAGTGACCATGACATACTAGCAATCACTCTTGGTTTATTTATCATCCTCATACCCTTGTTGCCCTTTATTTACACTTTAAATCATGCTTTTGACCTTGGAAATGAACCCTAAGACCTAATGAAAACATGCCCTAAGACCTAATGGAAACATGATTACTTTTGACTCTAAAACTATGACTAAATACAACCTGGAGATGGGTCAGCAAATGTACTTTATGAGGGAAAATTTGGTTTTCTGAGGAGAAGACAACCATCAGTGGATCATTTTGACATGACCTAATGAAATGATGCAAAAATTTCAATATGAGACCCCTAAAATGAAAATGCAAAGAGCAAATTTGATCCCTGATGGAAGTATGCAGATACTGACACTAACAGGAAGTATGTTTTGCTTTCATCCGTCTTGTTAGTTGTAGGTGTCATTGAACACTGAGGACGTTATTCTGCCAAGGGGGAGGGTTCTGTAACATCCCTGGTAAAAAATTCATGTAATAAAGTTAATAAAGGGAAAATAATAACCATGGTCATAGGACACGTATTCTAAGCTGAATGTTGGGAAAAAACATAGTGACGAGGATCACTTGTGATTAATTAATGGCTATAGAAATTGGCAAAGAAAATGGTAAAGGCTTTGGAAAGGAAAAGTGGATATTATTGGCATGTATTTATGAAAAAAATGGAAAATATGAGAAAAGAGAGGTGAAAGGTCATATGTTGCATGTGAGGAGGAAAATAAGGGAAACTAATAGAAAATTTAAGAAAATAGAGGCCTCATTAATAAAAAGGATTTTGAGGATCAGTTCGTGGATTTTGTGAGTTTCGTTTTTGTAGTTCTCATTCTATTCTCTCTCTCTCATACTCTTGGACACCTAGAGTTTTCTTGGAGCACACTTGGAGGAGTGTGGCATACTTGGGATTTGGAGTAAGAAGGAAAAAGAAAAGTAGGAAAGCACACGAGAACATCTATATCAACAGTTCATAATTGGTTTTTCTTGCAGGTACCAAGTTACATGTATTATTTCCTTCGTATTTTTAACATGCGTGGAATATGCATGTGGTTTCTCGGTTATGATTTGTCATTGGCATGGAGGAATGCCTGGATTGACAATGGTTTTGCCTAGCCTTTCCATTTTCTAGATAAGCATCGTGTTGTGGGTTTTACTTTTTTTTTCTAGTTGGTGTTCATGTTCGTTTGGCTGTGGGTTGAGTTATTAGCTCGTCAAAGCCTTTGCTGGAAATAATATCTAGAGGCCATGTCACAGCTTGGGTTGAGTTACTAGTCCTGGAAGCTTTGGATGGAAAAACACTCTGGAAGCCATTGGTGGTTTGAGTTACTAATCCTGGAAGCTCTAGTTGGAAAAATGCTTTGGAAGCTCGATGAAAACTGTGGGTTGAGTTACTAGTGCTCGAATCCCTAATTAGAACAAATGCTCTGGATCCCTGGATAGTTTGTGTAGAGACCAATCTGGTGATTGTTAGTGATGTATGACCATGAGGTGGAATAATTGGTTGAGGTTTGAGGTGGTTTGGCCTCTTGAATCCCTAGTCTGGTGTTCTTTTATTTGTTACATGAGATCCCACATTCATGCTTGGAATATGGTGCAGGGGTGATTAGCTAAACGAAATATTTGGTTCAGCCGAATCTATGGTCAGGTGGTACATGGAAGTCCCAGACTTGGTTGCCTTTTTCATATGTTAATAAGATTATTTTTCCTCTTGTAATTGATGCGTAAATATACTTGTTTATATGTGGATTTTATGGATGTTATATCCTTGTTATTTCTTTGGGTTATATGCTGGTTATGAGCATGTTTTATGGCAGTGATGATGTTTGGCTCTCATCATGTTTGGATTAGTAAATGAATGAACAATGAATATATGACTTAATATATGGTATTGTAGCTATTGTGATAGGGCATCAATGCTTCTTACCGATTCTCATATAAGTATGAGACCCCTGTGATCAGATATGTTGTTATGACGTGTAGATTGCATATTTGTGACATGTTTGATGAAATTCCTATCATGGCTAGTAGGGGTTCAGTCAATTGATTGATCAAATGTTTGCATTAGTACCCTTGTTTCTATGTTATTTATCATTTCTGGAAATTTCATGAATTTTTGGGAAGTGGCCTGAGTCGTGGCCATGAAAAAGTGGCACAGAAATTGGAGTCGCTGACACGGACATGCCTGAAAATACCACAATCTTACAGATTCCTTGTTGTGCGAGGGACTACATCTCTAAGGTAGTGGAAAAGCAAGTTGTCTCATGGATTGGTCACCTGGAAGGGTTGGTTGGCTCCTTAGGGTTCTGTAGCATGTGTTGAAGGTTAGTTTGGTTTGTTTCCATTGGTTCCACTTCCCTAACTATACATGGGGAGCTGAATCACATCATAGTATCCTCTCATCGCATGTTTACCACAGTGGACCAGTTAACTTGGGTAAATGTTGGAAGGGGGTGTTACAATGGCCTTGATATGTAGATATGTTTAATCATGTTTAGCCAGGGTTGAGTGGCCAATTTTACACCATTGATAAACAAAATATAAACATGGATCAATGGTTTGTGTTGGGTCTCCAAAATGTCATCCACTTTCACCTTCATTTCCATGATTTTACCCTCATTCTGTAACTCTATAACTCCATAACCCTACATTTAGTAACCATTTTCATAATCATGTGGGTTTATTATTATTATTTTCCAAGTCATTTATTTTAAGTATATTAAGTGATTTTATGATTAAATATTAGGAAATTAACATATTTGCATATATATCTAATAGTGTTATGAGTTTTGTGATAGTGTATGCCTACTTGGAGATTCTAGAAGGGTCCTACTCATCCACCCAACCACAAATTCGAATTTCAAATTCCAACTCATGAAGATTTATGGAATAATTTTTGAAGATGTGGATCATTAACTATGCACATTCAAAGGAGACGAATCATGGATGAGATAATTTTGAGAGGATTTGTATCTTATATTTTTAGGAGATGGTTGTAACCACAAGAGATAAATGTGGATATAGGAGAGATATAAGTATCTATATTTATTGTATCATTATCCTCATCTTTTTTATAAATAGGAGTGCACCCTTCATACAAAGGGTTGTTAGTTGTCAATTGTAAGTTGTTAGTGGTAGCTAGTGGTTAGAGGTTAGAGGTAGCTAGTAGCTAGTTGCTAGTTGGAGGTTTCAAGTTCCATCCAAGATGTGATTTGTAAAGTGAGGAGAGAAAATTCTTGTAATATATTATAACTTCATTTTATGAAATACATACTGCCACTTTGATCTCCAGGATGTGATATTTTTTTAGCGTGCTTGCTGAGGAATGGAGGGCCCCCATCAACCACAGTTTTCACACCTTTGTACATGTTGGTAACATAGTATAGTTTTGTTATTTCATTTATTTTCATGCAAGTGTGCTTTTACTTTCAGCAAGTGTGATTTCATTTCAACAGGTGTGATTTACTTTCCAGCAAGTGTGATTTCAATTATGCAAGTGTGGTGTGATTTTCATTTATGCAAGTGTGGTGTGATTTCAATTTTGCAAGTGTGATTTCCTTTATGCAAGTGTGATTTCAATTTCTTTATGTTTGGTTTCATTTGGATTGGATTGATTTAATTAACTTTGTAGTTAGCTTTAATTGCATTAGATTAATCTATTATGATAAATAACTACCTAGTACATACAACACAGGTATACTTCGTTAGTTCTACGAACCTCGGGTTGACAATTAATGACAGGGATTTAACTCACAATTAAATAACCCAACAATTTGCACACTCAAATCCATAAAAAATAATCGTTATGCCATTTTCATAGTTGTTATTCACCATTGTTCATTGAAGGAGGTGTGGGAAACTTTCCTGACAATCACCACAACCATCGTGATAAGAACCAAATAGCTCGACACTTTCAAACCCACCATATCTCATAGCTCAAGCCATCACAAAATGCCATCGTATGGTGGTGAGAAGGGTATTTTTAAAAAACACTCTAGTTATTGAATTCTTATTCAGGTTATTAAATTCATAGATAATTTTATAAGCCTATTGTTTGTGTTTTTCTTCTTTTCTCCTGTAAAAGTGTAAAAGTGGTATTACAGTTAGAGAAGCTATTGGCATTGGTACAATAACTCTTCTCAATTTATCTCAATGTATTGCACTTTGAGGGATTTGAGGGGCTCTTTGAAATCAATGCAAATATCATCTTTCCAAGTTTATCTAGTGAGCTCTGGTTGCCCATTTTATTTTGAGATATTGAATAAAGAATTATGATCCTAACATAGCTTGCTTGGCTAGTGAGAGAACCACTTAGTAACCTTTTAATTTATAGCATACTAAGGTAAACCTTTGAGAAATGCTTTTACTTACTTTTACTTGTAAATATAGGTCCCTCTAGGGTTCTGTAGTGCTTCTTGAGCCTCTAGTTTACACTATAACATCCCTTGACCTTTATATTAACAATACACCATCAAAGTTGAGCTTGAAACATAATTTTCTAGTCTTCCTAGTTACTGTATTTGTTAGTGGAGATATTTCATCTACTATAGTAAACTACTTTATTCCAACAAGCCTTCCCAAGAATTGCCAAGACAATAAAGGTTACAAGAATAATCATAGTCAAGAAAATCCCATATGCATGCATGAAAATAAATAAATCATTGAAACCAACTTGAAACATTCATCGAAGATCTTTTCTCCTCTCTTTCCTGCAATAAAAACCTACACACATACAAACAAATAGATCTACCAAATCCACTGCTATGTTAAACCTGTTAGCATTAACAATAATTGAAATCAAATATGTAAATAAAAATAAACAAGATATGATATAATGGGAAAAGCATTGACCAATTCAATTATACCATAATATTTAGAATCATATTTTTTCCTTAAGATCCTTACTACTCCTCCTTGGTCTTCGGCCAAGCCACTTCCTAGATCAAAGCTAAAGTCACACAAGATGGAAGTACAACTAAGCTCTCTCCTAATATAAAACTATGTCTAATTCGAAATCTACCTATATCTTTGTATCTAACTCCTTTCCTCTTGATAGGGTCAAATTATATAATCTCATTGCACCCTCCAGGAGTGTTGAATTTTTGTAGCTAAGGTCAATATTCAAGTCAACAAACTCAGTGGAAATTAAAATACAATTTTTTTGGAGTTTCATTTAGACCCAAATAGTCAGATTGATCCCCTCTTTATTTGACCTCTATATATTAACCAATTGACCTCCTCCATTTGGAATCAATTTGTATCATCTAATCACCTATTTTTGTCGACACATGTGAAGGGAAAGAGGATAAAGATCAATGAAGCTTGACTTACTTTGACAAGTGTTGGTTGTGGATCTTTTAGGAAGTTTGACATGTGTTGACCAAATATTCTGTTATTTTGTTTGATCACAATATGACTAAGTTTTTTGATTGAAACTCTAGGACAATTGACCAAAATTCCTGAGCCAATTGTGGGAGCTAAAATTAGGCTTGTTGACTAGAGTTGACCATAAAATATGGAGGCAAAAATTCAGCCTATTTGACCATATTTCATTGGTTGTTAGAGAATACATACTCTCTCTATTTTGATCAGGTTTGAATTACTTGATTTGATTGGTAAAGTTGACCAATTTTGACAGGGATATTCAAATTGTAGATTTTTGTTAAATTGGACAATTTCTCCTAAGAAAAGATGGCTAATATTTTTTAGAGGTTGGTTTTTCAAGGGTAAAATTTTCCTGCCTCTTGTGCATGCTTATTTTATTGTGATCTCTACTATCCTATTGCATTTATAGTTGAAATTTTATGAAGTATTATTGCTTAATGATATGAAGTAAGAATAATATCATTGGAAGCAATCATTTGTGGAAGGAAAGTGTGCTTGTCTTTATTTCTCTTGTAAAATCATCATGGTATCAGAGATTTGGTTAAGGAAAGGAAATTGACATCACAATTTCAAGACACATACTTTTGAAATTTCTCTTTTGACCAGATATTTGACTATGGGGTTCATCTACTAAGGTAGAGAATAAGTTGGAAGGTGCTACAAATTTTAGGGCCTGAAAGACAAGGATTAAACTCATTCTTAAAGAGAATGATGTTATTGATTATGTCAAAGGAAAAGCCATTGAACCACAATCTCACAATTCCACCCACATTTACACACTTTTACAAGCCCTCGAGTATAAGAGGACTGCCACTACGACATGAATCAAACTCCAAGTTCCACTTAAGGAAGTGGGGCCTAGAAAATAAACTCATACTGATAACCTACAGGGACTATAGGATATCCAGGAGCTAAAAAACCACTCCAGGTGCCCAAACCCTGAGTTGGATTTCTCTTTCACATACCTAACACCCCAACCAAATGCACAAGCTTACAAGGGTGTTGTTATAAGGCTTCAACCACACACCTGACATTTCTTCCATGTGTTTATAGCCCAAAAATTCTAGTTCAGAGGGCCTGGTTTCGAGATTTGAGCCACCTGTCCAGGCCAACCTCTAGACCACTACCCAGAACTACCTGTATCTTCTTAGAATGATAAATGACATAATGACAATTTTGTTCCTACAAAACTTGAACAAGAACCTGATCTAACTAGGCCTAACTGTGACAGTCATTTCGTCAAACACATGGTAAATATGTAAGCTACATGTCATGAATGCATATCTGATCATAGGAGTCTGAAACTTATTTGATAATCACCAAGAAGGTCTAATTTTCTCTCATAATAGTTGTAATAACACTTGTTATCCCATGCATTCATTAACCATCAAGTACTTATCAAATCCTGAAGAAAGTCATAGCTAGAGCATATTACAGATCCATGCCTATAACAAACATATAACCAAATTATTAACCATGACATAAAAACCATTAAATCATCATAATATCAAGTATAATTTCTCATAAAATACAATAAGAAAATACATCTTATTAACTGATTCCAAAGCCAACCAAGTCAGGGACTTCCATGTACCACTTGACCATAGATTGGGATGAACCAAATATTTCTTTCAGCCAATCACCCCTGTGCCATATTCCAAGCATGAATGTGGGATCTCAAGACATAAACAACTAGGTATTCTTGAATATTAAACCACCTCCACCCTCGGGCTACCGAGATCTTGCCAAAACTGATCAAGAGATCACAAAGCCCAAAACAAGTTTGGATGCCTTAGAATTTACTCATCATTACCTTGTATAATTTTCCTATCTCCACCCACATGTCGAGGTATTCCCTAAGATTAAACCACCTCCACCTCCAACCCTTGGGAATTTTCATGAAACCATCTCACCTAGTTCCAAAACCTTTTGACAATCAAAATATTAACCAAGAAAATAATCCCATCACACCATGACTATCTAGGAAATGTCAAGGCAAGGATAAAGCCACTTTCAAACTAGGTAAAACCCATGCCAACGAAAACACATGAACCAAATACACAAATTCATGTACCATGCATTCACATCTCAGCTAGGAAATCACACATACAACCTCTTATTTGCAAGATATTCCTGCTAAAGTTGCTTTATCCAAGCTTCCTTTCTTGTCATTTCTTTGCTTTCTTGTCCCGTCCCTTCCTTTACTTTCCTTGTCCTTCTTGTGCTTTCCTTTCTCCAATGCTGGAGTGCTCCAAGAATGATCTAAGTCTACAAAGTGAATGAGAGCCAAGCCAATACTAATAAAGATCTTAACCAACAAAAGATTTGAATTGATCCTCAGAAGTATTTTTATCATTGAGGCCTCTATTTTCTTCTATTTTCCTTCAGTTTTACTCTCGTGCAAATATGTGACCTTTCATGTCCCTTTTCTCTTATTTTCCTTTATTTTCATAAATTTATTCCAATTATGCCTCTTTTATTTTTCCAATGCATTTGAAAATTTTCTTAGACATAATAAATTGAAGTGACACCTAGTAGGATGTTTCTCCCAACATTCATCTTAGAATACGTGTCCTGTGACCTTAGTCTTATTTTTCCTTTATTATCCTTTATTGCATTAAATTTTAACTTGGAGCTATTACAAACCACTCCCCCTTGGGGGAACACCGTCATCAGTGTTCTATGACACCTATGACCAACAAACCAATGAAACAAAACATATTGCCTATCGATATTTATAACACACCTCATTGCAGTATTTATAATGACATCCTACTGAAAGAAAAATAAACACAACCCTTATTGGATCTTTATAACATAGCTTGTCACAACATCTATAATAAAAACCATACATACGTATGTACATATACCAAAACTTGTTTGTCTTTGCTGAAAAATACTGAAGGATACAAAGACTGCATCTAATCAGTTATTTCTCATGTAGCTTCATCGAGCCTAAAGTGCTTTCACTGCACTTTAACTTGCTCGATTTCTTTGTTCCAAATAATGAATTGTTTCCGTTGCAATATGCATTGAGGTTCCAGTTGGAATTATCCTTTTGGTTCCCATCTGTAATATAGACCAATCAATCACATGATCAACATCCTTCCCATATCTTTTAAGGAATGAAACATGGAAAACATCATGCAATTTCATTGTTTATGGAAGTGCAAGTCTATAGGACAATGGTTCAATCCTCTACAATACTGAGTTTCCAACTTGGTACATGATCCAATCCTCAAGGATCTCTTCTTGTGCTTGATGTGAAAGTACACATGCTCTCGAGCTTGAAACTCCTTAAATGCCCTGTGATGATCTATATAACTCTCCTTCCTATGTTGTGTTTCTTTTAGATTCCTCTTGATATCCTGCATTTCATGTTCTATATCAGCCAACATGTCTCGTCCAATCAATGCCTTATTCACTGAATCACTCCAGTTGATGGTACTATTACAACTCCACCCATAAAGTGCCTCAAATGGAATCATCCTCAACGATTCCTGATATTCGTTGTTATATGAAAACTCAACCAGCGGAAGATACTCTTGCCACTTTTGTTGATGGTTCATTACATAAATATTCAACATGTCCTCAATAATCTTATTAACCCTATCTATGTGTCCATATGTCTGCGAATGATAGGTTGTACTAAAAACCAACTATGTCCCTAAATCGAAAAAAAAAACTCTTTCCAAAACCTGGAAGTGAACTTGGCATCTCTGCTGGATATGATCTTCTTAGGAACATCATGTAGTCTCACTATCTCCCTGATGAAGACCTAAGCTACCTTACTAGCAGAACCAGTAGACTACACTAGAATGAAGTGAGCTACCTTGGTCAACCTTATCAACCACAACCATGATGGAATCATTTTTTTTTATATTTCTTTTGCAAACCTGTGATGAATTCTAGGGATATGGCCTCCCATTTCCATTATGAAATTCGAATAGGATGCAACAAAGCAACTTGATGCTTACACTCTAATTTTACTTGTTGACAATCCAAACATCTAGGCACAAACTCAACGACTTCCTTTTTCAATTTCAGCCAATAATAAAACTTCTTCACAACTGTCATAGTCTTCTGATATCCCTGGTGACTTGAATATGGCTTAACATGAAATTCCCTCAAGATAAACTTCTTGAGTTCACTATTGTTTGACACATATATCCTATCCCTAAATCTCACCAAACCATTTGCCATGAGATGATAATCTACATCCTGATCACTTGTACTTTGTTTCTATAACCTATGCTTAAGTTGTTGGTACCTTTCATCCTGATGCCTTGCCCGCAAGATCCGCTCTTGCAAATCTTTCCCATATGAACTCATAGTTGCAATGTGATTTACCTAAACTCTTCTGATAAGAGCATATGCAACCTTGTTTTGTTTAACCTTAATGTGCATGATATCGAAGCCAAACTAACTGAGAGTGGCCAACCATCTATCTCTCCTGACATTTAGATTAGATTGGTCAAACAAGTATCTCATCCCACTGTGATCACTAATCAAAACAAACCTCCTTCCAAGAAAATAGTGCCTCCACATATTCATTGCATGAATGATCGTTGCCAACTCAAGCTCATGAGTCACTTAATTCTATTTGTGTTGATTTAGTTTCCTTGACTCGTAGCATACTACATGTCCCTCTTATAACATGAATCAACCAAGTCCTATCTTGTAAGCATCTGTGCACACCAAGAACTCTTTATTTGGATCTACAATATTTATAACTGAAGCGTTTGTAAGCGATTACTTCAATTGCTCAAAACTAGCTTCACAATCCTCTATCCATTCAAAATTCTTTCCCTTCCTCTAAAAATATGTAATAAGATAGGAAATTTGTGAGAATTTCCTCATGAAACTCCTATAATAACCTGCTAATCCCATGAATGATCTGAGCTCATCTACATTCCTAGGAGTTTCCCATTCCACGATTGCTCTGATCTTTTTTGGGCCCACTGCTATACCTTCCTTGGAAACAACATGTCCTAAGAAATGAAATTATATGTGAAGTAAACTACATTTACTAAGCTTAGGATGCAACTGATGCTCTCTCAACAGTCTCAATATTGCTTCTAGGTATTATGCATCCTCTTCCTCATTCTTACAATATATCAATATGTCATCATTGAATACTATCACAAACTTGTAGAGATAAGGATGAAACACACTATTCATCAAAAAATGAAAGTAGTTAGATCATTAGTCAAACCAAAAGGAACCATAACAAAATCATAATGCCCATACTTGGTCCGGAAATCATACTTGTAAATGTCCTCTTCTTTGATATGTACTTGATGATATCCTGACCTCAAATCAATCTTCGAGAATACTGCTACTCACTTCAATTGATCAAACAAATCATTAATATGAGGAAATGGGTACCTATTATTGATCGTCACCTTATTCAGGTGCCTATAATCAATTCCCAACCTAAGAGTGTTGTCCTTCTTCTTCACAAACAACACTGGTGAACCCCAACACAACACACTTTGCATAATGTATCCCTTGTCAAGAATTTCCTACAGCTAAAGCTTCAATTTCACTAACTCTAGAGTTATCATCCTATAAGGTGCCTTTGATGTTGCTACTGCTTCTGGTACCAACTTAATCGAGAAATCCACTTCTATATGAGGTGGTAACTTTGAAATCTCTGCTGGAAATACATCTTGAAACTGCTACAAAACCAGATACCTCTTCAAGGCTTCACCATCGTTAACATCCTTCCCTTTGTCACTTGAAACATGCAATGCAAATAATACACACCCTTTCCTACAACTATAATTCTTAGCCTACATAGTTGTAACCATTCTCATTGATGTAGGCTTCTTCTTACCCTACAATATTCTAATCTTCTCTCCATCACCATCCAAGCACTCAATAGCCTTCTCATAACAATCCACCTTAGTTCTGTGTAGGTACAACCAGTCCATACCTAGAAGCATGTTGTATGATACCAATGGAAACACATTTAGATGCATTGATGTAGACATACCGTTCAACTCAAATTCACAAGCTCTCACACAATGATGAACTATTTTCTTAGTACGTGTAGCCAACTGCACCAATCAAGACTTTGCATGCACTACTTTTCTCAAGCCACACTTATCCACCAGGTCAAAATTTACATAACTATAATTAGATCCAGGATCAAACAATTTAAACTATCAAATGGGAACTGTAAAATAAAAAATTAACTATAGCCAAAAAAACCCTAAAAAAGATGAAAAAAAAATCGAAAAATGAAAAGTGTGTATGCCATAACGATGGTTTTTTTTTAGGCTAAAATTTCAACATTTTTTTAAAATGGTAGTAAAAACAAATTTTATGTGCAAAAAGATGAAAATAACACACTGAAAACGAAAAGTGTTGATGCGAGAATAACAATTTTTTTGTGGTACAATTTCAACATTTTTTAGTTATGGCATTAAAGATAAAAAAACTGGGACTCTAAAAAACCTTAAAGTTCCAACAATTTTTTGGAATGACGTTAAAGATAAAATATCACATCTCTAAAAAGCCTTAAAATTCCAAGAAGTTTTATCCATGTCACTAAAAATAAAATACCATGACTCTATAAAACCCTAAAATTCTATTTGTTTTCAACCATAGCATTAAAGAAAAAATATCATAACTCTGAAAAAACTTAAAATTTTGACAAATTTTCAACCATGGAATTAAAAAGCTTAAGTTTTCAACACATTTGAAGATGCAAGGGAAACAAAATCTATCTGCCGAGACGGAATGGAGGGTTTACGGATCGTGACCTGTGGCAAAGGAATGGCGAGACCTGGTAGGCCGTGGTGGGCAAGGCCATCAAGGTTGATGTCTGGATCCTCATCACAATCTGGATCTCCTACAGCGTCAGATATACGATCATGCCCTCATTCTCATTTAAGACCCTTCAGATCATCTTATGCTCCCCATAGCGACAATCCTAGGAGGTGCAGACGTACGTCACCTAGGAAAAGCCCATCACCATCAGTAGGGAGAGGTCGGACACCACCGTTGCGAGCTAAGCTATCTTCATCTATTAGTCCAAGAGTGGGAGATCTGAGGGCGGGGGTGGCCTCTCGTGCTGACGAAACTGCTACACTCGGAGGCCTGGGAAGCTATGGAAACCTTGAACAGGGAATTCACTCTCCAGTAAATAGAATCAAAGGCGGCCATGTAGAAGATGTCATACAAATGCTGATTCGAAATAGTCATTACTTAGAGGTTACCAACTCTATTCATTGGCAAGGATCGATTGTTCTTGATCTGGATTGGAATTTTATCCACGGATTGAGACACATCCTATTAGATCTGATCAGCCAGAAGACAGATCTGCCCTCGATCTAGCGAGATCCGGAAGTATCTCCTCGAACCAGCAATACCCAATACCTGTCCATTGACGCTAAGCTCTTTATGAGGACGGATCTGGCAGTTTTCCCATTTTTATCGGATCTTGTGGAGTTGGATCGACATATCATCTTAGCAATATGGGAATATGCCCCAGAACTGGCAAACATTGAACTCAGGTACCAAAAGGGCCTCTTTGGCAAGCAGATCGGTGGTGCTCCTACTAGCTAGATCATGATGAAGCTCTGCGTGGAAGCAACGATATGCTTAGATATGACATATCCAGGCACATGGGCAATAGATCAATTCCCTCCTTAGATGGACACACACTCAAAAGAGGAGGATCTGATACAAATTTTCATTAAAACACTGGAAGGCAAGACTATTTGCTGGAGGATCTGGAAAGGGAGGAAGATTCAGGAGCTAAAAAACAAAATCCAGAACCACCTCAGTATACCAGCATACCGGCAAAATCTGATCTGCTTAGGCCACAGTTTACAGGACAATCTCACACTCCAGGATTATGGCATCACTGCAGACTAGGACATCATAATTAACCTACGTCTGAGGGGTGGAAGTGTTGGAACCAGCTCAAAAAGCACAGGATCCTTCAAGGAAGTAGTCAAAGGTAAGGAAAAAGCACAAACCAAAACCGCAACACCGCTCGAGCTTCTAGGACCCTACATTGTAGAACAAAAATCTGAGAATCCTGCTCTTACCATTGCAATGCCTGAGGTAAAAGACCTATACATAGATCTCTATTCCAAATCAGTTATATGCAGATTTAATGGGTTTTGGCCTAAATCTGATGTTTTGCACCAATGGATTTATGAGGCTTGGTCTCCAAACTATGAGATATACTTATGTCCCAAAGGTTTTTTTATAGTCAGATTCAGAACAGTACAAGAAAGGGAATATATCCTCAACAAGGGGCCATGGTTCTGGGGCAATGCAGGACTATTTATGACCCCTTGGTTTCCAAAATTCGACGCCAACACAATGGTGGTATCAAAGATGCTAGTGTGGGTCAGGTTGCACAACCTCCCATTACATTTCTGGCATCACAATGTATTAATCACCATAGGGAATGTATTGGGAAAATTCCTAAAGATCGATGAGGATAGAATGATAAGCGGGATATTCACATTTGCCAGGATATGTGTTGAGGTAGACATCAGTGAGGGACTACCAGAAAGCATAAACTTGGATTTCAATAATACACAGTGGACACAACCACTAGACTACGAAAACACAACTTTCTGATGCCGTGGATGTCTACAAATAGGACACCTCCACAATTCCTGTCTTCAAGCAAAACAAACTCCCAAATGGAACAAGAGGCAACAGAAATAGCCAAAAGGATGGCAATATATAGCCCGCTTGGAGGAAGAAGTAGAAAAAGCAGAAACAGTAGCACACAAAGCAAAAATGGGGGATCAAAAAGACCAGAACAACACACCAAAGGAGGAGGAAGACCCCAGCAACCCAATGCAGACCAAGCATCTCAACTAATAGGAATGGAAATAACTGGCATCAAGCAAACTCATGGATCAGAAGGATCCGATTCTGACAAAGACACTCCCACTCATACAAGTGAAAATCAGCTTTCCATTGTATTGGCCACTCCCAACACTGGAGGTTGGTGAAAGGTGGAGAAAAAGAAAGGGAGAAAAGAACAGTAGTTCTAATTTTTTTTTTTTTAATTTTGTCTGTCTTGTATCCTGTGAAAACAGGAACATGCCATATGCATATGCTTTTCAGCATCTACAACATGTAAATTTGTCTTATGAATAAAATTATGACTTTTCCAAAGGGAAAAAAACATATTTCAACCATGACATTATGAACAAATTATATGACTAAAAAAAACTTTAAAATGAACACTTGAATGAAAAAGTCATTATTCCAAGGGTAATTTTGTTTTAGAGGCTAAAAGTTTAGCTCTTTTCAAATATTATCCTAAGACAACTTATCCCATTGCAAAAAAAACCTAAAAGTCAACCATCAAAATGAAGTATCCCCTTTCAATGACGCATTAAAATTGCAACATTTTTTTAACAATGGTATATCAAATGATAACAATAAATAATATCATGGCAATATCATTGTATACTTATAGATTGAATGAAACCTAAATTATTTCTCTAAGTTATTGTTGCATTGTGGATATTCTAAACAAATGAATTCTTCATAATTAAAACATATAATCCAACAAACATAGAAATGAATCATAAATTCTTCCAAGATCATATGGAAGTTAAAATATTTTATTCAAGTTACAATGCAAACATGATTAACATAAAATGTCTTAGAAAATTATTCAAAATCACTCATATGCTATAAAACACCATCAAAATCTACAACATCTTCAAATGAATGACTAGATGCAGATGAAGATGACCCATATTCTTCTCTTTCTTAAACTAGTTCCCCATATGAGTCAACATGCATACCCACTATTTTGGGTTTCAAAATTCTTTTAGATCTATGTCTTGGTTCAACAGACTCCCATCTTAACATTGTTTCTTTAGGTACCAACCTCTTCAAAATCTATATGGTCCTAAAGCGAAGAGTTCCTCTCTTTATTAAATTGAAGTCATAAAAAAGTATGTTAACATCCCCAATTTTAAGAGGTTTGTGCGCTGACGATTTATATCTTTACCATTTCTATTTCTCTTACTACCATTTTTTTTATCAACTACTATCTCTGGCTTATACACACCATTGAATGGGTGTGTATTTGTGGAATACCAATGTACTTGAACAACTATAAAATATTCATTTTCTTTAATGACCTTTATAACCTTGGCAACCCAAAATGGATAGCCATGTGGATCTTCATATGATAACACTATACTCATGCAACCGTCCTTAACATATTGTATAGAACCCCTGTAAATGTCTTCCATGGCTTCATGTTATGTGCATGGTCGTCTAGAACCAATATACATTCCTCTTTCATCTACTTGTGAATAATTAATAATACCTTGAGATTTTTGTTGTTCAATAATGTTTCTTTCCTACTGTAAATTTGACACATTTTGTGTCCAAATAAATGGAGTCTTCAAAAGTATATCTTCTTTTCTTGAGCTTGAAATTATGTAGGTTTGATTATTGAGAAAATACTCCCACCAAATAGAAACAACAACATCAAAGTACTCAAATTTATATCTAATATATTTTTTAATTTTTTCCAACCATTCAAAATAATTTATATCTCTCTTATGCCTTCGTGCATTATGGATTTCACCAACTGATTGTAATATCCATATATTTGATGCAAATATTGGATAATCTGGAATGAACTTCAAAAATTCCAAACTTGGTGAAGACCCCCATTATAGAGTAGTTCAATATGTCTTACCCCATATAAGTGTTTTCCCATTAACCATGCCCAAAAACCATGCACAAAACCATGGGTATGTTCACCCACCATCCTTAGGTTTTCCGAACCATTTTTGGGTCCACATAAAAAATATTTCCCTAGGCACCACCCCCTATGACCCACCTGTTGTGCCTGGCGCAATGTAACAACATGTGCAACTAGTCATGGAAAGAATATAACACATACCCAACATTTCATGAGTGGTTAGTCATGCAATTTGTTTTATGTAATGCACTAACTATGTTCATGAGATTAATGAGTGATACACTGCACCCAAATTTAGATTCATTTATTATTGTATATTTGGATAATATACTAGTATATAATGCTTCCTCGAAGGAGCACATCTCACATTTAATGCAAGTGCTAGAGACATTAAAGAAGCACTACTTGCTAGAAAATATCAATAAATATGAATGTTCACAATAGTATTTTGTATATTTAGGATATGTGATTGGTGGATGAAAGTTGAATATAGATCCTTCCAAGAGGGAGGCCATCCTCAAGTGGCTGGTGCCTACCAATGTTTTTGAGGTTAATGGTTTTGTTGGTGTGTCAAAGTACTTGATAAAATTCATAGCCTCACTTTTAGCAGTAGAAATGAGTGGGAATATTTTCTAGTGGGAAAATGATTAGAAAAAGGCCTTTGAGGAGTTAAATAATAAAATCATTCAAGAATTAGTTTTACATTATCAAACTTACAACACCAATTCAAACTAGAGATAGACACAAGTGGGTATTCTACGACAACAATGTTGATGTAAGGAGGAAGGCCTATATGCTACCATTACGAAGTGTTTAATGGGATGGTTCTTAACTACCCTACATATGACAGAGAGCTCTATGCCCTGGCATAAACTGTAAAAAAGTGGAAACATTATTAGATGACAAAGGAGACAATGATCCACATAGATCACCAGCAACTATAGTACCTGTACACTGAGAGTAAATTACAATAGACTAATCATTACAAATGGATGGGGTTTTGACATCAACTTCATTTAATAATCAAGTACAAAAAGGGAAGTACAAACGAGTTTTGTGATGTTAATTTTTCTTAGAGCTATATTGTTATTTTCTTTTTATAATTGCATTTCATCATTTACACATTTAATTCAACCCACAACATTATAACATCATTACATCATATGAAATTATGTAGAAACAACAATACCACCAACAATGCAATGAAACATAAAGGAAAAATAGAAGAAAATAATTCACACATAGAGACACCAGGATTATTCAGAGACCAAAGTAGAAATCCACAAGGGGGAAAACCCTTTCAAATTCTTCTTTTTATTAGATTGTCATAGAATGTTCAACAAAGAGAGAGTACAATGATACAGATCTTCAACCACAAAACTATCCAAAAAAATCAACAAAACAACATCCAAGAAATGAACCCAACAACATTAATAATCAAAACCATGATTCAGAAGCTTGTGGTCAACTAATGGAATCTGCGGTTCGTTGTCAAATGAAACCCTAGTTTGCAGTTGCACAAAGAGAGATGTGTGTGTGGATGAAATGTTCCAGCTCCACACAGAGGCTTTCATGTGTTCAGATGCAACCAAAAATATCCTATGGCATCCTTGCAGCTGTGAACCAAAAACCTTAATCATACATGTGAACTTTGGACCCTGCAATTTCGGACCTGTGAAAACGAACTTTCACGAACAAAATTCTGACCTCTCTAAGAAAAACCAAAGAAAAATTAATGATTGGTTATTATCTCCAAATGAGGGTCACTTTACTTGTATTTATATCCATCCAAGGGTTTCCAATTTCTATTTTGGGTCGACCTATCCTTTTGTGCACATGTGGGTTTCCATATTAAAAATATATTTTTCCTTAATCAAGTTAAATTATTCCAAGGGCTAGAAGGAGTCATCCTTGATGAGGAATATTGTCCATTGGATTTTATTTATCCTTGAGCTACCAAATTAACACTCCCTCTTAGCTAGGGATAAATTTCTGATAGCAACATATAACCCATCACAAATATCTCATCAACAAATATCATTTTTTATCATCTCTTCTAATCTATGCTCATATTTTATCATATGTTGAACACTCTCAAATATAGAAGAAGAAGAATTTGAAATCATAGGTGATCCCAAGATATCACCTTCTCTCCATCGAGGAACCACTGCTACCAACCAGAATCACTGCTAGCGCGGATCCCAATTCTACAACCCAGGAAACTCATCATCAGGGATCCAATACTACCACCCAAAATCCAATGATAATGAGGAAGGTCCTATGGGACACTCTCACCTCATGTCCATGATAGTGGGTAAGGTCCTATGAGACAGTCTCACCTCAATTCATCTCGTAAGGGAGCATATGTCTTCCACCCTATGTCGAACAACAAGTGAGATACAATATCTCATCCATCCTATTAAATCCTGATCATCCCAACAATGACCCTCAAGAGTCATGTGGTAGAACACTTTCATCATAATTGAGCTTGGGTGAGATACCCGACTTACCAAAGGTGAGGATCACACACCCCCAAGATTTCTCAACTTGTTGGCTAGACGGGAAGCTACAATCCTAACAAGGCTGACTTGTGGGTATGATGCCAACTAGGGTATACTCTGCTAGACCAATATAGGGAAGCTATGCCTTCCACCTTATGGGTGGAAGATAGGGGCGTTACCCTATTGTAGAGAGATCCCTCAACCCATGAGCTCTATGGACCAGTTCCTCACCCTGGGAGGTCAGATACGGGGGAAGAGCTAGCTCAGTGTCCTTGATCAGCTCAAACTCTCAATTAGGAGGGCCACATCCATAAATCCATGTTGCTATCTGTATATAAATGTGCTCATATCTAGTACCGGCTCAAATAATTCATAGACGGGTTCAATCATACTGCTTTATGATATTATTTCAAGAAACAACCTTTGTTTTCCTATTCATATGGAACATAAAATCAAATATTATGTTAGAGAAAATGTGTGTCATAAAAGGATACCTTATTCATCCTCCCTCTCATGTAGGTAGCAACCACAAGCCTAAGCTTGTCTCATATAGTAGTATTGTCTCAATGCATGAAGATATCTAAATCCCAAAAATATATGGGATTTTATGCCAATTAGATCCCACTCTGCAATGCATCAATTTTGTGTTCAAAACTTGCTCAAACAACTCTCTAAATAGCTTTCTCAACAAAATTGTCCCAGAAGTAGCCATGCTAGCAAAAATGTACTCAACCTTGGTCGTGCTTAAAGCTACAGACTTCTATCTCATCCAAAATATCATGGAAGATCCAAAACTAAAGCAACAAAAAAACATCCTCTTGTTTCCAATAACATATCTATCCCAATCAACGTCAATGCATTCATGTAATCAAACATCTCGAGTAGAATGCTTCAGAATAAAATTGATCGTCCCATTTACATTATTCCAAAAATGTGCTCGGCAGAAATTCAATTTGAACTCAAGGTGTTTATGTAGAAATTATGTTGTATATTTGCAACTTCTCATGAAGTTTTAATCAAAATCATAAGACACAAACCTACTCTACTACTTTGCAGACATTAATTCACAATTTAGAACAAAAAAATTAGACATGCAATAAGAAATCACACACATGCAACAAGTATTTTCCTTTGGCGAAAGAAATCTGCTAAAAGCCCTAATGTTTTCTTGCATTATTCAAATGAATAGAGATGTATTACAATTGCTAGCTCAATTTGAGATCAACCCGCAAGTGCATAACCTATCTCTCTGCTCACTAAGAAGCTCTGACCCAGACTTAGTCAATTTATGCCTCTTCTTGAGCTCATATTTCCTTGCACTATTCCTTGAGGAATTAGGCCCTTACTATTTAGGAATTCCTCCAAACTAGATTGTAGAATTCCTTAGGCTGATCATCTGACTGCATACAACACCTATACACTCAAGACTAGTCTACAATTGATGTTACATTGACTTGGACTCTACACCAAGCCTGAGAAGCTCAAATTATCTACATGCACTAGCTATTATGGGATGATTGATCATTGAACTGAATGATCACTGAGTTTGACAGAAGTCCCACTTCACAACTTGACCCTTCACTAGTTCCTTCAATAATTCTATCTAGGTTAACTGAAAACAACCTTAGATAACTCACCTTGATTGCTACAAATTGTTGGCATTATGACACAAGTTTGGCACTATGACACAAGTGTTGTCCTTGATGGCAACTCACTTAGATGACTAATCATAGTTCAGGCTCAAATAATGAAGGAAAAAGAGGTATACGCAGGTTTACCTTGACAAATCCATGTATACACGCGTGTTCGCCGACCAAAAGGCGCATATGCGTATACACGCACTTTCACGCAAAGAAAAGCACGTACATGTTGGAAAACTTAGTTTTGGTCCATGGTATTTGGTCCTTGGTATGTTGACCCACGGTATTGGTCCAAGGTATCTTGTCTGAAGTGTTGATCCCAGGTATCTAGTCCAAGGTATTGCTTCTAAGTGGTTTTGGACCATGGTATTGAGAAATGCCTAAGACTATAAAAGGAGGAGGAGATCATTAGGCAAGGGCACTCAAGTATTGAATACCTAATGAAAAGCAAGATCTAGAGTATTGGTCATTGGGTTATGGTGCATAGCTGAATCAAGGAGGACCCTAAGCGCTTGAAGAAGGATAAGTTCTATTGATGGGTCAAGATCTTAAGGCTTGAAGAGAAGTATGTTTGTGTGGTTTTGATCTTTTATAATTGGCACATGTATTAATTTGTAAATCTGATGATCTAGGTATAACTGATGTCTGAATAGTTGTAAAGGGTAAATCATCTTTTACAGATCTATACACAGGTTTAGTATAGCAAAGGCACATATACACGCTGGTTCGGCATTTCAAAATAGCATATACGCAGGTTTGCCTTGATAAAAGTACGTATGAACATAGGTTCGACACATTGAAGTAGCGTATGTCTCATAAAATATGTTTTAGCTACTTTTGTTTACTGTTGCAGTGTTCTGGGTTCTTGTATTTTTACTGTATTCTGGTTACAACATTCAGAGAAGTGATTGTTTGATTCAGTTTTAGTTAGTGCAAGGAAGATTGTTTGATGCAGATATATTTTGATGGTTGATTGATGCTATTGATGGATCCAGTCTGAAAATTTATGAAACGTGGTCCCTGGAAGAAAAGAGAAGGTTGTAGCCTTCTGTAGGTCAGCATCTACATACTAGTACATCAGCTAGTACAAGAGCTAAGGGGGTTGTAGCTCCCTTCCAGGAGAAGCTAGAGAATGAGAGAAGGTTGTGGCCTTTTATAGGTAGAAGCCTGCGTACTGGTATAAGACTACACTAGTACAGAAATATTGTAAAAAGAAATTTCTTATTAAAAGAAGATAGAGACGAATTGCAGCTGGTGGTTTTCACCCACATTGGGTTTCCAACTTATATCTTGTGTTCTTGTGTGTGATTGTCTACTCTATTTTACTGTACCTGTTACTGCTTATATTGTTTTGGTTCAAAGATCAACTAACTAAATAATAAGTTTACAAGGTATACGCTGGTTGCTCTAAACACAGTTGCGTATATACGCAAGTTGCATTAACAGAAGTAGCGTATATAAATCTATTTATGGAAATGAAATATTGTTAAGTTAATAATACTAATTCACCCCCCCCCCCCTCTCAGTATTATTTCCAACACAAATTAGCAATCATGCATGCTTAAATGAACTCTAACTCCTCCAACTCGAATTTACTGAGTAAACTAGGTGACACAAGCCATGTCACACAAGTTAACATCATCCAAGTTGTCTGTTGCTGTGGAAATTCGAATTTTCTCAATTTAATCAAGGCAAAATCAAATTCATAATTTCTTGCTACATTTTTCAACACTCCCTCTAAATAAGAAAGGGATTATCAACCACCCCTATCGTACACCTATGGAACTCGAACTTCCCTCTTGACAAGGCCTTTTTCAAAATGTCACCATCTTGTTCCTTTGTCAGAATGTATTGCGACAACTTTATCCGCCTCTGCACACAGTCCCGCAAATGGTGATACAAGATGTCTATATGCTTGGATCGATCGTGAAAAACAATACTTTCAGAGAGCCTAATGCAACTCTAGTTATCAAAGTAGATCACAGTTTCATCCATCATAAGAATAAATAACCCAACAAGTATCTTTCTCATCTAGATATCCTCACATGTTGCTTGACTAGAAACCATGTGTTCTACATCTCCCAAGCTAAGCACCACAAATATTTTCTTCCTTCTATATGAGGAAATAGTTGTGGACCCAACACTAAAAATTCCACCTCATGTACTCTTTCAGTCTGATGGACTCCCTACCCAATCTGCATATGTGCCACACACCTTCACTCTCTTTGTCTATTTTTACCATAGTCCAAATTGGGTAGTGCCTTTGAGGTATCATAGAACATGCTTAACTGCCCTCTAAAATAATTTGGTTAGCTTAGCCATAGTTTGGCTCAACTGGTTGACTCCATAGAACATATATTGTTGTGTGTTCACAAGGTACTTTAGTGAACCCACTAGCTACTGGTAAATAGTAGCATCCACTTCTTCACATGAAGTTGCATCCTCCTTCCTCCAGTTGGTCGCTAGAGATGTCTCCATGGGTTTGCAACTCTCCATGTGAAATCTATGTAGTATTTCATTTGCATACTTTCTTCGAGACACAAATAGGTCCCCACCACCTTGCCATACTTCCAAGATGAGGAACTAGTGCATGGGACCCATGTCCTTCATTTCAAATTTTCTTGCAAGCTCCTTCTTACAAGATATGATCAACTATTCATCACTAGTTAAAATCAATTCATCAACATATAAGACAATAATCAACAATTTACCTTCTACCAAAATATGATAGAGGCTTCCAGCCGCCTCACTTTAGGTGAAGCCCAAACCAGTGAGATAGCTATCAATCCCAGTGTACCAAGCATGGGGTACCTGCTTGAGACCGTACAATGCTTGCTTGAGTCTACATACATGAGACTCCTTACAAAATCTCTCAAATCCTTTTGGTTGCTCAATCTACACCTCCTCGTAAATAACATCATTGAGGAATGTTGTTTTTACATCCATCTGGTGGATCTTCCACCCCATCTACATATCTAGACCAACAATTGATCTAATGGATGAGTACCTTGCTATAGGAGAAAAGGTCTCCTCATAGTCAGTCCCTTCAGCTTGAGATTACTCGTTGGCCATAAATATGGCCTTGTACTTTTTTATGCTTCTGTCTTCTACCTACTTTACCTTGAAGATCCATCTCAAATCCACAAACAATTTATCTGTTGGTCTTGGGACCACTTTCCAAACACTATTCTTTGCAATGGATTCGTATTCCTCCACCATTGCATCAACCTACTGTTAGGTCCCTAGACTACTAGTGTAACCCCTTATTGTTATTAGTACAACCCCCTTATTATAGCGTTGTGCCCATGTAGTCCCCATATTGTTATTATTTTACCCCATAGAATCCCACTATAGTTATTATTGTGCCCTTACATTATTATTTTTATGTCAGCTCCAAATTTAAGATCTTGTCTCGCTATAATCTGAACCTCGGGTCCAAATTTAAGATCTTGTCTCGCTATATTTGCGGAGATATAATATGAGACATTTAGGGTTTCTGCATGCTCTCGAATTACAATTTAAACAGGTGACATTGGGAAAATCTTCATAACTTTCTCTCTGAGCATCAAATTGAAATTTCATAAGAACTTGCATAAAGAGGACGAACTATAGTTTTCGGTATATATTTTTCAGATCTGAAGGTCAAAACAGTGACACATGGAACTCCATACAAGTTCACTCTTCTGAAAAGGTATATAATTAGGTCATCCTGGGAGATTGTGCATAACTCTTTCCTGGAGAATCCAATTTCGAACAGACTAGTGGCATTGGAAAGAGGAAGCAGAGGGCTACTGCAGGTCGTGATTTTAGAACTTAAAGATCCAAAAGTATAGAGTTATAGTCGTTTCAAGATCGGGCTCCTAAAATCAAGAAAAAGTGAGATGAGCAAGTTTGATGGCAAGGATCCAGTAAATTGGATACTACAGATGGAGAAATATTTTGATCTTCATGGCGTACCGCTGTTACAAAAGGTATATATTTCATCTTCATATTTAGAACTGGATCAATTTTTATGGTATAAAAGGCTTTGTTCTCGTAAACCACTTGTTACGTGGTCAATTTTCACGGAGGAAATGATAGCACATTATGAGGATACAAAGAGAAACACCTTCTTTAGCCAATCGATAAATGTCAAACAAAAGGGTTCAATGGCAGAGCACATTGAGGACTTTCAAAAATTGAATATAAGGGTAAATGATATTCTAGAGAAGCAAAAGATAAATAGTTTTATCTATGCCATGAAAGCTGATATCGATGGTATGAAAGCATATTGGAAGAAAGACATGGAAGATTTGAAGAAATACATGGAAGGTTTGAAGGAAGGTGGGAAAAAGATGCTACAAGAAAGGCCTCCTAATGATGAAAAGGATCAAGAAACATCAAAAGAAGAGGATATACACCAGGAACCAACCCTAGAGAAAGAAAAAATGAATCCGACCATATCTTGTACTGCAATGGCAGGAATTACCACTCCTCAAACTCTCAAGATAGAAGGACATATCAAGAAGAAAAAGGTTCAAGAAGTGAAAGATCACATCGAGAAAGAAGAAATGAATCTAACCATATCTTGTAATTCATTGGTCGGAATTAACAGTCCTCAAACTATTAGGATAGAAGGACATATCAAGAAGAAAAAGGTTCAAGAAGTGAAAGATTACATCGAGCATCAAGAAATGAATTCGACCATATCTTGTAACGCATTGGAAGAAATTACCACTCCTCAAACTCTCAATATAGAAGGACATATCAAGAAGAAAAATATTCAAGCAGTGAAAGATCACATCGAGCATCAACAACAATTTCTCCAACTTTTAAAGGATAACGCCACTTTGGTGCAGAATCGAATGAAACAACAGGCAGATCAACATCGCAGTGAAAGAAGTTTTGATGTAGGCAATTGGGTATTTTTACAGCTACATCTCAAGCAAGCTATTTACGATAAGGAAATGTTTGAAATACTACATGCACTTAAGAAATGGCGACCTTACCTAATGGGAAGACACTTCAAGGTAAAAATGGATCATGATAGTCTTAAATACCTTTTAGAACAAAGATTATCTTTAAAAGAACAGAAAAAATGGGTCACAAATATGTTGGGTTATGACTTTGAAATCATCTACAAAAAATGGAAGAAAAATGTTGTTGCAGAGGTACTCTCAAGAAAGGATGAGGATGCAGAAGCATTGTTTTGTGCTATTTCTATTATCCAACTAGATTGGATAAACAAAGGAATGGATGAATGGAAGAAGGATGAACAAGTGTGGCCACTCATTCAAAAGTTGCAGAAGACCAGTTCAAACAATATTGTTAGAACTTGACGAGGAAGGAAAAATAATATTGGAACCTGGAGCAGTCCCAGAAACAATAACTCGACAACTACAAAATCAATAAATTTCAGAGTATCTCATCAAGTGGAAGAACTTACCCGCTGAAGATTCCACATGGGAGGACAAGAATTTTATACAGAAGCATCAAGAACTACTCAAGCATTGAGGACAACACTTTTTGAAGGAGAGGGGCATGTTAGGTCCGTAGAATACTAGTGTAACCCCTTATTGTTATCAGTACAACCCCCTTATTATATTGCTGTGCCCATGTAGTGCCCATATTGTTATTATTGTGCCCCATAGAAGCCCACTATAGTTATTATTGTGCCCTTACATTATTATTGTTATGTCAGCTCAGATTTATTATGACCCCTTATACTCCTATATATAGAAAGGAGGTCTTGTCATTTGTATCATCCAAGAATTATTCATTTGTGTAATGTAAAGGAGGTTGCCCCCTCGAATAGGCTGAATTCTAAGGCATTGATATATCTTTTCTATCTTTTTGTGAACTGGTTTCATAACACCTACACAGGTTTCTCTATTTCTTCCTGGAAAGAGGATGGCTCAATCTCTACAAGCTCAGTCATTAGAGGCATGTATCCAGTGTACTGATGTGATCACCTTCTCAACCTGTACAAATTTGAAGGAGAACCCATATTCTCCCTTGCATCCTGCACAAGTCTCTTAGCTTCCCTGGTTCATTTCATTCCTTCTCTGGATGGTTCTGCTTGAGTGGTGGTCTCCACTCTCTGTTCCTCAATTTTTTGCTACTCCACAACTTCTTGAGGTTCCTCCTTTGGAGCTAAAATCTCTTTATTTGGTGAGATATGAAGCTCCCTCTCAAGAGAGAACTTCATCGATTTCTCCTCATCAATTTTACATCCCTTCACACAACTATCATTCTCAGGGATGAAAAGTACACACGGTAGTTGTGGGGAGTTTCTGTGTAACCCACAAATACCCCCAATTTTGCTGTCAGCTCTAACTTATTCTTTGATTGTTTGGAGACATGGAAGGAAGTAGACAGAGGCTCCAAAAACCATGAAGTGCAAGATATCCAACTTCCTCCCTGAGAAAGCCTCCTTCAGTGTAATCATGCCTAGAATATGATGAGGACTTCGATTATGCAAATAAATTGTTGTGTTTCATGATTTGGCACACAAGTGCAGAGACATGTCTTGGTCATGCAACATCATCCTCGCTACTCCCACAATGATACGATTCTTTGTTTCAACCACCCCATTCTGTTGTGGGTTGTGGGGTGTTGTCAACTCCCATCGAATGCCTTCTTTTGTACTATTTTTTTTAAATTCATTTGACATGTATTCACCTCCATTATCGCTCCTGAGAGCCTTCACCTTCTTATCAGTTTCTTTATCAACTAGTTCCTTGAACTCTAAAAACGTGGAGAATTTATCCTCCTTCTCCTAAATGAAGAAGATACAACACTCCCATGAGAATTCATCAATAAAAATGAAAAAATATTTGTGCATGGCAGTGATGTTATTGAAAAAGGTTCACAAACACATGAGTGGTTCATTTCTAGGACTACATGTGCTTTGTTGTCCTAATCATGGAATGGGCTTTGTGTACTTACCCAAAGTACATCCTTTGCATACATCTTGCTACTCAAGTGATCCTTTGGGGAGGCCTGTGGTTATCTATTGCATGATCTTCATGATGACATGATGCAAATGGCCAATTCTTCTATGCCAAAGTTCACCGACATTATGACTCTGCACCTTCTCCACCTTTGTGCTTAATTTAGCACAATCCTCCACATCTAGCTTATATAGGTTCTTCACACAAACCTTGACCTTCTTCACCTATATCTTGGCTATGTGTTTCAAGAAATCCTTTCCTTTGCTAAAGATCACATCATAACCAAGATCTACCAAAACTGCAACAGAGATGACATTTTTCTTTAGGCCTGGAGAAAACATGTCACTCTTGAGCCTGAGGGGGAAGCTCGACTCCCTCTGAACGGTGACTGTACCAACCCTAGTCATGTTATACCTTCCATTGTCCCCCATATCGATGTGCATATGAAAATATTTTTCTTCGAGGTCACTAAAAAGGTCTCTATAGCTTGTCATGTAGAATGATGCACGTAATTCCAAGTACCACACACTCCCCATCACCGTGTTGACCATGCATGAAATGAGGGTAAATTCAAGGTAAAAATGTGAAGTGAAAGCTTCACCTTCTACTCCTCCTATGGTATTCTTGCTTTCCTTTTTCTGTGGAAACTTTGTGGCATAGTGCTTGAATTCATGACAATGGAATCATTTAATTTTCAACGAATCTTTCTTCTTGCTCCCTTGACTGGATTCTAGTTTGGATTGAGATTTTTTCCCCTTTCCCTTCTTTTCCTTTCTAGCCAATGAAAATTTTTCTTCATCCTCGCCCTTGGGTGAAGTCCCATCTCTGGTATTCCACCTTATTTCCTCCTGTACCAAATTAGACCATAAGCACTCCCAATTCGGTAGTTTCTCCCTCCCATTCACTAAATCTTGATAGTTATGCCAACTCTTGGGAAGGCCCAAAAGGGATAGGCTTACCAAGTATTCTTCAGGAACATTAACACCGACCCTGCCAAGTTCATCACGACATTGTGTGAACCTACTCAGATATTGCAAAATTATTTCATTATTCTACATCTTGATACTTCAAAGTTTATCCTTCAATGTCAGCTTCTTGTGGTCACTATTATTCTTGAACAATTTTTTCATTGTTTTCCACATCGTGAACGAATTTTATTTTCCTTGGATATTTGAGACAATGTGATCCTGGGCTCCCTCCAATATGATTCTCCTCACCTTGGCTACATCTTTCTTCCACTGGGCATGGTTCAGGGCATCATATTATAGTGGTTGTGCAACATATGTCTTGATGTATTCTAGCAATCTATTGTCATCCAATATAGCCTCCATGCAATCCTTCCATGCAACAAAATTAGAGGTTCATTCCAAGCATACTCTATCCTTTGTCCATTAAATACCATCTTCTCAGCTCTGAAGAGATCCTGTTGCACTGAACTCCAAATTTGAACCTCCTGAGAAACAACTTTGAATTTTTTGCTCGAATGTGAATCTTGCTCTAATACCATGTAGAAATTATGTTGTATATTTTCAAATGCTCGTGAATTTTTAATCAAAATCACAAGACACAAGCCTAATCTACTTCTCTATGGACATTAGTTCACAATTTAGAATAGGAATTTTAGACATGTGATAAGAAATCACACACATGCAACAAGTATTTTCATTTGGAGAAAGCAATCTACTAAAAACCCCAATGTCTTCTTGCATTAATCAAATTAATAGAGATTTATTACAATTGCTAGTTCAATTTGAGCTCAACTTGCTAGTGCATAACCTATCTCTCTACTCACTAAGAAGCTCTAACCTAGACTTAGTCAAGTTTTCTCTCTCTTCTTGAGCTCCTATTTCCGTGCATTGTTTCTTGAGGAATTAGGCCCATATTATTTAGGAGATCCTCCAAAATGGATTGCGCAATTCCTTAGGTTGATCATCTGACTGCATGCAACTCTTGTATGCTCAAGGCTAGTTTACAACTGGTGTTACATTTCCTTGGAATATCCATCAAGCTTGGGAACTCGAATCCTACGCATATACTAGCTATGTTGGATTGATTGATTAGTTAAATGGATGGTTGTTCAGTTTGACTAAAGTCCCACTACACAACTTGACCCTCCACTAGTTCCTTCAACAATTGGAACTAGGTTAACTGAAAACAACCTTAGATAATTGACCTTGATTGCTACAAATTAGCAATGACACATTCTTAACTGAACTCTAACTCCTCCAACTCGAATTTACTGAGTAAATTGGGTGACACAAGCCATGTCACACAATTTAACATCATCCAAGTTGTCTACGAATGTGTAAATTTGAATTTCCTTAATTTAATCAAGGCAAAATCAAATTGACAATTTCATGCTACATTTTTCAAAAATTTATTGTAAAGCATATACTAGATAGGTGTTCTCAAGGAACATCAACACCTCAATCAACTATCGGTGCTTAGAGGAGTTTGCCAGGTCTGGTCCATCAACATCTCTGCATAATTTCTTGAAATTAAATTCCATTGGGGTGTCTAGGTATTTTCATTTCATCTTTCCAAATATCTCCAATAACATTATGACATATTTCCCTTGAGAAATGGAAATCTCTCTAGGTCTTTGTTAAACTTCTTATCCTAGAAAATAATGCATCATGCTAATCTCCTTCATCTCTAACTCAGAGGCCAAATCCCTCATACTTTGATCATCAAAGGCTCATTACCTGTCAAGAATATATCTTCAACATATAAAACCAAAATCAAAGGCATACCTTGGAGCACTTTGAAGTAGAGGTTTGGGTCGACACATCTTCTAAGCTTTATCAGGTAACTGTCAATGCGAACATACCAGGCTCAAGAAGTTTTCTTTAAGCCACACAATTCCTTTTGCAAAATATCACTGAACAAACAAATATACCAAGCTTCAGACAAGTCAATACCATTCCATCAAATAAACCAAGTCTTCTTATCAAGCCTTAAATGCCAAACCAAAACTAATATCAAAACCATGAAAGTTTCTACCAATATCATTGTTAAACTTTTCAATCCAAGTCCCGAAGTACCAAGTTACAACCTTGTTTATTGTCATAACACCAATTTTCATTTCCCAAGAAATATCAAATTTCATTAAACAATCCATGTGATCATAATATGAGTCATTTATGTCACTAGTTGTAAACACATCTATCAAGGATAAGTCATATAAGTTTATGATATTTCTACAATAGCTAGAATAAAAATCATTGCATAATAAGGAGTAACCATTTACTTTCATTTTAGCTTCAATGATCAAATAAATAACATGATTATATACATAATACATTAAACCCCTGCAAATACAAGATTAGTTAATCCATTTAGTTTCTCTGCAATAAGTCAAACATTGAGTATATCTCAATGATTCTCAAACTTCCCTTCTCATAGAACTTTATATCATCTTCTACATGTCTGTAGGTTTGTTGTACTCTTGGCGTGCCCCCATTTTTGTGTATATGATTTTCTATTTTTGTGACCTACAGGCTCAATCGCACCCATAAGCCTTCTTCTATGCAGATGGGAGGTTTATAATTGAAATATTAAGCCTTTCTCCTAGCGATTGGGGCTTAGACTAGGAGAAACCCTCTTTATGCTTACCATAACTTCAATAACATTAGATGATCATATTTTCATGTCCATAACTCTGACTTCAACCATCAAGAGTCTTCTATATATTTACTGCAAATAATAATAGGTGTTTGGATCTCATGCAAAGTTTCTCCCTCTGAATGGGAATCTACTTCAATCGAGACATTAACCTGTCTATCATAATACTATCATGCATCATTAAAACTTATCAGATCATGAAATCAAACTATATCAGATTCTTAGACATATGTGCATCATAGTCAACATCAACTACTTCATCATCATATATGAACATGACATCAAACATTAATCAAGGGTTAGGGTAGATGACAAGTGTATCATCATACTTCAAGGATGATAATCACAACATCATTTCTTTATCAAATTATTCAATCATCAAGTCAAGGCATCCAATTTTACCACATTGTCAAATTTATAAAGCTTATTAAAACCTAACAAGAAGATCCTTAGTATCAACCTTATTATCACACTTTTATCATTAGGGTTACCATTCTTATCACAAACATTAACAATAGTATCAAGTTACCATATATCAAAATCAATGTATCTAGCCTTCTTTATGAGATAAGGAAATCAATGTATCTAGCCTTCTAAAATGTAAGATTCTTGCCAAGTATCAAGAGCACCAATATATCACATGTACCATAAATCAAACTTACTTTGATATGCATGCATGTGTCATTTATGAAGATGATATTTTCATCATACCTCAGGGATTACATTGCAATCTGAGATTGCATATTACACATACCTTGTAGTATTCATATACATTTTCAACTGGTAATAGTTATTTTTCTTTGACAACTATAGTAATTGCATATTGTAATTTCTGGATGATGCTTTGAAAGCTTTCAAATAAATTGCTCAAGTACTTCTTCCCTTTTTCAAACCCAGATCATCTCTTCCTGCACTAGCTCTATTTTCCTACACCTTAGATGATGATTGTTGGCTTGATGGGGCCTGACCCAAGTTCGGAGTTAATTAGCCAAACAAATCCCTAAACTACTGGCCCTTTTGGCATCAACTTGCGGTACATGGATTGAGTCTCACCTGCAGCAGTATGGGGGGATGCTGGAACCAAGTTTCCACACCCTGGAGATGTCTGAGGGGTTGATTTAGTTCAACTGTGCCTACCTTTGTGCAGGTTACTTCGCACACTATTTTGTCCTGCGAGACCTTCACGATATGTTATAATCTCTTGCTCACATCCCTAACCAGGAGCCGAGAGGCTTTTGCACTGCTATGGCAGCAATCTACGCTATTTCCCCAAATTACAATGCGTATCTTACTTATCTTCTTACAAATGTTAGTTAACTTCATGTAACAGATAATTTATCTCACGTTTACTTAATCAACACAATCATATATGTTCGCGCATCATATAAACAACATAAACGTAATTTATACCCAATACATTCAATGTAGAAAATAGTAAATGAATACATAGGAATGGTATAAAAATTCTCTTTATTAATGCTTCAACGGTTATAGACTCAACCTTCCCTCCGCACTCAGCTGCAGGGGTCCGCGCACTCAACTGCAGACTACTAGGCCTCTGCGCACTTAGCTACAGAGCCTTCTCCTACTCTATGACCCAAAGACTTGACTCTACACTTAGATCTTCTGCTATTATTATATTCCGTCATTAGATCCTATTGACTGATTTACAACTTAGAGCCTCGCTTTATTTATACAATCCCATGGTCTGCAGACCATGGGTAGATCTCTAAAGTTGACATTACATTACAACATTGAGGGTGGACAACCCTATGACTCATTTACAACTTTGCGCTCTGCGTCCACAAAATGTGGAGTCTTTACATCGTATTTACACTTTTTAGCCAAAACCTAGGATTTTAGCCCCAAAACTTCCCTTGGGGGATCCCATGCCCAATAGGCCCCCAACACAAACATCATGAATCGCCCTCGAGTCACTTTGTCGGTGCAAAGATCTTTGTGCGGAGACCTCCCAACTTTGCCTGGACTGCTGCAAGAATGGCAGCGCATTGAGCAGCTCCCTGTTGCACTTCCTCGACGTGCTGTTTAGAAACTGTTGTAGCTGAACTCCTTCCATGAACTTGTTTATAGTCCCGCACTTCCTTTCAGCTCCCTGGAGCGCTAAGACTAAGCTTATGTCGGCTACTCAGAGGGTTGGGCCACCCGTGTATGGCTTCAACCGACTGCCATTCACTTTTCCTAGGAATGGTTCTCCATTTAACTTTACCAACTGCACCGTGCCACCATATGGGATTTCCTTAATAACATACAGTCTCATCTCATGCATCAAACTCAGAAACTCTCAGTGGTGGCCCCCAAGTCTGTCAATGTAATCGAGCTCATCTTGCTCTATCACCATGGTCTTTTTATCAAGAAAGTCCTTATTTATTCCTTCCTCAAGCTTCTTGACTTCTGCTTCTGCCATGACTCTTTTCTCCCTCAATCGAACTCTTTCATTCATGAGTTCTTGGAGCCTAATATCACCCTGTTGGATCTCTTCATCGAGTCCCAATCATTTGTCTTTGAGCTCTTCCAATGGCGCGAGCCTTTCTTCCAGGGCTCCGTGGTCCATTACCCCTACAAGTGTCAATATGTGCGGACTAGCAACGATAGAATCCATAGGCGTTACAGCCTCTACTCTATCATCCAACTAAAAAGGCATCTGCCTAGGTACGCGTAGGTCCCAACCACTTCGATGTGCGTTGCATACCTTGTTCAGCATGTTGCACACCTTATCAACTGCTTTCGCGTGGATAGCCTTTTGCATGATTTTTCTTCCCACATACTGTCTGTCCAACCTTAAGAGCCAACTGCACATCTATTCCCCCAACACAAGCTTATTGACCATACCCCTTAGCGCAGAGTTCATGTGCATCCACGTAGGTTGTTTTCCATATGTTGGCATCTACCTGGCTAGATGTGTGCGCAGATTATCCTGCCCATTATATTTATCTGCCAATCACACTCTAGGCATCCCAAACCATGTGCGTGTTGGGTGTGGAGCCTGATTATCTTCTATATTCAAAGGTATCGCCACATTGGACCCCAGCTCGAAATGGGGGCAGCAACGCCGCCCGTAAAATATTTGCTACAGGGGGGGTCCAGGGGGGGGCGGCTGCGTCCCTTGGGAGCCCCCCCCCTCCTGGCGGGGGGTTTCAGGGGCAGCGCCCCTGAAGCTAAAAACAACTGTAAAATAGCCTTGTAAAAGTATAGTAATTTCTAGTCAATCTGGGCCATTCATTAGGCGGATGATCTGACGGTAGAACTTATGTTTAGTTTAGGGTTTTTTGCCCTAGAAGGCAACCCCTCTCTTTGTATGAGGGCATTGTATTTGAGGCTGTGTGATAGATGTGTATTGGGTGAGCGGGAAATAGAGAGGTGAGACTGTGAGAGAAAACAGAGGATATTACAGCGGATTTGTTGTAGGTTGTGTCTCTTCATTTTGCTGGATAATAGAAAGGAAGGACTGGCTGTTCGGGGTGGACATAGCCCAAACTGGGTGAACCACGTATATCTGTGTCTCTCTTGTTTTGTGCGTTTTCTGTGTTTATATTTCTGCAATATTTTATGTGTTCCATTGCTCCATAATATATAATTTTCTAACAACTGGTATCAGAGCCGAAGGTCTATTTGGCTGATAAACTCGTAGGAAAGAAGGGTTCCTGGTTCGAGTGGGAGCAATGGCGGAAGATGGTAAGTTTAGGGTCGAGAAATTTAACGGCCAAAACTTCTCGCTGTGGAAGATGCAGATGGAAGATTATCTGTATCAGAAAGATCTATACCTACCATTGGGTGGAAAAACAAAAATGCCGACGGGTATGAAAGACGAAGAATGGAACCTTCTCGATAGGAAGGCACTCGGAACAATACGGTTGTGCCTTGCTGCGTTAGTCGCCTTCAACATTTCGAAGGAAACCACGACAGAGGGTTTGATGCAGACGTTGTCGAAACTATATGAAAAACCCTCAGCCTCAAACAAGGTATTTCTTATGAAACGGTTATTTAATATGAATATGTCGGAAGGTGGATCTGTTGCAAACCATTTAAATGATTTTAATACAGTTACAAGTCAGTTAAGTTCTGTAGGGGTAAACTTTGATGATGAAGTTAGAGCTCTGTTATTCTTGTGCTCATTACCAGAAAGTTGGAATGGTTTGGTAATGGCCATTAGTAACTCCGTTTCTGGATCTAGTACTTTAAAGTTTGATGATGTTGTCGGTGCTATCCTTAGCGAGGAAATGCGACGGAAAAGCTCCGGTGAGACATCGGGAAATGCTTTGAGTGCAGAGTCTAGAGGAAGAAAAATAGAAAGAGGAAAGAGCTCAGGATATCGCAGTAAATCAAGGAAAGGCAGATCCAAGTCTAGATCGGGGATAGTGTGCTGGAAATGTGGAAAGAAAGGACACCTAAAGAAAGACTGTAGATCTCGGAAGGGAAAAGAAGGAGATGCACAACAAGAAAACAATCATGAAGCAAATGTGACAGGTGAGGTGTTACAAGATGCTTTGATTCTTTCTTTCGAAAATATTACTGATTCCTGGGTGGTAGATTCAGGGGCTTCATTCCATGCCACACTTGATAAGAAATACTTTCATGACTATGTTCAAGGAGATTTTGGACAGTTCGTCTGGGTGATGATAAACCCTGTAAAATCGTTGGAATGGGTAAGGTTCTTGTAAAATAGCAGAATGGAAACCAATGGCTATTAAAGGAGGTAAGGCATGTTCCAGATCTAAAGAAAAATCTGATTTCAATAGGGCAGTTAGGCGGTGAAGGTTGTGTGACAACTTTCACAGATAAAGCTTGGAAGGTCACCAAAGGAGCCTTGGTAATAGCAAAAGGCGAAAAGGTTGGTACATTATATTTATGCAATGGTATTTCTAACTCTGTTAATGCTTTAACTTCCAAAGGAGCAGATGCAGAATTATGGCATCATAGGGTCGGACACATGAGTGAAAAGGGCATGAAGATTCTTCACTCAAGGAATTTGTTGCCGGGTTTGAAGAATGTTGATTTGGATTTCTGTGAGAATTGCATTTATGGAAAACAGAAGAGAGTCAGATTTCTTAGAGTTGGGAAAGAAAAGAAGAATGAAAAACTAGAGCTTGTGCATACAGATGTATGGGGACCTGCTCAGGTATCATCTCTCGGTGGCTCTCGTTATTATGTTACTTTTATTGATGATGCAACTAGAAAAACTTGGATTTATTGTATTAAGAATAAATCTGATGTATTTGATACTTTCAAGAAATGGAAAGCTTTGGTTGAGATTGAGACAGGAAAGAAATTGAAGTGTCTTAGATCAGACAATGGAGGTGAATATTGCAGCAAAGAGTTTGATAGGTACTGTTCAGAGCATGGAATTCGCAGAGAGAAGACAGTTCCAAGAACACCACAAGAAAATGGTGTGTCGGAAAGGATGAACAGAACAATCATGGAGCGTGCAAGGTGCATGAGATTGCATGCAGGATTCCCTTTACAGTTTTGGGCAGATGCTGTAGATACTGCTGTTTATCTAATAAACAGAGGGCCTTCAAGTTCCTTGGATGGTGGTGTTCCAGAGGAAGCATGGACAGGTAAAAAGGTAAACTACTCTATTTTAAAGCCTTTTGGTTGTGAGGCCTTTGTCCATATTGATAAAGAAAATAGAACAAAGCTTGGATATGGTGTTAATGATTTTGGTTATCTCTTATATGATTACGAAAATCACAAAATCATTAGGATCAGAGATGTAATATTCAATGAAAAGGTCTTGTATAAGAATCAGTTGCAGGAAAAGAAACAGGAAAAGGAAAACAAGGAATACGCAGTTCTTGATGAAATCACTGAAAAAGGAAAGGTGCCTGAAAACAATAATAATCGACAACCACAACAACAACAACCACCACAACAACAACAGGCACCCCAAACACCTGAAAGTGGTGTTAGAAGATCTACCAGGATAAGTAGACCCCCTGAACGATACTCTCCTTCATTATATTATTTATTGTTGACTGATTCCGGTGAACCCGAACGTTATGAAGAAGCAATGCAGGTTTAAAGCAGGAAGAAGTGGGAGGTAGCCATGGAAGAAGAGATGGACTCCTTAATGCATAACCAGACATGGGATTTAGTCAGGTTGCCTGTAGGAAAAACTACATTGAAGAATAAATGGGTTTACAGGCTGAAGGAAGAAGATGGAGGAAAACAGAGGTATAAAGCTAGACTTGTGGTGAAGGGGTTTGCACAGAAGAAAGGTATTGATTTTGATGAAATATTTTCTCCTGTTGTTAAAATGACTTCAATCAGAACCATTTTAAGTCTTGTAGCAACTGAAGATTTGCATCTTGAGCAGTTAGATGTAAAGACAGCCTTTCTCCATGGGGATTGGGAGGAAGAGATATATATGCAGCAGCCACAAAGATATGAGGTGAAAGGGAAGGAGAAACTAGTGTGCAGGTTGAAGAAGAGCTTGTATGGCTTAAAACAGGCTCCAAGGTAGTGGTATCTAAAATTTGACAAGTTTATGTCTGAACAAGGTTATACTAGATGTCACTCTGATCATTGTGTTTATTTGAAAAAGCAAAATGATGGCAGCTATATTATATTGTTATTGTATGTAGATGACATGCTTGTTGTAGGATCTAACATGCAGGAAATAAATGTGCTCAAAAGAAAATTGGCAAATTCATTTGCAATGAAGGATTTGGGAGCTGCAAAACAAATCCTTGGTATGAGAATAACTAGAGACAGGAAAAATCGTAAATTAACATTGTCTCAGAATGAGTACATACAAAAGGTGTTGAAAAGATTTAACATGCACAATGCAAAACCAGTTAGTACACCTTTTGCTAGCCATTTCAAACTTAGCAAGGAAATGTGCCCAAAGACCCAAGAAGACATGGATTATATGTCTAAAGTTCCATATGCATCAGCAGTTGGAAGCTTAATGTATGCAATGGTCTGCACAAGGCCTAATATTGCACATGCAGTGGGAGTTGTAAGCAGGTACATGAACAATCCAGGAAAGGAACATTGGATGGCAGTGAAATGGATACTCAGATATTTGAAAGGTACCACAAATCAAGCATTATGCTTTGGTGGTTCAAACATTTCCCTACAGGGATATGTTGATGCAGATATGGCAGGTGACAGAGATAACAGGAGGAGCACTGCAGGATATGTATTTACTGTTGGAGGAACAGTTGTCAGTTGGGTTTCAAAAATCCAAAGTGTTGTTGCACTTTCAACAACAGAAGCAACGTATGTTGCTGCTACAGAGGCTAGTAAAGAAATGATTTGGTTACAAAGGTTTATGGGTGAATTGGGTAAGGAGCATGATAAGGGCACGTTATACAGTGATAGCCAAAGTGTCATTCATCTTGCAAAGAACTCAACATTTCATTCCAGGACTAAACACATACAGCTCAAGTACCATTTCATACGATCAGTGTTGGAAGATGGAGAGTTGAAGCTGGAAAAGATACACACTAGCCAGAATCCTGTAGATATGCTAACAAAAGTTGTAACCAGGGAGAAACTGAGAATATGCTCAGTTTCAATTGGTCTTCAAGGATGACGATGAAGATGAGAAACAACCAGGTCCAAAGAGGAGTCATTGTCCAGCAAATGGAGCTACGGTGGAGTTGCTACAATCAGTCTCCAAGTGGGAGATTGTTGGGTGTGGAGCCTGATTATCTTCTATATTCAAAGGTATCGCCACATTGGACCCCAGCTCGAAATGGGGGCGGCAATGCTGCCTGTAAAATATTCGCTGCAGGGGGGGTTCAGGGGGGGGCGGCTGCGTCCCTTGGGAGCCCCCCCCTGGCGGGGGGTTTCGGGGGCAGCGCCCCCGAAGCTAAAAATAGCTGTAAAATTGCCTTGTAAAAGTATAGTAATTTCTAGTCAATCTGGGCCGTTCATTAGGCGGATGATCTGACGGTAGAACTTATGTTTAGTTTAGGGTTTTTTGCCCTAGAAGGCAACCCCTCTCTTTGTATGAGGGAATTGTATTTGAGGCTGTGTGATAGATGTGTATTGGGTGAGCGGGAAATAGAGAGGTGAGACTGTGAGAGAAAACAGAGGATATTACAACGGATTTGTTGTAGGTTGTGTCTCTTCATTTTGCTGGATAATAGAAAGGAAGGACTAGCTGTTCGGGGTGGACGTAGCCCAAACTGGGTGAACCACGTATATCTGTGTCTCTCTTGTTTTGTGCGTTTTCTGTGTTTATATTTCTGCAATATTTTATGTGTTCCATTGCTCCATAATATATAATTTTCTAACAGTGCGCATCATTCTCCTGCATCCATTCTAGTCCTCAAAGCTCCCTTTGTGTGTACCCCACAATCTCGAGGGTGTAGCGCACAGTACCCAATTCAAGGCCTAGAAGCATTGCTTTTCTGGAACTTCTCTTTCAAATCTATCCAAGAAGGTATCTACATCACTTAACCCATCATAATTAGGAAGGTTTCTTACTTCTGTTGAAACGCAATGCAACAACCTTTTCATCATATTACAATTCAATGTAGTCACCTCATGTAACCGATTCTGCCATCGCTTTGTTTCCTCATCTGAATTTGAAGTGCAGGAGCTCTCGCGCTCCCATGCAAGCCGTCCATCCGCAGTGGGATTCACCCAGTCCTAGTTTCGCATTGTTATCTTATATATGCAGTCAAAATCATCATCAATTTCATCGTTGCGCACCATCTCTATATAGCGTGATCCTTCAGTAGGGTCTAGAGGTATAACTACGTGTAATGACTTCTTCTCAAAAATCATCTTGTGCTTCTTCAGATTAATCACCCCGTTCATGTCAGTGGCCCAATCAATTCCTAAGAGTGTGGGATAGGGATTGTTGTCATCAACAATCTCTATTACTTCAAAGTCTGCTAGCGCGCTCACTCCCTCAATATCCACAGTGATTCCCTACAATCGCCCCATGGGTATTATTTTTTGCTGGTTCACCATTCGCAGCTAAATAGGGGACCATTGTAGCGTAGGCCTCCCCATGCACTCCCATGTCTGCTTCGGCAGAACATTTGCATTCGATCCTAAATCCAGAATTACTTGGTCCATATCATATTTGCCAATCGACACGGTTAATCTCATTTCTCTTCCCGTCCTTGTCTTATGCTTCCCAATCTTCAGGACTATGCGCAATTTCTCTGGCGCGGTCCCAATGCATCTGTTAATGAGTTCTTGTAATCCTTGTACAGCTTTACAGTCACGCAGTAACTTCATACATGTTTCCAGGAACATCATAAGCATAGATGGGTCATTTTTCGGCTCCAGTCTATCTTTGCTTCCTGAATTGGAGGCATCGGCAAAGCTCTTCTTAGCTTCCATGAAGGTTTCCTTAGTGCACTCCAAATCAAACTCTACTTCTTTCGCCGGAGCTTTGCGAACCCAAGTACTATCTTCGGGTTGTTTGCCTTTGTCATCTCTCATCACGATTCCACTTTGGAGCACAATGTTCACATTTTTATCTTCCTCGCACATCTCAGACCTCATCATCTGCAGGTTCTGAGTCAGGGGATGCGGTAGCGCTCCTTTTTCGCATATCCTAGCTATCAGCATAAGACAATCTTCCATCTCATGATCAAACAAGGTACAATATAGACATGATGGACGCGTCAGGTTCATACAATCACAGGCATAATGTCCTGGCCCTCCGCAATTATAGCATATCAGCTGTCCGCGACCTCTTCCAAGTCCTCCTCCACGTTGACCTCGCCCGCGCCCCTGAAATCCTGTTTGCGCCACTCCTGCATTCTGGTCTAGGGGTCACGTTTTAGCCTGAACTCTGTAGGTGGGATTTCTATCCATCATCAACTCATAGCTCCTACAAGTGCACTCATTGTGTCCTACTGACCTACAAAAATTGCAAAACAGTTGCTGCGAATTTTGTGTATACTTCTGTAACAAATCGTAGTTGTCCATAGTGTGTTTCCCTCCTATTTGACAAATCACACACCACAAAGCAGGCATCGCGCTAGGTCCTGCTTGTGCTTCTGGCCTTAATGGCATTGGTCCTCCTCTAGTGAGGTAGTTTGTGAACACCGGGCAGTGGTCCTTATCATGACCCTGACCCTTGAATTTTACGCACCACACCTCTTCGTGCACTTCTGGTTGAGTTGTCCTATCCTATTTCAAACTCTGCATCTCAAGGCATAAATTTTTCAACTGTGCATGGATCTGCTGAACTCCCAAGTTAGGATCCTGCATCGGGGTCTCATGTAGCCTCATCGCGATCTCTAAGGCCTCTGCCTGAGTCGTTAACTTCTGTTGTGACAACATGCTCCTTAAATGTGGCGTTAGCGATGCTACAAACCATTCACGATGTTGTCCATCTGTCATATTCATATTAGCTTCATGAATCATACACTTCAATCTCTCATCTAACTCCCAAGGAGTTTCGCCTGGTAGCATCGTGATTTCTTTGAAGCCAATGATCGACTGTCCTTCAGACTTCGGCCTACTAAATTCTATGTTTAGCGCTACTTGGATATCTGCAATCCCCACATTTGGATTATCACTGGAGTGATTAATATACCAGGTCAGCGCGTGGTCTTGCAGGGTGCTAACTAGTGTCACTTTCTTTATATTGTCATCTGTAACTCCCTGCGCTTCCCATATAGCTCTTACCACGAACCAAAATTGGTCTGGATCCTCATTTCCCACTCCCTTGAACACAGGCAACTTTATCGTTCTTGCCATATTGACTCGCAGTGGTGGTGGAGGTGGTATGGGTGAAGATGGAGGTGAAGGCGGTGAAGCTGGTGGCGGTGTGGGTGGGGGTGGTATTCGCGGAATTCTTTGCCTTATCAGATGGATCACACTTCGCGGTGAGACCTTCACGAGTTCTTCCTCATCCCCTCACGGAGGTGAAATCAAGGGGCTAGTTTCTGGTCCCTTATTTCCTTTGTTCCTGTAAGTTTTTCCACTTTGCGTAGCCCTGAACATCAAGGTAATTGCATAACCCTCTTTTCACACAATAACATTTTAATCCAAGTATTCAGGGACTTTACGTACTTACCTCACAGTCCCTTGAGAAAGCGTCACTCTGACTCGCTATAGCTGACTGAGGTGTCAACCACAAATTTAGTAATGAATCCTCCTATAATTTGATCGAGCCAATGATCAACAACGTGCACGATTTGATCCTCCGATGCTTCCAATCTGTGCACCAACTGTGGGGTCCACACAATAGGACCGTCGAGCTTCCACCTTCCTTGGCTATCTATTAGCTTTGCGATCCACTCGTACAGCTCAATAGGGAGATGCAAAAAAGATCTCGTGGATTCTATGTACAGGTAGTAGTCTAACCACTATTCTTTTGTCAGTCGCGGATTCCTATTCTCCTGCGCTGCGAACTCGTGAATCCTCCTATTCAACCAACCTTCATTTTCCTTCTTAGTTGGATTCCAATGATACGACATCTGACATCTCTATGCAGATTCCGGTCCCGGCAATGAAACCATTTGTTGTCTTGATGGGGCCTGACCCAGGTTCAGAGTTAATTAGCTAAACAAATCCCTACACTATTGGCCCTTTTGGCATCAGCCTGCGGTGCGCAGACTGAAGTCTCACCCGAAGAAGTATGGGGGGATGCTAGAACCAAGTTTCCACACCCTGGAGATGTCTAAGGGGTTGATTTAGTCCAAATGTGCATACCTTCGCACAGGTTACTTCGCACACTATTCTGACCTGCGAGAGCTTCACAATCTATTATAATCGTCTGCTCACAACCCTAACCAGGAGCTGAGAGGCTTTCACACTGCTATGGCATCGATCTGTGCTATTTCCCCAAATTACATTGCATATCTTACTTATCTTCTTATAGATGTTAGTTAACTTCGTGTAACAGATACTTTATCTCACATTTACTTAATCAACATAATCATATATGTTTGCTCATCATATAAATAGCAAAAACATAATTTATACCCAATAAATTCAATGTAGGAAACAGTAAATGAATACACAGGAATGGTATAAAACTTCTCTTTATTAATGCTTCAATGTCTACATACTCAACCTGCCCTGCACACTCAGCTGTAGGGGTCTGCGCACTTAGTTGCGGACTACTAGGCCTCTGCGCGCTAAGCTGCAGAGCCTTCTCCTACTCTACGACTCAAAGACTTGACTCTACACTTAGATCTTCTGCTATCCTTCTATTCCATCATCAGATCCTATTAACTGATTTAAAACTTAGAGCCTCACTCTATCTATACAATCCCATGGTCTGTAGACCATGAGTAGATCTCTAAAACTGACATTACATTACAAAATTCAGGGTGGACAACCCTATGACTCATTTACAACTTCGCACTCTGCGCCCACAAAATGCGGAGTCTTTACATCGGATTTACACTTTTTAGCCAAAATCTGGGCTTTTAGCCCCAAAACTTCCCTTGGGGGATCCCGTGCCCAACAATCTTCAAGAAGGGCATGTTTTTCAAATCTCATCTAGAGGTTAGAATTATTCACATACTCAAATATTCATGAAAGAAGTATAAGCAATAATCAAAACAATAAGCTTAGTCTTCACAAACAAATAAACAATGTAAACTTTGAAATGGGAACTATAAACTCAAAACGGGAACTCTAGCCAAAAAACCCCAAAAAAACATGAAAAACAGTGCTAAAAACGAAAAGTGTGTATACTAGAACGATGTTTTTTTTTTAGGGTCAATTTTCAACATTTTTAAAAAATGGCAGTAAAACCAAATTTTTTTGTGCAAAAAACAATTGTTTTTGAGGAAAAAACACACTAATGTTTTTGGTAGAATAACATTTTTCTTTCCTAGGTATAATTTCAACATTTTTTAGTAATGACGATAAAGATAAAATAATGGGATCTGAAACACATTAAAATTCTATTAGTTTTCATCCATGTTGTTAAACATATAATAACATGACACTAAATATTGCTAAAATTCTAATTGTTTTCAACCATAACATTAAAGATACAAAAAAAATTGGAAAATTTTCAACCATAAAATTAAAAAACCATGACATTATGAACAAATTACATGACTAAATTAATCAAAATGTCATTACTTGTAGATTGAATGAAACATAAATATTATCTCTAAGTTATTGTTGCATTGTAGATATTCTAAACAATAAAAATGATCATAATTAAAACATATAATCCAACAAACATAAAAATGACTCATCATTTCATTTAACATCGTATGGAAATCAAATTTTTTATTTCAAGATATGATGAAAACATCAGTTATATAAAATGTCTTAGACAATTACTCAAAATCACTCATATTTTCTTGCACACCATCAAAATTCACATCTTCAGATGAGTGACTGGATGTAGATGAAGATGTTCCATATTTTTCTCTTTCATCAACTAGTGCCCCATTTGAGTCCACATGCATGCCCACCATTTCAGGTTTCAAAATTCTTTTGGATCTATAACTGGTTTCAGCAGACTCCCATCTCAACATTGTTCCTTCTGGTAACAACCTCTTCAAAATCTCTATTGTCTTAAAGCGAAGAGTTCCTCTCTTTGTTAAATTGAAGTCATAAACAAGTATGTCAACATCCTCCAATTTTAAGAGTTCTGTGTGGCGACGATTTATATTTGTACCCTTTCTTTTTCTCTTTCCACCAATTTTTTTATCAACTACCATCTTTGGCTTATACACACCATTGAATGGGTGTGTATTTGTGGCATACCAATGTACTTAAACACCTGCAACATCTTCATTTTATGCAATGACCTTTATAACCTTAGCAATCCAGAATGGATTTCCATTGGGATCTCCATCTGCTAGCACTGCAATCATGCAACCCTCCTTAATATCCTATACTGAACCCCTGTAAAGGTATTCCATGGCTTCACGTTGTGCATGAGAGCTTCTGGAACCAATATACATTTCTTTTTTGTCTACCTGTGAAGAATTAATAATAGCTTGAGATTGTTGTTGTTCAATAATGTTTCTTTCCTCATGTTCATTTGACACATTTTGTGGCCAAATAAATGGATTTTTCAAACATATATCTTCATTTGTTGTTCTTAAAATGATATCACTTTGATTATTGAAAAAAGACTCCCACCAAACTAAATCAGCAATATCAAAGTACTCATATGTATATCTAATACATTTTTTAATTTCTTATAGGAAATCAAAATAATTTATATCTTTATTATGTCTGTGTGCATTATGAACTTCAGCAACTGATTGTAATAACAATATATTTGATGCAAATATTGGATGATCTAGAATGAACTTCAAAAATTCCAAACCTGATGACGACACCCATTCTGTAGTAGTTGAATACTTCTTGCCCCATATTCGTGTTTTCCCATCAATGTTTTTGATATGAAATTGATGTTCGAAGCTAATGTCATTAAGTTTTTCAATGCATTTCTCCTCACCATGCGATCCCAGAATAAACCTTCGCATGTCAACAATTTCTTCCAACACATCAAAAATAGGCTTGGCATGTATGATTTCTTAATACATTCAATTAATGATGGAAAGCTCCCAACTTCCTTCCTCCTCAATGTGACTGAAAAATGACTGAACATCTGATCAATATGGTCATGAGCGTGCCCAAAAAGAAGGAAACCAACCTTTACCTTCTAAAAAATTCTCAATTCAACAAGCATGGTTAGATATCCAAAAACAATCTGATTTTTGTTTTCACGACAAGTGTTGTCCAATCGTAGATACACTACTTCAGGAAGATTACCAGACCAATGCGAAAGCACATCATGAATTATGGTTATTGTCAGATTTGCATCATTATGAATATTTGGAGTTGTGAAGTATACCCTTGGCAACATTTTCCCATTGAAGACCATACAACTGACCAAGTGATACTGAATAAAATTTTCCTCTTGTAAATTTTTGGGTTTGCGAACAAAAAGTGGTAGAAGTGATTTCTTCTGGTCCATACCATCAACTATCAAACCTAAATATTTATTTTGATTATCATAACACTTCTTTCGATTCTTGTACAACTTTTTCCTTTCACTTGTTTGTTGTTCACGATGCTTTTGAAGTGCTTTGACAATGGAATCTACACAACATAAAAGAAAGTCATTAAGAAATATGTTTTCATAGTTGATGACTATACAATTTTAAAAGTTAATGTTATGAATGCTTACCTCTTTTTGACCCTTCACATTTATCCCTTTTTTTATTTAAGAGAAGCACATGCACTGCAAATCCTCATCCTTGTCTTCTTAGGAATATGGACATTGTTGAATTATTTCTTCCTTATCTTCACAAAATATTGATATGTAATAAATCGACCATGTCCTTCAGAACCTTCTGCATATTCTATGTATAATTTGTAGATTTCTAGTCTTGAGATATTATCTAGAATATGTATTGTCTCTCTATTTGGAATACACTCTCCATGCTTTGAAAAGAAATCTTTCATCCATGACATTTCAGTTTTTGATAATGGCCCAAACTGTCATTTATGACGTACTTCTGAATAAAATGTGGGATCCTTTTCCAATTTTTCTTGGATTCTTGATAGACAAAAATTACCCATTGAATGAAACATTTTGAAAGCCTTTCTACAGAAAAATAAAGACCCAATATGATAATCATACCCTAACAATTTAGATTGCATGCGCCCCACTAAATATGAATTTTGCATGCTTTTATTCATTGACAAATATCTCTTCCTTTTCTATAATGCAAACTTGAAATCCAAATGTTTCAAGCAATATTTTTGACAACATTCACTTGAAATGAGGGCACTGATAAAACTTATTCTCGTCAGATATTCTACTCTACCCCTTGTATAACTAGAACATCTTGGATTGATACGAAAAGGTCTTCTCCTACTCCTCGATACAATATTTCCTAGCAACATCTCCATCATTGGATCATCATCTGTATAAGCATTTTCATCATCATTATGAGGAATTCTATCCTCACTATGATAAACTTTTCTTTTGAAATACTGACTTGGAGGATATTCTTCATCTTTCCCTTCTTCAGTGCTACCCTCATAGTCCTTAGAATTAGGACTAAATGGAAATTTGACTCAATGTTTATTGGATATTCTTCATCATGTGCATTGTCAGTGTTGCACTCATAGTCCATAAGATTAAGACTACATCGAAAATGTGACTGTTTACTTACAGAAACTTATTCATCTTTCCCTTCATCACTGCTGCTCTCATAGTCCTTAGGATTAGGACTATGTGTTTCATCCTTTCCTTTGTCACTACTGCTCTCATAATCCTTAGGATTAGGACTAGGTGGAAAATGTGACTCTCGATTTATTGGAAATTCTTCATCCTAGCCTTCATCACTGGTTCTCTCATAGTCCATGGGATTAGGACTAAGTGGGAACAGTGACTCTCTATTCATTTGAAATTATTCATCATTCTCTTCATCACTGTTGCTCTCATATTCCATAGGATTAGGACTAAGTGGAAACCGTGACTCTTTATTTATTTGAAAATATTCATCATGCTCTTCACCACTGCTTCTGTCATAGTCCATAGGATTAGGACTAAGTGGAAATAGCGACTCTTTATTTATTTGAAATTCTTCATCCCGTATTTCATCAGTGCTACTCTCATAGTCCTTAGGATTAGGACTAAGTGGAAGATTTGACTCTTTATTTATAGTGGAAGAATTTCCGTTATATTCATCAATATGAATGGAGTTGTTACACGACGAAGATGTTGATGCTTCACAAAGCAAAACTTCACTATAAAAAGAATCCATGTCTTTCAAACAAAAGAGGTTGAATGATACAAATTCACTCTCTCCTAATGATAATATATAGCTTAAAGAATGGAAATTTCCCTCCAAAGTTTCCCTCTAAAAAATTTCATCGAATTTTTTCTCTCGAAAATTTCATTTCACGTATTTTCCTCCATAATTTTCTTCTACAATTTATTGAAAAATTTTAACTAAACTTTTCTTATCAAATTAATCTTTTAAACTAAATCTTTAAATTAAAATTGTAAACTAAATCTTTTACCTAAATAAATTTTTTACTTAAACTATATAGAATTTACTAGACAATTGAATGTTTCTTTTAATTTTTATTATATCTTCTATGTTATGAAACCAGCTCAAGAAAAGATAAAAAAGATAGATCAACGCCTTAGAATTCAGCCTCTTCGAGGGGGCAACCTCCTTTACATTACATAAATGAACAATTCTTGGATCATACAAATGAAAAGACCTCTTTTCTATATATAGGAGTCTAAGGGGTCATAACATAATCAGAGCCGACATAACAATAATAATGTAACGACACAATAATAAAAATAGTGGGCTTCTATGGGGCACAATAGTAACAATATGGGCACTACATGGGTACATCAATATAATAAGTGGGTTGTACTAATAACAATAAGGGGTTACACTAGTAGTATAAGGGCCTAACATGCCCCTCTCCTTCAAAAAGCATTGTCCTCAACGCTTGAGTAGTTCTTGATGCTTCTGTATAAAATTCTTGTCCTCCCATGTGGAATCTTCAGCAGGTAATTTCTTCCACTTGATGAGATACTCTGAAATTGATCGATTTCGTAGCTGTCGAGTTCCTGTTTCTGTGACTACTCCAGGTTCCAATATGGTTTTTCCTTCCTCTTCAATTTCTGGCAATATTGTTTGAATTGGGATCTTTTGCAACTTTTGAATAAGTGGCCATACTTCTTCGTCCTTCTTCCATTCATCCCTTGATTTGTTTATCCAATCTGGTTGAAGAATAGAAATAGCACAAAACAGTGCTTCCACATGCTCATCCTTGAAGAGTCTTCCCATTCGGTAAGGTCGCCATTTTTTAAGTGCATGTAGTATTGCCAACATTTCCTTCTCATAAATAGCTTGCTTGAGATGTAGCAGTAAAAATACCCAATCACCTACATCAAAACATTTTTCACTACGATGTTGATATACCTGTTGTTTCGTTCGATTTTGCACCGAAGTGGCATTATCCTTTAAAATTTGGAGAACTTCTAGTTGATGCTTGATGTGATCTTTCACTGCTTGAACCTTTTTCTTCTTGATATGTCCTTCTATCTCTAGAGTTTGAGGAGTGGTAATTTCTTCTAATCCTTTACAAGATATGGTTGGATTCATTTCTTGATGCTCGATGTGATCTTTCACTTCTTGAACATTTTTCTTCTTGATATGTCCTTCTATCTTGATATTTTGAGGAGTGGTAATTTCGACCAATGAATTACAAGATATGGTTGGATTCATTTCTTCTTTCTCGATGTGATCTTTCACTTCTTTCACCTTTTTCTTCTTGATATGTTCTTCTATCTTGAGAGTTTGAGGAGTGGTAATTCTTGCCAATGCTTTACAAGATATGGTCTGATTCATTTCTTCTTTCTCTAGGGTGGGGTCCTGGCATATATTTTCTTATTTTGATGTTTCTTGATCCTTTTCTTCCTCCTCTTCGTATTCTATGTAAAATAATTTCTTCTCAGCACACTTATGATCTTTAGTGCATTTTCTATCACAATTGTAACAAAGCCCATTTTCTCTTTTTTCTTCCAATTGTTGTGGTGTAACCCTTGTAGGTTGTGGAAGGTGAGGAGAAACAACACTTCCATATTTATAGTTGTGAGGGCTATGCTTCCTGGTTTCCATAATTTTTCTTTCCACTATGTCACAAAGCCTTTTTACTCTTTCCAATTGTTGTGGTGTTGCTCTAAAGAAGGTGTTGCTCTTTGTATCCTCATAATGTGCTATCATTTCCTCCATGAAAATTGACCACGTAACAACTTGTTTACGAGAACAAAGCCCTTCATTCCATAAAAATTGATCTGGTTCTAAATATGAAGATGCAATACATACTTTTTGTAACAGTGGTACACCATGTAGATCAAAATATTGCTCCATCTGAAGTATCCAATTTACCGGATCCTTCCCATCAAACTTCCTCATCTTGCTTTTTCTTCATTTTAGGAGCTCGATCTTGAAACAACTGTAACTCTGTATTTTCGGATCTTTAAGTTCTAAAATTTTGACCTGTGGTAGCCCTCTATGTCCTCTTTCCAATGCCACCAGTTTGATCCAAATTGGATTCTCCAAGAAAGCGTTATGCACAATCTCCCACAGTGACCTGCATATAGACTAGTTCAGTAGAGAAAACTTGTATGACATGCCACGAGTCATTGTTTCAACCTTTGGGTCTGAAAAAATATATACAAGAAACTACAGTCCGTTCTCTTTCTGTACCTTCTGACGAAATTTCAATTCGATGCTCAGAAAGAAAGTTATGACGATTTTCCCCAGGTCACCTGTTTGGAATGTAATTCAGGAGTCTCCAAAAAGACCAAATTCCTCAGATCATATCTCTGCAAATATAGTGCGAAAAGCTCTGAAATTCGGACTTGAGATTCAGCACGATGTCTTCTCAATTGGTTTTTTTTTTTATCTTCTGAAACATCACAGAAAAAATGTTATAGCAAAAATTCCACGATGACCTGTTGGCAGCAGCGAAACCCTAGATTCCAAAGCTCTGATACCAAATGTTATGAAACCAGCTCAAGAAAAGATAGAAAAGATAGATCAACGCCTTAGAATTCAGCCTCTTCGAGGGGGAAACCTCCTTTACATTACACAAATGAACAATTCTTGGATCATACAAATGAAAAGACCTATTTTCTATATATAGGAGTCTAAGGGGTCATAACATAATTAGAGCTGACATAACAATAATAATGTAAGGGCACAATAATAAAAATAGTGGGCTTCTATGGGGCACAATAGTAACAATATGGGCACTACATGGGTACATCAATATAATAAGTGGGTTGTACTAATAACAATAAGGGGTTACACTAGTAGTATAAGGGCCTAACTTTCTATCACACATTAAAAATAAATTGCTATATCACCATAACACTATTTATATGTTAAGTTTTTATATAAAAAAAAGGAATACCACATTTACCATGTAGTAAAACAATACCACACTGTTGTGTTTATCATAATTTACTATATCGCCATAGCAAAATTTATATGTTAAAGTATTTATAAAAACAAATTAATAGCACATTCACCTTGTGGTAAAACAATTCCATAATGGTCGCTATATCAAAATTTACTATATCGGCATAACAAGATTTATATGTTAAATATTTTATTAAAAAAAATAAATCCCACATTAACCGTGCGGTAAAAACAATTCCGTAATTTCCTTTATATCATAAATTTTACTATCACTATTCCTCACATCACATCAAAGATTTTCGAGGTTCGTTAAAAGACTTGGAGCGAATTTGTGGAGCAACTACATTGTTATCGAAAACATATTCAATGAAATATTCTCGCATTTGAAAGGTTAGTTTCCCTTTTGTTGTGTGCAAGTTTTAAAATTTAATAAAGTTAATGAAATTTGGATTCTTTTTATAAATTGAAAATTTAGATGAGCTAGTTTTACCCGATAGTCTCATGGCAGGGAGAAGGCCACTATGCCCATAGTGGGCATGGTGGGCCCGATTGTGCTCGCCGACAACAACCATCCCCGCGGCCCAACCCATGAAGGGTGGAGGCCTAATTCTCAGAATTAGGCTTCCACCCCCACGGGCCCATTGGGCCACGGGGGAGGGGCCGGAGAGGGTTACTTGAAACCCCTCTTGCCCCACCCCACGCAGCCCCTTCCCGCCCCACCCCTATGGCCACATTGGCCTATTGGGCTGCCTGGGTGGGGCAGGAGGGGGTTGCGTGCAGCCTTTCCCGTCCCACGCCAGTGGTCACACAGGCCCGTTGGGCCCTCGAGGGTGGAGGCCCGATTCTGAGGATTCGGCGTCCACCCCCAGGTGCCCGATTCTAAATGGGTCGAAGGGGCTCCATGGGGGGCCGTGGGGGTGGGGTGGGAAGGGTTGTATGCAACCCCCTCCCGCCCCACCTCGTGATCCAATGGGCCTATCTGTCGGGAGTCCCGTTGGAGACCCATGGGGGTGGAGGGATGATTCTGAGAATCATACCTCCACCCCACAGGCCCGTTAGGCCGTGAGGAATTGTAGGAGGGGGCTACATTTTTTTAATTTCTTATTTTTAATTTTTTATTTTTTAAAGGTTATGTTTTACAGAATTATTTATCATTTATCGTTTTGTTTTTTATTTAAGCTATTGTTTCTTTGTAATTTACTGATTTATATATGTGTATTTTTTTGTAGGAAAATGGCATCAAAGAAGATTTCTCTGAATCTTTCTGGACCAAAGACTGCTAAAATTAAAGGTGGATCCTCAAGAAGCACCATTGAACAAACCAAACCTGAGCTAATAACTACAAATATATCAAGTACCTCAAAAGATAAGAAGACAATTTCATACTAGAAGAAATCAAAAGAAGTGAAGCTTAGAGAAAATGTATGGTATGTGAAAGATAAAGAAGGCGAACATGTGCAGATATATCTATATGTTGATATCCCTAACGATAGTGGAATTTATGAGGTGTTGGTAAAAGTCATAGACATCTGTTTGATATCAGATACTAAAGTTGTTTATGTACTTACAAAACCGCCCAAGTCACATGATAAGATTAAATATCGGTTATCATTGTCATTGTATGACATTACAGAGGAATTTACAAAGTTGCGTAAACAAATTATAAATGACATTACATAAGATATGGTAAGCATTGTTATTTATATTTGTGTTTTGTGTTATTGTATCTGTCTCATTATATTTTTAAAGCTTAGTTTTTATTGACATATGATATTTTGTTTGACAAAATTTTATTGAAAATATTTCAATTATGTCGGGAGGCATTAATTTCATAGAGCAAAAATATTATGAATTTTGTCAACAGTTTTTACTCAAGGTCAGAACAAGATATGGAAAACAAGCAAAAATTAGTAATTCATGATGCTACAAAACTACATCCAAGGGATCAGAAAAAAATGTCTTTAGTGGATAAATCTAGCAAAGGTAGACAGGTTACTTTTGAAGATCAAGAAGTTGAAACCAAAGCTGAAGAATATGTTGCCATTACTAAGAATGACATTAGAACTGATGTTAGAAAGGAGAAGAGACATAAAAAGCCAAAAGTAACAATGCCTAGGCATGTCTCTGTTCTAGTTAATGATGAGAATGTTAGGAGGAAGAAAATGGAAGTTGAACATTCTCAAGTAGTCATTGCCAACAGTGAAGATCCTAGTGAAAATTAAAAAGAAAGCAGGGAAATCATTACACCAGGAGTTGATTTAGAAGATGGCATTATTAAAACAAAACAAAATTCCATTCGACATAACTTTACAAAGACAAAATTAGTTGAGGTGGTTGTACATTTCAACTTAATGTGAGACAAATCTATAAGCCAAGTGAAGGACAATTTAAATATAAAATCAAAAAGCCACACCACCTGCATGTTCACAACTTGAAGACATTGATGAGGTACAATCCATATGCTCATGTGGTTAATTATGTGCTTCTTGTTGATCGAATTAAAGTTCCCAACAAAGAAGCATTTGATAAGTCAAAATGTTTTGAATACAATTATTACGTGCTTGGGGGGAACCATTTTGTAGAAGCTAAAAGGAAATTGATGGAGGAATATCCCAACAACCCACGTTTTGAAACAATGAAATGTATCATTTATGTTGGTTTATCAAATACAGAAGAAAAGTTATTGGCATGGGATCATAATTCAGATAATGAATATAGCATTTCTATGGCTTTCATCCAAAGGGTTAGATTTATTCATAATGAATTTGAAGAAAAATGTGGTTGGGATAAGATAAATGTTATTATAGAATTTCGAAAGGAATGTTGTATGGAAATATGCTATCAAATTGAGGAGAAAATCAGTTCAAAAGGCGAGAAAGTAAATACTGATATATTCAGAGGTATTGATAAAATTTTCCAGTTGGCATTTACAACTAGAGAGATATGGGAATTGACTAATGAGATTTTTAGAATGTGGGAGAACATTGACATTAAAAACTAGAAGGTCAAAAGGTCTAAACCACTGATATGTAGCAACAATAAATCAAGTCCTGAAATGAAGCACCTTCCAGAAGATATGACTATCACACCTTGGAGATCATTGCAAGGAGTGAAGGATGAAAAAATTTTCAAAGCAATATTATCTCGTGTTAAGTCGAGGGAATTATCATTGGAGGAAATGTCTGAGGAATTTCAAAAGTAAGATTGTTGAATTATTTTTACTTATTTCTAGATTATAATTTTCTTTTAAATATAGCATATTGTTCTTGGTAGTATTTGTTATACATATCATTATATTAACTTTTGTTACTTTATCTATTTAGTCACGAAGTTTACATGAAAAAACAAGAACAAATTGTTAAATTGTTGAATGAAGATTGTTGAGATGACATTGTACGCAACTATCAAGATTCAAGTTCTACATCAACACTAATAGATTTTTATCTTGCATTTAAAAAGGTATGTTGATTTATACCTTCATTTTTATTCATCTGTATACTATTTTTATTTTATAACTTATACATATCTTTGTTTATTCTATTAAAAATGAGCAATGATGCAAATAGAGCACCAGATAGTTTCACAACCTTTATTGAAAAAATTAAGATCGAAAGATTGAAAAAGAAAAGTCTTAGGAATGTTGAACTTGATCCAACTCTTACTCATTTCATTTGGAATGGGCTTGGAACTATTCAATATCAAGTAATACAAGTTGACCATGAAGACATTGCTAAACTCATACCTAAAAGGGATTATTCTGTAGTTATTACAGATATTCCCCATGGTTTCAATATCCCAAAAATTGACTATGATAGTGACCCTTATACTTATCAAGCTCTTAGTAAAGTGGTTGTGGGATTTGTGGAAGTCACATCATCACCATTATGGAGATTTGTGACATTTCATTCATACACACAATTGACAATGTTATTGTCAAGCTTCAAGGGGAAAACAAACTCAAAGATGCAGCTTAGATGGTAAGACGTTGAAAATGTATTTTTGATTAATGTTAAAAAATTCATTTATGTACAAGTTAATTGAACTTTTACTATTTCATGTTACAGGAAAAAGTCAAATCTTCTTAACCATGAAGATCAACCAATTATAAATGATTGTGAGTTCATCCATATTGATAGTTGGACAAAAGATGATAATTATATGTCTATGCTTTTTAATCGGGTAGATGGAAAGAGTCATAGCCAAGTACTAGTTTATGATGTTGTTGTAAAAAAACTAACATATGAAGATAAAGAAGCAAAATGAGAGATAGTTAACATTTATCAAAAACCACAGTCATTGATTAACTATCTTATAGACTTATGTTCAAATGAAGGAGATTGGGTTCTGGATTTATTTTCTGGCTCAGGTAAGTTTTATTATATAGAATTGAATTTCAATATCTTCTTTCTTAATTTATATTTCATTATGCTAATTTACTTCATTATTTCTTTTGTGCTTTATAATTAGCTAAAACACTAGCATGTTGCCTACAAAAAAGAAGAAATTGCATTTCCATTGAAAAAGATCCAGTACAGTGCAGATTTATTCAGCAAAGAATTAATGCTCTTCAATTTCTTCCAGGTGAAATGCAAGAAATTAGGTTGAAGAAAGGGGATTTTAGTGAATCACGTGTGGCAAAAAAGGCAAAGGGATCTCAACCACCATTACATGGAATGATTGGAAAGGCATACATTGGGAGATTCGCAGACATCAAAGATCCATTACAAGAGCAAAATGAGCAAAATGAAGCCGAAAATGTTGTGGAAGAAGACAATGATGAAACTCTAGAGGATGAAGAGTTCGGATTACATGATATTGTTGATTAAATTTAAGTTATGCCTGGAAATCAAGCTCATTTTTTGTAACTATTAATTAGTTATACTTGTAATGTTTTGACTTTGACATTTTATGAGAAGAATAAGCATTCAATTAATGTTGTTATGTGTTCAATATTTGTATTATGTGATTTTCTCTTTAATTTTTATGTGAATCATTATTTTTTGAAAAAAAACAGTGATTATTATTAATTTTTGACGTGAAATTCATAAAAAAATATTATTTAACCAGTTTTTGTTAAAATTTTCCTATAAAAATTGTGATTTTGACATGTGATTTCTAGAAAAAATTGATCAAAATGTGTAATTTTATAGTTATATTTATGTTCGAAATGGTTATTTTTATGTCAATTGTTAAAAATTATTATTTTTTAGAGACAATTATTTGATGTGAATTGAAAAATTAATTAATGATATATAAATATGTAGAATACCGAAACTTTAAAATATCGACCTTCTTCTTTGACTATGCAAAAAAATAAAAACCTCACTACAAAAAAAAAAAAAAATATGAAGAAGAAGACCACTTCCAAAATTGTTAAATTTAAAAAATAATTATTCACATTTAATACATTAGAAAATTTTAAGTAAAAAAATATGTCTTTTAAAAAGGGCTTGATGAAGAATCATCACTTTTTAAAATCAACATGCAAATCACTAACATTCTTAAAACTAATGTACATGAAAAATTTTAAAGTGTCAAAAACTATGCTAAAAAAATATGTGTATTCTGCATCACCACTTTTCAAAATCAGTTGACTTTTTTGCAACCTCAATGAAACGGGTAATCGTATTAGTTCTCATTTCAAAGTTTATATTCTTAATAACATAAATCTAAAATTTACTTATCTTCAATGAAAAGTGATCATCTCCTTCTTAAATTAGCCTCCAAGAGTTAGTACTATCCATTATCCATGTAACAATAGTGCCTTCAATATTTCCATTGACTTCATTAGAAACTAGGCCTCGTTGAGGTTATCCCTACTAGGGTTACAATAAGACTTCAAAGAAGTGTTTAGTAGATGTACAACCAAAGCCATGTGCATGATGGTGACATTGCGATTGACTATCTTCTTCATAATGGGTTACTCTACATAATGAAAAATTTATGTGCTCCTAAAGGTGAATATCTGTAGGTAATGAGAAAGGCTCACACCTCCAAAGTTATATGGAATTTTGGTGTAGGGAATATAGTCACCAACTTATGTAGTTAGGTTAATAAATGGGTGCATTCTTGGTTGTACTAGCAAGATCAGTATTAGGAAATAGGCTCTATACCATCTCTCACTTGTACTCACTCTAGGGAAAGCATTTCCATGGAATTTTTTGGATTTTCACCAACAACCAGGAAGACACATGACTACCTTTTCATGATATTTTATAGGTTCAGTAAGATGTGCATTCGAATACACTGTGAAAATACTATTAGTGGGTAAGAAGCAAGAGATATGTTCATTGGACAAGGCTAAGCACACTTCAATATAGAAAGAAGCATAATTTCACATAGGGACACAATACATTTCAATAAATTTCGGACTACATTATGGGAGAATATGGACATGAAGTTGAAGCAGTCTATGACATTCCATTCATAGAAATATGGGAAAACAAAAGTAGTCAATAGGAATTTGGGGTAGTTTTTGAGTGCTTGCAATCATAAACATCTAAAGACTCGAGATGTAAATATGGTAAATATATAAAACTGTTATAACAAATTATTCGACACTTCTATTGGCAAGTACCTATTTGAAACTTGTTTTTGATATTCTCCACATTCACCTTTGAATATTACATATGGACAATAAAGAGGAGTCCTGGAGGATCTCACAAGGGATGCTTTAATGGTAAGAAATTCGTGTAGAAGATTAGGAAGGTCCATTTTCAAGTATAGTATCCACTAACGAACTCAAAAGAAAAGTGCAATTTCAATCATGAACAATACATAATAGAGACGTTATTTAAGTTGGGAGATAGAGTATGGTGATAGCCAAACAAGAAGAGTTTAGTGGGTTGTGGTAAGAAAATAAGGGTTTTGTGATATGGTCCATTAGAGATAGTAGAAAAGGTGAGAGATAACACTTATAGATGAATTCTACCCCCATACATGCACATTTACTTAGTGGCAATTGTGGAAAATATGAAAGCCTATGAGCCTTCCATGTTGGATTAGGAAGAGGAGCATGTATTAGCTTCTATAGAGGATTTAGCACTAGATTCTCAAGTAGAGTTGACAAATAATATTTCTTTGTAGAAGAGGTCTAGAACTATAAAATAGGGATAGCATGACCTTTAGAAAATTGGTTTGAAAGAACAACTTTAAGGAAAGGCTAAATGGTACTCCATAGAGAAGCTAAAGGAAAAATTTTGTCATCTCATTCAATAAAAAATTTAGTGACCAAAATATTCCCAAAATGTGAGGGAATAATCTAGATTGGATCATTATGATGTTTTTCATCCATCTCTATCCTATTATGGTGGAAAATCAGAGAAATTAGATTACATGAGCTATTTTAGTGGTGAGACCTAGTTTGGAGAATTTAGGTCAAAGACCTTCAAGGCCGAGTTTGATTTCTTAAATGAAATTTGTTTGGGAAAAGATTTTCCACATAAGTGCAACACCCATTGGAACTATTCCACTCTTCAGTACCTTTCCAATGATGCAAGAATTGTGTTAATTAGAGTTCAGACACAAAAGTTATGCCTCCGAAAAGTTGACCTATCATGCTTGAACACCATAATTTGAGAGGATGCCATGCCAACCCCGTTTACTCATGGAGAAGGTGCTAAACACATGGGAACTATGAAAAATATTTTAGATGGTTTGATTTCTAATTCATATTGAGGGTTGAATACATCAAATTTAACCCCTAGTTGGCTATCAGGTTGTGTTATAATTGAGCCCCTATGAGGAAATTGGATTTGATTCTATTTCAGTGCATTTTTGTTCCATAATATAGTAGAGTAACTAAGAGTATATAGATAGAGGGTAGAATAGAGAGGGGTTTTATTTTGTAGTATCTAATGAGGCACATGTCTCACTTCTCTGTATTCACACCATTTCCAATCAGAGAGAGGGAGATTAGACCAACCTCACCTTCCAGTTGGGATTTCTCCCAAAAGGGTTTTTTATGTCATATATTAGTGTTATGTGGTTTGTTTATGGATTTCTCCCAAAATTTTCAATATTTTATATATTACATGCATAAGAATAAAATAGTAATTTAAGGAATCCAAAACACCTAAGGAAATTTAACCATCAAAGTATATATTTCATATTTCATTATATTTTTATTGGATCTATTATGATGACATGTTCATTGGAATATCCATGGTAGTTTACTAATGACTTATTGTTGCCTCTATTAGTGGACATTCATTAATTGAACAGGGTAAAGGTACACGGATTTAGAATTTTTTAAGAGCCACAAACTGACAACGAATTCTATTAAGTGATGGAGATGAGGTAACACATTTTGTCAAAGTAAGAAATTATAGACTTCATTGAAGCTACAATCTTATGAAAAACCTGAATCTGGATGCGAGTAGGCTATAACACGACATGGACATCTAGATCCATGTAGGATGAACCCACATAGTTACATGACAATGGATGTGCAGGTAATGTGGTAGTGCAGATAGAGATTGATGACATGGCATGCCTATGTTTAATTGTAGTATGGAAGATTTATCATGGAAATTAATGTGGTACTTATGTGGCATGAACGACATGGAGGTGATGAAGTGGGGCTTGAGATCTAGAAATTTAGAGTTTTGGAAAAATGGAGTTTTGAGATTGTTTCGGATCTATATGTGATTGAAAAAATACAAATAAAAATTTGTTGGTCGCTGTTATCATGGAGTGTTTTCTTCTTCAGACAAAATTTAGATGTAGAATCTATTAGTCTAGAAATCCAACATTTTGAAAAATGTTATCATAGGATTTTGCCTAGATCTAGATGTGATTGGTTAATCTAAAGTTCCCACTCCATGGAAGGGGCATAATGCAGTGACATGGACACATTGCAACATGTCAATCATGTACCTAATGAAATGGTCTAATATAAAGGTGACATGTAGGCATAGGTAGCCATGTGTTAGTTATAGCTTAACTGTATTGTTGCTGACGCCACATAAGATAATGAAATTCATTAGAGCCAAATTTGAATGAAATTTATATTGTTGGAAAGATCCCAATGAGTAGAACACGATGGTGACCTTAAAAATAAATTTAAAGTGATTAAAATAAGAAGAATTTTGATAGTCACATTTCCTTAGGATAGATTAGAGTGTTGGGACTTAAACATATTAATGGAGCCATAATAAGAAATTACATATCAATTTTTATATATTATCCTTTCTTGTCCTATATTTGATTATATTTAAATTAATTCTTGATAACTATGGTATGTCAGACACCAACAAATTTCGCATCTTGAGTTTCCACAATTCAAAGTTATTATTCATATTGAACTTCCCCACCTTGAAATTTCCATTCATTATCTTTTCCTTTAACTCTCTACACACAAGCTCCCTCTAAATCATATTTATTTTTAAATATGTTATTTCAGAAAAAAAATAGAATTAAGAAAGATACATACCTTCAACTCCATAAAAATGTGCATGTTCAAACCCCACAATGGAAAGAATTTAGGCCTCCTTCTTGATTTTTTTGATATTTGTGATAAATCTCCATCGCGGTACTTCAATTTTCATAAACATATATATTTTAAACAAGATATTGGATGCAATCAGACCATAAAATAACATTAGCAACTTATTAAATGAGCTATATGAGCATGCATTAAGTCAAGCATGAACCTCTGCATGGACTCCTGCAATGTGGTTCCAAAACCATAAATAACATCTATGCAAAATCCTTTAATTTTGGACATAGCCTCCTTCAATGTGTCTCCACTAACACAAATAACCTCTATGCAAACTCCTTCAACACTAGACAAAACTTAAATATGAAACATGTTGAAAAAAAACAACCATTGTTCCTCTATGTGTGGGTCTCCCAGTTGCGTCGTGGTTTACGATAAAAGCATAACCCTCTTCTTATGCACATGGGTCTTCACTAATAAAAAGCATGCCTCTTCTTTTGTGCGATGCAAATCTTCTTATGAAAGAGCTAGTTAGATTGCTCCTCCCCTACATTGTTGCACAATGGATGACTAAGGTTTGAAAGTTTACTCATTCATTATCTGCAACAAATTGGTGGGTCTCTAAATTAAACTCAACCCTTGGCTATGATATCACTTGCTAGCCTATATGAGTTCAATAAAATATTAATTAAAATAAATAACATAAAAGCACTCAAATAAGTAGAAACAATGTAACAATTTGTTAAAGAAACATCAATAAGGTAAGATATCCATTATGGAGGGGATTGATATTCTATTACTTAGGGAACACCATTTCAATCTTCTCACATGATGCTTACAATTTTTAATCCTCTTAGAACTATATAAAACAGTGGGAAAATTTTAAAGATGAAAATTTGTCTTAAATTTTAGAAACCTTGGTGAATCTTACTAGTCCCCAAATTGCAAATTATAAAATGTTTGTTGATATCTTTGTAAAAAATGTAAATTTCTAATAGTTTTATATATTATCTTTTTATATATTTCTAATTTCCATTCATTACCTTTTCCCTTAACTCTCTACACACAAGCTCCCTCTAAATCAAATATTTTATTTTTCATTTTTTAAATATGTCAATTTAGAAAAAAAAAAATGGAATTAAGAAAGATACAAAGCTTCGCCTCCATAAAAATGTGCATGTTCAAAACCCATAATGGAAAAAATTTAGGCCTTCTTCTTGATTTTTTAATATTTTCGATAAATCTCCATCATAATACTTCAATTTTCATAAACAAAGCTTTTTTAAACAAGATATTGGATGCAATAAGACAATAAAAAAACATTGGCGATTTATTAAATGAGCTATATGAGCATGTAGTAAGTCAAGCATCAACCTGTGCATGGACTCCTCCAATGTGGTTCCACAACCATAAATAACCTCTATCCAGAATCCTTTAATTTTGGACATAGCCTCCTTCAATGTGTCTCCACTAACACAAATAACCTCTATGCATACTCCTTCAACGCTGGACAAAACTTAAATATGAAACATGTTAAAAAACAACAACAATTGTTCCACTATGTGTGGATCTCCTTAGCCTAGTGTGATGCAGGAAATTTTTCCCTCTGCGGACAGAGGCAACCCCTCCAGCCCTAGAGTGGGTCTAGTCACAGTGAAGACATATCAACAATTGATTTCCTTAAATAGTCATCGTTAGAGACCTACCTGAACCAGTGGTCGATGAAGTTTTGTTGTGCTACTTCAGCTTCCACTTCCTTCTCCTTAATGAGTGATCAACCTGAAACAATGAAAAGGAAATACAACAAAGCATGTAATCGGAAAAACAACGATGATCTATTTACTCAAAAAGTCAAGAAGTCATGAGCTATCAAGTAAATTACATACAAGACATAGGAAAACATCATTGATTGTATTAATAATGAAATAAGAGTAAGCTTACAACCAAAGTCTTGACGTCGCAAACCTTCTTAGAGGGTCTAGCCAGTATGTTCCTCAAGCATTCACTCTTCAAGGGTGATCTCCCAACATACAATGTCTCTCTCTCACTCATAGGTTTTAACACAAAGTTAAGGGGCACTCCACAACCTTCCACAAGCTATCAACAATCCCACACTTGTCACACCCACACCAGCTATCTATCAAACTCAAAAGCACTAGCAGCACAACTCAAGCAAAGGAATTACTAACTTGCTGATCATATCAAAGGTGAGTGCTTTAATAGGAGAAGGAGTCTCCATGAAATGTGGAAGAGAGAGCTCATCCTCAAGAAAGGTAGCACAAATGACGGAACTGCCATACCAGAGGGGGAAGGGCGATACAAACTATGTCAACAACCAGGTTTGGAGACATCCAGAAGGCTGACTGTTGGAACGAATTCGCCCAATCTGGATCGTCGCGGGACATAAACTGATTAATCGCTTCATCGCAGGGAGGCAGTGCACGTAGACTCATCATCGCAAGACACAACTCATTATCTCGCATTGGGTCTAGAAATTCGACTGTCGTAGGAAACATATGTACACCAACGACGGAGTCGCGATGAGACCATTATGGACATGGGAACGTTGCGTATATTAAGGGTTTACTAGCGACGAGGCAGAAACTTAAGGAATAAGGGTCATTTGCAGCAACAGAGAGCATTTGCTTAATCTTCTTGCATCAATGGGAAGATATGAACATGTTGATTTGACACATGACACAGTAGAAGGACTGAAATGAGGACAGTGACAAATTACTGTGTAACAGATGCCCCCTAAAGCGTGAAGCCCAAGAGAGTGGGAGGGGTGAAATGCTTTATGAAACTGTCTGAACTGGAACCACCTTGAAGATCCTGCAAGCGCAAGTACAATTGATATCTGTGATAGTGAAGTACATATAGTCTAGGCATGGGCGCAGCCATCCATAGGACATATAAAACTTGGTCTATGGTATGGACGTAGCCATCCAGCTGATAAGACCATAATAATGATAAAGGTATGGTCGCAACCATCCATGAAGACTCAGGCATGGTCGCAGCCATCCATCAAGAGTTATTATGTAATCACAAACCAATCCACGCAACCTGAACATATGTAATCTTAGCTCAGGGTCTTGAAACCCAACCGATGATAGTACAAATTCTAACATGTGAATAGATGTGCTAAAGTCGAACATGATAGAAGGTCGCTTGATTATCGGCCAATGACATAAACCGTTAACAAGAGCGAGAGAAACCACCAATAATGCCAATGGTTCTCAAGGTACTGCCTGGTACAATCCACGAAGTGTGAAAAATAAGCTGAAGTCGAACACTTGTGGAATCACCCAATCGAAGACCAATGAGAAAGTCTGTCGTCGGGCACGAAGAACTTGCCATTGAGGCATGCAAGCTCCAAGGTACTGAAAGGGATCTCTAGATCAATCTCTTGGATAATGATCTGGCGTCGACAGGAGATGATCCATTGCAGGAGGGCCATGATGTTCCCCCATCAATGACACAAGATAAGGAACAAGTGGTAGATGGTGAAACAGAAGATCAGAGGAGGAGGTAAGGGTGTAAACTGCAGAAGGATTATACTCTTGAACATAATGGCGACACGACTCCAGAATGTGGCAGCATTTTGATACCAAGGGATCGAAGGCTTGATGGAAGCAACATGGATCAGATGGAATGAGGCAAAATGACAACCCAAACCCGTGGAAGGCCAAATGACGATGTATGGATATCCCAACCTAACAAGAAGCAAAAGTGTCGATGTTCAAGAGTGACTAGCTGCCACAGATAACCAATGATGACTTCCAAATTTTTCCCCACCATTACTGGCGAGTACCCCAATTATTTTTGAAAACAAGCTTGAAGGGGATAGCATATGCTTGTGATATAAGTTCGACCCTCGGTTGAATCCAACCTAGTAATAGTTTAACGAGCCTTAGGGAGGAGAAGCTCGAGTCTCATCATGGTGATGAGTCCAATGTTGTCAGGGTTTAACGAGTCCGACATAGGTAAAACCTAGAGTCTTTTTCATGTTTAGAGAGTTTGAAAAAAACACGGAAAAGAAAACTCCAGGGGGGTCCTTTTTTGTAAATTTGTGTCCCTCGAGCCTGAAAAAGTATAAAATAATACTCGAGAGAACCGCTTGACCATTACGATCAAGGAGTACTTTTTATAATTAGTGGTCTCGATTCAAAAAATTAGAAAAGTGATCAAAGACACGTCGTTTTGTAACCAATATTGAACTCAAAAAGAAAAAAGTCCGGCAATATTTTCACGTTTATATGGTCAGAAAAGAGCTGAAAGTGGACCGCCTTTTATTTCATTTAACGAGTCAAAAAGGAAAAACTTGGCAATCTTTTCATATTTTACGAGTCAGAAAAGAGCTTAAAGGTGACTCATCCTAGAGGAATGAGTGGTATAAAGGGTAGCAACTAGTTTCGACAATGGTGGAACTGCTCAAAACATGTAATGGTCAAGAGGCTAGCTAATAAAACCACTCATCGCTACGGTCCCTCAGGAAAGGAAAAAACAACCAAGTGAAAGCATATAATTGTCCAAAGAGATGGTGGCGATGGAATGAAACAACCAAGGCTCATCTAGCAGAATTTAGCGGATAAAAATGGCAATCACGAGATGTGAATCATGTATGGGTTCATTTTTACACAAGCTTGAACCAAGGAGAACTCTACTTGGATTCGGTTTCATGTTTGCATAAGCTTGAAATGAAAAACTATGCTTGTTATGAGTTCGCATGCCCCCAGCATAACAACGCAAGTTGAGGTCCATGTCCCCCAAGCTTCATTACATTCAACGGAGTGGATGGAATGAAGGTTCACTTTCGAGATCTTGGAAAGACTTGACTTGGATTTTACAAGATCTTAATCAAAGACTCGATTGGGAAAGGGAGGTGTTTCATTTTTTAATGAGGTTGACACAGTGAAAGAACTATCCTCATAACCATTGTTTCATGTTTTAATGAGGTTGACACAAGATCAGAACTATCCTCAGAACTCCTTGTTTCATTTTTTAACGAGGTCGTCACAAGATCAAAACTATCCTCGAGACACCTGGTTTCATTTTTTAACGAGGTTGACATAGGAACAAACTATCCTCGGAACTCCTTATTTCATTTTTTAATGAGGTTGACACAAGATCAAGAACTTTCCTCAACACCCCTTGTTTCATTTTTTAACAAGGTTGACACAAGAAAAGAACTATCCTCGGGACACCTGCTCATGGGCCATATGAGAACATGGCTCCCAAGAGGTCCTAGCGGGATGGAAGAAACACACTCTGGGATGAACACATATCAGGAGGCACTAATCACAGATCAGGTTCCAATGCCCCCAGTACATGATGTACGAGACCATCTGCATGATCATAAGCAGAGGCGAGGACGGAATGGGTAGCCACATAATTGATCTGTGGCAATGAAGGTACTGCTTGCGGATAAGAACTGATGGGGGATGATGGTGGTACAGGAGGTACCATGTGACTAAAGAATGATAATTGATCAATAGTCACCATTCTTCCATCGTGCGGAAAACAAACTAGACGGAAAAATGAAGAAATAAGAGCCCCCATGGCATAAATATAGTCACGGCCAAGGAGAAGACTGAAATCGAAAGAACCTTAGACAACCATTACGTCTCAATAGATGGTTTTGCCTCCCAAAGTAATAGGAAACTTCAGAAGGATCCCTAAAGGTTGACTGGTTCCTCCGTCAAATGCTAACAGATTCTGTGTGACTAGCACAAGCGGTGGGGAGCCCAAAGCTTGCTATGTAGTGAAAGGCATGAGGCTAACTAACGCACCTTCATCCAAGACAGTGCTAGGTACTGCCTTATCATAGGCATGTACTGTGATCTAGAAAGGCATGTAGGATGGAAGGCGGAATGCAGTCAAATGACTCCAGTTGAAGGAAACGACTGAACTACTCGGTGGGGGAATCGTATGATTGCCCCCCTACTCTACAGGAACTGAAGAAGGACTCTCTGAATTAGTGGGGATTGGAGGGTTGTTCTTGGACTCAGGAGAATATGACGAGACGAGAAGAACATGAGCAGTGCAATCATGATGCTCTTCTGAAACAGAGTGATCAATGGGCGGTGAATCCAAGTCGACACTCTCTCTGACCAATGGTTGGTCAAGAACAGGCTGACCACAGCCAGGTTCGGGAAGAGAAGGGTGGACAAGAGAAGAATCTAAGTTAATCTCTTTGTCAACCGGGAGAGGGTCTGAAGAGAGCCTCTGATAACGAACTGGAAGTGGAGGCGAAGTAGCTGTAATACTTTCCAAAATAGCTAAAGCTTTATCCATGAGCGGACAAAGGTGAAGGGGATGGTTGCCTTCACACAGTCTACAGGGGAATCGAATCTTCCCTTTCTTCTTACCACTGCCAGTTGATAGGGTAGCATCGTCATGAGCTTCAAAGGACGACGAGGGATGAGCCAGATCGTGAGACCATACTTCTAAGATCCTAGGAATGCCAGGACAATCACGAAGAAGATGGTCACCCTTGCACAATTTACTAGAAAACTTAAACTTCCTCAGGAGAGCGGAGGGTGGTACGACCTGAGATGTACTCAGAGCAATATCTGCATAGGTGGCCTTGCATTTATCAGACTTCTTCTTCTTCTTCGTCTTCTTCTTCTTCTTCTTCTTAGTCTCCTAGTTACTAGATATGGAACTTTCACCAGGCGAAGGAGGAGAGGAAGGCGGAGAAACAGGGGAAGAAGGCACAGGCTCAGCCTTGGAATCAACATGTCGTGGTTCAGACGAAGGAGATGGTGGAACAGGAGTCATGACGCTCGGGACCACTGAGGTTGAAAACAACCACATGGGCAAACCGATGGTTAACCCAGGCAAAGACAATGTTGCCATATACGGAGCACCGGCATTTCCAAATGGAGGAAACGGACCAGGATTTCCATCTGGGGGAAGACCTTGGCTGGTAGACTCGGGGAATGTGGCCATCGAGAACGAGCCTGAAAAACACTCTTATCACAACCAAGAACTCGAACTGTTACCAGGAATATTTCATGGGCAGTAAATTTTATGACGCAGGAACAAAACTTGACCTTTTCATGTTTCAAGAGTCGAGAAAAGGACGAAAAGGTGACTCTATCTCTTTCGAGGTTTAATGAGCCTAAAAGGACAAGTGCTCAGATGGACCTTTTCTTTTAAGGAGTCTGAAAAGGAACGAAAGTGACTACTCTGGAGAACTAGGCAAAAGGTTTACCAAACAACCCGTAAAACTGCATATACACCTTGGCGATCATATGAAAACCAAGGATTTTCTGTACGACAGTCAATCTTCTCGAATGTTGTGTTACGTGCGTTACGATTATGCAAGGCGGAAGACACGGCTTCCTAAGGATATAGGATGATAACCTAGTGGGGTCTCCCAACATATACTCGACGGTACTGGGAGCGTAAGTCCGTATTAGCATCTATTGAGTCACAGAAGGAGGAATCACCCAACCTTAAGTGAAAGCAATAGTGACTAGGTTTAACGATGCTGGAGCACATCTCTAGCCTAGACCTCTTAATAATGTGTGTTATGTTCCAATGCATTGTTAAGTTCATTCAGTTCATTTTAGAGTTGATCTTTAATTATGTTTCAATTTCCAGGTCTTACCATATGTATATCAAAACCTAGGATGCAACTAGAATGAATAAAACATCTTTCATTTCGATGAACTCCTACTTACAGAAGGGTAGAGAGATCATTCCCAAACCAAGCCAAACCCAAGATTAGCAAATGCAGTCACTCAAAACACAATGTATAAACACATCAATCCCTACAGTGCATGGATACTACTAATGAGAGATTTCGAATTTGCCTTCTAATTTTTCAAACATGAAAAACTTGGAATGCAAAATACACTTTGACTCTCGCATACTAATGAATGCAATCTTTTGAATTTTTTTTGTTTTGAATTTAAAGAGACAAACAAGAAAGTGTGAACTGATCGGTCCAAACAATTGTGATCTATGCTTGGTAGTGAAGAAATCGAATCAATATCAAAAACTGGTTCAATAATCAACACTAAAATCCAACCAGCAAGAAAACAAGCAGGGAAAAAGCCTCAAGCAAATCAATAAGACAGTTGCAGATGAACCTTAGATAGACAAGCAACCCAAGCAAATAGTTTGAAACGCTTAAGAGAGCTAGGTCACGGGGTCTAAAAACACAAGATTCACTCAAATGAAATCAACAAGACAGTACCTTAACCAAAAGCAATCGAAACAAGCTAATGAGAGACAAGAAACAGCAGGGGATAAACAAGATTGATGAATTCAGGAGGTAAAGTTGTAAAAACAACTTTACAAGAATCGTCGCGGGTGTTACACTAACAACTAGAGACTAGTCACTGGTATTACACTAACAACTAGAGACCGTCGCAGGTGTTGCACTGACAACTAGAGATCGTCGCAGGTGTTACACTGACAACTAGAGCCCAGTCGCTAAAGTACACCTATTTTCAGCGACGGTCCGATTTCAGGAGTCGTCGCGGGAATTAAACTAGAAAACCGAGACGAAAGCCAAATAGTCGCGGGTACAAAGCTATAACATCAGTGATGTCGTCGCGACTGTTAGGCTATCTTCAGCGACGATCTTAAAAACAATGAAAATGAATAAAAAACTCCCAAACAAAGACCAGAATATCCTTACAGATAGTAAAGGGATTACCCAGATTGACCTAGGTAACCTCAAAGCCTGATGGTTTAACCCCAAAAATCGAGAGACACTAAATCAAAACCAAACAAAAGCAAACAAGAAAAAACATACGAAGGACTCCCCGGTGGAGTCGCCAACCTGTGATGTAGGAAAGTGTTCCCTCTGTGGACAGAGGCAACCCCTCTAGCCCTAGAGTGGGTCTAGTCACAGTGAAGACATATTAACAATTGATTTCCTTAAACAGTCATCGTTAGAGACCTACCTCAACCAGTGGTCGATGAAGTTCCGTTGCACTGCTTCAGCTTCCACTTCCTTCTCCTTAATGAGTGATCAACCTGAAATAATGCAAAGGAAATACAACAAAGCACGTAATCGGAAAAACAACAATTATCTATTTACTCACAAAGTCAACAAATCATGAGATATCAAGTAAATTACATACAAGACATAGGAAAACATCATTGATTGTATTAATAATGAAATAAGAGCAAGCTTACAACCAAAGTCTTGACATTGCAAGCCTTCTCAGAGGGTCCATCCAGTATGTTCCTCAAGCATTCACTCTTCAAGGGTGAATCTCCCAACATACAATGTCTCTCTCTCACTCATAAGTTTTAACACAAAGTTAAGGGCACTCCACAACCTTCCACAAGCTATCAACAATCCCACACTTGTCACACCCACACCAACTATCTATCAAACTCAAAAGCACTAGCAGCACTACTCAACCAAAGGAATTACTAACTAGCTGATCATATCAAAGGTGAGTGCTTTAATAGGAGAAGGAGTCTCCATGAAATTTGGAAGAGAGCGCTCATCCTCAATGAAGGTAGCACAAATGACGGAACTTCCATACCAGAGGGGGAAGGGCGATACAAACTATGCCAACAACCAGGTCTGGAGACATCCAGAAGGTCAACTATTGGAACGAATTTGCCCAATCTGGATCGTCGTGGGACATAAACTGATTAATCACGACTTCATCGCAGGGAGGCAGTGCATGTAGACTCATCGTCGCAAGACACAACTCATTATCTCGTGTCGGATCTAGAAATCCAACCGTCATGAGAAACAGATGTACACCAGCGACGGAGTCGCGATGAGACCGTTATGGACATTCGAACCTCGCGTATATTAAGGGTTTTCTAGTGACGAGGTAGAAACTTAAGGAATAAGGGTAATTTGTAGCAACAGAGAGCATTTGCTTAATCTTCTTGCATCAATGGGAAGATATGAACATGTTGATTTGACACACGACACAGTAGAAGGACTGGAATGAGGATAGTGACAAATTACTGTGTAACACTTAGGATAAAAACTTGACCGTCTTCTTATGAACATGGGTCTTTACCAACAAAAAACATGGGTCTTCTTTTGTGTGATGAAAATCTTCTTAAGAAAAGCTCATCGAGTTGCACTCCTCTACATTGTTGCACAATGGATGACTAAGGTTTGAAAAGTTTATTCATTCATTATCTACAACAAATTGGTGGGTCTCTAAATTAAACTCAACCCTTGGCTATGATATCACTTGCTAGCATATATGAGTTCAATAAAATATTAATTAAAATAAAATAACATAAAAGCACTCAAATAAATAGTAAAAATATAATAATTTGTTAAAGAAACATCAATAAGGTAAGATATCCACTAGGGAGTGGATTGATATTCTATTACTTAAGGAACACCATTACAATATTCTCACATAATGCTTACAATTTTTCATCCTCTTAAAACTATATAAAACACCATTTCATGCTCTTAGAACTATATAAGACACCATGCACTTTTTACTTATTTTATTTTTATCATATTTTTAAGATGAAAAATAGTAAAACAATTTTCATTTTTTTTTTGGTGAAGTTAGAGTGGAACCTTCAATTAACCGAACAAAGATTACATATTGTACACGTCTTTACAATTGTAAAGACCAACCAAAGACAGACCAGTTGAAAAAACGATAAACAACGGGGTTAGCAGAACCCAAAACCTTACATACATAACCACAACAGCCCCCTGGGCAAAAATCCGAAGTGAATGGACTGCTGCTCACTCCGCAATTCTTCTCCTTCAAGTCTTTTTGCTCAGTCTCCCCAAATCTTAACCAGCTAACCCCACCATGATCGACCTTTCAATCAGATGGTAGATACTCACTCCGATCACCGAGAACTACCAAGATCCACCGTCACTCTAGCCTCCGATCATACAGTGGATACATACCCTGATCAACCGCAAACTCTTGAGATCCATCGTCAAGCTAACCTTAATCGGGCAGTGGATACTCACTCCAATCAACAGAGTTGCATGTTGATCTAAACCCTTTAAATCTAATTGTCCACAATATATCGCTTCAGAAGCATACGGGGTAATTATCTGCTATCCAGACCCGATCTAGATTATAGCCTTGGTCTAAAAAGATATTGGGTCCGCTCAACCCCTTAACCTCCGATCAAAATTGAACCCAATATCCATTTGATGTTGAAGGCCAACAAAACCTATGGTCTACAACCCTTCAACAAGCATGTTGTTTAACACGTCCTTAACTTCCATAGTTGGCTAAGGTGAAAGTATTTATGATAGGATTGACGGTTAGGAATCATGCCAGCACTTCATCCAGGTTCTAGGACTCCTGCGCTTGCCCACACCCACTAGTCTCCCTCCTGCTTATTTTCCATGATCTGGAAGTACTCCATGTCTTTTGCCGCCTATCGATAACAATCGTCCCTCAGTTTACCAGAGGGTATAGAATCCCTGTCATACCAGATATGGCTCTCCTTGCACATCACGCCTTCATTCGCCAGATGATCAGCTAAAAAATTTTCTTTCCTTCGCACATGAACAAAACTGACGGTTCTCAGGGTTCGCAAGTGGGAATGAATACACTAAAAGACTTGCGAGAGCCTCCAGTGTTTCGACACTTTTCCAAGTGCTATTCCATTACACATTTTCTTGGCTGCATTAATGACCAATTCTGAGTCAGCTTCAATGATGGCATTGTGTAAATTTAACTCAATCAGGCTTTCCAGGCATTGTTCTAAGGCCATTAGCTCTGCCATGTTATTTGTGGCAGTCCCTAGATGACTATGGAAGATGTCCTTTATGCTCCCCTATTCATCCCTTATGACACCTCCAAAACCAGCCATCCCTGGGTTACCCTTAGAGGCCCCGTCTATATTGATCTTCAAAATCCACAAGGATGAGGCTGCCATAAATATTTACCAGTAGTTGTTTTACTCCCTCCCTTAACAATTCCAAGGGGAACCAGAGAGTGGAGATCCAACTGCCTCAGAATGCGAGCCTCCTGGGCTGAAGGGGGGTCCTCAAGAATTTTCCACAAAAGGGCTCTTACTGTATCTTTGATTTGTCTTAGAATTTGGGCAATGATGTTCTGGGTCGAGCCTTTTTTTTTCTTGAAAATCCTGCCATTGCATTCTTTCCAAACATCCCATATAATAAAGCCCGGAAGCAGAGTCCAAGCCTTGTTAATGATTTCATTACTGGAGAAGTATTTCCTCCAATTCTTCAAGGTGTTGGTGATGTTGAGTCTATCTCTATCAGTTTTCCTAAAGACTGAGGCCACCCAATCCCACAAGGTAGAGGTGAAGGGGCAGAGGTTTAGTAAATGCTCCATCGTTTCTTCCTGTAAGCCACATAGATGGCATTTGGATGGGCCAATAAAACCCCTTTTCAAAGGATTATCCCAAGTGAGAATTTTCTTTTGGTGCACTAACCACATGAATAACTTGACTTTCATCCACTGTGCGTTCTTCCAAAGGTTATTCCAAACCTGGTCAGGGTTTTCAAAACCTATGGCAATGCATTTAGCTTCTTTGAGGTTAAAAGTACCTTCAACCCCATCTCAGTTGGTCAGACGAGGAAGACACTAAAATCTTCCTCTTCTCCAAGTCAAGAGTAAGGGAGTCCACTGGGCTTTCAAAGGGCTCTCTTCACTGTATCCATGATTCTTCCATATTCGCCATTTTTCATTGTCCCTTTCCTGCTCCCAGAAATCACTTACCATGAGTAAACCTTTGTTATCGGTGTCATTTTTGAGAGTGGTTAGTTCTTCTCTAAACATATTTGGTTCCTATTTCCATTTATCCTCTGAAAACCGAGCAAGGTTACCAGCTATGATCTCCCAAAAACTATGCCTCTAGACAATGCCTCTATTCTCCCAAGCAAGGTTCCATATGTGGGAGCCCTTGATGAGCCCTGACATTCTGATATGATCCCTCTCTTTCCAATTACTTGCATATTTCTTCTTCCAAAACTTGGCCCAAGGAATAGCCAATTCCTTGAGCCACCTCCACCACAATTTTTCTCCCGAAACTCTGCTTAGGATTTTAGGGTCATGAAGCCCCAAACCTCCATGGGCCTTAGGTTTGCAGAGCTTTTCCCATGCTACTAGCGCCCACTTCTTTTTCTCTTCCCCATTGCCCCAAAGAAAATCTCTTTGAATACTTCTGATTTGTTGTATGACACCTTTGGGAGCAGGGAGAACTGAAAACATGAATATGGGTATAGCCTGCAGGATAGCCTTAGTAAGCACAAGGTGCCCTGCGAAGTTCAAAGACCTGCACGTCCATTTCCTGACTTTATCCTAAATTTTATTGGTGACCAGTTCCCACACTCCCTTACTCAGAGGTTTGTCAGTGAGAGGCATTCCAAGGTACTTATAAGGTAATTGAGCCCTTTGAAACCCAATAATTCTAGTGAGGTTCCTCTGAATAGCAATGTCAGTACTGAAAAAAAAAAAAAAACCTTTGTTTTGTCAAGGCTTACCTTTGTACCAGTCGCCATAGAAAATTCATTCAGTATTTGTTTGAAAGCTCTGGCTTCCTTGACCGTAGGAATTCCCTGCAACATTGTATCATCCACAAATTGTTGATGAGTGGATGCATCCCCCTCCGGGGTAAGTTTCAGACCCTGGATTCTTCCTTCAAAATTTTCCATTTTGATCGCTCTGCCTAGTCCTTCCATCACGAGAACAAAGAGGAAGGGGGAGAGCGGATCCCCTTGTCTGAGACCCCTAGAGGGTGTAAAGGTTCTATATGGAGAGCCATTAAGCAGAATTGAGAAGCTAGCCATGGATACAAGGGCCATAACCCATCTTATCCAGCTGTGGTCGAAGCCATAAGCTCTTAGCACTTCCTTGATGTACGCCCAACTTAGCTTATCATAAGCTTTTGCTAGGTCCAGTTGCATGATCATACCAGCTTGCTTCTTGCTCTTAAGAGAGTGTACCACCTTGTGAGCTTGTATGATGTTGTTGAGAATCTGTCTTCCTTCCACAAAACCAGTTTGTTCCTCTGAAACAAGATCTGGAAGAAGAGGCTTGAGTCTGTTAGCAATCACTTTGGAGATAATTTTGTACACCACATTGCATAAGGCTATGGGTCTGAATCTATCCGGTGTCATAGCTTTTTCTTGCTTTGGAATCAAAGCTATGAAAGAGGCATTAAGAGCTTTCAAAACAGTTTTGGATCTCCTAGAGTCTTCCACAACTTCAAGGATATCTTGTTTGACAGTTTTCCAGCAAGCTTTGAAGAAATCCACATTGAACCCATCAGGGCCCGGAGCTTTCCCATTTTGCATCTCATTGATAACTTTACTAACCTCCTCCTCCGACACTGGCCTGTTAAGATTATGGTTGTCTTCCCTGGTTACAAGCTTAGGAATGAACTTTGTGAATTTGTTGATGAACTGTGATTTGTCAACTTGAGGCTCCTCTGTTATGCTAAGGAAGTGTTGCACTAGGACAGATTCTATTTCTATGTGAGAGACAAGCTCTTTCCCTTGAGAATCTTTAAGCTTGGAAATTCTGTTATGGGATCTGTGATCCAAGGTTGATCTATGAAAAAACTTTGTGTTTCTTTCTCCTTCTCTAATCCACTGCACCCTCGATTTCTGTCTCCATAAAATCTCCTCTTGCATACACCGATCTTCCCATTCGTTCTGAAGAGAGTCAGCCTGAATTTTCCTTTCCTCAGTAAAACCCTCTGAGATGTTGATCTGATTAATCTCCTGGATTTTCTGCTCAACTTCTTTTTTGGCTTTAAAAATATTTCCAAACTCTTGTTTGTTCCAATCTTTAAGCCTTGATTTGATGTGTTTGAGCCTCTGCTGTAGTATGAACATTTTGGTGCCTTGAACGGGCCTTTCTTCCATCCACCATTTGTCAATATTTCTGGTGAAATTAGGGTGAGAGAGCCAGATATTTTCAAACCTGAAAGGTTTGTTCCTCGGTGTTCCCATAAAAGAAGCTTCCAGCTGCATAGGCTAGTGGTCTGAGCCTCCAAAGGGAAGGATTAAAGCTGAAATATCAAGGCTTGTGATAAGGAGTTCCTCTGAGATTATGAATCTGTCCAACTTAGAGGTGACCTGAGAAGCCCCTCCTCTCTTATTATTCCAAGTAAATATGCCATTTGTTGTTTCTGTGTCCACTAGCCCCATGTTATTCATGAAGGTCTGGAAGGCAATGGAGTCCCTGCCTAGTTTCTTTGTACCCACTTTTTTCTCTGTAAGAGATCTAATCATATTGAAATCCCTTACCAGAATCTAGGGCATATCAGGATGTTTCTCCCTAAGTTCCTCAAGGGAGGTGAGAAGCTTTAGTTTGTCTTCTATTTTTTGAGGGCCATAGACATTAGTGATCATGTAGATCTCCTTATCCCCCAACGGTTGAATCACCATTGATAGATAATTCCTAGAAGCTTCAGCATCCAGGATTCCAAGTTTTTGAGGATCCCATAGAGTGAGAATCCCCCTGCCGAGTTATCTTCTTTAACCTCTAGATACTCATACTTGATTAACCACTTATTGTGTATCTCTCTGATCTTGTCCATCGAACATTTTGTTTCCTGAATAAAAATCATATCTGATTTTTCTTCTTTTATTCGACTACTAAGATTTCTTTGTTTCCTTCTACTTCCTAGACCCCTTATGTTCTAGGTTGTAAGCTTCATTAAGAAAGGTTTGTAAAGGAGTAACTGGTAAGATCCTTCATCTTACTTGAGTTAATCATAAGTTTCCCACATTCGGACAACAACTCATTTTGTTTTTTCCTTCCCCTTTTCCTACCCGGGTTCTTTGAAGAAGTCATCGGTGTATCCTCCATCATTTTCACTCCCCTATTCTCCTGGCTGTCATGGTTTCTTTTGACTCCAGAGCACTTGGTTTGTGCTCTCTAGAGGAAGAGCTGTTGAACCCTGTCAAAATCCTCTTTAGGCAGAGAGTCAACCCCTTTGGTGATTCCCTGTTCCAGAAAATTTTCTAGATCTAAATTCTCTCTCTCTAGAATCTCCTGTAGTTCATGGTCTTCCATTCCTGCCTCACTAGGGATCATCTCACGGTAACTTCTAAGCTCCATCATACTTGGCACATCATATGTTTGTTTGTTGTTTTCTGGTATATCCTCCATGTTAGCATCCCTTTCCTTCTCATTGGGATTATTCTCCAGTACCTGGTTTGTCCCATTGATTTCTACTTCTTCTTCTAAGATCTTGAAACTATTATGGTTTGATTGTCTGTCTTCAGTGCCTTTCTTTTGGTACCTCTTACCTCCTCTCCCTTTACCCCCAACCTTAGTAAAACCTTCAGGATCCTTGCCTGTAGGGGCTTTCGTGTTGTTTTCCAGCTTGTTCAATGGGCAGTCCCTGTATAGGTGCCCATGTTCATGGCACTTATGGCACCTGAACGGGACATGTTCATAATCTACCACCTGCACCCATTCCTCATCATACACTTCCAAAATGATTGCATCCGGAAGTGCCCCAGATAAGTCCATTTCCACACATATCCGGGCGAAGGAGGTATATTTGCCTCTTAGAGTAGTATCTGAGATTTTTATAAAATGCCCTAGCTTGTTACCGATAACCTTCAGAGACTCCGAAAACCAATAATCTAAAGCAAGGGAGTAGAGACTTATCCATATTGGCATCGAGGTGAAAGTTTCTCATTCTGGGACAAAGTTCATTACCCATGGTCTCATGTAAAGACCTGCAGACGCATAAAAATAGGGTCCTCCCTTGAACACTCTGTCTTTGTCCTTTAAGCTTATGAACACCGCCGTGAAGAAACCCTTGGACCCTAGGTGAAGGTCTATTTTCCCCTTTGGTTTCCAGTGGTTCCTTATCCATGCTTGCAATGCCTTCTCCATCGACCAGATCCCAATAAATTTACAGATAACAACATATTTTGCCATGTGTTCTCTATGCACCTGCAGCGCTGGGTCACTTAAGACGACTCGAGGAATAGTGGTTGCCTTGGCTTTACATGTCCCTGATGTATTCATGGAAGCAACTTTCTGACTGCTACCCTCTGTCCTCTTCTCCTTACCAGCTTCCTCCTGGATCTCTTCCTGTTCTTGAGGTCCGATGGTTTCCAATTTTTCTTTATTCTTAACCTCTGTTGCCACCTCCGCTGGTTTCTTGAAACAATGGGAACCAACTCCTTTGTTTCTGTCCGCAACCAGTTGACTGTGGGAGGGAGCAGACCTCCCTCCTCTGCGCCCCGCCATGGTAACCAGCTACACAAACCCTAAAGCAAAACCCTTGACCCCTTCTTCTGTAGCCGCCCGCCCCAATACCTAAAAGTAATCATACTCTCTTACAATTTGCTATTTTTTCAAAGATGGAAAACTTCAGGGTCCCCATAATTTTACTATATGGCTAAAAAAAAATCAACAGTAAAACAATTATTGCATTCAATGGGATGTTTACAATTTTTCATCATCTTAGAACTATATAAAACACTATGAACTTTTTACTTATTTTATTCTCAAGAGTATCATATTCTTGAGATGAAAAATAGTAAAGCAATCCTTGAATTCAATATTTACCCCATTTTTCTACGTCAATGTGACTTTTCATTGCTCAAAAGTTGCATGCAAACCTCCTCACTCGCCAAAAGTTGCGGGCGTACCAACCAAACATGTCATCTTTGACATTCTGCTCCAGGTTGGCGCATCAATCAAACATGTGACATCCTGCCTATTAAATGGATATGTTACATTCAACCTAACTCGTTGATTTTGGTGGCTGACCGTGCCAAAAACGCAATCGAGATAATAATTCCTCAAAGACTTCCTCGTTGATTTCGGTGGCTGATCGAGCCGAAAACGCAGTCGAGATAACAATTCCTCAAAGACTTCCGAGAATTCTTCTTTCTTGGGTTGTTGTAGTAGCACGTAACACTGCCAACGACTAAAGTCGCCAGCTGCTGTTGACAGCCCGAATTTCCATATGAAGCAATGTTCTGTGAAGGTTAATTATTGGATAAAAGACAGACTCCACGAAATCTTTTGGCATGAATTGTATGGAAAGTACTTTGGTGGAAAGGGTCAGTATTACTTTGGTTGATATTCTCACCGAGTCACCACCCTCACCGCTATCACATAAAAATTACTTATAGTTATTAAGTTTGAATTTGATAAACATAATTTTTTATGGGTGAAAAATTTTCAATTCTATACTGTATACATCTTAAACATTTAGATATATATACTGGACTTTGCTCATTTTCGAATATAAATAATTTCTAATTATTTTGATCGATATAAACAGTTTTAAAACTGCAATTAAAAGAAAAACCAAACCACATTGGTTCATGATGTTCTTCAAGTTTCTTGATCCAAGCAGCAGAGGAAGCCAGATGAGAATGAAGCTATATAATCTTCCGTGTCTAATACTGTTTATTATCAATTATTTTGGCTGATTACCTACACTTACCTACAGCACTAACGCTTTGTACTCGGCAGATGGAGTGGCTCTTTTAGAAATGAAGTCATCTTTTGCAGTTCCTCCTAATGTTCTTCCAAGTTGGAGAAATGACAGCTCTTCTGATATCAACCCGTGTAGCTGGGAAGGTGTCCACTGCAGCAGTTATGGAAGGCGGGTCACATCAATTTCCCTGCCATACAAAGGGTTGTCTGGCCGTCTTTCCAGTGCAATAGGTAAGATTGCAGCCTTGGAGAAGCTCGACCTTTCGGGCAATAGGTTAGCTGGCACGGTTCCCAGCTAGATAGCCAACTGCACACAGCTTCGAGAACTCAATCTCGCCAATAATTTCTTCATGGGATTCATCCCTCCGGAAATCATGAACTATAGCCTTCTTACAGTTCTGAATATTAGTACCAACAATATATCAGGTATAATTCCTCCCGCGCTGGGTAATCTAAGAAGCCTGACTACTCTGGCCGTCGATACAAATAATCTCAACGGTATCATTCCTTCGTCTATTGGAAAGCTTGCCAATGTTGATACAATCACCGCATACTCCAACTATTTTAGTGGCTCTCTACCATCCGAAATCGGAAATTGCAGTTGGCTGCGAATTCTATATTTCGACACTGCGGGATTGCAAGGAAAGATTCCACGGGAAATCGAGAATCTGAAAAACATTTTAGAGATGACGCTGTACGAAAACTATTTGACCGGTACCATCCCTTCGTCCATCGCCTATTGCAGCCATCTCGAAGCCATTGCAGTTTATAAGAACTCCTTAGAAGGTATGATACCATGGCAGATATCCCTGATGGAAAATTTGAGATATTTTTGGGTTTATGAAAATCATCTTATAGGCTCCATCCCTGGAGGGTTTTTCACAAGACTGCTGAAGTTGGAGGCATTTGATGCATCCACCAATAATCTGAGTGGGGTTATACCATATGAAATGGTCAATCTGAAGAATTTGAGAGTGTTGCACTTAGATTTCAATAACATGTCAGGGTCGATCCCCTCATCCTTTGCCAATCTTACAAACCTGCAGGAGCTAGATCTATCTTCCAATAATTTTGATGGCACTTTGCCTGAAGGACTCAGCCTTCTTCCCAATCTGATAAGGCTGTATCTCAGTGAAAACATGTTCAAAGGTCCGCTGCCTGCAAGACTTGGAAGCTTCGGGAACCTGGAGAAGCTTAATTCATATTCCAGTGGATTGAGCGGATCGATTCCCTCTGGGCTATGCAACGGTACCTCTTTGATCCGTCTTGCCATCTTCGATAATCGATTAGAGGGGAACATCACCAACCTTCTACAAGACTACATCTCACTTCAATGCATCCGGCTGCAGAACAACCTCTTCACGGGTTTCTTACCAGGTAATATCTCTAAGCTTTCTGCACTGGATTACCTTGACATTTCTTCAAACAACATCCATGGAAGTATACCTTCTTCACTGGGACAGATGCAGAATCTTACCAATCTCCTCCTTGCGGACAATAATCTCATTCGTGCCATTCCTCCTGAAATAGGAGAGTTGGGAAAACTAGGAAAGCTCGTTCTGAGCCGCAATATTCTCACTGGAACGATTCCTCCAGAAATAGGCAGTTTAACTAATTTGCAGGTTTTAGATCTAAGCGGAAACTCATTGGAAGGTAGCATACCCGAAGTTTTGGGCCATCTTGTCATGCTGTCGACATTAAATTTAAGTGTAAACACATTGACGGGAAGGATACCCAATTCCTTCGCAGAGTGCAGGGACTTAAGCGAACTATACCTGGCCAGAAACAAATTGAGCATGACCATTCCTTCAGAGCTGGGAAAGCTTGTGGCCAGTCTCAGATACGGGTTAGATCTAAGCTGGAACAATCTATCATGATCTCTTCCCCCTCAAATAGGAAACTTGCAGTTACTTGAATCCTTGGACCTCTCCCATAACTAGCTCTTTGGTCAGATTCCTCAATCTCTCACAGATATGATAAGCCTGGATCATTTCAACTTCTCTTTCAACCTATTCACAGGGGCCATTCCTTCATTAAGGGCATTTTCAAAAGGGCCAGAGAATGCATTTGAGGGTAATCCAGGACTTTGTGGACCACCAACAAGGAACAATTGTTCCGATACAGAAGTTGCAAGTAAAAAGAAAGAATTAAGCTCAGCTGAAGTGGCAGGGATTACCATTGCCTGTATTGGGACCATAACTATTCTCATGCTTGCGCTGCTATACATTTTAAAAGCGTTTAAAAGACACAACTGTTGAAATATTACTTTCAACTGCAGCATCAAAGCCGCCAGTTCCCCGCACCTATGTTTTTACCTTTGCGATGAGATCTTATCGCTATCTCAAATCGCGTCCACGCCCTGTTTCCTCCATTATGCCCCGTGTTTTTTCGCCAATTGCGATTCTGCGATGCAATCCGATCGAAAATCGCAAATCGCACTCACCAGTGTCAAAGGTTCGCCCTCCCATTTGTTTTTTCGCCGATGCGATATTGTGATCGCAGTGTCTGCCGCAAATCACACATTGCATAGTCTAAGGTTCTCTACCACGTCGGACCTGTTGCCCCGCGCGATAAGCCTTGTGCACTTTCCTTGCCATCCTCATCACCTCCCAATAGCTTTTTTTTCCGATGTGATCTCTGTCGTTCATCTGTGGATCTGACGGCTGTTATTTGTTCTCGCCCTATACACGCCTCCGCCATACTGTCTCTACGCCCTTAACCTGTTTTGTGTTCCCGAAGGAGGAAGAAGGCCGGATCCAGCACTTTGCGCCATTACTTCTCACCAACTGCATTTAAAGAAGAGAATGGCCAAAGGACAAACAGGACACCCTCGAGCAGTTAAAATATTTATCAGGCATGGGATTTCATTTTTTTTGTCCATTCTACTCAAGCAAGAAGTACAGCAGAGTATCGGAAAATATCAGTTTTGTTCATCAAAGCAGACAGATTGTAGCAGAGACTCCATCAGAGAGTTAAAAGCGGTGGGTGATCCATTATGACACTTACACACATTGAATATGTAATGTAATACGCAACAGCGCTAATGTAAGATGAGAGTTAGAGCACAGCAGTGCAGAGACAGAAAGTTTCTTGTAATACACAACAGTGTTGATTTTCAAGCAGAGACAGAGTGAAGTTTTTTTTTGGAACTGCATCTGAAGCGTTCCTGTTGTAATCCCTCTGTTAGAGGAAGATCTTTTTTTTTGTAATAGTCAGTCTTATAAATGAATAGGAGCCTTTTGTGTGTGTATAAAACTCTGTTCTCCCAAACAATTTTAGTTTCTCTGTGTTAAAACAGAGCATCATTCTCTGTTCATTCTGTTATGGAATTATCAAAAATTCCCAACATGGTATCAAAGCTTGTCCAGGCTCTTTGAAGGTGTCAAAGAAGCTAAAGGAAGGATTTCTTGTTGCAGCAGCTTCTCCAGCAGAGTGAAGACTCAGTCAAGAAAGAATCCAAGGTATTTTCTCAGGTTAGTTTTTGTGTTACTGTTGAGGACAGTCAGTTATTTTAAATACACAGTCAAGTATTTTGAAGCATAGTTAAGAGTGCAAGAATGGCTGGAGCCAGCACTAGCATGGGTATTTGTAATACTTAGCTCCCACAATTTAATGGGAAAAACTATGACTATTGGGCAATAACTATGAAAGCTTTGCTTGCTTCCCAAGACTTATGGGAATTAGTTGAAGATGGTTTTGAAGAACCAGCAGATGAAAATGAGTTTAATAGGTTAACTCAAGCAGAGAAAGATCTGTTGAAGAGCAATAAGAAGAAGGATTCTAAAGCCCTCTACTTTTTGTATCAAGCAGTGCATGAGAGTGTGTTTCCAAGGATAGCAGCAGCCAAGAGATCCAAAGAAGCATGGAAAACTCTCAAGATAGCCTATCAAGGCATGGAGAAAGTGAAGACAACAAAACTACAGTTGCTGAGGAGAGATTTTGAGACTCTCTGCATGAAGGAGTCAGATAATATTGACTCATTCTTCACACATGTGATTGGTCTGGTCACACAGATAAGGTCTCATGGAGAGATTCTTGAAGAAAGGAGGATTGTGGAGAAATTATTGAGGATCCTACCCTCAAGGTTCGATGTGATTGTCACCACCATAGAAGAGACAAAGGATCTCACAAACTTCTCAGTTGATGAACTACATGCATCACTGATAACACATGAGCAGAGATTGAGTAGAAATGAAAGCTCATCTCTAGAGCATGCCTTTAAGACCCAGATGTTCTTTGGAAGAGGAAGAGGTCAAGGCAGATGAAACAAGAGAGGAAGAGGCAGAAGCCAAAACAGAGGTGGAAGAAACAGTCCAGCAAATGCTCAAAGAAGAGACAACAATCCAAATCAGAACCAAGGCCAAGGCAGCAGCCAACAAAGTGGACAACATCATGCTCAAGGACAAAGGTATGATAAATCCAATGTCCAATGTCACTATTGTAAAAAATATGGGCATTATGCAAATGAATGTAGGAAGAAGCAGCATGATATGAATAATAGAACTAGTGCAAATTTCACTAAAGAAAATATCAGCCAAGATAATTTGTTTCTAGCATATGATATGGCTGAAGCAAAGAGTGAAGATGTATGGATTCTAGACTCCGGTTGCAGTAACCATATGACAGGAAACATAGCCCTGTTTTCTATGTTAGATCAGAGTGTGATGTCACGAGTCACACTAGGGACTGAGAGTAAAGTTTCTGTTATGCGAAAAGGACCAGTAAATGTCTTAACAAAGAAAGGTGAAAAGAAAACCATAGCAGATGTTTATTATGTTCCTGGAATGAAATGTAACCTCTTAAGTATTGGAGAGATTGTTCAAAAGGGGTACAACGTTTTCTTTGTGAATGATGTATGCACCATCATGGATAAAACACCCAGCAAACAATGTATTGTTGAAGTGAAGATGACAAGGAACAAGATGTTCCCTCTCAGAATGAAAGAAGATTTAAAAAATGGAGAAGAAATAACAACAGTGACTCAAGCGGCTTTCCAAAGTGAACCAAAAGATGAAAATTGGTTGTGGCACTTGAGATTTGGACATCTCAACTTTGGAGGTCTTAACTTGTTGAATAGAAAAGGAATGGTAAGAGGATTACCATTGATAGAGAATCCAGACAGCCTTCGTGAAGGTTGTATCTTGGGGAAACAACACAGAGAAAGTTTTCCATTTGGGAAAAGCATAAGGGAAAAAGCACCCTTAGAGATTGTCCACTCAGATTTATGTGGACCAATGCAAACTCCATCACTTGCAGGCAACCACTATATACTAACATTTATTGATGATTTTACTAGAAAAACTTGGGTTTATTTCCTGAAGAACAAAAGTGAAGTGTTTGAAAGATTTTGCAATTTCAAAGCACTTGTAGAAAGCCAAAGTGGGTTGCATATCAAAGTTTTAAGAACTGATAGAGGAGGTGAGTATATCTCCGAAGAATTCCTACGTTTTTGTAGAGAAAATGGAATTCATAAGCAGTTTACCACTAGGTACACTCCGCAGAAAAATGGAGTTGCCGAAAGGAAGAATAGGAAAATCATGGATATGGCGAGGAGCATGTTAAAGGCAAAGCATTTGCCAAATGATTATTGGGCTGAAGCTGTACACTGTGCAGCATACATTTTGAATAGATGCCCTACAAAAGCAGTCATGAACAGAGTGCCAGAAGAAGCATGGAGTGGGACAAAGCAAGGAGTCACCCACATGAAAGTTTTTGGATGTGTGGCTTATGCACACATTCCAGATCAACTAAGGAAGAAGTTGGACAACAAAGGGGAGAAATGTATTTTCATTGGATACAGTGAGGAATCCAAAGCTTATAGGTTGTATAACCCATCCACCAAGAATTTTTTTGTGAGTAGAGATGTTCAGTTCATTGAGGAGGAAGCTTGGGATGGAAGCATAGAGAAAACAATGAATGTTAAAAACTGTTTGTCTCATGATGAAGATGATGAGGAGATGGCTGAAATACATCCCCAAACAACAGCACCAACACAAGGGAAGCAAGAGACACCCTTGAGGAGAAATGAAAGTGCTTCTCCAAGCACACCACAAGGAGGAAATTCAAGTGCCTCTTCAAGCACTTGTACACCAAATGAAAGAGGTAAGAAGTTCAGAAATTTAAGTGACATTTATGAACAAGAGGCAACAAATGAAGGTATGAACTCTTTGTTTGCTTTATATTGTCATGTTGATGACCCTGTTCATTTCGAAGAAGCAATTAAGGATAGGAAATGGATAGAAGCTATGGATGATGAGATCAATGCCATAGAAAGAAACAAGACATGGGATTTAGTTGAACTACCAAAAGGAAAAGAAGTCATTGGAGTTAAATGGGTCTACAAGACCAAGAATAATGCTGAAGGAAAAATAGAAAGACACAAGGCAAGACTTGTTTTCAAAGGATATAAGCAGTAGTATGGGAGAGATTACGAGGAAACTTTCTCACCGGTTGCTAGAATGGAAACCATGAGAGCAGTGCTGTCCATAGCAGCACAAAACAAGTGGAAAGTTTACCAAATGGACGTGAAGTCAGCATTCCTAAATGGAGTGTTAATGGAAGAGGTTTACATTGAACAACCTATAGGCTATGAAAAGAAAGGCCAAGAGCACAAAGTGTGCAGATTGAAGAAAGCTCTTTATGGGCTGAAGCAAGCACCAAGAGTGTGGTACAGTAGGATAGATTCCTATCTACTGGAAAATGGATTTGAAAAGTGTGAGGGAGAACCCACCCTCTACATCAAAGAAAATGATGGTAAAATACTAATTTTTGTGTTATATGTTGATGATGTTATTTTCCCCAGTAATGATGATTATCTTATTGAAAATTTCAAAACAGTCATGAAAGAAGAATTTGAAATGACTGACATGGGTTTGCTGAGATACTTCTTAGGAATAGAAGTAGAACAAAATGGAAATGAGATTTTTATCTCACAAGTGAAATATGTTAATGAAGTGTTGGAAAGATTTAATATGCAGGAGAGCAAAGCAGCAATCACTCCCAAAGTGATGGGATTAAAACTCAGCAAAGAGGACAACAGCAAGAATTTTGATCCTAGTTTGTAGAAGAGGATAGTTGGCAGCCTCATGTATTTCACTGCAACTAGGCCGGATATAATGCATGCTATTAGTTTGATTTCCAGATTCATGGAGAGGCCAAAAGAAGCACATTGGCAGGTAGCAAAAAGGATTCTGAGGTATGTTAAAGGTACTAAAAGGTTTGGCATTTTATATACTGCTTCAGAATGTTCAGATTTAATTGGATACACTGATAGTGATTGGGATGGAAGTGTAGATGATTGGAAAAGCACATCCGGTTATGTTTTTCACATGGGTTCAAGAGCCATTTCATGGGCTTCTAAAAAACAGCCTATTGTAGCGTTGTATACAGCAGAGGCAGAATATGTGGCAGCTACAGCAGCAGCGTGTCAAGCAATTTGGATGAGAAGGATGTTAAGGAGTTTATGCCAAGAGCAAGTAAAAGGAGCTATGATTTTTTGTGACAATAGCTCAGCTACTGCATTATCCAAGAATTCTGTGTTTCATAAGAGAACGAAACACATTGACACAAAGTTTCATTACATCAAGGAATTGGTAACCAATGGAGAAATTGTTTTAGAACACTGCAGAACTCAGGAGCAGGTTGCAGATATTCTGAGCAAACCATTGGGACAAAAAAGTTTTGAGCTTTTGAGGAAATGTTTGGGTATGACTGATAACCTAGCAGTTGAAATTAAAGGGGAGTGTTGAAATATTACTTTCAACTGTAGCATCAAGACCGCCAGTTCCCCGCACCTATGTTTTTACCTTTGCGATGCGATCTTATCGCTATCGCAAATCGTGCCCGCGCCCTGTTTCCTCCATTACGCCCCGTGCTTTTTTGCCAATTGCGATTCTACGATGCGATCTGATCGCAAATCGCAAATCACACTCACCAGTGTCAAAGGTTCGCCCTCCCATTTGTTTTTTCGCCGATGTGATATTGCGATCGCAGTGTCTGCCGCAAATCGCACATCGCATAGCCTAAGGTTCTCTACCATATCGGACCTGTTGCCCCGCGCGATAAGCCTTGTGCGCTTTCCATGCCATCCTCGTCACCTCCCAATAGCTTTTTTTTCCGATGTTATCTCCATCGTTCATCTGTGGATCTGACGGCCGTTATTTTTTCTCGCCCTATACACGCCTCCGCCATACTGTCTCTACGCCCTTAACCTGTTTTGTGTTCTCGAAGGAGTAAGAAGGCCGGATCCAACACTTTGCGCCATTACTTCTCACCAACTGCATTTAAAGAAGAGAATGGACAAAGGACAAACAGGACACCCTCGAGAAGTTAAAATATTTATTAGGCATGGGATTTCATTTTTTTTGTCCATTCTACTCGAGCAAGAAGTACAACAGAGTATCAGAAAAGATCAGTTTTGTTCATCAAAGCAGACAGATTGTAGCAGAGACTCCATCAGAGAGTTAAAAGCGGTGGGTGATCCATTATGACACTTACACACGTTGAATATGTAATGTAATACCCAGCAACGCTAATGTAAGATGAGAGTTAGAGGACAGCAGTGCAGAGACAGAAAGTTTCTTGTAATACACAGCAGTGTTGATTTTCAAGCAGAAACAGAGTGAAGTTTTTTTTTTGGAACTGCATCTGAAGCGTTCCTGTTGTAATCCCTCTGTTAGAGGAAGATCGTTTTTTTGGTAATATTCAGTCTTATAAATGAATAGAAGTCTTTTGTGTGTGTATAAAACTCTGTTCTCCCAAACAATTTTAGTTTCTTTGTGTTAAAAGAGAGCATCATTCTCTGTTCGTTCTGTTCTGGAATTATCAGAAATTCCCAACAACAACGAGGAGGATTCTATGGAGGGTATTTCTTCAGGAGGTGGAGAAGGTATAATCAAATATAGAGATATAGTGGAAGCTACAGACAACTTCAGTGATGATTACGTCATCGGGTCTGGCACATCCGGCATGGTCTACAAGGTGATGATTCCAGGACAAGACAAAATCCTTGCTGCCAAATTCTTAAAATTAGCAAATCATCGTCACCACAATATTCAATATCACAGTGTGACGTGCGAGATCGAAACTTTGAAGAATGCCCGTCACAGAAACATCTTGTGCCATCGGGACCTGATAACTCATGCACACGATGAGATGAATTATTCAATAGTTCTTCTGTGCGACTACATGGTTAATGGATCCCTGTGGGAATTTCTGGGTGGGGCATCGAAACCCAATCACATGTTGGACTGGAGGACCCAGTGTAACATTGTCTTGGGCGTGGCAGAGGGACTCAAATATTTACATCACCACTGCGAACCTCCAATTATCCACTACAACATAAAGTCTGCCAACATATTGCTGGACCATGACTATGTAGCACACATTGCAGACTTTGGACTTGTAATGCTAGTCAAGAATTCATCAATAGATTCTGAATCAAGTTCTCTTTTAGGAGGGACTCATGGCTACATTGCCCCTGGTACCAAATCTCTATTCGTTTTGTCTTTATTGTTGTTATCAAATGTAGTTGTAACTTGTAGAGATCAACATATTCTATGTCATCCTAATACATTAATTAATATCATGCGTAGAATGTGGGTATGGAGTGAAGGCGTCGAAGAAGCAAGACGTATATAGCTTCGGAGTGGTGTTATTAGAAATGGTAAGCGGAAAACCTCCTGTGGTAGAAGAGGACAATCAGGAATTTGTACATCTAACTGCATGGGCTGCGAAGAAGGCGAAGGAAGGGAGAATCGACGAAATAGTTGATGAGGATTTGAGAAGTAGCAGTGACTATAATAACCATAAGGATGAAATAAGGAAGATGATGGAGATTGCCACATTTTGCACTCGATCTGCACCGAACCTCAGGCCATCCATGAACGTGGTCCTTGGCATGTTTAATCGTCCACACTCTGACTCATTATTATCTCTCCCGTCAGAAAACAGGGTGTCAGATTTAAAATAGTCACGTTTAGTAATGACAGATTTCTCGCGTCAGAAAGTCGGTGTTAGATTTAAAATAGTCACATTCACAGTAGTAAATGACAGTATGACGTAACCTTCTATTATACGCCAAAACTTTTGTTTGAATGGAATTGTCATCTCACTGGACAAAACACATTTGTAAATTTTGTTTTTTGTTCATATCTAAGTGAATATCCTATCATGTCATTCATGTTGCTTCATTGAAGACGATAACTAGGGCTTGATAGTTATGCAGCTCTACATCATTATTATTATGTGGTTATTAACACGACCCAAGGCTTTTGTTCCAACACATTTGTAAATTTTGTTTTTTTGGGGTCATATCCATTGAATATCCTTTAATATCATTCAAAAGTGACTCTTTTCATTAAGAAACAAAAGGAGTTATATTGATGGTTATACAAAAATATTTTCAATGTCATAAATAACTCAGAGGAAGCAAGCTACAGAGAGCAACAATAGTTGCAAACAACTGAGACAAGATCAAAAAACAACAAGACAGCTTTAAGTTGAAATAAATCACTGTAACCAAGTATAAGCGCATGGCTGATTGAAATATTTGAAAATGAAAAATGATGGAACCAGTCGGCACAAGAGCCTTAGCAGAGAACAAGCCAAAAAGAGACCGACAACTGCCAAAACAATAGGGAAGAGGCCCCCTTGGAAAGTTAGAACCTGAATCAACCAAAGCCCCAACAAAGACTGCAGACAAAAAAGAAGAATCAAACCTCTCCTAGCACAATAGATCTTCCATCCTTTCAGAGGGAGTCGATCATCTGAGAGAAGGAAATGTTGTTAAAATAGGACATCAAGGATCTGATTTGTTGCTTCAAGTGATGAAGAGAAGGGGTGCCGAAAGCCACGAGACCTTGAGCCAACTCGATGACTGATTTAGAGTTCCCAACAACAAGAAGCTCCTCAATTAACAACCAAGAGGCACACCTAAGCACACCCCAAAGAGCCAATAGCTTTGCCTTGTTGTTAGAACCTCCCGAATCGAGCACAATCACTGCTCTGCACCCACATGGCACATCAAAAAATGCTCCATCAAAGAAACCAACTGGCAAGAAGGCCTTGATAACCTTATAGTGACAAGGTCTCCTTTGAGGCTTTGGCCTCCAAGGCCCAATTTCCTGAAAGTATGTCACTATCTTTAAACAAACCGACCTCACCGTAGGCAGAACATTATCAAAGATGTAGGCATTCCTGCATTGCCAAATACCTGAATATATATAGAAGGGATGCGCCCTAAACACATGTTGACCCCCAAACCACTGCAAGAGACACAACTCAATAGACGATCTCTCCACATCTGCAGAATGTGGGTATGGAGTGAAGGCGTCGAAGAAGCAAGACGTATATAGCTTCGGAGTGGTGTTACTAGAAATGGTAAGCGGAAAACCTCCTGTGGTAGAAGAGGATGATCAGGAATTTGTACATCTAATTGCATGGGCTGCGAAGAAGGCGAAGGAAGGGAGAATCGACGAAATAGTTGATGAGGATTTGAGAAGTAGCAGTGACTATAATAACCATAAGGATGAAATAAGGAAGATGATGGAGATTGCCACATTTTGCACTCAATCTGCACCGAACCTCAGGCCATCCATGAACGTGGTCCTTGGCATGTTTAATCGTCCACACTCTGACTCATTATTATCTCTCCCATAAGAAAGTAGGGTGTCAGATTTAAAATAGTCACGTTTAGTAATGATAGATTTCTCCCGTCAAAAAGTCAGTGTTAGATTTAAAATTGTCACATTCACAGTAGTAAATGACAGAATGACGTAACCTTCTATTATACGCCAAAACTTTTGTTTGAATGGAATTGTCATCTCACTGGACAAAACACATTTGTAAATTTCGTTTTTTGGTCATATCTAAGTGAGTATCCTATCGTGTCATTCATGTTGCTTCATTGAAGACGATAACTAGGGCTGTACATCATCATTATTATTATGTGGTTATTAACACAACTCAAGGCTTTTGTTCCAACACATTTCTAAATTTTGTTTTTTTGGGGTCATATCCATTGAATATCCTTTAATATCATTCAAAAGTGACTCTTTTCATTAAGAAACAAAAGGAGTTATATTGATGGTTATACAAAAATATTTCAATGTCGTAAATAACTCAGAGGAAGCAAACTACAGAGAGCAACAATAGTTGCAAACAACTGAGACAAGATCAAAAAACAACAAGACATCTTTAAGTTGAAATAAATCACTGTAACCAAGTATAAGCACAGGGCTGATTGAAATATTTGAAAACGAAAAACGATGGAACCAGTCGGCACAAGAGCCTTAGCAGAGAACAAGCCAAAAAGAGACCGACAACTGCCAAAACAATAGGGAAGAGGCCCCCTTGGAAAGTTAGAACCTGAATCAACCAAAGCCCCAACAAAGACTGCAGACAAAAAAGAAGAATCAAACCTCTCCTAGCACAATAGATCTTCCATCCTTTCAGAGGGAGTCGATCATCTGAGAGAAGGAAATGTTGTTAAAATAGGACATCAAGGATCTGATTTGTTGCTTCAAGTGATGAAGAGAAGGGGTGCCGAAAGCCGCGAGACCTTGAGCCAACTCGATGACTGATTTAGAGTTCCCAACAACAAGAAGCTCCTCAATTAACAGCCAAGAGGCACACCTAAGCACACCCCAAAGAGCCAATAGCTTTGCCTTGCTGTTAGAACCTCTCGAATCGAGCACAATCACTACTCTGCACCCACATGGCACATCAGAAAATGCTCCATCAAAGAAACCAACTGGCAAGAAGGCCTTGATAACCTTATAATGACAAGGTCTCCTTTGAGGCTTTGGCCTCCAAGGCCCAATTTCCTGAAAGTATGTCACTATCTTTAAACAAACCGACCTCACCGTAGGCAAAACATTATCAAAGATGTAGGCATTCCTGCATTGCCAAATACCTGAATATATATAGAAGGGATGCGCCCTAAACACATGTTGACCCCCAAACCACTGCAAGAGACACAACTCAATAGACAATCTCTCCACATCGGCTTGAAGATTGAGACACATGAAAACCTCTTTCGAAATTGAAATAACAAAAGAGAAATTTAGAAATAGATGTTTAGTTTCTTCATTCACCCTCCGACATAATGGGCATATTCACGGCCCCTAAAACCCTCTTTTAGATAGATTCTCCCATGTGAGAATCCTATTGTGGGTAGCCTACTAGAAAAAAGATTTGAGCTTCAAGGGAACATCCCAACGCCACGCTCTTGATAGCCATAAAAATATGTTGGGGGGCATATGACCCATAGAAATATGTGCATAAGTTTCTTCAACTAAGATATTCCCATTAGGCCCGCTCATAGCCTAGGCTAAAGAATCTTCTCGCTTAGTGAGCACAATGCCTACGAGATAGAATCTTTGTCTGAAGCTCTCTCATTCGGCTTCAAAAGCTACTAGCATCCCAAGATCACTCGCGTGCAGCCAACATGGAGGGCCAAGCATGTGATTATTCGATCTCCCAAGGTGAAACAGGAAAGTATGGTCTGAAAGATTTAGAGAATCGATAATAAGCAGCAAGAGAATTTGGTCACCCTCCAATCCTTTAATGACATCGAGCCCAATAACAATTTTGTGCCCCGTGCTGATCTCTCACCTCAGATTCCCACAAAGCCACTATTTAGCCTTCGTTAAACATCTCCAGATATGCGAAGTCACCCACATTTATAAAGCTCCAACACTAATCCAATCCTCTAGAGACTGGTGATTAAAATATTTAGCATTCACCACCTGTTGCCATAGTCGAACACCTTTGAACGCACGCCACATGGATTTAATGAGTAGCACCATATCGAACCTTTCAGTATCATGGGTCTCCTGGCCACCATCCTACTCACTCCTGGATAGACATTGAAGGAGGACCAAGTGATATTTCTTGGACTTACTAGAGCTAACCCAGAGAAAAGAAGTAATTATAGGCTCAATTCTTTTTATGACCACTTGAGGGATTTTAAAAAGGTGCATCCAGTAAACTGAGATGCCCTGTGAGCCACTTATTTTCCCAAAGAGTCAATTTACAGTCAAATTTTTTAATGAGCCACTCCCTATCGTGGTAGTTATAATTGAATGGTTTCAAGTTCAAGACTGTGGAATTACACGCGAGGGGTGCACAAATGTGAGACGGTCAAAATGTTTTCTCGTTCCTCAAGATCATGTGATAGACTTGACTGGTCTCGCTGCTACCCTTCAACAATGGTAACCAATCACCATAGAGAGGTTAAGTTCTTAGCTTGATGCCCACTTGATCTCCTTCAAATGGATGCACACGACAACCAAATTGACCCTCGGCAGTGAAATCAAATCCCTTTAGATCTATTATGAGCTCGATCTTGGCCTTAGATGAATAAAAACCATATGGTAGCCCAAATCTTAGCCACTTTATCAAACCAAATCGACCAATTAGGGTGGTATTTGGTATCATCTTCTGGCTAGGGTGAAACTGATTTCCACCGAAGCTAGCAAGAGGATCTCGTCTGAAATCCTTGCTGGTTGAAAACTCGCATGATCATTCAATTCATATGCAAAGAGAAAATATCCAAATCCGTGTCATTCTCTCGTTTCTTCTCCTCCTTTTAAATCTAGATTGTTAGAGAGAAAGCATGGGAAATGATCAGTGGATAATTACGTGGGGCCAAAACCATGTGCTTAATGCCTCTTTATTTGTTTATTTACTTTTTGGGTTCAACTAGGATCAATTGGTTGGGATATTACAATTCTACCTGCTTAGAATTTCTTTCCCTCAAGTAATTTCAGTGTTGAATGCTGCAATATCTGCCCCCCGTCCCAAGTAACGTCTTTGGTGAGGAAATCTTTCCATCGCACCAAATATTTTCAGATGGTCTTACTCTGAAGTCTCCTTCTTCAAATGAAGATGTCCTTCCTCATCTAATGGGGGTAAATCTAGTGATGATTTGACATTCTCCCCCACCTCCTCCTTCAAATAAGAAAGATGAAACATCTTATGAATTCTATTCTCCACTGGAAGCTCCAATGCATATGCTACCTCTCCTACCTTTCGGATAACATGATAAGGTCTGTAGAACCATGGTTTCAACTTTCTTGCTCCTTTCTACTTTAATGTAGATTATCTATATAGTTGTAGTTGGAGGTATAGTACATCTACAACTTCAAAAATTATTTCTATCCTCTATCAATATGCATATAACTTCTATCGATTTTGAGTTGTTTATAGGTTATCCTTGAGTGCTTGAAGAATATCTCAACATCCTTGGATCTAACCCTTGGCTAATGGTGCCTTGCTATCTCCAAATGTTGTGTTTGCATGTTAGAAATTGTAGCAAGAGTTGATAAATTTGACTTGTGCCTTAGTCAAATTTAGTAATTTGATTTTCCATATCAACACGATGAATAATATTGTAGTTAACTTGCCTGACATGTCCTTGTCTATTAGTTTACTCAGTAAATTCGAGTTATAGGCTAGAAGTAGAGTTGTGCATGTATTGATTGGTAAAATTTAGCGATCTAGTTCAGTTATTTTTAATTTGTCTCAGTTAATTGAGCTCAAGTAACTAATTGGGTCAGTTGAAGGTCAGTTGAGTAGTAGAACTGTTGTTAACTAGGTGATCTCTAAGTTAAACTACTCAATCATCAAAAATAGCTCATACATGCATGGAATTCAAATTTCCTCGCTAGAGTGGAGGAAAAGACACATTGTAATGATCGATTGGATAATAGTTGAGTGTATAGGCTTGGTAGTTAAGCAAGTGAATCATTCCTTGGGAATTTTGCAAGAAAATAGGAGAAAATTCCTATCTTTTAGGAGTTAATTTCCTCTAGGATTGCATAAGGAAATAGGAGCAATTTGGGGCATTGAATTGGCTAAGTGTTGGTCAGAGTAGGACAATCAGCATGAGAATAGGTTCACAATGTAGGCTTTGTTTCTGGATTGAAGCAAGACATTGTAATAGTTTCTCATTCTCATTCTCATCTGATTATTGAGAAGCAGCGGAAGGGTTTTTTTCCAGTTGGATTCCCCTTTAAATCATTATGTTTTTTTGGTTTTTTAATGGTTGCATGCCATTACATGTGTTTCTAAATTGTTATTTCCATTCCGCAGAATAGTAAATAAAATTTTTAATCTCTTGTTTTCAATTCAAATACATCAGTAGTAGAAAAATTCTATTAATTTCTACATGGTATCAAAGTAGAAATCACACTAGAAACCAGCCAATAGATCTTCGCCTTCAGAAATTCTGATTTTAAAATTTAGTGAAGTCTTCCATGCGAGAAAATATCTTACAGTGAATTGATATTGGAGTATTCCCTTGAGGGAACCTCAAATTTCATAGCTTGGAAGGACAAGATGGAAGTAATGCTCGATGATAATGGTGTGTTGGAGTACACCAAAGCTAACATTCCAAAGCCAGCAATATCAGATGCATAGTAGTTATCCCAGTGGAAGAAGGATACTGCAAAATTTAGGAGGATCATCCTAGAGGGTGTGACAGACTGCATAGTCTCGAATTTACATGGCAAGGAGACTCCCTTTGCCATGCAGAAAATCCTCATTGAGCTATTCGAAAATGGTAGTGATTCAAGGAAATTGGAATTGAGGGACAAACTCAGAAACATCTGCATGTAGAAATGTGAAACCATTCCACATACCTCTCCATGTTCACTCAATGTTGAGATGAGCTTGGAAGAGTTAGAGAAAATATTCCTTCTTTAGAACTAGTGAGCCTAGCTCTCCTAGGCCTTCCAAAATAGAGACTTTGGTCCGATTTGGTGCAGGAAGAAATTCAGAGGAAGACTATAGATGGAGTAATATCCAAATCTGGGGAGAAGAGAATTTTTCCTTGGTTGGGAAGGGCAAGAAAGGAAAGGGAAAGAAGGCCCAAAGTAAGTCAGAGTCCAACCATAACAATGGCAAGAAGAAGGACCTAAGTAAGATAAAATGTTTTCACTACCACGAATTCAGGCATTATGCAACAAAGTGCTTGCAAAAAAAGTATAACAAGAAGCCTTCAAGAGGAGTAGGAGGTGAAACACTTACCTCATAATTCAAATTAGACTTCACCTTAATTGCATGCATGGGAAACACTATAATGGGGAGTATGTGGTATCTATATTAAGGTGCCTTGTTTGATATGATAGGATGCAAATAATTCTTCAGTAGCTTAGAGGAGAAGGATCTCTAAATGCACATAGAACTTGGGGATTGTGGAGGGTATGTTGGCTACGTGGGGCCTGACCCAGGTTCAGCAATGAGTTTAGCCAAGCCAATCCTGGTACTACTGGCGCTTTCGGCAACAGTCCACGGAGTGCGGACTGAGATCTCACCCAAAGTAGTATGGGAGGGTGCTAGAACCAGGTTTCCGCACCCTAGGGATGTCTTGATGTGGGAGATCGGTACCTGATTCAACCTTTGCGCTTACTAGATTACACGTACCCGCAAACTTCTAGTGTTCTGTGGAACAACCTTCGCGCAGCTCTTTCCGCGGTGCGACCAGTGCTAATTACCCAAGTCTCCCTTAGTTAGAGTTTGTTTGTTAATTACTAAGAAGATTCTCCTTCATAAGAATACATATCAGTTCACGCAGATAAATAAACAGATATCATCAAAACATAACATTCAAATACAGATCTATGAACCAGATGCACAATATGTCAACCAGCTGATCTTTATTAAGGATGCCTTACAAAGTTTGTTCTAGTACAGACTCGAGTCCACCCTACGCACTCAGTTGTAGGGGTCCGCGCACTCAGCTGCGGACTCTACTAGGCCTCTGCGCACTTAGCTGCAAAGCCTCTACCTACTACTATGATCCAATACACTTCAGATTCACTTCTTTCTTCTAACCATGCCTTTGCATCTATCTATTACTTCTCAAAACTCTCTCGACTAACTTTTACACCTAGAGCCTCGCTTTATTTATACAATCCCATGGTCTGCAAACCATGGGTAGGCCGACACACTTTACATTAAATTACATTATTTTAGGGCAAACAACCCTAGACTCTCGCACTCCGCACCCGCATTTTTGGGGTCTTTACATTACATTGACCAAAACTCGAGCGTTAAGCCCCAAAAAATTGCTATGGGGGGATCCGCTACCCAATAGGCCCCCAACACAATCATCGTGACTAGTCTCGAGTCACTCAGCTAGTGCGGTGATCTTCGCGTGGAGTCCATCCAGTAGCTTCTGCGCTTCGCGTAAGTCCACAACACATTCTTCCGTTGTTCGCTGTATTAGTGGTGCGCATATCTTTGATGCGTCATTGTCAGGGGCACCCCCTTGCCTTAGTTCATATATGCCTTGCATCTGTGCCAGCTTTCCCTTGATCTTGGTGGTGACCGTGAATGCTTCCTTGAGCTAAGGCTAGATGCGCGCTTTAAGCACTGCTTCTTTTTTATGCATGGTGTCCAACTGTTCCTTTAGAGCCTGGGCCTCATTCATCTTGCCCAGTTACTGAGTAAGGGCGATTGTCTGCATAGTCCCCCGAACATTGTCATATGCTTGCTGTAACTGCCATGCTTCTGTCTCTAGACGTTGTATAGTTGGATCTTCCTGCAGTGAGGTGAGCGTGAAGAGTGACTGATCCAACAAGCCCATGCAATCCTGTATGACGTGCTCTATTGCTTCCAACCTCGATTGAATGGTGCGGTTGCACTGCTCTCTGACTTCCGGGGGTGTAGAGGGTTGCGCCTTCAGCTGCAGCTCAGTGATCTACAGGTTCAGCTCCAACTAAACCTTCACTGCCTCCTCTTGGGCCTTGCGGACTCCAACCGCCAGTTGGTGAATTTTTTCTGCTGTTGGGAGTACCACTGGCACAGCCAACTCTGGTATGCTGCTACAGACCTGCTCCATGACCTATTCCAATCCCTGGGTTTGTGCGACCAGGTCGTTACGTTGCAGGCTGAGCTGTTCTATATTTAGCTTCTGCTCGCTCAAGACCTAGAGGGCGCAACCCTCCCTGGCGTGAAGCTCAGCAGTTACACCATCTTGTAGTTGGTATAGGGTTTCCCTGGGAAGGGCGGCCAAGTTCAACCCCCAGCCCTTCATTTTTCTTACCGTGGCCCTGTCGCCCTTGGCTACTGCTGAGACTGCATGCAACATCTACTCGGTTTCAGATGTTCCTGCCACAACGTATGGTGCCATCATTCCTAGGGGTCGCACCTGTAACGCCTGCAACTGTGCTCTGAGCACCCCCAACACAGTTGTCTGCTCTGTCATTAATTCTTCAAAGGTATCCTTAGTGACATCACGAACTGTTTCGCCAATGTCAACAAGGTCTCCCTCGGTGAGCGGGATTGGGTCGACGGAGGTCTTTGTTGCCTTTTCCTTTTTCTACGAGGCTGGCTTCTCATGGATGTGTGGCCTCTTGAGTTGAGTCGATTCTGGTCCAGGGTCCATGCGTTCCTCTATCTTATCCTCCCCTTGTATGTCCTGCTCCATGGACATTTCCTGGCCTTCCTCGAGCTCTCTGGTTGGCACAGTTGTGGTCTCTGCCATCTGCGTTGTCGCTGCTACCTCAACTGCCTTCTGCTGCATGGCCACTTCTTGTTCCTGGTGCCTCCTCTCAGCCAGTTGCGTGATGCGCAGCTTGGTGTCCTTCTTTCGTTGCTGCGCTGTGATCTTTTCCATTTCTGCCAAGTCCAAGGTGCGCCACTCCGGAGGCCATGACTCCATTACCGTGAAGATCGCATCATCCGTTGCAATGAACGGGAGCTTCACCCATTTTCATGCGGGATCCTTGCGTGCTCGGATATACAGGTTATGCATATCCGCCTTGAATTCTGTTGTGCTTTGCAAGATATTATGAATTTTAGGGGACAAGTCGACCTGTGGTTGATCCATGTTCGTATGCTCGCCTCCACAAACACCCAGAACACCTTTATCTCATGAATCCTTGTTGCGTCTTTCATAGCCCAGAGCGAGGTGTACCTCGCGGCTTCGGGTAGGTCACCCTCAACAGTGGGAAACTGGCTGTCCTCCGGCAGCTCCCCTGCAACCAACAAGATGGATAAGAGCAACCACACATAGTGGAAGGTCTTACCCTGCTCCTGGGCCTCCCTATAGTTTTTCAAAAACTCGTCGCAGAGGAACTGCGCCCAGTTGAACTAGACCCCCTCTGCGCACTACTCTACCAACACAATTACAGATGCTGGCACTTCGTCGGCACGACATTTCCTCATTAGCTTACCAACCAACAGCTGGGTGGCTACGCGCACCCCTTGGTCCTTGATGCTTGCTATTACATACCCTCGCTTTCTCTTTTCTAGCTTATACTTGGCCTTCATAACTTCTGCAAGGGCCAAGTCGCTGCTCTTTCCTGCGATGGTTGTGAGGTCGTTTCCTTTAACTAGCAGTCAAGAAATCTGGTGAATTAGATCGGCCGTGATGGGAATCAGCTCCTCCATCCAGAGATACCCATCATGCACCAGGCACAGTAGCTGCTGGATGACAAAAATGGTGATGGGCGCGTGGTGGTAGTGGGGTATCCATCGCAGATGGAGTAACCCAGCCCTCTCCACACCGCGTAACCATTTCTGCTTCAGTAACTTCTTTGCGGCCAACTGTGGGAACTTCTCGTTGTCCGCGAGGTCCCAATATTCAAACTTCATAGTAGGTACCCATCCCAATGGCAGACCTTCAAACCTTATTTCATCAGGAAGGAGCGGGGTCTGGAGCGCACTTTTCATGGCCTCCAAGTCCTTCGGTATCTTGGCCTTCCCCTTCCACGGGGGGATGTAGGGGGGTAACTTTATTGCGGAAGGCACTCGGGAGACATTCTCTGCCTCATCATCTTGCGCCTCAATTTGGGTGATCAGAGCTTGCAAGTCTTCCTCCTCCTCCTCTGTTTCAGTGGTGATGGCTTTGCCCTTCTCGGCCATTGTCAATTTGCTAAATCGTGGGTTTCATGGTGATACACGGACTGGCCCCATTGTTTGCTTGTCTTTCTATGGCTACGGCGTGCATGGTGATTTTGGAACTTCTGGTGCAACTGCCACCTCTCCAGGCTCCTCATGGGCCATGCGGGGCCCCGCAGTAACTTTGGAAAATTACACCCTTGTTCTTGCAGCCATTATCATGTCTATAGTTGAGGGTGGTAAGAGTACATGGCGCTTAGTGCTCTGTACTTGCTCAATTCTCAAACAACCAAGTGTTGCCTTGTGGCTAGCCTTGGTGATTTTATAGCATCTTTTGAATTTGAATTCGGCCCTTCCCCCCACTTCTGAGTCATTAATGTCTTCTTGGTGGCAGATCATCCCACATCTAGCTCTTAATTCGTGTCTTAATTTCTCTCCGCCCACTCCCTTTTGCCTTAAGTTAGACGTCTTATCATGAACAGTGACACCAATGGTCACTTCCCTGCTTACCCACACAAAAACGCAGCCCCCTATGCGCAGTCGTGACCCCTGTGACATACTGACCCTGCACGTAACCTCCTTCTCACGCAGCTCCCCTATAGACTTGTTTATAGTCCCGCGCTCTCTTTCAACTGCTTGGAGCACTGAGACTGTGCTTTCTACGGCTAGTCAGGTGGTCGCACTACCTGTGCGAGGCTTTGAGGCACCTTCCAGGCTAGTCCGCGAGCACTCCTCAATTTTCCTTGCAACAGTCATCACCGTGCATTCTTCCTTATGCGGTGCGCTCCCCTGGTTACTTTGTCTAGTAATGTGCGGTTGCAGCCATGGTAGCAGAGCCACAACTTCTCGGTGGAAAGCTTCTACTGCATTCGTACTTCAACCCATATCTTGTCCTGTCATTCTTAGCCTATTGACGCGCCATGCTTGCGCGGATTCGGTATCCAGTTCACTTTTCTTCCTTAGTCGTACCCGGTCTTTGATTTTTCGAAACTTACGGGTCCCCAATCGAAAGGCGTCCTATAACTGCATATGGTCGACTTCGCGCAGCGGCATAATTCCTTCATCCTGGTCCCTATGAATTGTTCCAACTATGTGAGGATTCCTTCCTCCCAAACCTATGGCCTCGACTCTACCCGTCATCTTTGGGATCGTCTCCACGCTCAGATTCTCATACAAGGCCCTAGAGGCCCATCGAACTGCTGGTACACGCCGGTCCCAATCAGTCCATCTGGCCTGGTGAACCTTGTTCAGGATCCCGCATACCTTCTTGAATGCTTCTAAGTGGAACATTTGTGGTGCGCATCGCTTTTCCTACTACTACGACTTTCTGATTGTCGATCCTTCGTTTAGGGTGTGCTGGCGTGGACTGCACAGCCTAAGTCTGCACCCATCGACACAGGTGAGCATGCAAGCTTCTCTGTCCGGGTTGCCCGATTCTCGTTCAACGTTGGGGGCTTCCAAACCATTTGCACCAACTTACCATGATCTCCTAATGTGTACTTCCCCTTCGTGCGGTTGTTGTGCACAGTGCCCCTTCTAATGCAGCATACCATTACTATTCCAGTACTGCGCTTTCAACTTCATTGAGGAAGTCATCCACTGCTGTCACTTCATCATGGGTTGGCAGTTCCCTTGCCTTTGTTGTCATGCGACGGAGTGATCTAATCATCATGTTGCAATTTAGCATTGTCACCTCGTGCAACCGATTCTGCTAGTGCTCTACTTCCTCGTATGAATCTGAAGTGCAGGAGGTATCGCACTCCCACGAGACTGTTCCATCCGTAGTCGGGTTCACCCGATCATGGTCCTATGCAATTATCTAGTAAATACAATCCAGCTCATCGTTGCTTTCATCGCCGTGCACAGGTTCAGTGTGGCGTGCTTCTTTGGATGGGTCTAATGGGACTACTACGCGTAGTGACTTTTTCTCGAATATCATCTTCCTCTTCTTCAGGTTGATGACTCCATTCATATCAGTTACCCAGTCTATTCCTAACAATGCGAGATAAGGATTGTTGTCATCGACAATATTTGTCACTTCAAAGTTCATATGTGTGCTCGTGCCTTCAATATCGACTATTACTCCTTGCAACCTTCCCATGGGCACGATCTTCTGTTGGTTTGCCATTCGTAATTGAATAGGGGACCACTACAACGTAGGCCTTCCCATGCGTTCCTAGGTTTGCTTTGGTAACACATTCACGTTCGATCCCAGGTCTAGGATTACTTTATCCATTTCGTATTCGCCAATCTGCACCGTCAATTTCATTTCCTTCCCAGTGCTTAATGTATGCTTTCCCAATTTCTAGACTACGCGCAGCTCTCCCGACCCTGCGCACCGAGTGATCAGCTCTTGTAGTCCCTTAACTGCCTTATTGTTGCGTAGTAATTTCATACATGTCTCTAGAAAGGAAGTAAGCATGGAAGGATACACTCCTGGCTCTGGTTGGTCCTTACTACCTGAAGTGGAGGCCTCTGTGAAGCTCTTCTTAGCTTCCATAAACATCTCCTTTGCGCCTTCTAAGTCGAACTCATGTTCCTTTGGAGGAGCCTTGCAAACCCATGTATCTTCCTCAGGCTACTTCTACTTATCTTCCCCTGTTGTCGCGCCGCTTTTGAGAATCATGTTCACTTTGGGGTCTTCTTCGCGGGGTTTAGATCTCATCATTTGGATATTTTGAGTCGGAGGAGGCTGGAGTACCCCTTTCTCGCACATCTGTGTGTTCAACGTAGGACAGTCTATCATTTCATGATCAAACTAAGTGAAATATGAACAAGATATTCTCGTCGGGTTAGTACAATCACGGTCGTAGCGCCTTGGTCCTCCGCAATTGTAGCAAATCAACTGTCCGCGGCCCCTTCTAGGTCCCATTCCTCCTCGTCCTCGACCTCGCCCCTGAAATCTGGCATGCGCCATCCCTACTACTGGGTCGAGGGCTCGCGTTTCTGTCTGCATCCTATAGGTTGGGGTTCGATCCATCATTAGCGCGTAGCTACGATAAGTTCGCTTGTCGTGGCCTACCGACCTACATAAATTACAAAACAGTGGTTGCGGAGTCTGTGTATACTTCTCCAACAGATGACAATTATCCGTTGTGTGTTTCCCTCCTATCTGGTAAATCGCGCACCATAAGACGGGTGTCATACTCAGCCTTGCCTGTGCTTTTAGTCTCAACGGCATTGGTCCCCCTCTTGCCAAGTAATTCGCGAATACTGGATAGTGGTCCTTGTCATGGCTCTAGCCTTTGCATTTTACGCACCATACTTCATCGCGCGCCTCTGGCCGTGGTGCCCTATCTTGCTTCAAACTCTGTGTCTCCAGACAGAGATTCTGTAGTTGCACATGGATTCGTTGAACTCCCAACCTAGGATCTTATATCGGGGTTTCATGCAACCTCATCGCCATTTCCAACGCTTCGGCCTGGGTTGAAAGCTTCTGTTGTGACAACGCCGTCCTCAGGTGTAGTGTCAGGGATGCCACAAACCATGCATGGTGCTGCGCATCCGTGAGCGTCATATTAGCCTCGCAGATCGTACTCTTCATTCACTGATCCAGATCCCAGGGGTTCTCACCCGAGAGCATCGCGATCTCTTTAAACCCAATGATTGACTGTGTCTCGGACTTCAGCTGGGCTAAATTTTCCGTTCAACGCATTCTGGATCTCTGTTATCCCTGCGTTTGGGTGGTCGTTAGAGTTCTTAATATACCACGTTAATGTGCGATCCTGTAGCACGCTCACCATTGTAGCCTTCTTAATGTTGTCATCCGTGACCCCTTGCGCTTCCCACACTGCTCTTACCACGAACCAGAACTGGTCTGGATCCTCATTCCCTACTCCTATGAATACAGGTAGCTTGATCGCGCTTGCCATGCTAAACTAAGGGGTTAGTGGAGTTGGAGTCGGTGGAGATGGAGGGGAGGGAGGTGAAATGGGTGGTGGCATGGGTGGAGGTGGTAACTACAGAATACGCTGCTTTATCAACCAGACTGCACTTCTCAGAGAGAACCGAGTGAGCTCTTCCTCGCTCTCTCGTGACGGTGAAATTAATGGATTGTTTTCTAATTCCTCGCTATCTTTGTAGATCTTTCTGCTTCGCGTCGTCCCAAACATTAATGTATTCGCATAACCCGATTTTCACATAACATCATCTTAATCCAGGTATTCAAAGATTTAATATACTTACCTTGTAGTCCTTTGAGAAAACATTGTTCTGCTTCATTGTAGCTCACGGTTGTGTCTACCGCGAACTCAGTGATGAATCCCCCTATTATCCAGTCGAGCCAGTGGTCCACAGCTCTCGCGATCTTGTCTTCTGATGCCTCTAGTATGTGCACTAATTTCGGAGTCCACACTATGGGTTGGTCGAGCTTACACCTTCCCTGGCTATCGGCTAATCTCGCGATCCACTCATACAGCTCAGAAGGAAAGGATGTAAAGAAAATCTCGTGGATTTCCATGTACACGTAGCGATCCAACCACCTTTTCTCAAATACTTGCGGAGTCCTATTTTCCTGTGTCGCAAACTCGTGAATCTTTTTGTCCAACCACTCTTCAATTTCCTTCCTTGTTGGGTTCCAGTAGCATGACATCAGACATCCCTTAGGCAGATCCCGGTCCCGGCAACGGAACCATTTGTTGGCTACGTGGGGCCTGACCCAGGTTCAATAGTGAGTTTAGCCAAGCAAATCCCGGTACTACTGGCCCTTTCAGCAATAGTCTGTGAAGTGCACACTGAGGTCTCACCCGAAGTAGTATGGGAGGGTGCTGGAACCAGGTTTCTGCACCCTAGGGATGTCTTGATGTGGGAGATCGGTACCTGATTCAACCTTCGTGCTTACTAGATTACGCGTACCCGCAAACTTCTGGTGTTCTGTGGGACTACCTTCACGCGGCTCCTGCCACAGTGCGACCAATGTTAATTACCCAAGTCTTCCTTAGTTAGAGTTTGTTCATTAATTACTAAGAAGATTCTCATTCATAAGCATACATATAAGTGCACGCAGATAAATAAACAGATATCATCAACACATAACATTCAAATACAGATCTATGAACCAGATGCACAATATGTCAAACCAACTGATCTTTATTAATGATTCCTTCAAAGTTTGATCCAGTATAGACTCGATTCCACCCTGTGCACTTAGCTGCAGGGGTCCGCGCACTCAGCTGCGGACTCTACTAGGCCTTTGCACACTTCGCTGCAGAGCCTCTACCTACTACTATGACCCAATACATTTCAGATTCACTTCTATCTTCTAACCATGCCTTCGCATCTATCTATTACTTCTCAAAACTCTACAGACTGACTTTTACACCTAGAGTCTGCAGACCATGGGTAGGTCAGCACACTTTACATTAAATTACATTATTTTAGGGAGAACAACCATAGACTCTTGTGCTCCACGCCCGCATTTTGTGGGGTCTTTACATTACATTGACCAAAACTCATGCGTTAAGCCCCAAAAACTTGCTATGGGGGGATCCGCTGCTCAACAGGGTACAATACGAAAGGAGTTGGCACCGTAACCCTTAAGAGGGAGTCTGACTCCCATCTTCATCCGAAAGATGTTATGTATGTATCTGGGCTGAAGAAGAACATGATTTCTGTAGCAGTATTGGAGGATCACTGCTATGATGTTTTTTTCATTAAGGGGAAAGCCTTTTTGAGACATCTACCTATCGGGCAGGTGAAACATATTGGAGTTAGAGTGAAAAATCTCTACAAATGTGAGGTGGAAGCTTGCACAACACTAAGTAGAAAGGTATACGAAGTGTAGAGTTGAGATGTTGTATAATTTTGACATAAGCACATGGGACACTTACACCATGGGGCCTTAAAAGTCATGCAGCATGTTACCACCAGTCTCCCGAAATGTCCCCTTTACCAACATGATGTCTGCAAGGAATGCACATTGGGGAAATATGTCAAATCCACTTTCGAGGGCCAAGATAGTCGAGCTGGAGAAATCTTGGAGAGAGTCAACTTTGATGTATGTAGACCATGTTCTACTACCTCTACAAAAAAACACATGTATTATGTATTTTTTGTTGACGAATTTTTTAGAAAAGGTTGGATCTTCTTCATGATGAAGAAGGATGGAGTTTTCTCAAAATTTATTGAATTCAAAGCATTGGTTGAAAAGGAGACATGTCCGAAATTGAATGCCCTAAGAAGTGATAATGGAGGAGAATTTGTTTCTAACACCTTCAAGTAATTTTGTGCCAAAGAGGGTATTAGAAGATAACTGATAACACCCCATAACCCACAAGAAAATGGGGTGGTTGAGAGGAAGAAAAGAGCTATAGTGGGAGCAACAAAAGCCATGTTGCATGACCAGGGGTTTTCATTACATATATGGGAAGAAGCATGAAACATTGCAGTTTATTTGTAGAATATGAACCCTCGTAGAATACTTGGCATGATCACACCCAAAGAAGGTTTCTCTAAGAGGAAGCTAGATGTATCTCATTTCAAAATTTTTGGAGCTACTATGTATTTCCATGTCTCCAAGTATAGAAGGAAGAAATTGAGCCTACAACTAATATGGGAATCTTTGTAGGATACACAGAGACACCTCATAACTATAGGGTGTATTTTCCCACACTAAGGGTGACATTAGTGATGAGAGATGTCTAATTTGATGAGGATAAGGCTATGGGATTCTCTTTAGAGTGAGAGATGAGTATCCCACCAAAGGAGGAGCTTCTAGCTCCAAAGGAGGATCCTCATATAGAGCTTTAGTATGGTGTGGAGCAGCCATATGTAGAGGAGCAGATAAGAGGCCAGGTGATATGAAACTGGAGGAGAACTTCTCCTCCATAAAATTGGCCGTCCTATGACACTTTGCAAGTAAACAAAATGGTTCTTTAAAAGGTAACAAGTTTCATAATCTCTTCAAGGCGGTGAGTTAGTTTTTACATGAAATTTTAAAAAGTAACACATTCGTGTGCAAGTCAATTTCCTGAAAGTATGCCACTATCTTTAAACAAACAGACCTCACCTTAGGTAGAACATTATCAAAGATGTAGGAATTCTTGCATTGCCAAATACCTGAATAGATATAGAAGGGAAGCGCCCTAAACACATGATGACCCCCAAACCACTACAAGAGACACAACTCAATAGACGATCTCTTCACATAGTCTTGAAGATTGAGACATCTGAAAACATCTTTCAAAATTGAAATAACAAAAGAGAAATTTAGAAATAGATGTTCAGTTTTTTCATTCACCCTCTGACATAATGGGCATATTCTGGGCTGGTGAAACCCTATTTTAGATAGATTTTCCCATGTGAGAATCCTATTGTTGGTAGCCTACTAGAAAAAAACATTTGAGATTCAAGGGAACATCGCAACCCCATGCTCTTGGTAGCCATAAAAATATGTTGGGGGGTATATGAACCATAGAAATATGTGCATAAGTTTCTTTGAATAAGATATTCCTGTTAGGCCTGCTCATGGCCTAGGCTAAATAATCTTCTTGCTCAGTGAGCACAATGCCTACGAGATAGTCTTTTTCTGAAGCTATCTCATTCAGATTCAAAAGCTACTAGCATCCCAAGATCACTTGCGTGTAGCCAACATGGAGGACCAAGCATGTGATTATTTTACCTCCCAAGGTGAAACAAGAAATTATGGCCTGAAAGATTTAGAGAATTGATAATAGGTAGCGAGAGAATGTGGTCACCCTCAAGTCCTTTAATGACATCGAGCCCAATAGCAATTTTGTTCCCTATTATGATCTCTCACCTCATATTCCCACAAAGCCACTACTTAGCCTTCGTTAAACATATCCAGATATGGGAAGCCACCCACATTTATGGAGCTCCAACACTAATCCAATCCTCTAGAGACTGGTGATTAAGATATTTAGCATTCACCACCTGTTACCATAGTCGAACACCTCTGAATGCACGCCACATTGATTTAACAAGTAGCACCATATTGAACCTTTCAGTATCATGGGTCCCCCAACCACCATCCTACTCACTCTTGGATAGACATTGAAGGAGGACCAAGTGATATTTCTTGGACTTACTAGATCCAACCCAGAGAAAAGAAGCAATTATAGCCTAAATTATTTTTATGACTGCTTGAGGGATTTTAAAAAGGTGCATCCAGTAAATTGAGATGCCCTGTAAAATTGCCTTAATCATAACCAAGCAACCTCCTAATGTAAGCCACTTATTTTCCCAAAGAGTCAATTTACAATAAAAAAATTTAGTGAGCCACTCCCTATCTTGGTAGTTGTAATTGGATGGTTTCAAGTGAAAACAAAAGAAACTAAATCCATTGGTCATGGAGGTCACTTTCACCCCAAAAATATTGCTGATCTCCTCCTCAACTTTTGCATCCAACGTGTTAGTGATGATAATTGATTTTTAATTGCTATTGATGAGACTCAAAGCATGCCCAAGTTTGTAAGGATTTTGTGGAAAGCCTACCATTCTACCATATTTTCTTCCCCAACAATGAGTAGATCATCTATGAACATAAGGTGAGAAATTCTGGCACATCTAGTGACCCTATAACCTGCAATAAAACCACAAACCCTTCAATCTCGAATCCCCCAGCTCAGGCCATCAATGGCAAGAATGAATAATAAGGGTGATAATGCACAACCCTAATGAAGAGCCCTAGAGATCCAAAAGAATTCAATCGGAATCCCATTGAAAAGGATAGCTAAGTTCGCATAGGTCAGACGAGCCATTAGCCAATCAATGTGTCTATGAACAAAGCCAACCTTGTGTAATATCAGCCCGAGTACATTACAGTGAATTTGATTATATGCCTTGTTAAGGTCAATGTGCATAAGGCATGCCTTCAACCTATGAGATTTGATTATATGCATACATTTTTGGGGAGTTGCTGCGGTTTCTTGGATCTGTCTATTTGGTAGGAAACAAAACTGTTCCAGGATTATATGTGGAGCCAAGATATGTTTTATTTTGTTGGCGATTACTTTGGAGATCATCTTGTACACATATTACATAATGATATTTGTCTAAAGCCTGGAAATGTAAGTGAGATATCATTCTTTGGAATGAGTGTAATAAATGTTGTGTTTATCGAACCTGTGATATGACCAAGACGATGTGAGAAATTTTTTTATAGACTAGACATCTGGGCAAGGGATTTTTTCCCTCGCCAAGGCCTGTACCACCCCCTGTATTTCCTCCAACAAAATAGATCTGTCCAAAATATCAACATCCCCTGCACTCACCATTGTTGGAAAAAGACTAGAAAAATCCATCTGATGGTTAATATTCATTCCTTCCAAAGCCCTGAACTAGTTGGTAAAATATCTAACAACCTCGTTCTGAATGTCCTTCTTTGTTAGGACATAGTTCTCCCAATCGCGAATGTGACAAATAGAATTTTTCTTCTACCTTTTAGAGACCATGTTATAAAAATATCATGTGTTCTTGTCCCCATTTGCCACCAAATTCGCCCTGCTCTTGATCCACCATTCTACTTCTTGTATTTTCAAGATTGTCTTCCTTCAAGCAACAAACTCCAAAAGAGTTGTAAGATACCTAGGAAAAATAGAAAAAAAGAAAAGGAAAAATACTTTCCAATCCTTTCTGTTATTACCCAATTATTATTATTATTTTTCTTTCTGTTAAATTTTAAGAAACCACCATACAAAGGATTAACCCTACGATAGAATGAAGTGGCATACAATAAAGCACTCAATAATTAAAGCACTCAATAACCTTATAAAGAGTTAATATGATACGATATAATGTAATGGCATGAGCTTTATTAATTAAGAATACCCATTACGTCAACCCAATCCATGATCGAAAAAGGTAATGGTAGTCGATTACACCATACAAAAAGGCACCAAGTGTGAATAATGTTGTAGCGGATTTTCTAAGGGAATGTGACATCATTTGCAACCGAATGAATTGGTTCTTAACCCTTTCTTTCCTATGACGCTTCCCTATTGTAATCAAGGGATGACCCTCCTGCAAATGATGAAAACCTTCGTAAAGCTCTTAACTGTGGAAACTTGCCCACAAAGATCATGTGGCCTCTTCACCTTACAGATTCTAGGGTGGTTAGAAGGATTTCCTGTGATTAGTACTACACTTGAAAAAATGGACCTGGAGTTGATGAATATAGCCTCACAACCGTCTAATATATGTGCACCCGTCGCGTGATGCTCCATGGTCTTAGACTAGTCTCTTCGCCTTCAAATCCTTGCATGATGGTCCCACAGTATTAGAATTCCACCTGTTGACTCTAGCCACCTTCAAAATGTTTTCTCGTTCCTCAAGATCGTGTGATAGGCTTGACTAGTATCGCTGCTATATACAATTCCATACAATGATGGTAACCAAACACCATAGAAAGGTTAAGTTCTTAGCTTGATGCCCACTTGATCTCCTTCAACAGGATGCACACGCAACCAAATAAACCCTCGGTGGTGAAATAAAATCCCTTTAAATCTATGATGAGCTCGATCATGGACTTAGACAAATAAAAACCATACAATAGCCAAAATATTAGCCACTTCTCAAACCAAATTGACCAATTAGGGTGGTATTTGGTACCATCGAAGATGGGTTGCTAGCTAGGGTGAAACTGACTTCCATCGAAGCTAGCAAGAGGATCTCATCTAAAATCCTTGCTGGTTCAAAAATCATCTGAGCATTCAATTGATATGAAAAGAGAAAATATCCAAATCCATGTCATTCTCTCTTTTCTCCTCCTCCTTTTAAATCTTGATTTCTCGAGAGAAACCATGGGAAATGATCCTTGGTGGATAATTACCTGGAGCCAAAACCATGTGCTCAACGCCCCTTTATTTATTTATTTATTTTTTTGGTTCAACTAGGGTTAATTGGTTGGGGATATTACAGTTCTCCCTGGCCAAAATTTCTTTCCTTCAAGCAATTTCAGTGTTGAATGTTGCAATATCTGCTCCCCGTTCCAAGTAGCGTCTTCGGTGGGCAAATCTTTCCATCGCACCAAATATTTTCAGATGGTCCTACTCCGAAGTCTCCTTTCTCGAACCTCCAAAAATTCTTCTGGAACTAGTTGAAGAAGTCCTTCCTCATCTAATGGGGGTAAATTCAGTGATGATTTGACATTCTCCCCCACCTCCTTCTTCAAACAAGAAAGATGAAACATGTTATGAATTATACTCTCTACTAGAAGCTCCAATGCATATGCTACCTCTCCTACCTTTCAGATAACTTGATAAGGTCTATAGAACCATGGTTTCAACTTTTCTGCTCCTTTCTACTTCAATGTAGACTATCTATATAGTTGTAGTTGGAGGTATAGTACATCTACCACTTCGAAAATTCTTTCTGTCCTCTATCGATATGCATATAACTTCTATCGATTTTGAGTTGTTTATAAGTTATCCTTGAGTGCCTGAAGAATATCCCAACATCCTTGGATCCCACCCTTGGCTAATGGTGCCCTGCTATCTCCAAATGACATGTCTGCATGTTAGAAATTGTAGCAAGAACGGATAAATTTGACTTGTGCCTTAGTCAAATTTAGTAATTTGATTTTCCATATCAACAAGATGAATTAGATTGTAGTTAACTTGTGTGACATGGCCTTGTCTATTAGTTTACTCAGTAAATTCGAGTTATAGGCTAGAAGTAGAGTTGTGCATGTATTGATTACTAAAATTTAGCAATCTAGTTCAGTTATTTTCAATCTGACTTAGTTAATTGAGCTCAAGTAACTAATTGGGTCAGTTGAAGGTCAATTGAGTAGTACAATTGTTGTTAACTTGGTGATCTCTCAGTTAAACTACTCAATCAGCTAAAAATAGCTTAGACATGCATGGAATTCGAATTTCCTAGCTAGAGTGGAGGAAAAGGAACATTGTAATTATCAATTGGATACTAGTTAAGTGTATAGGCTTGGCGGTTAAGCAGGTGAATCATTCCTTTGGAATTTTTCAGGAAAATAGGATAAAGGTCCTATCTTTTAGGAGTTAATTTCATCTATGATGCACAATGAAATAGGAGCAATTTGGGGCCTTGAACTGTCTAAGTGTTGGTCAGAGTGGGAAAATCAACAGGAGAATATGTTTACGAAGTAGGGTGTGTTTCCGGATTGAAGAAAGACATTGTAATAGTTTCTCATTCTCATATGATTAATGAGAAGCAGTGGAAGGGGTTTTCCCCAGTTGGATTCCCCTTTAAATCATTATGTTCTTTTGGTTTTGTAACTGTTGCATGTCATTTCATGTGTTTCTAAATTGTTATTTCCATTCCACAGAATAGTAAATAAAATTTGTAATCTCTTGCTTTCAATTCAAATACATCAGTAGTAGTAAAAATCTATTATAATTTCTACATGGTATCAAAGTAGAAATCACACTAGAAACGAGCCCATAGATCTTCTCCTTCAAAAATTTCGATTTGCATATTTAATGAAGTCTTCCATGTGAGAAAATGTCTTTCAACGAATTGATATTGGAGTATTCCCTTGAGGGAACCTCAAATTTCATAGCTTGGAAGGACGAGATGGAAGTAATGCTTGATGATAATGGTGTGTTGGAGTACACCAAAACTAACATTCCAAAGCCAACAATATTAGATGCATAGTTGTTATCCCTTTGGAAGAAGGATACTACAAAATCTAGAACGATCATCCTAGAGGGTGTGACAGACTGCATCGTCTCGAATTTACATGGCAAGGAGACTCCCTTTGCCATGTGGAAGATCCTCATTGAGCTATTCGAAAGTGGTAGTGATTCCAGGAAATTGGAATTGAGGGACAAACTCAGAAACATCTGCATGTAGAAATGTGAAACCATTCGACATTACCTCTCCATGTTCACTCAGTGTCGAGATGAGATTGGAGGAGTTAGAGAAAATATTCCCTCTTTATAACTAGTGAGCCTAGCTCTCCTAGGCCTTGGAAAATCCTAGCATAACTACTAGGACTCTGTAAATTGAAGGGGGAATTACCAAATTGGGAGAGACTTTGGTCTGATTTGGTGCAAGAAGAAATTTAGAGGAACACTAGAGATGGAGTAACAACCAAATCTGAGGAGGAAGAGAATTTTTCCTTGGTTGGGAAGGGTAAGAAAGGAAAGGGAAAGAAGGCCCAAAGAAAGTCAGAGTCCAACCAAAACAATGGCAAGAAGAAGGACCTAAGCAAGATAAAATGTTTTCACTACCACAAATTCAGGCATTATGCAACAAATTATCTGCAAAAGAAGTATAACAAGAAGCCTTCAAGAGGAGTAGGAGGTGAAGCACTTACCTCGCAATTCAAATTAGACTTCAACCTGATTTCATGCATGGGCAAAAATCTAATTAGGAGTGTGTGGTATCTATATTAAGGTTCCTTGTTCGATATGATAGGATGCAAAGAATTCTTCAGTAGCCTAGAGGCAAAGGATCTCTAGATGCACATAGAACTTGGGGATGATGGGGGGTACAATACGAAAGGAGTTGGCAGCGTAACCCTTAAGAGGGATTATGAATCCCATCTTCATCCAAAAGATGTTATGTATGTACCTGGGCTGAGGAAGAACATGATATCTGTAGTAGCATTGGAGGATCACCGCAATGATTTTGTTTTCATTAAGGGGAAAGCCTTTCCGAGACATCTACCTACTGGGCAGGTGAAATGTCCATAATCCAAGGGATCCAAAGTCCCTAAAAATGTTGTTCCTGCCCCTAAAGGAACAAGGTCAACCAATGACAGCTTCTCCCAGAAGTTCTCCACCAAAAACCACTCAGAATCAGTCAATTCAGGATCAATTCAGATGCTCTACTAGCTGCCTGCATTGCAATGCACCCCAGTACACTAGCTAGGTGCATTGCAACACACCTAAATGCACTACCAGGGTGCGCTGAGCGAGAAATGCCAAATGGCAGTGTCATTCCGCGAGGTGTACAGACACTGGAAGCTTCCAAAATCTTCTCCAATGACACTTGCCTCAATGAATTCGACCAGTGATGAGTAAGAGGCTGTCAGCCTCCAAGTGGAAGCAAGAACTGACATAGAGAAGCCACAAGTCAAAGCATAAGCTGACTCATCCTCTCTGCTTACATCTATATATGGATCCCTCATCCCAGAGATCTAGAGGCTGGAATTTTGTACTTTGCAGAGAATTGCTGTTGGTTTGAGATTGAGATTAGTACATTGGGTGATTTATGCTTTGTTGGAGGAGAGGAAGGGATTCCTTTGCTGGGAGGTGGATGCTGGATCGGGACTCACTTGGTTGTATCTCCTCCTGGACTTTCTTATCATATCAATAAAATTATTTGAGTTTCTCCTACATGCTGTGTATCAATGATGTTTTGTTAAATTTGCATGTTTAGCTTAATCTGATCCTAAGCTTTTTATGAATGTATATCTATATCTTCGTGTAGTTTCTCTCTCTTGTGATCTTGCAGGAATTCGGTGAAGCTGGGCCGGTAAGGGAGCAGGGAGCTGGGAGCTATTGAAGAGAGGAGTGATTGGATTAACAAACTTGCGAAAGACACAGGTTAGTTACATCTTTTCTCCTCATTTACATTTCATAAAGAAGAATACTCAAGTAGTTTTCCTTGTTTGTTGCTAAGGCACTATCACACCTTAGAGTGGGATAGGGGCGTTCTGAATAGATACTTTTCCCAACAACAAATTGGCGACTCCACTGGGGAACGTATCTAGTTAGTTTATTTGTGTTTCTATTGTTGTTCATCTCATAAACTCAGGAGTGCCGAGTCGAACTGCATTTTCCATTTACAAATGCAAAGTAGAGATCTGCTACTCTAGTCCATTTACTGGGCCTATTTATGATCTGAACAGCTGATCCACAAATGCTCTAACAGCCCTTTGTGATAGCTCTTAATCCTCCTTTAAATCATCCCTCTAATTGTACCTTATTGATAGCTTTTATCCGGCCAAGAACCGTAGATTAAACTGCAAACCGTGACCCAGAACCCAGAGACAATTCTCGTTTCTGCTTCAGCACAGGCTCTGTGAAGAGGTTCTTCATTTCAACGCAGGTCCCGAGAGGGCTACCTGCGCTGCAATTCAGTTTCTCTTTGCAAGGGGTGCGCTGATCAGCCTTTGCCTTGTGCAGCTGTGGTTCTCTGCTTTTTTTGCTCAGTTTTCTCTCTGATTTTTGCAGCCTGTTATCAGTGTGTGTACCTATCTGAAAACCCCTTTTCTTTGCCTTAATTCTGCCTCAGTTGTATAAAAGAAACTGTATTTGTTTTTGTGTATTTGTTACATCATTTGCAGTTTCCCATTACAAAAGTAAACTAGTCATACTGTGGCCCTTAGATCTAGACCTGTCGTAAGTGTTGTTTTGATCTTAGGAGTGAGTTTGTTTGCTGTTCACAGTTGATTACACTTTTACTTTTGTCTTTTGGTTTGAATTTATGAATTTCTAGTGTCGAAACAAGTATTTGCTTCAAAATCATAAAGTGTCGTAATCGTCTTTTTGATTTCGAAAGAAGCTTGTTTGTGTTTTTCACTTGAAATCGAATTCAAATTTGTACAACAGCTTTCTTTTTAGGCATCAATATTAAGAAAGTGAAAACAAATACATGCATATGTGCATTTGCATCTTGACAGTTTGTATGGATTGATTTAGGAAAAGTTCATTTACAGTGTTCTCTATGCTCTTTGAGAAAAGATTGTGTCTTTCTTTTCCCCTTGTAGCTAGGATTTTCATTGTTGAAAAGAGATAAAAGCTTGCTTATCATCTTTAGACTACATTTAGGAGTTGTATCTACATCTCATGGTGATCCAAAAAGGAAAACTTCTAAGAAAGATCAACCTAAAATAAATTGAATGAACTTAACAACGCATTGGAACTTAACGCTCAACATAGAGGTCTAGGCTAGAGACGTGTTCCGGCATCGTAAAACCTGGTAACTATTGCCTCACTGATGGTTGGGTGATTCCTCCTGAGAGACAACAACTGCCAGTATGGATTGTGCTCCCACGTACCGTCGAGTATATATTGGGAGACCCCTATAGGCATAAAACCTTTATCCATAGGAAGCCGTGTCGGCCGCCCTACTGATCGCAATGCACTGAACACAGCATTCGGGAAGATTGACCCCCCGTACCTTAAAAAGTATTCTGCGGTTTTGCGATTGGTTTGGCACACCCTCTACCTAGAACTCCAGAGCAGTCCCTTTCGTTCCTTTTTAGACTCCTTAACGGAAAAGGTCCATCTGAGCACTTGTCACTTCAGGCTCATTAAAAATTGAAGGAGACTAGAGTCATCTTTTGCTTTTTCTCGACTCTTTAAAATTGAAAAAGCAAGTTGTGTCCAAGCGTCGTTAAAATTTATTTTAAATGGAATATTCATCCCCTTTTTCCCGCGTTGATCTTTAGGTTGAGAAAATGGAGCCTACCAACCAAGGAATTCCCCTTGGTGGAAATCCTAGTCCCTTCTCCTCTTGGGGAGATGTTGGTGCGCCCCATATGGCCACATTGTCGCTTCCAGGACTGACAATTGGTTTGCCGGTCTGGCTCTTCTCAACCAATGTCGTTCAGAACACCACTATTCCTGAACAGTCGAATCAGCAGTTAGACCAGTCCAGAGTTACCCACCAACCTTCTACCTCCTCTAATTCTTCCTCTCCTCCTTCCTCTTCGCTTGATGGGGCTGGAAAAGCCAAAAACCAAGTTCCTAAGGAGACGAAGGAAAAGAAGAAGAAAGAAAAGAAGAAGAAGGAGCCAAAAGCGACTGGGGGCAAACGAGTGTCGTCTAACGAAAATCCACACACTGCACTGACCAGGCCTAAATCGCTATGTGTCATTTGCAAGGGAGACCACTTTCACAGAGATTGTCCCTGCATCCCTCGGATACTAAGGGACTGGTCTCCCCGTTTGCACAATCCAGTGGCGTCAACCTCTGATAGCCATGTTGAAAACACACCGTCAACTAGCGAAAGTGAAGTCCCAGGACAAAAAGGGAGAGCTAGATCTCCTTGTAAACTGTGCGAAGGCAATCACGCCATCCACCGTTGTCCCTTCTTAGATGAAGCGAAAAGAGTTCTGGATGATCGTCTGGTTTCACTGTTACGACTTCCTCTTGGATATAAAAAACTCTTGCCGAGTCCTTCGTTAGTTGAAAATCCAGCTGGCCCGCTCAAGTGGTCAGTTGAAGCGCCGGTCATTGAAGATGAACCAGCTGAATCCATACCCGACGAAAGTCAAAAGGTCGAGGCGGCAGTTGACCCGGTCTTGCCTTCAGAGGTTTTATCTTCGAATGATACAGTCACTGAAGAGGATAAGGATGACACCATCCAAATTCTCTTCATCAACACAGACTCCGACGAACACGGGGGCAACCTACCCATTCCTTTATCGCAGGAAGGAAGTTCGTCAGAGCCATACCCGGCCGTCTACTCGGTCCCACCTCCAAGCAACCTAGTTGTCTCCTTCGACTAGAATCAACTAGGCAGACCCCGTTTGCCAGAAAGCATACCATTCCGAATTATCGTTCAAATATACAGAATGGTCATGGCTGGCACCATCATTGATGAGGGGGCATCTGTGAGTATCCTTTCCTCTATTGCTTGGAAAGCGCTTGGTTCACCATCGCTTTTGCCTGAGATGGGAAATCTGACAGGCTTTGATAAAGGAACCAGTCGACCTTTAGGGATCCTCCCCAATGTGCCCATAACATTGAAAGGGAAGACCGTTCAAATGAACGTGATGGTCGTTCAAGGACCCTTGGATTATAACCTACTCCTTGGACGAGACTATATTTATTGCATGGGAGCCATTGTCTCCTCACTCTTTAGAGTAATGTGTTTTCCGCACGAAGGAAGAGTGGTCAAGCTCGTGGACCAGCTTTCATTTCCCAGATCACGCATCGCAAATAGTCGTATACAGTCCCTAAATGGTCTCTTCACGCAAGAAATGTCTCAACCTATGGTTCGTCCTCCCGATGAGCGCGAGTAATTTGGAGGGATATGACTGGAACCCAGGGGGCATGCGTCCTGGTCTGCTTCGGCAGGAAAACTTTGGGTATAGGGTAGGTTTCCGCGGGAGAATATGACTAGTCTGTACCCCGTCCGTGATTGAGATAGGGGTTATTCTAGAATAATATTCTCTTGTCAAAGTTATGTGAGTTGGCGGACATCGTCGCTCACCTTTGTTTATCTCGGTAGACATCGCCGAAGAAGTGTTTTGTTTGCTATGTGAATAGGACAATCTTTGGGTAACCTGAAATAGGTAGGCCTCTCTCGGTAAAACAAATGTTTTGGCGGAAGAGAAGTAGGGGTAACCTTGAAATCGTACTTTATACCTGGGGGCATGCAAACCTTTTGGAGTGCAAGCAAGGGGCGGCTATTTAGTTTTTAAATTTTTAGGTCCTCCCTTTAAACCTGTAGGTCTAACCCTTTAAACTCGTAGGATTAGTCGTTTCCGAACTTGCATAACGAAAGGATCCGGAGCAAAGCTTTATAAGGCGCAAGCTCCATAAAAAATGGAATCTTAAATGAGACATTCTTATCATATGACTGGAATCGAGCAGTTTTAGCACATAGTTCATGCTCGTTAAAAAATAAACATATGATCGAGCTAGTGTTTCAACCCGCGTTTAAGCTCGTTAAAAAATGAACTATCCTCCGGTAAATAACCACCGTGAATGTAATATTATCAGCCATTAAAGCCTTGGTCGTGTTTGCACCGTCACCTCCACTTTTCCATTGGCCGATCATTCACCTCCATTTGATTGTTTACCCATTTTGAGGAACAACTGCGAAGAGTGATTTCACTAGCCATCCTTGTGACACTGCCGTGATTGGAAAATTCCAACCTTTACCTGGAATTAGCTGCTACCCATTTTTATCACTCGTTCCTCAAAAGACGAGTCTTCTTTAAGCTCTTTTCATCTGACTCGTAAAATATGAAAAGATTGTCGAGTTTTGGCCTTCCAGCTCGTTAAAGCGACCGGAAGAGCTATCCCTCCTCTAGATTTTAATCTTTTTGGACCTGAGGGATTATTGCACAAAAAGATCAAGCACTTGTTTTGTTCGGCTCGTTAAAACTATCGAAAATTCATCCCTTCTGTATTGTTTTATACTTTTTCGGACTTAAGGGATTAGATGACGAAAAAGGACTTCCGGAGTTAACTTTACGTACCTTTTCAGACTCTCTAAAAATGAAAAGGACCGAGTTATCTTTGTCGTTAGACTCGTTAAAAAGATTAATAGCGACAAATTTGTCTTTAGACGAGAACGAGTTTCACTATCGCTAGGCTCGTTAAAACATAGCGATGGGTTTGCCCAAAGGGAAAATTATAGAACAAGCATATGTTATCCTCCTCAAGCTTGACAAAAATAAAGCGGTATTGGTCAGCAATGACTGGGGAAAAATTGGGAAGAAACTCAAAGAACTTTTATTGGTAGCAAGTCGCTCTTGAACATGACACTTCCGCTCCGTGCCTGAGTCGGGTTGGGTTGTTTCATTCATCGGTCACATCACCATGGTCTCACCATACCATCCATCTTCGGGGTAAATGCTACCAATCCATCATATAAGTGTCGCCGATATGTTCAAGAGAAGTCATCCAGAGAAGTCAACCGTGTCCCATCCACTACCATACATTATACTTCATTCTTTCATGACCGCCACCTTGAACCATATATCATCAGATCGTTTTCACCTCCATCAACATCATTTGCTCCGTTCCATGTCACTGATGTGGGATACATTAAGGCCCTCCTTTGACAGATCACTTCTTGTCGACATCAGCTCATTATCCAAGAAGTTGATCTAGGAACACCCCTTCTGTACTTTGAAGCTTGCATGCCTCAATGGCAAGTTTCTCACTTCCGGCGACAGGTATAGATCAATGACCTTCGACCGAAAGATTTTGCGTGGTGTTCGACGCCAATCCTTTATTCACACCACGCGAATTGTACTGCAGTACCTTGAGGGTCATTATCATTATCGGTGATTCCTCTCGCGCTTGTTAACAGTTTACATCATTGACTGGTAATCAAGCGATGTCTTTCCATGTTCGACTTCAAAACATTTCTCACATGGATCGACTTGTACTTCGAGTGAAGATCGGACGAGATTGAAGACCCTGGATCTAATTTCATCCATCCGGGCTGCGATATATATTCAGGAAAAATAAAGACATTGACATGTACAGCATTGTAGCACAGATAATCATCCTACCAAAAGGATGATGATTCCATCAAAATCATCAGTCTACCATCAGACGATTGTCTGTCCTATGTACATAAAAATGAATTTATAAAGCTGAGCATGGGAATGCCCGCCTCAGCTAGATCATGAAAACAGTATGAAAAATAATGTATTGTATTGTATCTTATTATAGGTCTCCTCCCAGCATTGAAAGAACTTCAGATCCTCCTAATAAAGCATTTCACCCGGTAAACAGCCTCATACATTAGGGGGAAACTGTTATAGACATTTTTGTGCCTTACAGCTTTGAGCATGAAATGTCCATAATCCAAGGGATCCAAAGTCCCTAAAAATGTTGTTCCTGCCCCTAAAGGAACAAGGTCAACCAATGACAGCTTCTCCCAGAAGTTCTCCACTAAAAACCACTCAGAATCAGTCAATTCAGGATCAATTCAGATGCTCTACTAGCTGCCTGCGTTGCAATGCACCCTAGTACACTAGCTAGGTGCGTTGCAACGCACCTAAATGCACTACCAGGGTGCGCTGAGCGAGAAATGCCAAATGGCAGTGTCATTCCGCGAGGTGTACAGACACTTGAAGCTTCCAGAATCTTCTCCAATGACACTTGCCTCAATGAATTCGACCAGTGATGAGTAAGAGGATGTCAGCCTCCAAGTGGAAGCAAGAACTGACAGAGAGAAGCCACAAGTCAAAGCATAAGCTGACTCATCCTCTCTGCTTACATCTATATATGGATCCCTCATCCCAGAGATCCAGAGGCTAGAATTTTGTACTTTGCAGAGAATTGCTGTTGGTTTGAGATTGAGATTAGTACATTGGGTGATTTATGCTTTGTTGGAGGAGAGGAAGGGATTCCTTTGCTGGGAGGTGGATGCTGGATCGGGACTCACTTGGTTGTATCTCCTCCTAGACTTTCTTATCATATCAATAAAATTATTTGAGTTTCTCCTACATGCTGTGTATCAATGATGTTTTGTTATATTTGCATGTTTAACTTAATCTGATCCTGAGCTTTTTATGAATGTATATCTATATCTTCGTGTAGTTTCTCTCTCTTGTGATCTTGCAGGAATTCGGTGAAGCTGGGCCGGTAAGGGAGCAGGGAGCTGGGAGCTATTGAAGAGAGGAGTGATTAGATTAACAAACTAGCGAAAGACACAGATTAGTTACATCTTTTCTCCTCATTTACATTTCATAAAGAAGAATACTCAAGTAGTTTTCCTTGTTTGTTGCTAAGTCACTATCACGCCTTAGAGTGGGATAGGGGCGTTCTGAATAGATACTTTTCCCAACAACAACTGATAACACCCCATTACCCACAAGAAAATGGGGTGGTTGAGAAGAAGAAAATAAGCATAGTGGGAGCAACAACAACCATGTTGCAAGATCAGAGGTTGTCATTACATATATGGGAAGAAGCATGAAACATTGCAATTTATTTGCAGAATAGGAATCATCCTAGAATACTTGGCATGATCACACCCAAAGAAGCTTTCTCTAGGAGGGAGCTAGATGTATCTCATCTCAAATTTTTTGGAGCTATTGTGTATTGCCATGTCTCTAAGTATAGCAGGAAGAAAATTGAACCTATAACTAATATGGGAGTGTTTTTAGGATACACAGAGACACCTCATAACTATAGGGTGTATCTTCCCACACTAAGGGTGACATTAGTGAGGAGAGATGTCAACTTTGATGAGGAGAAGGCTATGAGATGCTCTTTAGAGCGAGAGATGAGCATCCCACCAAAGGAGGAGCTTCTAGCTCCAAAGGAGCATCCCCAGATAGAGCTTTGGGATGGTGTGGAGCAGCGGCATGGAGAGGAGCAGATAGGAGGCCAAGTGATATGAAACTGGAGGAGAACTTCTCCTCCCAAAAATTGATCGTCCTTTGACACTTTGCAAGTAAAAAAAAATGGGTCTTTAAAAGTTAACAAGTTTCATAATCTATTCAAGGTGATGAGTTAGTTTTTACATGAACTTTTAAAAAGTAACACATTAATGTGCAAGTCAAAATGGAAAACATGAAGAGAGGAAAACAAAATTTGATGACAGATTTCAACCCTCCTAGGCTACATCTCCGGCCCTTCTCCAACAACTAGACCGCTTTATTTATTTTAGTGGCAAATGAGTACATACAAGTTGTTGACAGTTGAGTGGCTTATTTCCCCTACAAGGAAATATTTTCCTACAAAGAATTCTCACTCCAAAAATATGACTCCCTATAGTAAGTCTTAAAAAGGTTAACATAAAATGACTCACACATTAGGTCCTTGTATTCCACTTGAAAACCAAGCACAAAAATGTACAAAAACTCCACATTGAAGTACTGAAAAGAGCTTCTCTCATGAACACATATTGAGAAAAGACTAAAAAGAGTTTCACTATAGAAGTAAAAAGTGTTGTAGATGAAATAAGAAGGCTGGAGGTTCTCTCCATGCTCAAAATGCCTTCAAACTGCTTCCAAAACTCGGATTGCATTTGGCACTAAAAGGCTCATTCCAACAAAAATCCATCATAAAGTGCTCAAATTATAAAATTAAGGTTGCCATTGAATCTAGGACGCTCAAAAACCCCCATCTAGGCTCTTCTTGAGCTCAAAAAGGTTTAAAATTGAGCAAGTTATGCTTCTCCAAGCCAAGCTCTACTATTTGTCTTGGAATTTGGCAAAAACTGCTAATTGTGAGACATTTTTTCCCTTTTCACAGTTCGGGATGTGATAATTTCGCCTGCAAAAGGTGCAATTTGTCACCTCATTAATTTTCCCAGTAATGCCTATGCACAAAAATTGGGTCACGTGGAGCGCCCATAGGGCCAGGAGTTGGGGCCAACGTTCTGCCCCCTTCGGTGCTAGCTTCTTTAATGTTGGGTTGTGGTCATGTGGAAAAAACATGTCTGAGAGCTAGGGCCAACTGCCCACACCCTTTGGGCTAGCTCCCTTCACTTCTACCTTTGGTTACACTCTTAAACATATGACTAGGGTTGGGCTTAGCTTTTTCCATCGCCGAACTTGGCTACACATCAATTCATATGGTGCCCATAGTCCGAGGGGCTGGGGCTAAATCCCCACCCTGCTCCGATAACACCCTTCTATCTGGCTGGCTGTCGCGTGTGTTGAGTCATGACCAGGGGATGGGGGTGGTCCCCGTCCCCTTTACTACTGCTCCTCCACTAGGGTCTAATGTGATGTGCAATGATCAAGGTCTAAGGATAATTCTTGAACCCTCTCCCCAAATGCAAAAACCATGTCATATTAAATATAACCTGGTGCCTTGGTATGTTAAGAGACAAATAAATGGTGCGATGGTGGAGGCTGGAGTTTGTACACGACAAGTCCTGTAGTCGAACCCTACTGAGGCCTTCGAGCTCATACACAAAACATTTGATGAATAATAAAGTACCACGTGGTAGCCTCTGGCTGGGCCACGTGGTGACCTTTTATTGGACCACCAAAAACTATACGAACCAATCAAACAGTGTTAGTTCACCCTGTACATAGCGACACATGGAAGGATTTGATTGGCGCTCTATATGCCTAGTTGGCATGTTGGCATCAACATGATGTCAACATTACGAACTACCCAGTCAACCCATCTGCATTTTTTTTTTTTATGTTGGTCAAAAACTTCACAATGTCATAACTTCATCATATGATGTCGGCCTGAGGTGATTCAAGTGTGATTGGAATCAAGACGACGAACACTACGACTTGATGCTAGTTTTAGGAGATTTTGAGCAATTTCATTTTTGAGCCTAATTTTTATCTTCAGATCATACCTCCCCACAAGGAACTTTTGGACCCGAAAATATTTTCTTCTCCTAGAAAATAAATGATGGAGAAGCTCATAAACTTTCCTGATATCAATCCTTTTTGTTCTATTTCAATTGGTTCCTTCAAGCTCCAATCAAGGTACTCCATCTTGCCTTTGTGTGAAGTCCTTATCTTCCTATCAAGAATTGAGCCACATTTCTTCTGAACATGAAGAAACAGAAACTTTGATGGATGTAATCTGAACATTCTCTCCAAAACCATGTTTCTTTGGCTCGAACAAACTTCACCTTGAAGTCCCTCTTTGTTGAAGACAAACTCGATTTTCCATCTTGGAAATTAGAAGCAACTCAATGCTTTCCATGCATTGATTCATAGTTTGCATTACTATCCTAAAACTACACTTGCACTCTTAGGTACACTTGCTAGATTTGTTGAATGACATGCTTGGATTTTTCCACGTAATTATGGTCATCTTCTACATGATATTTAACAAATATTAAATTCATAAACAAGCTTCATTTTGAAACACTTGTATCAGTGAGTTCCTGACACAACTGTAGACATACTAGATGAAATACAAGTGCTCATCCCAAAAATTCCTCAAAAAATTGGACTCATCATCAAGACAATACAACATAACATGTCAAATAAAACACTCTTGTTACAAATAAGTGATTTTACATGACTTCACTTTACAAAATACCCAAACGGGAATATAGAACAAGTATTTACAATTTTACAAAGAAAGCAAACTGTACAAAATAATCTACCCATCCTTTGCCTATCCCAAGCTTATGGGTTCTCTTTCTGTAATTACTCTACTTTGAAGGCTGATTCAAGAACTACATTAGTTTCCTCTTTGCCACCTATCACTTTCCTTGCAATGGATTGCATGACCTCCTTTTCCTTCAGGGGACAAAGTTCTAGATGAAGTTTCAAACACCTTTCAATACGATGCCCATTCATGTTACAATGGGTACAAAAATTATTTTGCTTGCCCATCGACAAGGAAGTCTTCAAACTTGAGAGATGTTTCTCATGGTTATTCAAAGGATTTGGTCCATTTTCTTTACCATCGGTTTGTGTTTCTCACAATTGGCCACACAATGGTTAGTTGTATCACAAAATGTGCAAGGAAACATTTCCCATAAATAATAAACATCACCAACATTTTAAAAATCCCCATGACACTTATACATGTCCTTTGGGCTATGACATTGACGATGAGGACGGGTTTTTGCATGTCCTTTGAAACATTTATATCTCTTCAGAGACAAATTTCCAATATCACTACCATATTTTTGTGACATATCATCACTTTATGATTTCTTTGCCTCAACAAATTTATATCACTCTCAAAATTCTCCATGACCATAACCCAATCCTTCATATCGTTCTCACTCCTTCACCTTAATAGGATTATTGACAACGTTGGCCATTGATACTGATGCCTCTTCCTTCATAACCCATGTGAGTCAAAAGCTTCATACTAATACCTTTAGTATGTTTTTCAAAGGCTGCAAAAGATGTGTTATCAACATAAACTAAAGGAGTAGAACTAGAGATGCTAATTACCTCCTTTTATTTGCCACCCATATTTTGTGTTTCAGATGCTGATGATGAAGTTAAAAATGACTCAAGCCACCCACTTTTATCAATGGGCACATAAGGATAATATTTTATATGCTGACAAAAATCACAAGCATCATTCTCAACATAGTGTCCATATCCTGTGTTTGGACCATGCCCACAAATTCGCTTCATATTGGAGTAATTATTTGCTACTTATGGAATGAAACTCTCACCAATATTTTCCTCGAGAACATGTTGCAACTGAAGGCACATTTTCCTCTTCTAATCCCCAAAAAATTCAAGCAATCTTCTTAGCTCAACATTCTCCATTGGAAGAGACAAACTAATCTCCTCTAACTCTTGGAGTCTTTCATTCTTTAGCTTCTTTCCCATACATGCAACTTGGTAAGAACCATCTCTGATACCCCATGATCTCAATCTGGAGGAGAACTTCTTCTCACAAAAACTAATCGTCCTTTGATGCTTTTCAAGTAAACAAAATGTGTATTTAAAAGGTAACAAGTTTCATAATCTCTTCAAGGTGGTGAGTTAGTTTTCACATGAACTTTTAAAAAGTAACACATTCACATGAAAATCAAAATGGAAAACATGAAGAGAGGAAAACAAAATTTGATGATGGAGTTCAACCCTCCTAGGCTATGTCTCTAGGCTTGCTCGAATAGCTAGACTGCTCTATTGATTTTAGTGGCAAATGAGTACATACAAGTTGTTGACAGTTGAGTGGCTTATTTCCCCTATAAGGAAACATTCTCCAACAAAGAATTCTCACTCCAAAAATATGACTCCCTATAGCAAGTCATGAAAAGGTCAACATAAAAGGGACTCACACATCAGGTCCTTTTACTCCACCTGAAAACAAGCATAAAAATGTACAACAACTCCAAATTGAAGTACTGAAAAGAGATACTTTCATGAACAAATATTAAGAAAACACTAAAAGGAGTTGCACTACAGAAGTAACAACTATTGCAGATGAAATAAGAAGGCTAGAAAATCCCTACAAGGTTGTCTCCATGCTCAAAATGCCTTCAAACTTCTTCTAAAACTCTAATTATCTCTAGGCCTAAAAGAATCAATACTGCTAAAAGTCCACCATAAAGTGCTCAAATCATAAAACTAAGGCTGCCATTGAATCCAAGACGCTCAAAAACCCCCATATAGGCTCTTCTTGAGCTAAAAAAGGTTCAAAATTGAGTGTGTTATGCTTCTCCAAGCCAAGCTTGGCTATATGTACCGTAATTTGGCCGAACCTGCTAAGAGTGTGATCTAATAATGAGATCTTAAATCAATATTAAGGTATTACAGACTCATGTGTTGGAATTATGACATAGATTTGGCACTATGACATAGGTGTTGTCCTTGGTGGCAACTCAATCAGATGACAGATCACAGTTCGGACTCACAGATTGAAGAAAGAGAGGTATACGCAGGTTCCCCATTGACCAAGCCACGTGTACACGCGGGTTAGCAGACCAAAGGGAGTGTATAGCGTACACATGCACTTTCACAGAAGTAAAGGTGTGTACATGTTGGAAAAGTAAGTTTTGGTACAAGGTATTTGGTCCATGGTATTTTGATCCATGGTATTGGTCCAAGGTATCTGCTCCGAAGTATTGACCCCATGCATTTGGTCCAAGGTATTGGTCCTAAGTGGTTTTGGTCCATGGTATTGAGTAAGGCCTAAGATTATAAAAGGAGGAGAAGATCATTAGGCAAAGGTACTCAAGTATTGAATATCTAATGAAGAGCAAGATCTAGAATATAGGTTATTGGGTTATGGTGCATAGCTGGATCTGAATCAAGGATGAACCTTAGCACTTGATGAAGGATAAGATCTAATGATGGGTCAAGATCTTAAGGCTTGAAGTGAAGTATCTTTGTGTGGTTTTGATCTTTTATCTGAATAACTGGCGCATGTTGTAGTATGTAAATATGATGATCTGGGTATAACTGAAGTTTGGAATTGTTGTAAAGATTAAATCATCATTTACAAATTTGTACGCAAGTTCACTTTAGAAAAGGCGCGTATACACACTGGTTCTGCATATCAAAACAATGTATACATATTAAATTTGATTTGCAGATCTGTACGTAGGTTCGCCTTGAGAAAAGTGCGTATGCACGTAGGTTTGACACATTGAAGTAGTGTATACCTCATAAAATATGCTTTAGCTACTTCTGTTTGCTGTTGCAGTGTTCTGGGTTTTGGTTACTGTATTTTGGTTACAACATTCTAAAAAGTGATTGATTGATTCAGTTGTGGTTGGTGCAAAGGAGATTGGTTGATGCAGATATATTTGATGTTTGAATGATGTTATTGATGGATCCAGTCTGAAAATTTATGAAATGTGGTCCCTGGAAGAAAAGAGAAGGTTGTAGCCTTCTGTAGGTCGGCACCTATGTACTAGTAAACATATCAGCTAGTACAAGAGCTAGGGGATTGTAGCTCCCTTCCAGGAGAAGCTGGAGAACGAGAGAAGGTTGTAGCCTTCTATAGGTAGAAGCCTGCGTACTGGTATAAGACTGCACCAGTACAAAAATTGTAAAAATAAGTTTCTTATTAAAAAGAAGATAGAGATGATTGCAGCAGGTGGTTTTCACCCACATTAGGTTTCCACCTTATATCTTGTGTTCATGTGTGTGATTGTTTGTTCTATTTTTACTACACCTGGTTACTATTTATATGGTTCTGATGCGCTAATTAAAGATCAACATATGATGAATTAGATGAATCATAAGTTTGTAGGATATATGCTTGTTGCCTTAAATACAGTTGCGTATACACGCAAGTTCCATTAACTGAGGTAGCGTATATGAATCTAATTATGGAAATGAAATATTATTGACTTGATAATACTGATTCACCCCCCCTCTTAGTATTATTTCCAACAATTGGTATCAAAGCAAGTCCTTCAGAAGAAGCTTGATCGCTTGAAGGAAGATCTATCATCATGAGTAACTACGAAAGAGAGGGATCCATTAGACCACCAATGTTTGATGGGAGCAACTTAGTTTATTGGAAGGTAAGAACCACATCCTATCTTCAATCTCTTTAAATAGATGTCTGGGAAATCGTGGAAGGAGGATATACATTTCCATCAGCAATTCCTATAGATACGACAAGTAAAAAGCAATATGAAACCAATGCCAAGGCTGTCAATACATTATTGGGGAGTTTGTCACAATTAGAATTTGTCAAAGTTATGCAACTCAAAACCACCAGAAATATGGGAAAAGATCATTCTAAGCTATGAAGGAGACAATTAGGTAAAACGTGCAAAACTGCAAACTCTCAGAATTCAATATGAAACTCTAAAAAATGCATAATGGTGAAAGTATGTCTAGTTACTTCTTACGTATAGATGAGATTGTTAATTGCATGAAGAACTTGGGTGAAGAGATAAAAGAAGTTACTTTAGTTGAAAAGGTTTTAAGATCCTTGTCTACTAAGTTTGAATCAAAAGTATCTGCCATATAAGAAAAACATGATCTTCAGACTATTACTATGACACAGCTGCACATAATCTTAACTGCTTTCGAAATGAGAAGAGGAGGTCCATCAGATATGAGAGAAGTCACATTCAAAGGTTCAGGAAGAGAAGAAATCAATGAATTAGGACATATTTCAGAAGGAGAGGAAGAAGCAAACTTTGTCAAGAACCTTCAACGGGGTTTCAGAAGATTCAGAGGTAAACTACCTTTCAAATGTTTTGCTTGTGGAAGAGTCGGTCATTATGCTGCCAAATGTCCTCATAAAGATAAGCTTGATAAAGGTAAGGAATCAGCAAAATGGAATAGAAAACAAAGTGTAAGTAAGAAGAGCTACTATACGCATGAAGATAGCAATGGTTTTTCAAATACTGATGAAGATGAAAATAGTAATGACTATAGACTTCTGATGGCTTTTGGAGATGATGATTTCTTGGATGCTTTAGATGAAGATGACATTTATGAAGAAATATCTAAACTCAAAATCTATTTAGAAGAAAAGAATATGATTATAGATACTCTGACATTCCAACTTGCTGAAAGAGAAAAACACAATGAAAAACTAGAATGTGAAATTTTGGGTCTAAGAAAGGATATTGAGAAAACAAAAGCTCTCAATCTCAGATTTGCTAAAGGATCAGAAATCTTAAATGAAATTATCAAAGTGCAGCGTTATCCTCAGATAAAGACAGGTCTTGGATATACTGAAGAAGAATCCCAAGCACAGAAGACGTCAACCTCCACTAAAAGATATCTTGATGCAGCAAAGAGCAGTGAACAATTTTACAATCGACAGCAAAGGCATAAAGAAGATCACCAGGTAAATTACGCTCAATTCACTTCAAGGATGAACAGAAGCTAAAGCCAACCTCAGGTAAATCATACTCAATTTGTTTCAAGAATGAATATCAATAGCAACTACAATCACCAGGTCAGTAGATTCAATAATCACAGGAACTTCTTTAATGGCCAATGTTTTTCATGTCATAACTTTGGACACAAAGTTGCTCAATGTGTTGCTTACAAGACCATCATGACTAGAGAAGCACGAAATCAAAGGAATGTGATGGGGATCATGAAATGGACCTACAATAACTTTTCTCTTCTTGAAAATGAAATAGAATTCTCTATCTGCAACAACTTTGGTCATGAAGAATCTGAATGCAGGAGTAAATTTCAGTAAACATCTCAGAAGGAGAAAACTTCATTAAATCCCAAAATATGGAGAAAGAAAGAACCACAAACAGAAAGATGTGGTATAGCCTTGTATGTAGAAGGACAAGAAAATCAGTGGTACATCGATAGTGGATGCTCGAAACACATGACAAGTGATAAAGAAAAACTTCAGTCATATAATGCCTTAGAAAAAGAAAAGAAGGTCTCATTTGGAAATGACACTCCTACTGTCATAAAAGGTAAAGGTTCTGTTCTCTTAAAAGAAAAATTTAAAGCTGGGAATGTTATGTATGTTGATGGTCTAAAGCATAACTTGTTGAGTGTCAGTCAAATGTGTGATCAAGGAAATGAAGTAGTATTTTGATCAAATGGATGTGTTGTTCGTGAACTTGTTACAGGAGAAACTATGATCAAAGGTATAAGAACTCCAGACAACTTATTCATACTCAAGGGAGGACAACAACAGTGCTATATAAGAAAAAATGATGAACACTGGCTATGGCACAGAAGATTGGGGCATCTAAGCTTCTGTCAAATAAGAAAAGCATGCAGATTCCAAGCTATTCGTGATCTTCCTGATATCAACATCCCAGAAAATACAATATGCAAATGATGCCAATTTGGTAAGCAAACCAGAGTGCACTTCCCTGAAAAGGAAGGATCAGCTAGTAAGCCTCTTGAACTTGTTCATACTGATTTATGTGGACCATCAAGGAAAAAGTCACCTCGTGGAGAGGAATACTTTATATTGTTCATTGATGATTTTTCCAGAATGTGTTGGATAGGGCTTCTAAAGCATAAAGATGAAGCATTTGAAAAATTCAAAGCTTTCAAAGCCTTGGTTGAAAATGAATCAGATCACAAAATCAAATGCCTCAGATTTGATCGAGGAGGGGAATTTACCTCGGATGAATTCTTTGAATTTTGTGAAGAACATGGAATAAAAAGGAAATTCTCCATTGCAAGGACTCCTCAGCAAAATGGAGTGGTAGAAAGGATGAATAGAACTGTTCAACAAATGGCTCGTGCTATGCTAGATGAGTCTGGAACTCCTACAACCTTCTGGGGTGAAGCTACATTTGTTGCTGTCACTATTCTCAACCAAGAAAATGTTTGGGTAAACAGCACTCAAACTCCACATGAACTTTGGTATGGTAAGACTCCTACTGTAAAATACGTCAAAGCTTTTGGAAGCAAATGTTACATCAAAAGGACTGATGAAAAACTTGGCAAGTTTGAACCCAGAGTAGATGAAGACATTCTCCTTGGTCACTCTTCTTGAAGTAAAGGATATAAGTGTTATAATAAAAGACTTGTGAAAATTATTGAAAGTATTGATGTTGTGGTTGATGAAGCATGCAAAAATCCAAAGCAGGTAAAAACCGAAGATTGTGGAGAAGATGAGGATTATCCTCCCACATCAAATCAGACTAATTCTGAAGAAGAAATCAATGAAGCACCAGAAGAACAGATAACAGCAGAAGAAAAGACTCCATCCAGGTATGTTCAGAAAAATCATCCAGAGACTCAAATTTTGGGACAGAAAGAGGCAGGTGTGCAAACAAGAAGAACTATTACAGAAGCTTCAAGCTATCTAGCATTTCTTTCCTCCATCAAACCTCAAAATGTAAATGAAGCATGCAAAGATGAATGTTGGGTCAAAGCCATGAATGAAGAACTTGAGAAAATTGAAAAGAATAATACTTGGGAATTAGTTCCTAGATCCCATGATAAGAATATCATAGGAACCAAATGGATATTCAAAAACAAGCTGAATGAAAATGGAGAAGTTATTAGAAAGAAGGCCAAACTTGTTTGTAAAGGATATGCTCAACAAGAAGGTATAGATTTTGAAGAAACTTTTGCACTTGTTTCTTGACTTGAAGCCATAAGAATGTTCCTTGATCTTTCTAGTTTTTAGAAATTAAAAGTATACCAAATGGATGTAAAATCTGCCTTTCTTAATGGAGACTTAGAAGAAGAAGTATATATTGAGCAACCAGACGGATTCATCCTTGGAAATGATGCAAAACTTGTATGCAGACTCAGAAAGGCTCTCTATGGTCTAAAACAAGCTCCAAGGGCCTAGTATTACCGTCTTGACAAATACCTCCATCAACAAGGTTTTTCAAAAGGATCAGCTGATAGCAATATATATACAAAGATTGACAATAATAAATTGCTAATACTTGTTGTGTATGTTGATGATATGATTTTTCTTAGTAATGAAGAAGCCATGAGTCGAAATTTTGCTTCGGTAATGCAGCAAGAATTTGAAATGTCCTTGCTTGGTGAGCTTACATATTTTCTTGGTCTACAAGTTCAATAAAATAAAGATGGTATTTTTCTGTCACAAACCAAATATCTCAAGCAGATCTTGAAAAAATATGGCATGGAAGATTCTAAACCAGTATATACCCCAATGGTAACAGGATGCAGTCTCAGCTCAAATGATGAATCAATAGCAGTACATTAACCAACCTACAGATCCATGATTGGTAGTCTTCTTTATCTAACAGGTACCTGACCAGACATCATGCATGCAGTGGGAAGAGTTCGAAGATTCCAAGCAAATCCAAAGGAATCACACCTCTAGGCAGTCAAAAGGATTTTCAAATATCTTCAAGGAACACAGAATTTTGGTTTATGGTATCCTAGAGATACAAATCTTACACTTCATGCATATACAGATGCAGATTGGGCAGGAAGCGTTGATGACAGAAAAAGCACTAGTGGTGGTGCATTCTATATGGGTTCCAGATTAGTGTCTTGGTTCAGCAAGAAACAAAGTTCAATTGCATTATCTACAGCTGAAGCAGAATATGTGGCTGCTACATCTTGCTGCACAAAACTCCTTTGGATGATGCAAACATTGCAAGACATTCAGATCACATGTACTCCACCCATCTCCATTCTATGTGATAATACAAGTGCCATTAGTATTTCAAAGAATCCAGTCATGCATTCCAAGACTAAGCACATACCCATCAAATATCATTTTCTACGTGAACAAGTGCTTGAACAAAAGGTCAAATTGGAGTATGTTCCCTCCAAAGAACAGGTTGCTGATATATTCACCAAACCACTACCCAGAGAGACATTTGAATATCTCAGACAAAAGCTGGGAGTAGTTGATGCATCATCCTGTTGTTAAAACTTATCTGTTTCAGAGAAAAGTGGTTATACACGAGTTTCATAAAGCGTAGCCATGTACATACGCCAGTTTCTGTGGATACAGTCGCGTATATGTTGGTTTGAAGAAAAGCAGTGGACCAGACTCAGGATGAAAGGAGTCTGATATGGGTCTGACAGTGATCATCTGGCACAGATTCAGGGGGAGCATATACTTCTCATAATGCATTGTTGGCATTATCTTAGAAGATCTTGGTACAAATTCACAGTTGTTTTTGATTCAGGTGGAACAGGTTTAGGGGGAGATCATGGTTGCTGGTCTGTATGCTGATTGACAGATGTTGCTGATGATAATTTCTAATAACTATCATGGTCTTGTTTCAGATATTTGGTCTCTATGTCATGTATATATTTTAATGTCAAGGTCATGAAACGACCTATTTTGTTACCCCACTATGCATGGGATGGATGATGTAATGTTCTTGTTTTAACATGTATAAACAATTGATATATCCCCACTTGGTTGGGTGGATGAGTCAAACTTGGTATATCCCCACTTGGTTGGGAGATGGATGTATGTATGAGTCATTGGTGATAGGAAGGTCATTTATGATGTATGTATAGAGTCATGTTCTTCTTTTAGAACATCTTTTTGCAGACCTTGCTTATATTCAGGAGGAGCATGGAGCTCAATCAGCACACTTCAGCATATCAGAGAAATCCGCATGAACTCAGGGGGAGCATAACCCTTTTCCCTTGATGACAAAGGGGGAGAGTGACTTGGGGTTGCCATCAAGTCCAAAGGGGGAGATTGTTGGCATTATGACACAGATTTGGCACTATGACACAGGTGTTGTCCTTGATGGCAACTCACTCAGATGACATATCACAATTCAGACTCATAGATTGAAGAAAGAGAGGTATACACAGGTTCCCCATTGACCAAGCCACGTGTACATGCAGGTTAGCAGACCAAAAGGAGCATATAGTGTACACACGCACTTTCACAGAAGGAAAGGCGCGTACATATTGGAAAACTATGTTTTGGTCCATGGTATTTGGTCCATGGTATTTTGATCCATGGTATTGGTCTAAGGTATCTGATCCGAAGTGTTGACCCCAGGTATTTGGTCCAAGGTATTGGTCCTAAGTGGTTTTGGTCCATGGTATTGAGTAAGGCCTAAGATTATAAAAGGAGGAGAAGATCATTAGGCAAAGGTACTCAAGTATTGAATATCTAATGAAGAGCAAGATCTAGAATACAGGTTATTGGGTTATGGTGCATAGCTAGATCTGAATCAAGGATGAACCTTAGTGCTTGATGAAGGATAAGATCTAATGATGGGTCAAGATCTTAAGGCTTGAAGTGAAGTATCTTTGTGTGGTTTTGATCTTTTATCTGAATAACTGGCGCATGTTGTAGTCTGTAAATATGATGATCTGGGTATAACTGAAGTCTGGAATTGTTGTAAAGATTAAATCATCATTTATAGATCTGTACGCAGGTTCACTTTAGAAAAGGCGCGTATACACACTAGTTCTGCATATCAAAACAACATATACATCTTAAATTTGATTTGCAGATCTGTACGCAGGTTCGCCTTGAGAAAAGTGTGTATGCACATAGGTTCGACACATTGAAGTAGCGTATACCTCATAAAATATGCTTTAGCTACTTCTGTTTGTTGTTGCAGTGTTCTGGGTTCTGGTTATTGTATTCTGGTTATTGTATTCTGGTTACAACATTTTGAAAAGTGATTGATTGATTCAGTTGTGGTTGGTGCAAAGGAGATTGGTTGATGCAGATATATTTGATGTTTGAATGATGTTATTGATGGATCCAATCTGAAAATTTATGAAACATGGTCCCTGGAAGAAAAGAGAAGGTTGTATCCTTCTATAGGCTGGCACCTACGTACTAGTAAACATATTAGCTAGTACAAGAGCTAGGGGATTGTAGCTCCCTTCCAGGAGAAGCTAGAGAATGAGTGAAGGTTGTAGCCTTCTGTAGGTAGAAGCCTGCGTACTGGTATTAGACTGCACCATTACAAAAATTGCAAAAATAAGTTTCTTATTAAAAAGAAGATAGAGACGATTGTAGCAGGTGGTTTTCACCCACATTGGGTTTCCACCTTATATCTTGTGTTCATGTGTGTGATTGTCTATTCTGTTTTTACTACACCTGGTTACCATTTATATGGTTTTGATGCACTGGTTAAAGATCAACATATGATGAATTAACTGAATCATAAGTTTGTAGGATATACGCTAGTTGCCTTAAATACAGTTGCGTATACACGCAAGTTGCATTAACTGAAGTAGCATATATGAATCTGATTATGGAAATGAAATATTATTGACTTGCTAATACTGATTCACCCCCCCTCTTAGTATTATTTGCAACATCATGTGCAGGAATGCCTATATTATTTAGTGCAACGGATCGAAAAGATTGCGAGTAATATAGACAATGAACAGTTATAAAATATAATAAACACACACATCAACACAACAAAATAATCAAGGAGTTCATAAGACTTCCCAGCTATGTCTCCTAGTCCAACTTTTATTGTCAACCTCTATATTAATTCTTTAAGAACAAATTATTACAAGAGTGAGCTCAAAAAACAGAGTCTCAACCAACAGTGACATCAAAGAGGGATCTGCTCAAAAACCTCGAGTCTAAAAGAGTGCACAGACTCTCCCTCTATCCTGTTTCTCTATTCAATATTCCTCAATCTAGCTGACTGATTGTCTTTTTGTGACTGTCCGTAGCTCTGAGAAACTCTGTCTCTGTCCTCTATTTGATGGCTTTTAAGCCTATTAGTGTTGTCGGTTTGCATTCCTTTTCAGGCTCTCTGGCTCTCAGTGGCTATCCATTCAAATCCCTGTTGAGCGTTAAACAATCATTGCAAAATGCTCTAAGGTATGGTGGCCACCTGTTTTCAAACGGAAAGGACTAGCGTGGGTGAAAATCCCAAAGAATCGCTTCTCTGTTTACACAGAGAAATACACAGGAAATACTCTAAAAACAGTGGAAAATCCGACCAAGCCGGACTTCAAAAGATATGAAGTCCACCCTATAATCACCTCGGGTCCGCGCTTGATCACAATTGCAAGTCGCATCAGCTATGGGTCAAACATCAATACACGGGGAAATACAAATCTGCAAAAACCAGACTTCAAATATATTTAAATCCGACCTATAATCCTTATCGGGTCTGGGTTTATCACATGTCGCATATCGTGGGTCTTTGTATTGTTTCCAGTCCACTCGGTGATCGCCGATCGCCGATATCGGCGTATCGCATATCACGGGGTTGCAGGTCCATGGCATCACCCCTTTGTATGTTACAATGCGATATTGCGATGCCATATATCACAATCGCATATCGCCGATCGCTATCATACATTGGCCCTTTGCTATGCTTCGGTCCTTCCCCTTTGGTTCTGTGCGATGCGATAAGTCACAAATCGCATATTGCATGGTCTTCGAGCCTACGGGTTAAGTCCTCCCTTTGGAAATATTATGATGCGATGTGTAATCTCCGCCATTGATCTGCGCGCTCGATCAACGGTCCATGTTGTGTCACTGGATCACGATTGCAATTTCCATAGGGCCGCCTCCGATATACTCCGCTGGCCTCTCCCGATTGCGATATCCTGATTCAATCTGGGCCTTTGATCTGTCCGATCCAACGGCTCTAGTGTAACGAGACTGCATTCTCCGCTGAACTTGGTTTTTCTGCCATTCCTTAGTGTTTTCACTGCGATAATGTTTTTCGATAGTTTTAAAGACTTAGACTTAGAGGTTTTAGGATCCATTTTGGATCATGCCTTCCCACTCAAAAGCTTTCAGACCACCAAAAGTTGGTTTTCAGGCATCAATGAAGTGAGGATACAGCTCCCTCACTTGTTTAAGTTCTATCCATCGTGCTTTGCTTGGATTTGAACCTTTGAGCCCTACTCTCAGGTACTCAACATCCCCTCGACGAATAGTTCTCACCTGCTTGTCCAGAACTGTGTCTTCTTATAACTCATTGAGATATTTAGGCAACAGATCCTCAATAGAAGGAAACTGACTTTTCTCTTCAGGATCTTCAATCATTGATGGTTCATACAATCTCAAGTTTTCTGCATTAACGACTGAATAGATCTGCATATAAGCTAGTAAATCAAGGTGAAAATCATTTTCACCAATTTTATCAAGTATCTTGAAAGGTCCGTACCTTATTGGTTTTAGCTTCTTACCTTCACCTTGCATTCTATCTTTGCTGATGTACAGCTAGACTTGATCACCAACTTGAAAACCATGCTCAACCTGATGCTTGTCATGTCTTGCCTTGTACTTGGCTTGACTTCTTTCCAACTGTTCCTGTACTACCTGGTGAATTTCCTCTATTTGTTCAATGAACTTGGTTTCTTTGTCCACATCACTATGTCCATCAATTGCTATGTCTTTACCAAAGACAAAATCCAAGGGTGACTTTGGTATAAAACCAAAACAAGTCTCAAAAGGAGATCTTTGAGTAGAAGAGTGCTTGGCACAGTTGTAAGCATGCTGCACATAACACAATTGCTCATCCCGAAGCTTGGGATGCTTACTGCAATAGCCTCTGAGCAATTGGATCACTGTCCTCTTGACCACCTCTGTCTGACCATCTATTTGTGGATGAAATTCTGTGCTCTTCTTCAACCTGGTGTCCATCAACTCCCATAGATTTGACCAAAACTTCCCAACAAATTGAGAATCTTGATCAGATACAATAGAAGTGGGTAAACCAAAATGAACCCATACATTATGAAAGAACAACTTTGTTGTTTGTTCAGCTGTAACCTACTTGTTACAAGGTATCAAAATACACATTTTACTGAACCTATCCACAACAACATACAAATAATCATGACCTTTCCTAGATTTTGGTAATCCCCCAACAAAGTCCATGGAAACACTTTCCCAAGGACGAGAAGGAACTGGAAGTGGAGTGTACAAGCCTAATTTTCTATTACTTGGCTTGCTTGTAGCACACATAGTACACCCTTTGATATATCTAGAAATTGTCTCATGCATTCTTGGCCAATAACAAAACCTTTGCAATTGTGCAACTGTTTTACTTACACCAAAATGACCTGATATGAGAGAAGTATGTGCTTCTCAGATTATGTTAACTCTTTCAGTTTGTGGAATGCATAACTTTCCCAAATGATATAAGAGTTGGTCCTTTAAATAATAATATAATTCTTCTAGTTGCTTGCCATGAATTAAAGTTGCATATACATCTATAAAATCTACATCTTGAGCATATTGTTCAATGTAACTTTCATGCATTACTGAGTTATGCTTAAGTATAGTAGATGCATTTATGATTGGTCTTGATAACATGTCTGCAACCTTATTGTGTATGCCCTTCTTATATCTGATGACAAGATGAAATTGTTGTAGAAAACCCATCCACCTATAATGTCTCGATTGCTGCAATTTAGTTTGTGAGTGCAAATATTGAAGTGGTTGATGATTTGTGTATGATTGTTTCCTTACCCATTAGGTAATGTTTCCAATTTTTCACACTTTGTACTAATGCATACAATTCTTTATCATATGTGGGATAATTAACTACTGCAGAAGCAAATGTCGCAGAATGATAGCATATGGGTTTTCCGTGTTGCATCAACACTGCTCCCATGGCATAGTCACTGGCATCTGTCTCAATCTCATATGGATGTTGAAGATCTGGCAGTGCTAGTATTGGTGTTGTACTAGTTTTCTCTTTTAAGGTGTCGAAGGCTTTTTGCTGTTTTCCTCCCCACTGAAACACATGTTTCAATCCTGTTAAAGCATGTAATGGAGCTGCAATCAAAGAAGAGTTAGCAATAAACTTTCTCCAGCATTGTGCTATCCCTAGGAAACTCCTAACCTCTGTAGCAGATTTGGGCTTAGGCCAGTTCACAATGACTTCAACCTTAGAGGGATCTATCTTGAATTCACCACCCCCTACACTATAACCCAAATAATTTAAAGATGTTCTGCCAAATTCACATTTTGATAGTTTTACATAGAGATTTTCTCTTTTTAAAACATCTAAAGTCTGCTTTACATGATTTACATGGTCTTCCCATGTCTTACTAAAAAAAAGAATGTCATCTAAATAAACAATTACAAATTCATCAATAAATGGCCTGAGTACATCATTCATAACTCCCATAAATGTAGGAGGAGCATTAGTTAAGCCAAAAGGCATAACCAACCATTCATACAGTCCTTGCTTTGTCTTGAAAGTAGTCTTCCATGCATCCTGTTCTGCAACTCTGACCTGATGATAACCACTTCGCAAGTCTAACTTAGAAAAGTAAATTGCTTCTTTCAATTGATCTAATAAATCATCAATACGAGGAAGAGGATAACGATTCTTGATCGTTATTTTATTTAGTGCTCTATAATCAATGCACATTCTCCATGAACCATCTTTATTTCTCACCAGCACAATTGGAGATCCACATGGTGATGTGCTTGGTCATATAAACCCTTTATCGAGCAACTCTTGTACCTGCTTCTTTATCTCTACATTCTCTAAAGCTGATAACCTGTACATTCCAATGTTAGGTAATGGAGCATCTTGCTGCAAACAAATATCATGTACTATTTCTCGCTTGGGTGGCAGACCTCTTAGTTCTTGAAATAGAACATCATACTCTGAAACAACTTTAACTAAATCAGTTTTCTGTTTAGAATCACAGCCTTCAAATGCATTGGATTTTTGAGGGTCCTTTGTCTTTACAACCATTAGTAAAAATTTCTTACTTGAATTCACAATTCTTTTCATTTGTCTTGAGTTTATGAGAGAATAGTTACTCTTGAGTTTATGAACTCTTAAAATATATTCCATTCCATCTTTAGTGAGTTGATACTTATTTTCAGCTCTATAGAAAATAGCTTTCCTATCATACAAGTATGGACTTCCCAAAACAATACCACATATATCCAATGCAACTATATCTAACTCAACCTCATCTACAAATGTTGATCCAATAGCAAACCTAAGTTTATATTGTCTCGTTGCTTGTAGCTTTGTTTTATCACACACCCAACCTAATGGATATGGCTTATCATGAGGTTTTGTTTGTAATCCCAACTTCTTTACAATTTCTTCAGAAATCAAATTTACTTGTGATCCACTATCAAATAAGGTATCAATATTGTTATGCTTGGAAATTACTCTAATACGAAAAATTTCATTTCTTTCCCTCTCATTACTTTCATTATCAACAGATTATGCAGAATTACTTGTGGATGCTTCAGAATATTTACCTTTAATACCTATGGCTGTAACTATTGTTTCCTTGCTTGAATCTGATCCCAAGTCTTGCTGAATAGCAACAACATTCTTTTTCTTCCTTCCACCGAACTTCTTAGGTCTCCGTTCTGGATGCAAAAACCAGCAGTGTGCCTCATTGTGTCCTTCTTTCTTGCAATGAGTGCATGAAGGTTTATCCTTCTATACAATGTTTGCTTTCCTCTCCTTCCATTTCAATTTCTTCTTTTCCTTACTCTTGCTTACAGAATATTTAGATGATCCCCCAACCTCTGGGTTTACATTCTTACCTCTAGCTTCTAGATGTGTTGCCTGAACTGATACATCATCTAGGCTAGTGGGATTAAACATGAGTATAGTATGCTTTAAATAGCTATGAAGACCACCTATATACTTCAATAAAGTCTTAGGTGAATCTAATGATATACCTAGAGTTAAAGCTCTCTTTCTAAATTCCTGAGTATAACTTTGTACACTTTGACCCTTCAACTGATGAAGAGTTTGCCAACTCATCATTGCTTGCTACATGTAAGCTAAAGGATAGAATTGCTTTCTGATAGCAGAAACAAATCAATTCCAGGTAGAGATGATTTTACCATGTTTTTGCAGATCAGCTTGTGTCTCGCCTTCCCACCATACTAGTGCAGTTCCTCCGAGTCGAAGGCTAGCCAGCTGAATCTTCTTCCTTTCTGAATCAACGTTCTATATCCTGCAATATACATCAATTTGTATTATCCAATTATCTCGCTTTTCTGCATTAAGTTCTCCATCATAAATTGACAAATCAAACTTCACATCTAATTTGATTAAGGAAGTTTTCTTCTTCTTCTTAGAAGATCTAGAAGATGATGAGGATGATGAAGGTGATGATGGAGGAGATGGTGGAGGAGGCATTTCCCCTTTCCCTTTGCCTTCTAGAGGGGCAACTAGAAAAGGTTCCTCTACTCCTTTGTTTGGTTTAGGTGTTGAAGTGCTTTCACCTCGACCCTTCTTAAATTCCAGATACATCTCTTCCACCATGGCTTGCATGGCCATAAAACTATCCATGAACTAAGATTCTGATCCCAGTGGAGCTTCTTCTGCCATTCTCCTATGAGAATAGACTCTTCCAATCTCTAGATTATCCTCAACAAGTTTTCCTTATCCTAGTCCAAGCTTTAATCTAGTTAGCATTCAAACTCCAGCACAAGCTTGTCTAACCTTAACAAAACCAAAACCAAATGCTCTGATATCACTTGATCTAATAATGAGATCTTAAATCAATATTAAGGTATTACAGACTCATGTGCAGGAATTCCTATATTATTTAGTGCAACGGATCGAAAAGATTGTGAATAATATAGACAATGAACAGTTATAAAACATAATAAACACACACATCAACACAACAAAATAATCAAGGAGTTCACCAGACTTCCTGGCTACAACTCCTGGTCCATCTTTCAGTGTCAACCTCTATATTAAGTCTTTAAGAACAGATTATTACAAGAGTGAGCTCAAAAATAGAGTCTCAACCAACATTGACATCAAAGAGGGATCTGCTCGAAAACCTCGAGTCCAAAAGAGTGCACAGATTCTCCCTTTGTCCTGTTTCTCTATTCAATCTGCCTCAATCTACTTGACTGATTGTCTTTCTATGACTGTCTGCAGGTCTGAGAAACTCTGTCTCTGTCCTCTGTTTGATGGCTTTTAAGCCTATCAATGCTATCGGTTTGCATTCCTTTTTGGGCTCTATGGCTCCCGGCCGCTATTCGTTCAAATCCCTGTTGAGCGTTAAGAAATCATTGCAAAACGCTCTAGGGTATGGTGGCCACCTGTTTTCAAACGGAAAGGACTAGCATGGGTGAAAATACCAAAGAATCGCTTCTTCGTTTACATAGAGAAATACACATGAAATACTCTAAAAACATTAGAAAATCTGACCAAGTCAGACTTCAAAGATATGAAGTCTCCCTTATAATCCTCTTGGGTCCGCGCTTGATCCTCTCGGGTCCGCGCTTGATCACAATCATAAGTCACATCAGTTATGGTTAAAACATCAATACACGGGGAAATACAAAGAAATCCGTGAAAACTAGACTTCAATTATATATAAATCCGACCTATAATCCTTATCGGGTCCGGGTATATCACATGTCGCATATCGCGGGTCTTTGTATTGTTTCCAGTTCACTCGTTGATTGCCGGTCGCCGATATCGGCGTATCGCATATCACAAGGTCGCAGGTCCATGGCATCACTCCTTTGTATGTTGCGATGCGATATATCGCAATTGCATATCGTTGATTGCTATCGCACATCGGCCCTTTGCTATGCCTCGGTCCTTCCCCTTTGGTTTTGTGCAATGCAATAAGTTGCAAATCGCATATCACATGGTCTTCGGGCCTACGGATTAAGTCCTCCCTTTGGAAATATTGCGATGCGATGTGTAATCTCCACTGTTGATCTACGCGCTCGATCAATGGTCCACATTGTGTCGCTGGATCAGATCGCAATTTCCATAGGGCCGCCTCTGATATACTCCACTGGCCTCTCCCGATTGTGATATCCTAATTCAATCTGGGCCATTGATCTGTCTGATCCAACGACTCTGGTGTAACGAGACTACATTCTCTGCTGGACTTGGTTTTTCTGGCATTCCTTAGTGTTTTTGTTGCGATAATGTTTTCCGATAGTTTTAAAGACTTAGACTTATAGGTTTTAGGATCCATTTTGGATCAGAGTGCGACATTATCGCCCTTTTCACAATTCAGGGTGCGAGAATTTCTCCTGCAAAAGGTGAAATTTGTCACCTCATTAATTTTGCCAATAACACCTATGCACAAAAACAAGGTCACGTGGAGCATCCATAAGGTGAGGGGTTGGGGCCAATGGTTCGTCCCCACCGGCACTGACTCATTTTCTGTTGGGCTACAACCATGTGGAAGCAACATGTCCGAGAGATGGGGCCATCTACCTACGCCCTTCGGGCTAGATCCCTTCTATTCCACTATAGGTTACTTAGCTAACCATGTGACTAGGGGCTGACCTTAACTTCCACCCCCGTCAAACTCGACTCCACACCAAGTCATATAGTTCCCATAGTACGGGGCTAGGGATGAATCCATGTCTCGCTCCAATAGCACCGTTATGTCTAGCTAGTGGTTATGTGTGCTGAGCCATGACCAGGGGCTAGGGATGGTCCCTACCCCCTTCGCTGCATCTCCTCTTCCAGGGTCCTGTGGAATGTGCGATGACCAGGGCCCAGGGCTAATGCGTGGCCCCTCTCCCCAAATGTTAAAACCATGTCACATTAAATATAAGCTGATGCCTTGGTATGTTAAGAACCAAACCAATGGTGCGACGATAGACATCAGAGTTTGTACACGAAAGGTCCCGTAGTGGAACCTTGCAGAGGCTTTTGGGCTCATACACAAAACAATTGACCAATAATAGGCACCACGTTTCAGCCTCTAGTTGGGCCACGTGGAGGCCTTCTATTAGACCATCCAAAACTAAACAAACTAATCAAATAGTGCTAACTCACCTTGTACAAAGTGACACATGGCAAGATATAATTGGCCCTCCGTACACCCAGTTGGCATGCTGAAGTGTGCATGATGTTAGCAGTATTGTGCCCAGATAGCAACCAAGTCAACCCATCTACAAACTTTTTTCACTACAACAAAAAAGGTCATTGGTGAGGGTCATGCCTATGACGGAATTTTAAGGTCCATCACCAATGTCGCATATGGTGATGGTCCTTAAAAGAGCATTGTTGTAAGTGCATATAGTGATGGTCCTTTAAGGTTTGTCACCAAAGCCATTTTTAGTGACACTTTTGGTGAGGTTTGTTAAAGGACCGTCACTAATTCTCTCTTTGGTGAAACTTCTAGTGACAATATTTTATTGACCCTCACCAATTCTCTTTTTGGTTACTTTTGGTGACGGTCAAAAAATGTTCATCATCATTGATCATTCCAATGAGTTTTTGATGATGCAATGTGTATGATATCATATTTTTTGTCAAAATATAATGATTTAATACCATTGTTGTGGAGTCTTTTTCGTTATGTGTCCAAGGCCATAGTGGGTAGAGTCACTCAATTTGTTAATAAGTAATTAGTGTGTATCATTTACCTCAAGTAATGAGAATATAATTTTCCTATGAGTGAAGACATGATTCATCTCTATTAGGTTTAATATCTACGAAATTCCCTTTAGATAAAGTTCCACTAGTGTGTATAGGAATTATATTATTTAATACATAATCAAGCTCTGTCAATTCTATTAATGAGAGAGGCCTAGCACTCCTCAACACTATTGGCACATCTTAACATGATTTGGCCCACACTAACATACCTTGGCACCTCACATGTCTTGGAACATATTTGTACCTAGAAAATCTTGCCATGACTAGGAGACCCAAGAACGTGTTGGCAAGCCCTAGCATAGCGTAGCACTATTCTAGCATGTGTTGGCAGGCCTTGTAGTTCCTAGCATACCCTGAAACACTTTGGTGTGAATTAACATACATTAGCACTTGACACACATTGGAACTTAGTGTTGGGCCTCTGTTTTGCCTTCATTCATATCACCTTTTACTCGAAATCCCTCATGCTTTTGTTTAAATTGAATTTTCATTGTCATAGTTTTTTTGCATTCTCGGAGATAATAAGTATTTGTTATTCCCTTGTTTTAACGAGATTTAAACATTAAAAGCATCATTAATAACAATTTGTGTGTTTGCAGGTTTATGGAGTTGATTATATGCCTATTCTAATATAGGCCAAGTTCCTGCACCACACATTCTTGCACTAGTACCAGTAGGATTCTTGCACCAACATTCCTGCACCAGCATTGCAAATTAATAAGTTTGCTCAAAATCCACATAATTTCTAAATGGCCAAGTTTGACCTCGGTTTTTATGCAAATGGAGGTGAATTATGGAAATCCGAGCAAATGGGTTTTTCAAAAATATAACCAATTACCCATAACCGAAACCGTTTCCTAAGATTCAAAGTATTCCAAAAGTTACGAACAGGTCTTTGAAGCACTTTTATAAAAAAACATTGTTTTTTCTAGAATTCTAGAAAACACAATCAACAAGTTTCTAGACTGCCAACTTCCGCCTCGGTTTTTGTGCATATGAACGTAAATAAAGAAATTCCGCGACTTGGGTTTTTGTCCCAGTATAGAAAATTGGCTAAGCTTAAAATGGTTTTCCAAAATTCATAATGGTTGAGGAGATACGAATGGCACACTGGAGGCAGTTTGTTAAAATGACCAAATTTTCCAGAATTCTAGAAAAATCCCAAAATTGGAAAATTCGTATTAAATCTGTATTCTTTTAATAGGGGAACAATTGTACTGTTATACTATGTAATTAGAATTGATTGGGATTCAATCCCCATATTCCTTGCAAAGGAACAACTTGTTTTAATCATTATGAAAGATTATAAAAGGAGGAATGATGCACGTAGAAAGGAAGGACGGTGGAGGAGCTACGCTACAACAGTGTTGTTGTAACTTTGTTTTGCTGGTATCGCCCTCATTCTGGGCTGGATTTGAATTCACTATGTACATTTGCTGATTTTGAAATGTAATATAAAAGGAGCTGCACCATGTTTCATTTATCCCGCGTTTAAATTTCTATTTGATGCGTTGATTTAGCTGTTGAAGATTCTTGTTTCTTAACAGGGAAACAAGCTGGTTGGCTAGGGCCCAGCCAACCCAGCTCGTTTACCCCTTTCGTTTTCATTGCTTGAAAGGTGTGTTAAATTATTTAATTGCAGAAGTGTGGCTTAAATTAAGTTCCTTTTCTTGCACATGAATTTCAGTTTCTGTTAAGGTGTGAACGGATCCGTTTGTGTGAAAGTTAATTTTAGTTCATTTATTTCTGCAATTTCCTTTTCTAATTTTCTTTCGCTGGATCGAGCAGGGAGTCTAATCCTGCACCAGTGCACGTTGGTTTCCTGTATTGCGTTTTTACATAGTTCATTTTACAACAAGCATTTCATTCTTTTCCCTTACGCAATTTAATTTCTTTCCGCAAACAGTGTCGAGATTATGCAGAAGTGTCTTTGGTATTAAAAGTTAAATTTCTAAAACGATTAAAGATGACTTCATAAAATGCACGACAAAACTGTTGCATAATCTTGATTTATTTATGCGCTTTACAGTTTCTAGGGAAAGGATTGAAAGTTATCATAGTGAACTTTATTTTCTAAAGTAGGATCTAATTTCGTGCAAAATACCTTTGGCAGAATTTGATTTTCTTTAAGTTTTCAAATATTGTTCTTACTTCAGTTGTTTATTTACATTTTGCAAGCTTCATTTAATTAAAAGCATTTCCTTTCGTGTGCAAGTGATTTCCAAAGTATGCTTACATTTGCAATTTATTTTACAGTTAACACGCTTCTTTATTTTCTCGAACTCAATAACTTGGTGTAGGAAGCTCCATTTTGGTACAAGAACCAGTGTCTTGTCACAGGAACAGAATGCTCTAAGCCTTTTTTCTTTGAGCCCCTACATGAAGACATAAGTCTTCAATAAAATTACAAAGTATACTTTTCACACTAAGTTATGTGCCTGCACTAGTGCAAGTAGATTACAGTATTGCAGGAACGACCAGTGTGAGAAGGAAAATCGTTAAAAGGTAGGTTGTTTGAAGGCCCCACTTGTTGAAGTTGCCAAGTACTCTACTGAAGATAAACATAGCATTTCATTTCAGCAATCAAGGTTGTTTATAGTAGTGTGAGAAGTTCCTTTTATTTCTTTGCAAAGTACTTTCTTTTTATTCTAGTTTCCAGAATGGTGTGGTTTCATTGAATTAACTAGTATAGGCTACCGAGGTTCTTCTCTGGCATTTCCAGTGCTGCGCCTCTAAGTTTATGAACTCTCAAATTGACAATTAAATGTTAGGTTGTTTATTAAGCCTAGAATTTTGGTGCCGTTACCGGGGAGGCACCTAGGTGATTGATCTTGGTAACTTGTTGCATTTTGGTTTTGTCTTTATCTATTTTTATTGCAAATTTTATTTGTTTAGAATTGATTCTTTAAGTTTGTTTCTTTCTTGCATTCTTTTTGTTAAGGTTTTTTTGATTTCTTGGGTGCTGGAAGAACCACCCCCCCCCAAAAATCTATTCAACCACATGCTAACAGGGTACACCAATTAGCTTGTTGAAAACAGAGAAATGGTATTTTGATACATTTTTCAATGAGGAGTTTGAGGCTAATATCAATCATCCCATGCACCTATTTCACTAATCAATTAGCAAGAAAATTCGAAGGAGTCTCGAAGTAGTACATGGGGAACCTCTTTTCATTTGGTAAGAAATGGAAAACATTGTTACTTTTGAATTCCCTATCAAAGATCTAGGAGTGGCACAAATGCATAGTATTCCCCCATCTGCACTACCAAAATTTCATGGTTTGGAAAATGAAGACCCAGATATATTCTTGTTTGCGTTTGAAGTACTTTGTAGAGGATATGGCTATTGTACTAATCATCAAAGGTTGCAAGTGTTTCCTCTTACTCTAAAATCAGGAGCTCTCTGATGGTTCATGAGCCTTGGTGGGAACTTCATTCAAACATGGGAAGACATGAAGAATGTATTCTTGGAGAAGTATCAAGACTACTGTCATGGTGGTGAAGATATTTTTGGTATAAAACAAGGGAAAAATGAGAGTTTTGAGGATTATGTGGAGCGATTTAGATACAACCTCCAAAAATCAAAACATAAGCATTTGGGAAAAGAGACCTTGAAAACACTCCTACTCAAAGGAATAAAAGATGAATTTTTAGAATCTTTAAATCTTATAGGAGCAGGTGATGTTTCTCACTTACCATATGATGATGTTTGTAAACTGTGCATTAGTTATTCAAGAGGAATCTCCAAGTTTGGTAAGAATTCTCGAGAACCTTCTTCTCAATTTTTGAAATCTACTACAAAAATAGGAGCTACAAAATCTTGTCTAAATTTACAATTGGATGATTTGCAGGAAGAACGGAAGCAGTGCAAGGAGGATCCTTCAACAAATTATTTCCCATCACTGCTAGGGTTACAACAAGTATTCGAGGAGTCAAGTAAGGAAATAAATCAACAACTAGGTATAACTCAAAACTCGCCATCTTTTAATACTTGGAATAATATTTATTGTCCTCAATAGGTTCCTCGACAGATCTATAATGCTAAAATTCCATGGAATAATTATAATCATCCTCTAATTCAATACCCCACCTTATGGCCACATTGGACCTCTCCCTCGAGCCATATATTCCCACAACCTCAAGGATGGTTTGAAGCCTCCTCTCTAGGGAAATTCCCCATGCAAACTCCATTACCTATGCCACAACAACTACAATTTGTGCCCCATGAACCACCATGTTATCCTTCTCTATGGTCCCAATCATTTGTGCAACCAAATCCTAATTCTGATTATCAAGTTGCACATCAATTTAAAACACCTATTTTTCCTACTGACTCCCCTACTGAATGTAATACCATATATTTTAGAGAGGGGAGAGGAGTGAATTCAAAAACTTCCCCTATTACCACACAAAATTTACCTTGGGAAGAAACTTTAATCCATAAACCATTAGAGGAGCAATCTATGATTGAAAATTGTTTGAAAACTATTGTTGAGGCTCACAAAGAAGAAAACCCTAGAATTTCCCTTAACCATCCTTGTCAATTTGAAGAGAGTAAGTGTTAAGTTGTGGAAGATTTGTACGAGTTGGAGAATCATCAAAATGTGGATCTCATTGAATCCTGGTTTCAAACAATCATAAACACACAACATTCGCTCATCATTCGACTCCTCTTGGTACCATATCAATCCAAGCAATTGGTTTCTCACACTTTGGTATGTATTGAAGTTTATTATTTAAAACTAAGTGTGAGTATATTTAACATTCTGTTACGTATATGGCTACATTGGAAGTATGCCTACACTTAAAGACAAACTTCCTCTCTTTAAAATATGGTAGGGTAATGAATAAAGATGCCATCTGAAATAAATTGTATAACAACACTCTTAAAATTGTGATTCCCTAAAGCATAACTTTTGAAGTTTCTATTATTATACACTCTCATGGGTAGACTTGTCAGAAGAAATTCACTCTTAATGCCTCATATTTTATAAAGTGACTTTGATTATTGACCAATGACTATCATCCAGAATTTTTTTTTAAGGCCCTCTTTGAAGGTATTGATGAGAATCCTCCTATGGTGAACCACGCCTACAAAAATATAACAAGTTTTCACAAGAACCTTGGCATGATCAATTTGAGGAATTTTTTTAGTCATTATCTAAGATGTTTTATTTAAAATGAGTCTTCGAGATAAAAGGACCAACCAGTAAAGATTAGTAATTAAAAACTTTTCACGCCATCCCACACTCTTAACGAACAAAATCGCCTCCCCAACTATTAAGTAACCTATTTAAGGTTGATCATAATCAGAGTTTATTTAATATATATATATATATATATATATATATATATATATATATATATATATATTACTTGATGGATAGGAGGTCTCATTATGAGCCGGCCTACCATGATCATAAGTACTAACAAGAATGACATTACCACTATTGGTCACCAAGCCAAGGTAATGGCTTTCAGTTGAGAAGCTGGAGGACAAGAGGTCTCATCACGAGCCGACTTGTTCATTCTTGTTAGTTCTAGTGAATGGAACTGTCGTTAGCTACTCACCAAGCCAGGACAGTGGCCTTCAATTAATTTCAAAACAAATGTAAATTATTTTCAAACAACTATGAATCTATATCTAATGGTTGGGATACAAGCATTTCATGGGTTAATAGGCATCCCTGTTGAGGCTATTGACGTCTCCTGGCAGCAGGGCCATGCCTGTGGTATTAAAGTTAACTTTACACTATGATTTACTTGGTTGATTTTGTCCCTCCTGAATTCATTATAATATCTCTTTGAGAATGGCTTTAATATCCCTATAGTGTTATGCCTTGGAGTTCTATCTTTTTGGAATGATTTTTATGGATGTGGGACCCTTAGTGCATGTGATTCACTTTTCTTGAACAAGAGGAGCTTTAGCTATATGCTGGGTGATGGTAATATGGTCAGTGTGGGAAAGAATTATTATGATTACTCTTAACACCATGGCTTTTAAATCATGTCACTCATTATTACAATGAGGCTATTCAATTAAAACTTCTGATCAAGGATGCCCTAGATATGTTTATAGAAATTTTAATAAGTTGGTTGTTTTATTCAAGTAATAACATCGTCCTTTCAATTTAGTATTCCCATGGCAGCCTTTTTATTAGATTTCATTGAAATCAGTTTAAACAAATAAAGAGTCCAACAGACACTCTGTTTTTAGAACAAGCTTTATCTAGCGCAGGAAATCTGATCACACAAAATTGCAGGAAACATCATTACAAATGCGCATAAATGTTTTTAATCTTGTTTTTTGCGAGGGAGCGACAATATGACAATTGATTTCCTTGCATGAGGACATGCAAGAAGGTCAGCATGGGGGGATGTTGGGCCTCTGTTTTGCCTTCATTCATATCACCTTTTACTCGAAATCCCTCATGCTTTTGTTTAAATTGAATTGTCATTGTCATAGTTTTGTGCATTCTCGGAGATAATAAGTAAGTATTTGTTATTCCCTTGTTTTAACGAGATTTAAACATTAAAAGCATCATTAATAATAGTTTGTGTGTTTGCAGGTTTATGGAGTTGATTAGATGCCTATTCTAATATAGGCCAAGTTCCTGCACCACACATTCTTGCACTAGTACCGGTAGGATTCCTGCACCAACATTGCAAATTAATAAGTCTGCTCAAAATCCGCATAATTTCTAAATGGCCAAGTTTGACCTCGGTTTTTATGCAAATGGAGGTGAATTATGGAAATCCGAGCAAATGGGTTTTTCACAAATATAACCAATTACCCATAACCAAAACTGTTTCCTGAGATTCAAAGTATTCCAAAAGTTACGAATAGGTCTTTGAAGCACTTTTATAAAAAAGACTGTTTTTTCCAGAATTCTAGAAAACACAGTCAACAAGTTTCCAGACTGCCAACTTCTGCCTCGGTTTTTGTGCAGATGAAGGTAAATAAAGAAATTCCACGACATGGGTTTTTGTCCCAGTATAGAAAATTGACTAAGCTCAAAATGGTTTTCCAAAATTCATAATGGTTGAGGAGATACGAAGGGCGCTCTGGAGGCAGTTTGTTAAAATTACCAAATTTTCCAGAATTCTAGAAAAATCCCAGAATTGGAAAATTCGTATTAAATCTTTATTCTTTTAATAGGGGAATGGTTGTACTGTTATACTATGTAATTAGAATTGGTTGGGATTCAATCCCCATATTCCTTGCAAAGGAACAACTTGTTTTAATCATTATGAAAGATTATAAAAGGAGGAATGATGCACGTAGAAAAGGAGGGACGGTGGAGGAGCGATGCTACAACAGTGTTGTTGTAACTTTGTTTTGCTGGTATCGCCCTCATTCTGGGCTAGATTTGAATTCACTATGTACATTTGCTGATTTCAAAATGTATTATAAAACGGGCTGTGCCATGTTTCATTTATCCCGCATTTAAATTTCTATTTGATGTGTTGATTTAGCTGTTGAAGATTCTTATTTCTTAACAGGGAAACGAGTTGGTTGGCTAGGGCCCATCCAACCCAACTCGTTTACCCGTTTTGTTTTCGTTGCTTGAAAGGTGTCTTAAATTATTTAATTGCAGAAGTGTGGCTTAAATTAAGTTCCTTTTCTTGCACATGAATTTCAGTTTCTGTTAAGGTGTGAACGGATCCGTTTGTGTGAAAGTTAATTTCAGTTCATTTATTTTTGCAATTTCCTTTTCTGATTTTCTTTCGCTGGATGGAGCAGGGAGTCTAATCTTGCACCAGTGCACGTTGGTTTCCTCTACTGCGTTTTTACATAGTTCATTTTACAGCAAGCATTTCATTCTTTTCCCTTACGCAATTTAATTTCTTTCTGCAAACAGTGTCGGGATTATACGGAAGTGTCTTTGGTATTAAAAGTTAAATTCCTAAAACGATTAAAGATGACTTCATAAAATCCATGAAAATATTGTTGCATAATCTTGATTTATTTCTGCACTCTACAGTTTCTAGGGAAAGGATTGAAAGTTATCATAGTGAACTTTATTTTCTAAAGTAGGATTTGATTTCATGAAAAATACCTTTGGAAGAATTTGATTTGCTTTAAGTTTTCAAATCTTGTTCATGTTTCAATTGTTTATTTACATTTTGCAAGGTTCAGTTAATTAAAAGAATTTCCTTTCGTGTGCAAGTGATTTCCAAAGTATGCTTACATTTGCAATTTATTTTACAGTTAACACGCTTCTTTATTTTCTCGAAATCGATAACTTGGTGTAGGAAGCTTCGTTGCGGTACAAGAACGAGTGTCTTGTCGTAGGAACAACTCTAAGCTTTTTGGCTTTGAGCCCCTACATGAAGACATAAGTCTTCAGTAAAAGTACAAAGTATACTTTTCACACATAGTTATGTGCCTGCACTAGTGTAAGTAGATTGCAGTATTGCAGGAACGACCAGTGTGAGAAGGAAAATCGTTAACAGGTAGGTTGTTTGAAGGGCCCACTTGTTGAAGTTTCCAAGTACTCTATTGAATATAAACATATCATTTCATTTCAGTAATCAAGGTTGTTTACAGCAGTGTGAGAAGTTCCTTTTATTTCTTTGCAAAGTACTTTCTTTTTATTCTAGTTTCCAGAATGGTGTGGTTTCATTGAATTAACTAGTATAGGCTATCGAGGTTCTTCTCTGGCATTCCCAGTGCTTCTCCTCTAAGTTTACGAACTCCCGGATTGACAATTAAATGTTAGGTTGTTTATTAAGCCCGACACTTGGCATGTATTGTAACCTATTATTAGTATGGCTAGCATGCCCCTTTGGAAAAATATAAAGTCCTGACTTATTAACCCTCTTATGTGTTCATTTCCTTGCATTTTAGCTTGGTTCTTCCTTATGTCTCCTTAACACTCCTTGAAACATATTGGCATACCTTGACCCCCTGCACATCCTAGCATGCCTTAGCATCTATCATGTCTTGGCATGCCTTGGAACTATTTGGCACATGTTAACACACACTAGAACTCCCTAGCACACTATGGAACTTCTTGCCATGCCCTGATATTCCCCAGCATTCCTTACCAATGATTAGCATACCTTGTCACTCCCTCGTTAGCATGCCAGCTAGCACTCATTGACACTCCCTAACACACCCTCATATTCTTTCACTTCCATGCATTTTGTCCTAGTTCTCCCTTGTGTTTCCCTAGTAATCCCTAACACTCCTCAACATGCATTAGTACTCTCTGGCACACCTTAGCACTCTTTGACATGCCCTACCAGTTCATAACATGTGTATCAGTCCCTAACACACATTAGAACTTGGCAAGTGTTGGTGCTTGGAAATTCTTAGCATGTATAGAATTCATTGAGATGCCTTGGTATGCTTTGGCATGGTTTAATATTAAAGTTATTTGAGATCAACTATTGGAAAGTAGATGAGAAGTAATAGAGGAATATTTGGCACTTAGAATGTGCTAACACTTGGCACCTATTGGCACCTAGTGTTGGTGTGCCTAGCATGAACCTCTTGGAAAATGTAAATTGATGACTTATTATCCCTCTTATGTGTTTAGTTCCTTGTAGTTTAACTTGTTTCTCCTTTTTGTTGCCTTGACAGTCCTTGGCACATATTGTGACACCCTTGCACATCTTGGCATGCCTTAGCACTTGGCACATCTTAGCATATTTGACATGCCTTCACACTATCTAGCACATGTTAGCATTCCCTAGCATGCCTTGGCACTCACAACTATCCTCATACCCTCATAACAAGAAGTTCATGTGACATTAGTCTTCTCTGGCCGCAATAACTTGAGCAATTGCACCTAATACAAGTATATTGTACCTTGTTCACCTAATAATTTCCTATAACTCATCTTAGGTCACTCATGTCCAAGATCAACTTGTACCACTTAAGAACTTACCAAGATAAGGATCACATCTAGCCATGGCCATAAAAAAACTAAGCAACATAGCTTACACAGACAATATTTCACATGGATGTCTAGTTCATATAAACAATAGAGCATTAACTAAGAGTTTGAAAGAACCACAAGATGCACAAGACACACATGATATAATCTAACACAAGGCAAGTGCCCCAAAACTTATACACAATAATGTACAATATGTAATTGTCTAAAATAGTTTAAAGCATGAGCATTTGGCCAAAATGTGCCGCATGTCATATAAAAATAATAGCTACAGGAAAAATAGTGTTGTGCCTAATGCAAAGTCTCCCTTTTCCTAAAAGTGCTTTGTCAGTCCCCTTATCGCAACTGTAGGCTTGCCTCTTACAAATCCTGTTATGAACTTCTCCTGACACACTTTGTCCTTGGCACACTTGAATTCATTGACACTCCCTAGAACACACTCTTCTTTGTTCATTTTCCATGCATTTTGACCTAGTTCTCGCTGGTTATGCCTAAACACTCCCTAACACTCCTCAGCATGCATTGATATTGTCTAACATGTGTTACCGTGCCTTTTCATTCCTTATCATGCCCTGACCCTCCGTTGCTATCATTTCCTCACAACTACCCTTACTTAATTTTCAACTTAGGAATCCAACCAAGTCCTCGCTTGACTTCAAGAGTGTGAACAAGTTACGATTACTACAAATAGACTATGTTGTTGAATTGTGTAGCTTGGGAGGTACTCCACAAGCCTTGTGAGATGGGTTTGTGTGTATTTGGTCACAAAATTCTTTGTGGGAAAAGAACCCAAGAGAAGGGGTTTTGGACCCAAGATGGGGTTTAAAATCTAAAAGATGTTTAAAAAGGAAAATTAAAATTTCCTAAGGTCTAAGTGGATAAAACTCATAATTTATAGAGGGTTCCTAAGAGGCCTAGCTAGGAAAAGCTATTTAAGTGGGCATTAGTATGAAGGCAAGAACATCAAGTGAGAATGATGTCATTTGATCAAGGAGGCTAAGAGAGATGTATTCCTAAAGTAGGCCGAGTTAGAGGGTTGAGTAAGTTACTAAAGGGAGGCCATCATCATTGACTAAGAGCAAGATCATCACGTGAGTGTTCTCTTCTGGTAGATTGAGGTTAAGAGAAGCGACTCATGAGAATTTCGGCATGTGATTTCAGTGGTGTTTTTGTGTGAAGGTTGCATCAAATTCTGAAATAGCAGAGAGGGTTGAGACTCTGCCTTGTGGTGGTTAGTAGGTTGCAAGGTCTATGATAAAGACAAACACAAATGGAGGAGGGTCTGCATTGGAATTTAGGTCCAAAACAAAAGTAGTCATAGGTGTAATATTGACTGAGGTAACCATAGTTTGAGGGTCGTAGAGATCTAAAGTTCAGGTCAAGGTTTAGTAAAAAAAATGCCCAGAATCTATGGATCAATATGATCTAGGTCGAGTCTCTTATGGAGGCAAGAGTTGATGTTTTTTCTATGGGTGGATAGGATTTGTTCTAAAGAAATTAGAATATAAGTATAATGCCCTAGTTAGGGCGGTTTCCTAGCATGTTCATTCCATAAGGTATGCCCTTAAGGTTGTGACAAATTTGTGTAGAAGAATAGGGGTCATGACCCTTAGAGCGAGGATTATCTCTACAATATAGACCAGATATCTGGAAGATGGTTTGCAGAAGTATGTGTGGAGATATAAGATCCAAAGGAGGGTGGAACTTGAGTAGAATATTGAACAAAAGAAATGTGCCATATGAGGAATGGATTGACATGAAGAGGAGTTGATTTTGGTGGATTGTCCATAGAGTTTTGGATAGAGATTTGAAGCAACATATAAATAATTAGTCAATGGACTATTAGTGGATGATTTGTGACCCTAATTTAGTCATCTATAGATTGTTATAAGGACGATAAGGGGAGTAGTTCAGATTTGTTCATAGATTGGACAATATATAAATTGGTACACAAGAGTAGTGATTTTGAGAGGACTCGAATCACTATTAGGTGGAAAATTTGAAGAGCCCTAGATGAGGGCAGTGTTGTGGGCCCTAGATCGGTAAAAGAATTAACTGTGGTGGGAAAATTGATGGCAGTCCAAGTACAGCTGGAGGGTTGTTAGGTGACTATCAAATAAGGGCCCTAAGTCCTGCACTTATGAAGGAAAAAAAGATTGGTAGAAGGGTAGGTGTATGGGGCCTAAGGATGTGCAAACTTTTAAGGACTAAAGTAGTAGTCAAGTGGGCTAGCCAACTAGCCCTAGTTCGATGTATTGTAGAGGATTGAGTCAGTGAGAAGAAGGGTGACATCCATAGCCCTAGAATTTTCATCTTGGGGCAACATTATGGAAAAAATGGGCATACCAAAGAGTTGTTCACAAACGAAGTTGTGAACAGTTGATTGAATACCGTAAGTGTTGCAGACCTTGAAGGAAAAATAAGGTAGCTAGAGGGAAAATTTTGTTGGGTCGAGTTCTGTAACCTAAAGGAGTTGAGTTCATTCATAGAGGGAGATTGAGGAGTGCATAATGGGAGGAAAGAGGGCCTTCCAAATGCGTTCTAGACATATGGAATGAAAGGGCTATGTGTAGCCACCATGAACAAGTAGGTCAAGTGTTGTCTTGTTCAAGTTAGATTGGTTGTGAAAGGACTAACACCAAGCCATAGTTATATTCCTTGAATCAATGTGAATGTAAAGGGCCATGATCCCTGGTATGAGAGCTCTAACATGTTCTATTATAGTGTGTAATATAACGAATAAGGGTTTGCAAAAGTTAAAAATTGCCATGTGCACTAGTTGATTCCATGATGTGTGTAGATTTCGTTCTGCAAAGTAGATGTGTTGTGGCACTTGGGTGTGTTTGCATCAAAGGTTCTAATACCAAACCCAGATTCTCATGTGTTGTGGAAACTCAACATATGCCTTGTTCACCTAAGAACTACATGTAACTCATCTTGGGATACTCATGTCAAATCTAAACGCATGCCACTTAACAAGTTACCAAGACAAGGCTAATCACATACAACCATGGCCATAAAACAACAAAGAAACACAATTTACGTCTTGATGTGCCATAACATCTGACATGTATTAGAATGCCTTATCATTATGTGGAATGTTTTAGCATTCCCTGCATTCCTTGGCATGCTTTGACACTCCCTAACACATCCTAGCACTTACTGACATGCGTTGGTAGTTTAGCATACCTTGGAACTACCTAGCATATAACCTTGTCACTCCCTCCTTAACACACCTAAAAGTCATTTACACTCCCTGTCACACACTCTTATTCTTTCATTTCCATGAATTTTGACCTGGTGCTTCCATGTGTTTCCATGACACTCCCTAACACTCCCTAACACTCCCTAGCACTCATTGGCACACCCTAGCACCTGACACATCTTGGCATGTCAGCCTAGCACTCTAGCATTCCTTGGAACTACCTATCATGCCTTGTCACTTTCTCCTTAGCACACTTAGAGTTTGTTGACAATCCTCATCAAAAACTCTTATTCATTTGTTTCCATGCATTTTGAGCTTCTGCTCCCTTGTGTTTCCCTAGCACTCCTTAACACTTGTTGGAACATGTTGGTACACCCTAGCACCTAGGATATCTTGTCATGTTGCCTTGGCCTCTTGCACGCCTTAACATTACCTAGCATACCTTGTCAGTCCCTCCTTAACACACTGTTGTAGCAGCTACAAACACCCTCCAAAATTTTGCCTTACCTTCATTTAGAGCCTCGCTACCAACCTTCCTCAACAGCATGTCTTGCCTTGTCAAGTACACAAGCTTAAGTGATTTTCTAGCAGACTATCAGCCGCTGCATGATAGCTTGTTGCATCCCCCTCATAGGCTGTTTCTCCAGACTTGGTCCAGCTACAGGCTGAGCAACTCCCTCAAGAAATTGTGCAATTCTGGAGGGGAACCATCCTTGCCTCTAGAAATTGCGCAATCCTGTCTAAGAGCCTGCTGGTCTCCAGAATTGCGAAAATTTTCCTGTCACCCTTCACTGGAAAAATTGTGCAATCTCTCCGAGTAGGATTGCTTAGCCCAAAAATTGTGCAATTCTAGGCAACAGTCAGCTACTCAGCCCAGAAATTGCGCAATCCTTCTGGGCAGCCAGCCTAGCTCCCTCCCATAACTGCGCAAATTTTCCCCTCAGCTGAGTAGGCTGTTGCATGTGCCATTGAGTTGACCGGTTCCACCCGGGATCGAGAAATCTTGACTTTGACTTGCATGCATGGGGTTATTTTTCCCAAAATAACAAAAGCAACATGCAAAAAGCATCCCTAGATTTTAGGGGGATATTTTTAGTAGGTGGAGATTACATGCAAAGATCATTTTAGAATCTTTCCTCCAAGTATCATTTTTTCCTAGATTTGTGGCATGCGCGTCATGAGCCTCAAACTTATTTATTCGATGCTTCAGAGCTCATTTCTTCACATCGATCTTGGAGCTCTGACATCGCACAACACATCCAACTCAGCTATTTCTGGGTAAGTCGACTTAACTTGTCTATTGTAACATTTCTATCACCTTTTATGATTTGGCTTGTGTGAGTGTTGTTTGCTTCATTTCTATGAATGCTTGCTATCGCTTACATGCATACTAGCTTGTACTAGCACCGTTTCAGTTTTCGTTAGCATCTCACTACTGTCGCATGCATGAAACTGTTTCGCACACAGAGTCACTGATTCATCGACTCACTTCAACCTCATGCATGTTGTTCTATTTTATGAATATTTAATTCATTGTTTGCATGCACGATCATTCACTCCTGCTTACACTCAATATCGCCATGAATTCACATTCACATTTTCTTTCAGTTCCCCATCAATAGGTATGGGCAGTCTTGGCCTAGACTCTGCCTCACCAAGATAGCATTGCGTAATCTTAAGAGGGAAGGCTCTGTCTTCCTCTAAGAAAATGAACATTTCTTCCTATTCACTGCCCTCTAGTCTTTCATTGCACAATTCTGAGGGACAGTGACTGCTAACCCATAAAATTGCGCAATGTAGTCACTAGGCCTGTAACCATTGCCATCTTAAATTGCACATTACACAATTACAACAACCATCCAACCTCCTAGACAACCCAAACTGCCTTTTGCACAGTTCTGGAAGCAAGTCTCCTAGCCTCCCAGGACAAATTGTGCAATCCTTGCCAGTCAATCCCCAAGTATGTTGCATGTCATTCCTCATGTTTGCTTTAATTTTAGCCGACAGATTTCTTTCCATCCATGTCACTATGTCTCCAAATCTAGTAGGTGTTCATCCACCTCTTAGCAGTTCAGGATCAATGGCCTCGAAGAGAGTAGGATCAAAGGACACTAAAAGGAAGTGCAATTGGAGCAGCAGTTGAGTGAGTGTCTACAAGTCTGCCAATCTATGAAGACACCAAGCTGATTGTAGACAAGGACATCAAGCTGAAATGGAAAGAGGTCAATGATGCATTTGCAGGCACATTTGGGGAAGACCTTGAAGACCGCTAAGTCTATGTGAACATCCACAAGTCTGACTTGTACCAAATTGCATGCAGGTATCTCGTGCTCCCATGCGCGGACATGATACATTGGATCATCTCGCACATTGATCCTGAGACGATGACATTGAGCAGTGTCAGTGGGATAGAGATTGCTACCTTCAGGGCATAGGATTATGAACAGATGTATCATATGTCGAAGTCCATGATCACCATGGAGACTCCCTTCAGCCTACCTAGCAGCAATGCCAACTCCAAAGATATCTTGAAGAAATGGGTGAAGGAGCTGATTAAATTCAGGATGACACCCAACTAGGTCTACAAGACAAATATACTGTAGAAGGCATATCAATACCTGGTCATCTTTGCATGTCATATGTATGGCCAAGAAAGCACAGAAACCTTCCCACAGAGTTGGGTGATTGAGTTGGACAAACTGGCCAGAGAAGGCAAAGCATGCAACTAGTTCGACATGTTGGCTCACTAGCTGAAGGAATAGGTAACAAGGGCTCGACAACTGCCCAAAGTTATGAAAGCAAAAATCTACATGTCCACCTACATCTTGGATGAAATCTGTGCCCATCAGGAGTTCCTGGGCTTGAAGTTGGCATGGACATCGGCAGAGACCTCTGTGAACACTTATTGTAAGATGTTGTTCGAATGCAGCTTTAGAGGAGTTATCACACATTTGTCCGATCATTTTGTCACCCCAGTTTAAAAGATATATTCGAATAGGATCCACCCTACATGTCAAAGGAAGCAATGGAGGCACTGATTGACATAGCTGATTGGTAAGCCTCACCGTTCGACATCTTCATATGAATGTACAATGCAAAGAAGCCTCCACATGTTCTACCGAAGTTTGCCTTGGGAAAACTCTGTTGGAAATAATACTGAGAAGGGGGTGAATGAGTATTATCAGATCAAGAATTTTTCTTTTCATAATCATAATTATATACACTACTTTAGAGAGGGGAACTAGTGTGTACACCAAGATTTAAGGTGGAAACCCAATGTGGGTGAAAACCACTTGCTGCTGTCGTCTCTGTCTTCTTTTAATAATAAGAAAATATGTTTACAATCTTGTACTGGTGTAGACTCATATTAGTACGCAGGCTTCTACTTGCAGAAGGTTACAACCTTCTCTCGTTCTCCAGCTTCTACTGGAAGGGAGCTACAACCCCCTAGCTCTTGTACTAGCCAATATGTTTACTAGTACGTAGGTGCCAGCCTACAGAAAACTCCACTCTTCCACCAGGGACCACGTTTCATGAATTTTCAGACTGGATGCTCTTGGCACATATCAAGACATATGAAGACCTTGACTCATCAATAACCCATTAGAAATTTAGAAACTCAAATTTCATCAACCAACATGCAGTTAATCTGAAACAATCAGATCTCTGTCATCAAAACACTTTGCTGAACCCAAAAACCTATATCAACATTCAGAACCAACTGAAACCTCAAAAATTCATGTGTCAAACTGTATACGCTAATTCAATGAAGAAAACCTGCGTGTATATGCTACTTCCTTCAACCCAACCTACGTATACCTCTAAATATTCTGAATCATAAAATTTCTGAATCACAAACTGTACCAACCAACAGTGTTCTAAACATCTACTATCAACTTACAGAACTTCACACAGGCAGGCAATAGAAAACGCTTCTTCTCACTTATACAATCAATCAAATATCAACCTCCTTATGCATTCAGATTTACATTCAGATCTAAGAAGACTTCATTGACAGACAACAGTAAAATAACAACAGCAATAAATCAACAATACTGATCTGATAGATCAGTCATATCTGAACATCAAGCCTTTCTTTTGTATACGCTACTTGAAAGAACAAAACCTGCATGTATACGCTCTTTTGCCAACCTGTGTACAGATCTGCAAATATTGACTCAGAACTTTGCTGCAATTCCAGACTTCAAACAAACCCAGATCATGATAGATAACGAATAAAACAGACGCAAAACATCAGATCTAGCCTCAACCAATATCAGATCATTCAAGAATAAGTCATTTCAGGTCTCATGATCCTGATCCAATATTGAACTCAAGGTGCACATAAATATTTCAGATTTAGTCCCAAACATTACCCTGCAACATAAAATATACTTTAGATAGAAGTATTCCTTAGAATCTTATTCACTTGCACATCTGGCCTTATGATCCTCTCTTTTTTATATACTTTTTGGGCTTTTTTAATACCATGGACTGAATCCACTTAGGACCAATACCTTGGATCAAATACCATGGACCAAATACCTTAGACTAAATACCTAGGGTCAATATCATGGTCCAAAGATACCTTGGACCAAATACCTCAGACCAAAACCATGGTTTTCAACATGTACGCGCTTTGCCTTTTGTGGGAGTGTGTGTGTACGTTATATGCTATTTTTGTTCTAAGTACCTGTGTGTATACACTGCTTGGACTAAGTGAACCTGTGTGTATCTCTTAAACTTCTCTTACATCATCTTCTTCCTTCAACTTCTTTATTCTGATCAATAGACCTTAGTTCCATCTTCCTGATCCTCTGTACCACTACCCTATTGCCTCTGAATATTCCTGTTAGCCTCTTATCAAAACTGAGTTGACCTGTAGAGTTGCCATCAAGGACAATACTTGTATCATAATGCCAACAAACTTATCATGCAAGAAGTATCATATCACATCTCGGCAGGATTATCAGCTAGGCTGCACTAGAAGAAGAAGGCACATTGGCCCGCTCTTCCGTTGCGCATTGGGTTATACGAGATACGAATTTTCAAGCATGCGGATGTCAAAGCAGAGGAGATGAAGAAATATCCATTTGACGCCCGAAGTTACAATCTGTATGACCCGCATTGTCTTGTGAAAGACCACTGCACGAGAGTACAGTTTAACTGGATCCACGGGGCATGTCATTGGGTGGAGGAAGACCCATGGAGATATTGTTACAACTTCTCCAGACTCAATGAACCGGTCAGCCTCACTGTGGAATGGGTAATGAAGAAGCGTGAAGCAACAACAGCAAAGGTAAACATACCAATGCATGACAAGGGAAGAGGAAGATTGTAGATAGCATGGAGGAAGATCAAAGCTACAAGTTCCGAGCAGACCCACTTATGCAGAAAGAAACTTTGGAAATAGAGGCAAAGAGGCAACAATGCAATAAGAGAAATGTGTAACGGCAAAGAGAGAAATGAAGAATGGAGGAAACAGAGTAGGAGTTTCATGAGTTTAAGGAGCAACTTCGAAAGGAACAGGAGCTAGATAGACAAGAGAAGGAAGCGCAATAGGAACAGGTACAATAGGGGGTGCAACTTGTACAGATAGATGAAACTGCATCCATACAGGTAGTAGACTCATGAGAATAGCTGGAATTAGGTAGAGAGGGTGAGCAATCACATGAGAAGGACTTCGCAAATGAGTTAGAGAAAGCACTTGAATAGATGGATACATATATGGAGCAATAGGAGTTAGAGAAAGATATCAACCTCATGCCTCACCACCAAGAGGTCAACCCACCAGCTTCACCGCATCTAGAAGAGGAGCAAGTCCCAAGTGACCAAAGGGACACTAAGATCCTTGGAGATCAGCTGAAAGGAGAGATGCACAACATCTCATTCAACGAGTCTCAACATAGAGTTGTGCAATCTCACAGAGTGTCAACTGCAGATGATCATACATCTCCTGCACAGTCTGAGGAATGAGTGATCATTTCTAACATGCACAAACATCCAATAGCATTGGCCGATTCTACCAGAGCATATTCCAAAGCCACTAGCTCGAGTGTTCGCTTCCTGATAGCTGAGAATGAGTGAATGGCTAAGGAGCTACAGATGGCCAAGCAAGGAGGAGAATTTGTTACAGCATCCACTCGAGCAGAATTGAAGAAGGCAATACTAGATGAAGTATTGTCCCTTCACACAATCATGCGGCTATTGTATTCCAAGTTTGGTACCGTGCATAAGGCAGTTGTCCATCTCAACGGTTGGTAGTAGTGAAGTGCTAGAAGAGCACGTATCTTGTCGAACGTGCATGCTGCTTTTGACTAGATGCAAACATGGATGATGAGATATAAGGGAGCCTTGTTGCACTTGCCTAAGATGATGAAGCCCAGGGTGGTCGAGCTGAAGGCATGCATCTGGAGTTAGATTCGGAACTATGAAGATCTCCCACACCTCATCACTAGTCTACAGGCCTCCCATGCACGTGTATTCAGTAGTATGGATGTTGTTGTACATGCACATGCGATCCCATCTATTGGGACACTCACCTAGGCGAGGACAAAGGCATAGGTCCGACTAGAGCTTGAATCGTACTTTGACGAGTTGATGCGCATAGCCACCAACCCCAACTTGGTGATCAATGCAGACACCATACACAAGTATATTGTTGGTCTGACTGCACTCAAGACAATGATGCACATGCTATCAGATGAGTTGGATAGAGGAGCCCGAGCAGTGTACCCGGATGTTATGGAGGCAAGAGTTTGTTTCCAGAAAGATGTCACCTTAGAGTACACAGACACCATCACAGACTACCGAGCATGGCATCAGTTCACTATTTTCAACCACCATGAAGATGTCGAAGAGGTGGTCTTCCAACAGTTGTCCAAGTCATAGTGATGTCTTGCATGACTTGCTCAAGCCTATTTTGTCTCACATGGGTACATGTGAAGATTGTATGTAATGTCTTGTTAAGTGTAAGTTCAAGTGTCGACAGTTGGATGTAACAGTGATAAAGTAGATGAAGATTCATGAGGGTAGATGAACTGTCACAAAGGGGAATGTCAAGGGTGACCCCACCCTTTGCTATAAATAGTCCCTCATAACTTATTATAGAGGCTTTTGGTCAGCTAAGCTTCTAATAAGAGTATCTTAGAGAAAGCTTGGACAGTATTGTAACGAGCCTTGGCTTCTCCACTATGCAGAGCTAGTATATCTCTTTGGAGGAGCAAGTGGCAATGACTGTAACGTTCCGCTGTCGGAGCTAGTGGTTGGTCATGGTTGTATTGTATGACTGGAACTTTCACTTCTTAATATAACAGAGCCAAGACATTTCATGCATATGTTGTATTGTATTTCAGCTATCTTATTTACTCTAAATGATATATGTATATTTTTTCTTACACATGCATGTGTAGCTATTTTCTATATATTTATGTATGAATCTTACTTAAATGTGTTGTTGGTTTAACCATCACTTTGGATTGCTAGCTTACTTGCCTTCTAGTTTGTGATGCATCTTTGCTCGTGTGTTCCCTTCTTAACTCTATGCTTTTATAGGTTTCCAAGGGGCGCACTGACCTCACCCTCAGTGTGTTAGAATAGTTCATGCACCTTCCTTGACTTGCTACATAAGTCACACCCTTGCTACCAACAGGGACATATTACTTGCCTTTGCGCGCAACCTCAGTCAAGGCGATACTACACGACCCACTGCTGGGATTCCTACACCAAAAGGTCTGAGGTCTAGTTGGGACTTCTTACCGGGGAGATCCCCTGACATGTTGGCGGGTCCAACACCATCAATGCACACCTTGAACTCACTAACACTTCTAGTAACAAACTCTTATTTCTTAATTTCCATGCATTTTGATGTAGTGCTCCCTTGTGTTTCCCTCCCAGCTAACACTTCCTTGCACACATTGATACATCTCAGTTGCATGCCACCCTAGCACTCTAGCATTCCTTAGCACTGCCAACCATGCCTTGTCACTCCTCCTTAGCACACTTGGAACTCATTGACACTTCCTTTCACACACTCTTATTCATTCATTTCCATGCATTATGACCTAGTTATCCCTTGTGTTTCCCTAACACTCCTTAACACTCCTTGACACACATTGGCACACCTTGGCACTTGACACATCTCGACATGCTTTCCTAGCACTCTATCATGCATTGTTACTACCTAGCATAACTTGTCACTCCCTCCTTACCACACTTAGAAATTGCTAACACTCATTATCACTCACTCTTATTTATTCATTTCCATGCAATTGAAACTAGTCCTCCCTTGTGTTTCCTGGCACTCCCTGACATGCATTGGTTCCACACCCTAATACCTAGCACATCTTGGCATGCCTTAGCACTTTGTATGTCTTGGCATGCCTAACATGCCTTGGAACTTTCTAGCATGTGTTATCACTTCTTTGAATTCCTTGCGCACCTTTTCACTCCCTAGTTGGCATGCCCTCATAGATAGCCTTACTTTTTTTGCGACTTGGGAACCTAACCAAGTCATTGAAAAATAGTTTTGTCCCTAGCCCAAAGTCTCCCTTTGTCTAAAATTTCTTTGTCCATCTCCTTATTGTAATCATAGGCTTACCTCTTGCCAGTCCTATTTTGAAATTCTCCTAACACACTTCGTCCTTGGGACACTTGGAATTCACTTACACTCCTTGGAAGACACTCTTATTCATTCGTTTCATGCACTTTGACCTAGTTCTACCTTGTGATGCCCTAACACTCCCCAACACTCCTCAACATGCATTGAAACTATCTGGCATGTGTTAGAACGGATTTTCATTCCTTGGCATGCCCTGACACTCCTTAGCTATCATGACCTCATATCTACCCTTTTTTTAAGACTTGGGAAGCAACCAAGTCCTACCTCGACTACAACATCTTGACCAAGTTACAATTGCTACAACTATACTATACCTTTTTCACTTAATAATGGCCTATAACTCATCTTAGGCTACTCATGTCCAATCTTAACTCATCCCACTTAACAAGTTACCAAGTCAATTCTCACATCCAATCATGGCCATAAAACAACTAAGAAACATAGTTTATAGTTGGACATGCCATAACACCTGGCACATCTAGCAATCCCTTAGCACTATGTGGCATGTGTTGGCATCCCCTACATTCCTTGTCATGCTTTAGCACTCCCTAGCACACTGTACTACTCCTTGACATGCCCTAGCACTCTTGAATGCCTTGGCACTGCCTAAAATATAACTTTGTCACTCCCTCCTTAGCACACTTAGAACTTGCTGGAACTCCCTATCGCACACCCTTATTCATTCATTTCCATGAATTTTTAACTACTTCTCCCTTGTGTTTCTATTGCACTCCTTAACACTCCCTGGAGCGCATTGGCACACCTTGGCACTTGACACATCTTAGCATGTCTCCCTAACACTCTAGCATTCCTTGGAACTACCTAGCATACCTTGTCACTCCCTCCTTAGCACACCTAGAACTCGATGACACTTAATGTCACACACTCTTATTCATTCATTTCCATGCATTTGAAACTAGTGCTTCCTTGTGTTTCCCTGACACTCCATAACACTCCCTGACATGCATTGGCACACCTTAGCACCTAACACATATTGGCATTTTTCCCCAGCCTCTAACATGCCTTAACATTGCCTAACATACCTTATCACTCCCTCCTTAACATACTTTATCACTCCCTAGCACATTGTACCACTCCTTGACATGCCTTGGCACTCTTGCATGCCTTGGCACTGCCTAGAATATAGCTTTGTCACTCCCTCCTTAGCACACTTGGAGCTCGCTGACACTCCCTATCACACACTTTTATTCATTCATTCCCATGCATTTTGAGCTAGTTCTCCCTTGTGTTTCCGTCACACTCCCTAACACTCCTTGGCACGCATTGGCACACCTTGGCACTTGGCACATCTTGGCATGTCACCCTAGCACTCTAACATTCCATGGAACTACCTAGCACACCTAGAAACCGTTGAATTGAGGCTTCTGTGATCCATGTCAAGATTAAGAGAATTCTTCGGCTAAAATCACATGATAGAATATTTGTCAACGCGTTTCGAACCAACCAGTGTGGTTCATCATCAAGACAAGTTGAAGGATTAGATCTAGAATGCATGTTAAATAGTTAGAGCAAAACTTCCAACAACTATAATTATTGACCAGGTAACGGCTAGATTGACTACCTAATGGCTAAATTAGATCTTGAATTTTTAAACAATTAAATTTAAAATATTTTAATATTATTAATCCTTAGTAGTTATATATTGTATAAATTTACTTGTAATTTAATAAATTAACCAACTATTAATTTAATAAAAAACCTCAAACTAACTTACAAATTGGTAATAAACAATAAAAATATTATTTAATTATTTTAAAAATATTATTATTTTAATATTATTAATCCTTAGTAGTTATATGTATTGTAATTTAATAAATTAACTAACCATTAATTTAATAAAAGCCCTCAAATTAAGTTACAAATTGGTCTTTTGCCCCGTTTTCCCTGTGTCCGTTCAAACTAGTCGTTCCCTTGTCTAATTTAGCCATTAGGTAGTCAATCTAGGCATTACTTGGTCAATAATTATAGCTGTTGGAAGTCCTCCTCTAACTATTTAACATGAATTCTAGATCTGATCCTTCAACTTGTCCTGATGATCAACCACACTGGTTGGTTCAAAACGCATCGACAAATATTCTATCATGTGATTTTAGCCGAAGAATTCTCTTAAACACCTAGAAATTGCTGACAATCTTTCTCACACACTCTTATTCATTCATTTCCATGCAGTTTTACCTAGTGATCCCTCGTGTTTTCCTGGAATTCCCTAACACTCTATGGCACACATTGGCACACCTTGTTACTTGACACATCTTGGAATGTTGTCTTGGCACTCTAAAATTCCTTGGAAATACCTAGCATACCTTTTCACTCCCTCCTTAGCACACATAGAACTCGTTAACACTCCCCGTCACACACTCTTATTCATTCATTTCCATGCATTTGAAACTAATGCTCCCTTGTGTTTCCCTGGCACCACTTAACACTCCCTAGAATGCGTTGGCACACCTTGGCACCTGACACATCTTGGCATGCCTAAAAATTCTTGGAACTATTTAGAATGTATTAGCACTTCCTAGAATTCCCTGGCACACCTTGGCATTCTCTAGTTGTCATGCCCTCATAGATAGAATTACTTTTTTTGCAACTTGGGAACCCAACCAAGTCATTGGAAAAATAATGTTGTGCCCAGCACAAAGTCTCCCTTTGTCTAAAACTACTTTTTCCAGCCCCTTATCATAACCATAGTATTGCCTCCTACAAATCCTATTTATAACTTCTCTGAACACACTTCGTCCTTGGCACACTTAGAATCTGTTGACACTCTCCGACACACATTCTTATTCATTCATTTCCATGAATTTTGACCTAGTTCTCCCTTGTGATGCACTGACACTCCCTAATACTCCTTAGCATGCATTAACACTATCTAGCATGTTTTTTCATTCCTTAGAAGTCCCTAACTATCATGCCGTCACAACTATCATTACTTTTTTTATGACTTGGGAATCCAACCAAGTTCTGGCTTGACTATAACAACTTGCCCAAGTTACAAATACTACAACTAGACTATGCCTCGTCACCTAATAACTTCCTATAACTCATCTTAGGCTACTCATGTGCAATCTTAACTCATCCCACTTAAAAAGCTACCAAGATAACACTCACTTCCGACCATGGCCATAAAACAACTAAGCAACATAGTTTACATCTTGACATGCCATAGCACCTAACACCCCTTAGAATCCCTTGGCACTATGTGACATATGTACTTAGCATCCCTTGCATTCCTTGGCATGCTTTGACACTACCTAGCACACCCTAACACTCCTTGACATGCCTTTGCACTCTAGCATTCCCTAGCATTGCCTAGTATATAACCTTGTCACTCTAGCAAGCCCTAACACTCCTTGACACACATTGGCACACCCTGGCACTTGGCATGTCTAGGCATGTTTCCCTAGAATTCTAGCATGGCTTGACACTGCCTAGCATACCTTGTCACTCCCCGCTTAACACATCTAGAACTTCCTAATACTCTCCTTATCACACACTCTCATTTGTTCAATTCCATGCATTTTGACCTAATGCTCCCTCATGTTTCCCTAACACTCACTGGCATGCGTTGGCACACCCTATCACCTAGCACATCTTGGCATGCCACCATGGCCTCTAGCATCTCTTAGAATTGCCTTACATACCTTGTCACTCCCTCCCTAACACACCTAGAACTCACTGATACTTCCTATCACAAACTCTTGTTCATTCATTTCCATGCATTAATTTGACCTAGTGCTCCCTTGTGTTTTCCTAACACTCCCTAACACTTCCTAGCACGTGTTGGCACACGCTAGCACCTGACACATATTAGCATGTCGCCCTAGCACTCTAGCATGTATTGACACTGCCTAACATGCCTTGTCACTCCCTCCTTAGCGCACCTAGAATTCACTGACAGCCCCTGTCACACACTCTTATTCATTCATTTCCATTCATTTTGACCTAGTTCTCCCTTATGTTTCCTTGGCACTCCCTAACACTCCTTGGCACACATTGGCACACCTTGGTGCCTGGAACATATTGGCATGTTTCCCTGACACTCTAGCATTCCTTAGCACTACCTAGCATACATTGTCACTCCCTCCTTAACACACCTTGAACTTGTTGACACTCCCTGTCACATACTCTTATTTGTTCATTTCCATGTATTTTGACATAGTGCTCCCTTGTGTTTCCTTGACACTCCCTAACAATCCCTAGCATGCATTGGCACAGCCTGACAATTAACACTGATCCAAGTGGATATTTGTGGCCACTCACCTATTCCACTTGAACCCCCCACACTGTTTATTTCAGTTTTTTAGTTTCCTTAATTGTAGCACAATTTACTATTTTTGGCAGTTTTTTCAGGTCCTAAACTTCTGGAGCTGTTTTGAGGCCCTAAATGACATTTTTAGGTAAAACGGAGAGACCAAAAGAGACCCTAACAATTTTGCATGTTTGTTTTCAACGTCCTCTTGGAGATCTTCGAAACGATCTATTATGATAGCCAAACAAGAACATATGCCAAAGTTACGACCTCAAGAAGTTGATATACCAATTTACCCAAACAAGGCCCACAGTTTTCGTGCTTCATCTTGTAAGGTTAGTTTTTTGGATGTTTAGGGTTTTCCATTGTTTCTCAATAATGAATAAACCTTTGAGCCTCATTGCAACATAGTTAAGAGGCTTGTAGCTGCCATATCTCTTCTCAGAGATAACATACCATCGCCCGAGCCAGTTTATTACATTTTGTTTGTAAGCATATTTGAGTATTCTGATATTAATGAAATTAAGTGTTATTTCTGATGCATCTCTATATTTATGATTATATTTGTGATTTGTTGTGTTCGTGTTTAAGTTTGGATCAAACACATATTGGCATATCGCACTGGCACTCTAGCATTCCTTGACACTACCTAACATACCTTGTCACTCCCTCCTTAGCACACCTAAAACTCGCTAACACTCCCTATCACACACTCTTATTCATTCATTTCCATTCATTTTTACCTAGTGCTCCCTTGTGTTTCCCTAGCACTCCTTGGCATGCGTTGGCACACCGTAGACCCTCACACATATTGACATGCCACCTTGGCCTCTAGCATGCCTTAGCACTACCTAGCATAGCTTTTCACTCCCTCCTTAGCACAATTCGAACTCACTAACACTCCCTATCACACACTCTTATTCGTTCATTTCCATGCATTTTGACCTAGTGATCCCTTGTGTTTCCATAACACTCCCTAGCACTTAACACATCATGGCATCCCTTAGTAGTTGGAATGTGTTAGCATGCCTAACATGCCTTTGAACTATATAACATCTATTAGCACTTCCTAACATTCCCTAACACACCTTCATACTCCCTAGCTATCATGCCCTCATAGACAGCCTTATTTTTTCTATGACTATGGAACCCAACCAAGTCATTGGAAAAACATTGTTGTGCCCAGCACAAATTCTCCCTTTGTCTGAAATTTCTCTGTCTAGCTCCCTATTACAAGCACATAATAACCTCTTGACATTCATATTTTTAACTTGATGGAGTTGACATAAGCACTGATAGGAATTCTAGAAAAGGAAATTTATAGAACTTAAAAAAATATCCATGAAAAATATAAAATCTATTCATGAAATGGTCTCTACACTTTTCTACATATGGAAGTGCAACTATTCATTGCCTTGACATTGATCATGAAAACCTAGACTAAATCAAAAGTACTATGTGTTGTAAAGGACCTTTTTTTACCATGGAGGAAATGAATTTACTTTTTAAACATTTTTTAAAGTAAATTTCATATTTACATAACAAGTGGTCATTTCTTTCCTTTGTTTTCTAGGTTTGGGATGGAATAGGAATTGAACATTGAGGTCCTAGTGGGTCCCTTATTGAAGAAGTTGCTCTAGCTACAACAAAAATTGTAAGAAAATGCTTTGACTCTTTCAATGGTTATTTTGAGGACTTATGTATGAGGAAATTGATTGTTTTTGGTAATCATCTAAGAAGTAAAAATAATATTTTGTATGCTTACAATAATGAAGGTCAAATGGTTATGGGTATTCTCTAGAAAAAGATAGCTGATATCAGTAGAAACTAGCGGAATGTTATAAATTATTTCTTGTCACACAACTTTTCTAATCAAATCCACACAAAATCCTAGAACCCTACTTTTAACATCCTTTTGAGCCATAGAGGAAAATTGGTAGTGTATTCCTTTTCCAACTATTGTTAGGATGGCTCTAGTTTCCACCACCATATCCTAATGCAATGATCAATGTAACACTAGGGTAGATTAATATTTTTGTTGTGTGAATGGTATATTGTAGGGGGAAATCACACAAAAGGTTTGATTTTCATTCCTATCATGAACACCTTCAAATATGAATTTCCCTCCAAGAAAGGATTTATCTCAATTAGAACATATGTTCTTAGCTCCTTGAAGATGCACTCTAGAAATATACTCTATCCAACAATGTCATTAATTTTTCTAATATCAAAATTGGTCTAGTACTTCTATAATTGTAAGGTATTTGGTTTGCAACACCACCTCCATCCCAAAATAAATTGTCAAGCTTAGTATTTGGAGCTTAGTACTCAACTGTGGCTAAGTACACCATATAATACTCTATCCACTTAGGCATTACTTGAGTAGTATTTAAATGCTTAAATTACCACCATGACTTATTGACAAATTCATCTCTTGTGGGGTAGAAATTGTACATTAACATAGCTAAACAAAGTCATAAAAGTAACATTTATTTTCCATTTTTCCCAAGAGCCAATAAAATAACTTTTTTTCCTCAAGAACCTCTTCCTAATGTCACCTTCTACCTTTCCCAACCCATTTCCAAGAATAATTAACATCCCTAAATAAGCTTAGGGAAAATTTAGGGTCAGGGTTAAAAGCATTCAAGTCACTTGAAGGCATTTTGTAGGTTAAACCCTACCCCCTCGATCATTAAAACCTAATTTAACTCATCTACCATATTTCAAATATTTTAGACAAATATTTCCCATTATTGTATGTTGGCTCTATGATAGACTCAATCTTAATGAAATGTTTTTAAATATGGCCTATTGTTGTCTAATGTCCTAATGTATTCCATATTATAGGGGCAATAAGGTCTCACTTGAGACACACAATAATTCCCATTAATAAAGCGCAACATGTTAAACATTTTAGTGGGGATCACATTCATTATGATATTATTAGCATCCATTTAAACCACTATAACTAACATCATTCAGATGAATAAAAAACAAGCATAGATCACACAAATATATTACAAATACAAACACATAGGTAGAATAATAATCCATTATACTAATAACATGCATGGTATTACATAACTCTAATGTAGAGTGAACACCAAAAGCTGATAACAAATGCAATCCCTCTTACAACTTCTCCCTAGTATTTAATCTATTTAAGTAACTTACATACCTTGCATATATAAGAAACTAGAATGACTTAAAAAACTCAAAATTATAATATAAAATCTACCAACTATAAGAAACTCAACACACAAATAACATACAAAAGAATCTATTTTTTTTTAGAGAAATACACAAGTGCACATAACCCCTTAACTTTATGTACTTAGCCTTCCATAGATCAACATATTCAACCTTCTACATATTTTCTTCTTCTACCCATTTATATTTGTTTTTTCAAATTTTGTTAAGCTTTTCTCTATGCTAAAACTTAGTGCCTCCACCATGCCTTTCAAATCACCCCTAAGTTGCTTCTATGCTTCATGATTTTATGACCAATCTTTAAAAGGTGCCTTGAAAAACACATGCATTTCATATCAAAATATCATTTTTTTTCAAATATCATCTTTTTCATTTCCATCACGTTGCAGGGTTGTCTAGGGCAGGAGGAGAAAGGGCGCGGCCATGTTGTCGCAGGTCCGATCTAGTACATTTGGTTGGGTTTGTCCAGGGCAGAAGGAGGAAGGGCGCGACCATGCTATGGCAAGTCTGATCTAGTATATTTGGTTGGGTTTTTCCAGGGCTGGAGGAGGAAGGGCACAACCATGCTATGGTAGGTATGATCTAATACATTTGGTTTAAGTCAAGAAATTGGATCCTGGTGATTTCGTCCTTCCACAGAAGGAATCTACACAAGATTCTCCACACCCATGGGTGATGGCCCATCCATCTCTCTTCGCAACTTCAAAATACTTCTATACAAGTGGAACAAGGCACTCAAGACGTTGTATGTTCAGGATTTCATGGATGAATATGAAGCCGAAGGCGTGGGCGATAATGGCTGCACCAATTAAGACTTGACTTGTCGTATATATAAATAGGACTGATGATGCAGTCTAACTGTGAGTTGAAGCACTTGTCACCAAAATGACATAGGGTCAAACCCAGTAGGCATGCTCCAAGATAAAGTAAACATGTAAAAGAGAAAAGTGTGTGAAATTTTTTGCCTCTTCAATGACTCAGAAGTAAGCAAATTTAACCGATTTAAAGAGAATATGCATGATTTTATTGATGTGTATTCTTATGCAGTGAGCTATTATGTGGAATTTTCTTTTCCTTGAGGGAGATTCTTATTAGTGAATTATGGTGTGTTTATGCCAAGAACATCTTGTTACAGAAAAGAAGGAAACAAAACCAGATGTGATCAATGTTATTGAACTTATCTCCATGCCCCAGGGTCACAATCTTGGCAATCTCTTTGAAATGGACATGGTAAGTGCCAAATAAACTATTAGATGAATTCCATGGATAAAATTTCTTTACTAAGTTGGATTCATATTTTGGATATCATCACATTAGAATAAGGAAAGAAAACATTCTCCAAACAACCTTCAAAACACATGAAGGTCATTATAATACTACATGGAGAATATCCTGTAGCATAGTTTTATGTGGCTTTTGTGTTATAGGTTGGCCAAAATTTTTAAAGAAAACCTCCACCATAACCTCTATCATTTGTATCGATGGAATTTGTGGCAGTTTAAATGAATTTTCACCATAAGTAAAAAGTTTTGGATGGGAAGAGGTTTTTGTAGAAGTATTTTTTGGTGCTTTTAGTGTTTTTTGATAAGGATAAATTCCTAGCAATAATGATAGGGATATTCTAGATTTTATGAAGTCCAAATTATACCTCACACACTTTGAGTTGAGAGAACCATTTGAATTCTAGCCCAGTGGTGATTAATAGGACTGAATGTTATGTGAAATGGAAAAATATACACAACACATAAGATCCCAAAAATGGGAAGATAAATTACCTAATTATAGAAAATTAAAACTACTCTACTCTAATCTAATGAGATAAATGGTGAGAGATGAACTATCAAATGAACATATTATATTGCTAAAAAATGGGGGAAAGTAGTTAGTTGTTTTCTTGGTGCAAGCAATGTCAATATTGTCCTAATTGGTTGAATACAAAAAATTCAGTATATAATCCAATTAGTACTTATTAATTTAGATATGAAGACAACTACAAAAAAAATATTGAATGTGTGAAATAGATCAATTAATAACCATAAAATTCCACTAGTGACTAGTTAAAAATCTCACACAACCCTAAACATAAATGGATATTAGTATAGAAAAGTCATTAGTAACTCATGTAAAAATGTATAAATTTCAATCTACTTCCTTCTTCACCCTCATGGCTTCTCAATATTATATCTCAAGATTCTCTAGTATAGAAATTTCCAAAAAGTCATTTTCTCTTCGAGTTTAGTGCATATTATAGATACAAAGGTAATTGTTTAATTAGGATTATTGACTTCTCCCAATAGTAGTTACAACTTTTCCACCACTTCCTTTTTTTTTTCTATCTCAATTTAATAAAAATTATTAAAATTTTCAAAGTGGAAAAATGACACCCATTACAAGATCACTAGGCCATTTACTTTAACCCCTAAGATGTCATATAGATAGGATTCCTAGATTTGAGTAGAGAGGATATCATCTTGATCTTGGTGGGTGATATTCCTTCCATGGCTACATAGTACTCGTATTTTCTCTCTACAAGATTCTCAATATCATTTTCCAGGGAAACTTTAAAAGAATTTAGTATATTCTATTGCATGAATGGTTTTGCAATATGCTTTTTCAATTAATCCTTGTTTACTTTACTCATTAATATGTTTAATGATATTTCCATGCATCCAAAGATTCACCAATTCTTTATTAACTTCAATATTCATCGTTTCTTCTTCTTGAACTCAAATGGATCGTAGATTGTTCATTTTGATCAATCGTTTTTCCAAAGAGTGGTCCCTATGGTAGAGAGCCATAGACTAGGGTACATCATTTCCTACATTTTCTAAAGCTTCGAGGGCTTGTTTAACTTCTACATAATCATAGTTAATTTCCTCCTCACTAATATGAGGTTCTTTAGAAGCAACATCATGATACTCTTTTTGGGTTTTATGAGTTGATCAATCATGCTTGATACTCCTTTTAGTTGTATCCCTTTTTCCTCCACGTTCTCCCTTAGTGGGAGAAACTCGGTAGAGGTTCTCTGCATTTATTGAAGGAAAGGGAAGACTTTCCTCACCATTTATTTATATGATCAATGCACTTCAACAATATAGGATTGGTAACCTTCCAGGTTGGTGTTTTCTAGTTTTAATGTCTCATTCTCAGTTATGAGCATCCAATTTTGTTTCCCTAATTTTGGCATTTCTATTTCTGGAATAATTTTAGCATATCTTTGATATTTTTTTCATTTTCCTATGACAACACTATGTTAGAAGAATCCATAGCTACCAAATCTTTATAGGTATTTTAGATGGCAATTTTTTTATTGTGATAGAGGGAAGGGACAAGTTAGGTACGGACATTTTTCTCCCTATTTATTGAATGATCATACTTAGGTTTTGTTCATATTTAAATTGGATAATGTTAACAAACTTTCATGCCTTAGGTCGATTTGTTCCCAACTCTTGAATAGGGATTTGGCCTCTACTGATGGTTGATATGGATGATTGTGAGGGATTCATGTCCATAAGACTTGTGCCTTCATCATCTTGTTGAGGTTTGACCTATGCATCATGGGCTTCCTGTTGTTCTTTGAGGTCCCCAATGAAGATACATGCATGTCCCACCTAATTAGGAAGCCTTTATCAAGTCTTTACCTACTTTTTATAGTTATAACTATTACTTGCATGGCCTACTTATAGGCTAGAAGGTGGATGAGGGATCTCAGTCTTTCTCTTACAAGTAAAGTGGGATGATTCTTATACTAAGACATTATTGGTCGCTTCTATATTGATAATCTCCCTTGATGGAAATTTGAACATTCGACTAGCTTCAGGTTAGAGGTGAGACCTTGGTTCGATCTGAGAGGGATCTGTGTCCTAAAGATCAACATACGAATGAAGATAGATGAGATCAAAGTCCCCTCATCACTTCATACTTTCTTTGTATATTTCCCCATGTGGTGCTAGTCACAATTTTCTCGGTCAGTACCATCAAGACTTGGAGAGAGTGCGAGTATATGAAATTTGAATGCAGCTATTAAGTAGGAATAATTTTCATTCTGTTGTTGTTTGTATATGTTATTTCTTATGATCAAACTTTATGTTGTTAGTGGTGTTATTATCCACCTCTTCAAAATATTCAATAGGCTTCCAGCTAGGTCGTAGAACCTTCCATGAATAAGCCTTGTGTGCAACCTGTAGATTGATGAATCACTATTCATGGTAGAAGTTTATGTGGGTGGATGATCCTTTCAAGAAACTCTAAGATGTAATACCACTTGGCATATTAGGTAGATGAAACAAGTTAGGAAGTTCTGTATGTAGTTGTGGCCACCATTCAGGTAGACTCATCAAAATAATTGCTGACCGTGATGGCTACGCATTGAGAGATTGATGTGCATCTGGAATTTTAAAACTAACAGCCCCTAAACAACACTCAAGCTAGAACACACTTGTTGATATTTTTTTCATTTTCCTGTTACAACACTATGCTAGAAGAATCCATAGCTATTAGATATTTATAGGTATTTGAGACGGAATTTTTTTTATTGTGATAGAGGGAAGGGAAAAGTTAGGTATGGACATTGTTATCCCTATTTATTGAATGATCATACTTAAGTATTGGTTATATTTGAATTGGCTAATGTTAACAACCTTTCATGCCCTGGCTAGATTTGTTCCCAACTCTTGAATAGGGATATGGATGATTGTGAGAGGTTCATGTCCATAAGACCCGTGCCTTCATCATCTTGTTGAGTTTTGACCTGTGCATCATGGGCTTCCTGTTGTTCTTTGAGGTCCCAATGAAGATACATGCATGTCCCACCTAATTAGGAAGCCTTTCTCAAGTCTTTACCTACTTTTTGTAGTTATAAACTATTACTTGCATGGCCTACTTATAGGCTAGAAGGTGGAGGAGGGATCTTCGTCTTTCTCTTACAAGGAAAGTGGGATGATTCTTATACTAATACATTATTGGTTGCTTCTATATTGATAATCCTCCTTGATGGAAATTTGAACATTCGACTAGCTTCAGGTTAGAGGTGAGACCTTGGTTCGATCTGAGAGGGATGTGTTTCCCAAAGATCAACATACCAACGAAGATATATGGGATCAAAGTCCCCTCATCACACCGTACTTTCTTTGTAGAGTTCCCTGTTAAGATATTTACTAGAGAACATAAATTTATTACTGAGATTTACTGAGAGGAACATTAAGCAACAAACATAAACACATAAACAAAGAATGTTTATCCGGGAAAGCCCCAGATCTAGGGAAACACCCAATCCAATGAAATTTCATTAACCTTGGCCAAAACCCTGGCCAAGATGGCCAAGTGACCCTTCACGCTCACCTCCTATACCTACCTTACAGTGAAGTCCTTTGAACCTTTTATAGGCTCCATTACATGTAATACCATAGGTAGAAAACCATGGGTACACAATACCACATGCCCAAAAACCACTGTTTCTTAACCAGGTCAACCTTGACTCAAACCTCGAGTTAATTTTACCTAACAATTCCCCCCATAAACTTGACTTGGGGTTCCTTGACAAACTCCAGACAAACATGCTAAGCGAGACAACCTCGCTCACTCTAGCCCTTATCCCCCTCAAAGTTTTTATCTGGGATATTGTTAACCTGATATCCACTCTATCACCTAGGTCTAACCTAGACTTTAGTGATGATTACCCTGGGGTACACATGCCTTACTAGGTGATCCAGGTGGATATTGGTGGCCACCTGCCAAGTCCACCTAGACCCCCACCATTGTCCCTCTTGACATTTTCAGTTTCCTTAATTATAGCACAATTTACTATTTTTAGCAGTTTTCGGGTCCTAAACTTCCGGAGCCGTTTTGAGGCCCTAAACGACGACGTTTTTTGGGAAATCCCGCTCCTGCGATTTTTTTTATAAAAAATCATTGTTTGCGTTATAGTCCTCAGAAAGATCTTTTCAACGGGCTATCATGCGCGTAAAACGGAGATCGTATGCCAAAGTTACGACCTCGGGAAGTTGATGTACCAATTTACCCAAACGGGGCCCATAGTTTGGCGTTTTCATCTTCTAGGGTTAGGTTTTGGAATGTTAAGGGTTTTCCATTGTTTCTCAATAATAAATAGGCCTTTGAGCCTCATTGTAAAGACAGTTCGGAACAGTTCAGAGGCATGTAGCCGACACATCTCTTCTCAGAGATAAGCTACCATCGCCCTAGCTGGGTCATTTCTATTTGTAAGCATATTTCAGTATTCTCCATTAGTGAAATGAAGTATTATTTCCGCTGCATCTCTATTTTTATGGTTATCGCATCTCTGTATTTATGGTTATCTCTGTAATCTATTGCGTTCCTGCTTAAATCCGGATCAGTGGTACCAGAGCGGTCTGCTTTTTCTCTGTTTTTCTTTGCATGTCCCCGACGAGGTCGGGATATAAGGAGTTAGGGCTTGAGCTGGTTGAACCCTTGCAAGACCAGCCTCGCAAATCTCGACGGCCTCCCATGGCGGATAAGAAGAAAGACGAGGGAGCAGGAGATCCCATCAAAATCTTGCTCGAAGAAGCCCTCGAGCGACAACGGAATGCGATGATGGACAACTTTGCCCAAATCCTTCAGCGGCTACCCAAAGGTGACGCATCAGCTTCCAGTAGCTACTCTGGAAACGCCACACCGTTTAAGGTACAAGTTAATTTTGAAATCCCCATCTTCGAGGGTCAAATAGATGCAGATGCCGTAGATAAATGGTTAAATCTGCTAGATGGGTATTTTTCTGTTCATGAATTTTCAAGTCGGGAAAAGATTGTTTTCGCTCTTCTCAAAGCAGCCCCCCACGTCAAGGACTGGTGGGAGACCTACTGCGAGTAGAAGGATGAAACTACAGGCTCACTATTCTCAGCCGCACCCACCTGGAATTCATTCCGAGATGCCATCAAGGAGCAATACTACCCTGTTGGAAGCTATGAGGATGAATACATAAAGTGGACCACGCTGCGGCAGGGAAGGGATCAAGATGTGCCAGAGTTCACCAATCTTTTCCATACCCTTCGCACAAAGTTGGGTATCAAGGATTCGGAGCAGCATCTGATACTCAAATACCGCGGCTGCCTGCACAAGTACATCCAGGAAGAAATGGAATTCCTGAACATCTCATCACTCGGCATAGCATACCGATATGCCGTCAAGATCGAGCAGAAGTTTAAACAAAAGAAGCGAGACTTTGGATCTACAAATCCAAAGCAAGGGAAAGGTGCTCCTAAACCACAGAACAAGGGACAAAGCCAAGGCGGGGCAGCCCAAGACAACCCGCAAAAGCTACAAGCAAAGAACAGTGCCGCAAAGTCGAAAAAGGACACGGGAAAATGGTGTGAGTTCCATAAGAGCTCCACTCACAACACAAGTGAGTGTCGGGCCAAGCAGTCACTGATGGCCGAACTAAAGGTTTCAGAATCAGATGCATGTTCCGACTCTGAGTCAGAAACAGACAAGGGGAATGACAAAGGGAAGCAGATCATTGATGCGGATCCCAACGCCACTGTTGCTACTGCCAAGATCCAGAAAAATGAACCCGAAGATCCAGAGGAGGAGGAGCGTCTTTTCCACTCCCAGATGTGGGTAAGGGGCTCCCCACTACAGTTCATTGTCGATAGCGGGAGCCAAAAGAACCTCATTTCGGCAGAGGTTGTGAAGCGGTTGGGCTTACCGACCACAGCACATCCACAACCGTACACTATCGGGTGGCTGCACCAAGGACGGGATCTTCGCGTGAGCCAACAGTGTCGCCTTCCATACAACATCAAGCCCTTCACAGATGAGGTATTGTGTGACATTGCTCCGCTTGAAGTTTGTGATGTATTATTAGGACAACCATACTTGTGGAAGCGACATGCTATGTATGAATCAAGGCCCCGTGCTGTTATTATTACTTTGGGAAATCAGTTGTACAGGATACCAGAGGTAGCACCGCCTACTGCCATCTCTTTGATTACTGCAAAACAATGCAGTAAGCTCATTTCCAAAACTGGAAAATTTGTTTTCCTGATGATACGCCCTCAAGGAAAGAAGAAGACCGTGGCCACAACCTCCAGACAGGGCCCCTCTGCACGACAACTACAGATGGACAAGGTCGTGGAGGAGTACGAGGACATCTTCACCTCCCCCGTAGGGGTTCCTCTGCACTGTCAGGTCAAGCACTCCATCGATCTGACCCCAGGTGCACCCTTACCCAATGGACCAATTTATCGGCACTCCGTTCTGGAGAACGATGAAATCAAGAGGCAGATTCAGGAGCTTCTGCAAAAAGGCCACACCCGTCCGAGTTCATCGCCTTGCGGGAGCCCAATTGTGTTGGTACAGAAGAAGGATGGGACTTGGAGACTTTGTATTGACTATCGAGCGCTGAACAAGATCACTGTCCGTAATAGGTACCCGATCCCGCGGATTGATGACCTCCTAGACCAACTAAAGGGGGCAAAATATTTCAGCAAGATTGATCTGAAGTCAGGATATCACCAGGTACCAATCGAACCCTCTGATGTGTGGAAGACTGCCTTCAAAGCCAAAGAGGGCCTTTTCGAATGGTTGGTTATGCCTTTCGGGTTGACAAATGCTCCTGCAACCTTCATGAGGCTAATGGATGACATCTTGCGGCCATACACCAACTCATTTGTAGTGGTATACTTGGATGACATTCTGATCTTCAGCCAGAGTTGGGAAGAGCACCTCCACCACATCCGACAGGTTCTCCAAACACTGCGGCAACACAAGCTATGTGCCAATTTGGAGAAATGCACTTTTGGCATGACCCAGGTTCAGTATCTGGGATACATTATTGATGAACAGGGGGTGCATGTGGATCCAGCCAAGATCAAAGTCATTCGGGATTGGCCACCTCCGACCACTTTGACAGAGCTCCGCAGCTTTCTAGGTCTTGCCAACTTCTACCGCAGGTTCGTGTTGGGTTTTTCTCATATCACTTGGCCTTTGAGTCAAGTCACCAAGGGCGGGGTGAAGGCAAAATTCTTTTGGTCTGAATCTCAACAGAAGTCATTCATAGAGTTGAAAGATCGCCTCTGCACAGCACCAGTGCTCGCTTTACCAGATTTACAACAACCATTTGAGGTCGAGACAGATGCCTCTGACTATGCTATTGGGGCAGTCCTTACTCAACACGGGCATCCTGTGGCATATCACAGTGAAACACTTTCAGACACGGTCTGGAAGTATCCCACTTATGATAAAGAGATGTATTCCATTGTACAGGCTTGTCGGCAATGGAAGCACTACATTTTGGGGAAGGAAACGGTCATCCACACAGACCACCGACCCCTACAGTTCATACAGACCCAAGGGAAATTGCAGAATGATCGCCATCAGAAGTGGTCCACATACCTGCAACAGTTCCATTTGAATATCAAGTATAAGAAGGGCAGCACTAATAATGTTGCAGATTGCCTCAGCCGACCACCGATCATGGCGTTAACCACCGTCCTCAATTCTTGTGGGCACGAGACTTCTGATTGGCCACTGCTCTACGAAAGCGACCCGGAATTCGGCCACACATACCAGAACCTCTTGGAGGGTCAGCATGTTCCAGATTTTCACCTCCAGGACGACCTGTTATGCCACTTGGGTCACCTTTGTGTTCCTTCAAGCGAGCGTGCCAAGATGATTTGGGAAGCACACTATAGTCGAGTTGCTGGTCATTTCGGGGTCGAGAAAATAGTGGCAGTGCTGCAAAAGTATTTCTATTGGCCGAATCTTCGACAGGATGTTGGGAAGTACATCAGATCATGTACTGCCTGTGCCATTGCCAAACCGACCATCAAGAAGCAAGGCCTCTATACCCCACTGCCTACCCCTAGCCAACCTTGGGAATCCATCTCCATGGATTACATGTCTGGCCTTCCTTCCACTAAGCATGGAAATGACTGTGTTTTTGTAGTCGTCGACAGGTTCTCGAAGATGGCCATCATGGCGGCCTGCAAGAAGAACATCACAGCAGAAGCCACTGCTAAACTCTTCTTTGAACGAGTTTGGGTGCACTTTGGGATTCCACAGTCTATCATCTCAGATCGGGACAGTCGGTTCCTCAGTACATTTTGGTCCAGTCTCTGGTCAATGCTGGACACCAAACTCACTAAGTCCACCGCCTTCCATCCTCAAACTGATGGCCAGACAGAGGTTGTCAATAGGATGATTGTACACATTCTGCGCATGTACAACTCAAAGCATCCACGCACATGGGACGAGAGCCTCCCCTATGTTTAGCACAGCTACAACCGAGCTCTTCACAGCTCCACTGGCCATAGCCCTTTTCAGGTGGGCTTGGGATTCCAGCCATTATGCCCCATTGATGTGGCCATGCCATTTGCAGCTACTCACGCAGATTCTGCTCATGTCCAGTCTGAAACAAACAAGGCGACCAGCTTCATTGAGCACATCCAACATATTCGCCAGCAGGTCCATGACATTCTGGAGAAATCAAATGCCAAGTTCAAGCAGCGACATGATCAACATCGAGTGCCACACAAGTTCCAGGTGGGTGACAAAGTCTGGTTGCATTTACAAAAGGAACGCCTTACTGGAGCCTATCGGAAACTAAGACCACTCCGATATGGTCCCTACACCATTACTAAGGCTGTGGGAGACAATGCATTTGAACTCAGCATTCCCCCATTCCTTGGCCTGCACCCAGTGTTCAATGTGGACCGCCTTCGGCCATACTTTCCACCATTGCTAGATACATCCGACATTGCAGAACAGCTCACCCCCACAGAATTAAATCCAGATTGCATGGAACAAGCTGCAACTGATCGAATCATGGACACACAGATCAAGAATACTCGCCGACAGAATATTCAACTGTATCGAGTTGTCAAAGCAGGCCAACTCCTTCACAATGGCAAGTGGCTCACCAGGGACCAAGTTCAGCAAAAGTTTCCCCATCTCATGGAGGAACTCAACGCAATGGGGACCATTGCTTCCTAAGGGGGGAGGAATGATCCAGGTGGATATTGGTGGCCACCTGCCAAGTCCACCTAGACCCCCACCATTGTCCCTCTTGACATTTTCAGTTTCCTTAATTATAGCACAATTTACTATTTTTAGCATTTTTCGGGTCCTAAACTTCCGGAGCCGTTTTGAGGCCCTAAACGACGTTTTTTGGGAAATCCCGCTGCTGTGATTTTTTTAGTAAAAAATCGTTGTTTGCGTTATAGTCCTCAAAAAGATCTTTTCAACGGGCTATCATGCGCGTAAAACGGAGATCGTATGCCAAAGTTACGACCCCGGGAAGTTGATGTACCAATTTACCCAAACGGGGCCCATAGTTTGGCGTTTTCATCTTCTAGGGTTAGGTTTTGGAATGTTAAGGGTTTTCCATTGTTTCTCAATAATAAATAGGCCTTCAAGCCTCATTGTAAAGACAGTTCGGAACAGTTCAGAGGCATGTAGCCGACACATCTCTTCTCAGAGATAAGCTACCATCGCCCTAGCTGGGTCATTTCTATTTGTAAGCATATTTCAGTATTCTCCATTAGTGAAATGAAGTATTATTTCCGCTGCATCTCTATTTTTATGGTTATCGCATCTCTGTATTTATGGTTATCTCTATAATCTATTGCATTCCTGCTTAAATCCGGATCACTAGGTCTTACATCAGTATGCCCATTTACATGTGAAAAATAAATATTAACTCCATTATAAAACTAATATTTTTTGTTTCCTTGCTGCTTTGTATAACCACCCTCTCAACTTGACACCCTTTATGCCTCATGCTCTCTTAGCACAGTTGAATTCTATGCGTTCCTTCACTGGTACAAATCAAGCATATTACTTCATTCTCTCTCTCTTTTGTAGTGTTTGAACATATTTATGCTGATGCTCTCCTATACCTCATATTCAACCTATGCGGTTATCCTTGAGCATCAATCTTAAGGGTTTTTCTCTGCACATAAACCTTTGTGAAAATTTCTCCTCAACCCAAATAGTGGCTTACACTTTTTCAGCAACTTCACACTCTCGGTTGCAAGGCTCGTCTCGAGCGACCTCACCTGTTGGATGCTCAACCTTGGACTAGAGACAACAACAAGACTGCAGCCTCCTAGCATCAAATTTCTTGATGAATTCCAAGCACACAATAGATAAACCCTACTTGTGCCTTACTAACATGAGGTTTGTGTTATCATAGATGCATTGCATCACTTTTAGGTCTTCATCCTTTCAAACATGAAGACATTTTAAATGTTCTGATGCTACTCCTTGTTTGACCTGCTACATGGACCCCTTTTATTAGTGCACCACAAGTACAGGTGAACAACATAGCATCATTGTAGGAAATAGTCGTGAAGTTGTGGTCTTGAGTGGAGAATATTGTTTTGGGAGCACGCTCTCACATCGACACCTAAATCGATCAACAAACCCTGACTATGGCAAGCTCGACTCTTAGTTGTTTCTTCCGATGGTTTAGCACCGCAGCAACTCCATGTAGTAGCATATTGCAACAACAACGCCATGCTATAGACACAAAATGGGTCCATCCATGCCACACATATATTTGACGTAGGCCTAACTAGACTAAGTGATGATGGGAGGCACACCGAGTTCAATATTCTCTCCGATCCTTCCATGTCAATCTCATTTAAACATTTAATTGTGGTCTCTGTGTGCCCCATTCACCTATGTAGCGCTTCCATGCTCGCTTCCACCATGTCCAGATTTTTCCATCAATAGATCGAACATTGTACATCTTCTCAACACGTCAAATGCCCTGCGATGTAGGATGCTCATACGTTGTTTCTCTCGCCCTCTCATCCTCTAGGTGGAATGATCAACAAACCCATGCACTCCTTTTGTTGTGAAAAATGTTAACCCCATCACATTACTTTCCCTGCGCAACACACTAAGAAGACAGTTTGGTTTGACTACATCCTAACTACTCCATCACCTTGAACCAAATCACAATTTGGCCCACTTGGACACGCGCCAACACCTTCTTGCAATCAATAGAACAATACAACAAATGGCAAGGTGGACCTCTGTGGCCACAACAACCACTCAATATGTTCCATGAATATTCCATTATGCATCAAATATCATTTCTAGAGACCAAGGGAGAAATCATCAATTCACACGAGAGCAATAATAGATAGAATCCATTAAAGGCATGGCCAACACGCCGACCTCTTCCCAGGTTTGACAAATGATTCAGCTTGGAGCTTGATTGCATCCTTAATCAACTTCTTTAGATAAGTCAAAACCTCCATAAGTCCACATTGCCACGATTCAAATCTTCGTGCCCTAGGAGTCCCACGAACCATAACCAAGCTGCTTTGCGTACTTCCTTGACTTTGTTTCCAATGCTTCTCGTCCTTCAACCTCTTCATGTGGGATCAATCCCATAGGTCATACAAAGCTGATTAAGCAATTAGGCATGCAAAAATCCAATTGAACAGATCCAAAGCCCGATGGCTCATCTCAGTGCTTCAACAAAGGCTCTGACAACATCGTTGATCCAGATTCATAACAAATCTAAATTCAATTATCTCTTTAATGTGATCTACAACCACCATTTTCAATAGTGATATCATGAGTAATAACAACAACTTTGCGTTGATATTTCTATCCATTGGGAAAATGTAAATCCTCTACTGCATAACATCCATCCGAAGTCCAAACCATGGACCATGGCTCTGATACCAATTGTTAAGAAATTTATGGCGGAGAGATAAATTATTACTGAGATTTATCGAGATTTACAAAGAGGAATAATAAAATAACTAGCAACAATACACATAAATATTATACACATAATATTTATCTAGGAAAACCCCAAATTTGAGGAAAAATTCAACCCAATGAGATCTCATTAGCATTGGCCAAAACCCTGGCCAATCCGTCCAAGTGAGCCTTCACCACTCACCTCCAGGCCTACATTACAATGAAGTATTCCCAGCCTTTTATAGGCTCCATTAAATGCAATACCATAGAACATAATACCATGGGTACACTATACCATGTGCCCAAAACCACTACTATTTAACTAGGTCAAACTTGACTCAAACCCCGAGTCAATTTTACCTAACATTCCCCATGTGGTGTTGGTCACAATTTTCTCGGGGGGTACCATCAAGACTTGGAGAGAATGCGAGTATCTGAAAGTTGAATGCTACTGTTAAGTAGGAATAATTTTCATTTTGTTGTTGTTTGTATATTTTTATTTCTTATGCTCAAAATTTCTGTTGTTAGTGGTGCTATTACCCACCTTGTCAAAATATTCAACAGGATTCCAACTAGGCCATAACACCTTCCATGAACGGGCCTTGTGTGCAACCTATAGATTGATGAATGTTGGGAATAGATTCCCCCAAGAGTCAGTTTGGGGCTAAAAGCCCATGGTTTGGGGTAGAAAGCCCAAATTTTGTAATAAATATGTAAAGTCTCTTCATTTTGTGGTCGCAGAATGTGAAGATGTCAAGAGTCGTAAAGGGTTGTCCACCCTTGTTTTGTAAAGTCTCATGTTGACTGCAGAAATCTACCCATGGTCCGCAGACCATGGGATTGTATAAAAAGGGAGTCTTAGAAGAGTCTAAGGGAGTTAAGTAGAAGAAATAGAAGAAAGAAGAGTTTAGGGGTAAGAAGTTCTAAGTGTTCTTGGGTCTTAGCTTAGGGAGAGGCTTTGCAGCTGAGTGCGCAGAGGACTAAGATGGAAGTCCGTAGTTGAGTGCACGGACCCCTGTAGCTGTGTGTGCAGGGTGGATAGAGTCTATATGAAACTTGAGATATCAATCAATAGAAGTATTATAGAAATCATTGTGTATCTTGTCTCTGTTTAATGCATCTGATTATATTATGTTACGATCTGGGTTTACATTATAATTCTTATTTAATGCACGAATGTATTTGATTATATCTCGTAATTGAATGAAAGAAATAATATAGGTTTATGCGAAGATAACTGTAAATGCATGGTAGATTAGGTAACACTTAAGATAACTTGGGAACTTATACAGTAGCGTAGCCATAAAGGCACATATGTGCCTGGACCTCTAGTTAGGGCTACGCGAAGGTCAGTCGAATACCTTTTCGGAGGTACTGAAGGACAGAAGAGAAGGAACATTGATAATCCCTAAAGGCTTATCGATATGCACGAAGGCAGGATCAGGAAGTGTAGATTGACATCACGACCATCTCAGGGTGTGGAAACTTAGTTCTTGCATCCCCCCATACTGCTTCGGGTGAGACCTCTGTCTGCGCTCCACGGGCTGATGCCGAAAGGGCTAGTAGTGTAGGGATTTGCTTGGGTGACTAACGTTGAACCTCGTTTAAGGCCCATCAAGCCAACAAATGGTTCTGTTGATGGGACTGGGATTTGCATGAGAGATGTGCGATGTCGTATCATTGGAATCAAACTAAGAAATAAATGGAGACTTGGTTGGATAGAAAGATCCACGAATTCATGGCACAAGAAAACAAGAATTTGCGATTGATGAAAGAACAGTGGTTGGATAGATACTTATACACAGAAATACACGAAATCTTCTTTTGTTCCTTCCTGTTTGATTTATACGAGTGGATTTCGAAGTTGGAAGACGGCCAAGGAAGGTGGAGGCTTGAAAATTCGATTGTTTGGACACCGAAGCTAGTAATGGGGTTGGAGGCTTCTGAAGATAAGATTGCGTGCGCTGTCGACCATTGGCTCGACCACATCATAGGAGTATTTGTGATAGAGTTCGCGGTCGATACCTCTAGCAGTTATAGTGAAGCAGAGTGTCGCTTATTTAAAGGACCATGAGGTAAGTATTTAAAATCTTTGAATACTTCGATTAAGATGCTCTTGTGTGAACAACAGGTTATGCAGTTACCTTGATGTTTGGAGCTACACGAAGCAGAAATCCTTTTAGGGACGGAGGAAGGAAAGGTCTTAAGTATAGCCCACTGATCGGACCTCCTTTTAGTGACGACGAAGGAGCACCACATACTTCTCCCCTGAGTTCTAGTTAGTTGATAAGACAAGGGTTCTTGTGAATACATACACCGCCTCCACCCTAATCCCATCCATCCGCACAATCTCCATCCCTGCCTCCATCGCTCAACTCATCACCCACACCACTGCCACCTCCACTGTCCAATATTTCAAACTTCGTAAAACTACCTGTATTTAAGGGCGTAGGGAATGAGGACCCAGACCAATTTTGGTTCATCATAAAGGCTGTATGGGAAGGTCAGGGCATCACAAATGATCACATGAAGAAGGCGACATTGGTTAGTGCTTTGCAGGATCACGCGCTAACCTACTACATCAAGTACTCTAATGATAACTAGGCCGCTACACTGGCAGATATCCAGACCGCTTTGAATAAAGAATTTAGTAGGCCTAAGTCTGAAGCGTATTTGATTGTGGGATTCAAGGAAATTGCGATGAAACCAGGTGAGACCCCTTGGGAGTTGAATCAAAGATTGAAGTGTAAAATCTGTGAAGTTAACATGAATTTAATGGATGGAAATCACAACAAATGGTTCATGGCTTCGCTCTTGCCTCACCTAAGGGTTGCGCTGTCACAACAGAAGATTACGACTTAGGTAGAAGCCTTGGAGATTGCAATGAGACTGCATGAAACGCCGATGCAAGATCCAAATCTGGGGGTTTAGTAGATTCATGCATAGTTGCAAAACCTTTGTCTCGAGATGAAAAGTTTGAAGCAGGAAAGAACAGCTTGGCTAGAGCCGCGCGAAGAAGATTGGTGCATAAAATGCAAGGGTCAGGGGCATGACAAGGATCACTACCCAGTCTTCACAAACTATGTTGTAGTAGGAGGACCAATGCCTCTACGACTAGAGGCCATGGCAGGGCAAAGTGTAGGGCCTGCTCTATGGTGTGCTATATGTCAGGTAGTAGGGAAACATCATGGGGGCTTCACTGGGGGAGCAATACCATACCACTTGGGTTCATATTAGGGGATATATATTGAGGAAAAACTAACATAATATATTGGGGGATATATAGGGGGTAAAGGGTTTTTATATTGGTAGGTATAAAAAATGGAGCTCAAAGTCAATGAAAAAACATAAAGGGGTATAAAAAATTTTAATGAAAAAATAGATACCCACAATATCTAGTGGAAGTAGGGGTTTTTTTAATTGGGAAGGTGTATTGGGTTTGTATTGGTAGGGGGTTAAATAATGTAATTGTTAGGGGTATTTTCCAATATGTAGTCAAATTAGGGGTATTGTTTAATATGCCACGAATGCACGTGATAGGTCAGAGGTTCATTGAGTGAAGTCCCCATGGGAAACATACGACTGATAATTGCCATTTGCTGTAGAAATTTGTGTAGACACCGCAACAACTCTTTTGCAATTTCTGTCAATCAATAGGCCATGACGAGTGTAATTGTCGAAGTTACGAATTGATGATGGACATGACACCTACATACAGGGTGCAGATAGAAGCACAACCTCGAGACCAAGGCGTTGGGGGAATGCGAGGTGAGTATCAGGGGCACGACCAAGGATGAGGTGGAGGAGGGCCTGGGAGAGGCCAAGGGAGTTGATTTTTTACAATTGTGGAGGCCTACGACACTATGCGAGGGATTGTCCAAATCTGACGCAATTTTCATGCTGCTAATGTACTCAGCTTGACCAAGCGACTAACGATTGTCCTATATTGTTGGCTAAGATTCACAAAAAGGGGGGGTAGCTTCTGCAGCTGACACAGAACCTCCAGATGATGTGGGTTGAGCCTCACGAGGAATACCCTAGGGTAAATATTATTCTATGAAGTGGAACTACGATGGGGGAGGACAAAGGAAAGCAACCTACAGAAGGCGAATGGGTCCGCAACACACCAGAAAATGAGGTTGGGTTTGATTTGGAGCATGCAAAAAGAAACATTTATGGAAGCCAAGAAAGGCTTCATTGAGGCCTCTACCTCAGGAAGTCAGGAGAAACCAGTTGAAGAAATGGACCCATCAATGATTACCACATTCTTGGAGACCTGCATGAAGCTACTCCGTGAAAGTAAGGTTGTGAACGGTATGCAGGAACTAATTAATCGTTGCACTGGTAAGGATGGTGCTACTGGTGAACTATGCATGGTCAGGAAGCTTGGCAAGCACAAGGCAAGGACTAGGTGGGAAATGAGACTCATCGTGCAGATAGGGGAATACGAGATGGACCAAGTTATCCTAGATCTGGGGTCCAACACGAATGTTTTGCCAAAACAGACTTGGGAAAGAATGGGGAGACCTGCACTCCAGTGGTCTCCGATACAGTTAAGAATGGCGAATCAATAGAAAATTATCCCAATGGGGAGGCTGCAAGGGGTCACAGTTGACATCGAGGGTGCAAGCGCACTGGCGGATTTTGAGGTAATAGAGATTGTGGATGATAGCAATCCCTACCCTGTGCTCCTTGGAATCGATTGGGCCACTGACATGAATGGGGTAATCAACCTGAAGAAGTGGAATATGATATTTGAAAAGAAGTTAGTCCGCATAGTGGTGCCGCTAGATCTCGCCGAGGGACCGTGCTATATAGAACTAGTCTGAGATTATGAAAGTGATGACAATATGGACCAGATTTACAAGATAACAGCATGAGACTAGGATTGGGTGAATCTGACAGTGGACAGACGTATTGCATGGGATCACGAAAGCTCCTGCACGTGAGATTCGGATGAAGAATTGGAGCATTGGAAGAACCGGTTGCATGAAGTATCTACATTGCGTTGTAATATGATGACCAAGTCATTGCGATGTGTGTCATTCGAAGTTAGGGATCTACCTCATTATGATGGGCTAATGGATGTTGATTTCTTTTTGGATCTATTTGAAAGAGAAGTGTCGGAGAAACATCACTTCTAGGCCTTGGACTGGGTACTGCGCACTACGCCTGCAAGATGGTGGGGTATGCACAAGGATAGTTTCGGTGATTGGCGCAACTATAGGAGGATGATGAGAATACGTTTTGGGCAACCAAAAGTGTGGATGATAGATAAGTATGATGGAAGGGATGACCCGCGCGATCACTTGACTAAAGCGACTGAGGCTTATGGAGCAGAGCCTTAGCTTGAATGAGTGCATCTGTTTTGTCATACCCTGGGCATCATACTAATGAATTGGTACTTGGAAACCGAGCTCTGCCATGGCATTGAAGAATGGGACATCTTGCACCAGGGATTTTTAATGATGTTCAACTTTGAGGATGGTTTTGACTATATTGACACAGCACTACAGGAGGTTAAAGCAACGATCTTTAGGATACCACAAGATCCTTTGGACCTGATCCAACCTGATTAGACTACCCAGCTGAGCAATGCACTGGAATACTATAACGTGACCGTTGAAGAAGAAGACAAGGATCCATTAAAAATTAATATTCCGGAAACTGAAGGTCGCCACGAGGTTGAAGGTTCTCAGATAGAGGATCCCGATATAACCACTCCACTGAAAACCAGGTAGGTCAACATTGGCACAGAGGTGGAACCAAAATTTGCAAAGATTGGGGACTATTAGAATGATGTGACAGTGGACAAGGTCGTTGAGCTCCTCTGCGAATATCAAGATTTGTTCCCCACGAAGTTTTATGATTTAAAAGGAATAATAGGAGACCTGGGTGTCATGAAGATCACCCTAAAACTAAACGTGAAGCTCATAAAGAAAAGACCTTACCGCCTTAATCCTAAGTATAAGGAAAGGGTTCACGCTGAGTTAGATAAGATGCTCGTGGCAGGAATTATTGAGCCAATGGAGGAATTTGATTGGGTAAGCCCGATAATGGTTCAGGAAAAGAAACAAAACGAAGAAATAAGGATATGCATGGATCTTCGGAAGTTGAATGATGCTTGCGTGCATGATCCCTACCCGACCCCATTCACTGACAAAGTTCTGGATAATGTAGGCCCGAAGATAGAAGCAAGACGACCTTTGTGACGGAATGGGGATGTTTTCAGTATATTGTAATGCCTTTTGGGCTGAAGAATGCACCAGCAATATTTTCGTGCATAGTCATTGCGGAATTCAAAGACTTCATTCATAAGTTACTGGAGGTGTACTTTGACAATTGGACAATGTTTGGATTGGTCAAGCGTCACGTGGCAAGTCTACGCTTAATGTTAGATACATGTCGCAGACATTAGATCACACTCAATTTGAAGAAGTGTCTATTTTATGTCCCTTTAGGTATCCTACTAGGTCATGTGGTATTCAGACAAGGATTGATGGTAGACCCCATGAAGGTCGCGGTGATAATCAACTTGGAGGCACCAAGAAATGTGAAACAGCTGTGCACAACTCTAGGGTATACCAGGTAGTATAGGAAGTTCATCAAGAGCTATGCCAAGATCACCGCGCCCATGGAGAAGTTGTTGAAAAAGGATACTACGTTTTGTTGGAGTGATGAATGACAGAAGAGCTTGGACGTGCTGAAAGAGAAAATGGTCACTGCACCAATCCTAGTCTTCCCAGACTGGAAGAAGGAATTTCATGTGCATGTGGATGACTCTTGTATTGCGCTTGGGGCTGTACTAGCATAGGCGGGTGAGGGGGAATTAGGCCATCCTATAGAATTCACGAGCAGGAAGCTGTCCAAGGCTAAGAAGAACTATTCCACTACAGAGCGCGAAGGACTAGCCATGTTATACACACTCTAAAATTTTAGGCACTATTTGCCAGGTGGGCATTTTAAGATGTATACAGATCATTTTACGTTGAAATACCTGGTCAGTAAGCCTGTGTTGGGAGGGAAGATCTGCAGATGGTTTTTATTGTTCCAGGAATATGATTTTGAAGTTATTTTGAAGCCTGGATGATTGAACGCGGGACCAAATCATCTGTCGCATCGAAACGGGAGAGGAGCCCACTAATTTGGAGCAGTGACTGCCTGACGTGCAACTCCTTGTAGTGAGCATCGTGGATAATCAATTTGAAGATATCATATAATTCCTGACAACGGGGACTGCTCCAGAAGGGTATACAAGCTAGTAGAAGAAGGAGTTAGTAGTGCATGCAACAGACTTCTCTGTCATTATAGGACACTTGTACAAAATGGGGTCAGATGAAATATTGTGATGCTATGTACCTGACTTTGAGCGAAGAAACATCCTCATGGAGGCTCATGGAGGAGCTGTAGGAGGACATTATGCAGGAAAAGAAACAGTGCAGAAGGTTCTGTGTGCTGGATTGTGGTGTCCAACTCTGCATAAAGATGCGAAAGCATATTGTAGGACTTGTGACACATGTCGAAGTACTGGTAGGCCATCATGGAGGGATGAACTGCCTTTGATACCGCAGGTGACATTACAATCATTTGAGAAATGGGCGATTAACTTTGTGGGACCAATTCAGCCTCCGGGAAAGAAAACACGTGTGCGGTACATCATCACCCTGACTGAGTACTTGACTAGGTGGGCAGAGGTGTAGCCTCTGAAGGACTGTACCAACATGAAAACAACAAAGTTTTTTTTTGAATATGTATTGACAAGATTTGGTTTTCCAAATATCTTGATGAGCGATCGCAGTACGCACTTTTTAATGAAACAATCACCGCGTTGACAGAAGAATTTCAGGTGTATCATTAGAAGAGCATGCCTTATCACCCATAGGCCAATGGGATGGTGGAAGCCTTCAATAAGATACTAGAGAACACACTGATAAAGTTCTGCAATGCTGAGATAAGTGACTGGGATGTGCTCGTACCAACGGAGCTATGGGCCTACATAACGACTTGCAATAATTTAACTGGGCAAACGCCTTTCAGATTTGTGTATGGTGTAGAAGTTGTGATGCCAATGGAATACATTGTACCCAGTCTATGCATAGTAGCACTCACAGGAATGACAGATCGCGGAGCCTTGGAAGAGAGGCTCGCGTAGCTAGCAGAGCTTGAGGAGGACCGATTTCTAGCTAGATTTCATCAACAAGTTCAAAAGGAGCGTGAAAAGGCATGGAATTATTGGCACATTCAACTACGCAGCTTTGAGGTAAATGATCTGGTTTTGTTATATGACAACAAGTTTGATAAATTTCCAGGGAAATTTAGGATGCACTGGCTAGGGCCCTATGTCATCAAAGAGATTATCGACGGTGGAGCAGTTCAGTTGGTTAAGTTAAATGGGGAGCCCTTCCCAGGAAAGGTGAATGGTAGCCGATTGAAGCCATACACTAGTGATCTGGCTAGGTGACTATATGAAGGTAGCACAGTCTTAGCACTCCAGGCAGCTGAAAGGAGGCGTGGGACTATAAACTACACTGCCCGGGTTGGGGAACTGCGCGATGAGGAAACTGCGTGGAATGAGGAGATGTCACAGAGACCACACAAGCACGCAGAAGGTTGTGCTACCCAGGATAAAACCGTGCAAGTCAGTTGGAAAGTGATCGTTAAAGTCACTGTTCATGATTTGATGATGGAAAAACGGCCAAATGGAGTGGGGGGGTGGCATTTAAGATGAAATTTATGGGCGAGATCCTTAAAAATCTGCCACCAATCTAGCATTAATGAACCGATTTTGGGGGGAACAGTCCGATTTGAATTCAAAATGGCCTATAAATTACATGTGGCTTCCCAAAAAAGAACACTTGGAATTTTGAGCATTGATTTGTTGAGCTCTCAGATGTGTATGAACTGTGAATACTTTCAAGCTCTGATAACGAGTTTGGCGTTTGAGCAATTTCCAAGGGAGACACAAGAACTTTTTAATAGCGTCATGTCGACACCAGCAGACACCGTAGATATTGGGGAAGTTGTGATAGTTGAAGGGGTTATGCCAGAGGTTGCTATGGATGCAGAGGGAGCTGCTCTAGAGGTTGCAGAGATACCAACTGAAGTCCCCAAGTCACAACGCTCGCCTAGACCAAGGCCTAGCCTGACCTAAGAGAGTGCGAAAAGCAAGAAGGGAAAGCAGGTTGCGACATCGTAGCCGGTGCGCGTGTCACCTAGAAGAAACCCATCGAAGGACAAGCCCACTACACAAGAAAAGGGGAAAATAATTAACCTAGAAACGGAGGACGTTGAAGTTGAGGGGTTTGACGCCATTACTAAACTGCTTGAGCACATCCCTCCATGTAGGGTCAAGGCCAAGGTGCCTAAGGACATTGACGAGAGCAAGGTCACCTTGTACAAACCTCTGTTGCCAGCCCAGATTGTTTCCAAAGGACCGCGCTTGGGGTAGATTCCAATATTGAAATTGGAGGATTGGGACTTAGTTGACACCGAGCGATTCCCTCACTAGGCAATAGACCAACTAAAGAACCAAGTTCTCCCTAATCCCACCAGGATGACCGTGTTAGAACCACGGAAGTGGCTCAAAGCTGTGGATAAGGCAGGCCTACTCAACTTGCTATGGCTGCCGCATTGTAATCGCACACCCATTACCTTGTTGGTAATCAAGTAGCTATTGTGCTTGGTACATGATGGGTGTTTGTGGCTAGAGGAGCCAATACCCATCACTGATAGACTGATCCATAGGATCACGAGGCTGCCATACTTAGGAGAGAATCCAGCTATGATGTTTGGTGGAAAGGTAGGCGAGCTAGCCCTTGTGGAGGCCATGAAGAAGAAGTTTGGATTTGTAAAGAAGTCGCGCGAATATGCTATTACAAGTATTTCCAACCTTGCGGTAAAAGTGGCCACACAGAGTTTGCTAGGGAAGGTCATGCAGAAGTGCCGCTCCAATGAAGTATTGGCACCCATCGTGGCTCTAACAGCCCAATGTGTGGAGGGGGTTCAATTTAATTGGGCGCGCTACCTCTGCAATGAGTTCCTCGCGAATTGCCATGAGGCACAGGATCTTAGTAAGACCTTCCACTATGCGTGGGTCTTGCTGTACATTGTGCTGGTAGCCTGGGAGTTACCCAAAGATAGTCAATTTCCCTCAGTCGCTGCTGAACCTGCCTGAGGCCACGAAGTACGCTTCTCTATGGGTAACTAAGGACTCTCAACAGATCAAGGATAGCAAGATCTTTTGTATCTTGATGGAGATAAACGTGGACATGGCCATCAACCATAAGCCGCATTGTCGCCTATTTTTCTTTGATAAATTACAGCCGTATGCGGAATTCAAGGCTGATTTCTACCATGTATCGATAAGGGCATGGAAGGACCCCAAGCATAAGTGGCATGACTTGCCCTACTTGGCGACGAACGATGTGATTCAAGCGGTCATTGACAAATGGCTGGCAGAATGGCATGCTACCTCAGACTTAACTGCGAGATCTAGTAAGACAGCCATGCAATGAAAGAAGGAAGAAGCCAAGCTCAAGATGGAGTAGCTGGCTAAGAAAAGGAGAAAGGATGTTGAGGATAAGGCTAAGGTAGACTGTGCTTCCACGTAGGAGACAGGCAGGCAGACTGGAGGAGAAGATCGCAGCTCTGACAAAGAGAAGTCGCCCTCCCCAGAGGAAGAGGAAGAAGAGGACGATTCGACAGAGCAGGGAGGAGCAGACCCACAGACACCTCCATTCCGTATCAAGTGTCCAAGGGGACAAGAAAAAGTAGGGCCGCAGAAGAAGTCCAAGGCTAGCAAGACGTCCGTGGACCTGATCACCCTAACAGAGGGGGTCTGAATGACATTGGAGATACAGTGCGGGATGCCACTGCGGCACTGTTGTAGCGGTTTGAACAGAAGCAACAATAGGCGTTGGGGGCCGTTCAGGCGAATCTATGAGAGCTGTAGATTCGGGCATCACAGACTGGTGTGACATCCACCAGTTTGGCCATTGGTACTTCAGAAGCCGCTGGGATGCTGCATGCGAGGGACTCCCAAGCCATAGTGTTTCTAGATGGAGCACTGACGATAGAGACCGAAGATGACAAGCCCGCTATCAGCACACTTAAGGGAGTAGGGTTGAACTTGGTAGCACTTCCTAGTGAGGCGCTCCACCTGCTACAGGATGGGGTAATTACAGAACTGGGGGCTTGTGAACAATGCGCTTTGCAGGTGATCAGTGAGCAGAACATTAATAATGCTCAAATGGCTGTACAACGAGATTCTTCCATCGCCACTGCAAACGATGTGACTGATAAGAACAAGTGTATAGTCCAGGTCATGGAGGAAACATGCCGAATGGTCCCGGAGTTGGCCATTCCCGAGGATGAGCTGGTAGATGTGCGCGTTCGCAAACTCGGTATGCGGGTGCGCGACGCCCGTACAAAGTTGGCAAAGATTCGGCTAGAGTTGAACCTCCAAATTGCAGAGTTGCAGTTGAAGGCCCAGCCTTCGACTCCACTAGAAGTCAAGGAGCAGCGCGTGACTGCTATAACAGAGGCAATAGCAGCAGTAGAAAGTGTAGTGGCGGACTGCACAATGCTTTTCAAATAGTCGTTCAAAGTACTAACAAGCCTACAAGAAGACCCTACTATGTAAAGGCTGGAAATAGAGGCGTGAGAGATGCAACAACGCTATGATGAGGTAAAAGGGACAACTTGTAATATCACCCTCACACATAGACTTGTGAAGCTGCAGGAGGCCAAGGCATTGAAGGAATAAGTAGATGTAGCTCAGAACAAAGAGGCAGTGCTGAAGGCGCGCTTGAAGCCTTGGTTGGATGAGGCCTACTTGATCACAACCTCCATTGAAGGCAAGTTGGCTAGTTTGCAGGAGACTCAGCAGAAGCTTCGAGCTAACAGTGCAGGGCTAGTGATAGAACAGTTGGTCGAGGGAATAAAGCAGGCGGCTACGCAGTGCACCGCCGACGTAGTAATCGTACAGGTCGAGTGTGGGGGTCTTCATGCCAAGATCTCTGCACCCGCCGAGTGACTCGAGGGTGAGTCACCATGTCTGTGTTGGGGGCCTATTAGGAACGGGTTCCCCCAAGAGTCAGTTTTGGTGCTAAAAGCCCATGGTTTGGGGCAGAAAGCCCAAATTTTGTAATAAAAATGTAAAGTCTCTGCATTTTGTGGTCGTGGAGTGCAAATATGTCAATATTCATAAAGGGTTGTTTGCCCTTGTTTTGTAAAGTCTCATGCCAGCTGTAGAAATCTACCCATGGTCCACAGACCATGGGATTGTATAAAAAGGGAGTCATAGAAGTGTCCAAGGCAGTTAAGTAGAAGAAATAGAAGAAATAATAGTTTAGGGGTAAGAAATTCTAAGTGATCTCAAGTCTTAGTGTAGGAAGAGGCTCTGCAATTGAGTGCGCAGAGGCCTAGGGTGGAAGTCCCCAACTGAGTGCGCGGACCCCTGCAGCTATGTGCATAGGGTGGATAGAGCCTATATGGAACTTGAGATATCAATAAACAGAAGTATTATGCAAATCACTATGTATCTAGTCTCTGTTTAATGCATTTGATTATATTATGTTATGATCTGGGTTTACATTATAATGCTTATTTAATGTGTGATTGTATTCGATTATTTCTGGAAATTGAACACAAGCAAGAATATAGGTTTACGTGAAGATAACTATAAATGCATGGTAGACTAGGTAACACTTAAGATAACTTGGGAAATTATAAAGTAACATAGCCACAGAGGTGCGTAAGTGCTTGAACCTTTGGTTAGGGTTGTGCAAAGATCAGTGGGATACCTTTGCGGAGGTATTGAAGGACAGAAGAGAAGGAACATCGATAAGCCTTAAAGGCTTATTGATCTGCACGAAGGTAGGATCAGGAAGTGCAGATCAACATCATGACCATCCCAGGGTGCGGAAACTTGGTTCCTGCATCCCCCCATACTGCTTTAGGTGAGACCTCACTCCACGCTCTGCGAGCTGATGCCAAACAGGCCAGTAGTGTAGGGATTTTTTTCGCTGACTAACGTTGAATCTGGGTCAGGGCCCATCAAGCCAACAATGAATCATTGTTCGTGGTAGAAGTTTCTGTGGGTGGGTGATCCTTTCAATAAACTATAAGATGTAATACCACTTGGCATCTCAGGTAGATGAAACAAGTTAGGAATTTTTGTATGCAGTTGTGGCAACCATTCAGGTAGACTAATAAAAACAATTGCTGATCATGATGGCTGCACATTGAGAGATTGATGTCCATTCATGATCTAGGTGGATATTTTTGGCCACCCACCAATTTCACTTGGACCCCCACCATTGTTTCTTTCAGTTTTACAGTTTCCTTAGTTGTAGCACAATTTAATATTTTTAGCAGTTTTTCGGGTCCTAAACTTCCGGAGCTGTTTTGAGGCCCTAAACCACGTTTTTTTGGCAATCTACCGCAAGCAATCTTGTATACAAAATTGTTTCTTTGTCATAGTGCTTTGAGAGATCTTTCCAATGGGGTATCATGCGCATCAAATGGAGATAATATGACCAAGTCGCGACCCCGCGAAGTTGGTTGTTCGACTAACCCCAACAGGGCCCATAAACTCTTGGTGTTACATCTCCTCGGGTTAGGGTTTTGGTTGTTTAGGGTTTGCTCTTATTGTTCAATAATAAAAAGGCCCTTGAGCCTCATTGTAATGCAGTTCAGAGGCATGTAGCCACCACATCACTTGTCAGAGATAAGCCACCATCGCCTGAGCTAGTGTTATTTCCATTCTATTTGTAAGCATATTTCAGTATTTGATATTAATGAAATGAAGTGTTATTTCTACTGCATCTTTGTATTTATGGTTATATCTGTAATTTTTTGCGTTCCTGTTTAAATCCAGATCAATGGTATCATAACAGTTTTCTCTTTCTCTATTTCTCTTTGCATGTCCCCGACAAGGTTGGGATATAAGGAGTTAGGGCTTGAACTAGTCGAACCTTTGCATGACCAGCCTCACAAATCCTGACGGCCTCCCATGACAGATGAAAAGAATGATGAGGAGGTAGGAGATCCTATCAAAATCTTGCTTGAAGAAGCCCTTGAGTGACAAAGGAACGCGATGATGGACAAATTTGCCCAGATCATTCAGCGACTACCCAAGGGCGATGCATCTACTTCCGGCAGCTACTCTGAAGCGCCACACCCTTTAAGGTACAAGTTAACTTTGACATTCCCATATTTGAGGGTAAGGTAGATGCAGACGCTATAGATAAATGGTTAAATATGCTAGAAGGATTTTTTTCCATTCATAATTTTTCTAGCTGAGAAAAGATCACTTTTGCACTTCTCAAAGCAACCCCCCATATCAGGAACTGCTGGGAAACCTACTGTGAGCAGAAGGATGAAAGTATGAACTTATTGTTTTTAGCCGCACCCACTTGGAACTCGTTCTGGGATGCCACCAAGGAGCAGTACTACCCTGTCGGGAGCTATGAGGATAAATACATAAAGTGGACAATGCTGCAACATGGAAAGGACCAAGATGTGCCGTAGTTTACCAATGTTTTTGATACCCATTGCACAAATTTGGGTATCAAGGATTCTAAGAAGAATTTGGTTATCAAGTACCATGGATGCCTACATAGGTACATTGAGGATGATATGGAATTCCTGGACATCTCCTCACTCGGCACAACATACTGATATGCCGTCAAGATCGAGCAAAAGTTTAAACATAAGAAGTGAGAATTTGCATCCGCGAATTTGAAGCAAGGGAGAGGTGCCCCCAAAGCACAGAACAAAGGACAAAGACAAGGTGGGGTGGCCCAGGACAACCCGCCAAAGCCGCAAAAAAAGAACAATGCAGCAAAGCTGAAGAACGACACGGGAAAGTGGTGTGAGTTCCATAAGAGTTCCAATCACAACACAAGTGAGTGTTGGACCAAGTAGTCACTCATGGCCGAGCTAAAGGCTTCAAAATCAAATGCATGTTTCGACTCTGAGTCGGAACCCAACAAGGGGAATGACAAAGGGAAGCATATTATCAATGCAGAGCCCAACACCACCATTGCCACCACGAGGATCCAGAAGGAGGAACCTGAAGACCTAAAGGAGGAGGAGCACCTCTTCCATTCCCAGATGTGGGTAAAGGGTTCCTCGCTACAGTTCATTGTTAATAGCGGGAGCCAACAAAACCCCATTTAGGAAGAGGTCATGAAGTGGCTAGGCTTACCGACCACAACACATACACAACCATACACCATCAGGTGGCTTCACCAAGGATGAGATCTTCGCGTGAGCCAACAGTGCCGCCTTCCAAACAACATGAAGCCCTTCATGGATGAGCTATTATGTGACGTTGCTCCCCTTGATGTTTGTGATGTATTATTAGGCAAACCATACTTATGGAAGTGACATGTTGTGTATGAGTCAAGGCCTCATGATGTTATTGTTACTTTGGGTAATATGCTGTACAGGATACCGGAGGTAGCATCGCCTACCGCCATCTATTTAGTTACTGCAAAACAATGTAGTAAGCTCATTTCTGAAACTGGGAAATTTGTTTTCCTGATGATACGCCCTCAAGAAAATAAGAATACGGTGGCCACAACCTCTAGACATGGCCCCTTCGCATGACAAAAAACGATGGACAAGGTCATGGAGGAGTACGAGGACATCTTCACCTCCCTTGCAGGGGTGCCTCTGCACTGTCAGGTCAAGCACTCCATCAATCTGACCCCAGGTGCACTACTGCCCAATGGACCAATCTATTGGCACTATGTTCTGGAGAATGATGAAATCAATAGGAAAATTCAGGAGCTGCTACAGAAAGGTCACATCCGTCCGAGTTCATTGTCCTGTGGGAGCCCGATCGTGTTGGTACTAAAGAAAGATGGGACTGGGAGACTCTGTACTGGCTATCGGACGCTGAAAAGGATCACTGTTCAGAATAGTTACCTGATCCCATGGATTGATGACGTTCTGGACCAATTGAAGGGGGGAAAATATTTTAGCAAGATCGACTTGAAATCAGAATATTACCAAGTACCAATCGAACCCTCCGATGTGTGGAAGACTGCCCTCAAAGCCAAGGAGGGCCTTTTCGAATGGTTGGTTATGCCTTTCGGGTTGACGAATGCTCCTGCAACCTTCATGAGGCTAATGGATGACATCTTGCGGCCATTCACCAACTCATTTATAGTGGGATACTTTGATGACATCCTGATCTTTAGCTAGATTTGGGAAGAGCACCTCCACCACATCCGACAGGTTCTCCAAACACTGCGGCAACACAAGTTGTGTGCCAATTTGGAGAAAAGCACTTTTGGAATGACCTAGGTTCAGTATCTGGGATACATTATTGATGAACGAGGGGTGCATGTGGATCCAGCCAAGATCCAAGTCATTCAGGATTGGCTAGCTCCAACCACTCTAACAGAGCTCTGCAGCTTTCTAGGTCTTGCCAATTTCTACCGCAGGTTTGTGTTGGGATTCTCTCATATCACTTGGCCCTTGAGTCAATTCACCAAGGGAGGAACGAAAGAAAAATTCTTTTGGTATGAACCTCAAAAAAAGGCATTCACAGAGTTGAAACATCGACTTTGCTCTGCACCAGTGCTCACATTACCAGACTTGCAACAACCATTTGAGATCGAGACAGATGCCTCTATCTATGCTATTGGGGAAATCCTTACTCAACATGGGCATCCAATGGCATATCACAGTGAGACACTTTCAGACACAGCAGGCCTTTCGTCAAAGGAAGCATTACATTTTGGGGAAGGAAATGGTCATCCACACAGACCACAAGCCCTTGCAGTTCATACAGATGCAAGGGAAGTTGCTGAATGATCACCATCAGAAGTGGTCCACATACCTGTAACAATTCCATTTGAATATCAAGTATAAGAATGGAAACACCAATAATGTTGCAGATTACCTCAGCTGATCACTGATCATGGCGTTAACCACTGTGCTCAACTCTTGTGGGCACGAGACTTTTGATTGGCCACTTCTCTACAAAAATGACCCAGAATTCGGCCACACATACTAGAAACTCTTGGAGTGTCAGCAAGTTCTAGATTTTCACCTCCAGGATGCCCTATTATGCCACATGGGACACCTTTGTGTTCCTTCAAGCTAGTGTGCAAAGATGAATTGGGTAGCACACTACAGTTGGGCCACTGGGCATTTCGGGGTTGAGAAAATGGTGGTAGTATTGTAGAAGTATTTCTGTTGGCTGAATCTTCGACAGGATGTCGGGAATTACATCAGATCTTGAACTGCTTACGCCATTTCCAAACCAACCATCCAGAATCAAGGCCTCTATACTCCGATACATACCCCTAGTCAACCTTGGGAATCCATCTCCATGGATTATATGTCGGGCCTTCCTTCTACTAAACATGGAAATGAATTTGTTTTTGTGGTCGTCAATAGATTCTCGAAGATGGCCATTATGGCTGCCTGCAAGAAGAATATCATAGCGGAAGCCACTGCTAAACTCTTCTTTGAACGAGTGTGGGTACACTTTCGGATCCCACAGTCTATCATCTCAGATTGGGATAAAAGGTTCCTGAGTACGTTTTGGTCCAATCTCTGGTCGATGCTGGACACCAAGCTCACTAAGTCCACAACTTTCCATCCCCAAACTGATATCTAGACAGAGGTCGTCAAGAGGATGATCGTACACATTCTGCACATGTACAACTCAAAGCATCCATGCACATTGGATGAGAGACTCCCCTATGTCCAGCACAGCTATAGCCGGGCTCTCCACAGCTCAACTGGGCATAACCCTTTTTAGGTGGGCTTGGGATTCCAGCCACTATGTCCCATTGATGTGGCCATGCCATTTGAAGCTACTCAGGAAGATTTAGATCATGTCCAGTCCGAAACCGATAAGGCAAACAACTTCATTGAGCACATCCAACATATCCACCAGCAGGTCCATGAAATTATAGAGAAATCAAATGCCAAGTACAAGCATCAACATGATCAACATCGGGTGCCACACAAGTTTCAAGTGGGTGACAAAGTCTGGTTGCATTTGCAAAAGGAATGCCTTACCGGAGCCTATCGGAAACTCAGACCACTACGATATGGTCCTTAAACCATTACCAAGGCTGTGGGAGACAATGAATTTGAGCTCATCATTCCCCCATTCCTTGGACTGCCCTCGACCATACATCTCACCATTGCTAGACACATCAGACATTGCAGAACAACTCACACCAACAAAGTTAAATCCAGATTGCATGGAACAAGCCACAACTGATCGGATCATGGACATGCATATCAAGCACAATTGCTAGCAAAATATCCAACTATATCGAGCTGTGAAAGCAGGCCAACTCCTTCACAAGGGCAAGTGGCTCACCAAGGTCCAAGTTTAGCAGACGTTTCCTCATCTCATTGAGGAACTCAACGCAATGGGGACCATTGCTTCCTAAGGGGGGAGGAATGATCCAGGTGGATATTGGTGGCCACCCACCAATTCCACTTGGACCCTCACCATTGTTTCTTTCAGTTTTCCAGTTTCCTTAATTGTAGCATAGTTTACTATTTTTAGCATTTTTTGGGTCCTAAACTTCCGGAGCCGTTTTGAGGCCCTAAACGACGTTTTTTTTGGAAATCTATTGCAATAGTGATTTTCTATCTAAAATCATCTTTTCCGTCATAGTCCTCGAAGAGATCTTTCCAATGCAGTATCATATGTGTCAAACGGAGATAATGTGACCAAGTTGTGACCTCGAGAAGTTGGTTGTACAACTAACCCCAACGGGGCCCATAAACTCTTGGTGTTATATCTGCTCGGGTCAGGGTTTTAGTTGTTTAGGGTTTCTCTTATTGTTCAATAATAAAAAGGCCCTTGAGCCTCATTGTAAGGCAGTTCAGAGGCATGTAGCCACCACATCTCTTCTCAGAGATAAGCTACCATCGCCTGAGCTAGTCTTATTTCCATTCTATTTGTAAGCATATTTCAGTATTTGGTATGAATGAAATGAAGTGTTATTTCTAATTCATCTTTGTATTTATGGTTATATCTGTAATTTGTTGCATTTCTCTTTAAATCCGGATCAATCCGAAATTTTAAAACTAACAACCCCTAAATAACACTCAAGCCAAAACACCCTTGTTGACTGTGATGGTTGCACATTGAGAGATTGATGTGCCTCCATAATTTTAAAACTAACATCCCCTAAACAAAACTCAAGCCAGAACACCCTTGTTGATATTTTTTTCATTTTCCTATGACAACACCGTGCTAGAAGAATCCATAGCTACTATATCTCTATAGGCATTTGAGATGAACTTTTTTTTTATTGTGATAGAGGGAAGGGCCAAGTTAGTTATGGACATTTTTCTCCCTATTTATTGAATGATCATACTTAACTTTTGGTCATATTTGAATTGTCTAATGTTAACAACCTTTCATGCGCTGTCTAGATTTGTTCCCAACTCTTGAACATGGATCTAGCCTCTACTGATTGTTGATATGGATGATTGTGAGGGGTTCATGTCCATAAGACCTATGCATTCATCATCTTGTTGAGTTTTGACCCATGCATGATGGGCTTCTTGTTGTTCTTTGAGGTCCCCAATGAAGATAGATGCATGTACCACCTAATTAGGAAGACTTTCTCAAGATTTTACCTACCTTTTGTAGTTATAAACTATTTCTTGCATGGCCTACTTATAGGCTAGAAGGGGGATGAGGGATCTCAGTCTTTCTCTTACAAAGAAAGTGGGATGATACCTAGAACTAGAAAGCCTAAGCTCCTAAGCTTTCTGAGCTTTCTAATTTCAAAAAGAGATTATGTTTTCTTAGGATTCATCTTAGCATTGGAGATATGTTAATCTACCCGGCCTCCATGATTTTTATGATGTGTTGCTCCATGAATTCTTACTATTAACAACAAAGACATGCTCACAATGTATTTAGAAGGATACATTGAATGTGCTAGAGAAAATAGATATGCCAATCTAAGAAACAAATCTAGTGCCTATAATGTGTCATGTGGATTGGGATGTTAGAAAGCATTGGATAAATGTTTACATCTTGTGAGGAGGTGACAGAGAATCCCAACGATATTTGGAAGGAGAATTCAAAACTACTCAGTGTGTATCTTCTTGCAATGCAAGGGTTGTCGTTGGTAGTTGTAAGATCAATGATGCTTTAATCAAATAAATTAAAAAATCAAATCCTTTATCATATCTTATCATATTTTACCAACGTATCTACTATTGAATCTTCTATCATATCTTCTACATATTTCTTGTATGCAATGAATCTTATGAGACTCCTGGTTTAAATTATAGTCATACCAAAAAAAACTAATCACCAAAAATATTATACAACAAAGATTATTTGTGGGTTATCTTGCAAGTTGTAAATAAGTTATTCATAGAGTTGCAGCTGGCCTTCTCATTGCTCTTAATTTATAGGGGGTCCATATTTGAGCCACCACATGGCAATATTTTATGTTCTCCTCATGCTTTTATTTTCTTAAAAAATATGTCTATATAGGATTTTTATTCAAGTATGATTTAATAACTGCAAGCGGAAAATATTTGGTGTTGTTGGTTTATCTAGTAAGTTGTATTTATTGTAACGTGTTTTGTGAATTTTCATAACTATGAGCATGAAGTTGTTGGAGAAGGAGATAGTCTCTCAAAAGGTAGATGTAACTAACATCATAATGAGGTTATCATGGGTGTTGGTAAATTAACGATGTCCTTGTAGATGTTAAAAGGGGGATAACAATGTTGGAAGGTAGGTGATTGTTCTTAGCTTAAAGTTCTCTAGGATGAAAAGTTGCAAATAGTTGTTGCACCTTTCACTTAATGTTTTGCATCAATCTACTTTTCTTGAAGTCAACTTGTTGGAAGCATTCTTATGTCTGTGGTCTAGATCTAGAGAAAGCCTTTTGATTCTCTTAATGTCTATGGAAGTCTACAACTCCCTTATTTTATTTTATTTTTTCTTTATGAAGGCATGCATCATATATTACCTTATTACGAAGAAATATACATGAAGTGATACATAAGAGTAGAAATAAATACTCTAAACGGTGGCTAAATAGGCATGCCCTCCTCATATATGCCAAGAGTGGTGGTATGTCAACCTTCTACCCAATATCTAAAGAGCTTCTATCTTTGGTAAAGATTCTTATCTCAACAGAGAATTGAATTTCTAGTGCAGAGGGTTGACCAAAGCGATGCTACCATTCCCACAAATATGGGGTCCCTTAGCAAGTCTCAAAAGATAAACTTGATAGTTTCAGATGTATTTTAAAAACATTTCGAATCCTTCCAAATTCATCCTATTCAGTAAATCTTGAAGAAAATAGATCAAGGTAGAATCTTTTATAACTCAAAAAATTCTTGTTTCTTTGCAATAACAATTGTTACAATTTATTCACCACTCTCTACTTCAACCAAAGGCCATATTGTCCCACAAATACTAATATTCTTGCTTGTAAAGGGAAATGTCTAGATGAATATCCCTACCAAATCTAGGTCATTTATTGTTCTATTGAATATTCCTGTAGCTTCTTTATAGAAGATAACCTTTCAAAGGATGACAATCAAGCTTTCCAGAGTTCATATCTATCTTGCCCACAACTTATTTTATGAACAATAGTATAACAATGTCATCAATTTATAGGTACTCCAACTTGTCACCATTGCTACTGAACAATAACGATGGCATACATAATGTTGGACCATAAATAGTGCTGAGCTTGAGGTGCCATACATAAAACAATGCCACATACATATAACTGTGGGGTAACCAAGAATGTTCACTGCACAATATTCTATTTTTATATTTTATGATAACTTTAGATCTTTCAAACATCTAGGAGGACTACTCCTTGAGAGATTCAAGATTTATGACTTCAATAGAATTTCTACTCTGCTACTTAAGGCTTAGTATAGAAGATTTCAAGGAGACTAATTCTTCTCAAAATGGGAGAGGATTGACTTTGCAAGAATTGAATGCTTCCAGTGCTTGATGTAGGTGACCAAAAATTTATTGAAGTCTATATCTGGGATCTCAATGAACCCACAATAAATCAAAAATATTGACATGTTGGTTCAACTGATATAAGAATATTGAATTGTGTATATATATATGTGCTGATCAGGTCACTACAGGAAGTGCAGGGCTCATACTATCAGCATACTACATTAATATCCATTTATCTTACTGTCCTCATCTAAGAAAATCACTGACATCAAAATTTATGTTATGCCACGAGGTTAAAATAGATCACTGTCCAGAATTGTAGTCACTCTTATGAGTTTTGCTGAGTACTACTGTCCATGTGACACATACATCACTAATATATAATATAGGTCACTATTATAATTATGAGGCACATAATATTTCCATTCAGAGAGTCTAATGGAGTGCAGGTCTGGAGTATATATGCAACACTTAGATAAGTCATACCTTAGAGAAATTAATCAGTGCCATAAATAATACGAGCCTTAAGGAGAACAAAGAATCAAATCATGGGGTTTGAGCAGACTTCTTGAGAAGGTATGAATGAAGTTATTATGTAGTCATAGTGAGTCACTTCCATGACATTGTAGTGACCCACTTTGAAGAGCCACAAAACATAGAAGAATTAATATATTGATGTCACCGTGGATAGAGGTATAACGAGGCATGGCTAATACAATGATGCATGTAGCTTTTCCTATGTGGAAATAAAACATTGCCTGAAGTGATGCCTCTGAATACCGAGTGGGTCTGAGATAATAAAATGTAATCCAAAAAATGTGTGACAATGAAAGTCGAGGTCTTGCAAGACAAACCATGGACAGAAATATAGACCTCAAAAGAAATACAATCCTTAGATAGTATGCGAGCCATTTGTCTTGATAAGCTAGCCTGTAATGATGAATCTTCTCTCTAGAGAGTCAAAACATTACTGTAACTCAAGCCCTAGCTAATTTAAAGATTAGATCCAACTAAACCTTCTTATCACAAAACCGAATTCAAAATCATCATACCAGACCTTAGAAAAGGAGATCGAACTATTAGAATTTTCTTTGCTAGTCTCTTCTGATAAATTGTAGAGATAAGAGGTTCAACCTCAAAAAATTCTTAGTGATTTCATTCTCTCTTGCTTGGGCTCATCCTCACTTGAGCTTTGATCCCATGTTAAAATTTGTTAACATGTACTTTTCTTAGGACAATTACTTCAATGTTTCATATTAGCCCATTTACAATTCCAATTTAGTTCCATAAGTAATCACATAATGCATTATCACATTGATAGTAACTGAAGAAAGAACGTAGATGGTAAATGCAGATGAGAAGGCAAGACAAGAGAGTGAGAGAGAGTACAATCAAAGTCAAAAATTGACTTGCCAACATGAAGAGCAATACCACTGTTTAAATACCAAAGAAGCCATCCAATCAATTATGAGTCATGGTTAGGTTTTATTCCACACTGCTACAACTCTTCTTCTTACCTCCATATCTCTTTTCAAGGAAACGACTTCCCTTCACTAGGTTTTGTCCACATCTATGAGTTGTGATGAGTTGATGCCAACCTCAAATAAGCCTTTTGGTCTACCTGATCCATGGAGACTAAGCTTGCGGCCTAGCTGTGATACCAACCAACCTCCCATCCTTCTGTTTCAAGGAATATTAGCACTGAGGTCTACCTGTACCAATCTGTTAGGAATGCGGCTTACAGTTGAAGAGAAGACCCACTCAAGAGTATACCCAAAACACCATCAAGTAGCCCTTAAAAAATGCGGCTTCCTCTCTGCTCAAATTCGGACCTGTAATTGAAGGTAAATGAGACCAAAACAATTCACAAATATGCCCAAAATTTCTCCAAACCAATCACGACCTCCTGCCTGTGGAACTTGGCCCATGGAGGAGACTAAAATGAAGCCAACCTTGCCCTCATCACCTTCGTTGGAGATCTTCTTCTGTAGCTATTTCAGAGAGGAGAAAAATGAGATGTCGATGTGTATAATGAGGATATAGGTCATGTCCTTTTATAGGAGAGATGGAGAGGGGTTTGACTTGGTTAATTAACCACAAGCTGACCTTGATGAGTTAAACATGAGTGGGCTTGGATTCAAAAATAAATTTTTCCTTATCCAATTTTAGTGATATTTAGGTCGATTTATGTCCTCTCGAAAAGATGAATTCATTGCAATAATTATCTCCATCGAATGAGTTGTTTAAAGTGGAATTTGGCCCTAGTTGTTAATTTTAACAAATTGGTATCCCCTCGACAAATCTTGTACCTACTAATTTGGAATTAAAGGTGTAACATTTATTCAAAAACAATATCGCATTGGTTTATGGTGTCTTTTGTGTTACTTTGATTTCTTGAATTGATTGATAGCAAGAAGTAATCCCCTATAGTTATAATTATATTCTCTATATCCCACAAGCTTCAAGGAATTTGGGTCACTAATAATTTTGTTATTTACATGTTTTTCTTACTTTTATGCATGCATATTTGTCCCTTTAGGAGTATTTTTTTGTTTTTTGACAACAAACTTACACATTTACCAAGGCTGACATAAATATTTAGATGTAAGTTTGCAATTTTATTTGTTGTTTAGTGTTTTTAAGTGCAGATTCTAGGTCTGTTATTTTGAGCCAAATGAACAAAGAAATAGGATAAGCATGGTATGTAAATGACTGCACTATAATCGACCCTCAACTCTCATCCATCAAGTAATTTGGATCACAATGAACATCACCCACCTCTATCATGTCTTGTGTGTCACAAGTTGCATGAAGTTGTTACATAATTTTTTGCATCACTAGTTGCATTAAACTTTTGGATAAGATCCTTTGTATCATTTATTACATCATTCTTCTCTACTAGTTCCTATGTATCAAACCTTATATCAATGTTCCGGATGACTTCATCTATATCACAAATTGCATTAGCTTCTTTATGAGATCCTCTATGTCACAAATTAAATTAACCTTAGCTAAGGATGCCAAATATTTTTTTTTTATAAATTCGATCGTACTTTTCTCTTAATTTTATTTCAATTTCATCAATTAAGGGATCCTTCATATCTAGTTCACATTCAAGATCATTTTCCGACTATAGTGTATCAACGATTTGATCAATTATTAGAGTTTTTCTAAGGATTCAGATATTATGCCTATCTATAATATTGTAGGCAACTATTCTGGTTTGAAAGATGATACTTATAGAATGTAGGTGAATATTTAATAAAAAAATATAATATATTATTAAAATTGGTAAAGTTTTGGTGAATATCATCCATTTAATCATGTATATTTAAAAAATGGGCAAATGTTTCACCAAATTGGCTAATAATTTTTTTCAGAAAGTGTCTCAAAAATAAGAAATCAATGAAATTTCACCCCTAAATTTTTCCTTGTCAATTATGTTCTATTTATGATGTAAGTTCCACTTAAGTGCTTTAATTTGATTTTGTGATTCGTGGTTGCACTCTTACAAATCCTTCCTAAGAGACATTTTATAAATACTTTTCTTCTTTATCCATTATACTCACACTCACTCAATGTCACACTTGCTTTGTATAAATTCCTTGTAGATTCAAACTGTAGATTGTAATATGCTAAAAAGATTGACTTGAATCTACACTACTCATCAGCGGAAACAATAAACAGTCAATGAAATCATGAAGCATATAAGAGAAAGAATTCAATCACACATAAAACAATGGTTTTCTGGGGAAAGCCAGAGCTAAAAACCCCCACTATCTGTATATTATGATAATCAGAAAATATGAGAAGATCACAATGCTTTGCTCAAGCCCGAGCAACCTCTGCACTATCTCTATCTATGTCACTGCTTCCTAGACAATCTCAAGCTAATAGTTAGTCATTTTTTACCTGTCAAGCTCCTATTTTCTTGTGTTGTTCCCTTGAGAATTAGCTCGTATTTAATTGGGAAATCCCACAATTATGAATTGCGCAATCCTCATAGGCCTTCCTCTAATATCATGCACTGCCTATACAATTTGGATAATTATATAATTGATAGTACACTATCCCTGAACTCCAATCTCAACTTGGTCTTTCTCTGATCTGACATGCATGAGTCAATTATGAGACGAACTTCAATTTACTAGATCACTGAAGGTTACAACCCACTGATGTAGGTTACACCCCACTACTGCAGGTTACACCCCACTACTACAGGTTACACCTCACTACAGTAAGTTACACCTCACTACAGTAAGTTACACCCCACTACAGTAGGTTACACCCGACAACTGCCGGTTACACTCCACTACTGCTGGTTACACTCCACTATTGCTGGTTACACCCCATTATTTATGATCTCCTACTAATCCCTCCACAAGTTGGAACTAGGATAACTGAATTTAACTCAATTGGACAGAATTAAATAATTAGGACTCAGAATAAATTGAACTAGTGCTCCTTACACTCTATATGACTCTAATTAGACCCTCAACTCAAATATAACTGATTTATCTAAGTCAAATTAACTTAGTTAACTATTAGAATTTGTCATGATATGTGGAATTACAATTTAATTTCTAATTTAATTCAAGAACACATTAAATTAGGATTTTTCTTGTTTCATTTTCAACAATCCCTCTCAACAAGAAAGGGATTATCTACTACCTCAATCCTTCCTATGTAAAACAAGAATTTGCATCTTGACAATGCCTTTGTCAAAATATGTGCATCCTACTCCTCTGTAGGAATGTACTCTAGCAACATGATTCTCCTCTGCACAGAATCTCGTAGATAGTGATATCAGAAGCTGATATGCTTGGACCGATCATTAAAAACTGGATTCTCAGAGATTTTGACACAATTTTGATTGCCATAGTAAATCCCTATAGAATCCATCTGCTGACCAAATAACCCAACAAGGATCTTCCTCATCCAGATAGCCTTAAAAGTTGCTAGACTAGTAGCCATGTACTTTGCTTCTGCTGAATTGAGTGCAACTGATCTTTACTTCCCGTTGTACCAAGAAACTGATTCTAACCCAATACTGAAGATTCCCTGTGATGTCCTCTTCTTGTCACATGGAATCCCTGCCCAATTTTCATCTATGAATCCTTGAAGCTTCACCCCCTCTATCCATTTATACCAAATACCAAATTGAGTGGTGCCACTGAGGTATCTCAACACATTTTTAGCTTCCTTCCAATAAAGTTTGGTTGCCTTAACCATGGCTTGACTAAGCTAGTTAACTGAAAAATGCATTCCCAGTCGTGTGTTCACCAAATACATAAGTGAACCCACAAGCTGTCTATAAATAGTAGCCCCCACTACTTCACCTGAAGTAGCATCTTCCTTCCTCCAATTACCTGTTAGAGGAATTTTCATGGGTTTGCTTCTCTCCATGTCTAACTTCTTTAGTTTCTCATTGGCATACTTGCCTTGAGAGACAAATAGTTCCCCATCTCCTTGCCATACTTCCATACCAAGAAATTTTTTATGAAACCAGCTCAAGAAAAGATAGAAAAGATAGATCCACGCCTTAGAATTCAGCCTCTTCGAGGGGGAAACCTCCTTTACATTACATAAATGAACAATTCTTGGATGATACAAATGACAAAACCTCCTTTCTATATATAGGAGTCTAAGGAGTCACAATATAATCCAGCCGACCTAACAATAATAATATAAAGCCACAAAAATAACAATAGAGGGATTCTATGGGGCACAGTAATAACAATATGGGGGTAATAGGGGCACAACAATATTAATAAGGGGTATAACTACAATAGTAATGGGGTAATCACTAGTATTATAGGGACCCAACATGCCCCTCTCCTTCAAAAAAGTGTTGTCCTCAACGCTTGAGTAGTTCTGGATACTTCTGCATAAAATTCTCATCCTCCCATGTGGAATCTTCAGCGGATAAGTTCTTCCACTTGATAAGATACTCTGAAATTGATCGATTTCGTAGCTGTCGAGTTCTTGTTTCTGTGACTGCTTCCGGTTCCAATATAATTTTTCCTTCCTCGTCAAGTTCTGGCAATATTGTTTGAACTGGGAGCTTGTCGCCTATAACCTTCTTTAAACATGAAACATGGAAAACTGGGTGCAATCGAGAAGCTGCAGGAAGCTCCAATTTGTATGCCATAGTACCAATCTTTTGCAACACCTTGTACGGACCATAATACTTTGGTGATAATTTATTATCCTTCTTAGCTTGCTTGAGGGACATTTGCTTATATGGTTGTAGCCGTAGGAATACCCAATCACCTACATCAAAACTTCTTTCACTGCGATGTTGATCTGCCTGTTGTTTCATTCTATTTTGTGCCAACACGAGGTTATCCTTTAAGAGTTGGAGGACTTGTTGTTGATGTTCGATGTGATGTTCCACTGCCTGAACCTTAGAATTTTCTCTTAAATATGATGTGATGGATGGTGGTTGATACCCATAAAGTGCCATAAATGGGGTCATTTTTGTTGCTGTATGGAAGGAAGTGTTATACCACCATTCAGCCAGAGGCAACCATTTGACCCATTGTGTCTGTTTATCAGATACAAAGCAACGAAGATATCCTTCCAAACATTTGTTTACTATCTCAGTTTGCCCATCAGATTGAGGATGATAAGATGAGCTATGAGCTAACTGAGTACCAAGACAAGAAAATAATTCTGTCCAAAAATTTCCAGTGAAAATGGGATCTCTGTCACTTACAATAATCTTTGGGTTTCCATGTAGCTTTTGAATTGTTTCCATAAATGCAGTAGAAACTGTACTGGCTTTAAATGGATGTGATAATGCACAAAAGTGTGCATACTTGGTAAGTCTGTCAACTACCACCATGATGACACTCTTTCCCTCAGACTTGGGTAAACCTGTGATAAAATCCATTGAAACCTCCTCCCAACGTTGGCTTGGAATGGATAAAGGTTGTAATAGACCCGGTGTCTTAATTGTTTCAACTTTATTTTGTTGGCAAACCAAACATTCCGCCACAAACTTTTGAATATCTGATTTAAGGCCATCCCAAAAAAATTCCTTCTTAACCCTGTGGTAAGTTTTTAAAAATCCTGAGTGCCCTCCTAAGGGAGAAGTGTGCAATTCCATAAGAATCTTTTGTTTTAGCTGGGAATTCTTACAGAGGTATAAGCGATCTTTGTACCATAACGAATCATTTTGCCAGCTAAATGTATCAGACGTACTGGAATCTTGTTGTAACTTTCGAATAAGTGCCCACACTTCTTCGTCATTCTTCCATTCCTCCCTTGCTTCGTTTATCCAATCTGGTTGGATAATAGAAATGGCGCACAACAATGCTTCCACATCCTCATCCTTTCTTGAGAGTGCATCTGCCACCACATTTTGCTTCCCTTTTTTGTAGATGATTTCAAAGTCATAACCCAACATCTTTGTGACCCACTTTTGTTGCTCTTCAGAGGATAATCTTTGTTCTAAAAAGTATTTAAGGCTATCATGATCCGTTTTTACCTTGAAGTGTCTTCCCATTAGGTAGGGTCGCCATTTCTTAAGTGCATGGAGTATTGCCAACATTTCCTTCTCATAAATAGCTTTGCTTAAAAACTTTCCCTTGATTGGACGACTTTCAAAAGCAATGGGTCTTTCATCTTGCATTAGAACAGCACCAATTCCATTTCCTGAAGCATCACATTCCACAATAAAGGTTTTTGTGAAGTCCGGTGTAGCTAAGACCGGTGCTTGGCACATTGCCTCTTTAAGATGTTCAAAGGCCTTTGTTGCTTCCAGAGTCCATGAAAATGCATCTTTCTTCAATAATGTTGTTAGAGGTGCTGCTATTCTCCCATAATTCTTAACAAACTTGCGATAATACCCTGTCAACCCAAGAAATCCTCGCAGATGCTTTATGGATGTGGGGATTTTCCATTCCTTAATGGCTTTAATTTTGCTAGGGTCTACCTTAACTCCTTCATGAGATACAATATGACCCAAATATTCCACCTCCTGGACTCCAAAGAAACATTTGGATCTTTTTGCATATAATTGTTTCTCCTCCAATAGTTGTAGCACCCTGTCAACATGTTCAACATGATCCTTCCAAGACTTGTTGTAGATTAGTATATCATCAAAAAATACTAACACAAATTTTCTAAGGAATGGTTTGAAAATTGAATTCATCAAACCTTGAAATGTTGAAGGTGCATTGGTAAGGCCAAAAGGCATGACCAAAAATTCATAATGACCCTCATGAGTTCTAAATGTTGTTTTCGGAATGTCTTCAATCTTCATTCTGATTTGATGATATCCTGAACGAAGATCCAACTTGGTGAAGTAAATTGATCCATGCAATTCATCCAGTAATTCATCAATGACAGGAATGGGGAACTTATCTTTAATAGTGAGCTTGTTGAGCTCCCTATAATCCGGACACATGCGCCATGATCCATCCTTCTTGTGCACCAATACTACTGGAGTAGAGAAAGAACTTTGACTCGGTTGAATTATACCAGCCTCTAGCATTTCTGCAACCATACGTTCAATTTCACTCTTTTGGACATAGGGATATCTGTACGGCCTGATGTTTGGAGGAACACTTCCTGGAATCAGATGAATAGCATGATCATGATCACGCATAGGTGGGAGACCTTTGGGAGTCTCAAATACCTTGGAATGATTGTCCAGGACTTTTTGGAGATCTGGAGAAATAGATGATTTCGATGTGGAAACATCTAGCGAACATAATTGTGCAATTACACCTCTTTGCTCCTTTTTTAGAAGCTTTGTCATACCATTAGAGCTGATTATCTTTCCTGGTTTCCCTGCAATACCCCTTAATTCAACTTCCTTTCCTTCCGTAGAAAATTTCATGAAAAGTTCTTGAAAATTAAAAGCTATTGTACCCAGGGATTGTAGCCATTGGACTCCTAGTACAACATCAGCACCTCCCATTGGAATGGAAAGCATTGGGCTAGTCAATACATATTCTCCCATGGATAGCTTGATATTATGGCACTTTCCAGAGAAATTTATTGTTCCTCCATTTGCAATCATCACTTGACACTCTGGTGCTGGATATAGGAAGCAATTCAATTCTTTTGCTACCTACAATGAATAAAATTGTGGGTGCTTCCTGAATCAATCAACACTATTACCTTTTTCTTCTTGATTTGTCCTTCTATCTTGATGGTTTGAGGAGTGGTAATTCCCGCCAATGCATTACAAGATATGGTCGGATTTATTTGTTCTTCATCTAGGCTTTGTTCCTGGAGTATATCCTCTTCTTTTGACCTTTCTTGCTCCTTTTCTTCTTCCTCTTCACAATCTATGTAGAATAATTTCTTCTCAGCACACTTATGACCTTTAGTGTATTTGCTATCACAACTGTAACAAAGCCCTTTTGCTCTTTTTTCTTCCAATTGTTGTGGTGTCAACCTTATAGGTTGTGGAAGACTAGGGGCAACAACACTTCCGTCTTTATAGTTGTGAGTGGTATGCTTCCTGGTTGCCATAATTTTGCTTTCCATTTTTCTTGCTAACCTGAATGCCTTCTCTAATGAATCAGGTTCCCAAAGGCGAACATCATGTTGGATATTATCCTTTAAAGACCCTATGAACACATCAATCCTATGCTCCTCTGGAATATCTTTTACCCTTATGTTCAATTTTTGGAACTCCTCAATGTGCTCCATTATTGAACCCTTTTGTTTGAGACTTATCAATTGGCTAAAAAAAGTGTTGCTTTTTGTATCCTCATAATGTGCTATCAATTCTTCCGTAAAAATGCCCAAGTGATAAATTGTTTACGAGAGCAAAGCCATTGATACCATACAAACTGATTTGGTTCCAAATATAAAGTTGCCATACATACCTTTTGTGTGTTTTGCACATTATTGAGATCGAAGAATTGCTCCATCTGTAATATCCATGTGGCGGGATCCTTGCCATCAAACTTCCTCATATCGATTTTTGGAATATGGTGAGTCTTTGATCCAACATTAGCATCTATGGAATCATGATTAACATTTCTTTTATTCTCGTCATGAGTTTCCTTTAGTACCCTTTCACCCTTAGTGCCCATTTCTTGTAGCAACGTATTCATATTTATCTTCAATTCGTCAATGTCTGTTTTCAAATCTGTCTTCAAATCTGCCATGTCTCTCTTCAAATCTGTCTTCGAATCATCCATATTAGTTTCCATGCCCTTTATCTTAGATTCTACGCCATTTATCTTAGATTCCACACCATTTATCTTAGATTCCACGCCATTTATCTTAGCATCTGTTAGCTTTTGTGAGCGTGACATTTGTTGCACTTGTTCTTGTAATTTTGATATATCATGTAGCATTTCTTCCTCTTCTTCATGAGTCATGCTAGAGCTTTCAGGTTCCTTACTAGGTGTTTGCATTTTCTTTCCTCGGGGCATCAGTTACCGATAATAATGCTTTACTATGCCCTTTGAATTCCGTTAAACCAAGCTTACACAAAAATTTAAAAAACAACTACACACCTTTTTTCACTTTGGAGAAGCCTGATATTGAATTTGATGTATCTCTGTAACTTCGGATCATCCAGTTCTGAAATTTCTACCTGTAGTAGCGTTCTGCGTCCTCTTTCCAATGCCACAAGTCTGACCCAAATTGGATTCTCCAAGGAAGAGTTATGTGAAATCTCCCACAATGACTTGCTTCTATACTAGTTCAGTAGAACGAACTTGTACGAAGTGCCACAAGTCACTGTTTCAACCTTTGGATCTGAAACATGCATACAAGAAACTACAGTCCGTCCTCTTTCTATACCTTCTTACAAAATTTCAATCCGATCCCCAGAGAGAAAGTTATGACGATTTTCCCCAGGTCACCTATTTTGAATGTAATTCAGGAGTCTGCAAAAAGACCAACTTCCTCAGATCATATCTCTGTAAATATCGCGCGAAAAGCTCTGAAATTCGGACCCAAGGTTCAGCGCGATTTTTTCTCAAATGGGTTTTTCTTGCGACTTCTGAAACATCACAGAAAAAAAGTTATAGAGAAAATGCCACGATGACCTGTTTGGAGCAGCGAAACCCTAGAATCCAAAGCTCTTATACCAAATGTTATGAAACCAGCTCAAGAAAAGATAGAAAAGATAGATCCACGCCTTAGAATTCAGCCTCTTCGAGGGGGCAACCTCCTTTACATTACATAAATGAACAATTCTTGGATGATACAAATGACGAAACTTCCTTTCTATATATAGGAGTCTAAGGAGTCACAATATAATCCAGCCGACCTAAGAATAATAATATAAAGCCACAAAAATAACAATAGAGGGATTCTATGGGGCACAATAATAACAATATGGGGGTAATAGGGGCACAATAGTATTAATAAGGGGTATAACTACAATAGTAATGGGGTAATCACTAGTATTATAGGGACCCAAAAAAATTAATGCATGAGCCCTAGGTCCTTCATCTCAAATTCTTTTGTAAGATCCTCTTTGCAATATTTTATCAACTTCTCATCACCTGTTAGAATCAAATCATCGACATATTATACTATAATAAAAAATTTACCTTCAACCACAATATGGTAAAGGTTGGCATCTTCTTCACTTTTGGTGAATCCCAACCCGGTGAAATAGTTGTCAATCTTGGTGTACCAAGCATAGGGTGCTATTTTTAGTCCATACTATGCTTGCTTGAGTTTGCACACATGTGACTCTCTGTTGAAGGTCTCAAATCCTTTTGGTTGCTCAATATACACCTCTTCCTCAATCATACCATTGAGGAATGTTGTCTTCACATCCATCTGATGTATATTCCATCCCATATGTGTTGACAGTGCTAGAATAGATTTGATTGAACAATAGCTTGCTATTGGAGAAAAAGTCTCATAGTAATCAATTCCCTCCACCTGATAGAATCCTTTGGCCACAAATCTGGCCTTCTATTTCTCCACACTCACGTATGTTGCTTGCTTTACCTTGTAAATTCATCTGGAACTCACCACTGACTTGTCTTCTAGTCTTGGGACCACTTCCCAAACACTATGTATGATAATGGAGTCATACTCCTCAACCATGGAATCAACCCATACTGGTTGATGTACTGCTTCCTCAAATGAGGATGGCTCAACCTCTACACTCTCACTCATTAGAGCCATGTAGTCAGTGTACCGATCTAGTGACCTACTCTACCTGCGCTGTGATGTGGGTGCTCCCATATTCTCTCTAGCATGATGCATCAATTTGTTAGCCTCTCTAGTGTAGTTCCTTCCATCTTCGGAAGTCTCTGCATGAGTGGGTGCTTTCGCTCTCTGCTCCTCTCCTTGTGTTTGGTCCACATCATCCCGAGGTTCCTCCTTTGGAGCTTAAATCTCCTCATCTACATGCAACTGAAGCTCCCTCTCAAGGGAACTTCTCATGTCCTTCTTTTCATCGAACTTCACCTCTTTGAACCAATGCCATCCTATTGGACGATAGGTACACCCGATTGTTGTGAGGTGTATGAGTGTACCTAAAAAATATGTCGAACTCAACTATTGGCTCTAGAGTTTTCTGTGGATCCTTGGTAACATGACAATAAACTACTGAACCAAATATCCTAAAGTGTGCCACATTTTGTTTCTTACATGAAAAAGTTTCTTTCATTTCTTCTGGGCTTTTGTTCTGCAAATAAACAACTATGTTCCATGCTTCAGCTCACAAGTGCAACAGTAGGGCCTGATCATGTAATACCACCCATGATAATCCCATAATACTTCTGTTCTTCCTTTCAGCCACCCCATTCTATTGTGGGTTATGAGGTGCTATTACCTCCCATGAAATTCCTTCTAAAGCACAAAATTTCTTGAATTCATTTGACACATATTCTCAACCATTACCACTTCTGAGAGTTTTAGCTTTCATGCTAGTATCTTTCTCGACAAGTGATTTAAATTCACAAAATTTAGTGAACATCTAGTCTTTCTTCTGCATGAAGAAAATCTAGCACTTATGACAAAAATCAACAACAAATATTACATAATACATGTGCTTGGCTATGGAGGCTGTCGAGAACCGTCCATACACATCTAAGTTAACTCTATGAAGGATCACTTTTACTCGACTGTCTTTATCATGAAAGCAAGATTTAGTGTACTTCCCCATTGTACACCCTCTTCATGTATTTCTCTGCTGTAATGTACCCTTGGGAAGTCTTGTAGAAATTTACTACATGATCTTCAAATCTCTATGGTGCAAATGACTGAATATTATATGCCACAACTCACCGATGTCTTGGCCCTGCACCTTGTCTACTTTTGTGCTCAAAGTAGTGCAATCTTCTACATCCATTTTGTAGAGGTTCTTCACCTAAACCCCGATCTTCTTCACCTGTCTTGAGGCTATGTGATGAAGGAAAGCCGCTCCCTTGCTAAATATCACATCGTAACTATGGTCCTCCAAAATGGAAATTCAAACTAAATAACTCTTCAAACCTGGAACATACATGACATCTTTTAATGTGAGAGGAGCATTAGAATCCCTCTGAAATGTAACATTAACAATGTCAGTTGTGCTATACCTCCCATCTCGATGTGAATCTAGAGGTCCTTCTCCTCTAATTCACTGGAGAACTCCTTGTTGTCGGTCATATGGAATGAGGCTCCACTGTCTAGGCACCACACACTACCCATCAACGATGTCACCATGCAAGTGATGAGGGTGAAATCCAGCTCGAATTGTGAAGAAAGAGCTTCAACTACCATTCCTCCTGAGGGCTTCTTATTAGCCTTCTTGTGCAGACACTTTGTGACATAGTGTCCTAGCTTGTGATAGTGAAAACATTTAATCTTCGACAAGTCCTTTTTCTTTTTGCCCTTACTGGAATCTAATTTTAAATGGGATGACTTCCCCTTCCCTTTTTTCACCTTTCCAACTAAGGCAAAATTCTCCTCATCATGATGATTGGATGAGGAACCATCTTTGGTGCTCCGGCGAATCTCTTCTTGTACCAAGTTGGACCACAACCATTACCACTTTGGTAGCTTCTCATGAAAGATACTGGCAGGAAAGCTAAAACTCATCCCGACATTGGATGAACTTGGTCAAGTACTTTGGTATTGAGTTGCCCTTCTCCATATTCATCTTTATGAGCTTGTCCTTCAGTGCCAACTTTTTGTGGTCAATGTTGTTTTGAAACAAGTCTGTCAAGGCCTTCCACATTGAAAATGGAGTTTCCTTACCGTGGAGGTTTGAGACAATATGATATCGAGCTCCTTCTAGGATAATCCTTATATCCTTTGCCACACACTTTCTTTACTCTGCCAGATCTTGATCATCAACTGGCTTAGGAATATCTTTGTCTATGAATTCCATAATCATGTTGTCTTCCAACACTACCTCCATCCCGTCGTTCGAAGCAATATAGTTTGAACTACCCTCAAGGGCATACTCGAGTCTCAATATGTAAATAGACATCCTATTAGCTTTGAAGTATGATACTACAAATTTGATTTCTCCTGCAAAAGATAAACTCTCATTCTCCTCTTCTCTATTGATTTAAGCTCTGATACCATGTAGAAATTCCTTCTAGATTCAAGTTATAGATTGTAACATGCTAAAACAATTGACTTTAATCTACTCTATTCATCAGGGAAATAAATAAACTATCAATGAAATCACAAAGAATATAAGAGAAATAATTCAATCACACATAACACAATGATTTTATGGGGAAAGTCACAACTAAATACCCCTACTACCTGTATATTACATTAATCAGAGAATATGAGAAAATTACAATGCTTTACTCAACCCGAGAAATCATTGCACTATCTCTATCTATCTCACTACTTCCCAGACAAGTTCAAGCCAATACTTAGCCAATTTTGCTACCTGCCAAGCTCTTGGGAATTAGCCCATATTTAATTGGGAAATATCAAAATTATGAATTGTGTAATCCTCATGGGACTTCCTCTGATTGCATGCAGCACCAGTACAATTTAAATGATTACACAAGTGATTGTACACTATCCCTAAACTCCAATCTCAACCGGGTCTTTCTCTGATATGGCATGCATGAGTTAACTATGAGTGAATCTTAAATTTACTAGATCACGGCAGGTTACACCCAACTATTGGAGGTTACACCCCACTACCGCAGGTTACACCCCACTACAGTAAGTTACACCCCACTTCTATTGTTTACACCCAACTGTTTCTAATCTCCTACTAATTCCTCCATCAGTTGGAACTAGTTTAACTGGCTTTAACTCAGTTGGACTGAATTAAATAATTAGAACTCAAAATAAACTCAACTAGTGCTCCCAATTGTCGGATACACTCTACATGGCTCTAGTTAGACCCTCAACTCGAATTTAAATGAGCTAACTTAGTCAAATTAACTTAGTTAACTATTACAAGTTGTCATGAGTTGTGGAATTACAATTTAATTCCTTTAATTCAAGTCAAATTAAATTTGGATTTTTCTTGTTGTGTTTTCAACATGATTCTCTTTTTTAATTTGATTTTCATGCTTATGTGTCATGATCATTTGATTTTGAGTTGTTTTATGGTGTCAATTACTATCAATCATGCATCCTTGAAGTGTGATTACAAATTATCTATTTTTGATGACTCATTAAACTTCTTTATTCAATTTCAGGTTGATCTTTTTGCAATTCACTTTTGTCTTGGAAGACTTTCTGACAAATTTTCCTTTGATAAATGACTTAATCTTATGCTTCAATTGTAGATGTAGAAAACATACAAATGAAAAACCATAAATGTATGACATGTTTACTTAGATCACATATTATTAGTTTTTGTTGTAAAAATACATGCATGAATTGTTTTTAGATGCCCTTATTCAATTTTATTTGATATAGGATATGATCAATATTTTTTTTTTTTTTATTGAATATATTTCTTTGCAAAAAATATTGAATTTACTCTCCAAAATGTCTCTTTTTCTTGTCCTCTTAAAGAATTATAATACATAGTCTTCAAGCTTGAAACTCTAACATTTTGAGTCAAGCTAATTTCTATAGGCCCCTTTGCAAATCACTAGCTCCACTCATCTTCACTTTTGACTTCATAAAAACTCATAAACTTTTTAAAAAGGTAATATCATTTTCTTAATCCTTATAAATGCCGAAAATAAAACTAATAAAACTATACATTTTTTTTACAGCAATGACCCAATGACTAGGCAAGAGCCAAGACATTCCATATTGACCACGAATAGAGTGAAAACTCCTTGGGCCCACCTACTTCTTGAGCCTAATCAATACAAGCTAAGCATGAAATTTTAGGGAATCAAGCACAGGGAATGAGGGAGTTTACAACCCACCTCAACCATTCTGTCTATCTTTACCTGGAAACAAACTAAACTATATTATGCCTTACATAAAGAAGTAAGCTATATTAGCCAGTAAAAACATGGAAAACAATATCACCTTCACAAGGACTATTTTACCCAAGTTTCCAACATGCAATCTCAAATATAATAAAATTTGTCAAAAATGATGCTTTGTTTCCTCTCACAAGTGAACCCTAGGCACAATTCAAGTCGTATGCACACCTTTTTTGGGTGAAAGTTGTCAATGATCGAGATAAATCATTGATGTAGAGTAACGTGGCTACCAAGAGTTGAGTTCTCTGTGGCCTCTATGAACCTCTAGAAGATATTCATAGAAGTAATTAAGATCAATATCCTGGGGCTCTTCTACTTGAACAATATTCAAACTACTTTCCTTTGGATGCAGGGATGGAATCATTCTGGCCTTTTCATGGAGGGATAGCGAGCAATAATAAATGAAAAAATTACCTTCAGTCAAATTATTTTCCTTTTTATCTCCAATAGAACTTTTTTGCACGTGATACTGCGCTATCTTCCTCACCAAACTTAACATCATATAGCCCACACCCTATGTAGAATTGAGAAATATAGCACTGAATAAAAAATACAACTGAGTGATAACATTAACATCCAACAAGTTTGTTGGATCTCTTCCTTTAATGTTCTAAATTGTATATAACTCAAAAAACTTCCCATAAATGAACAATAGAACCATGAATAATCCTTGTCCTCTACTCTAAAGCACCTAATAGACCCAACAATTCACGTATTTTTTGGTTTTATGATAAAATGGATGTTCTAGTGGGCTCTTCAAATGACCAACCTTTTTTCTTTCAGAAGAAAAGCCAAACAACTTTCTATTAGATAAAAATATGTTTACATATTCATGCATATTGCATATGTTTCATAGAAAACTCCATATTACATACTATTGATCAAAATACTGACATTCATGTCCTCTAAATGTAAACCACAAAAAAAAAAATAAACTAGGCATGCATGCCCTCAAAAACCCTAATAGGAATATCAGAATAAAGCCCAAGAATGGGCATACAAACATGTCAACAATCACCACAACAAATAGGGGAAAGGGCACTAGGCCCATAGAAAAATAAAGCACCTAAGGGGCACATGCATCTGAGACATGGGGGATAAACTCAAGACTAGGAAGTAATAAAATAGGCCTAAAAGGGCGACATGAACACACCCCTAAATTGAGGATCGACGACGACCTCAACCCACCTCTAGAAAACCAGTAGATGAAAAATGAGACCCCTAACTGATGCCAGGTCAAGAACCCTAAAAGAGACTGGAACAATCTCAAAAGCAAAATGTGGCAAGCACAACAACGAAGAACAGGTTACCAAGCCGACATCAGTAAGAATTTAGGGAGCGAGAAGTGGAAACTAGCACGAACTTGCTATCAGACGCCATTGCACAACAAAAAACCCTCTGAGCATGAGCCATGAACCCGTAAGAAGATGACAAAACACGTAGCAAAACTCCCTTAAAAAAACTGGCAAGAACTATGAAACTCCCTCTCAAAAAACACCTCCAAGAGCAAGCAAACACGCACCAAAAAATAACCTCCGATAGCGATAGGAGACATGGACCGGAGGGCCAGGGCATATAGGGTTCCAACCACCCCTCCTCCCAACCCCTGACAATCACTTACAAATTGCAAAAATTCAAACTTGGGATGTTTAATTCTTATGAGATTCATCAATCTTGAGACAACCGAAGAGCATGTAAGGTTGGTCTTGTATGGTGAGAAATGTAGGAAATGAAGGAGAATTCAGAACTGCAGCTACTGGGATGTTCTTCTGTGCATGGGTACTGTCGAATGGCTAATCTAAGGTAGAATGGTGTGGATCACTCATTATTGGGTAGATCTTTGTGGAAAAATTGTCTAATCGTTGCTAGATTTCAAATCCACATTGCTACATCTGTAGAATTGGTTTAAATATGGGTTTCCCAACATCATGAGATTTATGCTCCTTTTATTATTGTGTGTGTTCAATTATTAATATAATGGGGAAAATAAAATAGCCTAGGTATCAAAGCTTTTTGTTTGAAAGTTTTGATTAAATGACACTTAAAACACTTAAAATAGTGGATAACACATATTTCATTATATTTGGAATTAAATAGTGGATCTAGAATTTTAAGATAACCAAAAAAAAAATTGATTCTATCAATGTTCTTGTAATATTTTTTTTTTCCTATTTTAATGAAATATGTGTTGGATATTTTTCCTAGGGGAAAAAAAAAAGAAATATGTGTTGGATACATATGATAAGATTATTTGGATGTTTTAGAAAAGTGGAAACAACTAATAAGGTTATTTGAAAATAATGAGGTATAATATTATTTAAAAATGAGGTATAAGACCAATTTCATGTTCTGAAGATTACATCAGATTAAATGATATTTTATAAAAATAGGGATAATTCTAGCCTTTATATATACAAGCTTGAGTAATGGATGTTGAAAATGATTCATATGATTCACATCCACTTTCCTATAATATAATATGAAAGGTACAATGCTAGTTTTCCAAACAAGACACGAGAGTTATGTTAGAGTTACACAACACACAACATGTTTAGATGGCAACAACATAGAATAATTCAATCACAGAGAAAGACAAGAATATAGAAACAGAAAACAAAAATGTGTATTATTCATCAAAGGCCTTGCCTTGGATTTTATTCTAAGGCTCATGCAAATACAAATTTATAGATGAAGAAGGAAGATCTAGAATTATACATGTGAAATTAATGGACACAGTGAGGCTAAAAGTCAAATGATGGTGGGTGCAAGTCGATGATAATGGGTTCAACGTTAGCATGATTGTTAGAGAGTCGACGAGGTTGATGCTAAAGTCTTTAAATTTGGTTTCACATTTAACATTCTCCCACTTGAAGTCGAATGAAGAATCTTGAATCAAGTCACACTGAGTCCTACCATGCCTCTACATGACTCATGTTTATTTCTTGGTAGAATCTAAGTGAGCATATCAATAGGGTTCTTATTTGAATGGATATTTTCCAAGGATAACCATCCTTCCTCCAACACATGCTAGATCCAATGGTACCTTAAGTCAACGTGCTTGGTTTTTTAGTAAAATGCTCGGTTTTTCACCAAGTGAATGACACTCTGACTATCACAATATAGCACATACGTGTCCTTCTTTATTCCTATTTCTCCTAGGAATTGTTGCATCCACAACATACCTTTACAAGCTTCTGTTGTAGCTATGTACTCCGCCTCTATTGAAGAGAGAGCTACTATTGTTTGTAGCATTGATACCCAAGAAACTATTGACCCTGAAAATGTATATAAATAACCTATAGTGTACTTTCTGGTATCCATGTCTCGAGCCATATCTGCATCTACAAATCCTTCAAGTACAGTCTCATTATGACCAAAACATAAATAGTAATGACTAGTACCCTTGAGATATCTCAAAATCCATTTTACTGAAAGCCTATCGATCTTTGCTGAAGCTTCTTGTTGGTCTTGCTTCTCCTCCTTGTCCTTTTCACTGAGAGGACACTTGGTATTGTAGTGACCGAGCTCACCACATCTGAGGCACTTGACCTTTGACATGTCCTTCTTCTTCTTCCTCCACTCCCCTTGTCCCTGACTGGGACCCTCTGATGCGAGGGCCATATTCTCCCCATCCTTCACCGTCTTCGATCCGCTGCTCCTGCCACTGGTGGAGCTCTTTAGCAAAGGCATAAGGAATCTTTCTCATTTCTTCCTTCTCATTGTTATCACTAGGCCATAACTCAATACTGAACTTCAAGTGGGTTGCAAGGGGTGTACCAACTAGCTTGACATCCTTCCTATTAAACCTGTCAAGCACCTTCTTGATATATTTTTCTTGTGACAACCACAACCTTTTGTTTTTCCTATCATGCATGATCCTCATGCCCAATATCTTTTGCGTTGGACCCAAGTCCTTCACTGCAAATTTTTTTCCCAAATCCTTCTTCAATCTATTGATCATATCCTTATCATGCAAAACAATTTACATGTCATCCACATATAATAATAATATTATATATTTCCTTGATCATACCTCTTTATATAGACACAATGGTCAGCTTCCAACTTGCGAAAACCGTGTTCCACCACTAATGAATCAAATTTCTTGTACCATTGTCGAGGTGCCTATTTCAACCCATAGAGACTCTTCTTCAACCTGTGAACAAGGTCTTCTTTTCCTTTTTCTATGACGCCTTCTAGCAGCTCCATATAAATTCCTTCCTCCAATTCACCATGAAGGAAATTATTTTTTACATCTAAATGTTTGCATTCTAAGTCTAAAGTAGCAACAAGACTAAGAATGACTCTAATGGATGAAATTTTAACGACATGTGAGAAAAATGCAGTGAAGTCAATACCTTGCTTTTGGGAAAATCCTTTCACCACCATCCTTGATTTATACCTCTCCTTCTTTTTGTCACCTTCAAGCTTAATCTTGTAACCCATTTGTTTTGTAGATCCTCTCTACCTTATGGGATATTTACCAACTCCCAAGTTTTATTTTCCAACAAAGAGTTTATTTCTTCCTTCGTCGCTTTCTTCCATTCTTTACTGCGCTCAACCTTACAAGCTTCTTGAAAACAATAAGGCTCAACTTCATCAATCAATAGTATATATTTTGAAGGAGGACACCTTTGTGAAGTATTATGAGGCCTAAAAGATCTACGAACCAACTCGAGTGGTGCATTATTAGGTTGAATCTCTTGTAAAGGTTCCTGCAAGATTCGTTCTTCTTGGTGTTCATAATTTTCCACTTGTCGTCCTTCCTACTCCTAAATTTTTTGTCCATTTTCTTGCATTGGTGGGATTTCTTCATGCTTCTCTTCAAACTTGTCAATAACTTTCTTGACCTTCAGCTCACCTACAATCCTCTTAAACATTTCTGACTCATTAAATATAAAATCCTTGCTTCTAATAATTTTATGTTTTACTGGATCCCATAAACGGCAACCAGATTCTTCATCCGCATATCCCAAAAAAATGCATTTCATATATTTATCATCTAAATTAGTTCTATTTTCTTTTGGAATATGTAAAATGATTCACATCCAAATATTTACAAATGAGAATAATTCAACTGCATACTAGTCCAAAATTCTTTTGGAATGCCTCCATCCAAGGCTGTAGTTGGAGATCTATTTATAAGGTAGCAAGTTGTCCTGACTGCTTCTGCCGAACAATGATTACCCAAACCAAAATTAGACAACATACTCCTCACATTTTCCATAATGGTGTGATTCATCCTTTCTGCAACAACATTCTGTTGAGGAGTACGAGTCAGAGTGTTCTCATGGTTTATGCCAAACCAGTTACAATATTCCTTGAATGCATTTGAGCAATATTCTCCACCATTATCTGTTCTCAAGCACTCGAGAAATTTTTTAGTCTCTCTTTCAAAACTTTCCTAGATGCTTCATCTATAAATGTTACAAAATATGATGATCCTTCTAATGACTTGATTTTAACAGGCCCAAATACATCTGAGTGTATCAATTCTAACAATTTTTTATTTCTATCGTGGCCACCTCTAAGAAATGAAACCCTTCTTTGTCTACCATATATACAATGCTCACAAATATCAAGATTATAGGATTTCAAACCTCGCAGTAATTTTTTACCAACAAGAATTTTTAAGCCCTTCTCGCTCATGTGACCCAAGCACTTATGCCAAAGATCTGTTGAATTTCCTTGTTTTGTGACAGTAGCCAAATATGATTTTCCTATCATTTCATTTAATGTATATAATGTTCCTATCTTGGGTCCTGTAGCCACAACCAATGCTCCTTTGCTAATTTTCCAGCCTCCTTTTCCAAATCTTGAGGAATAGCCTTCATCACCTAGCCGTCCCATAGAGATCAAAATCATGCACATTTCTGGTACATGCCTGACATGTTTCAACAATATATATTTTCCATCCTTCATCTTGATTTGGACATATACCACTCCAACAATACCAAAAAAATGATTATTCCCCAAATGAATTCTACCATAATCACCAAGATTTTATGCAACAAAATTATCTTTGCATGGGGTTACATGGTGATATTCCCCATAGTCAAGGATCCAATAAAAAATACTACTAGATGTATATAAACATGCATCCTCTACTGAAACAATAAACAACATATCATGATCTATGAATACAATAGTAGTCTCACCTTCATTTGTGGTGGATGACTTGTGATTTGTATTGGTCAGTCTCTGATCCTTTTCTCCATTATTCCAGACTCGAAATTATTTCTTCATGTGCTCGGGATTGCCACAATGAAATAAAATGAGCCTTCTCCTCCTTGAATTTGATCAGCCTCTCGGTCTCGATTGCCCCTGTCGGCCTGGATAAATTCTCCTACCACGATCAGCTAGAGCTAGATCTTCTCCTCCCTAGTTTTCTGCAATTGAATTGCATCGCAGCTCCTCATTCATTATACTACTATTGACAATATCAAACTTCACGGTTCTTACAGGTTATGAAGTTCTCATAATTACAATTAAATTTTCCTAGTTGTCTGTCATAGAACACATTAACAAGATAACTCTAGTTTCCTCATCTGGAATGAGTTTTATAGAGGCAAGATGACTAGTAATAATATTGAATTCATTTAAGTGCTCAGCAACTGAAGCGCGTTCTTTCATCTTGAGATTATAAAGCTTCTTCATCAAGAACAATTTGTTTGATGTCGTGTTCTTCTCATATAGACCATGGAGCTTTTTCCATAGTCCTTCTTCTCTCTTTTCTCTGGACACATTGAAATACACATTCTACGCTAGATATTGGTGGATTATTGCAATCACCTTTCTATCTAGCTTATTCTACTCTTCATTCACCATCGATGAGGGTTTCTTTGTTGTGCCCTCCATCAACAAATATTGATCGTTTAAAATCAATATATCCTCCATCTGTGGTTTCCATAGGGAAAAATTAGCCTCGCTCAACTTCTCCATGCCAGCTAATGTTGCTTTCTCCATAATAAAATTCATGCTCCAAATTTTTTTCAAAAACACCACTTATGAGGTAAGAGACTTTAACTATTACACCTTACTAACTTTTAAATGAAAGACCAAAGAAAAACCTATCTCCTTTAATAAAAACACCTTCCCCTCGAACGACCATGTAACAGATTTAAGCATTAGGTCTGGAGTAGTGTTGAAAGATGGCGAAGTCGGAATGGAGAACTGGTTGGGGTTAGGATTTCGCCTAGACTCTGAAGACTACAACAACACCGGATACCCATCCCTGCACCTCCTAACCCTCCCGTACGACTGCCCCGTATCTCACCTGACATTGCAGTTGAGTCATCATGGTTATCCCTTCACTTTTACTGCCTAGGTTTCACTCTCACCCTCCTCGACTCTACCCTGCCTTCTCCCGGTCACAACAGTGACAAGCATCCCTAGGTTCTGGAGGTAGTTGGCACGGGAAAATTGTGATGGTTATGGAGGAGCTTGTCAACTACTTGGAGGATCCATTAGCAGGTACCTCCGTTTCGACATCTCCCTAGGTAAATTCTGGGAAGTGGCTACCCCTACAGTTGCAAGTTATCTGACACTGTTGCTTCGCTACCCTCAATCTCAGGGCCTTCATGCTCAGTGGTTACCCTCTTGGAGGGCCTCACTTCTTTTCTATCTTCCCTCAGATCTCGTGTCCCCTCGACAGCTCATTCTAGTGAACCTGTCGCCATCGCACCAGGGCATCTAGTGCTGTCCTTCACCCCCCCCCCCAATCTAGAAATTTGACTGAGATTCCCCCTATATTTGGAGTTTTCCCATCTGAGCTCCATTTGGACATCCCTATACCTGTGTCAAACCCTTCCCAAGGTGACTCCCATCCTACTTTACCCGATGACAGATCCTGAAAAGCTCAAAAATAGAGGGTTTTGAAATCAAAGGCTATAGAGGTTTTCTTTCGTTTAGGCGAGGACTTTGAGTGGAGCGAAGCCATGGACACAATCGACCAAGTATTGGTGGGAAGAGTTAGGGGCAAGTTCTATAGTGCCTCAAGGCTAAAGCAGTGGGTGACGGAGGTTTGGGGTCATCATCTCGCTGAACCACTGTTTATCCAAAACTTTGTCAGGGGATGGTTCACGCTTCGCTTCACCAGGGCAAAGCATACCAATTGGGTACTCTCAACAGTTTGGCATCTGGAACAGGCACCAGTGCTCCTTTGCAGGTGGACTCCCCTCTTCGATCCAGAACGGGAACAACTTGGAGCAAGCCCTCTTTGGGTCCGGCTACCTAGCCTGCCTCTATAGTTTTGGTCAGAAGACATCTTCAGGCGCATAGGAAACTCCCTAGGTACTTACCTAGAGCATGACAAATCCTATCTCACGACAAGAAGGATGGCATATGCAAGAATACTGGTACACCTAGATACCAGCAATGGACTACAGGAGTACATCACGATTCAATGGCAAAATTTCTCTCGGAGACAGAATTTGGACTATGAAGGGGTCCCCTTTAGATGCAGAAGATGTCACAAGGTGGGGCATCTCTATCAGGACTGCCCTCTTAACAAAAAGAAATCAAATGGGGATGTAGGATGGGCAATACCTTCAAGGACTATACAAGATCGGGGGGAGAAGTCCCCCAGTGGAGAAGTTAGGACTCAAGTGGATCCAACACCCTCAGACAATGCCCTCTCTTAGAAGACCCCGAAGAAATGGGGTAGGCCTCCTCTTCAACCTCCCTCTCCTCCTCTCACCAGGGCAAGGGCGGCTGCCGGGGCGGCGGTTTCTTTGGGTATGATTTCCTCTTCTCCTAACCCTTCTCATTTGTTTACTTGTGATAATTTTAATGCACTTTCTTCTGCTGATAAAGATTATGGAATCGATGATACACTTCCCCCCATCTCCCTGGCCTGTCCCTTACACTCCCCCACTTCCACTTTCTCCTGAATCTTCCCCCCTTCGTTACCCCGATTCCTGAAGCAGGGCCTCCCTCCTCATGCTATCAGACTCGATCTAAGGCTAAGAAAAAATTAAAGGTCTTTGATCATATCAGATTAGGCCTCATTCTGACCCCCTCTCCTTCTAAGCTACCAAGGGGTCGACCCACCTCCCTCTCAAAGGCACAACTCTAGGCCGGAGACGAGATCACCTCAGGCAAGAAATCAACCATCCATAGGGCACTTAGAGCATCGAACCCCTCATCTGACCCCATGAAGATTGTCTCTTTCAATTATAGAGGGTTAGCTAGGCTCGATAAAAGACTAGGCCTTTGAAGACTAATCTATGTTACTCCTATCGATGTCATCTTCCTTCAAGAAACCTTAGGATCAGCTAATTCCATTACACATCTCCTTGATTCAATGTTCCCTGGTTGGAACTTTATAGGCCTCGATGCTAATGGACGATCCGGGGGACTTTCCCTGGGATACAACAAGCATTCCATCAATCTCAGTAACTATTGGGGAGGCCCAAGCTACATTGGGGTAGACATGTTCTCATCTGATCTAGGTATAGAGGTGTGAACCATCAATGTATATGGGCCATGCCATCACAGGCCTGCCTTTTGGGACCATCTCCTTAGCTCAGAGGTAATACAGAAGGATTTCCTAATCATGGGAGGGGATTTAAATTTTTCCATTGGTCACTCTGAATCCTAGGGACACCATGCTCAACTGGACCCCTTATCTGCCTACTTTGAGAACTTATTGGATTCCCATAACCTGATGGACATCCCCTCAGCCAAATTGCTGCCTACCTGGAGGAACAATAGAGTTGGGGAGGACTGTCTTGCTTGAAGACTTGACTGTTTCCTTATCAAGGAAGGACTTCTAACCCTGGGTCTACTCCATAGACAGTGGGTGAGATCAGGAGGAATTTCCAATCATTTTCCAATTTACATGGAGATCGATGGGGGGTCTCGGAAACCCAAGGGTCCTTTCAAGTTCAGCTCCTCATGGTTAAAGGATCCCACCTATGTGCGTATGATCACAGACTTCTAGAAGTCGCACCCCCCAGCTATTGGTGGAAACATAGCTGAGGGTTTTTCTCACAACCTTATCGAGATGAAGAGGCTCTCCAAAATATGGGCCCATAACAAGAGAATAATGGATGATCAAACCCTAATGAATGCAGAAAGGGAATTTGCAGAGTTTGAAAACAGCTCAGGTGGGGTCTATAGATCGAATGAACACAAGGAAAAACTCACTGATATATATGCCATCAGAGGAAAAATTCTTAAGGATCATGAAGAAGCGTGGAGGCTAAGAAGTAGGGCGATCTAGCTACATGAGGGAGATGACAATACAAAATTATATCATAAGTATGCAAATGGCCAGAAGCTATTAATACCATTTGGTAGCTCTTGAATAAGTAAGGCCTCCCTGTAAACAACTTCCCCTAGCTAGCATCTTTTGCATCCTCACATTTCAAATAGAACTATAGGCCCCCCCAAATGCAAATCTCACCAAAATCATTCATGTGGCCCAATTACTCCCATGATTTATGGAGCAGGAGGAAGGCAGGGAACTAACTAAGGAAGTCACTATAGGTGAATTGGAAGCCACTCTCAAATGGTCTAAGAAGGACAAGAGTCCAGGGCTGGATGGATGGTCGATCGAGTTCTACCTTTCCTTCTTTGAGACTCTAGGGGTAGACCTCCTCAATGCAATTGAAGATTCCAGAATAAATGGTAAGATGCATGAATCCTTCACCTTTACTTTCATCGCCCTCATTCCAAAGTCTGACAATCCATCCACCTTTGATGATTATAGACCTATATCTTTATGCAATTGCATCTATAAGATCATGGCTAAGATCATAGCCAATCAAATGCAGCCCATTCTATCCACTGATATATCACAGGAGCAATTCGCCTTTCTATAAGATCCACAGATTCATGAGGCAGTGGGAACTACACAGGAGGTCTTGCACTCACTGCACTCCAAGAAAATCAAAGGTATGATACTAAAGGTCGACCTCTCTAAAGCTTTTGACAGAGAAAACTGGTTGTATATTAGAATGCTTCTAACCCACCTAGGGTTTCCATTCGATTTCATTAAATGGATTATGAGCTGCATCACTAACATACCATTCAGTGTTCTAATCAGTGGAGCAGCTTCACCTTTCTTTCATTATGAAAGAGGTCTCCGACAAGGTTGCCCCCTATCTCCACTACTTTTTATCCTGATCATGGAAGGGCTAAGCAGGCTTGTCAAAGAAGGGTTCAGAAGGAACAGATTGCAGGGTATAAAGATCACAGAAGGGTGCATATTGACTCATCTTCTTTTTGTGGATGATGTTTTGTTATTTCTTAATGGAAGCATAGGGGATTTGACAAACATGAAGAACACTTTCACACTATTCCAATCAACCACTGATATGAGTGTTAACAACAACAAGTCCACCCTCACATAGGTTGGATGTTCCCCATATGAAATACATTATGCGTTGCAAATATTTTAGTTCAATCTACTAAGATTGGAGGAAGGGCTTAGATACTTGGGCTATAAGTTGAAGCCTCTAGGTATAAAATAGCAGATTGGACATGGCTTATTTCCAAGATGGAGAAAATACTCAATATTTGGTACTACAAATACCTTTCCAGGGCGAGAAGACTCATACTCATCAAAGATGTCTTAGAGGCCACTTCGGTCTATTGGATGTCATTGGCATGGATACCTAGGGGTATACTCTCCAGGATCCAGACCTTATGCTACAGATTCCTTTGGAAGGGAAAACAGATAGGTAGAATATTTGCATGGGTCAAGTGGGAGGCACTCAATTTTCCCAAGAAATGGGGAGGATGGGGAATCAAGAAATTAGAGGATTTCTCCTTTTCTCTGGCAACGAAACTTGGATGGCAGATTGTTACATAAAATAGCCTATGGACAAGGGTGGCTGTATCAAAATACATCACCCCTCTAAACTTCATGGACTGGCTAAGCCAACCTCCAAGACTCCGCTCTGGGGTATCAATTATATGGAAGGCTGTAATAAAATCTGTCGACATCATTAGAGCTGGAATCACTTGGAAAATACAGTCAGGAATGGATGTGAGGATTGGAATGGATCCATGGATAGGTTGCAGGAATTCCCATAGGTTGCCAGATGAACTCTGGTTTTTTTCTCAGAGATATCAACATTACCCACATCGGCCACATAGCAGACCCCGAACACACCACTCTATTTTAGCAAGCCTAGAAATTGGCCCAGAGAATAAACATTCCACAACAATGGACACAGTAGTGGAATGCATACATCGAGGCTCTCACTAAGGCTCACATCTGGATTGGTGAAGGGGAAGATGAGGTTATATGGGTGCTATCAAAACTTGGTAAATATACCCCAAAGGATGGATACCTTGTGATAGCCGAAGCATGCCGTCCACAAGCCATGAAGTCATGGTGGAAGCATTTGTGGAAGCTCAAGCCCCTCCCAGGAAAAGACTTCTCATGTGGACCATATTGAAAAGAAAAAATTCCCACAGGGGATAACCTTCTCAAGCGAGCCCAACATAGCCCTTTTTGGTGCCACCTTTGCAAATGCAACAACGAATTTGCCTCACCTATTCATTGAATGTGAGGCCGCTCAAGACCTTTGGAAATATATCTTAATCGTGGTTCCAATCATGACCAAATGGAATGGTATTTCTGTAAAGGAGGCCTGGACATCTTGGTGGTCAAGCGTTGTCCCAAAAAAGCTTCAGAACCTCCCATTACTCATCTGCTCGGAACTATGGATCGCTCACAACAAGCTCATTTTCCAGAATTCCTCTCCACATTGGCCTTCCATTACCTCCCACATCCTATCTGATTACTCTACCATCCCTGATGATGAGGAGACGGCACGGCCACGAACCATTGTTCCTGAAACCATAAATCATTCGAAGCCTTGGGCTTTCTTTGACGGTTCTGCACAGGAGGAAGGGTGTGGTGGAGGGGCCATTCTATACCTCATTGCTTCCCATTACTATCATATACAAATGGGATTAGGTTGGGGTACGAATAATTTCACAGAACTATCCACTGCAAAATTCCTTGTACAATTTTCCCTGGAAAACCACTGTAGGGATCTCCAACTCTTTGGGAACTCAAAAGTTGTCTCTGACTGGTCAAACAAAAGAACTAGATGTTCTGCATATACTTTGAGAAATATTCTAGACGAGGCTCATCGACTTATTACATCTTTTGACACATTTGCATGCCATCACATTTTCAGGGAACGAAATGTAAATGCTGACAAACTATCCAAAGAAGCTGCGAACAAGCCTTCCGACACTTGGATGATCCAGGAACATAGGGAGAGGAACTATTATCAGTATTAGCATCGGCATTTTATGGACATAGATGTTTAGCAAGCTCAGAGAGAACATGGCTACATGTTTATATTGTTTTCTTTGAAATTTCCATATGTAAATATTCATATGTTTTGTTTACAACAAGAACAACGTGGTCACTTTACAGGACTACAGTTATTATTTTTTGATAAAACATTATGCTAAATACATCTAAAAATGATGCCTCCCTGCGTGGACACAAGGAATCAATATTAGACCTATACTGGAAAACTTATTTATCTGACAGGCATTGCCTTCTTACAACATATGCATTTTGCATATACAATATGTAATTTTCTCACTTAATGAAAATTAAGTTTTTTCCAAAGGGAAAAAAAAAAAGATCACCTTCCCCTCTTTTTCTTTTAAATTAATTTAAAAAACCAAGCTTCACATAATTATAAAAGATATATAAATATAGATGTTTTACAATAACACAATATAGGCTAATGACTTGGCCTTTTATAAATTCACTTCAACACTTTTCCACAAATTAAATATTCAACTCAACGACAATTTAAGAATAATTTGCATAATTCCATGTTTCAGCACTCGCTGAGGCAGCCACGATATTGAGTTTCTGCGACAACCACGATATTGCCCACTCTCTACCATATGTCCATGTCTTGTTTTCTTGCAACAAATGTCTATTCCTTATGCAACAGATTCACAGAGGCGCAGGACCCAAAAGTTCTTAGCATATTAAATCACAACGGGTGATTTCAGTAACAAGAGGCTTCTGAGCAAAGACCATTAAGGAACAACTACACCTTGAGTTTCTTGGCAGAGATCCGTTTCGTGCACAACACCAAATATCAGACTGTAACCTTCTACTTTGAATCTCAATGGCCTGCTCAGATTCACTTCAATACTCGATTCAGATGGCTGAGCAATGGTTTTATTGATCTCAGAATATGTAAAACATGGGGAAGAGCGTATAAGAGAGAGGATAAAATGAATATCAAAATCTGCCAAATCTCTGATACCAGTTGTTAGAGTTACAGAGCACACAACTGGTTTATAGGGCAACAACATAGAATAATTCAATCACAGATAGAGACAAGAATCGAGAAACAAAAGACACAGATGTCTATTATTCACGGAAGGCCTTACCTTGCTTTCATTCTAAGGCTCAGGAAAATATTAATTTATAGATGAAGAAGGAAGATCTAAAATTTTTCACGTGGAATTCATAGACACAGTCAAGTTAAAAGTCAAATAATGGTGGGCGACCATCAATGGTAGTGGGTTCAGTGTCAGCGTGATTGTTAGAGAGTCGATGAGGTCGAGGCCAAAATGTTTCAATTCAATTTCACATTTAACAAGCTAGAAAATTAATTAGTTTTTTCATATATATATATATATATTTAAATTAAATAATTTTAATTTTTTAAAAATAATTTTTTTAATTATCTTTTTTATATAAATTTAACCCGACAGAAACTCAATTTTAAATCTTGACCACTAAACTTAAACCTAACGAATCATTATCATATGAAAATGGAACCTCAATATATTTATACACATGAATTTGATGTTTCAATATAAATACAAACAGTCAATTGTGATTATGTTTCTCACAAACATTCCATTAAAAGTTTATATCTATTTTCAAGTTAAGTTTCTATTAACCATTAATAATCCATATATTGGAATATTAACCATTAATGATCCATAAATTTTCCAATATAGTTTCTGCAATAAATTGTATTTAATCTTATTTTAATATTACACTTAGTGTGTATTAAACAAGGCTGCATAGCTAGTGTTCCCTGCCGCTTAGTTTAATAAAATATTTTAATGTCATGATGTGTTGTATGTAATCCAAACATTAGAGTATATATTGATATAATGAGAGTTGTGCAAATTGTACATATGTTATTTTTACATTTTTTTTTTCAAATTTATATGTTTTAAATTATTTTTTTTGTAAATTGAGAAATAAAACCCATAAAATTTTATATTCAATACTTTACTCCGATGAGAAAATGGAATTTTTGAATTTAATTACAAACCATTTGTGTTTATGGTACATAGTAATTTATATATAATGTTATTTTTCAAATTATTTATATTTATTGTACATAGTAATTAGTGATATAGTACTAACAGAGTGCACAAAAGTCAATTCGTGCCATCATTACACAATAAGAGGAGAGACATTTCAATCAATCATATTTGAGATAAATAGAAATAAATTTTATTTAAAAATAACAAATTTAATTTCATAATGTTAAACTTTGGGTAGATTCAAAAAATTTTAAGTCAAAGAAAGACTAATAGCAAGTCAATGAAAAACTAAATACGTTATATCTTGCCAACAACAGGTATAATAAAGTAGAGACATTAATTTTCCTCTGGTAACTAGAATCACATATGGTGGTGAGGAATGAGGAATATGAAAGTTGAAAATATAGATTTCAAAACTTTTAAATTAAAATAGTCAAATGTGCAACGATGGACGACCATGGACTAGTTTATAAAACAATATTACGCACTGTGCTTTATGGAGAAACAATGTTATTCACTACTTCTTGATAATATCTTTTGTGTTTACGATATTTGATTTATTTTTGTGAAGTTTAATGGTTGCATTTTAGAAATATGTGTTTATTTTAATTTGTTTGGTTTAATTTAATGGAAATATTTTAGAAATTTCAATTTTAATTTAGAATATAAAAATATTGTTAAGATTTTTCTCTAAATTATATATATAGATTGATAAATTAATGTAAACCTTATCCGAAAGAAATAAGTATTATCACATATTATATGTGGTTTTAGTGTGATTTTTATCATATTTATTGGTGTTTGTAGTTGATATCCATAGAGTATTGCATGGATCTGTGGTTTTTAGTGTGATTTTTATCATATTTGTTGGTGTTTGTACTTGATATCCATGGAGCATTGCATGGATTTGAGGGTGCACACTTTTATGGAACCCCTTTCTTCTTGATAGTGCAAAATTTAATGGAGATCTTTAGGGTATAAGATTCACTTCTATGTCATGGATGGGCATGTTTGATGGACATCAATGGTTTGGTGATACTTTCATACACTTGTTTAATGGTTCAATTTTTTGACATATACATTATTGTTAATTTATGTGTTAAATATTTTAGATCATTGTGGTGACAATATACGATAATGATATGATATTATTCTTGTCACTAGTAGGTGATGTTTTACATGGTTGTTTTGTGTTGAATTCATGGTGGGGACTTATTTATTGTATCACTTGGAGCTATCATTTTTCCTATGTTTATTTCTTATTGTATATGATGTGGCGTGGAAAAATAATTTTCCTTGTGGGATTTGCCTAAGTGATATAACATAGTAATATTTTTAGAGATTACCTAAGGGGGATATGTATTTAAAGATGTAAGTACCCTTATTGATATGTTGTTTTCATAAGTTTGAGTTGGGGTAGACTGTGGTTGTACTATAAAGGTTTCCATGGTGATCGAGCCTTTCATAAAGTTCAATAATGAAAAAAACATGTACTACTTACTTTGTGGTGATGAGTCCTAGGTTCATGCCTCAGTTAAGTCTAATGTTGTATTATTATTTTACTACCACATTGAAGCTTTGGTAAGGAGTACAACTTATTTTTCATTATACAACACTTTGATAAAGTGCAACTATTCATTAGAACATATGTTAAGGCATATCACATATTTTATTATTAATTTTCTTTAGTAGAGGCTAGTAAAAGCTAATATCTTCTACTAAATGGTCCTTTAAGGAAGATCAAAAAATAGAAAACTCAACTCTAAGGCTCAATATTTTCTGAATTATTTCCTAATTTATCTAGAAGTTGGTGTCTTCTACTAATTAGAAATATTCTCAAATAGTGACTTGAATATGAACAAAAACTAGTCTAGCAGAAGTTGTATGTATTCCATTAAATTGTGGTTTAAATAAGACCATAAACCAAATCATTCTCATGGAATTGAATCTACTTTTGGCTACAGCTTTAACTTTTGTTGGAGGCTCTAGTTTTGGTCATGGATCAAGCTTACTTATTTCTACTCTATTAATAGGATTTTGAAATTTCAAATCTCACTATTAATCACTAATATTGTTCCCTCTTTGTTAGATGAAAGGTGATAACACAAAAAATAATCATTGCAAGGTGTTTTAATACTTGAGAATCAATATTGAAACACCAATCCTCCATTTGTCCAACTCGATGAAAATGCCAGTAAAATCATAAACAAAAGGTTCCATAATGCAATTCAACTTACTTTCAAAAGAGTACAGGTACATTGAAAATAATCATATATAAAAGTTACAATTATTCTTGATTTTGTAGTTGAATTCATACCATTATCAAGCCACTTCCTCAGTAAGGGTAGTAGTAAAATATATACAAGGTATCCCTTCATCTCTGAAGACATTTGAAAAGTTAATTTGAATGAAATCTATAGAAAATGAATCTGCAAGTGTGTCTCTAACATAGGCAAATGAATGAAATAAGGTTTAGGTTGAAGTAATGGAAGTGGAATCAATAAAAATAAGAAAAAGAAAATTTCCCTTTCCTTAGGAGGATTCAAGCCTATGACTATTCTATGAATAGAATAGAAAAAAAAAATTTTGTATAGGCACTTTCTATGATAGGTGTATTCAAAAATTGGTATATACCTGAGTTTTTGTAAGGTCCAATGTATATTAAGGAATGGGTTACCTAAATATACTATTTTTTTTCCATGATTATCCCTTGTTGCTTGAAAAAGCTAGTGCCATTATATACTGAAATATTACCCATAGAAATGTATCAAATAGATCTCCCATTCCAAACCCAATCAAGAGAAAAGAAATGAGCATTCTTATTTCAATCAATATTTTAGAAACTCCTCCATCATATAAAATGGTCTACAAGGGATGTATTTCATTCAAGTAAAAAGTAGTCATATGGATCATGTCTTGTTCAAATGGTTGTAGCTACTAGACTTGTATCATACTACAACATTAATTTCCACATTGATAACACACATATGGGTTGCACTAAAGAAGGGAAATGAGGATATGGGGAAAGGATGGATGATGGACAAAAGTAGATGAATTGGTGGAAGAGTAAAGCATGTGAGGAGACTTCATTACCATAGTTTCCTTGTAATTTTCTTGAGCTCCAAATAAGTAGAGAATACTTAAAAAAATTAACTTCAACGTCTAATGAGCATGGAAATGGGTAGGAGCTTCTTACAACTACTCATAATGGTATATTTAATGAGATTTGAGAGGAAAATATAATGGTTTTTCAAATCATACCTACTTTAATAACACTATTTTACATAGAAGAGTGAACATAAGCATGAAATACATTTCGTTAAAATGATAAACATATAAATAGATGGTTTATGACATCTGAATTTATCTCCCATTTTCTCTTGAACAGGCTAAGACACTTCATATTCACTTATGAATCTTCATATTCCCTCAAGTAAATAATACCAAATCCATAACAAATATGAAGTTTTCAATATATACGTGGTATGACAACTCCATTTTATTATTTTTTTTATTTGTCTCATGGAGTTTCTTATGTATGTTTGATTTCAATCATTATATTATTTTTCATCTATCTCAACGCTTTAAGAGTGGAATAAATTGGAGGAATTAGTTTGCAGGTTCATTTTAACAGTAGGTTATAGTTTGGAGAATATATGTCTAAAACATTCTAAATACATTTCGAGGAATTAAACAATGTTTATTGGTGTAAAAAAACTAACTCTTTCAAAAACCTCTTATGTTGTTCTACACTCAAAGGCCTTCCCAATAGTGCAAGAATCATTGACCTACTATGTTGATCACCATGGTATATGAGGATTGCACCTATCCCCTTTTTCTCATGTATGTTGTGCTATCCATGTGTGGAAGTTCGAGAAGACTCTAGAAGGTCCAAACCTGTAACTCTAGTTGAGGTTTGAGAGAGTCAAGCCTTATGCCTAGTTCGCTATCAAGACATGTTAAATACCATGCTATTGTATTGTGTTCCATAGTTTAGTAGAGGAACTTCAAGTGAGACATTAGAGAGAAGAGTAGAGAGGTTAAAGTTATATAGAATCCTTATAGGCCACAAGTTTCAAGTAAGTCCATAGAGAGTACCTCTTCCTTTGTACTTTCATATTTCCATACTAGAGAACATAGAGTAGAGAAATTTCACCTTTTTTCTAGGTTTTATTTGATAAGTTTTTCCTAATGAAAATTTGTATTTATCACACACATAGTTTCTATTATACCTCGAAACCATCACATATTAAATCATTCAATAATTTATTCTACATACCATATAGATGGAAGGAATAATCATTTCATACTACACACACACATTACCACCATTATAGGTAATTCATAAAGAATTCACATTTTATTTTAGTAGATGAAGATTAACTCAAATATCAGAGTTGCACACTCAATCTTTCCTTTCAAATAATCCTCTCAAAATTTATTAGCGATTAGTTTTCCCACTTTACTCTCTATATGGTGAAGGATTTACACCCTTCACATTGGCATTCATGTATTCTCAAAAGCATTTATAATAATTTATGTTCATGACACTTAGTCATTATAATGCTTGTCCCATAGAAGAATGCATCCATACTGTTAGGCCAGGAGAGTAACTCCATGAATGAATTGTTTTTTCATTGAGAGAAACACATGGATATATACAAGGAAAGGGAGACTATTGGGATTCATATCCCAATGTATCTTCATATTCCAACATCCTTTATTTTTTATTTACAATATTTGCTTGAATTTTTGTAATCCAAAAGATTAGGTGCCAACATTCCCCCCCTTAATCTAAAGGGAAGTTGCCGAGTCAAAGAATCATTCTGAATATTTCAAACTTTTTCCTTCCAAGCTCTTTGGTGAAGATGTCTGCAATTTGCTCTTTTGTGGAACAATGCCATAGGTGGATTGTCTTGGCCTCAACATGAGGTCAAATAAGATGATACTTTGTATTGATGTTCTTGGTTCAATCATGGAACATTGGGTTCTTTGCCAACTTTATTGTAGAGGTGTTGTCAATCAAAATAGGAGTTGAATGCGCTTTTTCCTCCTCCAAATCCTCCATATTTTTCCCGAGCCACACAATTTCCTTTGTTGCTTCAGCTGCTTCCACATATTCTTCCTATGTTGTGCAATCTACTAGAACTGACTATTCACATGACCTTAAAGAGACAAATCCTGATTAAAGACTCATAAGATAACTTGAAGTAGATACTCCAGTTTCTTTATCTCCATCATTCTGGCTCTTTCAAACTTTTTTCTTCCAAGTGCTTTGGTGAAGATGTCTTCAATTTGCTCTTTTTTGGAATAATTCCATAGGTGGATTGTATTGGCCTCAACATGATATCAAATCAGATGATACTTTGTATTGATATTCTTGGTTTGATCATGGAACTTTGGGTTATTTTCCAAATTTATTGAAAAAGTGTTCTCAATCAAAGGAAGAGTTAAATGCACTTGTTTCTCCTGCAAATCCTCTAAATTTTTCCCGAGCCACACAATTTCCTTTGTTGCTTAAGATGCTTCCACATATTCTACCTCGGTTGTGAAATCCATTGGATTTGACTGTTTGTGTGACCTCTAGGAGACAACTTTTGATTCAAGACTCATAACATAACCTGAAGTAGATACTCTAGGTCCTTTATCTCCATCCAAATATGAATTAAAGTATCCCATCAAGCTGAAGTCATCCAGTTGTGTATACTTGAATCCAAAATCTTGTGTTCTGTTCAAGTACAGTAGAACTCTCTTTACAACAAACCAATGAACATCAAAAGGCTTTTGCATAAACCTGGAGAGGATTCCCAAAATAAGTGAAATGTCTAGTATGCTAGTAGTGAGGTAGTTCAGACTTCATATGAGTTGTCTATAATTCATTGCATCCTCAAATTATTCTCCTTCAGTGGATGTAAGATTTAAATTATATTCCATTGGAGTACTCAAAGGATTTGACTTAGCCATGTAAAACATGTTCAATAGATCTCCAATGTACTTCTTCTGAGAGAGGGATATAAACTTTGGAAGTTGGGTTTTTTCAATACCAAGATAGTAGTGAGCATGGCCCAAATTTTTCATTTCAAAATATTTCCTCAGTTCTTTCTTTATGGATGCAATGTAATTTTCATTTTTCCCTATCATCAAAATATCATATACATACACCACAGGATATACAACTATTTTTCCAACTTTCTTGACAAACAAAGTTGCATCATCAAGATCATAATGTCTAACATTTAGTTTTAGAAGATTCTTAGTCAATTTCTCATACCAAGCTTGTGGTGCTTGTTTGAGGCCATACAAGGATTTTACAAGATTATACTTTGTGTTCCTGAACTTTCACAACAAATCCTTCTTGTTGGGAAATAAATAAATTCTCTTTTAGATTTCCCTTCAAGAAAGCAATTTTTACATTCATTTGATGGAATCTCCAACCATTATGAGATGCCAAGGTAAAATGTGCCTGGATATTATCCCATTTTTGTGTGGGGGAAAAGTCTCCTTATAATTCCTTTTGTGAAAAACCTTTTTCCACAAGCCTAGATTTATGCTTGTCGAGTGAGCCATCTACTTTATACTTGTTCTTGAATAGCCACTTGTAGCCTATTGGTTTGGTTCGTAATGGAGGATCAACCATCTTCCAAGTGCCATTATTTATCAAAGTATAATATTCTTTCTTCCACTTCTTTCTATTCATCATGAGAAGTGACTTCCTTGAAGGAAGTTGGTTTGAAATCTAGATACAAACTTAGTTCACAATCATAAGAAACATCCATATTAACAAGCGAATCAAGATCGTCTACATCAACTCCCTTCTATCTAATAGAGCTTCTTGTCCCTATCTTTCCAACCTCATCAGGATGCACATTTTCAAGTGTCTTTGTGAGCCATTTCGAAGGACCTTTTTAAGATGGAGCTGAATCAATATTTAGCCTCCCAATTATCTCAATCACACCACTCAAGGTGTCTTCTTTATCAATGGTTGGAGATTCATGAGGGGGAGAGAGTGTTTCAGACGAAGATTCCACATATTGATCCTGTATAGGGGTCCACCCCTTCAAGATGTGGAATCACATTATCAAACTCTTGAAAATACTTTGCATGCCCAATTATGTCCAAGCGATCAAGCTATTGCTCAACAACATTTTTAGTCTTGGAAGTTTCAAGAAAGATGACATATTTAGATATTATAAACTTCTTATTAACTTCATCTTAAAGATAATATGCTTTGGAGGTAACTGGCTACCCCAACAAGGTAAATTTGTGACTCCTTGCACTAAGTTTTTTTCTTTTTTCCTTAGGGATAAAGTAATAACAAGTGGAACCAAAAACCCTGAGATGCCTCACCAAAGGAATGTGGCCATACCATATTTCATAGAGAGTCTTTTTTTTAATAGCATGAGATGAACAACTATTGTTTATATACACAACACATAGAACTACATCAACTCAAAAAATTAGTTTAACATTCTTTAAAAACATCATTGAACATACCATGTTTAAGATTGTCTTGTTCATTCTTTCAACTACACCATTCTATTGAGGATTATATGCATAATTGTTTGATGTTTGATCCCATGCTGGCGAAGATAGTTTTCAAATTAATTTGAAGTATATTATTCTCCATTGTCGGTACAAATAGAACCAATAAGGGATTTTGAATCATTCTCAATCCTTGCATTGAAGTTCTTTAATGTTTCAAAAGCTTCAGAATTGTTCTTTAATAAATAAACCCAACACATTCTAGTGTAGTCGTCAATAAATGTCATCAAGTATTTATTACCATTTACAGAATGAAAAAGCATTGAGCCACATAAATAAGAATTATTGAGTTCAAGTTTTCTATGCGCTCTCGAATGAGAATCATTAAATGATTGTTTGTTGTTCTTTCCTAAGATGCAAGCATCACATTGTTGAAGTTTCCTAGGAATAGTTGGCAAACAAGTGACACCATTTTTCTTCAACAAACAAAGGATATCATAGTTCATATGTCTAAATATAGCGTGCCATAAAATAATTGATGTAAGTGTATCTTCATCATATTATGAGCTATGTGCAATGTTTTGTCCATGAGCAAAGGTATCATGTAACTTGAAGGCTCTTTCTCCTTCTGTCTAGATCATGACAAGTGCAGGTTTCTGATGCTTTTCTGACCTCAACCTTGCCATAAAATATATGAATGGAGTATCCTTGTTGGCAGATGTGGAACAAAGATGAAAATTTTCTCCTCAATGCCGGGAGGTAGAGTACATCATGTAGAAGATTTTCTAGAAGACTAAGAAGTTTGAGCCTGATGGTGCCAAGCTATGATGGCTTGATTTTTGACTTGTCTATAAAGTAGACTACTCCATCAAGATTGTAAGTCAAATACTCAAAGAAATATGTTCTGAAATTCATGTGGCTAGTTTCTCTTGAATCAATAAACCAAACATCTTTGTATTAAGCAAGTGAAGCTTCAATTAAGTATTCAATTGCTACATTGTTGCAATGTACCACAACATAATGAGAGGAATTTGGTGCTTCATTTCCCTTTATCTAATGATTTTCCTTTCTCTTCATCACTTTCTTGTCTAATATTGTCCCATGAGGGCTTACATGTGGAAGTATCATGACCATTTATATTACACAATATGAAATGAAGATGATACCCTCTAAATTTTTTCTTTCCACACCCTCTATAACCACCTCTTCCTCTAGAACGATCCTATCCCCGATTCTTCTCTTTTTGTGCAAGGAATACATGTTCTCTAGGAGAAAAAACAACTATATTATTCTCCCCAAAATATTTATGTCTTTTATTAAACCTATCCATTAGAGAGTCAAAATCTCTTAAAGTTTTCCACATGCCTATAATGACTCAAGATAATGAGAATAAGTGGGATACAATGCCTTGACAAAAGTAGTGAGAGGAACATCTATTTCAAAACAAGTGGATTTTATGTCATGCATAATAACTCTCATTTCATAGGCTAATGCAACAAGATCACCATCCTTCAATTCTAAATTAAATAATTTGATCATCAATGGAACAACTTCTAACTGAGAGTGTGAGTCATATAATTCTTTCAGCTTCCTTAAATCACCAAAAGAATTTGTAAAAGGAGTAGTATGATGAATCATCTCTTCATTGACAGATGCTATGTAATCAAGGCATAGGCCTTGTTGTTCTTGCTTTCCCAGATGGGAAGATCCTTGTCAAAAGTGGGCTTCTGAGGAGGATTGTCTCCTTCTCCTTGACAAACTCATTTCCACAACTCATTGAAAATCAATGTGTGTTTTATCTTCATGGACCACTCATGATATTTCTCTTTTCCATTGTTAACTACTACAACAAGGGAGATGATTGAATGCATGATCAAATCTGAACGACACCCAAAATAATTACAATATTGGCAACAAAAACTTAATTTCTATGCAATAAAATTGTCTGGCTATGTCTTAAAAAAATCATTAATTAAGGATGTAGGCTCTCAAATATACCTCCATACACCATATATGGAATTTCTTACTATTTCCATTAAAAAAGGTTTGAACGAATTTCACATGCCATTATTCATATGTCATCACATTACATAACATTATATATGCATGAACCATTATGCCACAACCTTTTAAAATCCATTATATACCACTACTTGAAGTATGAACATAACAAATATCAACAAATTTGAAATACATAGTCAATGGAAGCATATAAAAATGACCAACACATACCATATATATCATCCTTTTAAAGTAAGTTAACATGAGTTTATGTCAGGTTTGAATTGATTTCCAATATTCGTCAAACTGTCATAATTCACCATTTCAAAAAACCATCCATACTCAACCCATACAATAATTATAGTTTCACCATACGTGAAATTTAAAATATATATATATTCAACACATATCACTTCAGCGCAACTAGTCAACACATGTACCATAGAGCACCAAAACAGAAGATATCCTAGGAAGGAACAACATATCACAAAACCTTTAAAGCACCACTCAACATAGTCATTCCAGAGCCATCGCACATGGACTTCAACACACCATGCAAACCACAATCGTCATCCACATAGAGGAACACACCACTTTATATGATATTCCAACTTTCAAATTGGAGTCACAATTTCTACCAACGTTGTAGGAGTTTCCACGAGGGATGATTTTCAACTCGGCTTGCAGGAGTATGATCCCATGCATGTAAAACTCAATGCTCCAAATTTTGACACAAGAATAGAGGATAATGGCAAGAAATAAAATGAAGGATAGTGGTAGGAGGTACGACACAAAAAAGGTTGATTTGGGACTTGTGCTCTAATACCATGTCAAGCTAGGAGAGTAACTCCACGAATGAATTATTTTTGCATTAATAGAAAAAATGGATATATACAAGGAGAGAGAGAGTAGTGGGTGTTGTCATTTTGTATTTTTGAGGTTGAGGGAGTAAACACATAGGACAACATCAAAACCACTTTGGAAGCTGGGATCTAGCCTTGCTAGCTTCAGAGAGGGATCTCTCTGTAAAATTTAGCTATGTCTTTTATGTAAATTTTAGGCTAGTTATGATTGCATTGATTTTTTTGTTTGAAAGGTTTGGCTGATTTAAGTGTTATAATTCCATTGGGCTATGGATTCTATAGATTAAATTGGATCTGGCATCAAATTTTGGAGGAGTTTCACAAGGAAAGCTAGGTTGCACTATTTGGATCTTTCATAATTTAAATGGATTGTAATATAATAGAGAATGTAAGGTTTAGTAGAAATTAAGGAGAAATTAAGAGTTCTTTAATTTAACTTCAGCAGAAAACATTAAAATTACTAATAGCCACAAAAGTGTGCTCTAAATAACAAATCCTATTCATCACAATTCTTGTTAAGTAATTAAGATTTTAAAAATAACAGAGAGAGAAAACCAATGTTTAAACAAATAAATTGAAGAAACACATCACCATTTGGTACACCACATGAATCCTGTGAAAGGTCCCGTATTCTTGATGCTCCATTACTTCGGAAAATTACAATATGCGGAGGAGATTACATTCAGAAATCAACACTTAATACTTCAAACAGTGAAGTATTTATACTAATAATTAAAAAATCATTGTCAAACCGACAATGTATGATTAGCCTAATTACAAACAATAAGATTAATCTATGGTAGAAAAACAGGCCACGTAGATAGTTAGATGGAAAGGTGGTTCTGTTTTGATGGAGTCGGTTCTGAGTCAACCTGACACTATGCTATGTTAATGTGCTAATTGTTGTGTTGGCTGATGTGCTGGCCATTGTCTTACTGCATATGAATTACTCTTCAATCCAGTAAATCACAAAGCTCTTCCCATCTCTTTTCATCGGGTATGGTCAATTTAATCACCCTCCGATAAATTTCATGGACCTCTGTGTATTTGGAAAAAGTTGGATTTGCTGCAAAAATATGTTTTATCTCATTCTGTATGTAAAAGTCATTTCACACGGTTTCAAAAAATGATTTTGCTGTCATATTGTCCTTTATCCCACTGAACTTGATACCACTTTTGGCCATTTCCTTCATCTTCAGGACATAGTCTTCTCGAGTGATCAATTTGTCATTTATTACATAAATGTTGGGCAACCCTTTCTAGATCAATGCTTCAATTCTATTAGAAAACATGTTTACTTGTAGCTCCAATGTTTCACATATTTCTTCTAATTGGTCAATAAGGTTCCTTTTGGTCAAAACTTTCTTGACCTCTAAAATAGTGGCAGTTTTATCACTAATTCCCAATTTTTCCAGCTCATGTTTTGATTTATAATTTAGGAATCTGATAATGTTGGAGGCTTCTCTGGGCATCTCTCCAAGCTTCTCCCTTCCCTGAACAATGGTTTCTATAGATTTTTCTATCAATTCCTTCTGCTCAAAGATGATTTGGATTGATGTCCAAATCTCATTGATAGAGTCTAGAATACCCATCCAAATGGTTTCCTTGGCTTGGGCCAAGGTATGACCAATGAAAGTATCCTTCTCTACTTTCTGCAACTTCTCCAACAACCTCTGTGATTTCTTCATTTTAGTAATATGAGAGGCTTTATCTTTGGCCTTCTATACTTTAAAAGCTTTGAGCTACTCCTATAAAGTCTTGATATTTTCTGACTGGATTGACATGTTTTCCAATGTCTTGGTCACCTATTCAACACTTGCAGTATGAGTGGAAGAAGTGGCTGTAGTGGTTGTTCATGTTGCTGGAAGCTGAGAAATGGGTATGGAATCCAGGGGAACAATGGCCATCTTTTGACTTGCTTCTTTTTCCTTTATCATCCTCTCCATATCTACCTCCAACTGTCTAATTTGTATGTTCTTCTCTATAATCAACTTCATCATGTCAGCCCTCTGTGCCTCATTTTCTTCAATATCTTTGGTTAATGTGTCCTTTGTGGCTGGTAGCTTAAGTTGTTTTGTCAAGGCTGAAATATCTAGATTCTTGTTCTTGATGATCTCTTCTGCAACATTGACATATTTGGGAGCATATCCTATCTTTACCACCAAGTCCTCCAAAGACTTGATCCTATTATCCTTGGCAAAGGAGGATACCTTCTCCATTTTTAACTATGACTGAACATTGGGAAATGAAACCTACAACTTGGATAATGAAATAGTAGTGTTAGTCAGTGTAGAAGATATGATCTCACCAGTTTGCTTATGCATCTCCACTTGATCAATGGGATGGATGTCCTTGATGTTGAACTCAAATGTAGTGCTTTTGTAGTCTGCTGCTATTTTTTTATGTGGAATTTGTGTTGGAAATAATACTGAGGGGGGGGGGGGAGGTAAATTAGTATTAGTCAAGTCAATAATCTTTTTCTTTTCTTACTCAATTGCATATACGCTACTTTAATGAAGGCAACACACGTGTGTACGCAATTGTGTTTAAGGAAGCAAGTGTATATCCAGCAAACTAATGATTCTGTTAATTCATCATATGTTGATCTTTAATTTGAGTATCAGTACTTTATTAAACATTAAATAGTAACCATGTGCAGTTAATAATATAAAGAACCATCACACATAAGAATCACACATGAACACGACGATGTAAGGTGGAAACCCAATGTGGGTAAAAACCACCTGCTGCTATCGTCTCTGTCTTCTATTAATAATAAGAAAATCTGTTTACAACAATGTACTGGCGCAGACTCATAACAGTACACAGGCTTCTACTTGCAGAAGGCTACAACCTTCTTTTGTTCTCCAGCTTCTACTGGAAGGGAGCTACAATCCCCTAGCTCTTGTACTAGTCGATATATTTACTAGTATGTAGGTGCCAACCTACAGAAGGATACCACCTTCTTTCTTCCTCCAGGTACCATGTTTCATAAATTTCCTGACTGGATACTCTTGGAACACAACACCATAATCTAAAGGCCACATTTCATCCAATCTTTATACTAGACCCATCAACAACATTGAAGCTCAAAAATCAATAACCACTGCAATATAACTATTGCATTACCCATTCATTGAATACTCAATCATTAATCTCTGAATCACCCAAAAACTGAATCACTGAAGCCCTGTCATCAAAACACAATCACCAGAACACAGAGTAGAACCCAGAACTCTGCAACAGAGCCAACCATATCCTCAAAAACAATGGATCAAAGTGCATATGCTACTTGGAAGAGCTGAACTAGCGTGTATACTCAACATCACCAGAGCGAACCAATGTATATGTCATCAATGCTTGCTTATAACATTGCTGCACTTCCTGCCTTCAGACATTCCCAGATCATTACATACAAAAGGATAATACATGTGTTCGCAACCCGATCTAGTCCATTAGATCACATAAAGATAAGTAATTATGATTCTGATCCATTATTAGATCTCATCCATAATCACTGAAGCAAATCAATCAATCGAAACACTGTTACCAAAATGCAGTCACCAGAACATAAAGCAAAAACCTAGAACTCTGTATCAATAGCCAGAATCAATTGTAACTTCAAACATCATAGTTCACAAGGTATACGCTACTTTGATGTGTAGAAACTGTGTGTACATGCGATTTTTCCAAAGTCAACCAGCACATACGTCTGTAAATATTCATTCATAATTTGTAGCTATTCCAGACTTCAGTTATACACAGATCATAATATTTACAAAACAACACATGCGTCAGTATACAGATGTAGAATAAGCATGATCAAACCATATAGAGATTATTCATTCCAAGCCTTAAGATCCCAATCCATCATTAGGTCTTGTCCTCCATCAACCGTTGAGATTCCTCCTTGGCTCAGATCAAGCAAAGCATCATAAACCCATAAACTGCATATTGGATCTCACACTTCATCAGATATTCAAGATTTGTACACTTCCACTTTGGCCTAATGTTCTTCTTCTCCTTATATAGGTTTAGGCCTCTCTCAATACCATGGTCCAAAGCCACATAGGACCGACACCTTGGACCCAATACGTGGGGTCAATACCTCGAACCAAATACCATGGACCAATACCAAAATACCATGTTCTAAATATCACAGACCAAAACTTAGTTTTCCGACATGTACGCGCCTTTCCTTCTGTGAAAGTGTGTGTGTATGTTACACGTGCCTTTGTATATAGTGAACTTGCGTGTATATGTGACTTGGTATATAGTGAACCTGCGTATACCTTTCTTTCTTTATTCTTGCTGTTTACCTGCTATACTGTGATCTTTCATCTGAGAGAGTTGCCATCAAGGACAACACTTGTGTCATACATGTATCATAATGCCAACAATCTCCCCCTTTGGACTTGATGGCAATAACCACACCAAGTCACTCTCCCCCTTTGACATCAAGGGCAAAGGGCAGACCAAGATATTCTCTCCCTTGATATACATTCTGTTGTCCATACTCCCCCTGAGTACATGTTGAAATCTTTGATTGAGCTCCCCCTTTGTACATGCTAATATGTATCAATTCGTTCATGATCCTCCTGAGCACATGTTGAGTCTGCAAAAATATTTTTCAAAAGAATAACATGACTCTACAACTCAACTAAGTGAGTATGACCTTCCTATCACCAATGACTCATACATACATCAATCTCCCAACCAAGTGGGGATACACCATTTTGACTCATCCACCCAACCAAGTGGGGATATACCAAATGTTTATACATGACTGAAATAGACATTATTACATCATCCTTCCCATGCATATTGGGGTTACAAATTACATCAGGGACTCATCAAATGACTACAACAGACAAAGACAAATCATGGGTCTTTATATGTCTTTTACATCGAATGACATTTAAAAAAAAATTCTAAACAAGACCATGATAGTCATCAGCAACTATCATACACAATGTATGGTATGCTCCATAAGCATCTGTCAACAACATCTAGCCCAACAACTTGTATATGTCCATTAGTGTAGATATCATCAACCTGTGACAAGGTATGTCTGCATATAAATATCAACTCATCCTCTTGATCTTGAGAATTTTCATAACTTTCCATGAATCAACTCTGCATATGTCATACAAAATCATTCACATTATATCATATGTGAAAAACATCATAGTCATCACATCATCATCAAGATCTGCATGATCTTTTACAAGAACCCTTAATATATCATCCATGTATCATTACTAGGGAACATCCCTCATCTGATAAGAATCAATCAACATATGTGAGTATCAACCTATCATCATATAGGTAAGAACTCATCATCATCATGTCTTCAAATAGCTATGTCTTCATGTGACCTGCAATAACACCATTATCTTGGCCAACCAACAATGCAACTTTGAGTAATCATCCATGTATCCAGCATACTGTTTATAGCACTATGTATCTAGCAAACCATGAGCTCATGGTCATTTGTAAAGACTTCTTGATATCATCGTTAGCAACAATCCTCAACTATGTGAGGGCCAGGAAATATAGGAATCCTGCATCATAACTGCACCATATGATTTTTATGCATCTTTGAAGGCATGATGACAACAACATAAAGAATATGAGTGGTGTACTTAAGATTTGTATTTCTCTTTGTCCTTATGAAGATCATCATGTAAGCAACATATGTGGGCAACTCATAACTGTATCATAGCAAGATGTATCATTTAGCCATATAAGCATCATCATCATTGATTAGGTACCAAAGACTTCTAAACATAATGCCAACAATGCTTTATTAGAAGCATAGCATGTTCTCCCCCTGAACCTATTCCATTTGTTCACTGTCAGATCTGATCATGCACATATCAACAAGAAGTATCAAGGCATCATTAACAATTAGATATACATCAAGTTAACTTGTGAGGATAAAAAACAACATCTTATGAGTATCAATATATTTCCACACATTATCAGCAGATTGTAACCATCATCAAACAGAGAAATAATTGACTGAACCATATCAGATCCTTTTTCCTGAGTCTGTCCCACTGCTTTTCCTCAAACTAACATATACGCGACTGTGCAGTGTCTAACTCACGTATATACGTGACTTCTCTTCATGAAACTTGCGTATGAGATTTAGAACACTGAAGTTTCACACTTTCAGCTCCCTCTGAGTCTGTCATGTCTGTACATTGTGTTGTGCCACATCTTTCTAACTGTACTTCCTTCTTCTTCCATATCTTCGAGTGTGATGATGTTTTCTCCTTTTGGTATGGTGCCCATACTTTGTTCCTGCATTCCTTAGCTATATGTCCAAGCTTGTTACATGCATAACATCTCATATGTTTCATATTCCTTCTATAGTAGTCAATGGATTTGTGACCAAACATATTGCAAGCAAAACAACATCCCTTAAAGTACCTGGAACGTGGTGATCTTTCTGTGTGACAGTCTTGAACAATTTTACTTTTGCATCTGGCTGCAACATGTCCAAAATTATGACATACATAATATTCATCATTATTCATTTGAGGAAATAGCTGACTATCACTTCCATAGTTAGGAGTAAAAGCTTTTCTTTGAAGAATTTCTTTCCTTGGTTGTTGATGGGATTGACCTCTCATCTCCTTGTTGAGCATTTCACATTTCGCATTAGAGTTCCTTGTCTTACTTTGTGAACTAGATTCACCTTCAAAAAATTCATGAAAGCCAAGACGAGTTTTGATGGCAGGAGATCTTTGACTACTAAGAATATCATCCAAGATCTTAGTACTATCTTGAAATCATAAGAGCTTGTCCTTTTCTTCTAATTTATCTTTTAGAATATTTACCTCAACCTAATGTTGCTCTTCCTTTTCAAGATACTTCTTCTTCATGATTCCTTTGGCTTTTCTTCCTTCTTTCAACTGATGTCTTAATTCAAGAACTTCGTTTTCTTGTTTTTCAAGAGCTTGGACTAGTTCTTCATTGTGCTTATTTGATTCTTCAAGATCTTCTTTTAGCGAGAAGATCTTAGCTTCAAGACTTTCATAGTAACTGGATCTATCTCTGAGTTTCTTGATTGTTGTGCTCCTTTCATTTACGTCATTTCTTAATGATGTCACTTCATTCTGTAGCTTTTGACATTTATCTTCCTTTTCCTTGGATTGCTTCCTTACCTTGTTTCCTTCCTCTAGTTGAGCTTTTAGCTTGGTAGCCTTTTCTTTGAAGGCATATTCCCTTTTGTCTAATAGATCTTGTTGATCTCTAATTTTTTCTGTAAGCCTTTTAAATTTTGCCTCTATTTGATATCTTTCTTCCTCACCCATAAGAGCAAATTCAGTTGTTTCACTATCACTTTCATCATCTTCAAATGGATGGAGAAATGTATCACCAGAGGATAACAAATTCATACGTAATAGTTCTTTTACTTATTCTTCTTCATTCTGAGGTGATTCTGAATCTGAAGACACGTATTCCCCAATCGATTCTCCCACTTTCATAATTCCTTTTGGATGTCTTCTTCTTCTGAGGTGCTTTCTTCTTTAGCTTCTTTCCCATTGTTCTATGGATCTCCTTCAAGCGATCAAGCTTCTACTAAAGGACCTGCTCTGATACAAATTGTTGGAAATAATACTGAGAGGGGGGAGGGGGGGTGAATCAGTATTAGTCAAGTCAATAATATTTTTCTTTTCCTACTCAATTTGATATATGCTACTTTAATGAAGGCAACTCGTGTGTGTACGCAACTGTGTTTAAGGAAACAAGCGTATATCTAGCAAACTAATGATTCTGTTAATTCATCATATGGTGATCTTTAATCTGAGTATCAATACTTTATTAAACATTAAACAGTAATCATGTGCAGTTAATAACAGAAAGAACCATCACACATATGCATCACACATGAACAACATGATGTAAGGTGGAAACCTAATGTGGGTAAAAACCACCTGTTGTTGTCGTCTCTTTCTTCTTTTAATAATAAGAAAATCTGTTTACGACAATGTACTGGTGTAGACTCATACCAGTACATAGGCTTCTACCTACAGAAGGCTACAACTTTCTTTCATTCTCCAGCTTCTACTAGAAGGGGGCTACAACCCCCTAGCTCTTGTACTAGCCAATATATTTACTAGTACGTAGGTGCCGACCTATAGAAGGCTATGACCTTCTTTCTTCCTCCAGGTACCACGTTTCATAAATTTCCTGACTGGATACTCTTGGAACACAACACCATAATCTGAAGGCCACGTTTCATCCAATTTTCATACTGGACCCATCAACAACATTTGTTATGAAACCAACTCACAAAAAGATAGAAAAGATAGATCAACGCCTTAGAATTCAGCCTCTTCGAGGGGGCAACCTCCTTAAGATTACACAAATGAATGATTCTTTGATGATTCAAATGACAAAACCTCCTTTCTATATATAGGAATCTAAGGAGTCACAATATAACCCAGCCAACCTAACAATAATAATATAAAGGCACAAAAATAACAATAGAGGGATTCTATGGGGCACAGTAATAACAATATGGGGACAATAGGGGCACAACAATATTAATAAGGGATACAACTACAATAGTAATGGGGTAATCACTAGTATTATTGAAACCTAACATGCCCCTCTCCTTCAAAAAATTGTTGTCCTCAATGCTTGAGTAGTTCTGGATGCTTCTGTATAAAATTCTCATCCTCCCATGTGGAATCTTCCATGGATAAGTTCTTCCACTTGATGAGATACTCCGAAATTGATCGATTTCATAGCTGTCGAGTTCTTGTTTCTGTGACTGCTTCTGGTTCCAATATAATTTTTCCTTCCTCATCAAGTTTTGGCAATATTGTTTGAACTGGGAGCTTGTCGCCTATAACCTTCTTTAACATGAAACATGGAAAACTGGGTGCACTCGAGAAGCTGCAGGAAGCTCCAATTTGTATGCCATAGTACCAATCTTTTGCAACACCTTGTACAGACCATAATACTTTGGTGATAATTTATTATCCTTCTTAGCTTGCTTGAGGGACATTTGTTTATATGGTTGTAGCCGTAGGAATACCCAATCACCTACATCAAAACTTCTTTCACTGCGATGTTGATCTGCCTGTTGTTTCATTCTATTCTGTGCCAACACGAGGTTATCCTTTAAGAGTTGGAGGACTTGTTGTTGATGCTCGATGTAATGTTCCACTGCTTGAACCTTAGAATTTTCTCTTAAATATGATGTGATGGATGGTGGCTGATATCCATAAAGTGCCATAAATGGGGTCATTTTTGTTGTTGTATGGAAGGAAGTGTTATACCACCATTCAACAAGAGGCAACCATTTGACCCATTGTGTCTATTTATCAGATACAAAGCAACGAAGATATCCTTCCTAACATTTGTTTACTATCTCAGTTTGCCCATCAGATTGAGGATGATAAGATGAGCTATGAGCTAACTGAGTACCGAGACAAGAAAATAATTCTGTCCAAAAATTTCCAGTGAAAATGGGATCTTTGTCACTTACAATAATCTTTGGGTTTCCATGTAGATTTTGAATTGTTTCCATAAATGCAGTAGAAACTGTACTAGCTCTAAATGGATGTGATAATGCACAAAAGTGTGCAATTCCATAAGAATCTTTTGTTTGAGTTGGGAATTCTTACAGAGGTATAAGCGATCTTTGTACCATAACGAATCATTTTTCCAGGTAAATGTATCAGACGTACTGGAATCTTGTTGTAACTTTCGAATAAGTGCCCAAACTTCTTCATCATTCTTCCATTCATCCCTTGCTTCGTTTATCCAATCTGATTGGATAATAGAAGTGGCGCACAACAATGCTTCCACATCCTCATCCTTTCTTGAGAGTGCATTTTCCACCACATTTTTCTTCCCTTTTTTGTAGATTATTTCAAAGTCATAACCCAATATCTTTGTGAACCACTTTTGTTGCTCTTCAGAGGATAATCTTTGTTCTAAAAAGTATTTAAGGCTATCATGATTCATTTTTACCTTGAAGTGTCTTCCCATTAGATAGGGTCACCATTTCTTAAGTGCATGTAGTATTGCCAACATTTCCTTCTCATAAATAGCTTTGTGTAAAAACTTTCCCTTGATTGGATGACTTTCAAAAGCAATGGGTCTTTCATCTTGCATTAAAACAACACCAATTCCATTTCCTGAAGCATCACATTCCACAATAAAGGTTTTTGTGAAGTCGGATGTAGCTAAGACCGGTGCTTGGCACATTGCATCTTTAAGCTGTTCAAAGGCCTTTGTTGCTTCTGGAGTCCATGAAAATGCATCTTTCTTCAATAATGTTGTTAGAGGTGCTGCTATTATCCCATAATTCTTAACAAACTTGTGATAATACCCTGTCAACCTGAGAAATCTTCCCAAATGCTTTATGGATGTGGGGATTTTCAATTCCTTAATGGCTTTAATTTTGTTAGGGTCTACCTTAACTCCTTCATGAGATACAATATAACCCAGATATTCCACCTCTTGTACTCCAAAGAAACATTTGGATCTTTTTGCATATAATTGTTTCTCCTCCAATAGTTATAGCACCTTGTCAACATGTTCAACATGATCCTTCCAAGACTTGTTGTATATTAGTATATCATCAAAAAATACTAAGACAAATTTTCTAAGGAAGGGTTTGAAAATGGAATTCATCAAACCTTGAAATGTAGAAGGTGCATTGGTAAGGCCAAAAGGCATGACCAAAAATTCATAATGACCCTCATGAGTTCTAAATGTTGTTTTCGGAATGTATTCAGTCTTCATTCTGATTTGATGATATCCTGAACAAAGATCCAACTTGGTGAAGTAAATTGATCCATGCAATTCATCCAGTAATTCATCAATGACAAGAATGGGAAACTTATCTTTAATAGTGAGCTTGTTGAGCTCCCTATAATCCGGACACATGCGCCATGATCCATCCTTCTTGTGCACCAATACTATTGGAGTAGAGAAAGAACTTTGACTAGGTTGAATTATACCAGCCTCTAGCATTTCTGCAACCATACATTCAATTTCACTCTTTTGGGCATAGGGATATCTGTATGGCCTGATGTTTGGAGGAACACTTCCTGGAATCAGATGAATAGCATGATCATGATCACGAATAGGTGGGAGACCTTTGGGAGTCTCAAATACCTTTGAATGATTGTCTAATACTTTTTGGAGATATGGAGAAATAGATGATTTCGATGTGGAAACATCTACCGAACATAATTGTGAAATTACACCTCTTTCTTCATTTTTTAGAAGCTTTGTCATACCATTAGAGCTGATTATCTTTCCCAGTTTCCATGCAATACCCCTTAATTCAACTTCCTTTCCTTCTACAGAAAATTTCATGAAAAGTTCTTGAAAATTAAAAGCTATTGTACCCAAGGATTGTAGCCATTGGACTCTTAGTACAACATCATCACCTCCCAATGAATAAAATTGTGGGTACTTCCTGAATCAATCAACACTATTACCTTTTTCTTCTTGATTTGTCCTTCTATCTTGATGGTTTGAGGAGTGGTAATTCTAGCCAATGCATTATAAGATATGGTTGGATTCAGTTATTCTTTATCTAGGCTTTGTTCCTGGAGTATATCCTCTTCTTTTGACCTTTCTTGCTCCTTTTCTTCTTCCTCTTCACAATCTATGTAGAATAATTTCTTCTCAGCACACTTATGACCTTTAGTGTATTTGCTATCACAACTGTAACAAAGCCGTTTTTCTCTGTTTTTTTCCAATTGTTGTGGTGTCAACCTTATAGGTTGTGGAAGACTAGGGGCAACAACACTTCCATATTTATAGTTGTGAGTGGTATGCTTCTTGGTTGCCATAATTTTGCTTTCCATTTTTCTTGCTAACCTGAATGCCTTCTCTAATGAATCAGGTTCCCAAAGGCAAACATCATGTTGGATATTATCCTTTAAAGTCCCTATGAACACATCAATCCTATGCTCCTCTGGAATATTTTTTACCCTTATGTTCAATTTTTGAAACTCCTCAACGTGCTCCATTATTGAACCCTTTGGTTTGAGACTTATCAATTGGCTAAAAAAAGTGTTGCTTTTTGTATCCTCATAATGTGTTGTCAATTCTTCCATAAAAATTGCCCAAGTGATAATTTGTTTACGAGAGCAAAGCCATTGAAACCATACAAACTAATTTGGTTCCAGATATAAAGTTGCAATACATACCTTTTGTGTGTTTTGCACATTATTGAGATCGAAAAATTGCTCCATCTGTAATATCCATGTTGCGGGATCCTTGCAATCTATCTTCAAATCATCCATCTTAGCTTCAACACCCTTTATCTTAGATTCCACGCCATTTATCTTAGCTTCTGTTAGCTTTTGTGAGAGTGACATTTGTTGCACTTGGTCTTGTAATTTTGATATATCATGTAGCATTTCTTCCTCTTCTTCATGAGTCATGCTAGAGATTTCAGATTGCTTACTAGGTGTTTGGATTTTCTTTCCTCGGGGCATCAGTTACCAATAATAATGCTCTGCTATGCCCTTTGAATTCCTTCAAAATAGTTTTTCAAACCAAGCTTAAGCAAAAATTTAAAAAAATCTACACACCTTTTTTCACTTTGTAGGAGCTTAATATTGCCTCTGATGTATCTCTGTAATTTTGGATCATCTAGTTCTGAAATTGCGACCTACAGTAGCCCTCTATGTCCTCTTTTCAATGCCACTAGTATGATCCAAATTGGATTCTCCAAGGAAGAGTTATGCCAAATCTCCCACAGTGACTTGATTATAGACTAGTTCAGTAGAGCGAACTTGTACGACGTGCCACGTGTCCCTGTTTTGACCTCTGGCTCTAAAAAATACATAAAAGAAACTACAATCCATCCTTTTTTCTATACCTTCTGATGAAATTTCAATCCGACAATCAGAGAGAAAGTTATGACTATTTTCCTCAGGTCACCTGTTTGGAATGTAATTCAGGAGTCTGCCAAAAGACCAAATTCCTCAGATCATATATCCACAAATATAGCGCGAAAAGCTCTGAAATTTGGACCCAAGTTGCAGTGAGATTTCTTCTCAAATGGGTTTTTTCTTTCGCTTCTGAAACATCGCATAAAATTTTTTATAGAGAAAATTCCATGATGACCTATTTGGAGCAGTGAAACCCTAGAATCCAAAGTTCTGATACCAAATTTTATGAAACCAGCTCACAAGAAGATAGAAAAGATAGATCAATGCCTTAGAATTCAGCCTCTTTGAGGGGAAAACCTCATTTACATTACGCAAATGAATGAATCTTTGATGATTCAAATGATAAAACCTCCTTTCTATATATAGGAGTCTAAGGAGTCACAATATAACCCAACCGACCTAACAATAATAATATAAAGGCACAAAAATAACAATAGAGGGATTCTATGGGGCACAGTAATAACAATATGGGGACAATAGGGGCACAACAATATTAATAAGGGTTACAACTACAATAGTAATGGGGTAATCACTAGTATTATTGGGACCTAACAACATTGAAGCTCAAAAATCAAACACCGCTGCAATATAACTATTGCATTACCCATTCATTGAATAATCAATCATTAATCTTTGAATCACCCAACAACTGAATCACTGAAGCCCTGTCATCAAAACACGGTAACCAGAACACAACACAAAACCCATAACTCTGCAACAATATTCAGAGCCAACTGTATCCTCAAAAACCATGCATCAGAGGGCATACGCTACTTGGAAGAGCTGGGCCAGCTTGTATATGCAACATCACCAAAGCGAACCGGTGTATATCTCATCAAATGCTTGCTTATAACTTCGCTACACTTCCCGCCTTCAGACATACCCAGATCATTACATAAAAAAAGATAATACATGTGTTAGCAACCAGATCTAGTCCATCAGATCACACAAAGATAAGTCATTATGATTATGATCCATTATTAGATCTCATCCATCATCATTGAAGCAAATCAATCAATCTGAACACTGTTACCAGAATGTACTCACTAGAACATAAAGCAAAAACCCAAAACTCTGTATCAATAGCAAGAATCAATTGTAACTTCAAACATCATAGTTCACAAGGTATACGCTACTTTGATGTGTAGAAACTACGTGTACACGTGCTTTTTCCAAAGTCAACCAACGTATACATCTGTAAATATTCATTCATAATTTGTAGCTATTCTAGACTTCAGTTATACCCATATCATAATATTTACAGAACAACACATGCGTCAGTATACAGATCTAGAATAAGCATGATCAAACCATATAGAGATGATTCATTCCAAGCCTTAAGATCCCAATCCATCATTAGGTCTTGTCCTCCATCAACCATTGAGATTCCTCCTTGGCTTAGATCAAGCAAAGCATCATAAACCCATATACTTTATACTGGATCTCACACTTCATCAGATATTCAAGATTTGCACACTTGCACTTTGGCCTAATGATCTTCTTCTCCTTGTATAGGTTGAGGCCTCTCTCAATACCATGGTCCAAAACCACGTAGGACTGATACCTTGAACCCAATACCTGGGGTCAATACCTTGGACCAAATACCATGGACCAATACCAAAATACCATGGTCTAAATACCACAGACCAAGACTTAGTTTTCCGACATGTACGCGCATTTCCTTTTGTGAAAGTGCATGTGTACGTTATACATGCCTTTGTATATAGTGAACCTGCATGTATACGCGACTTGGTATATAGTGAACCTGCGTATACCTTTCTTTCTCCATTCTTGTTGTTTACTTGCTATACTGTGATCTTTGATATGAGAGAGTTGCCATCAAGGACAACACTTCTGTCATACCTGTATCATAATGCAAACAATTTGGGCCTCAAGGAAAGCCATCTGCATTTTTCCATGCTCTGTGTCAAAAGCTGATAGAAATCTGCTCTATGCACTGGAGGTCTGTTTCCAAAACTTATTATAAGTACTTTTTTTAAGAATCTTATTTTTAATCTTAATCTCCCTATACCTATCAAAAACAGATTTCTCCTTTTCTCCTTCGACATTGTAGGAATCTAGTTTTGTTTCCTTTTGACTTTGTGATGATGAAGGTCTAGTAGAGGATGTTACAAACTTGCCGCTTGCAGGCGGTGAATTTGTAATTATGATTGCAACATGCTCTTCTGTCTCTTTTTCCACAACTGCCCTAGGAGTCAATTTTTTCCTTTTCTTGTAACTTATCTTGAACTATTTGGCTACACTTCCTATTTTTGATGAGGAACCCTCCTCTCTTTGTCTTTTACTTGATTTCTCTTGAGGAGTGGGAGTCTACAAACTGGAAGTGGAAAAGAGTTGTTATCCATCTTCCTGCAAGGTGTTTTTTGCCCATTCCAACTCATTTGCATATTGTTCTATTTCAAGCCTTGAAGTATGGATGTAGATAATGCTTTTATTTTCTACTCTGAGCTTTGAAATAATGCCACAAGGGTCATAAGACCATGTAAAACTCAAGCTGAAGTTCATCTCTTTGAGAATTTTGTTTTCTTCTTCACCTGCTATCCTGGTATTTCATACAAATGGGCCCACCTGTGTCTTTATACGAAATTGTGATTTCTTCTTAGCCACTAAAAAGTGAATGTCATCAGACTTTAACATCTGTCTAATATACTCCAGGGAAAAAATACTCATAGGGAGGTATTTAGGGAGCTTGTATGGTGCCAATTCACAACCATAAATCCTGATTTTTGTATAGTTTTGGTATAAATACCAATCTCCAGTATTCACTTGATCTGTTAGATCCAAAATTCTTTTGATATCTTCACTAATCCTGGGATGTATGGAAAGATTAAGGATGTTCATGGATGGGTGAACAAATTCCTCAATAAACTGCTTGTAAGAAAATTCTTGTTGTTTTTTCATGACCAGTTAAGTCCAAAATATTACTGGCTCCTAGGTTCCTGCATCATCAAGCTTTTTCATTGCAAAACTAAACTTATCTACTTGATAATATAGGAACATGTAGATTAAAATAGAGGTATAATTAAACACCTTCTTTGTGGGAAATTTGATAAATTTCTCATGAATTTTATCAGCCAAGAATTGACTAAAATTGAATACAATGGATGGTTTACAGTCTGTGGAAAATATGGAGAGCAATCCTAAAATGGGCTCATCTACCCACTAATCAGAATAATAACCCAAAATATAGGAAATTATAGATACAATTTGTTTGTCTTGATCAAGGAAGATGGAAGAAGGATATGGAGGATTATTCTTAGGTAATTGGGCATTCTCAGGTAAGAAGATATCAAAACATTTTGGCTCTGGTAGCAAAATCCAGCTTCTAATAAAGCTGGGTGAGGGCTTCTAAGGAGAAAGGGGCACTATTTTCCACAGAGGGGGCTAGCATTATTTGGTCTATGGACTGGGCAGTAAAAGTAAAGAGGATGTCACCGGATGGGGCCATGATATCTCTTTGGGCAGGAACATAACAAGACTGACATTTTATGGTAAATTTTGGGGCTTGGAAGGTGAGAGGGAAGATATAATGGGGAATATTGGACTCCGAGAGCTTAATTTCATTAGTTTTATCTACATGCTTGTCTTCTAACCAACAATATAACTCCAAAAAGTCACAATCACATTGGGTTTCATTAATCCGATAATCCCTATTGGCTAAAGGATGTGATCTAAATTTACAGAGGGAGGGATTAAGGGATTCAAAATTTTATCTTGAGTTTTTCTATTGGGAGGCATGACTGTATCAATGAGTAATGTCAGTGAGTGAAAAAAAGGCTTATCGGGAATCAGTTCAATGTAAATGAATTGTCAGTGGAAGGAGACACAGAACTGTTACTTTCTGTTCTGGTTCTGGTCGAGGAAAAGCTCTGAGCACGGTCACCGTATGAAAGCTGTCAATTATAGGAGATGAGCTATAAACAGAAGGAGAGTGACAACTTCAGAAGATTTTTAAACAATGATGTGAAAGTCATGTTGGAAATGGCATGGGACCGTTAAGTTTGGACGGTTACCCAAGAACTATGAATTTAATGTCAAACGATTCTTTTTACGGGAGTGCATTTAAGTGGTTAATGGCTAGGCGACATGGCAGGAGGTGACAGGCGGAGGTATCGTAGTGAGGATGCGGTAAAGTTGGCGAGGGGATGGTGGTTTTAGAGCGGGTAGAGAGTGGTATGTGCTTTCATCCGAGGGGGGTGCGAAATGTGGAGAGGGTGACACGTAGGTGATGGGGTCCGGTGGGGAAACAACCTTTTCAGACACCCCCCCCGGTGGCAAAGGGAGGATGGAGAGGCGAGGGCCAAAGAACGACATGAGTCATGGATCGTGCGGGGGAGAGGATCCCTATGCTTCTAACTACAATGTTCTTTAACCATATACGACAAAAGAGATTTGTGCCTATGCGCTTTTGCATTTTGCCTTTTGAACTTAGGATAAATAATAGAACTAAAACATGTAAAAGAACTTTATCCCATGATGCATGTTTCTCCTTTCTACCATGTCCTTAGACTTAGGATAAAAATGACATAGGCCTATATTTGCAAAACCATCTAATTTACCTACCCATAACTAAAATAACATTTTATTTTTTCTAAAAGGTGCACTTAGACTAGCAAACCCACATTATTTTCTTTTATGTAGAGTGAAAAACTATCTAAATTCTATTCCTTATTTCTCCTATTGATTTAGATTAAACAGTTGAATCAATGTCATTTTCTATGTAACTACTGATTTACCAATATTAGACTGTTTGGAAAATCTTTATTCTCTAACCTAATTTACATAAATTTAAACATGTTTAACCATGATTACACTGCATGATTAAACAAATAGCTAGTGATTGTGGCATTTTAAACAAGCTGCACACAACCTTTATTTAACAATAATAAAGAAAACTATCTATCAATAATGGCATTCGGACTTGCAACACTTTTAGAATTATTTATTTTTGTTTTATTTTGATGGGGTTCTATTTTTCATTATTTTTTAATATTTTTGTTTTTCCTCATTTTCTTATTTATACCCTCTTTTCATTTTTTATTGTATTTTTTCTTTAACTTGGAAATAATTTGCAGATTGACAATTTTTTACAATATGAGATTCCTCAGATAAAATACTCAATCACCTTGAGATCCTATAAATTATAGGACCCTAACAGTGGGATTCATATCCCATTGTATCTTCATCTTCCAAAATACTTTGTTTTCTATTTATAATATTTACATGATTTTTCATATCCCCAAAATTAGGTGTCAACACATCCATTGCATCAAGCATATATACTACAAAATTTTAACATTCTATAACATTGATAACTTCATGAATCTATCATAATCCATAAATTATTTTACGAAAATCATGCATTATCAAATCAAGTATCCCTTGTCCATTCATATCAAATATGAACAATCCAAAATCAAATTTATCTACCTTATTAACATTCTTACCATTATTCATGTCGTTGTCTATTCACATAAACTAAGAGAAATCACAAATTGTGATCTATATTTTGCCATTGTATTGTTTTTCATCCATCTCGGTGCTTTAAGAGTGAAAAATGTGGAGGAGTCATCTCATAGGAATAATTTATCAAACGAGACCCAATCTAGCCAATTGGGGTCTAACACCTTGTCAGAGATGTTTGGGGAATTAAACAATATATTTTTGGGGTAAAAGTTTTATTCTTTACCACCAAACCATTTTTTCCTATTCCACACATATATATCTTTCCAACAACGCAATAATCACCTCTATCAAAGTCCATATGCAAAAGTTATGTCACTCAGAAGTTGACCTTACTATTTTGACTACCATAGTTTGAAGGGATGTCACATTAGACCTCATCACTCATGGAAAAAGGTCTAGACACATGTTCATGGTAAATAAGACACTATAAGAGTCAATATAGTCACTATATTTAAGGTTTGAAGGAGTCAAACTAACCACTAGTAAGCTATCAGGTTGTGTTATAACCGGGCCACTAGGAGGAAAACGGGTTCCATTCCTTTCAAGTAAATTTTGTTCGACAAATTATAAGAGTGGACGAGGGGTATAGGAAGAGAGTTCACATAGAGTATTTGTGCATTTTAGTATCCCATGTGCCATAGGTTTTACTTCATTTTACTACATCTTTTCTATTTAGAGAAAGAGAGCACATTGACCTCACCTTCCAACCGAGTTTTCTCCCAAACGGGTTTCCTAGGATATATCTTGTTTCAATATTGGTTTGCAAGCTTTTATTTCATTGTTATCTATTTTTATATAATTATAATTTTCATACATATGCAATAAATACTAATTAATAGTTATATAAATTGAAGGATAAATAAACCCTCATGGTGTAGATTTTAGATTTTGTAATATAGTTGAGTAGATATGTTGAGACAAATTGTTTAGTGGAATATACATGGTAGTTTACATATCACATTTATATACAGAGTACCATTTATAACACTCATCACTAGGTGATGAAATCATTGGCTTCAAATCTACAAGCTCTTGGGCCAATACCCATGCCCTCAAGCATACAATGCAATTTTCATTTACTTTATGCATCACTTACCTATGAATGTATTACTCACTTTTCCAACTTTTTTCCATCATAACAATTCAATATATGCATATATTACTAGGATCTTCACCAAATCCTTTATGCTAGCAACTTTCTTCCTTGATCATCCTTCAAGCAGGTTTTCCATGAAATTCATGCATTGAAGTGAAAACATATTAAAAAATATAAACTCAACCTAAAGGAACCCTTACCCAATATCTTCAACTTACCTTGTATTTTCACTTGGATTATTTCCATACTTACACCGCTTCTAGTACTTTTCAGACCTAGGTGTTTATTTAGGATTCCACTTGGATCTTATAACTTATTGACAAGCTCCCCCTTGTCACTTTCCTCAAGGCTCTATTCAATGGCCCAAAGCCACTTTTTATACCTCAAAGCCTATTTCCACTAAGGTATATTTGACATCCAATTTATAATAATAATTGTATGTTTCCTTATGCACAATTTCATTCATAACATAAAATGTTAGTCAAATCAATTATAACATATTCTTCATCACTTATAAATTAATAGCCAATTTTACCTTATTTGCATGCACTAATTTTCACAATTTAGTGCTTTTTATTTTAAAGATAAGGAATAACAACCAATTACAAAACATAATTTAAATGTATACATCCTTTCTTAATATTTCATATAATTGAGAATTCATATTCCAACTATTCATGACATCCCATTGAAGCCCTCCTTGACCACATTCTTTGTATACATCTACCCTCTTGATGCAACTCTACATCAAAATTAGAAATGTGCATTTCATAAGTTTATATGATCAATCATATATGCTAGGAAAATGCAATGAAGAGAAAATCAACAAAAATAGGAAAATGAAATGAAAGTCGTAGAGAATTACAAGGGAAATAAGAAATTGAACAATAATGAGCATATCAACAAAAAAACACAATATTTAAACAACTCAAACATAGTAAAATATGGAGATGAAAATTGTAAGAAAAAAAATGTTTAAAAGATATCTATGCCCAAGATCAACCTATAACTCTCACTGATATGAATATTGCACATTGAAAATTGTGATAAGATTAAACGATTATCTTAAATTCGTATGTGTCATTTGTATGAGGATTCATATGTTGGAATTTAGGTATTTAAGACAAATATATGTATAATGGACATGAGATGTAGAAGAGAAGGAAATCAGCATAGTTTTTCAGTTAATAACAAAAACAACCTTGATTTCTTAGAGTTCTCACAGAATTTGAAGAGATGTTTATAGCACACGAAAATCCAATTTTGGAAGTTATGCATTTAACAGGTGGGCGAAAAATATAGAGGACACGACATTAATATTTTACAAGAGGCTAACAATATTTCCATGAGATTACCCTCACATATAAAGAATTGGATTTGATAATTATTATGTGGAAGAAAATTGGAAAAGGATCAAGTTATGATTTGATTATTGGAAAAGAAGATGTATTTCATTCATTACTATATAATATTGTGAATGATAAATATTATCATGGAATTCAAGTTGATCATAATGCACTTGAAGAGCTACCTAAAATTGCAATAGATGTATCACGTATGATTAATTATATTTCATTGCAAGAGATAGATAATGATATTGACTTTGTAATTTTGGAATGGGTTCCAAGGATTGATGATGTTTAACGTCTTACAATCATTTGGTTTTGTAGTAAATATTCCAAATGCATGTTGAGATATTGATATTATTTGAGGTTTGGAAAATAATCATAATGTAGAGACACCTAACACTTATCTAGAGGAAGTGCCTAGTTGACTTAGAATTGGCTCATCTCCCATCAATGAATATAAAACTTTGGGAATATTCGATATGAAATTTCCATCATTATTCCCAAGATATGAAGCACATTTGTTGCAAGCATGAAAGACATATATCGATCGTAATGAGTATGCAAACCATCTTCTTAGATATTATGACAATAGGTTTCAAATGCATCCACACTTTAGATACTTTTAATTTAATATCATCGTGAGACATCGTTCTTAGGATTCCGATGTAATTTTTTCAAAGAACAATATGGAAAATCTACCAACAACAATGGACGAGTTACGAGAAAATTTAAAAAATCCTCCAATTTCGTGACTTAGAGAAAGATTAATGTGATTTAGAACTATACTAAGAAGAACACATTGATTTTTGAATAGGTGTCATGTTAGCTTATAAAACTTCATTCAACAGATTGTGTATCTTACAATATTATTCACATTAAGTGTAGCAGATATAGAATGGCTATATTTACATAAATTGATTCCATGTACAAACCTTGCAGCACCATGGGCAGTAAGGAAATGGAGACATCAAAATGTAACTGGTAATAATCATATTGTATTAATATATTCCATTAGATAAATTTTGAGGTCTAAAATGGGCCTCCTAAGGGATATTATAAAATAATAGTGGAAATAAGGGAAATAATACCTTTTCAACTTATATCCCTAAATTTTTACTCAAATTTCGAGAAGGAGCACTCATTGGATGAGGAATTAAATTCCACATCCAATGACTGGTCGCACTCTAAATTTGAGTAAAACGATATGGAGATAAGTTGAAAATACGATTTGAAAAAGTAGTCTTTTTTATTTTTATTTTTTATTTTTTAAATTTTTTTACTCCAAAAATGGTGAATCATCCCTCATGGTTGAGATAATCATATTGAATCCTATTTGTTATTATAAAGTTTATTTTGATTGCACATTTTTGTTTTGAGGCCCATTTTAGACCTCAAAATTTCTCTAATGAATTAAGACATACAATGTTCCGAGATGAAAGTTTTGAATGTTTTCATAAAGATACAAAGTATTGGTGTCACTATGAGTGACAACATCATGGATATCCATATGTGCCTATATTTATGTAGTTTAAAAATGATTCTAACATTACCACATTGAGTTGGGATGATCGTACACAAGATAAATTTAAAAGAATATTTTAATGGATGTGTACAAGAAGTGAATTGATGTGATTGAAATCAAACAAATATTTTGATTAGATTCAATGTTAATGACCATCCTTTCTTGAAGGACACACAACAAAAATTTCAATATGATGTTATGATTGTTTTTTAATAACTTCTTGATATTGTTGAGCATCACATCACCTACAATGAGAAATATTGCCTTTGAAAAAATCAAGGAGGATTGATATGTCAAAAGAATCCACCATAGGATCTAAGTAACGAGTCAATACTTTATCTTGATGAGAATGGAGAAAAACCGGATCAACCAACATCAAGTGCGGATATTTTGAATACACACAATTTTGAAACATCAATGATGTGGAGGGATAATATATATTGCCAACCTATTCTTTTGAAGCATCCATCATTAATCACATAGAAAAATATGCTACAAAATCCGAAAAGGGATCATAAAAATTTCATGATATGTTGATGTGCATCTCCTTTACTCGGAATCCAAATGTACCAATAGCACATGCATGTAGGAGTTTATTATATTAAACCTTAGTTGTCCAAGATATAGGTGCACAAGAAATATGTCATTTTCTTCTAAAGCTCGCTACTTTTGAGTGTAGCCATCAATTTTTGGTTCTATATGTTTGTATGAATGTTCTCAAACATGTATATGTTAATGCATGTTATGTTGAAAATACTAATTCATTTATTTATGCATATACCAAGAAAGTTTCCCATATTGAGTACCATGCATTGATAGATGTAATTGGTTATATGAGAGATGTCAAGGTGGGGATAAATAATTATCATGGAAGAATGTTACTATTGTACACATATTTTCATGATTTAAATCAATTATCGACTAATAAGATGCCAAGTTTTTATAATTTTATTGGTTTGAGTTAGTATTATACAATACCTTCCATGATTTCCATGGAGATATAGGAAAAATATCTGATAAGATAGTGCATAACTAGGAAACATTTCAATAAAAACCATGGATGTCGATCACAATCAATTGGCTCAAATTGAATTTTATGGAGAAGAAGAAGCTTGAAATCCATCTATAGATTCTAGAAAAAATGAGTACATGATTTTCGGAATTTATAAGACAATGAGTGTGATATGATTGGACATAGAGATCATGATGTTATGCATAATTGGAGCAGAAATTTTGTTGATGAAGATTAGGCTATTCATTTCATATCTCAAAAGTGAAAATTGAATTTTATTTGTACTAAAGAGCATGGAAAATATCATTCCTTTGAGTTTCAAGGTGCTAAGCAAAGAAGTGCATTTAATATTATCTATGGAATTTATAGATAAGAGGTTTATCCATTACATATAATAATCCAAAGAACTTTAGGTACATGAAATTCTTATTCGATTGGACCTATTAAAAATGTCAATGAGACCGAGTCCCTTCAGGAAAGGATTCTATTAATTCTTTTATCTCATAAAAGGATTGTAGCCTTCAACATATATCCAACATCAATTCATTCGACACTTCAATTTCCAATCAAAGATATAAAAATTTTATTTGGACTATGTTGAATTACCTTATAGAAAGAGATGATACAAGACGAAATATAAGTTGACATATGAAATAAGTTTCAATAGAAGAAATCTATTGAAAAAAAATTAATTTGAGACTTTAGAAAACTTTACTAAAAAATAGTAACATTGCTTTTTGTGGGAGGTTAATTATATTGGTTGGTGATTGGGGAAATTTCCACCTATTCTGGATAACCCGTTGAGGGTCTTGTAAAATAATTATGGAACTCATTCACAATAATTATGACCCTTGATAATGTGCTTTGACAAGATGAATATATTAATAAGTAAAATTACATTTATCATTTGTGGATGAATAAAAGGGATGCAATACCAACTATGGAAGGTTGGAGATTACTTAAATAACTCACAAAAATACATATTTGGAAGCTTACACAAAAGCATTCTTTGATAAGGCAATACATTTTCTTGGGATAAATGCCAATGTAGAATATTATAATAATCCTTGTTTATGAAATCTAAATTGTCCCATTGCACTCAGTGTTTGCACAAAAGGAAAAAACAACAACATAGAAAAAGGTGAGAAAGAAATATAATTTGAGTTGCTTATTGTAGTTGAAGTTCGAGTGATATTTACATCAAACATATGGATTGATGCAAGATTCGTAAATTGTGCTCTTGAAGTTGTAGAAAAAGATTTTGAATAACACTAAATTTTCACCCCAAAATCACCCAAATATATTTGAATAATATTTGGCAATTATACGGGAGAAGCATGAGATGAATCATCCCCTAAGCTTACTCCTATTACACCTATTGAAAGAGGTAATATAAAACAACTTCATTTGAAACTTTCTTGGGGCTGAACAATAAATAAGTCACAAGGATTGACTTTAGATAAAGCTACTATTAATATTGGGAAGCAAGAGACACATAGTATGGTGTTTATTACAATATATTGAGTTGAAGATTTGAATGGTATATGATTTCAAGCTCATTTTTCATATGATTGAAATGAATAGATCACAAAAGTAGTAGGTGTGACTATAAGAAAAGAAGAAGAAGAAAGATTGAGATTGAACATAATGTAAGCAATTTGTAATTGATTATATTCTTATTATTTGCATTTTCCATGATTCAACATTGTAACATTGTAACTTTTTGTTTCATGAAAGTTATTAATGCTCTATGTTCTCAGTATTGGATCTTTACTAATGGAATCTATCTTTCTCTTCTAAATCTCATGCACATTGGACCTGTATTTGTACTAAATATATGTATTAAAATGATTATATTAATATGAGAAATATTTAACATATTTAAAATGATTAATTTAATCATATGTTTGACAAAAAAAAATGGTTTCCATGGCCTATATCCATCTTAACTCCATATTTTTCAAGTGACAAAAGAGATTGAGTCTCTTAAGGTGCAATCCTATCATCAAGTTTTCCAATTAAAAAGATGCTTGCACCTCAAGAGATTTTATCCCTCTCAACACTTGATATCATTAGAGGAAAATTTAGCCTAGAAGCGACCTCCTAAGGAAAAATAATAAAATAATAAAATAAAAGTTATAGATTTTTGGGGGAAAAGAAACAAACTATTTTTTAAATGATATTTTTGGCTTATCTCCTTAAAGGTTTACTCAAATTTCAAGTGTAGATAGTCATTGGATGCGGAATTAAATTCCACACCCAACGAGTACCCATTCTTCATACTTTTGAGAAGGCCCACATTGATAAAAAAAAAATGAAGATACATTTCAAAAATGTGTTCAATGTGTTTTTTAATGTATCATCAATTTTCCCCCGATTGGGATGAGTGCGGTGTCAGAGGTGCCAGGCCTGAGTGGACATGGGCTGGATAGTGAAATTCATTACAGCCACACCCCACATGCTCAAGGCAGGGAGTGCAGTGTCCTCTGCCTTGATTGCATGGGAGGTGGGCTGGCAAGGTGGCAGAGGGCGACATAAGGGAAGGTGGTGAAGGGGGAAGGTGTCTTGGATGTGCAGGGAAGGCAGAAGGTATAGCGGGGAAGGAAGGAGCAGCAAAGCAGAAGGGAGGAGAAGCAACGAAGGCCAAGGGCAAGCGTCGACCATCCAGTATGTAGTCTGGCCCTGGCACTATTTAATTCATATGCTCTGGTTGGGTTCCAAGGGAAATCCCATGAGTCAGAGGGAGAGTTGCTGGGAAGGAGGGAGAGGCACGAGGCCACCCCAGAGAGGCTTAGCTCAGCCAGGGAGAAACCAGGGTAGACAAGGGGGAAATTTCGCTTGGCTCTACGCTGTTTTGACTCTGCTCTTGAGTAGAAGCTGGGGCTATGGCATGGTGGGCACCATGAGGAGCCTCGATACAAGGCCGATCTAGAGTGACCAACCTTTGGGTTGGGATGCTAGCAGGGTGGGCAATGGGCTGAGTGAACCCGAGCAAATGGCAAGGTAGGACCATAGGGGAATTGCCAGGGACCCCGGAGGGCATGAGAGGTAGAGAGGTGAGTTGAAAGCGGACTGAAACTAGCAGGCAAAGGGAATGGTGTACGGGTATGGGAGCACTAGTAGCACCTGGCTACAGATGGGTTTGCAAGCCAGGATATGGTCACAAGAGGGTGAACAATACTAGAACCAGGGTAAGGGCGCGAGGCAGGGAGATAAGCCCGAGGAATCCTGCCTGATTACCATAACGACTGGCCAGCTGTGGGCACAGGGGTGCCTCTGCCCGATGAAGGATAGGCATGGTAGTGAAGTATAGATATAACATTTTCACTGCGTTGCGATGAAGTAGGTAGTGAATCTAACGATGTCGAACTGTCTATAGGTTATAAGTTGGCAGGGCATGGCTCTAGCACGACATGGTTGTGGCTGGGGCAACAAAGGGCCGGAATGCCAGGAAACCAAATGCCCAAGCAGGATGGATGGTCACAGGGGTCGCAAGGCCACTGAGTGCATCATAGCTGAGGCAACCGAGACTTACAAAGAGGAAGTGGATGAGGGAATCCGAAAACTGATAGATGGTTGGGAAGAGCAAGTGAAGAATGAGCTGGAATCGGATGATGAAATTGAGGTCTGGAGAACAATGGTGCCTGACCTGACCCAGGAACCACAAGAGGGCGAACTACACAGTTCAAGCACACCCTATACCTATATTTTCTGATGAAAAGTTTTCTATGCAAAGCACTTGAGCAAATTTCTATGGGGATGGCTGTTACCATGCAAGGCCCTCCCAACTACAAGAGAGATATGCAGAAGATCCTATTCCAGCTGCATAAATAAGATGTTAGAATGGACTGTATTGACAGACGCATCGCATGCATTGGGGAGATCTTTGGAATGCCAGAAGAAACTACAGAAGACCCAGCCCCAGTAGCCTCTAACACTGAGGAGTAGAATGACAAACAAGATTAGTCTACCTATGCTTAGTTTTTGTTTATGCGAATAGCATTTAAATTTCATGTTGCCTATGTTAGATGTTATAGTTATGAAGTTTGTTATCATGAGACTGAAACATACCTAGCTCTGCTAGAAATAATGAAGAAGTTATGTTTTTGGATGGCGTATAATGTTGACCGATGGCCAACAGACTCGGTTTCCCCTCGGGGCGAGTTGAGGCCACCGGGTAAAACTGTGTGGTGTAAATTTGCTTCATATACATAATAGAAAATAGACGGCCCTACCAAGCATTACAAAAAAAAAAATGTATCTTCAATTTTTATCAATGTGGGTGTTCTAAAGTATGCATAATGGGTATTCGTTGGGTGTGGAATTTAATTTCGCATCCAACGTGACTCTACACTTGAAATTTAAGTAAACTTGTAAGGAGATAAGCCAAAAATAATATTAAAAAAGTAGTTTTTCTTCTTTCCCTCCAAAATATTTACATGTACCCATTTTTAAATTTAAAAGATTTTGATTGGTTTAAATATTATGACATGGAAATTATATGAAAATTTCATGGGCAATTTTAGGTTGAAATTTTCTTTATTGCCAGATTTAAAATAGATGTACACTAATTTCTAGTTATAATTATTATTATTATGACTTTTTAAGTAACGAACTTTGTATTATTACTCGAAACAATTACATGGTTAGTGCTTGTCTGCTTCTGGTCAGTGCAACGGGAAACCATACTAGAGAATTAGCTTCAAATTCTTAAGGTTGGATATACCTCTCCTAACTATAGCATCTATTAAACAAAAATGAAAATACATATACTAATTCAACATGCTTCAAACATACCATTGTTTGACTAGACTAAAAGCATTACAATAATTGAAAATAAAAAAATGAGACATCATAGAAGTTATTGTCCTAAGTTGTAGAGCTTAGGGGTCTACTGCAGAACAACCTCATTCTTAAGGAATGACTTTTTGATGCACCTGTTGAGGAGGATCTTTAGTTTAAGATCCATTTCGACCAATTTCTCCTCCAATTATGCCATATTGTAATAATTCTCTTATTGAGCATTGTTTCTATGTGTCAGGATACGCCCCATAAGGATTTTTTTTTGCCAATAAACATTAATTTGAAGCATGGGGCTTGATAATATCAATGATTAATGCTATGTAGATTAGAAACTATTCATTGGTCTTAACTTCAACATGGTGGTTAGGAGCACAACGTCAATCCCGCACACAACAACTTCTATTCCTTCGATTTCCTAATGGAGAACCTCACGGATGTACTTCTCGTAACAAGCCATAGATTGCCTTTATTGTGCCTAAGCTTATAGTTTAGAAATTAATTCCATCTAGTTGGGAGTCGGAGAAGAGACAAAGGGATGACCCCTTCCCCTTCCTCTACAAGAAACCATAGATCTTCTACGAGGCATAGTGATACATGAAAATCTTGAGGCCCGAGATTGATGGCAAGTGAAGTGACTAAGAATGGAAGAGATAAAAAGTGGGGGGTTTAGCGAGATGGATAAGAAGAGACAAAATAGTGTGAGAGAGACTAACAGGGAGGGAGGTAGAGTAGAGGCTATTGAGAATTGTCGCAAGAGTTTAGAGAGGGCAATTGAGAGGGCTAGGAGTGAGATGTGAGGGGAGAGTTATAGAGAAAAAAGGATGGTGAGGAGGCCATTCCAAATCAAAGTATTTGCTAAGGATATACAAATCCACAAACCGGAGAAACAACAAAATGACCCAACCAAACAAAATTTGATGTGATGGAAGCAAATTTGGATTGAGAATAGGCTTACCTAGAATGCCAAGGAGCCTATTACTAGGTCAATAACAAGAGAAATTAAGTGCACAAAATGGAAACCACCAACAAGAAGGGAAACAACTCCCTGGTAGTGTTGCATGCTTTTTATATAGATTCATGGGTGACTTCATACACTCAATATTTCCAGTACCAAGGATGTTCATATAACAAGTAGTATGATTGCACAAGTCAATATATGAGAATCTTATGCGGTAATTTGAAATGATACTTTAGTTGTGCAACATGCCACCAGTTCTAGAGTGAAGGACTCTCATGATTTCCACTTCTTAGGAAGATTGAGTTGAAGGGTTCTGGTTATGAGTGAGATCCATCATGTTGGTATAAGAATTTGATTCCTCCACTATCCACCATAAAATTGACCTGTGTGACATGGTACTTACATGGTACTCTACTTATGTGAGAGTTTGAGTTTCATATATGAGTGATGCAGGAGCATCCAACACCCTTAGAGAAAGGGAGGAATCCAAAGCGGACAAGGAGGACGTGGACCAGCGGAGTTGAAAGAAGGGAGAAAAATAGGGAAAATCTGCTTTAAAACAGATTTAAAGTGGAAAAGATGGATATGTCTCTCGAGGAGACTTACTATTGTTATCTGTCATGCATGTGTTGTGGAGGGCTCTTGTTGGAGCAAAACAAGGAGGAGATGTGATCGGATCCTTCAAGTGATCCGATCTAACACTTCTTATATATATGTATACGAACCTGTGTGTTAAAAGTAGGAGGGAGAGGAGAAACAGAGTAATGGATCTGATTTAAAACCCTTGGGGTTAAAATGTAGTCAATAGGAGCATGGCTACTAAGGCTGAAATGCCTTAGGAATGTAATCATGCTGCATTAGTATAATATATGTGTGTTCATGTGAACTGTGCACCTGTCTGCGTTTTATATATATGTATGCGCAATTGATTTCGTTTCCAACTCTGTTTCACATGTGTGCCGAGGGTTCAAATCCCAAATTTGTATGCATCTTGATCGACCATCAGGTGTGATGGCGATCCAGCGATATCAATGGATTTTGTGCATGCTTGACAGGTCTGGTAGAAACCTGCGTTTAATGCAAAAACCCCTTCAAATGGCGGAAGACTAGTTAAAAGGGGAAGCGACGAGAATACTCAGGAGCCGTTGGATCTCTTAAGATCAACGGTCATGATCCATATCGCATCGGAGAATAGGCCGAACTCTTGTGACTTATCGGAACTAGCCAACAAGAAATAGCGATGCGATGTTGCGATTACACCACAACCGTCGGATCGTGAATCCGGATCGACGGTTCAGATCGAATCGGCGATTGGCATGGTGGAATCCCGACTCATTGGCGATCGAAGGTTGGAATCGCCGATAACCTCATCGGCGATCGGCGATCGGAAGATTAGCCAGTCGGAGTTTCAGAGAAAAAGTGTTGTGGAATAATAAAGGAGCGGACCCGCCGACTGTTATAAAGGCGGGTTTAAAATATTTGAAGTCCGTTCCATGGTTCCAAGCGGCTTCCCTTTTTTGGTTCCGTGTGTTGCGATTAATGTATGGCCATGAGGTTTAAGGCCTAAAGGCTTGTGTAAAGCTCCCGATAGTTGAATGTAAGTCCACGATTAAAGGCTTAAAGCCTAAAGAGACGCTTCCGATAGGCTTTGTGGGCCATAACCCACAGGCCTCAGGATCGATTTTTAAGGGAATTGGGATTTTGATTAACCCCCAAAATCTCAACCCCATCATTTGGTATCAGAGCAGGTTAAAGTTTCCTACGAGGAGAAGGATTCCAGAGAGAAAGAAGAAGAAGAAGGAGGTACAGTTGGTTAAGCTGGAGAGTTTGTGGTCTTACTGTTGGATAGAGAACGACAGCCGAAGGTGAGAAGATTGCAGCAAACCTAGAGCATGGAGTGCTCATATGGTTCCAAAGGAAAGAACCTGAAGGATGCCGAAAGACTGAGTGAGGAGAGCTTGGTGAGGTATCATGTAGCAGGAGGAGACTATTACTGCAGAGGTTTGGTTGCAGCTCACAGAAGACCATGAAGGCAATTCCACTGAAGGATTGAAACAGTGGGTAGAATTGCTAAGGACAAGGAGAAGCATATGACCAGGAGGTCATAAATTTTTGTGCCTCGGGAGTCTGATGCAGGAGCATCCAGCACCCTTAGAGAAAGGGAGGAATCCAAAGCGGACAAGGAGGACGTGGACCAGCGGATCTGAACGAAGGGAGAAAAATAGGGAAAATATGCTTTAAAACAGATTTAAAGTGGAAAACATGGATATGTCTCTCGAGGAGACTTACTATTGTTATCTGTCATGCATGCATTGTGGAGAGCTTTTGTTGGAGCAAAACAAGGAGGAGATGTGATCGGATCCTTCATAGTGATCCAATCTAACTCTTCTTATATATATGTATACGAACCTGCGTGTTCAAGGTATAGAAGAGAGGGAGAAGAAACAGAGTAATAGATCTGATTTAAAACCCTTGGGGTTAAAATGTGGTCAATAGGAGCACGGCTGCTAAGGCTGAAATGCCTTAGGAATGTAATCATGCTGCATTAGTATAATATATGTGTGTTCACGTGAACTGTGCATCTGTCTGCGTTATATATATATATATATATATATGTGTGTGTGTGTGTGTGTGTGTATGCGTAATTGATTTCGTTTCCAACTCTGTTTCACATGTGTGTCGAGGGTTCAAATCCGAAAATTGTATGCATCTTGATCGACCATCAGGTGTGATGGTGATCCAGCGATATCAATGGATTTTGTGCATGCTTGACAGGTCTGGTAGAAACCTGCGTTTAACGCAAAAACCCCTTCAAATGGCGGAAGACTAGTAAAAAGGGGAAGCAATGAGAATACTCATGAGCCGTTGGATCTCTTAAGATCAACGACCATGATCCATATCGCATCAGAGAATAGGCCAAACTCTTGTGACTTATCGGAACTAGCTAACAAGAAATAGCGATGCGATGTTGCGATTACACCACAACCGTCGGATCGTGAATCCGGATCGACAGTTCAGATCGAATCAGTGATCGGCATGGTGGAATCCTGACTCATCGGCAATCGGAGGTTGGAATCGCCGATAGGCGATATCGTCGATAACCTCATCGGCGATCGACGATCGGAAGATCGGCCAGTCGGAGTTTCGGAGCAACAGTATTGTGGAATAATAAAGGAGTGGACCCGCTGACTGTTATAAAGGCGGGTTTAAAATATTTGAAGTCCGTTCCATGGTTCCAAGCGACTTTCCCTTTTGTGGTTTCGTGTGTTGCGATTAATGTATGGCCATGAGGTTTAAGGCCTAAAGGCTTGTGTAAAGCTCCCGATAGTTGAATGTAAGTCCACGGTTAAAGGCTTAAAGCCTAAAGAGATGCTTCCGATAGGCTCTGTGGGCAATAACCCACAGGCCTCAGGATCGATTTTTAAGGGAATTGGGATTTTGATTAACCCCCAAAATCTCAACCCCATCATTTGGTATCAGAGTAGGTTAAAGTTTCCTACGAGGAGAAGGATTCCAGAGAGAAAGAAGAAGAAGCAGGAGGTACAGTTGGTTAAGCTGGAGAGTTTGTGGTCTTACTGTTGCATAGAGAACAACAGCTGAAGGTGAGAAGATTGTAGCAAACCTAGAGCATGGAGTGCTCATATGGTTCCAAAGGAGAGAACCTGAAGGATGCCGAAAGACTGAGTGAGGAGAGCTTGGTGAGGTATCATGTAACAGGAGGAGACTGTTACTGCAGAGGTTTGGTTGCAGCTTACAGAAGACCATGAAGGCAATTGCACTTAAGGATTGAAACAGTGGGTAGAATTGCTAAGGACAAGGAGAAGCATATGACCAGGAGGTCATAAATTTTTGTGCCTCGGGAGTCTGATGCAGGAGCATCCAGCACCCTTAGAGAAAGGGAGGAATCCAAAGTGGAGCAAGGAGGACGTGGACCAGCGGAGCTGAACGAAGGGAGAAAAATAGGGAAAATCTACTTTAAAACAGATTTAAAGTGGAAAAGATGGATATGTCTCTCGAGGAGACTTACTATTGTTATCTGTCATGCATGCATTGTGGAGGGCTTTTGTTGGAGCAAAACAAGGAGGAGATGTGATCGGATCCTTCATAGTGATCCGATCTAACACTTCTTATATATATGTATACGAACCTGCGTGTTCAAGGTAGAGAAGAGAGGGAGAAGAAACATAGTAATAGATTTGATTTAAAACCCTTGGGGTTAAAATGTAGTCAATAGGAGCACTGCTGCTAAGGCTGAAATGCCTTAGGAATGTAATCATGCTGCATTAGTATAATATATGTGTGTTCACGTGAACTGTGCATCTGTCTCCGTTTTATATATATATGTATGCGTAATTGATTTCGTTTCCAACTCTGTTTCACATGTGTGCCGAGGGTTGAAATCCCAAAATTGTATGCATCTTGATCGACCATCAGGTGTGATGGTGATCCAGCAATATCAATGGATTTTGTGCATGCTTGACAGGTCTGGTAGAAACCTGCGTTTAACGCAAAAACCCCTTCAAATGGCGGAAGACTAGTAAAAAGGGGAAGCGACGAGAATACTCATGAGCCGTTGGATCTCTTAAGATCAACAATCATGATCCATATCGCATCGAAGAATAGGCCGAACTCTTGTGACTTATCGGAACTAGCCAACAAGAAATAGCGATGCGATGTTGCGATTACACCACAACCATCAGTTCGTGAATTCGGATCGACGGTTCACATCGAATCGGCGATCGGCATGGTGGAATCCTAACTCATTAGCGATCGGAGGTTGGAATCACCGATAGGCGATATCGCCGATAACCTCATCGGCGATCGGCAGATCGGAAGATCGGCCAGTCGGAGTTTCGGAGCAACAGTGTTGTGGAACAATAAAGGAGCGGACCCGCCGACTGTTATAAAGGCGGGTTTAAAATATTTGAAGTTCGTTCCATGGTTCCAAGCGACTTTCCCTTTTGTGGTTCCGTGTGTTGCGATTAATGTATGGCCGTGAGGTTTAAGGCCTAAAGGCTTGTGTAAAGCTCCCGATAGTTGAATGTAAGTCCACGGTTAAAGGCTTAAAGCCTAAAGAGATGCTTTCGATAGGCTTTGTGGGCCATAACCCATAGGCCTCAGGATCGATTTTTAAGGGAATTGGGATTTTGATTAACCCCCAAAATCTCAACCCCATCAATGAGGGAGCTTCTGAGGTGACTCACGGGCTTGTAGCTTGCCAAGTGGCTTGCTTGTTGTGATGTCTTCTCTTATGTGTGGCCTCCACCCTCCATGAAGAATTACATGTTTATTAATTAAATTTATTAAGTTTTTATATATTTATTATGTTCTGAAATATATGAATCATTATTATTTTAATTTATTTTAATTTGAAAAGTTTTTTTTTTAAATATTTTTTATAATTTATTAATTAAAAGAAAATTACAACATAACATATTGAATTCAATCAATTTTTTTATCTTTTATTACTTTTTAAAATGAAGTAACATTATGTTCTATTATTATTAGATTTAAAGAATGAATATCACTGAAATAATTATTTATATTGATAATTGAGTTGATAAAGATTATTATAATCTATATTAATATTTTTGGAGTGAAATGCAATTATGAAGCACCTTAACTAGGTGATTTTGTTGTGTTTTTCATTAAAATTTGTATAATGACTATGAGATTATAATGTTTAGTATATCATTTAGAGGTTATATTTTCAAGTAATTTAAATTGTATTTTTTAATTTTAATTTATGAGGTTTAGATTAATCCGTTTTTGTGGGGTTTGGTCTGATTTAGTCATAGGTTTAAATTTTATGGGGAGGAGTTGAGGATGAGAACTACTTTTAGGGGATTTAAACCATCCTAAGAGGCCTCTAAACTAGATGGGCTTCACACAATCTTGGTGATAGCATTAGAATGGTGGACTTCACACAATCCTTAGTTATAGCATCCCAATGGTGAGTAGATCTTTTTTCCAACCAATATTGCAGTTGGTCCTTGCCTAAGTTCCACTTAGTTTGGAAAAAATTTATTTTTTAATATAAAAAAATAATATTTTGAAAATTTATCAAATTTAATAATTTAAAATTATAATTTTCATTATTTTTATATTAAAAAAACATCATCTACTACTTTCCGGCGCATGTCGTGTCTCCCGAAGACATTCTGGAGAGCTGAATTCTAAAAGCCTCTGCAGATGCCGACAAGGGGGTAACACAACAAATGCAAACCTAACCATTTTGACGAGAGAAAAAGGGACACTCCTCTCTGTACTACGTGTCTTCTCTATGACGGTAGAAACAGCAACCTTACCGTCTGTGGTACTCACATAAATGAGACTCTTGACTCGACTGACAACAACCCCTTGAGATCTGCAAGTCATTCTAAGAACTTCTAGAGATCTGCGAAGACTTCCTCATATTCATAAACATAATTTGATGGTTAATATAAATTCTAAACGTGGAATTTTGTGTCATACATAAATATAATATAAACGTTTAGTATATTTTTTAATTAATTTCTATTCAACGGCCTACAACATATAGTCTTTTATTTAAACTTAGATTGATTTTCCCTTAATCCAAACTAAGTAATGTAAAGTCCTTAGCTGACACATTGTCACGACATAATCCCTATAGAACAACAATGTAGGTACAAACTTCAAAATGTGAATGATATGTTTGGCTTTGGTAAACTAGGGATTACACTAGATTTAGATTGAAATTTTAAGTCAGATTTGTGCCCATTTTCTTGTGTATGCTCTCTTGATTACACTACCACAATTTTAGTTTGAATTTAAAACATACAAGAAACATGGTGAACTACGACACCCGTTACATACCTATCTATCTATCGATGACCGAGTGACAATGACCCATAAACTTAGTAGTGCATACTTCTATCACTCAAACTGTTACGTATCTATCATATAGTTTTGATCTCGAATCGAGCCAGCGGAAGGTAATTTCCAGCAGCTGGACCGTGGGTGCGAGGCAAGAACAATCGGAAGGAATTCAACTAGTTCATTTGGACGAGTTAGAAGTTTAATTTATTTCTAAACATGGTATATAAGGAAATGATTAATTTGTATGTTTAACCGATATAAGAATAATTTAAATAGGAATTCGAGAATATTTAATATTGTAAAATAAATTTTAATAAATCAAACAAATACATACTCTTGTTATTAAATAAATTGATATATTGAGGAAAAAATGGATTTTAAAACTAAAATAAATTTGTTAATTTTCTAATTATTAATATAATATTTAAAATATAAATATAGTAATTAGGACTACTACATTATGAGTTATAGTTAATATATTTTAATAAGAATACATCAAGTATATACATTAATAAATGTCGTCGATATACGATTTTCTAATATATAAAACTTACTATTTAACCTAATATTATAAACCTAATATTAAATCCCAATATTAAACTCAATATTATAACCTTTTATATTAAGCACAATATTTTGAACTATTTTATTATAAGCTCAATATTATAAACCGTAATTTTATAATGTCATAATGCAATATTGAATAAATTGCAATGTAATGGAACATTGCGACAATGATTGTCGCATTGTGATAATGTTTGTCACAATACAATGTTCGATAGATTTTTGTACCATTCTAACATCACAATACTAAACACTAATATTATAAATCCTAAAATTATAAAACCTAATATTACGAACCCAAAATTATAAACCTTAATACTGAATCCAATATTATAATCCCAATATTCTAATTCATAATATTGACCTAATATTATAAAACCTACTATTAAACCAAATATTATAACATGAATATTATAACACATAATATTAAACCCTAATTTTGTAACGTCGCGATGCGATGTTGAATAAATTATAGCATAATGTAACATTGCGACAATGATTGTCACATTCCAACATTGTTTGTCACAATGTGGCATTGGATATATTTCTTTACCTTCCTGATGTCAAATATTAAAACCTAATATTAAACCCAATATTTTAAACCTTAAAATTATAAAACCCAATATTATAATATCATCATGGTCAACTATAGAAACAATGACTATTACTGTTGACTTTGTTTGACTACGTTCACTAATGTGGTTGATTGTGGTTGACTATGTTTGACTATTAATATTAATCAAGAATAATGTTAGAATATTGCACTTGACCAAAGATGAGGAGTGTTGACAGTTAAACATAGCCGAACATACTCAACAACAAGAGTAAATGTGGTTGACTCATTTTGTATTGTCGCAATGTGATGTTGAATAAATTGCAGTGTAATGTAACAACATTGTGGCAATGATTGTCACAATGATTATCACATTGGAATAATGTTTGTGACAATGCAACATTGGGTAGGTTTATATACCATTTTGAAACCATGGTCACCATGGTCAACCATTATCAATCATGGTGAGATTAAACCGTAATATTATAAACCCTATATACTAAACACTAACATTATAAACCCTACTATTATGTCAATAGGGACACGTGGTGAACCATAGTCTACCCACAATGAACCATCTTCAACTATCGTCACTATGGTTGACTATGGTTAACTTGATTGACCGTAGTTCACTATGGTTACCATGGTCAATGTTTGTTAACCATGTTCTACTTCGATCAAACATAATCAACTATCATTATTAATTATTAATATTAATAAATAAACATAATCAACCACATAATGCAACATAGTCAAACAAACTCATCTTTGATAGGCATTGTGTTAGGTCCCTATAATACTAGTGATTCCCCCATTACTATTGTCATTGTAGCCCTTATTGTTATTGTTGTACCCCTATTGTCCCCATATTGTTATTATTGTGCCCCATAGAAGCCCATTATTGTTATTGTTGTGTCGTTATATTATTATTGTTATGTCGACTTTGATTATATTGTCACCCCTTAGACTCCTATATATAGAAAGGAGGTTTTGTCATTTGTATCATCAAAGAATTATCCATTTGTGTAATGTAAAGAAGGTTTCCCCCTCGAAGAGGCTGATTTTAAAGTCGTTGATCTATCTTTTCTTCTATTTTGTGAGCTGGTTACATAACATTTGGTATGAGAGATTTGGATTCTAGGGTTTCGCTACTCCAAACAGGTCATCATGGAATTTTCGCTATATCTCTCTTTCTATGACATTTCAGACACTGAAATTAAAACCCATTTGAGCCGAAATCCCGTTGATCCTTGGGTCTGAATTTCAGATCTATTCTCACTATATTTTGAGAGATAGCATCCAAGGAATTTAGGGTTTTTCCAGGATCCTGAATTATATCTCAAGCAGGTGACCTTGGGAAAATCGTCGTAACTTTCTCTCTGAGCATCAGGTTGAAATTTCGTAAAACATTACAGAAAGAGGACGGACTGCAGTTTTCCGTTTATCAGTTTCATGTCCTAAGGTCGAACCAGTGACACGTGGCACTTTGTACAAGTTCATTATATTCAACCCATCTATAATCAGGTCATTGTGGGAGATTTGACATATCTCTTCCTTGGAGAATCCAATCTTGATCTGACTTGTGGGGTTGGATAGAGGACTCATAGGGCTACCACAGAACACAATTTCAGTCCTTGGAAATATGAAGTTACTGAGATACAACATTTTCAATATCGATCTCCTATAAAGTGAAAAAATGTGTTTAGTTGTTTTAAAATTTTGCATATGTTTGGTTTGAAAAATTAGTTTGAAGGAATTCAAAGGGCATAGTGAAGCATCACTATCAATAATTAATGCCCCAAAGAAAGAAAATGGAAACACCTAGTAAGAAACCTGAAATATCTAGCATGACTCATGAAGAAGAGGAAGAAATGCAACATGATATATCAAAATTACGAGACCAAGTGCAACAAAATTCACTCACAAAAAGTAACAGAAGCTAGGACGGATAGTTTAAAGAAAGGCATGGAAGCTAATATGGATGGCATGGAATCTAATATGAATGGTTTAAAGAAAGGCGTGGAAGCTAATATGAATGGTATAGAATAAAAACTTAAAGGCAACATGGAAGATTTGAAGACAGATTTGACAAATTTGCTACAAGAAATGCTTACTAATGGTAAAAGGGTAGTAAAGGAAACTCATGATGAGAACAAAATAAATGTTAATCATGATTTCATAGACTCTAACGTTGGATTGAAGACCCACCATGTTCCAAATATTGATATGAGGAATTTTGATGGTAAGGATCCTGTAACATGGATACTACAGATGCAACAATATTTCAATCTCCATAATGTGCAAAAAACACAAAAGGTACACATTGAAACTTTATATTTGGAACCAAATTAGTTTGTATGGTATCAATGTCTTTTCTCTCGTAAACAAATTGTCACTTGGGCAATGTCTACGGAAGAAATGAAAGCACATTATGAGGATGCAAAACAAAACCCCTTTTTCAGCCAACTGATAAATATCAAACAAAAGGGTTCGATGATGGAGCACATTGAGGACTTCCAAAAACTAAATATAAGGTTAAAAGATATTCCGGAGGAGCATAGGATTGATGTGTTTGTAGGGACTTTAAAATATAACCTCCAACATGAGGTTCACCTTTGGGAACTTGATTCATTGGAGAAGGCATTCAACTTGGCAAGAAAAAGGGAAAGAAAAATTATGGCAACAAGGAAGCCTACTACTCACAACTATAAAGACGGAAGTGTTGTTGCCCCTAGCCTTGCACAACCTACAAGGTTGACACCACAACAATTGGAAGAAAAAATAGCAAAAGGTCTTTGTTACAGTTGTGATAGCAAATATTCTAAAGCTCATAAGTGTGATGAGAAGAAATTATTTTACATAGATTGTGAAGAGGAGGAAGAAAATGAATAATAAACGTCAAAAGAAGAGGATATACACCACGAAAAAACCTTAGAGAAAGAAGAAATGAATCCGACCATATCTTGTAATGCATTGGCCGGAATTACCACTCCTCAAACTATCAAGATAAAAGGACATATCAGGAAGAAATAGGTAATAGTGTTGATTGATTCGGGCAGTACCCATAGTTTTATTCATTGCAAGATAGCCAAGGAATTGAATTTCTTCCTATATATAGCACCGGAGTGCCAAGTGATTGTTGCAGGTGGAGGAACCATAAATTTCTCTGGAAAGTGCCATAGTATCAAGCTATCCATGGGAGAATATGTATTGAATAACCCAATGATTTCGATTCCAATGGGTGGTGTTGATGTTTTACTAGGAGCCTAATGGCTACAATCCTTGGGTACAATATCTTTTAATTTTTAAGAACTTTTCATGAAATTTTTTTTTGAAGGAAAGGAAGTTGAATTAAGGGGTATCGTAGGGAAACAGGGAAATATAATCAACTCTAACAGAATGAAAAAACTTATAAAGAAAGAAAAATGAGGCGTAATTACATAATTATGTTCGCTAGAGGTTCCCACATTGAAATCATATATTTCTCCAGATCTCCAAAAATTATTGGACAATCATTCCAAGGTATTTGAGACTCCTAAAGGCCTCCCACCTATTCATGATCATGATCCTGTTACTCATTTGATTCTAGGAAGTGTTCTTCCAAACATCTTGCCTTACAGATATCCCTATGCCCAAAAGAGTGAAATTGAACGTATGGTTGCAGAAATGCTAGAGGATGGTATAATTCAACCTAGTCAAAGTTCTTTCTTTGCTCCAGTAATATTGATGCACAGGAAGGATGGGTCATGGTGCATGTGTCCCAAATTATAGGGAGCTCAACAAGCTCACTATTAAAGATAAATTTCCCATTCCTATCATTGATGAATTATTGGATGAATTGCATGGATCAATTTACTTCACCAAGTTGGATCTTCGTTCAGGATATAATCAAATAAGAATGAAGCCTCAAGACATTCTTAAAACAACATTTAGAACTCATGAGGGTCATTATGAATTTTTGGTAATGCCTTTTGGACATACCAATGCACCATCTACATTTTAAGGTTTGATGAATTCCATTTTCAAACCATTCCTTAGAAAAATTTTGTTAGTATTTTTTGATGTTATACTAATCTATATAAAGTCTTGGAAGGATCATGTTCAACATGTTGACAGGGTGCTCAAACTATTGGAGGAGAAACAATTATATGAAAAAATCTCCAAATGTTTCTTTGGAGTTCAAGAGGTGGAATATTTGGGTCATATTATATCTCATCAAGGTGTGAAGGTAGACCCTAGCAAAATTAAAGCCATTAAAAAATGGAAAATACCCACATCCATAAAGAATCTGCGAGGATTTCTGGGGTTGACAGGGTAGTATCGCAAGTTTGTTAAGAATTATGGGAGAATAGAAGCACCTCTAACAACATTATTGAAGAAAGCTTCATTTTCATGGACTCCATAAGCAACGAAGGCCTTTGAACATCTTAAAGAGGAAATGTGCCAATCACCTGTCTTAGCTATGTCATACATCACAAAAAACTTTATTGTGGAATGTGATGCCTCAGGAAATGGACTTTGTGCTATTTTAGTGCAAGAAGAAAGACCTGTTGCTTTTGAAAGTGATCCAATTAAAGGAAAGTATTCACACAAAGCTCTTTATGAGAAGGAAATGTTGGCAATACTACATGCACTTAAGAAATGGCGACCCTACCTAATGGGAAGACACTTCAAGGTAAAAACAGATCATGATAGTTTTAAATACTCTTTATAACAAATATTATCTTCACAAGAGCAGTAAAAGTGGGTCACAAATATGTTGGGTTATGACTTTGAAATAATCTACAAGAAAGGAAAGAAAAATGTTGTGGCAGATGCACTCTCAAGAAAGGATGAGGATGTGAAAGCATTTCTTTGCGCCATTTCTATTATCCAACTAGATTGGATAAACGAAGAAAGGGATGAATGGAAGAATGACGAAGAAGTGTGGGCACTCATTCAAAATATACAACAAGATCCCAGTACATCTGATACATTTAGCTGGAAAAATGATTCGTTATGGTACAAATATCGCTTATAGCTATGTAAGAATTCCCAACTTAAACAAAATATTCGTATGGAACTCGACACCTCTACCTTAGGAGGGCAGTCATGATTTTTAAAAATTTACCACAGGGTTAAGAAGGAATTTTTTTGGGATGGCCTTAAATCGTATATGTTTGTGGTGGAATTTTTGGTTTTCCAGCAAAATAAAGTTGAAACAATTAAGACGCCAGGTCTATTACAACCTTTATCCATTCCAAGCCAACTTTGGGAGGAGGTTTCAATGGATTTTATCAAAGGTTTACCCAAGTCTGAAGAAAAGAGGTTCATCATGGTGGTAGTCGATAGACTTACCAAGTATCCACACTTTTGTGCATTATAACATCCATTTAAAACCAATACAGTTTCTACTGCATTTACTGAAAAAATTCAAAGGTACATGGGATCCCAAAGATTATTGTAAGAGACATAGATCCCATTTTCACTCAAAATTTTTGGACATAATTATTTTCTTGTCTTGGTACTCAGTTACCACATAGCTCATCTTATCATCCTCAATCTTATGGGAAAAATGAGATAGTAAACAAATGTTTGGACGTATATATTCATTTCTTTGTATCTAATAAACAGACACAATGGGTCAAATGGTTGCCTTTGGCTGAATGGTGGTATAACACTTCCTTCCATACTGCAACAAAAATGACCCCATTTATGGCACTTTATGGATATCATCCACCGTCCATCACATCATATTTAAGAGAAAATTCTAAGGTTCAAGCAGTGGAAGATCACATCGAGCATCAAAAACAATTTCTCCAACTCTTAAAGGATAACCTCACTTTGACGCATAATAGAATCAAACAACAGGCATATCAGCATCACAGTGAAAGAAGTTTTGATGTAGGTGACTGGGTATTCCTACAGCCACAACCATATAAACAAATGTCCCTCAAGCATGCTAAGAAGGATAATAAATTATCACGAAAGTATTATTGTCCATACAAGGTGTTGCAAAAGATTGGTACTATGGCATACAAATTGGAGCTTCCTGCAACTTCCCGAGTGCACCAAATTTTCCATGTTTCATGCTTAAACAAGGTTATAGGTGAAAAACTCCCAGTTCAAACAATATTGCCAGAACTTGATTAGGAAGGAAAAATCATATTGGAACTTGAAGCAGTCACAAAAAACAAGAACTCGACAACTACAAAATCAATCAATTTCCGAGTATCTCATCAAATGGAAGAACTTACCTGCTGAAGATTCCACATGGGAGGGTGAGAATTTTATACAAAAGCATCCAAAGCTACTCAAGCGTTGAGGAAAACACTTTTTTGAATGAGAGGGGCATGTTAGGTCCCTATAATACTAGTGATTCCCCCATTACTATTGTCATTGTAGCCCTTATTGTTATTTTTGTGCCCCTGTTGTCCCCATATTGTTATTATTGTGCCCCATATAAGCCCACTATTGTTATTGTTGTGCCCTTATATTATTATTGTTATGTCGACTTTGATTATATTATGACCCCTTAGACTGCTATATATAGAAAGGAGGTTTTTTCACTTCTATCATCAAATAATTGTTCATTTGTGTAATGTAAAGGAGGTTGCCCCCTCGAAGAGGATGATTTTGAAGTCGTTGATCTATCATTTCTTCTATTTTGTGAGATGGTTACTTAAAACATTGTTTAAATAGTTGAACATGATCAAACTTGGTCAACCATATTCTTACCATATTTTTAGTATTGACTTTTAGTATGGGGTTTTAATATTATCATTTTAATAATCAAACTTCTTGTGATTTCAGAACGATATCAAAATATATCCAATGTCGCATTTTCACAAACATGATCATAATGTGTCAATCATTGTCACAATGTTACATTACATTGCAATTTATTCAAGTTCACATTACAGCATTACAAAATTAGTCAACCACATTTACTAATGTTGTTGAGTAATTTTGACTATGTTTAAGAGTTAATGCTCCCCATATTCAGACAAATATAACTTTCTTCCATTATTATTAATTAATACTAATAAACAAACATAGTCAACCCCATTAGTGAACATATTCAAAAATGTTAACTCTCATAGTCATTATTTAAAAAACTTACCGTAATGATATTATAATAGTGGGTTTAATATTATGGTTTATAAACAGGGTGAATTTTAAGAAACCCCTCAAAATTTATATGTATAATAAATGGGTGAATCCTCATGGTACATAGGAAAATGTATAAGCTATTTTATCAATAATATAATATGCATGTATAGTTTTTTGGTGAATCTTTCAGTGAATTATAAAATCTTTTTAAACGTTGGCACATTTTTCACTAAATTATAAAACACTATAAAGTCTTGATAAATATTCACAAAATTAAAAAAAATTTAAAATTTTGGATAATATCTCATAATGTATTCAATCATATATAATAATAAGAAAAAATAATAATATAAACTATAATATACTCATTTCCAATGTTTGAAAAAGGAAACATCAACGATTATTTTTTTGAAGTTTATTATTATAAATTCTTGCAAATATATTTGTATTATTTTATCATTTTTATCAAAAAGATCTTATTACCTCCCAAGGAGAAAATAGTTGGAGAGATAATCCCAAAAGTGTACAATGTTGAACTATAGAAGTTATTTTGTTCAAACTAGGTCTTGACACATTCAAACAACTTAGCCATATCTATGTAATTCACATTCTAGATGATTCACGTGAAAATAATTTCTATGAATAGCTATCTTAAAATCATGAATCCTTACATCAAGTTCCTTTGGTTTCTTATGCATTGCTTCTCTAAGAGCTAGATACTTCTTCAATTCCTTGGCTTCAAATAAACACATTGAATTCCCACAGAATAATTGAAGCCATATATTAAGCCTAATGCCAAATATTTCTCAAATAAACATGATAAGGTAAACAAAGGGATTCTTTACTCAAAAAATGTCTTTAACTTTAACCCAAACCTATAAATGAATAAAATTTTTATGAAACCAATCTTGCAACAACAAAAAGTTCAATTAAATGTCAAAAGAGAACTAGAATCATTCAAGAGATAAATTAAGGAAAAATCAATTACAAATAATAGAAACTCCCATTAAGCCACATGTTGTTTCTCAAATTCTTGGTGAACAATGTTGAGCATGGTTGTCAATGATTAATTATAAATGAATATGGTTGAACATGTTCACAACGGTTGACCATGTTACCCATCATGATCATGGTTGACAACTATTGAACTGGTTTCGCCATGGTGAATATAGTGGCATGGTTAGAAAGAGTTATTAAAGTTATACTAAAAATTGATTATTAAAAAAACTTAAATATTAAATAATATTAAACCTATACTAGATTCTTTATCTAAATCTATTAAAGTTAAAGTTATTAAGTGTACTGACTATATTAATGCCTATGTCAATGTTGAGTATGGTTAACGAAGTGATTGACATGAGTTAATGTACATATTGATATATTAATGTATAGTTTAATATCTTAATGTGTAGAGAAAATATTATTAACATTATTAATAATCACATTAATGTTATTAATATTACTATTAATTTTATTAATGAACATTAATTTCATTAATAGAAAATTATTATTATTATTATTATTATTATTATTATTATTATTATTATTATTATTAAAGATTATTAAACCTTATTATTTATGAACCTAATGCTTATGGTGTCTATGGATAGTCATGGTTGAGCATGATGTCCATGATGATTATGGTTGATCATGTCAACCATTACTGACATGTGTTAATGTATATGCTAATATATTATTAGTGTGTTATTATGTGTAGCTAAATGTAGTGATATGCAATTATTAATATAGTATTATAAAGTTACTAAGGTTAAAATAATATTATTATTAAAGTTATTAAACTTTACTATCGATCTGAATATGTATAGTAGATAGAAGACTTTGGGAAAAAAGAGAAAAGAGTCGAATTTTAGATATGTGTTCATGACTATAAATATGTGTGTTGCTTAGGATCAAATCATTTACATATTGTTACTTTATAATTATATGTTATTAAACATGTACCGGTCTAGGAAACTATGTATATTGTTTTCGTTACATATAGATGAAGTACCAGTTCGAAGTGTTATAGAAGGAAAAAGGATTTAGTAGAAATTAGTTAGTAAATCCAATGGGGACAATCATGAAATAAGCATAGGAACCTGGTTTTAATTCTCCTGGTTGAATATAATTGATAGGAACCAAAGTTACAGTGGTACAAAATAGAAGAAAAATAATAGAGTGGATGGAAATGTTGGAAAATAACACAATTAATTTAAGAACAACTTAATATGATATCTTATCCAAGATATTAAACCTGAGAATAATCTATTACTATGCTTCTGTAATATGGTAACAATGAACTTCTGAAAAAGAAACCAACAAAGAGTCCATTCGAAATGTAAACAAACACGATATTAATTATTTGTCTTTTTCCTTTTGTGCAAAACTAACTAGTAGAAATAAAATCCACAGTGCTGGAAAACGTGAAAAAAATTAAATAATAGAGAATGTCGAAATAATGATTCAGCATTACTATACACGAAAATGATTTTTGATGTATATATAAATGTGGTTCTTGGACTGCAGATGATCCAAATGGACCATGAGAATGCTCTCTAAGTCTTCATAAACTCTTTAAAAATCATGCCAAAGATCAAAATATTTTAAAAAGATCAAAGTATTCGCAAGAGGAACACCCTTAGCATGGCAGAGAAACACTATCGGGAGGCCCAAAACCCGTGAAAATAGAGAAAATAGAGCTATCGGAGGCGGAACAACAAAATACACAGTAGCCGTTGAATCTGGCCGATCATCGGCAGATCGCTATCGGCGGTGGCTATCAGCGCTTATCGATGAAACCCACTTAATAATTGCGATGGCGAATAACGATATCAGTGATTAGCACATATGTATGGCGACGACGATTGGCAGAGTTAATATGGATCATCAATCAAGCGCACAGATCGACGGCCTGTATTACATCACATGATTGCTATCAGGGGATTGCAGGAGCGCTTATAACGACTTGGGGGTATTGCAATGAGTGATTGCGATATCGTAATCGGAGCGACCCAATGAACCAGACCCGATGGGCCATTAGGTGATAACGTATATATTTTGAAGTCCGGTATGTGGGATTTTACAGTGTTTTTATATATTATCACAGTTTCATATGTTAAACAAAATGCGAAGGGGAAAATGCCAATGTGATAAGCCAGACCCGAAAGGGTGCCTTAAGGCTATTATATATAATTTCAAGTCCATAAGAAAGCCATTTTAATGCATTTTAATGCATTTTCACAGCTATAATATATTTCCGAAATGCAAGGAATAGGCCCTCCCGATATGCGATAACGACTTGTGGGTCGACCCGATAGAGGAATGAATCATAGTTAAGGACTTTTAAAATCTGAGATATTGAGTTTTGATGGACCTTAAAACACATTTTCACTGTGAAAATAGAGCGCAACCGTTTTAGGAGTTGTAGAGGCCCGCGACACTCTTACGTTTCAGAATGGGCGGCCACCTCCTCTCCATGTGTTAAGCAATGACGGTATAATGCTGACAGAGGGATTCAATGTGTGCAGAGGCCGGGGAGACCAGGAGATAGGAACCGAAATGAACAGGCAATGCGGTTGGCTTTAAAAGCCACAGACAGAGAGCATAATGGAGAGGGAAGTATTTCAGGAAAATGCAAAGACAGAGTTTATGATAGAGATAGGGAGCCTTGAGGGAGTCTGTGTACTCATAGAGAACTTGAGAGGTTCAAGTAAGTTCTTATTATTGTAATATGTTGTGTGTGAGACTCAAATTGAGCTCATGCTGTAAACATAACTCTGCTTAAAGACATAATAGAGAGGCCACCACTAAAGGCTGGACCAGGAGATGTAGCCCAGGAGTATTGGGTGAACTCCTTATTAAATTTTGTTGTGTCATGTGTTTCCTATTATGTTTTCTGTTTACTGCTTCATTGTTTGTGCATTTCGAAATCTTATCGATCCATTGCATAAAATGACATAGACTAATCCATGCACATAAGTCTATAATACCTTATTATTGTCTTAGATCTCATTATCAGATCAAGTGGTATCAGAGCTTTAGGTTGCTAAGGTTAGACAAGCTTGTGCTGGACTGTTAATGAAAGATAACTAGGTCAAAGCTTAAATTATGAGAAGGAGAACTAGTTGAAACTAACCTAGAAATTGGTAGAGTCTATCTTAGGAGGAAATGGCAGAAGAAATTCCCTTTGAATTAGACTCTCAGTTCATGGACAATTTCATGACCATAAGAGTCATGGTAGAATAAATGTATAGAGAATTTAAGAAAGGTTGAATTGAGGATTCTTCCACTTCCAAACAAGACAAGGGAACTGAAGAATCTCTTATAGATGGCCATTGTGAAGGCAAAGGGAAAGGAAAAGAGGTTCCTCTGCCCACACCTCCTGATAGCCCTGAAAATAAAAAGAAGAAAACATCTTTGATTAAATTAGATGTTAAATTTGATTTGCCAATATTTGATGGAGAGTTAAACATAGACAAGTTAGATAACTGGATTAGATAGATTGACGTGTATTGCAGGGTGTAGAGCATTGATTCTGATAGAAGTAAAATTCAGTTGGCCAGCCTACGCCTTCGAGGAACTGCCTTGGTATGGTGGTAAGGCAAGACACAAGCTGACTTGAAGAAGCATGGTAAAACTCTTTCTGTTTGGAGTGAATTTGTTTATGCAATTAAAAAACAATTCTATCCACTATCTTATATGTAGCAAGCTATGATGAGTTGGCAAAATCTTCACCAATTAAAAGGGCAAAGTGTACAAAGCTACACTCAAGAATTTAGAAAAAGAGCTTTGCTTCTAGGCATTTCTTTAGACTCACCTGAAACATTGTTGAATTATATAGGTGGTCTACATAGTTATTTGATGCACACCATGCTTATGTTTAACCCTACCAGCATAGATGAGGTATTTGTTCAGGCTACCCATCTAGAGGCTAGAGGCAAGAATGTGAACCCAGCGATTGGGGGATCATCAAAACCCACTGCAAGAAAAACCAAGGAAAAGAGCAAGTAGAAATGGAAAGAGAGGAAGGAAAATACTGTACAAAAGGCCAAACCTTCATGCACTCACTGCAAGAAGGATGGACATGATGATGAACGTTGTTGGTCTTTGCATCCAGAGGTGAAACCCAAGAAGTTCGAATGCAAGAAGAAGAAGACTGTTGTTGCCATACAAAATATTTGGGGTCAGACTTAGGTGATGAAACAACAATCACAACCATAGGTATAAAAGGTAAAAATTCTGAAGCATCTACTAGTAATTCTGCACAAACTATTGATAGTGAAGAAAATGAGAGGAAAAGACATGAGCTTTTTCATATTAGAGTTATTTCCAAGCATCAAAAGATTGATACTTTATTTGATAGTGGCTTACAAGTAAACTTAATTTCTAAAGCAATTGTAAAGAAATTGGGACTGCTAACCACACCTCACAAGAAGCCATATCCATTAGGTTGGGTATGTGATAAAGTAAAACTACAAGAGACTAGACAATGTAAACTTAGGTTTTCTTTTGGGTCAACATTTGTGGATGAGGTTGAGATAGATATTGTTCCCTTGGATATATGTGGAATTGTTTTAGGAAGTCCTTACTTGTATGATATAAAATCCATATTCTATAGAGCTAAAAATAAGTATCAACTCGTTAAAGATGGAATCGAATATATTGTAAGAGCTCATAAACTTAGGAATAATTATACTCTCATAAACTCAAGGCAGATGAAAATAATTATAAATTCATGAAAGAAATTTTTACTGATGATTGTAAAGGAAAAGAAACCTAATAAAACCAATGTATTTGAAGGTTGTGATGCTAAATAGCAAGCTGATTTAGAAAAAGTTGTTTCAGAATATGATATCTTATTTCAAGAACCAAAAGGGCTGCCACCCAAAAGGGAAATTGTACATGATATTAATTTGCAGCAAGATGCTCCATTGCCTAACATTGGAATGTACAGGCTATCCGCTTTAGAGAATGCAAAAATCAAGAAGCAGGTATAGGAGCTGCTCAAGAAAGGGTTCATAAGACCAAGCACATCGCCATGTGGATCCCCAATAGTGTTGGTAAGAAAGAAGGATGGTTTGTGGAGGATGTGCATTGATTACTGAGCACTGAATAAAATAACGATCGAGAATCGTTATCCCCTTCCTCACATTGATGATCTATTGGATTAGCTGAAAGAGGCTATTTACTTTTCCAATTTGCACCTACGTAGTGGTTACCATTAGGTCAGAGTAGCAGAGTAAGATGCATGGAAGACTGCTTTCAAAACAAAGCAAGGGTTGTATGAATGGCTAGTTATGCCTTTTGGCTTAACTAATGCTCTTGCCACTATCATGAGAGTAATGAATGATGTACTCAGGCTTTTTATTGATGATTTTGTAACTGTATATCTAGATGACATTCTTGTATTCATCAAAACATGGGAAGAACATTTGAAGCATGTAAAGAAAACTCTAGATGTTTTGAAAAAAGAAAATCTTTATGTTAAATTATCGAAGTGTGAATTTGGAAAAACATCTTTGAATTATTTGGGTCATATTGTAGGGGGTGGTGAACTGAAGATAGATCCCTGTAAGGTTGCAGTCATTGTAAACTGGCCTAAACCCAAGTCTTCTATAGAAGTTAGAAGCTTCCTAGGGGCAACACAATATTGGAGAAAGTTTATTGCTAACTTTTCCTTAATTGCAGTTCCCTTACATGCTCCGACAGTATTGAACAAGGTGTTTCAGTGGGGAGGTAAGCAACAAAAAGCCTTCGACACCTTGAAAGAAAAGCTTAGTACAACACCAGTACTAGCATTGCCAAATCTTCAAAAACCATTTGAGATCAAAACAGATGCCAGTGATTATGCCATGGGAGCAGTATTGATGCAACATGGTAAACGCATATGCTACCATTCTGAGACTTTTAATTCTGCAGTAGTTAATTATCCTACATATGATAAAGAATTGTATGCATTAGTTCAGAGCATGAAGAAGTGGAAATATTACTTAATGGGCAAAGAAACAATAATACATACTGATCATCAACCACTTCAGTAGTTGCACTCACAAACTAAATTGAAGCAATCAAGACACTATAGGTGGATGAATTTCCTACAACAGTTTCATTTACTCATCAGATATAAAAAGGGAATAGACAGTGAAGTTGCAGATATGTTGTCCAGACCAATCATAAATGCATCTACTATACTTAAGCATAACTCAGTAATGCATGAAAGCTACATTGAACAATATGCTCAAGATATAGAATTTAAAGATGTATATGCAGCTTTAAGTAATGAAAATAAGGTAGAAGAATTGGATTACTATGTTAAGGATCGAATCTTGTATCATTTGGGAAAGCTATGCATTACACAAATAGAGAGAATTAACATGATTAGGGAGGCACATACTTCTCTGATATCTGATCATTTTGGGGTAAGTAAAACAGTTGCACAGCTGCAAAGATATTGCTATTGGCCAAAAATGCATGAAACAGTTTCTAGATATGTAAGAGGGTGTACCATGTATGCTAAAAGCAAGCCCAGCAATAGAAAACTAGGCATGTACACTCCAATGCCAGTCCTTTCTCGTCCTTGGGAAAGTGTTTCCATGGACTTTGTTGGGGGACTGCCAAAATCTAGAAAAGGACATGACTATTTATATGTTATTATGGACAAGTTCAGCAAAATGTGTATTTTAATACCTTGTAATAAGCAGATTATAGCTAAACAAATAGCAAAATTGTTCTTTAAGCATGTGTAGGTGCATTTTGGGTTACCCACTTCCATAGTATTTGATCGAGACTCCCGATTTATTGGGAAGTCTTGGTCAAGTCTGTGGGAATTAATGGACACCATACTGAACAAAAGCACAACCTTTCATCCACAGACAGATGGCCAAACAGAGGTAGTCAACAGGACAGTCATCCAGTTGCTCAGGGGTTACTGCAGCAAGCATCCCAAGCTTTGGGATGATCACTTATGTTATGTGCAACATGCTGAGAACCATGCTAAACATTCTTCTACACAAAGATCTCCTTTTCAGACCTGTTTTGGTTTCACACCAAGGTCTCCCTTGGATTTTGTCTTTGAAAAAGACATAGCAGTTGATGGACACAGTGATGTGGACAAAACAACCAGATTCATTGAATAAATCCAAGAAATTCACCAGGCAATGCAAGAACAGCTGGAAAAGAGCCAAGCCAAATACAAGGCAAGGCATGATAAACACCGGGTGGAGCACAACTTCCAAGTTGGTGATCAAGTCTGGCTATATATCAGCAAGGATAGAATGAAAGGTAAAGGAAAGAAGCTGAAGCCAATAAGGTATGGGCCTTTTAAGGTACTTGAGAAAATTGGTGAGAACGCTTTCTGCCTTGATCTACCAGCATACATGCACATCTATTCAATAGTAAATGCATAAAATTTAAGACTGTTTGAACCTTCTTTAATTGAAGATCCTAAAGAGCAAAGCCAATTGCCTTCCATTGATGATCTGTTGCCTGAATACGTCAATGAGCTGCAGGTAGATACAATTCTGGACAGGAAGGTGAGGACTACGTGTAGAGGGGATGTCGAGTACCTAAGAATAGGACTCAGAGGTTCAAAACCCAGCAGTGCAAAATGGATAGATATTGGGCAAGTGAGGCAGTTGTATCCTCACTTAAGCGATGCTTGAAAAAAAACTTTTGGTGGTCCAAAAGCCTTTTTCAGTGGGAAGGTGTGATCCAAATGGATCATGAGAATGCTCTCTAAGTCTTCATAAACTCTTCAAAAATCATGCCAAAGATCAAAATATTTTAAAAAGATCAAAGTATTCGCAAGAGGAACACCCTTAGCATGGCAGAGAAACACTATCAGGAGGCCCAAAACCCATGAAAACAGAGAAAATGGAGATATCGGAGGTAGAACAAAAATATACACTGTATCCTTCAGATTTGGCCGATCAACGGTCTAGATCCGATCAGCAGATCGCTATCGGCGGTAGCTATTGGCGCTTATCGGTGGAACCCACTTAAGAATTGCGATGGTGAACAACGATATCGGTGCTTAACACATATGTATGGCGACGATGATTGGCAGAGTTAATATGGACCGTCGATCAAGCGTGCAGATTGACGGCCCGTATTACATCACAGGATCGCTAGCAGGGGATTGCAGGAGTGCTTATAACGGCCCGGGGGTATTGTGATGAGCAATTGTGATATCGCAATCGAAGCGACCTGATGAACTGGACCCGATGGGCCATTAGGTGATAACGTATATATTTTGAAGTTTGGTATGCAGGATTTTACAGTGTTTTTATATATTATCGCAGTTTCATTTGTTAAACGAAATGCGAAGGGGAAAACGCCGATGCGATAAGCCAGACCCGCAAGGGTGTGTTAAGGTTATTCTATATAATTTCAAGTCCGGAGGAAAGCCATTTTAATGCATTTTCACAGTTGTAATATATTTCTGAAATGCAAAGGGACGGGCCCTTCCAATATGTGATAACGACCTCTGGGTGGACCCGATAAAGGAATGAATCATAGTTAAGGACTTTTAAAGTACGAGATATTGAGTTTTGGTAGAATTTCTCTGTGAAAATACATTTTCACTGGGAAAACAGAGCACGGTCATTTCAGAAGTTGTAGAGGCCCGTGACACTCTTATGTTTCAGAATGGGTGGCCACCTCCTCTCCATGCGTTAAGCAATGATGGTATAATGCTGGAAGAGGGATTCAAAGCATGCAGAGGCTGGGGATACCAGGAGACAGGAACCGAAATGAACAGGCAACGCGGTTGGCTTGAAAATCCACATACAGAGAGCGTAATGGAGAGGTTAGTATTTCAAAAAAATGCCGAGACAGAGTTTAGGACATAGACAGAGAGCCTTGAGGGAGTCTGTGTACTCATAGAGAACTTGAGAGGCTCAAGTAAGCTCTTATTATTGTAATTTGTTGTGTGTGAGGCTCAAATTGAGCTCACTGCTGTAAACAGAGCTCTGCTTGAAGACATAATAGAGAGGCCACCACTGAAGGCTGGACCAGGAGATGTAGCCCAGGAGTATTGGCTGAACTGCTTATTAAATGTTGTTGTGTCATGTGTTGCCTATTATGTTTTTTGTTTACTGCTTCATTGTTTGTGCATTTCGCAATCTTCTCGATCCATTGCATAAAATGACATAGACTAATCCATGCACATAAGTATGTAATACATTATTATTGTCTTAGATCTCATTATTAGATCAATAGATTGTATCATAGTCGACGCAAAAAAAAACCACCCTCAGATGTGCCATAGTATAAAACCAACCACCTAAGAGGAATTTTATTGAGTGGCATTAAAGAACAAATTGTTCCGACAACAACAATCCTAAGAAGTTATTTCTTTGTGAAAATACATCACTATATAACACATTAAACTTATTTTCTGTGCTCATGGTAATTAGGGTCCCCATAAATTATAATCACAAAAACGTAGTAATGGAGGAAGTCTAAACAACGACTACTAGCTACAGACAAAAAGAAAATAAGAGATGCAATCCACTAGATTAAGAAAATTAACACTTAAATTGTCCATAGGACATGTAATACGAGTAGTTCACAATAACATTGGCAGTCAATGAATCTTAACAGGATCATTGAACCCATCAAAACTCCAGAAAGTTGAATTTAACCGACCTAAAAGAGATAACAGCTGGAATTAAGTGATGATCGTGGTTCCCAACTGCATGAGGAAGAGTCACTTCATAGAATGCTTTAGTACTTGCATGTCAGGGGAGAATGTGGTATGAGTATCCTATTTCTTGAAGCGTGAATTAGCAGAATAATAGCAAAAGAGGAGAAAATTAAACTCCATACATGTTAAGGATAAATGTGGCGCATACTCTAATCTTTACATCAACAAGAGACAAAGTTCCCTTTGACTCTTATGGGGACTTCTTATCAATAGTAGTTCGGGAAGGGAAAAAAATACCCACAAGGAAAGTGGGTGATCAGGTGTGAAGATTTTAAAATTAAACCCAACCAAGAAAACTAGGGTGTGGTCATTTTATAAGAAAATACTAAATGCCTCGTTGATAAGATCCAAGAATTCTTGCGCTTACCTTGTATTCTCCTTTGAAGCAAGGGGCATGAAGTCAACTTAGTCAGTCTCTTTTTTGCCCTATACAAGAAGGGGAAACAACATTAAATCCAAGTGACATTGACTATGTGTATGAAAACCTTGTGATAGTAGGAATAAAAGGAAAAAATAGAGGAGGGTGAAGACGAGAGGTGAAGAAATTACCTGAGATAAAAAGGGTAGCGAGATGTGAGAGAAAGAGGCCCCTGTACGAGAACCACACATGAAAACCAAAGAAAAAAATGACAGAAACATTATCAACAAAAGAGAGATGCCAAGAAGACATATGCAAGGAAAACTAGACATTAGGAATGTGGTAAAAAGGTGAGCAAAATCAGTGAGAAACAAAAAAATTGTGCACTGCAACAAAAGAATCTTTTACCTGTAAATTTTGGGAAAGGACAAGTGTGAAGGTTGGCAAAAAAAGACATGCCTTCATGACCCCTATGCATTAGTCAGAGGCTGAATACTGAGAAGTTTGTTGGAGAAGCGACGCTACAATGACACGAGACGTAAATGGAGGCAAAGAAGATCAACTACCAATGAAATGGCTATGGGGTAAAAATATTAGGGTTCGCGACGTTAGATCCTATCCCTTATTTTTCCATACTCTCATCTCAGTGTTCAAGTATTTCCAAAGTGATCACATGAACACCATGTGATGGAAGGGAATGTGGCAAGGGAGGATTGCGATAACACTTGGCATTAAAATGACTGAGTTCGCATAACCAAATGTCGGGTGTAATTTAGCTACACGCCTATGTGATTTAACCATACACAAGTACCCTCGTTGGTAACGATACCCCAATAGTACCTATATAAATTACAAAACAACAAAGTAGAATACCTTCGCACACACATACATTGTTAGACCTTGGAATAATTACAAAAATTATATATTGAGTAGAAATAAATGTAACATTAAACAACCAAGTGATGCATACAAATATTAGTGATATGTGCTTTAATAAGAGATATAGTGGAATAGATAAGTATAAACTAACATGCGCATGGGTACTATGTAATAATTTTGTAGGTCAGGGGTATCTTAAAATGATAATCCCCTTCAATCATAAGGAGTTGATTAATACAAAAAAAAAGTTGAGTTAAAGTAATAGAAGGGGAATAATTATGAATATCTTCACAAGTACCATATCTATAATATATTTACATAAAAAACAATGAAAGGGGCACTGTTGATATAATACAAAAAATAAATAAATTAGAGAAGTGTTTATTGGTATGTGACAACTTTGTTTTTCTATTTGATTTGGACTCACCTGCGATATTATCTTTAACTTCATCGTGATTGCCTAAAATGAGAGAATGTTTATCCAATACAAAATCCCCTCATGCATAACTCTTAATGGAAATTTTATGATCCACATACTTTCATCTTAAAATTGATATTTATATATCGAACCATGGATTTGGAATAATTCAAATTCCTTTACATACATAAATACATACATACTAGTAGAATGGACATTTCCTTCCCAATTGAAGATGTCATTTTCTTGTGAATGTTGCTCCATTCTATTTTTCAATTTCTTCACATAATTCACCACGATTGACAAAAGAACCTTTATTTTAATGACTATGGAAACCTCATTCATATGGTGTTCATGGAAATTTAAGGTTTGAATGGGTGATGTCATACAAGCTGTCTTAATAATGTACCCTATCACCAACTCATCTACACCTCAAGGGTCAAACTTATTATTTTTGGAGATGAATTAACTGAATGATTATCTAAACAATCATTTAATAATGACTTAATACCTAACAAATTCACATTTTTACTTAAGAAATTCTTATATTATAACATTTCATCACTTATATATATGATCATATATCCATCTAATAAAGTTCCTTGAGCGCTTCCAAACTTTAATTCAATTATGAATGCTTATCAAGTGGGTGGTAGGGATTTAGCTTCCATGGAATATTTTAAACTATTTTTAAAATTATTCACAACTCAAAGGTTAATATCCATCTCAACAGTGGTTATGACCTTTTTTCCATTTTAATTAATTTTATTAATTGAAAAAATGTCATATGAACAAGGCTCATATGAAGCGAGTTATGGTTTTTCAGACATGTGGTATTAATAAGCCATGGTATTGTCCCATGTTATTGTAGGAAAGCCTATTCACACATTAAGAATATCCATGGTAGAACAAAGATGAGTATCCATGGTTAAGAATCTTGTTATATGTTCTTTTTAAGTGTATACATTTTTAATTTATGTATTAATTGTTTTTATTATAATAATAATAGTTATATTTTAGTTGTTTTTTAACATTTAAGCTTTTTAGTAATGGGACATGTATCATAAATAAAGTGTTTTGATTCTTATAATGGAATGATTCCAATTACTCTTTAGTAGCCATTTAATTTATATCGTTCCATTAGTTATATGAACATATTATGTACATGGTCATCATATAATATTTCATATACTAAATTATATACATAGCACAACAAGATATTTTATAAACACAACTACATGACTAACAAATAGGTACTATAAATTCTATAGTGTTAACAAGATTACTGACACGTGCATTGTTAGTGTAAATCTATTCCATAATAAATACATAAATTGTTATTTATTACATGAAATTCTATATCAATTATATTATTCATTTTTGCATTATATTAAAATCATATATTCATTACAACTAGAAACTCTTTAATATCAATTATATTAGAAAATTATAAAGAAAATCCATATATTATAGGGAATGAAATCTATACAAGTCTTACATAACATTAAACATGGTAACACTAGTAGTTTTATTATTTATTTTTAATGTAAATATCAATTTTAAAATAATTTGATTGGCTTAAAATATAATGTATATGATTTATTTATTATTTAATTTAATTACTCTTTGTTTGTCTTTGACCTGATCTACATATAATATTTATATTAATAAATTTAAATTTTATTTTAAATTTTATATTTATATTAATAAATTTTATTTTATTGTAAATGTGATCTTTAAAACAAATTTATGTTTAGGGTTGCAAAATAAAGATCCTTAGATGTTTCAAAAATTGTGAGTTAATTCGTATTAGGTCATAATTTGTGCATTTTAATGAAACAAATAAAACAAATAAACCATGTCACTAAAAGAAACAAAAAAAATCATCTTCCCTAAGGGAGTTGTTGTATGAGATCGTAAAAAAAGAAGATATGGAAAATTGATTTCATAATTAATTTCATTGTCATTAAGAGAGTTCTCATATGGGACGGTAAAAGAACATATAGAAAATTAATTTCATCATCCTTGAGAGAGTTGTTGTACTAGACAGTAAAAAAGAGCATCTGGTGGCGCAAAAGTAAAATTCATGGCATGTGATGGTTACTCCATGTGGTGGGAAGAAGAGTTCACACACTAACCATAGGTTATTCTACATAGTGAGAAGAATGGTTATAAAGTGTGGATTGTGTGTATTGTCTATGTATAATGCAAAACATCCACATAGACAATGTTAATGGCACATACTAGGAAAACACATTATACATGGAAAATAGTACAATTTAAAACAATATTTTCAATTTATCTTATAAGAAATTATGTTTTTGTTATTTTAGTGTTGTTCAATATTTTTTTTATTGAAATAAGGATTTGTTATCTAGTGCAAAAAGCTAATGACAAAGAAAATGTTGAATTATTTACTAGTTAGACACACCTAATACTTTCTTGGTAGAGTTAAATAAAAATTTAATTATCTATATATAAATTATAAATAAAAAAAAATATTTTAACTATATAAGTAATAATTAATGGATGTCATTATACATATCCTATTACAGGTGGCCATGGTGAATCTGAATGAGATAAAATTTGATAGTATGAAAGGTTAATTGTACAAGGGAGATCTGGCAACTCCTTGCATTGAGAGAGTTGTTTGGAACGTAATCTATGATGTTTTTTCGTTGCAAAGAGTTATTGTTATGAATTATTCTTATTTTTAAATGTTGTTCAAGCATTGTTTATCTTTAAGTTTTTTCACCATTCCTCATTTATGTTAAGAACTATTTGCTGCAATATTATTTTCTTATTTTACCCTCACAATAGTTAAGATAATGGATATGACGTAGTTTACTTCCTGAAATTAATCGTAAGCATAAGGACGTTGTCTATGGCTGAGTTCGAAGAAGAAACATATAATCTTAAGAATAAATAATTATTTCTCTACAACTTGATATTTAGTTTTTTGAAATTAAATATAATTTGTTTTGTATATATTGAAAAACTAAATCTATATGAAAAATATCTATTAATAAATTATTATAAACAAAAAATGAATTTAAAAGTTAAATATGATGTTCACAATCAAAATTATACATTATGCATGAGTGAATAATCATTTTAAAATATTTCATGTGCCAATGTGACAAATACCAAAAAGATATGTATGAACTCAAGCTCATAGGACACAAAAAATACAACATATGATCATTTTAGGTTGGTATATAGGGAGGGGGAGATATAAGGTATATGAATATATCTATGTCAACACATGTATTGATATATTTTTGCTAGTGAAAATAAATGAATCATTCACCAATATAGAGCTCAAAAGGTTGGGAAAAAGTCATCTCGATCATCTTCTTGACACAAAAAAAGATGGTGTGGTGCCTACTATTTATATAGAGTTATAGAATAAGAAATAATCATAACAATTTAGATCAAAATATTTATTCACAAGGTAATTTTTTAATAATCACATTCATTATTCATTTCAAAAAGAACATGGAAGTAGGTGCTTACCAAAACAAAATTTAGAAGGTTGAATAGTCATGTGTTTGTTGGATGTTGAATAACCCACAAAGAATTGAAAAACCGATCTATTTTTTGGCTCAACATTATTTTCCGTGGCCCTTTAAATAGGAATGAAACTTCTCTCCTATAAAACCTAGATTCCAAAAACTACATTTAAACAAATCTAGGGCATAAAAAAATATAATATAGTGAAAATGAATTCTATAATGTAAAATAAATATAAATAATCTATATTCTCATAAAATTAGGGTGAAGTATTGACTATATTTTACCATAAATAAGTACATTTAAACAAATATGGGGCATGAAAAAATAGAATAGAGTGAAAATGAATTCTACAATAGGAAATAAATCTAAATAATATTTATTCTGATAAAATTAGTGTGAATTCTTTGCTATATTTTACCATAACTAACTACATTTAAAAAAATATGGGGCATGAAAAATTGGAATAGATTGAAAATGAATTACATAATGTCAAATAACTATAAATAATGTAGATTCTCATAAAATTTGGGGAAGTCCTAACTAAAATTTACCATAAATAATGACATGTAAATAAATCTTGGGCATGAAAAGAAAGCATAGAGTGAAACTGAATTCTGTGATGTGAAATAACTCCAAATAATCCATATTATCATAAAATTAATATGAAATAAATCATGATAGTTAACATTACCAAAAAGCTAGGACGAGTGGGGGTGTCCACTTTGAATTTTGCAAGGAAAAATGAAAATTTAAGCTCTCCCCGATCAAATTTCCATGGGCTATTGGTTTTAAAACTAATTTTATTTAAATAAATATTCGTAAATCCATAATCAAATATGTCTTCACAAAATATGATCCCAACCAAAATTATAAAAAAAAAAACCCTAATTTCACCCATGGGCGAAATTTAGCCCCTAAAATTTTTTATGTTTATAAACCCAATATTAAAACCGATATTATAAACTCGATATATTAAACCTCAATATTGTGAATGCCAATGGATATAAACCCTAATATTAAACCTTAATATTATGTCGATAAGGACACATGGAGAACCAGAGCCTAGCCACGATTAATCATCATCAACTATTGTCGCCATGGTTAACTATGATTGACCATAGTTAACTATGGTCACCATGGTCAACCATTTTCAACCATGGTCAACTTTGTTCAAACCTAATAACCTATCATTTTTATTGATTTATATTAATTTTCAAACAAAATAAACCTTGATAGCCATTATTTAAAAGTTTGACTAGGATCAATCTTGGTCAACTCTATGATTACCATAGTTTTAGTGTTAAGGTTTTATTATAGGGTTTTAATATTATGATTTTAATAATCAAACTTGTTATGAAGTGCATCTATAATATTGGATGTATAACCCAATATTATAAACCCTAATACTAAAACCAATATTATAAACCAAATATTCTAAGCCTTACATATATTTGACTATTAATATTAATCAATAATAATGATAAAATATTATTTTTGACGAAAAATGTGGATTTTTGAGTGTGAAATGTATTCCAACATACTCAACAACATTAGTAAATGTGATCGACTAATTTTGTAATGTTACAATGTGATGTTGAATAAATTGCAGTGTAATGTAACATTACGATAATGATTGTCACATTGGAACAATATTTGTGACATTGCAACACTTGATAGATTTCTAAACAGGTCTGACATCATGGTCACCATGGCCAACCATTGTTGACCATGGTCAACCTAAACCCTAATATTATGCTAATAGGGACACATGGACATATCATATCCAACTAATTGTTCTCTCAATTATAATTTCATATCATAGCCAACTAACATGTGATTTTTTTTGGCCCATAGGCACTCTTTTCTACAACTCAATAAACTAATTGACCACACATTACGTAGCCCTGTTCTGTAACCATTTCCATTTGATTCCTCAAAGCCACACCTTTACCTTCTTTCTAAAATGGGCCAATATTACATGTATGGGAATTACAATTCTAGGGACTATAACCTTGTAATTGAACTTGATAATACAAAAGTGTTAATGCTCACTCTCTTGAGCCTGTATACCCTACCTAGCCATCATTTATTTCTGCACATTGAACCCTAAATATATTATGAAGCTTTCCAACTTACTACAGAATCGAACCTAACGTTTCTTACTTGGTTATACTATAAACCTACCAAAATATTAGATGACATTGTGATGAATAGTATATTAAAAAAATACACCTGATATGGAGTAAAAGTGCCATAACAAATGGATTCCATATGGTATGAAGGTTTGAAGAACAATGCTTTAGGTAATCATGGTTGAAGAAACTTTAGGATGAAGTGTCTTCTTATTTTTGAAATCACTATAGTGATCCATCATCCATCCATGGTTGAGGAGTGAAATGAATTATATATATATATATATATAGATATACATATATCTATATATATATATATATATATAGATATACATATATCTATATATATATATATATATATATATATATATATATATATATATCCTTTATTATCTAAAGGATCCACGTTGAAGAGAAAGATGGACCATAGGTTTGTTATTTATCAATCAGTGGGTTGTATAAGATTTTCTCCCTTTGTAACCCCCTTGTGTGTTGGAAAATTCTACAATAACTTAGTAGGTTTAATAATATATTTAGGAGTTAATGTGTAGAAATAAATTTATGGCAAGGTAGGGAGTGGAGACTAAAAAATGTGGGCATTGATACCACTGTATTATAAAATTCGATTACAAGGTGAAAGTGCCTGAACTTATATTTCCCGTACAGGTAATATTGGTTAATGGTAGAAAGAAGGTAAAGTTTTGGCTTTGAGGAATCAAATGCAAAAGGTAAAAAAATGAGCCTATGTAACTTGTAGTCAATTAATTTATTGAGCTACAAATAAGAGAGCCTATGGGCCAACAAAAATCACATGTTAGCCAACTTTGCTATGAACATTGAGATTATAATATAGAATGAAGAAATTTGCAAGTATATTCCACATCCAGCAGGTTTTTATAAGTCCTATGTGAATTTGTAGACTTGAGGAAATATTTGTATTTTATAGAAATATAAGTGAGTTGACCAACGATATTGTTCATTAAAATTAAAATATATGATAAGATTGAATCAAAGTGAAGGAAAGGTAACCCAATGAGGAAATTTTTTGCAGATGCTTGTTAGTATAAAAACTCTCTTAACTAAAATAAAATATGATTCCATGCTACCAAATTTTATTATCAACCAATCAAGTGATTCAATAGATTCTACCACTCGAATACTTAACTTTTTTCCTTTACCATTTGTCAATCAATTTCATGCCTAAAATCTCATTCTAAATGCAATGATTATAGATCCATGGCATCTAATACCCAATCATCCCAAATATTTTTTAGTTACATGTTGGTTGTGATAGAAGCTTTCACTAAAGAAAGTACATACCCAAAGGTCAAATTAAACCAAAACAATGATGCATGTAGCTCAAAGAATCATATCGACAAGTATTTTCAATAATCAACTAGTTAGGGATAAACATTAGAACTATAATATAAAGAGACACTAATAGTTGTGGTAGAAAATCCCATGGTGTTGAATGTGTAGATGGATTTCACTCATCTCAAACAATGCGTGTCTAAAAATTCTGACAAAAACAATTCAAACACTTTAAATAGAATGTGGAATTATTTTAAAGAATGCAAATTCATGAAGGCCTATTCTAAAATAGACCACACCTTTGGGCATAATTGTAATTAATTTAAAAAATATCTTGATAAAATATAAAATACTTTATAAACATATTTCATAATAACTATAGTTTGTATACTTGTAAATATAATAATTATGATTAATCAAACTTAAAAATATTACTACAGAAAATAAAATCTCAAAAAACTATATTTTGTAGATTTCTAAGCATTAAGAAAAGGCAAGAGCTACTAACAATATCAATACAAACACATTCCTTGGTGAAGGTGGTTGGACATGTTGGAAATGAGCTTGGGGGTGCGAATTCCATTAAGGCGGGGGGGGGGTTAGTCTAACTTCTCCAACCCCCTTGCATGAGGCATGTGAAGATCACTTTCTCATCTTATGGAGATGTTTACTCATGACTCTTATTATATATAGTTTATGACGCAAGACATGCATATGAATCCTATGTGTATAATTTCATTGGTGTGGGTGGGATTTTCCTTCACACTCGAAATATATGAAATAGGGAATTTCTATGTTTGTCAACCAAAACATTAGTTTTGAGATGGGAATACATGATACTGAATTGGTATGTTGGAGGTGGTGTGATTCCTGGGGTTCATGTTAGTTGTAGGTCTTTAATTTTCTATATCAACTCATGAGAGGATTACCACTGTGGAGACGGTGAAGCTAGTAATTTTGTAGAGACAAGCTTAGAAACATTTTTGCTAAAAATTATTGAGTCGCTCCATCTTGGCATTTGTTTATGTATTTAAGCTGGTAATTTTTCTTCTCCTTCCAAAAATTATAATTGACTTCACTTCTTTTATTCGTGGTATGATGATTCTCTCCCAAAAGGGTGTATATGGTGGTTTGTTGTTTTCTTGTATTCCTTGATATGGGAGGATTATGGAAATTTCCTCCCATTGACTAGTCTGGAAGGCGGGGATGCTTCAAAGTTTATAATTATTTTCCATCTTTTAGTTAGTCTCAGTGTGCCTGTAGAAGGTTATAATTTACTTAATTGGAAATTGTATTGGGGGTTAGCAGGGGTAGTTTCTCTTGAGCTTCTCCTTTCATTATTCAACCCTAAAGGGTGGTTGATGGGCCATGAGTTTTGAGACTCATGTGGATTCTTTCTCTAGCATTATGTTGCTCTATTAATTGTGGTAGTTAATATTCCTCTTTAGAATGTGTGTGGTAATCACGGGGCTGTTGGACATGGCTAGCTCAATCATCCACATTCCAAGTCATAGGTACAAGAGGAAAAAACTATTTATCACTCAACAAACTCTCATACTAATTAGGTGGAAATTTAGAGACTTGAGACATATGATGCACAAAACTGACAAGATTATTATCACTGAAAATTTTTAGAGGATGTGTCCCATTGGTTTCCTAACCCTTGTCATATAAGGGGAATAAGGAATCAACATATTCATTTAATTACTCTTCATTAGAAATTAAAGACTCTACATGGATGAGTATTCAAGGAGAAGCTTGAAGATAGGAATGAAATTATCTCCTTTCTCAATGATATTCAGTGCAATCAATGGAAACAAAAAACTTAACTGGAAAGATTGGAAGGTCACATAGTTCACAACGAGAGACATGTCCAATGTGATTCTAAGCCCTCTATGTCACTTGGTGAGTAGACAAAGCCACTTCTTGAATTTTCTTCTCCACCTCCTACTGCTCCTCCTCCTTTTTCCACCACTACACATCCCTTTATTTTAGCAACTTCTTTAATTTATTTGGATTTGTTGAGAATTATACTGAGGCTAAGACATTTTCTCCATCTTCAAGGTTATTCCACTTTTTTCTAATCAACTCAATGAACTCCTCATCTTGAAGTTAGTCGAAGTTCATCTTAAAGGGGGCCACTTACTTGATTCCTTCATTCTTGATCTCAATCATGACATGGAAATTGTCTAATTCACCCCCACTACAGACCTATTATCTGATAAGAGGAAAATAGTCACACAAGTCTTCCAAAACCAAAATGATGTATAGCCTCTTGGGTACCCTTTCCTCCCCCACCCTCCTGTATCTTTAGGTGGCTTGGAGCTTTGTATGATTAATGTCTATGGTGTTGGATGAGCTTAACTTATGGGAGAAATAATTAGACAAATATTTTGGTTTATCCCTTGTACCCTAGGTCTCAACACCCCTGATAGAGAAATTGAGGCCGCCCCACCCCCTCTCCCATTATAAAATGCAACCTCTTTCTTAGTGAATTGGAGGAAAACTTGTCCCAAAGCAGGGCCTTTTCCTAACATGGCCAATAGACATTGATTAAGGAGAACCAATCATCAAGTTCTAATGAATAAAATTGAAATCCAATTCCCCCTTCCAAACCCCAAGAGTTCTTGATCTTTATCGACCTGATATTCCATACAAAGGTCAATCCTCTCGATTGACCTAGAGAGTCAATCCCTAAGAAAGATTAGCCCATTAGAATAGTTTCTAAGGAATTGAATATCACATCGCCCTATCCCATGATTTTCTGTAAAATAAAAATATATAGCTAATAATTTTCCATTAAATGGAAATAAGAACACTTCTTTGAGGAGCGTGTTATCGCTCTTTGATTAAAGGAGAGATGCTTGATTAGGAATATTCTTCTAGGTGAATGGAAGATGCAATCACCCCTTTTATGGATTGTTGTCTCTCATCAGCCAGATCATCCTTGGAATTTCCCTTCACACGACTCAAAACAGACCTCCTTCATGAACCTCTATTACTATCAAAAACTAAATGGAACTTCCCCAATCCCCTAAACATACGTTCAATGATGGATATTACACTTTTATACTGAAGGTTATAATTCCCTCCACCCTTCTAGAATTACTCAAAATAATTCCTAGAGAGGGATGCCACACGAGATGAAAGGGAGGTATCAAATTGAGTTATGACATAGATGGTAGTAGATAAATTGAGTTGGGGTCTCACAGTTATTTTGGGAAGTGATATGCCAACACACTTGTCAATTTTATATGATACTAGGATTGTCACTTCAAACACAAAAGAAAAAAATGAGTAAATTGAAACCGAGAAGAAAGTTATATTATTACCTTAGCCCATTGAAGACGATATGCCTGCTTGCAAAACATGGAAACATTGCATCACTAGGGAACTTCTTCTCACCACTACCTCTAGACACATGCTCTCAATACCTTCCCCAATTCCCCCTTCATTTCTAACCATCAACCCATTCACTTCATCTGTCACCCCCATACAGGCTTAAACTCCCACTAGATACTTCCCTTTTGGGACTACTTCTCCAATCAGGGATTGTGTGTGATTCCATGTGTAATATGTGTTCTCCCACTCCACAAGTACCACTTCATTGGCCCCATATTACTTTGAATCATAATACCCTTAGTCATCCTTTGATGAACTACTGGGTGTCATTGGTAGGGGACATGCATTCACGAAATAGTTAAAACATGACATCTCTGACACCGAAATGGAATCCCTTCGTAGTCCAGTATATGGACTTGCTGCACCTCAATAGGTTCTCTTAGGGGTCATGCATGGGTAAATATGTTATCTAATATCAATGTTTACTAGAATTCTCACCAAAGTTTGCTCACCTATATATCTATATATATATGTATATATATGTATATATATATATGTATATATATATATATATATGTATCTATATATATATATATATATATATATATATATATATATATATATATGTATCTATATATATATATATATATATATATATATATATATATATATATATATATATATATATATATATATATATATATATATATATATGTATATATATATATATATGTATATATATGTATATATATATATACATATATATATATATATATATATATATATCTATATATATATATATATATATATATATATATATATATATATATATATATATATATATATATATATATATATCTATATATATATATATATATATATATATATATATATATATATAATCATGCACTAGATATCCCCCCCATATGATTGGAAATGTCCCGGAAGATAAGCTCATGTTAGTACTCTAGAGGCAGACCTGGTAGTCTTACCTAGACAAACACTTTTTTTAATATTTCCTTCTTTTCATCAAATAATGGGGTCCAAAATTTGAATTTGACTGGAGAGTGATATATCTACCATGCTCTCTCTTGAACCCAAAATGGATCTTCTTTTTTAAAATTCCATTTTGACCCAACTTTTGGCCAAATGAAATACCTCCACTTCCATGTCATGTATGGAATTATGTGATTCTCTACCCACCACCTGAGTCTTTTTCCTTTGATTCTCTTCCCTTTGATTTCCCACCAGTGCCTTCTCACTCATTTCTACAACTTGTAATATCCTCACTTCGTCACCCAACACCAAATCCAAGTGCAACCTGCCAGAATTGTGCTCGAAAACGTTTCGTTTAGGTTCTTTCGAAACCCCTTCTTGCACACTTTCTAATGTATGAACTATATTATGAATTGAACGTCTTTTGTGCCTTCCCTCCGTGCTCTCTTGAAAGCCCCTTGAATTAAACCCCCCACTCATAAAAGGTTCCCCTACTGACACTGTAAGAAAAAATTTCACAACTTCCTATGAAAAACCCTTAGCTCAACTCTTGAAAACCTCCTCTATATTCAAAGGTTTTAGATCTGGCCAACGTAAAGCCTCCCGACATAATCCTGAAGTGGTCAACTGGTTGAAAGGGTTCCAAAACACTAACTTACATGTATCTAGCCTCTTAAATTAGCTAAGAAAGAGTTTTTGATATAGAATTGTCATCTACAAAAATTAGGTGGATAATTACCCCTTCCAAAAGGGGATTAGAAACAACAAAATGAGATAAAGAAGTCAGTCCTTAAGATTTCTCACCTTGAAACAATTTTTTTTCTCCTAGAACCTGCTAGAATGGGATAGTTATTACTCCTACACTTGCCAGTAGCTCAGATCTTCCTTGTGGACTTGATCCTCCTGATGTTATCAGAAATAATGATCGTGTGCACCAAATAGAGGTGTCCACCTCATCCTAGGTTTCATAATCAACTAGAATATTCTTGTAACCCTCCATGCTATTAGGAGCCTTCAAGAGAACGGTGAAAAACTACTTTACTATAGAGGATCGTATTACGGATCCACTATATTGACAAGGTTAAACTGCAGATTCCCCAAGCAACCATGAAGAAATCATAGAAAATGCAATCAATACCAACTCTACTGTGAGGATGAAAGTATGAACCCAAAAATCAAAAGCTCCAATCTAAATGTATATGCCTAGGGCCAACTTCAGTTTGTAGCAATCTGAAGCTAGAGGATGAAACCCAAATAGTGGGATCATGTCCCCTTCTAAAATTATTTCTATCATGGCTGGGTCACGACCCTCTTTAGACGTCAATCCCTAGCCATGGCTAAGGTCTCCTCGAACCCATCCTCATTCACCTAAAAATAATCATTACTATTTTAAATAAAGTTATAATTTACTTAATTCTTATGATTTTTAAATTTTAGCAACTTGAGATGTATGGTGGAGTAAGTGTTTCGATGCTTACTTGGATTGATTCCTATGGACATCTACCAACAATTTACTTTATATGGTTTCACTATTTTTTATGTTTTTCTTCATATCGACAATGTGAAATATAGCATGAAGTATTTTGATGATTATCATCTATTGATAACTATTTCCTTTTGCTAACCATTTAATTTATGTAGTTGCACTAGTTCATTTGAAATTAAAAAACCTAGTGAGGAAATAAATTGAGGGGGATAAGAGTTTCTCCCAAGTCATATTTAGAGAGGGAAATTTTGTTTAATCATGATGTGGTGTAGGGTAATTGAAATCAATTAATTTTATATGGGTTCATTGTTGATGGTTTATAGTTTACATGTCCATTTTATTGGGTAAACCATGGTATTTGTGTTTCCTTTAATAGCCAATAGTAAACTTATACAAATAAATAGGAAGCTAAGTTTTTTATGGATATATTCCTTTTGTGGACATCGACAATCTTCCCAGAGCAAGTAGTTTGATCTAGAAACAACCAAGACAAAAATGTTATGCTTTCCTTAGAAAATTTTGAAATAGGGAAGAAAGAATTACTTGGGAACCAATGCAAACTCTCTTCTTCTCCCCTCTTGCAAGCTTTAGCTCCAACTTCAAATGCTAAAATTGAGACCTGAAAATCATCCAAAATAAGAAAGAGAACCAAAACATATAACTAGTATATACAAACAACTCTAAACAAGAACCCAAGGATTCATTGTTCTACATATGCATAAATGAGACATAATGTATAGGAAAACGAGGATTTTCTTTATTAATAAAAGTAGGATAATATTACAACCCTTGTAGGCCTTGAACTTGTGGATCTCTTGAAGCTATCTCATCCTTCCTTTGCCACAATAAGAAGCCTTCAATTACACCTAAAGTAAATGGATGGATTATGTACCTCTATAAAAAACTGTGCAACATGAGGCCATAACTAAGAGTCTCCAAAATCCAACCCAGTCCTAATAGTAGGTAATGCATTTATAGGTGAAATGAGTAGGATATAGATCCATTAAACTAGGGTAAGATCCACTTTAGAAGGGGATAAGATCCATGGGATAAGTGATAAGACCTAATTTATAGTAATTCGAGGACATCTTTAATAGATAATGGAAACTTCCATTATAGAAGCCTCTAGAAGCAGAAGCTTCGAAATTATATTTTTTTTTCTCATTTAAAGAGTCATCACACTTGTAATGAATGTAATATGTGCTAACCAATACTTTTCCCTTTGATGCAACCTGTGCCATCGCACTTTCTGAAGTAGGAAAGTGCGATGAGGACCTAAATTAGGGTTTCTAGCCAGTGTAATCCAGGATTCTTGCAGCCTCTAGAAAGGGTATGCTTTTGTCTTTGCAGAGGATGATTGGAAACTGGGAATGGATGATGATTGATCTGGATTCAAGGTCATTTGGTTGAATGTGAAAAAATTTATTGTAACACTAAGGATGAATCAAAGTTTACATTCATGAAACTCTGAAAGAGGAAATTATATGTGATGAAGTCAAATATTTGTAGTAATGCTTCTAACTTTTATATTGATAAAACATTCTAGCATTTGATGTGATGAAATCCAATATTTTTAGTATGAATTCTAACTTAGGTTATTTAAAAATATAAAATCACGTTGTGTCAAGCTAAACAAATAAAATTTCAAACATGTTAGTCAATAACATAGATTATAAAGAAAGAATAAAATGCTATAATCTAACCTTTGTTAGAGACTAATAAGCTAATCCATATTATTATTTAATTTTTATTTTAATTTTGCAATTTTAAAGAATGAACAATATTTTTTTAAATATATGTGTTGAATTGTAACACAAATCTAAACCTTGCATTAATTATTTCATCAACTTCATGCTTCTATTAAATCAATATCCACTAGTTTCCACCTAAAATGATGAGATTTGATGGAAACATGTATAATATCATTGCTTTTCTTGACATGTCTCATGTTATGGAGCATTTTAATATTTTCACTAAGACAAAGTGAAGTGCTCTATAGCTAAGTACAAAAGAGCTTTCAACATAAGAAAACATAACATTACATTAAAAATTAAATAAAAATAAATAGATACATACATCTATATATATATATATATATATATATATATATATATATATGTATGTATGTATGTATGTGACATCATATAGAAATATTAAACTGAACTAGATCCATCTTATACATGGTTCTATCAAACTCCTAGAGGTATTTAATGTGTAATTTTGTGTTTTTTAGGATTTAATATGGATTAATTAGTACATGACATTGAATTCAATTATATTAAAAAATAAATTTTAAGATATTTTATCCCTCTACATGCTTTATAAATCTCAATATAGAATGGATTTAAGCCTTTATATGAAAAACATAGCCTAATAATTTAGGAATAGTTCACAAGGTTCTATCTATTGATAGAATGGTGTTGTAGTGTTTTATTCTCAAAGATGTATGAAAAGATCCCACTTAATTTTGTGAATGAAAAACAATCTCAACAATATAAATGGTTGCTAAACTTTGTATATCTACAGCAACTAATAGTAACAAAACCTGCCAAAATTCTAATCTATGCCACAATCATAGATAAACAACAAAAATATATAGTAATAACGCCAATCATCTAATGGAAACTAGATATACAAATAATAGTTTTATTATAACACATGTGAAGGGAACAAATAAATGTTACCAGTCCCCCACTATGGGACTCAAATGCCTACAACATGTGTAGAGTCTCTCTCCTCTATAATGTGTAAACCCAACAAATAATGGCATGTGACAATGAAAATAATCAGAGTTACAACAATGAGTGCAACAATGAAAATAATCAAAAGTGAATAATGAATGGAAAACGCTTCTATTTATAACAAAATATTGAGTTATCCTCGAATAATGAGCAGTAATAAAATATTATTAACCCCATTCTTGGAATAACCACTTGGAATATTTTATTATATTTGTTTAGAAGGGAAAAAGTACTTCAACTTTTATTTAGAAATAATAAATAAATAAATGATTTATTTATCATTTCAAGAAATTAGTTAAGGAATAATAAACAAATAATGATTTATTTAATTATTCCTAATGGATTTAGTCAAATTTGACAAAGAATAATAAGTAATTAGTGATTAATTAATTATTCCTGGAGAAAATTAAGATAATTAATGATTTATATATCTGTTTTTCATGATGGGGTCAAATATGACAAGCAATAATAATTGAACAATGGTTTAATTAATTATTCCTAGAAGAAACCAAATAAATAGTGATTTATTTAACTATTATTCATGGATTAAGTATAAATTACTTAACAAAGGTGGTTTATTAAGTAATTTCTCACAGTGAAAGCAATTTTACTATGGTAAAATTGGCTTTACATGGTGTACTTTGATTCATCTAATAAAAAAAGCTAGATGATTAATTTTTTGGTGATAACAGATTTCCCCCCAACGTACGAGTGTTAGGAGAAAAACGTATGATTGAAGTATGTTGTAAAGACATAATCACTAGATAACACAGGGGAGTCAGAGAGAGAGAGAGAGAGAGAGACCAATAAAGTTGAAGTGAAAGAGGATAGGAACAGAGGGGGTGAGACTAATGCAAGTCTCCTTTTATGTTATGGTACCAGACCTCAATGAGGGGGGGAGGCATGCCCATACCCGTCGAGATAACTTAGTACAAAATAATTGTGCGCCCACAAACATAAAACTGAGCAATGAAGTACATGTTGAATGATACATGACATGCTGAAATAACAAAGCCAGAAAATAATACAATGTGTCGCATATACATACTACACCTGGAAAAACATAAGCCAGGACTAAATACAATCATATCTGAGTACATGAGATATAATGGCCCTTCCCTAAAAAATAGGTGGGAGGGAGGGTAGAACAACAAGAGAAGCCCTGCTGAATAGGGAAGGGCTCTGCAAAATTGAATGGATCATCTCAAGGAGATGTGCATGCTATGAACACTGCGATTGGTAGGAATTGAACCCATCGAATCTATGAAACTGCATCTGAGGCTATAGCATAATAGGAATGCATCTGGGCATGTGGGGGCCTACCTGAAGGGTGATGAGCACCATTATTGCAGCAAGAATGCTACAATTCTTGGAGCTACCAGCTTTAGTTTATCAACCTAGGGTTCGTACAAACTTGGAGGTGACAATGTTGTATGCATAAGTAAAAGTGATGGTTCTGCCTTTTATCACTATTCAGCTGGAGAGAGACCACTAGGGCTTTCAAGCCAGAATTCTATGGATTCGGAAGAAGCTTGATTACCAATGAAATAAAGATAAATCTACTCTAAGAGAAAGCTTGTCTACTGCAATAAGGAAAATGATTGAAATCCTATGCTAAAAACACACCATTCTCTAACTAACTGCTGAGAAACTATGCTTTACAAGAATGCCAAGCTAACATGTATGAAATTCTATTGTCTAAAGAATGGAAGTTCAAGACATCAAAAATCACTACTGTGCATGTAATGGCCTGAAATAAATCTATTTTGTTCTTTTTATTCTTTTTATGGAAAATCAAGTGTAAACCCTAATCTCTTTTGGTGATGTGGCAGGTGGCTTAGTGATGCTGGTGGATGGTTGGGAGATTTAGGAGATGGTTGGAAGGTTTGGGAGACCCTTGGGTGACTTGGTGTGGCTTCCTAGAGGTTTTCCCTCAATTTGGCCTCAAAACAGGCCACTACAAGAAAACCTACTCGATGTACTAGAAACCTACAAGATTCCCTGTATTTCTACAAGATACAACCGAGAGAAAAACGATGGTTGCTGGAGGTGATGGAAGGCTTAGGGAAGGTGTTGGATGGGTGGAATGGAGTGAGAAAATTCATAGGATCACTTGGAACTCAAAACCAAGGTTACGAGATGGTTGGATTTGCTCAGCATGCTTGGAGGAATTTCTATGTAAAATGATGAGATTGGTGAAGGTCTTGGTGAAAGAAAGGAATGATTATGGATGGATGTGGTTGGAAAGTGGTTTCCTGCTATGAGATCTCTTTATACTTCTGAAGCACCTTATCTACATCAAACATTTATAATTACCAAAAAGTCATGTAAACAAGAAGAATTCTAACAAGCTAGAAAAGCAAAATTTAATGAGTTAGATGTCTACTTCATGCATGAGGAAATTGTTGAATAAAATGGAATCATGAATGAGATCTACTATAAGACTGGATATGGAAAATATGGTAATTAAATCCTACACTTGCAAAACTGATCAAATGATGTTTCAGGTATAGTAAACTCTAAATCTTATGAGAAAATGGAAATCTATCTTTTTGGGGCTGCATAAGGGTCTTTTCCTCAAATCATGATCCCTGAGGGAAGAGGTGAGGCCAAGACACCTATTGGCAGCTTTGTGGTGCTCCTCTTATCCCTTCTAACCTGCTACTAAAGTAAAGCACAAATGGAAGCAAACTAATAAACAATTAATCAAATCTACATTACTTGTAATGAAATACTTCTAAAGACAATTTAACCATGAATATATGAAACTAGGCCAAGCATACAAATACAAGAAGAGGAGCCTTTGCTGCTAGGCTTGGGCCCTAATCCAAGAGATTCAGCTATTGGGTGTGGAGTCTAATTATCTTCTGTATTGAAAGGTTTCAGCCGGATGTATACCCTAGGAAGATTGTACACCCCTCCACACAAGGGGGACTTGTCCCCCCCGCGGGGATTTGGGGGGGTCTATCCCCCCCCAGCTGGGGGGTTCGGGGGCAGCACCCCCGAAGCTAAAAATAGATGTAAAATTGCCTTGTAAAATTCTAGTAATTTTCTAGTCAATCTGGGCCGTTCATTAGGCGGATGATTTGACTGTAGAAGTTATGTTTAATTTAGGGTTTTTTGCCCTAGAAGGAAACCCCTCACTATATATGAGGGAATTGTATCATGTCTAGGTATATCTGTATTCTGAGTGAGGAAGAGAGAGCAGATTGAGAGCGAAGAGGGAATTACAGCGGATCTGTTGTATGTTGTATCTCTTTTGTTGCTGGATAATATAATAAAAGAAGGACTATTTTTTTTTTTTTGTTAATGGAAAACCTGTGAGGAATTTATGAAACCGACGTTTCGGACTAGCTAGGTGAATAGGTGAACCACGTATATCTGTGGACGTAGCCCAAACTAGGTGAACCACGTATATCTGTGTCTCTCTTGTCTTATGCATTTTCTATGTTTATATTTCTGCAATATTTTATGTGTTCCATTGCTCTGTAATATATAATTTTCTAACCAATGGTATCAGAGCCGAAGGTCTATTTGGTTGATAAACTCGCAGGAGATAAGGGTTCCTGGTTCGAGTGGGAGCAATGGCGAAAGATGGTAGGTTTAGGGTCAAAAAATTCAGTGGCCAAAACTACCAACTATGGAAGATGCAGATGGAAGAATTATCTGTATCAGAGAGATCTGTACCTACCATTGAGTGGAAAGAGAAAGAAGCCGACGAGTATGACAAACACAGAATGGAACATTCTCGATAGAAAGGCATTTGGAACAATACAACTGTGCCTAGCGGTGTATTTCAAAGGAAACGACAACATAGAGTTTAATGTCGGCATTGGCCAAACTATATGAAAAACCCTCGGCCTCAAATAAGGTATTTCTTATGAAGCATTTATTTAAAATGAAGATGTTAGAAGGTGGATTTGTTGCAGACCATTTAAATGATTTTAATATAGTTACAAATCAGTTAAGTTCTGTAGGGGTAAATTTTGATGATGAAGTTAAGGCTCTGTTATTTCTGTGCTCATTGCCAGAAAGTTGGAATGGTTTAGTTATGGCCATTAGTAACTTTGTCTCTATATCTAGTACTTTAAAGTTTGATGATGTTGTCAGTGCAATCCTTAGCGAGGAAATGCGACGGAAAAGCTCCGGTGAGACATCAGGTAATGCTTTGACTGCAGAGACTAGGGGAAGAAAAATGGAAAGAGGAAAGAGCCCAGGATATCACAGTAAGTCAAGAAAAGGTAGATCCAAGTCCAGATTGGGGATAGTGTGCTAGAAATGCAGGAAGAAAGGACACCTGAAGAAAGACTGCAAGTCTCGGAAGGGAAAAGAAGGAGACACGCAGCAAGAAAATAATCATGAAGCAAATGTGACAGGTGATGTGTTTCAAGATGCTTTGATTCTTTCATTAGAAAATATTATTGATGCCTGGGTGGTAGATTCATGGGCCTCATTCCATGCCACACCTAATAAGAAACATTTTCATGATTATGTTCAAGGATATTTTGGACAGGTTTGATTGGGTGATGATAAAACCTGTAAAATCGTTGGAATGGGTACAGTTTTCATAAAATAGCAGAATGGAAATCAATGGCTATTGGAGGAGGTAAGGCATGTTGCAGATCTGAAGAAAAATCTGATTTCAATAGGGTAGTTGGGAGGTGAAGGTTGTATAGTACTTTCACAGATAAAACCTGGAAGGTCACTAAAGGATTCTTGGTAATATCGAAAGGAGGAAAGGTTGGAACATTGTATTTATGCAATGGTATTTCTAATTCTGTTATTGCTTTAACCTATACATGAGAAGATATGACATTGTGGCATCACAGCCTCAGGCACATGAGTGAGAAGGGGATGCAGATTCTTCACTCAAGAAATTTGTTGCCAGGTTTGAAGCATGTTGATTTACAATTCTGTGAAAATTGTGTTTATGGAAAACAGAAGAGAGTCAGATTCCTTAGAGTTGGGAAAGAAAAAAAGAGCGAAAAATTAGACCTTGTGCATACAGATGTATGGGGACATGCTTAGGTATCATCTCTTGGTGGCTCTCATTATTATGTTACTTTTATTGAAGAAAAACTTGGATTTATTGTATTTGAAATAAATCTGATGTATCTGATACTTTAAAGAAATGGAAAGCTTTGGTTGAAAATGAGACAGGGAAAAGGTTGAAATGTCTCAAATCAGATAATGGAGGTGAATATTGCAGCAAATAGTTTAATAGGTACTCTTCAGAGAATGGAATTTGCAGAGAGAAGATAGCTCGAGGAACACCACAAGAAAATGGTCTATCAGAAAGGATGAATAGGATAATCATGGAGCATGCAAGGTGCATGAGATTGCATGCAGGATTGCCTTTACAATTTTGGCCGGATGTTGTAGACACTGTTGTTTATCTAATAAACACCTTCAAGTTCCTTGGATGGTGGTATTCCAGAGGAGGCATGGACAGGTAAAATGAAACTACTCATTTTTAAAGACTTTTGGTTGTGAAGCCTTTGTCCACATTAATAAAGAAAATAGAACAAAGCTTGAGGTAAAATCAAAGAAATGTACCTTTATTGGATATGGTGTTAATGATTTTGGTTATTGCTTATATGATTATGAAAATCACAAAATCATTAGGAGAAGAGATGTAATATTCGATGAAAAGGTCCTGTATAAGAATTAGTTGCAGGAAAAGAAACAGGAGAAAGAAAACAGAGAATACATAGTGCTTGACGATATCACAGGAAAAGTGATGATGCCTGAAAATCATAATGATCAATAGCTAGAACAACAACCACAACAGCAACAAGCACCTCAAACAACTGAAAGTGGTGTTAGAAGATCTACCAGGATAAGTAGACCCCTTGAATGATACTCTCCTTCATAATATTATGTATTGTTGACTAATTTTGGTGAAACAGAATGTTATGAAGAAGCAGTGTAGTTAGAAACCAGGAAGAAGTGGGAGCAAGCCATGAAAGAAGAGATGGACTCCTTAGCACATAACCAGACTTGGGACTTAGTCAGGTTTCCTGCAGGTAAAACAACATTGCAGAATAAATGGGTTTACAAGTTGAAGGAAGAAGATGGAGGTAGAAAAAGGTATAAAGCTAGACTTGTGGTGAAAGGGTTTGCACAGAAAAAGGGTATAGACATTGATGAGATATTTTCTCCTATTGTGAAAATGACTTCAATCAGAACTATTCTAAGTCTAGTAGCAGTTGAAGATTTGCATCTTGAGCAGTTAGATGTAAAGACAACCTTTCTCCATGGGGATTTGGAGGAAGAGATATATATGCAACAAACACAAGGATATGAGGAAAAAGGGAAGGAGAAACTAGTGTGCAGGTTGAAGAAGAGCTTGTATGGCTTAAAACAGGCTCCAAGGCAGTGGTATCTAAAATTTGACATGTTTATATCTGAATAAGGTTATACTAAATGTCACTATGATCATTGTGTTTATCTCAAAAGGAAAAATGATGGCAGCTATATTATATTGTTATTGTATGTAGATGACATGCTTGTTGCAGGTTCTAACATACAAGAGATAAATGTGCTCAAAAGAAAATTGGCAAACTCATTTGCAATGAAGGATTTGGGTGCTGCAAAACAAATCCTTGGTATGAGAATAACTAGAGACAGGTAGAATCGCAAGTTAACATTGTCTCAAAGTGAGTACATAGAAAAGGTGTTGAAAAGGTTTAATATGCAGAATGCAAAACTAGTTAGTATACCTTTGGCCAGCCATTTCAAATTAAGTAAGGAGGTGTGTCCCAAGACTTAGGAAGATATGGCTCATATGTCTAAAGTTCCATATGCATCAACAGTTGGAAACTTAATGTATGTAATGGTCTGCACAAGGCCTGATATTGCACATGCAGTGGGAGTTGTAAGAAGGTACATGAACAATCCAGGAAAAGAACATTGGACGGTGGTGAAGTGGATTCTCATGTATTTGAGAGGTACCACAAATCAAGCATTATGCTTTGGTGGTTCAAACATTGCTCTACAGGGATATGTTGATGCAAATATGGTAGGTGATAGAGATAACAGGAGGAGCACAATAGGGTATGTGTTTACTGTAGGTAGAACAACTGTCAGTTGGGTCTGAAAACTACAATGTGTTGTTGCACTCTCAACAACAGAAGCAGAGTATGTTGTTGCTACAGAGGCTAGTAAAGAAATGATTTGGTTACAAAGGTTTCTGAATGAATTGGTTAAGAATCAAGAGTTGGGCAGGTTATACAGTGACAGCCATAGTGCCATACATCTTGCAAAGAACTCTGCATTTCATTCCAAGACTAAGAATATACAACTCAAGTACCATTTCATACAGTCAGCGTTGGAAGATGGACAGTTGAAGCTGGAAAAGATACACACTAGCCAGAATCCTGCAGATATGTTAACAAAAGTTGTAATCAGGGAGAAACTGAGAATCTGCTCAGTTTCAATTAGTCTTCAAGTATGAAGAAGAAGATGAGAAACAGCCAGGTCCAAAGTGGAGTCATTGTCTAGCAAATGAAGCAATGGTGGAGTTGCTATAATCAGTCTCCAAGTGGGAGATTGTTGGGTGTGGAGCCTGATTATCTTCTATATTCAAAGGTTTCAGCCGGATGTATACCCCAAGAAGACTGTACACCCCTCCACGCGGGCGGGTGCGGGGGACTCTTGTCCCCCCCGCGGGGGTTTCGGGGGGCCAATCCCCCTTGGATAGGGGGTCTGGGGGCCAGCGGTCCCCTGGCGTGGGTTCAGGGGCAATGCCCCCGAAGCTAAAAAGAGATGTAAAATTGCCTTGTAAAAGTCTAGTAATTTTCTAGTAAATCTGGGCCGTTCATTAGGCGGATGATCTGACTGTAGAAGTTATGTTTAATTTAGGGCTTTTTTCCCTAGAAGGCGACCCCTCACTATATATGAGGGAATTGTATCGTATCTAGGTATATCTATATTCTGAGTGAGGTAGAGAGAGGAGATTGAGAGTGAAGAGGGAGTTACAGTGGATCTGTTGTAGGTTGTATCTCTTCCGTTTGCTAGATAATATACTAGAAGAAGGACTGGTTGTTTCTCTGTGGACGTAGCCCAAACTGGGTGAACCACATATATCTGTGTCTCTCTTATCTTATGCGTTTTCTGTGTTTATATTTCTGCAATATTTTATGTGTTCCATTGCTCTGTAATATATAATTTTCTAACATTAGCGCTCGGAGTTAAATCAGTATTGGATCAAGAAAAAACTCATTTTCATTATCAAAACAAAAAAATACATCAATGTCTTCCACAAGTCTAGCGCTCGAAAATAACTAGTGTTTTTACAACAAAAATTGGACTCCTAATGGGGCTCTAGGCCTCTCTACTTATACACCTGAAGTCCCTAATGACTTCCTTAAATCTAGGGATGCCCAGCTACCAAAGTCGAGATGAACTAACTCTTTGTCTATCACTTGCTCGACTGCCTTTTGATCTTCATGACTTGGCTTATTTCACTCCAAGATGGTCTGATTAATGGAGGAATATTTGAATGGGGGGAGGAGTAAATCAGGAGGATTTACCTCCTACAATCTCTCCCCCTTGTCCCATTCAAGTTTCAAACCTTAGTCTTGCCAAAATTCCTTGATTTTCTCTTCTAAACTTGCATTTAATGCATATTGGTCCACTAGGCATAATATCTCACTTTAACTCATCTCATTACACAAAATATAATCAAAACATGTAATAAATTGTGAGAAGAGTTGATTTGACTAGCTAGGAGGTGAATTAAGGCCCATATAATTACCCAATGATGAGGATCATCATCATCCCCTACTGAAAGTGTTGCTCATCCTATGAGAAACTCAATCAATGTCCATGTTTTTCATATCTCTAGTGGCCTCCCTGACATCCCATGCTTCTATTGTGGTTTCCTCGCCTTGTGCATAGAATCGTGCCTTCTTTTCTACCTCCTCCCACTTATTTATTTCTTCTTATTCCTTCCTTCCTTATAACATCCCCAAGATAAGTGGTGGACTGAGTCTCATGCCAATCCAGTTGACTTTGAGCCTTTGGATGGATTTCTTGTACATGGGTTTCATGTTCAGTGCTTCTATCATCCTTTGAGGAGAGTGGTACTCTCTGATCTTCAAACTGTATGGCAAAGTATTCCATCTCATTAGGTAAGCATGCATGTTGCCATCCCCTAACAGTCTAAACATATCCTCAAAATGTGTAATTTCTTACTCCTGGGCAGCGAGATACCTGGGTGCAAGTTGAGGATCATTTGCAATTAAATTATGTGTGCTAATGACAACCATTGGATTGGACTACTCAGCTCTTACCATGAGAGGCTCAGTTTGTTCCCTTGCCAATATCTTCTTCATTTCTACAGCCCTTGCTTCCTCATGGTTCATCCATGATGCCAAAGCCATCAACTGTAAATCCCACAACTTTTCATTAGGGTCCCATACATTCATATCTATCAAAGCCATGTTATGCAAGTAGAAATTAAACATCTTAGCCCTATCCTCTAATGTACTTTGATCACAGAGATCCATGAATTTTCTATAATCCTAGAATGGCATGGTGCCTCTCTATGCTAGGGTCTTGATTTGGAACTGTAGCCACTATTCCTTAAGGTATAATGCATAGGACTTAGCTAGAATCCTACACTGCATGGCTTCCAAAGATAGACTAGCCATGGATGTCAATTGATTCTCTCTTTCTTGCAACTTTCCTTTCAACCATGCACTTTCTTCCTCCAACTAAGTCTTCATGATGGCCTCTATGTCCCTCAGGCTACTTAGTTCTATGTCAATCTCTTTGAGATTTTCCTCCATGTGAGCAATGTCCTACACTCCCTTGGACTTGGCAATCTGAATCCATCTATGAGTTCTGGTTGTTTCTTTCTCAAGCTCAAAGAATAATGGAATGGAAAATTTTTGCGGAATGACCCTGCCCCCCTCAATAAATATGTAGTAGGAGTCAAGGTTAGGTTGAGGACTAGGTTCCCTTAGCTCTGGATCTTCTCTCTTTGTTTTTGGTTGCTTACTTCCTTTCACATCTAATTTTTGAGTTTCTTGTAGGTTTAGTAGAGTTTTCTGTAGGACTGCCTCTTCTTCGATTAGGTCCTGTTGTGTATCTTGTAGGATACTTTTTCCTTTGGATGAGGTAGATCTAGTTATAGGCCTTCTCGCATAGGTGATAGGAGACTTAGTGGAGGTTTGTGCTGAGGATCCTTCTTCTTGAGTTTTTATAGGAGGAGCTATCTTCTCCTACTGTTTAGGTGAGTCCTCAGTAACAATGGGAACCTTGGTTGGAGTTTGGGGTTTCCCTACCTTATCCTTGTACTTTTCCTTGTTCTGAAGTATAAGGGGGTTTGCCTCTGTCTTTTGCCTTTTTGTTTGATAAGGGTGCTAAGGGCAGTGAGGGCAGCTGCCGCCTCTCTTTCAGTGGGTTCTAGAGACACCCTAGGTGACTCCTCCTTGTCTTCTGCCTCTGCTTTTCCATTTCCCTTTTTACATATGCCTTTCCCCTCTTCTTCTCCTTGTAGATCCTCATCTTGTTTATCAGTGTCCTGCTTGAAATCTTCCTCTATTTCTTGATCACCTTCTTTCTCTTTCTCTTCCTCTTCATCCTCATCTATATCCTCTTCAGCCTTCTCTACTTCTTCTCCATCTGTTTCGGTCTCTTCTTCATTCTTTCATAAACAATAGGGCTAATATCATATGTGAGGGATTTGATATCCTCATTTGTCTGCATGTCTATGAAAATTGCCCATTGGATAGGAATTTTGAGGTTTTGGAGGGCATCTTCTATGATGATTCTAATTAACCCATGGTGGCACAACTATTGGTAGTTTCCTTCCCGCTCATTTATGCTTGTATCTATGAGTGATTGCAGAAGGAAGTATGTTGTTCTGAGCCTGTGGTGAGACAATGTTTTTGCTCCAAACCTCAATTCTTCAAGGAGCCTAAAGTGATAACCATAAACCACACTATACCTACCTTCACATGATATGTATTTTATAAGGTGGTAGCTTACCTCATCCCAGGGGTATGGTAGGCTTGTTCTTCTTACTCCGTTCTTATTCTCAATGGGCTCCTCTCCCTCTAAAAATAATTTCTTCTTGGAGGTCTTGATATCTCCCTTGTCTTCCTTTCACCAAGGCACTCTTAGGGGAAGTGTGGTAATTCTTCTTATGAGTTCAGGGGTGAGCTCTATGGAGAGGCCTCTCACCACAACAGTGGCATGGGTTCTGGTTAGTGGAATGAGGGAGAGAGCAAAATCTCGGGCCACTTCATCACCATACCCACACAATTTCTCAAAATACCCCGTCCAATTATGCCTCGTGAAGATTTGTAACACGGGAGGGTGTTGGTGAATCCTCATAGTGTTAATGGGATCCCTTATATTAAACCCCCCTATCATTTTGTCTGGTGAATTTTGAGGAGTAGAGATGGTTGATACAAATTTTAATGCAGGAGGAAATGGGGTTGAAATACTTCAGGAGACAATTCCGTTACACAACTATCAAATTCACTCAAACTAGGATATTTTTTTTTCTATTCACTTGGAAAAATGGAAGATAATGCATAGATTACCTCCTCATGGTGTTTTTTGTATCCAACTCCTATGTTTTCCCCTCTGAAACTGCTCTTGGCCAATCTTGTAGATTGTCTGATTGTATCATATAGGATTCCTATGTGATATTGTAGGAAGTTTTGTGTGATCCTATAGGAACTCCTACACAGGAGAAATATGGAATTTTTCTCTTTTGTAGGTTGCTTGGGTATGAGAGCGATTTTTCTAGAGTGAGCCTCAAGGATATGAATGCATGGGTGCATGGGAATCAATGATTATTTCCTCTTATGGTCGAGTTGAGTGAGGTGGTGTGCTGGCAGATGAGGTACGATTTTTCTATTTTTGGACCGTTGGTCCCCACTACCACCTCATCATTCCCCTCTCCTCATAATCAACTCCCACTTTGAGCATCCGTAGCCTTAACTGATTTCGTCCTCCTTTTTTTTTTGACTTGACTGTCGCCATGTGTGGGAGGACCAATTGTTTTATCTTTGTTGACTAAACAAACGTGGCCAAGTTAACTAGAAAATTTTCGCTTATAAACCAACTTGCTCACAACCTTTACATATTTTGACTACATTATGCAAATGAGAGAGTGAAGCAAGATACTTACTTGTGGTGATAATACCTTGCTACAGTTTGTTGAAGACCTGAGGTTTCTTGTAGCTGCTTCTCCCTCAGAATTTTTAATCATTTCCACTGCTGGGACTTGAGGATGATAACATGGATAGAGAGGAGGTATAGCAGTGTGAATAATGAGAAAATACGTTTAGGTGATGCCCCCCTCTACTCTCTGTTTCATCTTTCCTCTGTGTTTTCTCTTGAAGATTGTGAATTTTTTGAAAACTATTTTTTTTTTACATGATGAATGCACGGTTGATCATGGTGGAGAGAGGTATGGTAATGAAGTTGTGATGTAGGTTTTTTAATTTTTTGACATGTGCAGGTCATTTCCTTTCCCTAGGGTTACTCACTTTAGGATTTCGAAGCCATTGTAATTTCTACAGGATCATCCTGTAGGTTTTCAGGGGATCTTGTAGGTTTATAGGGAATCATGTAGAAAACACAGTACCCTTACAAACCGAGGAGAATGAGTGAAAAAAATGAAATAAATGGTGGAGTGATGAATGATAATGGATGGGGAAATAAAAATATGAGTGGGATAGGTCCCTTTTCGATTCTCCTTTTCTCTTTGATCATCCTCATACTGACCTGCACACAATTTTTCATGATTTTTCTTCTCTCTCTCTCTTTTTCTTTTAAACAACTAGCCTGCCTGCAAGAGCTTTTCATTCTAGCTACCTTCCCTGGGTGCCTCAAGAGAGGTTTTCACCTAGAGATCTTTTGATTTCTCTTTTTTCTTTTTCTTTTTTCTTTTTCTTTTTTCTTTTGACACCATTGGGCTGCCCCAAGAGGTTTTTAGCCCAATAGTGGGATTCAGGTGCCTCATGGAGGTTTTCACCTGAGTCCTTATTTTTCTTTTTTTACTTTTCTCAGTGACTTGATGAGGCAGGAGCTGAAACTTGCTCCACCACCATCACTGTTTTATTGATACCATCAATGAACTCTTGCTTTGACAATGGCCTTTTGTAAACTTTCAATCTGTGCCCATTAACAAGTAAAGGAATGTGTTATAGACATTTTTGTGCCTCGCAGCATGGAGCATGAAATGTCAATAATTACAGGGATCCTCGGTCCCTAAACATGTTGTTCTTACCCCTAAAAGAACAAGGTCATCAAACAACAGCACTTCCAATCAGTTCTCCACCTGAAAACACTTCAAAACAGGCTAATTTTGGATCATGTCAGCTGCTCCACTGAGCAACTGCGCTGAATGTCAACTGCTCTTCCTTGTACCTGCGCTGAAAGTCAAAAGCAATGAAGGCTACTTGCGCTGGGCGAGATTGGCCAAGTGGCACAGTCATTCTGCAAGGTGTCAATTGCCCAGAAAGCTTCCAAACTGACACTTGGTTCATGAGATTCGCCCTGTGATGAGTAAGAGGTACTTGATCACCATGTGTAAGCAAGGATCTCCAAGTGGACTCAAGAACTGAAGATTAACTGAAGAGGGAGAGGACACAAGGCAGCTTTATGTCAGTCTCAAGCTGACTCATCCTCTCTTCTTCTCTCCTATATATAGAGCTCTTCTATGAGGTCTAAGGAGGCTGGAATTTTGTGTAAAGCAAGGAGGTGTTGTTGGTTTACAGTTAGAGCTATTGGGTGATTGTTTTACTAGAGGTGAAGAGGAGAGTTCTTGCTGCTGGGGAGGTGCTGCTGGATTGGAGCCATTATTGCTTGTAACCTTCTCAGAACCCTGTTACTTCTATCAATAAAGTTTTGCATGTTCTCCTATATACTTGTATTGCATTGATGTATTGTATTTACATGTATATTTGATTCATCCTAATCCATGCTTCAGTTATGAGTACATGTATCTTGTAGTTTGCTCTCTTGTTTGTGCAGGATCTGTGTGTGGCTGGACCGGCAAAGAGAGCAAGGAGCTGGGAACAAGAGACAAAGAGAGAGGACAAGGATCGACTAAGCGAAAGACACCGGGTTGGTTAATCTTTCTCCATTCTCTCTGTACTTTCATAAAGGGAATCATCAAAACTTTACTTTCAGTTGTTGCTAAAGACTGTCACCTTTAGAGTAGGGATAGGGTCATCCGCATCGGATACTTTTCCCCACAACAAACTGGCGACTCCACTGGGGAGCCTAGTATCTTGTTGGTGTTTGTAGTACTTTGCTATTCATTTCTTGAAGAAAAGAGTACCAAATCGAAAAGCTTTTGATTATATCAAAAGCGAAGTAGAGGGACTGCTACTCTTGCTCATTTGTTGAGCAAATTCAAGATTTGAAGAGCCTATCTACAAAAGACTCTTTACTCTTTGTGATAGATCTTCATCCTCTTGATCATCCCTTAGCCTGTACTTGACCTATAGCTTTTTATTTCAGCAAAAACAGTGCATTTTTGAGCTTTTTATGACCCGGAATTCTTTGTAGACGAAACTCTCGTGAGTCAGTGCAGGCTGTCCACAGGCAGTCTGCATTACAGCGCAGGTACTCCCTTCGGGAACTGCGCTGAGAGTCAAACTGGCAGACTAGAACCTGTGCTGGTCCAGTTAGCCATTGTCTTGCTCAGCTTTCCCTTTGTGTCTTGGCCCTGTTTTCACTGAGTTTTAGCTGATTGCTTGCTGGTCATTGTACTTGCTGTAGACCACTTCTCCTTGACATTATTCCGCCTCAGTTGTGTGATGAAACTGTGATTGTTCTTTCAGTATTTCTTGCTTCAGTTACAGTTTCCCATTGTGAAAAGCAAACCAGTATAGCTGTGACCTCTTAAATCCTGAACTGTAAAAGTGTCTTTGTGATCTTATGAGCTAGTTTTATTACTGTTCATGGCTGTTTGAGTTTGTTTGCTTTTCATTTCATGGTTTGAATCTATACATTTCATGTGTTTTAAACAAGTCTATCATAAGGTGTCTTTTTGATTGTGGACAAGCTTGTTTATTTCTTCTTGAAATTAGATTCAAAATTATACAACGGTTTCCTTTTTGTCTAGCATCAACATTAAGGATAACGAAAAGAAATACATGCATTGTGCATTTTGCATTTGACTGTATGCTTGACGATTTAGGAAGATGTGCATTTTAGTGTGTGTTCTTTGATCTTGGGAAAAAGTTGTGTCTTTCTTTTCGCTCAAGTAGATTAAGGTTTTCAAAGTTGAAAGATTGAAAAGATTTGCTTCTCATTCTTAGATTGCATATAGGAAGTTGTATATATACATCTCGTGGCGAACCTGAAAGGCAAACTGTTAAGAAAGATCAACATTAAAATAAACTCAATTTACATAACAACGCTTTGGAATTTAACGCAAACATCTAGAGGTCTAGGTAGAGACGTGTTCCGGCGTCGTTAAACATAGTGACTGTCGATCTCTACGAAGGTGGGTGATTCCTCTTGAGAGTCGGTGGCACTAACACGGACTTGAGCTCCCGCGTACCGTCGCGTATATTGGGAGACCCCTATAGGCTTTTATCCTTTATCCTTAGGAAACCGTGTCGGCCGCCCTATTGATCGCGATGCAGTGAACACAGCATTCACGAAGATCGACCACCCGTACCGTAAAACGTATTCTGTGGTTTCGCGAAAGGTTTGGCACACCCTCTGCCTAGATCTCCAGAGCAGTTTCTTTTGGCCTTTTTCAAACTCTATAACTGAAAAAGTCCAACCGAGCATTTGTCACTTCAGGCTCGTTAATACATCGAAGGCGACTAGAGTCATCTTTAGCTTTTTCTCGACTCTTAAAACATGAAAAAGCAAGTTTGTGTCTAAAAGCGTCGTTAATAAAATTTATTTTAAGCGGAACATAATCACCTGTTATTCCCACCTTGATCTTTCAGTTGAAAAGTATGGAGCCCACTAACCAAGGAAGTAACCTTGGCAGAAGTCCAAATCCCTTCTCCTCTTGGGGAGATGTTGGTGCACCTCATATGGCTACATTGTCACTTCCAGGATTGACAATCGGCCTCCCTGTATGGCTCTTTTCAACTAATGTAGTCCAGATCGCCACTAATCCTGAGCAGTCGAATCAACAGTCAGAACAATCTAGAACTACCCACCAACCTTCCACTTCTTATGATACTTCCTCTGACCCTTCATCTTCACAAGGTAGAGCCGACAAAAGTCAGCCTCCCAAGGAGAAGAAGGAAAAGAAGAAAAGCGAAAAGAAGCAGAAGGAGCCTCTAGTGAAGGCGACTGGGGGCAAGCAGAAGAAAGCTGACAAAAACCCACACACTGCACCGACCGGGCCTAAATCGCCATGTGTCATTTGCAAAGGGACCCACTTCCATCGTGATTGTCCTTGTATTCCCCGGATACTAAGGGACTGGTCCCCAAGGTTGCACAATTCGGTAGCATCAACCTCTGGTTGTCATGTTGATTGCAATCCGTCAACTAACGAGAGTGAAGGACGAAGAAGGGGACCAAGATCACCCTGTCTATTGTGTGAAGGCAATCATGCCATCCACAAATGTCCATTCTTAGATGAGGCAAAGACAGTTTTGGAAGATCGCCCGGTATCACCGTTACGACTTCCTCCTGGATACCAAAAACTCGTGCCTAATCCCTCGATAGTTGAAAATCTAGCTGGCCCGCTCAAGTGGTCAGCTGAAGTGTCGGTCATTGAGAATGAACCTACTGAATCCAGACCAGACGAAAGTCTAAAGGTCGAAACGGCAGTTGACCCGGTTCTTCCTTCAGAGGTTCTATCGTCCAATGACTCCGTCATTGAAGACCCGTCTTCAAATGACACCGTCGCCGAAGAGTCGTCTTCATGCGACACCCTCACTGAAGAGAATAAAGATGACACCATCCAGGTTCTTTTCATCAGCACCGACTCCGATGAGCATCAGGGCAATGCGCCCATTCCTTTATCGCAGGAAGGAACATCATCAGAGTCATATCCGGCCGTATATTCGGTCCCACCACCAAGCAACCTGGTTGTATCCTTTGATTGGAATCAACTAGGCAGACCCCGGTTACCAGCCAGCATACCATTCAGAATCATTGTCCAGATCTATAGAATGATTATGGCTGGTACTATCATTGATGAAGGGGCATCTGTGAGTATCCTTTCCTCTGTTGCTTGGAAAGCACTGGGTTCCCCAGCGCTTTTACCTGAGTTGAGAAATCTCTCAGGTTTTGATAAAGGAACCAGTCGACCATTAGGGATCCTCCCCGATGTACCTGTTACATTGAAAGGGAAGACCGTCAAGATGAACGTGTTGGTAGTTCAAGGACCCTTGGATTATAATCTACTCCTTGGACGCGACTATATTTATTGCATGGGAGCGATAGTCTCCTCACTCTTTAGAGTAATGTGTTTTCCACACGAAGGAAGGGTGGTCAAGCTCGTAGACCAACTTTCGTTTCCGGGATCTCGCATCGCAAATAGTCAAATACCATTCCTAAATGGTCTGTTCACTCAAGATTCGCCTCCACCCCCGGTCCTCCTTCCCGATGAGCGCGAGTGATTCGGAAAGAAAGATTAGGACCCAGGGGGCATGCACCCTGGTCTGCTTCGGGCAGAAGAAACCCCGGGTATAAGAAAGAATTTCCGCAGAAGAATATGACTAGTCCGTACCCCGTCCGAAGGAAGTGGGGTTGTTCTAGAATAATAATCTTTTGTTAAAGTTATGTGTTTGACCAAAGAGTCATTCACCTTTGTCTAAAAAGTGGGCAATGCCCAAGTAGGAATTCCCTTATTGCAACAAGTAGTAACCATCTTTGAGTTCAAGCCTCGCCCATCGAAACATATGTTTTGAAGGATAAACAGGGGCAGTCTACGAAGAAGGAGACCGTATTGTTGTGACAGAGGGTAACCATCTTTGGACAACCCAATGATAGACACCACCGAAGAAAGAGATTGATTTGCGGCAGCAAATCGAACCATCTTTGGAATAATAAGAAAGAGGCAAGCCTCCCTAAATAATACCAATGTTTTATCTTTGAGTGGTGTTCTTCTATTGTCACAAGTAGTTGTTTATTAAAAGTGGGCAAGACCCCTTAGAATAACGAGAAGACAAGTATCGTTAGCATTAGATTGGCAAGATGACAAGTAACTGTGAACACCCAGAGAAAAGCAGAGGTAGGGGAGAGGAGGGGCAGCCTCGAAATTCTATCCTATACCTGGGGGCATGCAAACCTTCTGGAGTGCGAGCTAGGGGCGGTTATTTATCTGGTTTTAAGATTAGCCGTTTCCAAACTTGCATGAAAGAAGCCTGTGGGGCAGAAGTAAAATTTGCCAAAGTGAGCATAGCTATGGTAAGGCATAAGCTCTATAAAAATTGGTCCTTACGGGAGGCGTTCTTTTTATGACTGGTATATCGAGCAGTTTTAGCATATAGTTCATGCTCGTTAAAAAATAAACGCAAAATTCGAGCAGTTTTATGACTGAATCTATGCTCGTTAAAAAATAGAAAAGTGTGAGCAAAAGTTTCCCCCAGAGTTCAAGCTCATGGAAAAAATGAACCGGTAAATAACCTTTTGAGATCGTAAATTCATTAGCCATAAGAACCTTGATCGTGTTGTCATCCATCACCTCCACCGTTCATTTGGCCGATTATTCACTTCCATTTGTGTGTTTACCTCTTTTGAGAAACAGCTGCGAAGAGTGATTCCACCTAGCCATCCTCGTAACACTGCCGTGATTGGAAAATTCCAACCTGTACCTGGAATCTGATGTTATCCCTGTTTATCACTCATTCCTCAAAAGACGAGTCTTCTTTCAGCTCTTTTCACTGACTCATAAAATATGAAAAGTTTGCCGAGTTTTTTGGCCTTCTAGCTCGTTAAACGACCGAAAGCTATCCCTCCTCTAGATTTTAATCTTTTTGGACCTGAGGGATTATTGCACAAAAAGATCGAGCGCTTGTCTTGTTCGGCTCGTAAAAGTACCGAACAACCATCCCTTCTGTATTGTTTTATACTTTTTCGGACTTAGGGGATTAGATGACGAAAAAGGAATCATGGAGTTGACTTTTTGTACCTTTTCAGACTCTCTAAAAATGAAAAGGACCGAGTTTTCCTTGTCGTTAGACTCGTTAAAATGATTAAATAGCGACAAACTTGTCTTTAGACGAGAACGAGTTTCCCTATCGCTAGACTCGTTAAATCATAGCGATGGGCTTGCCCGAAGGGCAGGTTATAGAACAAGCATATGTTATCCTCCTCAAGCTTGACAAAAATAAAGAGGTACTGGTCAGAAATGACTGGGGAAAAATTGGGAGAACATCAAAGTTTAATGGTAGCAAGTCACTCTTGGACATGACACTTTTCCTCCGTACCACATCGGGTTGGGTTGTCTCATTCACCGGTCTCATCACCATGGTCCTCGCCAAACCATCCACATTTGGGGTAATGCTACCAATCCATCGCATCAGTGTCGTTATATGTTCAAGAGGGGTCATTCTGAAAGTGTCAACCGTGTCCCATCCACTGCCATACATTATCCTTCATCCATTCATGATCGCCACCCTGAATCATATGTCACAGTTTGTTTTCACCTCCACTAAAGTCATTAGCTCCGTTCCGTGTCATTGATGTGGGATTCATTAAGGCCCTCCTTTGACGGATCGCTTCTTGTCGACTTCAACTCATTATCCAAGAAGTTGATCTAGGAACACCCCCATCAGTACTTTGAAGCTTGCATGCCTCAATGGCAAGTTTCTCACTTCCGGCGACAGGTATACATCAATGACCTTCGACCGGAAGATTTTGCGTGGCGTTCGACGCCAAGTCCTTTATTCACGCCACGTGAATTGTACTGCAGTACCTTGAGGGTCATCGTCATTATTGGTGATTCCTCTCGCGCTTGTTAATGGTTTTCATTATTGACCGGTAATCAAGCGATGTCTTTCCATGTTCGACTTCAGCGCAATTCTCACATGGATCGACTTGTACTTAGAGTGAAGATCGAACAAGTTTGAAGACCCCGGATCTAGTTTCATCCATCCGGGCTGCGATATATATTCAGGAAATATAAAAGCATTTGTCATGTACATCATTGCAACAGATGATCATCCTATTCAAAGGATGATAATTTCAGCAGAAAATTATCAGTCTACCTTCAGACGATCGTCTGTCATATGTACCAAAATGTATTTATAAAAGCTGAGCATGGGAATGCCCGCCTCAGCTAGATCATGAAAATAGAATGAAAAATAATGTATTGTATTGTATTGTATTACAGGGCGCCTCCTCAGCACTGGAATGAACTTCGGACCCTCTAGATAAAGCATTTCACCCGATAAACGGCCTCATACTTTAGGGGGCAACTGTTATAGACATTTTTGTGCCTCGCAGCATGGAGCATGAAATGTCAATAATTACAGGGATCCTCAGTCCCTAAACATGTTGTTCTTACCCCTAAAAGAACAAGGTCATCAAACAACAGCACTTCCAATCAGTTCTCCACCTGAAAACACTTCAAAACAGGCTAATTTTGGATCATGTCAGCTGCTCCACTGAGCAACTGCGCTGAATGTCAACTGCTCTTCCTTGTACCTGCGCTGAAAGTCAAAAGCAATGAAGGCTACCTGCGCTGGGCGAGATTGGCCAAGTGGCACAGTCATTCTGCAAGGTGTTAATTGCCCAGGAAGCTTCCAAACTGACACTTGGTTCATGAGATTCGCCCTGTGATGAGTAAGAGGTACTTGATCACCATGTGTAAGCAAGGATCTCCAAGTGGACTCAAGAACTGAAGATTAACTGAAGAGGGAGAGGACACAAGGCAGCTTTATGTCAGTCTCAAGCTGACTCATCCTCTCTTCTTCTCTCCTATATATAGAGCTCTTCTATGAGGTCTAAGGAGGCTGGAATTTTGTGTAAAGCAGGGAGGTGCTGTTGGTTTACAGTTAGAGCTATTGGGTGATTGTTTTACTAGAGGTGAAGAGGAGAGTTCTTGCTGCTGGGGAGGTGCTGCTGGATTGGAGCCATTATTGCTTGTAACCTTCTCAGAACCCTGTTACTTCTATCAATAAAATTTTGCATGTTCTCCTATATACTTGTATTGCATTGATGTATTGTATTTACATGTATATTTGATTCATCCTAATCCATGCTTCAGTTATGAGTACATGTATCTTGTAGTTTGCTCTCTTGTTTGTGCAGGATCTGTGTGTGGCTGGACCGGCAAAGAGAGCAAGGAGCTGGGAACAAGAGACAAAGAGAGAGGACAAGGATCGACTAAGCGAAAGACACCGGGTTGGTTAATCTTTCTCCATTCTCTCTGTACTTTCATAAAGGGAATCATCAAAACTTTACTTTCAGTTGTTGCTAAAGACTGTCACCTTTAGAGTAGGGATAGGGTCATCCGCATCGGATACTTTTCCCCACAACAGAATGGCCTCTGCATCTATGGTTATGATTTGCACTGAACCATTATCATGACATCTCTTTATAACATAAGGTCCTAACCATCTTGTCCTTAACTTGCCCTTAAAGTCTTTATATCTGGAACCATATAATAAGGCCCAATCACCTTCTTGAAATTGCTTATCCTTGATGTTCTTATCATGCCAGATCTTTCTCTGAATTTGAGTTACCTTTATGTGTAGGAGGGTCTGCATTCTAAACTCATCTAAACCATTCAACTGGAGAAATCTCTCTTTTTTTGTACTGCTGAGATCTAGATCTAGTTGGGCTGCCATCCTCGATGTATTATACTCAAATTCAATGGACATCAGAACCTTTTTCCTATAGACCATCTCATAGGGTGTGTGGTTGCTTAGTGGGGCCTGAACAGAGGTGATTTAGTTAAGCAAATCCCGGTACTACTGGACCTTTCGGCAACAGTTCGCGGAGCGTGGACTGAGGTCTCACCTGAAGTAGTATGGGAGGGTCCTAGAACTAGGTTTCTGCACCCTGGGGATGTTTGCTGAGCTTCTGGAGGTTTGCAATCTGACCCGTCGCTACGCGCTCCTGTTGTCCCTTCGCAACCTGTGATGCTTCTTCTGTGCAGCCCTACTCGGGCGCAACTCGTATAATACCCTAGCCCCTTGTTACTTAATCTATTATTATCGATTACTTCACTCGGTTATGTAAGACTAATGATTATTACAACATTTTTAGCAATCACATCAGTGCACGCGGTAAATAAAACAGTGTAAACATAAATAAGGAAATGCACAACAGATACACAGAAATAAGAATCAACTTCTCTTTATTAATCTTTAATCCTGATTACAGACTCAACACCGCCCTGCGCACTCAGCTGCAGGGGTCCACACACTCAGCTACAGACTCTACTAGGCCTCTCCGCACTCAGTTGCAGAGCCTCCTACTACTACTACGACCCAATACACTTAGACTCTTCTTCTATGTTGAGCCATTCCTATTCTTCTTTCTTCTTCTTCCCTCTTTCTTTTATAGCTTAGAGCCTCACTCTATTGATACAATCCCATGGTCCACGGACCATGGGTAGGCCAACACGACATTACATTACTTTACAATACTTAGGGTGGACAACCCTATGACTCATCCTATACTTCTCACCTGCAATTCACAGAGTCTTTACAATGCATTTGACCAAAACTTGGGCTTTGAGCCCCAAAACATGCTATGGGGGGATTCCATGCCCAATAGGCCCCCAATACAATCATCGTGACTCATCCCGAGTCACTCTGCTAGTGTGGTGATCTTGGCACGGAGCCCTTCTAACTGGTGTCGTACTGCTCGGAGGTCTACGATGCACTGTTCGGTAGTTTGTTGGACCTGTTGCATGTGCTCTTCTGATGCTTCTATGTGAGGATGCACTTCCTTCCTTAGCGCATAGAGTCCTTGCATCTATGCCAACTTTCCCTCAATATCTATCGTAATTGTGAAGGCCTCATCAATCCATGGCTGGAGGCGCGCCTTGAGAAGTGCCTCTTTCTGTCTAGCGGTGTCCACCTACTCTTTTAGCACCCTTTCTTGCTGCATCTTGGCCAGCCGTTGGGTGAGGATGACTATCTGCGCAGTTCCTCTTACATTATTATACTTCTCCTGCAATTTGCATGCCTCTGTTTCCAGGCGCTATATGTTGGGGTCCTCCTGCAAGGATGGGAGGACATCAAAACCTTGGGCCAACATACTGGTACAGTCCTGCATTGCCCTTCCAAGTTCTTCCAGTCCTATTTGAATCATGCTAACGCACTGCTCTCTAACTTCTGGAGGAGTGTAAGGCTGCGCCTTCAGCCACAGCTCAGCAATCTGGAGGTTCAGCTCCAGTTGCACTCGTGTTGTTTCCTCGCACTCGCTTCGGACTCCACTTGCCAGACAGTGGAGCCGCATCTCTATTGGTAGGTTTGTGGTGATGGACAGTTCTGGGACTTGCAAGCTGAGCTATTCAATGGTGAGCTTCTACTCACTCATTACCTGAATTGTGCGGCCCTCTCTAGCATGGAGCTCTGCTGTTATGTATCCTATAGTTGGTACAATTTATCTCACGGCAGGGCTGCCAAATTAAGGCCAAGTCCTTTGATTCGACCCGTCGTGGCTTTTCCATCCTCTTTTTCTATTGTTAGTGCTCCTTCTGGTAGTAGTATAGTGTTGACCATTTTTGCGCATAACAATTGCTTCGTTGTTGATGTGCCTACTACACCGTAGGTGGCTATGGTGCCTTCCTCTAGGGTCCACACCTGTAGTTCCTGCAGCTACGACCTTAGGGCCCCCAACACAATCTGCTACTCTGACATTGCTTCTTAGAGTGCTTCCTTTGTGACCTTGTGAACAGTGTTGTCGATATTGTAGAGGTCGCCTTTTGTCAACATGATCGGGTCGATGGCCAACTTGGAGACCTTGACCTCTTTCCGTGCACCTGATCTCTTTGTGGCGCACGACCTCTTGAGTTGGGTGGAAGTGGTGTTCGGGTCCATGCCTTCCTCGATACCCTCTGTTTCCTCTACCCCTTGTCCTGTGGATAAGTCCTACCCTCCGCATCCTATGCTGTGGTGGCCCGTGTTGCCTACGTGGTTGCTACATGTTCGGTGACCTTTACCTACTCTGCAGCTGCCCTTACAGCTTTGCGGGTAGCCCTTACTTCCACGTCCACTTGTTCATTTCCCCTTCATTGGGCCAACCGCATGATAAGAAACTTGGTTGCATCCTTCTGCTTCTTTGTGGTTATTCTATCCATCTTCGCCAGATCCGAGGCATGCCACTTGGGAGGCCATGATTCTAGCACTGAGAATATTGCATCATCAATGGCTATGAAGGGAAGCTTTGTCCATTGCTACACCGGATCCTTACGTGCCTTGATGTACACATTATGCATGTCCACCTTGAAGTCTGCAAAGCTCCGCAGACTGTTGTACACTGTGGGGGATAGCCGCGACCGTCTGTTGATGAGCCCCAAAAATGGGTAACTATATGGGCTCATTTTTCCTATTGTTTCCATTTAATCCACCATTATCCATAGGTTTGTGCACGTTTTTTAATATATTTATGTTAATTGAGTGAATGGGGATAGTCACTTTACCACAAAGTCTAATGAGTGTTTATTGCAGATTTTTGGACATTTTTGGACCAAGACCAGGCATTTATGAGCAGATTGAAAGTCAAAACTCGAAGAAACCAAGCTGAGGACTTATAGAAACTGTGTTACCTACATTTATGACACCTTCCTCGAGTTCTCCACCAGCAGTTTGGAGTTCAAGGGCCACCACATCGATGATCACAAGGGCGGCCAACTAGGGCTATTGAAGTTGCTGTTAACTGCAAGTTTTGTCAGCCGAGTTCCTAAATTTTAGGAGGAATGTTGGGGTCCTCAACTTGTATAAATAAGAAGGCCTCAGGCCTCAGTAGGTTAGCTATTGAATAGTTTATTTTCGCACTTTAGTGCAGCTCTACATTCAACTCATTTTCGAGCTCTTTCTATAAACAGTTTTGTGATATGACTACTATTTTTCTATCAATGAAGATGAATTCAACCTTGAACTAGAACTGATCTTTCTAAGGGGGCTATAGCTCTTGGGGTTGGGCCCAAATCAAGTTCGCAATACCTCCTTCTTATATTTATATTTTTTTTTCTTGCATTCATGAAATAATTTCTGTTATTTAGATTAAATCTTGCTTTATTACTTAGGTTGTTTTTGATGATTAGAATAGTTGTTCTTGCTTCAGGTTGATTAGTTAGTTTGCTGCAATAATAGAAAAGATCCACAAAAAGGCTACCAAGTAGGCTTTGAGCTCCTTTCTCCCTCATTGGGACCATGAATTGAGACCAAAGCACTCTTGCTGCCACCAAAACACTGTTTTTTCTTTCCAATGCAATTGCTAGTGTGTGAATTCGAGTTGGAAAAGTTGATATCAGTTGTATGTACATGCTTGGATTTTCCTTGTTTAGTTTTCATAGCTTTCTTGCATCATTTCCTGTCCATAAAATTTTGTTCAGCACTTTTCTGTTTTTTTTAGGGCAGAATTAGGTTAAGATAGGTAAAACTCTGTTTTTTTAATTCTCCTTGAATCAGTTTGTAGAAGCAGGTGTGTATCTCACTCAAATACCATCCCAGCTTATCATCCCCTCATCCCCCAACCTGCTATGGTCCATTTCTCAAGGTTTTCTCCACTCATTCGCCACACTTTCCCAAACAGCCCTAATTTCTATGTTTTTTGTGCAAAATCGCTTTCTTATCCTTTAAACCAATCTAACCATCACCTTCATGTTTGATCTCCATTGAAAAAGTCCTAGACCCTCTAGCATCCTCATCCAACCTTCATTTTCCTTTTCCCACCATTTTTCCTCTTCCAAACCTTCAAAAATCACTTTTGGCCTGCTCCTGTAGAACTTCCTGTAGATCCCCTGCAAACTTCCTGTAGAAGTTTATGCGAGCGATTTTTCGAAATCTGATTGCCATGGAATTCTACAGAAGGATGCTAAGGACTCCTTAGGTTCTCTCCACACCTTCCTCATCATCTACAATAGCCAAATCCATCTCTTTTCACCATCAAACCTCTGCACAGTCAAATATTTAAAACACAACCATAATAATTCTGCATAAAATTGCTCAAAAGTACAAAAAGATGGTTCTTCCACATTTTCCTTCAGAAGTAACTTAAGTACATGCATTTTATCTTGATAGTAGTCCATGGCATCCATTTCAGTAGTTTCATCTATTTTTCTTGCAAAGGTAGGGTTAATGGGTAAAACTAGGGTTTACTAGGGTTTGCATTTCCTTTCAGCTTTCATCTTCTTTCTGCAAGTAGAATAGCCTCTTTTGAGTTAGCTTTATTCCATAACAATTAAAAGCTTCTTCTGAGAACTCATAGAAGCTGGCTTGGGCTCCTAGTGAACTTGTGCCAGCTGATCAAGTGACAACCTATAGTAAGAGCTAGTACTTGTGCATACAGCACCGTCGCTTCCAAGTTTGTTACGAACTACCAGGTTGATAAAAGTAAAGAAGGGAGTCCCAGGAGTTGCAACATCATTGCTGCAATACTGGAGCCCACCATATTTTTGGTGTCGTTGTCGGGGAAGCATCAGAGTATTTTGTGATTACTGCTTTTCTTCTATTTTCTATTGCAACCTTCTACTAAGTAGTTTATTTCAACAAGAGTAGAGTAGTTGTTTCATTTCCATTCTGCAATTTCATTTCTGCAAAAGTAGACTAGACATTTCCTGCTTTCATTTCATTTCTGCAAAAGTATATTAGACATTTCCTGCTTTCATTTTCTTTCAACAAGTGTAGATTAGACATTTCCTGATTTCATTTCCTTTCAGCAAGCGTAGATTAGACATTTCCTGCTTTCATTTCAACTCTGCAATTTCATTTCAGCAAGCGTAAATTAGTCATTTGCTACTTTCATTTCAATTCTGCAATTTCATTTCAGCATGCATAAATTAGCCATTTCCTGCTTTCATTTCAATTCTGCAATTTTCATTTCAGCAAGGTTTATTGTAGTTAGTTGCAATTTGTTGTTCAATCAATTTCAGTTTTGTAGGTACAAGCAGAAAAAAAACAAAAATCCAAAAAAGAGATTCTCTTTCATGCCTCGTAGGAACAGAGACAATTCAAGAAAATTCATACCCAACACCCCCACCACATCCCTAAGTCACCCTTCTCTCTACTTGGGTGGCAGTGATCCAAAAGAACCTATAGGTGAACCTCCAGAGATATACGAAGATCCTATAACAGAAGAAGAGCAAGAAAACATTCCTCTTGAGACCATGGCTGAAAACAAAAACGATATAGGAAATGGGGAGAGAATAGAAGGCACATTTCCCATCTGAGAAACCAATGGGGACACAAAGATGAAAAACATAAGTCCCTCAGCCTTACCTCACTTCCATGGATTGACCACTGAAGACCCTGATACCTTCTTGTTTGAGTTTGTTGTCCTTTGTCGAACCTATGACTATGTAGAAGACGAGCAAAAATTGAAACTCTTTCCCTCTACCGTCAAGGATGCAGCACTACGCTAGTTCATGGGGTTACTTGGAAACAATATCACAACTTGGGCTCAGATGCAGCAAGCCTTTAACAACAAATATCGGGATTACTGTAGGTCAAAGGAAACAAAGGAAGAAATCTTTCGGATGACCATGGGAAGTGATGAATCTTTAGAAGACTATGAAGAGAGGTTTCAACTCAGTTATAAAAGGGCTAGGTGCACACTTGACCCCGAATCTCTGAAGTTGGTTCTACTCCGAGGAGTCCCTGAAGACATTCTAGATACCCTCTATTTGCTGACTAGGGGAGACATCTACCAGCTACCTTATGATGACATAAAAACTGTGTTTAGAAACCATTCTATGATAGCCAGAAAAAGAGGTAGGGGAAGTAAACTTTTAGCTAGTGCCCCCTTATCCAAAAACGAATTTGCAAATCATATGGAAGACTTCAAAAGTGAGATGAGACAGATCATTGCCATGCAAATGGATACCTTGCGAATCCAAAAGAAGCTGAGAGGGCTTTGGCCATCTTTTGTCCCAGATGCACTAGAAAGCATCCTAGGAATGAGTGTCCATTGCACTCCGTAGAGGTGTGTTTTGTCTGTGAAGCAGACCATCCTACGAATCAGTGCCCATCCTTACCCGGATTTAAATCTATGTACCAAGGGGCTGAAGGAGACACTGAACCACTCTACTTCATGAACCAAAGGAGGCCACATGGACCCAGACCTTACCAGCAAGGGAATGAAAGGAAAATCCCAGACTTACTACAACCCTAATCAATCCACTCACATACCATCTCGGGGTCCCCCTACTCATCCTTTCTAGTCCACACCCCCTCCTTGGTCATATCCATATACCATACTCAACCTGCTGCTCATTCGTTTCATTCCCATGCTCAGCCACAACCTCAGTGGAATGAACCTCATCAGGGGTGGAGGGCCCAATACAACTCTCATCCCGCTCTTTTGCCTCCACCACCTGCTCAACCACAACCATTACCTACTGCTCCTCCCAGACGACCCCAAATACCTGCTCAACCAAACCTGAACCCCAATAACAGATAGGCCCAGCAAGTATATACCGGAGAAACAACATGCCCTAGCTATGTTGTGGAGATTCAGGAGATCAACCTATGATCTACGAAGGTCCTCCCAGATAGCCAACCTCCTCCTAAGGAGGATGAAGAAGAGAAACAGGAAAGTGAACCAAAAGCCATTCCACCCTTTCCTGAGAGACTAACTAGAACCACACAATCGACCCCAGAAGAAACTAAACTTCTGGGAGAACTGAAATAGTTATGTGTAAAAATACCCCTTCTCCAAGCCATAAAGGATGTGCCCATATACAACAAGATGATCAAGGAGAAGTGCTTTAAACACCCAGGCAGGCGAAGGAGAGATGCCCCAACTATCAATGTCATAGGACAACTGTCCGATTTGATGTTGGGGCAGGTAATTTGTCCGAAATATCTAGACCCTAGGAGTCCAGTAGTCCATGTCCACATCAATGGCACCATAATCCCCCATACCTTGATTGATCTAGGGGCTGCCATTAACGTAATGACCAGGGACACTATGCTCAAACTCAACCTTCAGGGTTCCCTAAGAAAGACCTCAACAGTATTGCAGTTGGTAGATCGCTCCACTGTGACACCTGAGGGGATTGTGGAAGATGTCATGGTCTCCATTGATTCCTGGGAGTACCCTGCTGACTTCTTGGTTCTTTAGCCAAAGGCAAAGCTCACTGGGTATCCTCTCATCATGGGAAGGCCTTGGTTAGCCACTGCAGATGCTTACATCAGTTGTCAAGCTGGGAGTATGACCATCAAGAATGGGCAGATGTCCAAGTAGCTAGTCCTCTATCCTCCTGCCCAACCTCTACTAGAACATGATTTACCCCTCTGGTTGGAGGAGGAAGATGAGGATGAAGTCTACTCCGCACCAGTGTGTATAGTAGAAACTACCATGGGGGGTCCACAAACCGAGGATGATCTTATTGAGGATTTGATTCAAAATCTGCCCCCCAGTGAGTTGCCATTAGAAGAGTTGGTGGAAGAAACCCAAGCCAATGCTTCAGTTGATCTCTGTGTGGCTGATCTGACCTCTCTCCTAGTTAAGAATGTGGAATTTGGCCTAGAAAGAACCTTGAGGATTAACTCAGCCCTATCCACCTCTCAGGAGAAAGAGCTGTGTAGCTTATTGAGCAGCCATTTGGATGCTTTTGCTTGGAGCTATAAGGAGATGAAGGGAGTCCACCCTTCAGTCTGTACTCATCACATTTACATTAAAGAGGATTGTAAACCAGTTAGGCAGCCTCAAAGGAGGATGAATCCAACCCTCAAGGACATTGTCAAAGAAGAACTGCAAAAGCTGCTAGATGCAGGATTCATCTACCCCATCTCTGACAGCGAATGGGTTTCTCCTTTGGTGCTAGTGCCAAAGAAAAATGGGAAGTGGAGGATCTGTGTAGATTATCGAGAGCTTAACAAGGCCACCAAGAAGGACCATTTCCCTTTGCCTTTCATAGATCAAGTGTTAGATGGCCTGGCAGGGAAGAAGTTCTTTTCCTTCCTAGATGGGTTTAGCGGGTACAACCAGATCCAAATCAGCCTAGAAGACCAAGATAAGACCACTTTCACTTGTCCATGGGGTACCTTTGCCTACTGGGTCCTTCCCTTTGGGTTGTGCAATGCTCCTGCCACTTTCCAGAGAGCAATACTGAGCATATTTAGTGAGTTCGTTCATGATTCAGTGGAAATCTATATGGATGACTTTACCCCTTATGGTTCTAACTTCCAAGAAGCATTGAGTAACCTGAGGAAAGTTTTAGCCAAGAGTATTGAAATGAACCTATCCCTCAGTCCTGATAAATGTGAACTCCTAATCACTGAAGGGACCGTGCTAGGTCATACAATTTCTCAGCAAGGATTACAGGTGGATCCAAACAAGATTTCTATCATCCAAAGGGTCCCACCTCCTCAAAAGGTAAGAGATGTTCGGAGTTTTCTAGGCTTAGCAGGGTATTATAGAAGATTCATCAAAGATTTTAGCAAGCTAGCCTCTCCATTGTTTGGTCTTTTGGGGAAAGATGTTGAGTTTATATGGACTGACAACTGTTAAGAGGCTCTGGATGGCTTGAAAGGTAAGCTGGTAACTGCCCCAATCTTGAGAGGTCCAAACTGGGCCTTACCTTTCCACATTCACACAGATGCCTCAAACAAAGCTATAGGAGCAGCCCTAGGACAAGTCGAACAGAAGCTACCATATTCCATATACTTTGTCAGTGAAAACCTGTCCAAGGCAGAATTAAACTACACGGTAACCGAAAAAGAGGTCCTAGCTATAGTCCATTCCCTAAACAAGTTCAGACACTACATCATCGGTTATCAAACATTCGTACACACTGACCATGCTGCAATTAGGTACTTGATGAATAAACCAGATGTAAATGCTCGTATCATTAGATGGTTACTTTTGTTGCAGCAATTTGATTTGACTATTATTGATAAGCCTTGTAAGGAAAATGTTGTTGTTGATTTTCTGTCTAGACTAGATCTGCCTATAGGTGAAGAAGGAATGGTGGATGATCAAATGCCAGACAAACACTTATTTTCTATTTCAATACTCTCTCCATGGTTTGCTGATATAGCAAATTACTTAGTTTCAACATAGTTTCTGCCACACTGTCCTCAAAAGAGAAGAGCAAGATCGTGAGGAAAAGCGCCCCATTCACTTGGATTGGGGGAAACCTATTCAAACTTGGCCCAGATCAGATTTTGAGGCGATGTGTCAGGGAGGAGGAAGTCTTTGACATCCTCTTAATTTGTCATGATGGACCTTGTAGAGGCCAATTTGCAGCAAAGAGGACTACTTTCAAGATTTTGCAGGCAAGTTACTATTGGCCCACTCTCCATCAAGATGTCAGGAGATACATCAGCCAATGTGACCGATTTCAAAGGATGGGGAAACCGACTCTATGGGATGAGATGCCCCTGCAACCTCAAGTGACTTTCGAGCCATTTGATAAGTGGGGCATGGACTTTGTGGGTCCTATCAACCCTCCCTCAAAACAGAAGTCTTGCATCATTGTGTGCATGGAGTACCTAACAAAGTGGGTAGAAACAAAGGCAATCAAAGCAGCAATAGAGGAAAAAGCAGCTGAGTTTTAAGGGAAAATATCTTCTACAAGTTTGGCTACCCAAGAGAGCTAGTTACAGATCAAGGGAGTCAGTTTACCTCTAATTTAGTTGAAGACCTGCTCACAGACCACAAGATTAAGCGCAGAACTTCCACCTCTTATCACCCCCAAGCAAATGGATAGGTGGAAGTCACTAACAGAGCTTTGGAAGAGATTTTGACTAAGGTGGTGAGCAGCAGCAGAAAAGATTGGGCAAACTGACTGGTTGAGGCCACCTGGGCCTATAACACTACTTGGAAAACTACCACAGGTTTCACACCCTATGAGTTGGTCTATGGGAAGAAGGCTTTGCTATCCATAGAATTTGAATATAACACATTAAGGCTGGTAGCTCAGCTGGACCTAGACCTCAGCCATGCACAAAAAGAAAGATTGCTTCAGCTAAATGGATTAGATGAATAGAGAATGCAGGCCCTTCTCCACTCAGAGGTAGTCCAACTTCAAAGAAAAATATGGCATGACCGACACCTCAGAGAGAAACAATTTCAGCCGGGAGATTGGGCGCTGTTGTATGACTCAAGGTACAAGGATTTCAAGGGAAAGCTGAGAACTAGATGGCTGGGACCATATACAGTGGAAAAATGCAATGAAAATGGTTCAGTCTTTATTTGGACCATTGATGAAGAAGCCATCCCCATGCTCGTCAATGGGCATCGATTGAAAATCGAGAGGGTGAAAACCTCCTGGAGGTGCCCCAGATGTCTCAAAAAAACAGAGAGAAAAAAGAAGAAAGAAAAACCTAACTTCTTTGGAATAAATTGCAGGTTGCAGGAAGGTCGTTGCAGGAGGGTTGCACAAGAGGAAAAGACATGACAGGCTGCATGCACCCTTTACAGTCCATCACCCCATCACTACTATCCTTTCCCAAGTTTTTGGCCTCATTTGTTCTGAAATTTTGCATCCTATAGGAAACTCTGTGTTTTCTACAGGAGGATCCTGTAGAAATTACGGGAAGGCCAAAATCCATTTTAAAACAGAACACGAGGGTTGGAAATTCATCTGGTAGCACTGTGAACCTCTTTACCACCATCCATCTTCCCATTCCGCCATTCCATCCCTGTATACCAACCTCTCCACTCATTTTTGTCCCTGCACAGCCACATGCAGATATTTTGTTTCTGTCATCCTGCAAACACACAGCAAAAAGAAAAAATGACAAATCAAGGCAGCAGCAGTTTCACTCATCCCTACCTGATACCCTCTAGTTGTGATTTCTTCTCAGTCAAAGCCTCTTCAGCAATTTTAGCCCTGCTCATGTATTAGCTTGAATTTCAAGAGGAGAAGCAGCTACAAGAAATCCTACAGGATTCCTGTAGCAGTTGATCCCTTTGAAAAACATATTGCAGAGACAGGGTCAGTGCAGTAGGACATATGAAGAGCAATGCTTGAATAGGAGATCATCAAAAACACCAAGGCCGAGCATGTAGAGCACAAGCAGCAATAGCAACAAGGAAACAAAGTGACAAAATCTGAAATATGCATAACACACCAGCGATTGCGCAGGTAAGTGCCTAAACCTATTCCTCAATTACATGAATAATATTTCAAACTGCATGAACTATGGAATGGTCAATTACGTGGAATCAGTGGCCAACTAACTGGCCACCCTCATTCAGTTCATACCCCTTCACAGAATTTAGTTGAGCCACGTCTAAATTCAAATTGTTGATTAGATATGCAGCTAGCACGTGTGGCATGTCAACTCGGGAAGAAGGCATTTGAAACTGGTAGTGGTGGTGGCGGATAACGGGAGTAAGGGAGGTGATGGCAGTCAGGTGGCGTAAGGAACTATAATGACACTGGCATCAGACCAACGGTCTGGATGGGGATAACATACCCATCCGGCCACCTCATCTCCTCACCGTGGGTTACGCCAACAGTTAAGTACAATGCACTCCAAGCCTCCACCACCCTTTTGGTTCATTTGCATGTTACGAAGCTCTCGACTGCAGCGTTCATCTACCACCTTCAGAGCAGCAAACCAGTCGTCCTCCGCCAGTTTTCTGTCAGTTTTTTGAAACCCTCTTGCCTATCGGGCTCTACAGGAGCCCTGCTACATTCTACAGGAAGCCGGATAATTTCTATAGGCAAACTTCTATAGGAAAGGCAGAGAACAACCAGCAGAAGGAAAACCGAGAATTTTTACCAGAATTCAAGCTCCAAACAAGGTAGGCTCAGGAAACCTCCCTGCATAGGTCTTATTTGTATAAGGTGGTGAACTAAAAACACAAAATTGGATTGGAAAAAGGGGAACAAAGTTTGAAATTCTGTTTTCATATTTTCCTTGAGTTCTACACAGTTCTCTATTTTCCTCTCTGTATTTGAAGTCTGTCTTCTTCTTTTTCGTATTCTGCTGTAAAGAAAACACATGCAATCGTGGAAACTAGCCTGTGTGAAAAATGGAAATTGCATATCTGTCTATTCTTTGAGAAAAAACCTGTTTTATTTATCCTCTGTTCTGTCACAAAAATATATATATCTTCTCTCCACAAGCAGAAAATCAAATTTGGGGTAAGAATAGTTTGAAACAAGGGAAATATTGCAATTTGGTGTTGTGGGAAGAAGCACTGAAAATCCTCATACAGTTTAAGAAAAGAAACAAAACTCAGTTGTCCCTCTGTCTCTGATTCTGTTTGAAATTGTTTTTTTTCTCCTCACTTAAGCACATCAAAAACTACTCAGCACCATGCCAGAAGGGTTTATGAGGAAGGAGCCCTTGAACTCCAACCAACTACATGAGCATCCTGAGGTGGTGGCCCTCTTCACCAAGGCTAATTGGATGATTTTCTTTGAAAGAATACATGGATATGATGATGAGGTAACTGAAGAATTTCTGATGGCCTTAAGACCCCATTCGAAAACACATGCCACAGTCAGTTTTAGGGGTCTGTCCCTAGAACTCACCCCTGATTTTATCAGTCGAATTACAGGCCTTCCACCTAGGCTCCCTTGGAGCAAGAAGGAAAACTCATTGGGACAGGTGGCCAAGAAGACATTTTTTCAACCTGGGGAGGATCCTATAGAGGATAAAAATGGGGGTAGAAGGGCAAGCTTACCTCCTCCACGGAATGAAGTCGGTTACCAAATAATGAAATATATCACTTGTGAAGGAAGGTTCTGCATTGTTTATGGTTATCACTTCAGGATACTACATGAATTGAGGTATGGGATGGACCTGCCTCCAATTAAAAAGCTTAGTCTCCCATATTTCCTCCTTCAGTCTCTAATAGAATGTAGTACCAAGCTAAATGCAGGAATCCCAGACCAGTTGGCCCACCATGGGCTCATCAAACTGTTGGTAGAAGATGCCTTACATACATATACCATTCCCATAGCTTGGGAAATTTTCATAAATATGTCCAGGGATGATGACATGAAGACTTTGACTGAGGATATCAGCCCCTCTGGTAGTGAGGAGGAGGGAGAGAAAGAGGAAATTGAGGAGGAAGTGCATGAGGAGACACCACATACTCAAACAGAGGAAGAACAGGAAGTAGAAGAGAAACTTGAAAAACCTATTGCAGGAAAGAAGACCACCCCAAAGACAAAGAAAAGGAACAGAACAGAAAGTGGGAAGAAGAAGCCTAAGAAGGCCCAAAAGAGGACTGCCACAAGCAAGGCAGGAACCCAGCAAGAAGCAGAGAAGCCATTGCCAGAAATAGTAGAAACAGTAGGCACAGAGAAGATAACAAAAGATGAAGGGGAACAACAGCAGGAAGAAACATCCCCTGAGACATTGGCAAAAGAAGCAGCAGTTGTGCTAGCTGCATTAAGCACTCCAACAAAACAAAAAGGAAAAAGGAAAAGAGAAACATCAATGTATTTTAAAGCCAGAAGGAGCACCAGGATAAAGGTGGGCAAGCCCCAGCCTCCACCAAAGGAACCTATAATAATCACAGATGCACCTACTGAGAAGAAGGAGGAATCCCCCTCCAAAATATCTATCACTTATGAGAGAGGAAGTCCCAAAACTTCCACCTGGAAGGAGAAAATCAGACTGATGGACACCAAAACAGTTCTATAGGAAGCTAAGACTTCTCTATAGGAAACGTTGTCCAAGCTAAAGGAGACTAAAAAATTGGAAGAGGAGGCAGCAAAACAGTCACAAGAAGAAGACAAGACTGAGGAGATACCTGAACCAAGCCCTCAGCCTAATTTGGGCTCATATTACAACTTGTTAGAAGGTGGGAAGATCATCCCACAAAAGTTTGTTGTACCACTTTTCTTTGCATTGGAACAGGAAAGGGTTAGGACCCACACTTGGATGAGAGTTTCTAAATCCAAGGGAGTTGTAGACATAGGCCACCTGGAAGAATAGGTAAAAGAATTAAGAAGAGAGTTGGCAATGGTGAGACACACTGAGAGCAGTAAAAGAACCCAGCTACAGGAGGAAAACGCACTGCTGAAAAAGCAGTTGCAGCAACAGGAAACTCTAGGGGCAGACATAACACAGATTTCTGTAGAGCAGCCACTATAGGAAGGTCCCCTAATAGACAAGGAAACATCAACACCTTGCCAACAACCCTCAAGTTCTCCCGGATTATGTAGAAAGGCAAGCGCAAGCTATCGCCCATTTTGAGGATATGGAAAGATTATTTGGTGATGATTACCTTCATGCTTGTATGAGGAGATGGAATACATTATCCTATAGCTTAAAGATCAGGGAGTATCACTCCCCCACCAGAATGAGAGAGGCTTTGGTGAGAGTGCCTCTGTACAAACAATCAATGCAAAACCTAAAAGCTAACTGGATTGGCCTTAAGTTTAGTCCTCCACTACTCTTAGGACTACTGGAATGGGTCAAGGAAGAAGAAGAAAATAGGCAATGGGAGGAAGTAGACAGAAAGGCATATTTTCATGACAGGGAATAAGACATCACCTCAGAAGCATGGGATGTCAGGGAAGCAGTTAAGGCCATCAAGGATGAAGAACTGGATTAGTTGCTCAGAGGATGAGCAACCCATTCAGCAGGGGGTGATGATGAGCCCCAAAAATGGGTAACTATATGGGCTCATTTTGCCTATTGTTTCCATTTAATCCACCATTCTCCATAGTTTTGTGCATGTTTTTTAATATATTTATGTTAATTGAGTGAATGGGGATAGTCACTTTACCACAAAGTCTAATGAGTGTTTATTGCAGATTTTTGGACATTTTTGGACCAAGACCAGGCATTTATGAGCAGATTGACAGCCAAAACTTGAAGAAACCAAGCTGAGGACTTATAGGAAGGGTGTTTCCTACATTTATGACCCCTTCCTTGAGTTCTCCACCAGCAGCTCGGAGTTCAAGGGCCACCACATCGATGATCACAAGGGCAGCCGAGCAGGGCTAGTGAAGTTGCTGTTAACTGCAAGTTTTGGCAGCTGAGTTCCTAAAGTTTAGGAGGACTATTGGGGTCCTCAACTTTTATAAATAAGAAGGCCTCAGGCCTTAGTAGGTTAGCTATTGAATAGTTTATTTTCGCACTTTAGTGCAGCTCTGCATTCAGCTCATTTTCGAGCTCTTTCTGTAAACAGTTTTGTGATATGACTAGTATTTTTTGATCAATGAAGATGAATTCAGCCTTGAACCAGAACTAATCTTTCTAAGGGGGCTGTAGCTCTTGGGGTTGGGCCCAACCCAAGTGCCCAGTACCTCCTTCTTGTATTTATATGTGTTTTTCTTGCATTCATGAAATAATTTATGTTATTTAGATTAAATCTTGCTTTATTACTTAGGTTGTTTTTGATGATTAGAATAGTTGTTCTTGCTTCAGGTTGATTAGTTAGTTTGCTGCAATAATAGAAAAGATCCACAAAAAGGCTACCAAGTAGGCTTTGAGCTCCTTTCTCCCTCCTTGGGACCATGAATTGAGACCAAAGCACTCTTGCTGCCACCAAAACACTGTTTTTGCTTTCCAATGCAATTGCTAGTGTGTGAATTCGAGTTGGAAAAGTTGATATCAGTTGTATGTACATGCTTGGATTTTCCTTGTTTAGTTTTCATAGCTTTCTTGCATCATTTCCTGTCCATAAAATTTTGTTCAGCACTTTTCTGTTTTTTTAAGGACAAAATTAGGTTAAGATAGGTAAAACTCTATTTTTTTAATTCTCCTTGAATCGGTTTGTAGAAGCAGCTATGCAACTCACTCAAATACCATCCCAGCTTATCATCCTCTCATCCCCCAACCTGCTCCAGTCCATTTCTCAAGGTTTTCTCCACTCATTCACCACACTTTCCCAAACAGCCCTAATTTCTACGTTTTTGTGCAAAATCGCTTTCTTATCCTTTGAACCAATCCAACCATCACCTTCATGTTTGATCTTCATTGATAGAGTCCTAGACCCTCTAACACCCTCATCCAACCTTCATTTTCCTTTTCCCACCATTTTTCCTCCTCCAAACCTTCAAAAATCACTTTCGGCCTACTCCTGTAGAACTTCTTGTAGATCCCCTACAGACTTCCTATAGAAGTTCATGCGAGCAATTTTTCGAAATCTGATCACCATGGAATTCTCTAGAAGGGTGATAGGGACTCCTTAGGTCCTCTCCACACCTTCCTCATCATCTGCAATAGCCAAATCCATCTCCTTTCGCCACCAAACCTCTGCACAGTCAAATAGTTAAAACACAACCATAATAATTCTGCATAAAATTGCTCAAAAGTACAAAAAGATGGTTCTTCCACATTTTCCTTCAGAAGTAGCTTAAGTACATGCATTTTATCTTGACAGTAGTCCATGGCATCCATTTCAGTAGTTTCATCTCTTTTTCTTGCAAAGGTAGGGTTAATGGGTAAAACTAGGGTTTGTTAGGGTTCTCATTTCCTTTCAGCTTTCATCTTCTTTCTACAAGTAGAATAGCCTCTTTTGAGTTAGATTTATTCCATCACAATTAAAAGCTTCTTCTGAGAACTCATAGAAGTTGGCTTGAGCTCCTAGCAAACTTGTGCCAGCTGATCAAGTGACAGCCTACAGTAAGAGCTAGTACTTGTGCATACAACACCGTTGCTTCCAAGTTTGTTACGAACTACCAGGTTGATAAAAGTAAAGAAGGGAGTCCCAGGAGTTGCAGCATCATTGTTGCAATACTGGAGCCCACCATTTGTCGATCCACATTTAGATGCATGCTTCCATGAGCACCCAGAAGGTCTTGGTCTCACAAATCCGTTTAGCGTCCTTGGTGGCCTAGACCGACACATATTTTGCGGCCTCTAGTAAGTCCTGTTCAATGCTAGGGAACTGACTGTCCTCAGGTAGTTCCCCTGTTACCAGTAAAATAGACAAGAGCAACCATGCATAGTAGAAGGTCTTGCCCTGCTCCTGGGCTTCCTTGTAGTTATTTAGGAACTCATCGCAGAGGAACTTGACCCAATTAAATTGGACCCGCTCTACACATTGTTCTGCCAGCGCAACCACTAGCATTGGTACCTCATCTCTGCGACATTTTCTCATGATCTTCCCGGCCAGGAGCTGCGTGGATACATGCACCCCTTTATCTTTAATGTTGTTGATAGTGTAACCCCTCTTTTTCTTCTCCAGCTTGTATTTTTTCTTCATGGCCTCTGCAAGTGCCAAATCTCCACTCTTTCCAGTTATCGCCGCGGGGTCCTTTCCCTTATATGGGAGCCAGGAAATCCTATGGATGAGATCTGCCATGATCGGAATAGAATCCTCTAGACATAAGTACCGATCGTGCACCAGGCAAAGTAGCTCCCTGATGACAAAAATTGTGATAGGTGCGAGGTGAATGTGTGGAATCCATAGTAGATGAAGTAATCTAGCCTTCTCCACACCGCGCAGCCATTTCCGCGGCTCAAGTGTTTTGATTGACCCCTCCGTGCTCTGTTTCATGAGGTTCTCCATCTCTAGGTGTGGGAACTTTTCACTGTCCACGAGGTCCCAATCTTCAAACTTCATGGTGAGCAGGCGGCCTAGGTGCGAACGCTCAAACACAATTCCATCGGGGAGGAGCGGGGTCTGGAGTGCGCTCTCAGTCGCATCTAAGTCATTTGGTATCTTAGCTTTCCCTTTCCGCAGGGGGAAGTACTTAGGAAATTTCACTGCAAATCACACCAAGTGGATGTATTCTTCCATGTCATCGGCTACCTCTATCTCTTCGATGAGAGCTTGTAAGCCTTCTTCTTTGTCATCTGTCTTAATGGTGACATCCTTGCCCTATTTTTCCATTGAGAGTTTACCGAACTGTGGATTCCGTAGGGACATGTGGACTGGTCTCGCTACCTGCTTATCCTTCTTGGGCCTCGGTGTCTGAGGTGATTTTTGGATTTCCTACGCGTCCCAAACATCTCCAGGAATGACCTGTGCCATGGGGTTCTGCGCAGCTTCGTCTGCAGTACTTTCTATCAAACCCACACCTCTCCTGGTAGTCATCATCTTATGTAAACTGTCTGTAGTTGTTCGTGAATTTCAGGGATCAAATATTGCTTGGCGCTTAACACTCCGTTCTCTACGTAACTTCTCAACTCTAAAATGAACAAGTGTTGTCTCGTGGCTAGCCCCTGGAGTTTTATAGTGCCTTGTGACTTTGAATTCGACTGTTCCACCCAATCCTGAATCATTAATGCTTTCTTGGTGGCAGATTGTCCCAAATCTTGCCCTTAATTCATGTCTGAAATGCCCGTTGCCCGCTCCCTTTTTCCTTAAATCAGATATCTTGTCATGAACAGTGACACCAACAGTCACTTCCTAGCCTACCAGCTCGGCAGCATAGCTCCCCATGCACAGGCGCGAACCTTGGGACATGTTGATTCTGCGTGCACTTCCTTCATCATGCAGTTCCCAAACAAACTCTTTTAGAGTCCCGCGCTCTCTTTCAACTACCTGGAGCACTGAGACTATGCCCACTATGGCTAGTTAGGTGGTCATGCCACTTGTGCGAGACTTCAATTCGTGGTTCAGTGTAGTCCGCGGGAACTCCTTAATTGCCTTCGCGATAGTCGGCACTACATATTCTACTGTATGTAGTGTGCTTCCTTGGTTATTGTGTTTGGTGAGGTGTGATTTCAGCCATGGCAGCAAAGTCATAAATTCTTGGTGACACTCGTCTAATGTAGTGGTATGATCATCCGTGTCTTGCCCTGTCATCCTTAGTTTCTCGATGAGACATGCTTGCGGGATCTCGTTTCCTAGCCTCATGTCCAACAAAATGCTTTTCCTCCTCAATCATGCCCGGTCCTTTCTGAGTTCGCAGAGTCTAAGGTTGCCTTGCCGGGTGGCTTCTTGAATGCTTAGATGTTCATCCTCACATAGATGTGTGATTTCATCCTCCTTGCCATCAAGCACTCTCACCACTGCGGGAGCCAGTACGTGCAGATCCCTTTTTGGGTCTTCTTCTATAAGTACGGTCTGCACTCCATTCTGCACCATTGGAATCATCTTTATGTTCAAGGTTTTTCACATGGTCTGGTAGGCCCATCGAACTGCTGGCACAAGCAGGTCCCAATCAGTTCGTTTTGACTAAATAACTTTGTTCATTATTCTACACACCCTATCAAATGCTTCAATGTGGATGATTGGTAACACGTGTTGCCTTTCCTACTACTATGGTTTGTTTCGCTTCGCTATTATGGGGTTGGTGTGCGCTTGTGCAGGCCGTACAACATATGTATGTACCCATCAAGAAAGGTGGGCACGCAGGTTATTCCGTCCGTGCTGACTGACTTTCATTCAAAGCTGGGGTTTTCCAAAACATAGGCGCATCATCCTTTTGCATCTGCGCTATCCCTCAAAATTTCCTTGCTGCGTACCCCACCATCGTGCGGGTGTTGCGTGCAATTCCCACTTCAACACATCGAACCGCTATTTTTCTAGTATTGCACTTTCAAATTTGTTCAGAAATTCATCCGCCACTGACAATCCATCATATGTCAGCAATTCTCTTGCCTCTGTTGTCACACAACGCAGTGATCTAGTCTTCATGTTGCAATTAAGCATTGGTACTTCATGCAACCAATTCTGCCATCGTTTTATCTCTTCATTGGAATCTGAAGTGCAGGAGCTTTTGTGCTCCCACGAAATTCTCCCATCTGCAGTCGGATTCACCCAATCTTGTTCTCACACAGTTATCTAGTAAATACAATGGAGATCATCATCACTATCATTGTTGTGTATCGGTTCAATGTATCATGCTCCTTCGGCTAGATCTAGCGATACTACTAAGCGTAGTGATTTTTTCTCAAAGATCATTTTGCACTTTTTCAGATTCATGACTCCATTCATCTCGGTGGCCTAGTCTATTCCTAGTAGCGCAAGACAGGGATTACTGTCATCGAAAATCTCTATCACTTCAAAATCGCCTGCGTGCTCGCACCTTCAATATCAACTATTACCCCTTGCAATCTTCCCATGGGCAAAATCCTCTGTTGGTTCACCATTCATAACTGAATAAGGGACCATTGTAATGCAGGTCTGCCCATGCATTCCCATGTTTACGTTGGTAGTACATTCATGTCTGAACCCAGATCCAGAATTACCTGATCCATTTCATACTCGCCAATTTGTGCAGTCAACCTCATTTCTCTTCCGGTGCGCAATACATGCTTCTGTAGTTTTCGGACCACGCACGGTTCTCCTGACCCCGTGCATCTATTAATAAGTTCTTGTAGTCCTTTGACTGCCTTGCTGTCATGCAACAGTTCCATGCATGTCTCTAGAAAGGTAGTGAGCATTGAAGGATCCATCCCTGGTTCTAGTTGATCCTTGCTACCTGAAGTGGAGGCCTCCGTGAAGCTCTTCTTTGCTTCCATGAATATCTCCTTCGCGCGTTCCAAATCAAATTCATGTTCCTTTGTAGGAGCTTTGCAGACCCACGCACTTTCTTTTGGCTGCTTCCCCTTATCATCTCCCGTGGTCATACCGCTCCTGAGCATCATGTTTACGTTTGGGTCTTCTTCGCGCGGCTCAGACCTCATCATTTGTAAATTTTGAGTCGGAGGGGGCTGGAGTACCCCTTTATCACGCAGTCTCGTTATCAGTGTAGGGTAGTCCTCTGGCTCATGGTCGAACTGAGTACAATACAAGCATGATGTCCTTGTCGGGCTTGTGAAATTGTGGGCATAGTGCCCTGGCCCTCTGCAATTGTAACAAATTAGTTGTCTGTGACCCCTTCCTAGTCCCATTTCGCCTCGACCTTGACCGCATCCCTAAAATCCTGTGTGTGCCATCCCTGCATTTGGGTCGAAGGCTCGTGTTTTGGTCTGCACCATGTAGCCAGGAGTCTGATCCATCATTAGTTCATAGCTACTGCAGATGCATACATCATGTCCTACCGACCTACAGAAATTGCAAAACACTTGCTAAGACGTCTTTGTATACTTCTGTAAAAGATGACAATTATCCATAGCATGTTTCCCTCATATCTGACAGATCGTGCACCAAAATGCAGGCGTCGCGCTCGGCCCTGCCTATGCCTCCGATCTCAATGGCATCGGCCCTCCTCCTGCTAAGTAGTTTGCAAACACTAGACAGTGATCCTTGTTGTGCCCTTGGCATTTGCATTTTATGCACCATACCTCCTCGTGTGCCTCTGGCCGAGGTGTCCTATCCTGTTTCAAACTCTGCATCTCTAGACACAAATTTTGCAGTTGCGCGTGGATTTGTTGGACTCCCAATCGAGGATCTTGTATAGGGGTCTCATGCAATCTCATCGCCATCTCCAACACTTCAGCTTGAGTAGTAAGTTTTTGCTGTGACAGCACCGTCCTTAAGTGCGTTGTCAGTGATGCTACAAACCATGTACGGTGTTGTCCATCTGTCAATGTCATGTTGGCTTCATGAATCATACCCTTCAGCCTTTGATCCAAATCCCAAGGGGTCTCGCCCAGAAGCATCATGATCTCCTTAAACCCGATGATTGATTGTGTTTTTGACTTTGGCATGCTAAATTCCCTGTTTAATGTGGTCTGGATCTTTGCGATTCTTGCATGTTGGTGGTCATTAGAATGCTTGATATACCACGTTAGTGCGCGATCCTGCAGCGCACTCACCAGTGTTACCTTTTTAATATTATCATCCACAACGCCTTGTGCTTCCCATACTGCTCTTACCACGAACCAGAATTGGTCCGGATCTTCATTCCCCACTCCTCTGAATACCGGTAGTTTGATCGCACTCATCATACTGAACTGTTGTGGTGGCAAAGGTGGAGTGGGTGGAGAGGGAAGTAAGGAGGGTAAAATGGGTGGTGGTGTGGGTGGATGTGGTAACTGTGGGATTCGCTGTCTTATCAAACTGACCGTGCTTCTCAGAGAAACCTTCGCGAGTTCTTCCTCACTCTCCCCTGAGGGTGAAATTAAGGGACTGGTTTCTAATCCTTTACTACTTCCACTTCTGTAGATCTTTCTACTCTGCGTTGTCCCAAACATTAATTTATTCAAATAAATCAATTTTCACACAATAGCATCTTAATCCAAGTGTTCAAAGATTTAATATACCTACCTTGCAGTCCTTTGAGAAAATGTCACTCTGCCTCACTATAGCTGACGGTCATGTCTACCGTAAACTCAGTGATAAATCCTCCTATTATCTGGTCGAGCCAATGGTCCATAGCTCGTGCGATCTTATCTTCTGACACTTCTATTCTGCACACTAATTCCGGAGTCCACACTATTGATCTGTCAAGCCTACACCTTCCTTGAATGTCTGCTAACTTCGCGATCCATTCATATAACTCCAAGGGGAAGGATGCAAAGAAAATCTCGTGGATTTCTGTATACAAGTAGCGCTCCAACCACTGTTCCTTAGATACTTGTGGATTTCTATTTTCTTGCACCGCGAACTCGTGAATCTTCTTGTCAAACCACCCTTCAATTTCTTTCTTCATTGGGTTCCAGTGGTATGACATCATACATCCTTTATGCAGATCCCGGTCCCAGTAATGGAACCATTTGTTGGCTTAGTGGGGCCTAACCCAGGTTCAGAGGTGATTTAGCCAAGCAAATCTTGGTACTACTAGCCCTTTCGGAAACAGTTCGTAGAGAGCGGACTAAGGTGTCACTCGAAGTAGTATGGGAGGGTGCTAGAACTAGGTTTCCACACCCTCGGGATGTCTGATGAGCTTCCAGAGGTCCGTGATTTGACCCGTCGCTATGCGCTCCTGTTATCCCTTCACAACCTGCGATGCTGCTTCCACGTAGCCCTACTCAGGTGCAACCCGTATAATACCCTAGTCCCTTGTTATTTAATCTTTTATTATCCGATTACTTCACTCGGATATGTAAGACTAATGATTATTACAAAATTTTTAGCAATCACATCAGTGCGCGCAGTAAATAAAATAGTGTAAATGTAAATAAGGAAATGCACAACGAATACACATAAATAAGAATCAACTTCTCTTTATTAATCCTTAATCCTGATTATAGACTCGACACCACCTTGCACAGTCAGCTGCAGGGGTCCGCGCACTCAGCTGCGTACTCTACTAGGCCTCTGTGCACCTAGCTACAGAGCCTCCTTGTTGGGACTCAGAAATGTCATATTTTCGTCCACCTTTTTCTTCACTATTCCTTACATTTCATCATCCCATTAACCTTTTATCATATCATTTTCATAAATACATTTGGGTTTCACCTTCTTATTTTCCATTTTATTCATTTTTGTATTACAAGTGAATTTATGATTAAATATTAGAAAATATACATATTTATATATATATATATATATATATATATATATATATATATATATCTCAAGAATATGTGAGTTTTGTGATGTGTAGGAAATATGTGAAGAATTAATATCTCCTCCACCATATTAAGGAGATAATTATGCAAGCCTATTCCTAAGGAGAAGATCATGGAGGATTTGGTTAACATATCTTATCCAAGATATGTGAGAGATGTGTGGAGGATTCAAAGGGATCATATTTTGTAATAATGGGAAAGTAGTTGAGAATGCTTGAGAGAATATTGGATATGTAATTATCTTATCCAAGATATGTGAGAGATGTGTGGAGGATTCAAAGGGATCATATTTTGTAATAATGGGAAAGTAGTTGAGAGTGCTTGAGAGAATATTGGATATGTAATTATGAGATGGTTATTGTTGGCCGAATAAATCGTTCTTGCGGACAAGACCGATCTCCCTAGTATCAAATGATATCTAGCAACAAGCAGCACAAGCAAATCTACTTTTCTCTAAACATGTTTCAATTCATAAATGAAAACTAAGAGGTGTAATAGACCCTACCTCGGTCCAACGCTTGTTTGTGGCAGCTTTGTTCCAACAGCTTCAAGCAGTTCCCTTTTAATAACCTGCATACACAAACAAACACACATCAAAGAACACCTGCATAGATAATATAATAAAACATGTTCATTATGAAGATCAAGGAGCTCATAAAATAAACCATTAAAGACAGTTCATTGAGAAAAATAAACTTGATTGTATTAACTTTATGAATAAAAGAACCTTACAACCTTTGCCTTGATGTTGCACAAGCTCTTTCCAGGGTCCAGCAGGAATCTCCTCTACTTTGACAAGCCTCACTCACTTCCCAAATGAAATGAAAGGTATGTGATCTCTCCTCTCACAAGCTCAAAAAGGAAGTCTAATTTCCAGCAGCATTTACCCTCAAGAATCTTCAGCTTTCAACCTCTCCTACAACCAGCCCAATGCCTGAATTTATAGTGCAAATGGAGGAAGTTGCAGGTCCACCATTGAAGGGATAAGTTCCTCCTTCAATGGGATAAGCACCTCATATCATGGAGTTAGCTCCCTTAGTTATGGAATGGATGAACCAAGGTGGAGCGAACTTGCCAGCGTAATATTCCTTCTAGAAGCGTCCAGAAGTGACCCAAGGTGAGTTTTTAAGAATGAACCCACGCTTTTTAACTTTTACAGGGGTTCGCACCCATTGCTTAATAGACAGAGCGGTCAGGTTCGCAGGTCATGTGACCATTGGGTGCGGTACCGCAGGCAATGCTAGGAGAAAGTGCGAAACCAGGATTTGAGATATTTTTAAGGTCTTTCTCCCATTTTCAAGGCTTGACATGAAGAGCTGAGGCTTAAGACTTGCAAAGGAGGTATGCATGAGTAGTGATGGACTCACACGAACTGTAGAAAGTCATGGTGACAATTTTTTGTGTAACAGATTGCCCCCTAAAGTGCGAAGTTTGTAATAGATGAGGATAGTTTTTGATCATCTAAGAAGAGTGAAGGACTTTATCATTTCAAGGATCTTCTTGTGGATACCCCGGTCGGAACCTGTAAAAACATTCAACACAAAATATATATATGTGAAAATATCATCGCTGAGGTAGGCATTCCCATACTCAGATCAAAACTGACTAAGAACTATCTAAAACTACTCTGATATAGGAATGATTTTGTAATACATCACAAGTAGAGACATATGGACACAGTATGGGCACAACCATCTGTTTATGAATAGTCCACTACATAATGATAACAAAATTCCTCACAGCCTGGATGGTGGGAACTAGATCCAGGGTCTTCATTTCTACTTCTCGAACTAGTATGATTCTATCCATGTGAATGAATGTGTCGAAGTCAAACATGGTAGAAACCACTTGATTACCAGTCAATGATGTAAATTGTTAACAGGTGTGAGAGAAACCACCAGTAATGTCAATGGCTCTCAAAGTACTCAGTACAATCCATGAAATGTGAAGGAATGAGTTGATGTCGAACATGTCACGGAATCTTTTGATCGAAGGTCAATGATGCAACCTGTCGTCGAAGGCGAGAAACCTGCCATTGAGGCATGTAGATTCCAAGGTACTGACGATTTCTAGATCATCTTTCTAGATAATGAGCTGAAGTCGATAGAAAGAGATCCATTATAGGCAAGCCCACAACACGAAATCATAGATCAAGTTTAAAGAAATATATTTGGCAAGGACTAACTCAGGGATGGTCAAAGATGGATGACAAATATTTTGTAGATGAATGGTTTATTTGCGCAGACCTCTTGAACACATAACGACACTACAGATGGTTTGGTGACAATTGACCCAAAGCTAATACCCGGAAACCGGCTGAAGACTTTCAATGTGGCTTGATTAACTGTTAGGCAAAGGATTTCCCAACCCAGGTGAATAAAAGTGTCGTGTTCAAGAGTAATGGAAAGCTTTTTGGAACACAAAGTACAATAAACGGGTTCATTTTTCTCTCTTTTCCCCCACCATTTATGGCAAGTACCTCTTTATTTTTGACAAGCTTGAGGAGGATAACATTTGCTTGGTTATAAGCTCATCCTTCGGATGAGTCCAACTTAGTTTAGATTCGAACCCTAAGAAGGAGTGGTCCGTTCCTGTTTGAAATTGAACAAGTCCTTTACTGTGAAATTTTAATGAGTCCAGTATAGGAGAAACTCGGTGTTTTTCAATTTTAGGGAGTCAGAAGAAAAACTTAAGAAAACTCCATGGTTGTCCTTTTTCCTAAATTTGTGTCTCTCAAGCCCGAAAAAGTATAAAATAATACTTGAGAGAACTGCTTGACCATTACGATCAAGGAGTACTTTTCGTAATTAGTGGCCTTGATCCGAAAATGTAAAAAAAACGATCAAAGACACGTCATTTTATTACCAATATCGAACTTGAAACAACAAAAGTCTGGCAATCTTTTCATGTTTACATGGTCAGAAAAGAGCTGTAAGTGGACCGTCTTTTTAATTTCGTTTTAACGAGTTCAAAAAGAGAAAAACTCGGCAATCTTTTCATATTTTACGAGTCGGAAAAGAGCGTAAAGAGGACTCAAAATATTTTTCGTCGAAAATGATCATTCATCCCTGAACATCCTGTTTTCTACACAAAAACTCGAATGATTACACATACCTGTTTAAAATAAGTAAAAATGTATTGAAAAGTTACCATTTTAAAGTGGAAAATAAACAAATTTAACATTTATTTATTCAAAAAACCTATAAAAAGGGCTTTTGTAAATTCATTTTCACCATTTGACTTCAGGGTAAGAAAAAGAGCTTTTGGGTAAGAAACTTCCTGTGGAGATTACGGAAAATCCGACCGCTGGAAACGAAAACCGCGAGCTCCAGGTAATCCACAACAACTTACTCTTGCATTTCATCCATTTGAAATTTTGTTTTAGGCTTTAGAATTTGATTTTTAGAAGGAAATTTGGGCAAAAAATCGCCCGCGGTGGTTGCGCAGGTGCGCCATGTGGCCCCTGCGCACCCCGATTTTTCCGTGCACAGGGAAAAGTCGGGGTGCCACACCTATTCTTAAGGAAAAGTGTGCAACTACGCACTGTCTCTAAAAGAATGGGTGCGAACCCCACGGAACACGGATTTAAAACCCTAAATTCTTCATTTTTGCCCCACAAATTTCAAATTGAAATGTTCTAAACCACCTATTTTGCAATGTAGGTACACAAGATGCTTGTTTGGCGGGAAAGAGAGCACGAGGATGTGGACCAAGCCGCATTACTCCATCCACCTTCATTACAGGCATTGAGAGCATGCAGACTATTTAAATTCTGGGCCATACCCAGCATGAGGGCACAGGTAGACTTTCTGCAATGGCTGGTAGACAGGTGGAGCGTTGAGGACCAGTGCTTCATTATTGGTGGCAACCGGCTCGAAATCGAGCTAGAAGACATATACTTTTTTACTGGCTTGCCCAAGAGAGGCGAGAAATTATCTTTGTTCGGATCTAGGCCAGGTGGCCAATCTGTCGCTAGTCTCCGACTAGAGTTTTGCAATGTCCAAACTGCGGACAAACGGATAGATGTTAAAACCATCTCCCATCCTGAACTAAAAGTTATCGCATTTACTGTCACCAGACTCTGTGGGAGTGCAACATTACATTTGGCTACCGGGTCCCAAATGCGCATGGCGGTAGACTGTTATCGAGGCACCATCTTCAACTGGTGCGAAGCTGTGTTGGCCAATGTGAAGGTCCAACTGACTAGAGCAAATAACAGGAAACTAAAGAACTTTGGTTATGGTTATTTAGTTGTGAGATTTGGCCTATAGAGGGTTCCGATGTTGATCCCACAGTAGCTTACCGTTGAGGATGGACTTCCTCGGGAGCCTAGGATTATGCGTTGGGTTGCAGTGATGGCTCGTCATCCCGAGGAGGGTTCTGAGGTTGTTCGCTTTCCTCCGGAGTATTTTCGTTGGTTGGAGAACCAACTTTTCGTGATTCAGGATTTTCCATACACTGGGATGGATTATCATGGTGATCCCAACATGGCTCTTCCACTAGGAGAGCAATGGGATGATACAGGTAAAAATCATTTTCAACATTTTCGAGATTTTAATTAACTTTTTTTGTGTTTTTAAATCATCCCAAAACTAACAGTAAAAAGTTTTTAAATGCAGATGTGGGTCCACGGCGACCAGCCACTCTCCAGCCTTATGATAGAAGACAGCCAACTGCCGCAGCACCGGCCCCACAGGACCAATCAGCAGAGACCTTGGCCGAATTGGAGGGTCATCTAGAGCGCTTGACAGCAGATATTTCGGAGACCAGCATAGATGACATTCCTCTTAGGCTACAACGCTATGTGATTGGGGTCCCAGGACCTTTTAGGAGGTTCCTTTGTAGGGTGGTCTGAGCAGTGGTGTCCTATCGTGATCATCACCAGTGATAGGATGATCGCCTTATAGACTCATTTTTGTACTTTTTTGTACTTTCAGTTTTGCCGATCATAAGGTGTTTTTCAACCTATGATCAAAGACGATGTATATTTGACACACTCCTATGTTATGCTATATCACTATTACTAGTTCTTGCAAAACATGTTATGGGATGTTTTTAAATTTACTGTTTGATTTAATGCAAATGTTTATTTAACATTCGAGAAGCAACTGCATCTACTAATGTATTTAAATATCTTGGAATGTGCTGATATTCGATGTAATCAAATTCTCGTTCCAAGAGACGAACTCTCAAAAATAATCTTAATAACACTGGATTTCTAATGGCATAAACTCTATTAAGCTGTAATACAACGAGTTCAAAATCTAACCTAACAATCAAACTCCGAATTCCAAATGAAATGGATTTAGATAATGACTCAATCACTGCACTATATTCTGCAATGTTGTTTGTTGTTTGATCGAGGCTTACCCCATGCATAGATACTAACTCGTCAGAGGGCGAATAGATAACCCAAGCTGCGGAAGAAATGTTCCGTGTACTACGACAAGTGCCATCAACAAAACCGATGTATGTTTGGAGAGGCATCGACATCTGCAATATCAAGAGTAAAATCAAGATAAGCAGGAATAATGATGAAAACACTCTTTAAACTAAGCACGCATTCCTAGTCTAAAAACACATCAAACTAGAAAGAAAAGCTACTCTAAAAATCTCCACACTAATCTTTTAAGCATAATATCGCTTTAGATAAAGCCCATTCCTAGGTTTACCTAAAGAGACACCGTCAAAATCTTCTAATTCATAGGCCCCTTTTGCCAGCTTTCGCTTAACAATATACAGACCATGCCACATGGGTACAAATTTGCCAGCCCCTAGCTTATCGTTTGCTTGATCGTAAAGTAAGACTAGGTCTCCTTCCGAAAAATTGCGGGGTGTAACATTCCGATCATACTGAGATTTAATTCTTTTGGCATGAGTTTTGATAGCTAATGCAGCATCACGTCGATTCTCATCTAATTGAGCTAAGTATAATAAATGTTTTTCCTCTTCGGAAGTGGCTGGTAATAATTGTATGGCAATTTGTAATGATGGGATTTCGCATTCAATGGGTAGTACTGCCTCTAAACTGTAAACCAGTTGAAAGGGAGTAAAACCTGTTGATGTTTTGACTGAGGTTCGATACGCCCAAAGCGTTGAAAATAACATGTTATGCCAATTCGACCTGTGAATCCCAATGATTCATCGGATCATGGTGACTAGAACTTTGTTGATTGCTTCAACCAGACCATTTGCCTGTGGGTAATATGGAGTGGAACTATCGTGACGCAGGCCAAGCTGATCTGTAAGTTCAGTCATCATGATGTTTCAAAAATGACTCCCATGGTCAGTGATAATCACTTGAGGAACACCAAACCTAGTAATTATGTGATTGAAAATGAAAATGGCAGCAGTTTTTCCATCTGCCAAAAATGTAGGCATCGCCTCGGACCACTTGGTAAAATAATCTACCGCAAGGATGATGTACGCATGCCCCCCGACCGAGTGAGGGTTACATGTAATAAAATCGATACCCCATTTTGCAAATGGACCAATGGCAATGATAGGGTGGAGAGGAGCAGGTGGAGAGCGCATCTTACGATCAAAAATTTGGCAATTGTGGCATTTCCGGACTGCAGTGATACAATCTTTGAATAAGGACAGCTAGAAATAGCCAGCGCGCAATATCTTTTGGGTTGTGGCATACCCAGACATATGACTGCCACATGCTCCAGAGTGACAGTCATTAAGAACCTTTTCAGCTTCTTCATGAGTTAGACAACGTCGGAAAACAGAATCTGCCCCACGACGATAAAGAGTATCTCCAATAATAGTGTATGGTTGGGATTGGAAATGTATTTTCTGGCGCTGAGATCGTGAGATTTCAGGCCGAAAAGATTGGGTCTGGAGATAGAAAACTATATCTCCATACCATCGATCAAGAATACTGATAAGAAACAAGGATTCGTCCGCAATGGGTTCTTCCGCCACAGTTTCTGTATCAGCACGCGGGAAGTCACACATAAGTTCCGCGAAAACCAAAGATTTCTTTGACTTGGCTTTTTCAAATTCCAAGTCAAATTCCTGCAGGATGACAATCCATTTGGAATACTTGCCCCCTAGCAATTGTTTAGTCAAAATGTATTGCATAGGGTTACAGTCAGAAATGACCGTGGTTTTGCGTAACAAAATGTAATGACGAAATCGTTGAACAGCTTGAACTGCTGCCAAGGCCAGTTTCTCCACATGTGAATATTTTAACTCAGTCGGAGTGAGAGTGCGACTAAGATAATATATCACATGTTCACTCTCGAATTCATCCTCTTGGACTAAGACCATTCCGATGGTGGAATGAGCGGCGACGAGGTACAATAAGTAATCCTGGTTGTAATTGGGAGGATGCAATAACGGCGCATGGGTCAACGCGTGTTTGAGTGCATCAAAAGATTTGTCAGCTATCTCATCCCAAAAGAATGGAGTGTTCTGTTTCAACAACCTGGTAAAACCTTTTGTAATTTCGGCGTAGTTAGGAATGAAACGACGTAAAAAGTTTGCTTTCCCTTGCAAACTCTGGAGTAGGCGAAGAGTCGAAGGAGGTGGTAATTTAATGATGGCTTCGACCTTCGAAGGATCGACACGAATGCCGGCTTTGGATACAACAAACCCGAGTAAACGACCTGTTTCTACACAGAAAACACATTTGTGCGGATTCAGCCTAATTCGATAATGCCTACATCTCATAAAGATGGCTCGTAAATGAGTGAGATGGTCGGCTCTACGTAAAGAATGAGAGGGTAAATCATCGAGATAAGGTTGCACAATGTGCTTAATGTCATGAAACACATAAGACATAGCCCTTTGAAAAGTTGCTCCGGCATTCTTCAATCCAAAAGGTAACTTGCAATAAGCAAATGTCCCCCATGGACAGATGAAAGCCGTTTTTGGTTGATCGGCAGGTAGAATTTTAATTTGATTGTAACCAGAAAAGCCATCCATAAAGGAGAAAATTTCACTGCCGGCACAATCATCGATAATTTGATCAATATAGGGTGTTGGATAATTGTCTTTAGCACAAGCACGGTTAATATCCCTATAATCGATACATATTCTTATTGTCCCTTTCTTTTTGGTAACCAGAACAATATTCGATACCCAATCCGTTAAAGGAATTGGATAAATGAAACCTGCTTTAAGTAATTTCTCAACTTCTGCTTTGATGGCAGCAGCTTTTCGTGGGTGTATCTGACGCAAACGTTGCCAGACGGGTTTAGCATCTGGGTAAGTTTTGATTTCATGAACAACAATTGACGGATCGATTCCTGGCATTTCTTCATAGGACCAGGAAAACACGTCGCGGAATTCTTGAAATAGGGCTTTATATGTTTGGACTTCATTATCTGTACAAGAAGCACCTATATGAATCTTTTCAACAATTCCATGTTTGACTGAAATGTCAATAGGAACCGTTCGAGAAATATTTGCTAAATTTTGCTCAGAATCAAGATGTTTCAATGGATTCTGTGGTTCTTTGACATGTTCAGTGGTAAAAATAGATGAAAAATCATTCTCAAAATGATCAATCTCAGGTAAAAACGAAGATCTATGATGAAGATCTTCCCATGGTAAATCATCAACAGACAAGAGTTCCTGAATCTGCTCATCAGTATAAACAGGATCGGAAAAAGTTGTTGAATCTGAGGTTGATATTGAAAATGAGTCTCCATGGATCACATTCATTGGATCTAGATTGGTTGAACTAGCGTCGGAACACGACTGTATAGCCTGATAAGCAACCTCAAAGGGACTCAAAGGCATGGCTTCACCAAAAGAGTCCACCTCGGAATCGAATGGAATGATCCAAGGATCGTCAAGAACAATGGATTCTGACGAAATCATATGAATAGTCGCGAAAGGAGATGGTACATTGGGAGGAGGAAAAGAAAAAGTTCCTAGTAAACCAGAATCTTTAACTAAACCTACCCCAACATCCTTATAAGGGATAGCCGTTTTACCGACATGTTGGATACTCTCAGAAGAGGATGGGTCGGATGAAAAGTAAGTTAACTGATCTATTGTAACGATCTTTCCATTATGTGGAAACTTAATAAGCCGAAAGACCGATGAAACAACAGCAGTCATTGCGTAAGACCAGCTACGACCCAAAAGAAGGTTGTAATCCAGAGGGGCATCAACCACCTCCACATCTAGATTAACAGTTTTTCCTTCAACCCCTATAGGTAAGTCCTGCAAAATGCCATAAGGATGAAACCCTCGGCCATCAAAGGCTTTGAGAATCGTCAGGGATTAATTAAGTGTAGGAGAACCAAGGGCTTTCCAACACTGTATCGACATAATACATGTTGAAGCTCCCTCATCAATCACAGTCCTAAAGCAAGGTCTGTTTTTTACTAACACTGGAATCTGGAAAGCCATTTGATGAGGTAAACGAGGTGTACTATTTTCTAAATCGAAGATTATGAGATTTGAATCTTGAAGATCAACAACTCCTATAGCCGAAAATAGCATTTTATGCTGTGCTGGACATGATTGCAGCACCTCCAAAGCCGACATTGCTAAAGGTGAAACAGCGAAATCTTCAACAATGTTATAGTTCTGAGCAGCTCTCGCATGTGGATTGAAAGCTAACTTCTGAAGTATACTCTTAGTAGGCGGTTTGATTACTAAGTCAGGATTAGGTTTCTCGATCTGTAGCGGATCGGAACCAGACGGAGCTAAGGTTGATGGGTTGGAATTGGAAGATTCCGCTTCCTTCCCACCAATAGAACTCTTACTTCCATAATCTTGTGATCGCGTCACAATCCTAACATGGGACATCATCATTATGGGTTCTTCCGAGGCATTTGAAGAAGAACCTACCATCTTACTCTCTTGGCTAGGAAAAGGATCCTTCAAAACAGCAGGCGTTTGAGAACCTTTGACGATTTTCGCAACCTCGGCACGACGTGGACAATCTCTTGTAAAATGCTCCTCATCACAGATGAGACAAGGATAGCGAGGTTTACGCTTCGCGTCAGTAGATTCAGGTTTTTCAGATTTCTCTTTCGAGTTTTTCTTATTCTTCTTCTTACCTTTCTTCTTACAGCTAGATTTTGATTTGGCCATAGATGATTCTACGACATGGATATCGGCAGGAATTTTGGCAGAAGAGTCTCCCGTCGGGGAATCTGGTAAAGTTATAATGGGAGAAGAATTCTTGGAAGATTTCTTCTTACTTTTGGTATTAACAGTACCAATCATACCGTCAGTGGCATGAGACCCTGAGGGCGCTGCAGCTAATTGATTTTGCTTTGGAAGGTCGGGGATTTTCTCGTGTAAAGTACCTAACTGCGTGTAAACTAGGTCAAGATACTGAGCTTGAGAAATTACTTGCTCTTCCGTAACTACTCTTGTCTTAGCGACATCTTCAGTTATCTTAGGTAATAACGATTTTACAAACCATTCTGCCAAAATTTGGTCCGGGATAAAAACTTTCACTAAACACCGTCGACGTCACCATTCATGAATATGGTCTGAAATATATGTGGACGTCTATTGTTTTAATGAAGTTAATAACTCCATTCCATTGTCATATTGAACTGGCAACTGAAAATGAGTTAGGAAGGAAGTGGCTAACTGACTAAAATTGTAAAAAGAGCCTCGTGGCAACTCAATGTACCACTTGGCTGCAAGGCCAATCAAAGTGCCTTGAAAAAGACGAAGACGAATTGAATCATCTATAATGGAATTCGATGCACACCAGAGATGGTAAGTCATCACATGATTAGACGGATCTTCTCCTGACTTCCCCTCAAACTTTGGTATATCACTGGGCAACTTATTCGGCATTGGCGGCCAAAACAGAAGATAATTAATGGGATCGTTCATTAGGCGCGACAAGTCAAGTAAATCCAAAGTTGCTATAAACGGTAACTAACGGTTCGGATCCCGAAAACTTGGGGTCATAAGACCAGCCCCAGGAGGAGGATATCCAGGATAACTCGGAATCGGATTTGCATTTGGGATATTATATCCTCCTGGAAAACCAGGATTAACCGGACCATACTGGGGTTGTTGAGGTTGCTGATAAGTATACCCAGGGTATGGTTGATACTGATAAGCCAGGCTCTGCACAGCAGGACTGAATTGGTACTATCCCTGGTACGGTTGATAAGTAAATTGAGGTTGACTTGTGACAACCATACTAGCCCTAGGTTGCCCTACAAGCATCGAAACCGAAGTCTGGATTGTAGGTCCAGACTGAGGTAAAGAGGCCTGAGGAGTTGATATAGGAATAGTAGAAACTGGAGCTGCTGATACTCCAGAAATAGGTGGGGTGGATTGAACAGAGGCCGCAGTAGTTGCAGCAGACGTTTGAGGCGGAGTTCGAGGTGAACTAGGCCCAGGCTGATGAACTACCCCAGGTGTAGAAGTTTGAGTAGTAGGCTGGACAGGTTGCTGGGGTGAACCAGAAACCAAAGGCTGTCCAGATTGAGATGAAAACTGCACACTGGGTTGCGAAGTCTGTTGATCCCACACCACATTCATTCCGGGGTATGGACCCATAACAGGTTGAGCATATTGAGGACCAAAACTAGGTTGAGTGTAAGGTTGATAATTATATGGTACATTTCCCATTCCTTGAACAAATGATTGACCTGAAGGTGGTTGGAAACCTTGAGGTTGGTATTGACCTTGAGGTTGGTACTGACCTTGCGGTTGGTACTGACCTTGAGGCACATATTGAAACTGAGGTTGACTTTGAGGTACATATTGATACTGGGGTTGACCTTGAGGAATGTACTGCCCCGTGGGGATGTACTGTCCTTGAGGTTGCCCCCCAGGCGGTAATGGACTGCCTTGAGGTTGCCCCCCAGGCGGTATTTGAGTACCTTGCGGCTGCCCCCCAGGCGGTAATGAACTACCTTGAGGTTGCGGGTTAGGAGTAGTACCAGACATCATAAGAATCTCTTCTACACTTAACGGTTTAGTTCCGCTATTACCAGGAGATACTACATATTCGATGGGTTGAGGAGATGCTCCTGAAAACGTACCAGATAAAGACTGATACCCAGAAGGAACAGAAGGACCGCCATGTAAAAATGTTTCTGGCATCTGAGAAAACAAGGATGACTGTCTCGACATATTCAAAGGAGGATAATAACCTCTGGGTGTTGGATGGAAAGGAAATCGAGGTGGTGAAGATGCGAGACCTGGATTTTCTAAAAAGTTGGTCAACAAAATATACCAAGCGTCACCTCTAATGGGACTGTAGAAAATGGATTCACGCTCCCTAAGTTCGATAGCTGGTTGATTTTCGGGGAGGTTTATACCTTCGTCTGGACTTACAAGCTCTTCTATGGAAATGAGTCGAGAAGGAAGATTCTGGGTAATGACACTTTCTACCCTAGGTGAACCAGGACCACTAGAAACAGGAGAAGCAAATCCTGAAGATGGAGTAGCAGCAGGTTCAGTTTCAGGTTCAGAGATTTTAGGTTCTTTGGCTAATGAACTAGTAGGAGTAATACTACTAGTAACTTCGGAAAATGAAATCGGTTCGGAAATATGTTCTGTTGCTTGAACTTGATAATCAGGATGTATGATTAACGAAGACTCTCCGGCCTCTGGTGACCTAACTCTACTTTCACTAGGTGTGACAAGAGCTCGCAGCCCTTCAAGTTGACTTGGTGTAAATTCGAGAGGCTGCTCCTGAAGTCGACGGGATTGTCTTGGTAATTCAGCCACGATTAATTATTTAATTACTTCACACGAAAACAAAGAAAATCTCAAGAAAACCACCTAAAGTCTCTAAAGAACCAAACAATTTGAAGCACACGCCTAATAAATCTAGGAGATCAAACCACACACAAACAGTATCTTTCCGGATCGAAAACACTAGTTGGTGATGAAATCCAACATCGCAGAATTCAATATAGAAATGGCAGTTGGAACAGTTACCCCGACAACCTGCTTAATGAAATAGACTCGCACAAGTTTCTCCACTATAACTGTCTCGAGTGAAGATAACCCCCCAGAGAGTCCAAGTGAGTCTAGTCGACGTCTGCTCCAGGTACAGTGGGATCTTCCCTCCACTGTCACCTAGGAAAGAATCCTATGTTATGGCCACTAAGGTTACCAACGGAAACAAATATACCTGGGGGAACAGTCTACGATCCGATACGCATGTAAGGGCAGATTAACAAGCTCAATCCCCTTGAAGGCTCCTTGACATAATCCAAGGTTTACTAACAAGTGACCCCAGGCTCCTCAATAATGGTCAATCTGAGGCTTACCGTTTTTAATCTATCATTCCCAATGAGGAAGGATTGATTCCCACACTGGTTCAGATATGATCTCGTGCTTCTCCTTTAAGAGGAGCTTTCCCAGAGCATAGATGTAACAATTGGAATTTCTTCCTACCGCAAGATCGACTACTTGTTTGTTTAAACTATCTTGGAGAGTTAATTACTCCCTACTCCAAGATACTAGCCTAAGCTATGTTGGTGAAGAGAGCCCTAGAAAATAAAAAGATTGCTAGATGGATTTTAATTAAGCGTTAATTTTATTGGTTGTTTCTTAAGTCAATGGGTGCGGAGATGAAACTTTATGGTGTGAAGACTCGACTCCAAAACACAACAATGTAAACTTTGAAACGGGAACTATAAACTCAAAACGGGAACTCTGGCCAAAAAACCCCAAAAAAACATCAAAAACAGTGCTAAAAACGAAAAGTGTGTATACTGGAACGATGGTTTTTTTTTTTTTAGGTGTCAATTTTGAACGTGTTTTAAAAATGGCAGTGACTATGAAATTTACTACGAAATTTTCGTGCAAAATATAGCTTCAAAACGAAAGTGATGATACTGGAATAATGTTTTTTTTTTTTTTAGGGTCAATTTTCAAACTTTTTAAAAAATGCTAATAAAACCAATTTTTTATGTCTCAAACAAAGTTAATTTTTAAGGAAAATACACATTAATGTTTCTGGTAGAATATCATTTTTCTTTCCTAAGTATAAATTTAACATGTTTTCAACCACAACATGCTAGATACAAAAGAAATTGAAATTTTTTCAACTATAAAATTAAAAAACCATGACATTATGAACAAATTATATCACTGAATGAATTCAAAAGTCTTTATTTGTATACTGAATAAAACATACATTATATCTCTAATTTGATATTGCATTGTAGATATTTAAACAATAAAATTTATCATACTTAAGACATAATCCAACAACATAAAAATGCTTCATAACTTCTCATTTAACAACATATGGAAAACATTAATTTTATTTGAAGATATGATGCATACATCAGTTATATAATCTGTCTTAAACAATTATTCAAAATCACTCATATTTTCTTGCACACCATCACAATTCACATCTTCAGATGAGTGACTGGATGCTAACGAAGATGTTCCATATTCTTCTCTTTCATCAACTAGTGCCCCATCTGAGTCCACATGCATGCCCAACATTCCAGGTTTCAAAAGTCTTCTAGATCTACGACTAGTTTCAACAGACTCCCATGTCAACACTGTTCCTTCTGGTAACAACCTTTTCAGAATCTCTGTCATCTTGAAGCGAAGAGTTCCTCTCTTTGTTAAATTGAAGTCATAAACAAGTATGTCAACATCCTCCAATTGTAATATGTCTGTCCGGCGGCAATTTATATTTGTACCCTTTCTTTTTCTTTTTCCACCATTTTTTTTGTCAACTACCATCTCTGGCTTATACACACCATTGAATGGGTGTGTATTTGTGGCATACCAATGTACTTCAACACTTGTAACATCCTCATTTTCTGTAAAGACCTTTATAACTTTAGCAACCCAAAATGGATAGCCTTTGGGATCTCCATCTGCTAGCACTGCAATCATGCAACCCTCCTTAATATCATGTACTGAACCCCTATAAAGGTCTTCCATGGCTTCACGTTGTGCACGAGATCTTCTGGAACCAATATACATCTCTCTTTCCATTGCCTGTGAAGAATTAATAATACCTTGAGTTTGTTGTTGTTCAACAATGTTTACTTCCTCTTGTTCATTCGACACATTTTGTGGCCAAATAAATGGATTTTTCAAAGGTATATCTTCATTGGTTGTTTTTTAAATGATATCACTTTGATTATTGAAAAATGACTCCCACCAAACTGAATCAGCAATGTCAAAGTACTCATATGTATATCTAATACATTTTTTAATTTCTTCTAGGCAATCAGAATAATTTATATGTCTATTCTGTCTGCGTGCATTCTGAACTTCACCAACTGATTGTAATAACAATATTTTTGATGCAAATATTGGACGATCTGGAATGAACTTCAAAAATTGCAAACCTGATGACGGTGCCCATTCTGTAGTAGTTGAAAACTTCTTGCCCCATATTAGTGTTTTCCCATCAATTTTTTTTATACGAAATTGATGTTGGAAGCTAATATCATTAAGTTGTTCAATGCATTTCCCCTCACCATATGATCCTAGAATAAACCTTCGCATGTCAACAGTTTCTTCCAACACTTCAAAAGCAGGCTCTGGCATGTATGATTTCTTAATACATTCAATTAGTGATGGCAAGCTCCCAACTTCCTTCCTCCTCAATGTGACTGAAAAACGACTGAACATCTGATCAATATGGTCATGAGTGTGCCCAACAAGAAGGAAACCAACCTTTACCTTTTGAAAAATTCTCAATTCAACAAGCATGTTCAAATACCCAAAAACAACCTGATATTTGTTTTCACGGCAAGTGTTGTCCAATTGTAGATACAAAACTTCAGGAAGATTACCAAACCAATGAGAAATCACATCATGAATTATGGTTATGGTCAGAATTGCATCATTATGAATATTTGGAGCTGTGAAGTACACCCTTGGCAACATTTTCCCATTGAAGACCATACAACTGACCAAGTGAAACTGAATAAAATTTTCCTCTTGTAGATTTTTGGGTGTGCGAACAAAATGTGGTAAAAGTGTTTTCTTCTGGTCCATACCATCAATTATCAAACCCAAATATTTATTTGGATTATCATAACACTTCTTTCGATGCTTGTACAACTTCTTCCTTTCATTTGTTTGTTGTTCGCGATGCTCCTGAAGTTCTTTAACAATTAAATCTACACAACATAAAAGAAATTCATTAAGAAATATGTTTTCATAGTTGATGACTATACAATTTTAAAAGTAAAAGTTATGAACACTTACCTCTTTCTAAGCCTTCACATTTGTCCCTTTTTGATTTAAGAGAAGCACATGTATTGCAAATCCCCATCCTTGTCTTCTTAGGAATACAAACATTATTGAATTCTTTCTTCCATATCTTCACAAAATATTGATATGTAATAAATTGGCCCTGTCCCTCAGCACTTTCTTCATATTCTTTGTATAAGTTGTAGATTTCTCGTCTTGAAAAATTATCTGGAATATGTATTGTCTCTCTATTTGGCATACACTCTACATGCTTTGAAAAGAAATCTTTCATCCATGACATTGCAGTATTTGATAATGGCCCAAACTGTCTTTTATAACGTACTTCTGAATAAAATGTGGGATCCTTTTCCAAATTTTCTTGAATTCTCGAGAGACGAAAATTCCCAATTGAATGAAACATTTTGAAAGCTTTTCTACACAATAATAAATTCCTAATATGATAATCATAACCTGACAATGTAGATTGCATGCAGCCAACTAAATATGAGTTTTGCATGCTTTTATTCATTGACAAATATCTCTTCTTGCTTTCTAATGCAAATGTGAAATCCATACGTTTCAAGCAATTTTTTTGGAAACATTCACTTGAAATGAGAGCGCTGATAGAACTTCTTCTCGTCAGATATTCTGCTCTACCCCTTTTATAACTAGAATAGTTTGCATTGATACAAAAAGGTCTGCTCCTACTCCTCGATACAATATTTCTTGGCAACATCTCCATCATTGGATCATCATTTTTATAAGGATTTTCATCATCATTAAGAGGAATGTTATCCACACTATGATCAGCTCTGATTTTCAAATTTTGACTGAGAGGATACCCTTCATCTTCCCCTTCTTCAGTGCTACTGTCATAGTCCTTAGAATTCAGACTAAATGGAAAATCTGACTCGATGTTTAATGGATATTCTTCCTCATGTACATTGTCAGTGCTACTCTCATAGTCCATAGAATTAGGACTACGTTGAAAATGTGGTTGTTTACTTATTGAAGATGCTACATCCTGTCCTTTGTCACTGCTACCTTTATACTGATTAGAATTAGGACTAACTGCATCATCCTGTTCTTCATCACTGCTGCTCTCATAGTCCTTAGAATCAGGAGTAAGAGGACATTGTGATACTCCAATCTTTTGAAAATCATCATCTCGCGCTTCATCACTGCTGCTCTCATAGTCCTTAGAATCAGGACTAAGAGGACATTGTGATACTCCAATCTTTTGAAAATCATCATCCCGCGCTTCATCACCGCTGCTCTCATAGTCCTTAGAATTAGGACTAAGTGGACACTTTGACACTCCATTCTTTTGAAATTCATTATCACACTCATCATCACTGCTGCTCTCATAGTCCTTAGAATTAGGACTAAGTGGACACTTTGACACTCCATTCTTTTGAAATTCGTTATCACACTCATCATCATTGTTGCTCTCATAGTCCTTAGAATTAGGACTAAGTGGACACTTTGAGGCTCCATTTTTTTGAAAGTCATTATCACACTTTTCATCACTACTGCTCTCATAGTCCTTAGAATTAGGACTAAGTGCACACTGTGACACTCCATTATTTTGAAATTCGCCATCATGCACGTCAAAACTGCTGCTCTCATAGTCTTCAGAATTAGGACTAAGTGGACACCGTGACCCTCCATTCTTTTGAACTTCACCATCACACTCTTCAAAACTGCTACTCTCATAGTCCTCAGAATTAGGACTAAGTGGACATCGTGACACTCCATTCTTTTGAACTTCACCATCATGCTCTTCATCACCGCTACTTTCATAGTCCTTAGAATTTGGACTAAGTGGAATCTGTGACTCTTTATTAATTTGAAATTCTCCATCCCCTCTTTCATCAGTGCTGCTCTCGTAGTCTTTAGAATCGGGACTAAGTGGAAGAATTGACTTTCTATTCATAGTGGAAGAATTCCCACTATATTCATCAATATGAATAGAGTTGTTACGTGATGAAGATGTTGATGGTGTATAAATCGAAACTTCACCATCAGAACAATCCATCCCTTTCAAATAGAAGATGTTGAATGATACAAATGGAGTCTCCTAAGAATATTATATAGCTTAAAGAATGAAATATTCCCTCCAAAATTATTCCCTCCAAAAATTTTCACGAAAATATTTCCCTCCAAAAATTTTCGCGAAAATATTTCCCTCCAAAAATTTTCGCGAAAATATTTCCCTCCAAAAGTTTGTTAGATTTATTTACCTTTATTATTTTATTCTACAATTGATTGAAAAACGTAAACTAATTTTTTTTATGAAATCAATCACTGAAATTCAAATTGTAAACTACAACTTCTATATTAATTATTCTAATAGTTAAAGTATATAATATTTACTAAACAACTAATTTTTTTTTTTTAATTTTTATAATATATTCTAAAACAAATTAATCCCACATTCAATCCACTGTAAAATAACTTTACAATATTTGCTCTATAATAATTTAAAACAAATTATCCCACATTAATCGTACAGAAAAACATCTTCGTAATTTCACTTATATATTAAATTTCGTTATCACTATTACTTACCTCACATCCAAGTTTTCTGAAGTTCGTTGAAAGACTTGTGAATTTGTGGAGCAGCTATATTGCTATCAACAACATATTCAACGAAGAATTATCGCAATTGAAAGGTAAGTTCAATTTTTTTTCAAAATTTTCATATTAAATTAATTTAACGAAGAAGATTTTTTTTTTAAATTAATAATTTTTCCAAGCCAAAATAACAATTATGTCAATCGTGAGCATGGTGGGCCCAATCAAACTCAATCACCCAATAACCGTGGGTAGGCCATCGTCGTGCCCCCTTCCCCCAACCCATTACCGATCTTTCCCATTCACCCATGCCCTCTTCCCCCTTCTACCCTACCCATGCGCCAGCCCTTGCCACCCCCAACTCACCCACCCATGCACCCTTTCCCCAACTCTTCCTTCCCTACCCCACAACTCTCCTCCCCATAAACCCACCCCCTAACTCCCATTCCCCTCCAATCTCAACTCCTCCCCCCCTTCCTTAACGCCGGCCCCATGGGCCCCACCCCCTAACTCCTTCCCCCTCTATTTCCTTCCCCGTGCCCCCACTCCCTCCACCCCCTTCCCTCACCACCCGCACCCCCACACCCTAACTCCAACGCCCCTGGCCGCCGCACCCCACGCTATCCCCCATCCCCCCCCTTTCAAGCTGCCCCCTATACCCCCCTCTCGCTCCCCGCACCCCATCCCCCATACACCCACCCCCACCCCCCCTTCCCTCCGCGCCCCATCCCCCCTACCCGCGTCCGCCCCCACCCCCCCCATTCTGCCCCTGCCCCTGCCCCCCAATCCCCCTACCCACCCACGCCCCCCTCCTCCCCCCTTCTGCCCCTACCCCTACCCCTACCCCCCCCCATCCCCCCCACCCCCCAACATCCTAACCGCGCCCTACCCCCCTACCCTTACCCGCCCCCCAACCCCTACCCTTACCCATCCCAACCCCTACACCCTACCCGCGCCCTACCCCCCTACCCTTACCCCCCCCCATCCCCTACCCTTACCCATCCCCACCCCTACACCCTACCCGCGCCCTACCCCCCTACACCCCCCCCCCACCCTTACCCATCCCCCCCCTACCCCCTACCCTTACCCCCTACCCGCGCCCTACCCTTACCATTCCCCCCCCCCCCACCCCCTACCCTTACCCCCCCTCCCCCCATCCCCCTACCCGCGCCCTACCCCCCCAATCCCCCCTACCCTCTACCCCTCCCATTCCCTCCCGCCCCCTCCCCACCCCACCCACCCCTCCCCCTCCCCGGCCCCTCCGCCCACCCTGCCTACCCCTCCCCCTCCCATTCCCTCCCGCCCCCTCCGCACCCCACCCACCCCTCCCCCTCCCCGGCCCCCTCCCTGGCCCCTCTGCCCACCCCTCCCCCTCCCCCTCCCCCGCCCCCTCCCTGGCCCCTTCGCCCACCCCGCAGGCCCCTCCCCCTAACCCGCCCCCTCCCCGGCCCCTCCGCCCACCCCCCGGCCCCCCGCCCACCCCGCCGGCCCCTCCCCCTCCCTCGCCCCCTCCCCGGCCCCTCCACCCACCCCGCCCACCCCCGGTCCCCCCGCCCCCTCCGCCCACCCCTCCCCCTCCGCTCACCCCGCCCTCCCCCTCGGCCCCCTCCGCCCACCCCGCCCTCCCCCGGCCCCCTTCGCGCGCGCAGCGCCACCCCTGGGCCGCCCCGACCGGCGACGGGTCGATTCTGGGAATCGACCCGTCGCCGGTCGGGGTGGCCCAGGGGTGGCGCTGCGCGCGCGAAGGGGGCCGGGGGGAGGGCGGGGTGGGCGGAGGGGGCCGGGTAGGAGGCGGCGTGGGCGGAGGGTGAGGGGTGGGTGGGGAGGGGGCGGGGTGGGCGGAGGGGCCGGGGAGGGGGCGGGGGAGGGGTGGCCGGGGAGGGGGCGGGGTGGGCCGGGGAGGGGACGGAGGGTGTGCGGGGTCGGGGCGGCGGGTGTGCGAGGTGGGGAGGGGGCGAGGGGGGGATGGCGGGGGGATGGGGGGGTAGGGGATAGGGGGGATGGGGGGTGTAGGGCGCGGGTAGGGGTTAGGGGGATGGGGGGGGTAAGGTTAGGGGGTGGGGGGCGGAGGGTAGTGGGGTGGGGTGGTAAGGGTAGGGGGTAGGAGGGGGGGGGTAGGGTATAGGGGTGGGGATGGGTAAGGGTAGGGGATGGGGGGGGGTAATGGTAGGGGGGGGGGGTAAGGGGGTAGGGCGTGGGTAGGGTGTAGGGGGTAGGGCGCGGGTAGGGTGTAGGGGGGGGGATGGGGGGGGTAAGGGTAGGGGGGGGTAGGGGCAGAAGGGGGTGGGTAGGGGGATTGGGGTGGGGTTAGGGGTAGGGGCAGAAGGGGGGGGGGGGTTAGGGGAAGGTGTAGGGTGCGGGGGGATGGGGTAGGGGTGGGCAGGGGGCGCGCGGTGTGGGGAGCGGTGGGCGCAGTGGGTAGGGGCGGCCCCGGGGAGGGGTTGGGGGGTGTAGGGGGTTTGGGGGGATGGGGGGGGGCGGGGTTAGGGGGGTGGGGGGTTAGGGCGCGGGGGGCGAGGGGGTTTTGGGGGCAGGGGGCGAGGGGGGATGGGGCATGGGAGTGTGGGGGGATGGTAGGGGGTAGGGTGAGGGAAGGGGGGAGGGGCCGGGGGGGGGGCAAGCTTAAGGGGTTGTGGGGGGCGCGTGGGTAGGGCCTCGCCCATACTTGCCTAAATGTCCACTTAGCCTCATTATCCCTCACCTGACCTCCCGCTCGCCCATCGACCTGCCTGCCCGTTAGAGGTGGCTGGGCAATTCTGATTATACAAATAAAAAATTTATGGTATATTTTTGTTATTAATTTAAGTTACTATGTTTTTTTATTTACTAATTTATGTGTTTTTTTTAAGGAAAATGGCATCAAGGAAAATTTTTGTGCATCTTTCTGGACCAAAGAGTCTTAAAGGTGTATCTTCAAAAAACATTGGTGAACGAACTCCACCTGAGCTCATGCCTACAAATATTTCAAGTGCTTTAAGTGATAAGAAGCTAATCTCAAATTGGAAAAGTTCAAAAGAGGTGAAATTTCCATCAAGAGTCTGGTATGTGAAAGAAAGAGAGAGCACAACTGTGAATATATATCTATACATTGATATACCCCATAATAATGAAAATTTGGAGGTGATGGGAAGAGTCATAGATATGTGTTTGGTACCAAACACTGAAGTTGTTTACATACTTACAAAATCTCCCAAGTCACATGAAAGGATTAAATACCGACTATCATATTCATTATATGACACGAGAGAGGTATCTACAAAGTTGTGTAAACAATTCGTAAATGAGATGACACAAAACATCGTAAGTATTGTTATTTGTATTTTTATTTTGCGTTTTGAAAGTGTCTCGCTATATTTTTTTAACTTTGTTTATATTAACATATGATATTTTGTTTGGCAGAATTTTGTTGAAAGCTGTTCAATTAGGTTGGGAGGCATTCATTTCATAGAGCATGATATCATGAAAGTTGTCAGCCATTTTTACTCAGTGTCAGAAGAAGATATGGAAAACATGGAAAATGTAGTAATTGATGATGCTACAAAACTACATCCAAAGAATCAGAAAAAAAGGCCTCTGGTGGATAAATCTAGCAAGGGTAAACAAGTTACTTTTGAGGACGATGAAGTTGAAATTGACAATGAAGCATATGTTGCCATTACTGAAGATGACATTGGAACTGAGGAAGGTCGTAAAAGACCAAAAGTAACAATGCCCGAGAATAGATCTCTTGAGAATGTTATGACGAAAAAAAGTAGAGTTGAAGATCTTGAAGTAGTCATTACCAGTAGTCAAGAACCTAGTGAAACTTCAAAAGAAAGCAGAGAAATCATTACACCAGGAGCTGATTTAGATGATGGCATAATCAAAACAAAACAAAATGCCATTCGACAGAATTTGACAAAGAGAAACTTAATTGATGGTGGTCGTACATTTCAGTTAAATGTCAGACAAACCTATAAGGCAAGTGAAGGACAATGCCAATATCAAGTCAGAAAGCCACATCATCTGCATGTTCACAACTTGAAGACATTGATGAGGTACAATCCATATGCTCATGTGGTTAGTTATGTGCTTCTTGTTGATCCACTTCAAGTTCCCAACAAAGAAGCATTTGATAAGTCAAAATGTTTTGAATACAATTATTATGTGCTTGGGGGGAACCATTCTGTTGAAGCTCAAAGACAATTGATGGAGGAATATCCTAATAACCCACGTTTTGAAACAATGAAATGTATCATTTATGCTGGTTTAAATGAAACAGAAGCAAAGTTAGTGGCACGGGATCATAATTCAGATAATGAATATAGGATGTCTATGACTTTGATCCAAAAGGTTAGATTTATTCATAGTGAATTCCTAGAAAAATGTGGTGGGGATAAGATGAATATTACTGCAGATTTTCGAAAGGAATGTTGTATGGAAATAGGCTATCAAATTGAAGAGAAAGCCAATTCAAAAGGTGGAAAAGACAGCAGATATAGTGATTTATTCAGAGGTGTTGATAACATTTTCCAATTGGCATTTAGAACTGGAGATATTTGGAATTTGATTGATGACATTTTTAGCATGTGGGAAGACATTGCCATTAAAAACCAGAGGGTCAAAAAGTCTAAGCCATTGATATGTAGCAACAATAAATCAGCTCCTGAACTGAAGCAACTTCCAGATGATATGACCATCACGTCTTGGAGGGCGATGCAAGGAGTGAAAGATGAAAAAATTGTCAAAACAATATTATGTCGTGTGAGGTCAGGGGAATTATCATTGGAAGAAATGTCTGAAGAATTTCAAAAGTAAGTTTGCTGAATTATTTTTACTTATTTCCAGGATTATAGTTATCTTTTAAATAAAACATGTTGTTATTGGTAGTATTTGTTATACATATCATTATATTAACTTTTTCTTACTTTATCTATGCAGTCACAAAGTTTACATGAAAATTCAGGAATAAATGGTTAAATTGTTGAATGAAGATAGTTGGGATGATGTTGTACGCAACTATCCAGATTCAAGTTCTACATCAACATTAAAAGATTTTTATCTTGCATTTAAAAAGGTAACTTGATTTATACATTCAGTTTTAATCATCTGTGTACTATTTTTAATTTAAAACTTACACATACATTTGTTTGTTTGGTAAAAGATGAGGAAAAAAGATAATGGAGCACCAGACAGTTTCAAGACTTTTATTGAAAAAATAAAGATTGAAAGACTGAGAAAGCAACGTATTAAGAATGTTGAACTTGATCCAACTCTTAATCATTTCATTTGGAATGGGCTAGACACTATTCAATATCAAGCAATACAAGGCGACTGTGAAGACATTGCTAAACTCGTACCAAAAAGGGATTATGCCCTGGTTATTGCAGATATTCCCCATGGTTTCAATATTCCAAACATTTACTATGATAGTGACCCTTATACTTATCAAGCTTCTAATAAAGTGGTGACGGGATTTATGGAAGTGACGTCATCACCATTATGGAGATTTGTGACATTTCATTCAGACACACAATTGGCAATGGTATTGTCAAGCTTCAAGGGGAAAACAAATTCAAGGATGCAGCTTACATGGTAAGATGTTTAAAGGTATATTTGATTAATGTTGAAAAAATCATTTATGTACAAGTTAATTGAACTTTTACTATTTTATGTTACAGGCAAAAGTCAAATCTTCTTAACAATGAAGATCAACAATTTATAAATGACTGTGAGTTCATTCATATTGATAGTTGGGCAAAAGATGATAGCCATATGTATATGATTTTTAATCGGGTGGATAGAAAGAGTCATAGACAAATACTGACTTATGATGCTGTTGTGAGAAAACTAACATATGAAGACAAAGAAACGAAAGGAGAGATAGTTAACATTTATCAGAAACCACAATTATTGATTAACTATCTTATAGACATATGTTCAAATGAAGGAGATTGGGTTCTGGATTTATTTTCTGGCTCAGGTAGGTTTTGCCACATGGAATTGAATTTCAATATGTTCTTTTTTTTAATTAATATGTCATTGTACTAATTTACTTCATTATTTTTTTGTGCTTGATAATTAGGTACAACACTAGCATGCTGCCTTCAAAAAGGAAGAAATTGCATTGCAATTGAGAAAGATCCATTACAATGCAATTTCATTCAGCAAAGAATTAATGCTCTTCAATTTCTTCCAGATGCAACGCAAGAAATTGGGTTGAAGAAAGGGGACTTTAGTGAATCACGTGTGGCAAAAAAGGCAAAGGAACCCCAACCACCATTACATGGAATGTTTGGAAAGACATATATTGGGAGATTTGCAGACATCAAAGACCCATTAGAAGAGGAAATTGCGCAAAAGGAAGTAGAAAATATTGTGGAAGATGACAATGATGAAACTCTAGAGGACGAAGAGTTTGGATTACGTGACATTGTTGATTAAATTTAAGTTATACCTGGAAATCAAGCTTTGCAATGTTTTGACTCTGACATTTCATGAAAAGAATAATCAATGAATTAAAGTTGTTATGTGTTCAATATTTGTAATTTGTGATTTTCACATTGATTTTTAAGTTAATTATTATTTTTTGAAAAAAAAGTTGTTATTATTATTTTTTTGACATGAAATTCATAAAAAAAAACTATTATTTGACCATTTTTAGTTAATATTTTTGTATAAAAATTGTGATTTTGACATGTTAATTCTAGCAAAAAATTATCAAAACGTTTAGTTTTTTTGTTATATTTATGTTAAAAATGGTTATTTTTATGTCCATTGTTAAAAAATGTTGTTTTTTAGAAACAATTATTTCATGTGGATTGAAAAATTAATTAAGGATGTATAAATATGTAGGTTATCTAAAATTCAAACTATCGACTTTCTAATTTAAAAACGCAAAACAATAAAAACCCCACTAAAAAAAAAAAAAAATTAAGATAGAGAACAAGAAAATATGAATAAAATGATCACTTCAAAAACTATCAAATTTAGAAAATAATTTTTTACATTTCACACACTAGAAAATTTAAAGTCAAAAAATGGGTCTTTTAAAAAAAGGGTGTGACGCAGAATACTCACTTTTTAAAATCAGCATAAAAATCACTACCATTCTAAAACTTAATGCACATGAAAAAAATTAAAGTTCCAAAAACCATGTTCTAAAAAAAACATGTGTATTCTGCATCACCACTTTTGAAAATCGGGTCATTTTTTTGCTATCTCTACGAAACGAGTACCAGTATCAGTTCCCGTTTCAAAGTTTACATTTTTACACTAAAAAATGCACCTAAGATGATAAACAACTCCTTTTCTTTTCAACGAATTTCTAGCTAAGGAAGAGTTGAAAATGCAATGCGTTGAAAATCAAATATTTCTCTTAACATACAACTCAAAAGAAAAACTTTTTGTCTTTTTCAATTTACTTCAAAAACGAGACTACTAATCACGCTCACGGAAAATCCCTTTTCTTTTCAACAATAAAAAACTACAAAAACAAACAATTCTTTCAAGAGAGCTTTTAAGATTTCTAGAAAAACTCTAAAAACTATTGAAAACAAATTTTTCAACAAGCTTCTATAATTTCTATGAAATACTCAAAACTATAATCTAATCTTGAGATCTAAACAAAATGGATTGAAAAGAAACTTGAAATGTTTTTGAGGATGCTTAACTTAGTTTTTCAGCTAACTAAGGATCAATTTGTTCAGATCAACAAACTAATCAAAAACACCCAATTATGTTTTAATAAAAAATGAAATTTGAAACTTTCAATCAAGTTTAATCAAAGTTTTGCAAAAGAGAAAAATGGGATCTAGCTCTCTTCAAGGATAGATTTCATAAACTAGTCAAACTCAGCAAGAAGACCAGAGATACCAGGGTGATCTAAGGCTCTAAGGCTTCTGATCTCTGAGCTATTACGAAGACCAAGCAAAAATCAATCCAACAGGCAAAACTTCTAGAAAATCACTTCAAACGAGAATGCCAATGAAAACTAACTCACAAGGAACTTTTGTCAAGACACGTGCAGATCTGGGCATAAACTAACAGCTATGGACAAAAACTAAACCTAACTGGGCGGAAGGATCTTAGGTTTTTCAAACTTTTGACAGGGTCCGCAGGCTCCCAGTAGAACCAGGTGCGGTACCGCTCTGTGTTATACTGTAACAGTGCAGATAGGTCCGCACTGTACCTAACGCAGAAGGTGCAGTCCTCTTCCAAAAATCCGAAAAATAAAAAATCAAACCAGGATCTAACAAGTACCCAATCCCACACACATCAAGCCAAAATCAGAAACCAAAACTCAAGTTTCTCAAGTCAAAGGGAAGACAAATTAAAAACCAAAACCACATCCCTAGTGGAGTCGCCAATTTGTTGGCCGGATAAATCGTTCTTGCGGACAAGACCGATCTCCCTAGTATCAAATGATATCTAGCAATAAGCAACACAAGCAAATCTACTTTTCTCTAAACATGTCTCAATTCATAAATGAAAACTAAGAGGTGTAATAGACCCTACCTCCGTCCAACGCTTGTTTGTGGCAACTTTGTTCCAACAGCTTCAAGCAGTTCCCTTTTAATAACCTGCATACACAAACAAACACACATCAAAGAACACCTGCATAGATAATATAATAAAACATGTTCATTATGAAGATCAAGGAGCTCATAAAATAAACCATTAGAGACAGTTCATTGAGAAAAATAAACTTGATTGTATTAACTTTATGAATAAAAGAACCTTACAACCTTTGCCTTGATGTTGCACAAGCTCTTTCCAGGGTCCAGCAGGAATCTCCTCTACTTTGACAAGCCTCACTCACTTCCCAAATGAAATGAAAGGTATGTGATCTCTCCTCTCACAAGCTCAAAAAGGAAGTCTAATTTCCAGCAGCATTTACCCTCAAGAATCTTCAGCTTTCAACCTCTCCTACAACCAGCCCAATGCCTGAATTTATAGTGCAAATGGAGGAAGTTGCAGGTCCACCATTGAAGGGATAAGTTCCTCCTTCAATGGGATAAGCACCTCATATCATGGAGTTAGCTCCCTTAGTTATGGAATGGATGAACCAAGGTGGAGCAAACTTGCTAGCGTAATATTCCTTCTAGAAGCGTCTAGAAGTGACGCAAGGTGAGTTTTTAAGAATGAACCCACGCTTTTTAACTTTTACAGGGGTTCGCACCCATTGCTTAATAAACAAAGCGATCAGGTTCGCAGGTCATGTGACCATTGGGTGCGGTACCGCAGGCAATGCTAGGAGAAAGTGAGAAACTAGGATTTGAGATATTTTTAAGGTCTTTCTCCAATTTTCAAGGCTTGACATGAAGAGCTGAGGCTTAAGAATTGCAAAGGAGTTATGCATGAGTAGTGATGGACTCACACTAACTGTAGAAAGTCATGGTGACAATTTTTTGTGTAACAGTTATCTTCCTCATGTATATAAGACAGTGCTCTCTCTTCATTTGGATAATAATGAAGAATGGAGATTAGCTTTAAGAGATAGTTTTGTAATTAGGAGAAGGGGATTCTTAGCTTTGATTCATATTCTTTTATTGTTACACTTTCATGATTTTTATTTGGTTCTTGTAATATAATTTAAGATATCTTTATTGTTGTGAGCTCACATATGTTGTTTGTCATTCAAATTCTTCACATGTTGTATTGCTTTTCCCTTATGCAATTTCCTGCTTTCCTAGTTAGTGTTTCAATGCCTTCCTAGATTAATTTGATTTTAGTAATTTAGATTAAATTAGTTCCACTTCGGTCCTGCATATATAGTGCATGTGCCTCGTAAGTCTACGAACCTTGGATTGACAAATTAAATAGTTGGGCAAGTACTACAACATAATTAAACGGTATATTTTCACCCAACATTTTGGCGCCATTGCCGGGGAGGCATGATGGATTGAAGTTTAGTTTGATTTTTCTGCAAGTGTGTTTAGACATGTTCCTAACTCCGAGGTGTTAAGGCGGTAAGACGTGGGGAACAGCCTACGCATCGCATTCAAGATACCGTAACGGGCTTGACCTCTTATGGATCAGGGCATGTAGGGTGTGTTTACATTTATGCAAGTGTGAATTTCAATTTCTGCAAGTGTGTTTGATTTTCACAACTGTGAAGAGTGTTTGATGAATTCATGGTTCATGGTTGTAATTGAAGAATTAAATTACTAAATTAATGAGCAGTCCTTGTAAGAGGGTTTAATTGAGTATTGAATTCAAGATTATCTCTGTGGTCTTTGTTTTTAATAAATTCAATTTTTAGTGTGCTGATTTGGAAGAGTTTTTGTGAACTAAAACCTTGTAAAAGGATTAAAAGCTCAGACAATTATTAGCACTCTGTTTTTAGTATGTAAGAATTCCTTTTTCAACATGGTTTAACAATGAGTTTCAGCTTGGAACTACTCACTCAGATCCTAGCAGAAGTCAGGATCTCTTCTTCCTTGGAAGAGGAGATCTTGACAAGAATTAAAGGTTCAACTACTCCCCAAGAAACAAACGAAGATTCAACATCTGAAGAATCATGCGTATCTGATGGTTAACAATCATTCAAACAGGAATTCGAAGAAGAAGAACAACAGATCGGGGAAGAAGAAGAGGAGTTACAACATGAACTAAGAGAGAGAAATTGTGCCTATCGAAGCCTTATCGAACAATGGTTCCAGGTAAGTACTAGATTAGATTCATCTTTTTATTTTTATTTAATTGATTTGCAGATACAACAACTAGACTCATTCACACTCGAATATTTTCATTTTTCATTTGAAAAATTGCTACTGAATATATTGTTGTTACTACTACGTGAGTGGCTTCATTGGAAGTTTAATTACACATAACTAATTTTTAAATTCTAATTAGTATAGAGTAGCTAGGCTTTCATTTTCAGTATTTGCTTTCATTTTCAGTTTTTCTTTTACCTAGAATAAGTATGCTCTCCTTCGCGCTTAGTGCGATCACGAGGATCAGAAAATAGGGATGATTTAGACTAATTTCAGGAATAAATAAATTCATGTTTTGCAATATGCCTAATCGATTTTATCGTTAATTTGCAAATCATTTTTTTTTTTTTGCTGAAACTGTGTCTCGCTTGCAATTGATTGCGTTTTCTGGCCATACTAAAACCTGCAGCAAGCAATTAGATGATAAAACCTGCAAAAACAATTAAATCTGAAGGTTCATCATTTCGCCCGGGGCCAATAAAAAACAGTGAGTTTCGTTGGACTGTGCGCGAACTTGTAAGTTTCTGTCTCCGTCTATTCATTTATGGCTGAGCCGTAGTGATGTCATCTCTCCGCCCACTGTTCATAAACCTGCAATCTGCAACAAAAAACTGAAACCAAAACGATAAGCAACAAATAAATGACAGCGCAATAAACTAAAACATAATTCTTATTTCTTTGCTGGGATTCTCTTTCATCATTAATTCTCACACCTAATTTGGGATACTATGCGGATGTTGATTAAAAAATATTGGCCAAAATCCACGGGTTGTTACATTATCTTTGGCATCTCAAGATAGTAGGAACGAAATCCCATCAGTATCACTATTTTTAGGTATTTGCCTTCCTAAATTAAGATTAAATGATTATGCTGTTGCTTATTAGAAGGATCCCTTCCTTGCTGGCTACGAATTTTTCTCCATCGCTTCTCTTGGAGGAAGCATTCTTATCATGAGATATAAACAAATCCAGTCAAAAGAGGTAATGAAACCACCATACCATGATATTATTTTAACAACTCTTGCTACCTTTCCGAGGGAATTTTGGTAATCTACCTAAACCTAGTTTCCCTCTGGAAATCTGTGATCATCATCGTAGCCTGATATGAACAGAATGAAGAAGTGTGTAAGCAAATCATTGGGAATGAAGCAAGAAGCAAGGAAGGCAGAGGTGCTATTAAAAAAAAAAAAGGAGTTCAGATGATTTATGCTCACCTGTTTGTTGTATCCGTCGGGCAAATGTGCAGAAAGGCAAGGCAGGAGGGATCACTCAGTAGATTGCAGCAACATATTTTCCCATGGAAAATAAAAGAGAGAGAACCAATTGGCAGATATATGAATACATTATTGAACGTTGTGATAATAGCAATCCCATGCAGCAATCAAACGTAAAATCTTCAAAAAGGACATTCTCCAAAGATGTAAACAATGTCATCAGTTTCTGCGATATGCAAATATAGTAGACTTAATGCAAATCACTGATGAGAATCAAAACACAACTCATATTTCCTTTCTTGTCCGGTGCACTTGTAAATTGGGTTGGATTATCTTTAAAGAAAAACTCAGTCCGGAGCCCTGAATGTACTATGCTGAGCCATGAGTTACATTTTATTTTGATATATACCATTTTATAACATTTTTCTTTCAGGATTTTTGTTGACACCAGCCACTCAGAGGAGATGTTTGACTCACAAAGGATTTTGCATCAAAACGAAACTAGAAATTGGCCCACGAGCTTTATGTCGATTCTTATGCTTATGTTGGATTTTATGTTGGAAGCTGATTGTTTTCTCATGCTCACTATCTCCATTTTACACACTGCTTCATTACACTAATGTTCATGATGCCAGGATTGTCTGCTCTACAATGGAATACTTTGAATATTCCACTATATCTGATGATGTACAGGTCCAATCTTGCAGAGAAAACTTTAGTGACATGAATCAGCAAGAAACTGAAGATTTGCTAGCGCCGAGACAGTATTCCTATACTTTGCAAAGAATGCCAAGGAATGGAGATCTGACTTTGATTTTTCCTATTTTGTTTTCTTTTTGCCTTTTCTTTTGCTGTGTATTATCAACATAAAAAAAAAAAAAACCATGAAAATTGCAAATGGACTTTTTAATAAATTCCTGAAAAAAATACGAATGCATGTTTTTACGCTTAACGCTAATTTGTTTTCTTGAAGTCACTTTGACAGCCGTCGATGATGAAACCAGTGCGGGCAACAGGTTTCAGAAATGATAGCATTTTGCTGTTGAAGTGATTTTCAAAGATCATAGAGCTTTTTGAGAAACATGCTTTGATAAACAGCTTGAAGGAGCTGTAACTCATGATAAACATCATGCGTTTTCTGTTATCCAGAAACTATTTGCACCTCTTGATGTTTGCTGTTACACAGCGACCATGCTGATACACCAACATTTCCACTTTTTCCATTATCCATGCTGTGACACTGTAACATTTCTCCTTCAAAGTTGATCAACCATCCTGGTGTTGAAGCCCATTTTCCATTACCTTATCTTTCACGACTTCATGCATGCCTATTTTTCTAAATCACATACATTCCTTTATCCTTTTCAGTTTATTGCCTTCTAGTTTGCCTTCTGAATAAAACTCATTCCCTTTCCATGATTACATTGCCTTGTTTTTTTTCGCCATGCTGATCCACACTGCTTGTCCATGAGTTATTTCCATTTATAGTCCTACCAAATCTTTTGTATAAACTTGCGTTGACTGGTGTGGGATTCCTTAAGGCCCACCTTTCAATAAGTCTTGCCCCATCGACATCAGCACCTTATCTGGGAAATAGACTAGAGTTCCTTTTGGGTACCTTGAGACTTGCATGCCTCGATGGCAAGTTTTCTCGCTGACAATCATTGGAATACATCAATGTCCCTTGATTGTCAGATCTTGCAAATGGCTCAACGTCAACACCTGTATTCGCATTCGTAAGATGTACCCGGGTACCTTGGCACTCATTGACATCAATGGTGAGTTTTCCTTGCATTGGTTAATGGCATGCATCAATGGTCAGTAATCCAATGATCTATTTTCATGCTCGACATCAACACATTCTTTCGCATGATTAGACTTGTACCATCAGTTTTGTAGCAGACAAAGACTATACACTTTTTCACGACTCCCTCAGCAGTTACAGCAGCATGAATTCTGATCTATGAGAGTACCACAGTTCCACTTTCAGTGTTTATCTTTTCCATGATTCAGCATCAGCAGTTTAGATTCCTTCATTTCCTAGGATCCAGTTACAACAACATCAGTCACATTTTCCTGATCCAGTAGCAGCAGTAGCTACATTCCTATTGCATAGTTCATCATTCTTGGGTAAGTAGAGGTATGTTGTTTTCTAATCTTTAATCATGCAATTCCTTATATGCTAACTTGAATATTTTGGAAAATTCCCTCACCATGCTACATTTCCTTTCATGAGCCATGTCAAGTTGCATGAGGACATGCAACCAATTCAGTTGGGGGGGGGAGAACTATATTCACTACATATTCACTACCATGATTCCATTTCTTCACCACTATCACTCCAATTTTTTTCTCATTTACCATTCACCAACATTTATTTTCCAATGATACTTTGTTGCACTTTGCTTCATACGCAATATTGGCATGATTCATTAATATTACAAAAGGGTTTTCTTATGCACATTATAATTTCCAGTGAGTGTTTACATTATTATTGAAGAAAAGAGAACAGAAAACGAAATGAATGTTGTTAACACAAGAAACAACATTCTTTGTATTCATTGTTGTCACACAAGAACCAACCATAAGAAAATGTAAGTTGTTACTCATGTCTTTCACATATCCTGGAAACATTCATTATTAAAAGACATCATCATGTAAAAGCCAAAGTTCAAGATGCCAAATGTTCTTAAAAAGAGCCATGCATGGTTGCATGAGGACATGCAACAAGTTCAGTTGGGGAGGATGTTGGGACTCAGAAATGTCATATTTTCATCCACCTTTTTCTTCACTATTCCTTACATTTCATCATCCCATTAACCTTTTATCATATCATTTTCATAAATACATTTGGGTTTCACCTTCTTATTTTCCATTTTATTCATTTTTGTATTACAAGTGAATTTATGATTAAATATTAGAAAATATACATATTTTTATATGTATCTCAAGAATATGTGAGTTTTGTGATGTGTAGGAAATATGTGAAGAATTAATATCTCCTCCACCATATTAAGGAGATAATTATGCAAGCCTATTCCTAAGGAGAAGATCATGGAGGATTTGGTTGGCATATCTTATCCAAGATATGTGAGAGATGTGTGGAGGATTCAAAGGGATCATATTTTGTAATAATGGGAAAGTAGTTGAGAATGCTTGAGAGAATATTGGATATGTAATTATCTTATCCAAGATATGTGAGAGATGTGTGGAGGATTCAAAGGGATCATATTTTGTAATAATGGGAAAGTAGTTGAGAGTGCTTGAGAGAATATTGGATATGTAATTATGAGATGGTTATCTTCCTCATGTATATAAGAGAGTGCTCTCTCTTCATTTGGATAATAATGAAGAATGGAGATTAGCTTTAAGAGATAGTTTTGTAATTAGGAGAAGGGGATTCTTAACTTTGATTCATATTCTTTTATTGTTACACTTTCATGATTTGTTATTTGGTTCTTGTAATATAATTTAATATATCTTTATTGTTGTGAGCTCACATATGTTGTTTGTCATTCAAATTATTCACATGTTATATTGCTTTTCCCTTATGCAATTTCCTGCTTTCCTAGTTAGTGTTTCAATGCCTTCCTAGATTAATTTGATTTCAGTAATTTAGATTAAATTAGTTCCACTTTGGTCCTGCATATATAGTGCATGTGCCTCGTAAGTCTACGAACCTCGGATTGACAAATTAAATAGTTGGCCAAGTACTACAACATAATTAAACGGTAATATTTTCACCCAACACTCCTCCTACTACTACGACCCAATACACTTAGACTCTTATTCTATGTTGAACTGTTCCTATTCTTCTTTCTTCTTCTTCCCTCTTTCTTTTATAGCTTAGAGCCTCGCTTTATTTATACAATCCCATGGTCCGCAAACCATGGGTAGGCCGACATGACATTACATTAATTTACAATACTTAGGGCGGACAACCCTATGACTCATCCTATACTTCGTGCTCCGCACTTGCAATTCACAGAGTCTTTACAACTCATTTGACCAAAACTTGGGCTTTGAGCCCTAAAACATGTTGTGGGGGGATTCCATGCCCAACAGTGTGAATTGAGTGGTGGTCTTCCAGGTGGTATTATAGGCCCAGGTGGCTTCAACTAGTATATCTGCCCAATATTTTTTGTTGATGCTAACTGCTTTGGCTAGGATGCCCTCCAGCACTCTGTGGATCACCTCCACTTGCCCATTAGCTTGTGGGTGATAGGGAGTGGAGGTTATATGCTTGATCTTATGCTGGCTTAACAAGTCTTCAATCATGTTGGAGGTAAACTGGCTGCCTTGATCAGTGACCAGTTCTCTAGGGTACCCAAATTTGTAAAATACATTCTCCCATAAGAACTCAGCCACCTTCTCCTCTGTTGTTGCTTTAATTTCCTTGGTTTCAGCCCACTTAGTCAAATAGTCAGTGCGCACAATGATATACTGCTTTTGCTTGGAAGGAGGGTCAATAGGTCCAATGAAGTCCATGCCCCACTTGTCAAATGGCTCAAAAGTCACTCGAGGTTGTAGAGGAATTTCATCTCTTGGAGTAGGCTTTCCCATCCTTTGGCACTGATCACACTGACTAGTATATGTTTTCACCTATTAATGAAGAGTGGGCCAATATTACCCAACTTGTAACACATTAAATGTTTTCCTCTTTGCTGCAAAGTGACCTCCACAAGGCCCATCATGACAAGTCAGAAGGATGTCAAATAATTCCTCCTCCCTGACACACCTTCTCAGAATTTGATCTGGCCCAAGTTTGAAGAGGTTTCCCCCAATTCAAGTGAAGGGGGTGCTCTTCCTCACAATCTTGCTTTTCTCCTTGGAGGACAAATTCGGTGGGAACTATGCAGATACCAAATAGTTTTCTATGTCAACAAACCATGGAGAGAGAACTGAAATGGCGAATGAGTGCTCATCTAGTAACTAATCATCAACCATTCCCTCTTCACTTGCAGTCAAAGTTAATCTAGACGAAAAATTTGGAACAACATTTTCCTTACCAACCTTATCAACAATAGTTAGATCAAATTGTTATAGTAAAAGTAACCATATAATTATCCGGGCATTCACATCAGCTTTATTCATTAAATATTTGATTGCAGCATGGTTAGTATGTACAAATGTTTGATAGTCTGTAATATAATTCCTAAATTTGTTCAATGAATGCACAACATCCGGGAGCTCCTTTTTAGTCACTATGCAGTTCAGTTCGGCCTTTGACAGATTCTTACTAATAAATTAAATGGCATAAGGAAAATTTTCATCTATCTGGCCTAGGGTTGCTCCTATGGCTTTGTGTGAGGCATCAACATGAATATGAAAAGGAAGGGCCCAATTTGAGCCTCGAAGAATCAGTGCAGTGGTTAACTTATCCTTCAGGTTGTCCAGGGCCTCTTCACAACTTTTTGACCATATAAACTCAGTGTCTTTGGCCAACAATCCAAATAAAGGAGAAGCCAAGTTGCTGAAGTATTTTATAAACCTTCGATAGTATCCAGCTAACCTTAGGAAACTTCTAACATCTCTCTGTTTTTGTGGAGGTGGGACCCTTTGGATGATAGCTATTTTGTTTGGGTCCACCTGCAGTCCTTGCTAAGATATTGAATGACCTAGCACGGTCCCTGCAGTCATCAAGAATTCACATTTTTCAGGGCTAAGAGACAGGTTCATTTCAATGTATTTGTGCACAACCTTACCTAAGTTGGACAGAGCCTCCTCGAAATCACTTCCATAAGGTGTAAAATTATCCATATAAATTTCTACGCATCATGGACTAACTCGAAAAAGATGCTCAGGTCTACTCTCTGAAAAGTGGCAGGAGCATTGCATAGGCCAAAATTAAGGATCCTATAGGAGAAATTACCCCAGGGACAAGTGAAGGTGGTTTTATCTTGGTCTTCTGGGCTGGTCTAGATTTGATTGTACTCACTAAATCCATCTAGGAAAGAGAAAAACCTTTTCACTGCCAGGCCATCTAGCACTTGGTCGATGAAAGGTAGAGGAAAATGGTCCTTCTTTGTGGCTTTTTTAACTATATGTAATAGACATAAATCCTCCACTTACCATTTTTCTTTGGAACCAACAAAAAGGAGAGACGCTCTCACTATCTGAGATATGGTAAATGAATCCTACATCTAGCAGTTTTTGCAGTTCTTCTTTGACTATATCTTTAAGAGTTGGATTCATCCTCCTTTGGGGTTGTCAGACTAGCTTGCAACCTTCTTTGATATAAATGTGGCAAGTACAGACTGAGGGGTGCACTCCCTTCATTTCTTTGGAACTCCAAGCGAAGGCATCCAAATGTTCCTTTAGCATGTTGCACAACTTTTCTTCTTGGAGAACAGAAAGAGATGGATTGATTTTCAAGGCTCTCTCAGGGCCGAATTATATGGTTTTGATGCGGATAGGGTTGGAATTGGCTAAGAATACATCAATTTGATGGTTGTTTTTGGTTTCCTTTACTACTTCTTCTAAGGAAAATGTACTGGGAGTTGGACTTTGGAGTATGTGCTCGATCAAATAATCTTCAACCTACTGTCCCCCTCCCATGGTTGTTTCTAAAGTATAGAATTGGGCAAAATAAACATCATCTTCCTCCTCCTCTTCCAGCCACAAAGGTAAGTCATGTTCTAGAGATGTCTGAGCAGGAGGGTATAGGACTAATTGCTTGGACATATGCCCATTCTTGATGGTCATATTTCCATCTCTGCAGCTAAAGTAAGCATCGACAGTAGCTAACCAGAGCCTCCCAAATATGAGAGGGTACCCAGTAAGCTTAGCCTTAGGCTGGAGAACTAGGAAATCTACAGGGTATACTGAAGAATCAATGGAGACCATCACATCCTCCACAATCCCCTCTGGGGTCACTATGGAGCAGTCTGCAAGTTGCATAACTGTTGTGGTCTTCCTCAATGAACCTTGGAGGTTGAGTTTGAGCATGGTGTCCTTGGTCATCACATTAATGGAAGCCTCAAGATCGATCAAAGTGCATGGGACAATGGTGCCATTGATGTGCACATCTACTACAAGGCTTCCGTGGTCCAAATACTTTGGACAGATTACCTGCCCCAACATTAAGTCAGACAGTTGTCCAATGAAATTAATGGTAGGGGCATCTCTTCTTCGCCTCCCTGGATGCTTGAAGAACTTCTCCTTAATCAACTTGTTGTAAATAGGTACATCTTTAATATATTAGAGAAATGGAATTTTTACACATAGGTTTTTCAATTCTCCCAGAAGTTCAGTCTCTTCTGGGGTAAGCTGGAGTGGTTGGGTTAATCTCTTAGGAAAGGGTGGTGGATTTACTTTAAGCATGCTTTCCTCTCTTTCTTCCTCAACCTCCCTAGGTGGAGGTAGAGGTTGGTTGTCTGGAAGTACTCTCCCAGATCTGAGGTTGATTTCCTGAATCTCCATAGCATAATCTGGATACAATGTCTCTCCACTATATATTTGTTGTGCCTATCTATTGTTCGAGTTCAGATTTGGCTGGGCAGACATTTGGGGTTGTTTAGGTGGAGCAGAGTGTAAAATCTATGGTTGGGCAGGTGGTGAAGGCAATAAAGCTGGAACATTGTTGTATTGGGGACCTCCAACCCTGGGGCAGTGCATTCCACTAAGGTTGTGGTAGAGCATATGGTTGAAATGACTGGCTGGCTGGCTGGGAATGACTGAGGTGCAAAGGACAAAGGAGGAGGTGTAGGCCAGGAAGGATGAGTAGGCCCCCCCTAAGAAGGTATGGATGTGGTTTGGTTGGGGTTATAATATGCATGGGATGACCCTTTCATGCCATGCCAGTATGGCCTAGGCCCATGAGGTCTCCTTTGGTTTATGTATTAGAGTTGCTCAGTGTCCCCTTTAGCTCCTTGATATACATCTTTGAGTCTAGGTAAAGAGGGGTGCTTGTATGTGGAGTGGTATTCTTCACAAACTAAGCAAATTTCAATATAATTCAATGGACATTCATTCCTGGGGTGCCTCCTCGTGCATCTAGGATAGAAAATGGTCAAGGCTCTCTCTGTTTCCTCCTGCTTTATCTTAATGTGCATAGTCTCCATCTGTAGGGCAAGGATTTGCAGCATCTCACTTTTGAAATCCTCCAGCATATTTCAAATTTCACCCTTGATGGATGAATTGGAAGAGGATGGATTGACCATAGGTTGACTACCCCTACCCCTTTTCCTAGATACCCTAGAATTGTTCTAAAGATAGTCTTGATATCCTCATAGGGTAACTGGTAGATATCCCCTCCTGCTAACAAGTGTAGGGTATCCATAAGATCTTCCCTTACTCCTCTAAGCAAGACCAGCTTCAGTGACTCAGGGTCAAGTGTGCACCTGGCCCTTTTGTAGCTAAGATGGAATCTTTATTCATAATCCTCTAGGGATTCATCATTGCCTAAGGTCATCCTAAAGATTTCGTCTTTAGCATCTTTAGGTTTAGAGTAGTCCTGATACTTGTTGCTGAAGGCTTGCTGCATCTGAGCCCAAGTTGTGATGATATCTCTAGGTAAACCCATGAACCAGTGCAAAGCTGCATCCTTGAGAGTGGATGGAAAAGTTTCAACTTCTGCTCATCATTTGTATAGTCATAGGTTCGGCATATGACAACAAACGCAAATACGAAAGTGTGGGTCCTCTGTGTTTTGGCTATCGAAATGAAGAAGGGTAGAAGGGCTTATATTTTTCATCTTAGTATCTGCATTGGTTTCCCTGATGGGGAAGGCACCCTCAACTCTTTCTATATTTCCTATGTCATTTATGTTTTCAACCATAGGTTTAGCAGGAATGGGTTATTCTTCTTCTTCCCCTGTAGGTTCTTAAAATATGTCTAGTTTCTCACCTAAGGGTCCTCCAGTTCACAGCCACTAAAGAAGAGGGAAGGTTGGCCCGTTTGAAGCAATGGGGGTATTTGGCAAAATTTCCATAAGTTATCCCTATTCCTAGGAGGCATGAAAAGAAAATATTTTTGTTTTGTTTTGTGTTTTTTTCAAACTTTGAAAGTAATTGTAGAATTGAAATTGCAGACTGAATGAAAACTACTAACTGAATGAAAAAATTAACTACTTGATTGAAATCTTACTTGTAGAATGGAAAGGAAAGCAAAGAATGTAGAATGAAAAAGGAAGCAAACTAAATTACTTTTGCAGAAATGAAACTAAGAGTAGAATATTAGAAACAAGAAATAGAAGAAAGAAAGTAGTAATCACATATTACTCAGACACCTCCCTGACAATGGCGCCAAAAAGTGATGAGCACTAGTATTGCAGCAAGAATGCTGCAACTCCTGGAGCTACTAGAGTTACTTTATCAACCCGAGGTTCGTACAAACTTAAAGGTGACAGTGTTGTATGCACAAGTCAAAGTGATGGTTCTGCCTTTTTTCACTGTTCAGTTGGTGAGAGACCACTAGGGATTTCAAGGCAAACTTATATGGATTCGGAAGAAGCTTGATTGCTCATGAAAGAAAGAGAAATATACTCTAGGAGAAAGCTTGTCTACTGCAATAAGGAAAATGACTGAAGTCCTATGCTAAAAATGCACCATTCTCTAACTAACTGCTGAGAAACTATGCTTTACAAGAATTCCAAGCTAAAATGTATGAAATGCTACTATCTAAAGCATGGAAGTTCAAGACATCAAACATCGCTACTGTGCATGTAGAGGACTAAAATACATTTGTTTTGTTCTTTTTATTCTTTTTATGGAAAATCAAATGTAAACCCTAATCTCTTTTGGTGATGTGGTAGGTGGCTTAGTGATACTGGTGGATGGTTGGGAGGTTTAGGAGATGGTTGAAAGGTTTGGGATACCATTGGGTGACCTCATGTGGCTTCCTAGAGGTTATCCCTCAATTCGGCCTCAAAACAGGCCACTACAGGAAAACCTATAGGATGTATTAGAAACCTACATTATTCCCTGTATTTCTATAGGATACAACCGAGAGAAAAATGATGGTTGCTGGAGGTGATGGAAGGCTTAGGGAAGGTAGTGGATGGGTGGAATGGAGTGAGAAAATTCCTAGGATCACTCATAACTCAAAACCAAGGTTAGGAGACGGTTAGAGTTTCTCAACATGCTTGGAGGAATCTCTATGTAAAATGTTGAGATTGGTGAAGGTCTTGGTGAAAGAAAGGAATGATTATGGATGGATGTAGTTGGAAGGCGGTTACCTGCTATGAGATCTCTTTATACTTCTGAAGCACCTGCTCTTCATCAAACATTTATAATTGCCTAAAGGTCTTGTAAACAAGAAGAATTCTAACAAGTTAGAAAAGCATAATTCAATGAGCTAGCTGTCTACTTCGTGCATGAGGAAAATTGCTGAATAAAATGGAATCATGGATGATGTCTACTGTAAGAATGAATATGGAAAACATGTTAATTAAATCCTACACTTGCAAAAATGATCAAATGCTAGTTCAGGTACAGTAAACTTGAAATCTTATGAGAAAAGGGAAATCTATCTTTTTGGGGTTGCATAAGGGTCGTTACCTACAATGAAATACTTTGAAAGACAATTTAACCATGAATCTGTGAAACTAAGCAAAGAATACAGATACAAGAAGAAGATCCTTTGATGTTAGGGTTGAGCTCTAACCCAAGATCTTCAGCCCTTTTAGTTAACTTAGTGCTGGATCAAGAAAAAGCTCATTTTCATTATCAAAATAGAAACTTACATCAATGTCTTCCACAAGTCTAGAGCTCGAAAATAACTAGTGTTTTTACAACAAAAATTCGAACCCTAATGAGGCTCTAGGCCTCTCTACTTATATAACTGAAGTCCCCAACAAATTCCTTAAGTCTAGGGAGGCTCGGCTCCCAAACTTGAGATGAACTAACTCTTTATCTATCACTTGCTCGACTTCCTTTTGATCTTCATGACTTGGTTGATTGCACTCTGAGCTGGTGTGATTAATGGAGGAATATTCAAATGGGGGAGGAGTAAATGAGGAGGATTTACCTCCTACAATCTCTCTCCCATGTCCCATTTGAGTTTCAAGCCTTATTCTCGCCAAAATTCCTTGATATTCTCTTCAAAACCTACATTAAATGCATATTAGTCCACTAGGCATAATATCTCACTTTAACTCATCTCATTAAACAAAATATAATCAAAACATGTAATAAATTGTGAGAAGAGTTGATTTGACTAGCTAGGAGGTGAATTAAGGCCCATATAATTACCAAATGATGAGGCTCATCAAAGGGCCAACCCCTCATGAGGTCTGAAACATCTCACACACTCCCAGTAATCATTGGTACAATTTACTACATCACTAGACCATCAAGTGTTTGAATCACGAACATGAAACAACCAAGTAAAAGGGAAATAATGAGTCCCTCTGCTCGATCTAAGGCGTTGGAAAAGAATGGAAGCTGGAACCAAGATACACCACCATCTAGGTCATTCTTCTAGAATAAATGAGGTGATTTCGACAGAATAGGGCCCGTGACAAGTGAGCCAATGAGGATCCTCAACTAAGGCACGAGGGAAAATAGTAATGTGACTAATGGACTGACACCAAGGATAATGGGGAAAGTTGTACTCAGGGAAAAGCAAACTAATTCCATTTTCAGAGCATAAAGTGTATGGTTGATATGACAGCGACTGACTCAACTCTAGAGGGGATGGGGGCAGTACTACTAGAGGCCAAAATGGGTAACACAGGATGAATGATATGAAAATATGGATGGAATACTATGACATGATATAATGGGATGTGAAACAGACTCCATGGATGTAAGGGTGTCTCATTGCAGATGCTCTGAACAAGGGGGACTCGATGACCCTGCCACATAGACTAGGCCTGATGGTGACCTTGAAAACATGAGTAAATGATGGTTACTCATGACGAAAATCGACACATGGTATGAAAAGTATTAAGCGGAGCTAGTCCTCAAAGTACAAGTGTCACTTTATGAAGAAATTTGATTTTGAGAGGCAACGAAGCGACCCTTCTAGGAAAAATGGCTTCTTGGAGGTGTCAAATCATCAAAAGTTGAGGAAGACCCATTATAGAGCTTGATGAGAGATTTCCAACAATGTTGACGGTTCGTCAAACTGAGGTAAGATTTGGTTGCAATGGGCGACAAAAAAATTGGGTATTTTTCTATGAAAGGATGTTTTCCCTCCAATATGGATTCATTTTCTAAGTGAGTTGTGGTGAATTTGGAGAGGAGGAAAAGGCCCTAAACCTTGTGGAGATCATAGTAGAAAAACTGACCATGGGAATCAGGATCTGCGACTTTCAGGTAGGTGGTCTTGCTCATCTCTTCAATTTCAATGGTTTATTTCCTAAAGTTTGACACCTGACAACTCCCTGAGAGACCCCTGCCCTTGCTCATGGTCGCATTGCGCTTTTTGGGCCTAGAAGTGTGATCTGGCTCACAGGAAATAGCTGGAAACCTGTGAGCTAACACTTTCTGGGTAGAAAATTGCGATTTGGGCTGAAGAGAGGGTTGGTCTGCTACCATGGTGGGGGCTATAGGTTGATTAGTGTAGACCAGTGTTTTCTTCTCTGAATTGACAAGACATGTGGTGTTTTGAAGGCATGGAAGAGCTAAAAATCAGCTGGTGTGAACGAGACTTGGATACCCTTCAAGCCGAGATTCAGAGGGACCAGGGGTTTCAAGGGGCATTGGCTTGTTATGGGGTTCTCAAGTTGTTGGTAGAGAACCCATTGATGAGGGCAGGTGAGCCCTTCCTATCAAAAATTGTGAGCTATTGGGATCTCGACAAGGAATTCTTTGTCATGCAGGGTCAGAATATTGAACTAACTCACATTACAGGATATTTATTTCATGATTGGACTACCTCACCTCAGAGTGGTGGGGGATATTCATCTGGTGTTACCTTGTGGGAGAAACATTATTGGGTTTGTGGAGTTCCATTGGCCATGGGATGTACATGTCAAGGACACGGCTATCCCGATTTGTGACCTAGAGTGGCTAGAGACACGGTTTTTTACTGCAGCTATGCTACGGGCCTTGGAAAGCTAGGTGTTCCACCACATCACTAGTGGGGAGATGATGCTGGTAGAGAGTTTTTTGGCGAGACCTACTATGTGTGAGCCCAAATGATGTTGTCATCGGTGAAACGACAGTTAAGTCTATGTAGGAGGTAGGTGAACCGTGACTGTGCTTTTGGTACAATATTGTGTGCATTCTTCTTTGAGAATATACCCACTATCCGTCCTCATGTATAGATCTGAGATGGGCGCTCACAAGAGCCCAGGATGCGCCGTTGGGGGAAGCTATTGTGGAGAGGAGGAGGAGGGGGAGTCGGATGGGTGTTCCAACCCAAGTTTTTCACACATTGGGATCAGATGCCCCTCTACATTGACGATTACCCTTATAGCGGGATGAACTATCAGGGAGATCCTGACTTGCCACTTCCACCCAGGTGAGCATGGGGACTAGATGGTAAGTATTAAGTTTTTATTTTTATGGCGCATTTCATATTTTTATCACATGTATATGGTACTGAGTGTAAAATATGTTTTATGCAGACATAGCACCGATAAAACTGGTAGGATATGCAGGACGAGCCGCAGCGCTTGGGGCTGCAGATCAAGGAACATCATTGTCACGATAGGGTCCAGAGGATAGTTCACTACTCATTGATCTACATCGTAGATTTGAGGTACTTGTGACCAAAGTTTCAGAGCGTGGATGGCATGAGTTAGACGATCGATACACAGATGAGTGTATTGGCCTTCCCTTAGAGTGACAAGGTATCATGCGGTGCGTGGCGATGGTTGGTCGAGAAGTACATGATCTATGTGCAGGTGGAGGAGAGAATTTGGTGTAGGATTCGCCAGATAATGAATATATGTAGCGACATGTGGGTCCCTTTGATTTTTATTTTGTAACATGCTATGGGCATGTCAGATGTATTTAGAGATATTGCCTCCAAACACTTATATGATACATAATATGATTATGCATTTTATATGGCGATGTTGTTTTGCCATGTGTTTTGGTTATGGTTGCTTTTTGTGGTATACATGTCATAATGCCAATCTAGAATGTCGTTTGCAATGGAATCTATATAGTTATTTTGGGCTCTAGGAACATGACGAAACATAATGGTTTCAAATTCATATACCAACAACTTTACTCATAGATATTTTCTAAATACAACTTGGTTATGCACATGATACACAACATTTAATTAAATGACAAGTAGCAAGGAAACTAAATGAACTTTAAGATGAAGGATGCGATGAGAAAGGGCATCGACTACAAAACCTATCAATACATCATATTCGGCCTGGTTATTAGTGGTATATCCAATGAACAGGCTGTTTGAAAGGACTAACATATGAAAGGGGGTAAAAATGGCCCAGGATGCCAAGGCTAGATTCCTAGAGAAGCAACTCACATAGTCTGCATGACCAATATACAGTGTGGATGATGGATCCATCTGAAAGGTGCAAAAGATTAGATGATGTAATCTACCTAACTTATGGTAGAAATAAAGAAACACAAATCAAAGGGATATTCAATGAGTGACATTTCTTGAGGTAGAGTGCACCTGGAGAATTAGGAAGGAAATGGCCTTCAGAATCCTCCAAAAATATGCCACCTTGCCTAAATGCAAGGGTGATCAGGGGTAGACATAGCTTCCATGATGTCCTCATCAGAATGGAAGATGGGAAGATGGGAGGAATACTGACTATATGATGTGGCGGCATTACCTGGTGCATCAACCTCAGAAATAAGGTTCACATACGCATCATATTGAATGGGAGGAGACGAGCTTGTAGATGGAGGACCTATGAATGTTGAGACCTGGGATTCTGTTGAAAGAGGTTTGATAGAAGCGCGCACAGAAACCTCATAAGGGTTTGACTGCGAGGAACTCAAGGATGACGAGAGGTAAAGGATATGGCCTCTGGTGTCTGTCATCTCAACATGGGGGGGAGGGATCATGACCGTGGGACCAGAGTCCCCTTGTTCTGGTTGACTAGGGTTAACAAAATCCACAGGTAGAGGAGTAGGGTTTCCACTACGAGTGGCCTCTGTTATCACCAAAAAAATTGATCATCTAGCCTAATTTACTAGATGGATCTAAGTACACCATGTAAAGCCAATTTTACCATAGTAAAATTGCTTTCACTGTGAGAAATTACTTAATAAACCACCTCTGTTAAGTAATTTATAGTTAAACCCATCAAGAATAATTAAATAAATCACTATTTATTTGATTTTCTTCTATGAATAATTAATTAAACCATTCTTGAATTATTATTCCTTGTCATATTTGACCCAATGATGAAAAATAAATAGATAAATCATTAATTATGTTATTTTTCTCTAAGAATAATTAATTAATCACTAAGTAATTATTATTATTTGTCAAATTTCACTAAATCCCTTAGGAATAATTAAATAAATCCTTACTTATTTATTATTCCTTAACTATTTCCTTGAGATGATAAATACATAATTTATTTATTTGTTGTTTTTAAATAAAAGTGTAAATACTTTTTCCCTCCTAAACAAATATAATAAAATATTCTAGGTGGTTATTCCAAGAATGGGATCAATAATATTTTATTATTGCTCATTATTCGAGGATAACTCAATATTTTGTTATAAATAGAAGGTTTTTCCATTCATTATTCACATTTGATTATTTTCATTGTTGAACTCACTATTGTAACTCTCATTATTCTCATTGTCGCAAACCATATTTTTGCTGGGATTATACATTATAGAGGAGAGAGAATCTAGACAAGTTGAAGACATTTGAGGATAGCCAAGAACCCATCCCATATAGGGGGATTGATAACATCTATTTGTTCCCTTCATAGATGTTATAATAAAAACTATTCTTTGTATATATGGTTTCCATTGGATGATTGGAGTTATTATTATTTGTTTTCTCTGTTTAACTATGATTGTGGCATAGATCCAGACTTTGGTAGGTTTTGTTTCTATTAGTTGCTACAGATCTACAATGTCTAGTAGCCATTTATATTGTTGAGGTTGTTTGTCATCCAAAATCTTAAGTGGGTTCTTTTTGTACATCTTTGAGAAGAAAACACTACGACAAAATTGGCGACTTCGCTAGGGATATACTTCAAATCTAGAAACCTAGGTCACCTGTAGTTTTTCAGCTTAGGGTTTCTTATTTTTTCAATTCTCTTAATGTTTCCTAGCTTTTCAACCCTAGATCTGTTAAATTTCTGACTTTCGCAAGCTTTCTAGTCGTTTCTGCAGGTCATAGGAACCAGCGCGACAAAGGCGGAACTTTTTCTCGAGATTTGCTGACCAAGATCCACGGAGAAGAAATCACACTTTTTAGCCAAAAAAGTGTGATCTGGAGGCTAGAGTGCACTTATCAGCCAGAAAGTGTGATCCCTACAGGAAAACAGGTCAGTACCTATGATTTCTGGGTTTTAGGGATTTTCTCAAATCTGGTTCTACGTTTTGTAGAGAGTTGTTTGATGGGTTGTCTGACCTCTGTATCATCCTAATTAGGCCTTTATTCACTCTAATTTACTTGTCGAAGTCGAATTTATCCTCCCCTAGGGCTTCTAGTACGCTTCCACCTTTCTAGGAGGAGTTTAGCTGAGTGAGTAGTCTATGTTTCTCTAGATCTTTCAACCACATTTTCCAGATCTATACCCTTCTATTTATGATCTGTAAAGATGGGTTGTTACCATCCATAGTTTCACATTTAAACTTGTTTGTTCATTGGCGATAGGGTCCTATCGGTTACCCTAGTTGTCCCACCCATCTCCCTATCTTTTTATAGCAATCTTCCTCTCTGGTTTTTTGTTGTTGCTGAAACACTTTCCATTAGCTTAGTGTCACTTGATCCCAGTCACACTGACATTTAGATATCTTGACCATTTTAGTGTATTTTCTGTCAATTTAGCAACCAAGCAATATAATGTTTGCAAACCCAGTTTGGGTGTTAATTGTTTTGCTGTTCGTTTTTTGTTATTAATTTCAGTTTATTTTCAGCAAGATTTTTTCTTTTTTACAAACATGATCTGGGCTTAATCAATTAATACACTTGTACACACAAGCACACCTTAATCAAAGGGCGCTTGGTTTACACCGCCAAGCCAAGACTTAACATATTAAAGTTATCTCCCCTCATTGAGACAAAGTAATATTTTTTATCTCCCTTCACCATTTCCGTGTCATGTGTGTCTTACCACCATTACACCACCAAGGCATTTGTCATGGAGACTATTAGGCCTTCACCCCCAGTTTCTGCTTGGGCATATCACCCCTCCCTATTGGGTTCAAGTTCATAGCCCTCTGAGTCCCTACATCGACTCTTCTCCTAGTTCATCTAATTCCTCATATGATTCCAAGGCTCCTTCATCGCATATTGTCACCATGACTGGACCCAAAGCTGGTGTAGGAACCCAACTTGGTGTTGGTTTTAGTTCTATCTCAGTGGTCACATGAAGTGGAACCAGTTGATAAATGACCCCATACACCATGATGTTGGTTGGCCTTCTATGCCTACTAAGCTTCCCTTAGACATCTCAAAGTTTGAGGGTAATGCTGGAGAGGATCATATCAACCATGTTTGATCCTTCGACATGTGGTGTTCGGCCAACTCCATTACTGATGACTCCATTCTTCTTCAGCTATTCCAATGCACACTCACTGGAGGCATTGCAAAGTGGTATGTAGACCAACCCGCTGCATCTCATTCCATTTTCGAGATGCTTGCTAAAGCATTCCTTTCATATTTCCAGTTACCTCTCCGTACGACACTGGTACAGAGCTATTGACCTCATTCTGTTAGTCCTCTGCCACTTGCCTTTCCAACGATGTTCAAGAGTGGCATCGAAGGAGGAGCACATGTCGTGCCTCGTCATTCAAAGACTGTGTCTATCTAGATTGGTTTCTTAGGAGATTTCTAGCACCCATTGGAAAAGATGTCGCGTCCCATTTTCCTCAGACCGAGGAAGAAGCTCTCCAAAGCGCTCTGAGATATGACCTGATTTATGCACAATATGGTTATGTCTATATCATCATTCCAGACCTCCCTCATCTTCGAAGTGCCAATGCACCAGGGGCATCTCATGCCGCCAATGATATCATTGGATCCCTTCCACACTCTTCGCCATATACTCAACAAAGTTATGGCTACTCGCAGGGGGCCACTAGTTCCTCCAACACTTATTCCCCTTCTACTAGCAACATGTTTTCAGGGCCCCAACCTGTTTACCAAACTGTTGTTCCTCCTTATGCAGAACCAAGTGCTTCAGCCCCTCAAGTATTAACATCCATGCATCCTCAACCCTAATAGCCACCACCCCCTTAGGGTCAAGCGTTTGCACAGAAGAGTGCGACCAATACCCAAAATTCGAAGAAAAAGAAAAAGGGGAAGGGTACCAAGGGTAACCAGGGTAATCAAGGTAATCAACCTAGTGAACCCCATGGGAACCAACCTAACATCAACAACCAGCAACAGGGAATCCAGCCCAAGTAGAACAAGCCTATTCGTATGAATAAGCCTTGTGCATGTTGTGGCGTACATGGCCATTATACACATGAGTGTCCTCTCTTACCCTAGATGTGTCAAATGTGGGAAGCTCAAGCAACCTCCAGAGGTCAACAATCACCTCAGAATTTTACGCCATCTCAACCAGCAGTGCTCACAAATCCTTTTCCTCAGCAAGGATTTGTTGTTGCTCAATCTCAGCCAGGTCAAGCAGCCCATCCCCTCCCAACCTTTTGGTCCTGGTGACTACCAGATCCTATGATGAATTTTGATGAGGTTAATCCCTCTGATATCAACCTATAAACTCGATCTTGTCAATATGACAATCCAGTGACTTCATCCACCCCTGAGTCCAAAACCAAAGCATTTGTTGAGCCTCTTGCAATACCAAATGGTCCATTTTAGATCCCTCAACCTAAAGTTGAGTCCATTCCCAATATCCCATAGGGACCATTACCTCGTAATGCATATTCTAACCGAACTACCCATACATACAGTATAGTAGACAGTGTGGCAAAATCACATGCTTCGATGTCGATGCTGCAAGTTCTCCAGTCATGCCCATCTCAAAAGAAAGATATACTAATTGCCTTGGGTACAATAGATCCTTCTGATGATCATATGATTGTCTTTTTGGTTGATACATTAGAACATCTCCCATTGCCTTCATCTGTTGCTTTCCAGATACCTATCCGAGACTGTAATGCCATCATCTCCTGATGCATTATTGACGAAGGTGAATCCACTTGTGTGATGTTCGCTTCTGTCTGGAAACAAATTAAGTCACATGAGTTGTCCCCCTACACTATCACTTTGCGTGCTTGGGATGGACACTCTTCCCAGCCCCTTGGCATGTACCACAACTTTCTAGTGACTCTTGCAAGAAAGACTGTTCATTTCGACATTGAAGTCATTGATGCCCCTTTATATTACAACATTCTCTTAGGTTGTAGTTACACATATTCCATGTTAGCCATCGTTTCTTCAATGTTCCACAAGATGTTCTCCCCCCATGAAGGGAAGATTGTTACCATCGATTAGTTGACTTACTATGAGCCAACATCCGTGACCTCCCTCGAGTCCATTATCTCGTCAATGTCTGATAAAAGATATTCATCCCCTCTTACCTGTGTTTCACTCAGAGTCTATAAAGATTCCTCATTGTTGGGTGCTTTCCTTGGTCCTCCCCCTCCCATCTCAGAGCCTAACTCTATGAGAGTTTGCATTTTACAAGCATCACGGGCTGCCCTTAAGCACTTCGGCACACCTGACCAACAACCAACTCCTCAACATCCTACTGTTGTCATTCTAGCTGAGCCCTCTGGATCCACCCCACCAAAACCTCCTCTGTTTTTGGGTCCCTGTCCTATGTTTCCACCAAGAACTATTCCTCCAGGTCTCAACCATCCAGGAGCTATTGTGTCAGGACATTACCCTCGAAGTCAGATACCTTTCTTATTCCCCCCTCTGGTAGTAGTTTTTGTCCCTGTCATGGCTTCACTAGTCCCTCCTAACATGACTTTGGGGATCCCAGTATGGTACATCGATCCCCTACAAACATTTCGCCTGGTTATCTAAGACCTTATCATGCTTTCACCCTAGTTCAACTGGTCCCTAAGACCCTTGTCACTACTTCAGTTCCATCACAACCTCAACAGGAACCACTCCTGTTGTGAAAGCATCTGGAAGAGGGGGGAAAATCTAAGAGGAAATAACCTAAGGACAAGGCTCCCCAAGCTACTCCAACCCCTAAGGCCCCAAAGCCATCACCTCCGTGTGATTTTTTAGGTCCTTATAATACTAGTGATTCCCCCATTACTATTGTCATTGTAGCCCTTATTGTTATTATTGTGCCACTATTGTCCCCATATTGTTATTAGTGTGCCCCATAGAAAACCATTATTGTTATTGTTGTGCCCTTATGTTATTATTGTTATGTCGGCTTTGATTATATTGTGAGCCCTTAAACTCCTATATATAGAAAGTAGGTTCAGTCATTTGTATCATCCAAGAATTGCTCATTTGTGTAATGTAAAGGAGGTTGTCCTCTCGAAGAGGCTTATTTTGAAGGAGTTCATCTAGATTTTCTTCTATTTTGTGAGCTAGTTGCATAACATTTGGTATCAAAGCTTTGGATTCTAGGGTTTCGTTGCTCCAAACAGGTCATTGTGGACTATTTGCTATAACTTTTGTTTTGAGATGTTTCAGATGCTACAAAAAAAACCCCTTTGCATTGAAATCTCTCTGAACTTTGGGTCTGGATTTTAGATCTTTTCCCACTACATTTTACGACATATGATCCAAGGAAGTTAGGGTTTTTGCATGACTGAATTATATCTCAAACAGGCGACCTCGGGAAAATCGTCATAACTTTTGTTCTGAGAATCAGATTGAAATTTCGTAAAACTTTTCAGAAGGTGGACAGATTGTAGCTTTGTTTATATCAGTTTTAGGTGCTAAGGTCGAAATTGTGACACGTGGCACTCTGTACAAGTTCGCTCTACTAAACTAATCTATAATCAAGTCATCGTGGCTGATTTGGCATAACTATTCCTTGGAGAATCGAATGTTGATCAGACTCGCGGGGTTAGAAAGAGGACTGAGAGGGATACTGTGGTATGCAATTTCAGATCTTGGAGATCTGCAAGTATAGAAATAGAACAGATTCAATATCGAGCTCTTACAAAGTGAAAAAAGGTATGTAGTTTTTTTCAGATTTTGCATAAGATTGGTTTGAAAAATTAGTTTGAAGGAAGTCAAAGGGCATAGTGAAGCATTATTAGCATCAATTGATTTCACGAAGAAAGAAAATGGAAACACCTAGTAAGAAACCTAAAAGATCTAGCATGGCTCATGAATAAGTGGAAGAAATGCAACATGATATATCAAAATTACGAGACCAAGTGCAAAAAAATTCAGTCTCACAAAAAGTAACAGAAGCTAAGATGGACGGTTTAGAGAAAGGCGTGTAAGATAAAATGGATGGTTTAAAGAAAGGCATGGACACTCTTCCCATGAATTCTGTGGAAGCTAAGATGAATGGTTTGGAAGCTAAGATGAATTCCGTGGAAGCTAAGATGGAAGGAAAAATTGACGATTTGAAGACAGATTTGACAAAGTTGCTACAAGAAATGTTTACGAATGGAGAAAAGGTAGTAAGGGAAACCCATGATGAGAAAAAAATAAATGTTAGTCATGATTTCATAGACTCTAACGTTGGATTGTGATGAGCCCCAATTTTGGTACAATTTGGGCTCATTTTTGGCCTATTTTGCTTGCTCAAACCATTCATTTTTATTGTTTATGCATACACTTCTTAGTTTATTCATGTTGTTTGTAGGAGAAAGGATAGGCACTTTATCTACGTAGCTAATGCATTGTGATTCCAGGTTTTGGCATTAAAAGGGAGCAAAAGACAACGAAAAGGTGGCAAGGAGACAACGAGTTGGCATTGCTGACGTAAGGAGAGGTTGTCCACAGTCTTGGGGGACATTCCTCATGATCCTCACCAAGAACTCCGAGCCCCACTCCATCCTCCCTCTGAGCTTAATACACGGCCAGCTGTTCTACAGGAACAGCAGTTCAAAACTGCTCTACAGGAAACAGCATTTATGACCATCCTACAGGATCAGCAGTTAAACTCTAGATTAAGCAGCCGAGCTCCTAGAATCATGGATACTTGTTGGATCATCGTTTTGTATAAGTATAGAGGCCTTAGCCTTGGTTAGGTTGTTGAAACTCTCGTATTACTATTGTAATTTTGGAGCACAGCTCAAGTTTCGTTCTCTTTTGTAAGCCAATTTGGCATGTTATCAGATTATGAATAAAGAAGGCCACTTTTGAGTTAGTTCTGAGTTTTCTCAAGGAGCTATAGCTCTCAGGTTAGGGCCCAACCTGAGAGCCATAGACCTCCTCAGTGTTGTAATGCATTTACAATTAGGTCCAGCACTTGAGTTTGTTTAGTTTCCTATGCAATTCGGATTTTCAGCTTGTTAGTTTAATTGTTTTCATTAGCATAGATAGGACTGGTATGATGCCTTGCTTTCAGTATTCAAGTTTGATAGGTTGGTAGAATAAATCTCTTGGAGCTCCAACAAAAACAGGTTGTAAAGGCTCACTGCCATCTCACTGTTTGGGATTGGGGTGTAGACCATGATCAGCCACCAAAAAGAACAGCAGTCGTTTCATCTCCACGCAAGTTGCCACATGAACGTTTTTCATTAAGGATTTATTCATACATTCTCGACATTGATCCATACTGCACTCTCACGCATTAGTCTTATTGCTTGGTTTCCATTTTGGATTTATAGGTTTCATGGCATAATAGGTTAATGAATTCCTTGTTTTCATGCACAGGTCATTTGTTTTATTTACACTGCTTTTGCTCAAGCGATTTCCTTCGTCGTTTTCTTCATCCACCTGCAAGTTCTATTCACCCTCTATCTCACTCACGTGCCCTCCAACTCTCTCATTTCACGTACAGCTCCATCTCCTTCACTCTCGTTGATTCCACCCTTCCAAAACATCAACCCATTGCATGCACCCTTCCTTCGTCTGACTTGCCATTTCCTAAGACATCATTAGGTCCATCTCCATCTCCCTTAGCCTCCCACACCACTCCAACACTCCATCAACTCCTAAAAACCTCCACGGCCAACCATCCTGTAGACGTGCACAGCCATCCTGTAGAAAACAGAGTATCCTGTAGGATCCCCTGCAGCCTTCCTGTAGGAGGCCATTCACTTCGTTGCCGAGCTTCTGAACGTGAGGGACCTCTGTGGATGGGTGCTAAGGATCCTTAGGAACCTCTCCTAGCCTCCCCAACCTGTCCCACACTTTCCTTCCTTCTCCATCCCACCTGCACAATCAAACCCTAATTAGGCCAAGTTCACACTCATTCCACACACCTAAAGGAAAAACACAAAAACACATTTCTCATGATGCAAGTAGCTTAGACCCATGCATTTACACTTGTTAGAGGTAATGACAGCATTCATAGGAGTTGCATCCACATTCTTTGCATTATAGAAGATAGACTAGTTAAATTAGGGTTTCATGGATTTACATGCTTTAAATTGCTTTTGATTCAGTTTGTCAAGCAGCATAGCCTTCCTTTGAGTTAGCTTTCGTCCATCATTGATAAAGCTTCTTCTGTGAGCCTATAGAAGTTGGCTTAAGCCCTAGCGGACTTGTGCCAGCTGACCAAGTGACAGCTGCGACAAGGGCTAGTACTTGTGCATACAGCACCGTCGCTTCCAAGTTTGTATGAACTACCGGGTTGATAAAATTAAGAGACAAGAAGCCCCAGGAGTTGTAGTATTATTGCTACAATACTGGAGCTCACCATCTTTTTGGCGCCGTTTCCGGGGAAGCGTCAGAGTATTAGCACCTGTTGCTTTTCCTCTACTTTCCTACTCTTACCTTCTACTAAGTAGTTTGCTTCATTTCCATTCTGCAAAAGTAGCATAGACTTTCCTGCTTTCCTAGACTAATCTTTCCTGCTTTCTTAGATTAGTATTTCCTGCTTTCCTAGATTAATCTTTCCTGCTTTCTTAGATTAGTATTTCCTGTTTTCCTAGATTAATATTTCCTGCTTTCCTAGATTAATATTTCCTGCTTTCCTAGATTAATATTTCCAATTCCGCAAATTTCATTTGAGTAATCTAGTTAGTTGTAGATCACTTTGTTTCAGTTTTGCAGGTACAAGGAAAAAACAAAAGCACTAAAAACAGAGAAGAGTCCTTTCCCTTTCATGCCTCGTAGGAACCGAGATAGATCAGGCAAATTCCTACCAAACACCCCCACCACATCACTAAGTCACCCTTCTCTCTTCTTTGGTGACAGTGACCCAGAGGAACCTATAGGTGAACATCCCGAGATATACCAAGACCCTATAGAAGAAGAAGAGTTAGAAACCACTCCATCTGAAGCCATGGCTGATAACAGGAGAGAAGATGATAGAATAGAAGGAGCTTTCCCCATCCGAGAGACCAATGGGGATATGAAAATGAAAAACATTAGCCCCTCTGCCTTGCCTCACTTCCATGGACTGACCACTGAGGATCCTGATACCTTCTTGTTTGAGTTTGTTGTCCTTTGTCGAACCTATGACTATACTGAGGATGAGCAAAAGTTGAAGCTTTTCCCTTCCACTCTTAAGGATGCAGCACTACGCTGGTTCATGGGATTACCTGGGAATAGCATCACCACTTGGGCTCAGATGCAGCAAGCCTTCAATACCAAGTATAGGGATTATTGTAGGTCCAAGGAAACCAAGGGAGAGATCTTTCGAATGACCATGGGGAATGATGAGTCTTTAGAGGACTATGAGGAGAGGTTCCAACTTAGCTATAAACGGGCCAGATGCACACTTGACCCTGAATCCCTCAAGTTGGTTCTACTCCGAGGAGTCCCTGAAGATCTCCTAGACACCCTTCACATGTTAGCTGGGGGGGACATTTACCAACTGCCTTATGAGGACATCAAGACTGTGTTTCGAAATCATTCCAGGGCAGCTAGAAAATGAGGTAGAGGAAACCTCCTCTCCACCGGTGTCCCTTTCTCCAAACATGAGCTTACAAACCAATTAGAAGATCTTAAGAGTGAGGTGAGACATACCATTGCCATGCAGCTGGACACATTCAGGATCCAGCAAAAGAAAGAGGAAGCTGAGAGAGCCTTGGCTGTCTTCTATCCTAGGTGCACCAGAAGACACCCTAAGAACGAATGTCCATTGCATTCGGTCGAAGTGTGTTTCGTTTGTGAGGAGGACCACCCAACAAATCAGTGTCCAACCTTGCCTGGGTTTAAAGCCATGTACCAAAGAACTGAAGCCCCCACTGAACCTCTCTACTTCATCAACCAAAGGAGGCCTCAAGGATCTAGACCTTATCAGCAGGGGATGCAAGGGGCATCTCGAGCTTATTACAACCCCAACCACTTGACTCCCATGCCTTCCTGGGGTCCCCCTGCTCATCCTTCCTGGTCCATGCCTCCTCCATGGTCTTATCCACCTCAGTACCCTACTCAACCTACTTCTCACCCATATCACTCACATACCCAGTCGCAGCCTCAATGGAGTGCTCCTCAGTCGGGGTGGAGGCCCCAATACAACACTCCTCCTGCCATTTTGCCTCCACCACCAGTTCAACCTCAGCCTTTACCTCCTGCTCCTCCAAGGCAACCTCAGATGCCTGCTCAACCGAACCCGAACCCCAACAATAGACAGGCTCAGCAGGTATATACTGGGGAGACCTCATGCCCTACCTATGCTGTGGAGATCCAGGAGATCAATCTTAGATCTGGAAAGACTCTTCCAGATCGCCAACCTCCTCCCCCAGAGGATGAGGAAACCCATCAGGAGAGTGAACCAAAGCCTACTCCACCCTTTCCTGAGAGACTAACAGCCACCACACAACCGAACCCAGAGGAAGATGAGCTTTTGGGTGAGCTCAAACAGTTGTGTGTAAAAATCCCACTTCTCCAAGCCATCAAGGATGTGCCAATATATAACAAGCTGATTAAGGAGAAGTGTTTCAAACACCCAGGCAGACGGAAGAAAGATACCTCAACTATCAATGTCATAGGACAACTGTCTGACCTTATGCTAGGACAAGTCATCTGCCCAAAGTACCTAGATCCTGGAAGTCCTGTAGTAGATGTACACATCAATGGCACCATTATCCCCCACACCTTGATTGATCTGGGGGCAGCCATCAATGTGATGACCAGGGATACCATGCTTAAACTCAATCTTCAGGGTTCCTTGAGAAAGACCTCGACAGTACTGCAGTTAGCAGATCGCTCCACCGTGACTCCCGAAGGGATTGTGGAGGATGTCTTGGTCTCAATTGATTCTTGGGAATACCCTGCGGATTTCCTGGTCCTGCAACCAAAGGCCAAGCTTACTGGATATCCTCTCATCTTGGGAAGGCCTTGGTTAGCTACTGCAAATGCTTACATAAGTTGTCGGGCAGGAAACATGACCATCAAGAATGGTCCCATGTCCAAGCAGCTAGTCCTATACCCTCCTGCCCAACCCTCTTTAGAGCATGATTTACCACTCTGGTTGGAGGACGGAGAGGAAGACGAGGTGTACTCTACACCTCTGTGCACCCTAGATACCGCTAGAAGAAATTCTCCTACCGAGGATGATTTAATTGAGACCCTGATCCAGAATCCACCTTCCAGTGCACTATCTTTAGAGAAGTTGGTGGAGGATGCCCAAGCTAGCACCTTAGTGGACCTTTGTACAACTAGCCCTGTCACTCCCAGAGTCAAAAGTGTGGAGTTCGGCCCTGAGAGAGCGTTAAAGATCAGCTCCTCTCTATCTCCTTCCCAGGAGAAGGAGTTGTGTAGCCTATTGGCCAGCCACTTAGATGCTTTTGCTTGGAGCTATAAGGAGATGAAAGGAGTCCACCCCTCGGTCTGTACCCATCATATATACATCAAAGAGGATTGTAAACCAGTTAGGCAACCCCAGAGGAGAATGAATCCAGCCCTTAAGGACATTGTCAAGGAAGAATTGCAAAAACTGTTGGATGCCAGATTCATTTACCCCATCTCAGATAGTGAATGGGTGTCCCCTCTAGTGTTGGTTCCCAAGAAGAATGGGAAGTGAAGGATCTGTGTAGATTACCGGGAGCTGAACAAAGCTACCAAGAAGGACCATTTTCCTCTACCTTTCATAGATCAAGTGTTGGATGGATTGGCAGGAAAGAAGTTCTTCTCTTTCCTGGATGGGTTCAGCAGGTACAATCAAATCCAAATCAGCCCGGAAGACCAAGATAAGACCACCTTCACTTGTCCTTGGGGTACCTTTGCCTACCGAGTCCTTCCCTTTGGGCTATGCAATGCTCCTGCTACTTTTCAGAGAGCTGTCTTGAGCATCTTCTCGGAGTTGGTCCATGATGCAGTGGAAATCTACATGGATGACTTTACCCCTTATGGGGCCAACTTCCAGGAAGCATTGTCCAACTTGGGAAAGGTCCTAACCAAGTGCATCGAGATGAACTTGTCCCTTAGCCCTAAGAAATGTGAATTCCTAATGACTGAAGGGACAGTGCTAGGCCATACCATTTCTTCTCAAGGATTGCAGGTGGATCCTAACAAAATTGCTCTCATCAAGAGGGTTCCACCTCCTCAAAAAGTAAGGGATGTCCGGAGTTTCTTGGGATTAGCAGGATACTACCGGAGGTTCATTAAAGACTTCAGCAAGTTAGCCTCACCATTGTTTGGTTTGTTGGCAAAAGATGTGGAGTTTAATTGGACTGACGATTGTCAGAAGAGTTTGAATGAATTAAAAGACAAGTTAGTGTCAGCTCCAATCCTAAGGGGTCCAAACTGGGCCCTACCTTTCCACATCCACACTGATGCCTCGAACAAAGCCATAGGTGCAGCCTTAGGACAAGTTGAGCAAAAACTTCCATATGCCATTTACTTCGTTAGCAAAAACTTGTCCAAAGCAGAGCTGAATTACACTGTAACCGAGAAGGAATTCTTAGCTGTGGTTCATGCACTGAACAAGTTCTGACATTACATTACTGGTTACCAGACTTTTGTACATACTGACCATGCTGCTATTAGATACTTGATGAATAAACCAGATGTGAATGCTCGTATTATTAGATGGTTACTTTTATTGCAGCAGTTTGATCTAACCATTGTTGATAAACTAGGAAAAGAAAATGTTGTTGCTGACTTCTTGTCTAGATTGGATTTGTCTGCAGATGAAGATGGGACGGTGGATGACCAGATGCCTGATGAGCATCTGTTTGCTATCTCAGTACTCTCTCCATGGTTTGCTGATATAGCAAACTAACTTGTTTCAGCTCAGTTCCCTCCGCACCTCTCTTCAAAAGAGAAGAGCAAAATCATCAGAAAGAGTGCCTCATTTACATGGATTGGGGGCAACCTGTTCAAGCTTGGCCCCGATCAGATCTTAAGGCGTTGTGTAAGGGAGGAGGAAGTCTTTGACATTCTCCTCACCTGTCATGATGGGCCTTGTGGAGGACATTTTGCATCAAAGAGAACTCCCTTCAAGATCCTGCAGGCAGGCTACTATTGGCCCACACTTCATTAAGATGTCAGAAGATATGTTAGCCAGTGTGACCAATGCCAAAGAATGGGGAAACCGACCCAAAGGGATGAGATGCCTCTCCAACCTCAAGTGACTCTCGAGCCATTTGAGAAGTGGGGCATGGACTTTGTGGGCCCAATCAATCCCTCTTCGAGGCAGAGATCCTACATCATTGTGTGTACTGACTACTTGACAAAGTGGGCAGAGACTAAAGCAATCAAAGCAGCAACAGAAGAAAAGGTGGTCGAGTTCTTAAGAGAGAACATCTTCTACAAGTTTGGCTACCCAAGAGAGCTGGTGACCGATCAAGGGAGCCAGTTCACCTCCAACTTGGTTGAAGATCTATTAGCTCATCACAAGATCAAGCATAGGACTTCCACCCCCTATCATCCTCAAGCAAATGGGCAGGTGGAAGTCACCAATAGAGCTCTAGAAGGGATCTTGACCAAAGTGGTGAACAGCAGCAGAAAAGACTAGGCAGATCGCCTAGTTGAAGCCACATGGGCTTACAACACCACTTGGAAGACCACCACTGGTTTCACACCTTATGAGCTGGTCTATGGGAAGAAAGCTTTACTGTCCATTGAGTTTGAGTATAACACTTTGAGGTTGGCAGCTCAGCTGGACCTAGATCTCAGCCATGCACAGCAAGAAAGGTTATTGCAGCTGAATGGACTGGATGAACACTGCATGCAGGCCCTCCTTCACTTAGAAGTGGTTCAACTTCAGAGGAAGGTGTGGCATGACCAACATCTCCATGACAAGCAATTTCAGCCGGGAGATTGGGCTTTGTTGTATGATTCCAGATTCAAAGATTTCAAGGGGAAGTTGAGAACCAGATGGCTAGGACCATATGTGGTGGAACAGTGCCATGACAATGGATCTGTCCTCATTCGAACCATTGATGAGGAATCCATTCCCATGCTTGTCAATGGGCACCGATTGAAGATCTATAGAAGACCTCTCTCAAGACAAGAGTTTATCAGCACTATGGAGAAATCTGTTTTGGTCATAGAGAAGGGTTCTGCCTCCGCTTTGGGCATACCCTGAAGGATCTAAAACACAAAAAAAAAAAAAAAAAAAAAAAAAAAGAGAAAAATAAAGATCCTTGGGTGAAAACCTCTCTGAGGCGCCCAAGGCAGGCAGTAGGGGTGAAAACCTCATTGAGGTGCTCCTATTGTCTTTCGAAAAAGAAAAGAGAGAAAAATAAAGATCCTTGGGTGAAAACCTCTCTGAGGCGCCCAAGGCAGGCAGTAGGGGTGAAAACCTCATTGAGGCGCTCCTATTGTCTTTCTAAAAAAAAAAAGGAAAAAAAAAGAAAAAAGAAAGAAAACAGGAAAAAGCAATCAGCACAATAAAAGGTTTGCATGCAGATGTTCTATGGAGGAGAAGAAGCCTCTCCACTCCAAGCCAGGGGCCTTCATCATGCTAGCAAAGGATGTCATCAGCACCTCCTCCAAGAACAAAAATGTTTTTTAAGGTATGTGCAATTATTATCATGCTTTGGATCTTCTACAGGAGGATACAGTTTTTCTACAGGAATAGACAGTCTTCCTACAGGAAGACGCGGATCTTCTACAGGAAAATGCCAAATTTCTACAGGAAACTCTGTGCTCTACAGGAAACTTCTTGTAGAAGGTTACGATGGCCGAAATGTGTTTCAAATGAAGATCTAGCGACTGAGGAGTGGATTGAATGCATGCATGCCAATGATGGCACCCCTGAACATTGCCATTATCGTCCTCCACCATCCTCGTCGCCATGCAACCAAGATCCCTGCAGCAGCACAACAAAGTAATCAGTTCTCGTGAGGAAGCATCTATCAAAGAAAAACTAAGCACCGAGAACCATACCACATCCACGTTGATACATCAGAAGCGCTGGGATCGTGATCGAGAAGCCAGAACCGCCAGCATGCAGCATACACCCGAGGAGAAAGAACGGTGACAAGACCCCTCGCGGGGATCCTGTAACAGTTCAACCTGCTCAAGTGAAGACCGTTCACAGCACCGCCATCTGAGATCAAACACGGGCGCATGAACGCAGAACCATTCACTCCATCGCCAGTATCCTGTAACCACGAGCCTACAGGAATGTGCAGCCACAGGCGGCAGGTAGATCCATCGCTCAAAAAAACTGGAAATCATGTGCAGCTGCGCGCAGGTAAGTGTTCTAATCCTTCTCTCCATCAAACTGCATGATTATTACTTCGATTTGTTTTGCATGGCATAAAGGTGAATGTTTGAGCGGCCTAAAGGCCAGTGATTGGCCACGTCGGTTAGTAAAGGGTTAGTCAGAGGACGAGGTGGCAGCCACGACGAAAGAAACACGCAGCAAGCACGTGAAGATCAGTCCCGTCAACCGAGAAGTGAAGTTTAACCGAAACGGGCGGCGGCAGATCTGTGGGAATGAATGCGGCAACAAACGAACGTGCAGGCGGATGATGGGTGACGTCACCCAACGGTCCGGCGGGGACAGCTCACCCCCGCGCCACGAGCTGCGCTGATTCAAAATCTAATCGGATCGATTAAGCGTGTATCTCCATCAACCTCACTTCAAAACTCGAGTAGATCCTCTGCTTACCTCTTCATGTTGATACGCCGAGCTCTCGGCTACCTGAACGCTGGTAAAGTACCTCTCGACCGCCAGCCAACTAAAGCTCTTCCCGAAGCCTGCGCACTGCTCCTACAGGAACAGTTTCTACAGGAACGCCGTCCTACAGGAAGCAGTTTCTACAGGAACGCGGCTCTACAGGAAGGTGAAGTCTTCACGTAAAAAAGGTGGCAGAAAAGAGGTAACCCTGCAACTCCTTCCGCAATTGGTTTTTTAAAGGTGGCAAGGCCATTAGTCACAGTGTGGTCATAAAGAATTGGATTGCCGTGCCTATACTATCGCTCCTACAGGATAGCTGTATAATCAAACTGTGGTCTGAAAATTCATTGCATGTTCTGTCTTTAAGATCGAATTTCCTGTGTATCCACCACCTCTGGTATAAACCACTGTGTTCATCATGCCTGGCGGGTTTATCAGGCGAGAGCCCACTAATTCAAATGCATTAAGGAGAAACCCGGCAGTGGTTGAGCTCTTCACTAGAGCACAATGGATGCCTTTCTGTGATAAACTACAGGGCTATGATGATGAAGTAGCCGAGGAATTTTTGCGGGCTCTGCAGCCTAAATCACAGACATTGGCCACGGTAACCTTCAGAGGTCTCAGCCTCGAACTCACCCCAGAGCATATCAGTCGGATTACAGAGCTGCCCATGGGTCTGCCGTGGGACAAAGAAGAGCGGAAGCAGAGCCAGCAAGCAAAGAAGGAGTTCTTCCCACCGGAAGAGTCATTCACCGAAGACAAAAATGGAGTCAAAAGGGCAAGCCTGTTGCCGCCATGGAACGAAGTCAGTCTACAAATTATGAAATATATCACCTGTGAGGGTCGATATAGCATTGTATATGCGTATCACTTCAGGCTGCTTAACGAACTAAAACACTAGATTGACCTCCCTGTAGCACAGAGGTTGAGCATTCCTTACTTTCTACTACAGTCCTTAATGGAGTGTTCCACCAAGCTCAAGGACGGAATTCCGAACCAGATAGCCCACCATGGGCTAGTCAAGCTCCTCGTGGAGGATGCTCTCCGCTCATATAAAGTCCCCCTCGCTTGGGAATCATTTAGGGACTTATCAAGAACGGGGAACATAAAAACGTTGCTTGAAGAAGCGGAATCCTCTAACGGAGGAGAAGAAGAGCCAGCAGCCGGGAGTAAGAAAGGAAAAAGCTAAAAAGTTCCGGCTCTAGCACAGAAGAAAGAACGAAAGAAGAAGAAGGAAGGAAAAGATGACGGAGTCAAAGAGGACACCCCCATCCTATCAGCAAGGGAAAAGAGGTTGAAGAGCAGGGCAGTCAAAGCTGAGGTGGCCCCTGCCAGCCCAAGCACCTTGTCAGCTTCTGCAGTCAAAGCCAAAAGCAAAAGCCACGCAGCAAGACAAGAGAAGGTGGTGGGAGTTGCATCTGCAGGAACGCAACCACAGGCTTCTACTGGAAGCCCGAAAACACAAACACAGGCCTCTACAGGAATCCCGAAAACAAAGACAAAGGTTTCTACAGGAAGCCCGAAGATCAGTAAGGAGCAGGCTTCTACAGGAAGCCCAAGAGCAACGACCAAGGTTTCTACAGGAAGCCCGAAAATTGTTGGAAAACAGGCTTCTACAGGAGGCCCAAAGACGGAGACAAAGACTTCTATAGGAAGCCCGACAATACACCCACAGGCTTCTACGAGAGGCCCGAAGGTCATTGAGAAACAGCCTCCTATAGAGAGTCCGAAGACAAGGAAAGAATCTTCTACAGGAGGCCCGGAAGCGGGCAAAGCAGGGTCTTCCACAGGAAGCCTGAAATCTAAAAAGGAGGGACCCTCTACAAGGAGCTCCGAGAGAGCAAAACACAAGAAAGAGAAGGCTGACATCCTCGATAAGGAGGCAGCAGCGGCACTGGCTGCCCTCAGCACACCTCTAAAACCGAAAGAGAGAAGGGAGAGGGAGACCCCTCTGCCACCTGAAGCCAGGAGAAGCAAGCGGATGTCCCGGAGCAAGCCACAGCCTTCACTCAGCGGCCATACCACTTCAGGGGATGTACCTACTTCACCCAGTGCAAGAACCCCCTCTAAACCATCAGCTACCCCCGGAAAGGGGAGCCCAAAAATAACTTCCTGGACACGAAAGATAGGCCATTCGCCTTCTGAAGCCCGGCTCAAGGAAATAGAAAAAGGGAAGGAAGCATCACCCTCATCACCATCAGGGGCAGAAAAGGCAGGGCCATCAAAAGCAGAAAAGAAACAGCCTGTTCCGGTCCCAAGTCCTCGGCCAAGGACAAGGAGCAGGGGCAAGGTTGCTCAAGGATGAGCAAATGGTTCAGCTGGGGGGTGATGATGAGCCCCAATTTTGGTACAATTTGGGCTCATTTTTGGCCTATTTTGCTTGCTCAAACCATTCATTTTTATTGTTTATGCATACACTTCTTAGTTTATTGATGTTGTTTGTAGGAGAAAGGATAGGCACTTTATCTATGTAGCTAATGCATTGTGATTCCAGGTTTTGGCATTAAAAGGGAGCAAAAGACAACGAAAAGGTGGCAAGGAGACAACGAGTTGGCATTGCTGACGTAAGGAGAGGTTGTCCACGGTCTTGGGGGACATTCCTCGTGATCCTCACCAAGAACTCCCAGCCCCACTCCATCCTCCCTCTGAGCTTAATACACGGCCAGCTGTTCTACAGGAACAGCAGTTCAAAACTGCTCTACAGGAAACAGCGTTTATGACCATCCTACAGGATCAGCAGTTAAACTCTAGATTAAGCAGCCGAGCTCCTAGAATCATGGATACTTGTTGGATCATCGTTTTGTATAAGTATAGAGGCCTTAGCCTTGGTTAGGTTGTTGAAACTCTCGTATTACTATTGTAATTTTGGAGCATAGCTCAAGTTTCGTTCTCTTTTGTAAGCCAATTTGGCATGTTATCAGATTATGAATAAAGAAGGCCACTTTTGAGTTAGTTCTGAGTTTTCTCAAGGAGCTATAGCTCTCAGGTTAGGGCCCAACCTGAGAGCCATAGACCTCCTCAGTGTTGTAATGCATTTACAATTAGGTCCAGCACTTGAGTTTGTTTAGTTTCCTATGCAATTCGGATTTCCAGCTTGTTAGTTTAATTGTTTTCATTAGCATAGATAGGACTGGTATGATGCCTTGCTTTCAGTATTCAAGTTTGATAGGTTGGTAGAATAAATCTCTTGGAGCTCCAACAAAAACAGGTTGTAAAGGCTCACTGCCATCTCACTGTTTGGGATTGGGGTGTAGACCATGATTAGCCACCAAAAAGAACAGCAGTCGTTTCATCTCCACGCAAGTTGCCACATGAACATTTTTCATTAAGGATTTATTCATACATTCTCGACATTGATCCATACTGCACTCTCACGCATTAGTCTTATTGCTTGGTTTCCATTTTGGATTTATAGGTTTCATGGCATAATAGGTTAATGAATTCCTTGTTTTCATGCACAGGTCATTTGTTTTATTTACACTGCTTTTGCTCAAGTGATTTCCTTCGTCGTTTTCTTCATCCACCTGCAAGTTCTATTCACCCTCTATCTCACTCACGTGCCCTCCAACTCTCTCATTTCACGTACAGCTCCATCTCCTTCACTCTCGTTGATTCCACCCTTCCAAAACATCAACCCATTGCATGCACCCTTCCTTCGTCTGACTTGCCATTTCCTAAGACATCATTAGGTCCATCTCCATCTCCCTTAGCCTCCCACACCACTCCAACACTCCATCAACTCCTAAAAACCTCCACGGCCAACCATCCTGTAGACGTGCACAGCCATCCTGTAGAAAACAGAGTAACCTGTAGGATCCCCTGCAGCCTTCCTGTAGGAGGCCATTCACTTCGTTGCCGAGCTTCTGAACGTGAGGGACCTCTGTGGATGGGTGCTAAGGATCCTTAGGAACCTCTCCTAGCCTCCCCAACCTATCCCACACTTTCCTTCCTTCTCCATCCCACCTGCACAATCAAACCCTAATTAGGCCAAGTTCACACTCATTCCACACACCTAAAGGAAAAACACAAAAACACATTTCTCATGATGCAAGTAGCTTAGACCCATGCACTTACACTTGTTAGAGGTAATGACAGCATTCATAGGAGTTGCATCCACATTCTTTGCATTATAGAAGATAGACTAGTTAAATTAGGGTTTCATGGATTTACATGCTTTAAATTGCTTTTGATTCAGTTTGTCAAGCAGCGTAGCCTTCCTTTGAGTTAGCTTTCGTCCATCATTGATAAAGCTTCTTCTGTGAGCCTATAGAAGTTGGCTTAAGCCCTAGCGGACTTGTGCCAGCTAACCAAGTGACAGCTGCGACAAGGGCTAGTACTTGTGCATACAGCACCGTCGCTTCCAAGTTTGTACGAACTACCGGGTTGATAAAATTAAGAGATAGGAAGCCCCAGGAGTTGTAGCATTATTGCTACAATACTGGAGCTCACCAGATTGGAGACCCATCATGTTCCAAATATCGATATGAGGAAGTTTGATGACAAGGATCCTGGAAAATGGATATTTCCAGTGGAGCAATTTTTCAATCTCCATAATGTGCAAAACACACAAAAGATATGTATTGCAACTTCATATTTGGAACCAAATCAGTTTGTATGGTATCGATGGCTTTGCTCTCATAAACAAATTGTCACTTGGGCAATTTTTATGGAAGAAATGATAGCACATTATGAGTATACAAAAAGCAACAACTTTTTTAACTAATTGATAAATCTCAAACAAAAGGGTTCAATGATGGAGCACATTGAGGACTTCCAAAAATTGAACATAAGGATAAAATATATTCCAGAGGAGCATAGGATTGATGTGTTCAGAGGGACTTTAAAAGATAACATCCAACATGAGGTTCACCTTTGGGAACCTGATTCATTGGAGAAGGCATTCAGGTTGGCAAGAAAAATGGAAAGAAAGTTTATGGCAACCAGGAAGCCTACCACTCATAACTATAAAGATGGAAGTGTTGTTTCCCATAGCCTTCCACAACCCACAAGGTTGACACCACAACAATTGGAAGAAAAAAGAGAAAATGGCTTTTTAACAGTTGTGATAGCAAATACACTAAAGGTCATAAGTGTGTTGAGAAGAAATTATTTTGCATAGATTGTGAAGAGGAGGAAGAAAAGGAACAAGAAATGTCAAAATAAAAGGATATACACCAGGAACAAACCCTAGAGAAAGAAGAAATGAATCCAACCATATCTTGTAATGCATTGGCTGGAATTACCACTCCTCAAACTATCAAGATAGAAGGACATATCAAGAAGAAAAAGGTAATAGTGTTGATTGATTCGAGAAGTACCCATAATTTTATTCATTGTAAGATAGCCAAGCAATTGAATTGCTTCCTATATCCGGCACCAGAGTGTCAAGTGATGGTCGCAAGTGAAGGAACAATAAATTGCTCTGCAAAGTGCCATAATATCAAGCTATCCATGGGAGAATATGTATTGAATAGCACAATCCTTTCCATTCCAATGGGTGGTGCTGATGTTGTACTAGGAGTCCAATGGCTATAATCCTTGGGTGCAATAGATTTTAATTTTCAAGAACTTTTCATGAAATTTTGTGAGGAAGGAGAGGAAATTGAATTAAGGGGTACTACAGGGAAACCAGGAAAGATAATCAGCTCTAACAATATGACAAATCTTCTAAAGAAGGAACAACGAGGTGTACTTGCACAATTATGTTCGCTAGAGGTTCCCACATCGAAATCATCTATTTCTCCAGATCTCCAAAAACTCTTGGACAAGTGACCATGATCATGCTATTCATTTGATTCCAGGAAGTGTTCCTCCAAACACCAGGCCATACAAATATCCCTATGCCCAAAGGAGTGAAATTGAGCGTATGGTTGCAGAAATGCTAGAGGTTGGTATAATTCAACCTATTCAAAGTTCTTTGTCTACTCTAGTAGTATTGGTACACAAGAAGGATGGATCATGGCGCTTGTGTCCAGATTTTAGGGAGCTCAACTAGCTCACTATTAAAGATAAATTTCCCATTCCTATCATTGATTAATTATTGGATGAATTGCATGGATCAATTTACTTCACCAAGTTGGATCTTCGTTCAAGATATCATCAAATCAGAATGAAGAATGAGGACATTCTAAAAACATCATTTAGAACTCATGAGGGTCATTATGAATTTTTGGTCATGCCTTTTGGCCTTACCAATGCACCTTCTACATTTCAAGGTTTGATGAATTCCATTTTCAAACCCTTAGAAAATTTGTGTTACTATTTTTTGATGATATACTAATCTACATCAAGTCTTGGAAGGATCATGTTCAACATGTTGAAAAGGTGCTAAAACTATTGGACGAGAAACAAATATATGCAAAAAGCTCCAAATGTTTCTTTAGAGTACAAGAGGTAGAATATCTGGTTCATATTGTATCACATGAGGGTGTTAAGATAGACCCTAGAAAAATTAAATCCCCACATCCATAAAGCATCTGTGAGGATTTATCGGGTTGATAGGGTATTATTGCAAGTTTGTTAAGAATTATGGGAGAATAGTAGCATCTCTAACAACATTATTGAAGAAAGATGCATTTTCATGGACTCTAGAAGAAACAAAGGCCTTCGAACATCTTAAAGAGGCAATGTGCCAAGCACCGGTCTTAGCCACGTTGGACTTCACAAAAACCTTTATTGTGGAATTTGATGCTTTAGGAAATGGAATTGGTGTTTTTTTAATGCAAGATGAAAGACCCATTGCTTTCGAAAGTCATCCAATCAAAGGAAAGTATTTACACAAATCTATTTATGAGAAGAAAATGTTGGCAATACTACATGCACTTAAGAAATGGTGACCCTACTTAATGGGAAGACACTTCAAGGTAAAAGTAGATCATGATAGTGTTAAATACATTTTAGAACAAAGATTATCCTCTAAAGAGCAGCAAAAATGGGTCACAAAAATGTTGGGTTACGACTTTGAAATCATCTACAAAAAAGGGAAGCAAAATGTTGTGGCAGATGCACTCTCAAGAAAGGATGAGGATGTGGAAGCATTGTTGTGTGCCATTTCTATTATCCAACCAGATTGTATAAACGAAGCAAGGGTTAAATGTACAAAAGATCGCTATGATACATTTCACTAGAAAAATGATTCGTTATGGTACAAAGATCGCTTATACCTAGGTAAGAATTCCCAACTGAAAAAAAAAAAAAAAAAAAAAAAAAAATTCTTATGGAATTGCACACTTCTCCCTTACGAGGGCACTTAGGATTTTTAAAAACTTACCATAGGGTTAAGAAGGAATTTTCTCGGATGGCCTTAAATCGGATATTCAAAAGTTTGTGGGGAATGTTTGGTTTGTGAAAAAAATAAATTTGAAACAATTAAGACCCTAGGTCTATTACAACCTTTATCCATTCCAAGCCAACATTGGGAGGAGGTTTCAATGAATTTTATCATAGGTTTAACCAAGTCCAAAGGAAAGAGTGTCATAATGGTGGTACTTGATAGACTTACCATGTATGCACACCTTTTCGCATTATCGCATCCACTTAAAGCTAGTACAGTTTCTACTGCATTTATGGAAACAATTCAAAAGCTACATGGAAACCCAAAGATTATTGTAAGTGATAGAGATCCCATTTTCACTGGAAATTTTTGGACCGAATTATTTTCTTGTCTCGGTACTCAGTTAGCTCATAGCTCATCTTATCATCCTCAATCTGATGGGAAAATTGAGATAGTAAACAAATGTTTGGAAGGATATCTTCGTTGCTTTGTATATGATAAACAAACACAATGGGTCAAATGGTTTCCTCTTGCTAAATGGTGGTATAACACTTCCTTCCATACTGCATCAAAAATGACCCAATTTATGGAAATTTATGGATATCATCCACCATCAATCACATCATATTTAAGAGAAAATTCTAAGGTTAAAGTAGTGGAACAACACATCGAGCATTAACAACAAATTCTCCAACTCTTAAAGGATAACCTTACGTTGGCGCATAATAGATGAAATAACAGGTGGATTAACATCGCAACAAAAGAAGTTTTGATGTAGGTGACTCGGTATTCCTACGGCTACAACCATATAAACAAATGTCCCTGAAGCAAGCTAACAAGGATAACAAATTATCACCAAAGTATTATGGTCCGTACAAGGTGTTGCAAAAGATTGGTACTATGGGATACAAATTGGAGCTTCCTGCAGCTTCCCGAGTGCACCCAGTTTTCCATGTTTCATGTTTAAAGAAGGTTATAGGTGACAAGCTCCCAGTTCAAACAATATTGCTATAACTTGACGAGGAAGGAAAAATCATATTGGAACCTGAAGCAGTCACAGAAACAAGAACTCAACAGCTACGAAATCGGTCAATTTCGGAGTATCTCATCAAGTGGAAGAACTTATTCGCTGAAGATTCCACTTGGGAGGATGAGAATTTTATACAAAAGCATCTAGAACTACTCAAGCATTGAGGACAACACTTTTTTGAAGGAGAGGGGCATGTTAGGTCCCTATAGTACTAGTGATTCCCCCATTACTATTGTCATTGTAGCCCTTATTGTTATTATTGTGCCCCTATTGTCCCCATATTGTTATTAGTGTACCCCATAGAAAACCACTATTGTTACTGTTGTGCCCTTATGTTATTATTGATGGGCCTCTAAATTAGACATAAATTAAGGCTAATGCCTCTAATTTAAAACACAAATTAAGGCCTATGACCATCCTTCAGCACATTAAACCTCTCTTTTTGCATTATATAATTTACTTTTAACTTTAATATATTCATTAGGAAGGTTTATGAATAATTGAATATTTGTGCCTAATATTATTTATTTTGTGGAATATTATGAGAATATTGGGCAGATTATGAAGAGTTGGATGAGGATATAATTTAGGGACTTGTTCCCTACTACTGGAGGATCAATAATAAATAATAAGTCAATAAGATATTATGGAATTATGGCACAAATTGTGGAACTCCAATGATTGAGAAAATCTAGGAATGTGTTCCACTAATCAAGGCAGCAGATCCACCAATCAAGAGAGAATATGCACTAATCAAGGGATTTCGGTCGGGGAAATATTCCTCCATCCATGGGGAATGATTCTTAATCATTTTTTATAAGTACCAAGTCGAATTTTACTCTAGGGAATGATTGAGAAAATCTAGGAATGTGTTCCCTGTCATTTAATGCAAATTCCTAGTATTGGGAACTAGATTCACTAATCAAGGGATTTTGGTGGCGAAAGCTTCCTCCATTCATGGGGAATGATTCGTAATCATTTTGTGTAAGTACCAAGTTGCATTTTCCTCTAGGGATAGATTTTAATGAACATTATTGTGGAGAGAGCTTGTATTTTTGCAGCTCCATTGTATTTTCTTGCAGGGATGTAATTCTATTGATGAAAATAATAAAGATTGGTGTCATGTTCAGTTTCTAAATATTGTTCTCCTCCACAGGTCTCTAATTTTCCTTGGGCTTGGCCATCCCAGGAGCCTCAGAGCCCCTTTGTATCATTTTCTTTCCTTCTTTTCATTTCTTATTCACATGCATCTCTAGTTTTTATTTCTTTCTATTTTTTCATTTAGAATTAATGATTTCATGTTGTAGGATTGAGTTAAATGGTTGATGTAAGTTATTTTGCAGGATCAAAAGCATTATTTCATCCTTGTAAAATCTTTGGAAGTTCATAGTAATCATTGAGTCGCTTGGATTATTCTTCTTATTCTCAAATCTACATTGTTGGACCTCCTTTTTAGCAAAGAACAGTAAATTTCTACTATTTTTTTAGAGCATCCTAATGAGCTTCAATCAAATTGATTCCACTTGCATTAGATCAAAAAAATATTTTAGTTCATAACAAAAATCACCCCATTTCAGTTCCACTTGATTTGGTTAGGCATTTCTTAGATTTACTAGCTCACTAGTTCTCAAATTTCTAGATTTTTGACTAGTAATGTTTTTATTTTTTTTGCATGGGTTAACATAGGTCTTTTTGAGTGATTCCACTTGGAATAGGGACCTAAAACATCATATTTAATAAAAAAAGTTGTCCCATCCAATTTTGATTTGATTTTATTTGTCATTAAACCCTCACACATTTCATCATTTCACAAGATTTTTGAGAAAATCCATCCATCTCCCAACTTTGGTTTTGAGTTCTGAGTGATCCTAGGCATTTTGCACTCCATTCCACCCATATAAAACATTACCTAAGCCTTCCATCACCTCCAACACCTCACAATTTACTCTCGACTATATCATGTAGGTTTCCTATAATTCCTAGAGGATCATCCTGTAGGTTTCTAATACATCCTGTAGGTTTTCCTCAAACGACCTATTTTGAGGCCGAATTTATGGAAAACCTCTAAGAAGTCACCAAAAGGATCCCAAGGGTCTCCCACACCATCCAAACATCTCCTAACCTTTCCATCCAACCTCCAACATCCTTAATTCACCTTCCACATCAACAAAAGACATTAGTTTGCATACTTGATTTTGCATGAAAAAAACAAAAAGACAAAAAAAGTATTTAGTTCAGTCTCTTTACTTGAACATTAGCGTTGTTTGATGCTTCTTGCTCCTACAAGTTAGATAGTAGCATTTATTTCATGTTGATTTAGCATTTCCACCGAGCATAGCTTCTTAAATGGTAAATTAGGGAATGGTGTGATTTAGCATGGAATTTCCATCTCTTTCCTTGTACTTTCTTTCTTGCAATAGGTTAAGGTTCCATTTCGAATATTTCATTTTATGCAATTAGTTTAGGATTTGAATTTATTACATGCACTCCATTACATCATGACAACAAAGGAAGGACACTTTGTATGCAGCACATATAGTACCGACACCTCTTAAGTTTGTACGAACCTCGGGTTGATAATTAAAGTCGGTAGCCTTGGGAGTTGCAGCATTCTTGGTGCAATACCGAGGTTCATCTCTTTTTGGCACCGTTACCAAGGAGGTGTCAAAGTATGCATTATTTTATTCCGTAGTTGATTCATTTCCTTTTAATTTTGCAAAAAAAAAAACAAAATATTTTCATTAGGCATATTTAATTTCACCATTTCACAAGCCTTTCCTTTCCAATTTCATCATTTCACAAGCCTTTTGAGCAATTCCACCCATCTCGCAACTTTGGTTTTGATTTCTGAGTGATCCTAGGCATTTTCTCATTCCATTCCACCCATATACCACCTTCCCTAATCCTCCCATCACCTCCAATACCTCACAATGTTCTCTCGGCTGTATCTTGTAGGTTTCCGGTAATTCCTACAGGATCATCTTGTAGGTTTTTCTGAAATGGCCTGTTTTGAGGCCGAATTGATGGAGAACCTCTAGGAAGTCACAAAAATCCTCCCAAGGGTCTCCCACACCATCCAACCATCTCCTAACCCTTCCATCCAACCTCCAACATCCTTAATTCACCTTCCACATCACCAAAATACATTAGTTTGCATACTTGATTTTGCATGAAAAAACAAAAAGACAAAAACATATTTAGTTCAGTCTCTTTACTTGCACATTAGTGTTGTTTGATGCTTCTTACTCCTACAAATTAGATAGTAGCATTTGTTTCATGTTGATTTAGCATTTCTACCTAGCATAGCTTCTTAAATGGTTAATTAGGGAATGGTGTGATTTAGCATTGAATTTTCGTCTCTTTCCTTGTACTTTCTTTCTTGCAATAGGTTAAGGTTCCATTTCAAATATTTCATTTTATGAAATTAGTTTAGGATTTGACTTCAGTACATGCACTCCATTAAATCATGATAGCAAAGGAAGGACACATTGTATGCCGCACACATAGTGCCGACACCTCTTAAGTTTGTACGAATCCCGGGTTGATAATTAAAGTTGGCAACCTTGGGAGGTGCAGCATTCTTGTTGCAATACCGAGAATCATCAATTATTGTTATGTCGGCTTTGATTATATTGTGATCCCTTGGACTCCTATACATAGAAAGGAGGTTTAGTCATTTGTATCATCAAAGAATTGTTCATTTGTATAATGTAAGGAGCTTTCCCCCTCAAAGAGGCTTATTTTGAAGTCTTTCATCTATATTTTCTTCTATTTTGTGAGCTGGTTGTATAAGACACTTTGTGTAAAGTTGTTGGGCATGCCAACAACAATTGTCTTGAAGTTGCTCAGCTTAAACCTTTGGTTCATGAAACGTTCTCTGAGTCAAATACCCCTGAAGACCATGTTAACTTACTGAGACCACCTAAGAAACTCAAAACGTTGCACACAAACCACCCTTGTGCCCTGTGTGATCATCATGGTCACTATTCCCATTGTTGCCCTCATCTTGATGAATTTTGCAATTTCCTTGAAGAGCTTTTCGAATACGAGGCCACTCATACTGGAACCCCTACTCCTCTACTCGTGGATTCTGGTACACCTAGTCAACCAGAATAGGGGGGACACTGGTCCCACCATTGTGATCACTCCCCCTGATGTTGAGATGATGGATAGCATAGGCCATATCCTTTAGCTATCGTCATCCTTGAGTTCCTTGCAGACACACCTTTCTAAGGTTTTTGCACATGTTTTTATCGAACTTCTTTCAATAGAATCCCAGGTATCAACATTAGTAAATCCCCCATCAACTAGCTCTTCGTCTACAATTCTAGATGATGCATATGTGAACCTTATTTCTCAGGTTGATTCACCACATAATGCTGCCACATCATGTAGTCAGTCTTCCTCCCATCTACCCATCTCCCAACCTGATGATGACACCATCGAAGCTATGTCTACCCCTGATTACCATTGCACTTTGGCAAGGGGTCATTTCTGTGGAAGATTTTGAAGTCCATTTCCATCCTAATTCTCCCCATTCACTCTACCTCAAGAAATGTCACTCATATCACATCCCTTTGATTTGTGTGTCTTTATTTCTTCCATGAAGTTGGGTAGATTGCATCATCTCATCTGTTGTCTTTTGCACCTTTCAGATGGATCCATCACCCACACTGTATATTGGAAGCCTGGGCCATTTTTACCCCCTTGCATATGTTAGTCTTGTCGAATGACGTGTGCATTGGATCCACCACCAATAATCAGTCTAAATATGATGCAGTGATAGGTTTGTTAGTCGATGCCCTCGCTCATCACATCCTTCATCTACATGTTCATTTAGATTCCTTGCTACTTGTGATGCAATTTAATGTTGTGTATCATGTGCATAACCAAGTCCTATTTAGAAAATATCTATGAGTTAAGCTATTGGTATGTGAATTTGAAACCATTACTTTTAGTCATGTTCCTAGAGACCAAATCACTATGTAGATACCATTGCAAATAACATTCTAGATTGGAATTTATCACATGTATACCACAGAAGATAACCATCAACAAGAAAAATGGAGAATCATCATCGTCATGTAAAATGCATAATCATATTATGTATCATATAAGTGTTTGGATCCCCATATCTCTAAATACATCCAGTACGCCCATAACATACTAGGGGGCACATAGGCCCCTACATCTCCTTTGGAGGATCTCGTGCCAAGTTGGGCCGAGATGCTTGAATCCCTTTTTTGAGCACTCAGGATACAATTGCACTCCACAAACTCCTCCTAATAGGGGGCATCATTCCCAACTTTACATACAAGATTAGTCCCCTCAAGCACATATTGGTGAGAACCAGTATTGCAATATTAATGCTGCAACTCCTGGGCTTCCTACTTTACTTTTATCAACCCAGTAGTTCATAACAAACTTGGAATCGACGGTGTTGTATACACAAGTACTAGTTCTTACTGCAGGTTGTCACTTGGTCAGCTGGCGCAAGATCACTAGGAGCTCAAGCCAACTTCTAAGGATTCCAGAAGAAGCTCTACATGTGATGAAAGAAAGGAAATCTTACTCTACAGAGGCTACTCTACTTGCAGAAAGGAAAAGAAGACTGAAATGTAAAGTAAACCTAGCAAACCCTACTTAACCAACTAATCCTACTTTTGCAGAAAGAAACATGAAAACCATGAAATGAATGCCATTACCTACTCTGGAAAGTAAAAAACATCTAATCAAGCTATTTCTAGAAAGAAATGAGAAAAAAACATATTTTTGGATTTTTATGTATTTCTATGTGAAATTGTCATGCATGTAATTTATTTGTTTGTGAATGTGGCAACGATTAGGTGGCAATGGAGGGCGGTTTCGGAACTTGAGAGGATGTAGGAAGGTGTTGATGGGTCCTAGGAGGTCCTAGGTGGCCTTTTGGAGGCTTTTCCCACAATCGGACCTCAAAAGGAAGCCTACAGGAAAATCTACAGTAGGCTACAGGGGATCTAAAGGAGGATGCCGAGAGCCGTTTTGATGGTGGGAAAGTGGGTGGAAAGGGTAGCTGAAAGCTAGGATGATGTGTTAAGGTGTCTAAGGTTCACCAAGAATTGTTGGGAGAGGGAGAGATGGTTGGAATTGTTCAAGGAAAGAGAGGAAAGTCTATGGGAAAAGTGCAGAAAACTGAGGCAGGTTTGTGAGGAACTTTGGGTGACCTGTGGGGCATAGATCAAAGAGAGATTGTGATGGTTGATTGGCTGACTTGTTGTGAGAAGATATTTGCTGCAAGAGAACTGAAAATCAAACAATGAGATTAAGAAAGCAAGGAAACTAGGTACATCAAAAACAAAATTTTGCATCAAGCTAATCTAGATTATGAGCTATGGAAAGAAATGTTGAACAATGCTATAATGAGAGAAAGCATGGAAGGAAAATTATTGCAAGATAGAAATGAGCATGGTGACATAGATCTAAAGCAAAGAATTAACCTTTTAACAAACTACAACACTAGAAATCCTATGGAGAAGGAAAATATGTGTTTTTGTGGCAACAAGAGGGTCTTGGCCTCAGTTCATGGTCCCAAAGGGAGGAAGGGAGGCCAAGGCTCTATTGATGGAATTTTTGTATCTTCTTTCTATTACTGTTCAACCTGCTATAGAAAACTCAAATGGAAACAACCTTCTAAATTACCAAAAGCAACCTATTCTTAACCAAGAAAGAAATTTATCTAACAACAACTAATCCATAAACTGAAACAAAGCATATAAATACAAACAAGAGGATCTTGGCTGCTTGGATTGGGCCCTAACCCAAGAGCTTTAGCCCTATGAGGTAACTTAGTGCTAGCTCAAAAAGGATCTCATCTTTATTATCAAAATAATAATAGGATTACATGAAACTGTCAACAAAAGTAAGCTCGAAGTTGAGCAGAGAAAAGCCGTAACAAAAATTTGAAAATTGACTAACTTCCTAATGAGGCCCTAGGCCTCTCTACTTATACAAATGAAGCTCCCAATAGCTTCCTTAAAATCAGCGAGGCTTGGCTCCCAAAACTTGAGATAAACAAAAGTTATCCTCCACTTTCTCGGTTGCCTCCTAGTGCATTGATGTGGTTGTTTGTGCTCTGCGCTACATGATGGAGAATTCAAAGTGGGGAGTCATAAATGAGTAGGATACCCACCTATAAATCCTCTCGCTTGTCTAATTTGAATTATTGCTACAAATTGTCTATTAAATCTTTGACTTTATCTCCAAAATTGAACAAAAATCTGCATTAAACACATATTAGACTCCATGGCAACATAACCAACTAAACTAGTTACACTAGACATTAATAATAAATTGAATATCACATAAGGAAGAGCTCTAGCGAACACGGTGGTTTAGGGTTAAGGACAGACCTGCAAAGATCACAGCAACCCTGCCAACACTTTCCAGCAATACGACAAACCATAAGCGACAAGGAGCGATGCGCGAATCATGAGTCTCCCTCAGGGGGAGGACATGGTGCCTCCCCCCAATGGAAATGAAAACACTCAAATGCATGAGGAAGACTTCAAGCAAACAGTCCAGGATGAAGCGAGAGTAGAATAGGACATGCAAATAGACAAGACAACCGACAATGAGAATCCCAAAGTGACATCGGCCACCTGCAAGCCGGTTGTAGCTGAAAGACCTAAGATTGAGCTCCCAAGCAACCAGATCAATGCTCAAATCCAGTACATGAAGGATCACGCCTTGATTGGGAAATTTATAGGCTTTTGGCCTACAGAGAAAGCTCTACATGGTTGGATTGCAGCCAAGTGGAAGCCGAAAGGACACATTACCCTGCAGTTGGGCCCTAAGGGATTCTTCACGGCAGTCTTCAACTGTCTAGAAGATAGAAACAGAGTCCTCGATGGAGGGTCGTATTTTTTCAATGCAGCTGGACTGTATCTGAGGGATTGGATTGAAAGATTCAATCTGGATAAAGAAGATCTTAGCTGGGCAGTATTTTGGATCCATCTTTACTCCCTCCCTCTAGAGTACTGGAACGAAGATTCACTATAGGATATTGGCAATGGTCTAGGGGAATTCGTCAAAATTGCGGAGGAGACAAATCTCCAAAGATATACCTCCTATGCCTAAATCTGCGTCTATATGCATCTCAGCAAGGCTCTTCTGGATGCGATAAGTCTTTACCATGACGATTTTGAATGGGTTCAATCAATAGACTATGAACATGTCCCGTTTCGCTGCAGGAAATGCCATGCCCTTGGCCATTTATTCCGCGACTACCCTTCAAATCTGAAGACCCCATCCCCCACCTCTTCTGATAAATCTGATTCGGATGGCTTTACCAAAGTAACCAATTGCAGAAAGAACCACAAAAAACCTGTTTCAAACCCTAAGACACCTGCTGCCAACTCTTCCATGCCTTCCACAAGTAATAGTTTTGAAACCCTAGCTCAACCGAAGACAAACAACTCCGAAATCCTTGCTCCCTCCGAGGAGCCGCCCAAGACGAAAGCTCAATCCGCCACCACTAGCTCAAAGAAAACCCAGAAATCTAAACAAACCATAGACCTCACCTCTTCCTCTCCCAGTTTGGTCCCAGCATGGATCCCTCAGGGCATGGATGTGGACAACATGCAGCCCACTTTCACAGCTGCAACGGAAACTACAGAGGAAAGGAGCGAAACCCAGCACATGGAAGAGGAACCTGAAAGCATAGATATTGGAGATCTGGATATACTGGGCTTAGAACAAGCCTGCAAGACAAAAAATTATGACAAGATTCCAGAAAGACAGCTGGAAAACCTGGAAGTGATTCTTTCCAGAGCACAACAGCAAAGAACCCTCAGCATATAGCCTGGAAGTCAATGGGATGGCAAAAACATTACCAAAGACAATAAAAAGAGAGGAAGGAAAACAGATCTCCAACAAACCATCTGCATTGGGGAAATGTTGGTGGAATCCGAAAGATATTCCAAGCTTACAAAGTATTACAACACTCTCCCCAATACTTCATCATGAAGCTAATTTCATGGAATATTAGAGGGCTCAACAGCCTTGGGAAATACAGATCGATAAAAAGTATGATTCAGCAGGAGAAACCCCAAATCTTCTTCATGCAAGAAACCAAATGTAACTCTACATCTCTGGACCGAACCATTGCAAATGCATGGCCAGGTAGTAAAGCAGTAGCAGTGGATGCCTCAGGAGCTTCAAGATGCCTTGCAATAATCTGGGATGAACAAGCCATCATGCTTACCAACATTCATGCGAGTAAGCACTTCATTCAAGCCACCTTCCACATAACAGGTACAAATATACATGGTCACTTAACTAATGTCTACTTTCCCCTTGAGGCCATGAACAAGATAGATATACTAAATACCCTATCTTTGATCAATGCTGACAGAACTCACCCGCTCTTGATTACAGGAGGAGACTTCAACATGATAACCAAATTGGAAGAAAAGAGAGGAGGTAGGAATAAACTAGATAAGATGAGCAGTCATTAAAAAAACTTCATCCAAAACAATTGGCTCATTGATATGCCATTTAATAATGGAATTTATACATGGAATAATAAAAGAGTAGGCTCACAATAGATAGCCTCTTGATTGGACAGATTCTTGCTCTCCGACAATGCAATCCATCTAGGCGGAGATCTCTCAGCTTCAATTCTGCCTCTCTCAGGCTCAGATCATTGGCCAATTTCACTTCAATGGACAAGACCAGGCAACACTACTCGTCGGCCTTTTCACTTTGAAGCTTTCTGGCTGTCGCATCCAGATTTCAACAACCTAATAAATACGGTCTGGAACAACTTCAAACCTTTGGAAGGCTAAAAAATGTATCAATTCCAGCAAAAACTCAAAAATCTCAAAATCAACATCAAACAATGGAACCACTCCACTTTTGGCAATATTTTCCAGGCACAAAATGCTCTAGATCAAGACATGAAAAGACTACAGCAGAGGATCATCACGGAAGGAAGATCAAAGGAACTCCCAGAGTAGGAAAAACACCTGCAATCACAAATATCAGAAAGAGCAAAGCAAGAAGAAGTACTATGGAAGCAAAAATCAAGAGTTAGATGGCTTAAGGAAGGTGAAAGAAACACAAAGTTCTTTCATTGCACTACTGTTCAAAGGAGAATGAACAATACCATCACTCACATCCAGAACATACAAGGGGAAAGAGTAGAAAATCACGAAGATATAGAACAAGAACTTCTCACCTACTTCAAGCAGGTTCACCAAGAACCACAGACAGATAGGATAGCGGCCATAGAGAAAATAACCAAGACTATTCCAAAAGTAATAACTGAGGAACACAATCAGCTACTTCTCAAGCCAATTTCCTTACAGGAGGTGGAACTTGCGATGTGCCAATTAAAAGAAGGAAAAGCGCCTGGCCCCGATGGATTCACATCCAACTTTTTCCACAACTTCTGGGATCTGATTAAAATGGAGGTTTGGCAGGTAGTTAAGGAATCCAGGACCAATCGGTGGATGCTTCCCTCCATGAACACAACCTTCATCGCCCTCATTCCCAAGGAAGCACAGTCTCAGACCCCTGACAAATTCAGGCCTATTGCTTTGTGTAATGTCATCTACAAAATTGTCTCCAAAGTCATTGCCTCGAGGCTCAAACCGCTGCTACCACTACTCATATCGCCAGAGCAATCAGGGTATGTGGAAGGCCGGCAGATCACAGATGGCATCATACTTACTCATGAGATCATTCACTCCTTGAAACAGTCAAAAAAAGCAGGTATGCTTCTTAAAATCGATCTCTCTAAAGCCTTTGATAGCTTAAGCTGGAATTATATTCAAAAGATGCTAATTGCCTTTGGTTTCCCCCCCATGGGTTAGATGAGTCATGAGTCTCATAACCTCCACCTTCTTTTCCATTTTGATTAATGGCATCCCCTCCTCCCCTTTTCATCCCTCCAGAGGAATCCGACAGGGAGATCCCCTATCCCCTTTTCTGTTCATCATGATGGCAGAAGGTCTTGGTAGAAGCATCAAAGAAGCTCTTCATTCCCAGCAATTAAGAGGCCTCTCCTTTCCCAACTCCCCTACTTTCACCCACCAGCAATTCGTGGACGATAACATGCTATTTGGCCATCCTTCAGTCCAGGAAGCTCTCAAATTAAAATCCCTACTGACTAATTTCTCGGCTGCCTCTGGAGCGAACATAAATAAGGCTAAATCCCAAATTTTCTTTTTTCATACCCCTGCTGTTACCCAAGCTTCTATTGCTCGTATCCTTGGATTCCCGATAGCTGCACTCCCATCCAAATATCTGGGAGCTCCCATGACTGATACTGCTCTGAAACACTCATCTTGGCACCTGCTCTTAGAAAAATTGGAAGCTCGCCTCTCTTCATGGACTCACAGATCCCTCAATATGGCCAGTCGCTTAGTCTTAATCAAAGCTATTTTAAAATCTATACCACTGTATCTCTTCTCTATCCTGGCAGCACCAAAATGGGTCCTTAAAGAAATCAAGCATCTCCAAAGATACTTTCTTCGGAGCAACTTAGGACAAAATCACAAATGGGCTCTGGTAAAATGGGACACAGTTTGTCTTCCAAAGAACTCAGGAGGCACAGGGCTTCGCGATCCCTATCACAACAATGCTGTCATGGGAGCATGCATCTGGTGGAAATGGCTCATAGCACTGCACACTCCCTGGGCTACCCTCTGGATAGCAAAATACGCCAACAACAGACCTGTAGAAGATCTAATTCGACTCACAGAAGTTGGCCCAGGATCCCTAATCTGGAATGCAGCTAAGCAACACAAGAACTTGATCCAACAACACAACTTCTGGGAAGTTAGGGATGGTACAACTGTAAGGTTCTGGGAAGATTCTTGGTAGTAGAAACCCAGGCTAAAGGATATGATCAAACCCCACCAAATACCTGATTGGGAAATGCAAAGGCTAGATAAGGTCAATCAATACTGGAGGCCAACCATAATGCATGGATACGGGCAATGGCTAAGCACAGACCACATCATCAGGCATGGCATGGAGTTCGATCAGCAGATGCTGGGGACAAAACTCTCTAATAGGAAAATATGACATTCAGATAATAAGGATTTTCTCAGATGGGGCTACAGGGCAAGAGGAACCTTTGCCACGCATGAGGCGTATAACATAATCATAAGGGATCACAAAGATCCTCTCTTGAACAAAATCTGGGCCCCTAATATTTGGCCGAAAGTGTCCACTTTCCTTTGGTTGCTATGTCAAACAAAATACTCACTTGGGACAATATTCGGAAGAGAAACTTCTACGAACCCTCCATGTGTTCCAACTGCAAGCAAGAGGAAGAAACCACTTTGCACCTCATGAATTCATGCTCATTAGCACACAAGCTCTGGGAAAAAGTGAGTTTTTGGTGCCAAAAGGAAGGCAGAATCAAAGAAGACATAACCACCACTGTACGCAATTGGGCATGGAATCCATACAAGAGAAAATTACTAAACTCCTTATGGAAACTCATCCCAGGCCTTCTCATGTGGACAATATGGAAAGAGAGGAACCGACGCATCTTCAAGGATCAATCCTCACCTTTGGAAATCCTCTGGAACACTGTTTGCCAAAATCTTAGGGAAACCTTACTACAAACCTGGCACGAAGATGACTTTCCCTCTCTTCCACAGGAACAGAATATCTGGGCCAATTGGAATCTACAGTGGAACCAAGAGTTGATAATCCATGTTAAACCTACAGCAAAGAGCCAGATACTAGACAAATGGCTCCCTCCTCCCCAACATGTGATTCAACTGAACTTTGATGGAGCCTCGAAAGGAAATCCAGGCAAAGCAGGGTTTGGTGGAATTTTCAGAGATCATAAGGGTGACCCCCTTCTAACCTTCATAGGTTCAAACGGATGGGACACAAATAACTCAGCAGAATTAGAAGGGTTATGGCAGGGGCTCCTCCTAGCTCAAACTCATGGTTTCTTCCCACTCATGATTGAAGGTGATTCACAAATCCTAATAAACATGGTGAATAAGATTCTGCAGGGGACTCCTTCAAACAAAGTGGGCAACAACTGGAGATTGGCGGAAAGACTGGAACTCATTGAAATATGGCTCTCTACCCACAGAGTAGTCAATTTCAAGCATATTCGTCAGGATGGCAATAGAGTGGCTGACCTTTTAGCTAATATAGGAGTGGAGAGTGGAATAGCTCTTTGTGTAGACCCGCTAACCACTATAGCCACTACGCCCCAGCTAAAGGAATATAATGAATTAGTGAAGACTGAGAAGGCATAGGAAGAAGGAGCGCACCCGGATGCGGGTGAAAATCAAGGTAATTAATGAAGATTAGACTGGTACGCAGCGAGAGGACGAGCCACATAACTGTCGACGTTCCATCCCAAACCAGTCTGAGCCGAATTCATGGCCGCCTGCAAGCAAAATTTAATGAGTGCTTGGGCCGAGAACTGGCCATTATGTGCCTAGAAATGGCCTCCCCTCGCCATATTGTTTTCCCTCCTCATTGCAATTGCCCGCCCCAAGCTGTTGAACCCTACTCTCGCACTATCACTGGGAGTCGTTGCTGGTTAGTGAGCTATGTTGATCTTGGCAATGGATATCACTATTCCCGTTCTAGGCTTTGCAATTTAACCTCCTCTCGGACGTCCCTTGTTCCTCCTTTGCTCAATTCCTCTGCCACTTCTCCCACTGATCACTTGGCCAGGCATTCCATCATGGTTCGTCACCGCATGAGGAGCTTCAGAGGTGGTAATCGGGGTGGTAGTGCCCGCCCTCAGGCGACGCCGAGTCCTGAACCCGCCACCCCCTCCCCTTCCCCTGAACTTCCTTACCCCCATAGCTCTGTTTTGAGCAGGTATCCTAATACCTGCAGTGGTCGGGGACGTGCACAGTTTCCAGGAGGTGGCTGAAGTGATGTCATGGTTCATGCTACCAACCTCCCTTTTCCCCCTCACACAGCTCCCCACTCGACCCAATTCAGATTCCGCAGCAACCTGAACAGACCGGTGATAATTGCTACCATCACCATCATTTTCACTGAAGAAAATGAGATGCAAGCCGCTTCGGCGATGGGTACTGAAGCATAGAAAGAGGAGGCTTGCAGACACAGGAATGGCGAAGATACTGGAAAGCATTTGCTGGACGAGGAAATGGATGCTTTGCATGGAAACGCCATGGGTGGCAGTTAGCATGCAGCGGGAGGAAGTTCTAGAGCCATGCAACCACCAAGTGGCAACATGACTGACACGTTGGCTCCGCATGCAGCTACTAGCAGCTCTGGTGGCGTCCAACCTGCGTGTGGGCCACACAGTGGCGTGTCGGAGGAGGAGGATGATTGGGATCAGTATGCGTGTCCAGTTGAAGAGATACCCGTCCCAAATGAATTCAAATGATGACGCGTGGCAACCAGGTGTCGCTAGCTGAGATCTCCTTTGCTGACTGGTATTTTTCTGTTATGATTGTTCTGTTGGAGCATTTATGGGTTTATGTTTGTCCTGTTGGAACTCCCCTTGTTTTGTTTTTTCCTATCTTAAAAACTGATATCCCATATTTGGGTATTTTTTGCCTTTGCGGACTGATTTCCCCAACGATGGGGTAGTCAAGGTATTCTCTGATAAACAATGTTCAGCACTGTTGAGGCCTGAGCCTCATTGTACTTATATTTTGTTACATATTAATAGATTAACTTTACTTAGAAAAAAAAAACATAACCAACTCAACTCACTCCATAAGCATAAATATAATAAAAAAACATGCAATAAGCTAAGAGAATGGTTGATTAAACAATGTTAGGAGGCATAATGAGCCAGTATAATTACCCATTTATGGGGTTCATCGTCACCCCCCTACTGAAGGTGTTGCTCAACCTCTGAGCAACTTAGTTCATCTCCTCATCTTTGATGGCCCTAGTGGCCTCCCTGACATCCCATGCTTCTGATGTGATGTCATCTTCTCTGTCATGGAATCCTACTTTTCTGTCCACCTCTTCCCACTGTTGTTGCTCTTCTTCCTCTTTTCTGCCTTCTAGCAAGCATAGCAACAGTGGGGGACTCAATTTGAGGCCAATCCAATTAACCTTCAAATTCTGCATAGAGCACTTGTACAGTGGCACTCTCCTTAATGCTTCTTTCCTCCTTGTTGGGGAGTGATACTCCCTCATCTGCAAACTATGTGGTAGTGTATTCCACCTCCTCATAGAAGCATGAATACAATCATCCTCAAGTAATCTTTCCATATCCTCAAAATGTGTAATGGCCTGAGCCTATTCATTGATATACTTAGGGGCAATTTGGGGATTATTTGCAAGCAGCTATTGTGTGCTAATGAGAGCCATGGGGTCTGATGGCTCAACTCTGATCATTAAGGGATCATTTTGCTCCTTTATCATCAAATTCCTTATCTCTGCTACCCTTAATGATTCATCCATGATGCCATGGCCATTAGTTGCAGGTCCCCTAGCCTCGCATTGAGGTCCCACACATTCATATCGGTGAGGGCCATGTTATGCAAATAGAACTCTGCTATTTTTGCCTTGTCTTCTGATGAAATTTTGTCACATAGGTCCATAAACTATCTGTAATCTTGGAAAGGCATTGTGCCTCTCTGTGCCAAAGTCTTTATCTGAAACTACAGCCATTGGTCCTTGAGGTATAATCCATATGATTTTGCTGGTGTTTTGCACTGCAGTGCCTCCATAGACCAGCTGGCCATGCATGCCAATTGTGTCTCTTTTTCTTGCAGTTGTCTTCTTAGCAACTCATTTTCTGTTTCAAAGTGAGTTATTGTGATTGCCTGTCTATGTCTGACAACACTTAGTTCCCTGCCCATTTCTCTAAGTTGATTCTTCATATGGCCAATATCCTCTACTCCCTTGGATTTGGCGATTTGCATCCATCTATGGCTCCTTATTCTTTCTTTCTCCAACTCAATGAAAAGTGGGATTACAAATTTCCATGGAATGATTCTCCCCCCTCAAGAAGATTGTAGTAAGAGCCCAAACTAGGCTAGGGGTCTGGTTTTTGAGCCTCTGTTGCTTCCTCCTTTCCCTGTGACTATCCTTCTAGTCTTTTTTCAAGTTTTTCGGTCTCCTGTAGTCTTGACAGGGTCTCCTGTAGAACAGTTTGTACCTCCCATAGGACTCTTTTTAAGTCCTGTAGTTCTAGTTTTTCCTTCCATGTGGGAGATCTAGGATTCCCCCTTTCATAAGTGATAGGTGTGTTGGAAGGGGATTCCTTCCCTTGAGCAGAGGGTGAATCTTCAATAACAATGGGCACTTTAGAAGAAGGCTGGGGCTTCCCTTGTTTGATCCTTGTGCTTTTCCGAGCCCTGAAATACATTGATGTCTGCCTCTTCCTCTTTTGTTTTGGTTTAATTGGGGTGCTGAGGGTAGTGAGGGCAATTGCTGCCTCTCTTTCTAGGGTCTTAGGAGACACTTCTGTCTTTTTTGCCCCTTTCTCCTCTCCTTCTGTCTTTTGCTCTATTTCTGTTGGTTTTGTTTCCTTTTGTTCTGTTTTGGTTTCTTCCTCCCCTGTTTCGGTTTCTTCCTTCTTCCCTCCTTGTTCCTTAGTTTCCTCCCCTTCTCCCCCTTCCTGCTCTTCCTCCTCACTATCAGAAGAACTGAGATCATATGTGAGGGCCTTAATATCATCTTCTACTGTCATGTTTCAGAAGATTTCCCATGCTATGGGGATTGCGAAGGTGTGGAGGGCTTCTTCCACTAACAGTTTAATTAACCCATGGTGAGCCAGCTAATCTAGACCTCCTGCCTTCAACTTAATGCTGGAGTCTATGAGGGACTGCAGGAGAAAATAGGGGATGTTGAGTTTCTGGGGTGTTGGAGTGTCCATGCCATATCTCAGCTCATGGAGAAGTCTAAAATGGTAGCCATAAACTATGCTATACCTCCCTTCACAGGAAATATATTTGATAATTTGGTAACTGACCTCATCCCAAGGGTAAGGTATGCTTGTCCTTCTAATGTCATTTTTGTCTTCTACAGGATGTTCATTGTTTTGGAAGAAGTTTTTCTTGGCAGATTGTCCAATTGGCTTTTCATCTTTACTCCAAGGTAATCCAAGAGAAAGGGTGGTAACCATACTGATGAATTTTGGGGTGATTTCCATGGAGAGACCTCTAAAATTAATAGTGGCATGGGTACTTGAGTGAGGGACTAAAGAATGGGAAAACTCCTAAGCCACTTCTTCATCAAACCCTCGGAAGTTCTCAAAAAATGGCATCCAATTTTCTCTGGTGAAAATGCCTACTACTTCGGGATGTTCATGGAGCCTGGATAAATTTGTGGGTTCCTTCCTCATGAATCCCCCTGTCATTTTTTTATACCCCTTTTGAACACCCAAAGGAGAGATGGAGGTAATAATTTTGAAGAAAACAGGAAAACAGAGAAAAACTGTGTTTTTTTTAAGAAAACAGGCATAAATTTTTTATGGAATTCCTCTTCTTTTATGGACTCAATTCCTCCTTAAAATTATATCATTCCTTGAACATATTGATAATCAAGGTGGGTATGCACAGAACCTACCTCCTCAAGCCATAAATCGAGCAAAAAGCCCGTGTTTTCTCCTTAAAAACAACTTACCACCCTTCCTGTAGAACTCCCTGTAGGTGCTCTTGTAGAACCTGTAAGTGATCCTATAGAAATGCCGATAGCAGGGGGATGGATGAAAGCGATGGAAAATGATGGTTTCGAGGCTATGGTGGTGACAAAGAGCTTGCTACGGCTGAGTGGACGAGGATAGAATGAAAGAAAATGTGGTGAAGGAGTTTCGAGGAGGAGTACTTATTTCTTCTTTTAGATATTTCCGGTGATGGGGTGAGCTGGAAAAAATGTGCATTGCCATATTTGGACCATTGGTCCCCACTGCCTTGTCATCATAGCTTTTTCCCACAATCACTTCCCATCATTGCATCAGAGTTTGCATACCCTCCACTACCTGTATTTTAGATTTTTCTTTGAGTTGACTAGGCACACGTGTGGTGGCATCTCTAGATGAACACAGTCAACTAGATGAGGGTGGCCAGATAACTGACCACCTTAACTCATTCAACCCTAACCATCTCATTCGCTTATTCATATTTTCCAATTACACAGATGTAACAGAGGAGAGGGTTAGTCTCTTACCTACGAGTCAAATGTATGTGTTGTGAGGCATTTCGGCTCATTTTGTTGTTGCATGCTTGTATTTCCTTTGCTGCATGCCTGTATTTCCTTTGTTGCATGCTTTATGCTTCCTGATGTGTGACTGGTTGTTTTGTGCAGGTATCCTCTAGCTGGATCTAGCTTCAGATGTCCCCTTCAATCCCATGGTTGCACTTCTTTTGTTGTTGTGGCTTGATTTTAATGGGATCAGCTGCTACAGGAATTCCTACAGGAGCTCCTGTAGTTGCTTCTCCCTTTAAAATTTTTAGCTGATTTTTGTGCTAGGAGCTGTGAGGATGATGCCAGAGATGCTGATGAAGATGGAGAGGTACTTGGTAAGCTGCAGGTGAGATTTGAGGTGCTGCTCCCTTTATTTTTTTTTTGTTTTTTTCAAAAAATTGGTTTCTGTGTTTTTTCGACAGGAAGGAAAAAAATGATGATGATGAGGTGGTGCAGGTGTGGGATGGATGGCAAGGAGGGTGGATAGCTATAGGAGGGTCTACATGCTCTTCATGAAACTTCTCAGCCCCTCAAACTGCTTTTTGGAACCATTTCTGGCTCTCTGTGATTTCTATAGGAGCCTCCTGTAGAACACACAAGGCCTCCTGTAGAACACACAGTTTCCGGAAAAAAACACAGTGGGGTGGAAGAAAGGTCAGAAATGATGGAGAAGAGTGTGGGGGAGATGAAATAGGCTTTGTGGCATCTTCTCTTGCTCCCTGTGGTCCACCTGTAACCTGCAATGCACATTAAAAGTCAATTTTCTTTTCCTTCTTTTCTCTGTTTTTTTTTTTTTAAAGACAACTAGGGCGCCTCAAGGAGGTTTCACCCTAATTGTCTACCCTGGGCACCTCCAAGGGAGGTTTTCACTCACAGATCTTATTCTCTCTCTTTTTTTATTTTTGTCATCACTGGGCTGCCTCAAAAGAGGTTTTCAACCCAATGATGGGACTCAAGCGCCTCATGGAGGTTTTCACTTGAGTCCTTATTATTTTTTCCTTTTTTCTGCTTCTTCAGTGAGTGGGTGAAATGGAGACTAAGACCTAATCCACTACCATCATTGTCTTATTTAGATATTCAATGAACTCTCACTTGGAGAGGGGCTTCTTGTAAATTTTCAAAATATGGCCATTGACAAGCATGGGGATGGCTTCCTCATCAATGGTTCTGATCAGAACTGAGCCATTGTCATTGCATTTTTCCACAGTGTAGGGTCCCAGCCATCTTGTCCTCAGCTTGCCTTTGAAGTCTTTATACCTTGAGTCATAGAGCAGTGCCCAATCTCCCTCTTGGAATTGCTTCTCCTTGATATTTTTGTCATGCCATATCTTCCTCTGAAGCTGAACTACCTCTATGTGGAGAAGGGCCTACAATCTTTGTTCATCCAATCCATTGAGCTGAAGTAGTTTTTCCCTCTGTGCATGGCTGAGGTCTAAGTCTTGCTGAGCTACCATCCTTAGTGTATTGTATTCAAATTCTATTAACAACAAAACCTTCTTCCCATAGACCAGTTCATAGGGTGAGAAACCTGTGGTGGTCTTCTATGTTGTGTTGTAGGCCCAGGCGGCCTCAACTAGTCTATCCGCCCAATTTTTTCTGCTGCTACTCACTACCTTGGTCAGAATTCCTTCCAAAGACCTGTTAGTGACTTCCACTGGCCCATTGGTTTGTGGATGGTAAGGGGTGGAAGTCTTGTGCTTGATTTTATGATGTGTGAGCAGGTCTTCAATCAACTTGGAAGTGAACTGACTGCCTTGGTCTATGACCATTTCTCTTGGATATCTGAACTTATAGAATATGTTCTCTTAAAAACTCAGCTACTTTTTCCTCGGTTGCTGCTTTGATCGCTTTTGTTTCTACCCATTTTTTCAGATAATCGGTGCACACAATGATGTATTGCTTCTGTTTTGAAGGAGGGTTGATAGGACCCACAAAGGCCATGCCCCACTTCTCAAATGGCTCGAAGGTCACTTGAGGTTGCATGTGCATCTCATCCTTTGGAGTAGGTTTCCCCATCCTTTGATACCGATCACATTGGTTGGTGTATCTCCTCACATCCTGATGAAGAATGGGCCAATAGTAGCCTGCTTGCAATATTTTGAAGACAATTCTCTTTGCTGCAAAATGGCCTCCGCAAGGCCCGTCATGACAGGTCATGAGAATGTCAAAAACTTCGTCCTCCCTGACACATCTTTTGAAGATCTGATCTGGGCCAAGTTTGAAGAGATTTCCCCCAATCTAGGTGAAAGGGGCGCTTTTCCTCACAATCTTGCTCTTCTCCTTTGAGGACAGGTGTGGTGGAAACTTTGTTGAAACCAAGTAGTTTGCTATATCAGCAAACCATGGGGAGAGTACTGAGATAGAAAACAAGTGTTCATCTGACATCTGATCATCCACCATTCCTTCTTCACCTGCAGGAAAATTTACTTTAGAGAAAAAGTCAGCAACAACATTTTTTTTACCAAACTTATCAACAATGGTCAAATCAAACTATTGCAGTAAAAGAAACCACCTAATAATGCGAGCATTTACATCCAGTTTGTTCATTAAATATATAATTGCAGCATGGTCAGTGTGCACAAAGGTTTGGTAGCCTGTGATATAATGTCTGAATTTGTTTAAGGAATGCACTACAGCTAGGAGTTCCTTCTCGGTTACTGTGTAGTTTAACTCTGCCTTTGACAAATTTTTGCTTATAAAGTATATGGCATAAGGTAACTTTTCATCAATTTGTCCTAAGGCTGCTCCTATTGCTTTGTTCGAGGCATCTGTGTGAATGTGGAAAGGTAGGGCCCAGTTTGGGCCTCTCAGAATTGGGGCAGTCACAAGTTTGCTTTTCAAGGTATCTAGGGCTTCTTGATAGTTTTCAGTCCATATGAACTCAACATCTTTTCCTAAAAGACCAAACAACGGAGAGGCTAACTTACTGAAATCTTTAATGAATCTTTTTAATATCCAGCTAAGCCTAGGAAACTTCTGACATCTCTCACCTTTTGAGGAGGTGGGACCCTTTGGATGATGGCAATTATGTTAGGGTCCACCTGCAATCCTTATTGAGATATTGCATGACATAGAATAGTCCCTTCAGTCATAAAAAATTCACATTTTTCCGGAATGAGGGACAGGTTCATTTCAATACACTTGTCCAAGAATTTTCCTAGGTTAGATAAAGCTTCTTAAAAGTTAGAACCATAAGGAGTAAAATCATCCATATATATTTCCACTGCATTATGAACCAGTTCTAAAAATATATTCAATACTGCTCTCTCGAAAGTGGTTGGAGTGTTGCACAAACCAAAAGGAAGGCCCTGATATGCAAAGGTACCTCAAGGACAAGTGAAAGTGGTCTTATATTGGTCTTCCAGGCTGATTTGAATCTGATTGTACCCACTAAACCCATCTAGGAAGGAGAAAAACTTTTTCCCCGCCAGACCATCTAACACTTGATCTATGAAAGGAAAATGAAAATGGTCCTTTTTAGTGGCTTTGTTCAGTTCCTGTTAATGGACACAGATTCTCCACTTACCATTTTTCTTTGGCACTGGCACCAAAGAAGAGACTCATTCACTGTCAGAGATGGGGTAGATGAATCCTGCATCAAGTAATTTTTGTCATTCTTCCTTAACAATGTCTTTAAGGGCTGGATTCATCCTCCTTTGAGGCTGCCTGACTCGTTTGCAATCTTCTTTAATGTATATATGATGAGTACATATTGAAGGGTGCACTCCCTTCATCTCCTTATAACTCCAGGCAAAGGCATCTAAATGTTTTCTCAACAAGCTGCACAGCTCCTTCTCCTAGGAAGTGGATAGAGATGGATTGATTTTCAAGGTTCTTTCTGGGCCGAACTCTATATTCTTAACATGGAGAGAGGTCAGGTCGGCCACACAAAGATCAATTAAGGGATTGTTTTGGGTTTCTTTCACACTGTCCTCTAATGGAAAAGTACTCGGGGGTGGATTCTGAATTAAATTTTCAATGATATCATCATCATCTTGCGGTTCCCCCCCATGGCGGTTTCTAATGCACAAAGTGGTGCAGAATAGACTTCATCATCATCCTCTTCCTCCAACCAGAGAGGTTGATCATGTTTTAGCAAGGGTTGGGCAGGAGGGTATAGGACTAACTGTTTGGACATATGCTTGTTCTTGATGGTCATGTTCCTAGCCCGACAGCTGATATAGGCATCGACAGTAGCCAACTAGGGTCTTCCTAGGATGAGAGGATACCCAGTGAGCTTTGTCTTCGGCTGGAGAACCAAGAAATCAACAGGGTACTCCCAAGAATCAATGGAGACCATCACATCTTCCACAATCCCCTCAGGGGTCACGGTGGAGCGGTCTGCTAGCTGCAGTACTGTCGTGGTCTTCCTCAAGGAGCCCTAGAGGTTAAGTTTGAGCATGGTGTCCTTTGTCATCACATTAATGGCAGCTCCTAGATCAATCAGGGTATGTGGGATCATGGTGCCATTGATGTGGACATCAGCTATTGGGCTTCCACGGTCGAGATATTTCTGACAGACTACCTACCCCAACATTAGGTCGCACAGTTGTCCTATGACATTGATAGTTGGGCCATCTCTCTTGCACCTTCTTGGATGCCTAAAGCACTTCTCTTTGATCAACCTATTGTAGATAGGCACATCTTTTATGGCTTGGAGAAGTGGTATCTTCACACATAACTGTTTCAATTCTCTCAGAAGTTCAGTTTCTTCTAGGTAGGCTGTGTTGTCCCGGATAGTCTCTCAGGAAAGGGTGGAATTGCTTTAGGTTCACTTCCCTGTTTATCTCCCTCAACCTCCCTAGGGGGAGGCTGACTATCTGGGAGAACCTTCCTAGATCGCAGGTTAATCTCCTGAATCTCCATAACATAAGTGGGGCATGAGGGTTCTCCACTGTATACTTGCTGAGCTTGTTTATCAAATGCATATGATAAACCAAAAAATATACCAAAAAACCTTCCAAAATTCATAATAAAACCAGTAATTGCAAGTAGGAACGAGCGTTTGAAATTCTTCCATCTAATTCTGTCATTTCAACGCCTTACTCATGTTTCATTGTCAAAGGCCTTCATTTTTGACCATCTTCGCAAAACGGTGAATCTTGCGTTTTCTGCACAAATGCCCAGGCACCAAATTCAACGAAGTAACGTTGAACGTTGAATGGCGCCATGTTGAATCAACCATCTAAGTACGAACGGAAAGCCAAAATCGAAATATTTGATGGTTGAAGATCATTACGCCCACGACTTTTTACGCATCGAGGAAGTTTGCGTGCAGCTTCTGAGCTCATAAATACGCATACTCGCCCTTCCGGCTCAACTCGATCATTTATTTTGCTCAAGTCCCTGGTTCTGCCACATAGATATCGCTGCTGCTTATTTCTCTCGAACACTTTTCCTACATATTGCTGCCGCTTCTTCTTCTCTCAACACTGTGTCATACAGGCCTTATATGGATCGAAATTTGGCACCTGTAATGACTCTAGGTGTGTTCATCATCACGCTCCTCACATGGAATCTCATAACTCCTTCCGAAAGTCGTTACCCCGGTAAACACTAACAAGCTTTAACCCTTGGTGAATGGCCGTCTATAATTTGTCTCTGGCTTCATTGATTGTTTTCTAACGGTCAACTGTCTTATATTTTGTCTCAGTTTATATTGGTAAAGGGCCATTCATACAGCAGGTACCACTCTTTCACCGCCCTTCTCTATTTATTTCGGTCTTTTCTTATATTTTTGGTATATTTTTTGGTTGAATTTATTGGGGTAAAAATTTGTTACAATTATAATTTTAAATATAAAATTTTTACTGTTTAATTATTTCAAAATTTTAATTTATCTATATATAAAACCAAAACACTTATTTTAAGTAATAAAAATATCAAAACTTTAACCAAAAATTATTTAACCAAATTCAAACCAAAACTTTAAAACAAAAACAATGGCACTCTCTGTGTATTATATATATTACTTTTGATAATCGGTCTACATATATATGAATTATTTTTAATAGTTAATCCATAGGTCGTTTTATTGAGACAATCAATATATTCAATATGCAAGAGAAATTGTTCCTATACCATTCGGAATATGCATATGTTGTACAGATTAAAATATATATAATTTAATTTAAAATATCTTAAATCTTGTTGATAGCATTATTAATAATTTTTGTTATGGAAAATTAACAACATCGTATAGAGTCTTATGCGGCTAGATCAACTTCACCACACTATGCCATGGCCGCCGTGAAGAAACTGTCGGTCAATGTAATATTTATATTACATTAATACTTTTTTGATGGATATATAACTGAACATTGCAGGGCAGCGCAAACACAGTCCCCAACACAAAGCCGAAGATAAAACAAACGGATGGATTGTTGTTCGTGTCCCTTGGGATTGCGAGAGGGGGGCCAAGCCCACCTGGTGATGGACATCACTGAAGCAGCCATCACGCATGGGCTGACCGGCTTATGTAAGTCACATGTATATGAGTTTTTCTTTTTTAATTATTAAATCATTATTATTGTGGGTGGATATAATATTATATATAGATAAATGGTATATATAGATATTAATTAAAAAATAAATATATATTAATAACATAAATTTATTTAATAATATTAATATAATATTTTGACTAAGAGTATGAGGTATAGATTAATTGTTTAAGATTTAAATGCATTTAGCACGAGTGAAAAATTGTTTGTTCGCTCAATAACAATATGTAGTTTTATCTGGGATGGGTTTTTTTAATAATAATCATAATGTTTGTGGATAATAAGTAGTGATAGTTGTCCTCACTACTAACTTAACAATTAAGCTATTATAAATTTTTAAATTATATTTAAAAAAATATTAATATAAATTAATAAAATATAAATTTAAATATTTCTAGATATAAAATAACATTTATATAATATAATAATACATATTATTATTATTTTATAAAGAAAAATCTTATAATCAAGTTTTCGATAAGGATAGTCATAACTCATAACTATACATGGAACCACTTAAAATCATCCACCGAACAAGAACAATGATAAGGATAGTCATAACTCATAACTATACATGGAACCACTTAAAATCATCCACCGAACAAGAACAATTTTAAGGTATACTTCATGCCCAATAGCCTATATCATTATATTGAATTAACATAATATATAATTCTTAAAATATTATTAAATTAGAATAAAAATTCATATTTGAAAAGAAAAATAGTTATTATTTTTAAAATAATCATCAAGTATTTTGTTGGATTGTTAATAAGGTTATCTTAGATTTTGAGATTAATCTTACCACATAAATGGTTATGTGGCATTGTAGGGTTCATCAATGGTCGTTGCAATGGGTGTTCTTAAAAGAATTTTCTTCCTATGCCACACTAAGCATTTTTGTGTGATGTCACTCAGGACAAAGTTTATTTGGATTAAGGTAGAGATCAAATGTGATGTTATATATATGTAAGGCATTTTAGTTTTCATGGATTTTTATGTGATAATATACTATTTATTAAAAGTTTTTGTTATTTGTGAATTGTGATGTTTATTAATAATTTTTTCATATTCTAATTTTTATAGAAAGTTGTGTTGGATTATGACATTTTTCAAAGATTAGGTCAAATTATGAATTATCTATGACAACTTTATATTAAATGGCTACATTCATTAATAATTAAGTTTCCTTGTAAATATAAATATAAAATTTAATTAATTTATAAACATAAATATGGAATTGAATTGTTTTAAAAATTGTCAAATAAAATATGAAATAAATAAAATTTATGGAATATAAATAAATATAGAACAATAATAGCACCAATGTTTGTTTCCAAGGATTGTACATCATTCATTAAGTTTTTCTTCAAATTGTAACATTGATGAAACAAGATGTCACATTGAAATATTATTTAACAACTTTCTCACATTAAAATGTTCATAGAGAATTATGTTGGATTTTGACCTTCTTCAATTGTTATGTAAAATTGTGAGTTCATTGTTAGTAACATTATGTTAAATAGCTCCATTTATTAAGAGCTAAGCTATGTTCTGATCTTCACCAAGAGATATGTGAAATTGTTATATTGTAGTATCACAATGAACATTTATTATTTTTTAAATTACTATACAATCCTTTAAAGTTTTTTCACATTCATGTTAGCTAATTGTACAATTATTTCTTATATTCTTTTATAAGTGTGTTACCAATTCAATTTAAGTGAATTATTTCAAAGTAAGTTGAACTTAAGAAATAATTATGATATGAGATAAGGAATAGAATATAAGAAGCTATTTTTTAGTTGAAATACATATTGTAGACTTGCATGATATTTGTTAGATTTACTTTTTCTTTTATGAAATTTTCTTATATCTTTTGATCTCTTTCTTTATTTTATTTTTTTGTTAATGAGTGGCTAGAAAAATGTATCACATAAAAAAATGGTTATTTCTATTGGTATGGCAAAAGACAAACCAAAATGATAGAATAACAATAACATATTTGGCATTGTATACTAGATGAATTTAAAAATAAAACTATGTCGGTAACATTTTTTAATCTATCTTCCTACTAGCAGTAATAATAAATTTCATATCTGATGTGGCAGCATTGCTATTGATATAGATCATCACAAAAAAAAATTACATGGCCATCTATTTGGATGGAGAATCCACTTGGATTGTATTTGGATGGTCCTCTCCTTCATATGAGGTAGTAAATTGCATACCAACAACCCTATTTACCTGGGAAGAGAGTTTTCCATTGATATTTTAGTCTATTTTGCAATTCATCTATGCATAAAAAAATCCTTTCATCAGTCTCTAAATGCTCCACCATTACTTTCCCCATTATTTTTTTTACTTTCCAATAAATGTTTACAATGTGCATGTATCTAGTGTTTCAAGTAGAAGTGATTTTGGTTCGAATGGAAAGTGTCATCCACCCATGGTAACCACCCATGCTATTTTTCCATGCTATTGTAACTCAAGAAGGCACCAAAAATACCATAAATAATGAGTTTCACCTTGTAAAAGGACATATTAGTCCACCACGATGTAATAGTAAAAAGTGTCTGGCATATAATAAATGGTATGTTGAGTTGATATCTTTATTTTCACTACATGTTGGATGTATTTAGTGTGTTTATTTTTCAGTTGTTTTGTGATTAGTTTCTTAGTAGCCATAGATTTTTACCTCCTCACCTCTTAGCACTCATGCTTCCTAGATCTTAGCCCCCCAAGATCCAAATCAACTTTTGGTGTCAAGAACCTAGCTTCCCACCTTATCTTTCGCATATATGTCATTGATGAACACACGTTCAAGTCATGACTCTTATTCAACTTTTATCTTTATCTTATGTTGACTAGTAAGACCAAGTGGAGATAGACAATTGTAGACCTTTCAGCCTTATCTTGAGCCCTACAACTGGAGGGGATAAAGCTTCTTCTCCCTTCTCTTCTAATTTTAAGTCTTCTTGGCATGATCATGGTGGGGGAAAATAGGGAGGTTATGTAGTGTGTGAAAATATGGGATTTTGTAGTGGAACTAAGGGTGAAATCACAACCTAGGAGAGAGTAACTAGGACACTAAATCAAGGGACTAGGGGAAAAACGAAGGTTATAATAGGGAAAATTGTGAACATAGATACTAGTTGGCTTCAAAAAGGAAAGGCCATTTTTGGCATGTAGCTCAAAAAATTTAACAGTGAGGGAGTAAAAGGAGTCCCACCAACCAAATCAAGAAAATATAGAGGGAAAACCAGTGGAAGGAAGGTGGTGGCCTGGGTGCGGGTGTAATGGACAATCGTTCAAATCCAAAAATGATTTTTGCAAGTTTAGGTGGAATTTCTTCTTGTACTTCCTTTGGAGTATTAGTCATCTACCTCCAAACTTGGCTATTCTGCTAAATTAGCAGAACTACTTAATTTTAGCCGAAATGATAAGTGCTTTACAAGTCCTCTAAGCATCGCACATTACAAATCACATTTTCTTAAGGCCAAGGTTCATTCACTCATGAAATATTGTGATGCGAAACTAATCAACGATCCTCTACCTTTTGATATCACACATCGCAAATCGCATTTTCTTAAGGCCAAGGTACATTCACTCATGAAATATTGTGATGCGAAACTAATCGGCGATCCTCCACCATTTGATCAAGCGCACTTGATCCAACGGTTAATAGCAATATCAGTTGAGGCACTTTCACGAGGGTTAACCATCCTTACGGAGCCGATAAGGAATATAACCCTTGATCTATAAAAGTTCGGGTCCGTTTTTGGAATTAAACTCTGAGCACTTGATGACCTGATATCTATTGGATAACAGAGGCCATCAAATCCTATGGCTTGTGGGTCTTCAATTAGCACATGGGTTAAAAACAGGCATAACCCCCGCAGTTGACTGTGACCTAAAAGTTTGAAATTGAGATCGATGGCTAGGAGTGAGTGCGGGGCTTCAACCACGATTAAGAAATCCGTACACTCTTACCCCCGCAGTTGCTGATCACCCAGATCTTATACACGACGAAAGAGAAATTAAACGTGATCACACCAGATCATACATAACTCTAAATTTTCAGGCCAAACTGGAAATTCAATAATACACAGAGATACTTCGGAGGGATGCAACACCTCCGAGATTGACCAATTATACACAAAATACATAGAGATATAATTTATGTAACTTAATCTTATATGGCCAAAACAAGCCAAATCAATCAAAATCCCTTTACAATCATTCAGAACTTACATAAATACCATTTCATTCTAACAATCAGATCCTTAATCACTGGATCGAATCTGCCTAATCTTAAACAATATCTAATCTGGTTGATATTCTCTTCAAGAATCTCAACTGAATCTAAACTGCATGAATTTATTACAAAATCACTCAATCCCTAAATCCTAGCTCAAATCCTATCTAGAAAACTTGTAAATTGACAGCTAAAGGATCCCACTCCTTTGCTTGTAATTTTTTCTTTTAATTTTGGAATAAATTCGAAGCCTTTTGTCTTCAAGACTCATGCTCCTGCATCAGACTCCTAAGGACAAAATTCTTTATGGGCTCCTGTCCATGAGCTCTTCTATAGAACTACCCAACTTTTGTAGCATGGAATTTGTCATCCAAGTAGCTTCAGCAATTGGTTGATCCTTCCATTTGACCGAATAATGAAAATACTCCTGTCCTCTTGTCTTCTTCAACAATTTCTTGTCCAAAACCCTCTCTGGCTTCAATTCCTTTGTTATAGGTAACGGTTTTACCCAATCAATCTCTTGTTCTTCTTGATCCTCTGTTGTGTCATCTGCATTTTAACTTTCATACCTATACAAAGCAACAACATTGAAAATTGGAGATATTCCAATATCAGGGGGTAATTCAATTTCATATGCATTTGCAGAAAATTTCCTCAAGACTCTGCATGGTCCAATTTTTTTAAACATTAGTTTATTATACTCCATTTTTGGAAATCTTTCCTTCCTCAGGTGTGTTAAAACAAAATCTCCAACCTCAAAATTAACTTCTCTTTTCTTCAAATCTGCTCTGCTCTTGTATTTTATCTTGCTGTCCAGTAGTTATTGTTTTACCTATTCATGTATTTCTTGAACTTCTGTAGCAAAATCTTCTCCTTTAGCACTTCTCCTTTCAACTTTTCCCAAGTCTCTCAATTCAGACACTCCTCTTAGGTGCATTCCATAGATTATATGGAATGGACTCTGCCCTGTACTCCTATTAGGAGAATCATTATATGCATATTCTGCCTGTGCCAATACTTGATCCCACTGTTTTGGATGTTCACCCACAAGACTTCTCAGAAGATTACCTAAGCTTCTATTTACAACTTCAGTCTGTCCATCAGTTTGAGGATGATAAGCAGAACTGAAACTTAGTTTAGTTCCAAGCTTCTTCCACAATGTCCTCCAAAAATGTCCAACAAATCTGGTGTCTCTGTCTGAAACAATGCTCTTAGGTAACCCATGTAATCTTACAATCTCCTTAAAAAATATATTAGCAATGTGAGTAGCATCACTGGTTTTATAACATGGAATAAAATGTGCCATTTTTGAAAATCTGTCAACTACTACATAAATTGAATCATTTCCTCTTTGAGTTTTTGGTAAACCCAAAACAAAGTCCATACTTACCATATCCCAAGGCCTATCTGGAATAGGTAATGGAACATACAAACCTGTGTTTTGACTCCTTCCCTTTGCATACTGACAGACTTTACAATTTCTCACATACTTTTCCACTTCAGACCTCATCTTTGGCCAAAAATAAAACCGGTTCAACTGCTCATAAGTCTTGTCTGCACCAAAATGCCCTCCAAGTCCTCCACTATGTTTCTCCTTGATCAAATTCTCCCTCATAGAACAACTTGGTATGCACAGTTGATTTCTTTTAAACAACAGTCCCTCTTGCAAGAAATAATCCAACCACTTGCTTCTGTCTAACAAAATAGGATTTCTACAAGCTTCAAATGCCTCTTTAAAATCTACATCTTTCTCATATAACTCTTTAAGAAAATCAAAACCCAACACTTGAATTTGACTTTCTTGAACTAAAATGATTTTTCTAATTAAGGAATCTTCTACTTTATTTGATTGACCAGTTATATTGTTTAACACAAAATTAAAACTTTGCAGGTATTCTACCCATTTTGCATGCTTCTGGTTAAGCTTTGGCTATTGCATAATGTACTGTAATGCATGGTTATCTGAATACAGTATGAACTCCTTGGACATCAAGTAATGTCTCCACTTCTTCAAATATTGCACCACTGCATAAAACTTCTTGTCATAAGAAGAATATTTCTTCTTTACCTCATTCATATTTTCACTAAAATAAGCTACAAGCCTATCCTCCTGACTCAAAACAGCTCCAATGGCTTCTCCACTGGCATCACAGTTCACTTGAAAAGGTTTATTAAAATCAGGCAATATCAAAATAGGTTTCTCAATAATCTTTCTCTTTAACAATTGGAAGTTCTTTTCTTCTTCAACAATCCATTTAAATGGTTGTCTGTCCTTATTTATTGTGTCAATAATTGAAGCATTGATCTTACTAAAATTCCTTATGAATTTCCTATAAAAACTACCAAGACCGTGAAAACTTCTTACCTCAAAGACACTTTTTGGTGAAAGCCACTCCATGATAGCCTTGATCTTTTCTGGATCCATCTTTAACCCCTCAACAGAAACAACAAAGCCCAAATACACCAACTCCTCCTTCATGAATGAACATTTATTTAAATTTAACAGTAACTTTTCTTGTTGTAGCCTCTGTAAGACATAATTCAGATGTCTCACATGTTCCTCCTTAGATCTGTTGTAAACTAATATATCGTCCAGATATACTATTACAAATTTACCAATAAATTCCTTCAGAACTTCATTCATAAGTCTCATAAATGTACTAGGAGCATTGGATAACCCAAAAGGCATTACCATCCATTCATACAATCCTTCATTGGTCTTAAAAGAAGTTTTCCACTCATCTCCCTCTCTAATTCTGATTTGATGATAACCACTTTTTAAATCTAACTTTGTAAAATATCTAGCTCCACTCAAACAATCCATCAAATCTTCAATTCTAGGTAAAGGAAATTTGTACCTGATTGTTATCTTATTGATTGCTCTCGAATCAGTGCACATTCTCCAGCCTCCATCTTTCTTTGGGCTCAACATTGTTGGCACTATACAAGGACTCAAACTCTCCCTCACCAGTCCCTTGTCTAACAGTGCCTGAACCTGTTTCCTGATCTCTTCATTCTCTGTGGGAGTCATCCTGTAAGCTACTTTATTAGGTGGATTTTCTCCTGGAATCAAATCTATGTGATGACTAATTTTTCTAATGCGTGGTAATTCATCAGGCAAATCATCTACAATGATATAACAATCACTGTCCAACATCTCTTGAATTTCAATTGGTAAATCAGAAACTTTTGTGGAAGTAATTATTACCTTGGGTTTGAAAACCAACACAAAACTTACCTCATCTTATTCCATATGCTACAAGTACTCCTTTCCACTTAGCAAAAGGGTCTTTGGATCAGGTTTCTTTGATGATTCTTCTATGGCAACAATGTATGATTGACACCATCTTTGCTAAATTTGTAAGTGTTCTTCTTTCCATCATGCATAGCTCCTCTGTCATACTACCAAGGTCTACCCAACAATATATGACACACATCTATAGGCATCACATCGTACAAAATTTTGTCTCTGTATTTTGCCAACTGCAACTCCACTTCCCATTGCTCATTCAATACCAATTGATATCCCTTTTGAATCCATGACACCTCGTAAGGTGTTGGATGTTTCCTTTTTTTCAATTTCAACTTCTCCACCACTTCTGTGGAGACCAAATTATCTGTACTACCATTGTCTATTATCATCTTACAACACTTCCCTTGAACCTTACACACAGTCCTAAACAAGGTTTTCCTCTGTGCTGGTTCAACAATTTCCTTAACTGGTTTTAACAAAATTTTGTTGACTACCAAAGATTCCCCTTTCTCTAGTACATTCTCTTTGTCTATTACCTTTGTTACTTCCTCTTCAATTTTTGCAACAATTGCATTCCTCTTATTCATTCCTATAATTTTCTGGGCACTCATAAGCTCTGTGTCCCAACTTGTTACATATGTAACATCTAACTTCTCTTCCTCTACCTCTGCCTCCTCTTCCTCTGGAAAAATTCCCTCTGCCACTTGCATCACCTCTTGTGGGTGCATTCTGACTTGAGCTATTGCTAACTCCATCTCTAGGTGCTATAGATCTTCCTCTACCACCTTGAATTCCCCTTCCTCGGAAAGTACCTCTATTTCTGGCAAACTGCTTCCTCATGAGTTTTTCTTTAGCCTTCAATACCATATGATAAGCCTCTTCTACTGTTTTAGGAGACAGTACACTTATCTCATCTTGAATGTCCATTCTAAGACCATTCACATATCTTGCAACTTTCTTAGTTGTATCTTGGATTTGTCCTGCTCTTATAATCACTTTGTAGAATTCCTTTGTGTATTCCTTCACTGTCATAGATCTTTGTCTAAGAGTCTGCGCTTGTCTAAATAATGTTTGTTAATAGTCACTTGGTAGAAACTTACTTTTCAGTTTTTCCACCATCCTTTTCCAATTATTAATTGGTTCTTTGCCAAGTCTTCTTCTTTCTACCTGCACTCCATCCCACCAAAGTGTTGCATGTCCCTTCAGTTTTGTGACAGAAACTTCACCTTCTTTCCTTCATCTGTCTCTTCATAATCAAAGAATTTCTCCATGTCATTTATCCAGTCTATTAATTCCTCAGGGCTTAAGCTTCCTATGTAGATTGAAACTTCAAGTGTTGGCTTGGATGTGGATCTCAATACTGACTTAAAGAATCTCATTTCAGGAGTTACATCTACAGGTTCTTCTTCTACAACTTCAGCTTCAGGTTCACTGACATCCCCAAAATTTGCATCTCTTCCCATTTCCATTGCTTCCAATTTAGCTTGCATCTGTTGCATAGATTCCAACACTTCAGCGTTTGCAACTGGTTGTCCTCTTCTTCGACCACCACCTCTTCCTCTAACTCTGAAAGCCATGTTGGATTTCTGTTTCTAATCCTTGAGATCCTGTTCAGTGTTAGTAGGCTGCTCTGATACCACAAATGGTGGCCTAGGTGTAGGTGTAAGGGACAATCATTCAAATCCAGAAACGATTTCTACAAGTTCAGATGGAATTTCTTCTTGGACTTCCTTTGGAGTATCAGCCATCTACCTCCAAACTTGGCTATTCTACTAAATTAGCATACTGCTCAATTTTAGCCGAAATGATAAGTGCTTTACAAGTCCTCTTTGCATCGCACATCGCAAATCGCATTTTCTTAAGGCCAAGGTTCATTCACTCATGAAATATTGCGATGTGAAACTAATCGGCGATCCTCCACCATTTGATATCGCAAATTCCAATTTCTTAAGGCCAAGGTTCATTCACTCATGAAATATTGCGATGCGAAACTAATCAGCAATCCTCCACCATTTGATCAAGCGCAGTTGATCCAGCGGTTAACAACGATATCGGTTGAGGCAATTGCACGAGGGTTAACCGTCCTTACAGAGCCGATAAGGAATATAACCCTTGATATATAAAAGTTCGGGTCCATTTTTGGAATTAAAGTCTGAGCACTTGATGACCCAATATTCGTTGGATAACAGAGGCCATCAAATCCTACGGCTTGCGGGTCTTCAACTAGCACACGAGTTAAAAACAAGCCTAACCCTCGCAGTTGACTGTGACCTAAAAGTTTGAAATTGAGATCGACGGCTAGGATTGAGTGCGGGCCTTCAACCACGATCAAGAAATCCATACACTCTTACCCCCACACTCGTTGATCACCTAGATATTATACATATTGAAAGATAAATTAAACATGATCACACCAGATCATACAGAACTCTAAATTTTTAGGCCAAACTGGAAATTCAGTAATACACAGAGATACTTCAGAGGGATGCAACACCTCCGGGATTAACCAATTACACACAAAAATACATAGAGATATAATTTCTATAACTTAATTTTATATGGCCAAAACAAGCCAAATCAGTCAAAATCCCTTTACAATCATTTAAAACTTACATAAATACCATTTCATTCTAACAATCAGATCCTTAATCACTGGATCGAATCTGCCTAATCTTAAACAATATCTAATCTGGTTGATATTCTCCTCGAGAATCTCAAATGAATCTAAACTGCATGAGTTTATTACAAAATCACTCAAACCCTAAATCCTAGCTCAAATCCTATCTAGTAAACTTGTAAATTGACAGCTAAAGGATCCCACTCCTTTGCTTGTGAACTTTTTTTGTATTTTTGGAATAAATTTGATACCTTTTGTCTTCAAGCCTCATGCTCCTGCATCAGAAAGGAAATCCCATAAAATGTTAAACACAGAGAGTAAGAACTAAAGTGAAGGAGAACATAAACACAAAAAATAAATGATATGACTAAGAAGTAAATTGATTGGATAGGGGCAATAAAACGAAATTAAACCCATTCTTTCTCCAGCTTATAACATTTTTCTCTAGAGCATTACGGTGGATGGAACTTCTAATCCAAGTTTTCTTCAGACATACCAACCTTATTTAGATGTAACCATAGATATAATTTCTCTAGAAAGTCTTTGTCTTCAAAACCTTTCCCAATACTAACTCACCTTCAGAGAGGAATGAAACAATGAAACTAGAGGGGAGAGATATGTCTCCCAAGCCATCCTAAATTCCTAACTAGAAAAAAATGGAGAATATTATCCAATATATGAAATGGTTTCATCAAAATCTCTAGGATTTCATGCAGCCTTTGACCATACTACTCACACAATCTGCCATGAGAAATGAATAGTCTCATTGAGATCTTCTCTATACTCTAGATCGTTTCCACCATGTTGCCTTAAACCTTGCTCATTGGGTAATCAAGCCACCCTTTACCATTATAAGTCTCATCTGCTAGTTGGGAATTTTCTTAGGATTCCAAGCCCCACACATCATACTACCATAGCCTATCTTCATTGCTCACCATGATCAACTACCACAAGGGAGGATCTGTGTTTTTATAAATTTAATGTATGATTGAATATACAAGAATTCAAACCTTAATTAAAAAATCTTATTATTATGTCAACATGTCAATATAGCCCAAATAATTTAACAGATAATGGAAAATGGTTTAGACTTCAATAATTTAAAATTATAAAATTGAATTGAAGATTTTGAATGAAGATTTATAAAATTGAAATGAATTGTAAACATAAATATAAAATTGAATTGTTTTATAAACATATATATGATTTTATTTTTTTAAATATTGTTATATCAAATATGAAATAAGTTGGATTCATATAATAGAAATAAATATAGAACAATAACAACACCAACCCTCTTTTCCTATGATTGAAGATAATTTTGAATGATACATCATTTTGCAGATGAAGAAACCTAGTAATTAATCAATTATGCATATATATTTTTATTAGCATTTTTACATTGATAAATGTTCTTTTGGCCTAAAAGATATCATAAATTGTGGTCAAAATTTAGCCAAAGGAAAGCATAGAGATTCATTATAAAATTAAAGGAAAAAATCATTAACCTAATCCAATAATAAGTGGAATGACTCTAAAGAGAAGGATTGCAATCATTGTTCTTATTTATTTTTAATAACACTATATGCACTATCGCTCATCTTTGCATATCTTTCAAATATTAAAGGCATCGATATATTTAAACCATCCATTCATTTAAGTCATGAAATAATTATGAATGTTAAACCTTGTCTCTTAGTAGTACCAATATCACTTGTTGCTTTGTCTATTGTTAAACCATGTGATTTGTGTATAGTGAGAACCCAAGCCATATGCAACAAGATTTGTCTGTGATGTCCCCCAACAATAGGTGTTATTGGCATAGTAGTTGTATTTTTCATGTCCCATGGTGCACGAATGTAATTATCAAATTAAACAATGGTGTGCATTCAGAGTTTAGGTGGTCTTGATACTAGAGAGTAGAAAAAAATTTAATTAGTTTCAACTGCCCCATTTACTAAACTTGCATCTATCCACAAGTTGGATGTCAACATGACACATTGACCAAGACATAGAAGAGTTTCATGTTCAAGCTATTCATCATCTACATTAGTGAATTTGTTATGCTTTATATTTCAACAATGCATCATGCATTACGAGTATTTAATGATTTAAGTATGCGCCTATTGTGAAGTTTCATCAATAAGTTTGTTGGAAATAAGTGAAATTTTACTTGAAGGTACTAATTAATAGAATCCATAGATGCATATTTTCATGACAACAAACTATGTCAATCATCAAATATTACATTTCCATCTCTAATGTTTATTAATAATCTTCAAAAATATAATTTCTTTATATCTATGTTTTGATCATGAAAGATTATCTATAGTAACAAATATTTTGAACTTTTTCTAAAAAAGCTTTCAAGTCGTGTTACCTACATACAACAATTTGTTATTAGGTCTCTATACTACTAGTGTAGCCTCTTATTGTTATTGTTAGTGTAGGCTACTTATTGTTATTTTGTGACTATGTAGTCGTCATATTGTTATTATTGTGCCCCATAGAAGCCCACTATTGTTATTGTTGTGCCCTTACATTATTATTGTTATGTAGGCTCTGATTATATTGTGACCCTTTAGAATCCTATATATAGGAAGGAGGTATTGTCATTTGTAGCATCCAATAATTGTTCATTTATGTAATGTAAAGGAGTTTTACCCCTCGAAGGGGCTAATTTTTAAGTCGTTGGTCTATCTTTTCTTCTATTTTGTGAGCTGGTTGCATAACATCTAGTATCAAAGCTTTGGATTCTAGGGTTTCTTTGCTACAAACAGGTCATTGTGGAATTTTCACTATAATTTTTTGACTATGAAGGTTAAGAAGCTAAAAATTTTACCACAAGGATCTAAACTCCTGATGAACTTCGTGTAAAAATTTCAGATCTTAATTCTCTATATTTTCAAAGATATGGTCAAAATAAGTTAGGGCTTTTGCATGCTACAAAATTTCATCTCAAATAGGTGACCTTGGAAAATCATCATATATTCCTATATGAGCATTAGATTTGAATTTCATAAATAGTAGCTGCAAGTACATAGAACTTAGTATCTTGTGTATTATTTTCATGGCCGAAATTCGAAACAATGGCACGTGGCACTCCATACAAGTCTCTCTACTAAACCAGTCCATAATCATACCATCGTGGGAGATTGGACGTAACGTTACCTTGAAGAATCCAAATTTGGTCTGACTTATGTCATTGGAAAGAAGAATTAGAGTGCTACAACATGAACAAATTTCAGGCCTTGGAGATCTGAATTTATAGAAATAAAATAGATCCAATATTGAGCTCCTACAAAGCAAGAAAAATGTGTGTAATATTTTTAAATTTGCATAATTTTTGTTTGAAAATTTTGTTTGAAGTGATTCAAGGGGAATAATGAAGCATAATATCATTGTTTGATTCCAAAATGACTAGAAACAAGAAAATGGAAACACTTAATAAGCAACCAGAAAGCTCTACTATGATGCATGAAGAAGAGGAAGAAATGGAACATGACATATCAATATTACGAGACAAAGTGTAACAAATTTCACTCTTGCAAAGAGTGACCAAAAATGAAATGGAAACTAAGATGGATGGTTTGAATAATGGTTTAAAATCAGAGATGGAAGGTTTGAAGGATGTATAAAAAAAATACATGAAAGGTTTGAAGGATGGTTTAAAAGGAGACATGGAAGGTTTGAAAGAAGGTTTGACAAAGTTACTACAAGAAATACATCCTAATGACGAAAATATATTAGATGAAACTCATGATGAGAACAAAAGAAATGTTAATCATGATTTCATAGACTCTAACGTTGGATTGAAGACCCACCATATTCCAAAGATCGGTATGAGGAAGTTTGAGGGCAAGTATTCGGTAACATGGATACTACAGATGGATCAATATTTTGATCTCCATAATGTGCAACACACACAAAAGGTACGTATTGCAACTTTATATTTAGAACCCATTTATTTTGTATGTTATCAATCACTTTGTTCTCGTAAACCACTTGTCACTTGGTTAATTTTTACAGAGGAAATGATAGCACATGATGAGGATACAAACAGAAACACCTTCTTTAGCCAATTGATAAATCTCAAACAAAAGGATTCAATGGCAGAACACATTGAGGACTTCCAAAAATTAAATATACGGGTAAATGATATTCTAGAGGAACATAGGATTGTTTTCTTCATAGGGACTTTAAATGATAACATCTAACATGAGGTTCACCTTTGGAAACCTGATTCATTGGAGAAGGCATTTAGGGTAGCAAGATATGTTGAAAGAAAAATTATAGCAACAAGGAAGTCTACCACTCACAACTATAAAGATGGAAGTGTTGTTGCTCCTAGCCTTCCACAACCTAGTAGGTTGGCGCAAAAAAAAGTGGAAGAAAAAAAAGAAAAAAGGTTTTGTAACAATTGTGATAGAAAATACACTAAAGGTCATAAGTGTGTCGAGAATAAATTAGTTTACATAGATTGTGAAGAGGAGGAAGAAAAAAACAAGAAACGTAAAAAAGAGAGGATATACACCAGGAAAAAAACCTGGAGAAAGAAGAAATGGATCCAACCATATCTTGTACTGTATTAGTAGGAATTACCACTCCTCAAGCTCTCAAGATAGAAGGACATATCAAGAAGGAGAAGGTAATGATTTTGATTGGTTCGGGTAGTACCTATAATTTTATTCATTGTAAGATAGCCATGGAATTGAATTTATTCCTATATCTAGCACGAGAGTGTCACGTGATGGCTAAAAATGGAGGAACTATCAATTGATCTGGAAATTGCCATAATGTCAAGCTAACCATGGGGGAATTTGTATTTAATAGTCCAATTCTTTCCATTCCAATGGGTGGTGTTGATGTTGTACTAGGATTCCAATGGTTACAATCTTTGGGTACAATAACTTTTAATTTTCAAGAAGTTTTCATGAATATTTTTTGGGAAGGAAAGGAATTTGAATTAAGGGGTATCACAGGGAAACTAGGAAATATAATCAACTCTAATGGAATGAAAAATATTCTAAATAAAGAACAACGAGTCATAATTACACAATTATTCTCACTAGAGATTCAAACATCAAAATCATCTATTTCTCCAGGTCTCTAAAATATCTTGGGAAATCATTCCAAGGTATTTGAGACTCCCAAAGGCCTCCCACCTATTCATGATCATGATCATGCTATTCATTTTATTCCAAGAAGTCTTCCTCCAAACATTGGGCCTTACAAATGGCGCTATTCCCAAAAGAGTGAAATTGAACGTATGGTTGTAGAAATGCTAGAGGCTAGTGCAATTCAACCTAGTCAAAGTTGTTTCTCTACTCTATTAGTATTGATGCATAATAAGGATGGATCATGGTGCATGTGTTATAATTATAGGGAGATCAAAAAGCTCACTATTAAAGATAAACTCCCATTCTTGTCATTGATGAATTTTTGGATGAATTACATGGAGCAATTTTCTTCTCCAAGTTGGATCTTCATTCACGATATCATCAAATTCGAATGAAGAATGAATACATTATGAAAAGAGCATTTAGAACTCATGAGGGTCATTATGAATTTTTGGTCATGCCTTTTGGCCTTACCAATGCACCTTCTACATTTCAAGGTTTGATGAATTCCATTTTCAAATCGTTTCTTAGAAAATTTGTGTTATTATTTTTTGATGATATACTAATCTACAACAAGTCTTGAAAAGATCATGATCAACATGTTGACAGGGTGCTCAAACTATTAGAGGAGAAAAAATTATATGAAAAAACATCCAAATATTTATTTGGAGTATAGGAAATGGAATATTTGGATCATATTATATCTCATGAGGGTGTTAAGGTGGATTGTAACAAAATTACATCCTTTAAGGAATGGAAAATCCCCACAACCATAAAGCATATTTAAGGATTTCTTGAGTTGACAGGGTATTATCAGAAGTTTGTTAAGAATTAGGGGAGAATATCACCACCTCTAACAACATTACTGAAGAAAGATGCATTTTCTTGGACTCCAGAAGCAACTACGACCTTTGAACATCTTAAAGAGATAATCTTCCAAGAACCGGTCTTAGCTACGCCAGAATTCACAAAAACATTTATTGTGGAATGTGATGCCTCAAGAAATGCAATTGTTATTGTTTTAATGCAAGAAGGACAACCCGGTTCTTTTGAAAGTTGTCTAATCAAAGGAAACTATTTACACAAACCTATTTATGAGTAGGAAATGTTGGCAATACTACATGAACTAAAGAAATGGCGACCTTGCATAATGGGAATAGACTTCATGGTAAAAAATAGATCATGATAGTCTTAAATACTTTTTGGAACAAAGATTATCTTCAGAAGAGCATCAAAAATGGGTCACAAATATGTTGGGTTATGACTTTGAAATCATCTACAAAAAAGGGAAGGAAAATGTTTTTGCAGATGCACTCTCATAAGAGGATGAGGATGTGGAAGGATTTCTTTGTTCCATTTCTATTATCTAACAATATTGGATAACCAAAGCAAGGGATGAATGGAAGAATGATGAAAGAAGTGTGGATGCTCATTCCAAAGTTGCAACAAGATCCCAATACATCTGATACATTTAGTTGGAAAAATGATTCATTATGGTACAATGATCGCTTATATCTTTGTAAGAATTCCCAACTCAATCAAAAGATTATTTGGAATTCCACACCTCTCCCTTAGGAGGGCACTCAAGATTTTTAAAAACTTACCACAGAGTCAAGAAGGAATTTTTTTGGGAGGACCTTAAATCTGATATTCAAAAATTTGTTGAGGAATGGTTGGTTTTCCAACAAAATAAATTTGAGACAGTTAAGACCCTGGGTCTGTTACAACCTTTAGCCATTCCAAGTCAATGTTGGGAGGAGCCTTTAATGGATTTTACCACAGGTTTACCCATGTCTGGAGGAAAGAGTGTCATATGGTGTTAGTTAATAGACTTACCAAGTATGCACATTTTTGTGCATTATCTCATCCATTTATAACAAGTGCAATGGCTATTTCATTTACGGTAACAATTCAAAACCTACATCGAAACCCAAATATTATTGTAAGTGACAAAGATCCCATTTTCATTAGAATTTCTTGGACGAAATTATTTTCTTGTTTGGGTACTCAATTAGCTCATAGCTCATATTATCATCCTTAATTTGATGGGAAAACTAAGATAATGAACACATGTTTGGAGGGATATTTTCATTTTTTTGTATCTAATAAAAAACTAAAATGGGTCAAGTGGTTACCTCTAGCTGAATGGTGGTATAACACTTCCTTCCATACTACAACAAAAATGACCCCATTTATGGGAATTTATGGATATCATCAACCATCCATCACATCATCTTTAAGATAAAATTCTAAGGTTCAAGTAGTGGAAGATCACATTGAGCATCAAAAACAAGTTCTCCAACTCTTAAAGGATAACATCAATTTTGTGATCGAATGAGACAATAGGCAGATCATCATTGCAATGGAAGAATTTTTGATGTAGGATATTGGGTATTTTTACGGCTACAACAATACAAACAAATGTCTCTCAAGCAAGCTAAGAAGGATAATAAATTGTCACCAAAGTACTATGGTCCTTACAAGGTGTTGCAAAATATTGGTACTAAGGAATACAAATTGGAGCTTCCCGAGTGCACCCAGATTTCCATGTTTCATGCTTAAAGAATGTTATAGGTGACAAGATCCCAGATCAAAAATATTTCCAAAACTTGATGAGGAATGAAAAATCATATTGGAACCTGAAGAGATCATGGAAACAAAAACTTGACAGCTACGACATCGATCAATTTCGGATTATCTCATCCAATGGAAGAACTTACCTGCTGAAGGTTCCACATGGGAGGATGAAAATTTTATACAGAAGCATCCATAACTACTCAAGCATTGAGGACAACATTTTTTTGAAGGAGAGGGGCATGTTCGATCCCTATACTACTAGTGTAACCCCTTATTGTTATTGTTGGTGTAGCCCCCTTATTGTTATTGTTGTTCCCATGTAGTCCCCATATGGCTATTATTGTGCCCTATAGAAGCCCACTATTGTTATTGGTGTGCCCTTACATTATTATTGTTAGGTTGGCTCTGATTATATTGTGACCCCTTAGACTCCTATATATAGAAAGGAGGTCTTGTCATTTGTAGCATCTAAGAAGTGTTCATTTATGTAATGTAAAGGAGGTTTCCACCTCGAAGAGGATAATTTTTAAGTCATTGATTTATATTTTCTAATATTTTGTGGTTGAATAACATTTATATTTTATATGAGATAATTTACCAAATTATCCAATAACAATTATTAATATTTCATTGAATGTAATAGATTTATTTTCTAAAATTGATTCATGCAATTGTGAATCAATTTGAATTAATAATATAAGTATAATTAATATAATTGCATCAATCATAACATATTTATCATCTATCAATTCTTCTTGAAACACTTAAGTGAATTGATCTTGTAATGGTTTAAATTCGAGTGAATGTTCTAGCTCATATCTTTGAAGAAACTATTCTAGTAGGTTGTAATAATAGAAAATGGATATTTCCAAAAATTGAATGAGAGCTAAATCATTCAAAAGAAGCAATGCATAAGATATGAATTTCCAATGTGCCTAGTTTCCTAGGAAATCGTTTTAATGGTTCATCTGTATTTCCTTGTTTGAAATGTTGAACAATAATATCAAAAGAAGGTCATTGATTTTTTGAATGACCCTTTTAAGTATGTGTTGTGAATGAAATTATTTGGTTCTTCTTTTGACGTTGCATCTAGAATTGTGGTATCATCCCATACATGATTCAAGTCAAAGTCTCTTGAATTGAGACTGTCAAGGTTTAACACGTGAATACAATTAGGAGGGATAATGCAATATAACATTTCCATTTTCCCATTTCATCATCACAATTGATTAGATATTTATTTTTAGCTTCATTTTGTTCAATAATTTCTATTGATACTAGATTTTGATGCACATGCCAAGGGTAATATGTTAAATTCTTGCTATTTTGAATACAATTTATTTTTCTATACATATATCAAAAAGAATATTTTTGAATGGTTTACATAAAAGTAATTCACTAAAAAAAATGTTAACAAGTCTCTAAATTCTCCTTATAAATAGCTAGAAATCATGGCCATACTCGAATCATAATGGAATTTTCTCTAGGCTTCCAAGATTATTTCTTGCAACGAGAGTTAAATGATCATAATCATATAGTATCTATGAGGAATAAATGTTCAAATAATGTAGGTCTTCATTGATATATTTGGACAAAAATATAGTTTTTTGGAAATTGATTATGGTTGATATTGAAAGAAACCTTTGACTCTATAGTGTCTATGAGGAACACGTGTTCAAATAATGTAGATCTTCATTGATATATTTGGACAAAATTAGATTTTTTTGGAAATTGATTATGTTCGATATTGAAAGAAACCTTTTTTAATACCATGTAGCCAACATTCAACAAAAATAGGTTATAACTACAAAGAACAAGTGGGATCTTTAGTAGCGTGTGATACATCTCTTATGATCCAATGTCTCTATCTACAATTGTTTCATCAAATAATTTTTTATATGAATGGACATATGGATATTCAGAATCAAAATTATTTGAAATTCTTGTCAAAATATCCTATTTTCTTTCATAGCTATTTTTAGTTGTGGAAGCATCTTTCATAATGTATTTAAACATTGCATGACTTGAAGCTACTAGATATAAATCGACATTAACATGGCACATTGAAATAATCCATATATCATGAACATTTAATATTTCATCATATGCATCTTCATTTATTTTTTTCGCTTTTCTCCTTGATAAATAGTTATGATTCATCTTGAAGTTCTAAGGGGGAATTGTGGTCACATTCCAAATAAGAAACTCCTTTATGTACGTAGGAGTTGATGGTACCATCTTGTATGTTAATGAAATTGATTAATAATTTTTTCATGACCGTGAAAAGGATTTATGGTGAATATTTCATAAATATATGATAAAAATGGCCATAATTAAGAGGTCCATAAATGTATATGTTTTGATGGTGGATATCATGAGGATTCCACGCTATGAAAATATCTATCAAAACTTTGTTTTGTAACATTCAGTCCTGCTTTATCTTTCTATGTTAGGTCCCTACAATACTATTGTAGTCCCCTTATTGTTATTGTTAATGTAGCCCCCTATTGTTATTTTTGTTCCCATGTAGCCCCCATGTTTTTATTGTTGTTCCCTATAGTAACCCACTATTGTTATTGTTGCGCACTCACATTATTATTGTTATGTAGGCTCTAATTATATTGTGACCCCTTAAACTCCTATATTTACCAAGGAGGTATTATTATTTGCAGCATCCAAGAATTGTTCATTTATGTGATGTAAAGGAGGTTTTCCCCTCAAAGAGGCTATATTTCAAGTCATTGATCTATATTTTCTTCTATTTTGTAAGTTGGTTTCATAACATTAAATCCATTAAGAAATGGAAAATTCCCAATACCATAAAGCATCTTCGAGGATTTCTTGGTTTCATAGGGTGTTATCGCAAGTTTGTTAAGAATTATGGGAGAATAGTAACACCTCTAACAACATTACTGAAGAAAGATGCATTTTCTTGGACTCTAGATGAAACTAAGGTCTTTGAACATCTTAAAGAGGAAATGTGTGAAGCACCAGTATTAGCTATGTCATACTTCACAAAAATATTTATTGTTCAATGTGATGCCTCACGAAATGGAATTGTTGTTGTTTTAATGTAAGAAGGAAGACCCATTATTTTTGAAAGTCATACAATCAAAGGAAAGTATTTGCACAAATCTATTGATGAGAATGAAATATTTGAAATTATACTACATGCACTAAAGCAATAACGACCTTACATAATGGGAAGACACTTCAAGGTAAAAATAGATCACGATAGTCTTAAATAGTTTTTGCAACAAATATTATCTTCAGATTAGTATCAAAAATGGGTCACAAATATGTTGGGTTATGACTTTGAAATCATCTACAAAAAAGGGACGCAAAAAGTTGTTGCAGATGCACTCTCAAGAAAGGATGAGGATGTGGATGCATTGTTTTATGATGTTTATATCATCCAACCTGATTGGGTAACTGAAGTAAGGGGTGAATGGAAGAATGATGAAGAAGTGTAGACAATCATTCAAAAGTTGCGCAAGATCGTAGTACATCTAGTACATCTAGCTGGAAAAATGATTCATTATGATACAAAGATGACTTATATCTTTGTAAGAACTCCCAACTCAAACAAAAAATTCTTTTCGAATTGCACACCTCCCCTTTAGGAGGGCACTCAGTATTTTTAAAAGCTTACGACAAGGTCAAGAAGGATATTTTTTTGGGATGGCCTTAAATATGATATTCAAAAGTTTGTGGTAGAATGTTTGGTTTGCCAAAAAAATGAAGTGGAGACAATTAAGACTCTGAGTCTGTTACAACCTTTAGTCATTCCGATTTAGCATTGGGAGGAGGTCTCAATGGATTTTATCATAGGCTTACCCAAGTCTGAAGGGAAGAGTGTTATCATGGTGGTAGTTGATCGACTTACCAAGTATGCACACTTTTTTTCATTATCTCATCATTTTTAAGCCAGTATAATTGCTACTACAATTATGGAAATAATTCAAAAACTACATGGAAACCAAAAGATTATTGTAAGTGACAAAGATCCCATTTTCACTGGAAAATTTTGGAAGAAATTATTTTCTCTTTCTTGGTACTCAATTAGCTCATAAATCATCTTATCATGCTCAATCTAACAGGCAAATTGAGATAGTGAACAAATGTTTGGAAGGATATCTTCATTTCTTTGTATCTGATAAGCAAATGCAATGGGTCAAGTGGTTACCTCTGGCTGAATGGTGGTATAACACTTCCTTATGGCATTTTATATATATCATCCACCATCCATCACATGATATTTAAGATAAAATTCTAAGGTTCAAGTAGTGGAAGATGACTTCGAGCTTCAATAACAATCTCTCCAAATATTAAAGGATAACCTCACTCTAGTGCAAAATCGAATGAAACAACAAGCAGATAATAAATTATCGCCCATATAAACAAATGTCCCTCAAGTAAGCTAAGAAGGATAATAAATTATCACCGAAGTGTTATGGTCCTTACATGGTGTTGCAGAAGGTTGGTACTATGGCATGCAAATTGGAGTTCTTTGCATCTTCCTGATTACACCCAATCTTCCATGTTTCATGCTTACAGAAGGTTGTCAGTGACAAGCTCCCAGTTCAAATAGTATTTCTAGAACTTAACAAAGAAGGAAAAATCACATTTGAGCCTAAAACAATCATGGAAACAAGAACTCAACAACCTCAGAATCGATTAATTTCATATTATCTCATTAAGTGGAAGAACTTACCCACTGAAGATTCCACATGGGAGGATGAAATTATTATATAGAAGCATCCGAAACTACTCAAGTTTTGAGGACAAAACGTTTTTGAAGAAGAGGGGAATGTTAGGTATATATAATACTATTGTAGCCCCCTTATTTTTATAACAATGTAAACTTTGAAACGAGAACTGATACTGTTACCCGTTTCGTAGAGGTGGCAAAAAAATGAACCGATTTTCAAAAGTGGTGATGCAGAATACACATGTTTTTTTTAGAACATGGTTTTTGGAACTTTACTTTGAAACGGGAACTGATACTGTTACCCGTTTCGTAGAGGTGGCAAAAAAATGACCCGATTTTCAAAAGTGGTGATGCAGAATACACATGTTTTTTTTAGAACATGGTTTTTGGAACTTTACTTTGAAACGGGAACTGATACTGTTACCCGTTTTGTAGAGGTGGCAAAAAAATGACCCGATTTTCAAAAGTGGTGATGCAGAATACACATGGTTTTTGGAACTTTAATTTTTTTAAATTCTTGTTATGTACATTGCGTTTTAGAATGGTAGTGATTTTCATGCCGATTTAAAAAAATGGTTATTCTGCATCAGACCCTTTTTTTAAAAAGCCTGTTTTCTTGACTTTAACTTTTCTAATGTATGAAATGTAAACAATTATTTTGTAAATTTAATAATTTTGGAAGTGGTCTTCCTCTTCATAGTTTTTTGTTTTTATTTATTTATTTATTTTTTTTGTAGTGAGGTTTTTATTGATTTGTATATTTAAAGAAGAAGGTCGATATTTTTCATTTTCGATATTTTACATATTTATACATCGTTAATTAAATTTTCAATCCAAATGAAATAATTCTCTCTAAAAAACAAATAAAAAATTATATATAAAAAAAGGCAAAAATAAAAAATAAAAAATGTTAAAAAAAATATCTTATAAACCATAAAACAATTTGGAAAAAAAAAACAAAATTAATATAGATATATATAAGTCAGTAAAAATTGAGGGAAAAAAAAACATGAGCAAAAACTAGGGAAAAAAATTAAAAACAAAATAATTAAAAAATAATAATAATAATAATAATGAAAAAAATTTAAAAAATAGTAAAATTAATATTTAAAAAAAAAATGTTAAAAAAATTATCTCACAAACCATAAAAGGATTTGGAAAACAAAAAAAAACACAAAATTAAAATATATATATATATATATATATATATATATATATATATATATATATATATTAAGTAAGTAAAAATAGAGAAATAAAAAAAAAACATTAGAAAAAACCGGAAAAAAAAAAAAAAAACAAACTAGTTAAAAAAAAAAATAGAAATTAATGAAAAAAATTTAAAAACTAATAAAATTAATATTAAAAAAGAACAAAAAAAATTTCAAATTATAAAAAAAAAAAATCAAAAAAAAGTGTATTTCTTATTAAAAAAAAAAAAAATTAATTAATTTTTATTAAACATAGATATTTTGTTTAAAAAAAAAATCAAAATTTAATTAAAAAAAAAAAAAAAACGTTTTTTGTAATTAAAAACAATTTAATTTTTATTTCTATTTTTTATTTAAAAATAAAACTATTCAACAGATCTTTAATATTTAAAAAAAAAAATAAACCTATATTTTATATTTTAAAAAAAAAATTTACATTAATTTTTTTTTTTCAACAATGTTTTTAAAAAAAAAAAAAAAATTGAAATTTCTTTTTTTTAAACCATTATTTTTTGTTATAATTAAGAATAGTTTTTTTTTTTAAAACCATTTTAATTTTTTTTTTTTTATTTAAAATTTTAAAAATTATTAAAAAAAAAATAAAAACTTTAAAAATGAAATGGGTTTTTTTTTTTTTTAAATTAAAAATTTTAAAAATTAAAAATTTTAAAAATTTTAAATTTTAAAAATTAAATAAAATTTTAAAAATTAAATAAAATTTTAAAAATTAAAAAATTTACAAAATTAATATGGGTTTCCTTTTTTTTTAATTAAAAATTTTAAAATTAAAAATTTAATTGTTTTTTTTATTAATTAAAAAAAAAAAAAATTTGGCGCCCAGGGGCGGAGCGTCGATTCCCGGAATCGACGCTCCGCCCCAGGGCGGCCTGGGGCGGAGGGCCTACGTGCAGCCCCTCCGCCCCAGGCCGCGCCGCCGTGGGCTGCCCTGGGGCGGAGCGTCGATTCCCCGTCGTGGGCCGCCCTGGGGCAGAGCGTCGATTCCGGGGAATCGACGCTCCGCCCCAGGGCGGCCCACGGCGGCGCGGCCCGGGGCGGAGGGGCTGCACGTAGGCCCTCCGCCCCGGGCCGCGCCGCCGCGGGCCGCCGTGGGGCGGAGCGTCGATTCCCGGAATCGACGCTCCGCCCCCGGGCGGCCCGCGGCGGCGCGGCCCAGGGCAGAGGGGCTACACGCAGGCCCTTCGCCCTGGGCCGCGCCGCCGCGGGCCGCCCGAGGAATTGACGCTCCGCCCCCGGGCGACCCGTGGCGGCGCGGCCCGGGGCGGAGGGGCTACACGCAGCCCCTCCGCCCCGGGCCGCCTAGGGGCGCCAATTTTTTTTTTTTTTTTTTAATTAATAAAAATAACAATTAAATTTTTAAAATTTTTAATTAAAAAAAAAACAAAAGCCATATTAATTTTTTAAATTTTTAAATTTTTAAAATTTTATTTAATTTTTAAAATTTAAAATTTTTAAAATTTTTAATTTTATAAAAAAAAAAAACCCATTTCATTTTTAAAGTTTTTATTTTTTTTTTAATAATTTTTAAAATTTTAAATAAAAAAAAAATTAAAATGGTTTAAAAAAAAAACTATTCTTAATTATAACCAAAAATAATGGTTTAAAAAAAAAAAATTTCAATTTTTTTTTTTTTAAAACATTGTTTAAAAAAAAAATTTAACGTAAATTTTTTTTTTAAATATAAAATATAGGTTTTTTTTTTTTTTTTAAATATAAAAGATCTGTTGAATAGTTTTATTTTTAAATAAAAAATATAAATAAAAGTTAAATTTGTTTTTAATAATAAAAAACGTTTTTTTTTTTTTTTTAAATTAAATTTTGATTTTTTTTTTAAACAAAATATCTATGTTTAATAAAATTTAATTACATTTTTTTTTTTTTAATAAAAAAAACACTTTTTTTTTGTTTTTTTTTTATTATTTGAAATTTTTTTTTGTTCTTTTTTAATATTAATTTTATTAGTTTTTAAATTTTTTTCATTAATTTCTAATTTTTTTTTTTAACTAGTTTGTTTTTAATTTTTTTTTATTTTTTTTATTTTTTATTTTTTTTTTCCGGGTTTTTTCTAATGTTTTTTTTTATTTCTCTATTTTTACTTACTTAATATATATATTTTAATTTTGTGTTTTTTTTTGTTTTCCAAATCCTTTTATGGTTTGTGAGATAATTTTTTTAACATTTTTTGTTTTTTTATTTTTGTCTTTTATATATATTTTTATATTTGTTTTTTAAGTAATTAACATTTTAATCTTAATTTTAGTAGCTTATAATTTTTTTTTTAATTTTCTATTTTTTTTTTGAAATTTAGTTTGTTTTTAATTTTAATTTTTAATTTTTTTGTTTTTTTGTTTTTTTTGTTTTTATTTTTTTTTTATTTTCTATTTTCACCCACTAAATTTTTTGTTTCTTTTAAATGTTTTTTTTTTTTTTTTTTTCCATATATATTTTATTTTGCCATTTTTTTTTGGTTTACAAGATTACTCATTTTTTCCCTATTTTTTTTAAATATTTTTTTTACTATTTAATTGTTTATAATTTATTTTATTTTTTTTTTTTTTTAGTTCTTATCATTAATTTCGTTCTTTTTACATTTTATGATTGATTTTTTTTTTTTCATTTTTTTTTTTGTTTTATATTTTTCTTTTAATAGATATTTTAATCTATGTTTTATATTTTTGGTTTTTTTTTTTTTTTTTTTTTTTCATTGTTTTAATTTTTATTATTTTTTTTAATTTTATGTTTTCATTATTTTTTTAAATTTAATGTTTTTTCGGGTCATGATAATTTTTTTTTTTTTTATTCATGCCATTATTTCGAGATGTTGAAATTTAGCTTTTGAAAAAAAAAGTCTTCTTCCAGAATCAACCATTTTCATTTTGAGGGTGTTTTTTGGATAATTTTTGCGCAAAAAATTGGTTTTCACCGCCATTTTTAAAACAGCCGCAAAATTGACACCTAAAAAAAAAAAACATCGTTCCAGTATACACACTTTTCGTTTTGAGCAGTGTTTTTGTGGTTTTTTTGGGGTTTTTGGGCCAGAGTTCCCGGTTCAAAGTTTACATTGTTTTATTGTTAGCATAGCCCCCTATTGTTATTTTTGTGCCCATGTAGCCCCCATGTTGTTATTGTTGTGCCCCATAGTAGCCCACTATTGTTATTTTTGTGCCCTCATATTATTATTGTTATGTAGGCTCTAATTATATTGTGACCCCTTAGACTCCTATATATACCAAGGAGGTCTTATCATTTGTAGAATCAAATAATTGTTCATTTATGTGATGTAAAGGAGGTTTCCCCCTCGAAGAGGCTATTTTTCGAGTCATTGATTTATCTTTTCTTCTGTTTTGTAAGCTGTTTGCGTAACATTCTATTCAAATTATCCATGTTTGGCACACCTTGTAACAACACGAACCCATGGATATGTGTTGACCTTTTATGTCGCCATTTATAACTATGAAAAATATAGTTGGTATTTTCCAATAGTAGAAATTCATTCATATTATATTAATATTCTATGTGAAAAAATTATGTTTATAGAATATATGCATGTACCAATAATCCTCAGCATGGAAATATTTGACAAGTACTTCAAAAAAGAAAATGTTGAAGCATTGATGCATGTATATTGCGACAATATGTGGATATTTTACAACGTTATCAATTCTCCCAGTGGTGTTTATTTTGTAGAGAAATAAAATTTATATCAATCATAAGCTTATGTAGGTTTCACCACTTTTTGTTCGTTGCACTTTGTGTGAAGAAATAAGTTTGACAACTAAGTTGATTTATCATGTTAACAAGATGAATACCAAAAATATTCCAATATTCCTTTGTTCCTCAAAGAGGAACACCAAACCACTTTAATTTTTTAGTCAATTTAGTGTCAAGGTAATCATTAAATTAGTTATGCAAATCCTCTATTGTAGTAGTTATTTATTTTATTTTATTTTATGAATACAAATGGTGTTTCTTGGATGTGATGTCTCCTCATCATGTTCAATAGAAAATACCAAAAACCTATATGTTTACCAAATATTTGATCACAATACATAAGTAGGTGTACTGCATATTCATGGAGGTGAATAGTGATAAGGAAAGTCGCTAAGGCAATGTTACAACCAACCAGTGTTGCTTGTTGGAAAAAATGTTGGAAAATGCATGTCAAACAAACCATCTATATTGTATCCATTTATTGGTGAAAAATGCACTCATATGTATTCCATTCATAAGATAAATAAAATTCATTATCAACAAAGCTTCATATTTATTCTAATTTGTGTTGCTCATTTAACAATATCACTAATATTACTATGAAAGTAGAAGAGTGAGATTCTAATTAATCTTCTTAATCTCGTGTGATTTGTACATCCTTTTCCACTTAGTCATTTATCTCAAAATTTTATATAGTGTAGACTATCAAATACATCTATTGGTTGATCTAAAAGAGATATGATTGAGTGAAGGTTGATTTCAATAGATCCTCAAACTATTTTTCACTTGATTTTTTTAGTGTAGCACATTCATTACATGTTATCAACTAACAATACCAAGACAATAATTAAAATGTCAATATATTTTATTCCGCAAGGGAGGTTTTTAGAAATTGAACTAATAGATGTGTGACCACTATATTTAGATTGACTACTATGATCATGATTCACTCGTAATATTGGGTTGACTCAAGTGATTACCATTTCATCAACTTGTGTTAGCACTACCAAAACATGGAAAAACAAATTATGGATGTTTTTCCATGACATTAGTTCATTTGAACATGTTGGCTTATTTTCAATGTAATAAAAAATAGAGGTAGTATGTGAAATCAAGCTCAATATTTTTTTTTTTACAATGGCATAGTAAAAATATTTTCCTTTGAAAAATATTTCCATGATTCTAATGCAACATAATAACTATTAATAAGAAAATTCAAGTATTTTCTATTTTGTTATAGGATATTTACAACATATGGGTTCAAAACTATTACACAGATGCCATAAAAAAAAATTATGTACAAAAGTGTCTTTCTATGTATGCATACAAATTTTTGGTTTCACAACATGGATTTCAAGTGAAGTTTCAAAAAAATTTCCTTTGTCAAAGAATTTATTGATTTATTGGTACATCAGAAATCGAATCCATATTTGATTAGATAAGGAATATTGTAATTTTGTTCTTGAGTAGGAAAATATTTTGTGTGATTAGACTATATAATTTTGAATGCATCACTAGACGTACATCACATTCAATTATGTTACCATATGATGCATATGCAAGTCATAAATGATAATATAATATTGTTATTGCACATAAGTATAATACTACCGATCAAGTAAATTGAGAAATATCCAAAGTATTTGTTATTAATATCCAATATGAGATTGGATATCAAATTCCATTTGAAGCTATCTCCATATTCAAATTAGTTTGCTAATATATTTAGAGTTAATTGTGAAACAATTACATTTGCATAATCTTGTATCGACCTATTGACAGTGTTGGACGCTGCCAATATGCAAGGGGGTCTCCCGATGAAAAGTCCAAGTTAGACTTCACATTTTTTGGAATAGGACTCCTTCTAAAATTAAGGCCAAACTGCCATTATTCTTAAATATTTTCCTTGGCTTAAATGATTAGCACAAGAGAGCAATGCGTGTGTACTTTTGAATGGACAGGTGAGTATGTCTTGTGAAATATTCAATTGTAGAATGTACAAATGTTATTTCACTGAAAGGGAAAAATAAAGTGAATATTTAAGAGAAGAGTAATAGTACTAATATAATAAAGACACATGAGAATATGTATGAAATAATCATTAGAAAACTAACCAAATAGTTCACATAGAAGCAACAATCATTAAAACAATTACAACACACATTCAATAAGATATGCACCAAAACCATCAAAATAGTTCAATTTCTTTAGTACAAAACTACAACAACGTACACCACAAACATTTAAAGAATAGTCTTACAAGTGTGTCGGCTCAATGAGCTTCAAGTATTACTTGAAATTTCCAAGATACATAGATCCAATGAACATCACTAGCTCCAATAGTGGAGCATTAGATCTACCACTTGCTCTCCAAAAGAACAATCTTCCTCTCTACTGCCTAGTTAGAGAATCCAAGGTGAAATTCCTTTCCTTTAGCTATGAGGGTGTATGTATAATAGATGAGGTGATCCTACACCTTCCTTATGATTCTTAGACTCCCCTCATGAATCTTGAGCTTCCATCTAACTTTTTGAATTTCCATAAGACTCTTTGACTTTTATGTGACTATTCACATTCTATAGATGACTCTTGGACTTCCACTTTACATTACATTGCTCATATTACTTGAAGTTGCATAATTACATCCACAATTGATGTGGAAAATGCTGATTAAAATGAGGCCTTGAATTGACACCTTGACAAGACATGAGTTGAAATTAATGACATGAACTTGATGATAGTGTTAAGCCACTCTTTATGTTGTTATCTTTTGTCTTCTCTAGATATGATACATGTTCTTCCTCTTCCTCCTCCATAAGGCTTGTAGATAGGGAGTCTTCATCATGATCTTGATCTTCCAACATAGTCCCTTCATCTTCTTGCTCAATGATCAATCATGATCTTACAACCTCACAAGTGTCTTCCAACATAGTCCCCTCCTCCCTCTCTTCAATCATTGTCATGTCATGTCAAGATATAATACTTGCAACTGGAAATCATCATGGCAGGATGATATTACTCTAAAAATATCCTAGTCTAACATGCCTCATGAGAATCACAGGTTGAGCTGGAACTGGATACTGGACTAGCAAGAAGGCTCAGGAATTGCGTAGTGTGTAGTTTTAGAGTCTTGGAGTGAAGGAATAAATGTTGTGGCTATGAAATGCACAATTTTGAAGGTTTAGGCAGGAAGAATACGTAGTTAAGGAGCTTAATGAGGTAGGATTTTCCACTAAGACTATGCAATGCACAATTCAAGAGAGAGAGAGGCTAGGGTATTACGTAGTTGCATAACTCAGGAAGGTATTGAAATAAAATTTTGTTTGCCACTATGCATTGCACAAAAGGATACTAGTTGGAGGGAAAAAGTTCACAGTTGTGGAGGTAAAGATGCACTCCTTAGGCACTATCAATGCATAATGCATAGTCCTTGGAGGCAAGATCTATGCAATGTGCAGTTCTAGGAGGAAATGGATCAACGTAAGGCTTGCTACCACACAATGTACAATTTAAGGAGATTGAGTGAGGTCAATTTGGTCGGGTGGGAATCTTCTAGAATTTGGATTGGTGTGGGACTGGTGAGGTGGAAGTGAAATCATGATACAAATTATACATGATCACATACTTAGAAAAATTGACGACACAACATTGAACACTCAATACACAATAACAACATGACCCCCTTAATGTGACAGAATAATAACAACCTCCCTAGAGTGTGACACATAAGATATACTTTACGACAACAGTGAAGACACTAGTGCGACAGTGCTTCAAACTTTGGGAATGAGTATAATACATGCCTATATGATAAATAAGGCTCATTGACAACAAATTTACCCCTTGAAATGAACCATAACTCCCGATGTTGTGATATGTGACATTTCTTGTGTCAAAAGATGACACTTGAGTTTTCTCCACTAAGGGACTATAAAACTTAGAGGATATGCATAGAATGCTTATTACTACTAAAAATGACAGGTTGCAAGGTCAAAGTAGACTCTGAAAATCGGATGTAGGCCAAAAATTTTGAGGGTGTTGTAGTAGCAACAACACTTGACAACGCACTCGTAGAACTCCAGTTTCTCTACCTTGGTCCAAATTTTGTGTAGGTTCTAGTTTCCTAGAAAGTATTTATTCATAATACAGATTACCTTGGGATTTACTACTTAACCTAGTTATAGGTTTAGTCCCTTTCATTCCTTTCTCGGTTAACACATTCATAAGCTAGCTATAGCACAATTGTTTCGATTCGGGAGAAGGGTAATATATTATTTGCAAGCTTCAATATATTCAGAGTCTTAGAGTTGATCTCTAGTGTTTCTTTGTTTCTAGCAGGCCTAAACAGTACCCTGATGAAGTCACTACATGAATGCAAGCATTGCTTCATTGCCAGCAAGCCTAAAAAATACCCTAATGAATTTGCAAGCTTCACCTCTCTGCGCATGAATCCTTTCTCTTCTTTCACCTTTATTTATTTTATTTATAGAACTGTGCTTTGGCACTTATTATTTCATGTGGTGGAAGAGGGATCCCAACTTACTGACAGAATAACAGGTTGCTCCTTTAGATAAAGATATATATACACCTCTAATATTGACATGCTCATTATAGATTTTCCCCTTGCCCTTCTCTACTAAATTGGATTATCATGAAGAAAATTGAATTAAAAGAACCAAGCTTAGAAATGATGTTCCTAGAAAAGTTATGGATATCATGGTTCTACACAAAACTCTCCTTACAAATGGATTATATTTTTTATTGAAATATCATCGACCAAAAGGTATGTACCAAGACAAAAAAAAGGACTGAGGGTTAGCCAAATGTTGCAGTGTCATAAGGCCCTTTTCCATTTTTCCACTTCCATTCGAACCAAGCAAAACACTTTAACACAAAGTTTTATTCAAAAGAAGACAAAAAACAATATAAAATACTCAACATGACAAGCAATCAAAGAAAATAGAAATAAAAAAATAAATATGAACAAAGGGTGGGGCCACAACCCTAGAGTGTTATTGAAAATATTGTTTAAGATCTTAGCCATTGACAGAAAGATAATCCATATTCACGTCCAAAGAATGAAGAAGATAAGTGTGGTGGAAAATCTTGTCATGAATTAGGTAGTATATGATCCACATGGATTGTAACTTAGTGTGTTTCCCATTCGCTTCATGGGCTAGCATTATCCCACTTCAATACCGGGTTTCCCACATTGAATTTATTCTTCGCCGCAGACTTCTTGTCAAACCATGCCTTGATATGATTTTGGTGAAGATAATCTTCTTTCCTAGTTTCTCCCTATAGTTTCAAGGGAGTATCTATCCTACTCTGAACCGAAATACATAGTTTCCCCCAATAATCTTGATAAAGTTGGAGGATTGGGAGATATATGTTCGGAGGTAGGATGGCTTCTTTTCCAAAGATCAGAAATTAAGGAGAGGTTTTCAGAGAATGTTGAGGTATAACATCGTTAGCCCATAGAGAGTTCACCAAAACATTTTGCTAGTTCCTTTGTTCAAAATAAACATTTTTTTTTATAATGGGGATGAGATTTTTATTCTTTGAATCAACAATATTGGTACCCTGTGGATAATAGTTCGATGAGTGTTTCAATACAATTCCATTTTCTAATGAAAAATCGTAAAGTTTAAGTGATGAGAAATAAGTTTCCTTATAAAAAACAAGTGACATAGGAATGTCGAACCTGGTGAGGATATTTTATTTAAGAAAATTGATGACTTCCTGATCATTCACTTGTTGAAGAGGAATTGCTTTCATCCACCGTGTAAATTATTATGTATTAGTGAGAATATATTGGTGCCACTTCAATGAGTGTGGAAATATTTCAGCGATAACATTCAATCACCATTGTTGGAAAGGTTCTTCTATAGCAATGGGTTATAATGGGGTAGTTGACTTTATATCATGGGAAACACATTTATGAAAAACTACACATTTGCGGTAATAAGCATGAGCATATTTGAAAATTGTGGGCCAATAGTAATCGGTTCGCATAAATTTGTGTGTAGTAGTGTCACCCGTGAAATTTCAACTGGTTGGTTGGTCATGAAGATGACACAAAACCTTTTTTGAATCAGGTTCTTCCAGTAATCTAAGAAAAACTCCATTATGGTGCTTCCTGAAAATCTTTCCATGTACAATTGGTATGATAAACCCTTGAGTCACATATCCCTCTCTTTTCATGCTAAAAGGTGTGAGGGAAAGGTATTGTTCTCAAGATATTTTCACACATCTGTGTACCAAGAAGTGGTTGCATTAGTGGGGTTAGCTCATTCGATATTATACATCTTGATTTCCTTCTCCCATCTGGAAGAGTCATCTTCCAGCAGACTTGTTGCTTATGTTGTTAGCTAGCATAGACCATGGCCTTTTATTATGTGAACTAGCTTGAAATCAACATCATACTCCTATAAGTTTGTCATCCAGTTCAAAATTCTCTTATGAAACTCTTATTGAAGAAACAACAATGTGACCATTGGGTGTGGCACAAAGATGGTCACATGATTCTTTAGAAGATATGGCCTAAATATTTTTACCACCTTATAAACAACATAAGCTTGTTTATGAATGGTAGGGTAATTGAGTTATGGGCCCTGCAAATCAAAACTCATGAATGAAATAGGTTTCTCATTCCCTTAATCATCCTTTTGCACAAGAGCGACTGCAAGAGAAGTGTCAGAAGCGAAGGTATATAATAAGAAATCCTTCCCATTTTTTGGATCATATAACAATGGAATTTCAATGATTGCTTGCTTAATATTATAAAATACATCCTTTTCCCTTTTATCCCATTTATATATTGCATCCTTCTTTATCATCTCTTGTAATAGTTTTACGATCTGTGCATAGACTTCGATGAATTTACAAAGGAATTTGATTTTCCCTAAGAAGGATTGCATAGGTTTTTTCCTTACCAGGAAGGGAATATGAGTGATATTTTTAACGCACTATAGGTCCACTTTAACCCACTTTTTACAATAATATGGCCCAAGATATTTTTCTCAAAAATTAGGAAAATTATTTTCTTAGGATTAAGCGATATCTTGTATTTGCAACATCGCTCGAAGATTTTCCTTAGATGACGCAAGTGATCAAATCTCTTCTTTGACAACATGGTCATGTCATCTAAGTAAACTGAAATGATTTGACCAATCAAATCATGAAAAGTTATGTACATCAGGTGTTGGAAAGAAGCTCCTGCATGAATGATCCCAAAAGGAATTCTCTTAAAAGGAAATGTACCCCATTTTAGTCTGAAGCTAGTCTTATGTCTATCGGGTTCCACCACTAGAACCTAGTTGTATCCAAAAAAAATATCTAGCAACGAAAACATTTCTCACCACGATAATGTCTATAAAATATATTTCATTAACAACACGAGGTAATTATCCTTGTCTGAGCCATGATTTAGATTACAAAAATCAACGCACAGACGTATCTCCCCAGACTTCTTTCTTATGGGGACCAGATCAAAGACCCATGTTGAATGAAAAAATTTAAATATAATCTGAGCATCTAGAAACTTTCTTAATTCTTTCTAAATGAGGGTTTCAAGTGTAGTGTTATCACTTTTTAATTTCCCTAGGTTATGGAGAGAAACCCAGAGGTAACCACAATGCCACTTGCAAAGTCGGGATCTAGCCCTCCAGCTTCAGAGAGGGATCTCTCTTTGTGATTTAGATTTATGTTTTAAGATATTAGGCTAGTTGTTGAGTTCTAAGATTGGTTTTTTAAACATTTGGTTGAAAATTGCAGGGAAATTCCATTGGGCATGGAGTCACGAGTCTTTGGGTGATCAAAGACAAAAATGAGAGAGCAGTTGTAACAGGGCAGGATAGGAAAACTTTTAGATCTTTTTAAAGTATTTGTGGAGTGTATAGGATGAATATGATTTAATTTCAATTAAATATAAAGCATGTTGGGATGAATTCTATACTTAGTATTAGAATGAAAACATTGATATTGTTTACAAGCCAGAGCAAAGTACACTTAACCAAATTTGGCCCTTTATCTTCTTGAAACAATAGAGACAGAAAAACATATGGAAATTTGAGAAAATAACAATTTCACATGAGAAGGTACATCACCAATTGCTTGACATAGGAATCATGGAATAAAAATATTTGTATTACTTAAATTGATCACTTCAATATAATGCACAGTGATGAGGCCCATCAATAGGTAAATTATATGGGCCTTAATGCCACTCTCCATCTTATTAAAATCAACTTTTCTCACATTTCTTTACATATTTTATTATATTTTGCTTAGTGAGAAGGGTAAAGGTGAGATGTTATGTCATGTGGCCTAATGTGCATTAATTGTAGGATTTGGAGAAATGTTTGGCTAATTTAAGTACAGGAACTCAAAGTAGGCAAGCAAGAGGAATTTTAGGAGATTAGATCTCCTTCCTTAACTCCTCAATCACTCGAAGGTTCCTCCAACAAATCTCATCTGCTCAAAGTTACAAGAAGCCAAGCCCACCGAGTTCATTGGAATCCAAGCTAGTGATAGTTGAAGACAATTTAATCTCGAGTTTGGAATCCAAGCCTCCTTGATTTTAAGGAAGTTGTTGGTAGCTTCAGTTGTATAAATAAGACGACCTAGAGCCTCATTAGGATTTGATTTTTTATTGTAGCCAAGAGGCAATTTTTAGATTAAGATATTGTGATCGTTATTCTCATGTTATTTTTGACATTTTGGTGATAATGAAAAGGGTTTCTTTGATCCAGCATTGAGTTGACTCAGAGGGATGAATCTCTTGAGTTAGGGCCCAACCCTAGCAGCAGAGGTTCCTCTTCTTTTTGTACATTTATCCTTAGATTAGAATCGTAGATTAGGTGCTGAAATTATTTATGTTTTGTTTCATTTGCAGTCTTTCACTACAAGAAAAAAGGACATTGGTGAGGGTTGGAAAATTTCACCATAAGTTCATTGGTGACAGTCAAAAGAGCCTTTTCCACCAAAAATTGAATGTCACCAAAGGTGGTGTCACCAAAATTATAGGTGTTGTGGTGACATTCAAGGTCCATCCCTAACGATGATCTATAATGATGGATAGTGAATGTCACCATTTCATATGAGTAATGATGACAGATCTTAGCCTTTGTCACCAAAAAACTGAACATCACCAAAGGTGGCGTCATGAAAACTATAGGTGTTATAGTGACATTCAAGGTTCGTCACGAATAATGATTTTAATGATGGATAGTGACCGTCACTATTTCATATGAACAATGATTTCTTATGATGGACCTTTCATGGCCATCACCATTCATGCATATATATGGTGACGTTCGTTGACCGTCACCATTTCATATTTTGGTGACGGTCAAAAAATGTCACCATAAGCTCATTGGTGATGGTCAAAATAGCCTTTTCCACCAAAATTATAGGTGTTGTGGTGACATTCAAGGTCCATCATGAATAATGATTATAATGACAAAAAGTGATCGTCACCATTTCATATGAACAACAACAATTTATAGTGATGGATCTTTCATGGTCGTCATTATTGATGCATATTTATGGTGGCATTGGTTGACCGTCACCATTTCATATTTTGGTGAGTGTCAAAATATGTCACCATAAGCTCATTAGTGATTGTGAAAAGAGTCTCCATCACCAAAAACTTATCCTCGCCATTCTATATAAATATTAGGGCACAATGCAATCGAACCACCAACCTCCTGCTTGTAAAGAAGACACTCTTCCATTGAGCTGGCACCCTATAAATAATTAGACCTTTAAAGTTTATAAATTGTAAATTCTACAACTTTCAATAAATTATAAAACTTTTTAAAGTCTTGCCAAATCTTTTACTAAACAAGAGCCACAAGATTGCAATGTCACTGCTTTTGTGGCTCTTGTGGAAACACAGAATATCACAAATTATTATCATGTTAAATCTTTTAATTATTTCAAACTCATCACATCGTCTAGGTTTTCTATTCTATTTGAAAGACTAACATTACAAGACTACATAAGATTAATACATATGTTATTTTCTTCCTAGATGGTTGACCTAATAACTATATCAAGTTGGTGATAAAAATTAAATGTAGAGACTAATAATATTACCTTATACAACACATAATTCACAATACAATATAAATTAAATATAGACATGACATTATTATATACACTAGAAATTCACAATACAATGTAGATATAAACACAACATTATTCTATACACTGAAAATTGTGATTAGGAATAAAATAGCTTGAAAGTGTAGAAATTCCCACCTGCAGATCAAACTGATATATGCAATGTACTAAAGCATAATACTAGATCTACATCTACCATAAACTTTGTAGAAGCTAATCAACCATGAGAAACCTCAATAAGAACACATATAACTAATATGGAGAAATCAATCACACATAACATAGAAGAATTTATCTGGGAAAAGCACCAGCCTAAAACCCCATCTCTGTATTATCAATCAAGTGGAAATCCTCAACAACATACAAAAAGAATCAGCTCAAAAGCTATCCTGCTCTCTCTGTACTCTGATGATCATAGACAGTTAAAGGCCTCTATCTAACATTATCCTCTGCCCTCCAAGCCTCCTATTTCTTTGCGCACTTTTGATTGGGGTCCAGTGCAGCCACTTGTGTGAATTGGCCTCTTCACACACTCACTAACCTCTGATCCAACTATGCAGTCCTGAAGGAGATAAATTCTCATCATGGATGAGCTTCCTTTATAGGAAAAATATTCATCCAACTGATAGTACACTGTCCCTTCTTTGGTCTCAACTGGGTCTCTGTTTGAACTGACATGCATGAGTTATCCATGAGTGAATACTCAGTTATCTGAAATACAGTAGTTACATGCATGCAAGCATTAACTAACTGAACTTTCATTAATTTAACAAACTGTTAAATTAATCTAACTGGACTTGAATCAGTTAACTGATCCAACTAATTACAACTCAATATTACAACTCATCCTTGTCTCTTTAACTAATGGATAAATTCCTCAATTAATAGATAAATTGTTGCATGTCCTCACATAGACTTCAAGTTTGTTTTACCTTAACTAATTAACTCAAGAAGAATTAACTAATTAATTTACAAACTGTTGTTAATATCAAATTCGAATTTTACAGCCTATTTCTAGTCCAGGGACTGAGTAAAATAGGAATCCATCCTGAACTGCTAAAACTGGAATGCTATTTTTAGCACTTCCATTTTTCATTCCCTATTGCTCAATCTAGCACTAGTACTCAAACTGCTATTCTTAGCAGTGCTATTTTTAGCACTTCTATTTTTAGCATTTCTTGTTTCCATTTTCAACACTCCCTCTCAACAAGAAAGGCTTCAACTCAAACCTGATCCTGTACCTCTAGAATGTTCTACATGCAACACATCTACCAAGTGTAGTTGCTTCAGCAACTCACAGAACAAAAAAAAACTCCCAACTGACCTCTCTTTTGGGTTAGAAACACACTCTGATGCTGAAGCTCTACCTGCTACTGACAAGTGCTCCCTCTCTGACCTCTACGCTACTGCAACATCTCCATGCATCTCGCACCATTGCAAACCTCCCTGTGCGATCCTGCACTGGTGCAACACACTTGTGCCTCTCGCATTGTTGCAGCCTGCTAGCTATGCGCTATCTTTGGACTCCTGCACTATAGCTCCCTCTGCTTCTCCATCCGCATCTGTCTCTACCCAATCAGTCAGTCCTACTACTCCTCGTCAGGGTTTCCGTAGCAAAGTCGAATGAAAGAGGTTGGCTACCTCAAGGATCATGCCCCTGTTCTAGCCTTCTTGGGACGATCACTCCACATCGCCCCACCTCCTACCTGGAGGTATGGATGCATGTGATCCCTTTGCCCACCTCGCTCGAAATTTCCCCCTACTAGAGGTCTCTACATGAGTAGATGTCTCTACTCGATATCTCTTAGCTTCTCTAGTTGTGGCTGCTCCACAACCTCCTGAAGTTGCTTCACCAATTGTGGCTCCTCCACAATTGTCTGAGACTTCTTCTGGCACTGCATCTTGAGAGGTAATTTACTCTCCCTCTCAACCACCAAGTATCTAACCTTTGCCTTGCTCCTCAAGGCTTTGCATGCATCTTGTGCCTTAAGTGCATATAGGTTCTTAGCTAGCACACCAATCTGTTTCCACTTTCCTGCCGTCACGAAATTTTTTGGAAAAAGAGTTGATTTTAAATGAGCGATATCTCCCTCATCCAAACTCCGATTCAGCCAATTTATTTTTTTTAATTTGGGTCCTTTTCCACAAGGAATCCAAATCTGCTATTTGTTTCTGAAAATTTTGTACAAAAATTTTCAGATCTGCTCTGCAAACTCTCGGCCTAAAACTCAAAACTTTGAAATCTCCTCTCAGTATATTGTTCTCTCCTTTGATCACCTGTGCTCTGATACCATGTAGAAATTCCCACTGTAGATCACTTGGTAATACAATGTACTAAAGTAAAACACTTGATTTACTTCTACAAACAATTTAGTGGAATCTTAATCGAACATGAGCAACGTCAATAAGGACACATATAACTGATATGGAGAAACCAATCACACATAACACAGAAGAATCTATCCAGGAAAAGCACCAGCCTAAAACCCCATATCTGTATTATCAATCAAGTGTAAATCCTCAACAACATACAAAAAGAATCAGCTCAAAAGCTATCCTGCTCTCTCTGTACTCTGATGATCATAGACAGTCAAAGGCCTCTATCTAACCTTCTCCTCTACCCTCCAAGCCTGCTATTTCTTTGCGCATTTTTGATTGGGGTCCAGTGCAGCCACTTGTGTGAATTTTCCTCTTCACACACTCACTAACCTCTGATCCAACTATGCAGTCCTGAAGGAGATAAATCCTCATCATGGATGAGCTTCCTTTATAGGAAAAATATTCATCCAACTGATAGTACACTGTCCCTTCTTTGGTCTCAACTGGGTCTCTGTCTGAACTGACATGCATGAGTTATCCATGAGTGAATACTCAGTTATCTGAATTACAATAGTTACATGCATGCAAGCATTAACTAACTGAACTCTCATTAATTTAACAAACTGTTAAATTAATCTAATTAGACTTGACTTAATTAACTAAGCCAACTAATTAAAACTCAATATTACAACTGATCCTTATCTCTTTAACTAATGGATAAATTCCTCAATTAATAGATAAACTGTTGGATGTCCTCACGTAGACTTCAAGTTTGCTTTTCCTTAACTAATTAACTCAAGAAGAATTAATTAACTAATTTACAAACTACTGTTAATATCAAATTCGAATTTTACTTCCTATTTCTAGTCCAGGGACTGACTAAAATAGGAATCCATCGTGAACTACTAAAAATAGAATGTTGTTTTTAGCACTTCCATTTTTCATTCCCTATTGCTCAATCCAACACTGGTACCCAAACTGCTATTTTTAGCACTTCTATTTTTATCATTTCTTGTTGCCATTTTCAACAGAAAGAATAAGTTTTTGTAATACCTCTTAACACAAATATATATATATATATATGCAAACGAACCTCCATGTTTTCCATACGTTATATCAAAGTGAAACTCTGATATGATCTTTGCATCTAAGAATAAATTTAGCAGTAGAAAACATTAACAATGTACACTCTGATATTGCTTCATTGACAATACCATATTTCCATCCAGTGAGGATATTTCATGCCACTGACATCCCCAAAAATGTAACAACAAAGGTGACAAAATTTAAAGTAGCACATGTTGCACCTATCTATCTCAAATATCTATCTCTTAATGGTTCATCATGTTCAATGTACTATGGTTAAGCGCATGTGCAATAATCATGAGTCATAATCGGGAAACGAATCCAATAAAATTTTTACTAAGGAGCCTAGTGAAATTGGGTTGTTTGTTGAAAAAACTATTGTTGATTAGTACTCATATGTGTAATCCTTAGAGGTATAATTATTGGAATCTTCTAGTTCATACAAGTAGTCCTCATATGAAAATTCAACAACGTTAAGTACAACTATTTCATAATCATATTACAAGTTACCATAAGAATAATATGGGCATAAAAGGTGAATGTAGAAGCTTTAAAAGATGTTAAACCTGTTAGCCTTGGAAGCATTTGGCCCAAAAATGGATCCAAAACACTACCAAAGGCTTCGAAATTTGCTTAAGGATCATTCAAAGATCAAAACTAGTGCAGGAGGAAAGCCCTTAAAAGGGAGGAAAAACACTATCGGGAGGCTAAAACACTCAAAAAACCATGAAAAACCAAGTATCGGAGGCTTAAACTGAGCAATGCACAGCAGCCATTAGATCTAGCCGATCAACGGCCCAGATCTAAGTGGCAAATCGCATATCGGCTAGCATGGAGGACTTAAGAATTGGCGGAGGACACCCCCGATCAGTGATCCCCGATGATTGGATTGGTGGGTCGCAATCGGCAGAGGAAGAAGGCGGAGTAAGCACGCAGAGCGATTGCGATCAGCGATGCAATGTGGACCGTCGATCAAGCGTGCAGATCGATGGCCCACATTGCGTCGTCAGATCGCTATCAGGGATTACAGAGGAGCGCTAACCACGGGCCCGGGGCATGAGCGACATGCGATTGCGATTGATCGCATCACTATATCGCATCGGCTCCACATGGGAGCGGGCATATATACACATGGGCGACCCGATAACCGGACCCGACAGTTATATACATAATATTGCATAAGATTTCAAGTCCGCGAGAAAGCCTTTTTCAATTCATTTTTTGTGTATTTTGCATTTTTATGAAATACAAAGGGAGCCTTGGGCAACGACGATGTGATAGGTCCTGGACCTGAAAGGGTTCGGGAATGAAATTTATAATATTTCAGGTCTGCCAAGGCCGATTTTTCATAGTTTTCAGTGTTTTTTCACATTTCAAGAATACGAAGGGAAGAAAGGGAACAAGCCGTCTGCGACATGCGATAGCGACCCTAAGGGTAGACCCGACAGATAATTATGCCATGTTTAAGGACTTTTGAAGTCCAAAATGTTGAGAGCTTGGCGGGGTTTCTCACAGTTGCAGCGTGTTCTGTGTTTAACAGAAAAGCAGTCACTCTAAACATTTAAAGGGAAAACAAAGGCCCGAAGACCCATTCCACCACATAGCAGAGTCCGGAAGACAAATTGTCGGGAAACAGAGACTAGAAAGGGAATAACAAGGGCCACAGCATGCGCAGCACATCCAAACAAACAGAATGGTCATGGAGCAGACAGCGCAGCTTGTCCAAAACAAACAGAAACATCATGGGGCATCAACAGCGCTCAGCCCAAAAACAACAGAATCGATTATGGGGCATCTCTGGCACGAGAGAGCTCCCTGCCAGCACAGCAAACCACCTGAATGTGGTTACTCTTCTATCAAAAGAAGGAACCTTCGAGCCCATGCTTGCCTAGTCAGGGCATCAGTCAGTTAACAAGACAGGGAGGATAGATTAAGACTCTGAGCCTTTGAGAGCTCAGGAGCATTGTAAAAGGCCTATAAAAGGCTGAAAACTAAATGTAACAAGGGTTCAACTTCTAGAGATTGTTGATACTATGTTCCTTGTAGCTTCTCATCTTCATTCTAGTAATACAAGCTTCTTTTGTTGTTATATGTTCAATGTTCATTTTCTCTTATGTTCTAAGCTTGCACTTGAACAGGTTGTTCAGGTTTCTTTTGTGTCTAATGCCAGATAACTGTCATCTTATCTCTGCGTTGATAAATTAGATTTGCAAGCTTCTTTTACTGCCTGTAGCTAGCCATTCATATGTGTTTTATATATGCATCTGCCGATACAGTCAGTATTCTTCATTTACTTCCTGTAGCTAGCCATTCATATGTGTTTATATATATGCATCTGTCGGTATGGTTAGTATTCTCCATCTATCCATTGAATCTACAAACTATTGAGCATTAGTGGTCTAAAGCCTTGTCAAGCTGAGGGTGTTCATGCATGTCTGGAGTGAAAACATAGTTGAAATGGTTATCTGGCTTGATCCAAACCATCATCCATTCCAATAGTTCAGAGAACAATATTGAAGATTATATGTTACCAGGCATCTCCGAGCTGCAACCTAGGAGAGTTTCCTAGAGTGATAACATAATTGGTGCCATTGTCAGGGAGAAGAAACTGAAGCTCAGCTTCCCTGGAAAATGACACAGATCCAGCTTTAATGATAGAAAAAGTCTGGGCACTTTTTTGTTTGTAATCATCTATCTGACGACTCTACTTAAGGACAAACCTCTTGGAAACTCCACTTCGTAGTTCTGGCTCAGTTTGTGAGGCATACTCGGAGAAATCCTCAGAAGCCACAAGCTGACCCAGTACCTGACCCTGAAAAAATCATCAAAGAAACAAAGGTATTGCAGAAAGGAGCATCAAGTTCAGGTAAACCTAAACATTATTCTATATCTCTTCAAGAAAATCCTGCAATAGAGAAAATACATGTTGAGAGTATAGCATCTAATACTAGCAGTGAAGAGAAACTCTCAGAAATTCATAAAGCTCCTTATTCCTTAGGTTCTCCTTTTGTTGTAATCCCAAAGGAAACCTCACCTTCTATCCATCATACTCCTTTAGTCTTGTCAATCACTCCTCAGCCCTCTATCATTCAGACTGCTAGTACCCTTATAGCCACCATAGCTATGGCAGGACCAAAAGCACCTACCAAAATGGAAAGAATCATAGCTGCTAGGTATGGACCTGTAATACTGCCCACTCCTATGAATGCCATGCCTACTGGAGAATATCAGAAATATAGGCCTAAGTTCACTGGGTTGAAGGTGTTACAGCTGAAGAACATCTTGAATCATTCTATAGCTATGCAGATAACCTGGACATTAGTGAAGATGATTTGTGGATGAGAGTCTTTGTCCAAAGCCTAGATGGAGAGGCTAGAAAATGGTTCAGAGAACTTAACCCAAGATCTATAGCAGATATTGAGGCTTTAGATGATGCATTCCTAAAGCATTAGGGGGATAAGAAGGATCTACTCTACTACCATACCAAATTTGGCAACTTAAAGAGGGAAAATGGTGAGTTGTTTTCTGATTTTAATAAGAGATTTAACCGCATGTACAGCAAGATACCAACTGAAGTGAAACCCACCACTACCTCTGCTAGACTCACCTATGCCAGTGATTTTGATTCTGAATTCTGCCTACTGTTGAGGGAGAGGTGATGTGCTACTTTGGCTGATATGCAGGATGCAGCCTTGGAAGTAGAATCAAACATCATGGCTATAGAAAAGCTCAAGGGAAATATTGATAGAAGAAGACAAAGGGGTGAGTCATCATAATCTTCAGATCCCAAGATCGATAAAATGACCAAGATGATAGAGTCATTAGCCTCTAAAATCTCCAAATTAAAAGTTGAGCAGTACCATGGGAAAGGAAGAGTTCCTAACACCTTTGATCCTCCAAATCCAAATCCATATAGAAGAGCAAATCATCAGTTGCAGATTTTGCAAAGAAGTAAAGAGGCCAATGAAGACCAAAGGGTGAAGACCCCTTTTCAAAATGTAGTCATGGAAGAGGAGCAGTTTGATGAAGATGATGAGATCCATTGTATGGAAGACAAAGGCAATGCCCCTTTTTTTACCTTAGCTGCATATGAAAGGTCATTATTCAATGATCAGATCAGCCAAGAGTGGGACAATGAAGCTATTATACAAACTAAAGATCAACACAAATAAAATCTGAGGTCAAAGATGAATAATGCAAAGGAAACTCTTGTTCAAAGATCTGATGTCCCTGCATAATAGAAAGTTAATAAGCAAAAGCAACCAACAGTTGATCCTATCATCCTCAAAGATCCAGCGATAGAGGTAAGAGGCCTTGATAAGTCTCCTTTTCCTTTCAGTTTTCAATCAGAAGTTAGAAGCTAAGAATACCTATGCCTCTGATTGAACTACTGAACAATGAGTCCTTCAAAAGATCCATCCTCAAGGCCCTTGAGCCTAAAGCCATCGAAGCCTCCACTGACTATGTAAATCTATAAGATGACCAACCAGCTTTTATTCTCAGCCCAATGATTGAAAATTATGAAGACAGCTCCCCATCATTCTATGTCTCTCTAGCTATTCATGATAAAATCATTCACAACTTCCTTCTAGACACTGGAGCTAGCCATAACCTAATGCCCAAGGTTGTCATGGATAAATTGGGTCTTGACATTAGCAAACCCTATCATGACCTATTTTCTTGTGACTCTAGAAAAGTGAACTATCTGGGATTAATCAAGGACCTAGCCATCACTTTACCTCACCTACCCATGAAGAGCATGATGATGGATATTGTGGTAGCAGATATACCCCCCAAGTTTGGCATGTTGCTTTCCAAAGGTTGGATCAAGAGATTAGGTGGAACATTGCAAAATGATCTATCCTATGCTATTGTCCTAGTTTTTGGAGGTGAAAATAGGAGATTGTACAGAGAGGCTCAGTTGGATTATATTATTAGTGATGAAAGGAATCCCACTAATCATCCCATCTATGCTGTAGACACTGATTTTGGAGCTTGTTTTCTTCAGATTGGAGAATCTCAGTTGGCCTCCACGCAACTTAAAAAACCAGTTGGCCAGATCACAAAGGAAGCAGGCCCACAAATTTGGGACATGTTCTTTGATGGGGCTTACTCTAAGGAAGCTGTAGGAGTAGGTGTAATCCTTGTGTCCCCCACACAGGAATGCATTGATTCATCTTTCATATTAACTTTTCAGGTCAACAAAACTTTCCAAGCAAAGCATCCAAGGCTGAAAGCATACAGAGATGAGGTGAAATATAGACCATCTCTGCCTGACAAAGTCAAATGCTGCAAAGTTTTTGAAGAGGATGATCAAATTAATAGGCTTTTACAAGTCTTTGATGGCCCAGTTAATGGGTGGTTTTGAAACTTTATTTCATTTAAGGATTTAAAGCCTTGGTATTGTAAATATGCTTTTTCTAGTTTTTATTTTCATTGCAAAATAGACTCCATGCCCAATGGAACACTAGGAGGAAGGTTTGATGTTGTTTTTATAGGAAAGGCATTGATTTATGATTCTTGAAACCTCATAGGGAGGATTTCATCCCCAGAAGGAGCCAGTGTTAGCCTTGGAAGCATTTGGCCCAAAAATGGATCCAAAACACTACCAAAGGCTTCGAAATTTGCTTAAGGATCATTCAAAGATCAGAACTAGCACAGGAGGAAACCCCTTAAAAGGGAGGAAAAACACTATCGGGAGGCTAAAACACTAAAAAAACATGAAAAACCAAGTATCATAGGCTTAAACTGAGCAATGCACAGCAGTCGTTAGATCTAGCCAATCAACGGCCTAGATCTAAGTGAAAAATTGCATATCGGCCAACATCGAGGACTTAAGAATCAGCGGAGGACACCCCTGATCAGCAATCCCTGATGATCGAATCGGCGAGTCACAGTCAGCGGAGGAAGTAGGTGGAGTAAGCGTGCAAGGTGATTGCGATCAACAATGCAATGTGGACCGTCGATCAAGCGCGTAGATCAACGGCCCACATCGCGTCACCGGATCGCTATCGGGGATTACAAAGGAGTGCTAACCACGGGCTCGGGGCATGAGCAACATGCGATTGTGATTGATCACATCACTATATCGCATCAGCTCCATATGGGAGCGGGCATATATACACATGGGCGATCCGATAACCGGACCCAACGGTTATATACATGATATTTTATAATATTTCAAGTCCGCGGGAAAGCCTTTTTCAATGCATTTTTTATGTATTTCATATTTTTACGAAATACAAAGGGAGCCTTGGGTAGCAACGATGCGATAGGTCCCGGACCCGAAAGGGTTCGGGAATGAAATATATAATATTTCAGGTCCGCCAAGGCCGATTTTTCATAGTTTTCAGTGTTTTTTCACATTCCAAGAATACGAAGGGAAGCAAGGGAACAGGCCATCTGCGACATGCAATAGCGACCCTAAGGGTGGACCCGATAGATAAATATGCCATGTTTAAGGACTTTTGAAGTCTGAAATGTTGAGAGCTTGGCGGGATTTCTCACAGTTGCAGTGTGTTCTGTGTTTAACAGAAAAGCAGTCACTCTAAACATTTAAAGGGAAAACAAAAGCCCAAAGACCCATTCCACCACATAGTAGAGTTTGGAAGATAGATTGTTGGGAAACAGAGACTGGAAAGGGAATAACAAGTGCCATAGCATGCGCAACACATCCAAACAAACAGAATGGTCATGAAGTAGATAGCGCAACTTGTCCAAAACAAATAGAAACATCATGGGGCATCGACAACGCTCAGCCCAAAAACAACAGAATCGATTATGGGATATCTCTGGCACGAGAGAGCTCCCTGCCAGCACAAAAAACCACCTGAATGTGGTTACTCTTCTATCAGAAGAAGGAACCTCCGAGCCCATGCTTGCCTAGTTAGGGCATCAGTCAATTAACAAGGCAGGGAGGATAGATTAAGACTCTGAGCCTTTGAGAGCTCAGGAGCATTGTAAAAGGCCTATAAAAGGTTGAAAACTAAATGTAACAAGGGTTCAACTTCTGGAGATTGTTGATACTATGTTCCTTGCAGCTTCTCATCTTCATTCCAGTAATACAAGATTCTTTTGCTTTTATATGTTCAATGTTCATTTTCTCTTCTGTTCTAATCTTGCACTTGAACAAGTTGTTCAGGTTTCTTTTGTGTCTAATGCCAGATAACTGTCATCTTATCTCTGCGTTGATAAATTAGATTTGCAAGCTTCTTTTGCTGCCTATAGTTAGCCATTCATATGTGTTTTATATATGCATTTGCCGGTACAGTCAGTATTCTTCATTTACTGCCTGTAGCTAGCCATTTATATGTGTTTATATATATGCATCTACCGGTATGGTCAGTATTCTCCATCTATCCATTGAATCTACAAACTATTGAACATTAGTGGTCTAAAGCCTTGTCAAGCTGAGGGTGTTTATGCATGTCTGAAGTGAAAACATAGTTGAAACGGTAATCTGGCTTGTTCCAAACCATGATGCATTCCAATAGTTCAGAGAACAATATTGAAGATTATATGTTATCGAGCATCTCTGAGCTGCAACCTAGGAGAGTTTCCTGGAGTGATAACAAAACCAACCATGTCAATTTTGCCAACTTCTACAGAGTCAACCTCTTCATTAGCCTACAAAATAGATATAATACAAATGAATTGTCTATGGTTCCAAAAGATCAACAAAAAAGAGATCATTGCACATGAAATTATATAATGAGCATGCAACAACAAAACTTGAATGCATAATCTTCAAATTCAAACAGAATATAATCAAACTAGTCAAATTTCTTCAAGATATTTACCCATGGCAATCTTATATTCCATATTCAATGTATGAGCCTCCGTAAATTAAGGTTTTTTATACTATCATTAGAAACCATGAAAGCATTAGAGAATCCCATCAAACCATGCCAAAATAGGGAAATAAAATGATACCTATTATTTACCAAAATGAAGTTATCTCTTTAAACCCTAAATATTGAAAAAATACACCAACATCCACCCGAAAAAACAAAAAGATAAAAACAAATTTTATTCAGGTGAAGGTGGTTTTTTTTAATCAGGAGAATTGGTAGACCTACTAATTGTCACTAATAAGTCTTGGATCAAGTAAATGCAACTTCTACTAAACTCTTGAGCCTAGAGCCACTGCCCACAAGCCTATCTAAACAGATAAACTAAGTTTGAACCTGAGTGAGGAAGCACTATATTGGTTCGAAAGAACCTTGAATTTTATTCAATTTAAGGTTATTATTCAAAACCCACACAAGGATAAAGACTTTATATGTGAAATTTATCCATGACAGTGTTTTAGTCGATGCCTATATTATGATCGCCAATAAAAGCAATCAATCATTTTCGTTGGAGGCCTTTAATTTTGGACATAATTCTAATAGGCGTTGAATGTCATAAATTGGTTTTGTATAATACAAAAAATTGTTCACAAATTACTTTAAAAGAGACTCAAAAGGGAACCAAACAAAACTCAAACCAAAATCCAACCATTAAAAATAAAAATTTTGCAACCATTCTTTCAAAGTGTACACTTACCTCTTCTGTCATTGACTTCCATTTATCAGCTCCTTGTCTATTAATCTGCATGAAATAGTTCATACTTCAATTCCTATAGATTCACTTCGCACATGCAAAACATATCCAATGGCCAACAAGACCAGGTTTATCATAGCTTCTCTGTATATAAATTACATATCGCACAGAAAAAATATAACTTATAACTATGGGTTTTGAATCTAACATACCACTTTGGCATCAACATTATCCTCTTTGTATTTTTTTCTGAACTCCTTTGTGCCATGACAGAATTTGTAAGCAAGAAAACATGGCTTTTATTTAAAGAGTAAAAAATAATACAACTCATTGAGGCATCTAGATATTCATGCTTCTATGTGTACACATGCATATGCCTTCACATTGCAGCAACATAATTCCCAATAGATGTATGCTAAGTTCATAATCAAGGACCTCAACACTGCAACATGTAAACTTCATTATATATTTTGACAGTTAGTAAAACATATATAAAACATATATAATATATTTTTTTCCCATAATAGAAGCAAAAATTAAAAACAAGCATATTAAACTATTCTAACTAATTCATTCAATTTTGAAAAGCCTTATGGAAATATTCATATTCCCAAAATTGTAAAATAACTAAATAAAAATCGATTTTATTACAAGAATTGCACAAGATTGTATTTTTGTTTCTTAATTATCCAACAACTATCGAATATAATAGCTTAAATTAAATTGGTTGCAAATTCTAGGAATCTGACAGACAAGGGTGAAGTCAATTGTTTGACCTCATTCTTATTAGTCAGATTCTAAAATATTCCTAGAATCTAGCATCTAGCTAAAATGTTTGAATACAATAGCAATGAACTTCCATATGCTTTGTCCACTCCTTAAAAAAAAGGGATTATTTGTGAGTTTCAAAATGCTCCACTTATCCTTGTGAAGTGTAGTACTACACTTTTGTGTGACTTGCAAGTATCCTCCTTAGCCAAACTATATTATAAGCTACAATGATTGTTACCTTATATTTTGTTTTAGTAGAAGAAAGAAATGCTTTCATTGGTTTCTGATGATAGGATAAAATACCTTACTTAGTGACCAAAGATATATACCTTGTAAGTTAGAAAGTCTCTCATCTACCATATAATGTGATTGATTCTATACTCTAAAACACCCTTCACATATGTCAAAATTCTCTTGATTGTCACTCAACGATCAACCTTGGTAGTTGTAATAAATTTAGAAATGTGATTTGCTAAAATCTCATTTAATGGTTGTCAGATAAATCAAACTCCATATCAATTGTTTATACAAAGATGCATTTGTTAGTTTAGAGTAAAATGTGGTTAATAACTTCAAGTCAACCTCTATAGGTGTAGATGTTGCCTTACAACCGACCATCTTAATTTTTTCTAACAAACTTTTAACATAATTTTTGTGTAATGTACATTAGAGAAATTTGAGAACTAAAATATTACACAGCCACAAGTTAAGGTTTAGAAGTGTTCTTAAGGACAAGTTGTTTCCCATATCTCTTCTTTGGATGAATCCACAACCACAGAGAAGGTTATTGTTTCCCATACCGACTTTGTTTCCCTAAAACTACCTCAGCCAGACTTATGTGCCAAAGTACTGCTCCATTGTTTCCCTGAACTGGCCTTATCAAGTTTACGCTGCAACCAAAGAACTGCCTACAGCCAAAATAATGTTTCTTCTACCCTAAACTATCTTAGACAAACCTTGGTGCCACTAAATTTCTCCTTGGATTAATCACTCCAAAAAAACCCTTCTTTGCTTGCCAAATCAAAGGAAAGGTTCCTCAGAATATTAAGCCAAACAAATTAGAGAGATAGTTATGCAAGATAGATAATCAGATTATGAATTGATCTCTCTACAATAAAAGTCTAGAAAGATAATCAGATTTTATGCAAGAAACTAACTACCTAGCAAGCAAAAAATAGTACTCCTAAAAAGAGAACATTCACATATAGTTAAAATATAGCACGAATTTCCAAGTTTAGATTTTGATTCTCTTGGAGGGATTGTTCAAAGCGTGGCCATAAATCTATTTGAACTTGGGAAGGATAGATACACCTATCTCACTCTCCACTCTTCCAACAACATTTTCTTTTATGTAAATGAACATGCTACAGGAGATGTTATAACTTTGAATATGCAAATTCAACAGTTGAAGGAAGAAGTTAGTCATCTACATGGTCAACTCAAAGGCGTGTCACCCACTCAAGAAGATGACTATGGAAGCATGGACCTGTTGAGCTCTTTAGGACCATATGAATGGGATATGAAAGCTCTAGCAAGCCCACTACCTACTCATAACAAGACTCTTCACAAAATACATTTGGAATATGCACTTGCAAGAGCCCTGAAAAGAGAGAAATCTTTAGAAACATCAATGAAGGAAATGGCTGGTGAAAATGAACTAAAACTTTTGGTTAAAAAATGTGAGGAAGATGCGCCATATGGAAAGATGATGCTCTATTTTCGAGAAGACAAAATTAAGAGATGGGAGGCAATTTCTTCTGACAAGTTGTCTGTGGAAGAAAACATTTTAGAAGAGAAGAATGTGTTAATGGAGGAGCTACAAACTCTAAGGAACCATCTCTGTCGCAATCCTGAGGTGACAAGGTTTGCAATGGAAAATATAAGGTTGATGGAAAAACTAAGAAGGTACCAAGAATCTTATGAAGGTGGAGATCTAGAGAAAATTTTAAAACATATAGTTGTATTATGAGATCAGTTACTCGAAGCTTTGGACTGGAAGCTTATGCATGAGTAGGACCTAAACCTTGTGAACTTGAAGGAATCATTAGAAGCAAAGCTTTTTTCCATTAGTGAGGAGAATGAATTGCTTTGTAGACAAGTCGATAAGTACTGAAGTGAAGCAAAAGCTCTTCGTAATAAATTGTGCTTCTGCCTAGAATCCAAAGAAAAATTGGAAAGGTTGGTTGATGATTTGATGATCCATTTGGATAAGATGAAGCTTTCAGATGTTGATGGAGAAGTATAGTTGAACTCTGCAATACATACTCCAGAGTTGAAAGAGGATACACCATTTAGAGGTGGTTTATCAGTAGAAAGGAAGCTTAAAGATTTAGTTGAAGCAATTAGTGTAGCTATTCAACATGAAGAAAAAGCTCAGGAAACCACCCTTTTTTTGGCTAGGGAAGTTGGTTATTTACACAAAAAAAAGTAAAGCAGTCAGTTGAAGATAATGAAAGACTGATTATAATGTATGAGAAATCCATGCAAGAAATGGGTGAAATAAGGAAAGCTAAGGAAGATGCATGTGAAATGAATGAAAAATCCCAAGAGTTGGTTCATTTTTTTAGGAATCAAGTTGAGGAACTTGAGAAAGAAATTAAAGAAAAGAATCATAAAATTTTAAGCAAGGGAGACATGTATGGAAAGGATGATTGCCCAAATATTTTGCTAGATGAAACAAGTGCTATAAATGCTAAAGTAGAAGATATAGTTCTTCATCTTAGAAAATAGATTGAAGAACTTCTAGTGAAATTGCAGGATACATCAGAAGAGAATAAAAGACTGCTTGAGCTATATGAAAAAGCAATGTGAGAAAGAGATGTTGCAAGAAGAATGTGGTGGAATTTTGGAGGTAAGAGAATTTGTGGAGAGCATTTGCTAGACATGGAAGATGGAACAAGGGTGAATGGAGTACGTTGTGAAACCTCAATTCAAAGGCATAAAGAATAAATTCAAGACAGTGTTGAAACTACATTAGTGCAGGAACATGCTAGTATCAACAGGGATGGAAAAGTAGAACCAGAGGTGATCCATATGATAATGGAGGTTGTTGAGTGTCAAATGAAATCACAGGAGATAACTAAAGAGAATGAAATATTAATTGACATGTATGAGAAGGCAGTTTAAGAAAAGGATGGAATTAGGAAACTATGGTAAGACATTGTGCAAAATAAGGTTTCGAATGAATTAAATGCAACTATAAGGGGCATTATAGAATCTCAAGAATTGAGAAACGAGACTAGACAACTAGAAATTGGGATTGTTCCTAAAAAGGCTTCCAATGAACTAAGGGTAGAGTTGGAAGATGGTAAAATATATCCAAAATTTGGCATGAAAGATGATGGACATCAAGAGGAGACAAAGGGAACACTAGGAGCATAAAATAATGGGAATATGTCACAAACAGAATTTGTGTTTTCCTCCTCTGATGTTAAGTCAGAGCATCCAGAGCATAACTTAGAACTGTGGCAATAGGAAATGATTAATGAGATTCAAAATCTTCAAACAGAGCTGAGGAGGATGTCTCAAGAGAATGGAAAATCAATTAAGATGCATGAGAACACTATATTTGAGAGAAATGTATTAGTAAAGTTGTGGAAGAAAGCAGTAGATCATAGATGCTATGAATCATGTGGAGAATATATATCTTTTGAAAGGAGATATATGCCATAGCATTGCCAGAAGTCTTCGTATTGTATCAAGGATCCCCCTTTTTTCTTCTATCACAAAATAAACTGAAGGTCTCGAGGAAATGAAGTAATGAGGAGAAGAAAAGGAAATTCAAATTTCTGAAATTCATCATGGTATATTTTTTACCCCAAGGGAACTGCAGTGGGTGTTCAGGAGAAGTCTGATGTTGGGAAAAACATGGATGACAACTTAGACTAATAGAATCTTTACCTTGTCGACAAAAGAGGTGAATCAACTCCAATTGAAAATGTTGGAAATGGAAGTGAATATGATAAACTAATAGTAATATATGAGGAAATTACAAATGATAATGATAAGATGAGGAAAATATTACATAAAACTAGTCAAGATCTGGAAAATTCCACAGAAGAGAGGACACTTTTCTCCAGGGAGATAGAGGATCTCAAGTCCAAGCTAAAGAACCTGATAGACAGTAATGAGGATATGGTAAAGGAGAATGAGAAAGTTGTTCAACAAGTGGATGCATTAAACATAAGCAAGGACTTATCAAATAATGTTGATTCTTGTTTTGCAATAAACCAATCTGATGAATTCTAGTCATTAACAGTTGAAAATGAGTCAGGAACATATGTGGGGAACTCAAGGGAAGCAATCATAGTGGTAGTTTTTGCAGCAAATATAGGGAATTTTGATGCACTTTTTCCTAACTTGCATGCATGGATTGGAGAGAAGCTTAAATCCTTGTAAAAATATGAACAATAGGTGCAAAAACTATTTGAAGAGATGGATGTCAAGCTTGGAAAATGTGGATTATCAATGGATAACCTTGACATTCTTAGAAAGAAGTTTGAAATTAATATAGATTTAATTCAGGGACAAGTTATGGAGCTTCTCTTTAGTATTGCATTAAATGAGAAAAAGATTTAGGCTATGCAGTTAGAGCTTGAACGTCTAGAAATGAGACTTCAAGAATTTGAACACAGTAAAGAATATTTAGGCCATCTCTCAAGTGATGAAAGATACAAATGGGTTGAAAATGGTTCTAAACTACCGAAGGACAAATATCTAATTGTCAATCGGGAGAATATGCTTCAAGAAGAAATAAATTTGGCAAGATCCAAGCTGACTTTTTCATAAGAGAGTATAACAAAGATTACTCGAGTAGTTGACAACTTGGGCTTGATAGAGATATCAATATCTCACAACGAGATGGAGTTTTTTAGAAAGGAATCGGTCTTTGAAACAAGAAATTTCTCATAAAAACAGGAGATTGAGACAATATAAAAGTGTGCCAGTCAAATCCATGCAAATAAAGTCCAAGTCTCTAACAAATTGAATGCTCTTGGAACACTGTTGTCTGATTTTTCTGCATCTGAAGAGTACTGGAAATCTCGAGAATCAAGGGGAAATGCAAAAGTATAAACATTTGGTTCTCTGGTGAGGGAAAAGATGGAGGAAATGTCTCTTCTACAAGTTGATAAGAAGGAACTAGAAATTGTGTTAAAGAAAACTATGGAGATTGAGGCATTTACACAAGCTGAGGTATGTGATTTAATAGAGAAGGTTCAACTTGTTGAGAAGCAAAGAATTAATGTTGAGAGGACAATGGTAGTTATTCAGTTAGAAAAACAGGTTGTTTCATCACCATATTTAGGATCATCTTCAGAATAAGTTTCTACACATTTTGGCAAGGTTGCATCCTTGTTGAAAGTTGAAGAAGAAAGAAATAAGATCTTTATTGCCTTGAAAAAAATCCTTCGATCAAGTAAAGGAATATTATAAAATCCTCAGATAGTTTATATCCCAAAATTACCTGGAAATCAACTTTATGGAGACCTATATGGAAAACTAAAGAGATTCCATTGTCCGCTAAATGAATCTATGTTTGGTGGGCAATCCTACTTTGTCTTTGATGCTCATCTGAAAGGTGATTTAGGAAGACAACTCTATAAAGAGATCTCAGGCACATTGGAATGATTGTGAAAAATGCCAGCAGTCAGTTACACATAGCTATGGTCACAAAACTAAAGGCACTTTTTATTTTAAGATTATAGCAAACTTTGAAAGGTGTTAATCTACAAGATTTAGGGAGTCAGTCACCCAGTTTCAAGGTAGTTGAAGTTTCTTTAGATGTATTGTAATGGAAAATACTAAACGCCATGCAGTAAGCCAATTATTAGCTCATTGTCTTTATATCTAGTTCATTGGATGAGACTAAAGTGATATTCAATGAACATAATGTAAAGTAGTAAGTCAATGATTTACTTACTGTAGTGTCCTTTTTTATTTACACCCTTATTGAGTTATTCTTTTATAAAGGGTAGAGAATGGAATTTTCTAAAATAAAAAATGGACAAAGATATTCAAATTTTGTCTATGCATATTGTTGATGTCATATATGTTATCCTAATAATGATTTCCACTTTGAGGCATGGGTATTTCCTTTTACATAGAACCCAACAGAGGCTTTTCAAGTGAGGCTATTAAGTATAGATCCTCTTGTTCACCTTGTAATTCCACCATTGTTGTATGACCTCAAAAAAATAGAGAGGAGAGGTGGTTGATGGAGAGGTTTTGTAATTCTTCCTATTTTCTTTCGTACTTGTGACAATTGACTAATTGGAAAGAGTAATCAATACTGATAAAGGTTTTTTGTAATTCTTCCTACTTTCTTATGAACTTGTGACAAGTGATTAATTGGGTAAAGCCATAAATACTAATCTCAGTGAATCCCCCTCCTTATTCTCAAGTTAATAGTGAAATAGAGATGTTTCCATGAGTTATTGATATGCATTTCACATAGAAATAGAGCCTAAGCCCCCATGTGTACAATTGAAACTAGAAGGGCTACATGGTATCCTGAGAATGTACATTATCACCTCATAAAATCTCCCTGTGCTTTTAGTTAGTGCTTGCTAGCTAGTAAGGGGAATCCCTATGCAGTTCATGTGTGAAGAGCGAACTCTAAAGACCACAACACGCTACCAAACTATAATATAATTTTGCCATAATTCACTCAGATTTTTGCTCTCCCAAGTCATAATCTCATTCATAAAACCTTTGTGGTAGGAGATATGAAATCATGTAATGAATTGATTAAACATATGCCATAAGAAGTAGTAAGAATGTCAACAACAACAACTAATGTGAATTTGAAGAAGTAAAAGAAAAAATAAAGGTTTTGATGATGTTTGTCACACCTTGGAAAGTGACATCATTCAAAAGAAATCAACATGGCTTGGGATATGACAAAGGAAACAACTTGCATATTATGTATTACTCCAAACTAGTTCATCTTGTGACCGCAATATTCCTTAAAGATGTCCATAATTTTGAAAATAAATGACAAAATTCTCAACGATTTGGTCACAAGGAGAGTCAATGTTTTGATTTTGATACTTGTTTTCATTATGGGAACACAAATCATCAATCATAAAAAATTTGATTTAAAAGGTAGATTAAGAAGATAGTTGATTATGGATAGATAAATTCTTGGAGATGGAATCTACATGGAAAAAATTTGCATAAGACTTACCATCGAGCTAAGACAAAGGTGAATATATAAAAATATAAGAAAAGAAAAAAACAAGAAGTTATCAAGCAATGTTGTAGATGATTCTAGACATAACCTAGATATAATTATATATGTACTCTAAGGTAAAAAAATTGTACTCTCCACACCTCAAGTGGGAGAGAAAAATAATAGAAAAAAATTCTCTTACACCTTTAAAGGGGTAGGGTGGGTGGCCACGGGGGGCAGGGAGTGCAGGAAGGAGAGGAAGTAAATTATTGACATGAAGATTGGGGGGAGGGTAGGAAGGAGAGGAAGTAAATTATTTAGGTAAAGATGGTTCCTAGTAATCCAAAAACCATCATATTATCAAATCAAATTGTTTAGTTGCCATAAAAAATGACCACATTATTTAAGTGAAGATGGTTAGTGATAAATGAGAAAGAACCACATATATTATAATTGAATTGGTTAGCGGTCATCAAAAGCACCACAATGTTCAAGTCAAAATGATTAATGGTAAACTAGAAACAACCAACATCAATGGAAGATGGTTAGTGTTCAACAAAAAAAAACCACCAAATGAAGCGAACATGGTTATTAGTAAATCGGAAAAAACCACCAACTGAAGTGAAGATGGCTAGTGGTCAACTAACAAAACCAATAAACATAAAGAATCCAAATCTCCAGCTTGGATCCTTACAAGAATGAAAGTTATCCCCTTGCACCTAACAGGGGGGGAATATTAGATATCAATGTTAAGATTTGAATTCTAATCAGTTGATTAAAATTAAATAATCATTTGGGAATTCTAGCATAGCAACTGGTATCCTCGACAAACAAACAATAATCATTTTAGTTATTCATTGAGGATGTTTAGACATAACAGTTGCTCACTTTAAGATATTCAGACATTGGAAAGTTTTTTGTGATATCTTTATTAAAGCTTAGTTCAACAATTTTAGATTGAAGATGACAAAAGTTATTGGTAAAATTATTCGGACTTGTGATTGGGGGGGGGGGGAGGAATGTTATACCATGAGTCCCCAGATAATCACAAAGACCAAGACCATATGTAGATATGAGTTATAAACCTTAACTTTGATGAGTTGTTGTAATGATGCACTATTGACTTCTTAATGAGATATCAAATGATCTAATTAATGTACTATAAATTCAGATCCTCAAATCAATACAACGAGTTGAATATGGCATGAAGCATTTTCTACTAGTTTTTGTTTTGTCTCACTTGTGCTCAACTATTAACACTTGAATCCATGTATTATGTTGATTTTCAACTTCTATCGATATGATAATTATCTTCACATTTCATTTCCATACTAATGTAGTCAAATCCTATACCTACAATAATCTCATTTCCTTTATTGTCTTTTCTTGAACACTCTTAATTTTACAAAATGCTAAAAGAATTAGTCATGGATTATGCATGTAAATAATAACATGACATTGGACACTTAATACCAAATTAATAGTCATAAATGTGTGACTCAATAAAACTTTAAAATGCAAATAATAAACCCAAGAAAATAAAATCACCTCTCTTTTTTTTTACATATTTCATTTTTCTAATAATATCAAACATGTTGAATCATATTTACTTTATTGTATCAATCATACTATATGTCTTTTTATTATAAATAATGAAATAAATATAATGTCAATATATGACATTTTATTATTATCTTAAAACATTTGTTAGACTTTCAAACACTCCGTATGGAGTTCATGATATCAAATTTATTACAATAAATATTTAAAAAAAACAAAAAGTAAAATAATGAATATTTAAATGTAACTCTTTTGAAACAGGCACTTGATTTTGTATTTACGTAGGTGAAGCTCATAATAAAGATAATGCATAGTATTTTTCTATACCATAGAAAAATACATTAATGATTTTATTAATGATTTTGTTCGAGATAACAATTATGTTACAAAATAGACTGTGTCGACCAGGCCAAACTTAAAATATAACTTGAGTAGAGAATTATGATTTTCTTCGTTTAGTTTTCTGTATCATCAATTTCTTACTGTTCTAACTTATTCCCCGTAGCCGAATGTTGTGAAACTTTATCTGTCGGACTCATTTCTTATTATTTTTAATGACATTAACATCTGTGTAATGATACTTATTTTAAATATTTAAAATTATTTCATAAATTTTTGATCTTCTACCTTATCCTAAACTTAAAATTAATGAAATGTATCATTTACCTTCTTCATGCTTGAAACAACAATTTTGATATTTAAAAAGAAATTTTAAAAAATAACATAATTTAATATAAGAAGAAGGAGTAGCCTAACGTAGTTTGTTTAGAAAATTATGGAAAATCTGATTTTTATAAAATTTGACAATTTTTTTATTAAATTTATATTACAGTTTACACTATCAAAATACACTTTTTACCACCAAATCAAAAAAATATACATTATACTAATAACATCTACTTTCTCACACATGTTTGGATGGTGTAAGAGATAGAGTCAAAGTTGTTTTCAGGTAAACCACGGGAATTTGTATGTTCTGAGAGATAGAGTCAAAGTTGGTTTCGGTTTATCACAAAAGTTCATACCTACTCTGCCTTTGAATAGTAGTAAAAGGTTTCTGGTCAAAGACAACATGTATATCTATTCAATGGAATGAAATACCGCTGCTCTTGCCAGTATATTACCTAATACCCAGTAACTCAATTCGTCCTCCTCTTCCAGTAACCCATGCAGCAGAGTAGGATGAAAATGCAAGGATATAGTTTTATGTGTCTTGTAGCATTTCTAGTTTTCAATATTTTCCAGTATTTTGGCAGGTTACCTGCACTCATTTGATGCATTAACGCTCTTTCGGCAGATGGAGCTGCCCTTCTAGAAATCAAGTCATCCTTTATGGTTCCAAACAATGTTCTTTCAAGCTGGACAAACGAAAGCTCCTCCGATGCCAATCCATGTAAGTGGGTGTTGGAAATAATAATCCCAACCACAGCAATAAATAGCGTGACAGCAGCCATACCTGTCAAAGTTATTTTTGCAGGTTGCATCTCTACTTGAATATAGAAGGACTGAAGCAAGACGTGAACCATTCAGAAACTCAGCAAAGGCATTTAAAGAAGTTATGTACTTTGGTAAACAGATATGGGCAAACATTCATTCAGCAACCTTTGACCACACTCCAGAAACACCTGCACAATTCTGATCACACTCAACAACAACATCATATTAATTTCTGTCATGAATTAAATGTAAAATTGTATGTTGAGTTATATATGAATGTAAAAGTCATTTTGTAATATGTTAGAGAGTGAGAGAGTAAAAAAGAGCACAAGTCTTTGTGGAGAAAATGGTGGAGCAAATTTTGGTGGGCGCGTGAAAACAACAGTAGTTGTCTGTTGTACTGTGTGTTATTCCACGTAAGTTTAAATCACTGTAAAATTTTTATTTTACTTAGTGAATGAAAAAGTCTCATGTAAATGTATTTTCATGTTTAAGAAATGAATACTAAGTTTTAGTGTGTTGCTCCAAACCTATGTTGTTATTTTTGCTGTGAGTATGTATTAAGTCTCTGGAATAGTTCGACAGTGCACGAAATTCAAGTGCGCGAAATCAACTTCGCGGTGTGCGAAGATAGGTGCGCGAAATCATCTCCGCGGTGCACGAACCTAGGTTTGCGAAAGTCAAAATATCTCTGCCCCTCCACGAAAATTAAATTTCCCAAATATTTTTAACGTGGTATTAAAGCAGGTTAAATATTGTTAGTGTAAAAACAAGTGTTTTTACTAACAGTGAAAATTGTTTCGAGCGTGGAATATGTTTAGCATATTTACCAGCAAGTAGAAAGTTTTTTTTTTACACTCAAAAATGGCAACATCAATCTCAAGTTTGACTAATCCTCAAATACCTCAGTTTAATGGAAAAAATTATGATTATTGGGCTATTACAATGAAGGCCCTATTTTCTTCTCAAGACATTTGGGATTTGGTGGAGAATGGTTTTCAAGAACCAGTAGATGCAGCAACATACAATGCCTTATCTCAACAAGAAAGAGATGTGTTAAGGGACAACAGGAAGAAGGATTCAAAAGCCCTGTTTTATATTTTCCAAGCAGTTCATGAAAGTATTTTCCCAAGGGTTGCAGCAGCAACGAAGTCCAAGCAAGCATGGGACACCCTCCAGACAGCCTACCAAGGCATGGAAAAAGTCAAGACAACAAAGTTGCAAATGTTGAGGAGAGATTTTGAAACACTTTGTATGAAAGAGTCTGATAATATAGACTCGTTTTTTACACATGTAAGTGGGTTGGTTACTCAAATCAGGTCTCATGGTGAGACACTTGAGGAAAGAAGAATAGTTGAGAAAGTTTTGAGAAGTTTTCCAGCAAGGTTTGAGGCCATTGTTGTGGCCATAGAAGAGACAAAGGATCTCTCACAGTTCTCAGTGGATGAGCTTAATGCATCACTAATTTCTCATGAACATAGACTGAATAGAGTAGCAAGCTCCTCATTGGAGCATGCCTTCAAGACACAAGTATCATTTGGTCAAGGTCGAGGCAGAGGAAGATCATATGCTAGAGGAAGAGGAAGAAGCCCACACAGAGGTGGAAGAAGCAACCCTTCAAGCTCAAATGGAAGAGGCAACAATCAAAATCCAAGTCAAGGCCCAAGCCAAAATCAAGCACAAGGTCAGAGGTATGATAAATCTCAAGTTCAATGTCATTACTGTAATAAGTATGGTCATTATGCAAACCAAGTGTAAATTTCACAAGAGAAAATCAGAACCATGATAGCATGGTTTTAGCTTGTAATGTAGCACAAGAAAATAGAGTGATATATGGTATCTAGATTCAGGGTGTAGTAACCACATGTCAGGAAACATAGAAATGTTTTCTGATCTAGATGAAAGTGTGGAATTTGAAGTGACATTAGGGACTGATAGCAAAGTCTCTGTCATGGGAAAAGGAAGAGTTAATATCCTAACAAAGAAGGGGGAGAAGACATACATCTTTGATATTTAATTTGTCCCCAGTTTGAAACATAATCTCATGAGCGTTGGACAGCTCATGCAGAAAGGATAAAATGTCTTCTTCAAAAATGATGTGTGCACAATTTTGGATAGGCCTCCAAGCAGACAGTTGATTGCAAAGGTTCAGATGATAGAAAATAGAATGTTTCCCCTAAAAATAATATCAAATTTGCAGAAAGAAGGTGCACAAGCGCAACTATCTATGAACTCACAAGAAGATGGAAGAAAAGAGGGAGCTGTCACACAAGTAAACCTTCAAGCAGAGGTAAAAGATGAAAACTGGTTATGGCACTTGAGATTTGGACATCTCAACTTTGGAGGTTTGAAATTGTTGCATAGGAAAGACATGGTGAAGGGTTTATCACTCATAGAAAAACCAGACAGCATATGTGAAGGATGTATCTTAGGCAAGCAACATAGAGAGACATTTTCGGCAGGAAAGTCAGTAAGGGCAAAGGCACCTTTGGAGACTGTCCACTCAAATTTATGTGGACCAATGCAGACACCATCAATTGGTGGCAGTCACTATGTATTGACCTTCATAGATGACTACACAAGGAAGACATGGGTTTTTCTCCTGAAATAGAAAAGTGAAGTGTTTGAGTGCTTTCACCAGTACAAGGCTCTTGTTGAGAAGCAAAGTGGACACTACATCAAAGTCCTTAGGACTCACAAAGGTGGAGAATACATCTCAAATGACTTCTTTCAATTTTGCAGGGAACATGGAATTCACAAGCAATTTACAACAAGATATACACTGCAGCAAAATGGTGTGGTAGAAAGGAAGAATAGGACCATTATGGAGATGGCAAGGAGTATGTTGAAAGCAAGGCATTTGCCAAATGACTATTAGGCTGAAGTTGTTGCTTGTGCAGCATATATCTTGAATAGATGTCCAACCAAAAGCGTCTAGAACATTATTCCTGAAGAGACATGGAGTGGAAGAAAGCATAGTGTCACTCACATGAGAGTTTTTGGATGTGTGGCTTATGCAGATGTCCCGAATAAGTTGAGAAATAAGTTGGACAGCGAGGGGAGAAATGCATATTTGTTGGATACAGTGATGAATCCAAGGCATACAAACTCTACAATCCATTAACCAAGAAATTCATAATTAGCAGAGATGTGCAGTTCATAGAAGAGGAAGCATGGGATGGAAGTTTAGAGAAGACAGTCAATGTCAAAGCATTCATACCACGTGAGGACAAAGAGGAATTAACAGCGGCAAGTAATTCCTCAACATTGACTCCCTCCACTCCTATTGAAGCGCAGTGAAGCAGGCAGCAAGCAACGCCATCAACAAATAATAGGATAGTTTCGCGTAGCCAAGCAAGTGCTTCTCCAAGCACACTGTGAAGTGCGACACCAAGTGACATATCAAGCCCATCTTCAACAAGCACAAGAAGGCCAAAATTCAGAAATTTAAATGAAATTTATGAGCAAGATGAAGTTGATAGTAGCACAGGTCTGAATTCCTTATTTGCATTATTTTGTCATGTAGATGACCCAATTCACTTTGAAGATGCAGTCAAAGAAGAAAAATGGGTTGCGGCAATGGAGGAATAAATAGAAGCAATAGAAAGGAATGACACATGGGAGTTAGTGAGCCTTCCGAAAGGAAAACATGTCATTGGAGTGAAGTGGGTCTATAAGACCAAAAGAAACATTGAGGGAAAGATTGAAAGGCACAAAGAAAGGCTAGTTGTCAAAGGATACAAGAAGCAACATGGAAGAGATTACGCGGAGACGTTCGCACCAGTCGCGTGGATGGAGACAGTGCATGCAGTTGTGGCGATTGTTGCGCAACATAAATGGACAGTGTATCAGATGGACGTAAAGTCAACATTCTTGAATGGAGTGCTAAAAGAGGAAGTGTATGTCGCGCAACCGCCTGGTTATGAGATTGAAGGCCAAGAAGACAAAGTGTATCGGTTGAGGAAAGCTCTTTATGGATTGAAGCAAGCACCGCACGCATGGTACAACAGGATAGATGCTTACTTGTTAGACAATGGTTTCAACAAATGTGATGGTGAGCCTACTCTCTACATCAAAGAGAGCGAAGGTAAGATTCTCATTGTCATCTTATATGTAGATGATTTGATTTTTACAGGAAGTGATGATTTCCTCATCGCTGATTTCAAGCAAGTCATGAAGAGTGAATTTGAAATGACTAACTTGGGATTGTTAAGATATTTTTTGGGCATAGAAGTGAAGCAAACAGAAAATGGCATTTTTATCTCTCAAGCAAAGTATGTGGCAAAATTTTTGGAGAGGTTTAAAATGCAGAACAGCAAGTCCGCACCAACTCCAACTGTCATAGGGTTGAAGTTGAGCAAAGAAGATTGCAGCAGCAATGTCAATCCGACATTATACAAAAGCATGATAGGCAGCCTGATGTATTTGACTGCCACTAGGCCGGATATAATGTATGCAGTAAGTTTGGTGTCAAGGTTCATGGAGACACCCAAGGAGACACATTGGCAAGCAGCGAAAAGGATTCTAAGGTATGTCAATGGGACAAAATAGTATGGCGTTTTGTACACAACAACAAGTGATTTCAGGCTAGTTGGTTACACTGACAGTGATTGGGCAAGCAATGTCGATGACAAAAAGAGCACGTCAGGATATGTTTTTCATTTGGGTTCTGGAGCCATTTCATGGGCCTCCAAGAAGTAGCCAATAGTGTCATTGTCAACAGTAGAAGCTAAATATGTTGTAGCAACAACAACAGCGTGTCAGGAAGTTTGGATGAGAAGGATGTTGAGGGATCTTCGTCATGACCAAGAGGGCGCAACAACTATTTTCTGCGACAACACCTCAGCAATTGCATTGTCAAAGAATTATGTCTTCCACAAGAGGACCAAGCATATTGATGCTAAATATCATTTTATTAGAGAGTTGATTAACAATGATGAAATTGTGTTGCAGCACTGCAGGTCACAGGAACAATTTGCTGATATTTTCACAAAGCCATTGGCAGGTGAAAGTTTTGTTTATCTTAGAAACTATTTGGGAATTGTCAATGGTGGAAATTGTGATTAAGGGGGAGTGTTGGAAATAATAATCCCAACCACCGCAATAAACAACCTAACAACAGCCATCCCTGTCAGACGTATTTTTGCAGGTTACGTTTCTACTTGAAGATAGAAGGACCGAAGCCAGATGCGAACCATTCAAAAACTTAGCAAAGGCATTTAAAGAAGTTATTTACTTTGGTAAACATATATGGGCAAGCATTCATTCAGAAACCTTTGACCACACTCCAGAAACACCTGCGTGATTCTGATCACACTCAACAACAACATCATATTAATTTCTCTCTGTCATGAATTAAATGTAAAATTGTATGTTGAGTTATATATGAATGTAAAAGTCATATTTTAATAGGTTAGAGAGTCAGAGAGTAAAAAAGAGCGCAAGTCTCTGTGGAGAAAATGGTGGAGCAATTTTTGGTGGGCACGTGAAAACAACAGTTACTCTGTTTTACTGTGTGTTATTCCGCGTAAGTTTAAATCACTGTAAAACTTTTATTTTACTTAGTGAATGAGTTGTAGTCTCATGTAAATGTATTTTCATGTTTAAGAAATGAATACTAAGTTTTAGTGTTTTGCTCTAAACCTATATTGTTATTTTTGTTGTGAGTATTCATGAAGTCTTTGGAATAGTTCGGCGGTGCACGAAATCAACTTCGTGGTGGGTGAAGATAGGTGCACGAAATTAGCTCCGCGAACCTACCTTCACAAAAGTCAAAATAGCTCTGCCCCTTCGCGAAAATTAAATTTTGCAAATATTTTCAACAGTGGGAAGGTGTGCAGTGTAGCACCCATGTAAGGCGGGTTACCTCAATTTCCCTACCAAATAGAGGTCTGTCTGGATGTCTTTCCAGTTCAATAGGAAAGATACCTGCCCTGCAGAAGCTCGATCTTTCGAGCAATAACTTGTCGGGTGCTATTCCTAGCCAAATAGCCAACTGCTCTCAGCCTCGTCAACTCAATCTCGCTAGCAATTCGTTCACAGGCTTCATCCCTCCGGATATCAGGAACTGCAACCTTCTTACCATTCTAAATATCAGTACCAATGATATTTCTGGCTTTATTCCATCTGAACTAGGTAATCTCATAAGCCTGACTACTCTATCGTTAAATACAAATAAACTCAGTGGTGTCATTCCATCGTCTCTGGGAAGGCTTGCCATTCTCGATACCATTAGTGCAGAGTCCAACTACTTCAGTGGCTCTGTACTACCCAAAATAGGCAATTGCACTAAACTGTGCATTTTGATCTTGAAAGAATCAGGATTGCGACAAAGGATTCCTTGGGAAATTGGGAATTTGAAAAATCTTGTTATGTTGTCCCTATTCAGCAACAATTTGACGGGTACTATCCCTCATACTATCGGCAACTCCGGCAGCCTAGAAACCATTTCTGTTTACAAGAATTTGTTACATGGTACGATACCAAGGGAGATAGCTCGGTTGGAAAATCTGAGACATCTATGGTTTTATCATAACCATATTACATGCTCAATTCCTACAAGATTTTTTAGCAGACTGCTAAAATTGGAGTCGTTTGATGCATCTACCAATAATCTGAGTGGGATTATACCAAATGAAATGGGCTGGCTGAAGATTTTGACACACTTGTCCTTTGCTTCCAATAACATGTCTGGCTCAATCCCCTCATCTTTTTCCAATCTTACAAGCCTGCAGCAGCTAAATTTATCACAGACAAAATCCTTGCGGCCAAGTGCTGAAAAGTAGACGATAATGGATATCGCAATCTGAGGCACAAGATCGAATCCTTGAAGAATGCCTGTCACAGTAACATTCTGCGTCATCGGGACTTAATAACAGAGCATGACAGAACGAATGAGGTAATAGTTCTTGTGTGTGACTATATGGTCAATGGATTGTTCTGGGAATATCTGGGCGGAGCATCGAAATGTCCTAATCAGACGATGGACTAGAGGACTCGGTACAACACTGCAGTGGGTGTGGCAGAGGTACTCAAATATCTACACCACGACTACGAACCTCCAATAATTCACTGCGACATAAAGTCTGCAAACAAATTGTTGGATGATGAATATGTAGCACACATTGCAGACTTTGGACTTGTCAAGCTCCTGAAAAGTCCACCAATAGATTCTGAATCAAATCCTATTTTCGGAGGGACTCTTGGCTACATTGTGCCCGGTACTAAATCTCCATTTGTTTTCTTTTTACAAAGCTAAATGCATTATTGTTATTATTCCATTTGATGCGAATAACCATAAACTCTGAAGATTAATGTTTTGTGCAGAATGTGGGTATGGACTGAAAGCATCAACAAAGCAAGACGTGTATAGCTTCGGAGTGGTGTTATTTGAGATGGTAAGCGGAAAGCCTTCAGCGATAGAAGAGGATGATGAAGAATTTGTGCATATCATTGCATGGGCTGCGAAGATGGCGCAGGAAGGGAGGATTGATGAAATAATTGACGAGGATTTGAGAAGTAGCAGTCATTATAAAAATGTGAAGGATGAAATAGTGAAGATAATGGAGGTAGTCGATCTGCTCCCAATCTCAGGCCGCCGATGAACGTAGTTGTTGACATGCTTAATTGTCTAAAATCTGAACAGTTGGTTGTCTCTTCTTAGTTCCCCTAGAAAGCAGGGAATTTTTTCTTTAATGATGATAGGTGTGTTCTTTTTATTTTGATAAGGTCGTTCGTTTTGGAAAAGGATGTTCAAAATTTTTAATTATCAATGCTATTAAGATGAATAAGAGGATTTAAATTTTTCTAAATATTTGTATTTATTTATAAATAAAATATTGGGATTTATGATTTATTTTCAAACCGTTTATGTGTTATTCTTATTTTAAAAAGTTAGTGATATAAGGTTGTGTTATAGAAAATAAGTGATGGATGAATTTTTAGGCATGTGGTATTGATAATCTATGATATTGATCCATGATGTTGTAACAATATCTATTTACATATTAATAATCTTCATTGTAAAGTTGAGGATAAATCTCCATGGTTAAGAACCTTGTTACATATTTTTTTAACTATATATTTTTAATGATTTTTTAAATTTTAATAAAAGAAATGTATGATGAAAGAAGTGCATGTGTATCATGAATTGATGTCTATTAGCCATTTAATTTATATTGATGCATTAATGTAATTTTCTAAACATGCAAGTGCTTTTTTTAATGATTCTTTACTTATGTATGTATATATGGGTTTTTTTTTTCTTTTGGTATGTATACTCTGTAGAGTTAATAGCTAACATTATATATTTTTCCTTGAGATGCTTCATAACCTTTTAAGTATGGGGGAGATGTTGTAGTGGTATATAAAATGAAATTTTAGGTGAAAAAATAAATTAAATAAAATGATTCATATGCGTAAAAAAACTTACCCCACGAATACATCTGAAAATACAAGATTAAAAAATAAAAATCCATAAAAAAATAGCTTAATTATCACTTTATTTTAAACTTTGATTATTATTAATTATAAAAATAACTAAAATATGAGTTAAACAATATTGTAACATGAAGATTCACCCCAGTCTACCATGAAATTTTTCAACTTGTAAATAGCTTTTGTTATAATATCATGGTTCATCAATACCACATGTTCAATATGACAAGTGTCGATATCAAATTTTCTTTAATTATTTAATTTGAGATCAATTTATTAGAGGATCATAACTAACTTAGAGATAAAAATTAATCTTTGATTTGTGAATCAGTGAATATTCTGACATATTCCATGAAAGTTAAATCTCTATCATCCACCTAATAACTATTGATAATTAAATTAAAATTTTGGAAGGCCTATTCTGAAATAAACATACTTATCAACATAATAATAAAACATAATTTCTACTCAATTAGAAATTGATAAAAAAAAATTAATAAATAAATAAATTAATAGAAATAATAAATTAATTTAATTCAATTTTTTCCTTGTATAATTTTCCTTTTATTAATAAAATTATAAACATTTTTTTTCAAAAACAAAAAATTATAATATGTTTTTTAAATATACATATGATAGTAAAATAAATTTAAATAACAATGATAAATTAATAAATTTAAACAATAAGCATATAAAAACTTAGAATTTACCTAGAACACTTTTTTCTAACCTTTATAATCAATGTTATGCATATCACATTAAAAACTAAAAAATATGTCAATGAAAAATTTTAAGTTCATAAATATGTAAAAATATTTTTTATCAATGTTTCAATCATGAAAGCTGGGTGGTTCTAAGGAGAAGTGTTAGGGTTTTTCATGCTACATGCTTCGCTACCACAAAGCTCCTATCTGTTTTCATGTCATGCAACAATTTACGACCTTTGGAGATTAGCTTTAGACAGGCAATGGTGGATGGTCTTCTTCAAGTGACAAACCTCTTGCACAAAATACCATACACGTCTCCATTCCATAGATCTCCTGATGTTATTTTTTTTCTCTTCTCATGTAAGGAGACAGGAGCCTCTAACGATGTACTTTTCTCCAAATCTAGCTTTTTTTTTGTTATCACAGGCTCTAAGCCCTTATTTCGGTTAGATCTATCATTTTCACTACTGGATTTGGGCATTGGGACTGCAAAACAATGCTTTTGTCTCCAAAAATATTTCTAGTTTCGTGATACATTATATTTTAGGGATGTTTAAGGTGTTGTTGGGGGCGTTTCTTATTTTTTCTGGGTTTTCTATTTTTGTCTGTCACTAGGAGGTGGGAGACAGGTCTTTTTTGTGCACCCAATACGGATCTTGTTGGAAGGTGTATGTGATCCCTTTTTCACAGTACAAAAAAGGTTTATGTGTAGATCAGTACATTTTTTGGTTCAAGAAGGATGGTATTAGGGAGTAAAGGGAAGCATTTTTCCATCGGTCGTTTGATCAGACCTATGGATCTTTTAATCACGAACATATTTGATCCAAGGGCTATTGGAAGTGTAAATGAAAACCAAACCCCAGATCTGATAGTGAAACCTCCTTTCCAAAATTTCATAAATACCTCTCTCAGAAATCAGTCGTTATTATGGTATGGGCTATGGATATGGTAAAAGACCTAAAATGAAAGATCCAAGAAAAGGTTGGGATTCCAGAACCTCTTCAAAATTTTATTTTTGCAGGGAAATGATTGCAAGATGCTTTAAAGTTGTAGGATTGTGGCATTAAAAGTGAGTCGTTTGTCATATTAAACCTGAGGTTATGTGGAGGAAGCCCTATATCTAGTAATCTAAAATGCCCAACCTCCTTTAAGGATGCGGTAAAGGGGAGGACTAAAATGTCCAAATATTTTGATCTGAACCAAATGTTCTGGGTCCCTATATTGTGGAACAGATGAATCAAGAGTCAACGCTTATAATAAACCTGCGAGAGGTAAATGAGCTCCATTCTGAGTTTCAATCCAAAGCAGTTTAATGTAGATTTAACGGCTTCTAAATAAAGAAGGAGACTTTATACCACTAGATCTTTTCTTCTTCGACTGAAAACTGTGATATTCACCTATGTTCAAGGGGATTTTTTATTGTCAAATTTGATACATCAAAAGATCTAGACTTTATTTTCAACGAGGGACAATGGTTTTGGGGAAGCATAGGTTTGTTTATGACCCCATGGTTTACGAGCTTTGATGAAAATACCATGATGGTATCCAAAATGATGGTTTGGGTCAGTTTACACAATCTCCCCCTTCATTTTTGGTATTTCAAAGTTCTGGAAGGAATTGGCAATTCTTTAAGTAAGTTTCTTAAGGTGGATGTGGAAAGATTCTCAAAAGGAATCTGCACTTTTTCCAGTATTTGCGTAGAGGTGGACCTTAGTGAAGGTTTATCTAATTGCATTATTCTGATTCAATAATTTGCAATGGACTTCGTTTCTATATTTCAAAAATACAACATTTAGATGGCATATTTATCTTCAAACCAGATATCTTCAAAACTCATGTCCACAAACAAAGAAACATCCAAAGGGAAAAAGGGACCAACTCAAAAGCCTAAGGGATGGCAACTCTCATATCCATCAAATGCTGAAGCAAAGGAAGATGACACCCTAGATAATACCACAAATAATGTTGAATGTGTTTCCCAATTTCAATAAATTATAGAAAAGAGAGGGGTGGAGCAAGTAGATCCGATGGTTTTTTCAACAGAAAAAATGACTACAACTCATGAGCAACAGATCAAGAAGGATTTCTCTGAAAAAGAAGCAAGTGGCACCAAAATAATTTATGCATCTGAGAGCTTGGATTCTGAGGTCATTGTATCTCCCACTCCCAACCCGGGTGGTTGGTGAAAATTGGAGAAAAATAAGGGTAGAAAATAATAGTTAGTCTTTTTTCTACTTCTGAGTTTTTTTTTGGGCACCAGGGACACTGGTATGTCTCCCGCGGAGGTGGGGGCTAGGTCCTTTTTGTGCACCGAATACAGATCTTGTTAGAATATGTATGGGATCCATTTTTCATAGTACAAAAAAGATTCTTGGGTAGATCAATACATTTTTTGGTTGGATAAGGATGGTGTTGGGGAGTAAAGGGAAGCATTTTCCTATCAGTCGGTTTTTTGGACCTATGGGTCTTTTAATCATGAAGAGATTTGATCTGGGAGCTATTAGAAGTGTAAATGAAAACCAAACCCTAGATCTCATAGTCAAAACCTCCTTTCCAATTTTTCATTAAATCCCTTGCTGGGAAACTAGTTGTTGTTATGGTATCGGCTAGGGTTTTGGTAAAATACCTAAAACGAAATATCCAAGAAAAGATGGGGATTCCAGAACCTCTTCAAAATTTGATTTTTGCAGGGAAATCATTGCAATATGCTTTAAAGTTGTAGGATTATGGCATTAAAAGTGATTCATCCATCACATTATACTTGAGGTTATGTGGAGGAAGCCATGGATCTAGTAATCTAAAAGGCCCAACCTCCTTTAAGGGTGAAGGGGAGGACTAAAATACACAAATATTTTGATCTGCACCCAAATGTTATGGGTCCCTATATTATGGAACAGATGAATCAAGTGTCAGTGCTTACACTAAACCTGCTAGAGGTAAATGAGCTCCATTCCGAGTTTCAATCCAAAGCAGTTTTATGCAGATTTAATAGCTTCTGTCCAAAGAAGGAGGCTTTATACCACTAGATATTTTCTTCTTGGACTGAAAACTGTGATATTCACCTATGTTCAAGGGGATTTTTTATTTTCAAATTTGATACATCAAAATATCTAGACTTTGTTTTAAATGGGGGACCATGGTTTTGCGGTAGCGCATGTTTGTTTATGACCCCGTGGTTTTCAAGCTTTGATGCAAATACCATGGTGGTATTCAAAATGTTAGTTCATGTCAGGTTACACAATTTTCCCCTTCATTTCTGGTATTTCAAAGTGTTGGAAGGAATTGACAATTCTTTAGGCAAGTTTCTTAAGGTCAATGTGGAACGAGTCTCAAAAGGAATCTTCACTTTTGTCGGGATTACGTAGAGATGGACCTTAGTAAAGGTTTACCTGATCGCATTATTTTGATTCATAATAATTTGTAATGGACATAGTTACTATATTTCAAAAATACAACATTTAGATGTCGTATTTGTCTTCAAACCAGATATCTTCAAAACGCGTATCCACAGACAAAGAAAGATCCAAAAAAAAAAAAAGGACCAGTGCAAAATCCTAAGGGATTGCAGTTCTCAAATCCACTAGATGTTGAAGCAAAGGAATATGACTCCCTAGAGAATACCACAAATAATGTTGAATGCAATTCCTAAGAAATTATAGAAAAGAGAGGGGTGGAGCAGGTAGATCCAATGGTTTTGTCCACAGGAAAAAATGGCTACAACTCATGAGCAGTAGATCGAGGAGGCTTTCTTTGAAAAAGAAGCAAGTGACACCAAAAGAATTCATTCATCTGAGAGCTGAAATTTTGAGGTCATTGTATCTCCAACTCCCAACTTGGGTGGTTGGTGAAAAGTGGAGAAAAGGAAGGATAGAAAAGAATAGTTAGTCATTTTCTCTTTCTGAGGTTTTTTTAAGCACCGGGTAAGATTGGTCTGATCGAATGCTTTTTAGCATATACAAGATGCAATTTTGTTCTTTTGAATAAAATTGTGATTTTTCCTTGGTGTTAAAAAATGTTTCAATAAAATTAAAAATAAAAATATTTCTATATAAAGAATTATGAAATTTATAGAAATATGAATAATGTTATGTGCTAGTACAAATTCATTTTAACTTTGGATTTATGAAGTGTTGAGAGGAATAAAATCTCTTAAAATGCAAAATTTTCTTTAATTCATGTACTCAACAAACAATTTACATCCTCAAAATTAAATCCTTTTCCACTCTAAGTAAATCTAGAATGAAATGAATCCATGTGTGATTAAATTATATATTTTCATCATCTAATCATTGCATTATATTTAAGAAACTATAATGATTATCACATTCACTTAGTCTAGTTAATAAGAAAAAAAAAATATTTTCAAAAACATTTCTCATTACCATGTAAAGTTATCATATTATAATGCAATAATCAAAATTGATTTTAAATGAATTTAATATTTGATTGAAAAAAGAAATTACATATACAAATAATGTAAATAATATATATTTGATTGAAAAAAGAAATTACATATACAAATAATGTAAATAATATTGTCCAATAATTTAATGAGTAGCTGCGAGGAATTTTAGCTATCATTTTACAATTTTGGATTGTTGCATGGATTTTTAAAATCACATCCAATTTGTTTTACGGTGATCAAAGTGGACGACTTCAAAGTCGGGGGAGATTAAAAATCCATCCAATTTGTTTTACAGTGATCAAAGTGGACGACTTCAAAGTCGGCGGAGAGTAATTAATGTAAAAAGGGGAGATTAAAAATCCATCCAATTTGTTTTACAGTGATCAAAGTGGACGACTTCAAAGTCGGCGGAGAGTAATTAATGTAAAAATCAAATAAAGAAGAGTTCGTTAGCATCTATTTTGTATTGATGTTTTTTTTGGAGTTATTTATACGTTGTTATTATTGATATTTAGTGTCAATGTGTCCAGTTTTTTTTTATATTTAATTATGCTTTTTAAGTAGTTTATAGAGGGGTAATATTAATGTTTTGCAGTGGAGCAATTGTTATTTAATTATTTTATATTTAGCATGTTTTTGACAAATTATTTTTGGTTAGATAAAAAAAATTTATTTTTTATTTTTTTTCAAGATTTGGTAAAATGTGAGAAAAATATAATTGGAAAACTTCTAAAATCTAAAATAATTAGATTATCGATAATAATAATAATGATAATTTAAGTTTGATATCAAGGTCAAGCTATACATAAAATCGATATATCTATGGATAGTGAGGTTTCTTAATAATTTGGAATTATGAAAATATTTGTGTAATATACTTTTTATTATTGTTTTATATTCATGGACACATTGCTAATATATTGTATAACTTGAATCAGCTCAAAAGTTAAGAACACATGCTTCTTTATAATAAGTCATAGATTCATATCGAGAGAAGTAGAGTGTATATATCTTTGTAGAGTTTAGATTAAATCCCTCATCTTATAATTGTGTATTAGTTATTTAATCTATTTATATTAATGAATATTATCCTATACTTTGTGTACATAAATAATTTATTAAATTTTTATTTAATCGTGAATAATTATTATTTATATATATGTTAGTAAAAGTAAACTACTCGTAAAGTAATTGAGTGTTTTTTTTTGTCGTTCAAAATGACTTTCATTAGATGTTCAAAATAGCATAGCATACAAAAATGGTGTCAACAACCCCTGCTCCTTCATTTTGACCAGAATTTTTGAGAATGAGGGCTGCAGAATACTAAGATAGACAGTTTTCATACATTATTTCCGAATGGCTATGAGGTCTTAACATATTGTGAGAGACACAAAAAGATATCATAACTAATAGAATCATATCAAGGAGGGGGATGAAGGGACATTACACGGGGCCCTGCAAAATAGCCAACACAGTCATGAATGTGGAAGTCTATATGTTCCACCCATGCCTCTAAGCTATGGAGGTGGTCGTTTGTGTGACATTGATTGTGCCGAAGGTTATCCAACTAGTCTAGAATGGTATTCTGGTTGTATTGAATATCAGTGAGACAGAAAATAATTTCATTACGGTCTTCATACATGTGGTCTTGTAGAATGTCAATGTTAATTTGTAGTGCCGCAACTGCTCGGCGATTGATTCCATAGAGGCAAGAGCTACCAGGGGGCTTGGAAAATTAGTTGGGGAAAGAGCCTCAACATCCTCTATTTCCTAAGTAGAAGGGGTAGCGGAGGACGAACGATGGCCTGGCTCGGGTCACCCAGCCTGGGCCTGCTGCCCCTACCCACGACAAGGGTGGCCCTGCTGGCAAGACATCTTGTTGTTCATCGAGGGTAGCGGCTTGCAACAGGGGGAGACCATAAAGAAATCTTTCGAAAACCTGCAAAGGAAACAATGTAATCCATACCCAGGAACCCACTAACCGGAGAAGGGATGAACCACTAGCTCGACACTACTACCACAAAGGCGAGAGGGGCACCCATTTTCCCAGACCAGGTGTCGAAGCGAAACACTTATGAAACACCACCCCAAATCCTCACACAAACAAAAACCCCACCCCAAATGTTGGCCAAGAGATTGTAAATTCCTTCGAGCCAAAAGATACACCCTAATTCAAACCATAAGATACCAAATACCAATTGAAAGCCCACATACCTGTACAAACCTACAATGGTCCAGACAAGCAGGAGAGGAGCCAGGAACTAGCGAAGTAATGAAATAGGTTTGCTTCCAATAGAAGCGAGGGAGAAGAACCGAACCGTGACTGTCTGCATGCCAGGGTCCCAAGGGCATACCAGGAGACTCATCTAAATCCATGCCAAGCAACTGCAAACATCGTCTACCCTCCTCATGCAAGGTTAGAGCCCCAGTGAGGCACTATAGACATAGCATTGACCACTTCCAAAATCCTTACCACCCAAATTCATTACCCAAACTATCGAACTGAGCCAATTCATGTACCAGGATTTGTATTTATCCGCAGAGTGCTTGAGGAGGAATGTCACACCAGAGGAGTAAATATTGAGTCTTTTCATTATCGGGGCATTAATATATGCGTGGAGGGGAGGCAGGCCCAAATGGCCGATCACATGCCACTTGTACCATCGCATGCGCACCCCCATTAGACGAAGATGAGTCAGCTTGAAGGAGATCCTTAACCATTTTCTTTATTAATGAATTTCCCGGCCCCTAGTGATATTGCATCGTATCACAATCGACCCGCGACGATATTATATGGTATCACAAACGCCCCCCCAATGTAGTCTTCAGGACTTAAATCCTATCAATATCGATAAATGTGGTTCCCTGACCCACCGATGCCGATATGTGATTTTTCCCTCAGACTTAGCCATTTTTTGTGTTTTCTGAGATTTTTAGAAGGATTCTTCAATAGGCCCTAACTCCTGATCGAGGAACCCTTTTTTGGACTTCTATATATCCCCGAAAAGATCTTTCCGAGCATTATGCATTGGAGAGTGTCCCATATCATTCTGGTAGCTTTTGTGGCTCAAAATTTGGCATCAAGCATCACTGTTAGTTGGCTTCTGAAGCCACTGGTGATGAAAAAGCAGTGAGTGACAACAATCAATAATGGTTGACCATGGTTACCATAGTTAATTATAGTCAATCATAGTTAACTATAGTTAATCATAGTGATGATAGTTGATGATGGTTGACCATGTGGCTAGGTTATGGTGGACCATGTGTCCCTATTGACATAATATTAGGGTTTAGATAAATTGGGGTGTATATATATTATGGCTTATAAATTTAGGGTTTAATATATAGGGTTTATAATATTATGGCTTAAGTCGACCATGGTTGACAATGGTTGACCATGGCGACCATGATGTCAAAATGTATAGAAATCTATCTAATGCCACATTGTCACAAACATTGTTACAATGTGACAATCATTGTTGCTATGTTACAATACATTGCAATTTACTCAACATCGCATTACAACATTTTTTTTTTCTAGTTAAGACTACCTAAGTACCCACAAGGGATTTGAACCGTTGACCTATCACAAGGAGTGCCTTAACAGTGCACCCATTCACCGTCAATCCAAAGCCCCGTGGACAACATCGCATTACAGCATTACAAAATCAGTCAACCACATTTACTAATGTTGTTGAGTATGTTTGAGAGTCAACACTTCTCATCTTCATCCACAGATAATCTCTTGCCATTATTATTGATTAACATTAATAGCCAAACATAGTCAACCACATTAGTGAACATAGACAAACGAAGTCAATGTTGATTGTCATTGTTTAAATAGTTGACCATGATGATATTATAATACTGGGTTTAATATTAGATTTTAATATTCGGTTGATAATTTAGGGTTTCGAATATTCCATTTATTATTAGGGTTTATAATATTGGGTTTCATATTAGGATTTAATATTGGGTTTATAACATTTGGTTTAATATTAGGGTTTAATATTGGGGTTTAGTATTGGGTTTATAATATTATGCTTTATAATGTAAGGGTTTATAATATTGAATTTAATGTTAGGGTTTAATATTGTGACCTTGGGATGGTAAAGAAATCTATCCATTGCTGCATTGTGACAAACATTGTCGTAATGTGACAATCATTATTGCAATGTTACATTATATTGAAATTTATTCAACGTCGCATTGCAACATTACAAAATTAGGGTTTGTAATACTGGGTTTTAGTATTGGGTTTAATAGTAGGTTTTAATATTGGCATTATAATATTGGGTTTATAATATTAACATTTATAATATTGGGTTTAATGTGTTGGGTTAAATATTAGGGTTTATAATATTGGGTTTAATATTAGGGATTAATATTGTGACATTGGAATGGTAAAATAATATATCCAACATCGTATTGTGACAAACTTTTTCAAAATGTGACAATTAATGTAACTATCATTGTCGCAATATTACATTACATTTCAATTTATTCAATGTCACATTGCAACATTACAAAATTAGATTTAATACTAATGTTTAATATTAAGTTTATAAATTAATATTTAATTTTTTTAATTTAATATTATGGTTTGTATATAATATAGTAATTCATATTAATATTAATATTAATATTAATATTAATATTGATATAAATATACACATGTAGTTGATATATGCTTATCAACATATATTAACCATGTGATTATGTTAATTATTATATTTATATATTTATTATTATACTAAGAATTTAAAAATTAAAACTTTACAAATTTATTTTTGTTTCTAAATTAAGTTTTTACTCCATGGTTATATTAAGTAAAAACTTAATTTTGAAACCAAAATAATTTTGTAAAATTTTAATTTTTAAATTTTTATTATAATAATGAATATATAGATATATTAATGTGTAGTTATAGATTTCAATAAATTATTTTATATATTTTATAATTAATAATTTTAAAATTTTAAAATTTGTTTTATTATAAAAAAATACAAAATATTTGTTTGATTTATTAATGTATATGAAATCATTAAATTTTTTCCATGGTTATTTAAATAATTATTATATTTATTAAATATATAAATTAATTATTTTGTTAATATTATATTAAAAAAATAAATACAAATAAAATTCTCACCGTTTTTCCTATCCTATATGTTTTAAATGGAATCTAAAGTTTTAGCGGTGTTATCTACAAAGCGCACACAGAGCAAATGAACATAAAGTTGACTTACAATATCAATCTAAAGCTAACATAAGGTAAAGTCCTAGTCTACCACGGACAAACATATCATTCACATTTTGAATTTTGTAGTTACATTGTTGTTCTATATGGATTATGTTGTGACAATGTCTCAAGGTCTTTATATTATTAGTGTGGATTAAGGGAAAATCAATTTAAATAAAAAAAACTATAGAGGTGTTGTTTCCAACAATAAAGCGGAAGTTATGGCTCTTGTTGGACTTCTATACTTCTGTAATTTTCTTAACATTCAAGAGCTGCAAATTTTTGGAGATTTCAAAGTGGTGATCGATCATGTTCGGTCTAAACATCTCATAAAAAGCTTCAAATTATCGGGATGGCTAAACAAGATTGAGGCAATATGGACCTATAGAAAGGATTACTCGGTAAATATTATTGACAGGGAAAAAACAAGGCGGCAGATGCTCTATCAGAGAAAGGACTTTCATCTCAACATGAAGTTGGGATGATGTGTATCTTAGTAGACAACAAATCTTTCCAGATTCAAGAATTTTACACGTTTCGTCGTCAATCTGGTATGCATCTGGCCCCACACATTAGAATTTCTTTTTTGAATGTTTTTTCTACAATATCCTGCCATGTTTGTCTGATTGATGCCTCATATTTTTACCTTAATCTGATGCTGATTCTTATGTGCTTGCTAATGAAAATATGTTTTGTCTCGGCGTTATTTGATCATCTCATAGATTTGGCTTGATTTGAAAAATACAGCGATCATGTGATCACTATACAATCTTATGTTTGTACAAATTTTCCACATGGAATTTTAATAGAGATATCTTGTTTTTTCGTGCTGAAAAAAAAAACTATCAAAATTTATATTATATTTATGTAGGGCACAAAATTCAACATTTAGAATTTATATTAACCATCAAATTACATTTATGAATATGAGGAAGACTTGTTCCATGAGCAAATCTGAATCGTACGGTCTGAATTTAAGAAGGGGAAAGCATGACAAATTTGTAATGCCCTCATCTCTAGAAGTTCTTCGCAGATTTGAATCATACGGTGTGAATTTAAGAAGGGGAAAATATGCAGACAACTCTGTAATGCCCTCATCTCTAGAAGTTCTTAGAATGACTTGCAGCTCTGCGATCCCGGGTACCATTGGTCAAGGGGTTGTTGTCAGTCGAGTCAAGAGTCTTATTTATGTGTTTATGTGAGTACCATTGGTCAAGGGGTTGTTGTCAGTCGAGTCAAGAGTCTCATTTATGTGAGTACCATTGGTCAAGGGGTTGTTGTCAGTCGAGTCAAGAGTCTCAATTATGTGAGTACCACAGGCGGTAAGGTTGTTTCTCTCGTCAAAATGGTTAGGTTTGCATTTGTTGTGTTACCCCCTTGTCGGCATCTGGAGAGGCTTTTAGAATTCAAAGTCTATATTTTGCAGCTCTTCGGAATGTCTTCGGGAGACACGACATTCGCCGGAAAATAGTAGCTTAGGTTTGTTTTAATATAAAAATTATGAAAATTATAATTTTAAATTATTAAATGTAATAAATTTTCAAAATATTATTTTTTTTGTTTATATTAAAAATACATTTTTTTCAAACTAAGTGGAACTTAGGCTAAGACCAACTGTAATATTGGTTGGAAAAACCATCTGCTCATTATTGTGATGCTATCATCAAGGATTGTGTGAAGTCCACCATTGTGATGCTATCACCAAAGATTGTGTGAAGCCCATCGAACTTGGATGCCTCTTAGGACGGTTTAAATCTCCTAAAATTAGTTCTCATCCTCAACCCCTCCCCATAAAATTTAAACCTATAACTAAATGAGACCGAACCCCACCCAAGCTAATTAATCTACGCCTCATAAATTAAAATTAAAAAATACAATTTAAATAACTTAAAAATATAACCTCTAAATGATATAGTAAACATTATAATCCCATAGTCATATTACAAATTTTAATAAAAAACACAACAAAATCACCTAGTTAAGGTGCTTCATAAATTGCATTTCACTCCAAAAATATTAATATAAACTATAATAATCTTTATCAAATCATGTATCAATATAAATAATTATTTATGTTATATTCATTCCTTAAATATAATAATAATAAAACATAATGTTACTTCATTTTAAAAAGTAATACAATATAGAAAAAATTGATTGAATTCAATATGTTATATTGTAAATTTTTTTTATTAATAAATTATAAAAAAATATGAAAAAAAAACCATAAAAACCTTTCAGATTAAAATAAATTTAAATAATAATGATTCATATATCTGAGAACATAATAAATATATAAAAACTTAATAAGTTTAATTAATAAACCTGTAATTCCCCACGAAAGGTGCAGTAGTGCGAGGTTTCCCCTCCTACCTTGATATGATGGCCGCACATAAAACAAGACATCACAACATGCAAGCCACTTGGGAAGCTGCAAGCTCGCGAGTCACCTAGGATGCTCCCTCAGATATGAATCTCAAGCTCTGACATCAAGTAGAGTACCATGTAGGTACCATGCCACACAGGTCAGTTTTATGGTGGATAATGGAGGAATCAAATGCTTATATTGACATGATGGATCTCACTCATAACCAGAACACTTCAACTCAATCTTCCTAAGAAGTGCCAATCATGAGAGTCCTTCACTGTATAATTGGTGGCATGCTTCACAACCAAAGTAACATTTCAAAGTAGCGCATAAGATTCTCATATATTGACTTGTGCAATCAAAATACTTGGTATACGAACATCCTTGGTATTGGAAATATTGAGCGTACGAAGGCATGCATGAATCTATATAAAAAACATGCAACACTACCAGGGAGTTGTTTCCCTTCTTGTTGGTGATTTCCATTTTGTGCACTTAATTTCTCTTGTTGTTGACCTAGTAATAGGCTCCTTGGAATTCTAGGTAAGCCTATTCTCCATTCAAATTTGCTTCCTTCACATCAAATTGTGTTTGGTTGGGTCATTTTGTTGTTTCTATGGTTTGTGGATTTGTATATCCTTAGCAAATACTTTGATTTGGAATGGCCTCCTCACCATCCTTTGTTCACTGTAACTCTCTCCTCACATCTCACTCCTAGCCCTCTCAATTGCCCTCTCTAAACTCTCACGACAATTATCAATAGCCTCTACTCTACCTCCCTCCCTGTTAGTCTCTCTCACACTATTTTGTCTCTTCTTAGCCATCTTGCTAAACCCCCCACTTTTTATCTCTCTCATTCTCAGTCACCTCACTTGCCATTAATATCAAGCCTCAAGATTTTCCTATATCATTATGCCTCATAGAAGATCTATGGTTTGTTGTAGAGGAAGGGGAAGGGGTCATCCCTTTGTCTCTTCTCCACTTCCCAACTACATGTAATTGATTTCTCAACTATAATCTTAGGCACAATAAAGGTAATCTATGGATTGTTACGAGAAGTACATCCGTGAGCTTGTCCATTAGGAAATCGAAGGAATAGAAGTTGTTGTATGCGGGACTGACGTTGTGCTCCTAACCACCCTGTTGAAGTTAAGAACAATGAATAGTTTCTAATCTACGTACCATTAATCATTGATATTCTCAGGCCCCATGCTTGAAACCAATGTTTATTGGCATTGAAAAATCCTTCTGGGGCATATCCTCAGACATAGCAACAATGCTCAATAAGAGAATTCTTACAAGATCGGAGAATTGGAGTAGAAATTGGTCGAAATGGATCTTAAACTAAGCATCCTCATCAGCAGGTGCATCAACAACTCATTCCCTAAGAATGAGGTTGTTCTGCAATAGACCCCCAAGCTCTACAACTTAGGACAATAAGTTCTATGAAGTCTCATTTTTTTATCTTCAATTCTTGTAACTTTTTTGTCTAGTGAGACAATGGAACTCTTGAATCATGTTGAATTAGTATATGTATTTTCATTTTTGTTTAATAGATTCTATATTCAGGAGAGGTATATGCAACCTTAAGAATTTGAAGCTAATTCTCTCGTATGGTTTCCCGTTGGGCTAACCAGAAGTAGGCAAGCACTAACCATGATTAGTATTGGAGTACTAATGCAAAATTCGTTACTTAAAGAGTAATAATAATAATAATAATAACTAGAAATTAGTGTAGATCTATTTTAAATCTAGCAATAAAGAAAATTTCAACCTAATATTGCCCTTGAAATTTTCATATAATTTCCATGTCATAATACTTAAACCAATCAAAATCTTTTAAATTTAAAAAGGGATACATGTAAATGGAAAGAAGAAAAACTATTTTTTAATCGTATTTTTGGCTTACTCGTTATAAGTTTACTTAAGCTTCAAGTGAAGAGACTCGTTGGATGCGAAATTAAATTCCACACCCAACGAGTACCCATTATGCATACTTTAGAACACCCACATTAATAAAAGTTAAAGATACATTAAAAAAACACGTTGAACACATTTTTTAAATGTACCTTCCATTTTTATCAATGTTGGCCTTCTCAAAAGTATGTAGAATGGGTACTCGTTGGGTGTGGAATTTAATTCCGCATCCAAAAACTGTCTACACTTGAAACTTGAGTAAATCTTTAAGGAGATAAGAAAAAAATACAATTTAAAAAATAGTTTTTTTCTTTTCCCTCCAAAATTTATAACTCTTATTTTATTATTTTAATTTTAATTTTATTATTTTTCCTTAGGAGGCCTCTTTTAGGCTAAAATTTCCTGTGAAGATATCATCTGTTGAGAGGGATAAAATCTCTCGAGATGCAAGAATCTTTTTAAGTGGAAAACTTGATGATAGGATTGCACCTTAAGAGATTCAGTCCCTCTTGTCACTTGACAAATATGGAGTTAAGATGGATATAGGTCATGGAAAACAAATTTTTTTGTCAAACATAATATTAAACTAATCATTTTAAATATGTTAAATATTTCTCATATTAATATGATCATTTCAATACATATATTTAGTACAAGTATAGGTCCAATGTGCATGAGATTTAGAAGAGAAATATGTATTCCATTAGTAAAGGTCCAATACTGAGAACATAGAGCGTTAATAACTTTCATGAAACAAATTTTTTTAATAAAAGTTATAATGTTACAGTGTTGAATCATGGAAAATGAAAATAATAAGAATATAATCAATTACAAATTGTTTACATTATGTTCAATCTCAATCTTTCTTCTTCTTCTTTTCCTATAGTCACAACTACTACTTTTTTCATCTATTCATTTCAATCATGTGAAAAAGGAGCTTGAGATCATATACCATTCAAATATTTAACTCAAGATATTGTAATAAACATCATACTATTTATGTAAAGTCAATACTTGTGACTTATTTATTGTTAAGCCCTAAGAAAGTTTCAAATGAAGTTGTTTTATATTACCTCTTTCAATAGGTGTAATAGGAGTCAGCTAAGGGGATGATTCATCTCATGGTTCTCCCATATAATTACCAAATCTTATTCAAACATATGTGGGTGATTCTAGGGTGAAAATTTAGTGTTATACAAAATCTTTTTCTACAACTTCAAGAGAACCATTTAATAAATCTTGCATCAATCCATATGTTTGATGTAAACATGACTTGAACTTCAACTACAATAAGTAACTCAAATTATATTTATTTCTCACCTTTTTTTGTGTTGTTGTTTTTTCCTTTTGTGCAAACACTACGTGCAATGGGACCATTTAGATTTCATAAACAACGATTATTATAATATTATACATCAGCATTTATCACAAGCAAATGTATTGCCTTATCAAAGAACACTTTTGTGTAAGCTTCCAAATATGTATTTTTATGAGTTATTTAAGTAATTCCAAACTTTCATAGTTGGTATTGCATCCCTTTTATTCATCAACAAATGATAAATGTATTTTACTTATTAATCTATCCATATTGTCAAAGTACATTATCAAGGGTCACAATTATTGTTAATGAGTTCCATAATTATTTTACAAGACCTTCAAAGGCTTATCCATAATAGGTGGAAATGTCCCCAATCACCAACCAATATAATTAATCTCTCACAAAAAGGAATGTTACTATCTTTTAGGAAAGTTTGCTAAAGTCTCAATTTAATGTTTTTCAATAGATTTCTTCAATTGAAACTTATTTCATATGTCAACTTATATTTCATGTATATCATCTCTTTCTATAAGGTAATTCAACATGATACTTATAGAAATTTTATATCTTTGATTAGCAATTGAAGTGTCAAATGAATTGATCTTCGATATATGTTGAAGGCTATAATCCTTATATGAGATAAAATAATTAATAGAATCCTCTCATAAAGGGACTCGGTCTCATTGACATTTTTAATAGGTCCAATCAAATAAGAATTTCATGTACCTAAAGTTCCTTGGATTATTACATGTAGTGGATCAACCCCTTATATATAAATTCCAAAGATAATATTAAATGCAGTTCTTTTCTTCGCACCATGAAACTCAAAGTAATGATATTTTCAATGCTCTTTAGTACAAATAAAATTCAATTTTCACTTTTGAGATATGAAATGAATAGCCTAATCTTCATCAACAAAATTTGTGTTCCAATTATGCATAACATCATGATCTCTATGTCCAATCATATCACACTCATTGTCTTATAAAATGCACAAATGATCTTGTACTCATTCTTCCTAGAATCTATAGATGGATTTCAAACTTCTTATTCTCCATAAAATTCAATTTGATCAATTTGAGCCAATTGATTGCGATCAACATCCATGGTTTGTATTGAAAGTTTTCCTAGTTATGCACTATCTTATCAACTATTTTTTCTATATTTCCATAGAAATCATGGAAGGTCTTGTATAATACTAACTCAAACCAATAAAATTATAAAAACTTGTCATCTTATCAGTCGATAATTGAGTTAAATCATGAAAATATGTGTACAATAGTTACATTCTTCCATGATAATTATTTATCCCCACATTGGAATTTCTCATATGACCAATGACATCCATCAATGCATGGTGCTCAATATGGGAAACTTTCTTGGTATATGTATCAATAAATGAATTATTATTTTCAATATTACATGCATTAAAATATACCTGTTTGAGAACATTCATACAAACATATAGAACCAAAAATTGATGGCTACACTCAAAAGGAGCGAGCTTTAGAAGAAAATGACATATTTCTAGTGCACCTATATCTTGGCCAACTAAGGTTACATATAATAAACTCCTATATGCATGTGCTACTGGCTCATTTGGATTTCGAGTAAAGGAGATTCACATCAATATATCATAGATTTTTTATTATCCTTTTTTGGATTTTGTATCATATTTTTCTATGTAATTAATGACGAATGCTTCAAAAGAATAGGCTATTTATATGTATTATCCCTCCACATCATTGATGTTTCAAAATTGTGTGTATTCAATATATCCTCCCTCTATCTTGGTTGATACAATTTTTCTCCATTCTCATCAACATAAAGTATTAACTCGTTACATAGATCCTATGGTGGATTTTATTGACATATCAATCTTCCTTCATTCTTTTGAAGGTAATATTTCTCATTGCACGTGATGTGATGCTCAACAATATCAAGAAGTTCTTTCTTACTTTTTAATATTTCCACATCCAATGAGCCAATGCCAAGTAAACTAAGCACTTCCTCTAGATAAGTGTTATGTGTCTCTACATTATGATTATTTTCCCAACCTCAAATAATATCAATATCTTATCATGAATTTGGAGTATTCACTACAAAATAGGATGATTGTAAGAAGTTAAACATCATCAACCCTTAGAACCCCTTCCAAAATTAAAAATTCAATATCATTATCTATCTCTTGCAATGAAATATAATTAATCATGTCTGATACATCTATTGCAATTTCAGGTAGCTCTTCAAGTGCGTTATGATCAACTTGAATTCCATGATAATATTTATCATTCACAATATTATATAGTAATGAATGAAATACATTTTCTTTTCTGATAATCAAATCATAACTTGATCCTTTTCCAATTTTCTTCCACACAGTAATTATCAAATCCAATTCTTTATATGTCAGAGTAATCTCATGGCAATTTTGTTAGCCTCTTATAAAAAATTAATGTTGTGTCCGCTATATTTTCTGTCCACCTGTTGAATGCATAACTTGTAAAATTGGATTTTCATGTGTTTTAAACATCTCTTCAAATTCTATGAGCACTCCAAGAAATCAAGGTTGTTTTTGTTATCAACTAAAAAACTAGGATGATTTACTTCTCTTCTACATCTCGTGCCCATTGGACCTATACTTGTCTTAAATACCTAAATTCCAACATATGAATCCTCATACACATGACACATATGAATTTAAGATAATCATTCAATCTTATCACAATTTTTAATGTACAATATTCAAATCAGCGAAAGTTATAGGTTGATCTTGGGCATAGATATATTTTAAAAATCTTTCTTTCTTACAATTTTCATCTCCATCTTGTACTATGTTTGAATTCTTTAAATATTGTATTTTGTTTGTCGATATGCTCCTTCTTGTTCAATTTCTTATTTCCCCTATAATTCTCTTTGACTTTCATTTCATTTTCCTATTTTCATCGATTTCCTCTTCATTTCATTTTCATCTTTAGAATATATGATTGATAATATAAACTTATGAAATGCACATTTCTAATTTTGATGCAGAGTTGCATCAAGAGGGTAGATGTATACAAAGAATGTTGTCAAGGGGAGCTTCACTGGGATGTGATGAATGGTTGGAATATTTAGTCTTAACTATATGAAATATTAAGAAAGGATGTATCCATTTAAATTGTGTTTTGTAATTGGTTGTTATGCCTTATATTTAAAATAAAAAAAATTTAAATTGTGAAAATGAGTGCATGCAAATAAGGTAAAATTGGCTATTAATTTAGAAGTGATGAAGAACATGTTATAATTTATTTGACTAACATTTTATGTTATGAATACAATTGTGCATAAGGAGGCATACAATTGTTATTAGAAATTGAATGTCAAATATACCTTTGTGGAAATAGGATTTGAGGTAGAAAAAGTTGCTTTCGGCCATTGAAAAGAGCCTTCAGGAAAGTGACAAGGGGGATCTCATCAAGAAGCTATAGGATCCAAGTGGACTCCTTGAAAAAAATAAACACCTGGGTTTGCAGAGTGCTAGAAATGGTGTAAGTATGGAAATAATCCAAGTGAAAGTAAAAGGTAAGTTGAAGAGATTGGGTAAGAGTTCCTTCAGGTAGAGTTTATATATTTTTTATATTTTTTCACTTCAATGCATGAATTGCATGGAAAGCCTACTTGAAGGATGATCAAGGAAGGAAGTTGCTAGCATCAAGGATTTGGTGAAGATCCTAGTAATATATGCATATATTGAATTTATATGATGGAAAATAGTTGGAAAAGTGAGTAATACATTCATAGGTAAGTGATGCATAAAGTAAATGAAAATTGCATTATATGCTTGAGGCCATGGGTATTGGCCCAAGAGCTTGTAGATTTGAAGCCAATGATTTCATCGCCTAGTGATGAGTGTTATAAATGGCACAATGTATCTAAATGTGATATGTAAACTACCATGTATATTCCACTAAACAATTTTTCACAACATATCTACTCAACTATATTACAAAATCTAAAATCTACACCATGAAGGTTTATTTATCCTTCAATTTCTAGATCTATTAATTACTATTTATTACATATGTATGAAAATTATAATTATATAAAAATATATAACAATGAAATAAAAAATCACAAACCATAATTGAAACAAGATATATCCTAGGAAACCCTTTCAAGAGAAAACCCAGGTGGAAGGTGAGGTAAATGTGCTCTCTTTCTCTAAATAGAAAAGATGCAGTAAAATGAAGTAAAACATGTGGCACATGGGATACTAAAATGAAAAAATACTCTCTGTGAACTCTCTTCCTATCCCCCTCGTGCACTCCAATAATTTGTGGAAAAAATTCACTTGAAAGGAATGGAGCCTGTTTTCCTCCTAGTGGCCCGGTTATAACACAACCTGATAGCCTACTAGTGGTTAGATTGACTCCTTAAACTCTTAAATATAGTGACAATATTGACCCTTAGAGTGTCTTATTTACCATGAACATGTGTCTAGACCTTTTTCCATGAGTAACGGGGGCTAATGTGACATCCCCTCAAATTATGGTAGTCAAAATAGTAATGTCAACTTCCGAGTGGCATAACATTTGCATATGAACTTTGATAGATGTGATTATTGCGTTGTTGGAAAGATATACATGTGTAGAATGGAAAAAAATGGTTTGGTGGTAAATAATAAAACTCTTAACCCAAAAATATATTATTTAATTCCCCAAACTTCTCTGACAAGGTGTTAGACCCTAATTAATCAAATTGGGTCTCATTTGAGAAATTATTCCTATGAGCAGACTCCTCCACATTTTTCACTCTTAAAGCATTAAGATGGATGAAAAACAATATAATGGACAAATATAGATCACAATTTGTGATTTATCTTATTTGATGTGAATAGACAAGGAGATGAATAATGGAAAGAGTGTTAATAAGGTAGATAAATTTGATTTTGGATTGTTCATATTCGATATGAATGGACAAGGGATACTTTATTTGATAATGCATGATTTTCGTAAAATAATTTATGGATTATGATAGATGCATGAAGCTATCAATGTGATAGAATGTTAAAATTTGGCAGTATATATGCTTGATGCAATGGATGTGTTGACACCTAATCTTTGGGATTAGGAAAAATCATGTAAATATTGTAAATAGAAAACAAGGTATGTTGGAAGATGAAGAGATAACAAGATATGAATCCCACTACTCTCTCTCTCCTTGAATATGTCCATGTTTTCTATTAATGCAAAAATAATTCATTCATGGAGTTACTCTCCTGGCCGACATGGTATTAGAGCACAAGTCCCAAATCAACATTTTTTGTGTTGTACCTCTTGCAACTATCATTCAATTTGTTTCCTTCCATTATTCTCTATACTTGTGCCAAAATTTGGAGCATTGAGTGTTACATGCATTGGATCATACTCCTACAAACCGAGTGGAAAATTGTCCTTTGTGGAAACTCCTACAACGCTGGTAGAAATTGTTACTCCAATTTGAAAGTTGGAATGTCATATAAGGTGGTGTGTTCCTCTATGTTGATGATGGTTGTGGTTTGCATGGTCTGTTGAAGTCCATGTACGATGGCTCTTGCATGACTATGTTGAGTGGTGGTTTGAAGGTTTTGTATTCAGTTGTTACTCCCTAGGATGTCTTCTATTTTGGTGCTCTACGGTATTTGCATTGACTAGCTGCGCTGAAGTGATATATATATATATATATATATATATATATATATATATATATATATATATATATATATATTTCATGTATGGTGAAACTATATTCATTGTATGGGTTGTGTATGGATGAATTTTTGAAATGGTGAATCACGGTAGTTCGACGAATGTTGGAAATCAATTCAAACTTGACATAAACTCATGTTAACTTAATTTAAAAGGAAGATATATATGGTATGTGTTGGTCATTTTTATATGGTTACATTGACTATGCATTTAAAATTTGTTGATATTTTTTATGGTCATATTTCAAGTAGTGCTATATAATGGATTTCAAAAAGTTGTGGCATAATGGTTCATGCATATATAATGTTATGTAATGTGATGACATATGAATAATGGCATGTGAAATTTGTTGAGCCCTTTTTTAATGGCAATAGTATGAAATTTAATATATGGTGTATGGAGGTATATTTGAGAGCCTACATGCTTAATTAATGATTTTTTTAAGACATAGCCAGACTTTTTTATTGCAAAGACATCAAGTTCTTGTTGCCAATATTGTAATCATTTTTGGCGTCATTCATATCTGATCATGCATTCAATCATCTCCATAGTTTTAGTAGTTAACACTGGAAAAGAGAACTCTCATGAGTGGTCCATGATGATAAAGCACACATTGATTTTCAATGAGTTGTGGAAATGAGTTTGTCAAGGAGAAGGAGGCAATACTCCTCAGAAGTCCATTTCTGACAAGGATCTTGCCATATGGGAAAACAAGAACAACAAGGCCTATGTATTTATTACATAGCATCCATAAATGAAGAGATAAGTCATCATACTACTCATTTTACAAATTATTTTGGTGATTTAAGGAAGCTGAAAAAATTATATGACTCACACTCTTAGCTATAAGTTGTTCCATTGATGATGAAATTTTTTAATTTAGAATTGAAGGATGGTGATCCCCTTGCCTTAGCCTTTGTAATGAGAGTTATTATGCATGACATAAAATCCACTTGTTTTGAAATAGATGTTCCTCTCACTTCTTTTGTCAAGGCATTGTATCCCACTTATTCTCATTATCTTGAGTGATTACAAGCAAGTGGAAAATTTTCAGAGATTTCTTTTGACTCTTTGGTGGACACGTTTAGTAAAAGACAGAAAGATTTTGGGGATAAGAATACAATTTTTTTGTCTCCTAAATAACCTGAATGCCTTGCACAAAAATAGAAGAATCAGGGATAGGATTGTTATAGAGGAAGAGGTGGTTATAGAGGGTGTGGAAAGAAAAATTTTAAAGGAAGGGGGGAAGATATTTCCATGTAGAAACGTATGGTCTTAATTTCATATGGTGTAATATAAATGGTAATGATACTTCCACATGTAAGCTCTCATGGGACAGGATTAAACAAGAAAGGGATGAAGAGAAAGGAAAATCATCAGATAAAGGGAAAGGAAAAGCACCCAAGTCCTCTCATTATGTTGTGGCACATTGCAACAATGTAGTAATTGAAGACTTATTTAATGCTTCACCTACTTCATGCAAATATGCTTGGTTTATTGATTCAAGAGAAACTTTCCACATGAATTTTAGAAGATATTTCTTTGAATATTTGACTGACAATTTTGATGGAGAAGTCTACTTTATAGACAAGTCAAAACTCAAGCCATCAGGGCTTGGCACCATCAAGCTCAAACTTCTTAGTCTTCTAGAAAATCTTCTACATAATGTACTCTACCTCCCAGCGTTGAGGGTAAAACTTTTAGTGTTGGTCGACATCCACCAACAAGGATACTCCATTCATATATTTGATGGCAAGGTTGAAGTAAGAAAAACATCAAAAACCTCACTTGTCATGATATGGATAGAAGGAGAAAGAGCCTTCAAGTTACACGAGACCTTTTCTCGTGGAGAAAACATTTCACAAAGATCATAATATGATGAAGGTACACTTACATCAAGTATTTTATGACATGCTATATTTGGACATATGAACTATGATAGCCTTTGTTGGTTGAAGAAAAATGGTGTCATTGGTCTCCCAACTATTCCTAGGAAACTTCAGCAATGTGATACTTGCATCTTACGAAAGAACAACAAACAATCATTTAACGATTCTCATTCCAGAGCACATAGAAAACTTGAACTCAGTCATTCTTATTTATGTGGCCCAATACCTGGTCATTATGCAAATGGTAATAAATACTTGATGACATTTATTGATGACTACACTAGAATGTGTTGGGTTTATTTATCAAAGAACAATTCTGAAGCTTTTGAAACATTAAAGAACTTTAATGCAAGGATTGAGAATGATTCACAATCTCTTATTAGTTCTATTTGTACCAACAATGGAGAATAATATACTTCAAATTAATTTGAAAAATATCTTTGCGAGCATGGGATCAAACATCAAACAATTGTGCCTTATAATCCTCAATAGATTGGTGTAGCCGAAAGAATGAACAAGACAACCTTAAACATGGTATGTTCAATGATGTTTTTAGAGAATGTTAAGCTAATTTTTTCAATTGATGTAGTTCTATGTGTTTTTTATATAAAGAATAGTTGTCCATCTCGTGCTATTAAAAACAAGACTCTCTATGATATATGGTATTGCCACATTCCTTCGGTGAGGCATATCAAGGTTTTTGGTTCCACTTGTTATTCCTTTATACCTAAGGAAAAAAGAAAAAAACTCAGTGCAAGGAGTCACAAATGTATCTTCTTGGGGTAGTCAGTTACCTCCAAAGCATGTTATCTTTAATATGAAGTTAATAAGAAGTTTATAATATCTAGATATGTGATCTTTCTTGAATCTTCCAAGACTGACAATGTTGTTGAGCAACAACTTGATCACTTGGACATATTTGTGCATGAAAAGCATTTTCAAGAGTTTGATAATGTGATTCCACATCTTGAAGGGAGGGATCCCTATACAGGATCAATATGTGGAATCTTCGTTTGAGTCATTCTCTCCCCCTCATGAATCTCCAACCATTGATAAGGAAGACACCTTGAGTGGTGTGATTGAGATAATTGGGAGGCTAAATATTGATTCAGTTCCATCTTAAAAAGGTCCTTCGAAATGGCTCACAAATACACTTGAAAATGTACATCCTGATGAGGTTGGAAAGATAGGGACAAGAAGCTCTATTAGATAGAATGGAGTTGATGTAGATGATCTTGATGCACCTGTTAATATGGATGTTTCTTATTATTGTGCACTGAATTTCTATCTAGATTTCAAACCAACTTCCTTCAAGGAAGTAGCTTCTAATGATGAATGGAAAGAAGTGATGCAAAAAGAATATTATGCTTTGATAAAGAATGGCACTTGGAAGATGGTCGATCCTCCATTAGGAACCAAACCAATAGGCTACAAGTGTGTATTCAATAACAAGTATAAAGCAGATGGCTCACTTGACAAGCATAAATCTAGGCTTGTGGAAAAATGTTTTTCGTGGAAGGAAGGGGTCGATTATAAGGAGACTTTCCCCCCACACGAAAATGGGCTAATATCCGGATAGTCTTTACCTTGGCATCTCAAAACGGTTGGAAATTCCATCAAATGGATGTAAAAATTACTTTCTTGAAGGGAGATCTAAAAGAGAATTTATTTATTTCCCAATGAGAAGGATTTGTTGTGAAAGGTCAGGAACAAAAAGTATAATCTTGTAGAATCCTTTTATGGCCTCAAACAAGCACTACAAGCCTGGTATGAGAAATTGACTAAGCATCTTCTAAAACTCAATTTCAAACATTATGATCTTGATGATGCAACTTTGTTTGTTAAGAAAGTTGGAAAAATAGTTGTATATATTTTGGTGTATGTATATGATCTTTTGATGATAGGGAACAATGAGAATTACATTACATCCATAAAGAAATAATTGAGGAAAGGTTTTGAAATGAAAAATTTGGGCCATGCTCACTATTATCTTGGTATTGAAATAACCCAACATCCGAAGTTTATATCCCTCTCTCAGAAGAAGTACATTGGAGATCTATTGAACATGTTTGGCATGGTTAAGTGAAATCCTTTGAGGTCTCCAATGGAATATAATTTAAATCTTACATCCACTGAAGGAAAATAATTTTAGGATGCAATGAATTATAAACAACTCATGGGATGTCTCAACTATCTAACTACTAGCAAACTAGACATTTCACTTATTTTGGGAATCCTCTCCAGGTTTATGCAAAAGCCTTCTGATGTTCATTGGTTTGCTGTAAAAAGAGTTCTAATGTACTTGAATGGAACACAAGAATTTGGATTCAAGTATACGCAGGTGGATGACTTCAGCTTGATGGGATACTTTGATTGAGATTTGAATGGAGATAAAGAACTTAGAGTATCTACTTCAGGTTATGTTATGAGTCTTGAATCTGGAGTTGTCGCCTAGAGGTCACATAAAGAGTCAGTTCCAATAGATTCCACAACCGAGGAAGAAGATGTGGAAGCATCTTAAGCAACAAAGGAAATTGTGTGGCTCAGGAAAAATCTAGAGGATTTGTAGGAGAAACATGTGCATTCAACTCCTCTTTTGATTGATAACAATTTTTCAATAAAGTTAGAAAAGAACCCAAAGTTCCATGATCGAACCAAGCATATCAATACAAGGTATCATCTGATTTGATATCATGTTGAGGCCAATACAATCCACCTATGGAATTGATCCAAAAATGAGTAGATTGAACACATCTTCACCAAATCGCTTGGAAGAAAAAGTTTGAAAGATTCAGAACGATGGAGATAAAGAAACTGGAGTATCTACTTCAAGTTATGTTATGAGCCATTAATCAGGAGTTGTCTCCTTAAGGTCATGTGAATATCTAGTTCTAGCAGATTGCACAACTGAGGTAGAGTATGTGGAAGAAGCTGAAGCAATGAAGGAAATTGTGTGGCTCAGGAAAAATATGGAGGATTTGCAAGAGAAACAAGAGAATTCGACTCCTATTTTAATTGGCAACACCTCTACAATAAAGTTGGCCAAGAACCCAAAGTTCCATGATTGAACCAAGAACATCAATACAAGGTATCATCTTATTCGACCTCATGTTGAGGCCATGACAATCCACCTATGGCATTGTTCCATAAATGAGAAAATTGGAGACATCTTCACCAAAGATCTTGGAAGAAAAAAGTTTGAAAGATTCAGAATGATTCTTTGACTCGTCAACTTCCCTTAGATTAAGGGGGCGAATGTTGGCACCAAATCTTTGGGATTAAGAAAAATAATGTAAATACTATAAATAAAAATTAAAGGATGTTGGAAGATGAAGAGACATTGGGAGATGAATCCCAATAGTCTATTTATCCTTGTATATTTCCATTTGTTTCTCTTAATGCAAAAGAAATTCATTCATGGATTTACTCTCCTAGCCTAGCAATATGCATGCATTCTTCTATGGGACAAGCATTATAATGACTAAGTGTCATGAACATAAATTATTATCAATGCTTTTGAGAATATATGCGTGCCAATGTGAAGGGTGTAAATCCTTCACCATATAGAAAGTAAACTGGGAAAACTAATCGCTAATAAATTTTGAGAGGATTGTTTCAATGGAAAGAGTGAGTGTGAAACTCTCAATTTTGAGTCAATCTTCATATACTAAAATAAAAATGTAAATTCTTTATGAATTACCCATAATGGTGGTAATGTGTGCGTGTAGTATGCAATGATGATTCCTTCCATCTATATGGTATGTAGAATAAATGATTGGCTACGTGATGGTTTCAAGGTATAATGGAAACTATGTGTGTGATAGATACAAATTTTCATTAGGAAAAACTTATCAGAGAAAACCTAGCAAAAAGGTGAAATTTCTCTACTCTATATTCTCTAGTATGGAAATATGAAAATACAAAGGAAGAAGTACTCTCTATGGACTTACTTGAAACTTGTGGCCTATAAGGATTCTATATAACTTTAACCTCCCTATTCTTCTCTCTAATGTCTCACTCATAGTTCCTCTACTAAACTATGGAACGCAATACAATAGCATGGTATTTAACATATCTTGATAGTGAACTACGTATAAGGTTTGACTCTCCCAAACCTCAACTAGAGTTATAGGTTTTGACCTTCTAGAGTCTTCTTGAAATTCCACACATGGATAGCACAACATACATGAGCAAAAGGGGATAAGTGGAACCCTCATATACCATGGTGATCAACATAGTAGGTCAACGTATGGGAGGCATATGAACTACATTTGACATGATTCTTGCAATATTGGGAAGGTCGTTGAGTGTAGAACAACATACGAGGTTTTTGAAAGAGTGAGTTTTTTTACACCAAGAAACATTGTATAATTCCTCGAAATGTATTTAGGATGTTTTAGACATATATTCTCCAAACTATAACCTAGTGTTAAAATGAACCTACAAACTAATTCCTCCAATTTATTCCACTCTTAAAGTGTTGAGATAGATGAAAAATAATATAATGATCCAAATCAAACATACATAAGCAACTCTATGAGACAAATAAAACAAATAATAAAATGGAGTTGTCATACCACATATATATTGAAAACTTCATATTTGTTAAGGTTATGATATTATTTACTTGAGGGAATATGAAGATCCATAAGTGAGTATGAAGTGTCTTAGCCAGTCCAAGAGAAAATGGAAGATGATTTCAGTTTTCATAAACCATCTATAATATATGTCTATCATTTTAATGAAATGTAGTTAATGCTTATATTCACTCTTCTATGTCAAATAATGTTATTAAAGTAGGTAATATTTGAAAAACCATCAGATTTTCCTCTCAAATCTCATTAAATATACCATTATGAGTAGTCTTAAGAAGCTCGTACCCATTTCCATGCTCATTAGATGTTGAAGTTCATTTTTTAACGTCTTCTCTACTTATTTGGAGCTCAAGAAAATTACAAAGAAAATATGGTCATGAAGTATCCTCACATGCTTTACTCTTGCACCAATTCATCTACTTGTTTCCATCATCCATCCTTTCCCTACATCCTCATTTCCCTTCTTTAGTGCAACCCATATGTTTGTTATCAATGTGGAAATTAATGTTGTAGTATGATACAAGTCTAGTAGCTACAACCACTTGAACAAAACATGATCCATAGGACTACTTTCTACTTGAATGAAACGCATCCCTTGTAGACCCTCTTATACGATGGAGAAGTTTCTAAAATATTGATTGAGATAAGAATGCTCATTTCTTTTCTCTTGATAAGGTTTGGAAAGGGATCTCTATTTGATACCTTTCTATGGGTAATATTTGGGTATATAATGGCACTAGCTTGTTCAAGGATGAAGGGATAATCATGGAACAAAAATAGTATATTTAGGTAACCCATTCCTTAATATACATTGGACCTTACAAAAACTCATGTATATACTTGTTTTTGAATCCACCTGTCATAGAAAGTACCTATACAAGTTTTCTTTTTTTTATTCTATTCATAGACTAGTCACAGGGTTGAATCCTCCTAAGGAAAGGAAATTTTTCTTTTTCTTTTTTTTATTGATTCCACTTCCATTACTTTAACCTAGAGGTTATTTCATTCCTTCTCCTATGTCAGGGACACACTTGCAAATTCTTTTTATGTAGATTTAATTCAAAATTAACTTTTCAAATGTCTTTAGAGATGAAGGGATACCTTGTATATATTTTCCTACTGCCCCTACTAAGGAAGTGGCTTGATAATGGTATGAATTCAACTCCAGAATCAAGAATAACTGTAACTTTCATATATGATTTTTTTCAATGTACCTGTACTCTTTTGAAAGTAAGTTGAATTGCGTTATGGAACCTTTCGTTTATGATTTTACTGGCATTTTCATCGAGTTGGACAAATGGAGGATTGGTGTTTTAATATCGATTCTCAAGTATTAAAATACCTTGCAATGAATATTTTTTTTATTATCACCTTGCATCTAATAATAAGGGAATAATATTAGTGATTAATAGTAATATTTCACATTTCAAAGTCCTATTAATAGAGTAGAAATAAGTAAGATTGATCCATGACCAAAACTAGAACCTCCAATGAAAGTTAAGGCTATAGCCAAAATTAGATTCAATTCCATGAGAATGATTTGGTTTCTGGTCTTATTTAAACCACCATTTAATGGAATACATACAACTTCTGCTAGACTAGTTTTTGTTCATATTCAAGTTACTATTTGAGAACATTTCTAATTAGTAGAAGACACCAACTCCTAGCTAAGTTAGGAAATATTTCAGCAAAGATTGAGCCTTAGAGTTGAATTTTGTATTTTGTGATCTTCCTTAAAGCACCATTTAGTAGAATATATTAGCTTTTACTAACCTCTACTAAAGAAAATTAATAATAAAATATGTGATATGCCTTAACATGTGTTCCAATGAATGGGTGCACTTTATCAAAGTGTTGTACCATTCAAAATAAGTTGTACTTCTTAGCAAAGATTCACTATGGTAGTAAAACAATAATAAAACATTAGACTTAACCCAAGCACGAACCTAGGACTCATCACCACATAGGAAGTAATACATGTTTTTTTTCATTATTGAACTTTATGAAAGGCTCGATCACCATGGAAACCTTTATAGTACAACCATAGTCTATCCCCAACTCAAACTTAGGAAAACGACATATCAATAAGGTTACTTACATCTTTAAATACATATCCCCCTAGGTAATCTCTAAAAATATTACTATGTTATATCACTTAGAGAAGTCCCACAAAGAAAATTATTTTTCCACACCACATCCTATACAACAGGAAATAAACATAGGAAAAGTGATAGCTCTAAGTGATACAATAAATAAGTCTCCACCATGCATTCAACACAAAACAACCATGTAAAACATCAACTACTAGTGACCAGAACAATATCGTATCATTATCATATATTGTCACTATGATGATCTAAAATATTTAACACATAAATTAAAAATAATGTATATGTTAAAATATTGAACCATTAAATAAATATATGAAAGTAGCACCAAACCATTAATATCCATCAACCATGCCCATCCATGACATAGAAGTGAATCTTTTGCCCCAAAGATCTCCATTAGATTGTGCACGATGAAGAAGAAATGGGTTCCATAAAAGTGTGCACCCTCAAATCCATGCACTGCTCGATGGATATCAACTACAAACACCAACAAATATGCTAAAAATCACACCAAAAACCACACATAATATAATATATGATAATACTTATTTCTTTCGGATAAAATTTACAGTTATTTATCAATATATATAATTTAGAAAACAATATTCACCATATTTCTGTATTCTAAATTAAAATTGAAATTTCTAAAATACATCCATTAAATTGAAACAAACAAATTAAAATAAAATGAACAAATATTTCTAAAATGCAACCATTAAAATTCAAAAAAATAAATCAAATATCGTAAACACAAAAGATATTATCAAGAAGTAGTGAATAACATTGTTTCTCCATAAAACATAGTCCGTAATATTGTTTTATAAACTTGTCCAGGGTCGTCCATCGTTGCACATTTGACTATTTTAATTTTAAAGTTTGGAAATCTATATTTTCAACTTTCATATTCCTCACCACCATATGATTCTAGTTATCAGAGAAAAATTAATGCCTCTACTTTATTTAATACACGCTAAGTGAAATATTATTGGTTTTGAGGGCCTGCATCCCTGGTTTATTTTGTTTTTTTTTCCTAATGGTTTTGGTTTACATTAAGAGGACATGAATGTTATTATTTTGATCAATGGTATGTAATATGGAGTTTTTTCTGAAATATATGCAATATGTATGAATATGTAAACATATTTTTATCTAATAGAAAGTTGTTTGTTTTTTTCTTCTAAAAAAAGGTTGATCATTTGAAATGCACACTAGAAGATCCATTTTGTCATAAAATAAAAAAAATACGTGAATTATTGGGTCTATTAGGTGCTTTTGAGTAGAGGAAAGGGACTGTTCAAGGTTCTATTCTTCATTTATGGGAAGTTTGTTGACTTATATACAATTTAGAACATTAAAGTAAGAGATCCAACAAACTTGTTGGATGTTAGTGTTATCACTCAGTTGTATTTCTTAGCCAGTGTTATATTTCTCAATTATGCACGGGGTATGGACTATATGACGTTGAGTTTGGTGAGGAATATAGCGCAATCTCACGTGAAACAAAGTTACGTTGGAGCCAAAAAGGAAAATAATCTCATTGAAGGTAATTTTTTCATTTATTGTTGCTTACTATCCCACCATGAAAATACCAGAATGATTCCAGCCCTTCATCCAAAGAAAAGTAGTTGTCTAAGTTTGAATATTGTTCAAGTAGAAGAGCCCCAATATATTGATCTCAATGACTTCTATGAATATCTTCTAGAGGTTCATAGAGGCCAGAGAGAGCTCAATGCTTGGTAGCCACATTCTTCTACATCAATGATTTATCGCGATCATTGACAACTTTCAATTGTGTGCATACGACTTGAATTGTGACTAGGGCTCACTTGTGACAGGAAACAAAGTATCATTTTTGAAAAATTTTATTATAGTAGAGATTTCATGTTGGAAACTTGGGAAAAATAGTCCTTGTGAAGGTGATATTGTTTTCCATGTTTTTATTGCATAATATAGCTTGATCCTTTTTTTAAGTAATAATATAGTTTAGTTAGCTTCCAAATAAAGATAGATAAAATGGTTGAGGTGGGTTGTTAACTCCCTCATTACCTGTGTTTGATTCCCTAAAATTTCATGCTTAACTTGTATTGATTAGGCTCAAGAAGTAGGTGGGCCCAAGGAGTTTTCACTCTGTTCGTGGTCAATATGGAGTGTCTTGTCTCTTTCCTATTCATTGGGTCATTACTGTAAAAAAAAATATGATTTTATTAGTTTTATTTTCGGCATTTATAAGGATTAAGAAAATGATATTAATTTTTAAAAAAGTTTATGACTTTTTATCAAGTCAAAAGTGAAGATGATTGGAGCTAGTGATTTGGAAAGGGGCCTATAGAAATTAGCTTGACTCAAAATGTTTGATTTTGGAGCTTGAAGACTATGTATTATAATTCTTTAAGAGGACAAGCAAAAGAGACGTTTTGGAGAGTAAATTCAATATTTTTTGCAAAGAAATATATTCAATAAAAAAAAATATTGATCATATCCTATATTGAATAAAATTGAATAAGGGCATCTAAAAACAATTCATGCATGCATTTTTACAGCAAAAACTAATAATATGTGATCCAAGTAAACATGTCATACATTTATGGTTTTTCATTTGTATGTTTTCTACATCTACAATTGAAGCAAAAGCTTAAGTCATTTATCAAAGGAAAATTTGTCAGAAATTCTTCCAAGACAAAAGTGAATTGCAAAAACATCAACCTGAAATTGAATAAAGAATTTTAGTGAGTCATCAAAAATAGAGAATATTTAATCACACTTCAAGGATGCATGATTGATCGTAATTGACACCATAAAACAACTTAAAATCAAATGAGCATGACACATAAGCATAAAAATCAAATAAACAAAGAGAATCATGTTGAAAATGCAACAAGAAAAATCCAAATTTAATTTGTCCTTGAATTAAATTAGGAATTAAATTGTAATTCCACATCTCATGACAACTTGTAATAGTTAACTAAGTTAATTTGACTGAGTTAGCTCATTTAAATTCATATTGAGGGTCTAACTAGAGTCATATAGAGTGTTTTCTACAATTAGGAGCGCTAGTTGAGCTTATTTTGAGTTTTAATTATTTAATTTAGTCCAACTGAGTTAAAGCTAGTTAAACTAGTTCCAACTGATGGAGGAATTAGTAGGAGATCAGAAACAGTGGGGTGTAACCAGCAGTAGTGGGGTGTAACTTACTGTAGTGGGGTGTAATCTGCGGTAGTGGGGTGTACCCTGTAGTAGTGGTGTGTAACCTGTAGTGATCTAGTAAATTGAAGATTCACTCATAATTAACTCATGCATGCCAGATCAGAGAAAGACCCGGTTGAGATTGGAGTTCAGGGATAGTGTACAATCAGTTGTGTAATCATCTAAATTTTACAGGTGGTGAATGCAATTAGAGGAAGTACTATGAGGATTGCGCAATTCATAATTGTGATATTTCCCAATTAAATATGGGCTAATTCCAGAGGGAACAACACAAGGAAATAAGAGCTTGGCAGGCAAGAAAATTGGCTAAGTATTAACTTGAGCTTGTCTGGGAAGTAGTGAGATAGATAGAGATAATGAGGAGGTTTCTCGGCTTGAGCAAAGCATTGTAATTTTCTCATATTTTTTTATTAATGTAATGTACAGATAGTACGGGTATTTAGCTGTGGCTTTCCCCATAAAATAATTGTGTTATGTGTGATTGAATTATTTCTCTTATATTCTTCGTTATTTCATTGATCATTTATTTTTTTCCCTCATGAGTAGAGTAGATTAAATTTAATTGTTTTAGCATATCACAATTTGGAGCTTGAATATAGAAGGAATTTCTACATGGTATTAGAGCTTAAATCAATAGAGAAGAGGAGAATGTGATTTTGTCTTTTGAAAGAGAAATCGGATTTGCAATATCATACTTCAGAGCCAATAGGATGTCGTTCTACAGATTGAGACTCGAATATGCCCTTGAGGGTAGTTCAAACTATATTGCGTCAAAGGACAGGACGGAGACAATGTTGGAATACAACATGATTATGGAATTCATTGACAAAGATATTCCTAAGCCAGTTGGTGCTCAGGATCTGGCAGAGTAGAGAAAGTGTGTGGCAAAGGCTAGAAGGATTATCCTAGAAGGAGCTCGATATCATATTGTCTCGAACCTCCACGGTAAGGAAACTCAATTTTCAATGTGGAAGGCCTTGACATACCTATTTCAAAACAACATTGACCACAGGAATTTGGCACTGAAGGACAAGATCAGAAAGATCAAGATGGAGAACGGCGACTCAATACCGAAGTACTTGACCAAGTTCACCCAATGTCAAGATGAGCTTGGAAGTGTTGGTGTTACATTTGTTGAAGACGATATGGTGAGCCTAGCACTTCTAGGCATTCCCAAGAGTTATCACAATTACTAAGACTTAGTTAATGCGAGGGAGAAGCTACCAGAGTGGTAGGGTTTGTGGTCCAACTTGGTACAAGAAGAGATTCGGTGGAGCACCAGAGATGGATCCTCATCCAATCATCATGATGAGGAGAACTATGCCTTAGTTCGAAAGGTGAGAAAAGGGAAGGGGAACTCAACCCATTACAAATTAGATTCAACAAATGGTGACAAGAAAAACGACTTGTTGAATATTAAATGTTTTCACTGTCACAAGCTGGGACACTATGTCACAAAGTGTACGCATAAGAAGGCTAGTATGAATTCCTCAGGAGGAGCGGAAGGTGAAGCTCTTGCTTCACAATTCGAGCTGGATTTCACCCTCATCGCTTGCATGGTGAAATTTTTGATGGGTATTGTGTGGTACCTGGACAGTGGAACCTCATTCCATATGACCGACAATAAGGAGTTCTTCAGTGAATTGGAGGAGAAGGACCTCCAGATTCACATCGAGATGTGAGATGATGGGAGGTATAGCATGACCAACATCGGTACTGTTACCTTTCAGAGGGATTCTGGTACTCCTCTCACATTAAAATATGTCATGTATGTTCCAAGTTTGAAGAGGAATTTAGTTTCAATTGCCATGTTGGAGGACCATAGCTATGATGTGATATTTAGCAAGGGAGAGGCTTTCCTTCATCACATAGCCTCAGGACTGGTGAAGCAGATTAGGGTTCAGGTGAAGAACATCTACAAATTTGATGTAGAAGACTGCACTACTTTGAGCACAAAAGTAGAGAAGGTGTAGAGCCGAGACATCGATGAGTTTTGGCATAGAATATTGGGTCACTTGCACCACAGAGATTTGAAGATCATGTAGTAAATTTCTACATGACTTCCCAAGGGTACACTAGAGTAGAGAGATACATGCAAAGGGTGTACAATGGGGAAGTACACTAAATCTTCCTTTCATGATAAAGATAGTCGAGTACAAGTGATCCTTTATAGAGTTGACTCAGATGTGTGTGGATGGTTCTTAACAGCCTCCACAACCAAGCATAGGTATTATGTAATATTTGTTGTTGTTTTTTCTCATAAGTGTTGGATTTTCTTCATGCAGAAGAAAGATCAGATGTTCGCTAAATTTTATGAATTTAAAGCACTTGTCAAGAAAAATACTAGCAGGAAAGTTAAAACTCTCAGAAGCGATAATGGTTGAGAATATGTGTCGAATGGATTCAAGAACTTTTGTGCTTCAGAAGGAATTCGATGGGAGGTAATAGAACCTCATAACCCATAATAGAATGGGGTGGTTGAAGGAAGAACAGAAGTATTACGAGAGTATAACAGGCAATGTTACATGATCAGGGCCTATAGTTGCACTTGTGAGCTGAAGCATGCAACAAAGTTGTTTATTTGCAAAACAAATCCCTCATTGAATTCTCGATATGTGTACACCAGAAAAAACTTTTGAGGTAAGAAACTAGATGTGGCACACCTCGAGATATTTGGTTCATTAGTCTATTGTCATGTTACCAAGGATCCATGGAAAAATCTAGAGGGAATAGTTTAGTTGGGCATATTTGTCGGGTGCACTCATACACCTCACAACTATCGGGTGTACCTGTCATCCAAAAGGATGACATTGGTTCATAGAGATGTGAAGTTCGATGAAGAGAAGGACATGAGATGTTCCCTTGAGAGGGAGCTTTAGTTACAAGTATATGAGGAGATTTACTCCAAAGGAGAAACCTCGAGATTATGTGGAGCAGCCACATATAGAGGATCAGAGAGCAGAAGCACCCACTCATGCATAGACTTCCAGAGATAGAAGGAACTACACCAGAGAGACTGATAGATTGATGCATGATGCTAGAGATAATGTGGAAGCACCCACATCATAGTGTAGGTAGAGGAGGTCACCAGATCGGTACACTCGCTACATGGCTTTGATGAGCGAGAGTGTAGAGGTTGATCCATCCACATTTGAGGAAGCAATGTAGCAACCAGTATGGGTTGATTCCATGGTTGAGGAGTATGACTCCATTATCAGAAAAAGTGTTTGGGAAGTGGTCCCAAGACCAATAGAAAAGTCAATGATGAGTTCTAGATGAATTTACAAGGTAAAGTAAGCAGCATACGTGACTGTGGACAAACAGAAGTCTAGATTTGTGGCCAGAGGATTCTGTCAGGTGGAGGGAATTGATTACTAGGAGACTTTTTCTCCAGTAGCAAGGTATTGTTCAATCAGATCTATTTTAGCATTGTCAATGCATATGGGATGGAAGATAAATCAAAAGTATGTGAAGACAACATTCCTCAATGGTATGATTGAGGAAGAGGTGTATATTGAGCAGTCGGAAGGATTTGAGACCTTCAACAGAGAGTCACATGTGTGCAAAATCAAGTGAGCGCAGTATGTACTAAAAAGAGCACCATGTGCTTGGTACACCAGGATTGAAAACCATTTCACCGGGTTGGGATTCACCAAAAGTGAAGCAGATGCGAAACTTTATTATATTATAGTTTAAGGTAAATTTTTTATTATAGTATTATATGTCGATGATTTGATCTAATAGGTGATGAGAATCTGATAAAATAGCAAAGAGGATCTTGCAAGAGAATTCGAGATGAAGGACCTGGGCTCATGCATTACCTTGTTGGTATGGAAGTATGGTAAGGAGATGGGGAACTATTTGCCTCTCAGGGCAAGTATGCCAATGAGACACTAAAGAAGTTCAACATGGAGAGTAGCAAATCAATGGAGACTCCTCTAGCGGGTAATTAGAGGAAGGAAGAATCTACTTCAAGTGAAGTAGTGGAGGCTACTATTTATAGATAGCTTGTGGGTTCACTTATGTATTTGGTGAACACATGACCAGACATGTGTTTTGCAATTAACTAGCTTAGTCAAGCCATGGTTAAGCCAACCAAACTGTATTGGAAGGAAGCTAAGCATGTGTTGAGATACCTCAGAGGCACCACTCAGTTTGGTCTTTGATACAGATGGATAGAGGGGTTGAATATTCAAGGCTTCATAGATGTAGATTAGGCAGGGAGTCCATCTGACAAGAAGAGTACATCACAGAGAATCTTCAATATTGGGTTAGCAATAGTTTCTTGGTACAACGGGAAGCATAGACCAATTTCACTCAGTTCAGTAGAAGAAAAGTACATGGCTACTAGTCAAGCAGCTTTTGAGGCTATCTAGATGAGGAAGATCCTTGTTAGGTTATTTGGTCAATAGATGGATCCTACAGTGATTGACTGTGACAATCAGAGTTGTGTCAAAATATCTGAGAATCTAGTTTTTAATGATCGATCCAAGCATATCGACATTCAATATCATTATCTATGATATTGTGTGCAAAGGATAATCATGTTGCTAGAGTACATTCCTAGAGAGGAGCAAGGTGCACATATTTTGACAAAGCCATTGTCAAGATGCAAATTCTTGTTTCACATAGGAAGGATCAGGATTTGCTGATAATCCCTTTCTCATTAAGAGGGATTGTTGAAAATGCAACAAGAAAAATCTTAATTTAATTTTTCCTTGAATTATATTATAAATTAAATTGTAATTCCACATCGCATGACAACTTGTAATAGTTAACTAAGTTAATTTGACTTATTTAACTCGGTTAAATTTGAGTTTAGTGTCTAATTAGAGTCATATATAGTGTCTCCTACAATTAGGAGCACTAGTTGAGTGGGGTGTAACCTCTAATAGTGGGGCGTAGCCTACAGTAGTGGGGTGTAACCTGCAGTGATCTGATAAACTGAATTTCGACTCATAATTAACTCATGCATGTCAGATCAGAGAAAGACCCAATTGAGATTGGAGTTCAAGTATAGTGTACTATCAGTTGTATAATCATCCAAATTGTACAGGAAGTGCATAAAATTAGAGGAAGGCCTATGAGGATTGCGCAATTCACAATTGTTGGATTTCCCAATTAAATACGGGTTAATTCTCAAGGGAACAACGCAAGAAAATAGGAGCTTGATAGGTAGCAAAATTGGCTAAGTATTGGCTTGAGATTGTCTAGGAATCAGTGAGATAGATAGAGATAGTGCAAAGGTTTCTCGAGCTTTAGCAAAGCATTGTGATCTTCTCATATTTATGATTATTGTAATATACAGATAGCAAGGGTTTTTAGTTGTGGTTTTCCCCAGAAAATCATTGTGTTATGTGTGATTGAATTCTTTCTCTTATATGAATCATGATTTCATTGATCGTTTATTGTTTCCATTGATGAGTATAGTAGATTCAAGTCAATTTTTTTAGCATATTACAATCTACAGTTTGAATCTACAAGGAATTTATACAAAGCAAGTGTGACATTGAGTGAGTGTGAGAATAATGGATAAAGAAGAAAACCATTTATAAAATGTCTCTTAGGTAGGATTTGTAAGAGTGCAACCATGAATTGCAAAATGAAATTAAAGCCCTTAAGTGGAACTTACATCATAAATAGAACATAATTGACAAGGAAAAATTTAGGTGTGAAATTTCATTGATTTGTTATTTTTGGGACATTCTCTCAAAAAATTATTAGCCAATTTGGTGAAACATTTGCCCATTTTTTACATACACATGATTAAATTGATGATATTAACCAAAAATTTACCAATTTTAATAATATATTATATTTTTTATTAAATATTCACATACCTATATGTATGATCTTTCAAACTAGAATATTCACCTACAATATTATAGATAGGCATAATATCTGAATCCTTCAAAGAACTCTAATAATTGATCATATCATTGATACATTATAGTCAGAAAATGATCTTGAATGTGAACTAGATATGAAGGATCCCTTAATTGATGAAATTGAAATAAAATTAAGAGAAAAGTAAGATCAAATTTAAAACATTTTTTATTCGGCATCTATACCTAAGGTTATTGTAATTTGTCACATAGAGGATCCCATAAAGAAGGTAATGGAATTTTTGATATAGATGAAGTCATCTAGCACGTTGATATAAGTTTTGATACATAAGAACTAGTAGAGGAGAATGATGTAATAAATGATGCAAAGGATCTTATTCGAAAGTTTGATGCAACAAGTGATACAAACACTACAACAAAACCAGCGATTTGCGCCAAATTTAGCACCAGATTTTAGTGCATTTTTTTTGTAATTGTGATGAGCAACCTGGCGTTAAATCTGGCTCTAGTGTACAATTTTTAAAGCGTCCTTTTTTGTGCTTGATTTTGCATCTTTTTTCACGCTAGATTTTGCATCATTTTTTACACCAAACTATGCATCATTTTTTGCATCAAATTTTGAACCAAGATTTGCATCTTATTTTATGATAGGTTTTGCTTCTAGTTTTGTGTCATTTTTGCATCTATTTTTCATCATCTTTTGCTTCCTATTTTGTGTCATTCTTTTCTTCCATTTTTGCGCCATCATTTGCATCAAGTTTACATCGTATTTTGCATCCAATTTAACGTCTTTTTCTGCATCCATTTTGTGTTAGTTTTTGCATATAGTCTTACGCCAGGATTTTCATCTAGTCTTACACTAGTTTTTGCTTCTAATTTTGTACCTATTTTTGCACCAGCTTTGTTGACTTTCTTTGCACCATGTGTTGAATTTGATTTAGCACAAAATTTTGCATCCATTTTTGTGCCCATTTTTGCATCTTTTTTTGGACCATTTTTTACGTCCACTTTTATGTTTGATTTGTCTCCATTCTTCCCATCCCATTTTGCACCATATTTTGCAGCATTTGTTGCATCCAATTTTCCATCGTTTTTAACACCATTTCTTGCATCCAATGTTACATCATTTTGAGCATCAAAATTTGCATTTATATTTGCATCTTATGTTGAGTAATGTGTTGTGCCCACCTTTGCATCTTATTTTGTGTCTAATGGTACATTCAATTTAGAGCCATTTTCTACGTCTACTTTTGTATTTGTTTTTGCACCAAATTTTGCATCCAATTTTGAGCTATTTTTATGCCCATTTTTGCACCATTTTTTGTGTCTAGTTATGTGTCCAATGTTGCACCTTTATTTATGCCCACTTTTTCATCCAATTTTGCATTTTTTTGGTGTCTAGTTTTACATCGTTTTCACCATCCAATTTGCATCTTTTTCCGCCTCATTTTGTGTCCACATTTGCATATAATTTTGTGTCTAAGTTTGAGCCTAAATTTGCATCTAATTATGCATCATTTTTTACATCCAATATGGCATCCTTGGTTTCACCTTTACTCATCCCCATTTTGAATCTTTTTTTATGTTTTTTTTTTTCCATATATTTTTTTTCTTTTTTTGCGCCCAAGTTTGCATCCCAAATTTAGACCATTATTTGCATCATCATTTGGCATCTTAATTTGTAACATTTTTTGCTTATTTTTAGCACTCAACTTTGCATCTTATTTTACATCTAGTTGTCTGTCTTTTTTTGCATCTAATTTGGTGTCCATTTATGTGCCCTTATTTTTTCCCAATTTGATATCCTTTTGTATGCCATGTTTTGTTCCCTTCTTGGTGTCAATTATTGCACAATTTTTCACTTCTAGTTTAAAACACTTTGTATGTCATTGTTTGCATTTTGTATTAATTCCTAGTTTAACATCCAATTTTACTTTCAATTTTGCATCCATGGTTACATCCGCATTTGACTTCTTATGTAGAGTATATTTTTCTTTACATATATGAGCCCCTTTATAGATTCATTTACTAATTTCAATTGCATAGTGAAATATATCATAGTTTCTAAATATCATTAAAGAAGATATCACAATTCAAAATCATTTGTACAGAAATTTAAGGGAAATTGAGAACATCCATCCAAAAAATAACAATGTCATTATATACAATGATTCATTGACAATTTTCAACACATATGTATAAAATAGCAACATAATACTAATAAAATCATTATTATTTTTAATCAAAACAACTAAAATTCAAATATGATTAACAGATCAAAATATTTCATGAATATCATTATTCTACGATAAATTAACAACATACATCCAAAGATGGTAATATCACCACACATTATAATTCTCTGTCAAAATAATGATGATACTTTCCAATATATAAATCAAATAAAAATGTAATAATGATAATCTCATCATCATCTTTAATCAAATCAAACTCATCGTATGATTACCAAATCAAAATGTTTCAATGATATAGGGTAAATTCACAACACCCATCTAAACATAACAATGTCATTCTACATGATAATTTCTTCATAATAAACAATGCATGTGCATGCCTAGCTACCACCAACAAGATCATCCTCATGATCATCTTGACCATCCTCATTGGTCTCATCCACATCATCACCAACACCACAACTATGATCATCATCCTCATCCTCATCATCTCCTGATATATGTTGAGCATAGTTTGAATCATCATCGTGATCATCATCTTGGCAATCATTACCTATAGCATTCTAGCAAAAAAAATCAATATTACATGTTAGTATTAATTACATAACACAACGCATGTTTTTGTTATACAATGCTAACCATAAAATGAGGTAAGATATAATATCTAATAGTACTAAAAAATAAAATGAAAATACGGTTCAAAAGTATATTGGAAATCCAACTAAGATTACATACCATAGAGTCCATCCAAACAACAAATTCAACCCATCTCTTTTGCTACGGCACCTCCTTTTCCAAATGATTTGGAGGTCTTCCATATTTTAGTTCCTGTCAATCAGTAAATATGGAGAAATTAGAAAACAATGACTTTCTTCTAGTACAAATTTTATTAAAAAAATATCACATGTTTAATATACTTACAAAGGTTGTTATCAGTGCTTTTAAACCTTTCTAGCCACTACGATGAGTGACTTTTGTCTTGGTTAACCTCGCCTTGGATGCCTTGTCCTTAAACATAAACCAATTCAATTTATTTTCACACAAATACATGTCTAAGATACTTAAAGGTATTAATACATTCTAAATAATGTTTAATGAATAATCCAATACCTAAATGCTTTCTTCGTCGGCCTTTCTTTGTGCATCCAACTTCTCATATGATTTTACAAGTTCTTTCCATACTTTAAAAGGTATGTTAAATGGTCATTGTTTCAGTCTTTGATCTTGAGGCATTTTTTTAATTTTTCTTGTTTGGTTGCAACGAAACCTCTTACAGTTGAGCAACATTTGCAATTTTATCTTCTTAACTGACCAACCAGTACCAAATTCATTCTCTATGTCTTGTACCACCATCTTTTCTAGGTGATGTGGAATCTTGGAGAATGTGAGGTGAAGATGATCTCTAAATCGTTTAAGGCATGAGTCCTTTAGCCTATTTAAGAATTGTTTTCCTACATCTGTCCTTCTTATCTCCCCTGAAACAGGGTCATACTCTATCTTGGTACCTAAACTACCAATAGATGATGCATACGCTAAGGATGAACAAGAATTTGCGGTCCCGGGAGTTGCCATCACACAAGATGTCTCAACACAATGTTCTTCATTATTGGTGTTTGATGTTAATGACACTTTTTTCGATTTTTTTCTTGATCCAAGAGAGGATGGGGAATTTATCGATTCTCATAAAGCTTGTTGATTACCTGGACCTAGTTGATTAGCTTCAGGGGATTTTGTCTTAAGAAAATGGATTAGGGATTCAACATCCAAAGCATGAAGTTTTTTAAGTCCTTCTGTCCCAAAAACATCTTCAAGCAAGGACTTTGTTATCAGATTATTTCCCTATCCAAGTTTCAATGATTTACCACAAAGTATAATTATAAAATTATAATTCTAACTTCGAACCTAAAACAAAAAATAAAACATATTATATAATGTAATTATTCTATAAAAACAAAGTAAGCTTACCTTTTCCAATCCACTTGCACCTCGTTCTCAACTTGCCATATCCCCAAAGTAGAAGAGGTCAATAGGAAATGATGTTCTCCCTAAAAAAAAAAAGGATTGTAGGTGAATAATCTCAGAATGGCTCTCTAGCGTGGAATTTGCAGACAACTGAGTTAAAAATCCAAGTGACAATTTCTGTTTTGAAAATTTCTTCCTTTCTTGGAATCAGATTCTCCAGTCCTAGGTGATAAAATGGTTCAACTCTTATGTTGTCATGTTTATAAAGGACCTCATGCCATTGTTTTCCCCCCTTCATGTTTTTTCCTAAAAAAACATTACCCTTTTTACATAATTACAAAATATAAACAACAGCGGATTTTTACATACTTACATAATATAAACAACAACAGATTTTTACCAATTAGAAATTAGATTTACCAAATTTCTAAATGTTTTTTTTTATCTAATTACAAAACATAACAGCAGTAGATTTTTACATAATTACATAATACAAACAACAACAGATTTTTACCAATTATCTGTTGTTGTTTGTATTATGTAATTATGTAAAAATCTATTGTTGTTTATCTTTTGTAATTATATAAAAAAAAATTAGAAATTTGTTAAAAATCCAATTTCTAATTGGTAAAAAAATGTTGTTGTTTATAAAAGACCTCATTGAAAAACAATTATAAAAGACTTCATGCCATTGTTTTTCCCACTTCATGTTTTTTTCTAGAAAAACATTTCTCTTTTTACATAATTACAAAATGTAGACATCAGCATATTTTTATATAATTACATAATACAAACAACAACAAACTTTTAGCAATTAAAAATTAGATAAAAATCTAATTTTTAATTAGAAATTTGATACGAATCTAATTTTTAATTAGAAATTTTATACGAATCTAATTTTTAATTAGAAATTTGGTAAAAATCTAATTTCTAATTTGATAACAATCTAACTAGAAATTAGATAAAAATGATGTCTTGGCATAACCCATTCTAGTTAAAAGAAAAGCAGTAGATCTTTACCAATTAGAAATTAGATAGAAATCTAATCTATAATTTGATAAAAATATCATTTCTAATTTAATAAAAATCTAATTAGCAATTAGATAAAAATCTAATTTCTAATAATGCCCTAGCATCACCCATCCTAGTTAAAAGAAAAAGCCTAGTAAAAGGCAGACCCTAAAAGCAGCTGCTAGGAAAAATCTACTAGTAAAAATTTATAAAATATTACTAAGGGAATACAAAAGGTGTTATTCCTAGAAGGAAGAAGTCTATGCTCGAGAGGAGTTGGTGGTGCCAGCTTGTTGGTTGGGAGGAACAAGCACTCTCCCATAGATTTCCCAAAGGAATTTGTAAGTTTTTATTTGTGCTTAATAACAGACTTAAGCTTATTTTGAAGTGGTATATTGGTTTGTTTTCACAACAAGGTTATTTTGGTCAAATCATTGTTGCGGTATCTAAAATTACATGAAACTTATATGAGTTTATTATCTGCATTAGGATTCCTAGGAAATCTACCCATGTGAAAACCTTAATGTTGTAATATCTACCCATTGTGACTTGAATTAATGTTTGGATCTTGATGCTGAAATGACACAGTTGTGTCTTTGCCTACAATTAAACATATATATTTTGTAATATTTTACAATCGCTTCTGGGGTTATAAAATTTCCTCTCTCCATCCCTGCCAATGATGTTGGTATTGGAGTTGCCCAACACAATGCTAGTTGTTATGCATATCTCATCAATATGGATTATTAGGAATTTGTTCCATGGGTTGTGGGTGTCAATAGCCCACCAATGGTGTTATGGGTTGCAATCTGATTCAGTCGTTGCTGATTCACATGCATGGGGAACTTGAGCCTCTGTAGCCGGTGGGGAGCATGACCTCACTAGGGCAGGCTTTCTTATCTACTCTCCACTGTGTCTTGAGTAGTTTTCACCAAATATTCATGGTCCAATACTGGGTGATCGGGAGTTGTTTTCCTAAACCTATTGAAGGCCAACCCTTTGTTCTACAAAAAGGTGATGCACTAAATGATAGAAAACCAAGCATACTGCAATTCCCGTTTATGTTTGGCTGACAATTTCCATAAATTGCAGGAAGTACTTATTTATTTGTGGTTTGTAAGTCACTTATTGTTTCTTTATTAGATGAAATATAATTGATATCTCGTCCTGCATAAATAGTACTACATCCATGGTTTGTAAAATGATCAATGATTTATATCAAACCTCAACACTCTTGGAGAGCAATGGAATCTCTCACTTTGACTTTGTTCTTGTAATATTACTACAATAATGTGTGGAGAAACATGGTTTGCTAATGTGTTGGATAAATTGTTAAAAAATAATTATTTAAAATTGATTAATTAATGAAGGATTGCCTTATGGATCCACAACTTTAGGGAAAACTTTCTTTCTTACTAGCATGCCATGAAATTTGAGCCACCAGTTGAAGGCCAATAGAATCTCCTAGCAAGGGTATGGTGAGATAAGACTAGGGGTAGCCTGTTACATGTTGTGGGCAAACTATAGCTAGCTACATTGATTAATTGATGAAGGATTGCCTTATGGATCCACAACTTTAGGGAAAACTTGCTTTCTTACTAGCGTGCCATGAAAGTTGAGCCACCAATTGAAGGCCAATAGAATCTCTCCTAGCAGAGGTATGGTGAGATAAGACTAGGGGTAGCTTGTTGTACGTTGTGGGAAAACTATAGCTAGTTACATTAAAGTTCCTAATATAGTGCGCTTTAATGCGTCACTTTCTTTTGGATTATCTGACTTGCTTAGAAGGTCAAGAATGTTTTGGATCGACAGAAACAATTTATAAGTAGAAATTGAACATCTCAATATATTATAATATAAAAACTAGTAAAAGTTGGTGGACCAACAAATAGATAAATTACTTAATAAAAAAACTTGAACCAAAACCTTACCTTGATAAAGATGTTGGTTTGTTTGAACAAGACACTTAGACATGTTTGTGGCACTATCAAATACAGATGAGTTTGCAGAAGCATAACCTATAGAAAATCCTTTAGGATCTCCTCCTCCCAGTTTTTCTCTTAAATTCATTTGTAAATTTGAATTCAAAACGTCCTGCAAAAGAAACAATTACTTACTACAAAAGGGCTACAAACAAATCAAGCATATGATATCAACAATCTAAGCATGAAGTATTTTCAATTGAGATAAAAGGACGCACAATACTGACAAATTGAACTTCTTACAAGGATCCACAGTTTTCATAGATTAGATATTTCTTTCAAGTCCAAATAGACTGAATAAATTTAATACCTCTCTCACATTCATAGTATTGTTTTGTGAGCATGTCCTAACCACCTTTGACTGCACAAATTTTTCCTATTCAAGAGCCTTTTTTCCCTTGAGAATCCATGTTCACTATTCCTCTCAGAGATGAGTCTCGTTTAACACTTTCTGCATGCCACTGGTTCATTGAATCCATTCCTACTTCCTGCTGGAGCATGTGCCTAGGGGGCATTCTCAGCATATCATTTCCAGAACTTTCACTTGAACCAGTATTCATTTTACTTACCCAGCCATATCACCATTGATTCAGTCATATTGATTGATTTTAGAGATCTGGGGATGTAACAATTCCCATTGATTGTACTATGTGTCAACCATTACTATAGTTTAGCATTTTATATGCAATGGTAAAAAAATTCAGAGATGCCTTCTGCATTGCTTGCTAAAAAATGCTACATATTAGAATTTCAATATTTAATTAAGATAAGATGATGAGAAAAGAATGGGAGTCATACTTAACAAATAAACAAGGAAGAATTGCTAGATAATAAGCAGTCTCTATGGTCATGTTGTTACCTCATTATATGTGGTCTGACACTTTCTCTCAACCTTCTGACTGACTGGACATAGTTAAACAATCGACAGTAAGTGAAACAAACCCCCAAGGCCAATGTGTAATACAAATATAATTACAAGCATGCCCTAAGAACACCATGTATAACAAACAGAAACATTATTTTCCAGTGGATCAAGATTTTTTTTGAGCTAGTCAACCACAGGGATTAAATAGAACTCCACACATATTAGCTACCCACATTCTCTCCATGGCTAGAGAGGTCCACACCTAGCTTGCATTTGACCTCCCTCTGTGCCCCATGACTGCCATTACGAGAACAAACACATACGAATCTACTATTGATTTATATCAATTCCATTACCTCCAGCAACATAAAGACGTCCATCCATCAACATGTACCAAAAGAAATTTTCAGTCAGAAAAAGAAAGAGAATAGGTGAATTGTGAGGATACACCTTTCATGCTGAACTGTCGGAGTCCCCTCTCACCCTTCTCCCCACCATTGACTCTAGGAACTCTTTTTCTCTTCTTTGTGTTGTTCAAGTGCAAAGGTACAACCGATCAGTAATGCTCTATCTCAAACATGACAAATACACAACCACAAGAAGCCAGCAACATAGAGTAATGAATGAGACTCACCCTGCAGTATCTGAAGAATCTAAGTCTTGCTGATGAATATCTAAACGTTGTACCCTTGCCATATGATTGTTTCTAGAAGGTGTTGCAATTGCTGCATCACTACCTCTTGATACACCACTTCCACTTTCCACAAAAATTGATTGCCTTGTGTTTCTGGGAAAACTAGTGTCTATTTGATTTGCTAGTCCCACTAATATGGGTAGCTATCTTAGAAACAAACAATTCAAAGTAACTTGTGTTTTCCTATATGTATGATAGATAAGAGAGAAGCAGAGAGCACCAACCTTAATCTTTCGCTTGGCTCCTATCTTGTTTCCTCTACCCTTTGATAGAGCCTGGCACTCCTTTCTCACTTGTCCCACTTTAAAGAACACCTGTAGAAGCAAAGCAGCAAAACACCATCAAAGCATAGAGATCTATAATACAATAAACAATGCAGAATCAGAAGTACATTAACCATACAATTGCATTCACAAATACAAGATTTACAAGTACACAAGTATCTGGAGGAAAACTCAAATAACTTTATTGATAGCAGAAGTAGAAGTGAGGATTACAACCCATTTTTCTGATCCAGCATCATCCTCCCAGCATGAAAGCCCTTTTCACCTCATGAAAAGCAAGATCACCCAACAATACAATGTCTCAAAGAGAAACCAACAACACTTCCTTACAAATTACAAAATTCCAACCCCTGGATCTCTGGGATGAGGGATCCATTTATAGATATTTGCAGAGGGGTGAGTTAGCTTCTGGGTTTTTGATTAGTGTCATTTCACAGATAGTTCTTGGTTCCACTTGGAGATTTCATGATCTCGCACTCATCCCTGGGTGAATTCAGAGAGGCAAGTGTCATATGAGATGCTTCTAGAAGATTCTCTGGGTTTCCACTTAGCAAACTGTCTCTGCCATATTTCTACTCTCGCCCATCTCACCCTACAAAAGGATCTTTCAGTATGCATCACACCTGGCCAGTGTTACAGTCAGTATGCATCGCACCCTCAGCATGGAGCAGTCTGTATGGTCCAATTTTGGCCAGTTTTGAGTGGTTTTTCAAGTGGAACTTCTGGGAAATGATGTAATCAGTTGACCATGATCCTTTAGGGTGTGAAACAACAATTTTAGGGGTTTAAGAGCTGGTTTATCAACATATGTGATTGGAGTTATAGGGCCAAAATATGTCTATAATAGTTGCCCCCTAAAGCATGAGGTCGTAAATCTTCTGATGTCGGGTGAAATGCTTTATCATGAGGATACGAGGTTTTTGTAACTGGAAGGTGACCTGTATAAAATACAATACAATGCATTATATTCATATTACTTTCATGATCTAGCTGAGGCGGGCATTCCCATGCCCAGCTTTATAAATTCATTTTCATGTACATAGGATAGATAATCGTCTGCTGTTGCAGACTAGTGATTCTTGTAGAGTCATCATCCTTTAGCTTGGATGATCATCTGTGCAGCTATGGAGTACATTTGATGTCTTTATTTTCCTAAATATATCGTAGCCCAGATGGATGAAACTAGATCCAGGGTCTTCACACTCTTTCATTCTTCGCCCGATGTACAAGTCGATCCATGTGAAGAGATTTTCTGAGGTCGAACATGGAAAGACTTCGCCTGATTACCAGCCAATGATGTAAGCTGTTAACATGCGTGAGAGGAATCACCAATAATTATAATGACCCTCAATGTACTACAGTACAATTCACATGGTGTGAATATAGGATCTGATGTTGAACACCACCCAAAATCTTTCGGTTGAAGGCCATTGATGTAAACCTGTTGCTGGAAGTGAGAAACTTGCCATTGAGGCATGCAAGCTTCAAAGTACTGAAAGGGTTGTTCCTAAGTCAACTTCTTGGATAATGAGCTAATGTCGACAAGAAGTGACCCGTCGAAGGAGGTCCTTAATGAATCCCACATCTACGACATGAAATGAAGCAAATGATTTTCTGGAGGTGAAAATGATCTGATGATACAAGGTTCAGGAATGGCGGTCATGAAAAATGGACAGTGAAGGCACTACAGCGGATGAGGCATTAGCTAGGTTGGTGAATTCTTTGAGTGACTTATCTTGAACATATCAGCGGCATTGAGATGGATCGGTAACGTTAACCCCATGGATGGTATGGAGGACCAATGGTGATGGTGAATGGAATAACCCAACCCGACTCAATCATGGTGATGGAGTGAAAGTGTCATGTTCAAGAGAAACCTACTACCAATGAAGTTCTTCAAGTTTTCTTCCCTTTTTCCCAGTAATTGCTAACCAGTACCTCTTTATTTTTGTCAAACTTGAGGAGGATAACATATGCTTGTTCTATAATTTGCCCTTCGAGCAAACTTGTTGCTATGTTTTAGCGAGCTTAGCGACAGTGAAACTCGCTCTTGTCCGGAAGGACAAGTTTGTCGCTATTTTTTTAATGAGTTTAACGACAAATATAACTTGGTCCTTTTCATGTTTAGAGAGTTTGAAAAGAGACAGAAAGGAAGCTCCAGTAGTCCTTTCTCGTGGCATAATCCCTTAAGTCTGAAAAAGTATAAAATAATACGAAAGGGATGACTTTTCGACAGTTTTAGCGAGCCGAACAAGACAAGCGCTTGATCTTTTTGTGTAATGATCCCTCAGGTCCAAAAAGGTTAAAATATAGAGGAGGGATGGCGCTTTCCTTTACTTTAACGAGCTGGAGAGACCAGTATCTCGACAATCTTTTCATATTTTACGAGTCTAAAAAGAGCTTAAAAGAGACTCATTTTTTAGGAACGAGTGGTATTTTCGGGTAGCAACGGGTTCCAGGTAAGTTTGGAACTTCTCAAACACGGCAGTGTAACAAGGGTGGCTAATAGAATCACTCATCGCAGCTGTTCCTCAAAAGGGTAAACAACCAAGTGGAGGCGTATGATCGGTTAAAAGAGTGGAGGTGACGGTAAGAACACGACCAAGTCTCAAAAGGCTGATAGCAATGTGATCACAAAGGTTATTTACCAAGGGTGGATTCATTTTTTAATGAGCTCGAATCTTTTAGAAACTATGCTCAGTGGCAGGTTTATTTTTTAACGAGCTTCAAACCTGCGGTAACATTGCTCGTGGCGGGTTTATTTTTTAACGAGCTTCAACCCTGCGGTAACATTGCTCGCAGCAGGTTTATTTTTTAATGAGATTCAACCCTGAATTAACATTGCTCACGCCAGTCATATTTTAAAGATGTCTCTTATTAGTAGGTTCATTTTTTAGTGAGCTTGCCCCATGCGAAACTTTGCTCATTGCCTTTTGTATGCAAGCTAGAAACAACCAACTACAGAACTAAATACACTAAGAGTTAATGAACTACTAAGGTTAGGTAGGATAGTTTAGAAAAAAAATTTCCTTTGGTTTGCCAGGGTCGCTGACAAAAGTGAATGGTGGATCAGACCAATCACCTAACCTAAGCAGTTGAACTAAAAATTAGGCTAAAATACTACAAGGTTAGAGTTACGCTGATCTCTTTTCACTTGCGTAAAAAAGGTTTGCATGCCCCCAGGTGTTGAGAAAACAAGAATTTACAGTTCCCTTATGGAAGTTCCTGCATTTAAGAAGGATCATTTCATCTGTGGAGCAGACGAAACACTTCCTCGGCTCTGTCCATCGAAATAGACAAAGGTAAATGGTGTGAGCTTCCAATCACATAACATGCGAGGAGATCCTGTTCTAGACTGATCCCATATCCTACACAGAAATGGCGTTTCAGATTGGTCATATAACCTACAAGGAAATCTGTTCTTTCATCTGGGTTCACATGCCGAAGCAGACCAAGGTGCATACCCCCTAAGCTTCGTCACATTCACCGAATCACTCGTAGTAATTAGGTGGATGAATTGGAGGTTGAAGAGACATTTCTTATGCGAAGAGACCATTTATGGATGGTGTTTGACTCGATAGTCGTGTTTGAACTAGGAAACAAAAGCTGGTCAACAAGTTGTACCATTCTACCTTCGTACGGGAAACACATCACCCGAAAGAGTGAGGAAACAATAGCTCCCATGCTGTAAACGTAGTCACGCCCAAGGAGTAGATTGTAATCTAGTGGCCCTTGGACTACCATCACATTCAAATGAACGGTTTTCCTTCTCAAAGTTATAGGAAAATTTAGAAGGATACCTAACAGTCAACTGGTTCCTTTATTGAAACCTGACAAATTTCAATTCTCAGGCAAAAGCGATGGCGAACCAAGCGCTTTCCAAGCAGTTGAGGAAAGGATACTCATGGAAGCCCCTTCATATATGATAGTTCTAGACATGATCATTCTTTAAACGTGTACTGTGATTCAGAATGGAAGGCGAGGTCACGTTAGTAGATTCCAATCGAAGGAAACGACTAGATTTCTTGGAGGAGGGACCGAATAAACAGTCGGATGAATCTCTTGAAATGGGGAACTTCCTTCCTGTGGTAAAGGAACAAGTAGATTTCCCCCATGTTCATAAGACTCTGTGTTAACAAAAAGAATTTTAACGGTGTCGTTCTCATTCTCTTTGGAGACTGTATCATCTGAAGGTGGACCTTCTGAAGCCAAGATTGGTTCGACTGTCGTCTCAATCTGTTGACTTTGGTCTAGTGTGGACTCAAAGGGTTTATCTTCAATAATATGCATTGCGACCAACAATAGAGGTATGTCAGTTGGATTTTCAACTAGTGATGGACTTGGCAAGAGTTTCTTGTATCCAGGCGGAAGTCGCTGCGGTGAAGCAGGACAGTTATCCAAGACACTTTTAGCTTCGTCCAGAAAAGGACAACGGTGGAGGGCATGATCGCCTTCACACAACCTACAAGGAAATCTAGATCTTCCTTTTTTTCCATTGACTTCACTTCCACTAGTCGATGGTGAGTTCTCAACATGATCGACAGAGGTTGATGACACCGAATGGTGCAAGCGGGGAGACCAATCTCTCAAGATCCGCAGAATGCAAGGAAAATCTCGATGAAAGTGGTTTCCTTTGCAAATTATGCATGGAGATTTGGGTTTGGAAGGTGCGGTGTGCGGATTTTCACCGGACGATGCATGGTTGCCCCCTTGCTTGACTGGCTTCTTCTTCTTCTTCTCCTTCCCTTTCTTCTTCTTCTCAGTTACTTGGTTTTTAGTATCACTAGTTTCACCAAGCGAAGAGGAAGAAGGAGAGGGAGAAACAAACGAAGTAGAAGGTGAGGGAGCAACTCCAGTATCATCTGGTTACTGATTCGATTGCTGAGGAATTACGGTGTTTTGAACGAAAAAGGTTGAGAATAGCCATACCGGCAGGCTAATTGTGATTCCTGGAAGGGACAATGTAGCCATGTATGGAGCACCAATATCTCCCCAAGAAGAGAAAGGACTAGGATTCCCCCCAAGGGGAAATCCTTGATTGGACTCCATTATCTCAACCTAAGATCAACAAGGGAACAGGGATGTTATTCCGAATTAAATAAATTGTATGACACTTTGACACAACTTGCTTTTTCAATTTTTAAGAGTCGAGAAAAAGCTAAAGATGACTCTAGTTGCCTTCGATTTTTAATGAACCTGAAGTGACAAGTGCTCAGATGGACCTTTTATTTTAAGGAGTCGACAAGGAATGAAAGTGACTACTCTAGAAATCTAGACAGAGGGATTACCAAACCAATCGCAAAACTGCAATATACACCTTGATGGTAAATTAAAGAGAAATTACCAAGGACTTTACGTACGGCAGTCCATCTTCCCAAATGTTGTGTTCAGTGCATTGCGATCGATAGGGCGACAGACATAGCTTCCTAAGGATAAAGGATATCAGCCTATTGTGGTCTCCCAATATGTACTTGATGGTACGGGGAGCACAAGTCCGTACTGAGACTTGTCACATCAAAGAGGAGGAATCACCCAACCTTCGATGAAAACGATAGTTACCAGGCTTTACGATGCCGGAATATGTCTCTAGCCTAGACTTCTAGATGTTGTGCATTAGGTTCCAAAGCGTTTTTATGTTCATTGAGGTTTATTTTATAGTTGATCTTTTTTAAGAATTTTGCCTTTCAAGGTTCACCGCGTGATGTAGATGTAAAATTCCTAAATATGCAATCTAAAATGATAAACAGTCGTTTGTTTTCTTTTAGCAATGAAAATCCTAGCTACTAAGGAAAGAAGAGTATGATTCTTTCAATAGAGAGCAGAGAGCACACACTAAATGCACTTTCCTAAATCATTTTCCGAATGCAATATAAATGCAAATGCACATGCATATATTTGTTTTTCTGTTTCCTTAATGTGAGAATGCCAAAAAGAAAACTAAGTACAGATCTGAACTACTTTTCTTCAAAGCGACACTTTAACAATTTCTTTTCAAAACGAAAGGAAGACTAAGATGACACTTTCAATTTCGAATGGAAAACTTCTTTTGACACTTCAAATATTGATAATTTAAATCAAATACAATGGCAAAAGTACTATCGACTTTCTAGAAGAGGAAGACTTCACGACACTCTTCTTTTCGACTCACAATGATAGTTGCAACACTTTCGAATCAAAAGATGACAGTTCGATTAAGCTACTCTTTGCAAAGGAGGACTGTAAATGATGAAAAATACATAAAAATCATTCACAATTCCTGATCAATGGAGGCTGAATAATGTAAAGGAAGAAGGTTTCAACAATGATATACTGATCATAGGTAGCAAAACCACTTAATAGAGCTGAAAATAATGAAGAAAAAACCAAATTCCAGAGAGGGAAAGAGTCTCATTCAATCATCGCACCTGTCCTTAAGGGAAACATGGATGCATCTCACCTGTAACACATGGGAGGTGAAATGCATCCAGACTACCAGTTAGAGACAGTGCAATGGACCAGGGAACAAAACTAAGCTTCGTTTTCACTCACAATTTGCAGCTAAGTTCAGTGATTTAGGCTGAGCTTATGATGGACAGTAACAAAAAAGTATAGGGGTATAATCTTATGAGATTATTGAGCTACCACCAGGGCACTTAGGATGTTTGCAAGTCAAATGTTCAATTCATAAACCAACCCAGAGATTGACTGAAGCAACGTTGATCTACTTTACACTTGCATAGCAAGTGTAGTTCGAAGGCTAGCTGGCTTAACTTCAGGCTCTATCTGTAGTTTATAAAGCAAACAATAGTAACAAACAAACAAACTGTTCGCTCCCCAGCGGAGTCGCCATTTCGTTTCTGGGAGAACTAGTGTCTATTTGATCTGCTAGTCCCACTAAGATAGGTAGCTATCTTAGAAACAAACAATTCAAAGTAACTTGTGTTTTCCTTTATGTATGATAGATAAGAGAGAAGAAGAGAGCACCAACCTTAATCTTTCGCTTGGCTCCTTGCCTGTTTCCTCTCCCTTTTGATAGAGCTTGGCACTCCTTTCTCACTTGTCCCACTTTAAAGAAAACCTGTAGAAGCAAAGTAGCAAAACACCATCAAAGAATAGAGATCTATAATACAATAAACAATGCAGAATCAGAAGTACATTAACCATACAATTGCATTCACAAATACAAGATTTACAAGTACACAAGTATATGGAGGAAAACTCAAATAACTTTATTGATAGTAGAAGTAGAAGAGAGGATTACAACCTAGCTGTCTGATCCAGCATCATCCTCCCAGCATGAAAGCCCTCTTCACCTCATGAAAAGCAAGATCACCCAAAAATACAATGTCTCAAAGAGAAACCAACAACACTTCCTTACAAATTACAAAATTCTAGCCCCTGGATCTCTAGGATGAGGGATCCATTTATAGATATTTGTAGAGGGGTGAGTTAGCTTCTGGGTTTTTTATTAGTGTCATTTCACTGATAGTTCTTGGTTCCACTTGGAGATTTCATGATCTCTTACTCATCCCTGGGCAAATTTAGAGAGGCAAGTGTCATATGAGAAGTTTCTAGAAGATTCTTTGGGTTTCCACTTAGCAAACTGTCTCTACCATTTGTCTACTCTCGCCCATCACACCCTACAGAAGGCTCTTTCAGTATGCATCGCACCTAGACAGTGTTACAGTCAGTATGCATCGCACCTGTCCAGTTTTACAGTCAGTATGCATTGGACCTGGCCAGTGTTACAGTCAGTATGCATCACACCCTCAGCATGGAGCAGTCTGTATGGTCCAGTTTTGGCCAGTTCTGAGTAGTTTTTCAGGTGGAACTTCTAGGAAATGATGTAATCAGTTGACCATGATCCTTTAGGGTGTGAAACAACACTTTTAGGGGTTTAAGAGCCCTTGGTTTATCGACATATGTGATTGGGGTTGCAGTGCCCAAATATGTCTATAACACCTTGGTGCACTTGCAGAAGTTCCTAAACATCTACCAACAATTGTATTTGAAGGATATTCTCCCTCCCCTTGCTACAGAGTTGATTTATTTTCGTCAACATTCATTCCTACATAGAATAAAGTTAAACATTTGCTCAAATTAAGAAAGTAATTAAATATCTAGAACTTTGTTAGGAAAGAAGACTAAAAGACATTTACAATCAAAACTGCCATTAACAATTGATAGTAATTGGCAAGCACAATCCTTCATTTCCAACTTTTCTCTTCTTATTAAATCCAAACATGTTTCTATAAATAGAAGGCTGGACACTTCAATACCTTCACTGAGCTGGTAATCAGTACTATGATCTGATGTCTTTTTTTCCCAGTGCAATATTATAAAATAAGTTTGTATTGTCAAGACTTGATGTCTTCTACAGGGGTAGAGGGGAAGAATTAGGAGGTAGGAGTAAATAACAACCAAGGTTCAAGATACCTTTCATAAACTATTGAATCATTGAATGTGTTAAATTTGAGCCACTTGCAAAGTGGAAATTTGGAGGATACTCGACTTTACTATGCTCAAAACGTTGTGTTATGGATTTCGGATTATTCTTGTCCAGAATATATGGTAAAAGCTAAAGAGTGCTTGTAGAATGTGGAGCACATAGTTGACAATTATTTTCACTCTCGTAGCAAGCATGGGTTATTAGAGATAGTCCAAAATGAACTCCTTGACTGTTATGAAATTCAACTTTTAGGGAAACATGATTCAGGTTTCAAGGCCCTGCTTAGGGATGATAAGAAAATTGATATTTCTAGAATGTATAGGTTATTTTGTAATATCCCCAAAGGTCTCTAACCAGTGGCAAGTATTTTTCAATAGCATATAATTAGCCGAGGAATAGACTTAGTCAAAAGGGCGAAAAACACTACTAGGAGCAATAACTCATCAAACAGTACAAGAATATAGGGAGTTGAATTCCTAGAGAAGGTCATTGAAATTTATGACCAGTATGTGGATTATTTGGAGCATGAATTTCAAAATGATAATTCCATTTCTAAAGCTCTGCACGAAGCATTGGTGGTAATTTGCAATAAAAGAGTTGCAGGAACCACAAGCGCAGAGTTGTTTGCAGCTTTTTGGGATAATTTATTGAAGAAGGGTGGTAGTCCAAAAAAGTCCGGTGATGATAATATTGAGAGCCTGTTGGAAAAGGTTGTAAAACTTGTTCGCTATGTGAGTGATAACGATTTATTTGTGGAATTTTGTAGGAAATACTTAGCTAAGAGATTGTTGCATGATATAGGTGTAAATATTGATGATGAGCACAGCAAATTGTCGAAGTTGAAGGAGCCCTGTGGTTCTAGTATTATATAAAAAATTGAGGGCATGGTTAAAGATTTTGCAATTTAGAAATAAATCCAAACTGAGTTTAACAATCTACATATAACAATCTGAAACTAACCTTAGGTGTCACAGTATTGAATGCTACACGTTGGCCAACTTACAAGTCTTCCAATCTTTATATACCTTCTGAGATGGTTGCATGCCTTGTCGAGTTTTAGGAATTTTATTCTCGGAGATATGAACATCGTACACTTACATGGGTATACTCCTTGGGAACCTATGACATCATCTCCAAATTTGACACCACGGTAATAGAATTGGCAGTAACAACATACCAAGTAGCTCTGCTATTGCTGTTCAATGAAGCTATGAAGCTGAGCTATGTAGAAATTAAATCTCAACTAAATTTGGAAGATGAAGATCTTATTCGACTTCTGTATTTAGTTTCATGTGGCAAGTACAAGATTCTTCTAAAGGAACCTAGCACTGCAACAATATCTACAAGTGATAATTTTGAATTCAATCCTCCCTTTTCGCACAAGTTGAAAAAGATTAAGATTCCACTTACAGATATGAATGCGAATGAGAGGAATAGAGTGATCGAAAATGTAAAAGAAGACAGACTTTTTTAAATAGATTCAACAATAGTTCTTCATCATGAAGGCTAGAAAAATCTTACCTCGGCAACAACTATTGAGTGAGTGTGTTGAACAGCTCCAAAGCACGTTCAAGCCCAAACTTAAAGAAATAAAATCCAGAATTCAAGACTTGATCTCAAAGGAGTACCTAGAATGTGACAATGAAAACAGTAATTTATTGAGATATATAGCCTAATATCATTAATTGAGACACAAGTCGAAAGCAAATCTGTAATGCAACTTATGGTTAATTTTGTTTTATTTTAGAGAAATAAAACATATCACAGATTGCATTTTCCATGTGGGTTCGATTGACTAACATAGAAATACTCTGTTTTGCGATATAGGATGAAGAAGTTTTCGAGGTCACTTGCAAATCACTCACCCAGTTCTACCTTCAAGAGGAGGGACTTTAGATAATGTATGGTTTTTTTTCTACAACTCATCACAGGGGGGAACACTGCTCGACTCGTCTTACTGTTCCTTAAATTTTGTTTTATGTTTCAAATAGGGAGTTCCATCCCTTCATCTACAAGGAAATAACATAAAGTGGCGATGGATCGATATAGAAGTTGAATCTATTAGGATCTAAAGGAGTGGTGGTTTTATCCATTGCTCTAGCTAGTGCCTAAAAATATATAAAATTTGGGTTTGGTGGTTGTGAATTCCATTGTCATTGAAGGTAGGTATAGCCTAATTTTCTGTCCACCAGAAACCTATCAATTATTTTGGCTATACCCTCCTTACCCTTCCTTTCATTACACCAATCTTACAAATAGCATGCACTTTCAGAACCTAACCACATTTTTCCAGTGTAAGTGAACACCTAGGATCAATTTCTCCATCTATTATTTAGCTTTAATGGGATTCTTCCCCTTACCTTTGTTGGTAGCAATGTTTTTTATGTTGACCAATCAAACTGTAGTCAAAGAGCCCCCAACTCCAATGGTTTTTCAGACTGGTTGTGCTTGACCTCCACGTTCGAACATTCAATGCGCGAAGAGATAACAGCAAATTATTGGAAAGGTGGCCAATTATAGTTTAAAAGGTCGTCTTGGGAAACAATTATCTCTATTGGACAGGCAGGTTTCTTAGCTGTCAGGATTCAAATGTTTCTACCTCCACCAACCTCCTTAATTACTTGTATGTGATGGACACTTCGAGTGAACCAACTTGAGTTAAAAACTCCAAGTGTCGATCTCTGAGAAAACTATACATAGCAAGTTTTCTTCCCAAGAACTGGATCCATTAGAAAACACATTGCCTCACAAATAGCGTTGATGTTGTTTATATAATGATCACAATCAAGGTTCAACTGAAAGAGGCCATTTGTGAGGACAGCAGACACTCAAACCTAAGTGGAGAAATGGATAACAATCATCAGTGTCAGCATAATAATTAATGAATTTCATATGAGGAAATCAGCAGAAAAAGAGAGATGTGTACATAGCTAGGAATATACCAATGCATTCATTGCTCCGGCTTTCTTGTGGTGTTGGAAACCAGGCCTCTTTTCATGGGATACATAAACTAACCATGGCAATTCATTGCCAAAATTGTCAACTCCCCTTGATTCAGTCACTAACGGCGGCTGCAGAGCATTTTCAAATGGCGTGCCAGTAACAACCTTATCATTACCTTATGTAAGCTCACGATTTTTCAATGCGTACTACATTTGGTTCGAAATAATGTGTACAAGCAAGGAGATACATCATGGCCCTCAGTATGTCCAAGTGTCTTCAGTGGTGTGTCGAAGGATTCCATCCTCTGTTTCAGTGTAGGTGATGACATATTCTGTGAAACAAATTGTTTACTTATCTCCTAAAAAGAAAAAATGAAAAAATGTCATACATACAGTGCACCAACTGTGTACTATGTTCCTTAAGATGAATCTGATAAAGAAGATGGAAAAATATGAAGTTCATACATAATTTAGCTTACCTTTTCAGAATCCTTTGCTGCTGTTTCATTTTCTTTGTGTAGATTCTGTAGCTTCCATAAACTAAGTTGTCCCACCAGCTCAGCATGACTCTCCTTTAATGAATTGTGCATAGCCTCATCACTTCCTATGGATTGCCTTGGCCTGTAAACAGAAATGGTATCTATGGTTTTCTCTGTGCTTCCATTAAGTTTTCAATTCATCGGCCTTTTGGAAGGTGTAACATAGAATGACTCTGGAAGTTGTCCTTGTAAGTCCAATTGCAAAGTTTGCAATCTATTGCTCAAATTTAGTATTTTTTCTACAAGTTTGGTGCTTTTTGAATCCCCTTTACTAGGAACATTCATATCAGCCAAAATAGTAGAACCCTCAGCTACTTCTCCAAATTCTATAGGATTTTCTATAAGGAGAATACTTTCAAAATGTTTTGTCCCTTCCAAAACCATAGCATCCTTCTCCATGACAGACACATGGTCTCCAAGTGGGACATGCAGCGAAAAATATTTAGTCTCTGATGTCACATCATTTTCTATAAGTTCAAGCTTTTTCACTGGGGTATCATATTGTGGTCCCTCAGCATGTTCAAGCCTCTTCAATGGCTTATCCAGGGAAATTTGTTGATTGCACACATCCTTGTCCTCTAGAAGAGATTCATTCATACTTAAAGAAGGGGATATATTGTAACTTTTTCTAATTTATGAACTTTTGGATGGAATAATGGAGTCTCGGCCAAATAAGGTGCTTAAACAAGTTGATATATTATATCCCATCGTAACCTTAGGGATCCTCAACTAAGTATCCAATTGGGAAGGTTCCTTCTCGCTCACCACAATCTGTATATTTTCTCCAACTTTGAAATTTTGGGTCTCTCTAGCTTCCTGGCCATTGTTTCCCTCAATTTTGGCAAGGTCAATGAATCCCTCAGGTTTTTTGTTGTTGTCCATATCAAACAATTTTTCTCTAATTGGACTTGCAGTAGTTATGCCATCAACAATAAAAATGCTTTCTTGGCATGCTCCATCTTCAACTTCATTCTTTTCGACAACTATATTATATCCCTTTGTAACCTCAGGGGTCTTCAAAGGATTATCCAATCGGTAAAGTTCCTGCTTGCAGGCAGCTTCTGTAACAATCTCTGAGATATTTTCTAGAAGAGAATCATCAATACCTGAACAAAATAATGCATCATTACTCTCCATAAGATTGGGCTTATCTAATGGATCACTAAAGTCCAGTACCAAAAAAAGAATTCAAGCAAGAAGATATATCAAGGCCTTTTGTAAGCATAGGCATCTTCAATGGAGTATCCATGTTAGAAGGTTCCTGGTTGCTAGCCATTGTGTCTACTTTCACAAGTTGTATGTCTTCTCCAACTTTGAATTCTTGTGTCTCCTCAGCTCCGTTCTGTATAGATTGTTCTTCTTGGTCATCCTCTTTACCCTCAATTTTGTCAGGGGCAATAAATCCCTCATGTTCTCCATGGTTGTCCATATCAAACAATTTTTCTTTAATTGGAATTACATCAGTTATGCCATCAAAAATACTAATTCTTTCCTGATATGCTTCATCTTCAACTTCATTATTTTCCAGAGCTACATTGTAAGATCCATGTTCCACTTGATCACCATCTGCTAAGGGAATTTGAACATTCTTGGTGATCTGCTCAATTACATCTTCCTCCTTTTGAGGAGTTGAACCATACAACTCATTGAGGTTATAAAACTCATTTCCATTGTCTGAAAAGTTGGATTGATGCACTTCATCCTCTGAAGCTTGAAAGTTCTCATATGTTCCTTGAAGTTCATTGGACATATCTACCTATTCAGGATTTTGCATTTTCATCCAAACTGCATCAGGAGAGCCATCATTTTGCTTGTGAAAGATAGTTTCTTCAACATCCTGAGTTTCAGCCATTGAAGCAAGTTCACAATGCTCCTCTCTTTGATATACACTGTCATGAAATCCTTCGGTAGTTTTGGGATCACTCAATTTATCTTCTTGACCTTCACCATTAACCAGTGAGATGTGACTTTGTTGAACATCATTTAGAACTAAAATCTCCTCTTCACTGCATTCCCCAGGCGCTTGACCTTCACTATATGATGCCAGTTGTGATAGGTTTTCCAGAGACAAAGCCTTTGGTAGGAGTTCGAATTGATGAGCACCATTCAAATTGTCTGCACCAAATTGAAGCTTATTTTTTAATTCTAGAGTGTTGCCACAATCCATTGATTCACCTTCATAAGCTTCATTCTCGTAAATCTGTTGGCTGTCATATTCCTCCTTTTGAGGACCATTCAACTCATCAAGGCCAAAACACACTTTTCTTTTGTCTAAAAAATAAGACTTGATTTCATGAGCTTCATCCTTCACAGCCTCTTGAGCTTCCTCATTGTAGTTCTTAGGAGATACAGTTTCTTGAGCATTCTGAGTTTCACTCTTGGAAAACTATTCAATTTGCTCTTCTTTTTCAACTACAGAGACCTGATACCCTTCAGTGGTTTTTGAATCATTCAATTCATCCTCTAAACCTTCATCATTAACAAGTGATATGGGATTTTCCTGAAGATACTCTTTACTGCATTCTTCATCGGCTTGAGCTGCACTGTTTGATGTCTGCTGCACTGGACCTTCTAGAACTTGATCCTCTACTAACAAATTACCTTTTTTCTTACCTCTAGCTGAATTTGCAATCTGCTCTTCATCGGTAGTTTCTTTAGCAATGTCCAAATCATGTGATTCATCTTAATTATCTATGTCTCCTAGCAGTGGACTATTTGCCAAATATACATTTGAAACTGGAATCTTCTCTTCCACGTCATAGTGTCCAAGCTCTGGCTTTTTGGATGTAGTACTATACTCCAATCCGAACAAAGTGACTAAATAGGGAGATATATTATATCCGTCAGTAACCTTAGGGATCTTCAATGAAGTATTTAACTAGGGCATTCCCTGCTTACAAGCCTCTTTTATAAGACTCTCTAGGAGTTTGTCTAGTATAGAATCATCCATTCCTGAACAAAGAAACATGTCATTTCTGTCTGTAGGTTTGGGATTGTTTAAAAGAGTACCAGAGTCATTACATCAGAGGGAACAACACATTAGTACTATCATTACTAAGACAATCCATCTTTTATCTGGAACAAATTCATACATATCTTGATGAGGGAACACATTGTTACAGTCTACAAAACTGATTGAAATGTCTGCTTCTATTTCAAGAATAGAATCAGTTATACCTGAACAAGGGAACATATCATTATTATCTGGAAGCTTACTTTTTTAATTTGTTCTAGAATTATTGTAGCAGATCATTAGTAGTGGGTTGTGTCTCTTCAGCTCCATTATGTATAGATTCTTATTCCTGGTCATCCTCTTTTCCCTCAATTTTGTCAGGGGCAATGAATCCCTCATGTTTTCCATGGTTGTCCATATCAAACAATTTTTCTTTAATTGGACTTGCATCAGTTATGCCATCAACATTAATAATGCTTTCTTGATATGCTTCATCTTCAACTGCATTATTTTCGAGAGTTACATTTAAGATCCACATTCTATTTGATCACCATCTGTTAAGTGAATTTGAACATTCTTAGTGATTTGCTCAGCTCCATCTTTCTCCTTTTGAGGAGTTGAACCATACAACTCATTGAGGTTATAAAACTCATTTCCATTGTCTGAAAAGTTGTCTTGATGCACTTCATCCTCTGAAGCTTGAATGTTCTCATATGTTCTTTGAAGTTCGTTGGACATATCTACCTATTCAAGATTTTTCACTTTCATCCAAACTACATCAGGAGAGCCATCATTTTTCTTGTGAAATATAGTTTCTTCAACATCCTAAGTTTCAGCCATTGAAGCAAGTTAATAATGCTCCTTTCTTTGATATACAGAGTCATGAAATCCTTCGGTAGTTTTAGGATCACTCAATTTATCTTCTTGACCTTCACCATTAACCAGTGAGATGTGACTTTGCTGAACATCATTTAGAACTAAAAGCTCCTCTTCACTGCATTCCCCAGGTGCTTGACCTTCACTATATGATGCTAGCTATGACAGATTTTCTAGAGACAAAGCCTTTGGCAGGAGTTCGAATTGATGAGCACCATTCAAATTGTCTGCATCAAATTGAAGATTATTTTTTAATTCTGGAGTGTTGCCACAATCCATTGATTCACCTTCATAAGCTTCATTCTCGTAAATATGTTGGCTGTCATATTCCTCCTTTTGAGGACCATTCAACTCATCAAGGCCAAAACACACTTTTCTTTTGTCTGAAAAATAAGACTTGATTTCATGAGCTTCATCCTTCACAGCCTCTTGAGCTTCCTCATTGTAGTTCTTAGGAGATATAGTTTCTTTAGCATTATCAGTTTCACTCTTTGAAAACTGTTCAATTTGCTCTTCTTTTTCAACTACAAAGAGTTGATACCCTTGAGCGGTTTTTGAATCATTCAATTCATCCTCAAAACCTTAATCATTAACAAGTGATATGGGATTTTCCTGAAGATACTCTTTACTGCATTCTTCATTGGTTTGAGCTTCACTGTTTGATGTCTGCTACACTAGACCTTCTAGAACTTCATCCTCTACTAACAAATTACCTTTTTGCTTACCTCCAACTGAATCTGCAATCTGCTCTTCATCGGCAGTTTCTTCAGCAATGTCCAAATCATGTGATTCATCTTCATTTGAAAGCAGTGGACTATTTGCCAAATATACATTTGAAAACGGAATCTTCTCTTCCACGTCATAGTGTCCAAGCTCTAGGTTTTTGGATGTAGTACTATATTCCAGTCCGAACAAAGTGACTAAATAGGGAGATATATTATATCCATCAATAACCTCAGGGGTCTTCAATGAAGTATTTAACTGGGGCATTTCCTGCTTACAGGCCTCTTTTGTAAGACTCTCCAGGAGTTTGTCTAGTACAAAATCATCCATTCTGAAACAAAGAAACATGTCATTAGTATCCATAGGTTTGGGCTTGTTTAAAAGAGTACCTGAGTCATTACATCAGAGGGAACAACACATCAATACTATCATTTTTGAGATAGTCCATCTTTTAGCTAGAACAAAATCATACATATCTTGATGAGGGAACATATTGTTACAGTCTACAAAATCGATTGAAATGTCTGCTTCTGTTTCAAGAATAGAATTAGCTATACCTGGACAAGGGAACATATCATTATTATCTGGAAGCTTGGCTCGTTTAATTTGTTCTAGAATCATTGAAACAAATCATTAGTGGTTGGGTTGTGTCTCTTCAGCTCTATTCTATATAGATTGTTCTTCTTGGTCATCCTCCTTTCCCTCAATTTTGTCAGGGGCATTGAATCCCTCATGTTTTCCATGGTTGTCCATATCAAACAATTTTTCTTTAATTGGACTTGCATTAGTTATGCCATCAACAATACTAATGCTTTCCTAATATGCTTCATCTTCAACTTCATTCTTTTCCAGAGCTACATTATAAGATCCATATTCTACTTCATCACCATCTATTAAGGGAATTTGAACATTTTTGGTGATCTGCTCAAGTACATCTTCCTCCTTTTGAGGAGTTGAACCAAACAACTCATTGAGGTTATAAAACTCATTTCCATTATCTGAAAAGTTGTCTTGATGCACTTCATCCTCTGAAGCTTGAATTTTCTCATATGTTCCTTGAAGTTCATTGGAAATTTAAGCTATTTACTGGTTGACCTAAAGGCCACAAATCAGCCAAGAAGATTTGGTTTAACCCAGCATTTCTTGGCTACCATAGGGTAGAGTTTTATTCAAGTTTCAGTATAGTTAATTTGTTAATTTTTTCTAATTGAGTTTGATCACTAATCTAGTGGATGCCCAAGTAAGCTTGGCCTCTTTAACATTGGCTTTTTCTAACCTTTTTTGCAGGTATCAAGTGTCTCCTAAAGCTAATTTGTCTCTCCTCTTTTGGATTGATATTGGGTAGCAAGGAACTTGCTTCTTGGCACATTTCCTCTACCTAAGAAAGCTGATTTTCGTTGCATTTGAGTGGCCAGATTTGCCCTTTATTGGATTGATATCTGGCAGTTGTACTAGAAGACCTAAAACTTCATTTTGAGATGATTTTGGCGCAGCTTTTGAAAGGGAAAGAACATTTGTGGATTTGGACAACAAGAACAGGCAAACTCTTTAACTATTAGACACTTTCATTGTACCTTCCAGAGTGGTTCTACATTCTAAGGATTTTTCATGGATTCCCTATTTTGTAACTCATTTAGACTTCTCTTCTCATCCATAAAGGGAGTTCTAAGTTTTGTTGGTTTTTGATCTTATCATTAAGTGAAAGATCAAACCAAATTTTGTAACTATTTCCAATTAACATCTAGTTTGATTTTTTAATCACTTCTAACTATTGGAAGGAGGTATCTCTCCATTTTGAGGGATCATTTGTAAGCTTCCTCCGAAAACAACTTCCTTTCCATCCCTCATTTCATAAGAGGGACCCAATATAATACAGAGGCACTTGTTCTTGGGAGCTTGGTGACCTTTTCCACTGGACATCCCACTCTTCGTCATTTGTGGAAGGTCTCCATGTGATTGATTGAGTGGTTTGTTTTGGTCACTTAACACTAAGTAGATTAAATGAACACTAACTACTTTCATTTTCATTCTCGTTTTTGCTTTCATTTCATGCATTGTGGTTCATATGCTCTAAACTTCACATGCAAAATACTTAAATGAGTCTTGTGAACTATTTTAATTTATTTTGAGCATTCCATTTTCTTATAGTTTGTATCTTGCTCTATTGCAATTCCAAATCCATTTGCTTATTTGTGTAAGTTGCTCTTGTTCCTTTTCTTAAAGGCATCATTTATTTACTGAGGCATCTTTATCACTAGTTTGGCAATTGAAAATCCTTTCATCTCCTTTTGAGCAATTAGTAGATTTGAATTTTTTTTCACTTAGAGGAAATTAACCTCTAGCTTAATTGGTTGTATAGTTTTATAGGGCTCCTCTTCACCCATTTCTTTTCCAAGCTTGGAAACGGTAAACACTCGACTTGCTAAATTAGTTTGGGCATGCCCAATGTTGGATCTACTTGCGAGTGGGTTGACTTGAAAAATTAGTTGGATACTCATTAATGAAGCTAAGCTTCTCCATGTTGGATCTCCTTGCAACCATCCTTATCTTTTCTTGGATAAATTTTTGGATCCTCCACCCTCAGTTTAGTTAAGAACCCTAAAGAACCAACTGGAAACTATGTCTAATGGGAGGCAAAAGGTTCCAAGGTATTTTCCAATGTTAAAGGATACAATAACTGTCTCAAATAATCACAAATTTCTTCTGCTAGAAGTGGCTAGCTTGGCCTCTTTCACATTGGCTTTTGCTAACCTTTTTTGCAGGTATCAAGTGTCTCCTAAAGCTGATTTGTCTCTCCTCTTTTGGACTGATATTGGGCAGCAAGGAACTTGCTTCTTGGCAGATTTCCTCTACCTAAGAAAGCTGATTTTCATTGCATTTGAGTGGCCAGATTTTCCCTTTTTTGGATTGATATCTGGCAGTTGTACTAGAAGACCTAAAACTTCATTTTGAGATGATTTTGGGGCAACTTTTGAAAGGGAAAGAACATTTGTGGATTTGGACAACAAGGACAAGCAAACTCTTTAACTATTAGACCCTTTCATAGTGGTTCTACATTCTAAGGATTCTTCATGGATTCCCTATTTTGTAACTCATTTAGACTTCTCTTCTCATCCATAAAGGGATTTCTAAGTTTTGTTGGTTTTTGATCTTATCATTGAGTGGAAGATCAAACCAAATATTGTAACTATTTCCAATTAACATCTAGTTTTATATTTTAATCACTTCTAACTATTGGAAGGAGGTATCTCTCCCTTTTGAGGAATCATTCGTAAGCTTCCTCCGAAAACAACTTCCTTTCCATCCCTCATTTCATAACAGGGAACCAATATAATACAGAGGCACTTGTTCTTGGGAGCTTGGTGACCTTTTCCCCTCGACATCCCACTCTTCCTCATTTGTGGAAGGTCTCCATGTGATTGATTGAGTGGTTTGTTTTTGTCACTTAACACTAAGTAGATTAAATGAACACTAACTATTTTCATTTTCATTCTCGTTTTTGCTTTCATTTCATGCATTGTATTTCATATGCTCTAAACTTCACATGCAACATACTTAGATGAGTCTTGTGAACTATTTTAATTTATTTTGAGCATTCCATTTTCTTATAGTTTGTATCTTGCTCTATTGCAATTCCAAATCCATTTGCTTATTTGCGTAAGTTGCTCTTGTTCCTTTTCTTAAAGGCATCATTTATTTATTGAGGCATATTTATCACTGGTTTTGCAATTGCAAATCCTTTCGTCTCCTTTTGAGCAATTAGTAGATTTGAATTTTTTTTCACTTAGAGGAAATTAACCTCTAGCTTAACTGGTTGTATAGTTTTATAGGGCTCCACTTCACCCATTTCTTTTCCAAGCTTTGAAACGGTAAACACTCGACTTTCTAAATTAGTTTCGGCATGCCCAATGTTGGATCTACTTGCAAGTGGGTTGACTTGAAAAATTAGTTGGATACTCATTAATGAAGCTAAGCTTCTCCATGTTGGATCTCCTTGCAACCATCCTTATCTTTTCTTGGATAAAGTTTTGGATCCTCCACCCTCAATTTAGTTAAGAACCCTAAAGAACCAACTGGCAACTATGTCTAATGGGAGGCAAAAGGTTCCAAGGTATTTTCCAATGTTAAAGGATACAATAACTGTCTCAGATAATCACAAATTTCTTATGCTAGAAGTGGCTAGCTTGGCCTCTTTCACGTTGGCTTTTGCTAACCTTTTTTGCAGGTATCAAGTGTCTCCTAAAGCTGATTTGTCTCTCCTCTTTTGGACTGATATTGGGCAGCAAGGAACTTGCTTCTTGGTAGATTTCCTCTACCTAAGAAAGCTAATTTTTGTTGCATTTGAGTTGCCAGATTTGCCCCTTTTTGGATTGATATCTGGCAGTTGTACTAGAAGACCTAAAACTTCATTTTGAGATGATTTTGGGGCAGATTTTGAAAGGGAAAGAACATTTGTGGATTTGGACAACAAGAACAAGCAAACTCTTTAACTATTAGACACTTTCAATGTACCTTGCAGAGTGGTTCTGCATTCCAAGGCTTCTTCATGGATTCCCTATTTTGTAACTCAATTAGACTTGTTTTCTCATCCGTAAAGGGAGTTATAAGTTTTGTTGGGTTTTGATCTTATCATTGAGTGAAAGATCAAACCAAATTTTGTAACTATTTCCAATTAAAACCTAGTTTGAGTTTTTAATCACTTCTAACTATTGGAAGGAGGTATATCTCCCTTTTGAGGGATAATTTGTAAAATTCCTCCAAAAACAACTTCCTTTCCATCCCTCATTTCATAAGAGGGAACCAATATAATACAGAGGCACTTGTTCTTGGGAGCTTGGTGACATTTTCCCCTTGGCATCCCACTCTTCCTCATTTTTGGAAGGTCTCCATGTGATTGATTGAGTGGTTTGTTTTCGTCACTTAACACTAAGTAGATTAAATGAACACTAACTTTCATTTTCATTCTCGTTTTTGCTTTCATTTCATGGATTGCAGTTCATATGCTCTAAACTTCACATGCAAAATACTTAGATGAGTCTTGTGAATTATTTTAATTTATTTTGAGCATTCCATTTTCTTATAGTTTGTATCTTGCTCTATTGCAATTCCAAATCCATTTGCTTATTTGATTAAGTTTCCCTTGTTCCTTTTCTTAAAGGCATCATTTATTTATTGAGGCATCTTTATCACTAGTTTGGCAATTGAAAATCCTTTCATCTCCTTTTGAGCAATTAGTAGATTTCAATTTTTTTGCACTTAGAGGAAATTAACCTCTAGCTTAACTGGTTGTATAGTTTTATAGGGCACCTCGTCACCCATTTCTTTTCTAAGCTTGGAAACGGTAAACACTCGACTTGCTAAATTAGTTTGGGCATCCCCAATGTTGGATCTACTTGTGAGTGGGTTGAATTGAAAAATTAGTTGGATACTCATTAATGAAGCTAAGCTTGTCCATGTTGGATCTCCTTGCAACCATCCTTATTTTTTCTTGGATAAGGTTTTGGATCCTCGACCCTTAGTTCAGTTAAGAACCCTAAAGAACCAACCGGTAACTATGTCTAATGGGAGGCAAAAGGTTCCAAGGTATTTTCCAATGTTAAAGGATACAATAGCTGTCTCAGATAATCACAAATTTCTTCTACTAGAAGTGGCTTGCTAATAGAATGTATGCAATTCCTCTACCCTAGGATAAAATAATGCTAACCTAGCAATAGAAAGTTAGGGCTTATAATAATCCATTCATTAAAAATACTGAAAAATAACTCTACGCACAGAAAGTTTAGGGGATTCCATCAGTTGTTCACATAATGTGTATAAACAGCATGGACAATGTCAAAGTTGGTGAGGGTAAGTTCAGATGGATCAACTAACCTCTGTGCTGCGTCTTTCTAAGCCACGCAGATTTGTCCCACTGCCTCCCTGACCCGTGCACTTTCCTTCTCTCCTGCCACCAATAGCTTCAATCTACGGATGATCTGGTATTGTTGGCCCTTTTTTGTTCCCACCGCGTCTTTTTCTGTTTCTGGTTATCCTCCCAAGTCCCCTCCTTCCACCTTTTTTCCTATTCCAAATCAGGGTTTTCCCAGAGCGAATGATCTATGGTCAGCATATTGAATATGGGAGCGAGATCCATAGGTTCCAGCGTTGGCCCTTTTTCGTTCCCACCGTGTCTTTTTCTGGTTATCCTCCCAATTCCCCTCCTTCCGCCTTTTTTCCTATTCGAAATTGGGGTTTTCTGGAGTGAATCGGGGTTTTCTGGCGCGAATGATCTATGATCAGTGCATTGAACATGGGAGTGAGATCCATAGGTTCCAGCGCTGGCCCTTTTTCGTTCCCACCACGTCTTTTTTGGGTTATCCTCCCAATTCCCCTCCTTCCGCCTTTTTTCCTGTTTGAATCGGGGTTTTCTGGAGCGAATCAGGATTTTGTGGAGTGAATGATCTATGGTCAGCGCATTGAACATGGGAATGAGGGCAACAGGTTCCAGCATAGTTACAGCAAGCCAAAAAACAATAACCTATTTATTGGCCATGTATATTTATTTCTTGAAATTACAATAATCCCTAGTAAATACATAAATAAATATATATACATATTCATCATCTCCAATTAACAACTACACATTAAGAAAATTCATGCACTCCTATATGAATAAACATTCTTATTATCTTTCATGAGTTTCATCAAATATTTAACATATTATTCATCAACTTTGGATATTCATCATCTCCAATTAACAAATATACATTAAGCAAGTTCATGCACTCTTATATCGATAACATGCTTGTTATTTTTCATGAGTTTAATTAAAGATTTAACATAGTATTCATCAACTTTGGATTGGGTGAGGATCAATTCTAGTATATTACCAAGTGTATGTTTTTTTGTCAATTGTAGTTTTTACTTTCATGATTAATTTGGTTGTAGTTTTTACTTCCACGATTAATTTAGTCTAAGTTCTCTAGGTAGTCATTAATGATCTATTTGGTTCTATGTGGGGGTTTTACTTTTCAACAAATCTGAAGTATCTATGTTGCATTGGGATCTAGTGACCTTGTCGAAAAACCCTAGCAAACATCTTTGAAACCATCTACCAGCACTAGTTGAACTTGAGATTTCCCAAAAACTGAAAGGAAAAAATAAGGGTTGCTTTGCAAATCCAGTCATAACCTAATCCACTTTGGTGATGAAGAGAAACCAACTATAATATATCAAACACCTTCCCTCATGCACAATGTGCATAGAGGCTCTACCCCTGTAAAGGTTTGAACATGTTTTTTTTACATTGTAGTGCCCATAGTTGTACCATTTATACTTTACTCCTGTCTCTTTGGGAGGAATAGATCACTTAGGCATCATTTTAGGATTTATTGATTTATGCAATAATTATTTTAGTCATTATTGACTTAGGTTGGAAATGCCATAGTGTTTTCTTTCCAATAAGAAAAAAATATCATTTGTGTATTAATGTTAATGCAAAGGTGTAATTTAGATCATCTAACATATATTAAATATGCTTCACATGTATGACATGGTAGTATAATATGTTCAACATCTAATGTTCGGTAAATATCAAAATCTCCATAGGATTCAAACAATTTCATGAGAGTCTAGTACCACTATGTTCCTAATGTACATTCAAACTAGATAAGCAACTTGATATACACGTTAAAAATTAGTATCCAAAATTTAATAGATATGACCCTAATAATCAGAAGTGTAGATCTTCATGAAAATTTAAGACTTCAACTCGGGTTCAATCATTATCATAAGAATGTCACAACAATGGTGGAGAATTTCATAACTGAAAATCTAAATAGCTAACATGAAAATTAGAATGGCTAAAATAATGGAATAAGAAATAAGACTATAACAATTCCATAGATGACTTTAATAAAAATCGTTATCATTGTTGTGTATTGCAGGTGCTAGGAGAGGCCATGGAAACAAATGAATTTATTTCCAATGAAGACACACAACATGATTTAGGGCATCAGGTACTTAAATATTACATTAATTTATGAAATATAATAAAATGAAAATTAGTTTCCGATCCTTGTTTTCCTAAACCTAGTATATATAGTTTATTATTCAAACTTGAAAAAAAATAATGCATGTCGTTGATTATTTTAGGTGGAAAATGTGTTTGCAACAAATACAAAGTTGAACCCTTTTACTGTAAAACAACCAAAATATGTACACAAGGGTGGACCCCATACTGTTAAAGCACATCGCATGAGAAAGTGGGCGGAAGAAGATATGAAAATTGAGTCTACAAATACAATAGAAATTGGTGGCAATGAACAAGAGGTTAGTCATGATGATAATACATGGAATGAATACTTTGATACAATTGTTATACTTTGTGGGTGTTATAAATAAGTTCAGCTATAAATTAATGGACAATATAAGTACATTATATAGTCTAATCTCTAACCTTGGAAAAAATAATGCATGTATCAATTATTTTAGGTTGGCAATGGAATCAGAACAAATGAGGAGTTTAATAATTTTGATAGACCAATACAAATACCTGCATATGGACGTGGCCTACATCGTACAATTAAATCACGTAAAAAGAAATGGGTGGAAGAGGATATGACAATGGAGTTTGTAAATGCAATAGAAAATCAACACAATGAACAAGAGGTTGGTCATGATGATACTACATGCATGGATGAATACTTTGAGACAATTGTTGTTTTTGGATGTTCCTAAGGTAGAAAATCTAAGAATATGAAATTGATGTGGCTTGTTTTTAAAATAATGTGTTCAAAAATAATATTTTTAATTTATTGTATATATGTATAATATTGTTTTGTTGAGTAATTTATTGCGTATATCTTTGAAATGGATCCATGTTTTATACAGTGATTGCTATCTAACATTAAATAATGGTTGCATTTAATTATAGGTAGATGATGTTGATGATACACCTACTAATGATCAAGATCCAACTAGACCATTAAGAATTCAACGAGATGATCCAATTCATCCTTTAAACCATACTAGGAGAAGAAGAGAAGCATTGAAGAGAGCACTACCACATGAAAAATTTGAGGAATTGATGAAATTATCATACACTGATGACATGCCATCCACTGCTCATAGTAGAGATGTTGATGGAAATGTAATGCATGAAGAAGGATTGAATGAAATGCTCACAAGTTTCTTTGGTGATGGAAACAATGATGAGGGTGATGATCCTATGCATAATAATGATGATATTGATATAGAGGGAAATTACCACCAACATAATTATGATGATATCAACATCAATGAATCAATTAAGCAAGTAGCAAAGACAATGGTGTTCAAATCAGGTGCAAGTAGAACATCCAAGCTTTCATGCACATTAATATTATTGGAAATCAAGTCATTATTTGGTTGGTCAGACAAGAGCTTCACTACCTTACTAAAGTAGTTTGAATTATTTTTCTAGTTTTGCACTGTCAATTTGTGTCCTCAATTAGAATATAAGTACTAACTTCATTTAATTTAATTTGAGGTGGATTTTACATTATGGTATATAAACAACGTTATAAATGACATTTCTAACATGTGGGTTTGAAGAAAAAACTTACAGGGCTCTAAAGGATAAAATATTCCCTGAGGATAATGTGTTGCCATCAACTTGTAGAGAATCGCGTCAATTGTTAGCCGAGTTGGGGATTGAATATAAGCAAATTCATTCATGTAAAAATGATTGCATCTTATATAGAGATGAATATAAAGACAATGAAGAATGCCCTATTTGCAAAGAGAAAATATATCGTATGGATGTACAAGTTTCTACAGTTCCAAATAAGGTTTTATGACACATGCCAATTATTCCTAGACTAGAATGGATGTTTCGTTTTAAATCTCTTGCACAATTGATGGATTGGCATGCAAAGAATAGGAGTAAAGATGGATTCATGCGAATTCCTGTGGACTCCAAAGCAATGAAACATATAGAGGAAAAATGGCCAAGAAAATTCAAAGATGAACCTCGCAGTGTTAGGTTAGGACTTGCAATGGATGGAGTGTGCCCTTTCTCTTTCCTAAGTTCAAATTATAGTGTTTGGCCAGTTCGACTGATAGTATACAATGTTCCCCCATTGATGAGTGTTAGAATGGAACACCTTATGCTAACTCTCATCGTTCCAGGAAAACATCAAGTGAAAAAAATGGATGTTTACATTGCACCTTTTATTGATGAGATGCAATTGTTATGGAAAGGCATAAGAATGTATGACATATCACGTCCTCCATCAAATAGGTCCTTCATGTTTTATGGCATACTATGTTGGACAATTCATGATTTCCAAGGACTTGGTGTTTGTTTTGGTAAGAGATCAAATAATTTTCATATTTGTAGTACATCATAATTTATTTTCAATTCAGGTTGTATATAAGTATTACATTATTATTGTTTTCTTATGTAAGCTAGTTATTGATTATAGGGCTACAAACAAAAGGGATTTTTGCATGTCCAAGATGTGCAAAACAATTTGAGGGGTGATATTCTAAAGATCTACACAAAGTTATTTATGCAAACAATAGGGTTTTTCTACCACCTGACCATAATTTCAGAAACTGCCTAAAGAATCAATTTGATGGAAAAATTGAAAATAAATCACCTCCCAAGGTTATGGGTCCAGTTGATTGGCTTAAAATGTATGGAGATGCTGAATCAAAAGCTTGGAACCATTTTTTTCGTCATGATCATTCAATTGAGGAACCAGAACAGGTTATGGTTGAAATGCCAAAAGGAATGAAAAGGAAATCCATATTTTATGATCTCCCTTACTGGAAGGATCTATTAATATATCATTTACTAGATCCTATGCATGTTTTCAAAAATGTCACTAATTCTATTTTTTGACATATATCTAGCAAAGATAAAGACATTTTATCATCAAGGAGGGATATTTCTCTTTCACGTACCAAATTTGATAGAAGACATTTGTGGCCAAGTAAGGAAAATGAATCATATACAGAAGCTCCATGGATACTAAAAAGGAAAGATTTAGATCAACTAAAAAATGTGATTTGTTCAATAAGAACACGCACTGGATATGGATCATCATTGAATAAAGTTTTTACAGTAGAGGGACATATCACAGGATTCAAAACACATGATTATCACAATTTTATGAAGGTATTAACATCAGTTAATTGTTATTCTTATCATTTACTTACTAAAAATTATTTTGATATATTATGATAAATCAATACTAATGAACTATAATAATTTGGTTTGATAGCATATCATGCCACTAGCAATAAGAGGGGATTCATGCCTTACAACTGACTTGAGGAATGCCATATGTCGATTTTCATCCTTTACGAGGTATGTGGTCGCTTGATATTTACAAGGTTTTACGTGGTATGAGATGTTCCTCTATATGATACAATGATGTATTATATCTCATTCTAAATGTCACTAAAAATTCATACTAACTTAATGACAATATCTAATTAGGTGGGTGACCTCTAAAGAGATCCATGAGTCTGAAGTGCCAAGATGGAAGAAAGAAATCACAGAAATTGTATGTGTATTTGAAAAGGAGCTCCCTACAAGTTTCATGGACCTACAGGTCCATTTACTTATACATCTAGTTGATGACATTGAAATGGCAGGCATCGTTTTAACAATATGGATGTTTTTCTTTGAGAGATACATGAAAACCCTAAAAAGAAATGTTTGGCAGAAGGCACATCCAGAGGGTTGCATGGTTGAACGGTATGTACTAAATGAAGAATTTTTCTTCCTATGTGAATTCCTTGGTAAAGATTTTGAAGATGGTGCAAAATTTTGGGATCAAGAACGTGCATTTGATATTATAGATGGAGAAAAGCCTCAAACTAATGGTGTTCAAGAAGTAATTGGTATGTAAAATATTCATTATTATAGTTATTTTAGAATCATTTACTAAATAATTTTGGGCTTCCCGAATTGAAAGAATAATATTTTAAGTTTGAATTATACATGTTGATTTTTAATAGGTGTTGATGAAAGTGTTGTGCTCAACAAGTTTGTCCTCTACCAAATGGAATTCATGAATAAATGGATTGATATGTATGATATAAAAAGGAAAGAAGTGTTAGAAGCAAGGAAACAATTTAAGATATCAAACCCAATGAATACCCCACTTCCCACTGATATTTCCGGTCAATGAGGAAAAGAATGCACAATAGAATGGGTTTCTAAACAAATTCAAAACCGAATAGATGAGGAAGGAATAGATGCAAACATAATAGAACATGAGATCAACATGTGCAGAGGATGTGAAAAAAAAGTAAATTTTGAATTATTACAAAATGTTGCTTGAATACATTAATCACACTGTTAACTATTTAACTATGCACAATCATATTTAATTTCACTCAAGTAAATGGCTTGTCATAGGTGAGGAAGTATCCTACAATGTGGTCATCCGGTCATCATTATCGTGTAGAAAGAGTAGATGCAAAAATACGATCCTTCGATTCTGGGGTCATGGTTGATTTCAAGCAATCAAGTCGAGCAAGTTCAAAAGATAGAAATGTTATTGAAGGGAATCTTCAATACGTTGGAAAAATACAAGAAATTATTGAGTTAGATTACCACTCTTTCAAATGTAGTATTTTTAAATGTAAATGGTATGAAGCATTTAACATGACACAGAGACATGATATCCATAGTGGATTGTTTTCTATAGATTCATCAAAATACCTACCACTAGATAAGGAGCCCTATGTTCTACCAATTCACTGTGAGCAGGTATTTTTTCACTAAAACAATATAAGAAATATAAGAAATAATGGTCTTATGTAATTTTTTAATTCTTTTTTTATTGTGGATATATACATTCTCATTGATAAGAAAATTTGATACCATTGGAGATCTAATATATTTATCTTCTTCACATGTAGGTTTTTTTCTATGAAGATATTTTCGATCCAAAATGGATATTTGTCATTCATTATGATCCAAGATTAAGGCATATATTCGAAGATGCCTCAATCAATACAGAGAAAAGTAATGATGACCAACCAAATATAGTTCAAGAATAGGGGAACATAGAACAAATTGGCATCAATGATGATGTTCAAGATGATGATGTTCAGCTAGAACACTGAGAACTAGATGATGGTGACAACATTCCTTTATCAGTATGGAGAAGCGGGTCTAGAGGTGTATTTTCACAAAATGATAAATTAGATGAGGCAATTCACCATGACAACCAACAATTTCCAAAGGCAAATGATCTTATAGAAGAAGGCAATATTGATGATATACAAAATAAAGATAAAATTAATAGATCTGGTAACATTGATATTTTTTATCTAGAAACAACTTTTATTGATACAGAATATGACAAAGGTGAAGATGAGGATGATCACAATATGACTTTAGCATAATGGTTTAGGAAGAGTAATATTAATTGCCTGCAAGAACATATGAACATTGACAAGGAAGCATTGGAAGACATAGATGTAGATGATAACATAAATGAAGACTTCGAGATAATTTACAGGGTATGTAATTCATATTTAAATAAGGACAATTATTATGAAATGATTCATTGTTATTTAGTTGTAATAGTCAGTTAATTACCATGTTTAGAATTCATGATCTAAATCGGTGTTTTGAATATTCTTATAGGCATACTCATTACTTGATGCAATTAATGTCATTAAAATGTATGTTAGTTAATATGGTTTGTTGGTTGGAAATAACAAGCTCAATTAGTTAGATAAGAGTTACTATGGTTAGTTTCATCTATTAGTTGAAAATGGTTAGAAATGATATGAAGTTATGACCGAGACAAAATGAAAATAATTTATATGTGTATAAATTGTCACATATTGTGCATATAGACAAATATAACTTAACACACAAATATAACTTGTTAAGTTGAATTTATGGAATTAATTAACACAAATATATTAAACTACACTACAATAAAAATTCGAATTATTAAGGATATTTGGATGGGTAATGAAGGTGAATTCAAATTGTCTAATGAGTTTATTAATTTTTGTGATCAATAATAACTTTCCCACATGCAGGTAATATTTTTCCCATATAGGGAATCCCTGATGGCATAGGGTCCCTATCATTGTATTGTTGTCGTCGTTACCATCATTTAATCATCATCCTCATTGCCATTGTCATTGTCATCATATTCACCATCGCCACCACTATCATAGGTCATTTTTTATGAGGATTATAATCATAACTTCCTCGGTTTCTAATATATATATATATATATATGATGATGATGATGATGATGATGAGAAAAAAAATCATTGGTCATAAAAGGCTACCATACATAGACTATCTTTAAAGGTAGATCAAATTATTGTTTTGCACACTTCCAAAACATATGGTTTCTATTCCAAGATAGATCTTGAACACATTGATGAAGCCAACTTTGTCTTGGATGTATCATCCAAGCATTCTGTATATTTACAAGTTCACCTCTCATTTTCATTGTTTTTGAAAATGTTAAAGATTTTCACACATGATATACTAAATAGTTAATGGATAATACAAATAGTTTCTACGGTTGATATTATTCTACTTATATTCTCTTTGTAACTGAACAAAATTATTAATTTTGTCTTGAGAATTAGACTTGTAGCACAAAGAAAATGGTTGGGAATCATTTAATGGTTATATCAATTCACAACTACTAACAATTGTTTTTTCTTTCTCCATAAGTTTTGCAACCCAATTTGACTTAAACATGCTTAACAGTGAAAAAACCATTTGTCAATACTTCAGGTTTTACAAAATTCCTATAAACAACTATCTCTACTTGGTAATCTAAAAAATATCAACAAATTCAAAATCTCATATATTGGTCAAAAGAGGCCATCGTCAAAGTGAATCAAATACCAAGAATGATCTATGTCTACTAAAACCTATAATCACATTGTTTCCCTAATAGCAACTAAAAACTTCTATACTGAGTTTTTGAACTTTTGCAACCAATTATAAACCTTCAACAAGAAGTAGTTTTCTAATGAGGATTATTGTCATATCTTCCTTGGTTTTACTAGGAAAAATAAATAAAATTTCATTGGTTATCAAAGGTAAACCAAATTAATTATTTCCATACTTCCAAAACCTAGGGTTTCGTATCCAAAGTAGATCCTAAGCACATCAATGAAACCAACTTTGTTTTTATGTATCATCCAAACATTATGTACAATTACAGACTCACCTCTAATCCATTGTTTCTAAAAATGTTGAATATTTTCATACATGATATCCTGAACAGTTGGACAATACAAATAGTTGCCATCGCTATTCTTCCATTTATATGCTTTTTGCAACTTATTTGAAAGAGCAATTTTGTCCCAACAATTAGACTTGTAGTACAAAGAACATGGTTAATACATATGATTCGACCAAAAACTAGTTACTACCAAAATTCAACCAAAAAAATATTACTGCATAAAAATAAAGTTAAAAACAAAAAAAAACAAAAACCAAAATTTCCCAAATTAAAAATAAATAAATAAATAAATTATCAACTTTTTTTTTTACCAAAATTTAATGAGTTTTTTAGTGCTAATACTAACATCACCATTACAACAAGATATTTTTCTAGTGCTAACACTGCCATTACAACAAGATATTAGAGGGATATAATGTAGAAAGTTTAATAATAATATGTATGTAGAAGATGGTCTTCAAACTGGTGAATTCGTGATAATCAATGGGACTACAGTCAAAATAATTGTATGTTATTTACTTTTTTACATAGATTGTCAAAATAACTTCATAAATCAATTTTTTTAACCAAAATTTAACAAAAACTTTGTTGGTGCTAACATTAGAACCACCATTACAGCAAGATATATTTCTAATGTTGACAACATCGTTATAGTAAGATACCTCAGGAGAGACAGAAAATGTAAAAAGTATGATAATAATACATATCCATAAGATGGTATTGAAACTAGTAATTGTTCACGAATCCATAAGATTGTAAGGTCATTCTCATTATCATAATCATTGTCATAATCATCACCATCATCCTTGTCATCGTTATTGCCATCATTACATTGTCATCATAATCACCATTCGTGCCATCATCATGTGCTCCATCATCATCATCGCCATCTGTTATAAACATATTTGGTCACATCAACCCCAAACTTATATTTCGATAAACTAGGGCTTATCAACCCCTAAAAGAGTTGTTTCATACCCTAAAAGAACATAGTCATCTGATTACATCATTCCCCAAAAGTTCCACCTGAGAAACCATCCAAAAATGGCCTAAACTGAACCATACTGACTGCTCCACTGGCCAGGTGTGATGCATAGTGAGTGTTACACTGCCAGGGTGTGATGCATACTGTTTGGGCCTTCTATAGGGTGCGATGGGTGAGGATTGACAAATGTCTGAGACAGTTTGCTAGGTGGTTGCTCATGGAATCCTCTAGAAACTTCTCCTGTGCCACTTGCCTCCCTAAATTCGTCCAGGGATGAGTAAGAGATCCAAGAAATCTCCAAGTGGAACCAATTTTAACAAGTGGAATGACACTAATCAAACCCCAGACATGACTCACGCCCTTGCAAACATCTATAAATGGATCCCTCACCTAAGAGATCTAGAGGCTGGAATATTGTGAATTGCAAGGAAGTGCTGGTAGTTTGTAATTGAGGAAGGAGCATTTTATTGTTGGTATGATCTTGCTATTTCATGAGGTAAAGAGGGATTGATGCTGGGAGGATGATGCTGGATTAGACAACTGGGTTGTAATTCTCCCTTCTATTTAATAAAGTTCTTCAAGTTTTCTTCCATATGATTGTGCAATTGTGAATGTTATCATTTGTTCATTATATATCTGATTCTGTAATGTTTATGTTGTAATAGATCAAGATGCTTTGACAGTTCTATTATGCCCCTATACCAATAGGTGTCATATATCATGATTGACTTGGCCTAGTTCTAAAATCTGTTCATACCTTTACTTGTTGCAAATGTTTTCCATATTTGTGAAAAATAAAAAATTTAAAAAATGAAAAGAGGGTATACCCTAGGAAAAGAATAAAAGGGTAAAAAGAATAAAGAAAAAGTCAAAAAATGAAAGAAAATGAACCCAAACAAAAGAAAGAATATGAAAGTGTGCAAGTCTAAATGCCACTACTTTTTTACTTTTTTATAATAAAAAATTGTGTGCAGCTTGTCACCTATTGCCACAATTCATGAATAGTCAAATAGTTTAAGCTTTACTAGTTCATATTTTCAATTTCATGTTTTAGAAGTAGAGAATAAATATCTGACCAAACAGTTTAATCTTGGCAGATAAGTAGATAGGTAGAGTGAATAAAAGGAGCTCAACAGTTTAATCTGAGCCCTTGGATGTAATAAGTGTAGATTTAGATAGATATCACTATGTAAAAGAAAAGAAAGTGAGAAAAGGGTTTGCCAGTCTAAGTGTACCCTAATAAAGAAGTGAAAATGCTAGGATAAAGTAGGTAGGGTAAGTAGATGATGGTTGCAGAATAAATGTGTGGTGAATGGTTAAGTTTAATGCTTAAATCTTTTGCTTTCATCACTTGGACAAAGCACAACTCACATTGGAGACAACACATCAAAGAAACAAAGTCAAATTAATTAATTTCCTATCCATTTTCCCCTTAAGTTTCACTAATTTCCCCTAAGTACTAAAGGCACTTACAAAGTTAGAGAGGCTCAGAGCATTTCTCTAACCTTTGGAGGGACGGGACCCTCGGTCCAATAATTTGGAATACCTAAAGTACTTAAATCCCTTTCCTCAACAATTACCCTTTCATAAAGTCACTCACTTCCTTTATAAAGCTTTTCCTAAGTAAAATACTCTTTTACTTAAGGAAATTAAAACATTCTCCATATAAACCCTCATATTTGTTTAGCCTAAGTTATAAATGTTATATGATGAAATATACTTTCAGAAACGTTTTATCTTAGCACATGTTGAATTTCCACAAACTCATATTAACTGCTAACTTATATTACATAATTCCCCTTTAATGTTTTCCCGCTTCCATATAACTTTAACTATGTAGAAAACCCTGAAATATGAATATCCCACCCCTTCGGTTAAATATAACCATAATACATCAATAATTGGGATTAATTAGTTAAATCATAACTAATTAAGAACCCCGACCCCGCCATGTTAAACGAGGATTAATTAGTCACCAGGATCAGTTAATAACTCAATAACCAATCAAATCGCTTCCGATATGATTAACACTTTAATTAATATTGGGCCTGCCCTCCGTTAACTTTTTGCCACTTCCCATTGCCAACCATCGTCCGATCGGATCCCTCAGATCCGATAGATATCGCTCATATCGCGCGGGCCTTTTGGTCGACCTTTAGCGCGTGATGTGAGTGGTTTTGTGAACAGTGCCGATGCTACGTGTCGAGCAACGTGTGGAATCACGCGGCTCCCCCCAAATACCAGTTACCCTCCATAAGCGGTGCGATGAAACCTGCTTACTACCTCCCACTAATGACAAAACATCAAGTCACCCCCGCTGACATAACCCATCCGTGATCCGGATTTAAGCAGGAATGCAATAGATTACAGAGATAACCATAAATACAGAGATGCAATAACCATAAACACGGAGATGCAGCAGAAATAATGATTCATTTCATTAATGGAAAATACTGAAATATGCTTACAACCAGAAGTGGAAATAAACCAGCTAGGGCGATGGTAGCTTATCTCTGAGAAGAGATGTGCGGCTACATGCCTCTGAACTGTTCCGAACCAAGTTACAATGAGGCTCCAAGGCCTATTTATTGTTGAGAAACAATGGAAAACCCTTCACATTCCAAAACCTAACCCTAGAAGATGAAACGCCAAATTGTGGGCCCCGTTTGGGTAAATTGGTACATCAATTTCCCGGGGTCGTAACTTTGGCATACGATCTCCGTTTGACGCGTACGATAGCTCGTTAGAAAGATCTATCCGAGTACTACCACTTTGGGAGGCAACATGGGTCCATGGACCCATGTTGCCCCAGAATCCCCAAAAAACGTCGTTTAGGGCCTCAAAACGGCTCCAGAAGTTGAGGACCCGAAAAACTGCTAAAAATAGTAAACTGTGCTACAATTTAGGAAACTGAAAGAGCTGAAAGAGACAGTTGTGGGGGTCCAAATGGGATAGGTGGGTGGCCACCAACATCCACCTGGATCATTCCTCCCCCCTTAGGAAGCAATGGTCCCCATTGCGTTGAGTTCCTCCTTGAGATGAGGAAGCTTCTGCTGAGCTGGGTCTCTGGTGAGCTGTTCTGCACTCTCTGATGTGACCAGAAATGGTGGGAAGCATGGTCGACGACGGTCCACATTGAACACTCGGTGCAAGCCAAGGAATGGAGGAATGCTGTGCTTCGAAGCATTGTTGCCCGTAGCCTTGGTACTGGTGTAAGGACCATGTTGGAGTTGCCTGAGTTTCTGATGGGTTCTGGTAAGGCGTTCTCTCTGCAGATGTAACCAAACTTTGTCGCCCACCTGAAACTTGTGTGGTACCCCTGTGGGTGAGGAGAATTTGTTCCTGTGTTCTGTCATGACCGTATCCCTTTGCTGCTGCTGCTGCGTGGAGGAACCCTTTGCAGGGGTCATGGATGTAGCAACGATCTTCCCCTTACTATGGGAGTGAACCAGACAGATGAATTTCCTAGTTTGGGAGATGAGCTTGCTGCCTTTCTTAGCAGTGATCAAAGATGTGGCAGTAGGTGGGGCTACCTCCAGTATCCTGTATAATGAATTATTCAAAGAAATAATGACAGCACGAGGCCTAGACTCATACACAGCATGTCGCCTCCACAAGTATGGCTGGCCTAATAATACATCACAAACATCCAGAGGTGTAACATCACACAATACCTCGTCTGTGAAGGTCTTGATGCTGTATGGAAGGTGGCACTACTGGCGAACTTTCAGATCTCGTCCTTCGTGAAGCCACCTGATACTGTACGGCTGCGGGTGCAGTGTAGTCGGTAGGCCCAACCGCTTCACAACCTCTGCTGAAATGAGGTTCTTTTGGCTGCCACTGTCAACAATGAATTGTAGCGGCGAACCCTTCACCCACATCTGTGAGTGGAAAAGACACTCCCCTTCTTCTGGATTTTCGGGCTCATCTTTCTGGATCTTGGCGGTGGCAACAGTGGTGCTGGGATCCGCATCAATGATCTGCTTCCCTTTGCCATTCCCCTTGTCGAGTTCTGGCTTAGGGTCGGAACATGCATCTGATTCGGAAGCCTTCAACTCAGCCACCAGTGACTGCTTGGTCCGACACTCACTTGTGTTATGAGTGGGACTCTTGTGGAACTCACACCACTTCCCTGTGTCCTTCTTCGGCTTCGTGGAGTTGTTCTTTTCTTGCGGCTTCGACGGGTTGTCTTGGGTCACCCCGCCTTGGCTTTGTCCTTTGGGCTTCGGATTTGCAGATCCAAAGTCTCGCTTCTTTTGTTTGAACTTTTGCTCGATTTTGACAGCGTATCGGTATGTTGTGCCGAGTGAGGAGATGTTCAAGAACCCCATCTCTTCTTCGATGTATTTGTGTAGGCAGCCGCGGTATTTGAGTACTAGATGCAGCTCAGAATCTTTGATACCCAACTGTGTGCGAAGGGTATGAAAAATGTTTGTGAACTCCGGCACATCCTGGTCTCGTCCCTGCCGCAATGTGGTCCATTTGATGTATTTGTCCTCATAGCTTTCGATAGGGTAGTACTGCTCCTTGATGGCATCCCGAAAGTCATTCCAAGTGGGTGCGGCCGAAAATAGTGAGCCTGTACTTTCATCCTTCTGCTCGCAGTAGGTTTCCCACCAGTCCTTGACGTGGGGGGCTGCTTTGAGAAGAGCAAAAACAATCTTTTCCCGACTTGAAAATTCGTGAACAGAAAAATACCCATCTAGCAGATTTAACCATTTATCTACGGCATCTGCGTCTATTTGACCCTCGAAGGTGGGGATTTCAAAATTAACTTGTACCTTGAAGGGTGTGGCATTTCCAGAGTCACTGTTGAAAGCCGATGCGTCGCTTCTAGGTAGCCGCTGAAGGATCTGCGCAAAGCTATCCATCATCGCGTTCCTTTGCCGCTCGAGCGCTTCTTCGAGCAAGATTTTGATAGGATCTCCTGCCCCCTCGTCTTTCTTCTCATCTGCCATGGGATGCCATCGGGATTTGCGAGGCTGGTCTTGCAAAGGCTCGACCAGTTCAAGCCCTAACTCCTTATATCCCGACCTCGTTGGGGACATGCAAAGAAAAACAGAGAAAAAGCAGACCACTCTGATACCACTGATCCGGATTTAAGCAGGAACGCAATAGATTACAGAGATAACCATAAATACAGAGATGCAATAACCATAAACACGGAGATGCAGCGGAAATAATGCTTCATTTCATTAATGGAAAATACTGAAATATGCTTACAACCAGAAGTGGAAATAAACCAGCTAGGGCGATGGTAGCTTATCTCTGAGAAGAGATGTGTGGCTACATGCCTCTGAACTGTTCCGAACCGAGTTACAATGAGGCTCGAAGGCCTATTTATTGTTGAGAAACAATGGAAAACCCTTCACATTCCAAAACCTAACCCTAGAAGATGAAACGCCAAATTGTGGGCCCCGTTTGGGTAAATTGGTACATCAATTTCCCGGGGTCGTAACTTTGGCATACGATCTCCGTTTGACGCGTACGATAGCTCGTTAGAAAGATCTATCCGAGTACTACCACTTTGGAAGGCAACATGGGTCCATGGACCCGGGTCCATGGACCCATGTTGCCCCAGAATCCCAAAAAAACGTTGTTTAGGGCCTCAAAACGGCTCCAGAAGTTCAGGACCCGAAAAACTGCTAAAAATAGTAAACTGTGCTACAATTTGGGAAACTGAAAGAGCTGAAAGAGACAGTTGTGGGGGTGCAAATGGGATAGGTGGGTGGCCACCAACATCCACCTGGATCAATCCATGTCACGAAACCCGCCAAAAACTTTGACTTTGCATTTAATAAAAGTTAATCCATTTTTCTTCCTTATTCTGAAAAACTCATGCATGCAACCAGTACATAGAAAATGACCAACTCGTACCCAAAACCATCAACCACCCTGAAAGTTGCTGCCCGATGCCACTCCAGTCCACAGTGTGCTTCCAAGTCAACCAATACACCATTACTAGTCGCTCCATAACAAGTAATCAAAAGACTGCAACCTTGGATAAATAGTCTTAATACTAGTCATAATACCTGTTTACTCTGAGATTGTTATCAAATCTATTCAAATAGAGATGGAAGGTAAAAGGACACAGTAAAGAATAGTCAAAGTGTATCAGGGTTGAAGAGTATCAAATTGAAGAAAAATTCAAGTAAATCATCTACCATGAAAATAAACAGCAAAGAAGACAATTAGAAAACAGAGCATATAAATTCATGTCAAAGTGAAGACAGATGAAAAACAGAGTGGTAAAAGTAAAAAGTAAACAGTAAAAAGTAAAAGTAAACATGAAGACATTAAGGGTTAAACAAAGATAAAAACACTTTCACCAGCTACAATGAAGTTTATCCAAAGTAAAAGTGAAAAATAGTCAAAAGAAGTTTAAGGTTAAAAGATGAAATCAGAGCAGAAATGGTACGTTCTTCAAAAATTTCCTGTTTAAGTCATAGTTTTGCAGAAACTATTGTGGCCAATCCAAGAAGTATTTTGTGAAACTAGAGGAGTTTTTTGTTCCTAACAGACCAATCTACAAAAACCTCTCTCACTTTTTACACAGGTATTACCAAAAAGGAGATAAGTGCATGTATTCACAACCTATTTGTCAATTTGTGCAAAGTCTTGTTTTTGACATCTTTTTGCAGAGAATATTGTGAAACTGAGAGAGGTTTATCTCAAAAACATTCCTATCTACAAAAAGGTCTTTCACTTTTTACATATTTATCACAAATTGATATATACAAGTGTATCATTGGACCCTAAGTTTGCAGAATTTCTAAGGTAGAATGCACAAAGGAAGGATGCAGTTAGTGACTGGGATGCATCATCATCAACTAAGAGCTACTATCAAATTTGACCTTCCCTTCTTTGTCACCATAAATCCATAGAAATAGTGCCAAATAGATTCATTAGTTTTGAATGTCATTTATTTAAGTTCTATTAATGTAAACAGTTGGAGATATTTGTGAAACTAATCTTGAAAATTTTTCAAGATATTTTAGTTTACAATTAGTATAAATACTTCTTCATTTGAAGTATTTTGGGTGGATTCTTAGGCATTTCTGTAGATTTATTATTTTGGAATAAAGTGTTGTTGAACAACTCTTGTGTGGCTAGTTAGATGAAGAAATAAAGCGAAGGACTTTTTACAAGATTCATGTGTCAGACACCGGACAAATAAGTATTATATATCTCATGTGTTATTGTTTTCTAGTTTAATATTTCACTTTTGTCTCATCTCTGAATAATAAACGAAAAAGTATATTTCAGAAAGTGCTTTAGTGCAATCTGTCTTTAAAATCGTTTTTATTCTAAATGTTTTCTTCTAGGCTATTATAGGCAGGGAATTCTCAATTGCTCCTTGCTTCTTAGTTTATCATTGTGGTCATTTAATAAGAAATTCTTAATTGCTTTTTATTAGTGATCACCCAATTTCCCTCCTTTTAAAACATGTTGAAGGATTCTTAATTTCCCTTCTTCCATTTTAAGTCCATTTCACCCTTTCAAGCTACCATTTGTTCCTTGTTTAGCTATCTTGCCCTGTGAATCCATCCTTTGTTGAAAAACCTGATCCAGTTAAGCCATCTTCAGTTGACTCCATAGCCCAATGGCCTGAAATATCCTATTCTATCCATCCATTCTTGAATTCCACCACCAAATACAATCAAAACCCCCAAGCTTTCATAACTAGCCTAATATCCCATAAAACAAAGCTAAATCCTAAAGAGAAAGCCGTCTCTAAGTACAGATTGGCTAGATTCTGTACTTAAAAGTTGGTTTGTGGTTGCCTCGGACCCCTTTCCTTCTTCTAACAACTTCAAGGAAAATTTGAGTGATAACATAGTGGCGACTCCACTGGGGAAGAACAAATCCTTAGTTAAAATAAACCTTTAAGAAACATAAAGTTTAATTTTAAAGCATCTTAAAGGATTATTAGAAGTTATTTTGAAAATTCATAAAAAAAGAAAAATAATCATAAAATACTCAAAATTTGGCTTCTTGGAGAACTAAATTTTTCTTCAGAATTGTTTTACAGGTTTAGATCTGATCTATGATGGTGGACAAGGATCAGACACATAAAGGTTAAAATCATCCACCTGGCGACTCCAAAATCAATTCTACAATAAAGACTCCACTGGAGGAATGAACCTGAAAGAACTATGTGAAAAGATTAGGCTTTTAACTTGGATTGTTATTCGAGACATCATGTTTTTTCTCATCGAGAAAATCTTTCAATATATATAGTATTTTAGAGAATATCGTAGATTAGTTTTTAATTATTTTCTTTTGGAAATTGTAAATATAAAATATCCTTGCACATTTGAGCATCATTCTTCTAACTCTTTTGATGATCATTTTCCAATCAAGAAGCCTCAAACAATCAAGACTCCATTGTTCAAAGATCCAGAGCTTCAAATTTCAGAGAAATTCCACAACCAAATAATCCACATTCCAAAGCATTAATAGTGAGACAGGATGACCAGGTTTGTGGAAAATCTTTCATTTGATGAAATTTTAAATGAATTCAGGGATGAGTTATCAAAATTTCAGTTTGATGAAGATTTTTTAAGAGTTGTGTTTATAACGGTCAAATCAAGAGAATACCCTCATAAAATTAAAATGTGTTTTCTTAATTTAGTTGTTGAAAAATATGAAAATGAAATTAAACTTTTGCATTCTCAAATTCAGTCATATAATTTCCGAGATCCTAAAGAATTCTTACAAAATCTTCCTTCTCCAAACGAAAAGGAAATTGTACTGCCTTTTGATTTGTAGATTGAGGATGATTATGCTTTCAAGAGCAAGACTGAAGAAGTAGTTTCAGGGTTTAGTATTGAGGATACAACTGATCAATTAGACATTGAAGGCCTAGAAGAAACTATCATACTTTATGCTTTTGTTGATCCTATAGCAGATTATATGGAGGTTCTTCTCAACTCAAATTCTTTAACATGTTTTCTCTATGAGGACCAAATACATCAGCAGTGGCCTTTATATATCACAATTTTGATTATGTGGGTACATGATCAAATTATGCTTCTGATTTTACTAACAATCAGTCAAGCAGTTCATTTGTTTCTGCAGTTGCTTGATTGGCTTCATTGGCATTTTTGTATTATTTAAATCAGCCTGATTCTCAAACAATATAGAGTAGGTAGGATTTAATTAGATTATGAAATAAATCCTAAAAGATTTGAATCCAATCAAAAGACCCTAAGATCTTGATGATTTACTAATTTGGTTTGAAGGTTGCATCCCCTTTTAGTGTCAGGTCAAATCTCAAGTTGTACAGGAAAATGTTAAGAATATTTTTGATAAAAGGACCAAGACTGAAGATTCCTACCTAAGTTACAAGGTGCTCAAGTGGGATTCAAGAAGGAAGAATAAAGGTTTGGTGTTTATTGGATGGTAAGATTGTGAGGTTGAAGCCCGAAGAGAAGGCCCTAAGCTCCAGAAACATTACTATCATACATACCAATAATGCAGCAGACAAGAGGAAGATTACAAATTATGATCAAAGTTTCAAAAGGCCACTGATCTACTATTCTTGACTTTTCCGAGAAAAGCCATCCCCAAGTGGAGCCACTGTTATGCCCCTATACCAACAGGTGTCATATGTCATGATTGACTTGGCCTAGTTCTGAAATATGTTCATACCTTTACTTGTTGCAAATGTTTTCCATATTTTTGAAAAATAAAAAATTTAGAAAATGAAAAGAGGGTATACCCTAGGAAAAGAATAAAAGGGTAAAAAGAATAAAGAAAAGATCAAAAAATGAAAGAAAATGAACCCCAACAAAAGAGAAACCATGAAAGTGTGCAAGTCTAAATGGCACTACTTTTTTACTTTTGTATAACAAAAAATTGTGTGCAGCTTGTCACCTATTGCCACAATTCATGAATAGTCAAATAGTTTAAGCTTGACTAGTTCATATTTTCAATTTCATGTTTTAGAAGTAGAGAACAAAGATCTGACCAAACAGTGTAATCTTAGCAGATAAGTAGATAGGTAGAGTGAATAAAAGGATCTCAACAGTTTAATCTGAGCCCTTGGATGTAATAAGCATAGATTTAGATAGATATCACTATGTAAAAGAAAAGAAAGTGAGAAAAGGGTTTGCCAGTCTAAGTGCACCCTAATAAAGAAGTGAAAATGCTAGGATAAAGTAGGTAGGGTAAGTAGATGATGGTTGCAGAATAAATGTGTGGTGAATGGTTAAGTTTAATGCTTAAATCTTTTTCTTTCATCACTTGGACAAAGCACAACTCACATTGGAGATAGCACATCAAAGAAACAAAGTCAAATTAATTAATTTCCTTATCCATTTTCCCCTTAAGTTTCACTAATTTCCCCTAAGTACTAAAGGCACTTACAAAGTTAGAGGGGCTCAGAGCATTTCTCTGACTTTTGGAGGGACCAGACCCTCGACCCAATAATTTGGAATACCTAAAGTACTTAAATCCCCTTCCTCAACAATTACCCCTTCATAAAGTCACTCACTCCCTTTATAAAGCTTTTCCTAAGTAAAATACTATTTTACTTAGGGAAATTAAAACATTCTCCATATAAACCCTCATATTTGTTTACCCTAAGTTATAAATGTTATATAATGAAATATACTTTCGGAAACGTTTTATCTTAGCGCATGTTGAATTTCCACAAAGTCATATTAACTGCTAACTTATATTATATAATTCCCCTATAAAGTTTTCCTGCTTCCATATTACTTTAACTATGTAAAAAACCCCAAAATATTAATATCCCGCCCCTTCGGTTAAATAAAACCATAATACATTAATAATTGGGATTAATTAGTTAAACTGTAACTAATTAAGAACCCCGACCCCTCCATGTTAAACGAAGATTAATTAATCACCAGGATCAGTTAATAACTCAATAACCAATCAAATCACCCCCGATATGATTAACACTTTAATTAATATTGGGCCCACCCTCCGTTAACTTTCCGCCACTTCCCATTGCCGACCACCGTCCGATCAGATCCCTCAGATCCAACAAATATCGCTCATATCGCGCAGGCCTTTTGGTCGACCTTTAGCGTGCAATGTGAGTAGTTTTGTGAACAGTGTCGATGCTACGTGTCGAGCAATGTATGGAATCGCGTGACTCCCCCCAAATACCAGTTACCCTCCATAAGCAATGTGATGAAACCCGCTTACCACCTCCTGCTAATGACAAAATGTCAAGTCACCCCTGCTGACGTAACCCGTCCGTGTCACGAAACCCGCCAAAAACTTTGACTTTGCATAAAAACAAAGTTAATCCATTTTTCTTCCTTATTCTGAAAAACTCATGCATGCAACCAGTACATAGAAAATGACCAACTCGTACCCAAAACCATCAACCACCCTGAAAGTTGCTGCCCAACGTCGCTCCAGTCCATGGTGTGCTTCCAAGTCAACTAGTACACCATTACTAGTCGCTCCATAACAGGTAATCAAAAGACCACAACCTTGGATAAACAGTCTTAATACTAGTCATAAGACTTGTTTACTCCGAGATTGTTATCAAATCTATTCAAATAGAGATGGAAGGTAAAAGGACACAGTAAAGAACAGTCAAAGTGTATCAGGGTTAAAGAGTATCAGACTGAAGAAAAAGTCAAGCAAATCAGCTACCATGAAAATAAACAATAAAGAAGACAATTACAAAACAGATCATATAAATTCATGTCAAAGTGAAGACAAATGAAAAACAGAGTGGTAAAAGTAAAAAGTAAACAGTAAAAAGTAATAGTAAAAATGAAGACATTAAGAGTTAAACAAAGATGAAAACACTTTCACCAGCTACAATGAAGTTTATCCAAAGTAAAAGTGAAAAATAGTCAAAAGAAGTTTAAGGTTAAAAGATGAAATCGGAGAAGAAATGGTACATTCTTCAAATATTTCCTGTTTAAGTCATAGCTTTGCAAAAACTATTGTGGCCAATCCAAGAAGTATTTTGTGAACATGGAGGAGATTTTTGTTCCTAACAGACCAATCTACAAAAACCTCTCTCACTTTTTACACAGGTATTACCAAAAAGGAGATAAGTGCATGTCTTCACGGCCTATTTTTCAGTTTGTGCAAAGTCCTGTTTTTGACATCTTTTTGCAGAGAATATTGTGAAACTGAGAGAGGTTGATCTCAAAAACATTCCTATCTACAAAAACCTCCTTCACTTTTTACATATTTATCACGAATTGATATATACAAGTGTATCATTGGACCCTAAGTTTGCAGAATTTCTGGGGCAGAATGCATAAAGGAAGGATGCAGTTAGTGACTGGGATGCCTCATCATCAACTAAGAGCTACTATCAAATTCGAATTTCCCTTCTTTGTCACCATAAATCCATAGAAAGAGTGCCAAATAGATTCATTAATTTTGAATGTCCTTTATTTAAGTTCTATTAATGTAAACAGTTGGAGATATTTGTGAAACTAATCTTGATATTTTTTCAATATATTTCAGTTTACAATTAGTATAAATACTTCTTCATCTGAAGTATTTTGGGTGGATTCTTAGACATTTCTGTAGAATTATTATTTTGGAATAAAGTGATGTTGAACAACTCTTATGTGGCTAGCTGGATAAAGAAATAAAGCAAAGGACTTTTTACAGGATTCATGTGTCAGACATCAGACAAATAAGTATTATATATCTCATGTGTTATTGTTTTCTAGTTTAATATTTCACTTTTATCTCATATCTGAATAATAAATGAAAAATTATATTTCAGAAAGTGTTTTAGTGCAATCTGTCTTTAAAATCATTTCTATTCTAAATGTTTTCTTCTAAGCTATTATAGGCAGGGAATTCTTAACTGCTCCTTGCTTCTTAGTTTATCATTGTGGTCATTTAATAAAAAATTCTTAATTTTTTTTATTAGTGATCACCCAATTTCCCTCCTCTTAAAACATGTTGAAGGATTCTTAATTGCCCTTCTTCCCCTTTAAGTCCATTTCACCCTTTCAAGCTACCATTTGTTCCTTGTTTAGCTATCTTGCTCTATGAAGCCATGCTTTGTTGAAAAACATGATCCAGTTAAGCCATCTTTAGTTGACTCCATAGCCCAATGGCCTGGAATACCCTATTCTATCCATTTGTTCTTGAATTCCACCACCAAATACAATCAAAAGCCCCAAGCTTTCATAACTAGCCTAATATCCCATAAAACAAAGCTAAATCCTAAAGAGAGAGCCCTCTCTGAGTACAATTTGGCTAGATTCTGTATTTAAAAGTTGGTTTGTGGTTATCTCGAACCCCTTTCCTTCTTCTAACAGCTTCAAGGAAAATCTGAGTGATAACATGTTCATTGTTGCTATGTTTCTACAGGTACTCTCCAAGAAGGTTAAGTACGGGGAGGAGTTACAAGCTCTGTCAAGGGGGAGAAAGATCAAGCAAGGGATTAAGAGGAAGTTCCAGGTTGGTTCTATTATCTTTCTCTTATCCATTACACATAGAACAAATCGTTGAATTGCTTTAGACTGTTGTTTCTAGGGTAGCTGCCAAACCTAGAAGGCTAGTCGTTCGACAAGACACTAGTTTTCTCATAAACAAATTGGCGACTCCACTAGGGAGCGAATAGATGTTTGTTTGTTGTTATTGTTTATTTTATAAACTATAGACAGAGCCTGAAGTCAGCCAGGGAGCCTTTGAACTGCTCTTTCTCTGCAATTGCATAGTAGATGAATGTTGCTTCAGTCAATCTCTGGTGTAGTTTATGAATTAAACATTCGACTTACAAGCATTCTAGATGCCATTTTGGTAGCTTAGTAACCTCTCAAGACATCCCTTAATACTTTTCTCTTTACTGTCCATCAAAGCTCAGGCTAACTCACTTAAAACAGTTGCACATCTGAGCCAAAACCCACTTCAGTTGCGCTCCCTAGCCCATTGCACTATATGTCACTATAACCCAGTATGCATCGCACCTCCCGAGTGTAGTAAGTGTGATGCATCCCTGTTTCTGTGAAGCCCAGGTGCGATGACTGACTGAACCTATTTCCATTCTAGAAATTGGGGGTTTTTGACCTTGTTTTCAGTTTTTTTAGTTGTTTTGCTGCTTATGAACAATGCCTCCTTACTGAAGCCTACTTGCATCACATAGATCAGCCTCCATTAGATTAGGATTAGTAAATGTTTTTGTGTATTTTTTCATCATTTACAATCCTTTGTCGAAAAGTTGCTTAAATCGATCTGTTGCTTTGGTACAAAAAGTGTCGTAATTGTCGTTTTGTGTCAAAAAGAGAAGTGTCATGGATTCTTCCTTCCCTGGATAGTCGATTGAACTTTTCATCATGTATTTGGTTTGATTTGTTTATATTCGAAGTGTCAAAAGAATTTTTTATTCAAAATTGAAAAGTGTCGTTTAGTCTTCCTTCTATTTTGAAGAAAAAATTGTTGAAAATGTCGCTTTGAGTTAAACATTTTAGATCTTTGCTGCATTTAGTTTTCCTTTTTGGCATTTTTCACATTAACGAGAACGAAAACAAATACATGCATTTGCATTTAGAATTTTTTAGTTTGCATGCGAAAAAATGATTTATGAAAATGCACTAGTGTGTGGTTTTTGCTCATTGTTTGAAAGAATTGTAATCTTCCTTCCCTAGTAGCTAGGATTTTCATTGCTCAAAATAAACAAAGATTGTTTATCATTGTAGATTGCATTTTAGGAATTTCAAATCAACATCACGCGATGAGCCAATGAAAGGTAAACTCTAAACAAGATCAACTCTAAATAAATTTCAATGAACCTAACAACGCTTTGGAACTTAACGCAACACATCTAGAGGTCTAGGCTAGAGATGTGTTCCGACGTCATTAAAACTAGTAACTATCATTTTCATTGAAGGTTGGGTGATTCCTCCTCCTTGATACGACAAGTGCTAGCATGGACTTGTGCTCCCCGTACCGTCACATATATATTAGGAGACCACAATAGGCTTATATCCTTTATCCATAAGAAGCTGAGTCTGTCACCTTATTGATCGCAATGCACTGAACATAGCATTCGGGAAGATTTACTGCCGTACATAAGTCCTTGGTAATTTATCTTTAATTTAACACCAAGGTGTATATTGCAGTTTTGCGATTGGTTTGGTAATCCATTTGTTTATATTTTCCAGAGTAGTCACTTTTGTTCCTTTTCAACTCTTTAAAAGAAAAGGTCCATCTGAGCACTTGTCCTTTCAGGCTCAATAAAAATTGAAGGAGACTAGAGTCATCTTTAGCTTTTTCTCGAATATTAAGAACTAAAAATGCAAAGTTGTGTCAAAGCATCATTAAAATTAATTGAATTCAGAATAACATCATTTTCCTCTTAATTTTGAGTTGATCAAGTAATCCGCAATCATGGAAGAAAGTCAATCAAAACCCCATCGTTTGCAGAGACTAGCGAGTCAACCGTCTTTGACTCCGGAAGCGAAGCCAATCTGGGCAAAACGGTCTCGTTTAACTGAGTCTAATTCATCTGGTTTATTTGAAACTTTTGTTTCAACATCGTCAGAGACTACAGTTACTCCGATCATTTCTGGTACATCTACCTTCAGAGAAGAAGTTCCGCAGTTACAAGAGGACATTAGAACTGATCCTAGTGTAACAGTAGACACTTCTATACCTGAAACAACTCCATCTAGAGTTGATCCAGAACCCATCTCAATTCAAACCGAGGCTACATTCGAACCAGTAGTTGTTCAAGAACCTCCCTTTGAGACTGAAGTTCACTTACCTGAACATCTGGAAGTTTAGTTTCAGAATTTAGAAGGTGTCACCCCTCCAGTATCTCTCACTGCAGAAGCTATACCTTCTTCGGCTCTAGAAATCTTTTATGGACCTAATGGTCTACATCTTCAACCTAATCTGATTTCTATAGAGAAGATAATAGAGGATCCTCCATCTAGTACCCCATTACATTTTGGAACTGGGTTTCATTTGTAACCTTCTACTCCTGAGTTTGGTTCTTTTAATCCTCCTTTATCGCAAGTTCCTGTCGAATCGCTAGGAAATCTTTTGGATAGACTAAACATGTCTAAGCAACCATCAACATCTAGGAATGTGTCATCTGATGTAGCTACGGCAGAACTTTCTGCTGCCATTCCTACAATGTTTGCTAGTATACCATCTGTTTCGGCTAGTTATCAATCACTAGCTGGAGTCCACTCAGGGGCTGCTTCGGCAACATGGTCTACTCCTATTTATTCATCTGGAGTCCCATCTGGTATTTCTTATGTTGAAACTCAACAATTTGATCCTGCATGCTAGTATCAATTTGGGCAGACCAGTCTTCAAAGACCGATATATCCTTTAAACACTGGACTGTCGCCATATGGAGGGCAGTATGCCTTTTCATTGTTCCCTCCTGGGGAACAACCATATGAGAGTTTCCAACAAAATTTAGGTCAAATTGGAATTACATCTAGTGGTTGGGTACCAATACTGCCACAACAACCAAGGGTTGTATATTCAATGAAACCAATCCAACCCATGTCGAATATTCCCACTACACCTACTATTATGACCGTGTCGCAAGCACAAGCACAACTTGTTGTGTCTCAACATCAAGTCTCTCAGGTTGCGATACAACAGCCACTTGTCTCTACGACTCAATTGCAACCTCAGGTTAGTGCTTCCTTATCTGGAATGACTCAGGCACAAACAAGTATTATCAATCTGCATCTTGGTCAATCTTCCAGTATTGGGCAACAGCAAATGGTCCAACAACCATGGATGGTACAATACCAACAACTGCAATTCTAGCAAACCCAACCTCAATTTGGGCTTGGTTTACAAGCTCAAACTGGATTTGGTCAATATCAAGCCTACCGAAGACCCAAGAAACAAGGCTTTGTAGGTACTGGACAGCCGCATTTTCAAAACGGTTATCAACAACCACATTATACTAGTTATGTCCAACAACCTTATCAAAGTTAACAGCATCAGATGCATTATGCTGGTATGCAAAGACCTACTGCTCAGGCGATTCCATCTTATCCTAGGTATGCTTCACCTAACCTGAATCAGCAGTTGCCTTTTGTAGCAACTCTAAAATTACCAGAGTTGAATCAGCTGACAAATGATCCAATTGCATACGCCCCTTGGTGGCCAGCGATTCCTCATAAACTTCCCTCCGATATTCCTAAATTCAATGGAAATCCAAGCGAAGATCCATCGAATCACATAATGACTTTTCATTTGTGGTGCTCATCTAACACCCTAAATGATGATTCGATTAGGCTTCACCATTTTCAAAGAACGCTCACTGGTTTAACAGTGAAATGGTGTATTGAATTTCCTAGAGCTTCGTTTGATAACTTCAGCATCCTTGCCACTGCTTTTCTAACCCACTTTCAGTTGCCCATCAGGTACGGAACAAGAAAAGAACTCCTTACCAATTTTAAACAGACCACGTCCACTCACATATCTGATCACATTCATGAGTGGTGGCATCGTCGTCGAATGGTAAAGACGTATGTTCCTGATCAGCTTTTAGCAGAGTGGTTTATTAATTCCTTAATTCCATCTATCACTGAGGATGTGGTGAAAGGAGGAGTTGTCACTGAAGATCAAGTCATTGCTCGTGCCCAATATTTAGACTTGATCTATACTCAGTCTGGCACACTCTACGACAAAATTCCTAATGCTCCTAGACCAGCTTCTTCCATTCCACCTCCTCCTAAATCGAATAGGGACTCTCATGCTGGTGACGGTGTGATCGGTGCCTCAAGCACACAAACCACAAGAGGTCCATCTGGTCAAGCTCTTGCTGTTTCTAGTCACAATTCAAATGACAAACTTCTTGCCTCGTAGATTAATGTCATGTCATCTGACAAAGGCAAAAATCTGAAGCAACCAGGGGGCAAGAAGAAAGGGAAAAATAACAAGAAGAAACAATAGAATTCCACTCCTAAAAAATCATCTGAGAACCCTACTGGGGCAAAGAAAGCTCCTCGTTTTCCATGTTTGATATGTAACGAGGAACATTATACGAGAGAATGTCCAGATCAGGCTGAAGTTGCAAAACTTTTGAAGGCTTCGAATACCTCAGCGGTGTTGACTGATTCATTTCCAAACCCAGAAACTAATCTGGCTACTATCGATAATGCTTCCACATTCCAGGTGCTTATGCTATTCATCACAAACAAGAAAAATGATGTTTTGATATTGACAAGGAACAAAGATTATGGGAATCCATCGTCATCAAACAACCAGGCTACAGATCAACCTAATGGTTCGACAATGACTTCGCTAGAAGTTGTTCCAACCATTATTCCTGAATTAACTATAAAGCCACCAAAGGGAGTCATACATAAATCAACATTTAATCCTCGTGCTTGAGCCGCTTAGAATTATAATATAGTGGAGGATCTGGCTCAATCACCATCCGCTATGTTGAAACTTGAGGTATTGCAAAATTTTCCCTCCCAAAAGTAAGCTTTGCTATCAACAATAGGTGGGATTGATCCAACGGATTCCAATATTGTGGCCTTTAATCATAAAGGATATACACCTCAGTTACCAGCCCAACTCGCTTTCCTTATACAAGTAAAAGCCCTCAATACAACTGTTCATTGAACCATTATTGATGAGGGGGCATCTACCTGTATTATGTCGATGAGTTGCTAGAAAACTCTTGGTTCACCACCCTTGTCACGATCATCAACAACATTAAAAGCATTCGATGGAAGAACATACACTCCATATGGGATTTTAAGTGGCTTTCAAGTTGAACTGGGGGGCAAGACAGTAGAAATTGAAGTCGAGGTCATTGATGGAAACCTTGATTACAATATTTTACTAGGAAGGCCCTGGATTTATGCTATGGCTGTCGTTGTGTCTACATATTTTAGAAAGATTACATTTCCCTTCCAAGGTGGAATAACAATTGTTGACCAACTAGCCTTTTTTCCTAACAGTTCACAAGCTATTGGAAGCATTCCATTGATCCATGGAAGTTCACAATCGCTTCAAAATGTCGGAGTAGGTCTCCTAAAAGACCCTTCCTTAATGGGTACTTTTGCCCTCCCACCTCCATCTGGTCTTGCGGAAGTGGCCACAGTGGAAACCTGTCATATGATCTCTTCTACATCATCTAAGTTTAAGAAGAGCTCCGACCATTTTGATAGTGAGGATCATCGCGAGGTGTTGCCGCCAAGCCCCATCAAATCTATGTAGCAAGCAATTTTCTAAGCTTGGGCGGCAAACCCGAATCAGCACTCGACAAGTGTTTGGGTAGATAGGTCTTTAGAATATGGCACCTTTTCTGATCCTTGGTCTCATATACATTCTACAGAAGAAGGAATCATCCAATCAATGATGATAGGAGAGATGCCATGGGAAGATTACCACCATCGTTCCCACCTTCGAGATGACAATGAAGATTATTCAAATGACCTCAATCATCCTTCAATTTTTTATTTTTTATTAAATTCTGTAAATACAGTAGATTTCCGAGCGAAATTTGTCCAACATTGAAGAAACTATTGCCATTAATATTTCGAACAAACCTAATATTGTAGAGAATATTCATGTTGGCAAATCTTATTCTCCATCAGAACTAGAAATTTACTGCACTCTTTTCCACGAATTCAGAGATGTCTTTGCATGGTCATATGAAGAAATGCTAGGCATTGACTCGAGAATTATTGAACATGAAATCAAGATGTATCAAGATGTCAAACTAGTACGACAACAACTTCGACCTGTTCATCCAAAGAAAGCTGCTGCCATTAAAGCAGAGTTTGAAAATTTTTTGCATGCTGGCTTCATTTACCCTGTTCCTCTCACTAATTGGGTATCTAATATTGTTCCCGTAATGAAAAAACAAGGAACGATTAGAGTGTGCGTTGATTATAGGGATGTAAATCAAGCATGTCCGAAGGAAAACTATCCTACACCCTTTATCAACCAGATAATTGATGAATGTGCCAAATGCGAAATCTTTTCATTCATGGATGGATTTTCCAGATACAATCAAATCAATATCCACCCACAGGACCAGTCAAAAACTGCATTTATATGTCTGTGGGGCACATTCGCATATTGTAAATTACCTTTCGGTTTGAAGAACACAGGGGAAACTTTTCAAAGGGAAATGAATTATGCCTTCCATGACATCAAACACATCATTCAACCATATCTCGATGATCTGCCAGCTCATTCGCGAAAATAGATTTATCATCCGCCGCATTTGAGAGCCATATTTCTACGTTGCCGACACTACAAGATACAACTCAATCTGCACAAGTGTGTGTTTTGTGTTGGTTCTGGTCGATTGCTTGGTTTTGTAGTTTCTAAGGATAGAAATTGACTCGATCCATTTAAGGTTCAGGTAATCCTTGACCTGCCTTCAAATTTGCTTTAGATTTAGAGACTCCAAGGGAAAGCTAACTTTCTGAGGAGGTTCATTCCACATTATGCTGAACTCGTTAAACGTTATACACGTCTTTTGAAAAAAGGGGTACCCTTCCACTAGGGTCAGGTTGCGTAAGCTTCCTTTGATGTTTTAAAATATTCCCTGATAAAAGCATCATTAATGTACACTCCTGACTATCAAAAAGACTTCAGCCTGTATCTCGCCACTGTAGATACAACCATCGCTATGGTTTTAGTGCAAGAAGATAACAAAATTGAACATCCTATATATTATTTAAGTCATAATCTTAATGATACAAAAAGCAAGTACTCTTATGTTGAAAAGTTGGCTTTAGCAGCCGTTCAAGTAGTACAGAGATTTTGACACTATGTTCTCTTTCGCAAAACTACCATTGTGTCAGATTGCAACCCTATGACCTACATTCTGTCGCGTCAATTATTGGGGGGCAAATATTCCAAATGGATAGCCATTTTGTAGGAGTTTGATTTGGGATTCACCAAATCCAAATCAAAGAAACCTCTTGTCTTTGCAGAGTTACTTTGTGACCTTCCCTCATCATCCAATGATTTAACATCCCAAGCATCAATCGTGGATGAGACTCTGTTTCTGATATCGTCAAGTGATCCGTGGTATGGAGATATACTGGTCTATCTCCAAACCCAAACTTTTAGGCCTAACACCTCTCACTCTGAACAGCGACATACTCAATACCAAGCCAAAGACTATCTAATCATTGGTGATACACCTTACTGTCATGGTGTTGATACGGTTCTATGAAGGTGCGTCACACATGAGGAGGCCGAAAAAGTTTCGAGGGGCATCTATCTGGTTATGCTACTACACAAAATATCTTGTGAGCTGGCTACTTCTGGCCCACCATATTCAAAGATTGCATAATTGCAGTCAGAAGTTGCCATGTTTGTCAGATTTTTTATTGCAAAACCAGATTACAACCTGCACCACTGCATCCAATCATTGCTGTTGGCCCATTCGCTAAATGGGGCATTGATTTCATGACATGTAACCCCACCTCAGCCAGGGGGCATGGGTATATTATAGTCGCTGTCGACTATTTTACAAAATGGGCCGAGGCAATGCCTACATTGAACAACAATGGCGAAATGGCTGCTCTTTTCTTTTTTAATCATGTAGTTTCTAGATTTGGTGTACCACAGGCTATAGTCACAGATCATGGGTTGCATTTTCGCAATCACATGATGATCGAATTAACTGCCAAATTAGGACTATCCCATGATAGTTCTACTCCATATTATCCACAGGCTAACAGACAAGTTGAGGCAATCAACAAAGTCCTTAAGCGCATGCTGCAGAGAATGATTGGAGTCCATAAACGGAATTGGCATTTAATCATGTACTCAACTCTGTGGGCATATAGGACTTCGGTGAGAAATGCGACTGGATTTATGCCCTTTCAGTTGGTGTATGGTCTGGAAGCAGTCTTACCCATTCAGTGTGAAATCTCATCCCTCAAGCTTGCAATCGATCTACTCCCTGAAACTTCTGAAGAAGAAGCTCATTTCTTGGAATTAATCCATCTGGATGAAACCCGTCGTGATGCTGCGTTGGCTAACAAAGCACATAAGAAATGCATCAAGGCGCAATATGACAAAAATGTCAAGCCTCGCGTCTTCTCAGAAGGCGACCTGGTTTTGCTGTATGATCAGGACTCTGACAAATTAGGAGGAGGTAAATTTGAACCATTATGGATGGGCCCTTACATTGTTAAACAAGTATTGACAAAAGGAGCCTACGAGCTAGTCGATTATGATGGGATTCCACTATTGCAGCCCTGAAATGGGTTGTGTCTTAAATGTTACAATGCTTGATTAAGTGTAGTAAACTCATTGTACATATGCTTTTATTGCATTTTTGAGTATTTTCTTTTAGAGTTGTCATTTTGTTTAGGTAATCCACTTCGCATTTGTTGCAGATGTCGGACTTTTTGGAACCATTTGTTGAGTATGCCGACAGAGCTAGTCATAGTACGCAGAACCTATCTTTTGTGGCCTAGGCCATCTTCACTCCAAGCGGCGAGTTAGTGAGTTTCAGGGGGATATGTATTGGTCAATCGACAAACAACATCGCTGAGTACAGCGCGTTGATTGAACTTCTCTCTAATGCCATTTCACATGGCATACATCAACTCATTATCAGGCTAGATTCGTAACTCATCATTCTACAGCTTACTGGCATTTATTTCGTTCAGAACCTAGCTATTTATTGCATGTTCCTAAGAGTTAGGATTTTGGAAAGACATTTTGATTCCATTCAATATCAACACATTTTCAGAAACTTAAACACATTGACTGATTCATTAGCAAACTATGTGTTAAATAGACATTTGTAGCATTTGTAAAGAAAGCATTTCACATCAACATTTGCATTAGGATTTCATCACTTAGCCAAAATAAAGCTCTAAAAATAAAAAATAGATAGCTTTTTATATTTTTTACAAAATGTTTTGTGTCCAAGACAAAATTGGTCATCTGACTAAGAAACTCAAAATGAATGTAGAAAAACATCATAGATTAGTGATGCTAGTGATAACATGTCACCGCCTGTGCTATCATGCACAAGATAGTCCGACGACTCGGTACCCCAGTAGTATGGCGCTATAACCTCAAAGGTAACTCATCGGTCCTGACATCCTGAATGCCGAGAGTGAGGCCCTCCATCTAATCCTACAACGCTGCCAGGGTCTCCGATATGTCCAGATCCCGAAGGATGGCCCTCCATACAACCTCTCCTGCTGGAGTGTCATCTGCCGCCCGTGAGCGTGCCACTGGTCACACTCGTCCAATATCTACACACACATATAAGTTTGATTAGTCTTGGTAACATCAAAAACACAAAAATAAAACTGATTCCAAGCATCGTTCCCCCGTGGTTCAAGCTTGTCAAAAAATGAACCCATCATGAATAGTTCCCCCATGGTTCAAGCTTGTCAAAAAATGAACCCACCAAGCATAGTTTGTTTGTTTCAAGATTGTAAAAACATGAAACCGAATCCAAGCATAGCTCCCCCATGGTTTAAGCTTGTAAAAAAATGAACCCACCTTCAACTAAATAACCTTTGTGATTTCCATTCTATCAGCCTTATGAACCTTGGTTGTGTACCTCTCATCACCTCCATCCCTTTGGTTGATCATATGCTCTCACTTGGTTGTTTTACCCTTTTTGAGGAACAGTTTCAATGAGTGGTCTTATTAGCCAGCCTCTTCACAAAATTCACCATGTTTTGAGAAGTTCCAAATTCATCGGAACCAGTTGCTACCCCAGACACCACTCGTTCCTCAAAATCGAGTCTCCTTTACACCTTTTTCAGACTCGTTAAATATGAGAAGATTGTCAAGCAATTGGCCTTTCCAGCTCGTTAAAGTGATTGGAAATGTCATCCCTCTTGTATGATTTTATCCTTTTTCGGACTTGAGGGATTATCTCACGAAAAAGTTCGAGCGCTTGTCTTTTTTGGCTCGTTAAAGTGATTGGAAAAGTCATCCATTTTGTATTATTTTATCCTTTTTCAGACCTAAGGGATTATTTTACGAAAAAGAACTTCTAGAGTTTTCTTTTCGTCCCTTTTTCAAACTCTCTAAACATGAAAAGGACCGAGTTATCGTTATCGTTAAACTCATTAAAACAATAGTGACAAACTTGTCCATTCTAGACAAGACTGAGTTTCACTGTCACTAGAGTCGTTAAAACATAGCGATAGGTTTGCCCGAAGGGCAAATTATAGAACAAGAATATGTTATCCTCCTCAAGCTTGACAAAAATAAAGAGGTACTAGTCAACAATGACTAGGGAAAAAGGGAAAAAAATTGAAGAAACTTATGGTAGCAGGTCACTCTTAAACATGACACTTTCACTCCATCACCATTATTGAGACAGGTTGAGTTATTCCATTCACCGGTCATCTCACCATTGGTCTTTCACACCATCCATCTTTTGGGGTTAACACTACCAATCCATCTCAGTGTCACCGACATGTTCAAGAGAATTCATTCAGTTGAGAAACCACAGCCCAGTTAATGCCTCATCCACTGCAATACCTCTAACCTTCATTTTTCATGACTGCCATTCCTGAACCTTATGTCATCAAATCGTTTTCACCTCCAGAAATCACTTGCTTCATTTCGTGTCGTAGATGTGGGATACATTAAAGCCCTCCTACTACAAGTTTCTTCTTGTCAACATCAGCTCATTATCCAAGAAGTTGACTTAGAAACACCCCTCTTAGTGCTTTGAAGCTTGCATTCATCAATGGCAAGTTTCTCACTTCCGACGACAAGTTGACATCAATGGCCTTTGATTGAAAGATTTTGCGTGGTGTTCGACATCAGATCGTATATTCACATCACATGAATTGTACTGTAGTACCTTGAGGGTCATTATCATTATCGGTGATTCCTCTCGCGTCTGTTAACAGCTCACATTATTGGCTAGTAATCAGGCGATGTCTTTCCATGTTTGACTTCAGAACATCTCTTCACATGGATTGACTTGTACATCGAGCGAATATTGAACGAGTTTGAAGACCCCAGATCTAGTTTCATCCATCTGGGCTGCGATATATTCAGGGATATAAAAACATCAAATGTACAAAGGCACTGCACAGATGGTCATCTGAACCATGGATGATGACTCTACATCTAAAGAATCATCAGTCTGCATCTACAGACAACTATCTGATCTATGTACATGAAATGAATTTATAAAGCTAAGCATGGGAATGCCTACCTCAGCTAGATCATGAAATTATATTATGAAGATGTATTGTATTGTAACTTATGCAGGTCACCTTCCAGTTTGAAACCTCGGATCCTCATGGTAAAGCATTTCACCCAACATCAATATTTATGACTTCATGCTTTAGGGGGCAACTGTTATAGACATATTTGGGCACATCAACCCCAAAATTATATGCTGATAAACTAGGGCTCATCAACCCCTAAAAGAGTTGTTTCATACCCTAAAATAACATAATCATCTGACTACATCATTCCCCAAAAGTTCCACCTGAGAAAGAAATGGCCTAAACTGAACCATACTGACTGCTCCACTGGCTAAGTGCGATGCATACTGAGTGTTACACTGCCAAGGTGCGATGCATACTATTCTGGCCTTCTATAGGGTGCGATGGGCAAGGATGGAAAAATGTCCGAGATAGTTTGCTAGGTGGTTGCTCATGGAATCTTCTAAAAACTTCTCCTGTGCCACTTGTCTCTCTAAATTCGCCCAGGGATGAGTAAGAGATCCAAGAATCTCCAAGTGGAACCAATTGTAACAAGTGGAATGACACTAATCAAACCCCAAAGATGACTCACATCCTTGCACACATCTATAAATGGATCCCTCACCTAAGACATCTAGAGGTTGGAATATTGTGAATTGCAAGGAAGTGCTGATAGTTTGTAATTAAGGAAGGAGCATTGTATTGTTGGTGTGATCTTGCTATTTCATGAGGTGAAGAGGGATTGATGCTAGGAGGATGATGCTGGATTAGACAACTGGGTTGTAATTCTCCCTTCTATTTAATAAAGTTCTTCAAGTTTTCTTCCATATGATTGTGCAATTGTGAATGTTATCATTTGTGAATGCCATCATTTGTTCATTATATATCTGATTCTGTAATGTTTATGTTGTAATAGATCAGGATGCTTTGACGGTTCGTTGTTGCTGTGTTTCTGTAGGTACTCTCTAAGCGGGTTAAGTATGGGGAGGAGCTGCAAGCTCTATCAAGGGGGAGAAAGATCAAGCAAGGGATTAAGCGGAAGTTCTAGGTTGGTTCTATTATCTTTCTCTTATCCATTACACATAGAAAAAATTGTTGAATTGCTTTAAACTGTTGTTTCTAGGGTACCTGCCAAACCTAGAGGGCTAGTAGTTTGACAAGACACTAGTTTTCCCAGAAACACCATCATCATCATTATGGACATTGTTTGCAATTGTTCATAATTATAGATGTTGTAAGAAATATCATCAACCCAAAAAATGTGATCAGTGCTAGAAAAAGGTTTTTTAGGACACATTGATATACGTAAGAGAAATAACAACTCTATTTTTGAGAGATGATCGATGATCATCATCATCACCACCGTTATCATCGTCATTGTCATTTTTATCATCCCCATCATCATCATTAATGTAATTTCTATCATCATTGTTGTAATCATCATCATGGACATCATCATCATTCATGCCATTATTGTTTTTGATGATGACCTAGATGAAAATGATGATCATGATGATGATGATGACAAGGATGATGACACCAAAGATAATGCTTATGATTATGACAATGACAATATTTAAAAATTGGGAAGATTCGCCAAGGTCATTAGCATCGTCATCATCATAATCATTGCCATCACCATCATTGTCATTGTAACCACTATCGTCTTTATCATCATAATCACAATTCATGTCATCACCATCATCTTCATTTTCATCATTGTCAAGATTTCTTTCTTTGTTAGAGTCTCTAACTTAAGACCAAAGGATCTCTTCTTTTTAAGCTCTTAACTAAAGCATATAGACTATAAACAAGGAGAAAGATATAGACCTAAATACTAGTTCCTTCTATCTATCTATCTTATTCATATCTATCTGAAAAGGGTTGACTTGACATTGTCATCAATTGTTCATATTTTTCAATGCCATAAGGAATATCATCAATGTAGAAAATATCATGAGTGTTAGAAAAGGGATGAAAAAGCGAACACAGAAATGGGGGCAACAATAGAAGTAAAATTGGATGAAAAGTAGATGCACAATAACATGAAAAACCTGACACAAAAGTGGATGCAAAAGTAGATGCAGTTGTCAATGAAAACTTGGATGCAAACATGAATGCAAAAGTGGAAGCAAACATGGGTCCAATGGTAGGCGTAAAACTTGGCACAAATTGTGGTGAAACAGATGTGGATGCAACAACGAACGCAGAAAAGGACACAAACTTAGATGCAAAAAAGAGACAAACATGGATACAAAATAGGATGAAAAAAGGGATGTAAACATGGACACAAACATGGGTGCAACAGTGGACACAAAATTAGATGCAAAAATGGATGAAACAAAAATGGATGCAATAGGGGATGCAAAAACATACACAATATTCGATGCAAACTTGAACACAAAAGAGGGTGCAAATGTGGATGCAAAAGTGGAAGAAAATGTGGTTGCAATGGTAGGCGCAAGATATGGTGCAACAAAAGTGGATGTAAGAATAGAAAAAAAAATATTCAAAAAAAGATGCAAAAAGGGATGTAAAAGTGGAAGCAAACATTCATGCAACAAGCAAAACAAAATTGGATGCAAAAAAATGGATACAATGGAAGTAGATGCAAAAGTAGATACAAAACGATATGCAAAACTCAATGCATAAACTTGACACAAAAGTGGATGCAAAAATAGATGCAATATTTGATGCAAATATTTGATGGAAAAGAGGATGTGAACATGGATGCAAAATTGGAAGCAAACGTGGGTACAACAGTAAGTGCAACACATGGTGCAAATTGTGGCACAACAAAATTGGATGTAAAAGTGGATGTAATGATAGATGCAAAAAAAGAATCAAACTACGATGCAAACGAAGATGTAAAAAGGGATACACAAAGTAGACTTTAAAATGGGTGCAACAGTGGATAAAAAATTGTATGCAAAAGTGGATGCAATAGAAGTCGATGCAAAAGTAGATGCAAAATGAGACACAAAACCCAATGCAAATCCTGATCCAAAAGTGGATACAAAAAGGGATGCAAAAATAGATGTAAAAGTTGATGAAAACCTGGACGCAAATGAGGATGCAAACATGGATGAGAAATTATAATCAAAAGTGGATGCAAAAGGAGGTGCCAAAATAGGCGCCAATTGTGGCACAAAAATATTAGATGCAATAGTGGGCACAATAATAGATGCAAAAGAGGATGTAAATATGGATGCAAAAGAATATGGAAAAGTGGATGCAACAAAAGTAGATGCAAAATTATATGCAAAACTAGACAGAAAACTTGATGTAAAACTTGGCGCAAAAGGGATGCAAAAATGGATGCAAAAAATGATTTAAAAAAGGATGCAAAAAAGGGTACAAAAGTTAATGCAAAAGTTGATGCAAGTGTAAGTGCAAAAAGTGGATGCAAATGAGGATGCAAAATTATGTCAAACAAAATTAGGTGCCAAACTTGATGCAAAACCTGGTGCAAAGGATGACACAAAACTTGGCATAAAATTTGGTGCAAAACCTGGTGCAAAACCTATTGCAATACCTTGTGCTAAACTTGGTGTAAGATTTGGTGCAAAACTCGATGCAAATTTTGTGTCAAGTTTTGCACCATATTTGATAAATGGATGCAAATAGCACCAAAAATGCTCTCTAGATGCAAAAAAATAAGTAAAAAGGAATGCTAATAATAGGGATTTGTTGTAGTGAAAGACTATGCAACAACTTCATGCAACTTGTGACACACAAGACATGATAGAGGTGGGTGATGTTCACTGTGATCCAAATTACTCGATGGATATGAAATCATGTAGTGAATTGATTCAACATATGGCATAGGAAGTAGTAAGAATGTTAACAACAACAACAACTAATGTGAATTTGAAGAAGTAAAAGGAAAAATAAAGGTTTTGAAGATGTTTGTCACACCATGGAAAGTGACATCATTCAAAAGAAATCAACATGGCTTGGGATATGAAAAAGGAAACAACTTGCATATTTTGTATCACTCCAAACTAGTTCAACTTGTGATTGTAATATTTCTTAAAGATGTCCATAATTTTGAAAATAAATGACAACATTCTCTATGATTTGGTCACATGGAGAGTCAATGTTTTTATTTTGATACTTTTTTTCATTATGGGAACACAAATCACCTATCATAAAAATTTTGAATGCAAAAGTAGATTAAGAAGATAGTTGATTATGGATAGATAAATTCTCGGAGATGGAATCTACATGGAAAAAATTTGCATAAGATTTACCATCGAGCCAAGACAGAGGTGAAGATATAAAAAGTTAAGAAAAGGAAAAAACAAGAAGCCAAAAAGCAATGCTATAGATGATTCTAGACATAACATGTTTTAGATGAGTCTAGACATAACCTAGATATAATTATATATGTACTCTAAAGTCAAAAAATTGTACTCTCCACACCTCAAGTGGGAGAGAAAAATGATATAAAAAGACTCCATTACACCTTTAAAGGGGTGGGGTGGCCGGGGGTCATGGGAGGGAAGTAAAGTATTGAGGTGAAGATTGGGGGGAGGACAGGAAGGAGAGGAAGTAAATTATTGAGGTATAGATGGTTTCTTTTAATCCAAAAACCAACATATTGCTCAAATCAAATTGCTTCGTTGCCATAAAAAATCACCACCTTATTTAAGTGAAGATGGTTAGTGATAAATGAGAAACCACCACATATATTATAGTTGAATTGGTTAGTGGTCATCAAAAGCACCACAATGTTCAAGTCAAAATGCTTAATGGTAAACTAGAAACAACCAGGATCAATGGAAGATGGTTAGTGTTCAATAAACAAAAACCACCAAATGAAGTGACAATGTTTATTAGTAAATCGGAAAAACCACCAACTAAAGAGAAGATGGCTAGTGGTCTACTAACAAAACCAATAAACATAGAGAATCAAAATCTCCAGCTTGGATCCTTACAAGAATGAAAGTTATTGCCTTGCACCTAATAGGGGGGGAATATTAGATATCAATGTCAAGATTTGAATTATAATCAGTTGATTAAAATTAAATCATCATTTGAGAATTCTAGCATAGCAACTGGTATCCTGAACAAACAGTCAATAATCATTTTAGTTATTAATTGAGAATCTTTAGACATAACAGTTGCTCACTTTAAGATATTCAGATACTGGAAATTTTTTTGTGATATCTTTATTAAAGCTTAGTTCAACAATTTTAGATTGAAGATGAAAAAAGTTATTGGTAAAATTATTCGGACTTGTGATTGAGGGGGGAATGTTATACCATGAGTCCCTAGATAATCACAAAGATGAAGACAATATATAGATATGAGTTGTAAACCTTATCTTTGATGAGTTGTTGTAATGATACACTATTCAATTTTTAATGAGATATCAAATGATCGAATTAATGTACTATAATCCTCAAATCAATACAATGAGTTGGATATGGCATGAAGCATTTTCTACTAGTTTTTGTTTTGTCTCGCTTGTGCTCAACTATTAACACTTAAATCCATGTATTATGTTGATTTTCAACTTGTATCGATATGATCATTGGCATCACATTAAATTTCCATACTAATGTATTCAAATCCTATACCTGCCATAATCTCATTTCCTTTATTGTCTTTTCTTGGACACTCTTAGTTTTGTAAAATGATAAAAGAATTAGTCATGGATTATGCATGTAAATAGTAACATGACATTGGAAACTTAATACGAAGATTAATAGTCATGAATGTGCGACTCAATGAAACTTTAAAATGCAAATAATAGACCCAAGGAAATGACATCACCTCTGTTTTTTCTTGCTCACATATTTCATCTTTCTAATAGTATCAAACATGTTGATTCATATTTACTTTATTGCGTCGATAATGGTATAGGTATTTTTATTATAAGTCATGAAATAATTATAATGTCGTATATGAAATTTTATTACAATTTTGAAACATTTGTTGGACTTTCAAACACTAAGTGTGTAGTTCATGGTATCAAATTTATTATAATAAATATTTTAAAAAAACCAAAAAATAAAATAATAAATATTTAAATGTAACTCTTTTGGAACATGCACTTGATTTTGTATTAGGTTGGTCAAGTTCATAATAAAGATAATGCATAGTAATCCTCTATACCATAAAAAAATACATTAATGATTTTGTTCAAGATAACAATTATGTTTTGGATATGAACTTGTACAAAATAGAGCGATATAATGCATAGTAATCCTCTATACCATAGAAAAATACATTAATGATTTTGTTCGAGATAACAATTATGTTTTGGATATGAACTTGTACAAAATAGAGCATATCGACCACACCAAACTTAAATTTTAACTTGAGTAGAGAATTGTGATTTTCTTCGTTTAGTTTTTCTATATCATCAATTTCTTACTGTTTTGACTTATTATAACTGCCACTCGCAAGATATAATTTTTTCATTTTTTCATTCACTTGCTATTAGTTATTCTTTGACTAATAAAATTTAAAATCTATCTAAAGTTTAACATTATGAAATTAAATTTATTATTTTAAAATAAAATTTATTTATATTTATCTCAAATATGATTGGTTGAAATGTCGATGGAATAGAAGAGGAAAGATGAAAGTCGTTTTGTGCGGGATTAGGATAATTCCCTAGGGTTTACTGCAATTACTGAAGACTGTAACCTATACCGTCGTTGCTGGCATCCTCTCGCCATTGCCGTTACCGTCTTCACACCCGTCGCCATCAGCTACCGACCACTGGCTGGAAATGGGGGAAAATATGGAGGCAGAACAAGTGGATTACTCCGAGGATCCCTTCCCGGATCGGGTAATTTTCGGCAACCCCTGTTTTTCTATGTCGGTTACTGACCCTAACCCGTTAACTGACCATACTCCGCCATCGGTTTCGCCTGTCGTAACTTTACCTGGGTATAGCGCTGCGCCATCTCTCTCTGAGCCACTCCCTGTTAACACTCCTGGTCTCAAAGCTCCTCCTCTATCTCCAAGTACCCTGCATATTCTCTCCACTTACACACCTCACTCACTCTCATTTGACCCACACCCGCCCCTCTCAATAGTCCTCACTGCGCCCCCGGTGGATACCCCTGTAACTGCCTCTACAAACCCTCCTGTTTCAGGTCCGCGGCCTTCAAGCTACTTCGAGACCCCTGCGGTGATTATAAAACCTGCTAAAAATATCTCTCCTAAAGGCGTCCCAAACCCTTTTGTAGACCACCCATCGGCTCCTCGCACCAAAAAAAGGAAGACTAAGTGCATAAAGGCGACCGCAAAAGACATTACTATCAGATTTGGCGAGACCTCGGCCATAGGGGAAGCTGCGGTCATGGCGCGCACTGTGCTGGTTGGACATGTGCGAGGCCGAGCATACTCGGCCAATAGACTGACACAATGGGTCAAGGAGATTTGGGGTGCACTATTGAAATAATTTCCGGAAGTTCACGTCCTGCCCCGAGGGTGGTTTTCATTACATTTTGCAAAGGAAGTTTACACGGATCTGGTACTTGCCAAGTACTGGCACATTGAGATGGCTCCGGTCCTTCTCAAATGGTGGAGCCCTTTATTCGACCCGGAGCGTGAGCAAATTAGCACTGGACCTCTATGGGTGAGATTGCCAGGGCTCCCATTACAGTACTGAAGCGAGGATGTTCTTATCAGAATTGGGAATGCACTAGGAACTTATTTGGACCATGATCGCACATTTGTGGAATCGAAGAACCGAACTCTTGCTCGTGTACTGGTCCACCTGGATACCCGTGAAGGACTGGAGGAAAAGATAACTCTACAGTGGGGGAAATATAGTAGGATCCAGATCTTGGATTATGAAGGGGTTCTGTTTCGCTGCAGATGGTGTCATAAGGTGGGACATCTCTACAAAGAGTGCCCACTTAATAGAAAACCAGAGGACTCCCCCAAGGTTACTCCTATCCCATCCAGAGGCAACTCACCGGTGGTCTCTCGTCCTCCCTCGAGTCCTACATCAGCGGCACTATCTACTCCACAAAAGACAGGGATGATGGGGCATGGAACATCTTCGCCGTCGATGACCAGAGCACGTGCTGCCGCAGAAGCTGCACATGTCTCAGGTATTTATCTAAACCCTACATCCACATCTTTTGATAATAGCTCATTTGTGGTTGTGTCATCGGCTCAGATTTCCATGGCTCACTATAACATGTCGACCTCCCCCCTAATCGCCTCCTCTGCCCCATCACTGCATTCTCCCTCTACATCCACCATCTCGCCGACATCCTCTGGGGTTTCCATTACCCATCAATACTTCCTCCGTTCTCGATCCCATCCCAAGGATATTCCAAATCAACTGGCCGGACTAGGGTTATCTTTACCAGGCTCTGGTCCACTGACTTCCAGAGGGAGGAAGTCTGATCTATCCAAAGCCATTTTGCGAGCTGGGGCGGAGGTAGCCTCCGGTCGTCAATCCACTCTCGACGGGGTCCTTAGAGCAAATTATACCCCGAGAAGCGTTCCCCCATGAAATGCCTATCTTTCAATTGCAGAGGCATGGCTAGTGCCTCCAAGAAACTAGCCTTGCAGAGACTCTTTGAAGTTGAGCCGACTGACATTATTTTGCTTCAAGAAACCCTTGGTCCGGCCGAGTACATTACCCGTTCTCTGCAATCTCTGGTCCCGCGCTGGAATTTTGTGGCTCTAGATGCTGTTGGGAGATCGGGGGGGTTGGCTATTGGATACAACCCTAGGTCCATTAGGGTTGATGCATCTTGGGGGGGTTCGGGATTCATGGGCATTGATGTTTTCTCTGCTGAACTCAGTAAAACCCTTCGGATCGTGAATGTTTATGGACCCTGCCAACAGAGAGAACACTTCTGGCACCATCTCCTAAATCTCTCGTTACTGGCCCCGAATCACATCATCATCGGAGGGGACCTAAATTTCTCCTTGGGTTTCAGTGAATCCTGGGGGTCTTCGGCTCAGGTAGATGCTATAATAGGGCACATGACAAATCTTCTGGATCAGACCAATTTTATTGACGTCCCCATGCACAAACCACTCCCCACTTGGAGAAATAGGAGAGTGGGCAATGCTGCTTTGGCCCGAAGACTTAACAAAATTTTGATGAAGGGTCCGCTCATTCAACAACTCCATCATTATAAGCAATGGGTAGGTACAAGAGTTATTTCGGATCACTCCCCTGTATATCTGGAAATCCTAGGTTCCCACCATAAGCCGAAAGCTCCCTTTAAATTCAACCACACATGGTTGCAGGACCCGGATTTCATTAAATTGGTATCTAACTTCTGGAATGCAAACCCCATCAACAGAGAGGAATCATTGGCAAAAGGGTTCTGCAAAAACCTAACCATGCTGAAACACATTGCTATCAATTGGGCTAAGGATAAGCAAAGCAGGGAAAATGCACAGCTCACCCACATTGAAGCTGAACTGAGCTCCTTATTGGACGATCGAAGTTTGGGTTTCATCTCAGGGGATGAAAAGGTGCGCTTGATTGAGTTGGAAAATCAAAAGGCCCATATACTCAAAGAGAGGGAGGAATCACATAGGCTAAGAAGCAGAGCCATTTGGCTAAAAGCTGGTGATGACAATACTAGAGATTTTCGAAATTATGCAAAGGGATGAAAGGTTGCAAATACCATCTGGAATCTCCCTCTTCCTGAGGGAGGCCTAGCTGACTCATTCAACAAGCTTTCCCTACTAGGTACTTTGCACTTCAGGAACCTATAAAAGAGTTCTCCCGGCTCAAATCTGGATGAGATCATAAATGTGGCAAATCATTTCGCTAGATTTGTCAATGAGGAAGATACAGAAGAGCTCTTTGCACCAGTTACCACTGGGGAATTGGAGAGCACTTTAAAATGGTTCAAGAAGGATAAGAGCCCAGGCCTGGATGGTTAGACCATTGAGTTCTATCTTACTTTCTATGAGTATTGGGGCCAGACCTACTGAAGGTAGTGGAGGAAAGCAGAACTACTGGAACCCTATATCATGCCATCAACTCTACTTTTATTGCCCTCATCCCAAAGTCAGATTCCCCATCCTCTTTTGACGATTACAGACCCATATCTCTGTGTAACTGTCTCTATAAGATTATCTCCAAGATTATTTCCAATCACCTCAGACCCATTCTATCTAGAAATAGTGGTCCTCAACAATTTGCTTTTCTTGAAGATAGACAGATTCATGAAGCCATAGGATCGGCGCAAGAAGCTCTTCACTCTATCTGGTCCAAACATCTCAAAAGTATCATCCTCAAGATCGACCTGTCTAAAGCTTTCGACCGAGTCAACTGGCTCTACATCAATATGCTTCTCATCCATCTGGGTCTCCCTCATAATTTCATCACCTCGATCATGGCCTGCATTACTACCCCCACTTTCAGTGTCCGCATAAATGGATCGGCTTCCCATTTCTTCCACTCAGAAAGGGGGCTCAGGCAGGGTTGTCCCTTATCCCCCCTTCTCATCCTTATTGTCATGGAAGGTCTAAGTCGATTAATTACTTCAGCCAAGCGGGAAGGATCCCTTAGTGGCCTTAAGATCTCAAATGACTGCTACCTTACACATCTATTATTTGTGGATGACGTGCTTATTCAGCTGGATGGTAGCATCAGAGACTCCCTGTCTTTCTCTAGGATCCTTCACCTTTTCTCGACTGCCACTGGGATGCTTGTCAACCAACACAAATCCACTATCACTTTTGCTCGTACATCTATCCATGAATCTCAATATGCACACCAAGTATTCCCATACAGTATACACCCACTGGACAGAGGACTTAAATATCTGGGTTATTGGTTAAAACCCACCTGTCAGAAGATAGCAGACTGGGTCTGGCTAGTCACAAAATTGGAGAAAAGGCTTACCTGTTGGAGCCACAGATACTTATCCAGGGCGGGAAGGTTGGTGCTTATCAAATCGATCCTGGAAGCCACCCCAGTTTTTTGGATGGCACTTGCTTGGATACCCAGGAATATCCTATCTCACTTACAACAACTGTGCAACAGATATCTTTGGGCTGGGAATCAAGACAAAAGAATTTTTGCCTGGATTAGCTGGCAAAAGATTGCATTGCCAAAGAGATGGGGGGGATGGGGATTAAAAGACCTCCCTCTTTTTGCTCAAGCCCTTGCAGCTAAAATGGGCCGGACCCTGCTGACTAGTTAGAATCTATGGACTCATATATCATACCATAAATACATCTGGCCCAAAGACATGATGGATTGGGTCAGACTACCTAGTTGGCCAAAGACAGGTATCTCATCGGTGTGGAAGGCTTTGCTTCATTCTCTACCTCTCATAAGAGACAATCTGGTGTGTAGGATAAATTACGAATCCCTGGCTCGGATAGGACTGGATCTGTGGATCAGATATGGAGGTAGACATCTACTCTCTCAAGACCTCGTCAGGTATCTGCACTCCCGGGAGATCAAGGTGCTCTCACATATTGCTTATTAGCAGAACACAGGGATATTTGCACAGGCATGGAAATCGGCTCTCCAAATAAATCTACCACCTAGATGGCACCAGGAATGGCATGAGTTCATAACAGCGATATCTGAATCCCACATTAGAATCAAAGAGGGATTGGATGAATTAGTATGGTGCCAGGCCGAGAATGGAAAATATTCTCCAAAAGCAGGATACATTTCTTTAAATCTACATAAGAAACCATATTCAATTTCAAATTGGTGGAGAAGCATTTGGAAACTCACGGCTCCGCCGAGAACCAAATTATTTTTTTGGTGTATACTGAGAAACAAGGTGCCTACCGAGGAACAACTCACACATAGAGCCTTTCAAGGGCCCACCTGGTGCATACTGTGTAAATGCGCATCTGAATCTACAGACCATCTCTTTCTGCGCTGTAGTGTTATACTATCTCTGTGGAATTCCTTATCCACTTCGATCCGATATAATGGGCAATGGGAGGGAGATGACCTGAGCAGCGCATGGGATGTTTGGTCAAATAGACACAGGGGAACCAAGCTTCTGAACCTACCTGTACTTGTCAATTGGCACATTTGGAAAGCCCGCAACCGTCACATATTCGACAACAGACCTGCGCATTGGCCACAGATTGAGGCTGGGATAATATCTGCATACAGGGAGCTGCCAGATCCCCTGCCTCCTAGAGAGCGTCGACCACATCCACCTCCGTGCATTGATAAAAACTCACCCTGGGCTTTCTTTGACGGGGCCGCAAACCAACATGGATGCGGCGGAGGATTCATTTTGCATATCAATGAACAGCATCTCTATAAAGTCAAGATGGGTTTGGGTGTTGGAACAAATAATTATGCTGAGCTCATTACCTTGCGCCACCTACTGCATTTCACTTTGGGACACCAGTGCACCAACATAAACATTTTCGGGGACTCAAAGATTATTGTCAATTGGTTCAATGGCATTTTTGATTGTCACATTCACACACTCAGCAACATTTTAAATGAGGTAAATATTTTCAAGGCAGAATTTAACAATATCTCTTGCTCTCATATCTACAGGGAGCATAACAGCAATGCTGACAAATTATCCAAGGAGGCCGCGTTAATGCCCAGAGGCGAATGGGTGATTACCGAGCAGCGAGGGACAAATGAATACCAGTATTACCACCGGCCATATATAGATCCAATCTATCAGAGGGACCCTGGTCATTGACCAAGCTATTTTTGGTTTTTGTAAATTCTGAACAATATACAATATTTTTGATAATTACTGAACAAAGTGTAAGGGCCCTGCGTGGCTCATGTACATGCATAAATCAAGCATAATACAGTTGATAGTTTCCACAGCTGAATATAGCAGATTGCCCTGCGAGGTGTATCTGGTAACAGTTTCATAGCATTTTCTTATGATCATAGTCCACAGTGACATACAACATATGCAATAGCATCTATAATATGTAATTTTTCCTACTTAAAGAAATGTTATGGATTTTTCCAGGGGAAAAAAAAGATTGGTTGAAATGTCTCCCCTCTTATTGTGTAATGATGGCAAGAATTGACTTTTGTGTACTCTATCATTAATTACTATATACTATATAACTAATTACTATGCAGAATATATATTAATAATTTGAAAAATAACATTATATATTAATTACTATGTACCATAAACAAAAATAGTTTGTAATCATTTTACACTCAAAAATACATTGACTTTTTGTTTTACAAAAATATTTTAAAGTTTTATAAAGTTTCTAAAAAAATTATCATATTAAATTGATTTTTCGCAAAATTAAAATTATTTTTTAATTCAAAAATTCCATTTTCTCATTGGTGTAAAGTATTGAATAGATAATTTTTATGGGATTTATTTTTTTATTGTCACACGACAAAATAATTTAAGAAATATAATTTTTTTTTTAAAATGTAAAAATGACATGTGTACAATTTGTACAACTCTCATTATATCAATTTGAACTCTAATGACATGGCATGTGTGTTATAATTATTATAGTGTATCCTCCATTATTTAAAAAATATTTTTATTTATGTACTTGTTTTGTATTTAATACTATTTTATTTTAATATTAATAAAAAAATTTGATAAGACCCCTACACGTAGGTTCCATCATAAATACCTTAGATCAATTCACACAAGACTTAGTGTCAACCGATAAGAACCATAGCTCACATTATCAAACACAAAAACTTGGATACAACTTTTAAATAAAACCATAAAATTAAACAAAAATAATGCACAGTTGTATATATACATGGCCCTTATTAGGTTTTTTTTTAATTGTTTTTAGTAAAAACAAAACACTAGGACATAAATTTTTATCTTTTACTTTATATAATATTTTCATTATTCTTACATAAAAAATTGTCAACTTAATATAACCAATTTCTAATAATGTTTTAAATTTTTTATAATTTCTTCAAGTTAATTTCTTTGGTGTACATGTTGCTTGTCAATTTAATATAACCATTTCTCAGTAGTGTCTTAAATTTTTCATAATTTTTTTAAGTTAATTTCTTTAGTGTGTCTGGTAATATGTATGTTGATGAAATGAATATTCATAACTTAGCAATATAAATTTAAATAATGCAATTTCATATAAAATAAATTTTATTTTAATGATAAGTATAAGTTAAATAATAATAGAAATATTCAATTTTATATGTGAATTAGGGATGGATTTATATTTGTATATCTTCTTACAATTTTAATATATACAATTCTATATGTAAATTAGGGATAGATTTATATTTTTATATCTCCTTATAGTTTATCTTAGTTAGGCAAAGTAAGCCTAGTATAATTTTTTTTTAATATTTAATATTTTAACGTAATTTTGATATAAAAGTTTATTATAGTTATAAATAATTAATTTTGAATTAAAGAGGTATAAAAGTATTTTCCAATTTAAAAACTTCCCAACTATGGTAATAAAAATGGCATCTTTTGCTAAAGGTAGGAGTTATTATCCCTCCAGCTGCAAGGAGTGGATATACGCATTCAGAAATGAGTTTGCATCCAATTATTTCTAGCGTTGACCATAAATTAAACCCCATGTTATAATGTTAACATTATAGAAAAAATTAATTAATTTTTTTTTTATTATTATTTTTTTTTTAATTTTTGATTGGTTAATTGGGTTGAAACCTTATTCTATAATCATAGTTCCATGATTGGAGTTGAGAGACTTGCAATTCAATGCGATTTGTCACATCTCCTTGCCCTTGTTGCTCGCAGATTGTGCACACAAACCAAAAATCCTTGTTGATTGCATATTGCGCAAAAAAAACAAAAAATCAAAATGTTTTTAAAATATGCTTCAATATAACTTCTCCTGCATATGATGACTTCAGCAGCTAGAAGTTGCCGATTGTTTGCCTGTCTCCGTTGGTCTCTTCCCTTCTACGCATTCAGAATCATCAACGTGTTGACATTTGAAATTTCTACTTTCAACTAAACCCGGGTTGTATGTTATTATATTCCAACTCCATTTGTACACTTTATGAAATAGTGAAATATGTATCATATGCATCTTGCAAAGTAATGTATGAATTGAGGGGAATATCAGAGGAAAATTTCTCAGCGTGTTTAGTTGGTCATCATTTTATATTTAATAAGTTAAAAAAAATGATTTGATTATTCTTTTCATTTCTTAATTATGCGTTAAATTTATAAAATTCTAAAATTTCAATACATTTATTATAAGTCTTTAAATTGTAATACATTTACATTAACCATTTTAAGTAAATCATGAAATTATGAGAAAGCATTTTTTTGTCGAGTGAGATTTGTGAAGCTCCAAAGGTATTCTAAATATATTGTACAAAATATTTGCTATAGGGAAAAGGGGTATTTTAAATATTATGTGCAAAAGCATATTTAACAAAAATGCCAATCAAATTAAACCTTGATGTTATAATGTATAAAGTCGACTTTGTTCCTCCATTCATATATGTTTTCTACTTTGTTCTTCCATTCATATATGTCTTCATTTTTTTTACTCTAATTTAATTATAATTAAACCAAGCAAGAGTATCTAGAATGCGACATTTGTTGAAATGTGGCAATTAATACATACTTTTCAAAGTTCAATAATTAAACTAAGCGGCAAGGAACACTAGCTATATAGCCTTGTTCCCCGTTGCCAAATATTGTGAAACTTTATTTGTAAGACTCATTTCTTATTATTTTTAATTACATTAACATCCATGTAATAATACTTATTTTAAATATTTAAAAATATTTCATAAATTTTTTTTCTACCTTATCCTAAACTTAAAATTAATAAATGGTATCACTTACCTTTTTAATTGTTGAAACAACCATTTTGATATTTAAAAAGAAATTTAAAAAAATTATTTTAGAAAAACATAATTTAAGAGAAAAAGAAGTAACTTAATGTAGTTTAAATTTGTTTAGAAAATTATGGAAATTTAGATTTTCATAAAATTTGACAGAATTTTTATTAAATTTATATTACAGTTGTGAAGATTTAAGATTTTTATAATGTTATAAAAAATAAAAAAATTTAGAGATTTTTTAAAATATTGAATCGATTTACACTATCAAAAACACATTTGATTTTTATAATGTTATAAAAAATAAAAAAATTTAGAAATTTTTTAAAATATTGAATCGATTTACACGATCAGAAACACATTTTTACCAACAAATTGCAAAAAAAAATTATGCATTATACTCGTAACATCTACTTTCTCACACATGTTTGGAAGGCATGAGAGATAGAGTCAAAGTTGTTTTCGGGTCAATGACCGGATTTTGTATGGTCTGAGAGAGAGTCAAAGTTGTTTTCGGGTCAAATACCGATATCTAACCAGTTCCTAAATTATCCTACTCTGCCTTTGAATAGTAGTAAAAGATTTCTGTTCAAAGACGACATGTATATCTATTCGATGGTATGAATGAAATACCACTGCTCTGGCCAGTATATTACCTAATACCCAGTAACCCGATTCGTCGTCCTCTTCTAATTTTACTTAAAGTTTCACTTAATACTCAGTAACCCAATTCGTCCTCCTCTTCCAGTTTCATGACCCATGCAGCAGAGTAGGATGAAAATGCAAGGATATAATTTTATGTGTCTCATAGCATTTCTAGTTTTCAATATTTTCCAGTATTTTGGCAGCTTACCTTGCACTCATTTGCTGCGTTAACGCTCTGTCAGCAGATGGAGCCGCCCTTTTACAAATCAAGTCATCCTTTGTGGTTCCAAAGAATGTTCTTTCAAGCTGGACAAACGATGTGGATCCATGTAAGTGGGAAGGTGTGCAGTGCAGCACCCATGTAAGGCGGGTTATTTCAATTTCCCTACCAAATAGAGGTCTGTCTGGACGTCTTTCCAGTGCAATAGGAAAGATGCCTGCCCTGCAGAAGCTCGATCTTTCGGGCAATAACTTGTCGGGTGCTATTCCTGGCCAAATAGCCAACTGCTCTCAGCTTCGTCAACTCAATCTCGCTAACAATTCCTTCGCAGGCTTCATCCTTCCGGATATCGGGAACTGCAGCCCTTTTACCGTTCTGAATATCAGTACCAATGATATTTCTGGTTTTCTTCCATCTGAACTGGGTAATCTCGTAAGCCTGACTACTCTGTCGTTAAATACAAATAAACTCAGTGGTGTCATTCCATCGTCTCTGGGAAGGCTTGCCAATCTCGATACCATTAGAGCAGAGTCCAACTACTTCAGTGGCTCTGTACCACCCGAAATAGGCAATTGCAGTAAACTGCGGATTTTGATCTTGAAAGAATCAGGATTGCGAGGAAGAATTCCTTGGGAAATTGAGAATTTGAAAAATCTTGTTACGTTGTCCCTGTTCGGCAACAATTTGACGGGTACTATCCCTCGTTCTATCGGCAACTGCAGCAGCCTTGAAACCATTTCTGCTTACAAGAACTTGTTACATGGTACGATACCAAGGGAGATAGCTCGGTTGGAAAATCTGAGACATCTATGGTTTTATCAGAACCATATTACAGGCTCAATTCCTGCAGGATTTTTCAGAGGACTGCTAAAATTGGAGTCGTTTGATGCATCTACCAATAATCTGATTGGGACTATACCAAATGAAATGGGCTCGCTGAAGATTTGAAACACTTGTCCTTTGCTTCCAATAACATGTCCGGCTCGATCCCCTCATCTTTTTCCAATCTTACAAGCCTGCAGCAGCTAGATTTATCAGAGAATAAGTTTGAAGACACTTTGCCTCAAGGAATCGGCCGTCTTCCCAATCTGACAGAGTTGTATCTCTATGATAACAACTTCGAAGGTCCGCTGCCTTCTGGACTTGGCAGCTTCAGCAACCTGGAGTACCTGGAATCGTTTTCCAGCGGACTGAATGGATCCATTCCTTCGGGGTTGTGCAGCGGTAGGTCGTTGACCCAGCTTGCCATCTTCGAGAATCGGCTGGAGGGGAACATCACCGGCCTTCTACAAGACTGCGTCTCACTACAACGCGTCCGCCTGCAGAACAACCTCTTCACGGGCTTCATACCGAGTAACATCTCTAAGCTCTCCAACTTGAATTACTTTGAGATTTCTCATAACAAAATCCATGGAAGTATACCCTCTTCCGTAGGACAGATGGAGAACCTTACTAATCTTCTGCTCGCGGACAATAATCTCTGCGGCGTCATTCCTGCTGAAATAGGAGACTTGAGAAAACTGGGAAAACTCGATCTGAGCCGCAATAATCTCACTGGAACGATTCCTCCAGAAATAGGAAATTTAATTAATTTAGAGGTTTTAAATCTCAGCGCAAACTCGTTGGAAGGCAGCATACCGGCAGCAGTTGGTCACCTTCAGATGCTGGAGAAATTAAATTTGAGCGTAAACGCACTGAAAGGAAGGATCCTCCCGTTCATTGGGGAATCGCGGACAATTAGGCGAGCTATACCTGGCTAGAAATAAACTGAGCATGACCATTCCTTTGGAGTTGGCAATGCTAGCAGACACTCTCATATATGGGTTAGATCTAAGCTGGAACAATCTTTCAGGATCTCCTCCTCCTCAGATTGGAAGCTTGACGTTACTTGAATCCTTGGACGTCTCCCATAACCAGCTCTCCGGTCAGATTCCTCAGTTTTTCCTAGACATGAAGAGCCTGGATCATTTCAATTTCTCTTTCAACCTTTTTACAGGGAGCATTCCTTCATTGAGGAAATTTCTACAAGGTCCGCAGAATGCATTTGAGGGAAATCCAGGTCTCTGTGGACCTCCGACAACCAAGAATTGTTCCGATGCAGAAGTTGCACGTAATAAGAAAAGAATAAGCTCGGTGGCAGTGGCGGGGATTACCATCGGCTGTTTTGAGACCATAATCATTTTCAGCCTTGCGCTGATGTACATGATAAAAATATCAAGGTCGAGGAAGGAGCGACAGAACAATGAAGATGCTACAGTGGGTATTAATTCGGCAGATGGGCGAGGTATAATCAAATACAGAGATATAGTAGAAGCTACTGAGAACTTCAGCAATGATTACGTCATCGGCTCTGGCACATCCGGGATGGTGTACAAGGTCGTTATTCCAAGACGAGACAAAATCCTCGCGGCCAAGTGCTTAAAAGTAGACGATAATGGATATCGCAGTCTGAGGCACGAGATCGAATCCTTGAAGCACGCCCGTCACAGAAACATCCTGCGTCATCGGGACCTGATAACAGAGCATGATGGAACGAATGAGGTAATAGTTCTTTTGTGTGACTACATGGTCAATGGATCGTTGTGGGAATATCTGGGCGGAGCATCGAAACGTCCTAATCAGAGGCTGGACTGGGGGACTCGGTACAACATTGCAGTGGGCGCGGCAGAGGGACTCAAATATCTACACCACGACTGCGAACCTCCAATAATTCACTGCGACATAAAGTCTGCCAACATATTGCTGGATGATGAATATGTAGCACACATCGCAGATTTTGGACTTGCCAGGCTACTGAAAAACCCATCAGTGGATTCTGAATCAAGCTCTCTTTTCGGAGGGACTCTCGGCTACGTTGCGCCCGGTACTAAATCTCCATTTGTTTTCTGTTTACAAAGCTGATTGAATCCACGAATTATTGTTATTATTATGTTAGTAAATCATATTCCATTTCATGCGAATAGTCATAAACTCCGAAGATTAACGTTTTGTGCAGAATGTCGGTATGGAGTGAAAGCATCAACAAAGCAAGACATGTATGGCTTCGGAGTGGTGTTATTTGAGATGGTAAGCGGAAAGCCTCCAGCGGTAGAAGACGGCCATGAAGAATTTGTGCATATCACTGCATGGGCTGCGAAGACGGATTGATTAAATAATTGACAAGGATTTGAGAAGTAACAGTGATTATAAAAACGTGAAGGATGAAATAGTGAAGATAATGGAGATTGCCTTATTTTGTAGTCGATCTGCTCCCAATCTCAGGCCGCCGATGAACGTAGTTGTTGACATGCTTAATCGTCTAAAATCTGAACAGCTGGCTGTCTCTTCTCAGTTCACATAGAAAGCAGGGCATTTTTTCTTTAATGATGATAGGTGTGTTCTTTTTATTTTGGTAGGGTCGTTTATTTTGGAAAAGGATTTTCAAAATTTTTAATTATCAATGTTATTAAGATGAATAAGAGCATTTAAATTTTTCTAAATAATTGTATTTATTTATAAATAAAAGATTGGGATTTATGATTTACTTTCAAACCGTTTATGTTTTATTTTTATTTATATTTTAAATTAAATTCATTAATTAAAAAATTTACTAATATGAGGTTGTGTTATAGAAAATGAGTGATAGTTGTTGATTTTTTAGGCATGTGGTATTGATAATCCATGATATTGATACATGGTGTTGTAACAATATCTATTTACATATTAATAATCTTCATTGTAAAGTTGAGGATAAATCTCCATGGTTAAGAATCTTGTTACATATTTTTTTAACTATATATTTTTAATGATTTTTTAAATTTTAATAAAAGACATGTATGATGAAGGAAGTGCATGCTTATCATAAGCCATTTAATTTATATTGATGCATTAATCTAATTTTCTAAACATGCAAGTGCATTTTGAATGATTCTTTACTTATGTATGTATATATGGTTTTTTCTTTTTTTCTTTTGGTATGTATACTCTATGGAGTTAATAGCTAACATTATATATTTTTCCTTGAGATGCTTCATAACTTTTTAAGTATGGGGGAGATGTTGCAATGGTATATAAAATAAAATGTTAGATGAAAAAATAAATTAAATAATACGATTCATAAATGTTAATATGCATAAACAAACTTACCCCACGAATACATCTCACAATACCACATCAAAAAATAAAAAATAAAAATCCATAAAAAAATAACTGAATTATAACTTTATTTTAAACTTTGACTATTATTATTTATAAAAATAACTAAAATATGAGCTAAACAATATTGTAACATGAAGATTTACTCGAGACTACCATGAAATTTTCTAACTTGTAAATAGTTTTTGTTATAATATCATGGTTTATCAATACCACATGTTCAATATGACAAGTGTTGATATGAAATTTTATTTAATTATTTAATTTGAGATCAATTTATTAGAGGATCATAACTAACTAGAGATAAAAATCAATCCTTGATTTGTGAATAATAGTCTGACATATTCCATGAAGGTTAAATCTATATCATCCACCTAATAAGTATTGATAATTAAACATACTTATCAACATAATAATAAAACATAATTTCTACTCAATTAGAAATCGATAAAAAATAATAATAAATAAATAAATTAACAGAAATAATAAATTAATTTAATTCAATTTTTTCCTTGTATAATTTTCCTTTTATTAATAAAATTATAAACATTTTTTTCCAAAAAAAAAATTATAATATGTTTTTTAATATACATATGATAGTAAAATAAATTTAAATAATAATGATATAATTAATAAATTTAAACAATAAACATATAAAAACTTAGTATTTACCTAGAACACTTTTTTCTAACCTTTATAATCAATGTTATACATATCACATTAAAAACTAAAAAATATGTCAATGAAAAATTTTAAGTCCATAAATATGTAAAAAAAAAAATATGAATGTTTCAATCATGAAAGCTAGGTGGTTCTAAGGAGAAGTGTTAGGGTTTTCCACGCTACATGCCTCACTGCCACAAAGCTCCTATTTGTTTTCACTTCATGCAACAATTTTCGACATTTGGAGATCAACTCTATACAGACAATCGTGGATGGTCTCCTTCAAGCGACAGACCTCTTGCACAAAATACCATACACGTCTCCATTCCATAGATCTCCTAATGTTATGGTTTTTCTCTTCTCATGTAAGGAGACAAGAGCCTCTAATGATGTGCTTTTCTCCAAATCTAGCTTTTCTTTGGTTATCACGGGCTCTAAGCCCTCGTTTGGGTTAGATCTATCATTTTTACTACTAGATTTGGGCATTGGGAATGATTTTGTCTCCAAAAATCTTTCTAGTTTCGTGATACCTTATATTTTAGGGATGTTGAAGGTCTTGTTGGGGGCGTTTCTTATTTTTTTGGGGGTTTTCTATTTTTGTATGTCGCTAACAGGTGGGAGACAGGTACTTTTGTGCACCCAATATGAATCTTGTCAGAAGGTGTATGTGATCCCTTTTTCACAGTACAAAAAAGGTTTATGTGTAGATCAGTACATGTTTTGGTTCAAGAAGGATGGTATTAGGGAGTAAAGGGAAGCATTTTCCCATCAGTCGTTTGATCGGACTTATGGATATTTTAATGATGAAGAGATTTGATCCAGGGGCTATTGGAAGTGTAAATGAAAACCAAACCCCAGATCTGATAGTGAAACCTCCTTTCCAAAATTTCATAAAATCCCTCTCGGCGAAATCAGTCGTTATTATGGTATGGGCTAGGGATATGGTAAATGACCTAAAATGGAAGATCCAAGAAAAGATTGGGATTCCAGAACCTCTTCAAAGTTTGATTTTTGCAGGGAAATCACTGCAAGATGCTTTAAAGTTGTAGGATTGTGGCATTAAAAGTGAGTCATTCGTCATATTAAACCCGAGGTTATGTGGAGGAAGCCATGGATCTAGTAATCTAAAATGCCCAACCTCCATTAAGGATGCGGTAAATGGGAGGACTAAAATGTCCAAATCTTTTTATCTGAACCAAATGTTTTGGGTCCCTATATGGTGGAACAGATGAATCAAGAGTCAACACTTACAATAAACCTGCGAGAGGTAAATGAGCTCCATTCTTAGTTTCAATCCAAAGCAGTTGAATGCAGATTTAAGGACTTCTAGACAAAGAAGGAGGCTTTATACCACTACAGCTTTTCCTCTTGGACTGAAAACTGTGATATTCACCTATGTTGAAGGGGATTTTTTATTGTCAAATTTGATACATCAAAAGATCTAGACTTTTTCTTCAACAAGGGACCATGGGTTTGGGGCACCACAAGTTTGTTTATGCCCCCATGGTTTACGGGCTTTGATGAAAATACCATGGTGGTATCCAAAATGATGGTTTGGGTCAGGTTACACAATCCCCCCCTTCATTTTTGGTATTTCAAAGTGTTGGAAGGAATTGACAATTCTTTAAGCAAGTTTCTTAAGGTGGATGTGGAAAGAGTCTCAAAAGGAATCTACACTTTTTCCAGTATTTGCGTAGAGGTGGACCTTAGTAAAGGTTGACCTGATTGCATTATTCTGATTCATAATAATTTGCACTGGACTTGGTTTCTATATTTAAAAAATACAACATTTAGCTGTCATATTTGTCTTCAAACCAGATATCTTCAAAACTCATGTCCGCAAAACAAAGAAAGATCCGAAGGGAAGAAAGGGATCAACTCAAAAGCCTAAGGGATGGCAATTCTCATATCCATCAGATGCTGAAGAAAAGGAAGATGACTCCATAAATAATACCAGAAATAATGTTGAATGTGTTTCCCAAGGAATTATAGAAAAAAGAGGGGTGGAGCAAGTAGATTCGATGGTTTTTTCAACAGAAAAAATGACTACAACTCATGAGCAACAAATCAAGAAGGATTTCTCTAAAAAAGAAGCAAGAGACACCAAAATAATTCATGCATCTGGTAGCTCGGATTCTGAGGTCATTGTATCTCCAACTCCCAACTCGGGTGGTTGGTGAAAATTAGAGAAAAATAAGGGTAGAAGATAATAGTTAGTCTTTTTTTTGCTTCTGAGTTTTTTTTTTGGGCACCAGGGACACTGGTATGTCTCCCGTGGAGGCAGGGGACAGGTCTTTTTTGTGCACCAAATACAGATCTTGCTAGAAGATGTATGCAATCCCTTTTTCACAGTACAAAAAAGTTCCTGGGTAGATCAATACACTTTTCGGTTGGAAAAGGATGGTGTTGGGGAGTAAAGGGAAGCATTTTCCCATCAGTCGGTTTTTTGGACCTATGGATCTTTTAATCATGAAGAGATTTGATCTGGGGGCTATTAGAAGTGTAAATGAAAACCAAACCCCAGATTTGATAGTTAAACCTCGTTTCCAATTTTTCATTAAATCCCTCACTGGGAAATCAGTCGTTGTTATGGTATGGGCTAGGGATCTAGTAAAATACCTAAAATGAAATATCCAAGAAAAGATGGGGATTCCAGAACCTCTTCACAGTTTGATTTTTGGCAGGGAAATCATTGCGATATGCTTTAAAGCTGTAGGATTATGGAATTAAAAGTGATTCCTCCATCATATTAAACCTGAGGTTATGTGGAGGAAGCCATGGATCTAGTAATCTAAAAGGCCCAACCTCCTTTAAGGGTGCAGTAAAGGGGATGACTAAAATACACAAATCTTTTGATCTGCACCGAAATTTTCTGGGTCCCTATATTATGGAACAGATGAATCAAGTGCCAATGCTTACAATAAACCTATCAGAGGTAAATGAGCTTCATTTCAAGTTTCAATCCAAAGCAGTTTTATGCAGATGTAATGACTTCTGGCCAAAGAAGGAGGCTTTATACCACTAGATATTTTCTTCCTAGACTGAAAACTGTGATATTCACCTATGTTCAAGGGGATTTTTTATTGTCAAATTTGATACATCAAAACATCTAGACTTTGCTTTAAATGGGGGACCATGGTTTTGGGGTAGTGCAGGTTTGTTTATGACCCCATGGTTTTCAAGATTTGATGCAAATACCATGGTGGTATCCAAAATGTTGGTTCACGTCAGGTTACACAATCTGCCCCTTCATTTCTGGTATTTCAAAGTGTTGGAAGGAATTGACAATTCTTTAGGCAAGTTTCTTAAGGTCAATGTGGAACGAGTCTCAAAGGGAATCTGCACTTTCATCGGGATTTGCGTAGAGATGGACCTTAGTAAAGGTTTTCCTGATCACATTATTCTGATTCATAATAATTTGTAATGGAATTAGTTTCTATATTTCAAAAATACAACATTTAGATGTCGTATTTGTCTTCAAACTAGATATCTTCAAAACTCGTGCCCACGGACAAAGAAAGATCCAAAAAGAAAAAAGGACCAACTCAAAATTCTAAGGGATGGTAGTTCTTAGATCCACTAGATGTTGAAGCAAAGGAATAGGACTCCCTAGAGAATACCACAAATAATGTTGAATGCAATTCCTAAGAAATTATAGAAAAGAGGGGTGGAGCAGGTAGATCCAATGGTTTTGTCCATAGAAAAAATGGCTACAACTCATGAGTAGTAGATCGAGAAGGCTTTCTCTGAAAAAGAAGCAAGTGACACCAAAAGAATTCACGCCTCTAAGAGCTCAGATTTTGAGGTCATTGTATCTCCAACTCCCAACCCAAGTGGTTGGTGAAAAGTGGAGAAAAGGAAGGATAGAAAAGAATAGGTAGTCTTTTTCTCTTTCTGAGTTTTTTTTTTAGCACCGGGTAAGATTGGTTTGATCGAATGTTTTTTAGCATATACAAGATGCGATTTTGTTCTTTTGAATAAAATTTTGATTTTTCCTTGGTGTTAAAAAATGTTTCAGTAAAATTAAAAATAAAAATATTTGTATGTAAAGAATTATAAAATTTATAGAAATATGAATAATATTACAAATTCATTTTAACTTTGGATTTGTGAAATGTTGAGGGAAATAAAATGTCTTAAAATGCAAATTTTTCTTAATTTATATATAAAAAACAATTTACATCCTCATAAGTTAAATCCTTTTCAACTCTAAATAAATCTAGAATTAAATGAATCCATGTTGTTATTAAATTGTACATTTTCATCATTTAATCATTGCATTATATTTAAGAAACTATAATGATTATCACATTCACTTAGTCTAATTAATCATTGCATTATGTTTAAGAAACTATAATGATTGTCACATTCGCTTAGTCTAATTAATAGGCAAAAAAAAATTCCAAAAACATTTCTCATTACCATACAAAGTTATCAAATAATATTATAATGCAATAATGAAAATTGATTTTAAAAGAATTTAATATTTGATTGAAAAAATAAATTACATATATATATAACATAAATAATGTTATTGGGCCTGGAGTATGCCCTAAAACTGCTTCTGCTTGGCTAAGAGCTCGTCTTCCTCAGACGTAAGGAAACAGGTTAACGGCCCAAGACCCAGAGGCATCTGGCAGGGGTGAAACCCTGCTCCCTTACGGACCACCAGCGGGTTATTTCAGGTGGCGTGGTTTTCCTTGATAACAGTGATGTGTCAACTGACATTCGCGGATAGCAGCCAGAGATGGATGTCCTCACTGTTGGTTTGACAAACTGAGTTTGATAGGTTTTTCCACCTTTTTCAAAAAAAAAAAATGAAAATGTTATCCAATAATTTAATGAGTAGTCGCGAGGAATTTTAGCTATCATTTTACAATTTTGGATTGTTGCATGGATTTTTAAAATCACATCCAATTTGTTTTACGGTGATAAAAGTGGACGACTTCAAAGTCGGGGGAGATTAAAAATCCATCGAATTTGTTTTACAGTGATCAAAGTGGACCACTTCAAAGTCCGGGCAGAGTAATTAATGTAAAAATCAAATAAAGAAGAGCTCGTTAGCATCTATTTTGTATTGATGTTTTTTAGAGTTATTTATACGTTGTTATTATTGATATTTAGTGTCAATGTGTCAAGGTTTTTTATATTTAATTATTTGTTTTTTAAGTAGTTTATAGAGGGGTAATATTAATGTTTTGTAGAGGAGCAATATTGTTATTTAATTATTTTATGTTTAGCATGTTTTGAGAAATTATTTTTGCTTAGAGAATTTTTTTTATATTTTTCAAGATTGGGAAAATTTGAGAAAAATATAATTGGAAAACTTCTAAAATTTAAAATAATTAGATTATCCATAATAAACATGATAATTTAATTTTGATATCAAGGTAAGTTATACATAAAATCGATATATCCATGGATAGTGAGGTTTTTCAATAATTTGGAATTACTAAAATATTTGTGTGTAATATAATTTTTATTATTGTTTTCTATTCATGGACACATTGCTAATATATTGTATAACATGAATCAGCTCAAATGTTAAGAACATGTGCTTCTTTATAACAAGTCATAGATTCATATCGAGAAAAGTAGAGTGTATATACCTTTGTAGAGTTTAGATTGAATTCCTCATGTTATAATTGTATATTAGTTATTTAATTTATTTATATTAATGAATATTATCCTATACTTTGTGTACATAAATAATTTTTAAAATTTTTATTTAATTGTGAATAATTTTTATTTATATATATGTTAACAACCATAGTTTTTTATAAAAATATCTACCAAATATTTATTAAACAAAATGTAAACTACTCGTAAAGTAATTGAGTGTTTTTTTTTGTCGTTCAAAATGACTTTCATTAGATGTTCAAAATAGCATAACGTACGGAAATGCTGTCAACAACCCCCGCTCCTTCATTTTGACGAAAATTTTTGAGGATGGGGGCTAGAGAATACCAAGATAGGTAGTTTGCATACATTATTTCTGAATGGCTATGAGGCCTTAACATATTGTGAGAGACACAAAAAGATACTAGAACTAATAGAAGCATATCAAGGAGGGGGATGAGGGGGCATTACAGGGGGAGCTGCAAAGTAGCCAACAAGGTCATGAATGTGGAAGTCAATATGTTCCACCCATGCCTCTAAGATGTGGAGGTGGTCGTTTGTGTGACGTTGACTGCACCAAAGGTTGTCCAAATGCTCTAGAATGGTATTTTGGTTGTATTGAATACCAGTGAGATAGGCAATAATTTCATTAAGGTCTTCATACATGTGGTCCCGTAGAATGTCAATGTTAATTTGTATGTGTCGCAGCTGCTCGACGACCGATTCCATAGAGGCGGGAGCTACTGGGCGACTTGGAAAATTAGTTGGGGAAAGAGCCTCAACATCCTCTATTTCCTAACTAGAAGAGGTAGTGGAGGACGCACGATGGCCTGGCTCGGGTAGCCCAGCCTGGGCCTGTTGCCCCTGCCCGCGACGAGGGCGACCCTACTGGCAAGACATCTTGTTGTTCACTGAGAGTGGCGACTTGCAACAGGGGCAGCCCACAAAGAAATCTTTTGAAAACCTGCAAAGGAAACAATGTAATCCAAACCCACGAACCCACTAACCTGAGAAGGGATGAACCACTAGCTCGATTGTATAACCATGAAGGTGAGAGGGGTACCCATTTTCCTAAACTAGGTGCCGGAGCGAAACACTTATGAGACAACACCCCAAATCCTCACATAAATAGAACCCCCACCCAAAATGTTGGCCAAGAGATTGTAAATTCCTTCGGGCCAAAAGATACACCCTAATTCAAAGCATAAGTTACCAAATACCAATTGAAAGCCCACATACCTATACAAACTTGCAATGGTCCACACAAGCAAGAGAGGAGCCACGAACTGGCGAAGTAATGAAATAGGTTTGTTTTCAACAGAAGCAAGGGAGAAGAACCGAACCGTGACTGTCTGCGTGCCAGGGTCCCAAGGGCATACCAAGAGACTGATGTAAATCCATGCCAAGCAACTGCAAACATTGTCTACCCTCCTCACCCAAGGCCAGACCCCCAATGAGGTGTTATAGACACAGCCCCGACCGATTCCAAACTCCTTACCACCCAAATTCATTACCCAAACTGTTGAACTGAGCCAATTCATGCACCAGGATTTGTATTTATCTGCAGAGCGCTTGAGGAGGAATGTCACACCAGAGGAGTAAATATCGAGTCTTTTCATTATCGAGGCATTAATTTGTGCGTGGAGGGGAGGCATGCCGAAATGGTCAATCACATGCCACTTGTACCATTGCATGCGCACCCCCATCAGAGGAAGATGAGTCAGCTTGAAGGAGATCTTGAAGATTTTTCAACTCACGTGGGTATAAATCAGTGGCACTTAAAGCGACATGCCACAGAATGGAAAATTCTCCATGTTGTTTCATCACCCCTTGATTATCCAACCAATCAGCGACTTTATTGCCAACCCAAATTACACAGACTATCATGGCATATTCAAATCTGTCAAAGAGATGTTTTATTGTTGCCAGTTGGGCTTTGAGAAACCAAATTTTGGCAATTTTGTAGATGGGCGAGTCGTCGATGATCTTTTGTGCCATGTGCACCACCATTTTGGAATCCCCAACTATATGGATCCTTAAGTAATTATGTTGTCCATATAAAATAAGACCCTTCTCGAATGTTGTGAGTTCTGCTACATTATTAGTGGTGTGACCGCAATACCTTGTGTATATTCCTATCGAGGCTCCCCCACAGTTGTGCAAGATTCCCCCATAACCCATAGGACTAGGGTTTCGTTTGGATGCTCCATCGAATTTGATTTGAATACAACTTGAATGAGGTCAGGATAAAAGAGATGGAGATGATGTAGGAGGGTCCCTAATAAGAGAGGGAAGGGGCAGGATCATATCTTGAGACATATTAAGGGACAGGAGGGTGGCTGAATATGAAGGAGTGGCTTGTCGATCATCTAGATCCCATTTCTCTGATAAGATTGTCTCCTTGGTGTTGTCCTCGGATAATCCCCAAATGGAGGTGTTGGAGGGAGTCTGATCACGAAATATGGCCCGGTTACTTTCTTTCCAGATGTTCCATAGGATGAATCCCAAGATTAGGCACCATGCTTTGTTAACGACTGGGTTTTTGAAGTGACTTTGCAGCTAGTTTTCAATCATCTCCAAAATATTTTCTCAGTTGCACTCATAGGGACCGAGCAGGGTAGTTGCAAAATTCCATACTTCTCCCACAGTGGGGCATGCATTTAGAAGGTGTTGTAACGTCTCCTCCTGGTTTTTGCAAAGGGGGCATTGTGAGGGGCCCAGGAGGCCTTTCTTACACATGTAATCCTAATTTAGGATTCGTATATGCTAAACGAGCCATAGAAATTGAGCCACCATAGGCCAAACCTTCCCCCCCCAAATGGAGCTCCAGATTCTCCAGCGGCGCATGGTATGTGCATTGATCTTGATGAGATAAGATTATTTTAGGGTGAAGGAGCCATATGTTGAGTATCCCCATCTTAGTCTGTCTAGCCCTAGGGAGGCAAGGATTTGTCTCTAATTCAGCTATTGTGAGAGGTTCTTCCATGTTTCCTAGGGGGCCTCAAGCTATTAGTTAGCTGTTGTTTTGCATACTCTCCAGTCCTGGGAGTGAGGTTGCACCTTCCAACAGTTAACTACTCGTCCCTCACTGTGAGGTTGAATAATGAGCTTTAGATCCTATAGGGGGGCCTCTCTATCAAATCGAAGGAGCTGCTACCATGAGTCCTCCCAAAATAAAGTTTAATTGCTTCCTTAATTTCCCAGAAGAAGTGATCCCGAATGAGATAGTTGTTCTTATTTACGAAGTTCCATATGCCCGATCCTGAGGGGTAGGAGGTATCTCATAGTAAGTCGCAATGGGTTTTTCCTTGCCCATATTTCTGTGACCATATCATTTTCCAATGCTCTGTTCCACCCTGAATCCATCTTGACAAGAGCTTGGCCACTAAAGTCGCATTCAAATCCTCAGGATCCCTAAAACCAAGAACCCCTTGCACTTTGGGGCAGCAGAGCTTATGCCAAGTGACAAGGGGCCATTTTTTTCAAGTGTAGCACCATGCCACAAGAACTTCCTAAAGATAGTTGTCTACTCTCGATATATGCTTTTGGGAGCAGGAAAAATGGAAAATTGGTATAGTGAGATAGCTTGAAGGACAAATTTTAGAAGAGTAGCGTGGCCTTCTAGGTTGAGGACCCTAAGTGTCTAGTTGGACAATTTTTTGAGGACTTTTAATCAGGTGCTCAAAATTAGGCTCAAAAATAAAAGTGTCATAATCTTGGTAGGATTAGCTTCAGATCAAATAGCTCATCATTCTCATTCCAAAGGTGTGTACAACACTTAAATCTGAGCTCGTATGGAGAAGTTATAGCAAGTCAAAGTTCAATCTTGACTTGCTCGCATGGTAGGATTGGATGATGTGGCAAGCTCCTTCATCGAATGAGGAGGCGCTAAGTGGCAAGCTGCCATTCGCCCCCACATGTTGCAAATCACAATCGCAGGCAGGTCAGTGTTAAAAATCGGCCCCCAAGCAGGGAAGGGTTACGATGCGATAAGGCAAATGGGAAGGCATTCAAGAATCAGCTGGAGGCACAATGCGATGGATTGCAATCACACATCGGTGAAGGGAGGTGTTACAGAATCGAACCCGTGTAAGTACCGGGTTGCGATGCAATATCGCAATCGCAAATCACAACAAGGTGCAGAGTCTCGCTTTATGATTTACATCGGTTCTTCGCCGACGGCAAAGTGCGTTAGGTTCCTCAAATGCGATGCAACTATATGCTGTAGTTTAATGGTCCATTGGGACCGTTGTATCGAAGTCGCACATTGGTCACCTTGTTCATAGACCATAAGCCCACGGGACTCTGCCAATTGCGATTTGCAATAACATAGTTGGTGCTGATAGATTATGGCCTGCCACACGATCAAATTTTCGCCCAGTGAGGGATTTTCAGAGCTAATTTGTAAGATCATGTCGGGTTTGGAGAAATTTGTGGAACAAATAGAGGGAGAACTAGGAGAAGTCATAACTTCTTCATTTTTCCACCAAATTGGATGCAAAAAGAGGCTAGATAGCCATTTTTGAACATTCTGAACTAATTGGAGTAGGTTTCAGAAGAATTCGAGCATTGTAAACAAAATTTTTTACACTTTTGAGCATAATAGAGAGGCCCAAGCCATTGGAAGCTAGATCAAGGAGACATAGCCTAAGACGGGTGAACTCCTTTATCATGTGCTTGTTGTAATGTGTTTTTGATGATGTTCTGTATATGTTTATGATGTTGTTCAGTTTCTTATTTATGTTAAATTGTTCATAAAATGAACATAAAAACTCTTCATTTCACTTACAAAAATTCATGAATCCTCAAGGACAATGAAAACATTTAGTTTATAATTTGAGGAAGATCTTAGCATTGCAAACTAATATTCTAAATCATATCAATTTGGTCTCAGAGGTCTAGGTTTTTCTTTGTGAAAGAAGGATTTAATTGTTTGCAAGTTTATGTCATGCTTACAAGGTTAAAACTCAAGAGAGGTGAAGGAAAGTTGGTTGGAAGCCCTGAAGTTGGGTCAAGGGGAAGAAGAGTAAGGTTGCCATAATCTCCAACACCAGTTCAACCTCAAGTTACAATTGAGACTCCAGAGATCATGTCTCATGAAGGAGAACCTACAAACATGACAGAAGATGAGAAGACCTTCAGAAAGGATTTCTTTGATATGACAGAGATGGTGAAGGTCCTCTATGAAGAGGGGAATAGTAGGTTGCAAGGAGAAAGTTCCAAACCTCCCGAAGGAGAAGGCTCCTCAGGAGGAGGTAATGGAAAAGGAGGTAATTGGAATGGAGACAAACCTCTGCCCTCTCCACCATCTTCTTCATCTTCTTCTTCACAAGCATCTGAACACTCTTCCACTAATACAACCCTTACTCATACTCATCATCATTCTTCTAAAGGAACTAGTAAATCACCTTTTTTAAAACTTGATGTTAAATTCGAGTTGCCCATGTATAATGGTGAAGTAAAAGCTTGATAATTGGATTTGTTAGCCGGAGGTCTATTGCAAGATTCAAAACATTCAAGAGGATGACATAGAGATTCAATTAGCTTCCTTGAGAGTGGAGGGTGAAGCACTAGTATGGTGGGAATCAAAGACCCAAGAGGAGATTAAAAAACGCGGTAAGATGTTGGAATGATTTCATTGCTACAATTAAAAGACAATTCTAGCCTCTAGCTTATATGCAGAAATCCGTCATGAATTGGAAGAACTTTAGACAGCTTAAAGGTCAAAATGTGCAAGATTACACCCAAGAATTGAGAAAAAGGTCTCTGATGTTAGGTGTAGATTTGCAGTCACAGGACACTTTGCTGAAGTACGTAGGGGGTTTACACAGTTACCATAGGCATACTATCCTAATGTTTAATCCCAATAACCTAGATGATGTGTGTGTGCAAGCCACTCATCTTGAGGCAAGAGGGAAAAACACCCCAGAAGATGGTAGTAAAAATCCATTTAAGAGTAAGGGAAAAGAAAAGACTTTCAAAGGCAAGGAAAAGAAAAATGCTTCTATCAAAAAAAAGGAGAGAAAATTACATGCAAACACTATTCCAGAGAGAGTCACGATGAAGCTCACTGTTGGAAGCTTCATCCTGAAATGAAACCAAAAAGAAACAACAAAGGAAAATAGAAGACAACTACAACCACTCAACAGGATTTGGGATCTAATTCGAGCGATGAAACTAAAATCATAGCCATGGGGTTAAAAGGAAACGAATCCATTTCCATCACTGGTTCCTCAGACTCGCAAGATGAAACTCCAAATGAAAACAAGAGAATAGAACTATTTCACATAAGGGTGATCTCAAAACATAACAAGATTGATACGTTGTTTGATAGCGAATCTCAAGCCAATCTTATCTTGAAAAACATTGTCAAGAATTTAAATCTGGAAACTATTCCACATCATAAATCGTATCCACTTGGATGGGTATGTGACAATGCATAATCGCAGGTTACGAGAAAGTGTAAACTTTAATTTGCTATCACTGCAAAATTTATAGATGAAGTGGAGCTTGACGTTGTGTCGTTAGATATCTATGGCATCATTTTGGGAAGCCCATACGTTTATGACAAAAAATCTATCTTCCATAGACATGAAAATAGATATCATTTATTAAAAAATGGAGTAGAATATATTGTGAGAGCTCACAACAAGGAAACAAATCTTTCTCTTGTTAATGCAGGGCAGATGAAAAGACTGGTGAATTCGAGCAAGAATTTTGTGCTTCTCATGATCAAACCCAAAAATGATGTTGATAATGAAGCTCTTAAAGCTTGTCATTCGAATTTGAAATCTGAATTGGTTGACGTAGTTAACCAATATGATGAAATGTTTCAGGAACCAAAGGGATTACCTGCCAAGAGGGTCATCCAACATGAGATACAGTTGTAGCAAGACTGCCCTCTTCCTAACATTGGCATGCGCAGGATGTCAATGATGGAAAGCGTAGAAATTAAGACACAAATCCAAGAGTTATTGAATAAAGGGATCATCATACCATCTTCGTCGCCTTGTGGTTCACCTATTGTCTTAGTTCCAAAGAAGGATGGAACCTGATGCATGTGTGTGGACTTTCATGCATTAAAAAAATTTACGGTAAAGAACTGTTACCCATTTCCTCGAGTAGATGATTTACTGGATCAATTAAAAGATGCAAATTATTTTACTAAGATGGAATTAAGAAGTGGCTACCATCAAATTAGAATAGATGAAGGCTACATTTGGAAGACAACATTCAAAACAAAATAGGGTTTGTTTGAATGGCTAGTTATGTTGTTTGGTTTATGTAATGCTCATGCTACATTCATGCGTGTGTTGAACGATGTGTTGAGGCCATTTCTTGATGAATTTGTCATAGTCTACTTAGATGACATCTTAATTTTCAGAAAATCCCGTGATGAACATGTCATGCATGTAAGAAAAGTACTTGATGTCTTGAAAAAGAACAATTGTATCTTAAGATGTTAAAGAGCAAGTTTGGAAAGGCTTGTTTAGTTTTCTTGGGTCATATTGTTGGAGGAGGTGAGTTGAAAATAGATCCCTCAAAGGTTGATGTCATTGTGAATTGGCCAAGGCCCAAGATAGTTATAGAGGTAAGAAATTTTCTGGGAGCAGCCCAATATTGGAGGAAATTCATTCTTAGTTTTTCTCTTATAGTCACTCCTTTGGATGCGTTGACAAGTGTGAAAAAAGCTTTTCAGTGGGAAGGCAAACAAAAAAAGGCCTTTGATGCATTGAAGGAAAATATCAGTACAATTCCCTTACTCGCACTTCTAGACTTGAGACAGTCATTTGAGATTCATCAATACAACTCCCTTACTCGCACTTCTAGACTTGAGATAGTCATTTGAGATTTAGACAGATGCTACTGACTACGCTATGGGTGCAATCCTCATGCAACATCGTAAGCCTATCTATTTTCATTCAAAAACTTTTAATGGTGCAGTGATTAACTATCCTACATATGACAAGGAATTGTATGCATTGGTGCAAAGTGTGAAAACATGGAAACACTACATGATGGGTAAGGAAACAATCATTCACACTGATCATCAACCATTGCAATACTTGTAGTCTCAATCAAAGTTGCAGCAATCAAGGCACTTTCGATGGATGGGTTTCCTTCAACAACTCCACTTGGTAATCAGGTATAAGAAATGTAACTACAATAAAGTTGTTGATATGCTTTCTAGGCCAATTGTTAATGCAACTACTTTACTCAAGCATAATTTTGTTTTACATGAAAGTTATATTTAGAAATATGCATTAGGTAGTGACTTTCAAGATGTTTATGTAAGCTTGAGTCAAGGTAACCAAGTAGAGGAATTGGATTATCATTTGCATGATAACTTGTTGTACCATCTTGAAAAGCTTTGCATTTCGCAGGGAGAAAGAGTTAACATCATAAGAGAGGCACATACTTCTCTTATTGCTAGTCATTTCGGTGTAAGTAAGTCGGTGGCACATCTACAGAGGTATTGTTATTGGCCTCGTATACTTTAAAGTGTGTCTTGTTTCATTAAGGGACGTTTATCATGTGCAATCAGTAAGCCTAGTATTAGGAAGTTAGGATTGTACACACCACTTCTAGTTCCTTCACGACCATGGGAGAGTGTTTCTATGGATTTTGTAAGAGGTATTCCATTGTCAAAAAGAGGTCATGATTATTTTTATGTAGTTATGGATAGGTTCAGCAAAATGTGTATTTTTATGCCATGTAAAAAGCAAGTTACAACTGAAAAAATTGCTCAGTTATTCTTTTAGAATATTTGGGTGCATTTTGGATTACCCACATCCATTGTTAGTGATCAAGATTCTTGCTTTGTGGGGAATTTTGGGTCAAACTTGTGGGGATTCATGGACACCAAATTGAAAAAGAGTACAAATTTTCATCCACAAATAGATGGTCAAACATAGGTAGTGAACAAAACAGTGATACATCTTTTGCGTGGGTATTGCAACAAGCATCCTAAGTTGTGGGATGAACAGTTGCACTCTATTCAACATGCTTACAATAGAGCCAAGCATTCTTCCACTCAAACTTCGCTATTTGAGGCATGCATGAGATACTTGCCTAAATATCCTTTGGATTTTATTTTTGGAAAATATGTTGCTATTGAAAGTCATAGAAACATAGACAAAGCAAGAAAATGCATTGAACAAATACAATTAGTACACCAAAAGGGTCAAGACCAGCTTGAGAAAAGCCAAGGCAAGTACAAAGCAAGGCACAACAACCATCATCAACATCACAAGTTCCAAGTTGGTGATGAATTTTGGCTTCACATTAACAAAGAGAGGCTCCAAGGAGAAGGTAAAAAGCTCAAACGAATTAGATATGGTCCATTTAGAATTTTGGAAAAGATTGGTTATAATGCCTTCAGGTTGGATTTGCCTTCATATATGAAAATTTATGTTGTTGTTAATGTTGAGAATTTAAGGTTGTATGGGCCTCCTTTGATTGAAGATCAAGGAGAGAATATTCAAATTCCATCTATTGAAGACTTTTCTCCAAAATTACTTGATGTGCTTCAGGAAGACGCTATACTTGATAGAAGAACAAGTACAACAAAAAGGTGAAGTATCGATTATCTTCGAGTGGGGCTCAAGGGTACAATTCCTTCAAAAGCCAAATGGATAAAGGTTATAAAGGTGAGGTAATTGTACTCTCACCTACTGAACAATTGAAAGTGATCCTTTTGGGGTCCAAAAGGCTTCCAGTGGGGAGGAGTGATCAGGGGCTCAAAATTAGGGTAAAAAATCAAAGTGTCAAAATATTTATAAACATAACTTCAGATCGAAGGGCCCGTCATTCTAATTCTAATAGTGTGAACGACACTCAAATACAAGCTCGTATGCAGAAGATATAGCAAGTCCAAGTTTAGGTTTGACTTGCTCGCATGGCAGGATTGGATGATGTTGCAAGGTCCTTCAGCGAATGAGGAGGTGCCAAGTGGAAATCCTATATTGGCCTCCGCATGTCATAAATCACAGTCATAGGTAGGTCGGCGTTAAAAATTGACTCCCGAGCAAGGAAGGGTTGTGATGCGATAAGGAAGGCAGGAAGGCATTCAAGAATCAGCGAGAGGCGCAAGGCGATGCATCGCAATCACACATTGGCGAAGGGAGGTGTTACAGAATTGGTCCCCGATAGGTACCGGGTTGTGATGCAATGTCGCAATCGAAAATCATAACATGATGCAAAGTCCTACTTTATGATTATTATCGATTCTCTGTCGATGGCGAAACACGATAGGTTCCTTAGATTCGATGCAACTATAGGCTGTAGTTTAATGGTCTGTTGGGTCTGCCATATCGCAATCGCACATTTCCCACCTTTTTCATAAACCATAAGCTTGTAGGACTCCGTCAATTGCGATTTTGCAATAAGAGAGTCGGTGCCAGCAGATTATGGCCCGCAACGCGGTTAAATTTTCGCTCAATTAGCAGATTTTTGGAGCTAATTTGTAGGATCATGTCGGGTTTGGAGTAATTTGTGGAATGAACAGTGGGAGAACTAGGATAAGTCATAAATTCTTTAGTTTTCCACCAAATGTGATGTAAAAAGAGGCTAGATAGGCATTTTTGAACATTTTGAACTAACTGGAGTAGGTTTTGAAAAGCATTGAGCATTGAAAACACAAATTTTTACACTTTTGAGCATAATAGAGAGGCCTAAGCCATTGGAAGCTGGACCAAGGAGACGTAGCCCAAGAGGGGTGAACACCTTTATCATGTTCTTGTTGTAATGTGTTTTTGATGATGTTCTGTATATGTTTATGTTGTTGTTCAGTTTTTTATTTATGTTAAATTGTTCATAAAATTAGCATAAAAACTCTTCATTTCACTTGCAAAAATTCATGAATCCTTAAGCACAATGAAAGAATTTTGTTTAAAATATGAGGAAGATCTTAGCACTGAAAACTAATATTCTAAATTAGATCAACTTCAGAGCATAAATATTTCCAATAGGAAATTTGAATAGAATTAGCCAGTAATGGAAGTCCCAGATATTTCGATGGGAGGGTCCCTATCGAAAAGCCTAGGATGAGAGCCCAAAAAATTTGGATCAGGTGAGGAGTATTAATGTAATAGATATGGGATTTGTCCTTGTTCAAGAGAATACCTTATGCCACTTGGAATTCTGTAAGCATCCCATTGATCGCTACTTCTTCCTGGACCTTAGATTTGCCATACAATAGATTGTCGTTGACAAAATGCTAATGGATCATGGAGATGATTGTTCTAGGTAGGCATATTCTTTTCAGTCATTGTTGATTTTAGCCGCCTTGACTAAATTGTAGGTTTTAACCCCGTATAGAAATTACCTGCATATGTGAGAGCATAACACATAAAACAAATATACACAGAGATTTTCCCCTGGATCCCAAAACTGGGACTACTATCTTGATTTTTCATTATGTTCCTTTCAATGTTACAATACATATTTATACATGCCGAAGCATCCAATACTATGGACCGAAAGCCATCGCATCCAAAACCATGGACCGAAAACCATAGATAGGTCCGCTCAACCTAATATAGGGTCCAAAAAAAATTTCCAGGGCATTTCCCCAAACCCCATAGAGTGGGATTACTGGCATCCCTCAAACCCCCTCTGAGCCCCTCGCTACCCAATCAGCACAACAAAGGGGGGAGCTCTGCCCCCCTTCTAACCCCCTGGTTAACTACATGGGCTAGTCATGGAAAGAATATAACACAACCCAACATCCTCCCACTTGTTGTTTTCTTTCCACAGGGGGCCACAAGAGAGCTTAGTCATTTATCCAGCCCTGCAATGCCCATTATTTCTCTACACCAAGGGAACTTCTCAGAGTTCACATATTTTGTCAATGCATCTGCAGTATTCTTAAAAGTGGCCACCTTTACCAGCAACACCTTTTTGTCTTCTATCATATCCCTCACAAAGTGATACTAAACGTCAATGTGCTTTGTCTTTGAATGATATGCAGGGTTTTTTGCCAAGAAAATTGCACTTTGGCTGTCACAGTCTATCCTTATAGCTCCCTGTACTAACCCCATACTTGAAGACAATCTCTGCAACCAAATTGCTTCCTTGCTTGCATGAGTGGTTGCCATGTATTCTGCCTCTGTAGTTGATAGTGCCACTACAGATTGTTTCTCACTCATCCAACTGACTGCACCTCCAAATAAGTTAAACACATACCCACTTGTAGATCTTCTCTGATCCAGATCTCCAACCCAGTCTACATCAACAAAGCCACGAATATCCATCACTCTGTCCAATACTAGTCTTCCTTGGTAGCACAAACCATAATCACTATTGCCACGGAAGTACCTGAAAACCCGCTTCACTGTTGTTCAGTGCTCCTTCCTTGGTTTTGACATAAACTTGCTCAATACTCCCACTGCATGTGCAATGTCTGGTCTAGTACAAACCATTGCATACATCAGGCTACCGACTGCACTTGCATATGGAACACGGGACATATCCTCTTCCTCTTTTTGTGTCTTGGGACACTGTTCAGCAGATAACTTTACACCTACAGGAATAGGAACCTTCACCGGTTTACTATCCTGAATATTAAACCTCTGCAATATTGTCTCGACATACTTCCTCTAGTTTAACCAGAACTTCCTCTTTGCCTGAGCTCTTTTAATTTCCATGCCCAAAATATAGTTTGCAACACCAAGATCTTTCATGTCTAATTTGGAGGACAATTGAGTCTTCAAACCCTGGATAATTTCTTTGTCATTTCCAACCAGAGACATATCATCCACATACAAGACCAAATAAATAACACGGTCACCAATTAATTTAAAATACACACAGTAATCTACTTTACTTCTGGTGAAGCCAAGTCCCCGTATAAATGTATCAAATTTCTAATACCACATCCTTGGTGGTTGTTTTAACCCATACAGAGACTTCTTTAACTTGCATACTAGTTCTTTCTTACCCTTCACCGCAAAGCCTTCAAGTTGCTTCATGTAGATGTCCTCTTCTAGATCCATGTGAATAAATGTTGTCTTCACATCCATCTGTTCTACCTCAAAATCAAAAGCAATAGCAACAGATGAAAGTAACCTAATAGAAGTTACCTTGGCAACAGGAGAAAAATTATCACCAAAATCAATTCCCAGCACTTGGGAATAACCTTTTGCTACCAACCGAGCTTTGTATTTCTCCACCTTTCCTTCTGCATTTGTCTTCTTCTTAAACACCCATTTGCTGCCAATGGGTTTCCTTCCAGCCGGCAACTCCACCAAATCCCAAGCCTCATTTTTGTGCAAAGATGCCATTTCATCAACCATGGCCTCTTTCCAAAGTTTTCCATCCTCCGAATCTACTACTTCCTTCACAGTTCTGGGATCATCATCAGTAATAGATAAAGAAAAATTTGAATAGAAAGCAAATGGACTATACCTTTCTGGCTGTCTTCTTTCTTGAACTGATCTTCTTACACCTGGAGTTTGTGGCTCTTCATCTTCTGATTCCTCCTCTGCTGTAGAGTCTGATTCTTCCCCCTTTAGCTCAAACTCTATCTTCTCAGGTTCATTTGGTTGGACTTCATGTTTAATAACATCTTTCACCTGTCTGAACACCACATCTCGGTTGCACACAACCTTCCTTTTTATTGCGTTCCAAAGCTTATAACCCTTTAAACCATCCTTATACCCAATAAAGATGCACTTTTTAGATTTACTATCAAACTTGGTTCGTTTCTCCTTTGGAACATGTACATATGCATCACATCCAAATACCCTCAAATGTGAAAGAGAGGGTTTCTTACCAGTCCATACCTCTTGTGGAGTCCTATCCTCCAACGCTGATGACGGTGATCTATTGACTAGGTAACATGCTATCTCCACCGCCTCTGCCAAGAATTCCTGTCCTAACCCGGCACCACTGAGCATGATTCTTGCCCTTTCGATCAACGTCTCGTTTATTCTTTCTGCAACTCCATTTTGCTGAGGTGTATATGGAATAGTATTCTACTGTGCTATACCACACTTCTTACAAAATTCTTCAAATTCCTTACTACAAAACTCTCCATCGTTATTTGTCCTCAACACCTTTATCTTCTTCTCTGTCTAGTTTTCCACCAGAGCCTTAAATTCTTTAAACCTGTCAAAGACTTCATATTTCTTCTTAAGGAAATATATCCATGTATTCCTTGAGAAGTCATCTATAAATGATACATAGTACACAGAATTACCCAGTGATGGAACCTTCACAGGTCCAAGCACATCACTGTGCACAAGCTCTAATATTTGTTTCGCCCTCTTACCACCAGAGGGGAAACTCACCTGATTCTGCTTCCCATATACACAATTTTCACAGAAATCAAAATCCAGAGAGCTATTACTCATACCTTCTACCATACCTTTACCATGAAGTATTTGAAGGCCCTTCTCTCCTATATGTCCAAGCCTTTGATGCCACAACATGGTCTTCTCTCCAGAGACCACTAGATTTTCTGCTCCACTTTCAAGAACCACAGAACTGTTGCACCCATCAACAATAGTGCTACCTTGCAGCTTGTATAGAGCTCCAGTCCAAAATCCCCGCATCAATACCAGTGCTCCCTGAACCATCTTGCAGGTATCCTTCTCGAACACTATTTTTACACCTGCATCATCTAGCTTACTTATAGAAATCAGATTTCTGGCTAATGCAGGAATATGCAAAACACCCGGAAGTGTTCTAACCCTTCCACCTTGCAACTTCAACTTTACTTTTCCGCGACCAACGATTCTAGCCTTCCTATCATCCCCTAAGAAGACATCACCACCATTGTATTTATCATACTCGCAGAACCACTCTCTATGGGAGTGAAGTGAAAGGATGCACCTGAGTCAATCAACCATGCCTCATGATCTACATGTGTACTTGAAGAAGCCAAGTACACATCCCCACCTTCATCTGAGGTGGTTTTCGCCTCTATAGAAGAAGCATCATCAGATCCCTTTCCTTTGTCAGGAGCTTTAGATTTACAGTCCCTTTTGTAGTGCCCTTCCTTTCCGCATTTCCAATACACCACCTTTACAGGTTTCCTTAGAGATTTAGATCTCCCACTCGATGAATTATTTTTGTTTCTGTTCTGGGACCGTCCTCATACAGACAAGGCATCACCAATCTGGCTCTCCATATTTTTTTGTCTCATCTCCTCTGTCAGCAAGGATGAGACTATTTCATCAAACTGCAAGGCAGTTGCATTGCTACCTATTTCAATAACTAGACTATCCCACGAATCTGGTAGAGAACACAACAAGCTAATGCACTTATCTTCATCTGAAATTTTGATATCAACAGACAATAATTGACTTACCACAGTATTAAACACATTCAGATGCTCTATCATCGAGTCTCCGTATTTCATCCTCGGGTTATACAACTTTTTCCTTAGGAATAGTTTATTCACCAGAGATTTAGATTGGTACAAAGTCCCTAACTTTACCCACAAAGCCTTTGCCATAGCTTCCCCTAATACATTCAACAATATTGAATATGAGACACACAATCGTATTGTGCTCTTTGCCCTCCGATCCAACTTCTTCCATTCTTCATCAGACACTACCATTGTTTTAGTACCTGGATCTATCGCGATCCACTGATCTTTATCCACCAATAGATCCTCCATCTTGAGTTTCCATAACTCAAAACTCTGACCATTAAATTTATCGATCTCTATCTTTCCACTGCTCGCCATCCTCTTTCACTACCAGAATTGATTCTACAGATATCCCACTGAACAGGGTCTACCACAGGCCCGAGTGAAACCCCTCAGCAACAAAAGCGTCCCCTTGAAGCCAAAACAACTCTGATCCCAAATGTAGGTATTAACCATGTACAGAAATTACCAGCATATGCAAGAGCATAACACATAAAACACATATACATGGATATTTTCCCATGGATCCCAAAATCGGGACTACCAGCTTGATTTTTCATTATGTTCCTTTCAATGTTACAATACATATTTATACATGTCGAAGCATCCAATGGCATGGACTGAAAACCATCACGTCCAAAACCATGGACCGAAAACTATAGGTAGGTCCGCCCAAAATAATATAGGGTCTAAAAAAAAATTTCCGAGGCACTGCCCCGGACCCCATAGAGTGGGGTTACCTACACCCTTCAAACCCCCTGTGACCCCTGCACTACGCAATCGGTGCAACGAAGGGCGAGCTCTTCCCCCCTTCTAACCCCCTGGTTAACTACGTGGGCTAGTCGTAGAAAGAATATAACACAACCCAACATAAATGACTTAGTCCTTCAACAACTATTATGAATAGAAACGACAATACTGGATTGCCTTGTCTGAGACCCCTAGAAGTAAAGAAATTGAGTGTTAAAAACATAAAAATATTAATTATATAAGATAAGAATGAGAATATTATGGGAACAACACAGTCTCATATATTGTATGGGATTTTTTCCTTGAGATCATGTTTCACTTAACCTTCCTTTTATCTCTGTCGTTTTTTGGGATATATTAATTTAAGAAATCATATTATATGGCCCGATATATTAAAATGTCTATATTATTCGTTATTTGTTTTAGTGCAAAAAATTATTGAAACTTATTATTAGTGATTGTATGAGTTCTTGTAACTAGTGATAAATAATCTTCAATTTATTGATAATACATTGGATGAGAAAGAATTTCATTTTATACATTATTTTCTCTTGAGTGTATCTTGGGATATATTAATGTAATGACTCATATTATAGTGGGCCGACATATTAAAATGTCTATATTATTGGTTATTTGTTTTAGTGATAAAAATTATTGAAAGTTATTATTAGTGATTATATTAGCTCTTATAACTAGTGATAAAGAATGTTTCATTTATTGATAATACATTGGATGAGAAAGAATTTCATTTTATACATTATTTTCTCTTGAGTGTATCTTGGGTGTGGGTTATTGATCAACATGATACTTAAGCTAGATAGGATCAATTTTGGTACTTGCAACTCGTATAAATCTTCTATAAGGATTTATCCTTCTCATAAACTTAGACTTAGCATGATGTATTTTGTTGATGTATTAATGTGTACATGGAGGGATGCATGAGAAACCCTTTGTGTGGTAAATTATGAAACACACATCAATTTACATGTTTTTTTGTTGAGTGTTTATTTGTAGGCCAATACTTAGATAGGGTTAAGAAGGGGAATTGCAGGGAAACTTGGGTTGTCCCCTCTCTTTCAATCACATTCATTCATGGTATTGTTTGGATTTAATCAAGGTTATCTTTTCTTCATGGTTTTGTTTGTATTGAATGACTGAATACATATTATTAGCCACCATGAATCCTTATTAAAATCAACTATTATGATAATTCTCATGCTTTAAAACTTGGAGCTCATGGTTACTTAATAAAGGGCTTCATATTCCATGAGAAGCTTCCATGTGTCATTTGTTTTATAAGGTGAAGGCTAAAAACATGAAAATGGGTAATGCATTTTAGAGTAAGACACAACAATGCTACATGAAAATTTAACAAAACTCTTACCTGGTATTTTTTATACACTCTTTTATGAGAGTTTGAGAGTTTCTACCACATAAAATTATTATAAACTTTGGGTGAAGAGATTATAAAACTCTCTCTTAGGCTATAGTTTATAAAACTCTAATCCAAAATAGTTTCTTGACTAAGATTTTTGGTCAACTAGAACCAAAAAGTTCCTATATTTGTTGGGAACATACAACATCATTAAGGATAGACCAATACAAATTTTGTAGATCATCTATTATTCTTGTTACTAATGGATCAATCTTTGGAAAAAATTTACAATGATTTTTTTGTTAGATTAATTTATCATTGGTGGTTTACGAATCCATGACATTAGGTAACCCATGTTATTTTAATGGCAACACATATGATGAAACCTATTAAATGGCATATAATACTACAGTGTAAGATTTAATGGCATAGAATACTACATTTTAAGATGTCTTATCTTGGCCCATAGAGTTTGTTAGGTAACTTAATTTTTCTTAAATTCTTTTCACTTAATTATTAATGGAAATTGTAATCTTGTGAAGCATTGACACTATCTATATATGGTTTAGTTGTTTTTAAAGGATAATTACTAAATGATATATTTTAAAACAATGGGATAAAATGCTACAAGATTTAATCAAATTTGCTATCTATAGAACTACTTGTTAACATCTCATTATAGAATTTAAAAATCTAATGTAAATGATGAGCCATGACATAGATGGTTGTAATGACCCATCATAACAATATATTATTATAACAAATATAAATGTTGATTCTATTATATAAATATATATGCAAGTCTATTTATACATTACAAATCATGCAAATAAAATAACTACGTTATATATCTATATATATATATATATATAACAAGTATATATTACAACATGACAAATAAATATAACATTGTAAAAGTAAATGTATTTTATCAATACAATATTTATTGATGATCTAATATGAAATCTAAAAAATGTACATCGAATATATTTTCATGGGATACCACTTCAAGACTTGAATTAGGTGTTACATGCATTAATTTAAATCGAAGGTAGGAGAAAACCACCCAACTGACTCTAATCAACCGACTCAATTCAAAAGTCAAATCAAATCGACAGAATCCAATTTCATGGTTGTGGATATATTTTTGTAAACCAAAAGGTCAGTGACAAGCTAAAAAACATGAAGATCATTTATCTCAATCTCAGGTGATAGACTGACGACAGGGGAAATTACACGATTATTTTTATTCAAAGGTGGTGGGGGAGAAGGGTTTTTAATCTTCGTTCAATAGAGCTTGGTGGGGGGCGGGGGGGGGGGGGGGGGGGGGGGGGGGGGAGAGGGGGGGGCTTCCTTTTTTGGGGGTTGGGAGTGGGAGGCCAAAGAAAATATAGAGAATCCATGGAGCTCTAGATTTAACCGGAAAGAAGTGTTCTTAGAGTTTTGGGCATGGGGGGCAGAAGGCATCGATCTTAGAGTCCTTTGGGTCTGGGAACTAGAGAGATTGATCCCATATAGTCAGGGAGGAAATCACTCAATTTGATAACGAAGGAAAAATATTCAGAGCAATGACAGCCAATGATTGAAATTAGATGGGAGAACCATATACATACTTGTATTTATTTTGGTAAATTCTACATAATTTTTTCTTCTATGTCTGAAATGAATTGTTATGATTGTTACAATGGAATTATAATGATAAACTAGATATTAGAGCTCATTATTCAGGTATGCATAATCAATGTTCCTCATATAAATTTGGCGAGCTCTTGTGGCTTTGGATCAGTAAGGGTGAAACCCTTGAGCGAATTGGCTTTGGTGGTGAAACAAATCCATACTAGTAAATCAGAAGGAATGATCACTCAAATATTTTATTATTATTTATTGTTGAAGATTCATCTCATTTCTAAGTGGTGGGTATAGACAGAGATCATGGGATTTTTGGGAGGTCATATTTTCGATTTGTAGTTCATATTTTCTCAGTGGTTTGAGCCATCTTGTTGGGTCGTGGAATAAAAAAGAATAGTTGAACCAACAGTCAAATCTACTTTAGTATAGCAATTTACAACCATGTAATGATACATTCTAGCATTGTCATCATCTCTTATTTTCCCAACAAGTCGTGTTATTAGCCATGGATGATTATGGGCATCCATAAATTTATTTTTGTAAATAAAATTGTTGCTTCAACATGTAATTTAAGGTAAAAATAATAAAACAGATCATAATATATTGGGTGAGTTTATTTGTTGTGGTATGATGGTCTGGTTATTTGTTTAATGACAAAGGTTTTACAGTGGTACTGATAAACAAATCTATTATATTGGTGGAATTTGTTTGCTATGATGTTATGTTTTAGGTGTATTAGTTGAGTTATTTGTCTAGAAAGAGGTGATTTCACATATATTGTAACAACAAGAGGTACTTGTAGAAGAAATAGAATATGATAAATACAACCATAATTAGAAATTCCTTTATTAATGATATTAATGTTATTTTCCTCTTCAAGTGGGGAACCTCTAATTGACTAGATATCTAAACACACTTTTCTTTATAAGGCATCTAGTTACATTACTTATAATGCTTCAGATAGTTTCTATCTAGCTTCCTATGAAATTTCTAGTAAAAAATCTTCGATATAATTATTTTCACAATTATTGCTTTCATATTATCTCTAATACATACCAAAGATAACTTCTATACATATAGTCCTATCTATCTTCTAAAACAAAGTAAAAATAAAGCCCAAACAATATATACCATATGTATTCAAAAATCAATTCTAAAATAACAAACTTTACATTAAAAAATCAAATGTGACATAAAATACATATACATAAAATATAATACACATGGTCTCAATATTGTTAGGCCCTTGAGTTGGGAGAATGTGGACAATGTGCGACATCCCCATCCCACAAATTGTGATGTTTATATCTCTTGGGTTTCTGTTAGAGGAATTATGCATAAGTGAGGGCATGCCAAGGTGAGTTTGGCTAGATGAGTTAGGCGACGAAGTGAGTCCATGTTATAGAGGGACCGTCCAATTGGACGACGATGAATCACTTAGTTGAAGCAAGTGATGGAGCCAATTGGCTTGACACCTTGGTTCACCAAAATGAGGGCATGCTCGATGAGACGAGTCGGCTTCAGGCACAAGCCACCCATTGAGGGGTTTCCATTTGGGCAAAATAACAAGTGATAGAGAGGGCACACGACATATGGGGCACATGACTAGAAAAAATCGGCATGGTGGAGTGGGTGCTAGGTGCACAAGGGTATTAGCTCGAACGAGAAGCCATCGGTGTGATGGAGGAGGGGTGTTGGCGGAGCGATATGTGGAATGAACCAAGTTAAGAGGGGTGAGCCAACACGTGAACTAATGCATAGAAAATTAAATGCCAGTGGAGTCTATGATAATGTGAGTAGAGTTGAGCCGACGTGATGGTTCACTAGTCCCATCACATCACATAAATAAAATAGGGCATCGTCCATTTGGGAGAAGAACAAAGTCGCAAGGTAGGTTGAACAAGAAGAACAAAAGCTCATATGAGCTATGATAAGAGTTCATTTGAATTGCGTTAAGAAGTTTGGGTGAGAAGTGAACAAGGGATTTTGGGCAACTCTGCACTAGGACGGATTGTATGGAAAAATAGGCAAGATGGTTATGCACGAAACTTGGTATTTTGGAGCTGGGAGTTGGGAACTTGGTGAAATGGGCCAACAACCGAGTTTTCATAACAGATCGACCATATTGTATATTTAGTGATTTTTGCATGTATATCACTATTATAACAATTTCGAAGGCTAAAGAGTCATTCCATGTAAAACTTGCATTTTTTATACAACTATGGACTTATGATATTATACTTCATATTTATTTGAAGAAGATACATGGATTGATAAAATATTAATGCTTATATTTTTTGTGAAGAGTTTATGATATTCTTCTAAGTAACTTTTATAGAGATTTTTACAAGCAACATATTGTGATGCATAGTCTTGGTGAATTAATATTGTGTTACTCTAACCAGTTGGAAAACACATCGATGTCACATGTTCAATGGGTCAAAGTGTGCCAAAAGTGCCTTGTAACTAAGTAGATCCCTGGTGTTGTGAGAGGTGGTATTAAAAAATAGACCAAAGTAGAAAAAAATTGAATTAGAAACAGTGAGATCATAACCTAAAGTCAGTGGTAGTGGCTGTAGGTGAAGTTGCTCTATTACTATTGCAGGTGGTAAGTGAAATTTCTATCTGATTGATTACCAAGAGAGAAAGGTTTGTTTGACTATTGGTTTCTTATGCAAGATAAATTTGGGCAAAGAACTTGTGTGAGCCTTAGCAAGGCCATAATGGACGTATACAATTAACAGGTTAGAATAGTGCACACAAGAGGTAGATTGAGGAACCAAGATGAAGCTACGTTAATAGATAGGTTCCAAGTTGTTAAAAGAAGCTTGGTTCAAACAATGGATGCTATGGAAGGTCATGGGAATGATTTTGACGAAATTAGGATAGATATTAGAGAGATGAAGGAAGTTATCCAGATAGATTCATATGCACTTGAGGAAGCTATAGACCAATGAAGGATTCTCAAGGTCAAGAAGTTTGTATGAGGTACTTGGAAGAGAAAGTGGCATCGCTTGTGACTTTGACACGTGATTAGGTCAACATGATGGTAGTATTGAACAAGATTGTTCAATATGATTTGACAAGTTAATCATGAAGGCGAAGATGAAGCAACAAGAGCTGTATGATGGGAGTAGGAGTGCCAAATTACTTGGGAACTTTTGTTGGGATGTAAAGCATATGTTGTAACAAATGGGGAGGTTGTTCCTATGAAGTTAAAGTAAATGTTGGTTCAATGTATCTCATGAGAACTACAATGTTATGATGGACAAATTGAATGGATTATTTGGCATTCGATCGTATCATGGTTAAGATATCAGATTGGGCAGAGCTAAAGACAACTTTACACATATAGTTTGGACTAGGAAATCAGGCATGGGTAGAAAGGCACCACCTTAAGACTTTGAAGCATATAGGAAGGATCTAAAATTATATCAAATAATTTTCTAGACTTATGCTGGAGATTATGGATATGTACGATGAAGATCATCTATACCACTTGATCAATAGTTTGTAGCCATGGGGAAAAAAATAAATCAAGAAGCATGGAGCCCAAACACTTGTAGAGGCTATTACTACAGTAGAACAACTATTGGACTACCATACTCATGGGAAAGAAAAAGTGGAAGGACAGGGTGATGAGGAAAAGAAGAAGAAGGACCAAGAGATGAATAAGCCTTACAAGGAAGGAAAATCAAAATAGGTGGGCACTACAAAGGAGATGAGACTCATCACATGTTGGATATGTGGTGAGATGCGATAAGAGTAAAGGAAAGCTGTGATAAGAAATCTAGGCAAGTAGTGGATGAGGTAGTTCAGGAGGGTTTACGGTAAGGCAGACTACACGAACATATAGGAAAGTTGAGTTCACACTCAACTTGGTTTTTTGGAGCCATGGATTGGGAACTTGGTTACACAGACCAGTAAGAGAGTTTGGTAATAGACCAACCATATTGTGTATTTGGTTATTTTGCATGTATGTGGAGGGAGTTGAGTCAGAGGCTCGGGCCAAGCATTTATTACAAATATAACTATTATAATAAATTTGAACCCTAGAGAGTCATTCCATATAAAAATTACATTTTGTATATCTTCTGTAAATTATGGATTTATGGTATTATAATGTATAGTTATTTGAAGAACTTTTGTTGGGATTGCAACAATATGAAATCTCTGTGTGAAAAAGTTATGATATTCTACTAATTAACTTGTATAAAACCTTTTAACAAATGTCATATTATCAGGTGTAGTTCGCATGGAATAATAGTGTGTTACTCTAGGAAGTTGTGAAACATGTCAGTGCCTCATGCTTGAAGTGTCATAGTGCACAAAAATCACCTTGAAATTGTATAGAACCCTCGAGTCATAAAAAATATGAAATGAAAAAATGAAAAAACATATAAAGCATAATATATATTTTTTAAAGCTTAAAAATAAATATTTCAAAAAATATAAATATAATATATAGTTCAACTTAATAGGTTAAGAGATTTAAGAAGACGGAGCTGGAGAGATCGGGATCAGGATGGCAGGAGTTCGAGAGCTTAGGGTTTCAAAAGATCTGTATGGTGCTGCCGCCGCCGACGCAAATCTCATCACGGCCGACGCAAAACTCATCTCCGAGGACGCAGCAAACGCAGGGAATACCTGCAGGATACCACGCTTCAGATTAACGGAATCGGTCTCATCGCCATGGATCTGGCTCCCCTTCACGGCGGATCGGTCTCTGGTGGCAGCTCGAACATCTTCCAGTTTACGGACGAGCCCACTATGCCTGCACAAGGGCTCCCCATACAGAGTGCAGTCTGTTTTTTATTCAATAGGGCAGGGCAAGGACGATGCAGACTACCTCCGCCCAGATCTGCGAATCAAAATACACAATCAATTTGGTTTTGAGAAATCAAGTAAGCACAAAGGCAAGGGAGCAGCGATCTGGCCGTTAGTGACCGCAGGAACACCAGATCTATTACGGATGCATCCGGATCCGCTACGGCTGCAGCTGGAAAAACCTAGAACCACCATCGTTTCGTCAGATCCGGAGCTCAAACAGATAAATCAGGGTTTGGTTAAGGCGGAACCGGCAGATCTGAAACAAATTTTCATCAGATCGGTAGAAGGCAAACACTACTGTATACAAATCAAGGAAGGGATGGGCGTTCTGGAATTAAAAAAGCAGATCCAGATAAAAATGGGCACTCCGACAATATACCAAAATCTTTTATTTTCAGGACTCTGCATGCAGGACCAACACACCCTCCAGCACTATGGAATAGCAAAAGATTCAACCATCACCCTTAATCTGAGACTTCGAGGCGGATGCCAGGGAAATAGCTCAAAGAATACGGGCTCTTTCCGCGATGCAGTCAAAGGAAAGGAACCACTACAACACAGACCAGCACCCACATCTGAGATTCCAGGGCCCTACATTGTGGAACAGAGGCCAGAACCACCTGAGCTTACAATAACAATGCCGGAGGTAATAGATCTATACTCAGATTTAATTCACAATGCTATTATATGCAGATTTAATGGTTATTGGCCCAAAGCCGATGCACTGCATCAATGGGTTTTCACTTCATGGACACCCAAATGTGAAATATATCTATGCCCTAAAGGGTTCTTCATGGTCAGATTTAACACAGCACAGGAAAGAGACAGTATCATCAATCAGGGGCCATGGTTTTGGGGCAATGCTGGTCTCTTTATCACCCCCTGGTTCCCGGATTTTGATGCCAATACCATGGTAGTTTCGACGACGCCAGTTTGGGTAAGGCTACATAACCTCCCACTCCACTTCTGGCATCGGAAAGCATTAACAGCCATTGGGAACTCCTTAGGAAAACACCTTAAAATAGATGAGGACAGAGTTAACCAAGGCATCTTCACATATGCCAGAATATGTGTAGAGGTGGATCTAAGTCAAGGACTCCCAGATCACATCCTATTGAATTTTAATAATGCACAGTGGACGCAACAACTTGATTATGAGAACACGGCATTCAGATGTCGCAGCTGCTTGCAGACAGGGCACCTACAAAGTGCATGTCCACTAGCTAGTAGGGAGTCTAAAGGCAACAAGAATCAACAGAAAAAACCAAAAGGATGGCAGCACACCAAACCACTGGAGGAGGTAGCTCTGAACACGGAACCCACAGACGCACAGAGAAGACAGAAAAAAACGATGGAGGAGAACATCGAAGAGCCCAAATTGGAGACAAATAGCCTGGCACGGCAGCAAGAATTACAGCTGGAAATAAGCGGAGCCAAACGAGCACATAGCTCGGAAGGAACAGACTCGGACAAAGAACAACCAGTGGACACAGAGGAAAACTACCCAGTGAACATGCAGGAATACTCACAAGCCATCATTGTTCCCCTTCCGACTCTCAGGGTTGGCGTAGGGTGGAGAAGAAGAAGGGCAGAAAAGCATAGGCTTTGATGTAATTGTACTCTTTTTCCTTTCTCTCTATTCTTTTTTTCTCACTATTTGCACGTTAGTTACATAACGTTGCGTTGGGTGCCACGGAACTTGTGCCCATTGGGCAGATTATGGAAATGCATTATGCATCTGCAATTGTAACTTTTCATTTTTTAAATAAAAGGTTACAAATTTTTCCACTGGAAAAAAAAAATAATACTATGCAATGCCCAATTTTTTTTATTAAAATAATTAATATAAATTAATATTAATATTAATAATATTAATATATAAATACTTAGAATAATGCTTACAATAATGTATAGGTAGGACTAGTGTGTTGGTTATTGGAGTTTTGTTGAGATATTTTCTCAACAATATTTTCCTTGTTCGGAATCTATAGGATCTCATAAGCATTATTAATGTGGTTTGCATTTTGGTCTTGATTTGCAATATACGAATAGTTTTTGTGTGGAATTTATATGTGCTATGTGTTTTCCTCAAATTTATTATTTGGTATCAGAACCTGTATGGGATTGACTCCCTCAAGGGAGGGCCAGGGAGAATGGAAGAGATCTGAAAATTGATACAATGTACATACATTATTATAGGTGAGTGTGGGATTTTAGTGTGTAAGAGAATATTTTTATGTTTATTTGTTGTTCGACGCATAACCTTTTTTAAATTTTGTCTAATCCATGAGCCATTGATAGTTGGAACTCTGTCTAATTTGTGAACTTGTTGCAGTCCATATTCATAACGAGGTGTCAGCGTTGAGATTTGAAGTGTACCAATCACTTCCATGTTGGAGCTAGTTTTCATTTCTAGTTTGAAATTGTTGAGGTTACTTTATTTGTAAGAGTTTTGTAGCAACGAGAAATAAGGGAATGCACAGTAAAAGATGATGCAGGGGTTTTGTGGTTTTCCACTTGTCTTTGATATCACATACTCATGTGTAAATCAGAAGATTGTTATTGGATGATTTTTGAACAGAGGTGCTTGAATCTGCAAACTCCATGGTGATCTCATGTCAACGAATACCAAATCGAATTGTTCTAAGTCGTTGTATAATTGCACAGAGTATTGACCAATGCTTTTTTTTAATCTACAGAGTCTTCTCTATAATGACAGTGCATGATATATTTTTTGATGTATACACAATCATTATACAATTGTGCTGCAACATCATCAATTGCCATCCTATGATCATGGAGGCAGTTGTTGTGGAGAGGCTCGATCCTTTATGGGGAGTAACCCCCTGCGCTTTTTGTGAGCACAAGTCCGTTAGTGAATGGCATATCAGAGGCAAAGATGATTCCATTTCAAAGAAATCAATTGCCTCACTACATGGTTCTCAGAAGTATGGTGTTCATAGAGTCATTGCCTAACTTCCATGAGTAAAATCCAAATGCTACCATGCATTGTCCTATATGATGGGCAAAAACTGGTCTACTAAGGAAATGAAAGAATGGACAGAGTCACAACAGATATGCTATGATTGTTTATGTCTGGATGACAACTGTAGTTTCATGATGATTGATTTTATTACTGTAAGATTTGTGTAGTTTTCCATTTTGTTTGTAAAAAGTGCAGAAACAATTATTGAATAGTGTTGAATAAATTAGATTAGTGGTTCTTGGTGCTTGGAAACCCTTGAGCACATCACTAGTTTGATTGTGTTTATACTATTATGATTTGTTATTCTTAGCGCTCGAAAACCCCTTAACAATGACTACATGTTATAATATGAAATCCTTTTGTGTTAGTAAGGTCAAGTTGTTTGATCAACTTTTGAACATATTTAGTATCAAGATCGTCTTCCTAGCAACTCATAGATAGTTGAAGGCGAAATATCTGACAAATGGTGATTGGTCCATAGGATGGTCCATTACTTGACAACTTTTATCACGGAAGCCCCGATGAGCCCAGTTTGTCAACATTGTTGGTCATGCAAGTTTGTCAAAGATGGTAAAAGGTGTTTATGTTTTAAATTAATTTTAAGTGACAAATGAGGTGGTGAAGAAAGAGCGGTGTTTGTGAGATTCCAGAGTGGATACGAGTGTTGATGAAGACCAACTAGACATATGTGACTATATGTAATTTATGATTCTACTGATAATCTTTGTAATTATTTAATATAAAGATTAAATGGGGGACTTGGAATAATGCTTCCAATCATATATAGGTAGGATTGGTTTGTTGGTTGTTAGAGTTTTGTTAAGAGATTTTCTCCATAATATTCTCCTTCTTTGAAATATGTTAGATCTCAAAAATTTATTTATGTGATTTGTATTTTAGCCTTGATTTGCAATATACAAATAGTTTTTATTATAAATTTTTATGCACTATGTGTTCCCTTCAAATTTCTTATTTAAATTAGAATTTTATTTAAAAATATAACATATAAATAATAATATAGATAGCTGTTTCACATTTTTATCATTAATAAATTAAATTGGAAAATACAATTATAAAAAAAACTAAATATAAACAAAAACACCGTGAACAAAAACACATTGAAAGATATGATGATCCAAATGAGCTCATACTCAATAGGGATTGTGCATATTTATTGTATACATGATTTTATCATCGACTTTGTTACACTATTATGATAATCATAAAATGTTGTTTTGCATAATAATTTGGGTTATATATATATTTGTTGAATATGAGATAGGTTGAGGGTAATATAACTAGGTATAGAGAAATTTAGTTGTTAGATATTTTTGACTTTTTAATTAAAATTTGGTGATATAATTTTTGGTAAGATTGTAATTTTTTATTATTTAAATTTTATTTTTCAAAATATAAGTTTAGTTGACAATATAATTCTAGATAAGATTGTAATGTTTTGTTCTTTAAATTGTATTTTTGAATGTATAAATGAACTCAACAACCTAAAAGAAAATTCTGGAGGATTTAGATTATGCACACTACACAACTCAATTCTATAATTATAACAAATCTCCAACTAAAAAAATAAAAACATTAAATAATTAGACTACAAAATTAAATATAACTTAACTATTTATAAATATTAAAAATTGTATATATATATATATATATAAAATTCATTTTTAATATAATCAATACAATTGTACAATTTTTAATATGCACTAATTTTTAAGGTGTTGTTAACTTATAGATGAAATAATTGTTTTTTACAGGAATCCACCAAAATATGACAATACAATTTCAAGATTTTTTTTGTTATTTAAAATGCATTTTTGAATTTAAAATTGTTCAACACTCTAAAAGACCATAGAACACTCAAATTATGCAAATTAAACAATTCAAACTCAAATTTAATTTTTTTTTATCAGATTTTAATTAAAATTAACCATGAAAAATATCATGAAAAAAATCATTTCATTTATATTTAATTTATAATTTTAAAATTATTATATTATTAAATTAAAAATATTTATAACTTCTAAATCATATAATATTTTTCTCTATTCACTAAAATCTATTCTCGTAAAACCAAAACGAATTCACTAAATCATGGAAATAGTTCCATAATGGTATGGCGATACCAAATATGCAGTAATCCATAAAGATTGCATAGTAACATAATGGCATGGCCATCCCAAATATCCAGTGATAAAAAAGCCTTTGCCTACATAATCCCATCATCGAGAATTTATTGACAACGTTAATTATGGGAAAGGAATTTGTGGAGCAGGCAAACAATAACCAAAATAATTTGTTGCGCAGACAAACAATGACCACTAGCCGGACATGATCATCTCTTACTGAGAAGAAATGTAATGAATAAATCTGATTTTGGTTGGCTTCAATAATCCCCAAGATTTACATAATCTCTTTTCGAAAGTAAGGAAATATTATTATTAGGCTCGCTTCAATTAATCATTATTGTTTTATTTTATCAGTGAAATTTTCCATTATTCTTTACGCTTTTGCAATCATTAATTTATTATTTAAATAAATTATAGTTAATTTTATAGATTTATAAATTATATTAAGTATATTATAATTAAATTAATAAATTAATTATTAATGGTAATTAAAATTTGTTATTTATAGTTATTGGTGTGGCATGCACATTTTTCGTGAGGATCACAGAAATCCTTTGAACTCTGGCTTCTACGAAAGGTACTGTGTTCAAAACTCACACGCGTTGAGAAAATATTTGTGGTCTGAATTGTGTGAGGTAGAACAGTCTCTGTTCAAAGACGGCAGGGTTGTGCTAACACTCTATCGGCTTACGTAATGACGTTTAGAAATAAAGTAAGTTGGTTTTTTTTTTTCAGTACGAAAAAAGCTTGATTGTATTATGCTAGATAATAATATAAAGTCCAATACATCTGAATAGTCTATTATGAGAGATACTCCCTAACCAGTACAAGACTGTAGAGGAAACAAAAGTAATGCAGATGTGTCTGAAAGCCAATATTCCACCAGTACCAGTGAAGAAAAAGAAGTATATGAGCTGCAAACAAGCTATAAACCAGAGGGGAAAACAATGCTTTACCAGATAGATAGTCTAGATAAGTCAAAGCCCCATTTAGGGGCATCCTCTGCCAGCTGAGAGAAGATATACAAAATGTGCAAAAAAGTGCAAGATAAAACAGTAGCTTGAAAACATACCTGGGAATTTTGAAATGAAAATAGTAAGATTATGTGCCGGGTAGAGAAAAATCCTGAATCGAATAAGTTTCAGCTTCTATTTTTATATCCATTTTCCATTTGCCCATTTGTGATAGGAGTCCTCTCTTTGATAAGACATCAGCTTGGGTATTTTGAGCTCTGTTGACATGCTGAATAGAATAATCATTCCTTTGTTGAAAAGTGTGCAACAAGAAATGCTAAATTTAGAATGTGCTAAAAATAGCCCTGTTAAAAATAGCAGTTTGGTCAGTGAGGTCATTGGGTACATTGAGTGAGAGGTGAAACTGCTAAAAATAGAAAGTTCTAAAAATAGCATTTCTGGGTCCCTTCCTATTTATAGCAGTTCCTAGTCTATCTATAGGAAGTAAAATTAATTTTGGTCTTAAGAGTAGTCGGAAATATTAATTAATTAATTCAGTTGAGTTAATTAGCTAAGGCAATTCGAATTTGAAGTCTTTGTGAGCATGTACATGAGTTGTCCCACTGATTGAGGAATTTATCCTTAATTTCCTCCACTGATTGAGGGAATAAGTATGAGTTTTATAATGAGTAAATCAGTTGACATAGTTCTAACTAGTCAAGTCCAGTTAGATTATTTTAACAAGTTGTTAAAATAATAAAATATAGTTTGTTAATGCTTGGATGCATGTGACAACTATTATTTTAGATAACTGAGGATTCACTCATGGATAACTGTTGCATGCCAGTTCTGTCAGAGACCCAGTTGAGATCAGATGTGGGACAGTGTACTATTAGATGCTTGACTATTTCTAGTAAGTAGTTTTTGCATGGTTGAGGAACCAGTGTCCTCAAGGATTGCGTAGTTGGACCGTTGGTTATTTTGGTATGTTTGGAATTAATAGCATATGCTTTTGCTATTATTTCCTAAGCAAACTACGTAAGGACCATAGGTAAAGCCTATATAAACAAGGCTTGGTTGGTTCATGAGACATATTTTCATATCTTCATAGTTCATTGAGAACTGAATAGCTTGGGAGCTAATTCTTTTTGTATTATGAAGAGAATTTCCACTTGATTGATAATACATGGTTGGGATTTTATGCTGGTGCTTTCCCCTAGATATATCTTGTGTTATGTGTGATTGTTTCTCTTGATCAGTTATGCATGTTTCTACTTGATGTTGCTCATGAATTTTATTATGCTTCCGCTTAATGTTTTGTAGAAGTAGAACAAGTATTATGCTTTAGGACATTGCATATATCGGTTTGTTCTACAGGTGAAATTTCTACATGGTATCGGAGCTAGGTTATCAAGGAGAGAAAAGTATATTGAGAGGAGATTTCAAAGTTTTGAGTTTTGGGTCGAGAGTTTGCAGAGAAGATCTGAAAATTTATGTACAAAATTTTCAGAAATAAATAGAAGATTTGGATTCCTTGTGGAAAAATACCCAAAATCAAAAAAAAAAAAAAATCAGCTAAATCAGAGTTCGGATGAGGGAAATATTGCTGATTTAAAATCAGCTCTTTTGCTAGAAAATTTCGTGACGGCAGGAAAGTGGAAATAGATTAGTGTGCTAGTCAAGAACCTGTATGCACTTGAGGTACAAGATGCATGCAAATCCTTGAGGAGCAAAGCAAAGGTTAGAGATTTGGTGGTTGAGAGGGAGAGTATATTACCTCTCAACATGCAGCCCCAGAAGAAGTCTCAGACAATTGTGGAGAAGCCACGATTGGTGCAGCAGCTTCAAAAGGTTGTGGAGCAGCCACAACAGGGGAAGCTAAGCAGAGATCGAGTAGAGACATCTACTCATGCAGAGACCTCCAGTAGGGGGAAACTTCGAGCCAGGTGGGCTGAGGGATCACATACAACCATAACTCTAGGTAGGAGGTGGGGCGATATAGAGTGATCGTCCCAAGGAGGAGGGGCAGGATCCTTGAGGTACCCAACCACTTGGGTGAGGCCTTGCCACAGGAGCCCCAATCTGGAGTAGCAGGAACTGACTAATTGGGTAGAGACAGATGCGGATGGAGCGGTAGAGAGAGTGACAGTGGAGGGAATCCTAGGACAGCGCATAGCTAGCATGCTGCAACAATGCAAGTGGCACAAGTGTTTTGCATAGTGCTAGGTGGCACAGAGAGGTGTGCAATGGTGCAAGATGCATCGAGATGTTTCAGTAGTGCAGATGTCAGAGAGGGAGCACTTGTCAGGAGTAGGTAGAGCTTCAGCATCAAAGTATATTTCTAGCCCAACAGAGAGGTCAGTTGGGAGTGTTTTTGTTCCAAGTGTTGTTGGAGCAAGTGGACCGGGTAAATGTGTTGCATGCAGAACATTCCAAAGTTATAGGATCGGGTTCAAGAGAAAGTCTTTCTTGCTGAGAGGGAGTGTTGAAAATTGTGCAACAGGAAATGCTAAATTTAGAATGTGCTAAAAATAGCATGTCTAAAAATAGCAGTTTGGCCAGTGAGGTCATTGGCCACATTGGGTGAGAGGTAAAACTGCTAAAAATAGAAAGTTCTAAAAATATCATTTCTGGGTCCCTTCCTATTTATAGCAGTACCTAGTCTATCTATAGGAAGTAAAATTAATTTTGGTCTTAACAGCAGTTGAAAATATTAATTAATTAATTCAGTTGAGTTAATTAGTTAAGGAAATTCAAATTTGAAGTCTTTGTGAGCATGCACATGAGTTGTCCCACTGATTGAGGGAATAAGTATGAGTTCTATAATGAGTAAATCAGTTGACATAGTTCTAACTAGTCAAGTCTAGTTAGATTATTTTAACAAGTTGTTAAAATAATAAAATATAGTTTGTTAATTCTTGCATGCATGTGACAACTATTATTTTAGATAACTGCGGATTCACTCATGGATAATTGTTGCATGTCAGTTCTGTCAGAGACCCAGTTGAGATCAGATGTGGGACAGTGTACTATCAGATGGTTGACTATTTCTAGTAAGTAGTTTTTGCATGGTTGAAGAACTAGTGTCCTCAACGATTGCGTAGTTGGACCATTGGTTATTTTGGTATGTTTGGAATTAATAGCATATGCTTTCGCTATTATTTCCTAAGAAAACTACGCATGGACCATAGGTAAAGCTTATATAAACAAGGCTTGGTTGGTTCATGAGACATATCTTCATATCTTCATAGTTCATTGAGAACTGAATAGCCTCAGAGCTAATTCTTTTTGTATTGTGAAAAGGATTTCCACTTGATTGATAATACATGGTTGGGGTTTTATGCTGGTGCTTTCCCCTGGATATATCTTGTGTTATATGTGATTATTTCTCTTGATCAATTATGCATGTTTCTACTTGATGTTGCTCATGAATTCGATTATGCTTCCGCTTAATGTTTTGTAGAAGTAGAACAAGTATTATGCTTTAGGACATTGCATATATTGGTTTGTTCTACAGGTGAAATTTCGACATCCTCCTCCCCCAGAGTGTGTCAATTCTGTTCATCCAACCAGATAGATGTTGATTTTTAATATGATTCTTTGTTGTGACATGATTTATTATGATTTTGGAGTCACCGAAGATCTGTAGGGACTGTATATTTAGGAATATGTTGAAAAAAAGAAGTCCTGATAGCGCCATTGCCTCTGCTTTATTATTAGTTCCTTTTCCCCCATTCCAATAGATTTCAAACTGTTGATCATCATCCATGATAATGAGGACCCCACAAGCACATATACCATTTTGTGCCGCCCCATCAAAATAAGCTCTTGGGAAACTCATGTGACCTGTTGTTTGCTCTTTTGATTTTTCCTTTTTGTACTGAGAAGACTTGTGAGGAATAGAGTTATAAAGAGAGATAATGTTCTCAAAAACTGACCCAAAACCTTCCTTTCTATTTTGAAACAAAATGTTATTCCTCCATTTCCATATTGACCAGAGAACAAGTTGTGGAATTGGTCTCCAGGATTCTTTCTGGATACTCCACCAATCAAGTGCTTCTTTTAGTGAAGATTGTAGAACAAAATTAAACCCAAAATAAGAAGCAAGGTTTCTCCAAAGCTGTTGGGTGATAGTACATTGTAGAAACATGTGAAGGTTATTTTCTCCCTTAGTTTTGCAAATTAAACATATTCCAGGTCCTGACCAGTTCCTCTTTTGCAAGTTTTCCCACGTCAGATTTTTGTTATGAAAAACTAACCATGAGAATATGATAATTTTATGAGGACTACCAGTTTTCCATAATGATAAAGGAAAGATGTTAAGTGATTGAGAAATGTTAATACTGATAAGATTTGAGTAGATATCTTTAACACTAACTATGTCCTTTCCACTGATCCCCTTCCAGATAAGGACATCATCATCTTCGGTGCGACAAATGTTGGAATTATGATGCATGTGTTGTACTTGATGGCAACCCACTCATAGAAGAACAACTCACTTACATATAATCAGATGAATCTACAATGGAGATAATAAGAGAAAACAGGGCAAGATGGGGACAAGAGGAGCCATATATATATGTCACATATATATGCCAAAGAAGAGGAGCATACACAGCTATCGGGAGCCTATCGGAGTAAGAAAGGCACTCTCATATGGAAGGAGGTCTTTGGAAGACACTACCAAGCCAGAAGAGCATATCGGGAGCTTATCGGGAGTCATTGGGAGCCATTGAGACATTGAGAGCTTATCGGAGCAATAAAGGCACTTTTTCATATATAAAGAGCTTATCGGGAGGAATTGGGTGTATAAAACCCTTGGATGCATGCTTACTCATTATCGGGAGTCATCAGGCCATATATGCATGCTTTAACCGTATCGGGAGTTGTTTGGGCGATTAAAACCCATATATGCATATATTAACACTATCGGGAGTTGTTGGGCGCCCAAATCCCATATATATTCATTATACAATAATCAAAGGCCTTTTCCCCTTTTGGCAGATAAACACAGTTATATGTGTTTCGGCATATATGGATATCGGCACATCGCTGATTGGGAGTTCCGCCATGTGACACCGCTGAAACCGCCGACTGCGAGCGGACCCGATGGTGGCATTAAACTTGGCATATAATAATATCGCATCCGCAGTATATCACAATGTATATAGGGTCGTCCACCCCGATTCTCCGATTGCGATAAGAGGTGGCGGACCCGATGGAAGCATTAAAGGCAACATATAATAATATCGCATCCGCAGTATATCGCAATGTATATAGGGTCGTCCACCCCAATTCTCCGATTGCGATAAGAGGTGGCGGACCCGATGGAAGCATTAAAGGCAACATATATTAACATCGCATCCGCGGCAATCGCTCATATTATAAAGCCTTCCCACATCCAATCGCGGACAGCGATGAAAGCATGCGGACCCGATACATTTATAAAGCATTGTTAATGGCTATGTCGCATCCGACCCATCGGATCGGCCGTCGGCAATAGGCTATGATATGGGCATGCACCGACAACAATAAGGAGTGGACCCGATATATTATTGTAATGGGTGCATTCAGTTTAAAGTCCGCCTCTTTACCCGTTTGACCGTTTTCATCATATTTTCGTTGTTTTTATCACTTAAGTCATTCTTTAAGAGATCGGTCAAAGTAAGCGAGCCCCAAGTTTTCGGATCCTCTGGTTTCGACTCATGGTCTTATCAAAAGCGTGACTTTATAAGAAGAAAAGAGATCCTTGGCAATGCATCGAAAAAGGATTGAAGATCTTAAGGAAGTATAGATCGGAATTCTTTAGTGGAGTGATTGCAAAATCTAAATTGATGAGAAAGCACGCAGATTAGAGATCAGAGCGAAGGATCGCAGGCTTGAAATGGGCAACCCGTAGCAGTAAGTGCAGATACTCTCCGAGAAGGAAACTGTGCAGCCACAGACACGCATAAGATAGAAGTCTCTTCGGGTGTGGATAATCGTTGTTCAGTAGGTGATGTAGGAGCGGTCATCCATAGGAGTGATACGATGTGCAGAGCAGAAGACTGTGCAGGCGCATATACCCACATCTCAAAAAGGAGCACAGGCGCAGATGTTTACAGATGTTTTGAAAAGTCGCGGTCCCTGGTCGAGATTTGTTTTATCTGCCCTTGACTAATATGCATAAGTTCTGGGTGCGCAATATTATGTGTATCCGTTGTATTATGTTCTGATAATAGCATTCTGAGAAGTGATTGATTGAATGTTTATGATTAGCTTCAGTATTGATGGATGAATGGATCAGGTTCATAATTACTTATCCTTATATGATCTGATGGACTAGATCTAGTTGATAACTCACAGATTATCCTTGTATATGTATTGATCTGGTGTTTGGGGTGATTCAGAAGATTGATTGATTATGTGCTTCAATGATATTAATGGGTCCAGTATGAAAATTGGATGAAACATGGCCTCTCAGTTTATTGTGTTGTGCTTCAGGAGTATCCAGTCTGAAAATGTATGAAATGTGGTCCCTGGAGGATGGAAGGAGATTGTAGGCAGGCACCTACGTACTAGTAAATGGATCAGCTAGTACAAGAGCTAAGGGGGTTGTAGCTCCCGTCCAGGAGACTCTGGAAAACGAGAGAGGGTTGTAGCCCTCTGCAGGTTGTAGCCTGTGTACTGGTATAAGACTGCACGAGCACAAAATATTGTAAAATGAAGTTTCTTATTAAAGGAAGATAGAGACGACTTGCAGCAGGGGGTTTTCACCCACATTGGGTTTCCTCCTTATATTTGGTGTTCATGTGTGCTTCTTGTGTGTGATGATCTGTTCTGTTTTATTGCACCTAATATGGTTGATAATGTTCTAATGCTCTCATTGAAGATCAATTAACTAATCATAAGTTTGTTGAATGAATGGAAATGAAAAAGTCTTATTAACTTGATAATACTGATTCAACCCCCCCCTCTCAGTATTATTTCCAACAATTGGTATCAAAGCAGGTCCTTTGGTAGAAGCTTTATCGCTTGAAGGAGATCCGTGGAACAATGGGAAAGAAGCTTAAGAAGAAAGCACATAAGTAGAAGAGGACATCTCAGAAGAACTATGATAGTGGGAGAATCGATTCGGGATTATGTGGAAGAAGCACTTCAGACTCAGAATCACTTCATGATGAAGATGAACAAGCAAATGATCTATCAGGTATGAATTTGTTATCCTCCGATGATACAGGTATCTTTCCTTTTGGAAAAGATGAAAGTGATAGCGAAACAACTGAATATGCTCTTATGGGTGAACAAGAAAGATATCAAATAGAGGCAGAATTTAAAAATCTGACAAACAAAATTGGAGCTCAAGAAAAACTTTTGAACATAAAGGATGGTGCCTTCAAAGAAGCTGCTACTAGACTAAAGACTCAACGAGAGTTATTCAAGGACAAATATCAAAAGTTGCAGGATGAAGTAACATCTCTAAGAAATGAAGTCATTGAAAAGAACACAACAATCAAGAAGCTCAGAGAACGATCCAGTTATTATGAAAGTCTTGAAGCCACGATCCGCTCTCTAAAAGAAGATCTTGAAGAATCAAAGAAGCAGAATAAAGATCTTCTTAGCAAAAGGGAGAATTCCCTTAAAGAAGAAATTATCAGCCTAAAAGCTCAGCTGGAATGTGCCTTCAGAGTTCGTCAAATGTGGCAGGATCTGAATGAAGAACAAGAAAAGGAGATTCTCAAACTAAGGCATCAGTTGGAAGAAGGAAGGAATGCTGAAGAAAACATGAAGAAGCAGTATCTTGAAAAGAAAGAAGAACATCAGGTTGAGGTAAATATCTTGAAAGGTAAATTAGAAGAAAAGGATAAACTCTTACGATTTCAAGATAGTACTAAGATTTTGGATAATATTCTTAGTAGTCAAAGGTCTCCTGCTATCAAGACTGGTCTTGGTTTTCATGAATTTGTTGAAGGTGAATCTAGTTCACAAGGTGAGGCAAGGAACTCTAAAGAGAAATCTAAAATGATCAACAAGGAGATGAAAGAGATGAAAGGTCAATCTCAGCATCAACCAAGGAAAGAAATTCTTCAAAAGAAATCTTTTATGAATAATGTTGAATGTTATGTATGTCATAATCTTGGACATGTTGCAGCCAGATGTAGAAGAAGAAGGGTTCAAGACCAGCATGCAGAAAGATCATCACATTCAAGGTACTTTAATGGATATTGCTTTGCTTGCAATATGTTTGGTCACAAAGCTGCTGATTGCTATAGGAGGAATATGAAACAGGTAAGATGTTATGCATGTAACAAGTTTGGACATATAGCAAAGGAATGCAGGAAGAAGGTTCGGGCACCACACCAAAAGGAGAAAACATCATCACACTTGAAGATATGGAAGAAGAAGGAAGTACAGTCAGAAAGATGTGGCTCAACATAACATACAGGCATAACAGACTCAGAGGGAGCTGAAAGTCTAAAACTTCAGTGTCCTGAATCTCATACGCAAGTTTCTTAAAGATAAGTCGCATATATACGCGAGTTAGACACTGCAAAGTCGCGTATATGTCAGTCTGAAGAAAAGCAGTGGGGACAGGCTCAGAAAAAGGGTCTGATATGATTCAGTCCATTATTTGCTCTATTAGTTAATAGTTACAGTCTGCTAAGGATATGTGGAAATGTCTTGATACTTGTAAGATGTTTAGAAGTGTTTTGATCCTAACTTGATGATGATGATGTCTTGATGCTTATTGCTGATATATGCATGATCAGATCTAACACTAAACAGATGGCATAGGTTGAGGGGGAGCATATGCCTTTGATAATGCATTGTTGGCATTATGGTTAGTAGTCCTTGATAATGATGCTTGTATGGCTTGATAAAATCTCATATGATTCTTGGGGTTACATAGTTGATGTTCAGATCAGATTTGTGGTTGATTCTCTGATGATGCATATATGGTGTTTACATGGTGATCTTCATAAGGATAAGGAGAAGTACAAAACTTGATGATGAGTTACTCATATGTTGTTGTCATCATATGCATAAACATCATTATGATGCAAGGTTCCTATAATTCTTGATGATCATATGGATGAAGTCTTGTCCTGATACATAGTGCTATATGCTGGAGATGCATTAGATATGATGATGATGAGTTCTTACATATATGATGATAAGTTGAAACTCACATATGTTGATTGATGATTGTCAGATATTCTCGTGTAATGTTACATGGATGATGTCATACAGATCTTGATGATGATGAGATGACTATGGTGTTTTTCACATATGATATAATGTGAATAATTTTATAATGATGATCAAAAGGATGAGTTGATGCAGACATACCTTGTTACAGGACATTTATAGGTTGCTGATCTGAAAGTGGTTGTACGCGAGTTTTATCTGCTTGTTTATGCAGAGACAGTCGTGTATATGGAGGTTTGATGGATATCAGTAGATTCAGGCTCTGGTTGAAGATATTCTGGTATAGGTCTGACAGAGACCATCTGGCACAGGTTAAGGGGGAGTAGATAAACTTCTAATAATGCATTGTTGGCATTATCTTAGAAGCTTTTGGTTCTAGCTCACAGCTGTTGTTGGTTTCAGGTAGAACAAAGGCAGAAGGAGAACAACAGGAAAACTTGGTTGCTGATCTGAATGGTGATTGACAAATGCTGCTGGTATCAGTCATTGGTGACTTTCATAGTCTTGCTCTTGATATTTGGTCTCTATGTCATGTATTTCTTTTACTATTATCAAGGTCATGTAACGGCCTATGTTGGTTTCCCCACTATGCCTGGGATGGATGATGTAATGTTCTTGTCTTATCATGTGTAATCTTTTGATGTATCCCCACATGGTTGGGTGGATGATCCCCACTTGGTTGGGTGATGGATGTATGTATTAAGTCTTTTGGTGATAGGAAGGTCATTTATGATGTATAGAGTCATGTTCTTCTTGAAGAACATCTTTTTGCAGATCTTGCCTACAGTCAGGGGGAGCATGAACAGCTCACTTCAGTAGAGCAGATACTTTAGCATGTATTCAGAGGGAGCATGGTCAGATTGGTACGCCTTGGCATATACAAAGGGGGAGCTCATTCAGAGATTTCAGCAGGCACTCAGGAGGAGTATGGACAGTGGAATGTTTATCAAAGAAAATGATTATCTTGGTTCGCCCTTTGCCCTTGATGTCAAAGGGGGAGAGTGATTTGGTGTTGTTGCATCAAGTCCAAAGGGGGAGATTGTTGGCATTATGATGCATGTGTTGTACTTGATGGCAACCCACTCATAGAAGAACAACTCACTTACATATAATCAGATGAATCTACAGAGGAGATAATCAGAGAAAACAGGGCAAGATGGGGACAAGAGGAGCCATATATATATGTCACATATATATGCCAAAGAAGAGGAGCATACACAGCTATTGGGAGCCTATCGGAGTAAGAAAGGCACTCTCATATGGAAGGAGGTCATTGGAAGACACTACCAAGCCAGAAGAGCATATCGGGAGCTTATCGGGAGTCATCGGGAGCCATTGAGACATTGAGAGCTTATCGTAGCAATAAAGGCACATTTTCTTATATAAAGAGCTTATCGGGAGGAATCAGGCGTATAAAACCCTTGGATGCATGCTTACTCATTATCGGGAGTCATCAGGCCATATATGCATGCTTTAACCCTATCGGGAGTTGTTTGGGCGATTAAAACCCATATATGCATATATTAACACTATCGGGAGTTGTTGGGCACCCAAATCCCATATATATTCATTATACAATAATCAAAGGCTTTTTCCCCTTTTGGCGGATAAACACAGTTATATGTGTTTCGGCATATATGGATATCGTCACATCGCTGATCAGGGGTTCCGCCATGTGACACCGCTGAAACCGCCGATTGCGAGCGGACCCGATGGTGGCATTAAACTTGGCATATAATAATATCGCATCCGCAGTATATCGCAATGTATATAGGGTTGTCCACCCTGATTCTTCGATTGCGATAAGAGGTGGCGGACCCGATGGAAGCATTAAAGGCAACATATAATAATATCGCATCCGCAGTATATCGCAATGTATATAGGGTCGTCCACCCCAATTTTCCGATTGCGATAAGAGGTGGCGGACCCGATGGAAGCATTAAAGGCAACATATATTAACATCGCATCCGTGGCAATCGCTCATATTATAAAGGCTTCCCACATCCAATCGCCGACAGCGATGAAAGCATGCGGACCCGATACATTTATAAAGCATGGTTAATGGCTATGTCGCATCCGTCCCATCGGATCGGCCGTCGGCAATAGGCTATAATATAGGCATGCGCCGACAGCGATAAGGAGCGGACCCGATATATTATTGTTATGGGTGCATTCAGTTTAAAGTCCGCCTCTTTGCCCGTTTGGACCGTTTTCATCATATTTTCGCTGTTTTTATCACTTAAGTCATTCTTTAAGAGATCGGTCAAAGTAAGCGAGCCCCAGGTTTTCGGATCCTCTGGTTTCGACTCATGGTCTTATCAAAAGCGTGACTATATAAGAAGAAAAGAGATCCTTGGCAATGCATCGAAAAAGGATTGAAGATCTTAAGGAAGTATAGATCGGAATTCTTGAGTGGAGTGATTACAGAATCTAAATTGAGGAGAAAGCACGCAGATTAGAGATTAGAGCGAAGGATCGCAGGCTTGAAATGGGCAACCCATAGTAGTAAGTGCAGATACTCTCCGAGAAGGAAACTGTGCAGCCACAGACATGCATAAGACAGAAGTCTCTTCGGGTGTGGATAATCGTTGTTCAGTAGGTGATGTAGGAGCGGTCACCCACAAGAGTGATACGGTGTGCAGAGCAGAAGACTGTGCAGGCGCATATACCCGCATATCAAAAAGGAGCACAGGCGCAGATGTTTACAGATGTTTTGAAAAGTCGCGGTCCCTGGTCGAGATTTGTTTTATCTACCCTTGACTAATATGCAGAAGTTCTAGGTGCGCAATATTATGTTTATCCGCTGTATTATGTTCTGATAACATCATTCTCAGAAGTGATTGATTGAATGTTTATGATTAGCTTCAGTATTGATGGATGAATGGATCAGGTTCATAATGACTTATCCTTATATGATCTAATGGACTAGATCTGGTTGATAACTCACAGATTATCCTTGTATATGTATTGATCTGGTGTTTGGGGTGATTCAGAAGATTGATTGATTATGTGCTTCAATGATATTAATGGGTCCAGTATGAAAATTGGATGAAACGTGGCCTCTCAGTTTATTGTGTTGTGCTTCAGGAGTATCCAGTCTGAAAATGTATGAAATGTGGTCCCTGGAGGATGGAAGGAGATTGTAGGCAGGCACCTACGTACTAGTAAATGGATCGGCTAGTACAAGAGCTAAAGAGGTTGTAGCTCCCGTCCAGGAGACTCTGGAAATAGAGAGAGGGTTGTAGCCCTCTGCAGGTTGTAGCCTGCGTACTGGTATAAGACTGCACCAGTACAAAATATTGTAAAATGAAGTTTCTTATTAAAGGAAGATAGAGACGACTTGCAGCAGGGGGTTTTCACCCACATTGGATTTCCTCCTTATATCTGGTGTTCATGTGTGCTTCTTGTGTGTGATGATCTGTTATGTTTTACTGCACCTAATATGGTTGATAATGTTCTAATGCTCTCATTGAAGATCAATTAACTAATCATAAGTTTGTTGAATGAATGGAAATGAAAAAGTCTTATTAACTTGATAATACTGATTCACCCCTCCCCCTCTCAGTATTATTTCCAACAACAAATTCCTTTGTTCCTTAAACACCACTGAATCTGAGTCCATTGTTGTGCTAAGGATCCTATCAAGCCCATAGACGAAGCATTTTTCCAGATGGGGAAAGGGCCCTGCCAGTCAGCAATGACCTGATTCCAGGTAAAATACCCTTTTCTATGAAAGAACTCCATTAGCTGTTGAGATATATTAATGTCATCCCCCCACCCAAAATAGGATCAAGACCAATAAAAACCTTTTTACCTGTTTGAAGACTCCAGACAAGGTTTTTGAGGAAAATAGGTTCAATTTTACGAAAGCTCATCCATATGGCTGAGCCCTGTGAAGACCCTATCTTCCCCTTCCTGTACCAATATGAGATATCTCTGCTAGCCATATATTTCTTCTTGATAGTTATGCTCCATGTGCTATCCCCAAAAACTCCCCTCCATAGAGACTTACATAGCAAGGCCTTCCCAAAAGTCCGGAGATCCAATATTCCCCATCCGCCTTGCTTCTTTGGAAGGGTGAGGTCAGATAATTTTGACAGATGATATTTGCTTTTCTCCTTATTACCTCCCCAAATAAAATTTGCAGTCATTTTATTCAGCAGATGAATGATACTCGCTGGAATGTAATAAAGATGAGCCCAATACACTGCTAATTGGGCCAGTACTGATTGAGCTAATACCGCTCTACCTGCCATTGAGAGACACTTATATTCCCATCCAGATATCCTTTTGAAATATCGATCCGAAATCCATAGCCAGTCAGATTTAGTATAGCCCTTTGGTTTTAGATGAAACCCCAGGTATTTCATACCATCCTTTATGGGCCTCGCTTCAATCCCAAACAGTTGAACCAGATGCTCTATAAATTCCATATTAACTTCCCCATGATAAAAGGAGGATTTTGAATCATTTATGAGAAGGCCTGTAGCTCTTTGGAATTTATCCAAAATATCATGTAAACATTTCCAAGTAAGTCGACAGAGCATTCCAAAGATCAAGATATCGTCCACAAATAAGTTGTGAGAGATGAAATTACCCCTGTTGATCTTCAAAGGCCGACATCTTTTTTCCATGACCGCTCTATTGATATGAAGGCTTAAGGAGTCCATAGCTAAAATAAACAGAAGGGGGGATAGCGAACACCCCTGTCTCAAACCTCTAGCAGCCGAGAAAAAGGTGGAAGGCATACCATTTATGATGATTGCATAATTAACTTTTTCAATGCAGGCCATTATCCAATTTGCACACTGAGAATTTAAGCCAATTTTTATAAGAAGACATCTTATAAATCCCCAGTCAAGGCAGTCATAAGCCTTCTTAAGGTCAATCTTCAGTATGGCCGCTTCACTTTTTTTTGTATGCATAGAGTGTAGGCTTTCCTGAGTGTTTGCTACCGCGTCTAGGATATTCCTTCCCTGGAGAAACCCGTGTTGATCCTGAGTCAAGAACCTGGATAAAGTACCCCGAATTCTGCCCGCTATAATTTTTGATATAATTTTATAAGTGATATTACAGAGGGAAATAGGTCTAAAATCCAAGAAAGATGATACTTCCGTCTTTTTTGGAATGAGTGCTATGTAAGTAGATGAGATGAGCTGATGAATTTTCCCAGAGGTTCTTGACTCCTCTACCATCCCCAATAATTCATTCTTTATCAGGTCAAAGAAATGAATGAAAAACTCAATCGTCCATCCATTAGGGCCCAGACTCTTGTCTTTTTTAAAAGACTTCATTACCATCAGGAGTTCCTCCTCAGAGACAGGTTTGAAGAGGCAATCATTTTGTTCCTCATCAAACATTTGTGGGAATAAATCAATTCCCCAGAGGATATCCTCAATCCCACAGTCCCCAGTTCTTTTGTAAGATTTTTCAAAATATTTTACTGCCTCTTTTGTGATGTCTTCCTGTGTGTGAAGAAAATTACCCTCCTCATCATTTATCCCCCAAATAGTATTTCTTTCTCTCCTGGAGTTTGCAAATCTATGAAAAAATTTGGTGTTCCTATCACCCTCTTTTAGCCAAATTGCACGACTTTTCAGTCTCCAGGTAGCTTCTTCAATGTCCAGAAGACTATGTTTTTTCTTTTCCAGCTCCTTTATACGACAACACAATTCTAATGAAATGGAGTTTTCAGACAATCTTCCAGCCATCCTATCCAACTCCTTTTGAATGACATCAAGGGCTTTCCTATTCAAGAGTCTTTTCCTGAATTGCCAATCTTTTACACTCTTCCTGAGAGATGTAAGCTTACCTATGAAGGACTTAGAGTGAGAAATTTGGTCCTGAGAAGGAAAATTATTCCAAGATTTTTGAATAAGTTCATTAAATTCAGCATCCTCCAGCCAAATTCTGTTAAATTTAAAAGGATAGCCTTTCTGAAACCCTGATTCCTCCATTGAAGAGAGATTGGTCTGTGGTCAGAGATGAAACATTTTTCAATATTTGATACTGGTAAGCCCAGTCTATCTAATAAACTGTCATGGATTATAAACCGATCTAACCTTTTTGCAATATATGCAGCGTCAATTCTATCGTTGTCCTGTTTAGAAATAAAGTTACCTTCTGTGGCTTCTCATATTGTATTCTGAGTAATGGGGTTCCCTCCAACATAATGAAGCACAAAATAAATGCACTTGCAGCGAATAAATTATAATTTTCTTTAATTGCCAAAACAATAATCAACGTAAATATTTATTTCCATCCTATGTTCATATAAAATATGAAATGTCCAATCTATATTCCTTCCCTTAGGACTTTCAAATGGCGATCACTATTTTGAACCTTCAATATGACTGTCCTTACAACCTTGATATCCCTTAGGACTTACTTAAAAACTAAGAAATTTAAAAATAAAATACTCACATAAAAATAATCACAAATAACAAATAACAATTAAATATTAATAAATAAATTAAAGATAAAAAATATTTTAAAAATAAAATAAAATTGTGATGTTGAGTTGGAATTAATTATAATTGGCCCAAATTCATTTCAAACTTTTATATTTCAAGCATCAAGAGATCTTTGAAGGTGTAAATTTTTTTAAAGTGTAAAATTTGATTAGATTTGAGATTAACATAACTTATTATTAGGATGTTGTCTAAATTCATCGTTGTTGGGACTCTATTCGTCTTGAAGGACAAATTTAAGTGGAGTTTTCTGCATTAAATTATGCTACATGCAAAACATGGGTTTTCATAAACCATCATTAAATTGACCGAGTTAAGTTTACCTAAAGCACAGTAACAATCCCCCAATAAACTTCACTTGGGGAGATTAACTTGGTTTTATACAGCTTGAGCAGGCCTAATGGTTAAGAGCATGTGTTTCCTCCTAAGAGGTCACTAGTTTTACACCACGGTAACAATCCCCCCATTAAACTTGACTTGGGGAGATTAACCTGGTTTTATAGAGCTTGAGTGGGGCTAATGGTTAAGAGCATGTGTTTCCTCCTAAGAGGTCACAGGTTCAAAACCATAGGGGGTAGAGTATGTATGCCTTCGTAGACCATAGGGGGTAGAGTATGTATGCCTTCATAGACTTAGCAGGTTGGGTCGGGACCAACAATCAAGGAGGTCACCTAGCCATTCTTAAAGTTCAACACCATATTCTATAACCAACAATCAAGGAGGTCACCTAGCCATTCTTAAAGTTGAACACCATCTTCATTATAGAATAAATGGTGTTGAGAACTTAAACTTGACTTGGGGAGATTAACAAGGTTTTATAGAGCTTGAGTGGGCCTACTGGTTAAGAGCATGTGTTTCCTCCTAAGAGGTCACGGGTTCCCTAATGGTTAACAACATGTGTTTCCTCCTAAGAGGTCACTTAGGGAGATTACCTTGGTTTTATAGAGCTTGAGTGGGCCTACTGGTTAAGAGCATGTGTTTCCTCCTAAGAGGTCGCAGGTTCAAAACCATAGGGGGTAGAGTATGTATGCCTTCGTAGACTTGTTCAAAACCATTGAGGGAAGAGTATGTATGCCTTCGTACTGGGTCGGGACCAACAATCAAGGAGGTCACCTAGCCATTCTTAAAGTTCAACACCATTGACTCTATCTTCATTATAGAATAGATGGTATTGAGAACTGAAGAGCCCAATCTTCATTCTTTCTCTTATCCATACCACTCATCTCTACTATATATTTTCCAATCCCTACCTTAACTTCGCTTTTCAATACCATTCACTTTCTAATTACATGTTGTCAATCCAAATCTTCTTCATCACCATGTTATCATGTGCTCTCTCTAATCTTCATTCTTTCTCTTATCTATACCACTCATCTCTACTATATCTTTTCCAATCCGTACTTTAACCTAGCTTTTCAATACCATTCACTTTCTAATTACAAGTTGTCAATCTAAATCTTCTTCAAACTTCAACACCATTAACTCCATCTTCATTATAAAATGTATAATGTTAAAAACTTCTGAAATCATATATGCATTATTTGAAGAACCCAATTTTCATTCTTTCTCTTATCCACACCACTCATCTCTACTCTATCTTTTTCAATCCCTACCTTAACCTGGCTTTTCAATACCATTGACTTTCTAATTACATGTTGTCAATCCAAATCTTCTTCATCAACATGCATCATGTGCTCTCTCTACACTGCTAGGCGCTTTGAGCACTTTCCGATCTATTTGGACACCGGCCACACACCAGACACACAGTACCTACCTAGCAATAACCCACACACAATACCTACCAAGAAATAACCTGTCGAGAGCGCTTTCCAATTTGCTTGGACACTGGCCACACAATACCTACCTAGCAATAATCCACACACAATACCTACCTAGAAATAACCTGTCTGGACACTGGCCATACACCAAACACACACAATACCTACCCAGCAATAACCTGTCGCCACATAGACTCGACCGCTTCATATTCAACAACTCACCAAACCCACTTAACTTGGTGGGCTTCAAAACAGCCTCTCATATTTTAGCTTCGATTCCTTCACCAAGTCCTGAATGTTGAGCCACATTCTTATTTATGCATGAATATTCAGATTAATATTTTAGTCATGCGTTAAGTTTCTTGTAAAGAATTACTCTGTTCAATGGTGGAGTTTATTACACATTTTGGACTAAGTTGCTTATTGATGTTGCGTGCTCTCTAATACCCGCTTCCCTCGTCTCCGTCTTCTTTCTCATCTGCAGGCTTCTCTACTTTGGTTACTTTGGCTTTACCTTCGATGCTATTTCCACTGAACTCATCTCCGTGCTTCTACCGTCACGACCTTTTTCCCATCCTGAGTTGTAACTTGTAGTTTCTCCCACTCTCTCCACCTTTTCTGCCATGGCTCCCTCATCGGTCTCGACTTCTTCAACGATATTCTCGACGAACGTCTCAGCCTCCTTGTTCAGCTCAGTCACCACTTCGACAACTGTGATCTTTGTGTAGCTTCCGTGGCAAGAAATTCAACTCCCATATCCTCGGCGATCAACCTAGATGTCTTCCGTAGAAGGTATGTCATGGACCCTAGTACTAGTGCTGCCTTGTTTGCGTCGGACGCTCCAATGAAGCCGATTTTGACAAGCTCTTCCAAAAGCGTTTTCATTGGTTTTGGCTATTTCTGGATGGTTCACAATTATCTTGTTTGAATAACAATGTGTAGCAGTGGACAAATTTATCAGATTAGAAGAAAACATACAATTTTCTATGTCGCGGCACTCCTACTGCACTCTAGATGACATGAATATTTGCGCTATGACTTTCTCCTGCTGCATTCACGCTTAAATTCATATGGTGCCACTTGCCTCTGTTACAGTAGCTTGGTGAACGCTCACATTTTCTGTATTTCATAGATGCTCTTGCATCAACTTCACACTTTCTTCAATTCATATCGTGCCAGTTGCCTCTGTTGCAGTGGCTTGGTGAACGATCACATTTTAAGTATTTCATAGATGCGCTTGCATCAACTTCACACTTTTCGTCTGTATTAACAATTAGATGACTTCAACCATGTAACTCGACGGATTTCATAGATGCTCTTGCATAACTTCACTCTTTTCTTCTGTATTAACAATTAGGTCTTTCGATCTATTGCCTTCACTTCAGCACGCCCTACACCGTTGCTAGAATCTCACTTCCTTAAAGAACATATGGACAAATTTATGTAGAATTTTTTATATTTTTTATTTAATTAAAATAAGATACATTTATGAAAACTATATTTTGGTTTTGAATCTGTGACTTTTTAAGAGGAAACACATGCTTTTGATGATGGGCGAATCAAACCTCATGGGGGTGGTTGTGCCCTGTGCTAGGGAGAGGCGACATGCTAAAAGAATCCAATCTGTTAAGGGCGGGGTGCGATCCCGGGTGACTTTGACAGCTTTCTTAGATGCCCCTGGGTCCCTCGGTGACTTTGACGGCTTGCTTAGATGCCACTGGATCGGGGCTCCTTAAACAAGCAAAAAAATTATAATAATTATGATTAAGTATAAAATGAATTAATATATAAAACATACATATATTTTAAAAACCATGTAACAGATTCTTAAACTTGGAGATTCACCCTATTTTACTATGGAACTATTTTTTGGACATGTGGTATTGATAAACCATGTTGTTGCTCATGGTATTATAACTAAACCTATTTACAAATTAGGAATCTCCATATTAAAATGGGAGTGAATGTCCAAAACTAAAAATCTATTTATGTTCTTTTAAGAGTCATATGTTGAACACACATACACACATATATATTATCTCGAACTCTAAGGGGGTTATGGGGACTTAACCCCACATGCAACCATTGGACATAATTTAATTAATTTTTTATAATATTTTAATTTTCACATGTTGAAATGCATTATGAAGTAACTGTTTTTATGTATATTATAAATTGATTCTTATAAATATTTATAAGTCATTTAATTTGTATAACTATACTAGTAATTATTGATAAATCAAATTATAATTTTGAAAATCATTATTTTAAAATAAACCTATCTTTTAATTTTTATTTTTTTATAACTAAATGTATCCTATCAACTTCATATTGGAAATTAATCTTAAGTACTCAACCATGAATCGGGATTCAACAGGAACATGTGTGAGCACTCTACCATATCGATGAACAAGATTTTGGATATTTAGTAGAGTTTCAAGGATATTTAAGAATTGGTGAATGTGGACGAAGGAGTTAGGCTGACTCTCGATCTAGTAGGATGAAGGTATCCCCATATCTCAGGAATCAACTTTTACATGCCCATGTGTTAACTAATGCTCCTTGTTATCTAGGTAAATTTAAATCTTCAAGTTCAACCATTGAAATTGGTATGTTATTTGTGTGTAAGTGACAAAATTTGGATAATGTGTGTTTGTAGACATATTGGTTGAGACACTTTGATAATGTCTGAAATAGCCGAGCAACTTATGCACATTCTTGCCCTCCAACGAACCAACCAGAATGAAACACATTCCCTCGATACCCCAACCACTATGTTCTTCGAGCTTCTGCAATGGGGCACATATCTACATTCCGAACTGGATTGACTCCATCCTCTTGGCAACCTCCTAGGTTGTAGCTCATGTGAGTCAACACTGGTAACACTCTTTCTTGATTCCTATTCAGTCATAAATCTCACCTGATGTGAAAAAAGGAACGTTTAATACTCATAATATAGTAATTCGAGTCAAGATAGAAATTTGGGAGTTATTAAAGCTGAAAGCATGGCAGAGTTAAAAGTGGCTATTAAGAAAGTGAAGCACATTTGATGCAATTTTCTTCATCAATGGCATGGCTACAAAGTGTCTCCTTTTGAAGCTGTTGTAGTTAATAAAACGGTACTTTTAAAAAGTAAGTTAAAACAGGGGAATGCCTAGTTCAATGTCTCTTTTCTATTTTTTATACGGAATAGCTAAATTCTAAATAAAACAAAATTGCCATGCATCCCTCGTAAATTTTAGGTTTTAAAAATATTTGTATAGATATAAATATGATTTATTATAATATGGACTAAAATTAACTGAACCAAATTAAAGTACTTAAATATTTTTGTTTAATTTCTTTACCCCATCAGGGCTCGCAAGTCCAAGGAAAGTGCATGCCTATGATTACTTATATAATGCTCAGTTGCTCACAGGAGGGCTACTGTAGTAGAGGAACAAGTCTGAAAGTATATACACAATGATGACTGAGGAAATAGGTGTAATATGATAGTAACCTTTTAATGTACAAATAATTATTGCAGCTACCTGCAATTTTCGCTTTTCATTCTTCCTCTTTTGTCTAATATTAATTTAGACATTTGGACGATGTAGTAAGATTTATTGATGTTATAATAATGCAAAATCATTTTTTTATTATTGTCGTAGTTTTTTCATTAGAGATTTGTTTAGAGATTTTCTTCAAGGTATGTTGTATTGGTTTTGGTTTTGAGTAGGCGAGAATAGGGTTTAGTAGACATTTTATTATTGAAAATAAATATAAGGTTTAGTTTTAGGAAATTTAATTGTAACTATTTTTAGTTTGTGATCCATGAAGGATTTATAACATAATTGTTTTTATAACCTTATATTTTTTGTTAATGATAATTATGTTAAATATAAAGATAATTTGTTCTTAATAGGTCAATTTCACGTTAAGAGGGAATTGAATAGGAATTTATTTAAACATTTAATACCCAATCCAAGTTATTAGTATCTTATTTTCTTCACAATATTTGAGGTTGGGATGGTGGAAGTACTAAACTTGAATGACTCCTTGAATCCCACATACAATATGTAAAAGCTAAGATGATCCAAAAAATGAGAAAGAACAAGAGCAATAACTACAAGTATTAGCCTTTCAAGATGTTGTATTTTTCGTTTTCTTGGCATTGAGGCTATTTATTGTAATTTTGCTCATGTTTTGAGCTGCAACTTGAAAAAAAATAGATTCAATGCGTTACAAAAATATTGGATGGTAAATTTAAATGATCATATTGTTCAATCATCAATGTCCACCATTGTTAAAAGGGAAACTGTATGCTTGGATTATCCCTGAAATATGCTCAAAACGTCTCAAAAATATTCCAAAAACATTTTTGAAAATGTCCGAAACGTGTTGGAGACGAAATTGAAAAATTGAAAAATCTTGTTGAGATGTCCCTATTCCAGAACAATTTGACAAGTACTACCCCTCGTTTTATTCAAAATGCAGCAGTTTTGAAACCATTTCTATTAATAACAACTTCTTACATGGTAAGATACTAAGGGAGATAGGTTGGTTGGAAATATGAGACATTTATGGGTTTACCAGAGCCATCTTATAGGTTCAATTCCTACAGGACTTTTGATTAGATTTTTGTAGTTGGAGGAGTTCGATGCATCTACCGGTAATCTAAGTGAGGCATCCTTATGTCTATTATTGATTGGGACTTTACCAAATGAAATGAGTTGTCTAAATGTTTTGACACACTTGTCCTTTTCTTTCAATAACACGTCCAACTTGATCCCGTCATATTTTTCCAATCTAACAATCCTGCGGTAGCTAAGATTATAAAAAAATAAGTTTGAAGGAACTTTTCCTCAAGGAATTGACCACCTTCCCAATCTGAGAGAGTTGTTTCTCGACAATAACAACCTTGAAGGTGTAATATCCCTCTACTTTGTAATGTTGTTTCTTTTCTTTTATTAAATATCTATGTGTATAAGAATGGTAGAAAAGCCATGAAGATACTTTGGAAGGAAAAAAAAATTGTTGTAAATAAGTATTTTTTTTTAATAAAATTGATGGAACTTAGGCACTCGGAGGAGACACTCGAGATTAGTTGCCAAAAAGAGGAAAACCAGGTAGATCTCATTGCTGATGAAATTGGATAAATCCTTCAAGATAACAATTCTAGATAAGACTAAGGGATGGGAGAGAAAAATTTCTTAGAAGGACTTAGCTAAAGGAAAGATAGTAAGTTGATTGCACTTAAAGCACCGCGGGAGAAAAAGGTGGGTTGTTAAGGCAAAAGACTAGGGAAGTGAGCAATAAAGCCCACAAAAGCAAGACACCACAAAAATGAAACAATTATCATGAAGGAAGGGTATAAAATACCCATGGAGGGGATCAATGAGGTTTTTGTTACCCTGACATAAAATCTTAGCTTGGGGGTGAACTCGAGGAACTCAATTTTACGGTTGGGTAGTGAAGGTGTCGGATTCCCACTTTTGTTTCTCCATGTCAACTTTGGTTAGGCTATTCATTGTTTGATTTACTTCTCTAATACATGAAGGTAGATGCAGATACAATTTTTATCTAAAATATTGTTGACATAACTTTAGTCCTTTGAAGTTGGCATTTTAGTTAGGATTAAGTGTTATAGTGAAAATGAATGCTAAAAAATATAATTTGATGCTCTGTCATGGTTGCAAAATGGGAAATGGAATTATGTGCATATAAACTTCCTAAAATATAAATTGATTTATGGCTATGTGATACTTGTACTCAGAATTCTTAAAAATTGTCATTTATGTATTTAAGTTTACAAAATTATATAAGTATAGATTGCATGACCATTGTTGTTGTGTAGAAAGGTTTGACTCTAGGTTAATTACTATTTGATGGATTTTATCGTAGCAGGAAAAAGTCTAGAATTACAAAGATTAAACTGCCATGCAATTGTACCCCCTCGGGAGATGTGGTTGTTAAGTAGTCAAGGTGTGAAGTTATTTTGGAAAATTGAGGTAGAAATATGTCAAAGTGCGAGTACTATAGTATTATGGGCATAACTAATACTTATTGGAAATTGTAGGTCTATTTACGTAGCTTATAAACAAAAATTGGGTTTGTTATAGTTCAAAAGTGAGAGATAATGAGAAGATAAAATGATGAGTGCAATAATCAGCAGTGCACAAGATTTGTAATTAAATCAATTTAGGGAAAAAGAATGTTGAATGGACATTCTAGGACAGCAAGAAAACAATTGGATGTTGGCACAAAATTTCTACGTAAAAATATATAAGATCACGGTCATGGGATATGTATTCCAAGCTGAATGGCGGGAAAAACATCCTAGTGGGTATTCATTTTGGTTATTATTCCTAAGGAAATTAGTAAAGGCAATGCCAAAGTCTCTGGAAAGGCATGAGCCATTTATTGGCATTTATTTATGAAAATAATGGAAATTAGGAGAAAAGGGAGGTGAAAGGTCACAAATTGCATGTGAGGAGGAAAATGAAGGAGAATGATGGGAAATGAAGAAAATAGAGGCCTTATTAATAAAAAGGCTTATGAGGATTAGTTGGTAAGCTTGGTCAGTTCAGTGTTGAAGCTCTCTCATTATTCTCTCTCTCTCTCACTCACTTTTCGACACTTAGAGTTTTCTTGGAGCACTTTGGCATTGGATCAAGAAAGGAAAATACGGAAGGAGAAAACAAGGAAGACCAAGATCAAGCAGCTACATTAGTATTATTTCCAGGTATCAATTTGCATGTGTGTTTTCCTTGCTCTATTTGGCATGCATGGTATTTCATTTGGTTTTCTTCTATCATGGCATGGTTTTTGCCAGGTGTGATAGTATTTTTAACATAGCCTTGCCATTTATGGATCGCCTTGATGAGATGGGTTCTCATACTTCGGTTGAGTTGGATTGCCAAATGGATTCAAAGGTGAGTGGGGTGGATCTTTGAAATGACAAACACATGGCCTAGTGGTGCCTGAACCAGACTGTGGATCACGGTAAAGCCATTGGCTTAGTAACCTCTGAGGCAACCTATGGGTTGTGGTAAAGCCATGATTGTGTGCCTTGGTGGGCCTACAAATCCTTGTCGGTGAATGGAGGTATATACGGTAAAACCAAGAGGTGGATTTCTCTCCATTGGACCTAGTAGTCCCGAGATGGGATGTATAGTAAAGCCTAGAGAATGGGTCTCGGTATAGGGCTTAGTGATCCCTAGATCGAACTATGGATTACTGTAAATCTTAAGAGACTAGGAGGAACTAAAATTCCTCACGGTGTTCGGTTATTTTTGGTTGTTTATGAGTCCCACAATCATCTATGGAATATGGCACAGGGGTGATTGGCTTAAGAGAGATTTGGCTCAACCAATCTATGGTCGGGTGGAATGTGGTATTCCCATCCCTAGTTGGTTTATACATTCATTAATGACAAATTCATTCCCTTAGATTTTCCTGTTTAAATGTATTGGTTTATATGTGTATTCTAAGGCTGATGTATTAATGTTATTTTTTTATTATGTTGTTGGTTATAAGAATGTATTATGATAGTAATGATGTATGGATCTCCTCATGTTTCTATTTGTAAATGAATAAACAATGTATCTATGACCTAATAGATGGTACTGCAGCTAATTATGTAAGGGAACAATCATTCTTAGCGATTCTGATATAAGTGTAAGGCCCCTATGTTCATATATGTTATTTAAACATATAGATTTCATTCATGCCAAGTGTTTGACAAAATGTCAGTCGTGGTTGGGGATGTTCAAGCCTAGTCTCGAAGTTAGTTTTTGGTTTATTGGTCTTGTCATCATGGGTTTAATGGATTCTGAAAGTCATAGCAAGTTATGGGCAGTGGCCGGAATTATAGGCTTGAAAAGTGCCTTAGATTACTCGAACAATGGCACACGTTTGCTGGAAATAGTACCTAGAGGTAGGCATGTAGGTTTGTGGGAGCGTTTACAGCTATATGGACACTGGAATGACCATATGATGGGAGTGTCCAGGGGTTTAATAGCTTAAAAACTCAGTGGGACCCAAGGGCATGATACCTGAGTGGTTAGGATGGCTCCTGGGAGTGTTGCTGCTGATGTAGAAGTTATGTTTGATGTGTTCCCATCGATTCCACTTCCTTAAGGTCACCTAGGAGGTTTAATCATATCATAGTAGCCTCTCATCGCACGTTTACCCCAGTTTGCCGGTTAGTTTGGTAGATTTGGGATGAGGGTGTTACAGAGTGGTACATGTGTGTTAATAATCCTTGTGGTCTATGTTCTTGTTGCATTTTCATGGTGTTGATCATGGTGGTAGTGATGTCACCATGTGAAGGTTGATGGTGTTGTCATCCTGAGTGTATGGTTGTATATGCATTTGTTATGTATGTATGGTAGGTCAAACTTGCATTGTGAGGCCATTGTATGCAATTAGGTCATCATGATGATGTTGGTTGTTATGATTTTGATGTGTTGGATGAGATAGAGCAAGAGATGTAGATCATTAAAGTGAAGTTGCAGCATTGGACCTTGAGGCAAGAGCTTGTCGTCATACAGGTTTGGATTTTGGGTATACAAGTATGTTAGTTAATGGTTACTATGGTTACATGTATGCTAAATGCTATATGATTAGTGTAGTCATATACACATGTGTTGGATCATCATGAATGATAGTAACATTTGATTGTATGCATTGTTATTATTGTTTTATGTTAGATAACTTGATGATTATGTTATATCTTGTTGATGAGCATGGTATATAACTTGTTGTTGTTATATACTACTAACTTGATGATTAGGGTTATTACATTAAGATCTTGATGTTATATGTATCATACTAAGTTGGATTTTTTTATGTGAATGGTTAGGGTTATGACATTCATTTATGAGTTAATATGTTGTGATATTATGTCATACTAATCTAGACTAACTGTGCACATGTGATTATTGTGTATGAATGATAAATGTTTATGAGCTTATAATGGCGAGATGTTAGCTAGTGACTATTACAAATATCATGACCTTATTTGTGGTTGAGTTGATATGTTGTGAAATTGTATCATGCTAATCTAGCTTGATTGTGAAGATGATATAGCCTCTCCTGAGATACATTAAGGTATGAGTTTTCTTATGTCATCTATTTGGTGTTTAAATGTTTGACTATGTCGTTTATTTGGTGTTTGAGTGTTTGGTGTCTATTATGTTGTCTATCTAATGTATGAATGTTTGATTACTTGAATGATATGAGTATGTGTCTATAATATTTCTTGCCGAAATGATCTTGTTTTAAGATGGTTGTACTAATACATATGTGTTGAGACAACTGATATGTAATTGAGTGTAAGTAACTGATAGTTGTAGCATTATGTATTATAATTGGTGACTATGAGTTGACTATGGATTATGACATGATTGTTAGTCTTAATGTAGGTTGATTTCAAATTGATAGATATGATTGTCTTGATATTTGGAACATATGGCTAACATGTGTGAGAAGTTGCAGTGTAACATGCTTGGTATTAGCTTGACAAGGTAATAGATGATGAGTTATATAACTAATAGTTGGGTGATGTGACAGTGCATAGTAAGACTTTATTGCAACAAAGTAAAAAGGTAAAAGAAAGGAATTGGGCAAGAATTCCTTTGGCTATGTTTGGAAACCCTCATTCCAAACGAATTAGTACTTTGCATATAGGAAGTCTTCTTAACCTTGATTTTTTCTGACATTATGTGGAGACATGTATTTGACAAGTATAACAACCAATGTCAAGTTATAGCAAGATCCGTCAAGGAATTGGAGTCACTTGAGAGATGGCGTGGATGTGTTCAGTTGCAAGATAACATGCTCAATACAACAAGATAAGGTAACTGGTGTATTGTTATGTTTAATTGTGCACTGGAAATTATGCGTTCATGGCAATAATATGCAGGGGATTGCATGGCAAAGAGACCACCATGAAATCTTAAAGAAGGCTCAGGTTGAGATTTCCTTTGGAAACACTGGGAACCATGGGGATTTAGTCACAGTGTCTGTTGTTAGTCTTGTGCTTTTCGTCTTTTGTGATTTTCTTACACTTGATTTACATTTTTGTTATGTCTAATGCATGATCGTGCCACTTTGTTTATGGTGTCGTATTGTTATTGGTTTTCATGGTTTTCTTGTTGTTGGTTTCTTGTGCTTGCCGTTTAAGTTTTGAGACATGGGAATTGGTTGGGAAAGAGGAAAGTTAGTTGAGCTCAAAGAGATATGAATGAAATCTAGTAGGCAATATAAGACTCAGATGAAGCTGGTGCATGTATAAAGGAAGTTGAAGGCAAGAGTATGATAGCCAGTTGGACTGGTTGGGTCCATTGGTGTAAATGGATGATGACGGGATAGTCATGGGAAAGGTAATCGAGAAAGGTGAATTAAATGGATATGAGGCATCAGATGCCTTGGCTATGATGGGAATTGTTGTTCTCAATGTTGTGCATGGTGTGCATAGATAGAGGGAGTTCTCTTAACCTTGACCTTATGATATCTAATAATTATGTTATGATCATGATTATGCTGATTTTTATATATGTATACATGTATGTCATTGACTGACTAGATCATTATTATCTTATGTTGATGCGTATATGTATATATGTGTATGTATGCATATCATTGTCTCACGGGATCATGATTGTTTATGCTAATGTTTATGTATATGTATGTATGTATCGATGTATTTATGTCATGTTTGATAGGGTCATCATGGATCATTATTATTTTATGCTAATATTTATATGTATATATATGTATGTATGTATGTTGCTGTCTGACAGGGTTGTTAGGAATCATTCTTGTGGAGGAATGATTGCTTACGCAGGTGAATGACATGAAAAGGTTCCTAGTTCATGAGGAATCAAGTGGGAAGAGTATTCATGACAAATATATGAGGTTAGTATCAAGTGGATATGAATTGATATTATATGCCTGTACTATGTCTATGTTTATGTTATGATAAGTAACTCTGAGGGATACATCAGTTAAATGAAATCAGTGTGGTATGCACGATACTAGGACAAACATGGATAAGACACTGGAAGTAAGGGGGTTTGGTAGAGACAATGTAGTTTTGGATGTGTGGTACTATTATTGTGAATATGTTGTATATGTTGTACATGTTCCATATGTGATGCGTGCATGTGGTTTTGTGTATATATAGTATGTGTACGTGTTGTTTATGCAATGTTATGTATAGTTTGTTACAAATAGTGTTGTGTGAGTATCGCATATGCAGTGCTGGGTATAGATGGTGCTATGTACATATTGTACTGTGTGCATGATGGATATGTGGTGTTGTGTGCATGTCGGATATGCAGTGTTGTGTACATAAGCTATTATGCACATTTTGTATATGCAGTGCTATGTACATATGGTGTCGTTTGCATGTTGTACATTTGGTACTATGTATATATGGTTTTGTGTGCATAATTGTACATGTGGTGCTATGTGCATGTTGTGTTGTGTACAGGTTGTACATATGGTGCTGTGTGTGTTAGGTCCCTATAATACTAGTGATTACCCCATTACCATTGCAGTTGTATCCCTTATTAATATTGTTGTGCCCCTATTTTCCCCATATTGTTATTACTATGCCCCATATAATCCCTCTATTGTTATTTTTCTGCCTTTATATTATTATTGTTAGGTCGGCTGGGTTATATTGTGACTCCTTAGACTCCTATATATAGAAAGGAGGTTTTGTCATTTGAATCATCAAAGAATCATTCATTTGTGTAATGTAAACGAGGTTTCCCCCTTGAAGAGGCTGCATTCTCAGGCGTTGATCTATCTTTCTATCTTTCTCTGAGCTGGTCTCATAACATTTGGTATCAGAGCTTTGGATTCTAGGGTTTTGCTGCTCCAAATAGGTCATCGTGGAATTTTCGCTATAACTTTTTTTCTGCGACGTTTCAGAAGCGAAAAAAAAACCCATTTCAGAAAAAATCACACTGAACCTCGATTCCAAATTTCAGAGCTTTTCGCGCTATATTTGTGGAGATATGACCCGAGGAAGTTGGTATTTTTGCAGACTCCTGAATTAGATTCCAAACATGTGACCTGGGGAAAATCGTCATAACTTTCTCTCTGAGCATCGGATTGAAATTTCATAAGAAGGTACAGAAATAGGACAGACTGTGGTTTCTTGTACATATTTTTCAGAGCCAAAGGTCAAAATAGGGACATGTGGCACGTCGTACAATTTCGCTCTACTGAACTAGTCTATAATCAGGTCACTGTGGGAGATTTGGCATAACTCTTCCTTGGAGAATCCAATTGGGATCAGACTGGTGGCATTGGAAAGAGGGCACAGAGGGCTACTGCAGTTCGCAATTTCAGAACTAGATGATCTAAAATTACAGAGATACATTAGAGGCAATATCGAGCTCCTATAAAGTGAAAGAAGGTGTGTAGATTTTTTTTAATTTTTGCTTAAGCTTGGTTTGGAAAATTATTTTGAAGGAATTCAAAGGGCATAGTAGAGCATTATTATCGGTAACTGATTCCCTGAGGAAAGAAAATGCAAGCACCTAGTAAGCAACCTGAAAGCTCTAGCATGACTCATGAAGAAGAGGAAGAAATGCTACATGATATATCAAAATTACAAGACCAAGTGCAACGAATGTCACTCTCACAAAAGCTAACAGAAGCTAAGATAAATGGCGTGGAATCTAAGATAAATGGCGTGGAAGCTAAGATGAATGGTATGGAAGCTAAGATTGACGATTTGAAGATAGATTTGAAGACATATTTGATAAATTTTCTACAAGAAATACTTAATAATGGTGAAAGGGTAGTAAAGGAAACTCATGATGCGAACAAAAGAAATGTTAATCATGATTTCATAGACTCTAATGTTGGATCGAAGACCCACCATATTCCAAAAATCGATATGAGGAAGTTTGATGGCAGGGATCCCACAACATGGATATTACAGATGGAGCAATTTTTCGATCTCAATAATGTGCAAAACACACAAAAGGTATGTATTGCAACTTTATATTTGGAACCAAATCAGTTTGTATGGTATCAATGGCTTTGCTCTCATAAACAAATTATCACTTGGGCAATTTTTACAGAAGAATTAATAGCACATTATGAGGATACAAAAAGCAACACTTTTTTCAGCCAATTGATAAGTCTCAAACAAAAGGGTTCAATAATGGAGCACATTGAGGAGTTCCAAAAATTGAACATAAGGGTAAAAAATATTCCAGAGGGGCATAGGATTGATGTGTTCATAGGGACTTTAAAGGATAATATCCAACATGATGTTCGCCTTTGGGAACCTGATTCATTAGAGAAGGCATTCAGGTTAGCAAGTAAAATGGAAAGAAAAATTATGGCAACCAGGAAGCATACCACTCACAACTATAAAGATGGAAGTGTTGTTGCCCCTAGTCTTCCACAACCTATAAGGTTGACACCACAACAATTGGAAGAAAAAAGAGCAAAAGGGCTTTGTTATTTGTGATAGCAAATACACTAAAGGTCATAAGTGTACTGAGAAGAAATTATTCTACATAGATTGTAAAGAGGAAGAAGAAAAGGAGCAAGAAAGGTCAAAAGAAGAGGATATACTCCAGGAACAAAAAATAGATAAAGAATAAATGAATACGACCATATCTTGTAATGCATTGGCTAGAATTACCACTCCTCAAACCATCAAGATAGAAGGACAAATCAAGAAGAAAAAGGTAATAGTGTTGATTGATTCAGGAAGTACCCACAATTTTATTCATTGTAAGGTAGGAAAAGAATTGAATTATTTCCTATATCCAGCACCAGAGTGTCAAGTGATGGTTGCAAATGGAGGAACAATAAATTGCTCTGGAATGTGGCATAATATCAAGCTATCCATGGGAGAATATGTATTGACTAGCCCAATGCTTTCCATTCCAATGGGAGGTGTTGATGTTGTACTAGGAGTCTAATGGCTACAATCCTTGGGTACAATAGCTTTTAATTTTCAAGAAATTTTCATGAAATTTTCTGTGGAAGGAAAGGAAGTTGAATTAAGGGGTATTGCAGGGAAACCGGGAAAGATAATCAACTCTAACGGTATGACAAAGCTTATAAAAAAGGAACAAAGAGGTGTAATTTCACAATTATGTTTGCTAGATGTTTCCACATCGAAATCATCTATTTATCCAGATCTCCAAAAAGTCCTTGACAATCATTCCAAGGTATTTGAGACTCCCAAAGGTCTCCCACCTATTCGTGATCATGATCATGCTATTCATCTGATTCCAAGAAGTGTTCCTCCAAACATCAGGCTGTACAGATATCCCTATGCCCAAAAGAGTGAAATTGAATGTATGGTTGTAGAAATGCTAGAGGCTAGTATAATTCAACCTAGTCAAAGTTCTTTCTATGCTCCAGTAGTATTGGTGCACAAGAAGGATGGATCAAGGCGCACGTGTCCGAATTATAGGGAGCTCAACAAGCTCACTATTAAAGATAAGTTTCCCATTCCTGTCATTGATGAATTACTGGATGAATTGCATGGATCAATTTACTTCACCAAGTTGGATCTTCGTTCAGGATATCATCAAATTAGAATGAAGACTAAAGACATTCTGAAAACAACATTTAGAACTCATGAGGGTCATTATGAATTTTTGGTCATGCCTTTTGGCCTTACTAATGCACCTTCTACATTTCAAGGTTTGATGAATTCCATTTTCAAACCCTTCCTTAGAAAATTTGTGTTAGTATTTTTTGATGATATACTAATCTACAGCAAGTCTTGGAAGGATCATGTTGAACATGTTGTCAGGGTGCTACAACTATTGGAGGAGAAACAATTATACACAAAAAGATCCAAATTTTTCTTTGGAGTACAAGAGGTGGAATATCTGGGTCATATTGTATCTCATGAAGGAGTTAAGGTAGACCCTAGAAAAATTAAAGCCATTAAGGAATGGATAATCCCCACACCCATAAAGCATCTGCGAGGATTTCTCGGGTTGACAGGGTATTATCGCAAGTTTGTTAAGAATTATGGGATAATAGCAGCACCTATAACAACATTATTGAAGAAATATGCATTTTCATGGACTCCAGAGGCAACAAAGGCCTTTGAACATCTTAAAGAGGCAATGTGCCAAGCACCGGTCTTAGCTACACCAGACTTCACAAAAACTTTTATTGTGGAATGTGATGCTTCAGGAAATGGAATTGGTGTTGTTTAATGCAAGATGAAAGACCCATTGCTTTTGAAAGTCGTCCAATCAAGGGAAAGTTTTTACACAAAGCTATTTATGAGAAGGAAATGTTGGCAATGCTACATGCACTTAAGAAATGGCGACCCTACCTAATGGGAAGACACTTCAAGGTAAAAATGGATCATGATAGCCTTAAATACTTCTTAGAACAAAGATTATCCTCTGAAGAGAAACAAAAGTGGGTCACAAAGATGTTGGGTTATGACTTTGAAATCATCTACAAAAAAAGGAAGCAAAATGTGGTGGCGGATGCACTCTCAAGAAAGGATGAGGATGTGGAAGCATTTTTGTGTGCCATTTCTATTATCCAACCAGATTGGATAAACGAAGCAACAGAGGAATGGAAGAATGATGAAGAAGTGTGGGCACTTATTCAAAAGCTACAACAAGGTTCCAGTACATCTGATACATTTAGCTGGCAAAATGATTCGTTATGGTACAAAGATTTCTTATACCTCTGTAAGAATTCCCAACTCAAACAAAATATTGTTATGGAATTGCACACTTCTCCCTTAGGAGGGCACTCAAGATTTTTAAAAACTTACCACAGGGTTAAGAAGGAATTTTTTTGGGATGGCCTTAAATCGGATATTCAAAAGTTTGTGGCGGAATTTTTGGTTTACCAACAAAATAAAGTTGCAAAAATTAAGACCCCAGGTCTATTGCAACCTTTATCCATTCCAAGCCAACGTTGGGAGGAGGATTCAATGGATTTTATCACAGGTTTACCCAAGTCTGAGGGAAAGAGTGTCATCATGGTGGTAGTTGATAGACTTACCAAGTATGCACACTTTTGTGTATTATCACATCCATTTAAAGCCAATACAGTTTCTACTGCATTTATGGAAACAATTCAAAAGCTATATGGAAACCCAAAGATTATTGTAAGTGACAGAGATCCCATTTTCACTAGAAATTTTTGGACATAATTATTTTCTTGTCTCCGTACTAAGCTAGCTCATAGCTCATCTGATCATCTTGAATCTGATGGGCAAAATGAGATAGTAAACAAATGTTTGGAAGGATATCTTCATTGCTTTGTATCTGATAAACAGACACAATGGTTCAAATGGTTTCCTCTGGTTGAATGGTGTATAACACTTCCTTCCATACAGAAACAAAAATGACCCCATTTATGGAACTTTATGGATATTAGCCACCATCCATCACATCATATTTAAGAGAAAATTCTAAAGTTCAAGCAGTGGAACATCACATCGAGCATCAACAACAAGTCCTCCAACTCTTAAAGGATAACCTCGTGTTGGCGCAGAATAGAATGAAAAAACAGGCAGATCAACATCGCAATGAAAGAAGTTTTGATGTAAGTGATTGGGTATTCCTATGGCTACAACCATATAAACAAATGTCCCTCAAGCAAGCTAAGAAGGATAGTAAATTATCACCAAAGTATTATGGTCCGTACAAGGTGTTGCAAAAGAGTGGTACTATGGCATACAAATTGGAGCTTCCTGCAGCTTCTCGAGTGCACCCAGTTTTCCATGTTTCATGTTTAAAGAAGGTTATAGGCAACAAGATCCCAGTTCAAACAATATTGCCAGAACTTGACGAGGAAGGAAAAATTATATTGGAGCCGGAAGCAGTCACAGAAGCAAGAACTCGACAACTATGAAATCGATCAATTTCGGAGCATCTCATCAAGTGGAAGAACTTATCCGCTAAAGATTCCACATGGGAGGTTGAGAATTTTATACAGAAGCATCCAGAACTACTCAAACGTTGAGGACAACACTTTTTTGAAGGAGAGGGGCATGTTAGGTCCCTATAATACTAGTGATTACCCCATTACTATTGTATTTGTATCCCTTATTAATATTGTTGTGCCTCTATTGTCCCCATATTGTTATTACTGTGCCCCATAGAATCCCTCTATTGTTATTTTTGTGCCTTTATATTATTATGGTTAGGTCGGCTGGGTTATATTGTGACTCCTTAGACTCCTATATATAGAAAGGAGGTTTTGTCATTTGAATCATCAAAGAATCATTCATTTGTGTAATGTAAAGGAGGTTTCCCCCTCGAAGAGGTTGAATTCTAAGGCGTTGATCTATCTTTTCTATCTTTCTGTGAGCTGGTTTCATAACAGTGTGCAGGAGTGTTGTGTACATGTTGTGCATATAGGGTTGTGTACATGTGGTTTCCTCTACATGTCATACATGTGCTGTTGTGTACGTCTGGCATTGTGTACACGTTGTACATGTGGTACGATGTACATGTGGTGTTGTGTACATGTTTTGCAAGTGGTGTCGTGTACATGTGATGTTGTGCACACGTTGCGTAAGTGGTCCTTTGTACAAATGGTACTATGTACATGTTGTACATGTGGTACTGGTGTACATGTGGTATGATGTGCATGTTGTGTTGTGTACATGTGGTACTATGTACGTGAACTATATGGTCATGTTATCGTGAGATGTGTATTGGTTGTGTTATACTCTATGTAGTACATGAATTGTGTTGTGTTGTATGCCATGTGTATATACATGTATTGTGTGGTGCTGTACATCGGGTATAGATGCATTGTGTTGTACGACGAGTGTAGGTGAATGTATTGTGTGGAGGTGTAAAGTGGGTGTAGGTGCATGTATTGTGTTGTACACTAGGTGTAGGTGTATGTGTTGTGTGTGAGGTGTAGATGCATGTATTGCATGGCATTGTATGTCGTGTGTGGTTGTATGTGTGTGACACACACTATGTGTATGTGCACATGGTTGAGGAGAAGGCACTGGGTGTTGACGGGTGTGGAAACTGATTTGGTGTGCATATGGAATAAGGACAAAGGTAGATGCTAAGGATTGATTAAAAGATAAGTATCCATATTTTATTTTAGTTTTATTATGCATGTGATTTATGATTCTAGTCTATGATGATTACATGTGATCTATGATTCTAGTTTATGATGGTTACATGTGATTTATGATTTTGATCTATGATGGTTGTGTTTTGAGTTAACCTAATGTGACATGTTTATACATGATGATTTGGTCAAGGATGCTAGTTTGACTTGTTGTGACAGGAAGTGAACAAAATTTGAAGTATACCTTATTGATGAGCTACCAATGATGTATGATTTGAATTTATATCAATTTATTTTGAGTCTAATGGAAATTATGTGCTTGGTGGTTGGGTGGTTGAAACTGACTAAAATAAGTAGCAACAACAACGAAAGAAATTGGAACATGCAACAATGTGTTGGTAAAGCATTCATGAGCAGGGCCATTGTAGGACATTCGTACCCAATAGTGTCCATTGATTACCATGAGCATGCTATGACTAGTATGTTGGTTTTAAGGCAGGGATATGCCTTGGTTTTTGTATCTTCCGATGGGAGGAATCCTTGCCAAGGGATGGACTGCTTGGGATGGGGGTGCCAGCGGAACTTGGAAGGTGTGTGACTGCATAGAAGGGGGTGACCAGATTACCCAATGGACTGTGTAGCAGAGAAGGGAAGGTTGGGGATGGATTTTTTTTTGTCATTGGAATTTCTAGATGGAATCTGATGCACATTGGGAGTGTGCCCTTAAGAAATGGGCTGGTAATTGTTCACTGATAGGACAAGTGGCACAGGATTATAGTGTTGGACATTGCATGTAGATTTGACCTTGTAATTGATTATGGACTTCTTGGGAAGGAGGTCAGTCATGGTATTACTTTTAAAGGTGGAGGTGTGAGCCTCTAGATTCCCTTGTTGCAGATACAGACATCTTATCCTTTTATTTGTTGGTTGAACAAATGTGCATATGTGTATATGTGTGTATTATTGTAAATATTATATCAAGCTGGATTTATAAAGCTCCATAGATAGTATGATTATTTTTTGGGTGAAGCAAATGCGTATGTGTTTATATCTGATTATTATTGTAAACACTGTAATGAGCTATGTTATAAAGCTCCAGTAAATGGTATGTTTGTCATGTTTTAGGAAATGCTCATTATAAATACTATAACGAGATATGTTATAAAGCTCCATGGGAATTATGTTTTGTTTTCAACAGTCTTGTTGGTTATATGTGTCATTGAACACCGGGGAAGGTGTTCCCCCAAGGGGGAGGGTTTTGTAACAACTCTGGTTAAAAATTCTATGTAAAAATATATAAGACCATGGTCATGGGACACATATTCCAAGATTAATTATGGGTAAAAAATCCTAGAGGGTGTTCATTTCAGTTATTATGGCTAAGGAAATTGGCAAAGTCAATGGAAAAGGATTTAGAAAGGCATGAGACATTTATTGGCATTTATTTATGAAAATAATGGAAATTAGGAGAGAAGGGAGGTGAAAGATCAAAAGTTACATGTGAGGAGGAAAATGAAGAAAATAGAGGCCTCATTAATAAAAAGGCTTCTGAGGATTAGTGGGTAAGCTTGGTCAGTTCAGTGTTAGAGCTATCTCATTATTCTCTCTCTCTCTCTCTCTCACTCTTCGACACCTAGAGTTTTCTTGGAGAACTTTGGCATTGGATCAAGAAAGGTAAAGAAGGAAAGAGGAAGGAAGGAGAAAGCAAGGAAGAGCCGGATCAAGCACTTACAACAATGTTATTTGCAGGTATCAATTTGCATGTGTGTTTTCCTTGCTAGATTTGGCATGAATGGTATTGCATGTGCTTATTTTCTATCATGGCATGGTTTTTTCCATGTGTGACAGTGTTTTCAACCAAGCCTTGCCATTTCCGAATAACCTTGATGAGATGGGTTCTCGTACTTCAATTGAGCTGGATTGCCAGATGAATGCGAAGTTGAGTGGGGTGGATCTCTAAAATGACAAACACATGGCCTAGTGGTCCCTGAACCTGACTATGGATCACGGTAAAGCCACTAGCCTAGTAACCCTTGAGCCAGACTCTGGGTTGTGGTAAATCAAGGATTGTGTGCCTCAATGGGCCTCAGAATCCTTGCCGGTGAATGGCGGGATATATGTGTTATAGACATTTTTGTGCCTTACAACTCCAAGCATGAAATGTCCATAAACCAAGGGCTCCTAAGTCCCAAAAAGTGTTGTTCTAACCCCTAAAGGAACAAGGTCAACAAATTACAGCTTCTCCCAGAAGTTCTCCACTAGAAACTGCTCAGAATAAGTCAAAACAGGATCATTTCAGCTGCTCCACTGGCTAGGTGCGTTGCATAGCACCTGAATACACTGGCTAGGTGCGTTGCAATGCACCTAAATGCACTATGAGGGTGCGTTGGGCGAGAAATGACAAATGGCAGTGTCATTCCGCGAGGTGGAGAGACAATGGAAGCTTCCAGAATCTTCCCCTATGACACTTGCCTCACTGAATTCGACTAAGGATGAGTAAGAGGCCTTCAGTCTCCAAGTGGAAGCAAGAACTGACAGAGAGAATACACTAATCAAATCACAAGCTGACTCATCCTCCTTACATACATCTATATATGGATCCTTCATCCCAGAGATCCAGAGGCTGGAATTTTGCACATTGTAAGGAATTGCTGTTGGTTTTGAGACAAACATCAAAGTATTGGGTGATTTATGCTTTGTTGGAGGTGAAGAGGGGCTTCTCTACTGGGAGGTTGATGCTGGGTCAGGAACCATCGGTTGTAACTCCTCCTGGATCTTCTTGTTTATCAATAAAAACTATTTGAGTTTTTCCTCCATGCTTTTGTATCATTGATGCTTGTTACATTTGTATGGTTAACTTAAATATGATCCTAAGTTGTTTATGAATATAGATCCATGTCTTTGTATAGTGTTCTTCTTCTGTGATCTTACAGGTACTTGGTGAAGCTGGGCAAGTAAGGGAGCAGGTAGCTGGAAGCTGTCAAATAAGAGAGGGATTGGATCAAAGGATTAGCGCAAGACACAGGTCGGTTCTTTCTATTCCTCTCTATCTATAGTTCATAAAGGAAATGCAAAAGTAGTTTTCTCTGTTTGTTTCTAAGGCAGCTGTCACACCTTAGTGGGATAGAGCAGTTCTAAATAGACACTTTTCCCGGTAACAAAATGGCGACTCCACTGGGGAGAATGTCTAATTAGTTTGTTTGTGTATCTCTTTGTTGTTTGTTTCATAAACTTATAAGTAGCATTCGAACTGCATTTTCCATAACAAATGCAAAGTAGACATCTGATGCTTCAATCCATTCACTGGATTTGTTTATGATTTGAACAGTTGATTCACAAACTATCTGATTGCCCTTGTGATAGCTCTTAGACCCTCCTTAGATCTACCTCTGATTGTGCATTACTGATTGCTTTTACTCGGCCAAAAACCAAAGACTGAACTGCAAACTGTGACCCAGAACCCGGACAGATTCTCGTTTCTGGCCCAACGCAGGTACTGTTAAGAGTTCCTGCATTTCAGTGCACTTCCCGAAAGGGCAACCTGTGCTACAATCCAGTTTCTCTGTGTTACAGGTGCGTTGATCAGACTAGCCCTGTGCAGCTGAGGTTCTTGTGCTTCATTCTTTCCAGTTCTGTCTCTGAATTTTGCAGCCTGTGATCAGTATATGTCTGTTTAAAACCCCTTTTCCTTGTTGTTATTCCGCCTCCTTTGTACAAAAGAACTGTAGATGTTTTTGTGTGTTTGTTGAGTCGTTTACAGTTTTCCATTGCAAAAGTAGAATAGTTGTACTGTCGTCCTTTGATTTAGATCTGTCGCAAGTGTCGATTTCGATCATAGGAGAAAGTTTGATTGCTGTTGATGGTTGATTATACTTTTACTATTGCCTTTGGTCTGAATTTGTGATTTTCTAGTGTCAAAAACGAGTATTCATTTCAAAATCGTAAAGTGTCGTAATCGTCTTTATCTTTTGATTTCGAAAGAAGCTTGTTTATGTTTGTCGCTTGAAAGCAAATTCAAATTTATACATCAACTTTCTTTTTAGCATCAATACTAAGAAAGTCGAAAACAAATACATGCATGTGCATTTGCATATAGACAATCTGTTTGGCTTGATTTAGGAAAGTGCATTTACAGTGTGCTCTTTGCTCTTTGTGAAAATATTGTGTCTTTCTTTTCCTCTAGTAGCTAGGATTTTTCATTGCACAAAAGAGATAAAAGTTTGTTTATCATCTTTAGATTTCATTTTAGGAACTACATCTACATCTCGTGGTGAACCCAAAAGGCAAACTTCATAAGCAAGATCAACTTAAAATAAATTCAATGAATCTAACAACGCTTTGGAACTTAACGCACAACATTTAGAGGTCTAGGCTAGAGACGTATTCCGGCGTCGTAAAGCCTGGTAACTGTTGTCCTCACTGATGGTTGGGTGATTCCTCCACTTTGAGACGATAAGTGCCAGTACAGACTTGTGCTCCCACGTACCGTCGAGTATATTTTGGGAGACCCCTATAGGCTTAAATCCTTTATCCTTAGGAAGCCATGTCTGCCGCCCTATCGATCACAATGCACTGAACACAGCATTCGGGAAGATTGACTGTCGTACCGTAAAAAGTATTCTGCAGTTTTGCGATTGGTTTGGTACTCCCTCTACCTAGATCTCCAGAGCAGTCCCTTTCGTTCCTTTTCAGACTCCTTAACGGAAAAGGTCCATCTGAGCACTTGTCACTTCAGGCTCATTAAAAATCGAAGGAGACTAGAGTCATCTTTTGTTTTTTCTTGACTCTTAAAAACTGAAAAAACAAGTTGTGTCAAAGCGTATAAAAATTTATTTTAAATGGAATATTCATTACCCTTTCCTACGTTGATCTTGGGTTGAGAAAATGGAGTCTACCAACCAAGGAATTCCCCTTGGAGGAAATCCTAGTCCCTTCTCCTCTTGGGGAGATGTTGGTGCACCCCATATGGCCACATTGTCACTTCCAGGGCTGACAATTGGTTTGCCTGTATGGCTCTTCTCAACCTCTGTCGTTCAGAACACCACTATTCCTGAACAATCGAATCAGCAATTAGACGAGTCCAGAGTTGCCCACCAACCTTCTACTTCCTCTAATTCTTCCTCTCCTCCTTCCTCTTCGCTTGATGGGGCTGGTAAAGCCAAAAGTCAAGTTCCTAAGGAGAAGAATGAAAAGAAGAAGAAAGAGAAGAAGAAGAAGAAGCCAAAGGCGAATGGGGGAAAACGAGTGTCGTCTAACGAAAATCCACACACTGCACCGACTAGGCCTAAATCGCCGTGTGTCATTTGCAAAGGAGACCACTTTCACAGAGATTTTCCTTGCATCCCTCGGATATTAAGGGACTGGTCTCCTCGATTGCACAACCCGGTGTCGTCAACCTCTGATGATCATGTTGAAAGCACACCGTCGACTAGTGAAAGTGAAGCCCCAGGACAAAAAGGAAAATATAGATTTCCTTGTAAACTGTGCGAAGGCGATCATGCCATCCACCATTGTCCCTTCTTAGACGAAGCTAAAAGAGTTTTGGATGATCGTCCGGTTTCACCGTTACGACTTCCTCCTGGATATAAAAAACTCTTGCCGAGTCCGTCACTAGTTGAAAATCCGGCTGGCCCACTCAGGTGGTCGGCTGAAGCACCTATCATTGAAGATAAACCATCTGGATCCATACCAGACGAAAGTCAAAAGGTTGAGGCGGCAGTTGACCCGGTCTTGCCTTCAGAGGTTTCATCTTCAGATGATACAATCACTGAAGAGAACAAGGATGACACCGTCCAAATTCTTTTCATAAGCACAGACTCCAATGAACATGGGGGCAATTTACCCGTTCCTTTACCGCAGGAAGGAAGTTCGTCAGAGTCATACCCGGCCGTCTATTCGGTCCCACCTCCAAGCAACCTAGTTGTCTCCTTCGACTGGAATCAACTAGGCAGACCCCATTTACCAGCAAGCATACCATTCCGAATTATCGTTCAAATATATAGAATGGTTATGGCTGGTACCATCATAGATGAGGGGGCTTCTGTGAGTATCCTTTCCTCAACTGCTTGGAAAGCGCTTGGTTCGCCATCGCTTTTGCCTAAAATGAGAAATCTGACAGGCTTTGATAAAGGAACCAGTCGACCTTTAGGGATCCTTCCCGATGTGCCCATAAAATTGAGAGGGAAAATCGTTCACATGAATGTAATGGTAGTTCAAGGACCCCTAGATTACAATGTACTCCTTGGACGAGACTATATTTATTGCATGAGAGCCATTGTCTCATCACTCTTTAGAGTGATGTGTTTTCCGCATGAAGGAAGAGTGGTCAAGCTCGTGGACCAGCTTTCATTTCCCAGATCACGCATAGCAAATAGTCATATATCATCCCTGAATGGTCATTTCACGCAAGAAATGTCTCAATCTCCAGTCCGTCCACCCAATGAGTGCGAGTAATTCGGGGGGACATGACTGAAACCCAGGGGACATGCACCCTGGTCTGCTTCGGCAGGAAAACTTCGGGTATAGAGTAGGTTTCCGCGGGAGAATATGACTAGTCTGTACTCCCGTCCGTGATTGGAAGAGGGGGTTATTCTAGAACAAGATTCTCTTGTCAAAGTTATGTGAGTTGGCGAGCGCCGCCACTCACCTTTGTTTATCTCGGTAGACATCGTCGAAGAAGTTTTTTGTTTGCGCCGTGAATAGAACAATCTTTGGGTAACCTGTAAGAGGTTTACCCTTCCTGATAAAACAAATGTTTTGTCAGCTCGAATAGAGGGTGAACTCTGTTTTATACCTGGGGGCATGCAAGCCTTTTGGCATGCAAGCGAAGAGTGACTATTTATTTTTTGAATTTTTAGGACCTCTAACCCTTTAAACCCGTAGGATTGGTCATTTCCTAACTTGCATAAAGAAAGGATGTGGGGCAAAACACTAAAAATTGCCGTTTTATATGAGACATTCTTATCATATGACTGGATTAATCTAGCAGTGTTACCGCAAGGTTCAAGCTCGTTAAAAAATAAACTCGCACCGAGCAAATGTTTCCACCCGCGTTTAAGCTCGTTAAAAAATGAACTATTCCCCGGTAAATAACCACCGTGAATGGAGTACTTCAGCCATTAAAGCCTTGGTCGTGTTTGCACCATCACCTCCACTTTTTCATTGGCCGATCATTCACCTCCATTTGATTGTTTACCCATTTTGAGGAATAGTTGCGAAGAGTGATTTCACTAGCCATCCTTGTGACACTGCCGTGATTGGAAAATTCCAAACCTTACTTGGAATCAGCTGCTACCCATGATTCACTCGTTCCTCAAAAGACGAGTCTTCTTTAAGCTCTTTTCAACTGACTCGTAAAATATGAAAAGATTGCCGAGCCATTGGCCTCTCCAGCTTGTTAAAGGGACAGGAAGTGCTATCCCTCCTCTAGATTTTAATCTTTTTTGACCTGATGGATTATTGCACAAAAAGATCGAGCACATGTTTTGTTCGGCTCGTTAAAACTATCGAAACTTCATCCCTTCTGTATTGTTTTATACTTTTTCGGACTTAAGGGATTAGATGATGAAAAAGGAATTTTGGAGTTACCTTTACGTACCTTTTCAGACTCTCTAAAAGGGAAAAGGACCGAGTTATCTTTGTCGTTAAACTCGTTAAAAAGATTAATAGCGACAAACTTGTCTTTAGACGAGAACGAGTTTCACTATCGCTAGGCTTGTTAAAACATAGCGATGGGTTTGCCCGAAGGGCAAATTATAGAACAAGCATATGTTATCCTCCTCAAGCTTGACAAAAATAAAGAGGTACTGGTCAGCAATGACTGGGGAAGAATTGGGAAGAAAACTCAAAGAATCTTTATTGGTAGCAAGTCGCTCTTGAACATGACACTTCCACTCTGTGTCCGAGTCGGGTTGGGTTGTTTCATTCACCGGTCACATCGCCATGGTCACACCATACCATCCACATTTGGGGTTAATGCTACCAATCCATCACATCAGTGTCGCCGACATGTTCAAGAGAAGTCATCCAGAGAAGCCACCTGTGTCCCACCCACTACCATACATTATACTCCATTCTTTCATGACCGCCACCCTGAACCGTATATCATGAGATCGTTTTCACCTCCATCAAAATCATTTGCTCCGTTCCGTGTCATTGATGTGGGATTCATTAAGACCCTCCTGTGATGGATCACTTCTTGTCGACATCAGCTCATCATCCAAGAAGTTGGTCTAGGAACACCCCATTCAGTACTTTGAAGCTTGCATGCCTCAATGGCAAGTTTCTCACTTCCGGCGACAGGTTTACATCAATGACCTTCGACTGAAAGATTTTGCGTGGTGTTCGACGCCAAGTCCTTTATTCACACCACGTGAATTGTACTATAGTACCTTGAGGATCATTATCATTATCGGTGATTCCTCTCGCGCTTGTTAACAGTTTACATCATTGACTGGTAATCAAGTGATGTCTTTCCATGTTCTACTTCAGAACATTTCTCACATGGATCGACTTGTACTTCGAGTGAAGATCGGACGAGATTGAAGACCCCGGATCTAGTTTCATACATCCAGGCTGCGATATATATTCAGGGAAATAAAGACATTAAAATGTACAGCATTGCAGCACAGATAATCATCCTACCAAAAGGATGATGGCTCTACTAGAATCATCAGTCTACAATCAGACGATTGTCTGTCCTATGTACATGAAAATGAATTTATAAAGCTGAGCATGGGAATGCCCGCCTCAGCTAGATCATGAAAAACAGTATGAAGATAATGTATTGTATTGTATATTATTACATGTCTCCTCCTAGCATTGAAAGAACTTCGGATCCTCATAATAAAGCATTTCACCCGATTAACAGCCTCATACTTTAGGGGGCAACTGTTATAGACATTTTTGTGCCTTACAACTCCAAGCATGAAATGTCCATAAACCAAGGGCTCCTAAGTCCCTAAAAGTGTTGTTCTAACCCTAAAGGAACAAGGTCAACAAATTACAGCTTCTCCCAGAAGTTCTCCACCAGAAACTGCTCAGAATAAGTCAAAACAGGATCATTTCAGCTGCTCCACTGGCTAGGTGCGTTGCAACGCACCTAAATGCACTATGAGGGTGCATTGGGCGAGAAATGACAAATGGTAGTGTCATTCCGCGAGGTGGAGAGACAATGGAAGCTTCTAGAATCTTCCCCTATGACACTTGCCTCACTGAATTCGACTAAGGATGAGTAAGAGGCCTTCAGTCTCCAAGTGGAAGCAAGAACTGACAGAGAGAAGACACTAATCAAATCACAAGCTGACTCATCCTCCTTACATACATCTATATATGGATCCCTCATCCCAGAGATCCAGAGGCTGGAATTTTGCACATTGTAAGGAATTGCTGTTGGTTTTGAGACAAACATCAGAGTATTGGGTGATTTATGCTTTGTTGGAGGTGAAGAGGGGCTTCTCTGCTGGGAGGTTGATGCTAGGTCAGGAACCATCGGTTGTAACTCCTCCTGGATCTTCTTGTTTATCAATAAAAACTATTTGAGTTTTTCCTCCATGCTTTTGTATCATTGATGCTTGTTACATTTGTATGGTTAACTTAAATCTGATCCTAAGTTGTTTATGAATATAGATCCATGTCTTTGTAGTGTTCTTCTTCTGTGATCTTACAGGTACTTGGTGAAGCTGGGCAAGTAAGGGAGCAGGTAGCTGGAAGCTGTCAAAAAAGAGAGGGATAGGATCAAAGGATTAGCGCAAGACACAGGTCGGTTCTTTCTATTCCTCTCTATCTATAGTTCATAAAGGAAATGCAAAAGTAGTTTTCTCTGTTTGTTTCTAAGGCAGTTGTCACACCTTAGCAGGATAGAGCAGTTCTAAATAGACACTCTTCCCGGTAACAATATGGTAAAGCCAAGAGGTGGAATTCTCTCTGTTGGGCCTAGTAGTCCCAGGATGGGATGTACAGTAAAGCCTGGAGAGTGGGTCTCGGTGTATTTCTTAGTGATCCCTGGACCAGACTGTGGATTACGATAAAGCTTGAGAGACTAGGAGGCACTAAAATTCCTCACGGTGTAGGCAGAGAACTCCGGTAGAATCTTCTTCTACTGTTCAACAACCCCTGCATTTATTATATTAATAGTTAGTATTATATTAATAAATTGGGACCCTTTTAATTTTTTTCAAAAAAACTAGCAAATAAGAGCTTTCATTTTGAAACCATTCGGAATAAAAATTAAGGTATTAAGTCAAATGACTTTGTGACTAGGCATTCTCTCTTTATCGCAAATCGCAGGATCCAAAGTAGCAAAGGTTAATCATGAATCAGAATCTGCGGGACGTGATAAAAGACCCCCTTAAAATACTGAAGGAAACATTGAACTTTCTACAAAACTTAAGGCTTAATATATTCCTTAAAGAATTTATCATAATCGCATTGCGGATTATACATGGGCACAAACATGCAAAGCATAAGAAAATGCAAAATGCAATGTGCTCTAGACCTGACGGAATATTAAAACTATTATAAACTTCAATCAGGTCCAACATATCGTAAATATATGTTTAATGGAATAATCCTTCAGATAAAGAAAAAACACTTGAAAGAGTAAGGGGTATGCCGCTCATCGCAAATCACAAAACATCAAAGCAACTATGAATTTTTCTATTTATAAACACAATGATATTGCGATACTGCGATATTGCAATTTGCGATACTACAATTTTGCGATTCATCACAAGCACATGATCGGCATCACACATAACATACACCGATTTGAAATGTCATTTAGAAACTTGCGATATGAAGTTTTGATGAGTCATAAAGGAAATCACATGTAGGCCTTAATGCATAGTTAATGAGGTTTAATTGCATTTACTATTTTAATGGCTTGAGAAGATAGATAATTTTTTTATCCGTGTTTGAAATAAAACCTTCATCCTTATGTTCTTTCAAAATTTACTATGCTATTGTGTTTCCACTTGCATTTACCGCTCTGCATTTTCATTTTGTTTTCTCCATTGTCCGATTTCAGGAAATCTTCGAAGGAAACAACACCCAAAAAAATGGTTAAGAAATGAAAGAGGACTACAGAAGCTACTGCGTCTGAGGATTCAGACATGCTTCCACTCTTCTCTGACACCACCTCTAACAAGGACAGCAGGAGTACATCCTGGGAGACAATGTATAATTTACTGGAGGAAGAAAACCCAAAGGTTCTGGAAACTAAAGCAACAACAGACACCGACGACTCATCCAACGCTTCTTATTTCGAAGCAACGTGTTCTTTCCTACACAAGATAGATGCAAGGCCGAAAATCCTACCATACACGGATATGGTAAGATGGATTATTGATAATGTGGACATTTAGGATAAAAGGTTCAGAAATTCCAGGCATGAAGTCATGGGGTCATTTAAACCAAACAATTTACGCCAAATGTACCATCTGCCAAAGCCACAGAAGATATATGATAAAGCCTTTATTGAGCATTTTTCCAAAGAAAATGAAGACCCAATGGACATCATGAAAAATTGGAGGTCTAGCTCCAACAAGTTCAGGCGGGAGAAAACTAGTATGTACCCAATTACACCTCTGTCAACCCCGCATAATTTTGCAACCACAATAGTAGGCTATTTGGAAAAGCTGATACCACCAAGTTTTCTATTGAATGGGTTCCATTGATTGATGTAGTTGTTAATGCTATAATCATGAACTAGAGTAATATTTTGTTGGACAATTTGGCTATGGCCATTAGAGAATATAGGGGAAATAGAATTATCTCCACTCGGGTTATCCATCCCTTTTACATGAGTGTTTATGTCATGGATACTATATGTTTTTGTTCACATTTTCCAAACATGGGTTGGAAATGGACTTTAAAGGATCCTACTCCCATCCATGTGTATCATAAAGTTTTGTGGGAAAAAAAGTTTAGCTCCCATTTTTATAAAAATTGTCATGGCGTTATGTTGCCAATTTACCAGACCATTTTTTATAAGAAAGCCCCGAGACTTTTAAAGGAAGCAAGGACAGACATCTTTCCGGTGGAAATATGGTTTGGTGAGGAATCATCTACTTATATTAGAGTTTTTGGGAGTATTATAGCGCCGCATGTTCTTCCATATTATGTTCTTGATAAATGGTCGGCAAGAGAGATTGTCTATCAAACTATGGGTGATGGTATAACCAAAACCCTCAAAGAACACAAGAAATCCATCTGGAAAACCTTCCCATTGCAATGCGGTGCTTTCTCATTACATGATATTAGGCATGCAACAAAAGAGATATAGAATATGACATCTCTAAATTTGGCTACCATTCTAGGCAGACAGTATGACCCTAACAATGTCGCCAAGTGTTTCACTATTATGGTCAAGATCAGACAATTTATTCATGAGGATGATGAGTTTGATGATATCTTTGAGAAAGCTGAGACATTTTCACAGGTTTTACATTTGGCATCACTAAGACTGAGCACAACGGACCTCAACCACTTCCACATATACATAAATAAAAGGCTAGCAAAGGTCCCTTTGGACCTATTGCAAATTGAAGAAATAAGAGAACCTACTCCTAGCGTAAGCATGGAGGAAAGTTCCAAGCACAATTCTAATGAGGAATCTCAATAGAAATCATTTCAAGGTTCAGAAGGCTCTGAACACCAATATGAGAATAGGGAAGGAAGCCCCGAGGAAGACCCTGAACAGGACACAGAGAAAATTTATGAAGAAATGGTCCAGAAGGCCTCAACTAAATAACATATAGAGACTGTCTCTACACAGGTTCAAACAGAAAAGATCACAATTATTAATCTTGATAAGGAATGGGAGAAATTTAATAAAAAACTCCGAGTACCGCATACTGAGATAACTCTTGAAGGAACATCTGGATTTCAAACTCCACAACACACTCAACAAGTTATAAATCCAGAAACAACAATACAAGGAGTTATAACTACTCAAGATATTGAAGTCATCCCAGCACACCCAACTTCATAAATTGTTTTAAAGATTGAGGAAATACCCCCACTGGACATATTCTACAGCCCAACACATAAGGTTGTAGTAAAAAGGCAAAGGAAGAAAAGAAAATTAGATGCATCAACAACAACAACTCTTGGAAGTGAATCAATGGAGGTAGTATGGAAAGACACCCCCATTGATCCATTAGAAAATCTTACAAAGCTATCAAAATTTACAGGCACATATGCAACTACAACAATTGATAAGGCAACAAAAGTTAGGCTTTTTCTTAAAGAAAAAGAAGAGAGAGTTCAAATGTTGTAACAACAACTTGAGATGGAAAGATAGAGCACCAATAGGAAAGAACAGATGCAAATGGCAGAGCTTCAAAATGATTTTGAGAAAATGAGAATACAACATCAGACAGACATTGTAGAGAAGGACTCGTAGATTCATCAAATGTAGATTATAATGAATAAACTCAAAGACCACCCACAAACAAAAGAATTCATTAAAGAGGCACTCGAACTAAACTCAATGTTGTCACAACAATAGGAAATATTATGCCAAAAAATCTCATTGATCAATCCCTATTGTGAAACAAGTGGTAGATTAACCAATCAAGTTGTTCATCAATGAAGAAACCTATAAGAGGATTTCAGATTTTATTTCTTGGTAGGAATCTGAAGAAGGAAGAAAAGCCGATCTGTGAAAGATCGAGGAATCCAATAAAGACATTTTATTTACAGATTGGGACATACAATTGAAGCAAGAAGAAAGGACAGCAACAAGAGCATCTACTGTAGAAAACAATATGATTGAAGCTCTGGATGAAAACCTTCGTAGTGCCAACCTTATCAAATAATGCAAGCCAAAAGCTCTCCCAGACATGAAACAATTAGAAAAGCAATGGAAAGAGACTTCCAAGATAGAAGAGGAGGGCATCAAACAACTATCTAAGCTTGATTGGGAAACCTACTGGTAGTATCTGGTAAAACCACACATTCATTGGATGACTTTACATTGTCTAACAAACTCTACACAAAATATGGTGCCACCTCTCTTTGATGTTGTGTTCACGGGACAATTGAGATCTAGAATTGGCCAGCCACCCTAGGTGATGCCAATGATGGATATTTGTGAACTCAAGGACCGAATGGATGAATAGAACCATTTAATTTGAAGAAGCTTGTCATCATTTTATTTTCTATTTTAGTTTTTATTCTACTCATTCTGAGGAAGGTTGTTTGAAACCTCCTCATCTTTTTATGTAATAATCTATTTTTGACATATATGTTGTATTATTTAAACCTCTCTCATGCATTTAGAGAGAGGTCCAGAATTTTATAAAAATCACTTTGCAAAGGATTGCACTTCTATACTTTTGTGACTGATTTGATGAGATAATTGGAACAAGATCTTGATTTTCTTAGAGATTGAAGCATACTCTACTGAAATTGCACTTTTGTACTCTTAGAGTATATTTAGTTGAAAATAAGCAGACCAATATTGCTAACCTCATGAGTAGGACCTTTCATATATGGTACTTCTATCTTTATGAATGAGTTTTGTTTATGAATTAGCAGTAATCTTTCTTATATTATGTTATGTGTGAAACCTAACTTATATTTTGACATTAAAGCACTTTTGTATAAATGTTTCAGCTGTAATTCTTTATTGAATACATGATGAAACTGATATATGAGATATAGTTTCCACAATTATTTTTCCGAACTATTTAATCAAAATAATTATCATTAACGATTTCTTCTCTTATAGCAATTGAATGATATTTATTACCTTTTTCTTTAAGATATATTTGTAAATCGCATAAGTTAAGTTACTCTCAGGTATATAGTAAGATACCAGGTAGAAATAGATAGATTCATGTATTTGTTTTTTAATTAGATAACTTGTAGTGAAATCATTTCCCATTATATTTTATATCAAACCCAACATCATCATAATATCAATTCTTGCTAGGAAACTGGTCCCATTATCCCTAGTCGAAGCCACCACACCAAACAGAAAAGGAGTTGCTTCCAAGGTCCGGACCGGGTGGTTATCCCCCATGTTGTTGCAAAGAAATTCTGGGGCTTCAAAATTTTTGTGCTAGAAGGAGGGCCGTGACTGTGAATGGAAAATAGAATTGATCATAAAGTAAAAATCCATCCTAAGAGTTGTTCTCCCTCTAGATCTCCTCCAACTTCTAGATCCCCTTTTAGAATTACAATCCCAAGATCAAAAGTTGAACAAACCTCTCCAAAATCGCCAAGTGAATCTCAGAGAATACCTTGTTTGGACTACAACCCCGAATCTCCAGAAGTTCATACTTTGATAGATAAGTTAGATAAAATCTATATTTCAGTTAAAAATCCTACAAAATCTCAGTCATCTGAAGGAAGTGTTTCCTCTTTTCTATAACCTAGACGAATCTTGACTCGTTCTCAAAGTGAGAAGACTAGAATTCCTCCTTTTGAATTTACCATTTCTTCTTTCCGAAAGAAAACCAAGAAGTCTGAATCACAGACATCCACTAGTGAGGTTTTATCTCATTCTCCAACTGAAACGCTTCATTCCCTCCACTCATTCCAACAACTTCCATTCCAAATACTGGTGCTAGTTCTTCTAGTCCAAGCACCCAATCTACCTCTTCTTCAACTCAAACTCCATCCATATCCTCATCCACATAAACCCGTCTTATCATCTCATCTACTCAAAATCCAATGGCAAGTCAAGAACGACAACAACCACGAGTACAACCACGGAATAGTCCTGGTGTTGTAGCAATGACAACTCCTCTTCACCCTCTTCGTAAGCATTCTAAGAGATGGTTGTCTAAATTTAATCTTTGTGATGGATTACCAACTAAGGAAAATCTTCATAACTATATGCTGGCCATCAATTTAAATGGAGTTGATGAAGAAGAATGCGTAGTCATATTATTCCCATATACTCTTACAGGATCGACAGGATCCTGGTACTTTTGGATACCCTCTCACTCCATAACTAACTGGGATATGTTCAAAGAACAATTCCTAGCTAATTTTGGAGATGATAGAACTACTACATCGCTCGTCAATGAATTGTCCAATCTAAAGGCTAAAACGAAAGAAAATGTTAAATATTTCAACTCCAAATTCAGCAAACTACTGAATAAAATCTCAACTACATCAGCGCCTAGTGTTGATGTTCAAATTGAATGGTACATATCTTCCCTTACTTCCAATATAGCCATGTTTGTAGATAGAGCAAATTTGGCCACATTAGCCAAGAACATGAAGGAAGCTCTATCTGTAGAGAAACACATAATTACTCTTGAAAAGAAGACCTTTCAAGAAGACAGAAAATCTAAAAAAGTTCCTTTTAAAGATGACTCTAGAAAGAAAGCCCCAAAATATCATTTTGATCTAGAACGCCTTCAAAAAGTGCTGAAACTGATGTCTAACAAAATGGTTGAAATGAAGAAACAAGTTGTTGAATTCTCTTCTGCTAAGAAACCTTTCAGACCTTTTAGGAGAAATCAATCTTCTAGTTCTCGGCCACAAAATACTATATCTAATGCTAAGTCAGTCTTAGAAGAAGAGGAAGAGGAAAAAATAATAAATGATGAAGAAACTGAATAAGAAGAAGTAGTCTAACTAAAAGGGATGTGGGACTTTATCCTTCTAAACGAAGAAGAACAAGAAGTTTTTCTCGTTAGCACTAGAAGCAATGGGCCTGCTAATATGACCTAGTCAAATTAAAAGCAGAAAAATCCAACTCCTGCTCCTAAGGAAAAAGAAATTAGAAAAAAGTCTTCTCCCAAGGCTTCACAACCAAATCCATCTTCATCAAATCTTCCATCTACATCAAAGACCCTTGTAGTTACTGATACCATGGAGTATAATATTGGTGACTATATGAAGAATACTAGAACCAATATTTCGCTACATAAACTTAGCAAGATGAAGCAACATCAAAAAATATTTCTTAGAGAACTAAATGCAGTTCCTACTTCGCCCTTACCTGCTGATGTTTTATCTCAAGCTGCTAAAGGCATGGGTAAACGCCCCACTTCTTCAAACGAAGTCGACCCTACAGATGTCATCCTAATCGGTGACAGATCTCTCTCACACACACCTCATTTCCTCTTAACATATGAAATTTTCAATAGGAATCTTCATAATTGTTTGATTGACTCAAGAGCCTCTTCTAATATAATGCCGAAAATAGTTTGTGCTAAGTTGAATGTCACTCCTCAAAATTCTATTGCTCACATAGTACAACTTGACTGAACTAAGGTAGAGGTCTTAGGGGAAATAAATTCAGTTAGCATTCAACTTTCCTCAAATCCCAAAGTCTGTCAAATAATTAATATATTGCTCATTAACATTCTTGAATTCTATGGTCTAATTCTATGTAGAGACTGGTTCGAAAAACGCCATGGATACCTTGCTACAGATTGGTCTCACATGTGGCTACCATATAATGGAAAGCCAAATCAAATTCAAGTTGACCAGGAGAAACACATGAAACATACAGTGATTAAATTTGAAGGTGATAATGATCCAATAGCATTCAATAATAACATTATTGGAAACAATTCGACTCAGTCATTTTTAGGGAACTTTAAAGCACATGAATCTCCCTTTCTGGATAATGTTGTCACCTCACAAATTGAAAATTTCTCACAGGCAGATGCTTCCAAGTGTAAAAATAAACCTGTAGTTAATACTTTATTTTTGAATTTATACTTTGATGGTTCCAAATCTAACAATGGTGGAGGAGATGGTTGCATTTTAATCAGCCCGAAAGGAAAAAAAACCATGTTATCTTGCAGATTAGAATTCAAATGTAGAAATAATACTGCAGAGTACGAGGCATTGATTCAAGGATTATACAAATAAATTGGCCTCAACATCAAATATCTGCAGGTTTTTGGAGACTCGGAAATTGTCATTAAACAGGTGAGAAATACTATTCACTACCGTTCTGGACATCTTAAGCATTACCAATCATTAGTCTAGGATCTTACATCACATTTTTTGGCATTCAATTTTTCACCTATACCTACAATGCAACATGCCAATGCCGATCTGTTAGAAAATGTTACATCAAAACTCATACCATATGAAGATTATAGTCCTGATAGATTTTAAATTGAGTTGATTTTTAGACCATCCATTCTTGAAATGTCACTAATTGGCGAGTCTTCAATGATGATTATGATATTGTAAATTTTCTAACATCAGAGGGATCATACAATGACCAAATCATAGATGAAAATGAGCATGACCTTCAGTTAAAGCAGAATGCTGATGAAAATCCAATACCTAAATTTGTAGTCAAGTTAGAATATCTTTATGATCTCAAAGGTAGATTTAAGAAGGTAACTAATGTGAAAACCCAAAGTTCAACCTTAATATTTGAATTAGTGAACCTTGGAACTGATGACAAGCCTCAAAACATTAATCTAGGTCTTGGTCTATCCTCTGATGAAAGATCATCATTCATTCGATTGTTAAAGAAATACAAAGTTATCTTTTCCTGGTATTTCTGATCTCAAAACTTATGATACCTTCGCCATACAACACACCATACCTATGATCTCTAATGATAAACCAGTGCAGCAAAAACTAAGGAAAATTCACCTGAATCTTGAAAGTCAAATCAAATTAGAGCTGAATAAACTCCTAAAGGCCAAAATCATATTTCTGTTTGGCATTCGAAATGGGTGTCAAATTTAGTGCCTGTTAGGAAAAAGGATGGTGACATTCGTATATGTATAAATTTTAGAAATTTGAATAAAGCATGTCAGAAAGATAGCTTTTCACCCCCAACGATGGAGCAAGTACTGTATTCAGTAGCTGGTTCTGAACTCATGTCTTTTCTTGATGGGTTTTCAAGATATATCCAAATCCTGGTTCATCCAGATGATAGATTGAAAAGCACGTTCATAACTAAATGGGGAAGATATGCTTATCAAAAGATGCATTTTGGTTTGATTAATTCAGGCGCCACATTTCAAAGAGCTATGGATATAGCCTTTAAAAGACTCATTAACAAATTAGTTGTTATTTATCCCGATGATATCACCATCTATTCTAGGAAGATAAGCAGCCATTTGAATGACCTCAGGCAGATCTTTGAACGATGTAATAAATATGGGATCTCGCTCAATCCAAAGAAGTATTATTTTGCTTTAAGTGAAGGTAAGCTTTTAGGATTTGTCGTATCCAAAAAGGGTAATTATATTGATCCAGAAAGGATTAAGGAAATTGAGAAAATCCCCTTACCCCATAATAAGAAATCAATGCAGTCTTTCTTTGGTCAAATAAATTTTGTAAAAATATTTGTCCCTGACTATTCACAAATAGTTTTTTCTTTACAGTCTATGATTAAGAAAAATTTAGTTTTCAAATGGGGTCACAATGAAAGAGAAGCATTTGATCTAATCAAACAGGTTATTACCAACGCTCCCTCCCTAACAACTCCCAATTTTTCTAATCATTCTATTTTATACACATGTGCATCGGAAAACATCATATGCTTCCATTTTGACACAACTCAATGATCATCAGATTGAAGCAACAATCTCGTTTTTTAGTTCAAATTTACAAGGTGCCGAATTAAATTACTCTGCTATGGAAAAACAGGCCTTTGTTGTTTTTAAGTCAATAAAGCATTTTAGACCATTTATCCTTAAAAATCACACCAAAATGATAGTTCCATTCCCAATAGTGAGGCAATTACTAGCAGAAAGGGAAGTAGGAGAAAAAAGCGCCAACTGGGTAACTGCACTGCAAGAATATGATGTTGAAATTAGACCTGCTAAGATTGTTACAGGTCAAGGTTTTTACAGAATATTACTGAAGCATCCAACTTACCAGCAGAAGAAGATTCAGGTGATGATATGCAAATATCGAAGGTAAGCCTCAATGACATTGAATCTTAATATGCTGATCTTATCTTTTATTTAAAAAATGGATATGCCCCTATGCAGCTCAGTTACAAAAGAAAAGGGCTATGAGATTAAAAGCAAAGCAATACAAAATCACCAATGATGTTTTGTTTAGAAAAAATTATGATTCTGTTTTGGTAAAGTGCCTTGAAAATCTGAGGCAAAAAAGGTTTTGCAGGAACTCCATGATGGACTAGCTGGTGGACATTTTGGAGGAGACACAACAACACATAAAATTTGACATGTTGGCTATTACTGGCCAACCTTGTTCAAAGATGCACATGAATATGTAAGGAAGTGAAAAACCTGTCAAACTGTTGTTGGAAGACAAAGGAAACCTACATTTCCATTACAACCAGTAAACATTGAACAACCATTTGAGGAATGGGGACTGTAAATAATAGGTGAGATAGTTTCTCACTCTTCAAAGCAACATAGATACATCCTTACAACAACTGATTACTTTACTAAATGGGTGGAAGAAAATCCACTAAAGGTAACCAATTCTGCGAACATTATCGAATTTATTGATCAGTTTATCATTACCAAATTTGGTCTACCAACTGCCGTGATGTTTGATAATGCATCTTATTTCATAGGCAACACTACAAAAAAATTTTCTCTCAAGAGAGGTTTCAAATTCAAGTATTCTACTAACTATTATCGTTAGGGAAATGGTTTAGCCGAATCAACCAATAAAAACCTCATTAGGATCATTAAACGAACTATTGATCAGAGTAAAAAAAAATGGCATAAATCTTTAACATTTTCTCTATGGGCAGATCGGATAACACAGAAGGCCTCAATAGGCACTTCTCCATTTAATCTAGTCTATGGGAAAGAAGTTATCCTTCCTGCAAATATAGTTATTCCCTCTTTAGCTCTAGTTCAATTTATTGAAGAAATTCCTTCTTCTTCTTTGCAATTAAGGCAATCACAAATCCTCAAACTCGAAGAAGAAATAGAGAAAGCCAAAATCGTACATGCCCATCATCAACAATTAGTTAAATCTTCCTTTGATGCAAATTATATAAGTCCAAAATCATTTCAACTTGGAGACCTTGTATTGAAGTGGGATAAAGCACATGAGGAAAAAAGTAAGCATACCAAATTCCAAAGAATGTGGCTTGGACCATTTCAGATTGCAGAACAAATCGTCCCATCAATGTTTCTATTGAAAGATTTATCAAGCAAGAGAGATTCTCTACCTGTGAATGGGCAGATTTTCAAAAAATATTTTTCATGGGAAATAACCTCTTCTATCCCCTGTACATTATCGCCTTTACTTTTCCTAGGAAAATAAAAGTTAAATAGTATTTACTTTTGGGCTTGCAATAAAAATCTCTTGAAATCTTTTGATTTTTCGCTTTTATAAGTAGAGATTGTTAAGGAAATAACTATGACATTTGAAAATTAACTAGGTTCTATCTCTTTGAAATTTTCTTGTTTCCACCAAAATTATTTATTCTTTGAGAAACCTCCAACTTTATAAAGAAACTTTTGTTCTACTATTAGTCAAGAAAAGTATCTTTAACAAAGTAAAGACTCTTTGCAGATAAGAATCTTCAAGTCTATAATTGTCATCCAGAACTCTTAAGGAGTCAATGATTCTCCCCATCCAGTAAAATTTTCTCTTTTTAGAGTGTAATTATAAAATATACTAAGACTTAAAAGATAAGAGTCTCATCAAGAGCCTACTTACCATGTTCATATGGAAATAATAGACTGACATTACCAATACTGCATACCAGAACAGGGTAATGGCTTGAGATTATTTTAATCAAAAGACAAGGGGTCTCATTACGAGCCAACTTGTTTAGTTGAATTACAATTGTTGAATGACATTGTCACTATTTGGCCACCAAACCAAGACAACGACTTTTAAGTAATAAAATGATTTTTTTTGTAAAAAAATAAATCGTTTAAAAAGGAAAAAATAGGAGAATAACTATATGATTTTAAAGTTATCTCTAAAAACTGCACTCTTATTGGGATGGGACACTGAATCGTTGTTGGCTAAAAGGTAACCGCGTCGAGGCTATGGAACCCTGCTGGTAGCAGAGGCTCTACCTGTGACAAATGAGTACATCTAAAAGCTAATATGCAAAAACCCCCTACTTTATCCTTAAACTAAGTAAAGACTGATATAGACAAAGGAATTTTCATTTTTAAGAGGATATCAAATGAATTGTGATTAGGTGCATTTGTTTTTTTTATTCAGAGAAATGTTCCTTATCTTAAATTTCTTGTAATTCCTATTTCTTGAACTATCTTTATTTTGAAAGTTTTAGAAATTTCAAAATAATCAGAGATAACTAGTTTTTCCAGTGAATCGTCAATTGTTGTACTATTCAACAACCCCCGTTTATTATATTAATAGTTAGTATTGTATTAATGAATGGGGACCCTTCTAAAAAATTTCAAAAAAACTAGCAAATAAGAGCTTTCCTTTTGAAACCATTCCGAATAAAAATTAAGATATTAAGTCAAATCACCTTGTGAGTAGGAATTATCACTTTATCACAAATCACAGGATCCGAATTAACAAAGGTTAATCGTGAATCAGAATCTGCGAGACACAATAAAAGACCCCCTTAAAAGACTGAAGGAAGCATTGAAAAATTTACAAAACTTAAGGCTAAATATATTCCTTAAAGAATTTATCGCAATTGCATCACGGTTTCTACAAGGGTGCAAACATGAAAACCATAAGAAAATGCAAAATGAAATTTTCTCTAGACCCGACGAAATATTAAAACTGTTATAAACTTCAATCAGGTCCAACATATCATAAATATTTGTTTAATGGAATAATTCTTCGCAAAAATAAAATGCGCTCGAAAGAGTAAAAGGTATGCCACTCATCGCAAATTGCAAAACATCAAAGCAACTTTGAATTTCTCTATTTATAACCACACCAATATTGCGATACTACGATACTGTGATATTTCTATTTGCGATACTACGATTTTGCGATTTTGCGATAATGCGATTCATCGCAATCGCATGATTGACATCGCACATAACATACTGTTATGTAAAAAATTAGTTAGTCTTTAATTTTAGGTTTATTATTTAATTTTAGGATTAATTAGATGAAAGGGCACGATCATAAGATCATGCCCTTTCCCCAAAGGGTGCCCATGGCAGTGTATAAGCCACGAAATCCCATTGTAAACAGCATCATCTGTCTATTCATCTTTTTAATAAAATATTTATACATATAATTCTGCGTATCAGAAGTTTTATGCTTCATTGGTATTAGAGCCATCGAATCTTCTCGCCTGTGCAGGTTTCAAGCACCTATCCGCTGCCATACTCACTGTACTATCACCATTCTGTCCGCTGCGTAAGCCACCAAACCCTATCCGCTCTCTTCCGAGCCCACTGCCCACTGCCCACGTAAGCCATCGACTGAGCAAGAATCGTGGTTGCCTCCATCCTCTATTCTGCAACCCACATCCAAGCACACACGGCCATCATCCCGTCTCCCTCGCGACTTACCGCAGTGTCAACCGACGCTGCCATACAAACTCCCGTCCGCAGTCTTCAACGTAACCATCCCCCACGAAAAAAAATAAATCGATAAGTTCTGAACGGTAAAAAGGGTCAACGGAACGTGACATTCCGTTGGGACGTGACTGTCCATTCATTCCATTACTTAAAAAAGAAAAAAGTATTACGTATCACATTATATGTAATTAATATTATATAGAATTAAAACTATATAATAATAAAAAAAAATTATTACATATATGTGAATAATATTAATTAAAATAATATATTTTAATTAATTAAAAAAAAAATTATTATTAATTTAATAATATTTTTTGATTGTTAAAAAAAAAAAAAAAAAAAAAATTATTTACGCTGGCAGATAAATACACGCCCCCACAAACCCGCTCGATGTCGACAATGACAATGGCAGATTTTCAAAAAAAATTGTTGGATTCGGAGCATAAGATAAATAACAACCACGACGAGGTCAGTAAAAGATTAAATGAATTCCAGATCAAGCTTGGGGAGCAAGCTGACAAAATCAAAAATCTTCACGATACAACAAATCGAATAGAAACAAAGATGGAAAATCAACATGTCCAAACAGAAGTACACATCAGAGATGTCGTAACAATGTTGAAACTTCTGTGTAAAAAGATGAATTGTACACCCGAACAACTACTAAAAGAAAATGAAGAGAATCAAGAACACATCTCATCAGATTCAACAAAGTCCACTGACTCTCATGAAAAAGTTGAATCCCCAAGGAAATCAGCAACACCCCACCAAGACGTGAGTAACACAGCTTTTACAAACAAGCAACTCTGGGATAACTTTACCAATCAACACCCTTTTTTTGCTCAACCATTAGCAACATACCAGGGAAGGGCAAAAGTCGAGATGCCTAAATTTGATGGAAACGAAAAAAACAATGTTGCATGGATAAATAAAGTAGAAGAATACTTTGAGATATATGACATCAATGACGATGACGAAAAGCTCAGGCATGCATCCATGAAAATGGAGGGAGAAGCATATAACTGGTATATGTGGTGGAAAAAGACAACACACATCATTAGCTGGAGGAAATTTAAAGATGCATTCTTTAAAAGATTCCAAGGTGTAAAGAAAGAAGAGTTCTTTTCAAAACTCATCAAATTACAACAAAAAGGAAGTGTGGACGAATACACTCAAGAATGGGAGACCTTAGTAACACGAGTACCTGGGTTATCAGAATCTCGTCTAATTCAGTCATACATCTCGGGACTCAAAACCCATTTACAAGTAGAACTTGAGATGCATGACATTTCATCAATAGAAGTAGCAAGACGAAAAGCAAAAACAGCCGAAAAGAAATTCGAACAAATATTTTGGTCAAAATCCGAAAAAACATATTCAAGACGAAGAACACCTCAGTATGCGGACGCAAAAAATACAAGATATGTTCCACCACATTGTCGTGAAGATGAAAAATCTAATGTGGAAGCGCAAAGGATAAAGGAGGGTAAATGCAAGCGCTGTGGTGAGAAGTGGGACCCCAAACATAGGTGTGCTAAAGGAAAAGAACCAAAGAACCTATATAATTGTGAAGCAACCAATGATTCAAACAGTGAAGATTCTGACATTGAAGAAACAGAAGATGCCCTAGAATTCTCACCAGAATTAGATGATGAAAGTATTCCGCAAGTGTCATTATCAGCTATGACAGGTATATCACAACCTCAGATGTTAAAGTTAAAATGACACATAAAGAAGAACAACGTGGTGGTTCTCATTGACTCTAGTAACACACAATTTTTTGGATGCAACCGTGGCAAAGAGACTCAATATTTTTTCATTTCCCTTACCAAACATGAAGGTGATGATCGCTGACGGTAAGAAGGTTGAAAAGGTGGGGAAATGCCATAAGGTTAAATTGCAAATTCAAGACTTCAGTTTAGAGTCTCCATTTTTCACAGTACCATTAGGAGGAGTAGATGTAGTCTTAGGTATTCAGTGGTTATGAACTTTAGGTACTTATGCCACCAACCACCAAGTACAATTTATAAAATTCAAATGGGGAGGTCAGAAGTACAAATTACACGGATTCCAAGCACTAGAAAATCAAGTTGTATCATCATCTCAGATGATGAAGCTGAGTCGAAAAGGAGCACCCGCTTATGTAGTACAATGTCACCAGTTAGAAATGTTATCTGCAAACATGACCAGAGAAGAGTCACCAGAGATACAAGATCTCATTCGGAAGCATGAAAGAGTATTTCAAGACCTACCTATGAAGATGCCGCCTAATAGGGAAATTGAGCATACAATGGAAGTCAAGTCAGGGTTAGACCCCGTCAACATCAAGCCATACCGATATCCACATCTCCAAAAAATGGAAATTGAGAGATTAATCCAAGACCTTTTAAAGTGTGGGACTTTGATCATCTTGGAATATCTGATCAAGTGGAAGAACTTACCCGAAGAAGACGCTTCTTGGGAGAATGAAGCATTTTGTCAACAACATCCGTCGTTACATATGCTTTGAGGACAAAGCATTCTTTTGAGAGGAAGGCAATGTTATGTAAAAAATTAGTTAGTCTTTAATTTTAGGTTTATTATTTAATTTTAGGATTAATTAGACGAAAGGGCACGATCATAAGATCATGCCCTTTCCCCAAAGGGTGCCCATGGCAGTATATAAGCCACGAAACCCCATTCTAAACAGCATCATCTATCTATTCATCTTTTTAATAAAATATTTATACATATAATTCTGCGCATCAGAAGTTTTATGCTTCACATACACCAATTTGAAATTTCATTTAGAAACTTTCAATGCAATGTTTTGATGAGTCATAAAGGAAATCACACATAGGCCTTAATGCATAGTTAATGAGGTTTAATTTCATTTACTCTTTTAACGGCTCGAGAAGATAGATTTTTTTTATCCGTGTTTGAAATAAAAGCTTGATCCTTACGTTCTTTCAGAATTTACTGTGCTATTGTGTTTCCACTTGCATTTACTGCTCTGCATTTTCATTCTATTTTCTCCATTGCCTGAATTTCAGGGAATCTTCGAAGGAAACAACACCTGAAAAATGGTTAAGAAAGGAAAGAGGACTGCAGAAGCTACTGTGTCTAAGGATTCATACATGCTTCCACTCTTCTCTGACACCACTTGTAACAAGGATGACGGGACTACATCCTAGGAGGCAATGTATAATTTACTGCAAGAAGAAAACCCAAAGGTTGTGGAAACTAAAGCAACAACAAACGCTTATGACTCATCCAATGCTTCTTATTTCAAAGCACCATGTTCTTTCCTACATAAGATAGTTGCAAGGACAAAAATTATACCATACACAAATACGGTAAGATGGATTATTGATAATGTGGACATTTTAGATAGAGCGTTCAGAAATTCCAGGCATGAAGTCATGGGGTCATTTAAACCAAACAATTTACGCCAAATGTACGATCTGTCAAAGCCGCAGAAGATCTATGATAAAACCTTTATTGAGAATTTTTCCAAATAAAATGAAGACCCAATGGACGTCATGCAGAATTAGCGGTCTAAATCCAACAAGTCCAGGCGGGAGACAATTGGTATGTACCCAATTGCACCTCTGTCAGGCCTGCATAATTTTTCCCCCACAATGTTGTGTAGGCTATTTGGAAACACTAACACCACCAAGTTTTCTATTGAATGGGTTCCATTGATTGATGCAGTTGTTAATGCTATAATCATGAACTGGAGTAATATTTTTTCAGACAATTTGGCTATGGCCATTAGAGAATATAGGGGTATTAAAATTATTTCCACTCGGATTATCCCTCCCTTTTACATGAGTGCTTATGTCATGGATGCTATATGTTTTTCTTCACATTTTACAAACATGGGCTGGAAATGGACTTTAAAGGATCCTACTCCCATCCATGTGTATCATAAAGTTTTGTGGGAATCACAGTTTAGCTCCAATTTTTATAAAATTTGTCATGGAATTATGTTGCAAATTTACCAGACCATTTTTTATAAGAAATCCTCGAGGCTTTCAGAGGAATAAAAGACAAACACCTTGCTGGTGGAAAGATGGTTTGGTGTGGAATTATTTATTTATATCATATTTTTTGTGAGTATTACAGTTCTGCATGTTCTTCCATATTATGCTCCTGGCAAATTGTTGGCAAGAGAGATTGCCTATCAAACAGTGGGTGATGGTATAACCAAAACCCTTAAAGAACAGAATAAATCCGTCTGGCCGACCTTCCCATTGTAATGTGGTGCTTTTGGGTTACATGATATTGGTTATGCAACAAAAGAGACACAGAATATCACATCTCTAAATCTGTCTACCATGCTAGGTAGACAGTACTACCCTAGTAAGGTCACCAAGAGTTTCACTGCTATGGTCAAGATCAGATAATTTATTCATGAGGATGATGAGTTTGATGATCTCTTTGAGCAAGATGAGGCATTTTCACATGTTTTACATTTAGCATCACTAAAACTTAGCCCATCGGACCTCAACTGCTTCCACATATATAAAAATAAAAGGCTAGCAAAGATCCCTTTGGATCTATTGAAAATTGAAGAAATAAGAGAACCTACTCCTAGCATAAACCTGAAGGAAAGTTCCAAGCACAATTTTGATGAGGAATCTCAGGAGAATTCAGGTCAAGGTTGAGAAGACTCTGAACACTAATATGAGAATAAGGAAGGAAGCCCTGAGGAAGACCCTGAATAGGACACAGAGAAAATTCCTAAAGAAATAGCCGAAAAGGCCTTGACTGAAGAACACATAGAGACTCTCTCCACATAGGTTCAAACAAAAATTATCACAATTATTGATCAATATCAGGAATGGGAGAAATTAGATAAAAATCTCGGAGTACCGCAGACTGAGACAACTCTTGAAGGAACATCTAGATTTCAGACTCCACAACACACTCAACAAGTTATAAATCCAAAAACAACAATGCAAGGAGTTATAACTACTCAAGATATTGAAGTCATCCCGACACACCCAACTTCAGAAATTGTTTTAAAGATTGAGAAAATACCCCCGTTGGACATATTCTACAACCCAACACATAAGGTCATGGTAAAAAGGAAATGGAATAAAAGAAAATTAGATGCATCAACAACAACAACTCTTGGAAGTGAATCAATGGAAGTAGTATGGAAAGACACCCCAATTGATCCATCAGAAAATATTACAAAGCTATCACAATTTGAAGGCACCTATGCAACTGCAATAATTGATAAGGCAACAAAAGTTAGGCTTTTTCTTAAATAAAAAGAAGAGAGAGTTCAACTGTTGGAACAAGAACTTGAGCTGGAAAGATAGAGCACCAATAGGCAAGCATAGATGCAAATGGCACAGCTTCAAAATGATTTTGAGCAAATGAGAATACAACATCAGACATGCATTACATAGAAGGACTCATAGATTCATCAAATGGAAATTGTAATGAATAAACTCAAACACCACCCTCAAACAGAAGAATTCATTAAAGAGGCACTTGAACTAAACTCGGTGTTGTCACAACAAGAGGAAATATTCTACCAAAATATCTCATTGATCAATCCCTATTGTTAAACAAGTGATAGATTAACCAATTAAGTTGTTGATCACAGATTAGAATATGAAGAAACCTATAACAGGATTTCAGATTTTATTTCTTGGCAGGAATCTGAAGAAGGAAGAAAAGTCGATCTGCCAAAGATCGAGGAATCCCATAAAGACATTTTATTTACAGATTGGGACATACAATTGAAGCAAGCAGAAAGGACAACAACAAACAATATAATTGAAGTTGTGAATGAAAACCTTCATAGTTCCAACCTTATCAAAAAATGTAGGCCAGAAGCTCTCCTAGACATCAAACAATTAGAACAACAATGGAACGAGACTGCCAAGACAAAAGAGGAGGAAATCAAACAACTATATAAGCTTGACTGGGAAACCTACTGGTAGTATCTGGTAAAACCACATAGTCATTGGATGACTTTTCATTTTCTAACAAACTCTACATAACAGGTGGTGCCACCTCTATCTGATGTTGTATTCACAGGACAATTGAGATCTAGAATTGGCTAGCCACCCCAAGTGAAGCCAAATGATGGATATTTGTGACCTCAAGGACCGAATGGCTAAATAGAAACATTTAATTTGAAGAAGCTTGTCATCATTTTATTTTCTATTTTAGTTTTTATTCTACTAATTCTGAGGAAGGTTGTTTGAAACCTCCTCATATTTTTATGTAATAATCTATTTTTGACATATATGTTGTATTATTTAAACCTCTCTCATGCATTTAGAGAGAGGTCCAGAATTTTATCAAAAACACTTTGCAAAAGATTGCACTTCTATACTTTTGTGACTGATTTGATGAGATAATTGGAACAAGGTCTTGATTTTCTTAGAGATTGAAGCATACTCTACCGAAATTGCACTTTTGTACTCTTAGAGTGTATTGAGTTGAAAAGAAGCAGATCAATATTGCTAACCTCATGATTAGGACCTTTCATATTTGGTACTTCTATATTTATGAATGATTTTTGTTTATGAATTAGCAGTAATCTTTCTTATAGTATGTTATGTATGAAACCTGAGTTATAGTTTGACATTAAAGCACTTTTGTATAAATGTTTTAGCTGTAATTCCTAATTGAATACATGATGCAATTAGTATATGAGATATAGTTTCCACAATTATTTTGCCTAACTGTTTAGTTAAAATAATTATCATTAATGACTTCTTCTCTTATAGAAATTGAATGATATTTATTACCTTTTGCTTTAAGATATCTTTGTAGATTGCATAAGTTAAGTTATTCCCGGGTACATAGTAAGATACAGGTTAGAAATAGATAGATGCATGTATTTGTTGTTTAATTAGATAATTTGTAGTTAAATCATTTCTGATTATATCTTATATCAAACCCAACATCATCATGATATCAATTCTTGTTGGGAAACTGGTCCCATTATCCCCAGTTGGAGCCACCACACTAAACGGAAAAGGAGTTGCTTCCAAGGTCTGAACCGGGTGGTTATCCCCCATGTTGTTGCAATGGAATTCTGAGGATTCAACATATCCATGTTGTTTGGTTCTTTTTTGTTGGTTATGAGTCCCACATTCATGCTTGGAATATGGCACGGGGGTTATTGGATGAAGAGAGATTTGACTCAGCCAATCTATGGTCAGTTGGAATGCGGTAGTCCTATCCCCTACTAGTTTCTACATTGATTAATGAGAAATTCATTCCCTTGGCTTTACATGTGTAAATGTACTAGTTTATCTATGGATTCTAAGGCTGATGTATTCATGGTATTTATGTTATTATGTTTCTAGTTATAAGCATGCATTCTAACAGTGGTGATGTATGGCCCTCCACATGTTTTCATTTGTAAATGAATAAACAATGTATCTATGACCTAATATATGGTATTGTAGCTAATGATGTAAGGGAAAAATGATTCTTACTGATTCTCAGATAAGTATAAGACCCCTATGTTCAGATCTGTTATTTAAACCTATAGATTTCATTCATGCTAAGTGTTTGACAGAATGTCAGTCATGGTTGAGGATGGTCAAGCCTAGTCCTAGAGTTAGTTTTTAGTTTATTGGTGTTGTCAACATGTGTTTAATGGATTCTCAAAGTTACAACAAGTTATGGGAAGTGGCCAGAATTATAGGCTTGAAAAGTGCCTTAAATTTCCCGAACACTAGCACAAGTATGTTGGAAACAGTCCCTGGATGCAGGCATGTAAGCTTGTGGGAGCGTCCAGAGCTCTCTAGATGCTGGTAATCCCATAGAATGGAAGCATCCAGAGGTTTAATAGCTTAGAAACTCAGTGGGACCCAGGGGCATGATACCTGAGTGGTTGGGATGGCTATTGGGAGTGTTGTTGCTTATGTGGAAGGTATTTTTGATGTGATTCCATTGATTCCACTTCCTTAACATCACCTAGGAGGTTGAATCATATCATAGTAGCCTCTCGTTGCATGTTTAACCTATTTAGTCAGTTACTTAAGTAGATGTGGGATGATGGTGTTACAAGTTTTTTATAATTCAAAAGTAACAGCTAATGTGAAGCTAGCATGGTGAGTGCGATCCTCAATAATGCACAATATTTGTAACTAAATCATTTTAGGGAAAAAGAAATTTGAATGGACATTCAAGGACAACATGGAAACAACTAGATGTGAGAAAGAAAAGTTCTAGTGTCAGCTATAAAATAAAAAAATTACGAGGGTTGAGATGCCTAATACCCCTTACACAGTATATATCTTTATCGCTATAAGAGTGCTAATTCCAACAAGGTATTGCATGTATCGAATTTGAGTTCAGAAAAACATATATTTAAATAATTTGAATGAGCATGCATAGTCCTGATCCACCAAATCCAAACAGGGGTAATTGCTAAGCAGTAATATCCAAAGATCATACCTCAAACTGCAACTAGATTGACAAAACCATAGGTGGTGACCAAAATAAGTAATTAAAATTGACTACCACATATTTATATACTCAACCAAGAACAAGAAGCTACACTGGCAATCCATGCAGAAACATAACTAATGCCAAGTTGAGTACAAAAAATGATATAAACATAGTATGCATATATATTATCCCACTGAACTACATAAATAAGTAAACGAAACATGTGCCTAGAAATTGTAAAATAATCATACATACATATGTACATATATACATACATACATACATACATACATATGTAGATATAAACATTAGCATAAAATAATCATGATCCATGATGACCCTATCAGACATGACATACATACATACATACATACATGTATACACATATAGACATCAACATAATCATGATCACAACATAATTACCAGATAGCATACGGTCAAGGTTAATAGAACTCCCTCTATCCATTCACATCATGCACAACATTTAGAATAATCATTCCCAACATGGCTAAGTCACTTGATGCCTCAAATATATTTACCTTACCTTTCTTGATTGCTTCTCTCACGACTTTCCCGCCATCGTCCATTTACACCAATGGACCCAACCAATCCAACTAGTTGTCCTAGTCTTACCTTTCGCAGCGCTTACTCATGCACTAAGCTTCATCCATGTCTTACATTACTTGTTGGGTACCACACAGATCTCCCCGAGATCCATTAACTTCCTCTTTCCCAAAAAATTACCAAGACTCAAAACTTAAAAGGAAAGATAAGAAACAAACAAGAAGAAAACCATGAAAACAAATAAAAATACAACACCGCAACAACGTGGCTTGATCATGCACTAGACATAACAAAATTGCAAATGAAGCACAAGTAAATCACAAGATACCAAAAGCACAAGGCTAACAATAGACACCATGACTCAATCCCCATGGTTCCCAATGCTTCCAAAGTAAAGCTTAACCTGAGCCTTCTTCAAGATTCCATGTAACTTTCTTTTCCATGCAATCCCTTGCACCATACTACCATCAACACATAACTTTCAGTGCTTAAATAAACATAACAACATACTAGTTACCTTACCTTGCTATGCCAAGCATATTGTGTTAGATGTTAGAGTCGGTCTGGTCAACCCTCCGTCAGAGATCAAAACTCTTTATGCATTTCATTTTTAGGTGTCCCGCTCCATTCATTCAGCTACATTCCGCTAGGGGCATGCCATGATCTAACGGAGAATGTCATGCTAGTCATTTCCCCTCATGTCTGGCTCCTGTTGGCTTAGGTCTTTTGTTAATGATCACCAAAGTCCACGACAGTCAAGGTCTGGTCCTTTAATGGACAAAATTCATTTTTGGTCATTAGGTCTAAGGATCAAATCAATTTGGTCTTTAAATATGTCCAGTAAAGCCATGCAGGCCAGAGTGATGCCCTTGTAAAGTAATGATTCACATAGTTTCATCGTCATATTGATAAACTTCGACTGTTCTCCAAAACTCTGTTTTTAAGAAAAGTCAAACAGTGTCATGGGTGATAAAATTTTCAAAAAAAAAAGTCTTCAGTTGATCTCTTCAGGTGTAATCATGGTTTCTGTGGCCAAATGTCCTGTCGAGAAATCCCTGCAAAGAGTGTTGAAAATTTCATCACTTGAGCCAAATTCAGAGGAAAAGTGAAAATCAGGGTTGTTTTAAAGTCAGTGAAAAAGTGTCAAACATAACATTAGAAAGTGGGTTTTTTTGAAAAAGCAAAATTTAAATCGTGACCTCCAAGTCTATATATACAAATTCCCACCAAAATCAAAGTCATTGTGCAATCAAAGGTAGAGGGAAAACATTGCAAAGCCGTCGAGAGTGCAATCGCGTGGTTTGGAGCAAGTTTGGAGGCCATTACAGGTGTGTGGCGCATATAGGCAGGGGCGCGGCGCACACAGAGCCCGCCTGCAGTGCAAATTCCTAACTGGTGCGGCGCACACCCAGAGCGCGGTGCACTGGGTTTTGCACGCGGCGCACACAAACAAAGCACCAGAAACGTGCCAAAACTCCCTCAAATTTTTTTGTGAAGGTAGGCTCGAAACATCACTTGTTCATCAAATTTTATGAGTGATATGGTGGTTTTATGCCTGTGATTGAATGCAACAAATTTCATAAATTCAACCACAATAAGACACCAAAAAACCGTTGATGCTAGGGTTGTATAAGTGTATGTTGATGCCAAGGCTCTATTTTTCCTGCCCTACCACTTTTACTTATTCCCCTATGCCATTTTTCCTATTACCACTACCCTAACACTACCAAACTAATATTCCCTTTCCCCTCCTCCTATTGGTCAATTAAAACCCCAAACCCTAACCTATCAAAATACCCAAAACCCCTATATATCACTAAACAAAATTCTCCCTATAACCCCTATTCCCATTACATTACTCCCCTCCTAATACTCCCTTTGTTTCATTGTTCCCCTTGGTGGCAGATATCACAAACAACACCCAGCTTCACCATCATCAAAGGGTAGCCTTAATACAGTATATAAACAGTAGTCATGGCATCTGAGGGTTCATCAGAGTATGAGGTGGAAACTCACAATGATACAACTTCAGGAGAACAGGCCCCCAGGAGACATCACAGGAGTGGAAAACATGTTAGGGATGAGCCAAACACCCTTACTGAATTGCAGGCATGCCCTCTTGCTATGTCATGTTTCCAGAACCTAGCATGTTTTGAATTTTGTCAAAGGGTGGCAAATGTTAGAGTTCATCATGAGTTGGCCCGTCTTTTTGTGCTTCACCTACATGGAGGTCAGTCTATCTTGGCCGAGGTCACCTTCACATTGACACCCGAAACTATCTCAGTGGCAATAGGCATACCAAATTTTGGAGAACAGTGGCATAAGAAGAAGAAGGTGGATAGGCAATATTATGAGCCTTACATTAAGGCCAGTTGTTTGAGGCATCTCACAAGAGTCTTTCCATTCAGATTTTTGAAAGATGAGTATGCTCCACTCATGAAATTGATCATGAAGTACTTCAGTTGTGAGGGGATGTTTTCTCGCCTATATGCCTATCACATCAGGTTGCTCATGCACTTTACCAGGGTGCGGATGATGAACCTCCCATTTTTCATTTGCAGGAACATAGAGAGGATGAAAAATTTCATGCAGCATAAGACCCCTCAACAGCAATTTAACAGTATTTATCACCTTGCTCTTATCTGGATTTTGGTGGATCATCAGTTAGGATTGAAGGGCATCACTTGGGATGACTTCGTCTCCCGTGACCTCTTCAGCACTTCACAGGTATTATTAGAGGTTAAACATGAGACAGGTGGTCCTTCTCACCAGTATGAGCGCCATGAGGTTGCTACTATGCCAGTATTCATCACCTATCAGAGAGGCAGTAGACACTTGTTTGCAGCGGCAAAGCGAGTGTTATCTCCACCCGGGGTGGAAGGGGCCTCGCTTCCGGCATCGACAACACAGGAAAAGGACAGAGGTGAGGAGCCAATGCATGATGAGGGGCCTTCAGGTGAACGAGAGACTGGATTCGTTCTCCTTCATGATGATGAGACAGATACAGAACCGACAAATGCAGAGCTTAGAGAGATCATCCAGGAGCAGCAATCAGAGATTGAAGCCTTGTCCCTTGATTTAGAAAGAGCCAAAGGGAACATGAAATGTATTGAGCAGAGGAACAAACATCTTGAGGATCAGCAAGCAATCATGGAGCTACAAAACATTCGTGAGCATTGCCAAGCTGCACAAAGGAGAAGAGTTGAGCTCACGTCATTGGAGCAAGAAATCAATGAGGATCGGGAGGCCAATCTCGAGAGCGTGAACATTCACTTGGAGAGGCTACTAGACAAGGCTGATAAGGACCATGTTTTTCTGAGACACATGTCTTATCATTACAGGACACGAAATATGAGTGCAAAGGCTCGGATAAGGAGCTTGAAGGCAAAATATAGCAAAGCAACAAAAGAGGCAAAAGAGCAAGATTAGCTTCGAATATTGGATGAGGCTTCTTTTGCATAGCATAGCACCCCATATAGAACCTCCAGCCCAAATTTCAAGAAATTTGGGGAAATTTTGGTCACATGACAAATTTTTGGGCAAAACACAGGTTTTTTCTCCCTGTGCGCTGCGCCACTGGCGCGACGCTTAGAATTGGGATCTCAAAATTGGAAATGGATTTCATTTTTGGATTTAGCATGCAAAATCATGACTACTGGTGCTTGGACAAGAAATTTGGGCATTATTTGAGTCTCCAGGAGGTCAAAAACACCCAAAAACTTACCTCTCTGCCCCTATTTTGACACATACGAAGCAGTCTTGGGAGAATGAAGATTTGGAGGGGCAAATGAGCACCAAATTCAGAAATTCCACTTGGGTTGGAAAGTAGACAGGCCAGGATTTCCAACAAGCACACTTGGGCACAATTTGGACTCCTGAAGGTACCTCAAAACAGCCTCCAAAGTGGCGTAGCGCATATAGAATTTGGCGCGGCGCATATAGAGAAAAAGGCCAAAATCGCACCCGTTTCGCGAAATTTCGATTCGCGACTTCTCCAAGTGGGCCCGCTCATCTACATTTCACTTTTTCGGCACCTAAGGTGGAATTTAAAGTATTTTCACTCCAAATTGGCTTCTATCCAAGTGGCAAAGGAAGGCAAACAGTCACCCAAGCCATTTGTCATGTTTGTAACGTTGCACCTGTAGCTGATGGTTGGATCTTCACCTCAATTTTGTAATGATTCGAGTAACTCCCCAACCCTTGGGCGTTATATCTCTTCATGGCACATTCTATATATTGTATGCAAACTATTTGTAAAAGGTTGGTTGGCTTGTAACTTCTGGGAGACTGTGGGAAAGAACTTTGTTTCTTCACTATATAATTTTGACAGAGAGTTAATGAAAGGCAGCGGCTCTGTTTCATGAGATTCATGTGGTTGTGAGTGTAGTAAATGTGTCTCTTATGTTTCATATGTATTTTTTAATGTTCATAGTTCAATTCATATTCATTTCCAGTGAAATTTTCTAAGTTAGATAAGGTAGAATTCAATTTTATTGCTCTGGCTGTGGGAAAATTTCATGTTCAGTGTTCTTCTTCTGTTGAAAAGGATTCATGTACTTATGCCCTTTTCACTCTCCTAAGTAATCTCTCCATTCTGCATTATTTCAAACTAAATTGGTACACTTTCCGCCTGTCTTGCCTCACGGAGTAATATGTGCCTTTGTATTAAATTCTCTGTTCATTGTTGTCCGTTGGTCCCATAACATCCTAGAAGCTCAGTCATTCATAAAAATTGTTTCTTGTATCCATATTCACTTACTAGCCTAAGATAAATATTTCACTGTAAGTCATCTCAGACCGTTTCGTTTATCCATTCACTGAGCGTGACTCGGAGAGAGCACTCTCCTGTTCTAGTAGGGCTAGCTACCAAACTGAGCGTGGTTTGTGGTGACCCTGAATTTTTCCTTCCTTCAACCTAGGGCAGATTTAGGTGCTAACATTAGAAATTATATATTATAGAGCAATGGAACACATAAAATATTGTAGAAATATAAACATAGAAAACACATAAAAAAAGAGACACAAATATACGTGGTTCACCCAATTTGGGCTACGTCCACAGAGAAACAGTCAATCCTTCCTTTTATATTATCGAGCAAAATGAAGAGATATAACCTACAACAGATCCCCTGTAATTTCGTCTTCTCTCTCACACAATCTCCTCTCTGTTTCTCGGTCAGAATACACACCTACATAGCTGCAATACAATTCCCTCATATATAGCAAGGGGTTGCCTTTTAGGGAAAAAAACCATACATCAAAAATAACTTCTACCGTCATAATTTTTCCTAATGAATGGCCCAGATTGACTACGAAATTACAACATTTTACAAGGCAATTTTACATCTATTTTTAGCTTCTGTAGGTTTTAACCCCATACAGAAATTACTTGCATACGAATTCTAAAACACAAAAAATAAACAATGCGAGATCATAAAACACATATACACAGAGATTTTCCCCTAGATCCAAAAACCGGGACTACCAGCGTGATTTTTCATTATGTTCCTTTCAATCTTACAATACATATTTATACATGCCGAAGCATCCAATACCATGGACCGAAAACCATCGCGTCCAAAAAACATGTGCAAAAATCATACAAAAAACCATAGGTGGGTCTGCCCAACCTAACATAGGGTCCAAAACAAAAAAAATTCGGGGCGCTGCCCCAGACCCCATAGAGTGGGGTTACGGGTGCCCTTCAAACCCCCTGTTAACTACGTGGAAAGAATATAACACAACCCAACATTCTCCCACTTGTTGTTTTCTTTCCACAGGGGGCCACAAGAGAGCTTAGTCATTTTCCCAACCCTGAAATGCCCATTGTCTCTCTACACCAAGAGATCTTCTCAGAGATCACAGATTTTGTCAATGCATCTGCAATATTCTTCAAAGTGTCCACCTTTACCAGCAACACCTTTTTGTCTTCTATCATATCCCTCACAAAGTGATACTGAACATCAATGTACTTTGTCTTTGAATGATATGTAGGGTTCTTTGCCAAGAAAATTGCACTTTGGCTATCACATTCTATCCTTATAGCTTCCTGTACTAACCCCATACTTGAACACAATCTCCGCAAACAAACTGCTTCCTTGCTTGCATGAGTGGCTGCCATGTATTCTGCCTATGTAGTTGATAGTGCCACTACAGATTGTTTCTTACTCCTCCAACTGACTGCACCTACAAATAGGTTAAACACATACCCACTTGTAGATATTCTCTGATCCAGATCTCCAGCCCAGTCTGCATCAACAAAGCCATGAATATCCAACACTTTGTCCAATCCTAGTCTTCCTTGGTAGCACAGACCATAATCACTAGTGCCACGCAAATACCTGAAAACCCGCTTCACTGTTGTCCAATGCTCCTTTCCTGGTTTTGACATAAACCTGCTCAATACTCCCACTGCATGTGCAATGTCTGGTCTAGTACAGACCATTGCATACATCAGGCTACTGATTGCACTTGCATATGGAACACGGGACATGTCCTCTTCCTCTTCTTGTGTCTTGGGACATTGTTTAGCAGATAACCTCACACCTACAGGAATAGGAACCTTTACTGGTTTACTATCCTACATATTAAACCTCTGTAGTATTGTCTCGGCATATTTCCTTTGGTTTAACTAGAGCTTCCTCTTTTCCTGATCTCTTTTAATTTCCATGCCCAAAATATAGTTTGCAGCACCAAGATCTTTCATGTCGAATTTGGAGGACAATTGGGTCTTCAAATCCTGGATAATTTCTTTGTCATTTGCAACCAGCAACATATCATCCACATACAAGACCAGATAAATAACATGGTCACCAATTAATTTAAAATACACACAGTGATCTGCTTTGCTTCTGGTGAAGCCAAGACCCTGTATAAATGTATCAAATTTTTGATACCACATCCTTGGTGACTGTTTTAACCCATACAGAGACTTCTTTAACTTGCATACCAGTTCTTTCTTACCTTTCACTGCAAAGCCTTTCGGTCCTCGTGAATAAATGTTGTCTTCACATCCATCTGTTCTACCTCAAAATCAAAAGTAGCAGCAATAGATAAAAGTAATCTAATAGAAGTTACCTTGGCAACAGGAGAAAAAATATCACCAAAATCAATTCCCAGCACCTGGGAATAACCTTTTGCTACCAACCGAGCTTTGTATTTCTCCACTTTTCCTTCTGCATTTGTCTTCTTTTTGAACACCCATTTGCTACCAATGGGTTTCCTTCCATCCGGTAACTCCACCAGATCCCAAGCCTCATTTTTGTGCAAAGATGCCATTTCATCAACCATGGCCTCTTTCCAGAGTTTTCCATCCTCTGAATCTACTGCTTCCTTCACAGTTCTAGGATCATCATCAGTAATAGATAAAGAAAAATTTGAATAGAAAGCAGATGGACTATGCCTTTCAGGTTTCCTTCTTTCTCGAACTAATCTTCTCACAGCCAGAGTTTGTGGCTCTTGATCTTCTGATTCCTCCTTTGCTGTAGAGTCTGATTCTTCCTCCTTTAGCCCAAACTCTATCTTCTCAGGTTCCTTTCATTGGAATTCATGTTTAATAACATATTTCACCTCTCTGAACACCACGTCTTGGCTGTACACAACCTTCCATGTGATTAGGTTCCAAAGCTTATAACCCTTTAAACCATCCTTATACCCAATAAAGATGCACTTTTCAGATTTACTATCCAACTTGGTTCGTTTCTCCTTTGGAACATGTACATATGCATCACATCCAAATACCCTCAGATGTGAAAGAGAGGGTTTCTTACCAGTCCATACCTCTTGTGGAGTCTTATCCTCCAACGCTGATGAAGGTGACCTATTGACTAGGTAACATGCAGTATCCACTGCCTCTGCCTAGAATTCTCATCCTAACCCGACACCACTGAGCGTGCTTCTTGCCCTTTCCATCAACGTCTTATTCATTCTTTCTGTGAATCCATTTTGCTAAGGTGTATATGGAGTAGTCTTCTGCCGTGCTATACCACACTTCTTACAGAATTCTTCAAATTCCTTACTGCAAAACTCTCCACTGTTATCTGTCCTCAGCACATTTATCTTCTTCTCTGTCTGGTTTTCCACCAGAGCCTTAAATTCTTTAAACTTGTCAAAGACTTCAGATTTATTCTTAAGGAAATATATCCATGTATTCCTTGAGAATTCATCTATAAATGATACATAGTACACAGACTTACCCAGTGATGGAACCTTCACAGGTCCAAACACATCACTGTGCACAAGTTCTAATATTTTTTTCACCCTCTTACTACCAGAGGGGAAACTCACCTAATTCTGCTTCCCATATACACAATTTTCACAGAAATCAAAATCCAGAGAGCTATTACTCATACCTTCTACCATACCATTACCATGAAGTATCTGAAGGCCCTTTTCTCCAATATGTCCAAGCCTTTGATGCCACAACATGGTCTTCTCTCCAGATACAACTAGATTTTCTACTCCACTTTCAGGAACCATAGAACTATTGCACCCATCAATAATAGTGCTACCTTGCAGCTTGTACAGAGTTCCAATCCGAACTCCCTGCATCAATACCAGTGCTCCCCGAACCATCTTGTAGGTATCCTTCTCGAACACTGTTTTTACACCTGCATCATCTAGCTTGCAAATAGAAATCAGATTTTTGGCTAATGCAGGAATATGTAGAACACTTGGAAGTGTTCTAACCCTTCCACCTTGCAACTTCAACTTTACTTTTCTACGACCAGTTATTCTAGCCTTCCTGTCATCCCCTAAGAAGACATCACCACCATCATATTTCTCATACTCGTAGAACCACTCTCTATGGGGAGTGAAGTGAAAGGATGCACCTGAGTCAATCAACCATGCCCAATGATCTACATGTGTACTTGAAGAAGCCAAGTACACATCCCCACCTTCATCTGAGGTGGTTTTCGCCTCTACAGAAGGAGCCTCATCAGATCCCTTTCATTTGTCAGGAGCTTTAGATTTACAGTCCCTTTTGTAGTGCCCTTCCTTTCCACATTTCCAGCACACCACCTTTACAGGTTTTCCTGGAGATTTAGATCTCCCACTCGATGACTTATTTTTGTTTCTGTTCTGGGTCTACCCTTATACAGACAAGGCATCACCATTTTTGCTCTCCATGTTTTTCCATCTCATCTCCTCCGTTAGCAAAGATGAGACTATTTCATCAAAATGCAAGGCAATTGCATTGCTACCTATTGCAATAACCAGACTATCCCATGAATCTGGTAGAGAACACAACAAACCGATGCACTTATCTTCATCTGAAATTTTAATATCAAAAGATGTTAATTGACTTACCACTGTATTAAATGCATTCAGATGTTCTGTCACCGAGTCTCCATCTTTCATCCTCAGGTTATACAGCTTTTTCCGCAGGAACAGTTTATTCACCAGAGACTTAGATTGGTACAAAGTCCCTAACATTTCCCACAAAGCCTTCGTCGTAGCTTCCACTGATACATTCAGCAATACTGAATCTGAGACACACAATCGTATTGTGCTCTTTGCCTTATGATCCAACTTCTTCCATTCCTCATCGGACACTCCCGTTGGTTTAGTACCTGGATCTACCACGATCCACTGGTCTTTATCCATCAACAGATCCTCCATCTTGAGTTTCCACAACTCGAAACTCTGACCATTAAATTTCTCGATCTCTATATTTCCACTGCTTGCCATCTTCTTTCACCACCAGAATCGACTCGCAAATCTCCCACTGAACAGGGTCTACCATAGGCCCGAGCGAAACCCTTCAGCAACAAAGGCGTCCCCTTGAAGCCAAAACAGCTCTGATACCAAATGTAGGTTTTAACCCCGTACAGAAATTACCTGCATATGAATTCTAAAACACAGAAATAAACAATGTGAGATCATAAAACACATATACACAGAGATTTTCCCCTGGATCCCAAAACTGGGACTACCAGCTTGATTTTTCATTATGTTCCTTTCAATGTTACAATACATATTTATACATGCCGAAGCATCCAATACCATGGAATGAAAACCATCGCATCCAATACCATGGACCGAAAACCATCGCATCCAAAAAACATGTGCGAAAATCATGCACAAAACCATAGGTGGGTGTGCCCAACCTAACATAGGGTCCAAAACCAAAATTTTCCAGGGCACTGCCCCGGACCCCATAAAGTGGGATTACGGGTGCCCTTCAAACCCCTTGTTAACTACGTGGAAAGAATATAACACAACCCAACAGCTTCGAGGGAGCTGCCCCTGATCCCTCGTTTGGGGGGGGGAGGAGGCGCACTAAAGAATCGTCGTCGCCCTCCTTGGACCTCCCTAGCGGTGCGCATAAATGGGCAACATTGCTAGCACATTAAGAAATGGGGTCCAATGCGGAATTACATCTGAATAAAGAAGATAATCAGGTTCCACACCCAACATGTTGCTTGAAACTATACACATCTGTGCCATATCTCAAGGGATTCCAATTCCCTTGACATATCCACCTGTAACTAGAGACTAGCTAATTCACCTGTCAAATACATGTTCATGAGTGTAGCACATATCCAAATAATGTCAGACAAAGCCAAGGTTAAGAAGACTTCCTACATGCAAGCACTCATTTGTTTGGAATTAGGGTTTCCAAACATAGCCAAAGGAATTCTTGCCCAATTCCTTTGTTTTACCTTTTACCTTACTGCAATTGAGTCTTATTATGTGCTATCACATCATCCAACTATTAATTATATAAAAATATCAATAGTTGCCTTGTCACACTAATACCAAGCATGTTACCCTACAACTATTAACAGATTTCAACCACATGTCCCATATATCAATACAATCATATCTATCAATTTGAAATCAACCTTTACCAAGACTAATAATGATGTCATAATCCATAGTCAACTCATAGTCATTAGACATAATGCTACAACTGTCACCTACTTACACTCAAGTATACTCTAGCCTTTTCAACACATATGTATTAGTACAACCATGTTAAAATAGGATCATTCCTTCATGCAATATTATATACTCATACTCATATCATGCAATAAATCAAACATTCAACAAACTATAAATGTACCATGTTAAATTAGTCAACTAAACAACATAATCAAACGTTCAAGCACAAAGTAGACGACATAAGCAATCTAATTCCTTAATGTATCTTAGGGGAGGCTCTCTTATGTGTAAAATCCATCTAGTTAGCATGATATAACTTCACAACATATTAGCTCAGACATCATAATATCCATAATAGTAACTAACTAACATGTTCACATCATAAACTCATAAACATTTGTCGTTCATGCATAACAATCACATATGTACAATTAGTCTAGATTAGTACAACACAATGTCACAAATAAGTCGACTCATAGCTAAGTTGCATAAACCTAACCATATGCATAGAGCAATCCAACTTAGTATGATACATATAACATCAAGATCTTAATGTAATAACCCTAATCATCAAGTTTACTAACATATAACAACAACACGTTAACATATAACATACTCATCAACAACATATATCCTAATCATCAAGATATCATATAACAACAACAAGTTAACCTATAACATACTCATCAACAACATATAACATAATCATCAAGTTATCTAACATAAAACAACAATAGAAATGCATACAACCACAAGTTACTATCATTCATGACTATCTGACACATGTGCATATGACTACACTAATCAACTAGCATCTATCATGTATGTAACCATAACATCAATAGAATGAATGGCATGCACATAACCATAATGCATATAACAAACCTTAACCTACATACCTACATACACAACATACACACCTATATGACGACATGCTCTTGCCTCAAGGTCCAATGTTGCAACTTCACTTTGATGATCTACATCTCCTGCTCTATCTCAACCAACACATTAGCATCATAACAACCAATAGAGTCATGATAACCTAATGCATACAATGACCTCACAATGCATGTCTAACCTACCATATATGCATAAACATAACCATGAAAATGCATGCATATAAATACCAACACACATAACAATTCATATACACCATATAGTCATGACGACACATCCCACAACAACACCATCAAACATAACATGGTGACATCACTACAACCATGATTAACACCATGAAAATGCAACAAGCACATGAACTACAAGCATAAGGAACACATATGCAATCAACATGAATGCATGACCAACACAGAACCCATCTAGTCCAAGGGGTGAACCATGCTTTGATACCAATCTATAAAACCCTCCTCCCACATCTACCCAAGAAATTAGCCAACCAGGGTAAACATGTGATGAGAGGCCACTATGATATGATTCAATCACCTAAGTCTTGTTAAGGAAGTGGAACTCATGGAGACACACCATACATACATCCAACGTCAACATTAGGACCCTCAAGAACCAACCCAACCTTTCTGCCAACTAGCCCCTAGGTAACACTAACATTTTGGACTACTTGGCCTCTGGATGCTCTCATGCGATGGGCATGCCATCACCCAGGGACCTCTGGACACTCTCATAGGCCTGCAAGCCAATGTCCAATGACTCTTTTTCTCAGTTATGTGCTAGCATACCCGGGATTTAAGCCACCTTTTCACGGCTAGAGCCCAGGTCACTGCCCACAATTGAATGACACCTTCAAAACAGTAAGATAACATGGAAATAATAGTACTAATGCAATTACTTGAATAAGACCTTAACTGGACCCCTACTAGCCATGACAGGCATTTCATCAAACATATCACGAATATGTAATCTACATATGTAAATAACATATCTAAGCATATGGGTCTCATACTTAGCTAAGAATCGCTAAGAAACATTAATGCCACAACACATAAACTGCCATTTCATCCATTAGTCCATAGATATATTGCTCATTCATATACAAGTAAAAACATGATGAGAGACATACATAGCTATTGTCATAAAACATATACTTAACCAACATAATAGGGGGGAAAATGCCAAGGAAACAACAACAATCTAACCCACACATAAACCAGTACAATACTCATAAAATAACAAGGATAAATAAACTATTATTAATGATGCAAAGGGCAACCTAGTATGGGACCACCACGTTCCACCCAACCGTAGAATTGTTGAGCCAAATCTCTCTTCAGCCGTTCACCCTCGTGCCATATTCCAAGCATGAATGTGGGATCTCATAAAACAGATCAATCAAAACCATCCTGCACTTTTGGAGGCCAACCACCTCAACCCATCAAAAAAAGATTCCACCTCATGGTCGGACATCACAAATCCATAATCAAATTGGTCTCTATCCAAGCCTTCTAGGGCTTCCAAAGCGTTTCTCCAACCAAGGCTTCCAAGACTAGTAACTCAACCCACGATTTTTACTAGGCTTCCAGAGTGTTTTTCCAACCAGGGCTTCTAGAGTGTTTGTCCAACCAAGGCTTCCACAACTAGTAACTCAACCCAAGCTGTTACACGGCTTCCAGAGTGTTTGTCCAACCAGGGCTTCTAGCAATAATAACTCAACCCAAGCTAAGGAAATATGAGAACCAACCAAAACAAAACAATTAAATAAACCTAAAATGTCCATGGCTATCTAGGAAATGGCAAGGCAAAGGAAATCCACTGTCAATCCATGCAATCCTCCATGCAAAAGACAGATCATAACAAAGAAACCACATGCATGTGCCATTCATACCAAAACTAGTGAGGAAACATACATGCAACTCGGTACCTGCACGCAAACCCTGTTGTATCTACTAATCCCAATGTCCTCTTGATATTCCTTACTCTTCCTTTTCATTCTTGCTAAAAAACTCCAAATATCCCACTCTCCTCCAAGAGTGCTCCAAGAAACTCTAAGTGTCCAAGAGTATGAGAGAGAGAGAATAAAAGAGAGTTCCACCAAAACTTGTCAAAAGCTTACCCACTGATCTTCATAAGCCTTTTTATCAGCCCTCTATTTTCTTAATTTTACATTATTTTCCTTCATTTTCCTCCGCACATGAAACCTATGACCTTTAACATTCCTTTTCTCCTAATTTCCTTTATTTTCATAAATAAAATGACAATAAATGTCTCATGTCTTTCCAAAGCCTTTGCCATTGCCTTCGTTAATTTCCTTAGCCATAATAAACTGAATGAACACCCACTTGAATGTTTTTCCCACCATTCAGCTTGGAATACGTGTCCCATGGTCGTGGTCTTATATATTTTTACATGGATTTTTAACCATGGCGGTTACATATTTAATTATTCAACAACCTCATTTTACAAGTGTTTTTACAATAGCTTAAGCCAAGGATATTACATACTCCCCCCCCCTTAAATAGAATACCATCCTTGATCTCTTGTTGGTACACTAACATTTTCTCTTAATATAACAATCTAAATAACCATAAATGGAATATTTCCCTTCATAATGAAGGATTTTTATGTTCAATAGGTAGAATCAATAATGTTTATCAAATGAAATACTTTTCATTATCAATTATTTATGCAATGTGAAATAATATGTCAATCATAATAATTTCACAAGTACTCGAAGAGCACTAGCCTTCTAATCATCAAAATGATAAAAAAGTTGTATCAAGTGGATGTTTTCTGTTATTTAGGGGTTATACCACTCTTTCTTTCTCACTGGTGTTGTTTGTAAATTACTGTCTTTCTCTCCCACAATAATTTCAATCAAATTCAAACTCATGGAATTCATCTCCAGCCATTTTACTCTGGTCTCACTATTTCCATCATAAGTTAAATCATAATTATATACATTAAAAATTTATTTTCTCTATGAATGCACAGAGATAAGTCATTTCTGACATGTTCATTTTCTCATACAAACCTACAAACACAACCTATTTCATCGAAATTGTCACTTAGATAAATAAATAGATCATGCATGCAGAACTATAACACATACAACAACTTAGAGACATGAAACTTACCATTTATTCTAACATCTAACATCTTTAGATGATTTTGAAATCAATAGCAAAATATAGACATAATTTCATCTGAACGTAGTTAATGTCTGGGAATTATTCATGAACTGGGCATATTCCACCCAACCGTGAACTATCTCTAATAGTTCCCCACCTAGCTAAGATCTACTGGCCACTAGAATCAACCACCTCATTGATTCCTTGGTGGTTTCTTCCGAGAATATTTTTAGCAGTGTCCTGCTTTAAGGTCATCCAACCTTTTGCCTATGCTTTTTTGTTTTAGGTTTTTTCGAAAAAGATTATTTTCTTTTTCCTTAAAGAACAACTTTCTCTCCCGATGTGCTTTATTTCACCCCGCTTAGTATTTCTCTCCAACTAAGTAATTAACATAATATTTCTCTCCCATTATGTTAATATTTTCCTCTTTATTATTTTCTCCTAAGGATTTTTAGGAGACTTTCAGGGAAGGTCCATCTTGGATTTAACCACCAATAGTTTTTCATAAGCTGACAAGAATTCTTCTAAAACTGTAGAGTTATTTCCTAAATATCTCAAACAATGTATTCATTAACTGAATAATAAAATAAATTATTACATCATCACATAAGTCCCATCACAACTTCCATAGTCATTCAATCGAATAATAATTCAATTCCTAAAAATAGTGAGTGTCTAAAAATCCATTGTAACTTACATAATTTTCCATTTTCATGTTATAATCAAAGAAAAGGAATATTTATGCACACCATGCATCTCCTCAACATGGGTCTGACAATTTGTAAAAGTACATTGACTAAAATTCATCACATGTCATACAGGTGGTATACATTCTAAATTTCCACATAACAATAATCATGCAACATAGAAAAAAAAAACATTAACATATATTGCATTCCATAGGATTATACTTTCTATAAGGTCCCACCTTACCAACCATGAATATTATAGAGAAATAACAGTCTCATTGAACAATAGGACACAAAATGCATTTTTTTTTGTTTACAATTATCTTGCAGCCATGTAAGCGACAACCATTGGGGAATTTTGGGCAAACAATTTTCAATCATCCAATCTACAACCATTTTCACATTTTATCAAATAGTTTGCAAGCATGAAATCTACAACCATTGAGGGATTTTAACAACCAATTTTCAAGCATGCAATCTATAACCATTGAAGCATTTTAACCAATAGTTTGCAAGCATGGGATCTACCGGCATTGGGGCAATTTAGCAATTAGTTAGTAGACATGAAATAAATTTCCATAAAGATGCTTAAACTATTAGAGAGGTAGTAAAACTAGAATTAAAAAAATAGCATGAATCCTATTAATGTCATCAATGGTAAATTTTCTACAAAGCAACTCAATCGTCAATCCCTATAGGGCAGCGGCAAATCAGAAAAATCGTTCAGATTATATGTCTGAGTCTAAAAAGCACTTTTTTGGAATCAAAGTGGGGGTTACATGTGCTTAATGTATGAATACCCACTGATGTTGAGCTGAATTGCATCCAAAACTCTCAGGGACACAATTTTTTAAAACAACAAAACTTTGGATCTCATTTACTACTTTTGCCAAACACATGGAATGAAAACTTTCATCTACAATTCTACCTGAAGAAATAAAACCCAACATTATGCTACTATGAGTTTTTCATTGAATTTAAGTTCACTATATGAATTCTACTTGACTCATTGTTCATTTTTAACATCTAAAGATGTTCTTTCAATGTATTTGTTTTTTAAAACATTCCATTGTTCTCTTCAAGGTCAACCCCAACTTCTACATTCTTTAGATATCACACAAACCATACATGCATTCATTCTTTATAAGCAGTGCATTGCAACTTTATTAATTTTTTTTATGAACCATAATCATTAATGTAATAGTATGCATGCAAAGGTTGGTAATTAACCCTCACTATAACTAGTTAGTTGTCAAGAATGTTCATAGGTGCAATAGAGGTTTTATTGTCTTTTATCCGCATCCATATTCAAATGTCATGAGCACAACTTTTAAAGAAGCATTATCACTTTCTACTCTTTAATGTGGTCATTAATCATGCATCACACATCTCATGTTAATTTTAGTCTACTACAAGTTCAGTTAGAATTATACTTGAGATGATGCCCACTAGCATCATACCTCTAGTTCCTTTTTGCTTAATCATTCCCAAAAGGCGCCAGTGTTGCAACTTTTTTCTTCTATACAACTTATAACATCCCCGGGTAACCTTGCAAGAAAATGCATGGAGTTAGGGAATTTTTATTTATTTTTAACATTTACCAATGTATAACTTTATAAATTACTTTCTCTATTCCGTCCATCACCATGATAATAACCATCATCATTACGTAGAGAAATATTTAGTAAAAACATAATGAGTTATACAACCATTTACTACCATTGTTGTAGCATATTAACTTAAACTTATGAATGTAACATTGCATTAATTCCATGATTATTTTAACTCAGTTAGTTAATCACATTCTTGATAATATAACCATCACATAATGTAAGGAAGACACAACAATAAATCACACCATTAGGCACCGATATATCTTTCAAACCCCATAGGGTGAAAACCAACAAACTTTTAATTTTATTATTAAACGCTCGTGAGGGTGTTCACCCCTCACTCAATGGATTGTAAAGGAGTCCATCCCTTAACCATTGTTTTAAAATAGTACAAATAATTATCATCTGAATTGAAGCATAACTAGTTATAGGCTATTAAAACACCATGACATCATTTACCCATAAAGCCATGAACATTAAGTCTTTGCAACCTAGCTCTTCCCATTAGTAGATCATCCAATAGTTGGCATTCCTAAATCTGCATGGACCAACAAACCTTTATCTACCACAACGTTAAATGTGAGTTATCCTTTGCACAATTCCCTATCCTTTCCTATCATTGCTTTTATCATCACACTAGATATCATGATCAGGTAAAACTTAAAATACTAATTAACCAAAAATCAATATTTATTAGTGACACTTCAACATCTATTCGTGTGCATGCATAAATCATAGACATAATGTAATGAAATATATTCTTTAACATCATTGCACATCATTGCATGCACTTTCATATTCTTTCCAAAGAAAAGCTAACATACTAGATATTGTTCTTGATCTGATAATGAAGATCTTAGATTATTTTTAAGGTATTACAGACTCATGTGCATGGATTTGCCTACATTACTTAGTGCAACGGATCGATAAGATTATGAATAATATAGGCAATGAAGCAGTTAGAGAAACATAATAGACAAACACACATAACACAACAAGTTTAATATGGAGTTCACCCAAAACTCTTGGGCTACGTATCCTGGTCCAGCCTTCAGTGGTGACCTCTCTATTATGTCTTCAAGAGCAGAGTTGTACAAAGTGTGAGCCCAAATTGAGTCTCAACACAACAGATACAAAACAACAGGAGTTTTTCTTAAATCCCTCAATCCTCTCTGAGTAGACAAACTCTATCTTTCACTCTCTGTCTCAGTACTGCCTGTTTTTGTCTCTGTCATTTTGTGGCTTTTAAGCCAATCTGTGTTGTCTGTTCATTTCCTCTTCTAAGCTCTTTGGTTCCCAGCCTTTGTCCGCTCAAATCACCCCTCTGAGCATTAAGAAATCATTGCTAAACCTCTTCAGGGATGGTGGCCACCTATTCTACAACGGAAGGACCATCGACGCCTTTGAAATCCCAAAAATGGTCGTTCTCTGTTTACATAGATAAATACTCTAAAACAAGGGAAATTCTATCAATTTGTGATTTATCGGACCTAAATTATCATCAAATCTGCTCTAGACTCCTATCGGGTCCCCCTATAATCACTATCGCAAATCGCAAGTGCCCCAGTGCTGCGGTTTCCTTTGTAATTAAAAAAATACATTAAAACACTGAAATCCCGATGAAATGGCTCATATCGGACCTGAAATGTTATATATTCACATCTATAAGTTCCATCGTGTTTGGATATATATATCGCAAGTCGCGTATGTATCTGCCCCACTCCGTGGTGTTGCTTCGATGCGATATTGCGATATCGCAATCGCAAGTCGCACGGTCTTCAATCCTCCGTAAGCCTTTCCCTGTATGTTTTGCCAATGCCATATCGCGAGCTAACCTGGGTCGTCGATCTACGCGCTTGATTGATGGTCCTCGTTGACTCGCGTTGATCGCTGTCGCAACGTTCATAGGGCCGCCTCTGATAACCTTCGCTTACCACCGCCGATTTTGATATGCCAATCAGAACTAGACCGTTGATTGGCCAGATCCGACATCTCTTGTGCAAAGTTTTTTAAGCGGCTGATAGCTCTGTTTTCATCATTTTCTTCATTTTTTTCACTCCTGATAGTGTTTTCCTCCATTTTGTGAAAGTTTTCCTTTTGTGATAGTTTTTATTTTTGAAGACTTAGAGAGCTTTTAGGATCCATTCTGGATCATGCCTTCCCACTAAAAAAGCTTTTGCACCACCAAAAGTTGGTTTTTAAGCATTGATCAGGTGAGGATACAACTTCCTCACTTGTCCAATTTCTATCCATTGCGCATTGCTTGGTTTTGAACCTTTGAGTCCGATTCTGAGGTACTCAACATCCCCTCTACACGTAGTTCTCACCTTCCTATCCAAAACTGTATCTTCCTACAACTCATTGAGATATTCAGGCAACAAATCATCAATAGAAGGCAACTGCCTTTGCTCTTCAGGATCTTGAATCAATGAAGGTTCAAAGAGTATTAAGTTCTCTACATTAACTACTCAATAGATGTGCATGTAAGCTGGCAAATCAAGGTGAAAAGCATTCTCACCAATTTTCTCAAATATCTTGAAAGGCCCATACCTTATTGGCTTCAGTGTCTTACATTCACCTTGCATTCTTTCTTTGCTGATGTATAGCCAGACTTGATCACCAACTTGGAATCTATGCTCAATTCGATGCTTATCATGCCTTGCCTTATACTTGGCCTGACTCTTTTCCAGTTGTTCCTATACTGCTTGGTGAATTTCTTGAATCTGTTCAATGAACTTGGTTGCTTTGTCCACATCACTATGTCCATCAACCGCTATGGCTTTTCCAAAGACAAAATCCAAGGGAGACTTTGGTGTAAAACCAAAACAAGTCTCAAAAGGAGATCTTTGTGTAGAAGAGTGCTTAGCACAGTTGTAAGCATGTTTCACATAACACAAATGTTCATCCCAAAGATTTGGATGTTTGTTGCAATAGCCCCTGAGCAACTGGATCATTGTCCTGTTGACCACCTCTATTTGGCCATCTGTTTGTGGATGAAAGGTTGTGCTCTTCTTTAGTCTGGTGTCCATCAATTCCCATAGACTCGACCAAAACTTCCCAACAAATCAGGAATCTGGATCAGATACAGTGGAAGTAGGTAACCCAAAATGAACCCAGACATGCTGAAAGAACAACTTTGTTGTCTTTTCAACTGTAATCTACTTGTTACAAGGTATTAAAATATAGATTTTGCTGAGCTTGTCCACAATAACATATAAATAATCATGACCTTTTCTAGATTTTGGCAATCCCCGAACAAAGTCCATGGAAACACTTTCCCAAGGACGAGAAGGAACTGGGAGTGGAGTGTACAAGCCTAATTTTCTATTGCTAGGCTTTCTTTTAGAACACATGGTACATCCTTTAATATATCTAGAAACTATTTCATGCATTCTTGGCCAATAACAAAACCTTTGCAGCTGTGCAATTGTTTTACTTACACCAAAATGACTTGATATAAGAGAAGTATGTGCTTCTCGGATTATGTTAACTCTTTCAGTTTGTGGAATGCATAACTTTCTCAAATGATATAAGAGTTGCTCTTTAACATAATAATCCAATTCTTCTACTTGTTTTCCATGACTTAAGGTTGCATATACATCTTTAAAATCTACATCTTGACCATATTATTCAATGTAGCTTTCATGCATTACTGAGTTATGCTCAAGTATAGTAGATGCATTTATGATTGGCCTGGATAACATATCTGCAACTTATTGTGTATGCCCTTCTTATATCTGATGACAAGATGAAACTGTTGTAGAAAACAGATCCACCTATAGTGTCTTGATTGCTGCAATTTATTTTGTGAGTGCAAATATTGAAGTGGTTGATGATCTATATCGATGATTGTTTCTTTGCCCATTAGGTAATGTTTCCACTTTTTCACACTCTGTACTAATGCATACAATTCTTTATCATATGTGGGATAATTAACTACTGTAGAAGTAAATGTCTCAGAATGATAACATATGGGTTTACCGTGTTGCATCAACACTGCTCCCATGGCATAGTCATTGGCATCTGTTTCAATCTCAAATGGTCATTGAAGATCTGGCAGTGCTAGTACTGGTGTTGTACTAATTTTTTCTTTCAAGGTGTCGAAGGCTTTCTGCTGTTTGCCTCCCCACTGAAACACCTTGTTCAATCCTGTTAAAGCATGTAAGGGAGCTGCAATCAAGGAAAAGTTAGCAATAAACTTTCTCCAATATTGTGCTGCTCCTAGGAAGCTTCTAAATTCTGTAGCAGATTTGGGTTTAGGCCAATTCACAATGAATTCAATCTTAGAGGGATCTATCTTCAATTCACCACACCCTACAATATGACCCAAATGATTTAAAGATGTTTTGCCAAATTCACATTTTGATAACTTAACATAGAGATTTTCTCTTTTCAAAACATCTAAAGTCTGCTTTACATGCTTCAAATGTTCTTCCCATGTTTTACTAAAAACAAGAATGTCATCTAAATATACAATTACAAAATCATCAATAAAAGGCTTGAGTACATCATTCATAACTCTCATGAAAGTGGCAAGAGCATTAGTTAAGCCAAAAGGCATAACTAGCCATTCATACATCCCTTGATTTGTTTTGAAAGTAGTGTTCCATGCATCTTGTTCTGCTACTCTGACCTGATGATAACCACTACACAAGTCTAACTTGGAAAAGTAAACTACTTCTTTCAGCTGATCTAATAGATCATCAATGCGAGGAAGAGGATAACGATTCTTGATCATTATTTTATTCAGTGCCCTATAATCAATGCACATCCTCCACGAACCATCTTTCTTCCTCACCAGCATGATTGGAGATCTGCATGGTGATGTGCTTGGTCTTATGAACCCTTTTTTGAACAGCTCCTGTACCTGCTTCTTGATCTCTGCGTTCTCTAAAGTGGATAACCTGTACATTCTGATGTTAGGCAATGGAGCATCTTGCTGCAAATGAATATCATGTACTATTTCCATTTTGGGTGGAAGACCTTTAGGTTCTTGAAATAGGATATCATATTCTAAAACAAGTTTTTCTAAATCAGCTTTCTGTTTAGTATCACAGCCCTCAAATATATTGGTTTTATCAGGGTTCTTTTCCTTTACAACCATTGGTAAAAATTTCTTGCATGAATTTAAAATTCTTTTCATCTGTCCTGAATTTATGAGAGAGTAATTATTTTTGAGTTTATGAGCTCTTATAATATATTCTATTCCATTTTTAGTAAGTTGATACTTATTTTCAGCTCTATAGAAAATGGCTTTTCTATCATACAAGTAAGGACTTCCTAAAACAATACCACATATATCCAAGGGAACTATATCTAACTCAACCTCATCTACAAATGTTGACCCAAAAGCAAACCTAAGTTTACATTGTCTAGTCACTTGTAGCTTTGCTTTATCACATACCCAACCTAATGGATATGGCTTCTTGTGAGGTGTGGTTAGTAATCCAACTTCTTCACAATTGCTTCAGAAATCAAGTTTACTTGTGATCCGCTATCAAATAAAGTATCAATCTTTTGATGCTTGGAAATAAGTCTAATATGAAAAAGCTCACGTCTTTTCCTCTCATTTTCTTCATTATCAATAGATTGTGCAGAATTACTAGTAGATGCTTCAGAGTTTTTACCTTTTATGCCTGTGGCTGTGACTGTTGTTTCATCACCTAAGTCTGACCCCAAGTCTTTCTAAATAGTAGTAGCAGTCTTCTTCTTCTTACCACCAAACTTTTTGGGTTTCAGCTCCGGATGCAAAGACTAGTAGTGTTCATCATCGTGCCCATCCTTCTTGCAGTGAGTGCCTGAAGGTTTGTCTTTCTATATAGCGTTTGTCTTCCTCTCCTTCCATTTTAGCTTCTTCTTATCCTTGTTCTTGCTTGCAGAGGGTTTTGATGATCCCCCAATCTCTGGGTTAACATTCTTGCCTCTAGCCTCTAGATGTGTAGCCTGAACGGATACCTGATCTATGCTATTGGGGTTAAATATGAGAATAGTCTACCTCAAATAGCTATGCAGACCACCTATATACTTCAACAAAGTTTCAGGTGAGTCTAGAGAAATGCCTAGAATTAAAGCCCTTTTTCTAAATTCCTGGGTATAGCTTTGTACACTTTCCTCCTTTAACTGGCGAAGAGTTTGCCAACTCATCATTGCTTGCTGCATATAAGCTAGTGGATATAATTGTTTTTTAATGGCAGGAACAAATTCACTCCAGGTAGAAAGAATTTTACCATGCTTCTTCAAATCAGCTTGTGTCATGCCTTCCCACCACACTAGGGCAGTTCCTCCAAGGCGAAGGCTAGCCAACTGAATTTTTATCCTTTATGAATCAATGTTCTGCACCCTGCAATATACATCAATCTGTCTAATCTAGTTATCTAGCTTATCTGCATTTAATTCTCCATCATATATTGGCAAATCAAATTTTACATCTAATTTAATCAAAGAAGTCTTCTTCTTTTTCTTATCAGGGATAGGAGATGAGGATGATGAAGGAGATGGTGGAGGAGATGATGGAGGATGCTTTTCCCCTTTCCCTTTTCCCTCTGGGTCATCTAGAGAAGGTTCTTCTGCTCCCTTGTCTTGTTTGGAGGTTCAAGTACTTTCACCTCAACCATTCTTGAATTCTCGATACATCTCTTCTACCATGACTCTCATGGTCATCAAACTGTCCATGAATTGAGATTTTGATTCCATTGGAATTTCTTCTGCCATCCTCCTTCTTGGATAGACTCTTTCAATTTCTGGGTTGGCCTCAAATAGTTCTCCTTTTCCTAGTTTGAGCTTTGACCTCTTTAGCATTCAAAAAAAGTCCAGAACAAGCTTGTCTAACCTTAACAAATCAAAAACCAAAAGCTCTGATACCACTTGATCTGATAATGAAGATCTTAGATTATTTTTAAGGTATTACAGACTCATGTGCATGGATTTGCCTACATTACTTAGTGCAACGGATCGATAAGATTGTGAATAATATAGGCAATGAAACAGTTAGAGAAACATAATAGACAAACACACATAACACAACAAGTTTAATATGGAGTTCACCCAAAACTCTTGGGCTATGTCTCCTGATCCAGCCTTCAGTGGTGACCTCTCTATTATGTCTTCAAGAGCAGAGTTCTACAAAGTGTGAGCTCAAATTGAGTCTCAACACAACAAATACAAACCAACAAACTCAAGCCTCTCTGAGTACACAAACTCTCTCTTTCACTCTTTGTCTCTATTTTCTCTCTGTCTCAGTATTGTTTGCTTCTATCTCTGTCATTCTGTGGCTTTTAAGCCAATCTGCACTGTCTGTTTGTTTCCTCTTCTGGGCTCTCTAGCTCTCAGCCTTTGTCTGCTCAAATCCCCCCTCTGAGCGTTAAGCAATCATTGCTAAATGTCTTCAGGGATGGTGGCCACCTATTCTGCAACGAAAGGACCATCAGTGCCTTTGAAATCCCAAAAATGGTCGTTCTCTATTTACATATAGATATACTCTAAAACACGGGAAAGTCTGCCAATCTGTCGTTTATCGGACCTAAATTATCATCAAATTTTCCGTTGACTCCTATCGGGTCCGCCTGTAATCGCTACTGCAAGTCACAAGTGCCCTGGTGCCGTGGTTTCCTTTGTAATTAAAAGAATACATTACAACACTGAAATCCCTACGAAATGGCTCATATCGGACCTAAAATGTTATATACTCACATCTATAGGTTCCATTGGGTCCGGATATATATATGGCAAGTCGCGTATGTATCAGCCTCGCTCCATTGTGTTGCTCCGATGCGATATTGCGATATTGCAATCGCAAGTCGCACGATCTTCGGTCCTCCATAAGCCTTTCCCTTTGTGTTTTGCTGATGCGATATCATGAGCTAACCTGGGCTGTCAATCTGCGTGCTTGGTCGATGGTCCTCGTTGACTCGCGTTGATCACTGTCGCAATGTTCATAGGGCCGCCTTCGATAACCTTCACTTGCCACCACCGATTGCGATATGCCGATCGGATCTGGACCGTTGATTGGCCAGATCCGACGGCTCCTGTGCAAAGTTGTTTAAGCCATGAATAGCTCTATTTTCATCATTTTCTTCATGTTTTTCACTCCCGATAGTGTTTTCTGCCATTTTGTGAAGATTTTCCTTTTGTGATAGTTTTGATTTTTGAAGACTTATAGAGTTTTTAGGATCCATTTTGGATCAGTTCTTATGCATGAAAATGCATAACAAGATTTCAAGAGAACTAGCCAAACAAGTAATTTTCTTTGTGCCTACTATTATGTTTTCTTTTCCAAATGGATTAACGCAATAGATTATTTACTTATACATGTGAATGCATGTTCTTTTCCAAAAACATTTTTTCCATAGGAGAGTTATTTACAATGACTATTATGTATAAAGTGCAAGCTCTATTTCAAACAAAGTTAACATAATAGTTATAATTTCGTGCATGCAACTACTTTTCCTCTTCAATTGAAAATAACATGATACTTTATTCTTCTCGCATGTGAAACATATATTTCTTTCCAAAGGAAACTAACTAAATCTTGCATGGAAAGATAAACACATTTATTTTCCAAGAGATCAAACACATAACATTTATTCTTTCATGCATGCAAAGAAACACTTTCCTCTTACCAAAATATCTAGCCCAATAACTATACATAATCTTCTCCCAAAAGAAAACTAATACCATAGCTAATCCCTTTAGGTGTGCAAATGCATATTATTCTTCCCAAAAGAAGGCTAATACAATCAATATTATGCGATTTCACCTTCCTTTTCACCAGAAATCCAATACCAAAACTATATTTTTCCATGCATGCAAGTGTATATGTTTCTCTAAAGAATCTTCTGAAAGAATCTTAACACAATAAAGCATACATTTACCCATTTTCCTCTCCAAGAATCTAATTCCATAATATATACAACGACTTGTTTTTCTCCTCTTCTTTTTGAAGAGTTCTAACACAAAAAATACTTCCTCGCATACAAATACATATTTATTTATTTTCCAAGGAATTTAACACACTAATTATTCTTTTTCCAAAAGTTAGCTAACTCATTAGTTACTATGCATGCAATAAAAACTACTTTCCTATCATTTCACACATCAGACAAATTTGTCATATTTCATTAGTAAATAGCATGAATAACAAATCATTCTCAAATAACACAACCAATAGTCATTTATGCAAAGGTTTTATTTGAAATCTTCCTAAAAAAAGTTACATATTCATTTCAAGTCGATCAAATATACTAGATATTATTCGTATGCACATAAGCACATATTCTCTTTAAGAGTCCAATATTTCTCTTTAAAAAATTAATTCATATGCATTATGAAAACATCATTGGTAATATTTTAAATGAAATAACTTAATTCCTTTTCAAGAATTACCAACACAATCATTCCATTTTGTGCATGTGAATAACTTATCACTTTTCAAGAAATATCAAAATTAATAGTTATTTGTTTATGGATGGAACTAATTTATGTTTTTCAAGAAAATTAACACAATTTTTATCTCTATATGCACATAACACCTATTCTTATCGTGCCGACAAATCAAATGAAAACCTTTGTTTTACTCTATTTTTCTTGTTTTAGCCATCAACTTTGGGCACAGTTTTCGAACAGCTAGAAACGAGTTATGGAAAACCAAAAGCAGTTTTTGTTAGGAATGGATTCATTAAAAAAATCCTCTCTCAATTTTTACACATGTATCGTGGTTAGGAAGATTCGAATGAATCTTGCAACACATTTTTCTAGATTTAAATATTACATAATTTTATGTTTTCCCCATCAAATTTGGAGAGGGCTTTTGAGAAGTGGGAAATATTAAAGAGGCTTCTTGCAAGAACGAGCTTATTTATAGAAACCTCTTTCAGTTTTTACACATTTATCACATTTTTGGATATACATAGACATATTTGGACCTTATTTTCCAATAAATCATGCAATTCACACAATTATTTAGCCATGAAAATATTTTAAGAGTTCAATGGGCATGAAATCTTTTAATAATTCAACGAGACAAACATTTACTCCTCTATGCATGGAAATCCATAGAGGTTTTCCCAAGAAAATAATCTCAACTCTTTATCATATGATTTTTTTTTCAAGCAAATAAATTCGATTCTTATTTCCTCATTCACTATATGCAAACACAATAATTTTCATATAGCATAGTTACTTATCTCTTAATGTATGCTTCGAATTTCTCCTTCTTCTCTCTTCGCTCCATTTTACATGTATTATTTCATTAGTTCTCATATTTTTGCATAGGCTTACAATAAGTAGAATTAAGAAAATGCATTAATTTTTCTAAATCCTTAAAGCATTCCTTAAATCACCCATAAATCACTCTATAAATCATATTTTTCCCAAATCATAAAATCACTCCATAAATCATATTTTTCTAAATTCTACAATGTCTCAATAAATCATGCATAAACCTCTCATGCTCTTCTTTTTAAAGTAGATTTGCTTTTCCCTTATGAATAAAATATCACTTATCCATAGTTTTTCTAAAACTTTTACTCATTATTTCTAAAACTTATAAAATATACCAACTTGGAAATATAATTTATTTAGATAGAAGAATTTATAAATTCTTCTAAATAGAAGATTAAGGATTAACTTTTGTAATATTATTATAATTAAGAATTACAAGAATATTGTTCTTGTAATATGAATATAAGAATCAATAATATTTAATTATTCAACAACCTCATTTTACAAGTATATTTATGGTAGCTTAGGCCACTCATATTAAAGAATTTGATTTATATTTATTTTATTTTTATTATAACTATATATTTATAAAAATATCTAATATAATTAGTTTAGTACCCCACACCAATGTTCTAAAATAAATGAAGTTAGTGCCTCTCATATTGCTTTGTGGATCTTCATCAAAATTATGAATGATATCTCTAGCTTCATCTTTCAAGATCTCATTTTCCATTTTTGTCACTATTGCTGATGACTCTGTTTCCCATCATCTCAACAATGTTTCAGTAAAACGCTGAACAATAGTTGCTTCCTTTTGTCCAGATCATAGTGATATCTCTAAAATTTTGGCTTAGGGATTCTTCAGCCAAATCTACCTTTCGGGTAGACTCTAATACACCATGTCGTGTATCCATTTGCTACCTTTGGGGTAGACTTTCCTTTCAGATACCAAGTATTGTCTGAATGAGGTTGCAAATTTACATTGAGCACCCTTGCAAATTTAATAGTATTTATAGTATTTTAATTTAATTTAATTTAATAGAATTAATAAGTAAATAATAAAGATTTATTTTTTACATAATTCTATAAACTATTGTAATATTAATGAAATATAAAGGGTTGATGTTTATCTCAAAATTAATAATAATTTTTTCTCTTTTCAATTTTAATTAAGAATAGAATTTTTAAATTAAAATGAAATAAATATAAAACTATTAGAAAGTGAAATAGTTTTTTGAACATGTAGTATTGATAAAACATAATATTGATCTATCTTATTATAACAAAACTTATTTAAAAATTAAAAATCTTCCTAATAAAATAAAGTAAATCATTCTTATTAAAATCTTATACAAAATTTTATATGTGTATGTGAAATAATAATTTATAATTAATAACAATAATTATAATTCAGAATGTAATTATGTGATCAACGTTTATAATTTCTCTACCCTTGAAAATTCTTATATAAGAGGGAAAATTCAGACGGAATACTATAAACGCTAAAATAAAATAAAAAAACAATGATAATGCTTACCATCATGCTTTCCACCATTTATTTTGATATTTTAAAATATTTTAGTTTTTTTAAATGTTCATAATATGAAATATATTGTGAGATCTCAATATCTATTATAAAATACTATCTATCATCTTTTACCTACTATTTAATTTACATAACAATACTAACTTATAAATTATATAATAACTTATACTTTTTATATAATAATTAGTTTTTATTTGTGTTAAAAAGCATTACATTCCATTCCCATAAAACTAAAACGACCTCACCAAAGTTTAAAGCTAGTCATCGACATGGTTCGACATGGTATGGCCATGCCAAATCCCTAGCATTTAGGAAATAAAAAAAAATAAAAATAAAAATTGATAAGATGCTCCTATTGACAAGTTATTTCAACGTCAACCACGGCAAAATACCTTACAATTAAAAATGATTTTGATTACATATGCTCATCTTTGAGAACTTATTATTAACGTCAACCACGGCAGAAGAATTTGCGGAGCATCTGCAATGCTCCATGACCGCGGTTACGTCATGGCTGGTCTAATAAACTAACCTTTCATACTTTACTTAATTAGCGCGGTTACATCATGGCTGGTCTAATAAACCAAGCTTTCGCACTTTGCTTAATTAATTTAATGCCGTGATCGGTCGACAATCAGTTACCCACACATCTCTGCGGCAGGACCCCCTTCAGGGGATTCGGCGGCAGCAGGGGGACAAGCAGGTGCCATCGCCACTTCTGTAGAAGCAGGTGAGATTCCGCGCCCTCTAAGGCGGATCGGGTTCGCGAGCAGTGATACATGCATTTGTTTCTTCGTATTATACACTCTGCTTTCGCTGCCCTGCAGTTTACATTCGTGCATCCATCAATACAGGTATATATATATATATATATATGCGTGGGAAGAACAAATTGAAAAGACGAGAGCAGTGGACATGTTTGGTACCTGATGCATTACTGCTGCTTTTTTACTTCCAACGTTAATGTCAACTGATGCAAATAATACACATGAAATTTATGTGTTACAGAAAAACAAAAATTCCACGAATATATAAGCGATTCAAAACGTTTACACGATGGGGGTAAGAGAAAGAGTACGTGCAAAAGCAGTCGGAGTGTTACCCAGGTAACGAGATTCTGCGGGTTGTATGAGATTCCGTGCGAAGAGAGTACTGATGATCAGTATGGCTACCGTCATAATTGATCCCAAATCGCTGCCCATTAAACCTATGTACGGATGACAGCTCAGAAAAAAATGATGGAGGCAGAATGATCGAGAAACTCAGGGAAACGGCGACTGAGATCAATGAACGCCATTGGGTATCAAGGACGCGTATTTATCAAGAGAAGTGAAGTTTCTTTTACCTACCAATGTTTGACTTTTACTCTGTACAGCAATTGAAGTGATCAGCGTTTCAGGGCAACTCTTTTTTAAAGGGGTGCTAAACCTCAGAAGAAGCTGGCTTTCGGCTTAATTCAGTGGAATGTAGACACATCAAATATATATAATATAGTGGCGTCATCAGATATATAATATAATTTCATTATGAAATCGAAATTTGGGTGGGGAAGTTATCATTAAATTTTCTTATTTATTTGGTTTTTTTATCAACTAACCCTAGTCATTTTTAATTGGTTTAAGAAGTGAAAATGTACACTGCCAATTCTGGCATGCCCCTTTCTCTTGAGGATCGCAGAAAAGAGTTGTATACGGAGGAAGGGGAAGAATTAATTGGACTACCAAAAGTAGTTGGATTTTGGGTAAAAAAATTCAAAAAATCTTAGAGTGGCAGTGTTTGAATCTTGTTTTTGAGGATGGAAATAGATTCACCACCATCAAAAACCTCTAAGATACCCAAAATATTGAAGTTTGACAACTATAACTTAGACGTACAAAAATTCCAGTCATATTTTGATAAAATCTTACCAAAATTTCCATAATTTTCGAAACAAAAAAAATAATATGATTAGACTACGGCTTGCAGAAATACTTCCACTTTGACATGAATGAGAGGTACTCTGCTCAAGAAGCTTATCCGAACCACCGATAATTAAGGTCTGAATCGCGTGACAAGTGCTCCTCTCAAAGACAGCACGCTTGCTATTTATTCAATTCGCAAAGTTTTGGTATAATCGTTGAATTAAGTAGGAAAATTTGGTGCCCACAAGCCGCCTCCTTCCTCTTCTGATTCAATCCCGAGAGAGAAACTATATATGATTGAAAGCTGCTCCAGACCTAATTTCTTTAGTTGAAAAAAAAGATTGCTGCTTCCCCGCCCATAATTCCGATAATTAATGTTTGAATTCCATGACAAGGGCTCCGTTCAAAGACGCAAGGGTTGCTGTTTCGCCGGTATAAAGAATTACGTTACATTTGTTGCGTAACGCTCAACTCCGAAGTCAAGTCATCCTTCACTACTTCTCAGGACCCAAAAGAATTAAGCATAAGAACTATTACCTAGCAGTCAAAGGTTAATATAAATTATAGACTTCTTTAATAGCCAAATCAATTATCAACATAAATAAATATTTCCACGGCACGTTCATCTAGAATATCGAATTTGCAATCTATATTCCATCATTCTGGACTTTCATACCCGCTGATTTCGTTTCGGATCTATCTTTATAATTTTCTTGAAAAGCACACCATAATATATTTAAAAAATATCATTATTTAAATTAATTATAATAATTTTAAATTATGTTTTATAATTAAAAAATATCATAATGTCTTATTATACTTATTCAACGTAATATATTATTATATTTATTGAATAGAGTGTATTATTAATTTTGTTGGTAAAATTACATATTAAATTTATTTATTTTTAAACTAAAAATTATTGTATGAATTTTTACAAATTGAATTTCTAATTTTTAATTGGTAGATTGGTTTAAAATCAAATTTTGAGAATTTAAAATTATTTATTAAAAATAAAAACCTCTATTTTATTGATTTTTTTTTCAAATTTATTGATTGTTCGATAATTAATATTTTCTTTAAAAAGACAGCTGCTTACTTTCCATATTTTTATTAACCATGAAATAACTGATCTAAAAAACAAAATAAACAATGTTGCATATCACACTGAAATGAACAATGTTGCATATTACATTGATTTTTAACTCACTGATTTTTATTATTGAATAGACTTAGTTCAATCATTTCACAAGTTAATTTTAAATCATGATACAATATAAAAAATTAAATTTAACTCAACATTATAATAAATAAAAGAAAAAAAATAAAAAATTTGGGAATCTTTTGCCCTTACACTTAAGCCTTTGTGTAACTAATTTTTTTTATTTTAAGCCTTTGTGTAACTAATTTTTTTATTTTAATATGGTAGAGATTGTAATTTTTTATATTAAATATTTTATTACACATGAATTCTCTATCACATCATCATATCAATTTGATTTTGCTAACATAGAAATTCTACCATAATTTTCTTATTTTTCCCTGAATTAAGATGTGTATAAATTTAAAGTTAGATAAATAATTTGTCACAATAATTAACTTTATATATATATATATATATAAAATTTAATGTAACGATACTAAACATTGTAATTTCTCTTTTTTATTTTGTCCGATTCAAAAAATGTGGGCAACCAAATTTCAATAAAGTCTTAACTTTTGTAACAAAAAAATGATATTGGAGCTAATGTTTTATCCAAAATTATTAATACACTTATTTCTATTTGATTTCAATGTTATCAAATTTATTAATTACTTATGTTATTTCCCTTCCTTTTACCATATTTAAATATATTTCATTATTAAATTTATGAATTTGTTCAAACATTCAATAATTATTAATAATGTATGTTTTATTATTAAATTTATAAATTTATTTTAAATTTCAAAAATCAAACTGCATATTACACACGTTTGATTTAAAAATATATCCAACTTATTTTTCGATATTACCGTATATCTCTATATAAGTATCTATCTACCATGGTATTTACTCCATCCGTTATGTTTTGAACCCTCAATGTTAGTAGCCTTTCGACCTTAGTATCTACATGTTATTTACTCTATTTAAAATTTTATAGTCGTTAGAGTTGGAGTTATATACATAACCATGTATTATAAAAGGAAAAAAAAAACTTATTGAGAAACAAAAGTATGATGTTATGGTGTAATATGAATCGAGTTTTCTATTAATTGAATTTTGTACTTGGTTGGATAATTCTTCCTCATATGAAAAAATTATTTAATTTTTATTGTGAAAGAGTATTTTGAAAATTAAAAATTTAATATAAAATTAATAAAAATTAAACTTGTCATAAAAAATTAATTTTATTTATATAAAAATATATATTAAAAAAATAAAAATTAATATTGTATTTAATAAATAAATATTTTGAAAAGTTTGAATATATATATATTTTTAATATCTTCACATTAATTTTGTTAATAAATATTTCTTTTAAATAATACTCATAAGTTTAAAAAATATGGTTGGATTTAAAACATACTATATGTCTATTTTATTTCCAGACTCTTCTAGTCCCTTCTTATATGTGTTTATGCATAAAATTAGATTTTCAAGGGATGAGCTTTTTTAGAATTTTTACATTGGTCAAAAGAAATTTCAGTGATTGGAATGCCCTTTCATATTCAACAGTCCATTCAAAGGTAATTTTAAGTTATGTAGACACTTGATCTAGAGTGCTATTTTGAAAATCCATGCTAATCCCATTAAAAACCTAAAATTAGTTGATTTTTTAGGTGTTTTCCACTCGTTTATAGCTTTAATTTTTATTGGATCCACAACTATTATTTTCTCTAATATGATATCCTCCATAGAACTAATTTGATCCTAATAAAAATAGCACTTATTCAGTTTGGCACAAAAGCGATGTTCTCTCAACACTTGTAACACCATCCACAAATGTTGTCATTGTTCCTCTTTATGATATAGGGTAAATAAGGATGTCTTATAAGAATGCTATAAAAACCTTCTCCAAAAATTCCAGTAAAAATATTGTTTGTGAAACACATGAATACATATAGTGCATTAGATCAACCAAAAGGAACCACCCAAAACTCATAGATGGCATAGCTAGTTCTAAAACTTGTGTTCATGATATCCTCTTTCATATCCTATCTTGATGGAATCCTAATATAAATTTAATCATGGAGGATACATTTTCCCTTCTTAGTTGATCAAATAAATTGTCCATGCATGGTAAAGGATACTTTCTCTTAATTGTTGTCTTCTTTGTTTGTATGAATTGAATGCATAACAAATTAATGTTCCATCTTTCTCTTACAATACTACTAGGACACCCTAAGAGGACATGCTTGGGCATATATATCCCTTTTTGTTTTTTCTTCAAGCTACATCTATAACACCTTTAGTTAAAGTATGCTCATTCTATAAGGTGTTTTGGAGACTAGGGAGGCTCCCAACATTAAGTCAATTCTGACACAGGGTTACCCCTGCTTACACCCACAGTATGCATGTCAAATGCATAAGCACATTTGTCCCAGGAATTTTAACTCTCTAAGGAGTCAAATCTTCATTTAGAATATGGTTAAGGCCCCTTTCTTAATCTCTGCAAAATAATTTATAGACAAACCAAGTCTAACCCTTAATCCATCCCTTCCTTTCTATCGGGACTCCTTTACCCTCACACACTTCATTCACTTTAATATCAAGACTCATTCCACCCTTATAAACCTTCATTAACCCTTAGCTGCATATGTATATAACCTTCCCACTCTTAACTTTGCTTATATAGAACTTAACCACATGAAACCCTTATATCCGCGATATTTCTATTATAATGTTTATATAATAGAAATACACAATAATCATGCGTAACTTACCTTTTCCGCCTTCTAAAAGCCCTTGCACGGTTTCCGAGGTTTCCCTTTATTGCTAATCACAGTTGCCATAGTCCACGGTTCACATTAACCTTTCTTTCGGATTTCAAATCATAATAACCACACTTAATAACTTTTCACGTCTGCTCCTATCACATGCCTCAATACTCCTCCGCAATAAAGCACCATTGAATGTTTGTGATGCGATATTTACTAACAATCTCCACCGTTGATCCTCCTTTCTATCTGATGACCGATGTCTTTTCCCGCTTAATCAAACTTACACGACGCTCCTCCATTGTTGATATGTGCTTAGTGGATCTAACAGTCCACAACGATTTCGAGTAGACAAATAGCACGGAGAATACCCGCTCAAAAAGTGGTTTTCTCTCTCTCCTCCGCTACTACGTCTCACTCGGTTAGTGGAATCAGATGACCACTCTTTTTGACCACTTATGGTTTCTACCTTGCACGAAATACCACTTCTGCTTATAAACCCGCCTTTCTTATTGGTTAACGCCTGGACTTGTTCGCGCCCGATGACCATAGATCTTCAACCATCGATGGCTGTGACGGCTCCTCTTCTGCTAAAGCTTAAATCAATCTCCGTCATTCATTTCTTGACACCAATCTCCGCGATTTAATCTTGGCCACTTATCATCAGACAAACTCGTCCGTTGATCTCCGAGATCCAACGGTTCCTGTTTACTGATACCTCACTTCTTTGTTCATCCCTTTTCTTGACTTCTCTATTTATTCAATGTTTTCCTATGGTTTTAGGTTTCTTCAGGGTTTTATTCTCCCACTCTTCCGCTGCTCAACTCTCTCTGAGTTTTACTCCCCGAATTCTCACTTCGCTGCCTCTCTAGAGCTTCACTCTAATCCTTCAATTGGATTCGATGATCCATTATTATTCCTCCGAATCATTCTTCTCCTCTGCATATTCTACAGAACTCTACCTGCACACATATATTATACAAAATTCTGATTCACTCATAAAACATCATTCAATACTCAAAACGCATACATTTATACAGTTTCAGGATAAACCTCTGTATTATATAAATACAAACAACTGATTACATATCGAGACTCTCTATCTCTCTGGCATGATCTTCAATATCAGTGGCCTCCTTTCTCTACACTCTGCCTGTAGGCTTACATTTATACCAGAAAGGTTCTGTTGAACTAATTCTAGTTTAGATCCTTAATCTACTGAACTGACTCCTAAATGTCCTCTAAGTCCATTTCTAAATCCAGTTAATCCCTAAGAATCCTCTCTAGTTCCCCGAATCATGAAACTACCTTAAGAGTTATATTTGACTTCTAACTCTCTCGTCATCATTAACCACTCATGTTATCCTTCATTCGAGAGATTTAAAAAATATCTCACATTATCTAATTAATTCCTATCCTACTCACTCAAAAGCCTAAATATTACATTAATTCAACACTTAGGAATCCAACTTCCTTAAAACACACGACCCCCCTATGTATACTAGAATACAATGATTTTCTCTTGGGTTGAATGCTCCTGCATCAGACTCCCAAAGTAGAAAATATTCATGATCCTCTGATCATGTGTCTTCATAAGTTGATAGAAAACTTCCAGGGTCCCAAACTTTAGTTTGTAGTTGCCCAAATGCGTTGCACCTTTGTTGCTACTGTATGTCTGATGTATTATGTTTCATCTTCCTCTCCTTGTCAATCAGGTTGAAGTTCTGATTGATCATCCTTCCTACTGCTATCAATTTCCTCCACGTGGACTGTTTCATCATCAACTACAATAATTCTTCAATCTCTGTCTCCAATTCATCCTTGGACTTGTCCATATTCTGCCTCTTACTTCTTCCTCTTTCTCTTTGCTTCAGGTTGTTGCTGCTATCCACTAACTCTTCAAACTGTTGTTGGTTACTTTCACTTTGTAGTTGCTGGTTTACTTTTTCTTCTACTTTTGCTCTTGCTACCATTGTAGACATTGCTCTTACTCTTGCTCCAACTTTTTCTTTGACTCATATGCTTACTGCCTCCCTTTCATCCTTACCCTCTTTCATGATTATATCTGTCTGCAATGAATCACAAATTTCCAGCATTCTCTCCAGCAATTGAGCATCTCTGTTCCATGGATTAAATTCTTCCACAAAATCTTCTTCTTTCATCTTTATTTGGCTGCTCATCTATGCCAAATTTCCTCCAACATCTACAACTAAACCTGCACTCACAAAACACTTGTTAAAATAAAAAACATAAGGCTTCTGTGCCTTATCTTCCTTTGGCAACAATTCAATTTGCTACTCTGTTCCTTTCTCCTCTGTTAGCACATCAGTATTTTGTTTCAACCTCTTTAAAGAATTCCCTAAAGAACTCTTAAGAATTCCCACAAGAAATCGTCCCTGTGTGGTAACAGTTTCATTACTAAGTTCTTTCTGCTGCAATAAGTCATTGCCTTCCTCATTCAAGAGATATTCTCCCTTATCCTTTACTCCAGAGTATTCATCTTTTGAAAGATACTTTTCCATACTTTTGACAGCTTCAAAATATTGCTCATCCTCTGCAAAACCCTCCTTTTTTAGTGACCAATCATCAGATGTCCTTTCTCCCAAGGTTAAATCCTTTGCATAGGTTTATTCCTTCTTAACATCTTTCAGTGGATGTCCTTCTTTTTTATTGAATGTCTCAACAACTTCCATGGTTATTTCCACTGTGCCTATCATCATGGTGAATTGATGATCCTTTACTATGTTTTCAGCTAACATAGTCTCTTCTTCAAGTTTGCCTTTAATCTCTTGTTGTTTACCTTCTCCAAGAGCTATCCTTGTCTCACCTTCTGCATTAATATTCTCCTACATTTGTTCTGCATCCACAGACAAACTATCAGTCTTGAAAACATAAGATCCTTTGGTCCCACTTGATGTTTCAGCCATCATATCTCCTTGTTGTTCCAAGTTCTCATTATGACTCAGAAATTTTTCGATGGTCTCCTCTACAATCTCCTCAAGCCCTTCACTTGGTTGCTTGATATCTTTCCCTAACTGTATATGAGACCTATCTATCTCATCTTCTTCCAGAACAGAATTTAGATTCTGCTTGTCTTCCTCCCCCTTTATGATAATATCAGTAAATTGTCCTTCACATGTTTCACCTGCAAACATACACAAATTGTCAGATTTAAAACCATGTGACCCTTTGGCCTCACTTAAAGTTTCAGTCTTCAAGTCTTCATCTTCACTCAAAACTTCACCCTGTTCTGCTTCACAAATGGACACTTCCATTTTCATTTCTAGCTTAGCTTCTCTGAGTTTTTCCATCAACCACTAAACTTGCCTCTGTTGTAGCCTTGTCTACAACTTATGCCACTTCACTGGCTTCTTCCTCAAGACCCAACCTTGTCTCTGGCTTTCCTCTAGTATCATCATAAATACATCGAGTTGTCCTTTCATCTTTGCAATTTCCTCTCGACTCATCCTCTTGCCTTTTGCCTTAGCATCCTCTTTCTTCATCTTTCTTCTGTTATGGTCTTCCTCAGAACCGTTGCTATGACTGTCAGTAGCCATCTTCTTCGTCTCTATCTTCATGAGCTCCTTACTCACTTACTATGAGCTGCATTAAAGCCTCTGCAACAACAAGTCTTCCTTGTTGCAACTTACCTCACTAAGCTTTCCTCTGTAATTGGTCTTTTGGCAAGCAATTGGTTCTTTATCTCTGGAACCTGCTTTGAGCATTACTCTCTGCTCCTTCTAAGCTTCAACTCTTCTGCACTTCTCAAGAACATAATGGTCCTCTTGTATTTTAATCACAATGAAATACTTGGTTCTGACCACCTCTTCTTTCACTTAGAAAGTCTTACCAGCCTCTTCATCCCTTAGCAATTCTACCCACATCCTTTATGGAATTGCCTTTGTGAGCTACAACACTACCTCTGCAGTAACAAGTCTCCTTCTTGCTACATATTCTTTACTAAGCTTCTCTCCTCTGAGCTCAGTCTCTTAGCATTTCTCTGGTTCTTTCCTCTAAAACCAATTCAAGCATTCCTTGCTCTAGATGTTGCAACTTTATCACCTTCTTTTGTTGTTATCTGTGCATCAATGTACAAACATACATTCTCCAATCAAATCAAAATAGAACATATTACCTCACCTTCAAGATCTCTGCATGATCTTGTTCCACCATTCCATCTGTACCTTGAATGGATTGTCCTCTGTTTCTTGCATCTACAAGTTTTGCTACACATCACCTCTGTGTGCCTACTTTCTGCCAGATTAGAATCTGATCCTTCCTTTCCTGCATAAACATCTTTGACACATAACTTTGTTCTCAATTCTTTCTCATAGAATTTATTTGTTTTTTTTTAACACAAATTGTTTCAATTACAATTCTTCTCTGATACCAAATGACGCAGGGTTACCCCCGCTTACACCCATAGTATGCATGTCAAATGCATAAGATCATTTGTCCTAGGAATTTTAACTCTCTAAGGAGTCAAATCTTCATTTAGAATATGGTTAAGGCCCCTTTCTTAATCTCTGCAGAATAATGTATAGACTAACTAAGTCTAACCCTTAATCCATCCTTTCCTTTCTATCGGGACTCCTTTACCCTCATACACTTCATTCAATTTAATATCGGTACTCATTCCACCCTTATAAACCTTTAGTAACCCTTAGCCGCATATGTATATAACCTTCCCACTCTTAACTTTTCTTATATAGAACTTAACCAAATGAAACCCTTATATATGCGATATTTCTATTATAATGTTTATATAATAGAAATACACAATAATCATGCGTAACTTACCTTTTCCGCCTTCTAAAAGCCCTTTCACAGTTTCTGAGGTTTCCCTTTATCGCTAATCGCAGTCGCCATAGTCCATGGTTCACATTAACCTTTCTTTCAGATTTCAAATCATAATAACCGCACTTAATAACTATTCGGGTCCGCTCCTATCACACGCCTCAATACTCCTCTGTAATAAAGCACCATTGAATTTTTGCGATGTTATATTTACTAACAATCTCCACCGTTGATCCTCCTTCTGATCCGACGACTGATGTCTTTTCCCGCTCAATCAAACTTGCACGATACTCGATACTCCTCCATCGTTGATCTGTGTTTAGTTGATCTGACAGTCCACAATGAATTCGGGTGGACAAATAGCATGGAGAATACCCACCCAAAAAGCGATTTTCTCTCTCTCCTCTGTTGCTACGTGTCGCTCGGTTAGTAGAATCGGGTGACCACTCCTTTTTACCACTTATGGTTTCTACCTCGCCTGAAATACCACTTCCTCTTATAAACCCGCCTTTCTTCTTGGTTAACGCCCAGGCTTGTTCACGCTCAACCATCGACAGCTGCAACGGCTCCTCTTCCACTAAAGCTTAAATCAATCTCCACCATTCATTTCTTGACACCAGTCTGCACAATTTAATCTTGGTTGCTTATCATTTGACAAACTCGTCCATTGATCTCTGAGATCCAGTGGTTCCTGTGTACTGATACCTTACTTCTTTGTTTGTCCCTTTTCTTGACTTCGCTATTTCTTCAATTTTTTCCTGTGGTTTTAGGTTTCTTCAGGGTTTCGTTCTTCTGCTCTTCCACTGCTCAACTCTCTTTGAGTTTAACTCCACGAATTCTCACTTCGCTGATTCTCCAGAGCTTCACTCTGATCCTTCAACTAGATTTGATGATCCATTATGATTCCTCCGAATCATTCTTCTGCTCTGTGTATTCTACAAAACTCTGCCTGCACACATATATTATACAGAAATTAGATTCACTCATAAAACATCATTCAATACTCGAAAGACACACATTTATGCAGTTTCAGGATAAACCTCTATATTATATAAATACAAACAATTGATTACATATCAAGACTCTCTGTCTCTCTGGCCTGATCTTCAATATCAATGGCGTCCTTTCTCTACACTCTACCCGTAAGCTTACATTTATACTAGAATGGTTATGTTGAACTAATTCTGGTTTAGATCCTTAATCTACTAAACTAACTCCTAAATGTCCTCTATGTCCACTTCTAACTCTAGTTAATCCCTAATAATCCTCTCTAGTTCCTTGAATCATGAAACTACCTTAAGAGTTATAATTGACTTCTAAATCTCTCATCATTACTAACCACTAATGTTCTCGTTCATTTGAGAGCATTTACAAAATATCTCACATTATCTAATTAATTCCTATTCTACTCAGTCAAAAGCCTAAATATTACATTAATTCAACACTTAGGAATCCAACTTCCTTAAAACACACGACCACCCTATGTCTACTAGAATAAAATGATTTTCTCTTGGGTTGAATGCTCCTGCATCAAATTCAAAAATCAATATTTCTTTTAATTAGTAGCCCTAGTCTATCATCAAAAGGCTCTTCATACTCCAATACAACATACACTCCTTGATATTGGGCATCTCATCCTTGCTTTCTTATTCCATATGGATACCATAAATCTAATATCCCTTAATGAAAGATTTCTTAATGTCCATGGTTGACATTTCCCTTTACGGTATAAGTCTCAAAATCCCATGTACCTTCCTTCATTGCCCCTCTTCACTGGTATAGAAAAAGGCTTTGTCGTAGTAGTCCAATATAGCATGATGTCTATCTAACCAATCCATGTCTATGTGGTAGCCATACAACCCAAATGGAATAATGCTCAAATCTCTCTAGTATCTATACCATTAATGTTGATGAAGTATTTTTAGACTAACTTGTTAATTCTTCATTTCTCTCTTGTAACTAGTTGAACTAATCCCTTTCGTATTTAAACTTTTCCAAACTAAATATTTCAATAAGTTTGGGATTAATATAACTATGGCCAACTTTGGAATCAATTAATGTTACATTAAACTTCTATGATGTGTACATGGCAATCATTTTTTCAATTATCCAAAGGTGCATATATACCAGACTCAAGCATGTCTCCACAGAGTCTCCACACAATTTTTTATGTAGTGGCAATCTTAATGCACCCTAGATGACATCAACATTCTGAATTTTCTATGTAGTGGCACTCCCACTACACCCCAGATGACATCAACATTCTACATTTTCTATGCAGTGGCACTCCTATTGCACCCTAGATGACATCAACATTCTGTAACCTCTTCTTCCTTTTCGTATCACACACTCTCAATTTCTGCACTAGAATTAAGAGCTATGATTTTCTCCTTTTCCTGTCACACAGTCTCAATTTCTACACCTGACTATGATTTTCTTTGGCTGCATTCACACTTCAATTCATATTGTGTTTACTTTATGTGACGTGCCACTTGCCTTTGTTGCACTAGCTTGGTGAACACTCATACTTTTAACTATTCCATAGATGCTCTTGCATCAACTTCACACTTTTCTTCGGTATTAACAATCAAATGACTTCAACTGTGTAACTCGACTCAGATCCCAACATTCTTATTTATTCAATCTGTGGGCTTACTTTCTAGCTTCTCTGAACACTTCATCGTCCTCTGCATCTCTTCATGCTATCTGGAACTATTTTGGATCTATTTCTTACACTTCAGCATGCACTGCAACTATTCAGATTCCTTTGGTATGCTCTCTCTATTACGTGTGATCACAACTCTCACTCTGCTTTGATACTATTTGATAGTAGTTGTTACTATGCTTTGATACTAGTTCTTAGGATGAAGAACCACCAAGAGAAGTGGTGGTTTCTAATGACACCATTGCTAGAATTTCACTAGCCCAAAGGACAAATTTACGTAGAGTCTTTCTTCCCTAAAATAAGATACATTCCACATAAATACAATGGGAAAAATGATGCGGGAGCATGTGACTCAGAGGGGAAAATCTTCCAAATTATTCCAAAAATCCAAAAAAATTTACAGGCAAGGGAGTGGGGTCCTTTAGCCTGCAATTTCTATGCTTTCTTAGTTAAAAATAGAATAAAATCTAGCAATAAATCATGCTATTTGTAACAGAGCTTTCAAGCTTTAAATCACCTGTAAAGCATGCTTTTCTTTGTATCGGATAAGGACGAGAGGGCCTATCCTTAGTTATAAATAAAATGGCAGCAAAGCTCTCATCAGACAGAGGAGAGGGGCGAGTGCCTTAGCTTTAGTTGGAAATTTTGTTCTCTTGGTGTCTCTTATTTAATGATTATGTAAATTGCTTGCATAGTTTTTTTTGTTGAATCGGTGACTGGACTTCCTCAAGCTGCCAATACTTTATATTAATTACAGAAATCAATTTCCTTTCCTTTTATGTTATTACAGGCTTGAATTCCGGTTGCGTATATGCCTCTGTCTATACCAAGAGTTCTTGTGGCTTTATTAACTGACTGTAATGGATTTACAAGTTTAAAGCGGTCTTGATTTTACAATTGCGCATATGGTTTGATATCATAAGTATTCTTGCGATCTCCATTTGATGGCTTTAGCGAATTAAAAGTCTATGACCATAAGCTCTCAACATCGTGGTTATGATCTATACTGGCATAGGAGATTTTAGGAACCGGTGATTGCATGCTCTGTCCATAAAACCTATGGCGAAAGGAGAATAGTGTAATAAAAAGGACGAGTTCCAATTTGGAACCGAAACAATATAAATTGGTGTCTATATATTTCACGGAGTCCGTCATCGCGGAGACAGCGAAGTTGTCATTTGCAACGACTGCCGATAAGCGGAACCGGCGAAGTATCAACCATTGCTTATAGGAGCATCGGTTCCGGAGGGAGAAGGCTATTGTCGAGCGATCGCCGATTTGATTATACATCGGCGAAACACAATTTAAGTGCGGAAATATATAAAGCGATGTGGATTTGGTTATGCTTCAGCTAGTCCAATTGAAGTGCGGATATATGTAAAGCGATATATACACGTATACCGACCGAGAATAGCATAGAGGGCAGAGGATATATATATATTGTTGCCAGTCCACAATAGGCGAGTCTTTGCCAATCGTAATTTACATTATATGTTGCGTGTGCATATAGATCTGTGGATATATATATTGTATATGTAATCCACCAAAAGAGATATCACTTTTAAAGCCGTCTCCAAGAGCCAAGATTAATTAGTAAAGCATGATATTGGGACTTTGGAAATGAAACATCAGTTTAATGACTGATGCGCCCAGTCCAGAAGAAAAGGAAATTGACCAAGGCATAGAGGAACTCGCTGACAGATTGAGGAAATTGACTCTAACGCCTGCACCCACGCCATCATTAGTGGTATCAGAGCCCACAACTGACATTGAATTGAATCTCAGGAGCAGAAGAAGGATGGCTTTCAGAGTTGGAAGAGGACGAGGACGTGGTGGAAGAGGACGACCTGCTGCAAATGCTGAACTATTGGAAACAGTGGAAGAGCTGCGAGCTAGAGTGGATGCTTTAACTTCAGATAGAAATATAGATGATGGAGATGTCAGTGAGCCCGAAATTGAAGCTGCTGAAGAGGAGGAAGCTGTACAGGTTACTCCTGAGATGAGATTCTTTCAGTCAGTGTTAAAATCCACCGCCAGGCCATGGAACCAATTAGTACCAGTATATCAAGGAGGATTGAATCCAGAAGAATTGATCGACTGGATCAACAGCATGGAGAAATTCTTCGATTACGAGGAAACAGAGGATGAGAAGAAAGTAAAGTTTGCTGTCACCAAGTTAAAAGGCCATGCAACACTCTGGTGGGATGGTGTGCAGGCGGAAAGGAAGAGACTTGGTAAGCAGCCAATCAAGAACTGGAGCCGAATGGTAGCAAAGTTAAGAGGTAAGTTCTTGCCAAGTAATTATCAGCAAACATTGTTTAGACAAATGCAAAATCTTAGACAGAGAGCTTTAACAGTAAAAGAGTATACAGAAGAGTTTTATAAAGTAAGCATAAGAGCGGGAGAAGCCCAAGACACAGATGAGAAGGTGGCTAGATATATGAATGGCCTCAGGATGGACATTCAGGATGAGATAAGCCTATTGTCTCCTAAAACAATAGAGGAAGCTTATCAGATAGCGCTGAAAGCGGAGGAAAAGCTCATAAGGAAGCAGTCTGCCAAAGGGAGAGGGACTTTCAAAGGAAAAGGAAGTCAAGGTGGTAGAAGTAGATCTACAACACCTAGAGATGGAGCTAGCAGTAGCTTAACCCAGCATGCACCCAGAGAAGGTGATGCAAGAGGCAGAGGGAGTTTTTCCAGAGGAAGAGGAGGCAGAGGAAGAGGCAGAGAAATAAGATGTTACAGGTGTAACAAACTGGGACACAGAGCTTTTGAGTGCCCAGAGAATGCAGACACAAAGCAGAGGAATGCAATTGTTGCTCCAGCTGAAGAAGAAGCACCAGCGGCAGCGGTAGTAGAAGAAGAAAATACACCAGAAAGAGGAGAATCTCTGGTGGTTAATAAAGTTTTACTTAAGCCAGTGAAAGAGGTGGCTGCTGAACCGCCACAAAGGAAAACTTTGTTCAGGACAGTGTGCAAAGTCCAAGGGAAATGTTGCCAGATGATCATTGATAGTGGCAACACTGATAATTTGGTCTCTACAGAAGTAGTGGAGAAATTGAAGCTGAAGACAATGAAGCATCCAACACCTTATAAGGTGTCATGGTTACAAAAGGGACATCAACTGTTGGTAAGTGAACAGTGTGAAGTGGAATTTCAAGTGGGCAAGTACAAGGATAAAATTGTTTGTGATGTGATGCCTATGGACGTGTGTCACATATTGCTTGGGAGGCCTTGGCAATATGACAGAGGAGCCATACATGACGGGAAGCGAAACACCTACAAGTTTGGAAAAGATGGTGTTAATCATACATTGTTGCCCTTGCAAGAAGAAGATGTACCGGGACAGAAGACTGATCCAAAAACTCTGTTGCTTGGGGGGAAGGAATACTTGAAGCAGATTGAAGAAAATGAGGTAAATTTTGCTGTGATTTGCAAGCCCAAGGTAATATTGACTTCTACTAAAATTTCTGAATTACCCATTGAAATTCAAGAAATGCTGGAGAATTATTGTGATATTATTGTTGATGATTTGCCTAATGAATTACCGCCAATTCGGAAAATCAGTCATCATATAGACTTGATTCCTGAAGCAAGTTTACCTAACAAGGCAGCGTATAGAATGACTCCTACAGAGAATGAAGAAGTTAAGAAACAGGTGCAAGAATTGCTTGACAAGGGGTTGATTAAAGAAAGCCTGAGTCCTTGTGCAGTGCCAACAGTGCTAAGCCCGAAGAAAGATGGAGGCTGGAGAATGTGTACAGATTCAAGAGCCATTAATAAGATTACAATCAGGTACAGATTTCCATTACCCAGAATTGAAGATTTACTGGATTGCTTATCTGGCGCAAAATATTTTTCAAAGTTAGATCTTAAGAGTGGTTATCATCAAATAAGGATAAGAGAAGGGGATGAATGGAAAACCGCTTTTAAGACCAATGAGGGATTATATGAATGGAGAGTGATGCCTTTTGGGCTGTCCAATGCACCAAGTACATTCATGAGGCTTATGAATGAAGTCCTTAAAGAATTTATTGGTAAATTTGTAATCGTATATCTGGATGATATATTAGTCTATAGCAGATCCAAGGAAGAACACTTGAGGCATTTAAATTATGTTCTACAGAAGCTGCAGCAAGAAAAATTATTGTTGAATCTGAAGAAGTGTTTATTTATGAAAGAAGAGCTGGTATACTTGGGATTTGTTATCTCAGCTGAAGGATTGAAAATGGATCCAGAAAAGATCAAAGCAATTGTGGAGTGGCCTTCACCCAAGAGTATTTTTGAGGTAAGGAGTTTTCATGGTCTTGCTAGTTTTTACAGAAAATTCATTAAGAATTTTAGTAAGATTAATGCACCTATTATTGAGACCATAAAGAAAGATAAATATCCATTCAGGTGGACTGCTGAAGCAGAGAGAAATTTTCAGCTGTTGAAGAGGAAAATAACTGAAAAGCCTGTTTTGGTTCTTCCTAATTTTAACAAAACTTTTCAAGTTAAGTGTGATGCCAGCGCAGAAGCAATTGGAGGAGTTTTGAGTCAAGAAGATAGACCAATAGCTTACTTCAGTGAAAAGCTAAATGAGGCAAAAAGGAAGTATTCTTCTTATGATAAAGAGTTTTATGCAGTTGTACAGGCACTAAAGAAGTGGAGGCATTATTTGATGTCGAAAGAATTTATTCTTTACTCAGATAATCATGCATTGCAGTTTATAATGCAGCAGCCAAAACTCAGCCAGAGACATGCTAAATGGGTAGAATATCTTCAAGGCTTTCATTTTGTGTTGAAGCATATAACTGGACAGTCAAACAAAGTTGCAGATGCCTTAAGTAGGAGAAGTGTATTGCTGCAAGAAAGTCAAATCCAAGTGTTGGGTTTTGATTTTCTTAAGGAATTATATAAAACTGATTCAGATTTTAAGGAGGCATTTGAGGCTTGTGAAAATCCTGTTTTGGCGGACAGGAGCAAGTGGCTGGATTATTTTATACAAGATGGACTGTTATTCAAGAAAAATCAGCTGTGCATACCCAACTGTTCAATGAGAGAAAATTTAATCAAAGAGAAGCATAGTGGAGGACTTGCAGGACATTTTGGTAGAGAGAAGACCTTTGAACAGCTCAACAGATTTTACTTCTGGCCGAAAATGAAATCTGAAGTAGAGAAGTATGTAAGAAATTTTAAAGTCTGTTAGTATGCAAAAGGAAGGAGCCAGAACACAGGGTTGTATATTCCATTGCCAATTCCAGATAGGCCTTGGGATATGGTAAGTATGGACTTTGTGCTAGGATTGCCAAAGACTCAAAGAGGCTATGATTCAATTTTTGTGGTAGTGGACAGATTTTAAAAAATGGCACACTTTATTCCATGTTATAAAACTAGTGATGCTTCTCATATTGCTAACTTGTTTTTTAAAGAAATTGTAAGATTACATGGATTGCCCAAAAGTATTGTTTCAGACAGGGATTCAAAGTTCGTTGGACATTTCTGGAGAACACTATGGAAGAAGCTGGGAACTAAATTAAATTTCAGTTCTGCCTATCATCCACAGACTGATGGACAGACTGAAGTTGTGAATAGAAGTTTAGGCAATCTTTTGAGGAGCTTTACTGCAGAGCATCCAAAGCAATGGGATCAAGTGTTACCACAAGTTGAATATGCATATAATGATTCACCGAACAGAAGCACAGGACAGAGCCCATTCCATATTGTTTATGGAATGCACCCAAGGGGAATATCTGAATTAAGGAATCTGGGAAAAGAAGAAATAAGAAGTGCAGAAGGTGAAGACTTTGCTTCAAGAATGCAGGCAATACATGAACAGGTGAAACAGCAGCTACAGGACAGCAACATCAAATATAAAACCAGAGCAGACATGAGGAGAAGAGAAATGAACTTTGAAGTTGGAGACTTGGTTTTAGCACACCTCAGAAAGGAGAGATTTCCAAAGGGAGAATATAACAAATTAAAATCCAAGAAAATTGGACCATGCAGAGTACTGAGGAAATTCTCTGCAAATGCTTATGAGATTGAATTACCACCTGGTGTGGGAATATCACCAATTTTTAATGTTGCAGACCTGTACAAGTATGAGAATGAAGCTGCAGATGATATAGCACAGGATCAAGAGACTCCGGAGATTGACTGGGTAAAACAGTTACCCACAGCCAAGAATTTACAGCCAGAAAGAATTCTGGACAGGAAATTGTATAAGAAAACAAGGGCACGAGAGTATTTCCAGTATCTGGTGAAGTGGAAGGAACAGCCGATTATTGAAGCTACTTGGCTTACAGAAGACATTCTACAGAAATTGGGCAAATCTGTAGATGAGCTCATGGACAGGAGCCCATGAAGAATTTTGTCCTCAGGAGTCTGATGCGGGAGCATGTGACTCAAAGGGGAAAATCTTCCAAATTATTCCAAAAATCCAAAAAAATTTACAGGCAAGGGAGTGGGGTCCTTTAGCCTACAATTTCTATGCTTTCTCAGTTAAAAATAGAATAAAATCTAGCAATAAATCATGCTATTTGTAACAGAGATTTCAAGCTTTAAATCACCTGTAAAGCATGATTTTCTTTGTATCGGATAAGGATGAGAGGGCCTATCCTTAGTTATAAATAAAATGGCAGCAAAGCTCTCATCAGACAGTGGAGAGGGGTGAGTGCCTTAGCTTTAGCTGGAAATTTTGTTCTCTTGGTGTCTCTTATTTAATGATTCTGTAAATTGCTTGCATAGTTTTTTTTGTTGAATCGGTGACTAGACTTCCTCAAGCTGCCAATACTTTATATTAATTACAGAAATCGATTTCCTTTCCTTTTATGTTATTACAGGCTTGAATTCTGGTTGCGTATATGCCTCTGTTTATACCAAGAGTTCTTGTGGCTTTATTAACTGACTGTAATGGATTTACAAGTTTAAAGCGGTCTTGATTTTACAATTGCGCATATGGTTTGATATCATAAGTATTCTTGCGATCTCCATTTGATGGCTTTAGCGGATTAAAAGTCTATGACCATAAGCTCTCAACATCGTGGTTATGATCTATACTGGCGTAGGAGATTTTAGGAACCGGTGATTGCATGCTCTGTTCATAAAACCTGTGGCGAAAGGAGTATAGCGTAATAAAAAGGACGAGTTCCAATTTGGAACCGAAACAATATAAATTGGTGTCTATATATTTCAGGGAGTCCGTCATCGCGGAGACAATGAAGTTGTCATTTGCAACGACTGCCGATAAGTGGAACCGGCGAAGTATCAACCATTGCTTATAAGAGCATCCGTTCCAGAGGGAGAAGGCTATTGTCGAGCGGTCGCCGATTTGATTATACATCGGCGAAACACAATTTAAGTGCGGAAATATATAAAGCGATGTGGATTTGGTTATGCTTCGGCTAGTCCAATTGAAGTGCGGATATATGTAAAGCGATATATACACGTATACCGACCGAGAATAGCATAGAGGGCAGAGGATATATATATATATTGTTGTCAGTCCACGATAGGCGAGTCTTTGCCAATCGTAATTTACATTATATGTTGCGTGTGCATATAGATCCGTGGATATATATATTGTATATGTAATCCACCAAAAGAGATATCGCTTTTAAAGCCGTCTCCAAGAGCCAAGATTAATTAGTAAAGCATGATATTGGGACTTTGGAAATGAAACATCAGTTTAATGACTGATGCGCCCAGTCCAGAAGAAAAGGAAATTGACCAAGGCATAGAGGAACTCGCTAACAGATTGAGGAAATTGACTCTAACGCCTGCACCCACGCCATCAAAAAACCATTAGTTTTCATAAACATGGAGCTAGAATAATACATGTCTATCCTTAGAAGTATCATTATATATACTAGTGCGGTCACATAGATTAAATATACATCAATCCATTATAAGCATCAAAATACTTATACTTATTTCATGATACATCTAGTGTTGCTAAAATTCAAAACAAAAACAAAAACTAAATTATAACTTTATTTTAAATTATAATAATTATGATTAAGTATAAAAGGAATTAATATATAAGTTAAACATAAACCATGTAACAAGATTCATAACCTTGGAGATTCACCCCTCTTTAACAAAGGGAAATGAAATGAGTTATGGTTTTTTGGGCATGTGTTATTGATAAACCATGTTGTGGCCCATGGTATTATAAATAAGCCTATTTACAAATTAATAATCTCCATACTAAATTGGGGTGAACCTCCAAAGCTAAAAATCTCTTTACATGTTATTTTAAGAATGTATATATATATTCAGAGCCAAAATATCACCGGGATGGGAAATTCATGCCTGGAGTAATTTCAACATACATAATCAATCTAGGAATACTTTGCAAGACTTTTGGGCAATTAACCCCACACATAGCCATTGGACATAATTTAATTTCTTTTATATAATGTTTTAATTTTACCATGTTGAAATGTATCATGAGGTAACTATTTTGATTGGTATCATAAATTGATTCTTATCCATATTTACAGGCCATTTAATTTATATGGCTATGCTAGTAATTATTGATAATCAAATTAAAATCTTAAAAGCTTTATTCCAAAATAAACATATTAATAATGTAATAATATTGACATATTTTACTTTGTATATTAAAATATTTTATTTCTAGTAGGTGTAATTTATATAGCTATGTTAGTAATTATTGATAATCAAATTAAAATTTGAAAGCTTTATTCTAAAATAAACATATCTATAAATATAACAAGGCTAAAATATTTTTATGTCATGATGTGTTGTATGCACTCTAAACAATAATAAAATTGTAAAATGAGTTATATGAATATTTGTTTAACCTTTTTTTATTAATTTTTTAATATAATTGATTATTTATTTAATATTGAATGATGGCATTTTTTTTATATAATGCTCATATTATAGTACACATGTCATGTCATTAGAGTATAGATTAATATAATGAGAGTTGTACAAATTGTACAGATATTATTTTTACATATTTTTTTCAAACTTATATTTTTAAAATTATTTTTTTGTAAATTAAAAAATAAAACCCATAAAAATTGTCCATTCAATACTTTACACTAATGAGAAAATGGAATTTTTTTAATTTAATTACAAACCATTTGTTTTTATGGTACATAGTAATTAATATATAATGTTATTTTTCAATTTATTTATATTTATTGTACATATTAATTAGTGATATAATACATAGTAATTAATAATCGAGTACACAAAAGTCAATTCTTGCCATCATTACACAATAAGAGGGGAGACATTTTGACCAATCATATTTGAGATAAATAGAAATAAATTTAATTTCATAATGTTAAACTTTGGATAGATTTTAGATTTTTTTAGTAAAAAAAACTAATAGAAAGTCAATGAAAAACTGACTATGTGTTATATCGTCCCAATGGCAAGTATAATAATATTGGCCTATTTTGTTTTGTATATTAATATATTTTATTTCTAGTAAACGTTAAATTTTTTAATTTTTTTCTAAATGTATCACATCGAATTTATATTGAAAATTATTTAATCTCAAGCGCTAAACCATGAACTAGGATTCAACAAAAACATCGATGAGTATTCTACCATATCGATGAACAAAATTTTGGACACTCCCTAGAGTTTCAAGGACATTTAAGAATTGGTGAATGTGGACAGAGGAGTTTGGTTGACTCTCTGATCTCATAGTATCACGGCATCCCTATATCTCACAAATCAACTTTTACATGCCCATGTGTTAACTAATGCTCCTTGTTATCTAGAATTAAAATCTCCAAGTTAAACCATTGAAATTGGTATGTTATTTGTGTGTAGGTGACCAAATTTGGATAATGTGTGTTTATAGACATATGGGTGGAGAATGTCTGAAATAGCCAAGCAACTTATTCTCATTCTTACCCTCCAATGAACCACCTAGAATGAAACACATTTCCTCACTACACGAACCACTATGTTCTTCGACCTTCTACATTGGAGGGCATATCTACATTCCGAATTGGATCGACTGCATCCTCTCGGCAACCTCCTAGGTTGTAGCTCATATAAGTCAATACTGGTAACACTCTTTCTTGATCCCCATTCAGCCATATGTCTCGCCTGGTGTGAAAAAAGTACCGTTTAATTACTCATAATATAGTAATTGGTGTCAAGATAGAAATTTGGGAGTTGTTAAAGATGAAAGCATGGCAGAGTTAAAAGTGGCTATTAATAAAGTGAAGCACACTTGTGCAATTTTCTTCATGAATGGCATGGCTACAAAGAGTCTCTTCTCAACTATTAAGTTGTTGTAGTTAATAATAACAATGTTTTTAAATTGTAAGCTAAACGGGGGGAAACTTAGTTTAATATTTTTTTCTTTTTCTTTTTTTAATAAAGAATAGTTAAATTCCAAATAAAACAAAATTTCCATGTATGTCTCGTAGATTTCAGGTTTTAAAAATATTTGTATAGATACATAATTAATGTTTCAAAGGAAACATCATAAGGCATAAATTGAGGAACAATTGCAACATAAATCTCATAAAATTCAACCTACTCATAATTCAAGGCTCTGATCTTTAAGTTTGACTTTGGGTTATTAACATGGTGATGCCCTTTCTCAACCACTAAACCACATGCCAACAAACAAAAGACTACAAAATATTACGATTATTACCATAGAAAACCCAATGACTCTACACACAAGAATTTATTCTTTACTGGAAGAGCATATTTCTTACCCATATCCACAAAAGAACGTAAGGTGGAAAGCATTCTGCATAACAGAATCTTTGTTATTATAACTTGTAGCATTGTTCCAAACAACAAAACTATATGCACATTTTGGAAGATCAAATAGCAATAAGTTTTGAAGAATTAAATCAGAAAACATCCAAGATCATTGTCTCACATGATTAATGGTACCATCTCCTATGAATCTAATATTTTTATGCACTTACAATTAAGGGAGAAAACAATATCCAAAGAATGCATACCACATGGATCAATAAACAATCTATTTGATAATCCTTGCTAGGCTCAGCAAAAACAACATTATTGCTCCTTAAATCCTTCACAACCAATACAAATGTTGTACAACACAAGGTTCATGCTGTTGGAAATCAAACAATAGTTCTAATCGAGAATGCCACCAGATTCCTTCAATCTCATACAATGATTAATGCACCAAACATAGGTGTACCAACTACAACAACTGATGTCATTTTACGAATGTTGTCATGTCAAAATCAATGTGATACAATTAAGTCACCTTTAAGCAGAATATCATTGCAATTTCTATAAAAGGTTGTTTGTCATATAATTCCTCGTTCTGACTAAAATAACTTTAGTGCTCAATGTTAACACCTAGACCACAATCTGTAAGTATGATGTAGTTTTTTCCATGCAGGGATTCAATAATAGAGTTCAAGCTTCTATGATCCATATCAATTTAGAGAGAGATTTTTCGGCGAAAATCACATGGAAAATCATTTGTCGACGCGTTTCGAACCAACAAGTGTGGTTCATCGTCAGGACAAGTTGAAGAAACAGATCTAGCTAAGCAAGATAAATAGGCAGAACAGAGCCTCCTGACCCAACGGCTAGTTTGACTCAAGGACCGGGGTCAAAAATATTTTATTAGCTTAGTTAGTAAGAATTAGGACCAAAACATAAATTGAAGTTGACCCCGGTCCTTGAGTCAAACTAGCCGTTGGGTCAGGAGGCTCTGTTCTGCCTGTTTATCTTGCTTTTCTGGATTTGTTTCTTCAACTTGTCCTGACGATGAACCACACTTGTTGGTTCGAAACGCGTCAACAAATGATTTTCCATGTGATTTTTGCCGAAAAATCTCTCTCTAAAATGATGTAGTTTTGTAAAACAAATCTTCCACAGTAGCCTCAAGAAAGGATTTAGATTGGTGCTAGACTATTTGTCTTGGATAAGCTTAAACTATGCATACAAAATTCACTCATGAAAAGGGATAGTTGAAAGCTTAGACATTCCGAACTCACAAAAGTTTCCTTAGATTTGCAAGTTCAAATCTTTGGAAATTTTTGCAACAACTCTCTAAACATACCCTCGGAATTATGTCAAGACTTTAACCTTAAAAATGTGCCAAGCATTCTCATAAATATACTTTCCAAATGTCCTTAAGAAGATTTAAAATAAACCCATTCTTTGTGGCCTAGTGGGTGACTAATTAGGGCATCATTGTTAAGCCTTAAATTATTGGATTAGCTTCAGGAATTAGGCTCCAAATGCTTGCTTGATCCACAGACCAGTCTATTACGTTTTACCAAAATTTTGTTTGAGCATTGGAGCTCAATGTGCACAGATTTATGCCTTCAGTCACTCTGATAAACCATCGTATGTGCTCAGAAAATGGAATATGAAGGACTAGAGAAAAACATAGATCTCAAATTAGTGTCGCTGGGACCCACAAATTACTTCAGCGAAGATGCCATAGTTAATAGCATTTTATTCTCAGAGGAATACATTCAATCAAAAGGAGAATGTTAGGTTAAACAATTGTGGATATGTAGAATGAAGACTTTGGAAGTAGGGTAGAGTACACAAGATTTACCATTCATTAAGAAGCATAAAGATTATAGAAAAATCACATTATTTATCATTCACATTATTTTACACACCTAAATGTTAGTTTAAACAATTATGGATATGTAGAATGAAGACTTTGGAAGTAGGGTAGAGAGCATGGCAGAGTATTGAAGATATACCATTCACATTAAGCATAAAGATTATAGAAAAATCACATTATTTACCATTCACATTATTTTACACGCCTAATTCACATTGAGCTGAGTTTAGACAATTGTGGATATGTAGAATGAAGACTTTAGAAGTAGGGTAGAAAGCAGGGTAGAGTACTGAATATTTCCCATTCACATTAAGAAGCATAAAGATTATAGAAAAATTGCATTATTTTACATGCCTAATTCACATTGATTTGGATTACACCTAACTTCTTTGAAAATACACTTAACATAGACAACCCTTTATTTCCTCTTTTCCTTTCTCTCAAGATTAGATCGTAATATCATGTACTGCTCAAGTTGTATAGATAGTCCAAACATCTTCAACCTAAGGAGGATACAGAAGTAAACAACCTGGGTGTCATTAATACTCAATGCTAAAGAATTTCATTGCCACGATTATGCTTGTTGTTGGGAAATTTTGCTAGAATCATTTTGTCAATCTATTTTTCAATGTCCTATTCACCACTACTCTATGAAGACAAAATTGTACAAAAATCTTCCTTTTAAAGGTACAATCTGGCACAAGGTGGTACTATCCTCGGTGTATGTTTCTGATCTAAAAATAATATCCCAGTGGTGAATTGCTCCGGATTTAAACAGGAACGCAACAAATTACAAAGATAACCATAAACACAGATATGTAGCGGAAATAATACTTCATTTCATTAATGTAAAATACTGAAATATGCTTACAAATAGAAATGGAAATAAACCAGCGAGGGCGATGGTAGCTTATCTCTGAGAAGAGATGTGGTGGCTACATGCCTCTAAACTATGTTACAGTGAGGCTCGAAGGCCTATTTATTGTTGAGAAACAATGGAAAACCCTTAACATCCCAAAACCTAACTCTAGAAGATGAAATGCCAAACTGTGGGCCCCGTTTTGGGTAAGTTGGTACATCAACTTCCCGGGGTCGTAACTTTGGCACCCGATCTTCGTCTGATGTGTACAATAGCTCGTTAGAAAGATCTATCCAAGCACTACAACTTTGGGAAGAGAACAAATGTTTCATCAATATTTCCCAATAAAATGTCGTTTAGGGCCTCAAAACAGCTCCGGAAGTTCAGGACCCAAAAAACTGCTAAAAATAGTAAATTGTGCTACAATTACGAAAACTAAAAAACTGAAAGAGACAGTTGTGGGGGTCCATGTGGGATAGGTGGGTGGCCACCAACATCCACCTGGATCATGTATTCCCAAGAGATGCCAACCCTGGGCAACAATTTAACTATAGCCTCCCTCGGTAAAGCCACAATCTTCTGTCAAAAGGAATTGTCATAAATAGATATAAAGTTAAATTATTATGAGTTAATATTTTTTTTGTAAGCTTGGCAGTACTTTCAATATTTATATTATTTGTCCAAAATCAAGTTTTCCCTTTGTTCCAGGTGGCCTCAACCTACCTGAAGGAAACCAAGTGGCCACCTGTGAGCATTAAAAGCTGTCCAAAATTTAAATAAGTCTTTCTCTATCAGCCTAACAGCATTATCTATGCTATCTTTACTGCAAATCAATTTTAAGTAAAATCTATTCATCATGGAACTTCAACAAAATGTAGTTAGACCTTTGTTTTACTCCTCGTTCGAAGATATCATTGCGGCTAGTGCTTTGGTGCTGGATCCCAACATCTCACTCCTCTTCATATCCTGTAGTGTTTGTTCAATTCTCCCTAGTGCTAAGTTATTTCGATAAGTTTGGATCTGGACTGCCGCTATCTCCCTGAGTAGCTCTGCTCTGATGGGATATTTCTCCTTGGTGTCCTCCTATGCCTCTGAACCTCTGCTTGCTACATGTTCTCTGTTGAGAGTCATAGCCCGGGCCACCACATTCTTCATGACCTAGTATTGTTGGATCGTTTGTCTGAAGAGTGTGTGCCGTCCGCGGGAGTTACCTGGGTCATGAACCATGTCCTCCCATTCTTCCATGGGAATGTCTTGGTTTCTTATGTTGTCATTTAGTTCTCGCTCCCAGCCAGCTATTTGGGCTCTGACCTCCGGTGGGTTCCCTGCCATGTATGCATCAATGAGGGTTTTCATGTGTTCTTGTCCTATCTTTCTCCCTCTCTTGCTTTGCTCTCTATTGGAGCTTCTCACCCCCTCTGCAATCTTTTTGCCTGTGTCTCTCTTGCCCTTCCTGGTCACTTCTTTTCCATCTCTTCCCATGTTGTCTTCGTCACTGTTACTGTTTGCTTCTTTCCTTTTGCTAGCCTCCACTCTATACTGGACGTAGTTTATGGTGAAACCTATCACATAACCATAAAAAGTATCAGTATGTTGTTGGTGTAACACCCAATCAATTTTCCAATTAACTGAGCCATGTTTGGTATCCCACTCAAGACCAGACGGCCTGAGATTTTTTGAGGTTCCTTTCAGCTTTCCCCCCACCGTCTCATGATTTTGGGTTTTGTTGACCCTCTCTTCTTTTATCCACAGGTTAGTCTCACTCCGTCGTTCGTCGCTCAGATAGTTCGATAGAGGCATCCTCATAGGACCGCCACTAGGGTAGTCTGAATTGTTATTCTGTACTTCGCAGGGAAGCTTGACCATGGAGAGCCTATCCGGGGGCCTAGACAGCAGGACCATGGCCCTGTTCTTCATAGCACCAGGTAAATTCCTTCTTTTTTCACTTTTCTCTATCCTCTTTATTCTATATAACTCTCCATTTTTTCTCTCTATTTTACCTGAGGAATTCCCAACAAGATTCGCAAGGGCCGCGATTTCTCAAATTTCATCTCTTAAGGTTACCATGGTGGAATCCTCTCTACTCCTGGTGCCTGCACCATCCCCTTCGAGCCTTAGGCGCCACCTGGCTGGAGCGAGATTCCTCAGCCTAGCATCCTTACCAGGTTCGCTCATCTTTCCTCTACTTGCTCCTTTCTCTCTGAGTGCCTTCTTCGGTGCCAGGGTTTTAATTCTATCTTCACTCCTTAAGAAATCTATATTCTTCACCTAGCTAGGGTTCCAGGAGTTCCTAGAATAAGCTCTAACAGAGTCCCGATCGAACTTGGGCACTTTCCCTAGTCCTATAATGAATGGCATCCCAATTCTTCTGAGGTTTAGGGGTAGTAGAACAATGTACCGACTATCAGAGTTGGCGTCGCTGCTATCCCCGGGTTGCGTCGTCGTTCCTCTACCACCTTTCTTCGCTCCTGCTCTCGTTCTCACCTTTTGCATGCAACTACCTACTGTCTCTCTTCCCTTATGCTTTAATCCCCTTCCCATTCTGTCTTTTCAATTCTCTACCACTTGTCTTTCACATTTACTTGCCACTTTGTTCCCTAAGCCATCACCTTGGGATGATGACCCTCCATCCTTTCTCACGCTAGCTCTCATTAACTCTCGCTTGCTTCCAGATGCTCTTGCCATGCGTCCTCTTTCATTGTCCTTCCACTTTCTAGCGTCCTCTTGCCCATACTCCCACTGGCCCCCCTGCCATCCTCGATGTCTTCCCTTCTGGGCTCCACCGACCTGCTCTCAGGGTCTGCTCCTTCCCTACCCTATCCGTTCACCTGCCCTTCCCACTGTCCTCTCCCTCCACTTCCCAAACTTATTCTTATCCTTACACTCGTGTGGATGATGCCTACCATTTCCTAGTGCCATCTCCGCTGACCCACCTCCTCCACGTTGCTACACCTCGATCGGGAATTATTACGAGTTAATATTATTATTATAATAATAATTCAATATAATTATGATTATTAATATTATTATTATTTTATATTATTGTTATAATAATATAATAATAATCATAATATATTATTATAATAATAATAATTATATTTTTATATTATTATAATAATATAATGATAATATAATATTATTATCATATTATTATCATATATTATTATTATTATAATATAGTAATAATTATATTATTATAATAATATAATGATAATCTAATATTATTATGAGTTATTTTTATTATTAATTAATATTACTAATATTGTTATGAGTTTATATTATTATTATAATATTAATATAATAATCATATAATGAACAGTGAGAGACAGTCGCGAATATTAATATAATTTTGTTGGTAAAATTACATATTAAATTTATTTTTAAAAATTGAATTTCTAATTTTTATTTGGTAGATTGGTTTCAAATCAAATTTTGAGAATTTAGAATTATTTATTAAAAATAAAAACCTCTAAATTATTGATTTTTTTTTCAAATTTATTGATTGTTCCATTATTAATATTTCTTTAAAAAAACCACTGCTATTACTTACTTTCCATATTTTTATTAACCATGAAATAACCTATTTAAAAATCAAAATCACACTGAAATAAACAATGTTGCATATCACACTGAAATAAACAATGTTGCATATTACATTTATTTTTCCTTTGCTGATTTTTATTACTGAATAGACTTAGTTCAATCATTTCACAATTTAATTTTAAATCATGATACAATATAAAAATTAAATTTAACTCAACATTACAATAAATAAAAGAAAAAATAAATAAAAATTTAGGAATCTTTTGCACTTACACTTAAGCCTTTATGTAACTAATTTTTTTATTTTAATATACTAGAGATTGTAATTTTTTATATTAAATATTTTATTACACATGAATTCTTTGTCACATCATCATATCAATTTGATTTTGCTAACATAGAAATTCTACCATAAATTTTTTATTTTTCCCTGAATTAAGATGTGTATAAATTTAAAGTTAGATAAATAATTTGTGACAGTAATTAACTTTATATATATATATATATATATATATATATATATATATATATATATATATATAATTTAATGTAAAGATACTAGATATTGTAATTTCTCTTTCTTATTTGTCTGATTCAAAAAATGTGGGTAACCAAATTTCAATAGATGATATTGGGGCTAATGTTTTATCCAAAATTATTAATACAACTATTTTTATTTGATTTCAATGTTATCAAATTTATTAATTACTTATGTTACTTCTCTTCTTTTATCATATTTAAATGTATTTCATTATTAAATTTGTGAATTTGTTCAAACATTCATTCAATAATTACTATTAATGTATATTTTATTATTAAATTTATAAATTTATTTTAAATTTCAATAATCAAACTGCATATTACACTGTTTTGATTTAAAAATATATCCAACTTATTTTTCAATATACCGTATATCTCTATATGTATCTATCTACCATGGTATTTACTCTATCCGTCTATGTTTTGAACCCTCAATGTTAGTAGCCTTTCGACCTTAGTATCTACGGTGTTATTTACTCTATTTAAAATTTTTTTATAGTCGTTAGAGTTGGGGTTATATATATAACCATGTATTATAAATGGAAAAAAAAATTATTGAGAAACAAAAGTATGATGTTATGGTGTAATATGAATGGAGAGTTCTATTAATTGAATTTTGTACTTGGTTGGATAATTCTTTCTCATAGGGGAAAAATTTATTTATTTATTGTGAAAGAATATTTTGAAAATTAAAAATTTAATATAAAATTAATAAAAATTAAATTTATAATATTAAATTAATTGTATTTATATAAAAATATATATTTAAAAAAATAAAAAATAAAAAATATTGTATTTAATAAATAAATATTTTGAAAAGTTTGAATGTATGTTTTTTAATATCTTCACATTCATTTTGTTAATAAATATTCCCTTTAAATAATACTCGTAAATAATATTCATAAGTTTAAAAAATATGGTTGGATTCAAAACATACTATATCTCTATTTTACTTCTAGACTCTTCTAATCCCTTCTTATATGTGTTTATCCATAAAAATAAATTTTCAAGGGGTGAGGGTTTTTAGAATTCTTACACTGGTCAAAAGAAATTTCAGTGATTGGAATGCCCTTTCACATTAAGAGTCCATTCAAATGTGATTTTATGTTATGTAGACACGTGATATAGAGTGCTATTTTGGAAATCCATGCTAATCCCATTAAATACCTAACTTTAGTTGATTTTTTAGGTGTTTTCCACTCTTTGATAGCTTTAATTTTTATCGGATCCACAACTATTATTTTCTCTAATATGATATCCTCCATAGAACTAATTTGATCCCAATAGAAAGAGCACTTATTCAGTTTGGCATAAAAGCGATGTTCTCTTAACACTTGTAATACCATCCACAAATGTTGTCATTGTTCCTCTTTATGATATAGGATAATAAGGATGTCTTATAAGAATGCTATAAAAACATTTTCTAAAAATTCCAATAAAAATATTGTTCGTGAAACACATGAATACATATAGTGCATTAGATCAACCAAAAGGAACCACCCAAAACTCATAGATAGCATTGCTAGTTCTAAAAGTTGTGTTCATGATATCCTCTTTCATATCCTATCTTGATGGCATCCTAATATAAATTTAATCATGGAGGATACATTTTCCTTTCTTAGTTGATCAAATAAATTGTCCATGCATGGTAAAGGATACTTTCTCTTCATTGTTGTCTTCTTTTTTTGTATGAATTGAATGTATAACAAATTAATGTTCCATCTTTCTCTTACAATACTAATAGGACACCCTAAGAGGACATGCTTGGGCATATATATCCCTTTTTGTTTCTTCTTCAAGCTACATCTATAACACCTTTAGTTAAAGTATGCTCATTTTATAAGATGTGTTGGAGACTAGGGAGGCTCCCAACATTAAGTCAATTCTGATGCAGGGTTACCCCTGCTTACACCCACAGTATGCATGTCAAGTGCATAAGCACATTTGTCCCAAGAATTTTAACTCTCTAAGGAGTCAAATCTTCATTTAGAATATGCTTAAGGCCTCTTTCTTAATCTCTGCAGAATAATTTATAGACTAACCATGTATAACCCTTAATCCATCCTTTCCTTTCTATCGGGACTCCTTTACCCTCATACACTTCATTCAATTTAATATCGAGACTCATTCCACCCTTATAAACCTTCATTAACCCTTAGCCGCATATGTATATAACCTTCCCACTCTTAACTTTTCTTATATAGAACTTAACCACATGAAACCCTTATATCCGCGCCATTTCTATTATAATGTTTATATAATAGAAATACACAATAATCATGCGTAACTTACCTTTTCCGCCTTCTAAAATCCCTTGCATAGTTTCTAAGGTTTCCCTTTATCGCTAATCGCAGTTGCCATAGTCCACGGTTCACATTAACCTTTCTTTCGGATTTCAAATCATAATAACCACACTTAATAACTTTTCGGGTCCGCTCGTATCACATGCCTCAATACTCCTTCACAATAAAGCACCATTGAATGTTTGCGATGTGATATTTACTAACAATCTCCACCATTGATCCTCCTTTCGATCCAACGGTCGATGTCTTTTCCCACTCAATCAAACTTGCACGACATTCCTCCATCGTTGATCTCCGCTTAGTGGATCCGTCGGTCCACAATGATTTTGGGTGGACAAATAGCACAGAGAATACCTGCTCGAAAAATGGGTTTCTCTCTCTCCTCCACTGCTACGTGTCGCTCGGTTAGTGGAATCGGGTGACCACTCCCTTTTACCAGTTATGGTTTCTACCTTGCCCGAAATACCACTTCCGCTTATAAACCAACCTTTCTTCTTGGTTAACGCCCGGACTTGTTCACGCCTGATGACCGTAGATCTTCAACAAGCGACGGCTGCAACGAATCCTCTTCTGCTAAAGCTTAAATCAATCTTCGTCGTTCATTTCTTAACACCAGTTTTCACGATTTAATCTTGGCCGCTTATCATCTAACAAACTCGTCCATTGATCTCCGAGATCCAACGGTTCCCGTGTACTGATACCTCACTTCTTTGTTCGTCCCTTTTCTTGACTTCGCTATTTCTTCAATGTTTTCCTATGGTTTTATGTTCTTTAGGGTTTTATTCTTCCGCTCTTCCGCTGCTCAACTCTCTCTGAGTTTAACTCTGTGAATTCTCACTTTGCTACCTCTCCAGAGCTTCAATCTAATCCTTCAATTGGATTCGATGATCCATTATGATTCCTCTGAATCGTTCTTCTCCTCTGCGTATTCTACAGAACTCTGCTTGCACACATATATTATACAAAATTCCGATTCACTCTCAAAACATCATTCAATACTCGAAACACACACATTTATACAATTTCAGGATAAACCTTTGTATTACATAAATACAAAAAACTGATTACATATCGAGACTCTCTGTCTCTCTGGCCTGATCTTCAATATCAGTGGCCTCCTTTCTCTACACTTTGCGTGTAGGCTTACATTTATACCAGAAAGGTTTTGTTGAACTAATTCTGGTTTAGATCCTTAATCTACTGAACAGACTCCTAAATGTCCTCTAAGTCCACTTCTAACTCCAGTTAATCCCTAAGAATCCCTCTAGTTCCTTGAATCATGAAACTACCTTAAGAGTTATAATTGACTTCTAACTCTCTCATCATTATTAACCACTCATGTTCTCCTTTATTTGAGAGCATTTGTAAAATATCTCACATTATCTAATTAATTCTTATCCTACTCACTCAAAAACCTAAATATTACATTAATTCATCACTTAGGAATCCAACTTCCTTAAAACACATGACCCCCCTATGTCTACTAGAATATAATGATTTTCTCTTGGGTTGAATGCTTCTGCATCAGACTCCCAAAGTAGAAAATATTCATGATATCCTAATCATGTATTTTCATAAGTTGATAGAAAACCTCTAGGGTCCCAAACTTTAGTTTGTAGTTGCCCAAATGCCTTGCAACTTTGTCGCGGTTGTATGTCTATTGTATTCTGTTTCATCTTCCTCTCCTTGTCAATCAGGTTCAAGTTTTGATTGATTATCCTTCCTGCTACTATCAATTTCCTCCACATGGATTGTTTCATCATCAACTGCCATAATTCTTCAATCTCTGTCTTCAGCTCATCCTTGGACTGGTCCATATTCTGCCTCGTACTTCTTCCTCTTTCTCTTTTCTTCAGGTTGTTGCTATTGTCCACTAACTCTTCAAACTGTTGTTGGTTACTTTCACTTTGTAGTTGTTGTTTTACTTTTTCTTCTACTTTTTCTCTTGCTACCATTGTAGACATTGCTCTTGCTCTTGCTCCAACTTTTGCTTTGTCTCCTACGCTTATTCCCTCCCTTTCATCCTTACCCTCTTTCATAATTATTTCTGTCTACATTGAATCATGACTTTCCAGAATTCCCTCCAGCAATTGAGCATCTCTGTTCTATGGATTAAATTCTTCCACATAATCTTCTTCTTTCATCTTTATTTGGTTTCACTCATCTATGCCAAATTTCCTCCAGCATATGCAACTAAACCTACACTCACGAAACACTTGTTAAAATAAAAAACATAAGGCTTATGTGCCTTATCTTCCTTTGGCAACAATTCAGTTTGCTGCTCTGTTCCTTTCTCCTCCGTCAGCACATCAATATGCTGTTTCAACCTCTTTAAAGAATTCTCTAAAGAACTCTTAAGACTATCATGTAGTCTCTCTTCCACGTCATCTTCTCTAATGATGTCTTCCTGCTCTTCTCCACTGCAGTGAAATCCTTCCTCTGCAATCACACTGTCATACTCTGAATTTCCCAGCAAATATTCCAGCAATGCAATTTCTCTGTGACACTTCGCAAGTACTGCATCATCACTTATAATCCCTGCATTTATAAACGAATTGTCAGTTTGAAAATCACAAGGCTCAATAGTTTCAACTTTTGTTTCACATATCAATTCTTCATACTGAACTTCATCTCATTTTCCCACAAGAATTCATCCCTGTGAGGTAACAGTTTCATTACTAAGTTCTTTCTACTACAACAAGTCACTGCCTTCCTCATTCAAGAGAAATTCTCCCTTATCCTTTACTCTAGAGTATTCATCTTCTGAAATATACTTTTCCATACTTTTGACAGCTTTAAAATATTTTTCATCCTCTGTAAAACCCTCCTTTGTTAGTAACCAATCAGTAGATGTCCTTTCTCCCAAGGTTAAATCCTTTGCATAGGTTTCTTCCTTCTTAACATCCTTCAGTAGATGTCCTTCTTTTTTACTGACTGTCTCAACAACTTCCATGGTTATTTCCACTGTGCCTATCATCATGGTGAACTGATGATCCTTTACTATGTTTTTAGCTAACATAGTCTCTTCTTCAAGTTTGCCTTTAATCTCTTGTTGTTTACCTTCTCCAAGAGCTATTCTTGTCTCACCATATGCATTAATATTCTCCTGCATTTGTTCTACATCCACAGACAAACTATCAGTCTTAAAAACATAAGACCCTGTGGTCCCACTTGATGTTTCAGCCATCATATCTCCTTGCTGTTCCAAGTTCTCTTTATGACTCAGAAATTTTTCGATGGTCTCCTCTTCAATCTCCTCAAGCCCTTCACTTGGTTGCTTGATATCTTTCCCCAACTGTATATGAGACCTATCTATCTCATCTTCTTCCAGAACAAAATTTAGATTCTGCTTGTCTTCTTCCGCCTTTATGATAATATCAGCAAATTGTCCTTCACATGTTTCACCTGCAAATATACACAAATTGTCAGATTTAAAACCATGTGACCCTTTGGCCTCACTTGAAGTTTCAGTCTTCAAGTCTTCATCTTCACTCAGAACTTCACCCTGTTCTGCTTCACAAATGGACACTTCCATTTTCATTTCCAACTCAGCTTCTCTGAGTTTTTCCATCGGCCACTTCACTTGCCTCTATTGTAGCCTTCTCTACAACTTATGCCACTTCACTGGCTTCTTCCTCAAGACCCAACCTTGTCTCTGGCTTTCCTCTAGTATCATCATCAATACATCAAGATGTCCTTTCATCTCTACAATTTCCTTGTCAATTTCCTCTTGACTCATCCTCTTGCCTTTTTCCTTGGCATCCCCTTTTTTCATCTTTCTTCTATTGTGGTCTTCCTCAGAGCCTCTGTTATGACTATTACTAGCCATCTTCTTCTTCTCTATCTTCATGAGCTCCTTTCTCACTTACTATGATCTGCATTAAATCCTCTGCAACAACAAGTCCTCCTTATTGCAACTTACCTCACCAAGCTTTCCTCTATACTTGGTATTTTGGCAAGCAATTGGTTCTCTTTCTCTGGAACCTCCTTTGAGCACTTCTCTTTGCTCCTTCTAGGCTTCAACTCTTTTGCACTTCTCAGGAACATAACGGTCCTCTTGTATTTCAATCACAATGAAATACTTAGTTCTGACCACCTCTTTTTTCACTTAGAAAGTCTTACCAGCTTCTTCATCCCTTGGAAATTCTACCCACATCCTTTGTAGAATTGCCTTTGTGAGCTGCAACACTACCTTTGTAGTAACAAGTCTCCTTCTTGCTACATATGCTTTACTAAGCTTCTCTCCTGTAAGCTCAGACTCTTAGTATTTCTCTAGTTCTTTCCTCTGGAACCAATTCAAGCATTCCTTGCTCTAGATGTTGCAACCTTCTCACCTTCTTTTGTTGTTATCTGTGCATCAATGTACAAATGCACATTCTCCAATCAAATCAAAACAGAACATATCACCTCACCTTCAAGATCTCTGCATGATCTTGTTCCACCATTCCACCTGTACCTTGAATGGATTGTCCTCTATTTCTTACATCTACAAGTTCTGCTACACATCACCTTTGTGTGCCTACTTTCTATCATATTAGAATCTGATCCTTCCTTACCTGCATAAACATCTTTGACACATAACTTTGTTCTCAATTCTTTCTCATAGAATTTCTTTGTTCTGTTTTAACACCAATTGTTTCAATTACAATTATGCTCTGATACCAAATGACGTAGGGTTACCCCTACTTACACCCACAGTATGCATGTCAAATGCATAAGCACATTTGTCCTAGGAATTTTAACTCTCTAAGGAGTCAAATCTCCATTTAGAGTATGGCTAAGGCCCCTTTCTTAATCTCTGCAGGATAATTTATAGACTGACCAAGTCTAACCGCTAATCCATCCTTTCTTTTCTATCGGGACTCCTTTACCCTCATACACTTCATTCACTTTAATATCGGGACTCATTCCACCCTTATAAACCTTCATTAACCCTTAGCCGCATATGTATATAACCTTCCCACTCTTAACTTTGCTTATATAGAACTTAACCAAATGAAACCCCTATATCCGCGCTATTTCTATTATAATGTTTATATAATAGAAATACACAATAATCATGCATAACTTACCTTTTCTGCCTTCTAAAAGCCCTTGCACAGTTTCTGAGGTTTCCCTTTATCGCTAATCCTAGTCTCCATAGTCCACGGTTCATATTAACCTTTCTTTCAGATTTCAAATCATAATAACTGCACTTAATAACTTTTCGGGTCCGCTCCTATCGCATGCCTCAATACTCCTCCGCAATAAAACACCATTGAATGTTTGCAATGTGATATTTACTAACAATCTCCACCGTTGATCCTCCTTCCAATCTGACGGTCGATGTCTTTTCTTGCTCAATCAAACTTGCACGACACTCCTCTGTCGTTGATCTGCGCTTAATGGATCCAATGGTCCACAGTGATTTTGGGTGGACAAATAGCATGGAGAAAACCCGCCCGAAAAGCGGTTTTCTCTCTCTCCTCCGCTACTACATGTCGCTCGGTTAGTGGAATCGGGTGACCATTCCTTTTTACCACTTATGGTTTCTAGCTCGCCCGAAATGCCACTTCCGCTTATAAACCCTCCTTTCTTCTTGGTTAACGCCTGGACTTGTTCATGCCCGATGGTCATAGATCTTCAACCATCGACGGCTCCAATGACTCCTCTTCCGCTAAAGCTTAAATCAATCTCCGCCGTTCATTTCTTGACACCAGTCTACGTGGTTTAATCTTGGCCGCTTATCATTTGACAAACTCGTCTGTTGATCTCCGAGATCCAACAGTTCCTGTGTACTGATACCTCACTTCTTCGTTCATCCCTTTTCTTGACTTTGCTATTTATTCAAGTTTTCCTATGGTTTTATGTTTCTTCAAGGTTTTATTCTTCTCCTCTTCTGCTACTCAACTCTCTCTGAGTTTAACTCTGCGAATTCTCACTTCACTACCTCTCCAAAGCTTCACTCCGATCCTTCAATTGGGTTCGATGATCCATTATGATTCCTCCAAATCATTCTTCTCCTCTGTGTATTCTACAGAACTTTGCCTGCACACATATATTATACAGAATTCTGATTCACTCATAAAACATCATTCAATACTCGAAACACACACATTTATATAGTTTTAGGATAAACCTCTGTATTATATAAATACAAACAACTGATTACATATCGAGATTCTCTGTCTCTCTAGCCTGATCTTCAATATCAGTGGCCTCCTTTCTCTACACTTTTCCCGCAGACTTACATTTATACCAGAAAGTTTCTGTTGAACTAATTCTTGTTTAGATCCTTAATCTACTGAACTGACTCCTAAATGTCTTCTAAGTCCACTTCTAACTCCAGCTAATCCCTAAGAATCCTCTCTAGTTCCTCGAATCATGAAACTACCTTAAGATTTATAATTGACTTCTAACTCTCTCATCATTATTAACCACTCATGTTCTCCTTCAGTCGAGAGCATTTACAAAATATCTCACATTATCTAATTAATTCCTATCCTACTCACTCAAAAGCCTAAATATTACATTAATTCAACACTTAGGAATCCAACTTCCTTAAAACACATGACTCCCCTATGTCTACTAGAATACAATTATTTTCTCTTGGGTTGAATGCTCCTGCATCAAATTCGAAAATCAATATTTCTTTTAATTGGTAGCCCTAGTTTATTGCCAAAAGGCTCTTCATACTCCAATACAACATACACTCCTTAATATTGGGCATCTCATCCCTGTTTTCTTATTCAATATGGATAGCACAAATCTAACATCCCTTAATGAAAGATTTCTTAATGTCCATGGTTGACATTTCCCTTTACAGTATAAGTCTCAAAATACCATGTACCTTCCTTCATTTCCCCTGTTCACTGGTATAGAAAAAGGATTTGTCGTGGTAGTCCAGTATAGCATGATGTCTATCTAACCAATCCATGTCTATGTGGTAGTCATACAACCCAAATGGAATAATGCTCAAATCTCTGTAGTATCTACACCATTACTATTGATGAAGTATTTTTAGACTAAGTCGTTAATTCTTCATTTCTCTCTTGTAACTAGTTGAACTAAGCCCTTTCGTATTTAATTTTTTCCAAACTAAATATTCCAATAAGTTTGGGGTTAATATAACTATGGCCAACTTTGGAATCAATTAATGTTACATTAAACTTCTATGATGTGTACATGGCAATCATTTTTTCAATTATCCAAAGGTGCATATATTCTAGGCATCCTTTTCCCCATGTCCTCCACTATATCATCTTCTTGTATGTGGTACATAACTTCCAATTCAGCATATTTATGAGTGCACTCCTTGAACATGTTATCTCCCTCACATAACCAACATTTAATAGTTGGACATCTTGGCATTTTTCCCAACATTCCTACTTTATTTGTTAGATACGTGTGGGTTTTTTTGGTTATTTTATTAAGGGATATTTTTTAGAGAAGAGAGATTGTATCCCTTATTCCTTTGCTCTAATTTAGGCTTCTTCTTCTAATTCTGGGCCCTTTGGATTTTGAGGTATTTTTCCTTCCTTTTTGCATCTTATAGGGTCTTACATTCATCAAAACTAATCTTATCACTATAATATGAATGGAACATACTTAATAACCTATGGATTTTGACTATCTCTCATATTTGAAAAAGCCAACATATTTCAATAGTTCAAAAAACTTCCTCTTATATTCCTCCATTGTCATAATACCTTGCTTGAGTTTAAAGAATTCTTGCATCTTTGTGTCATAACAGTGCTCAAATAAGGACATCTTATAAACACAATTCTTTAATTATTACTGGATTAATTGTTCATCATCAAACTTCTACACATAACTGAGGTGTTCCCACCATATGGAGGTGTTTCCTTCCAAATAGTATAGGGATTTTACTGTCTCTATGTTATAGGATTAATTGTGAAATTCGTGGAACATCCTTATCCCAAATAGCCAAGATTCGGGTTCCTCAACCTTCTTCTCCTTCGCATTAAATGTAGGAGCCTTAATCATTTTTATCTCTCCTTTTAGAGAATTAATTTCAAATTTTCCATTACCAGGCTCAACAGGTGATAGATTCTAACTACTAGCTACATCAAAGGATATGCATGATATCTTCTTAGCCTACTTTATTCATGATGTTTATATCTATTATAAGTCTTATATTTCCCAAGAAATTGGTGTCTTCCTCTATTTCCAATACTCCATGCTCTATGGTTTACTTAGATGCATATTTTTTTATCAATATTCTCATTTAATTTCTATATACTTTGAGAAATCTATGCAAAAATTAGTTTTTATTATTCTTGTGCCTTGAAAAACACCTTATCATCAACATTATATATATATATATATATATATGTCCTTGGATAATATTTGGCTTCCTTTTTTCCCTCTTCCTATAAGATTGGTGTCAATTTATGTATTATTGGGACTCATCCTTCAGAGCTCCCCACTTTAAGCACTGTAAGATCTTGGTGTATCTTCCATATCTACTTGTATTCCAATTCTAGAATTAGTTCATCAGAAAATTGTTAGACAACAGTGGAAGTCTTATTAGATAGAGTTTTTCAGGTCCTAAAATTAGCACATTTTTGCATCATTGATAAACACCTTTTTATGTCGCTACTCCTCCATATTCACCACTTTACTATGAATGTCCTCACATCACTCATGATTTTGACACCCAGATATTAAAAGAGCTCTTTGAGTTAAAAAAATCTCATTATATAATGAAATTTTTATTTTTAATGACCATATGAATTAGAACAAACCTTGTTCTATAACATTGCTACAATTTTCCTTTCTTGTAACCACTATTTGCAAATTTGGTAATCATCCTCATTGTTAGCATACCAACACAAATATAGGGAGAATTCTACTTCCTAGGATTTACTTCTAAGTGCCTTGAGATCTTTCAATATTGGTTAAAATAACTCTAGGGTTAAAATCCCATCACAATGCTTGGTCAACTTTTTTCTAAGAATAGGGTAGCCACTAATAAACACAATTGTGGCTCAGTCATGAGAATATTATCATGCATTTCATGGCATGAGAATATCACAAAAATGGGATCTACATTCTATCTTTTACCAAATTTTAACTAAATTTTGTTTCCTCCACATCTCCATTTTTCATTTATTGATCATGGATTTTTTTTTAAGATTTGAGAAATGAGATATTATTTACTTATGGTGTAGATCCATGCCCTTGTCTCTAATATAAACAATTAGAATGACTATAAAAATATGGGAGTTGATTGTGGATCCAAAATACCTTCCCCATATTCTATATAAACATTGTATAATGTAAAGTAGGTAATCAATCACTATTAAAAGAAGTTTAGGTGTTCACAAAAGTAGGATGTTGGATGTGGCTTACCGTGACCTCCTATATTTTATATATTTTATATGTAGTGTAAAAGGATTGGAATTTTTTTGTGAGAGTAAGAAATTAGTCATTGAAGTAGTCATTTTATTTATCTCTAATTTGGTCAATGAGTCTAAGGTGATGGTTGTATGCTAGTGCACATTACAACTCAAGGATAGAGCATATGCAGGTCCATGGTGACTTTATGTAGGCCCTCTTCATGATTTTAATGTGAAATTGCATATCGCAATTTAATACAAATTATGTTGTTCTAATTTTTAGTACGTAGAAAAGTACTTATACTATAGTTTTCTTTACATCATAAGTCAGTTAGAAAGGGTCCCTTATTTGGTTTGCATTGCAATTGTTTTCTTTCTTACTTATATTAGTTAAAATTAGATATATGTGTACTTTTGTATTTCCTTCATAGATTATTGTTTCAATTCTCTTCATCTAAGATATTGAAATACTCACATGATTTCAAGTTACAACTGTGGATCCCCTACAAAATTTAGCCACTAAAGGTTGAGGAATAAAAGTGCTTCTCAAGGAATCCCATTCTATTTGATGCCACTAATACTAGAAAAAGAACTAATATCGGTGTCTGTAAATTTTTATCATAAAAATAATCCCAACGATCCAATAATACCTCTATAACATTTTACTTTTTGTCTAATTGGATTCAAAATTTTAATTGGAAAGTGTACATTTCCCTATAGAGGTTAAGCATTGAAGTTTGAAGAATGAAAGTGCTTCTCAAGGAACCATAGAACCAATTTATTCCATTGAGGCTAAAAAAATGATTACTATGAATGCCTATAAAGTGTTATTGTAAACACAAGCCCAATGATCCAACAAAATCTATGTAGTATTATAATTTCCAGTTTGGTTAGAGTTTATTGCAAGTGCGCTTCTTAATTTTTTATTTTTATTTTTCATAGAATAGGAAGTATCAATGATATAATCCTCAATATATAGTGTATGCATCTCGAAATCTTACAAGACCTAGATTATCAATTAAAATGTAATAGGATTTATACACATAAATCGACCGACATAATTGTATAAATATAATTATATATATATATACATGAATGTATATATGTATGCATGTATGTATGTGTGTACGTATTCGATCATCATCTACTCATGCAGGCTATCAGAGATATTCTACATTCAAGCCTAAGTAGACCCAACATTACAACTCAGGCTCTCATATCACTCTATAGGACACCCAACCTCAAAGGTGACTTTACGGAAGAGGGGAATCGAAATTTTTCTCGTCTTGCAATTATTTTAGATTGAATTCTAAAATTTATCATTATCTTCTTCCCATCATGAATTTTCCTTTGATACAAATTTTATATCATTCTACACTCTCAATATAAAGATATGGCCTGAGAAATATTTTTACCCATTCATTCCAAATTAATATCCATACAACTGACACATGGTTGACCCATGGTATTCTTGCCACATGTCACCACAATATTATGCCACATCATTAGACATGTGGTAGTCATCCATCCACCTTTTAGCATCGAGGCACACTACCTCTACAAGATAGTCACAGTCGATGTTATGTCATTTATGGATATGGGTATTCTAGTGCATATGTGACAATTAATTTGATTACATCACGATGATAAAATTAATAGTGTTTACCCACCTTTACCTTAGTACTCATCTCCTTTAGATATTTTACAATAAGAAATGGAATGCTTAGAAGCTTAGAAGTAGGAAGGTGGGCTTGAAATCCTAATTAATACAAAAACCTAAACCAATAAGCATAAATTATGCTTAATATGCACTCACATGAGATGTATTTTAGGATGTGGTAGGTCACAACATCTCAAGGACCAGGTAGTATTTCTCTCCTCACTACAATTTCATCTTCATTAAGTTGTTCATTTTGCTGAGAAAGTTGTCATCATGGCCATAAGTTTGTTTAATTCCTTTTTTACTTTTGGCTCTAGGGATGGATGTAATTTTTATTGAATTATATTAGCATATTCTTTCATAGCTATGACATGCTAGATGATCTTTGTATCAAATTTCTTCATGTCACTATAAGTCCAAGAAAAAAAACCATTGAATTCTTTAAATAGTCAAATGAATTTTGACCTCCCGATAGGAGTACAACCAATTCCTAAACTAATTTTTCTTGAATAGTTTACATCCTCACATAAATTATGACCTCATATTGCATAGTTGGGATATTGCTCAAAGAGTTAGTTAGTCTTCTAGATTTATCTTGTAGGTCCTAAATTTTTTCAATTACATATATTAACTTTGGGATTGAATTTATGTATATGTTTGTTATACCGAAAGACAATTTTTTCCATTTCACAACTTTGTACTTCTTCATGAATAATTGAGTTCTTGAAGGTAGCTTCCATAAAGATAAAGTTTACAATATGGGAATTGTCATCAAATACCTAATAATGTGTAATATTATTTGGAACTATAGATCTACAAATCAATTCCACAAAAAAGGAGTGAGTGAAATGTTTTCTTATAAGGAATTAACCCAGAGGAAACATTGGCTAATAAATTGGCATTAATATTTTGAAAATGAGGAATGGAACAAATATTGAATGTAAATAAATGATTGATCATACCTTATGATGGTATTGTTGTGGTTATTTTGGCACAACAACTGGGAGCTATTGCTCCATAGTCTAATGGTCGTGACAAGGCCACCAGATCATAGAGTATATGACCAAAATTAATAAAGCAAATAAATCCCACCCATATGATCTAGTCAATTATTCATGCATACTTTTTCCTATCTAGGTTTTGAGCTAAAACTTGTAATGCTCGTAGATTGGTGACAGATGATGCATTCAATGCAAAGATTCCTTGCTCCATCTAAGAGATCCATCCTCCACAGTAGATCTAGAACCTTCACACAAGCACCACCAAACAAGGAGCACAAATAACATTCCATAGAGGACCGTTATCTTAAACAAATAAACATGAACATGAAGAACTCATCATAAATTCAAATTTATAGGAAGGGAACATTAACTTCCATTGATCATAAAATGAAATAATACAACAAGTATACCTTCATGCATAAGACCTACTCTATAGATTTCGGCTAAGTCTCCCCCTCTTTCTAGAGAAAATGACCAATGAAAAGAGAAACACCCATTTCTGGTATAAAGGAGGAAAAATAACCCTAGAAAGGAGATCTAAGATAACTTACTATATCTATGGAGTTTTGACTGTCTAATTATGATTAGCATGGCCCTAGAGAATAAACAAACTTATGTAGGTGTAGAGGAAATACTAAGGGGATGAATGTAGACGCTTAGGGTGACAAAGTGTCAAGGAATATTATACAATAATATACCCCTAACCAACTCATACACAAGTCGATCAAGTTGATATTCTTAGGAAAGTACGCCTCTAGAAACATTTTTCTCAATCATGAGCTCTTTCACAATTGTTGTAAATTATGAAATAATTAATATCTCATAATTATAATATTTTGGAAAACTAATTATAAGAAATTACTCAATTATGTAATTTCACCCTTTTAAAATGGGATAAATCTCACGAAAGTAATAGAAAAGGTGAAAGGGGATGCATTCTAGCCAGCAACTAAGGTAAGTGGATATTAGGTTTATCCCACTATAATGGAGTAGAAAATAGGGTTATAACAGATATTTTTTCAATTGACTTGAAATATAATAAATTAAATTATGTACCTATTTAACCACTATCTCAGATTCATTGAATACCTTTAAGTACTTCACGTTAAGATCCACTGCTTTCATGAGTTCGTGGATCAAGGCCTTGTTAGGACATGGAATGAACATTCTCTTGCATTTGTTTTCCTAACTTTTATTACCCCTTTTTGACTCTCAAGACCATACTTTATCACTGGAATAGCCACTATCAACCTAAGTATGTCTCTTTTATATGTCATCCTTATAGTATGATACTAGTTGTAATTTGGCATGAGAACTATTGCTTTAGCCTATTTTTATCATAAACCTAACAAATGGGCTATTTGAAGGTGTGTGGTCTGTTCAGAAGTTGTTATAGGATTACATTTTTTAGTATTGCCTCGCCATGGATGGCACAAGGACTCGTTGGACATTGTTGATACATGCACGACTTATTTTGGACGTGATAATCTCCTTTAATCAGTCATGCAAACCCATTTGGAAAATTATGTGGTCAAATTCAGTTCAAGGACCAAAGGAGATATTCATGGCAACACAGTTGAAGCAATTAGGATTTTCCATAGATGAATTATTGTATATTGGAAATGTTGTTACAACTTTGTCCCAACCATGGAAATTGTTATCAGACTGTTAATATGTATTCTCAATTTAGATCACATGATAATCGAGAGATTCTGATGATGATCTTATATTTGTAATGTAAAATTACAAAAAAGTGTGTGGGTGTTATACACCTATGTCAAAAAGAAGGAGTGACCTAGACCCAGGCTCTTTAATAGCCCAAGCCGTTTGGAGTAGTCACCCCTGACGAGTTTATAGGCTCTGTTAGCTTAGGATCCTTTCTTCTAATAGAGTATTCAATTCTAAAAAGTGATTCCTAATCTAAACTAAACTAAACTATTATTGATCTATTATCCTACACTAAACTATAATTAAATAATAAACTAAAATCCTAATGTGAGTTAAAATACAAAAGTAAATTCGAATATATTACAAGCATAAGGTTGAAACCCTAAATGCAATATACGAAATACTTCTAATTTATAGATTGCATTTAGAAATTAAAATTAAAATTTATTACAAAATCTAAACATAACCATATTATAACACAACATGTACAACTATATTACAAGAAATTAAAAAAACAAGATCATAATGAAATTGATTCTAGATGAGAATGATCGTAAAAATATTTAAAAGAATAAAATAAACTGCTATTTCTATTTGCAACTATCTATTAGATAATTTTCAATGTAAATAAAGAATGAGCCTAAACATAAAAGTTACTTGCTTTCATTAATAAGCATAGCATAACAATGCTTATTTAAACATTTCACATTCAAAATTCATATAAAAAACTGACTAATAAATATAATGTATATTACTTGGCCAAGATAAATAAATAGAAGAAAAACTATAATTAATTCTTTATCAAATTCATATACTTTCTAATCTCCTTCTCTATTGATACAACCAATAAACCATTCGGAAGAAAAGGTGATATAATAATGAGAGTACGATGATATGGTGTAATATGAATCAAGAATTTTATCGAAATTTTGTACTTTGTTTTATAAGTTTTGCGAGTATATTATAAAACATTAACTAATTTATATAAAGGTAATATTTTTGAAAATTATAAATTTAATAAAAATATAATAAAAAATAAATTTATCATGAAAATATTACTGTAATTTTTTTGGATAAAAAATATGTTTCTATAAATTTAAATAATAATAATAATGTAAAATATATATTTCTATAAATTAAAAAAATTAAATAAAAAATTAAATAATATTTTAATATTATATTTAATAAAGTGAGTATTTAGAAAATTTTGAAGGATGTCCTTTTTAATATCCTCGCATTAATTTGTTTAATAAATATTTCCCTTTAATAATGCTCATAAGTTTAGAAAATATGGTTATGTGATTAAATCTACGTTTTGGATTCAAAACATATTATATGTCTATTTCATTTGAACTATTTTCTAATCCGTTCTTATGTGTTTATGTATATAGTTAAATTTTGAAGGGTTGAGTTATTTGTAGAATTGTTGCACTAGTTAGAAGAAACTTCACTAAGTGGAATATTCTTTCACATTCAAGAGTTCATTCAAATTTAACTTTCCTTTCTATAGGTAGGTGTTCTAGCATGCTATTTTTGAAAATCTCCGCTAATCCCATTAAATACCTAACTCTAGTCACAATTTTTGGTGTTGGCCATTCGTTGATAGCTTTAATTTTTAGTGGATCCAAAACTATTCCTTTCTCTAATATGATATGCTCCAGGGAATCAATTTAATCCCAATTGAAAAAGTAATTAGTTTGGTGTAAAACTAACGCTCTCTCGATACTTGCAACACCATCCCTGGGTGTTGCAATTGTTCCTATTTTTTTTTATCAATAGTGAATAAGGATGTCATGTAAGAACACTATATAAACCTTGTCCAAAAATTCTGTAAAATATTGTTCATCAAACACATCAATACATCTAGTTCCTTAGATAAGCTAAAAGGTAGCACCCAAAGCTCATACTTGTCATACCTAGTTCTAAAAGTTGTTTTGACAATATATTCTTCCACATCCTAGCTTGATGGCACCCTAATATCAAGTCAATCATGGAGGATACATTTTCCCCTATTAGTTGATCAAATAAATCATCCATCCAGGGTAAAGGATACTTGTTCTTGATTGCTGGAATATTTTTGTGGTGGGAATATTGAGTATCTTTAGTGTTCAAAATTAGTTCCACGTCCATGCAAAAATGGCTACTGTGGAACCAATTCCAAACACTGGAGATACTATATTTTTGTTCTTACTTGTTATCTTGTTTAGTTGTCTTAATTAAATGCATAACCATAATGTTCCATCTTTATCTTACAAATAGTACTAGGACACCCAAAGAGGTCACACTTTAGCATGTATATCCCTTTTTAATATTTCTTCAAGACTCATCAATAACATCTTAAGTTCATCTATGCTCACTATGTAAGTTGTTTTGGAGACTAGGGTGGCTCCTCCCATTAATTCAAGTCAAAAATCGATACCCCTTTTAAGTGGTATCCCTAATGTATCACCAAAAGCCTTTTCATTCTCTAATACAACATACCCTTCAAAACTGGCATCTTATCCTTTCTCTCTTATTTCATATGGATATCATAATTCTAGCATCCCTTAATGAAAATTTCCTAAAGTCCATGGTTGATATTTCCCTTTATGGGATATGTCTCAAGATCTCATGTACCTTCCTTCATTTACCCTCTTCATTGAGACAGAAAAAGGCTTTCTCTTTGTTACACGTCATTTTTTCACCATTGGCAAATGACCCCAAATATGGATCCCTTGCTATCCGAAGAACCCTTCTTAGTAATCCCCTACAAAGTCAGAAGAAAAACCATTATGAATATCCAAGAAATATTGGATTAAATTACTTAAAAAACCTAATTTTATGCAGAGTCACATATTTCCTAGACACATGAAAGTTTGACACCATAAGTTCATTCATGGACACTTGTGTAGTGTGTTGCACTGTTCTCCATTATAGAGTGTGATACCCTTCCAACACGGGTAAAAATAAAAAAGTAAATTCTAGAAACTTGTCGTGGAATATTCCCTCAACCAGATAAACCTTGAGCTCCTACCTCTTCGGACCTCATCCCAAGAATGATGGAGCTCATCCCCCTTATCATGGAACCAATCCCCCTCTAATTGTAGATCTCATTACTTAGAAGATTGATCTCCAACCCACTCCCCTTTCTTATAAATACAATGCAGAATAAATGAGTAAGGGTTGGCTTTTGGAAGTACCCTTATGTTGTCAAATTGAAGAGTGAAGGCTTATCATTGCAAGAGGAAGGATTAGATATTTCTTGGAAGAGATCTTATGACATCAAAGCCAAAATCATTTTCTACATCCAAAATTGAAGCATAAGCTTAAGTCATTGAACAAAAGAAAAATTGTGAGAAAGTCATTCAAGACAAAAGTAAATTGTAAAAATATTAGCCTGAAATTGAGTAAGGAGGTATAATTATTCGTCAAAAATAAATAAATTGTAATCGCAGATCAAGGGTGTGTGATTGGTAGTAATTGACACTATAAAGCAACTTAAAATCAAACAAGTGGGACACATAAGCATAAAAATCAAACAAGTAAATAGAAGCAAGTGTAGCAAGTGAGTCTTAGAATAATAGATAAAGAATCAAAGCACTTATAAAATGCCTCGTGATGGGCCTCTAAACTAGACTTAAGTTAAGGCCCATGTCTCTAATTTAAAATAGAAATTAAGGCCTATGACCATCCTTCAACACATTAAACCTCTCTTTTTTCAATAGATAATTTATTTTTAACTTTAATATATTCATTAGGAAGGTTTATGAATAGTTGAATATTTGTGCCTAATATTATTTATTTTGTGTGCAATATTATGAGAATATTGGGCAAATTATGAAGAGTTGGAGGAGGAGATAATTTAGGGACTTTTTCCCTACTATTGGAGGAACAATAATAAATAATAAGTCAACAAGATATTATGGAATTATGGCACAAATTGTGGAACTCCAATGATTGAGAAAATCTAGGAATGTGTTCCACTAATCAAGAGAGCAGATCCACTAATCAAGGGATTTCAATGGGGGAAACCTTCCTCCATCCATGGGGAATGATTCTTAATCATTTTTTATAAGTACCAAGTCGAATTTGCCTCTAGGGAATGATTGAGAAAATCTAGGAATGTGTTCCTTGCCATTTAATGCAAATTCCTAGTATTGGGGACTAGATCCACTAATCAAGGGATTTTGGTGGGGAAAGTTTCCTCCATTCATGGGGAATGATTCCTAATCATTTTGTATAAGTACCAAGTCGAATTTTCCTCTAGGGGATATTTTTCATTAGTGTTATTGTGGAGAGAGCTTGTATTTTTATAGCTCCATTGTATTTTCTTGCAGGGATGTAATTCTATTGATGAAAATAATGAAGATTGGTGTCATGTTCAGCTTCTAAATCTTGTTCTCCTCCATAGGTCTCTGATTTTCCTTGGGCTTGGCCATCCCAGGAACCTCAGAGCCCTTTTGTATCATTTTCTTTCCTTCTTTTCATTGCTTATTCACATGCATCTCTAGTTTTATTTCTTTCTATTTCTGCATTTAGTATTAATGATTTCTTGTTGTAGGATTGAGTTAAAGGGTTGATGTAAGTTCTTTTGCAGGATCACAAGCATTATTTAATCATTGGAAAAGATTTGGAAGTTCATAATAATCATTGAGTTTCTTGGGTTAGTCTTCTTATTCCCAAATATAGATTGTTGGACCTCCTTTTTAGCAAAGAACAGTAAATTTCTTCTATTTTTTAGAGCATCCTAATGAACTTCAATCAAATTGATTCCACTTGCATTAGATCACAAAAACATTCTAGTTCATAACAAAAATTACCCCATTTAATTTTCACCTGATTTGGTTAGGCATTTCTTAGATTTACTAGCTCACTAGTTCTCAAATTTCTAGATTTTCGACTAGTAATGTTTTTTTTATTTTTTGTATGGGTTAACATAGGTCTTTTTGAGTTATTAAACTTGGAATAGGGACCTAAGACATCATAGTTAATAAAAAAAAAAATTCCCATCCAATTTGGATTTGATTTTCTTCGTCATTAAACCCTCACCAATTTCATCATTTCACAAGGGAACTTCTCCATGTTTTTTGAGTGAATCCATCCATCTCCCGACTTTGGTTTTGAGTTTTGAGTGATCCTATGAAATTTCCCACTCCATTCCAACAATCACACACCTTTCCTAGGCCTCCCATCACCTCCAACGCTTCACATTTTTCTCTCGGCTGTATCGTGTAGGTTCACCATAATTCCTACAGGATCATCCTGTAGGTTTCTAGTACATCCTGTAGGTTTTCCTGAAATGGCCTGTTTTGAGACTGAATTGATGGAAAACATCTAGAAAGTCACCAAATACCTCCCAAGGGTCTCCCACACCATCCAACGATCTTCTGACCCTTCCATCCAACCTCCAACATCCTTAATTCACCTGCCACATCACTAAAGGAAATTAGTTTGCATACTTGATTTGGCATGAAAAGACAAAAAGACAAAAGTAGATTTATTTCAGTCCCTTTACTTGCACATTAGTGATGTTTGATGCTTCTTACTTCCATTCTTAGATAGTAGCATTTGGTTCATGATAATTTAGCATTATTGCAAACAATAGTTTCTTGGCAGTAAATTAGGAAATGGTGTGATTTAGGATTGAATTTCTGTCTCTTTCCTTGTACTCTCTTTCCTCCAATAGGTTAAGGTTCCATTTCGAACATTTCATTTTCTGGAATTAGGTTAGGATTTGACTTCATTACATGCACTCCATTACATCATGACAGCAAAGGAAGGACACATTGCATGCCGCACATATAGTGTCGACACCTCTTAAGTTTGTACGAACCCCAGGTTGATAATTAAAGTCGGTAGCCTTGGGAGTTGCAACATTCTTGTTGCAATACCAAGGCTCATCACTTTTTGGCGCCGTTTCCAGGGAGGTGTCAAAGTATGCATTATTTTCTTCCCTAGTTGATTCATTTCTTTTTAATTTTTTCAAAAACAAAAAATAATTGCATTAGGCATATTTCATTTCAAAAATAGAAAAGTGCATTGCATTAGTGTTTTCATTCAATCATAAAACAAAAAAAAACAAAATTATCAAACACCAACCCACCCTCCCATTTGATCACATGGTGTAGTAAGAGCCATATCACCATTCACTTTTGCAGGTAGAAGAAGAAGATGACGAAGAATGTAGAAGAAATTGATGGCGATGATGACAATGAGGAAGATCCTATCGGATTTCCCATTTAAGATACTGATGGAAGTATGCACATGAAAGACATCCCTCCATATTTTCTTCCAAAATTTCATGGTTTAAGGTCAGAGGATCCGGAAACCTTTCTCTTTGAATTTGAGATTGTTTGTAGATCTTATGGTTACTTATTAAAAACTCAAAAATTGAGATTGTTTTCGGCAACATTGAAGGATAGAGCTCTTAAATGGTTCATCAATTTAGGGACTAGTTCAATAAGATCATGGAATGATATGCAAAAGATATTCGAAGAAAAATATAAAGATCATTATCTTAAAGAAGAAATCTTTAGAATGAATCAAAGAGAAGATGAGAGTCTAGAGGATATAATAGAGAGGTTCATGTATAATCTTAAAAGGGAAAAACTACATCATTTAGGATCTGACACAGTAAAAACCCTCTTACTTAGAACAATTAAGGATGAGTGGATTGATCTCCTTAATCTCAAAAGTAGAGGTGATGTATATCAATTATCATTTGAGGAAATTTGTGAAACATGCCAACATATATCAAGAGGAAAAGCAAGAGTAGGTAAATCAACATCAAGATCAGTAAGTGAAGCTAAACTTGCAAATTTGTTTGATGAATTTAAAACAAAAATTCTTAGGAATCTATCCAAACAAGTAGAAATGTTAAGAATACAAAATTAGCAAAAATAAGATGTTTGTGTTGTCCATGCAGAATCACATGATGTTAAATGTTGCTCCTCATTACCAAGGTTGAAGGAAGTTCACCAAGAGGACAATGGAGCAAGTCAATTGCCAATGCAGCAATGTTATGTAGCTCCAAGAGGACCATGATAGCCTATTCAGCCTGATATGCAAGAGCCCAATTCAAAATTTCAAGGTTACGCATATCCACCTCAAAGTAATTGTAACACACCCTTTCCTTGGAAACATTGGCCATCTCAACCCCAAAACCAATCTTGGCAATAGGTTGGCAAGGAACTTATGGGAGACATCCACAATATCCTCAGTATTTTCCTCAATATCCTCCATACCAAACTCCATGTTATCCTTACCATTCACCTCTACCACAACCACAACCCCAACCACACCCATCTCAAATATCCACTCCTACTAAACTACTTGTACCACCATTCCTAAACCCACACATTGAAGTAGCTCAACTCACTTATAATGTTGAGGTACAACACTTCCAAACATTTCCTCTTGAGATCAATGGTATTCACCATAGCTCAGGAAGAGTATTGCAAAAAAGAGATCATCTTGATATCATTGAAGGACCACATATCCAAAAGAAGAAGATTCAAATAAGAATACCACAGAACCATGGGTTGCGATTGATGAAGAGTAGACATCAAAATCAGAAAGCGAGAGAACTCCCTCATGGTTACCATCAAATCTTCCACGTATTCAAGAGAACAAAAAGCAAAAAGAGGAAGATTTGAAGGTTGTGGTAGAAGAAGACATGGAGAATGATCTAGATCAGCCAAAGGATCAAGGACATCACAACTATATTGAAATATGGTTCCAAACAGTCACTAAGTTGCAGCATCACTCTCTTCCTCAACTATGCTTGATCCTTTCAAAGTCAGATCACTTGGTCTTTGAAATCCAGGTACATGTCAAAGCATCCATTTCAAGCCTCCACATCATTTTCTCTCTCATCTTGATGTGCACATGGCTCCATTGGAAGTATTCTTATACTTGAAAGTGATTTTGGTTTTCAAGTAGGGTAGGGTAGAAGAAGAAGAAAAAATCTCAGGTGAAAACCTCCTTGGGGCCGCCTTAGATTGGCTCATTGATTGGAAACCTCCATGAGGCGGTCAATGGGTTGGGAAAAAAGAAGAAAGAGAAAAAAGAAAAGATCCTAGTTTAAAACCTCCTTTGACATGACATGCATATTTCGTATTACTCCAAACTAGTTCAACTTATAAGCATACGTTTTCTTAAATATGTCTAGAATCTTCAAAATAAATGACCACATTCTCAAAGAGTTGGTCACATGGAGAGTCAATGTTTTGATTTAGATCTTGATTATGGGAAGAAAAATAACCTATCATTAAAATTTTGAATGCAGAAGTAGATTAGGAAGACAATTCATTATGGATGGATAAATTCTTAAAGATGGAATATATAGGTAAAAAAGTTGCATAATACTTACCACCTAGTCAACTAAGAGGTAAGGATATAAAAAAATAAGAAAATGAAAAATGAAGAAGCTATTAAGCAATTGCTCTAGATGATTCTAGGCATAACCTAGATATAACTATATATGTTTTGTGGAGTAAAAAATTATATTCTCCACACCTTAAGAGGGTCTAGAGAAAAACAATAAAAATAAATTGTCTTAGGGGAGGAAGTAAATTATTAAGGTGAAGATGGTTTCTGGTAATCCAAAAATCATCACATAGTTCAAGTCAAAATGGTTAATAGTAAACCCAATCCCAATGGAAGATGGTTAGAGGTCAAGAAAACAATAACCACCAAATTAAGTGAAAATGGTTATTGGTCAATTAGGAAAACCACTAACTAAAGTGAAGATAGTTAGTCATCAGGTAACAAAACCACCAAACATAAATAATCCAAATCTCCAACTTGGATCCTTACAAGAATGAAACTTCTCTCTTTGCACCTAACAAGGGGAATCAGATATCAACATCATCATTCAAATTCTAATCAGTTTATCAAACTTAAATCATCATTTGGGAATTCAAGCATAACAATTGGTCTCGTCAACAAAAAATCAACAACCATTTCAGTTATTCATTGGGAATTTTTAGACATATCAGTTGCTCACTTTATTATATTTAGATATTGATGTATTTTTTGTGATATCTTTATCAAAGATTAGGCCGGCAATTTTATATTGAATATGACAAAATTGATTGGTAAATTTATTCATACTTGTGATTGAGGGGGGGAACGTTATACTACAAGTCCCCAAACAATCACAAAGACCACGAGATATGAGTTGTAAACCTTATCTTTTGTGAGTTGTTGTCATGATCCACTAATGAGTATTTAATGAGATCTAGAATAATCCATACTATAAATTCATATCCTCAAATGAATACAATGAGTTGAATATGACATGAAGCCTTTTCCACCAATTTTGGTTATGTCTAGCCTATGCTCAATTATTAACACTTGAATCCATGTATTATACTGATTTTCAAACTATATTGATATGATAATTGGCATCACATTTAATTTTCATAATGTATTCAAATCCTATACCTTCCATAATTTCAATTACTTTGTTGTTTTTTCTTGGACAGTCTTGGCTTCACAAAATGTCAAAAGAATTAGTTATGGGTTATGGTGTAAATAGTAAAATGATAGTGGAAACTCAATACCAAGATTCACAGTCATGAATGTACAACTCTATGAAACTTTGAAATGTAAATAATAGACATCAAGTGAACACAAAAAAATGATTTCACCTCTCTTTTTTTCATGTTCATATTTTTATGTCTCTAACAATATCAATCATGTTGATTCATATTTATTTTTTTGCATTAGTAATGTTATATGTCTTTTTAATATAAGTCATGAAATAATTATAATATTGGTATATTGTATTCTATTAATATTTGTGAACATTTATTAACATTACAAACATTTGATATGTAGTTCATCGACTTAGTATGTAGTTCATGGGATCCTACTATTATTGTTAGATGCATCTATGCATTATAGTTATTATTATGCTACTAAATCATATTCCATTTCATGCGAATAGTCATAAACTCCAAAGATTAATGTTTAATGTTTTGTGCAGAATGTGGGTATGGAGTGAAAACATCAACAAAGCAAGACGTGTATAGCTTCGGAGTGGTGTTATTTGAGATGGTAAGCGGAAAGCATCCAGCGGTAGAAGAGGGACGATGAAGAATTTGTGCATATCACTGCGCGGGCCGCGAAGATGGCACAGGAAGGGAGGATTGATGAAATAATTGACGAGGATTTGAGAAGTAGCAGTGATTATAATAACGCGAAGGATGAAATAGTGAAGATAATGGAGATTACCATACTTTGTAGTCGATCTGTTCCCAATCTCAGGCCGCCGATGAACGTAGTTGTTGAAATTTGAGCAAACTGCATCCCCTTCACAAGTTGGTCCTCCCTCACTTCCGCAACACCATGGAGATCAATCGATCTGCTCGTCAGTCGTTAATAAATGCAGGAGGCATAATCGAGCAATGCTTTACCAATGGCAAGTATTGCATGAAAATTTTGGCCAAAGCATACATGGATTGGAGATTCAACGAGCAAGGACTGTGTTGGTGTACATGCACTTAGACTAGCTGTGTTGGTGTACATGCACCTAGATTAGCTCCAGTTAACTTATTGCTTGCATGTGGCACATGTACACATTAACATAAAATAAAGCACACTTAGCTTTAGTTAGCTTTAGTTATTGCATGTACAACTAAGCTTAACTTAGTTGCTTTTATGTATTTATTCTAAAACTAATATTGTAGAATTAATTTTCATTCTTTTCTCAATTCTTGCTCGCTTCCTTCCTTCTCTTGCAAGTTGTTTATTGTTTTGCAGATCTAGATCTGTGTATCTCAAAAATCTTACATGGTATCAGAGCACAGGGATTTGTTATCAGTGCACAAGCAATTTTATTTGCACGTTCAGAAGATTGAAGCAACAACAAAGAATGGAGTCTAAATTGGAGTTTCCACAATCGGCAATTCTCACTCCATATAATTATTTCGAATGGAAGCCAAAGATTCAACTTCATCTCAGAAGTAGAGGCTTATTTCGAATAACCATGGAAACGGAAGTTGAACCAACATCGGCAATGGAGAAAACAAGATATTTCAATCGCATGGACGAGGCCTTCGGCATCCTATGTTTATCTATTTCTTCGGAACTGCTATTTCATGTTGAATCATGTTCAACTCCAAATGAAGTATGGAAAATTTTGGAAGGATTGTTTGGAAAACAGGATGAAATGCAAGGTCACATTCTCGAAAATGAGTTAAACTCATTAGATCCGAGAAACTTTGAGAACATTCAAGATGTTTTCACAAGGTATAAAGCCTTGTTGGTTCAGCTGAAAGGATGTGGGATCGACAAATCCAAGCAAGAAAATCAGTTGATTCTTTCCATTTTATCAAAACTTGATCCAGAGTATGCAGTATTCATCTCTACATTCCACACAGTCAGATCTGCAACTGGTGCAGCTTGGAAGATGCCCTCACTGGATTCTTTTATTCAGTCTTTGATGCATGAGCAAGATAAGGTCATCAAAATGGGCACACTTAAAAATTCCGAAGCACATGCACTTACTGTGCATGCAAAAGGAAAGGAAAATTCCAAAGACCATCAGAAAGGAAAAGGGAAGAAGGATCCTGATCCAAGAAAGGGAGGACATCCCAAACCCCCTGATGGATCATCTGGCTCAAAGGAAAGGAAAGGAACGAAAGGGAAATCAATGTGCAATTATTGCCACTGTGGTTTTCATCCTGAATCTGCATGCATGAAGAAGACTATAGATCTTATGGCGCAGACACTCCAGCAACACAATCTTGGAGACCACATTCCTGAGAATGCTAAGAAGAAGTCTGGAGAAAAAGCACCAGATCCAAGAGGTAACGGGCATGCTTTGATTGCTCTTCATTCTGCACCACAAGAATGGATCATCAACTCAGGAGCTTCACATCATATGGCTTCTTTAAAGGAATCCTTTTCTTCTCTACATGCATACTCAGGTCCTCCCATTCTCATGGGGGATAATTCTGCAGTTGCAGCAACTGGACAAGGAAGAGTGCAATTCGAAGATGGAAGTTTTGAAAATGTCTTGCATATTCCAAGGCTTTCTGTGAATCTTCTCTCAGTGTATCAGATGACACACACAGGCAGCGGAAGGAAAGTGGAATTTACCCCAGATTCCGTGAGCATTTATGACATGCAAACCAATTTGAAGATTGCATCTGGCAAGGTAAATGATCAATCTCGTCTGTATGCATTTTCTAATTTTGTTCCTCAATCAGATTCTATTTTGCTACCTACGCATGCAAATGAAGAAAGTAGGATTTGGCACGAGAGATTTGGGCACTTGAATTTCAGATATATGCAACAGCTTAGTAAGCAAGTGATGGTCAAAGGATTTCCAACCATTGAATTTTCAGATGGTGTTTGTAATGGATGTGCTCTTGGAAAGCATCCACAAGAAAAATTCGAGAAGGGGCATGCATGGAGAGCCTCTTCACCTTTGGAACTTGTACACAGTGATCTCATGGGTCCATTTCCGGTGCTTTCAATGAGCAAACCAAGATATGTGTTGTCATTTATAGATGATTACACGAGATTCACTTGGGTTTACTTCTTGAAACTCAAGTCTGAAGTTTTTCAACATCTAAAGATTTTCAAAGCGCATGCGGAAAATCAGTCTGGAAAACGCATCAAAATACTCCGCATAGATAATGGGACGGAATATGTCAACAAAGATATCAAAAATTTTTGTGATGAAGCAGGCATACAGTTGCAGCATACAGTTCCTTACACTCCACAGCAAAATGGCGTGGCTGAAAGGAAAAATCGATCTTTGAAAGAGATGGCTAATTGCATGTTGCATGCAAGATCTCTTCCGTCGAAATTGTCGGCCGAAGCTATTAATTGTGCCTCATACATCCAGAACAGATCTCCTCATAAATCTGTTACTGGAAAAACTGCTTTTGAGGCTTGGACTGGCATGCAACCTGAAGTTAGCCATTTCCGCATTTTTGGATCTCGAGCATGGGCCCGCATTCCTCCAGAGAAGAGAAAGGCTTTGGAGCCTCAAAGCAAAGCATGCATGTTTGTTGGATATTCTGATGAAGTCAAAGGGTACAGATTGCTTGATATCCACACTGAAGAGCTCTTTATTGAAAGGAGTGTAAAGTTTGACGAAGATATTTCACATGCACCAGTAGATGAACTTGTTACCAAATTTTCATCACCACTCATTGATGAGTATGCAGATGAAACTTCAGACCAGCATTCTGATGAAGATGAGTCTTTTCTTGTGACCCCTGTTAGACCACCAGTTGTTGAACATCGAGATCATACTTCTGCATGTAGTTCGGAAGATTCTCGACCACCTTCAACACAAAAATGGCACAGCATGAGTGATATCCTTGATGATCCTGCCTCTATCCCTCTGTTTGAGGAAGATCCGCAAGCACTCTTAGCTATGGAGCCATCCATGCCCATGCATGCTCATATGATGCATGGATCTGATCCACAAACTTATGCAGAAGCAAATGGGCATCCTGAATGGGAAGCCGCCATGGATGAGGAATATAACTCTCTCATTGAGAACCAGACTTGGGATTTGGTTCTGCTACCTTCAAATCGCAAACTTGTGAGATGCAAGTGGGTTTACCGTACCAAGAAAGCATCAAATGGCCAAGTTAGTCGATATAAGGCACGATTGGTAGCAAAAGGTTTTCAGCAAGTACATGGTGTTGACTATGATGAGACTTTTGCTCCAGTGGCAAAAATGGATTCCATTCGGCTAGCTCTCTCCATTGCAGCAGCAAGAGGATGGGAGGTGCATCATATGGATGTGAAGAATGCCTTTCTTCATGGTGATCTCGAGGAGGAAATCTACATGGAGCAGCCACCGGGATACATGCAGAATTCATCTCTGGTATGCAAACTAAAGAAGTCTCTCTATGGCCTCAAGTAGGCACCTAGAGCATGGTATGCAAAGATGGATTCTTATTTGTTATCTCAAAATTTTGTACGTTGCAAATCTGATTCCAATGTTTATTTTCTGAAGAAAATTGACTCCTTGTTGATCATAGTACTCTACATAGATGATCTTTTGATAACGGGTAGTTCAGCTTCTTGCATTACTAACATCAAAACTGCATTGCATAAGCGGTTTTCTATGACAGACATGGGCTTGCTAAATTTCTTCCTTGGACTAGAGATCCATCAGCGTGATTCTGGCATTACCATTTCTCAACCAAAATATGCCAGAGATCTTTTGGCACGATTTCACATGAGTGACTGCAAGCCAGCAGCCACACCTTTCTTATCAGGGATAAAGCTTGAGAATGGCAAAGACACACCATTGGTTGATTGCACATTGTATCGCCAGCTTGTGGGAAGTCTTCTTTATCTCACTCACTCCCGTCCTGATCTCTCCTATGCTGTCGGAGCAGTTTCCAGATACATGCAGGAGCCACATGAGTTACACTGGAACGCTGCAAAGCGCATCCTTAGATATGTCTAGGGGACAATCACCTATGGGATTCATTATGCAACCACTTGTTCTTTGAATCTCATCGAGTTCACAGATTCAGACTGGGCTGGCGACACCATTGATCGCAAGTCTACTTCCGGTTATGTACTTAGTTTGGGATCCGGCCCAATTTGTTGGTCAAGTAAGAAGCAAGCTGTCATTGCTTTATCATCAGCAGAGGCTGAGTATAGAGGAGCAGTCAATGCCACTATTCAGGCAATTTGGCTACAACATTTCCTATCTAAGCTTGGGATTAGTGTCCATCATCCAACTGTCATCTGGTGCGATAATCAAAGTACGCTAAAGTTTTGCAGAGATCCAGTGCAGCGGCAGCGTACCAAACACATCGAGATCCACATGCACTTCATTAGAGAACTCATTCATGATGGGATCATTGATCTTCATTACTATCCTAGTTCCGAGCAGATTACTGACATCTTCACCAAGACTTTTACTGAGCAGAAGTTTCGATTCCTGCGAGATCGTCTCGGGGTGAAGGACACGACTGCCTAGCAGTTGTCTTTTCTCTACTTTTGCATTATATTTTGAGGGGGGGTTTTCTTCCCACTGGGTTTTCCCTCTTTCCTCCTTTTTATGCATTGTATATGGGTACCTAAAATGGCCGTGTTGCCGGGACTCATTCATTTTGCATCACACTCACCTAAGTTATGCTTAAGGGGGGGTGTTGGTGTACATGCACTTAGACTAGCTGTGTTGGTGTACATGCACCTAGATTAGCTCCAGTTAACTTATTGCTTGCATGTGGCACATGTACACATTAACATAAGATAAAGCACACTTAGCTTTAGTTAGCTTTAGTTATTGCATGTACAACTAAGCTTAACTTAGTTGCTTTTATGTATTTATTCTAAAACTAATATTGTAGAATTAATTTTCATTCTTTTCTCAATTCTTGCTCGCTTCCTTCCTTCTCTTGCAAGCTTGTTTATTGTTTTGCAGATCTAGATCTGTGTATCTCAAAAATCTTACAGTTAACGTAGCGTAGTAATATGGGTGGGTTGTCTAACTCCAGGGGTATGCAAATGGTGGTTTGAGGCTCCTCATAAAAGATTATCCGTACGCAGTGGATGGGCTCGAAATATGGGCGGCTTTGAAATCTTGGGTATCTGACTATACATCGCTGTATTACAAGGACAACCAAAGTGCAGAGAGCGATGGAGAAATGGAAGCATGGTGGAAAGAGATCGTGGAAAGAGGTGGGTAACGGAGATAAGAAGCATGGTGAGAGAGGATGGTACAAGATGAAGACAGTGGAGGATTACCACACTCAGTTGGATTGCTTCTGCTCACCACGTAGCAGTCAATTGTGGGTAGTATAAGTATGCAGGATTCATGGCCAATCACCCCAGTACGACGCGCGGGCTTATTCCAGAGAAAGGATCCACAGAATACTCTGAATTCCTTGGTGACCCCAAAGCGTATTTCCTGAAAATTGTGTCGAATCCAATGACAGCCGCCACTACCATGGCTGTATTGGAGCTTCTATCCAAGCATTCCAGCGACGAGGTTTACCTGGGGCAAGCCTCCCCTTCTCATTTGACAAATGACTCCCGCGTAGAAACAGCCTTCCAACGGTTTCACTCAAAGCTACTTGAAATCGAGCAAAATATTAAGATTAGAAATCAAGATCCAATCTTGCCAAACAGGCGTGGCCTTGCAATCATTCCCTACACGCTCTTATACCCAGGCACTTCAGATACTCCCGTCACTGGTGCTGGGCTTACACTACGAGGAATTCCCAACATCGTCTCCATGTGATATTATTTATGTCCTAGACTCTTAAGTATACTACAATATTGAGGTGCACTAGTTAGTTTAATATGTTTGTGTGAGTTATGTCCCTTCCAAAGAACATTGAATATTGTGGCACGCTATTGTGTTTTGAATATTGTGGCACGCTATTTTTATTATGTTTTCAGTCAATATATTAGTTTTTTCAGAGGCTCAGTCAATATATTAGTTAACAGCCATATATTCCGTCAATATATTAGTTAACAAATGCGAATGCATTCTGTTCTATTGTGTTGTGTGTCATGGTGTTAATGTTTGGTCTTCCTTTCACTATATTCTTTATTTTAGAAATTTTGTTGATTTTTTTATTTTATTAATTTAGTATATTGTCTTTTATCATCAAATCGAATCTTATTTTACTAATGTAATAGATTTATGGATTTAATAGATTATAGATTTTGGATTTAATAGGTTATTTTGTGAATTAGAAGGTGTTCAATTTTTAAATTTATTATTAAAAAATGAAAATTACTGTGTTCATAAATAGTATGGAAGAGGTGTTGTAATGTTATTTAGATAATTTTGATTTGGTCAAAGTAAAATAAAAATAAAAATAAAAATTGGGGAGGTCAAATTATTTAAAATAAAAATAAAATAAAAATATTATGTCAAACTAATGCTTATAAATAGTGTGACGGTAGTTTAGTTAAAATTGAGGCCATGGAGTCAATTTATCCTTCGCTGTTTTTGGGGTCCAAGTTTTGCCAATTGTATTTTTATGTAATATAGCATATTTAAAGATGTGAAGACTCCATTCTAATTTGCATTTGCGCCTTGAATAATATATATATATATATATCTATATATATATATATATATATATATATATATATATATATATATATATATATATATATATATATATATATATATATATATATATATATATATATATATATATATATATATATATCGCCTAGATCCATCTTAACTCCATATCTATCAAGCTTCGAGAGGGATAAAAAACTCTTGAATCCCAAAAATGATATCTAATATAATGCACTGCGTAAACCCCCATACTTGAATTCAAAAAGAGTCAAGGGATCTCTACTTGAATGGTTCATGAGGCACAATACTTGCTAAGGTTTTGCAAATGGGGTAGCAAGGTAAGTGGGCTTGATTGTGGGGAAAACTCCACAGTTAAGCATGCTTGAGCCAGAGGAGTTCTGGGATGGGTGACCTCCTGGGAAGTCCTGGTTACCGGGTGCAAGCCCCGGAAGTGATGATTGATGCTATGTGATTCATTTCATTAGTTTCAATTCCACTTCTTCACCCCTGTGAGCATCACCCGATGCAATGAGTGCTAAGTGAACTATTCAAAAATCATGAGAAATTAGTTAGTTACGACTACCTCTCATGGAAATGGTCATACGTGAATGACTTACTTAACACAGTTGAATCCCAAAAATGATATCTAATATAATGCACTGCGTAAACCCCCATACTTGAATTCAAAAAGAGTCAAGGGATCTCTACTTGAATGGTTCATGAGGCACAATACTTGCTAAGGTTTTGCAAATGGGGTAGCAAGCTAAGTGGGCTTGATTGTGGGGAAAACTCCACAGTTAAGCGCACTTGAGCCAGAGGAGTTCTGGGATGGGTGATCTCCTGGAAAGTCCTGGTTACCGGGTGCAAGCCCCGGAAGTGATGATTGATGCTATGTGATTCATTTCACTAGTTTCAATTCTACTTCTTCACCCCTGTGAGCATCACCCGATGCAATGAGTGCTAAGTGAACTATTCAAAAATCATGAGAAATTAGTCAGTTACGACTACCTCTCATGGAAATGGTCATACGTGAATGACTTACTTAACGCAGTTGAATCCCAAAAATGATATCTAACTCTTGAGGTGCAAACATTTCCTCAAGTTTTGCACTTCAAAAAGAGGTTTGCGCCTTGAGAGATTTCATCCCTCTCAAACACTTGATAGATCTATAGTTGGATCTAGGGTGGTATATGTAAATGGAGTAATAATTAACAAATAATTGTGGTTTTTTAAATTTTAAATTAATAAATTATGTATGAAGTTTTATATTCTATTCTTTCAAAGCATATGTGATAGTTTTATTCTTTAAGCATAGGAATAAGCATGCATGGGTTTTGGTTCCCAACTCCATTATAATATAAGCTTAGAAAAGGAAGCCTTAACTCATAAAATAAGGGACAAAGCAAGGAAATCCAACCTCAGGGCAACTAGCCCGAGTCATAGGGAAAAAAGTGTAATTGGAAATCAAAGGAGGACATTCGAAAGTGGTGAGTTCCACAAAAGCCCCTAGCACAACATGGAAGAATAATGCCCAAATAAATTATTTTTCGTTGAATTTAAAGAAAAACTAACTCACTTTAGCCAAATTTTTATTTGGAACATGATTCAAAAAACAGATTATTGATGTAGAGCCCAGTAATATTGTTGTGACTAGAAAGACCCAACTAGAAGATTTGGAGGAGGGAAAGGTGTCTCTTCCATTCACGAATGTGCATCAAGGATCCCTCTCTACATTTCATTATTGACAGTGAGAGCGAGAACATCCTGATCTCAATCAAGGTCACTAACAGATTGAAATTGTCGAGAGTTCCATGCCCCCAACCATGTACTATCTATTTTTTAAGCCTAGAACAAGGCATTCATATCAACCAACAATGTCGCCTATTGTATGGCATCAAACCCTGCAAAAATGGTATAGTTTATGATGTTTCCCCACTTGAAGTTTGTGATTTCCTTTTAGGTTAACCACATCTGTAGAAAATTCATGTTGTTTATTAGTCACGACGTCCTATTGTCATTGATTTTCTAGGATGTCGACACTACAGGGTACCATAGGTAGCTTTGACTATTGTAGTTTCATTGATATCCACAAAATAGTGTCATAAGGTAATCTCTCAGACCGAAAATATTCTCCTACTTATGGTTCAAGTAGAGGGTGAATAGAGGGTCACTGTGGCCACCACAACTTTGACATAAGGCCTCTCTACACAACAAAAGAATATGGAAAAGGTTGTAGAGGCATATAGAGATGTTTTTGCTTGAAGTATGAGGGTGCTTCCACACTATTAGTTCAAACATTTAGTTGACTTGATACATGCTTATTTAATTAATGGCCTAATATATAATTATGTTTCCCACTTATACACAACTTTCAAATAAGGCCAGTCCAAGAAAAACTTAGAATATTGTAATAATTCAAAAGAGTTTAAAATAATTAAATAAACAATATACAATTTGAATCAATTAGATTTCCCAATAAATGAAGCTTGCGCGTGCATTTTAGTGAAGCAAGGAAATTTTGGCCTGCTTCACAAAAATGCACACCTAGCCTTCATTTCAAGGACAAATTGAACGATTCAACTTGGAAAGTACTTTTTTACTCATAAGTAACATTAATACAATATAATATTTTTAATTTTTCACATATATATTTCTATTGTTTAAGAATACTCCAAATGGAATGGATTTCAAAGGGCAAAAGGGAGGACTTATGTGCCTCAAATAAATGTACACCATGAATGTTTGGAGACAGGGTGATGGATTAAGAAAAATCAAACTTGTATTTTAATAGTTGAAACTTGTAGTTTCTTGTTTGAAACGGTGTAAGTAAGGGTGGATGACCTTATTTTAGGAGTAATTAGGTTTAAATGTTGCTGAGGGATAGATAAAGAGATAACACCTAGGGTTTGTAGGGCCTATTTTAGGGTTTTTCTATATTGTACATATTTTTTAGGGTTTTAAGTTTAATATTAGGTGAAGTGGCCTAGTTAGGGTTTGAAGATAAATAGGTAAGGAGAATGGAGACAAATGCGACTAGTTCTTATTTTGCATTTGGAAATGAAGTTTAAGTAAAGATATATCAATGCACAAGTGTGTAAAATATTTAAAAAAACAATCTACCATTTGAATCTATCATATTGACCAATAAATAAAGTTTGGGCATGCATTTAGTGAAGAGGTAATTTTGGCCTGATTCACAAAATTTCATGACCAACGTGAGTTTCATGGAAAAATTGAATGATTCAACTTAGAGAGTACTTTTTTACTCATAGGTAACATTAATGCAATTAAATATTTTTTATTTTTCATATGTATATTTTTGTTGTTAAAAAATACTCCAAATTGCATGGATTTCAAAGGGTAAATGGCAAGGATTTTGTGCCTCAAATAAATGCACACCAAGAATTTTTGGAAATAAGGTCTAAGAAAAATCAAACTTGAATTTTAATAGTTGAAACTTGTAGTTTCTTGGTTAAAACCCTATAAGTAAGGTTGGATGACCTTATAATTTAAATAGTAATTAGGTTGAAATGTTGCTGAGGGATATATAAAGAGATAAAACCTAGGGTTTACAGAGTTTATTTTATGGTTTTTCTATATTGTATATATTTTTAGGGTTTTAAGTTTAAGATTAGGTCATGTGACCTACTTAGGACATTTATTATAAAAAGGTTTGCGTGTCATTTTAATGTGAAAAATATATTTACTATCATTTATGAATAACCAATTGCATGATGGAAATTTGATCAATTCTACCCGTGAGAAAGAAGTGATGGCCATCTTACATGCCATCAAAATATTGCACCCTTATTTTTAAAAAATGTTACTTCTAATAAACTATATCTTATATCTAAATATTAAATTTAAATTTTTTATTTTGTGTCTAAGAAAATATAGGAGTAGATCTACTATATTATGTCCTAGCCTCTAGGTATACAACTTGAGGTGCACTATTTTAATATGTTTAAGTGAGTTATGTCCCTTCAGAAACACATTGATTATTGTGGCACACAATTTTTATTTTTATTATGTTTTGAGTTAATATATTAGTTAACAAATGTGAATGCATTTTGTTTTGTTTAATGGTGTTAGTGCTTGGTCTTCCTTTGACTATAATATTTATTTTTTGTTGTTTTGTTAATTTGTATTTTATTTATTTTATTAATTTAGTATATTGTTTTATGGTGTAATTAATTCCTATTTTACTAATCTAATAGATTTGTGGATTTAATAGATTATTTTGTGAGTGGTTGTGTGTTATGTTTGATTTTTAAATTTACCATAAAATTTTCCAAAGTTGCTTTGTTTATAGGTAGTATGGAAGAGGTGTTGTAATGTTACCTATACATTTTGACTTGGTGAAATTAAAATTAAAATTATTAAAATTAAAATAATTAAAATTAAAATAAAATAAAATTGGCTAGCTCAAATGATTTAAAATAAAACTAAAATTAAAAAATCATACCAAATTAATGCTTATAAATATTGTTAGGGTAGTTTAGGTAAAATTGAGGTCATAGAGTCAATTTACCATTATCGGTTTTTGGGGTCTAGGTTTTGACAACCCATATATATATATATATATATATATCTATATATATATATATATATATATATATATATATATATATATATATATATATATAGATATAGATATATATATATATAGTAAGCTATAGTCTATTAAAAATTATCTAAATGAACAATTACATATCTTATAAGAAAAATTGCATGGCCCTTTTGAATCACCATTAATTTGTCTCGGCTTAAGATCTAGCTAATTGTGATTTTCTCTTAAAAAAACAATAAGGCTAAAAATATACATGAGCATTTGCATGAGAGTTTATAAATATACATCTACATGCTTTATTCCCAACTAGAATTCAAATAAAAAATATATATACCACGATGAAAAGAGGTTTGATGAAATGAATAACCAATAACACAAAGTTCCAAGAATGATTGAATTCTTTGAACTGGACCACCTGACGAAAGGTGTCGCTACAAATGAAATGAACATATAGTGAATGAAAGATAAAGAATACCCAATGAGGTGGTTCCTAAATCTTCATCCTCACAACCAAATCCAGTGACTTGTCAATCACTTTTTAATACAAATAACTGCCCCCAAACAAACTAGGATTTCAAAGCCTAAAAATTCATTTAAAAACTCTTTCTTCATGAGAGTAACAAATCCTCTCAAGTACGACCCCTTTTTATTAAAGGAAAACAAATACCTATTAAATCTCATAAAAAATGACACAAAAAACTCAAGAGCTCTCCAAGTTCTGAGTTGCTATATATATATATGTGTGTGTGTGTGTGTGTGTGTACATACATACATACATACATACATACATACATACATACATACATACATACATACATACATACATACATACATACATACATACATACATATATATATATATATATATATATATATATATATATATACATATACATACATACATACATACATCCATATATATAGATATACATACATGCATATATATATATATATATATATATATATCTATATATATATATATATATATATATATATATATATATAACACAAAAGAACATGGACAATATTGTAGAGCTATATAGAGATATCTTCGCTTACCCTATGGGGTGCTTCCAAACTAATAGGTCAAACATTTAGTTGACTTGATACATGATTATTTAGCTAATGGCCTAATATACACTAGTAGAAAATGAGAATTTAGTGACTAGGTGACTAAAAAAGAGTCATTGAAACTTTTCCAAGGGAAATACTACCAAAAATGAGCAGTCTTTAGTGACCCAACTAAAAACGGCTAACATAACCAACTAATTTAGTCTCAGGTTAAAATATATAATTAGCTAATAAGTAATACAACTAAAAATGCCTAACATGAATGACTAATTTAGTTTAGGAACACAAATATGACTACCTAAAAAGTACTAGAATAATATGAATCAATTGTTTATGTTAGTCATTTTAATTGTGTACAACAAGATCCATTTCAATGAAAGTAAAGCCACTAGGAACCACGATGTGCAAAAAATCCAAGCCCATAGGAAGAGCTCTCCATTGTTAACATATAGGTCAATATAATATCAATGAAATACATGTGTTCGCTACCATCAGCATAATGTGCATGCATGTTGCCATCAATGTAAGATACATGCCTTTCACCCTCAATATGATACACAACTCTATCACCATCAACAGAAAACACATGGAAACCACCATTATCAAAATACACACCCATTACCATCATTGGAAGGTTGTTACATTGTGTAGGATATTGTTCCTTTCAAGAAGGTATACGAGGTTGACTTACAGTGAAAAGAACATAGAACGTGAGAGAATGCCTTTGAGCTTGGTTATAGAAAATACATAAAAAGAATCCAAGTGACATTTAGAGGTGTTGTGGCTCTACTTCTCCCTTGAACTAAATGACTTCCTCACTTTTCTTTGAAATCAAGAAGCCTTATGCAATCTGTGGTTGGAACCCTACAAAGGTTTGAGGTAGGTGCCATGGACTTGACAAGGAGATGAGTGACTCTCTTCATCTTCATTATCAATCATGTAACCATTTGTATCACCCTTATCAATATTCATTATCTACATGTAACTATTTGTATCACCCTCCAATCCAAAGGTGAGAATGAGATCATTGGTACCTTGCCAACCTCAATCAATAGTTGATTCACAAAAAATTGTAATCAATAATAAATTCATGAATAACTAATATTTTATAAGCAAGAATTGAATATGAGTGAGGAGAATAACATCTTCCCTTTTTAATCTCTCAAAATAAAATTAATATTACAAAGACAAAATTTCCATTTTATATTTAAATAATGTTTTTATTATTATTAGAAAATAAAAACCCACCTCATCAATTATCCAATATAGGATAATTAGAATAAAAACCACATTTAATGGTGGCTCACATTCCAAATTCTCGCCATTTTATTTGCAAAACTTGTGAAAAGAGACCATTGTTCCAAAGATAGTGAGAGGAGGAAGGTGAAAAAAAAAAATAGGCTTGAAATTAAGAGATATGCCCATTAATTAATGAAAATGAATGAAAAAGCAAGGAAGAATTCATATGATAGTGTAGGGTTTGAATTGTTATGATAGGTGGAAAAAAAAAAGAGTTTCTTTTGTTTTTGTGGGTGGGTAGATTAGTGCTTATAATTTTGGAGGGAGGATAGGAGGAGGGTGAAGAGGAGGGTGTATTCGATCTGGCATCATTGCACCAACGAGCTAAGGTTTCACTTTTGACATCTACTCAAAGGTATTTCCATGGTTAAACCAGGCCTCTGTAAATGCAGAAACACTCTTAGCTGAGGGAAATGAGAGCGCATCAAAACGTTTTATGGATATTTTATTTTTGGCTTCCAATATATGCTCTTCACTATCTTTCCAATTACCCAAGTTACTAAATATCATTCCCAAACTATATATTCAACTGAATGTTCAATATATTAAACAAAATACGAGAAATGGACTTGACTATGGTTAACTCTTGTTCAATGGTTTTTTATGATTCTGTCAAGTCATTTTGACCACACCACACCCACCCACCCAAGGAAAAACTAAAATCAAAATATAAAAGATAGAAGCTAATCATACTTGAACTTAGATCCTCGTTAGTAAAGCACCATTGCTATTGAGAGGTCATGGCTTCAACTCTCTTGACACTCTTGAGGTCAGGCTCCATGTTTTAGCCGACATGAAGTGATTCCTTTGGGTGGATCTACCTTGCACAAATATTCATTTGATGTAGAGGTAACTGATCTCTAAGGAACATGAACCACATAAAAATACCCTAAAATTCAATTCCATCATCAATTGTCTTGGGATCCATTTCACTTAATTCTTGCAATTGGAACTATGATAATGCATTTCCTTTTCAAATTTCATTCATGTTTGAAATATATAGGTTTGTCCTCTTGAAATTATTTTTGAATTTTCTTTGTTTGGTAATATTTTATGTAATTTTCCATTAAAGCATGCTTATCTGAAAGTTTTTTTACCTTTATACACATGCTATAAGTGATTGTTAACGGCATGTACTTAGTAACTAGTCTCTCATGAAAACATTATTGTTTTCACTATATTTTTGTAGGTGACTGTTAGAAATTTGAAAGAGAGCAAAGAGAGATAGAGATTATACGCACAACAAATCACACACACTTTTTATTGATCAAATCAAGTAGTTACATATATAATAATTAGATCACTGAATTTATGAGATCTGAAGAAGGGATCTATGACTCTTAGACATCTCACGCACATAAGGAAATAACTAATTCTAGAATGACACCTAGGAACTCACAATGACAACTCACAACACATGGAAGCATTACTTCCAATACCCTCCCATAATGTTTACATGGAAAACATTGAAAACACATATTACAACAACAATGCTAATCTTTGTCTCATTGGTCTTCATCATCACTAACATCCACTCTTGAATCTCGCAAACATTTCCCTTTCACCACCACATCTTCAAGCTATCGCTTGACCACCCTTTAAAACGTAACTACTTCTAACCATCGTTGACGAACTTTCAAATATAAACTATATTGACACCTTAGCTTGTCGAGGCTTTCACGATAAGAGTATTTATGTAATTAAACCATCCTATGGTTCTACCACCATCTGTCGGATATTTTTCTTTTGGCTACCCATCAGTTGCTAATATGGAGGATTGGATACTGAATGTGTTCAAAATTTGATCAAACAACTTTACCTTAGTAACACACAAGAATTGATGTTTCAGACACATGGGCTTCCAGTTTAAGAACCACTGACCCTTTTTATAACCAGAATTGGAAGAAATAGAAAAATACTTGACAAATACATCTCAAAACTACAAACTCAATACTCATCAAACTATCAGTTGTCATCCAAGCATAGACAAGTCAGCACGTCTCTCCTTAGCACATATCAAAAGTTGTTCATCTAGTTCAATCTTTATCTTGGAGTTTCCTCATCTTCACAGAGCATTTGTTAGAGTGGTCAATTCCAACAAACTTACACTCACATATTGGGTTGACAAGACTCAATATATTTAAAATGAATACTCTAAAATTTGAGATCAAAACAAGATTGCAGCAGAAACATCTCACCCCGCAAATGCGAAAAGTTGAGATCTGCCTCTAATTTTAACACTTTTGACATATGGATCTTCCAATTATTTATGTGTAAACCTTGTAGGTTGTGGAAGGCTAGGCATAGCAACACTTCCATCTTTATAGTTGTGAGTGGTAGGCTTCCTTGTTTCCATAATTTTGCTTTCAATGTTCGTTGCCAACCTGAATGCCTTTTCTAATGAATTAGGTTCCCAAAGGCGAACCTCATGCTGGATGTTATCCTTTCAAGTCCCTATGAACACATCAATCATATGCTCCTCCGGAATATATTTTACCATTATATTCATTTTTTGGAATCCTCAATGTGCTCCACTATTGTACCCTTTTGATTGAGATTTATTAATTGGCTAAATAAGGTGTTCCTTTTTGTATCCTCATAATGTGCTATCATTTCCTCCATAAAAATTGACCAAGTGACAATATGTTTATGAGATAAAAGCCACTGATACCATACAAATTGATTGTGTCTCAAATATAAAGTTGAAATGCATACCTTTTGTGTGTTTTGCACATTATGGAGATCAAAATATTGCTCCAACTGTAGTATCCATGTTACGGGATCCTTTCCATCAAAATTCCTCATATCGATATTTGGAACATGGTGGATCTTCAATCTAATGTTAGATTCTATGAAATCATGGTTAACATTTCTTTTGTTCTCATTATGAGTTTCCTCTACAACCATTTTTCCATTAAGAAGCATTTCTTGTATCAACTTTGCCAAACCTCCTTTCAAACCTTCCATGTCATTCTTCAAATCTTCAATGTTTACTTATAAACCATCCATCTTAGTTTCCACACCATCCATCTTAGCTTCCACACCATCCATCTTAGCTTCCACACCATTCATCTTAGCTTTCATGCCTTTCTTTAAACAATCCATCTTAGCTTCTGTTACTTTTTGTGAGAGTGAAATTTGTTGCACTTGGTCTACTAATTTTGATATAACATGTTTCATTTCTTCCTCTTCTTCATGAGTCATGCAATAGCTTTCAAGTTACTTACTAGGCGATTATGTTTTCTTTCTTCGGCATAAATTAATGATAATTATGCTTCACTGTGCCATTTGAATCACTTCAAGCTATGTTTTCAAACCACTTATTCAATTTTTTAGAAAGACTATACACCTTTTTTCTCTTTCTAGGAGCTCGATATTGAATCTATTGTATCTCTGTAATTTCATATCTCCAAGGTCTGAAATTTCTTCATGTGATATCCCTCTATGTCTGATTTTCAAACCCACAAGTATGAACAAGATTGGATTCTCCAAGAAAGAGTTATGTCAAATTTCCCACGATGACCTAATTATAGACAGGTTTAGTAGACCGAATGTGTACGAAGTGTCACATGTCACTGTTTACACCTTCATCACTGAACACAATACCAAAAAAACTACAGCTCTTCCTCGTGTTGTCACTTTTTACGAAATTTGAATTTGATGCACAGAGAGAGAGTTACGATGATTTTCCCAAGGTCGCCTATTTGAGATGGAATTTGGGAGTCTACAAAAACCTTAACTTCCTTAGATCTTATGTCTAAAAATATAGTGAACCCAAATAAGAAATTTGTACAGAAGGTTCAATACGGTTTCGTATAAAATGAGTTTTAATTTTAGCTTCTGCGGCTTCGTAGAAAAAGTGTTATAGCCACAATTCCACGATGACATGTTTGAGATAGAATTCTGGAGCCTGCAAAAACAATAACATGCTCAACTCATATCTCCGAAAATATAGCAAGATAAGATCTTAGAGATGAGATTCAAAAGGACTTCGGCTTCTTAAACTGCATAGAAAACAAGTTATAGAGAAAATTCCACGATGACCTATTTGAAGCAGCAAAACCATTGAATCTAAAGCTTTGATACCAAAGGTTATGCAACCAACTCACAAAATAGAAGAAAAGAGAGATCAACGACTTCAAAATCAGCCTCTTCGGGGGGAAAGTCCCTTTACATTTCACAGATGAACAATTCTTGGATGATTCAAATCACAAAACCTCATTTCTATATATTGCAGTCTAAGGGTTCACAATATAATTAGAGTTGACATAACAATGATAATGTAAGGGCACAACAATAACAATAGTGGGAGTTTATGGGGCATAATAATAACAATATAGGGACAACATGGGCACAACAATAACAAGTATGGGCTAAAATTACAGTGATAATAAGGGAATACACTCGTATTATAGGGACCTAACATGCCCCTCTCCTTTGAAAAAGTGTTGTCCTAAATTCTTGGGTAGTTTTGGATGCTTCTGTATAAAATTCTCATCCTCCCTTATGGAATCTGTAAAGGGTAAGTTCTTCCACTTGATGAGATACTCTGAAATTGATCGATTTCATAGCTGTCCATTTCTTGTTTTTGTGACTGCTTTAGGTTCCAATATGATTTTTCCTTCCTTGTCAAGTTTTGGCAATATTTTTTCAAGTGGGAGCTTGTCACCTATAACCTTCTTTAATCATAAAACATGGAAAACTGGGTGCACTTGGGAAGGTGCAAGAAGCTCCAATTTGTATGCCATTATACCTATCTTTTGTAACACCTTGTACGGACCATAATACTTTGGTGATAATTTACTATCCATCTTAGCTTTCTTGAGGGACATTTGTTTGTATGGTTGTAGTCGTAGAAATACCTAGTCACCTACATAAAAAATTATTTCACTACAATGTTGATCTATCTGTTGTTTCATTTTATTCTGCGCCAAAGTGAGGTTATCCTTTAAGATTTGGAGAACTTCTTGTTGATGCTCGATGTGATCTTCCACTGCTTAAACCTTAGAATTTTCTTTTAAAGATGATGTGATGGACGATGGATGATATCCATAAAGTGCCATAAATGGGGTCATTTTTACTACAGTATGGAAGGAAGTGTTATACAACCATTCAGCAAGAGACAACCACTTGACCCATTGTGTCTGTTTATCATATACAAGGAAAGGAAGATATCCTTCCAAACATTTGTTCACTATCTCAGTTTTCCCATCAGATTGAGCATGATAAGTTGAGATATGAGATAACTGAGTACCCAGAAAAGAAAATAATTCTATCCAAAAATTTCTAGTGAAAATGGGATCTCAGTCACTTACAATAATATTTGGGTTTCCATGTAGCTTTTGAACTGTTTCCATAAATGCGGTAGCAACTGTACTAGATTTAAATGGATGAGATAACACACAAAAGTGTGCATACTTGGCAAGTCTATCAACTACCACCATGATGAAACTCTTTCCTTCGAACATGGATAAACCTATGATAAAATCCATTGAAACATCCTCCCAATGTTGACTTGGAATGGATAAATGTTTTAACAGACCCAGGGTCTTAATTGTCTCAACTTTATTTTGTTGGCAAACAAAACATTCTGCCACAAAAATTTGAATATAAAATTTAAGGCCATCCCAAAAAAAATCCTTTGTAACCCTTTGGTAAGTTTTTAAATATCCTGAGTGCCCTCCTAAGGGAGAGGTGTGCAATTCCAAAAGAATATTTTGTTTGAGTTGGGAATTCTTACAGAGGTATAAGCGATCTTTGTACCATAACAAATCATTTATCTAGCTAAATGTATCAGATGTACTAGGATCTTGCTATAACTTTTGAATGAGGCCCACACTTCTTCGTCATTCTTCCATTTATCCCTTGCTTCGTTTATCCAACATGGTTGGATAATATAAATTGCACAAAGTAATGCTTCCACATCCTCATCCTTTCTTGAGAGTGCATTTGCAACACAATTTTCTTCCCTTTTTTGTAGATGATTTCAAAGTCATAACCCAACATATTTGTGACCCATTTTTGCTGCTCTTCTGAAGATAATCTTTGTTCTAAAAAGTATTTAAGTCTAGCATGATCTTTTTTTACCTTGAAGTGTATTCCCATTAGGTAAGGTTGCCATTTCTTAAGTGCATGTAATATTGCCAACATTTCCTTCTCATAAATAGATTGGTATAAATACTTTCCCTTGATTGCACTACTTTCTAAATAAATGGGTCTTTCTTCTTGCATTAAAACAACACCAATTCTATTTCTTGAGGCATCACATTCCACAATAAAGGTTTTTGTGAAGTCTGGTGTAGCTAAGATTGGTGCTAGGAACATTGCCTCTTTAAGATGTTCAAAGCCCTTCGTTACTTCTGGAGTCCAAGAAAATGCATCTTTCTTTAGTAACATTGTTAGAGGCGCTTCTATTCTCCCATAATTCTGAACAAACTTGCAATAATACACTGTCAGCTCGAGAAATCCTTGCAGATTCTTTATGGATTTGAGGATTTTCCATTCCTTAATGGCTTTAATTTTGCTAGGGTGTGCCTTAAGACCTTCATGAGATACAATATGACCCAAATATCCACAACTTGTACTCCAAAGAAACATATGGAGGTTTTTGCATATAATTATTTCTCCTCCAATAGTTTGAGCACCCTGTCAACAGGTTGAACATGATCCTTCCAAGACTTGTTATAGATTAGTATATGATCAAAAAGTACTAACACAAATTTTCTAAGGAAGGGTTTGAAAATGGAATTCATCAAAACTTGAAATGTAGAAGGTGCATTGGTAAGGCCAAAAGGCATGGCCAAAAATTCGTAATGAACCCCATGCGTTCTAAATGCTAATTTTGGAATGTATTCAGTCTTCATTCTGATTTGATGATATCCTGAATGAAGATTCGAGTTGGTGAAGTAAATTTCTCCATGTAATTCATCCAATAATTCATCAATGACATGAATGGGAAATTTATCTTTAATAGTGACCTTGTTGAGGTCCCTATAATTTGGACACATGCAACATGATTCACCTTTCTTATGCACCAATACTACTAGAGTATAGAAAGAACTTTGAATAGGTTGAATTATACTAGCCTCTAGCATTTCTGCAACCATACGTTCAATTTCACTCTTTTGGGCATATGGATATCTGTAAGGCATGATGTTTGGAGAAACACTTCCTAGAATCAAATGAATAGCATGATCATGATCACGAACAGATGGGAGGCCTTTGGGAGTGTAAAATAACTTGGAATGATTGTCCAAAACTTTTTGGAGATCTGGAGAAATAGATGATTTTGATGTGGGAACCTCTAGTGAACATAATTGTGCAGTTACGCCCCGTTGTTCTTTCTTTAGAAGCTTTGGCATGTTGTTATAGCTTATTATATTTCCCAGTTTCCTTGCGATACCCTTTAATTCAATTTCCTTTCCTTCCCAAAACAATTTCAAGAAAAGTTCTTGAAAATTAAAATCTATCATACCCAAAGATTGTTACCATTGGACTCCTAGTACAATATCAACACCACCCATTGGAATGGAAAGCATTGAACTATTAAATACATACTCTCCCATGGATAGCTTGATGTTATGGAACTTTCCGGAGAAATTTATGGTTCCTCCATTTATAGCCATTACTTGACACTCTGGTGTTGGATATAGGAAGAAATTCAATTCCTTGGCTATATTATAATGAATAAAATTATGGGTACTACCTAAATAAATCAACACTATTACCTTTTTCTTCTTGATATGTCCTCCTATCTTGAGAGTTTGAGGAGTGGTAATTCCTGCCAATGCATTACAACATATGGTCAGATTCATTTCTTCTTCCTCTAGGGTTGGTTCTTGGTGTACATCTTCTTATTTTTATGTTTCTTGTTCTTTTCCTTCCTCCTTTTCGTAATCTATGTAAAATAAGTTCTTCTCAGCACACTTATAACCTTTATTGTATTTTCTATCACAACTATAAAAAATCCCTTTTACTCTTTTTTTTTTTTTTTCTCCGATTGTTGAGGTGCCAACCTTATAGGCTGTGGAAGGCTAGGGTTAGAAACACTTCCATATTTATAGTTGTGAGTGGTAGGCTTCCTTGTTTCCATAATCTGATTTCAATTTTTCTTTCCAACCTGAATTCCTTCTCCAATGAATTAGGTTCCCAAAGGCAAACTTCATGTTTGATGTTATCCTTTAAAGTCTCTATGAACACATCAATCCTATGCTCCTCTGGAATATCTTTTATGCTTATATTCAATTTTTGGAAGTCCTCAATGTGCTCCACCATTGTACCCTTCTTTTTTGAGATTTATCAATTGGATAAAGAAGGTGTTGTTCTTTGTATCCTCATAATATGCTATCATTTTCTCCATAAAATTTGACCAAGTGACAATTTTTTTACTAGAGCAAAGCCATTGATACCATACAAACTAATTGGGTTCCAAATATAAAGTTGCAATGTGTACCTTTTGTGTATTTTGCACATTATGGAGATCGAAATATTGCTCTATCTGTAGTATCCATGTTACGAGATGCTTGCTATAGAAATTCCTCATATTGATCTTTGGAACATGGTGGGCCTTCAATCTAAAGTTAGGTTCTTTGAAATCATGATTAACATTTATTTTGTTCTGATCATGAGTTTCCTCTACTACATTTCCGCCATTAGGAAGCATTTCTTGTAGCAATTTTGTCAATCTCCTTTCAAACCTTCCATGTCTTTCTTCAAATCTTCAATGTTTACTTCTAAACAATCCACCTTAGCTTCCACACCATCCATCTTGGTTTCCACGCCATTCATCTTAACTTTCATGTCTTTCTTTAAACCATCCATCTTAGCTTATGTTACTTTTTGTGAAAGTGAAATTTGTTGCACCTAGTCTCGTAATTTTGATACATCATGTTGCATTTCTTCCTCTTCTTCATGAATCATGTTATCGCTTTCAGGCTGCTTACTAGCTATTTCCATTTTCTTTCTTCGGGGCATCAATTAATGATAATTATGCTTCACTGTGCCCTTTGAATCACTTCAAACTAATTTTTCAAACCAGACTTATGCAAATTTTTAGAAAGACTACACACCTTTTTTTGCTTTGTAGGAGTTTGATATTGAATTTTTTGTATCTCTGTAATTTCAGATCTCCAAGGTCTTAAATTTCTTCCTGTGATAGCCCTCTACGTCTGCTTTCCAACCCCACAAGTCTAAACAAGATTGGATTCTCCAAGAAAGGGTTATGTCAAATCTCCCATGATGACCTGATTATAGATAGGTTCGTTAGACCGAACGTGTACGAAGTTTCACGTATCACTGTTTCCACCTTCAGCCCTGAAAACGATACCCAAAAAAATACAGTTTGTCCTCGTTCTTGTAGGTTTTAATCCCGTATAGAAATTACCTACATGCAAATTATAAAAACAGAAAATAAACAATGGCGAGAGCATAAAACATTAAAAAAATATACACAGAGATTTTCCCCTGGATCCCAAAACCGGGACTACCAGATTGATTTTTCATTATTTTATTTTCAATGTTACAATACATATATATATATATACATGTCGAAGCATCCATAAACCCCAATCCATCAACCCTGGTTTAGAACATAACCATAGTTCCCTTGACCTGATCTACGAAATACCATGGACAGAAAATCATCATGGCCAAAACCATGTGCGAAATCCATGCACAAAAAAATAGGTAGGTTTGTCCACCTAGCATAGGGTCCAAAAAAAATTTCCTGGGACGCTGCCCTGGACCCCGTGCAGGGGGGCACAGGAGATCTTAGTCATTGATCCAACCCTCCAACGCCCAATGTTTTTCTCCACTGATCTGCTAATGAGATCTTAACAATTAATAAGATATTACAGACTCATGTGCATGGATATGCCTATGTGACTTTATGCAATGGATCGACAAGACTTCGAAATAAATAGACAATGAAGCAGTAAAATATAATAATAGATGAACACATATAAACACAACAAGTTTAATAATGAGTTCACCCAATACTACTGGGCTACATCTCTTGGTCCAACCTTCAATGGTGACCTCTCTATTATGTCTTTAGAACAGAGTTTTACAAAGTATGAGCTCAACTTGAGTCTCAACACACAACAGATACAACAACAAGAGTTTTGCTTGAACCTTTCAAGCCTCTATGAGTATACAAACTCTCTGTACCACTCTCTTTCTCTGTCTTTGCTCTGTCTCAGTACTACCTCCCTCTGTCTTTTGTTTCCTATGGCTTTAAATCCAATCTGCGCTGCCTGTTCGTTTTGTCTTCTCAGCTTTCTATCTCCCCGGCCTCTGTCTGCTCGAATCCCTCTATTAAGCGTTAGAAATCATGGAATAACGCCTTTAAGGGAGGTGGCCACCTATTTTGCAATGGATGAGTGCATCGGCCTTTGAAATCCCTAAAACCTCCGCTTTCTATTAACACAGAGAAATGCATTCAAAACTATGAAAATCCGCCAAAAACATTGTTTACGGACTTCAAAAGTCCTCAAATCTGCTTTATTCTCCTATCAGATCTGCCTGTAAGTCGCTATCGCATGTCGCAATTGCCCTAAGTCATTGTTTCCCTTTGCATTCGGAAAATACGTTAAAATATTGAAAATACAGCAAATATGGTTTTATGCAGACTTGAAATGTTATACATTTTCATTCCCAAACCCCTTCAGTTCTGGCTTTCATCACATCGACGCTTCCCTTTGTATTTCAAATACACAGAAATCCGTCGTTTGATGGATCTCAAATCATATCAAATAGTGTTTATATTTCCATCGGGCCCTGCTCTATTCTGTTTTTTTATTACGATATTGAAATGCAATTAATCACAATCACATATCGCTCATGCCCGGGGCCATTGCAAGCGTTCCTTCATATTTGCTGACTGTGATTCTGTGATGCAACATGGGCCATCGATCTGTGCACTTGATCGACGGTCCTCATTGACTCCCCCAAGTCACCATCACAAGTTCCATAGGGTCTCCACCGATAGCCTTCGCTGATTGCGATTTGCCGATCAGAACTGGACCGTTTATCGGCCAGATCTGATGGCTATTGTGCATTCACTGTTGACACCGCCTATAGCTCCGTTTTCACTGTTTTCTTTTGTTTTTCGCCTCCCAATAGTGTTTTACAATGTTTCTAAGGGTTCTTCCCATGCAATTGTTTTGATCTTTTGAATGATTTTGAAGACTTAGAGAGTATTATGGGATCCATTTGGATCACGCCTTCCCACTGAAAAGGCTTTTGGATCGCCAAAAGTTGGTTTTTAAGCATCAATCAAGTGAGGATACAACTTCCTCACTTGCCCAATTTCCATCCATTGTGCGCTACTTGGTTTTGAACCTCTAAGTCCAATTCTGAGGTACTCAACGTCCCCTCCGCACGTAGTTCTCAACTTCTTGTCCAGAACTGTATCTTCCTGCAGCTCATTGAGATATTCAGGCAACAGATCATCAATAGAAGGCAACTGACTTTTGTCTTCGGGATCTTCAATTAATGAAGGTTCAAACAGTCTTAAATTTTCTACATTTACCACTGAATAGATGTGCATGTACACTAGAAAATCAAGGTAGAAAGCGTTTTCACCAATTTTCTCAAGTATCTTGAAAGGCCCATACATTAGTAGCTTCATCTTCTTTCCTTCACCTTGCATTCTGTCTTTACTGATATATAGCTAGACTTGATCAGCAACTTGGAAGCTATGCTCCATTCGATGCTTATCATGTCTTGCCTTGTACTTGGCTTATCTCTTCTCTAGTTGTTCCTGCACTGCCTGGTGAATTTCTTGGATCTGTTCAATGAACTTGGTTGCTTTGTCCACATCACTGTGTCCATCCACCGCTATGCCTTTACTAAAGACAAAATCCAAGGGAGACTTTGGTGTAAAACCAAAACAAGTCTCAAAAGGAGATCTCTGTGTAGAAGAATGCTTAGCACAACTATAAGCATGTTGCACATAGCATAAATGCTCATCCCAAAGCTTGGAATGCTTTCTGCAATAACCCCTGAGCAATTGGATCACTGTCCTATTGACCACCTCTGTTTGGACATCTGTTTGTGGATGAAAGGCCGTGCTCTTCTTCAGTCTGGTGTCCATCAATTCCCACAGACTTGACCAAAACTTCACAACGAACCGAGAATCTCGATCAGATACTATGGAAGTGGGTAACCCAAAATTCACCCAGACATGCTGAAAGAACAACTTCTCTATTTATTCAGCTGTAATTTTCTTATTACAAGGTATTAAAATACACATTTTGCTGAACCTATCCACAATAACATATAAATAGTCATGACCTTTTCTAGATTTTGGCAATCCCCCAACAAAGTCCGTGGAAACACTTTCCCAAGGACGAGAAGGGACTGGAAGTGGAGTGTACAAGCCTAATTTTCTATTGATGGGCTTGCTTTTAGCACACATGGTGCACCCTTTAATATATCTAGAAACTGACTCATGCATTCTTTGCCAATAGCAAAATCTTTGCAGCTGTGCAACTATTTTACTTACACCAAAATGACCTGATATTAGAGAAGTGTGTGCTTCTTGGATTATATTAACTCTTTCAGTTTGAGGAATGAATAAATTTCCCAAATGATAGAAGAGTTGGTCCTTAACATGATAATCCAATTCTTCTACTTGTTTGCCATGACTTAAAGTTGCATATACATCTTTAAAATCTACATCTTGAGCATATTGTTCAATGTAGCTTTCATGCAATACTGAGTTATGCTTAAGTATAATAGATTCATTTATAATTGGTCTGGACAACATATCTGCAACTTTATTGCGTATGCCTTTCTTATATCTGGTGACTAGATGAAACTGTTGTAGGAAACCCATCCACCTATAGTGTCTTGATTGCTGCAATTTAGTTTATGAGTGCAAATACTGAAGTGGTTGATGATCAGTGCGTATAACTGTCTCTTTGCCCATTAAGTAATGTTTCCACTTTTTCACACTCTGTACTAATGCAAGTAATTATTTATCATATGTGGGATAATTAGCTACTGCAAAATTAAATGTCTCAGAATGATAACATATGGGTTTACCATGTTGCATCAACACTGCTCCCATGGCATAGCCACTGGCATCTATTTCAGTCCCAAATGGTCTTTGAAGATCTGGCAATGCTAGTACTGGTGTTGTACTAATTTTTTCTTTCAAGGTGTCGAAGGCTTTCTGTTGTTTGCCTCCCTACTGAAACACCTTGTTTAATTCTGTCAACACATGTAAGGGAGCTGCAATCAAGGAAAAGTTAGCAATAATCTTCCTCCAATATTGTGGTGCTCCTAGGAAGCTTCTAACTTCTGTAGCAAATTTGGGTTTAGGCCAGTTCACAATGATTTCAACCTTAGAGGGATCTATCTTCAATTCACCACCCCCCTACAATATGACCCAAATAATTTAAAGATGATTTTCCAAATTCACATTTTGATAATTTAACATAGAGATTTTCTTTTTTCAAAACATCTAGAGTCTACTTTACATGCTTCAAATGTTATTCCCATGTTTTACTGAAAACAAGAATGTCATCTAAATATACAATTACAAAATCATCAATAAAAGGCCTGAGTACATCATTCATAACTCTCATGAAAGTGGCAGGAGCATTAGTTAAGCCAAAAGGCATAACTAGCCATTCATAAAGCCCTTGCTTTGTCTTGAAAGAAGACTTCCATTCATCTTGCTCTGCTACTCTGACCTGATGATAGCCACTACGCAAGTCCAACTTGGAAAAGTAAACAAATTCTTTCAGCTGGTCCAATAGATCATCAATGCGAGGAAGGGGATGACAATTCTTGATCATTATTTCATTCAGTGCTCTGTAATCAATGCACATCCTCCATGAACCATCTTTCTTCCTGACCAACAAATTGGAGATCTGCATGGTGATGTGCTTGGTCTTATGAACCCTTTCTCGAGCAACTCATGTACCTGCTTCTTGATCTCTGCATTCTCTAAAGTGGATAACCTGTACATTCCGATGTTAGGAAATGGAGCATCTTGCTGCAAAAGAATATCATGTACAATTTCCCTTTTGGGTGGCAGACCCTTAGGTTCTTGAAATAGGATATCATATTCTGAAACAACTTTTTTTAAATCAGCTTTCTGTTTAGCATCACAACCCTCAAATACATTAGTTTTATCAGGTTTCTTTTCCTTTACAACCATCAGTAAAAATTGCTTGCATGAATTTACAATTCTTTTCATCTGCCCTGAGTTTATGAGAGTATAATTATTCTTGAGTTTATGAGCTCTTACAATATATTCTATTCCATCTTTAACGAGTTGATACTTATTTTTAGCTCTATAGAAAATGGCTTTTCTATCATACAAGTAAGGACTTCCTAAAACAATACCACATATATCCAAGGGAATTACATCTAACTCAACCTCATCTACAAATGCTGAACCAATGGAAAATCTAAGTTTACATTGTCTAGTCACTTGTAGCTTTGCTTTATCACATACCTAACCTAATTGATATGGCTTCTTGTGAGGTGTGGTTAGTAATTCCAACTTCTTTACAATTGCTTCAGAAATCAAGTTTACTTGTGAGCCACTATCAAATAAAGTATCAATCTTTTGATGCTTGGAAATAACTCTAATATGAAAAAGCTCATGTCTTTTCCTCTCATTTTCTTCACTATCAATAGTTTGTGCAAAATTACTAGTAGATGCTTCAGAATTTTACCTTTTATACCTATAGCTGGGATTGTTGTTTCATCACCTAATTCTGACCCCAAATCCTTCTATATAGCAGCAAAAATCTTCTTCTTCTTGCCATCGAACTTCGTAGGTTTCAGCTCCGGATGCAAAGACCATCAATGTTCATCATCATGTCCATCCTTCTTGCAGTGAGTGCATGAAGGTTTGTCTTTCTGTACAGTGTTTGCCTTCCTCTCTTTCCATTTCTGCTTCCTCTTTTCCTTGTTCTTGCTTGCAGTGGGTTTTGATGATCCCCCAATCTCTGGGTTCACATTCTTGCCTCTAGCCTCTAGATGTGTAGCCTGAACGGATACCTCATCTATGCTAGTAGGGTTAAACATGAGAATGGTGTGCCTCAAATAACTATGCAAACCACCTATATACTTCAGCAAAGTTTCAGGTGAGTCTAGAGAAATGCCTAGAATTAAAGCTCTTTTTCTAAATTCTTGGGTGTAGCTTTGTACACTTTGCCCCTTTAATTGGTGAAGAGTTTGCCAACTCATCATCGCTTGTTGCATATAAGCTAGTGGATAGAACTATTTTTTAATGGCAGAAACAAATTCACTCCAGGTAGAAAGAATTTTACCATGCTTCTTCAAATTAGCTTGTGTCCTACCTTCCCACCACACTAAGGCAGTTCCTCCAAGGCGAAGGCTAGCCAACTGAATCTTTCTCCTTTCTGAATCGATGTTCTGCACCCTGCAATATACATCAATCTGTCTAATCCAGTTATCTAGCTTTTCTGCATTTAATTCTCCATCATATATTGGTAAATCAAATTTTACATATAATTTAATCAAAAGGCTAGAAGGAGGTGTTGATAGAGGAGCCTCTTTTCCTTTCCCTTTGCCTTTAGAATGGCCATCTAGAAGAGGTTCTTATGTTCCTTTGTCTTGTTTGGAGGTTGAAGTATCTTCACCTCGACCTTTCTTAAATTCTCGGTACATCTCTTCTACCATGGCTCTCATGGTCATGAAACTGTCCATGAACTGAGAGTTTGATTCCAACGCAATTTCTTCTGTCATTTTCCTCCTAGGATAGACTCTTCCTATTTCTGGGTTAGTCTCAACCAATTCTCCTTCTCCTTATTTGAGCTTTGACCTAGTTAGCATTCAACAATTCAACACAAGGTTGTCTAACCTTAGCAACCTAAAGCTCTGATACCACTTGATTTGCTAATGAGATCTTAACAATTAATAAGGTATTATAGACTCATGTGCGTGGATATGCCTATGTTACTTTATGCAATGGATCAATAAGACTGTGAAATACATAGACACTGAAGCAGCAAAGGATCATAATAGAAGAACACATATAAACACAACAAGTTTAATAAGGAGTTCACCTACTACTCCTGGGCTACATCTCTTGGTCCAGCCTTCAGTGCTGACCTCTCTATTATGTCTTCATAACAGAGTTTTACAAAGTATGAGCTCAACCTGAGTCTCAACACACAATAGATACAACAACAAGAGTTTTGCTTGAACCTCTCAAGTCTCTCTAAGTATACAAACTCTCTCTACCACTCTCTTTCTCTGTCTTTGCTTTTTCTCAGTACTGCCTCCCTCTGTCTTCTGTTTCCTATGGCTTTAAAGCCAATCTCCATTGCCTGTTCATTTCCTCTTCTCATCTTTCTGTCTCCCCAACCTCTATCCGCTCGAATCCCTATTTTAAGCGTTAGCAATCATATAATGCCTTTAGGGGAGGTGGCCACCTATTCTGCAATGGATGAGTGCATCGGCCTTTGAAATCCCTGAAACGACCGCTTTCTGTTAACATATATAAATGCATTAAAAACTGTGAAAATATGCCAAAAACACTATTTACCGGACTTCAAAAGTCCTCAAATCTGGTCTATTCTCCTATCGGGTCCTCCTCTAAGTCATTATCGGATGTTGCAATTGCCCTAAGTCATGGTTTCCCTTTACATTTGGAGAATACGTTAAAATATTGAAAATACGGCAAATATGGTTTTATGCGGACTTGAAATGTTATACATTTTCTTTCCCAAACCCCTTTTGGTTTGGGTTTCATCGCATTGACACTTCCCTTTGTATTTTGTTTAATAAATGAAATACACTAAATACACATAAATCTGTCGTTTGACGGATCTCAAATCATATAAAATAGTGTTTATATTTCCATTGGGTCTCGTTGCATTATGTTTACTGATTGCGATATCGCGATGCGATTAATTGCAATCGCATATCGCTCATGCCCCGGGCCATTGTAAGCGCTCCTCTGTATTTTCCAACTGCGATTTTGCGATGCAACGTGGGCCATCGATTTGCGTGATTGATCGACGGTCCTCGTTGACTCCGCCGAGTCACCATCCCAAGTTCCACAGGGTCTCCACTGATAACCTCCGATAGCCTTTGTCGATCAGATCTGGACCATTGATCGGCTAGATCTGACGGCTATTGGGCATTCACTGTTGACTCTGCCGATAGCTCCATTTTCACTATTTTCTTGTGTTTTTCGCCTCCCAATAGTGTTTTCCAATGTTTCTAAGGGTTCTTCCCATGTGATTGTTTTGATCTTTTGAATGATTTTGAAAACCTAGAGAGTATTCTAGGATCCATTTGGATCATCCACCAAGAGAACTTCTTAGTGCTCACAGAATTTGTCAATACATTGAAAATATTCTTCAAAGTGTCCACCTTTACCAGCAACACCTTTTTTTCCTCAACCATATCCCTCATAAAGTGATATTGAACATCAATGTTCTTTGTCTTTGAATGAGAAGCATGATTTTTGGCCAAGAAAATTGCACTTTGGCTATCACAGTCTATCCTTATAGCTCATTGTACTAACCCCATACTTGAACACAATCTCTGCAACCAAACTGCTTCCTTGCTTGCATGAGTGACTACCATCTATTATGCCTTTGTAGTTGAAAGTGCCACTACAGACTGTCTCTTACTTATCCAACTGACTCGAACTCCAAATAGGTTAAACACATACCCACTTGTAGATCTTCTCTAATCTATATCTCCAGCCCAATCTACATCAACAAAGCCATGGATTTCCAAAACTCTGTCCAATCTTGGTCTTCCATGGTAGCACAAACCATAATCACTAGTGCCATGCAAATAACTAAAAATGAGCTTCACTGTTGTCCAATGCTTCTTCCATGGTTTTGAAATAAACTTGCTCAATACTCCCACTCAATGTGAAATTTCTAGTCTACTACAAACCATTTCATACATCAAGCTACTGACTACACTTACATATGGAACACGGGACATGTCCTCTTCCTCTTCTTGTGTCTTGGGACACTATTCAACAAATAACTTTACACCTATAGGAATAGGAACCTTCACCATTTTACTATCCTGCATATTAAACCTCTACAGTATTGTGTCGACATACTTCCTCTAGTTTAACTAGAGCTTCCTATTTGCCTGATCTCGTTTAATTTCCATATTGACCAAAATATAGTTTGCAACACCAAGATATTTCATGTCGAATTTGGAGGAAAATTGGGTCTTCAAATCCTAGATAATTTCTTTGTCATTTCCAAGCAACAACATATCATCCACGAACAAGACCAGATAAATGACATGGTCACCAATTAATTTAAAATACACACAGTGATATGCTTTGTTTCTGGTGAAGCCAAGTCCACGTATAAATGTATCAAATTTTTGATACCACATCCTTGGTGACTGTTTTAACCCATACAAAGACTTTTTTAACTTGCATACTAGTTCTTTCTTACCCTTCACCGCAAAGCCTTCAGGTTGATTCATGTAGATCTCTTTTTCGAGATTCCCATGAATAAATTTTTTCTTCACATCCATCTGCTCTACATCAAAATCAAAAGTAGTAGCAATAGATAAAGAAATATAATAGAAGATACCTTTGAAATAAGAGAAAAACTATCATTGAAATCAATTCTCAACACTTGGGAATAACCTTTTTCTACTAACCAAGCATTGTATTTGTCCACCTTTCATTCTGCATTCATCTTCTTCTTGAACACCCATTTCCTGCCAATGGGTTTCCTTCTAGCCGACAACTCCACCAGATCCCAAGCCTCGTTTTTGTGAAATGATGTCATTTCACCAACCATGGCCTCTTTCCATAGTTTGCCATCCTCTCAATCTACTACTTCCCTCATAGTTCTGGGATCATCATCAGTAATAGATAAAGAAAAATTTGAACCAAAAGCAGATGGACTATACCTTTCTGGCTGCCTTCTTTCTCGAATTGATCTTTTGATAGCGGGGGTTTGTGGCTCTTCATCTTCTAATTCCTCTTATGTTGTAGAGTCTGATTCTTCCTCCTTTAGCTCAAACTCTATCTTCTCAGGTTCCTTTGGTAGGATTTCATGTTTAATAACATATTTCACCTCTCTAAACACCACATCTCAGTTGTACACAACCTTCCTTATTTCTAGGTTCCAAATATTATAACCTTTTAAACCATCCTTATACCCAATAAAGATGCACTTTTCAGAATTACTATCCAACTTTGTTCTTTTCTCCTTTGGAACATGTACATATGCATCACATCAAAATACCCTCAGATGTGAAAGAGAATATTTCTTACTAGTCCATACCTCTTGTGGAGTATTATTCTCGAACACTGATGAAGGTGATCTGTTGACCAGGTAACATGCAGTCTCCATTTCCTCTGCCTAGAATTCTTGTCCTAACCCAACACCACTGAGCATGCTTCTTTCCATTTCCATCGACGTCTTGTTCATTCTTTCTGCAAATTTATTTTTCTCAAGTGTGTATGAAGTAGTCTTCTATTGTGCTATACCACACTTCTTACAGAACTCTTGAAATTCCTTCTTGCAAAACTCTCCATCATTATCTTTCCTCAGTACCTTTATCTTCTTCTTTGTCTAGTTTTCCACCAGAGCCTTTTATTCTTTAAACCTGTCAAAGACTTCATATCTCTTCTTGAGGAAATATATCCATGTGTTCCTTGAGAAGTCATCTATAAATGATACATATTACATAGAACTACCCAATGATCGAACCAACACAGGTCCAAACACATCACTGTGCACAAACTCTAATATATGTTTCACCCTCTTAGCACTAGAGGGGAAACCCACCTGATTCTGCTTCCCATATACACAGTTTTCAGAGAAATCATAATCTAGAGAGAAATTATACATACCTTCTACCATACCATTATGATGAAGTATTTGAAGGCCCTTCTCTCCAATATGTCCAAGCCTTTGATGCCATAGCATGGTATTTTATCCAGAGACCACTAGATTTTCTAATCCACTTTCAGGAACCGTAGAACTGTTGCACCCATCAATAATAGTGTTACCTTGAAGCTTGTATAGAGTTCCAATTCAAACTCCTTGCATCAATACCAGTGCTTACAGAACCATCTTTGAGGTATCTTTTTCGAACACTGTTTTTACACCTGCATAATCCAGCTTGCTTACATAAATCATATTTCTGGCTAATGCAAGAATATGTAGAACACCTCGAAGTGTTCTAATCCTTCCACATTGCAACTTCAACTTGACTTTTCCATGACCAATGATTCTATCCTTTCTGTCACCCCCTAACTAGACATCACCAACATTATATTTCTCATATTCGCAAAACCACTCCCCTGAAAGGATGCACCTAAGTCAATCAACCATGCCTCATGATCTACATGTGTACTTGAAGAAGAAGCCAAGTACACATCCACATGTTCATTTGAATTGGTTTTCTCCTCTGTAAAAGGATCATAATTATATCCCTTTCCTTTCTCAGGAGCTTTAGATTTAGAGTCCCTTTTGAAGTGCCCTTCATTTCCTCATTTCCAGCACACCTTTACATGTTTTCCTAGAGATTTAGATATCCCTCTAGATTTAGATCTCCCACTCGAGGACATATTTTTGTTTCTGTTATGGGACCATCCTTGTATAGACAACGCATCACCATTCTAGCCCTCCATATTTTTCCGTCTCATCTCCTCCGACAGCAAGGATGAGACTATTTCGTCAAACTGCAAGGTAGTTTCATTGCTACCTATAACAATAACCAAACTATCCCACGAATCTGGTAGAGAACACAACAAACTAATGCACTTATCTTCCTCTAAAATTTTAATATCAATAGATAATAATTGGCTTACCACAGTGTTAAATGCGTTCAGATTCTCTGTCACCAAGTCTCCATCTTTCATCCTTAGGTTATACAGTTTTTTCCGTAGGAACAATTTATTTACCATAGACCTAGATTGGTATAATGTCCCTAAATTTTCCCACAAAGTCTTCACTGAATCTTCCCCTGATACATTCAACAATATTGAATATGAGACACACAATCATATTGTGCTCTTTACCTTTCGATCCAACTATGCCCAGTCTTCAGCTGACATGGTTGTTGGTTTAGTAGCCAGATCTACCATGATCCAATGATCTTTACCCACTAGCAAATCCTCCATCTTGATTTTCCACAATTCAAAAATCTAACCATTAAATTTCTCGTTCTCTATCTTTCCAATGCTCCCCATCTTCTTTCTCCACAATAATTGATCCCGCAGATCTCCCAGCCAACCGAGTCTACCATAGGCCCGAGAAAAAATCGATCAGTAGCAAAGGCATCCCCTTGAATCCAAAACAACTCTGATACCAAATGTAGGCTTTAACCCCGTATGTAAATTACCTGCATGCAAATTTTAAAAATATAAAATAAACAATGGCGAGAGCTTAAAACATAAAACATAAATACACAAATATTTTCCCCTGGATCCCAAAACCAAGACAATCAGATTGATTTTTCATTATGTTCCTTTCAATGTTACAATATATATATATATATATATATACATGTTGAACCATACATAAAAACCGATCCATTAACCCTGGATTAGAAAATAATCGTAGTTCCCTTGACCAGATCTACAAAATATCATGGACAAAAAACCATCATGCCCAAAAACATGTGTGAAATCCATGCACAAAACCATAGGTAGGTTTTCCCACCTAATATAGGATCCAAAAAAAAATTCTCGGGGCGCTTCCATGGACCTCGTGCAGGGGGGCGGTTCAAGGGGTGCAACTGCCCCTCTGTGACCCCCTGACGCAAGGTACAAAGGGAGCTTCCTCCACCCCGCATGTGGAGTAGTCATGGAAAGAATATAACACAACCCAAAATTTTTGTCACTTTTTACGAAATTTGAATGTAATGCTAAGAGAGAGAGTTATGATGATTTTCCTAAGGTCACCTATTTGAGATGGAATTCAGGAGCCTGTAAAAATGCCAACTTCCTTGGATCCTATGTTTGAAATGATAGCGAACCTAGATCTGACATTTGTACAAAAGGTTCAATACGATTTTGTCTCAAATGGGTTTTAATTTCAGCTTCTCAAGCTTCGTAGAAAAACGTTATAGCAAAATTTCCATGATGACCTGTTTGAGATGGAATTCTGAAGCCTGCAAAACCCGTAACTTCCTCAGCTCATATCTCTGAAAATATAGCGACACAAGATCTGAAATTTGGACATGAAGTTCAGAAATATTTTAGCTTTTGAAACTTCGTAGAAAACAAGCTATAGCTAAAATTCCATGATGAACTGTTTGAAGCAGCGAAACCCTAGAATCCAAAGCTCTGATACCAAATGTTAAGCAACCAGCTCACAAAATAGAAGAAAAAAGAGATCAACAACTTCAAAATCAACCTCTTCGAGGGGGAAACCTCCTTTACATTACACAAATGAACAATTCTTGGATCATTCAAATGAGAAAACCTCATTTCTATATATAGGAGTCTAAGGGGTCACAATATAATGAGAGCCGACATAACAATAATAATGTAAGGGCACAACAATAAGAATATTGGGCTTATATGGGGCAAAATAATAACAATATGGGGAAAACATGGGCATAAAATTAACAATATGGGGCTACGATTACAATAATAATAAGGGAATACACTAGTATTATAGGGACCTAACAATCAAACCTCATGGAAACTAGCCCGAGTCACAGGGAAAAAAGTGTAATTAGAAATCAAAGGAGGACATTAGAAAGTGGTGAGTTCTGCAAAAGCCCCTAGCACAACATGGAAGAATAATTCCCAAAGAAATTAGTGTTCGCTAAATTTAAAGAAAACCTAACACACTTTGGCAAAATTTTTATTTGGAACACAATTAAAAAATGAATTATTGATGTAGAACCCAGTAATACCATTGTAACTACAAAGACCCAACTAGAAGATTTGGAGGAGGGAAAGCTATCTCTTCCATTCACGAATGTGCAACAAGAATCCCTCTCTACATTTCATTATTGACGGTGAAAGCCAAAACATCTTGATCACAGTCAAGGTCACTAACAGATTGAAGTATCAATAGTTCCACGCCCCCAACCATATACTATATATTTGTTCAACCAAGAAGAAGACATTCGTATCAACCAACAATGTCACCTATTGTATGGCATCAAACCCTTCAAAAATGGCATACTTTATGAGGTTTCCCCACTTGAAGCTTGTGATGTCCTTTTAGGATAACCTCATGTGTAGAAAATTCATGTTGTTTATAAGTCATGTCATCTTATTGTCATTGTTTTTCTAGGACGTCAGCACTACAAGGTACCATAGGTAGTTTTGACTATTGTAGTTTCATTGATATCCACAAAATAGTGTCATAAGGTAATCTCTCGGACAACAAAGATTCTCCTCTTCATGGTTTGACAAGAAGGTGAATAGAAGGTCACTGTGGCCACCACAACTTTGACATAGGGCCTCCCTACACAACAAAACCACATGGACAAGATTTTAGAGGCATATAGAGATGATTTCACTTGAACTATGGGGATGCCTCCACACTATTAGGTCAAACATTTAGTTGAATTGATACATGCTTATTTAGCTAAATATAATATACTTGATATTTGATACATGCTTATTTAGAGCATCCAATATAAAATTATAATATATAGCTATGTGATATAATAATTACATATAGCTAAATATTATATATAACTAATTTATGTTTTGTTATATAGTTACATAATGTTAGATAGATCTATATGTTAAAAAAATTTCTAGTTACATAATGTTAGATAGATAGTTTTTAGTTTAAAAAAAAAAAAAAAACATTTTTGGGTTTTTAATTTTAAAGGTTAATGTTTAATTTTTAAGTAATTAATTTTTAAAAAAGAATCGTAATATATTTATTATTAAAATATATTTAAAATACATAAATAATTTAAATTTAAAATATTAAAATAAAATAAAATATCTTATTTGACAGATAGATGTTTACTGTGAGCAACTATATTCATCATGTCAATATTAAGCTCCTGATTTATTTATTTATTGATTATAGTTTGGTTGTTCTCTGTTTTCAATTTTTTGGGTATATTTTCGATCAAATTTGTTAGAAATTAAAAATGAATATGAAATACAAAAAATTAAAAAAAAAAATTGAAAATTTATTTCACAAAATTCCTAACGAAAAACTTTAAAAACTAAAATAAATAGAAAATAAAGTTTTTGCCATTCAAGATTAGAAAGTATGCATAATAAACATGCTCATATTGCAAAGTAAAAAAGAAAAAAAAGAAAACCTATGTTATAGTTTTTTTGTTGGTTTCGAAGCGTTTTCTAGGTTGTTTTTTGTGGTTATTAACTTGTTTTTTTTATGGTTTTCTAGGATTTTTCTTTTGGTTATCTTGGTTGGTTTTGTGGTTTTCTAATTTTTTTTTTGTTTTGAAAGGCTTTTTTTTTGTCTTTTTCATGGTTTCTGTATGATAATTTTTTTCAAATTAATTTATTTAATTTTGCAAGAAAAATTAAATAAAAAGGTAAAAATGATGGGGAAACCTACCTTCGCTTGAGCCTTTGGGACATTGGTGAGGTTGGTTTGGTTGCTCCATCATGCAACTACTTGTTCGAGCTCCAAATATCTTGGTCGAGCTCCTATCTATCCGTGGTATATACACAAATTACTCACACAGAAAACAGATTTAATAGAAAACAAGAGCTCGATTCAGTTCTAAAGCTCGATCGAACCCTAAATTTCAATCGATACCTAATGCTTGATCTAGGTAATTATTTTATCACTCAAGGGTCTCGATCGAGTGCTACAAAATGGTTTGATCAAGCGCTTAATATGCTTGTTCGAGCTATCTTTTTTCACCTAAACACGCCCCTCCCTTGCCAAGAAGTGTAACCCAACTCCATGCTAACACCCTTATACTATATCTCTATATTTTATTATACATTGTCCATCTCCCGAATTACTACGTGCTACAAAATCCTCATTGTTATGTCGTTTATTCCTCTCCCTTGATGTTTTTATCATGTACATCACTACAAGGATGAAAATGGTTACGCCCCCAAACGGGTGTTGAGAATCACCGCCAAGAGTCAAATAAAGTGTGCATAGTGGACAACATTAGAGCGAAGGATTCAGGCCTAATAAAAGTTCGAGCTAGCGGTGGTGTAAGGTCACAAGAAGAAGCTTGACCCTGACTCGGGTGGGGCCCAGTTAGGTGGTCAGGCCCAAAAACAATCGACCATCTCTAAGAATGAAAAGGGGAACATACCTTAACCCTAAACTTCTGGATTGTACCCGTGAGGAACGCGTCCTGTTTGGTTCAAATTGAATAAAATATGGTGAGCATATTGTCCCAGTATACCAATCTAGTCAAAGGTGTAGTGCTCGATTGGGGTTTTAAATGAAGAAGAGTCTCACTGCTGCACGTCAAGAATTTTGGGTGACAACACATAGGTCCTAGGATTAAGGACCTTTAGGGGCCAAAATGAAGTACCCCCCAATCAGTCTTCATGATAATACCTCCCACCCATATTGATTATACTTTCATCTTATTTAGAGGTCTGCAAAGGCTTGGATTTACCTCTAATGAATTTTGTGGGAATTGTAAAAGATACCTAAAGGAAGGAATGTCCACTGTATATAGGTTGAAAGAGAAATTGAAATGATCCAAGCTCGTCAATTCTACAAACGACTAACGAATTTGACTTGAGAGCTAGTTATGGGAGATGTCCAAGGATTCAAGTAATGTTAAGATTCCTTTCTTAGGAGTAAGAGATCCTAATAGATTTTTCCATCTTTGATCTAACCCATATATGGGATTTTCTACAAGCTTTCCTAATTTCATAAGAATGGTTATGCTTAGTTTATTTATAGCGAGGTATAGTTCCCTTAATTGTCTGTGATTCTCCAATGAGTGAGGGATCCTTCCTATCAGTGTGTTTATACTTAAATTTAATTTCACCACCATAAAATGGTGACCAAAAGATTCCAGAATGTTTCCTTCCTACGACTTTCCACTAAGATGTAGAACCTCCAAATTAGTTAAATTTTCTATTCTTGGAGGAACTATCATAGTGAGATTATTTAGGCTCAGATCCAATTTTCCTTGTTTTCTCAACTATCCTATTTAAGTGGGAATGATAGTGCATAGATTATTCTCTACAAGGATAAGATTAGTAATGTTCTCAATCTATCCTATGGAAGAGGGTATACTTCAATGGATTTTGTTGTGAGAAATATCAAAATAATCCAATGTGGAGGGCTTAGATACGTTACTTGGTATGGAGCCTGTTAAGAGGTTGTTTTGCAGATGGATGTGTTTTAGTTAGACTTAGTCTTGCAAAATGTCGGTGATATTTCCCTCCAGCTGATTATCGAAGATGGAAAGTGGGTTCAACAAGCTACTGCTACATAGCCCTGGAGGAATGGATATGCTGAGTCTGCTGGAATATGATTGAAGATTCTTCATGTTGTTGAAGTTTCCAAGTGCATAAGGTAGTGAACCTTCAAAGTTGTTATTGTCAAGAAACAACTCTGTCAGATTGGGAATATGACAAATTCCTTAAGCCAAAGTTCCTTCAAACTTATTGTTTAATAACCTTAGATACCAAAAACTTGTTAGAATTGAAAAGGATGAGGGGATCAAGTTGGACGTGTTATTGAAAGCGAAGGAAAAGTGAGTCAAAATATTCAGATAACCTATTTCATTTGGTACAACTCTAGTCAACAATTGAAATAAGGATGCCTCACTCAAATTACCAGTAGATGCATTGAAATCCTCCAAATACAACAATCTACTAAAAAATCATGTAGAAATTGAGCCTCTAAGATGGTTCTGGTAAACCCATAAATGTCTCATATTTTCCAAATGAGCTATCTCCCTTAGTATCTTACCATGTAAGAAGTTGTTATTAAAATAAATGGTTTCAAATCTCCTACATTTTCCGATAAAATGAGGGATAGTACCTGTCAAATTGTTCTCGAACAAGGACATCTCAACAAGATTTTTCAAAATTCCAATTTCGTCTCCAACACATTTTGGACAATTTTCATAGATATTTTTGATAGATTTCAAGTATGTATTGGGCATATTTCAGGTATAATCCAAGCATATGGCTTCCATTTTGAAAATGGTGGACATTGATGATTGAACAATATGATCATTTTTACCATCCAATGTAATGCATTGAATCTATATTTTTTGTTCAAGTTGCAGCTCAAAACATGGCTTTTGTATGATGGGTTTTAATTTGGATTTCTGGTAATTATATTATTTTTTCAATGGTAAAATTACAATAAATGACCTCGATGCCAAGAAAATAAAAAGTGCAACATCTTAAAAGACTAATCCTTGAAGTTATTGCTCTTGTTCTTTCTCATTTTTTGGATCATCTTAGTTTTTACATATTGTAAATGGGTGGGTTTCAAGGAGTCATTCAATATTAGTAATTTCACCATCCCAACCTCAAATATTGTGAAGAAAATAAGATACTAGTAACTTGGATTGGGTGTTAAATGTTTAAATAAATTCCTATTCAATCCCCTCTTAATCTTAAATATGAATTCAATCTTGTTAGAAAACCTAAGTATTTATAGAAGTTTTCAACAGAACTGTAAAAGTTTGCAAATCCTATTGACCCATTAAGAACAGATCGCCATTTATGTTTAACATAGTCATCATTAGCAAGAAATATGGTGGGGGGGGGGGGGGGGGGGGGGGGGGGGAACTACTAAAAAGGAAATTATTGGTATATATCCTTCATGGATCTTCTTAAGAATTGAAAGTAGTTAGAAACTATCTGTATAAATCTTTCATGGATCTTATTACAAATTGAAAGTAGTTACAATTAAGTTTCCTAAAACTAAACCTCATGTCTATTGTCCAATAATAAAATGTCACTGAACGTCTATTTTCGCATCCTCAACACTAGTACAACATAGCTTGAAACAAATCTCTAAACAAATTTCTAATGAATAAACTAAGACAATAATAAAAAAAATGATTTTGTATTATTATAATATCAATAACTAAATCTTACTACATCGTCCAAATGTCTAAATTAATATTAGATAGAAAAGGAAGAATGAAAAGAAAAAAATGTAGGTAGTTGCAATAATTAATTGTACATTAAAAGGTTACTATCATATTACACTTATTTCCTCAGTGATCATTGTGTATATACCTCGAGAACTTCATCTTAAAAGGGAAGCAAACAAGTTCCCTATCATGTCTGAAGGCAGCTACAAGATGGCACATATGAAATTCTACTATTATATTCTCATGATATAATCCAAATGAATGGCAATAAAGTGAGACATCCAATTAATAAATTAGATGATAGCCGAAACAAGCTTATCTCGCTAATTCTAGACTTATTCCTCTACTATAGTAGCCCTCCCATGAGCAACTGAACATTATATAAGTAATCATAGGCATGCACTTTCCGAGGAATTGCAAGCCCTAATGGCATAAAGAAATTAAAAAAATTCTTAAAGTAATTTAATTTGGTTCAGTTAATTTTAGTCCACATTATAATAAATCATATTTCTTCCATAAGGCATTTCCCTCTGCAAACAAATTCCCCAACTGCCAACTTGTATTGATCTGCTCTCATTAGATTTGAGTTAATCTACAATCTTGGTATCTGATGATGTATGTCATGGATTTTAACTAGTTTTTTAATGGCAGAGGTTGTTGTAATTTTGGCACCCATTGAAGTGATTTTTCACTTTATTTTTTATGGGTAATGGCAGGATTTGAGGGAGAATTTTATATGCGTATTGTTCATCAGATTCTATGTTGTTTGAACCATTTTTGGCTATGAGTTTGGTCTTATATATCTCTTCTAATTATTTTTTATGGTTTTAGGATGGAGGATACTGAAGCAGTTGCATTTTTTGTATTTCATGAACAAAGATTCTTTGGTATTTATGCATAAATATATGAATATTTCCTTAGCGGAAAAGCCAACAAAAGTATGCTCTCTGGTAATTTTTTGAAGAACATCTAAAAGAAAAAGACTTATTTTTATTTTGTTATGTAGGTTTGGTATCAGAGTCTTCTTAGCCACTAGATCAAAGAAAATGTGTGTGGTTTGATTAGTTAGGCAACCATTAATACCTTATTGTTTTATGGAATCTGCATGTATCGGTGCGTTTTGTTTTACAGTTATTTAATATTGGGTTTTTCATGAGGGAGTGGGTTTTTAGTTTTAGCAACAAGAATCTGTTTATTTTTTCTATGATGAGATTATGGGTCCTATGATGATCATAAGGGCTTTAATGGTGTGGGATTTTTGTTTTAGTAATCCGATCGAGATTAATTTTTTGTTTAAGATGTTTTGATGGTGTTGTATTACTCGTAAGGGCTTTAATGGGTTTGGATTTTAACTTTTTTCTGCCAAAAAAAGTGGGATTAATATTGCTAACATGGATTTCAGGGTCATTGATAGTATTTGAAGCTATGTTATGGATTTATGGATGGTATATTGCAAGGTCTGGTGTCTCTTTGGGCCAAATAGAAGTTGTTAGGTTGTTCTAAATTTTCATCGCCCTTTTTTCACTGTAGATATCAAGGTGTTAATTAGAAGATTCTACATCATTATCCAAGCAACAATGTGAAAATATGCAGCAAGGATATTAATGTTGAGAGTGGCAGTAGTAGGCATCTGAATAGAGGAGGTTTGGAAGGGAAAGATACAGTGAGCATGGCAAGACCAAGGATCAAAGGAGCATCATCATCTATGAGAAGCCCTGATAATGTTGGCATCGTTAAAGAGCAAGAACATGATAACAGAAATGGGAATGTGAATGTTGTGCCTGACCCATGCGATGAAGTGTTATATGGGATATCTATGCAATCATTACTTCTATTTCATGGTGAATCCATTTTTTCATTGAAAAGGCATTTGTGTATCTGTTTGAAGAATTTCACACTTAAAACTAATCTGTAGATGTCAAATTACAAGAACATTACGGATATAATCAAATCAATTGAAATGAATTCGCTTAAAGATAATAGAATGTAGATAATCCTTGTATTCTAATGGGAAATACTAAATTAGTTGTGGTTAGATGTTAGTATATCACTTCTCTCAACGACAGTATACTTGCAAATTCTTTTCCGCTTGGCTTTGTTTGCTAGACATAAAATATATAATCTTAGTAGTACTTTATACTACAAATTGGCTGACCGATATGAAAATCCCACAAGATGATAAATCAAGCTACATTTACTGAGAGTGAAATGGCTCATCACTTTGAATACAATGAATGAAGTTGTGCTTGAAGAATTTTTTTTCCAAACATTACTTGATATTAAACAGTGAAACACTATCAGAAAAGAATAAGAGTGGTTATGTTGACCACTACGTGTCAATGACCCATAGCAGTACACCCACTCTTTTCACAAAAGGGATATTGTCTGATCGATGTGTTCGTGGCATACAACTATCATCATCAACTTCACTTCCAATATGTTATGTAAACCCATTCTGCATGTATATGATGTAAATAATCTCAGCAGATCCGTGTCGTGTATGTAATTACCTAGGTAAACCTACTTTTCTTATGACGATCTATATTAAGGGAGGTTTTTTGTCTCACCGATCCATTCTTAGATGGTCGACAGAGATTTCCTTCAGCCTTACCCCAAAAACGGAATGGATTTTGTCAGTGGGCTCTTAGGTGAGTCATAGTGTTCTAAATTGAGTCTATGTAAAAGTGATTTGGGAATAATCCTAGCTATTTGGTTAGGTTATTTTATTGCAAATTTCTTGGTCTGTTGGGTTATATTTGTGTCGCTGAAATGGGTAGTCTGTGAGGGTCTTTTGCAAATTGGTTTTCTCCCTTGAGATGTAAAACATGTGAAAATCATGATGTAAGTGTCTTGAGGTTTGGAAAAATAATTTATCCCCCCATAGGTTAATTAATTAAATTTTCTGGCCAAAAATTAATTAAAATCATAAGCCAAAAATTAATTAATTCTAGGTCGTAGGTAAATTTAAATTCTCCGAAGGCAAAATTCGTCGGTCCTTAAAAAATAAATTTTAAGAGGTCCAGGGACTAAGGTAAATTAATTATCTTGATAAATTTTAAGCCTTTGATCCTTGGGGCTAAGTCAAAGTCAAGATTTTCATGAAATTAATTCACAAATTAAAATTTTGAATTAATAAAATGAATATAATTGAAAATTTTGAATTTCCTCAAGAATTTAAAATTTCGACGGATGAGATTAAAAGAAATTTTGATCCTCATCGATGATCGAGATTTCTTTAACAAGGATCACTCGAACTAGCCGTTGGAGGATTTATCATTAAATAGGAAGTCATTCGTCAGTCAATTCATCCAACCTTTGAGTCGTGTGCTAAGGGAAAAGCTCTCGTGTAATCTTTGTTTTTTGTTTTGGTTTTTTGTTTTTTTCTTGTTTTTGTTTTTTTTTTTGTTTTTTTTTTTTTTTTTTTTTAATAACGAAAGACATTGGGGTTAATTTTCGCTGGTGTTACTCTTCATGGAAATACTGTAAGATGTGTCATTTTCATGTGTAAATATTTTTAGCCATTGATGACAGCTTTTGAAGAGTGATTTGAGTACAGATATCTTGCTCAGTCGCTTGGGTTTAATCGATAATTTAAATCTTGAATGTAATAGCAGGTATCTCTATTTATCTGAATTTTATTATCATTTTCTCGATCTATTTTGATGGCTAGATTGAGTTTTGCAGGAAAATATTGATTTTTAGATCATCGGACATTCGAGGAAGTTTTTAGTTGGACCAGCCAACTCTCGATCCATGTTTTATGAAGAGCTCAACTTAATTTGATCCCAAACTTATCATAAGATTTTTACTGGTGATGCATGAAGGGTTTTGAGATCAACACCTTCTTTATTATTTAAATTTTATTTTTTTTACATGCGAAATTGATGAATTTGGGTGCTGAGAGCCTTAGATTATCAGATCTGGGAGCCGATTTGGACTCGCACTCCTCATATCTGATAAATCTGTCATTCCTTTGCATAGATCTGTAAATTATTTTTTCTTTTTCGACTTGGGTTTTTTTGGGTCATTGTATATATCATTTAGATGTTTCTTGTTGACTTGCGGCTATAGATCTTAGAAAAAAATTTGTGTAGAGTCCAGATCTAGGCCTTGTAGGGTAAGATCTAAATCTCTGGGGTTTTTATTTACATAATTTTGTAGGAAGATTATTCAAAAGATTTTGCAGTATAGGATTTTCATTTTTTTTTTTTTTAATTTGGAGAAATTTTTTAACGATTTCACTGAGAAATCTAAAACAGAAGTATGACATTTTAATCAAAGTTTTTTGGAAATTTTTGGGGTTTTCCGGCTACCATTTATCTAGTTTTATCATTTTGCTGGTTGGGTTTTCGTCCCATTGCAAAATTTCGATTATTTTTTTACAGGAGCCACAGCCTTTTGCTGCCTGCTTTCATTCCACTTAAAACTCTCACTACCACCAAACATTGTGATTTCTCATTCTCTGGCATCAAATCCTCTGGTGCCATTCTGCCTGCAATTCGAGTGTCCATTCCCACTGCTCTCATCTGTCTGCAGCATCCTTCATTCCCTCACTCGCTCAGATCCCATCCAGCCCGCAGTCATTCAGCTCCATCCATCTTTATGTTGTTGCTCCAAAACCTCAGATCTCTTTTCCTCCATCAAGCTCCCTTCTTTTTTTTATGCATCTAGCTCTCTGTAGATTCCCTCATCCATCAACCTCTCAGCTCTTCCGCCCTACCGTTTCTCCATATGCTTCCATAGAAACCTACCTTTGTTGTCATCAACCCCTATACAACTTTTGTCCTCCCTCTTCTATCAAATCCATAGTATTTCCACGCTATCCCTTCCTCATCGTTGTCATTTCCTGTAGCTTTCTCATCGCTCCATCCAAACCTGAAACAAACACTGCTTGCTCCATCCACGTGTTGCCTCAAACCTGCGAGACTGAACCTCCTCGTCCTCCCTCGACGCTGCAATATTCTTCATCTTTGTTGTTGTCGAAGTAACCTGCACGCACAACAAAAACATTCCATGCATGCGTTCTATGTATGCGATTAGGTTATTTTATTTCATTTCTATTTTAGTTAAGAGTTACGGTTAGATTTAAATTTGCGTTTTTTTTTTTTTTTTTTTTTTTTTTTTTTTTTTTTTTTAACTTTGTATATTCGTAGGGTTGGGTTGAGTTTTATTTTGTTTTTATTTTTATTTTTATAATCTAAAACATAAAAAAACAAAAAAAAATCGATTTTTGTTTTGATTTTGATTTTTTATTTTTTGACTTTTTTTTTAATTGATTTCATTTTTTTAAGTATTTTTATTTTAACTTGTGATTTTAAATTATTTTCTTTTCATTTTCATTAAAAACATTAAGAAATCTAAAAAAAAATAAAAAAAAATCCTAAAAATTAAAAATTCTAAAACAATTTTAAAAATCTAAAAAAAAATCTCTGGTAACGAAGGAATTAAATTAAAGGGATTTGTGCTTTTACATTAAATATTTTAATGTGGCCTATGGCCCATTAAAATCTTAAAATTTTAACCCTTTGATTTAGTTCGACTTCTTTATTTATCACATTGAAGTTATTGCCTAAGGAATAATTAAAATTAAAATTTGAAGTTCCTTAGTGTTATTTGGTGATTAAATGCATTTTTTGTATTTCTCTATTGTCAAGTGCAATAAACGTTTTAAATCATATTGACTGTTGGAGAAAGTTAATTAATTCTAGATCTGGGTCATTAATGAAAATTATTTTAAATCTAGAATCTCTTGCATATTGCAGTTTTGGGCGTTTATATTGATCATTCATGATTGTCACTCTTCGTCACATATTGGAAAAATTTTCTGGATAAATTGTTTCATTTAGTCTATGGTTAATGAAAATATTAAAGGCACTGGTCTGTAGTCATTTATATCTTGTAATTGTGTCTTATTTTAATCCATCTATCTTAATTGACCGAGACTTGCTTTAAATTCATCAAGTTGTTCATCATTAAAATCTCCTAGAGCCTGTGTTCCACAGGCTACCCTCATCCATTCACCTTAGGGACTACCCCCCTTGACTTGCCTAGGAGAGAGTATAAACGGGGTGAGTAAGGATTAGAATGACAACCCTTACTCTAAGCGTTGTCACAATGCCTAGACACTTTGTGCGACAACATTTTTTGGCGCTGTTGCCAGGGATATTTTATTCTCGACATTTCCTCATCATTCTTCTCATTTCTCATTGTTTCATTTTAGCCGACAATGCCAACATTTTTTGGCATCATTTGATCTTTTGATTGCCTTATATTTCGTCATCTCATTAACCATTTCATTTGCACTTTCAACACCTGGACATTTTGGTTTGTTTCTTGTTTGGGTGGTGACTCCACTTCTTTCATTTATTATTTCTCAGACAAGAAACCCTCCCTTATATCCAGTTGTTTTTGCCTTTTGGATCCTAGAGCTAGATTCATATTCAGGTGGCGATTCCACTTCTTTCATTTCTTTCAAGAATTTCTACTAGAAGCTTGCTTCTTGTGGATCTCTTGATTTTTTGAAATAGGGGTCTCTCTCTAGCATCCATTTGGCCCAAGTCATCACAGATGACTTGTTTACCCCGTGTCATTTTACTAAATTTCTCCATAATATGCCGGATGTTGCCATTCATAAATTACCTTTGTTCTCAGGTGGTGATTCAGCCGCTGCTAGAAAGCATCTGTCCAGGGTTACTCATACAGTAATCAAATATTGTAGTTCTTCCCAATATAAGCATGAAGATGTCAAGGTGCGTCTATTTACATTTTCTTTAGAGGGTGATGCTTCAAATTGGTTTCATAATTGTCCTGAAGATTCTTTCGCTTCTTTACAAGACATCATCAATGCTTTTAAAGATAGATATGATGATCAAAGTAGCTTGCCTTGTGCCCCTAATACTATGCAACATAATGAAAGTGATCTTATAAAGGATCCAATAGTCAATGAAAGATTTCAAGACAATTATCCGTATCAGAATGCGCATCCACTTGTATTGTTTCAAGACATATCCATGATAGTGGAAAAGTAGGAACAAGTTGTCAAATTAGTGTCAACAATGAAATGGAAAATGATAAGCATCTTATAGAAGAACTAATGCAGCTGGTAAAAAATATGGAGCTTAATCAAGAAAAATTTATAAATGATTATGTAAAGGATATGAGAAGTTTGTACACTCAATTGGAAAAACGTGATGAGGAGATGGAAATCATGAAAATTAAACACTCTGATCATGCAGCCAACATAGTAGAAAAGTGTGCTCAAAATATGGAGACTATGAGGACCGACATGCAGAGTCGGCATGCTAAGGAAATGGAAACCATGAAAGGAAATCATGACAGAGAAATGAGCTCTATGCAAAATTGTTTGATGACCATAAAAGAAGATAATGAAAAAGTAATAAAAGATATGGAAGCTGGTCAAATATGTCTTCAGAATAAGTTATTGACCATGGAGGAAAACCATGCCAAGGAAGTCAGTGCTATGAAGGTTGAACACTCTAACCAGATGGATGCCATAACAATACAAGTACAAAAATTTCAGCATCAGTTAGAGGATGAAAGAAACAAGGAAACGTCAACAGATCATAAGCCTCCTTGTCTGCTGCAGCAAGCACCATCTTATTATGAGGAGGTCATGTGTCCCATTGAAAAATGGATAATTGAAGGTGACCAGGATAAAATGGAAATTAATAAGAATCAAATGCAGAATGAAGAAATACATGTCATGCATATCTTACATACTTCATCTAAGAGTTTTGAATAAAAATGTTCCACATCATCATTGATATAGCCTGCCACAAATAAAAGGCGCAAGAGAAAGAGAATGAGAAAGCAGTTTGATGCATTTGATGGTCACAAGTAGCTTGATTTTTGGATAGTAAAAATTCCTACTGTGTCCAGGTTCAGAGATGGTACATTTGAGAAATAGCAAACATATTTTCCTGAAAGTAGGAAAATGCTCAGTATGCACTATATTGAACACATCTGATGCCATGGGGCATCTTTGTATTGTATTTTTAACCTTATACCATGTTATTTCAGTATTTCATTTTTTAGTTAGATTTGTGTTTTTCATGTTATTAGATAGTTAATGAAAGAATATCTTATATCTTTCATGTGCTTAATGTTACATGATGATTTTTGGATGGATGCTACTTATGTTATTTTGTGTGTTGCTTGGATGCAGATTCTAGATTCCCACATTCCTCTGGTGCAGTAATGTGTCCCCACATAGAGCCATATGTTGATCACTATGTGTCAACAACCCATAGCAGTACACCCTTTTTTTCGTAAATGGGATAGCATCTGATCGATGTGTTTGTGCCATACAACTATCATCATTAGCTTCACTTCCAAGATGTTATGTACACCCATTCTGCATGTATATGATGTAAATAATCTTAGCATATCCGTGTTGTGTATGTAATTACCTAGGTAAACCTACTTTTCTCGTGACGATCTACATTTCAGGAGGTTTTTTGTCTCACCGATCCATTCTCGGATGGTTGGTAGAGTTTTCCTTTAGCCTTACCCCAAAGCCGGAACAGATTTTGTCACTAGGATCTTAGGCGAGTCCTAGTTTTCTAAATCGAGTCTATGTAAAAGTGATTTGGGAATAATCCTAACTATTTGGTTAGGTTATTTTATTACAAATTGCTTGGTCTGCTGGATTATATTTGTGTCGTAGAAATGGGTAGCCTATGAGGTTCTTTTGCAAATGGATTTCCCCCTTGAGATGTAAAAAGTGTGAAAATCATGATGTGAATTACCTTGAGGGTTGGAAAAATAATTTATCCCCTCATAGGTTAATTAATTAAATTTTCTAGCCAAAAATTAATTAAAATCCTAAGCCTGAAATTTAATTAATTCTAGGTCCTAGGTAAATTTAAATTCTCCGATAGCAAAATTTGTCGGTCCTTATAAATTAAATTTCACGAGGTCCAGGGACTAAAGTAAATTAATTATTTTGATAAATTTGGAGCCTTTTATCCCTGGGGTTAAGTCAAAGTCAAAATTATGATGAAATTAATTCAACAATTTAATTTGTGAATTAATTAAAATGCATTTAATTGAAAATTTTGAATTTCCTCAAGAATTTAAAATTTCGACAGATGAGATTAAAATAAATTTTGGTCCTCATCGACGATCGAGATTTCTTTGACAAGGATCACTCGAACTAGTCGTTGGAGGATTTATCTTTAAATATGAATTCATTCGCCAGTTAATTCGTTAGACCTTTTAGTTGTGTTCTAAGTGAAAAGCTCTCGTGTAATCTTTTTTTTTTTCGGATAATAAAGAAAGACATTGGGGTTAATTTTCTCCATTGTTACTCTTCATGGAAATACTGTAAGATGTATCATTTTCATGTGTAATTGTTTTTGGCCATTGATGATAGCTTTTGAGGAGCGATTTGAGTACAAGTATCTTGCTTAGTCGTTGGGGTTTAAGTGATAATTTAAATTTTGAATGTAATAGCAGGTATATCTATTTATCTAAATTTTATTATCATTTTCTCGCTCTAGTTGGATGGTTGGATTGAGTTTTGCAGGAAAATATTGATTTTTAGATCATCGGGCATTCAAGGAAGTTTTCAGTTGGACCAGCCAACTCTCGATCCATTTTTTCTGATGAGCCCAGCTTAATTTGATCCCAGGTTTATCATAAGATTTTTACTAGTCATGCATGAAGGGTTTTGAGCTTAGCACCTCCTTTAAACTTTAAAAATTTAATTTTTTTACGCACGAAATTGATGAATTTGGCTGTTGAGAGTGTTAGATTGTCAAATCTAGTAGCGGAGTTGGACTCACACTCCTCAGATCTGATAAATCTGTCATTATTGTGCATAGATTTATAAATTATTTTTGGTTTTCTGGCTTGGGTTTTTTTGTGTCATTGTGTATATTGTTTCGGTGTTTCTTGTTGTCTTGTAGCTACAGATTTGAGGAAAAAATCTGTGTAGAATCCAGATCTAGGCCCTGGAGGGTAAGGTCTAGATCTCTGGGGTTTTTATTTGCATAATTTTACAGGGAGATTATTCAAAGGATTTTGTAGTCCAAGGTTTTACTTATTTTTTAAATATGGAGAAAATTTTTAAGGGTTTCATTGATAAATCCAAAACATAAGTATGAGATTTTGATCAAGCTTTTCTGGAAATTTTAGGAGATTTTTGGCTACCATTTGTTTAAGTTTATCATTTTACTGGTTGGGTTTTCATCTCGTTGCATAATTTTGAATGTTTTTTTATAGGACCCATAGCCTTTTGCTGTCTGCCTGCATTCCTCTTAAAACCCTCGCTGCCCTCCATCATTGCCACCAAACCCTGCGATTTCTCATCCTCTTGCATCAAATCTGCTGGTGCCATTTTTCCTACAATCTGAGTGTCCATTCCCACTGCTCCCATATGTCTCCAACATCCTTCATTCCCTCACTCGCTCGATCCCATCCAGCCACAACCCTTCAGTTCCATCCGTCTGTCTGTCACTGCTCCAAAACCTCAGATCTCTTTTCCTCCATTGAGCTCCCTTTTTTGCTTTTTTTTTTTATGCGTCCAGCTCTCAGCTCTTCCACCCTACCTTTTCTCCATACGCTTCCATAGAAACCTACGTTTTCTATCATCAACTCGAATCTGACCTGCGTCCTCCCTCTTCTATCAAATTCGTAATCTTTCCACGTTATCCCTTCCTCATCGTTGTCATTTCTCGTAGCTTTCTGATTGCTCTGCCTAAACCTGCAACAAACACTGCTTTCGCCATCTGCATGCTACCTCAAACCTGCAAGTGTGAGCCTCCTCGTCCTCCCTCAATGTTGCACTATCCTTCATCTTTTCTACCGTCGAAGTAACCTGCATACACAACAAAAACATTCCATGTATGCATTCTATGTATGCGATTAGGTTAGTTTATTTCATTTGTATTTTAGTTAAGAGTTAGGGTTAGATTTAAATTTGTGTTTTCCTCCTTTTTTACTTTGTATATTCGTAGGGTTGGGTTGAGTTTTATTTTGTTTTGATTTTTATTTTTTTAATCTAAAACATAAAAAAAGAAATGAAAAAAATCGATTTTTGTTTTGATTTTTATTTTTAATTTAAAAAAAAAAATTCTAAAACAAATTTGAAAATCTAAAGAAATTCTCTAGTAACGAAGGAATTAAATTAAAGGTATTTGCGCTTTTACATTATATATTTTAACGTGGTCTATGGCCCATTAAAATCTTAGAATTTTCACCCTTTGATTCCGTTCGACTTCTTTATTTATCACATTGAAGTTATTGCCTAAGGAATAATTTAAATTTAAATTTAAATTGGAAGTTCCTTAGTATTATTTGGTGATCAAATGCATTTTTGATATCTCTATTGTCAAATGCGATAAACGTTTTAAATCATATTGGTTGTTGGAGAAAGTTCATTAATTCTAGATTTGGGTCATTAATGAAAATTATTTTAAATATAGAATCTCTTGCATATTGTAGTTTTGGTCGTTTATATTGATCATTCATGTTTGTCACTGTTTGTCACATATTGGAAAATTGTTCTGGATAACTTTATTATTTAGTCTATGGTTAATACAAATATTAAAGGCACTGGTCCGTAGTCATTTATATCTTGTAATTGTGTCTCATTTCAATCCATTTATCTTAATTGACCGAGACTTGCTTTAAATTCATCAAGTTGTTCATCATTAAAATCTCCTAGAGTCTGTGTTCCACAGGTTACCCTCATTCATTCACCTTATGGACTGCCTCCCTTGACTTGCCTAGGTGAGAGTCTAGTTGGAGTGAGTAAGGATTAGAGTAACAGCCCTTACTTTGAGCATCGTCATAGTGCCTAGACACTTTGTGTGACAACAGGTTGTACATGTCTTACATTTTTCACAGTCTACTGGAAAACACACCAGATTCCTTACATATGATCAGATTTTCAAATGTAAATTGTGAGCTCATCTGAAGCAGATTTGACGAGCATGTCATTCATATAAGTTAGGTTTTCTTATGGTGTGTTTCTTTTCTTTCTCCATATTGTTTTTTATGGGGTAAAATAACTATTTATTTTTCATTATTGTTTTCCATTACATTTGATTAGTGTTACATGAAGAGACCTATATGTCTTACACCCAGGTTTGATGATTACTAAAAATTTCTATCTACCTTAGCCTTTGATCTATCAGTGATTAAAAAAAACATCGGATTCAAGCTAATTTTTTTCTCATATTCGTAAAACTTAGCTTCCACCCCAAGCTGTAAGTATCCATGCAATACCTATGTGTATGAGGCTCTATGTTGCTAAATTTATGTAAAATCATTTCGTTCTAATCAATACTTATAATGAGAATGCTTGGCACATTTTTAAGGTTATAGTCTTGGCATAATTCTGAGGGCAAGTTTGGAGAATTGTTGCAAACAAATACAAAGGTATGAACTTACAAATCTGAGGCAAATTCTCTGAGTTCACAATGTCTAAGCTTTCAACTATCCCTTGGTATGAATGAATTCTATATGCACAGTTTAAACTTATCCAAGACAGACAATCCAACACCAATCTACATCCTTTCTTGAGGCTACTATGGAAGATTTGTTCTACAAAACTACATCATATTTATAGATTGTGGTCCAGATATTAACAATGAGCACTAAAGTTATTTTAGTCAAATAGGACAAACAACCTTGTATAGAAATTGCAATGAGATTCTGCTTAAAGGTGACTTAATTGTATCACATTGATTTTGACATGACAACATCCGTAAAATGATATAAGTCATTGCAGATGGTATACCTATGTTTGATGCATTAATCACTATATGAGATTGAAGGAATTTGGTTACATTCTCGATTAGAACTATTGCTTGATTGACAACAACATGAACCATGTGTTGTACAACATTTGTGTTAAATGTGAAGGATTTAAGGAGCAGTAATGTTGTTTTTGTTGAGCCTAGTAAGGATTATCAAATAGATTGTTTATTGGTCCTTGTGGTATACATTCTTTGTATATTGTTTTCTCCCTTAATTGTAAGTGCATAAAAATATTAGATTCATAGGACAGGGTACCATTAATCATGTGAGCCAATGACCTTGGATGTTGTTTGATTGAATTTTTCAAAACTTATTGCCATTTGATCTTCCAAAATGTGCAGATAATTTTGTAGGTTGAAATAATGATACAAGTTGTAATAACAGAGATTATGTTCTGTAGAATGCTTTCCACCTTGCATTCCTTTTATGGATATGGGTAAGAAATATGCTCTTCCAGTAAATAATAAATTCTTGTGTGTAGAGTCATTGGGTTTACTATGGTAATGATTGTAACATTTTGCAGTCTTTTGTTTGTTGGTCTGTGGTTTAGTGGCTGAGATAGGGCATTGCCATGTTAATGACCCAAATTCAAACTTATAGATCTGAACCCTGAATTATAAGTTGGTTTAATTTTATGAGATTTATATGCAATATTAATTCAATAATTAATAAAAATTATAGTCTCATGCACCCTAAATCAAATTTATTTTATATAGATTTAGAATTTCATTTCTACTACATCTTTTCATCTTATTTAGATTTGACTTTATTCTTGCAGTATGAATTTGGCCTGAGATCTTGTTTTCATGACAATTTTTTTTTTATCATAATCAAAATCATCTTTGGGTAAGTATGTGATCACTTTTTAAGTTTGCCCATAATTTTTTCCATGAAAAATAAATTATGTTGACTTTTAACTAACACACAACCTTGATGCATTATCTGCAGTCCCCCTTGTGGGAATTTTCTATAATATTTATGCTTCTAAATGTGAATAGTAAATCTTCAATACTCTACCCTGCTTCTTTATACCATATTTGACCTCAAAGCTTGGAGTTTGTACCTGTGGATTAATTAAATTATTAAGGCAAGACCCATATTCCATGAGGATTGGTGGAATGACCAATTTCAAATGATTTTGAATAGTCCACTCAACACTTATTGCATCAGGTGATGCTCACAAGGCTGAAGAAGTGGGATTAAAATTAAAAAAATGAATCAAGTAGCATCAATAATCAACTCTAGGGCTTGCACTCCAATAACCATGACTTCCTCAAAAGGTCTTTCATCCCAAGACTCCAGGATCAAGTGTGTTTAACCTTGAATTTTCCTCCCATAGTCAAACCCACTTTCTTGGCTACCTAACTGAAAGCAATGATTTATTTATGCATGACTCAAACATTTGGGATATTATTTTTAGCAACTAGTTATTCATGGGAATGTTCTAGTTGTCATAGATTTTTGTATTTGAGTTTCCTAGATGAATTCATTTTTCAAAATAGTCTCTTTATTGGTTAGAATCTATGGAATTTCAAATAACTAATTTGATGCAAATATGTTTACAGGAATGGATCATGTAGATTCAGGAAAAAGACATCATTACATTGCTAAAGTTCTTTTGGTGGGTTGTCTTACCATTTTTTGTATTATTTCTCTGAGACAATCATATGGTTTTAATGGTGTAGATGTGACAAGTATACTTAAGAATTTAGTCCTTGTATGACTCTTTTTTCAGCCAAGTTTGAACATATTTTTCTCAACCATTTTATGATGGTTACGATATTAATCATGTATTTGAGCATGTAGATTTATGATATTATGTTGGGAAACTAAGTGCTTGTTGGATTTTCCTTACCTTATATTTTGTATCATATAGAGACTTACTGTACTCATAGTTTAGTGTGATCGATTTAACTTTATATCTGTTTATGACAAGTCCTTTTCATAGAAGATCGTGGCTTACCCAGGCAGGATGTAGTTAAATTGTTGCCCAAGGTTGGCATCTCTTGGATACTTACCACTACGATATCATTCTTAGATCATAAACATACATCGAGGATAGTACCACCTTGTGATAGATTGTACCTTTAAAAGTAAAATTGTTGTACATTTTTGTCTTCACAGAGCAGTGGTGAACAGGACATTCAAAAACATATTGGAAAAATGATTCTAGCAAAATTTCCCAACAACAAGCATAATTGTGGCAATGAAATTCTTTAGCATTGAATATTAATGACACTGAGGTTGTTTACTTTTGTATCCTCCTTAGGTTGAAGATGTTTGCACTATCTGTAGAACTTGAGCAGTGAATAATATTATGATATGATCCTGAGAGAAAGGAAAAGAGGAAATCTAGTGTTGTCTATGACAAGCGCATTTTCAGAGAAGTTAGGTGTAATCCAGCTCAATGTGAATTAGGCATGTAAAATAATGTGAATGGTAAATAATGTGATTTTTCTATAATCTTTATGCTTCTTAATTTGAATGGTAAATCTTCAGTATTGTACCCTGCTTTCTACCCTACTTGCAATGTCTTAATTCTACATATCCAAAATTGTTTAAACTAACATTCTCCGTCTAATTGGATGTATTCCTCTGAGAATAAAATGCACTTAACTATAGCATCTTCACTGAAGTAATTTTTGGGTCCCAACGACACTTATTTGAGATCTGTATTTTTCTCTAGTCGTTCAGATTCCCCTTTCTAGAGCACATACACTAGTTTATCTGAGTGGCTAAAGGCATAAATTTGTGCACATTGAGCTCCAATGCTTTAACAAAATTTTGGTAAAAGGTAATTGACAGGTCTATGGATGAAGCAAACATATGTAGTCTAATTCCTTAGGCTAATACAAGAATTTAAGGTTGAATAGTGATGCCCTAACCAGACATTCACTAGGGCACAAACGATGGGTTTATTTTGAATCTTCTTAAGGACATTTGGAAAGTAGAATTATGAGAATTCTTGGCACATTTTTCAGGTTAAAGTCTTGGTATAATTCTGAGGGTAAGTTTGGAGAGTTGTTGCAAACAAATACAAAGATCTCAACTTACAAATCTGAGGTAACTTCTTTGAGTTGGAAATTTCTAAGCTTTCAACTATCCCTTGGTATGAGTGAATTTTGCATGCATAGTTTAAACTTATCCAAGACAAACAGTGAAACACCAATTTGCATCCATTCTTGAGGCTACTGTGGAAGATTTGTTCTACAAAACTACATCATACTTACATATTATGGTCTAGGTGTTAACAGTGAGCACTAAAGTTATTTTAGTCAGAATGAGTAATGATAGGACAGACAACCTTGTATAGAAATTGCAATGAGATTCTGCTTAAAGGTGAATTAATTGTATCACATTGATTTTAACATGACAACATCCGTAAAATGATATAAGTCATTGCAGATGGTACACTGATGTTTGGTGCATTAGTCACTGTATGATATTGAAGGAATCTGGTGGCATTCTCGATTAGAGCTATTGCTTGATTGACAACATCATGAACCATGTGTTGTACAACATTTGTATTGACTATGAAGGATTTAAGGAGCAGTAATGTTGTTTTTGTTGAGCCTAGTAAGGATTATCAAATAGATTGTTTATTGGTCCCTGTGGTATACATTCTTTGGATATTGTTTTCTCCCTTAATTGTAAGTGAATAAAAATATTAGGTTCATAGGATAGGGTACCATTAATCATGTGAGCCAATGATCTTGGATGTTTTCTAATTGAATTCTTCAAAACTTATTGCCATTTAATCTTCCAAAATGTGCAGATAGTTTTGTTGGTTGGAACAATGCTACAAGTTATAATAACATAGATTCTCTTGTGCAGAATGCTTTCCAGTCTTTTGTTTGTTGGCCTGTTGTTTGGTGGCTGAGACAGAGCATCACCATGTTAATAACCCAAAGTCAAACTTAGAGATCAGAGCCCTTAATTATAAGTTAGTTAAATTTTATGAGATTTATATGCAATATTAATTCAATAATTAATAAAAAAAAATACAGTCTTAGGCACCCTAAATCAACTTCAGTTTATACAGCTTTATAATTTCATTTCTACTACATCTCTGCATCTTATTTAGATTTTCTCATTCCCATGTTGCGATTTTCCTCAATTTATGTCTTATTACGTTTCCTTCGCAACATCTGGTGCAAATGCTAGTTATATATCTATCCAAATATTTTTAAAACCTAAAATGTGCTAATCATGCATGGCAATTTTGTTTTATTGAGAGTTTAACTTTTCTTCATTAAAAAAGAAAAAAATAAAAATATTGAACTAGGTTTCCCTGTTTTAGCTTACATTTTAAAAATATTGTTATTATTAACTACAACAACTTCTAGAGTCTCTTCTAGAGGAGACTCTTTGTAGTGATGCCATTGATGAGAAAATTGCATGAGTGTGCTTCACTTTATTAATAGCCACTTTTAACTCTGCCATGCTTTCAGCTTTAACAACTCCCAACTTTCTCTTTGGACACCAATTACTATATTATGAGTGATTAAACATTACGTTTTTCGCACCACGTGAGATTTATGACAGAATGAGGATCAAGAAAGAGTGTTACCAGTATTGACTCATATGAGCTACAACCTAGGAGGTTCCCTGGCGGATGCAGTCGATCCAGTTCGGAATGTAGATATGCTCTCCAATGCAGAAGCTTGCAGAAGCTCGAAGAACATAGTGGTTCATGTAGTGAGGGAATGTGTTTCATTCTGGGTGGTTCGTTGTGGGGTAAGAATAAGAAGAAGTTGCTTGGCTATTTCAGACATTCTCCACCCATATTTCTACAAACACACATTATCCAACTGTGGTCACCTGCACACAAATAACCTACCAATTTCAATGGTTGAACTTGCAGATTTAATTTACGTAAATAACAAGGAGCATTACTTAACACATGGGCGTGTAAAAGTTGATTCCTGAGATATGGGGATACCGTGATACTATGAGATCAGAGAGTCAACCAAACTCCTCTGTCTACATTTACCAATTCTTAAATGTCCTTGAAACTCTAGGGAGTGTCCAAAATTTCGTTCATCGATACGGTAGAATGCTCAAATATGTTTTTTTTAATCCCGATTCATGGTTTAGCACTTTGAGATTAATTAATTTTCAATATAAAGTTGATATGATACATTTAGAAAAAAAATAAAAAATTCAAACATTTATTAGAAATAAAGTATTTTAATATACAAAGTAATATATGCCAATATTATTATATTTATAGATATGTTTATTTTAGAATGAAGCTTTCAAATTTTAATTTGATTGTCAATAATTACTAACATAGCTATATAAATTATATCTATTAGAAAGAAAAAAATATTTTAATATACAAAGTAAAATACATTAATATTATTACATCTATTAATATGTTTATTTTGGCATAAAGCTTTTAAAATTTTAATTTGATCATCAATAATTACTAGCATAGCCATATAAATTAAATGGCTTGTAAATACTAATAAGAATCAATTTATGATACTAATCAAAACACTTACCTTATGATACATTTCAACATGCTAAAATTAAAACATTATATTAAAAAAAAATAAAAAATTATGTCCAATGGCTATGTGTGCAGTTAAGTGCCCACAAGTCTTGCAATCTATTCCTAGAATGACTATGTATGTTGAAATTACTCTAGACGTGAATTTCCCATCTCGGTGATATTTTGGCTCTGAATATATATATACTCTTAAAATAACATGTAAAGAGATTTTTAGCTTTGGAGATTCACCCCCACTTTAGTATGGAGATTCTTAATTTGTAAATAGGCTTATTTATAATACCATGGGCAACAACATGGTTTATCAATAACACATGCCCAAAAAACCATAACTCATTTCATTTCTCTTTGGTAAAGAGGGGTGAATCTCCAAGGTTATGAATCTTGTTACATGGTTTATGTTTAAATTATATATTAATTCCTTTTATACTTAATCATAATTATTATAATTTAAAATGAAGTTATAGTTTAGTTTTTTTTTTGTTTTCAATTTTAGCAAATGTATCATGAAGTATAAGTATTTTAATATTTATAATGGATTCATGTATATTTAATCTATGTGACTGAACTAGTATATATAGTGATACTTCTAAAGATAGACGTGTATTCTTTTAACTCCATGTTTATGAAAACTTATGGCTTTTCCCACTATATTCATTCCCACTATATTCATGTTGAATGTATCTTATTTTAGGGAAGAAAGACTCTAAGTAAATTTGTCTAGCAACAATGTCATTAGCAACAATGTCATTAGAAACCACGACACCACTTCTCTTGGTAGTTCGTCATCCTAACAACTAGTATCAAATAGTATCGAAGTAGAGAATTGTAATCACACCTAATAGAGAGAGCATACCAAAGGAATCTGAATAGTTGCAATGCGAGCTGAAGTGTAGGCAATAGGACAATGTCATTAGCAACAATGTCATTAGAAACCACGACACCACTTCTCTTGGTAGTTCGTCATCCTAACAACTAGTATCAAATAGTATCGAAGTAAAGTGAGAATTGTAATCACACCTAATAGAGAGAGCATACCAAAGGAATCTGAATAGTTGCAATGTGTGCTGAAGTGTAGGCAATAGGTCCAAAAGAGTTCTAGATAGTATGAAGAGACGCAGAGGACGATGAAGTGTTCAGAGAAGCTAGAAAGTAAGCCCACAGATTGAATAAATAAGAATGTTGGGATCTGAGTCGAGTTACACAGTTAAAGTCATTTGATTGTTAAAACCGAAGAAAAGTGTGAAGTTGATATAAGAGCATCTATGGAATAGTTAAAGTATGAGAGTTCACCAAGCTAGTGCAACAAAGGCAAGTGGCATGTCACAGAAGGTAAACACGATATGAATTGAAGCGCGAATGCTGTAGGAGAAAATCATAGCGCATAATTCAGGTGCAGAAATTGAGAGTGTGTGTCACGAAAAGGAGAAAATCATAGCTTATAATTCAGGTGCAGAAATTGAGAGTGTGCAGTAGCAGTGCCACTACGTAGAAAATGCAGAATGTTGATGTCATCTAGGGTGTAGTGGGAGTGCCACTACGTAGAAAATGCAGAATGTTGATGCCATCTAGGGTGCAGTAGGAGTGCCACTACATAGAAAATTGTGTGGAGGCTCTGTGGAGCGGTGCTTGAGTCTGGAAATTTTCTTTTCTAATCTGATAAATCTGTTCACGTCTACATATTTTTATTCAAAGAAAATAATTGTGAAGAATAAAAAAAAGGCCATCCAGAAATAGCCAAAACCAATGAAAAGCTTTTTGTAAGAGCTTGTCAAATTCGGCTTCCCTAGTGGAGCGTCCCAGGCAAACAAGGCAGCACTAGTACAAGGGTCCATGACTAACATTCTATGGAAGGCATCTACGTTCATTGCCGTGGATATTGGAGTTGAATCTGATCCCACGGAAGCTGCGCAAAAATCACCTTTGTCGAGGCGGCGGCTGAACCGTCCGTCGAGAATATTGTTGAAGAAATCGAGTTTGATGAGGAAGCCATGCTAGAAAAGGTGGAGACGGAGAGAAACTACAACCGACGATGGGAAGAAGGTCATGACGGTAAAAGCGCGAGATGAGTTGCGTAGAAATATCAACCTAGGGTAAAGCCAAAGTAACCAAAGTAGAGAAGCCTGTAGATGAGAAAGAAGATGGAGACGAGGAAAGCGGTTATTAGAGAGCACGCAACATTAATGAGAAACTTAGTCCCAACTGTTCTAATAAACTCCACCATTGAACAGAGGAATTCTTTACAAGAAACTTAACGCGGGACTAAAATATTAATCTGAAGTTCTGGATATGGCAATACCATTTTCAAGCATAAATAGGAATGCGTCTCAACATTCATGACTTTGTGAAGGAATCGAAGCTAACATACGAGGGGTTGTTTTGAAGCGGATATGGCAATACCATTTTCATGCATAAATAGGAATGCGTCTCCACATTCATGACTTTGTGAAGGAATCGAAGCTAACATATGAGGGGTTGTTTTGAAGCACACCAAGTTAAGTGGGTTTGGAGAGTTGTTGAATACATGGTCATTGCTGGGTAGGTATTGTGTGTGTTTGGTGTGTGGTCAGTCTCTAAACAGATCAGAAAGTGCTCAAAGGGCCAGCATTGTAGAGAGAGCACATGATGCATGGTGATAGAAGAAGATTTGGATTGACCACCTGCAGCTGGAAAGTGTAAATGGTATTGAAGAACCAGGCTAAGGTATGATTGGAAAATATATAATCACAAAGAAAGGTGGTATGGATAAGATAAAGAAGGAAGATGGAGCCAATTGTATTGAAGTTTATTGAAGGATCTATGTGATCACCCAAAAGCTTTTGGGTAAGTTTTATTTCCTCATAAAGTTGTAAGATTTGTTGTTCAGGGATACATGTTGTGTAGGAACATGAATTGCTGTAAGGCTTTATGGCTTTGATCAAGTATACATGTACTATAGTGGTGCATGGTGTCATCAAGTGTTGTTCAAGGATACATGTTGCCTAGGAACATGAATTGTTGTAAGGCTTTATGGCTTTGATCAAGTATACATGTACTATAGTGGTGCATGGTGTCATCAAGTTGTGGAATGCACCAGTGGGATAGGTACTAAAGTAGCAGGTGTACTAGTATTCTAGCTGGAGGAGGGGAATGTAAGATCTGAGCTGAGATGGTTGCTGAATGATTGGGACCAGGTTAATCTCTGCAAGTCAAGTTTAAGGGGGGATTGTTAGGGTGGTTTACGTAAACTTCACTCCGTCAATTTACTGATGGTCTATGAAAACCCATGGTTTTGCCCATGGTATTCATGTGGAATGTAGTATATTTTAATGTGGAAAGACTCCACTTAAATTTGCCCTTTGGGGCCGGAGGAATCCCAGCAACAATGTCTTTAATCACCATCCAGACAATAAATTATGCTAATTTCAAATCTATTCAAATCTTGCACTTTAAGAAGATTTGCACTTTCATAGATTTGATCTCTCTTGATGTTTAAAATATAAAGGTTTAAGATGAATTTGGGATAATTATAAGTAATTCCAATTAAACATCACAATTTTATTTTTTTTTCAATTTTTTTTCTTTTATGTTTTTTTTTTTAATTTTCTTTTTATTATTTGTATGTGAGTATTTTATTTTTAAATTTATAATTTTAAGAATGTAGTTTAAGCAGGTGAGAATTTTTTCTTGAAAATGTAGATTTTTTTAGAAGATTTAGGAAAAATTTGATTAAACTTTTAGAAATCCAAATTATAGGTTTCAAACTATAAAATTTTAAATGTTATAAAATTTAAAGGTGCTAAATCTATTTTTAACTTAAAAAAAACCAAACTGACTCAATTTGACTTTGGTGAAAAAGTAAAAATGTAACCTATGCCATATTTTATTTTTAAACTTCTAAAAAAATATGAAATTCAAAATATTTTAAACATCGTTGATGATCTTAATATTTAAAGGTGTTAAATCTATTTTTAACTTTAAAAAACCTAACCTGACTCAATCTGACTCTCGTGAAAAAGTAAAATTGTAACCTATGTGATATTTTATTTTTGAGCTTCTAAAAGAATATGAAATTCAAAAATATTTTAAACATCCCGGATGATATTAAGGTTGAAAGGTGAGTCATATTGAAGGTTCAAAACACTCATCGACATTTGAATGTCCAAATGGATGGAATATATAATATAGATTGGACATTTCATATTTTATATGAACATAGGATGGAAATAAATATTTATGTTGATGATTGTTTTGGAAATTAAATAAAATTATAATTTATGGGCCGCAAGCGAATTTATTTTGTGCTTCATTCTATGGGAGGGAACTCCATTACAGAGAATAGAGTCTGAGACGCTGCAGAAGGTAATTTTATTTCTAAACGTCGTTCTGTAGGCCAACAGAGTGTTAACGTGATGAATGTCAACATAGCCCTCTTCATGGGCCTAACAACAACCCTGTTGTCTTTGAATAGATTATTCTACCTCACACAATTCAGACCACAAATATTTTCTGACCGCATGAGACTTTTGACTAGAGTACCTTTCGTAGAAGCTAGAGTTCAAGGTATCTCTGTGATCCTCACTACAAATTTTAAGATCAGGGGATCTTAATGCCACTCCATTGGCTTAGGAATCATGGGGTGTCCACCCTCGACTGGACCCACTTGTGGATCGATTGTTTGGTTTCTTAGCCCAATGTTATTTGATTTGTATTTTCCCTATCTTTATCTTGCCCACCCAGAGCAACCATAGATCGAGAGATGAATATAATGGAAAGCATTTAGAGAGATTTCCTGTACAAGAGAATGTTGCTGAGCATTTGGGGAATCTAAGATCTTACATAGGACTTACCTCTCTGATCACTTTCCTACTATTCTACAATGGAGACTCGACGATAGAAGGTGGGACATTCCTTTCAAGTTCAACAGAGTTTGGTTGGAGGACAAGGATTATAATGATTTGGTGGGATTGACATGGACTGAGAAGCATGGTACTCGAATGGGATCTACGATGGGGGTCATGATGGAAAAGCTCAACATTATTAAGAAGATGACCAAAGTGTGGGAACATGAAAAGAATAAACAGTGGCTTTAGGCCCAGAAAAAGATTACTGAGGATATAGTTACTTTCAGAAAATCGATGAAAAAGAAAACCCTGTCGCAGGCAGAGTGAGAATATCTCAAAATATTAAAGGACAGGAAAAACAAGATTCTCCACATATAGGAGGTCACATGGAAGCTCAAGAGTAGGGCAACCTGGTTACGAGAGGGAGACCACAACACCAAATATTTCGACAAATTTGCAAACCACAGGAAACAAATTAATACAATCTGGCAGATTGAAGATAAGAACGGGGAGATAAAACAATCTAAGAAGGAGATACAAGTTGAGGTTGTCAAGTTTTTAAAAAATTTATATAAATCTAGGGAGGATGTGTGCTTTGAAGATCAGATGTGGGCTTTGGATCTGTACCCTCAGATATTCATTGTTGATTCCATTAAGGATTTTTTCCAGCCTACCAATATGGAGGAAATACTTGATGTCTTAAAATCCTTTGTCAAAGATAAGTGCTTGGGCCCAGATGGCTGGACGGTGGATTTATTTCTGCATTTATTTGGTATCATGGGACAAAACATCCTGGATATTGTGGAAGAATCTAGGACTGTGGGTAAGATTTCAAGTGCCATCAACTCTACTTTTCTAGCTCTTATTTCCAAATCCTCAAATCCTTCAAATTTTGGAGATTTCAGTCCTATCTCCCCCTGTAACATTTTATATAAGACTATCTCTAAGCTGATTGCGGGTCAAATTAAAGGGATACTGTCCCTGCACATTACTCGTGATCAATTTGGTTTTTTAAGTGATCCGTTGATACATGATGCTATTTATTCGGCACGGGAAGCCATTCACACAAAGAAAAATGAGGCTTTGGTGATGAAAATTGATCTTCATAAGGCTTATCCTAGTGTGGATTGGTCGTATACCCGTCTCTTGTTGCATAAGATTGGACTCCAAACACATAACGTGGAATGGATCATGGCATGTATCGCGTCTGCTAGGTTTGTTGTTCTGATTAACTGCCTTCCCACTCCCTTTTTTCGTGTTGGCAGAGGCCTCCTATAATACGTCTCCCCGTTGGGTTGTTTGATGGTGCTGCAGAACAGGACAATTGTGGTTGTGGTGATGTCCTGTGCCTTGAAATATGCAAACAATATCATCTTTGGTGGAATGGTGACTTTAGATCCAACACTAGAGTAGAGATTATTGCTGTGTGGGGGTTGGTCTAGTTTGCACAACACAAGAACTTAAACTGGTTGAATATCTATGGGGATTCCAAAGCTCTTATTAATGGAATCAAGGGAACTATTGAGTTCTTTCCCCCCTTACTTCTAGATTGGCAATCTTATCTAGTCAACTAAACTTATATCTTGAAAATCAGAATTTAAATAATGAAAAATTACAATCTTACTAAAAATTATATCACCAAATTTTAATAAAAAAGTCAAAAATATCTAACAATTAAATTTCTCTATACTTAATTATATTACTCAATCTATCCCATATATATATATATATATATATATATATATATATATATATATATATATAGATATATATATATATATATATAACCCAAATTATTATACAAACAACGCTTTATTGATTATCATGACATTATAATAAAAATTAGATCATCCTATTTATATTACTTTTAATCTCTCCCCTAAATCCTAATTACATTACTTTTAACCTATTCCCTCAAAAGAAATACATAACCTAAAAGTTTAAACTAAACAACATTTTATTTTTAAAACTAAACAACATTTTATTGATAATTAAGTAGTAGTCATGACATTGTAACAAAGTCATTCATAAAACCATGTATACAATAAATATGCACCATCCCTATTGAGTATGAGCTGATTTGGATCATCATATCTTTACTTCACCGTGTTTTGCTTATATCAAGTTATTTTTATAATTGTATTTTATAATTTAATTTATTAATGATAAAAATGTGAAACATCTATCAATATTATTACCCATATTTTATATTTTTTAAATAAATTATAATTTAAATAAGAAATTTGAGAAAAATATATAGCACACAAAAATTCTACACAAAAATTATTTGTATATTGCTAATCAAGACCAAAATACAAATCACATAAATAGTTCTTTTGAGATTCAATAGATTCCAAAAATGAAAATATTGTTGAGAAAATCTCTCAACAAAACTCCAACAACTAACAAACCATTCCTACTTATATACTATTGTAAGCACTATTCCAAGTCCTCCTTTAATGCTTACTTTAAATAATTACGAAAATTAATAGTAGAATCATAAATTACATATAGTCACATATGTTTGGTTGCTCTTCATCAACACTCATATCCACTCTAGAATCTTGCAAACACCGCTCTTTCTTCACCACATCTTCTTTGAGCTCTCTCTAGATCTCCATTTAAGACATAAATGCCTTTGACCATCTTTGACAAACTTGCAAGATGAACAATGTTGACAAACTTGTCTTGTCAGGGTTTTCGTGATAAAAGTTGTCATGTAATGAGCCATCCTATGGCCCGGTCACCATATGTCACATATTTCGCTTTTGGTTGTCCCCAGTTGCTAGGAAAACGGTCTAGACACTGAATATGTTCAAAAGTTGATCAAACAACTTGACCTTCCTAACACACAAGGATCTCATATTATAACCTGTATTCGTTGTTCAAGGGTTTATGAGCGCCAAGCATAACAAACCATAATAGTATAAACATAATCAAACTAGTGATGTGTTCAAGGGTTTCCGAGCTCCAAGAACCACTAATATGATTTATGCAACACTATTCAATAATTAGTTCTAAACTACACAAATCTTACAACAACAAAATAAATAATCATGAAACTACAGTTGTCATCTAAGCATAAACAATGATAGTGTATGTCCTATGACTCCGTCCGTTCTTTCATTTCCTCAGTAATGTAGTTTTGGCTCAACATACAGGACAATTCATGGGAGCATTCAGATTTTACTCATGGAAGTCTTAGGCAATGACTCTATGAACACCACAGTTTTGGGAACCATGTAGTGAGGCAACCGTTTTTTGCAAAATGAAATCATATTTTCCTCTGTTATGACATTCATGCTCACAAGAAGCATAGTGGGTTACTTCCCAAAAAGGATTGGGCCTCGCCACAACAGTTGCCTCCAGGACCATAGGATGGGAACTGACGATGTTGTAGCACAACTGTATAATGATTGTGTATATGTTAGAAAATATATCATGCCTTGTTGTTACAGAGAAGACTCTGCAGACAAAAAATAACATTGGTCGATGCCCTATGCAATCATACAGTGGCCCACAACAATTTGATTTAGTATTCGCTGACATGAGATCACCACAGAGTTTGTATATTCAAAAACCTATGTTTAGAAATCATAGAGAAACAATCTTCTGATTTACGCATGAGTACATTTTATCAAAGACAAGTGGAAAACCACGAAAAACCTGCACCATCTTTCATTGTGCATTCTCCTATTTCTTGTCACTACAACACTCTTACAAACATAGTAACCTCAACACTTTAAACTACGTCAAATGAAAATGGGCACCAATGTGGCATTGATTGGTACACTTCAAATCTCAATGTTGACTCCTCATTATGAATACATACTACAACTACACCTCCACCTTAGGTCAATGGTTGTCAATGGTTCATGAATTAGACAAAGTTACAGTTATCAATGGTTTACGAATTAGACAAAGTTTTGGCTATCAATGGCTCATGGATTGAACGGAATTCAAATAAAGTTATGCGTTGAACAACAAAAATTCTAAAAAAAGAAAACACAACAATATTCTCTTACACGCTAAAATCCCACACACACCTATATTAATCTATGTACAGTGTATCAATTCTCATTTCTCTTCCATTCTCTCGATCCCTCAACGGAGGGAGTCAAGTCCATACACGTTTTGATACCAAATAGGAACTTTGAGGAGAACACATAGTGCACATAAATTCCACACAAAAAATATTCATATATTGCAAATCAAGACCAAAATGCAAACCACATAAATAATTCTTATGAGATCTAATAGATTCTAAACAAGGAGAATATTGTTGAAAAAATCTCTCAACAAAACTCCAACAACCAATAAACCAATCCTACCTATATACTATTGTAAGCATTATTCCAAGTATTTATATATTAATATTTATAATAACTAATTTAGATTACTATTAATTGTTTTAACAAAACAATTTTTTGGGGCATTGTATAATATTATTAAGTTGAATTGTATATTATATTTCTGTTTTTGAAATATTTATTTTTTAAGTTTTAAAAAGAAATATTAGGTTTCATATGTTGTTTCATTTTTCCATTTCATGTTCTTTTATAACTCAATGGTTCTGTATGATTTCATGGTTTTTTTGCTGCACCATGACCCTTCGAGAATGAGGCACTGAAATGTTTCACAACTTCCTAGAGTAACACATTATTAATCCACGTGAACTATGCCTGCTAATATGATGTTTGTTAAAAGGTTCTATACAAGCTAATTAGTGGAATATCATAACTTCTTCACACATAGCTTTCATATTGTCGCAATCCCAACAACAATTCTTCAAATAACTATACATTATAATACCATAAATCCATAATCTACACAAGATATACAAAATGTAATTTTTATATGGAATGAATCTCTAGCATTCAACTTTATTATAATAGTTATATTTTTCAATAAATGGGTAGCCCGATCCCTTCGACTCAGCGCCTTCCACATACATGAAAAAATAACCAAATACACAATATGGTCGGTCTATTACCAAAAATCTGTTGTTGGTCTGTGTAACCAAGTTCCCAACCCATGGCTCCAAAAACCAAGTTGTGTGTGAACTAAAATTTCCTATATGTTTGTGTAGTATGCCTTACCACAAACCCACCTGAACTACTTCATCCGTTGCTTGCCCATATTTTTATCACAACTTTCCATAACTCTTATCGCGGCTCACAACATAACCAACATGTGATGAGTCTCATCTCCTTTTACAGTACCCACCAATTTTGATTTTCCTTCCTTACAAGACTTATTCTTCTCTTCATCCTTCTTCTTCTTTTCCTTATCACCCTGTCCTTCCTTTTTTTCCTTCCCATCAGTATGGTAATCCAATAGTTTTTCTGCTATAGTAATATCATGTACAAGTGTTTGGGCTCCCTGCTTCTTGATTTCGTTTTTTCCCATGACTACAAACTATTGATCAAGTGGTATAAATTATCTTCATCGTACATCTCCATAATATCTAGAATAAGTCTAGAAAATTATTTCATATAAGTTCTGATCCTTCATGCATGCTTCAATGTCTTAAGGTGATTACTTTCTACTCATTCCTGATTTCCTAGTCCAAACTGCATGTGCAAAGTTTTCTTTAGCTCCGCCTAATCTGATACCTTATCCATGATATGATCGGATGCCAAATCCTCCACTCAAGTTGTTTACCATAACATTGTAGTTCTCATGAGATACATTGCAACAACATTTAAGTTAACTTCATAGGAACAACCTCCCATTTGTTGCAACATATGCTCTACATCCCAACAAAAGTTCCCAAGTAATTTGGCACTCCTAGTCCCATCATACAACTCTAGTTCCTTCATCTTCACCTTCATGATCAACTTGTCAAACCCTATCCAACGAGCTTGTTCAATACTACCATCATGTTGGCTTGATCATGTGTCAAAGTCACAAGCGATGCCACTTTCTCTTCCATGTACCTCATACGAACTTCTTGTCCTTGAGAATCCTTCAGTAGTTAGTAGCTTTGTCAAGCGCATATGAATATATTTGGATAACTTACTTCATCTCTCCAATATCTATCCTAATTTCATCAAAATCATTTCCATGACCTTCCATAGCATCCATTGTTTGAACCAAGCTTGTTTCAACAATTTAGAGCATGTCTACCAATGTAGCTTCATCTTGGTTCCTCAAGCTACCTCTCGTGTTCACTATTCTAACCTGATAATTGTATGACTCTTGTATGGCCTTGCTAAGGCTCACACAAGTTCTTTTTCCAAATGTATCTTGCATAGGAACCAATAGCCAACCTAACATTTCTCTGTTGGTAATATCATATAGAAATTTTCCTTACCACCTGCGATAGTGAAAGAGCAACTTCACCTACAACCGCTACAACTGAGTTTAAGTCATAATCTCACTGCTTCTACTTCAATATTATTCTACTTTGGTGTACCTTTTAATACCACCCATAACAACCTCATGCATCTACTTAGTTACAAGGTATTTCTGGCACATCGTGACCCATTGAACGTTCGACATCGATGTGCTTTGCAGCTTGTTAGAGTAGCACAATGTTAATCCACGATATGTTGCTTGTAAGAACCTCTATACAAGCTACTTAGCAAAATTACATAAATTCTTCACAAAAAAAAGCATTGATATTTTCACAATCCGTGTATAAAACTTATTCAAATAACTATGAAGCATCATATCATAAGTCCATAGTCATATGAAAGATTATACAAAATGCAATTTTTACATGGAACCACTCTTTAGCCTTCGAAATTGTTATAATAGTGATATTTACAGTAAAAGGGTAGCCTTATCCCCTCGCTCCACTCGCTCCATATACATGAAAAATCACAAAATATACTATAAGGTTGGTCTGTTATGAAAACTCGGTTGTTGGCCCGTTCCACCAAGTTACCAACTCGCAGCTCCAAAATGCCAAGTTTCGTGTAGAACCATCTCGCCTATTTGTTCATGCGGTATGCCCTACCGCAGAGTTGCCCAAAATCCTTTGTTCACTGCTGACCCAAAATTCGTAACACAGTTCGCATGAACTCTTACCATAGCTCGTCTGAGCTTTTGATCTTCTTGTTCATCCTACCTTGCGACTCTGTTCTTCTCCCAAATAGACACTGCCTTATGATGTGACGGGACAAGTGAAATCTGCTCAACTCTACTCGCATTCGCTTGTCTATGCGTTAGTTCACATGTTGGCTCACACCTCTTAACTTGGTTCGTTTTGCCAACACACCTCCTCCATCACACTGATGGCTGCTCGTTAGAGCTAATACCCTTGTGCACCTAGCATGTCGATATTGCCTAGCCATGTGCCCCATATCTCGTGTGTCCTCTCTAGCACATATCAGTTTGCCAAAATGGAAACCTTTCAATGGGTGGCTCGTGCCTGACGCTGACTCATCTAATCGAGCATGCCATCATTTCGGTGAACCAAGGTGTCAAGCCAATTGGCTCCAGCACTTGCTTCAACCAAGTGACTCATCCTCATCCGATTGTATGGTCCCTCTCCAACATGGACTCGCTTTGTCGCCTAACTTGGCTAGCCAAACTTACCTTGGCATGGCATGACTTACTCATAATTCCTCTACTAGAAACCCATATACGTCGCAATTTGTGCGATGGGAATGTTGCACACAGTGGGCATTCACCCAACTCGAGGGCCAAACAATATTGAAACCATGTGTATTCTATATTTTATCTATATGCATTTTAAGTCACGTTTGATTTTTTAATGTAAAATTTGTTATTTTAGAATTGATTATTTTTATACATATGGTATATATTGTTTGGGCTTTATTTTTACTTTTTTTTTGAGAAGATAGATTGGATTCCATGTATAGAAGTTATCTTTGGTAAATAAGGTTTAAGGTTTATGTATTAGATATAATATGAAAGAAATAATTGTGAAAATATTTATATGGCAGATTTTTTAGAAACTTTATAAGAAGTTAGATAAAAATTATGTGAAATATTATAAGTAATGTAATTAGATGCTTTATAAAGCAAATTGTGTTTAGAGCTCTAGACAATTAGAGGTTCCCTATTTGAAGAGGAAATTAATATTAATTTCATTAATAAAGGAATTGCTAATTATGGTTCTATTTATGGTATTTTAGTTCTTCTACAAGTATCTTTTGTTGTTACAATATATGTGAAATCTCTTTTTTCTAGAGAAGCAACTCAACTAATACACCTAAAACATAACATCATAGCAAATACATTCAACCAATATAGTAGATTTGTTTATTAATACCACTGTAAAAGCTTTATCACTAAAAAAATAACCAAGCCATCATACCACAGGAAAAATATCACAACAAACAAAGTCAACCAATATATTCTAGAGAAACAATTTGAGTTACAAAAATAGATTTATAGATGCCCATAAACATCATGGATAATAGCACGATTTATTAGGCAAATAGGAGTTGATGACAATGTTGGAATGTCTCATTACATGGTTGTAAATTGCTATACAGAAGTAGATTTGATTGTTGGTTCAACTGTTCTTTTTTATTCCACAACCCAACAAAAGATGGCTCAAACTACTGAGAAAATATGAATTGTAAATGGAAAATATGACCTCCCAAAAATACCACAATCTTTCTCTATACCCACCACCTTGCAATGAGATGAATCTTCAACAATAAAAAAGTATAAAATATTTGAGTGATTGTTCCTTTTGATTAGCTAGTATAAATTTGTTTCACTACCGAAAGCAATTCCCTCAAGGGTTTCACCCTTAGTGTTTCAAATCCACAAGAGCTCTCCAAATTGTTATGAGGAAAATTGATTATGCATGTTTGAGGTATTCTATTTTATCATTAGAATACCATTGTAACAATCATAACAATTCATTTCAGGCATAGAAGAAAAATTTAAATAGAATTTACTAAAATAAATACAAGTATGTATCTAGTTCTCCCGTCTAATTTCAATCCTTGGTAGTCGTTGCTCTGAATCTTCTGCCTTCATTAAAAAATTGATTGATTTCCTCCCTACCTATATGGGAGCAACCTCTCGGGTTCCCAGACCCAAAGGATTCTGAGATCGAAATCTTCTAGCCCTCGTGCCCAAAACGCCAAGAACAATGATTTCTAGTTAAATCCAGATCTTCATGTTTTTAGGCAGTCACTGACCCTTTGGTTTTAAAAAATATATCCACAACCATTAAATTGGATTAAGTTGCTTTGATTATGTTGATTTCAGTCGGTCGATTTGAGTGAGTTGATTGTTGTCGCTTGGGTGGGTCTGTCGTGCCTTCGATTTAATTAACGCATGTAACACCTGATTCAAGTCTTCAAGTGATATCCCATGAAAATATATTCGATGTACGTTTGTTAGATTTCATATTAGATAATCAATACATATTTAAGTATAAAATACATTTACTTTTACAATGTCGTATTTATTTGTTAAGTTGTAATATATACTTGTTATATATATTTATGTAATATAGTCATTTGATTCACATAATTTGTAATGTATAAATTGACTTGCAAAAGTGTTATATATATTTATATAATACAGTCAATTTTATATTTGTTATAATAATATATTTTTATGATGGGTCATTACAACGATTTATGTCATGGGTCATCATTTACATTAAATTGTTAAATGCTATAATAAGATGTTAAACTAAGTAATTCTATAGATAACAAATTTGATTAAATCTTGTAGCATTTTATCCCGTTGTTTTAAAATTTATCATTTAGTAATTATCCCTTAGAAATAACTAAATCATATACAGATAGTGTTAATGCTTCACAAGATTACAGTTTCAGTTAATAATTATGTGAAAGGAATTGAAGAACAGTTAAGTTACCTAATAGACTCTATAGGAAAAGATGAGACATCTTACACTATAATATTCTATGTCTTTGAATAAAATTCATCATATGTGATGCCATGAAAATAACGTGGGTTACCTAATGCCATGGGTTCGTAAGCCACCAATGATAAATTAATCCAACAAAAAAATCATTGTAAATTTTATCAAAAGATTGATCCATGAGTAGAAATAATAATAGATGATCTACAAAATTTGTATGTGTTAAAGAAACTGAATAATCAACTTTATTGATTAAGTGGACAACTCACAGGTGAGGAGCTTCATGTGGAGACTGCCTCTAGCAGAAATCTCTACATACAAATCATATTACAATCGAAATTATATATAGTGTTCACACATCTAGGGAAGTTAGAATAACTTCCTAAGAAGTAGGAACTGATTCCTAATCTAAGGCTCTAGTGAACCGAATCTCCCCAGATTTACATATTCTCTATTATCTTCAACACTCCCCCTTAATGGAGAAATGGGTTCATAATTATTCCTAACATTCCCCTCAACAATCCAAATTTGATTCTACCGAGAGGCTTAGTGAAAATATCAACAACATTGTCACATGTATTACAATATTCAATATGGATTTCCTTTGACAGAACTTTCTCCCTGACAAAATGAAATTGTGTATCAATGTGCTTTGTGTTTTTGTGAAATACTGGATTATTTGAAAGTTTGATAGAGATCTGGTTGTCGCATTTGATAACTGTTGCAATCTCCTGTTCTTCTCCAACATCATGGAGAAGTCTCCTCAACGAAACTTCTTCACAAGTTGCTGCACACATCGCTTGATACTCGGCTTCTGCTGAAGACAAGGATACTGTGTTCTGCTTTTTGTTGCTCCATGAAATGACCCTCGACCCAATGTTGAATTCATATCTTGTTATGGATTGTCTGTCATCTACATTTCCAGCCCAATCAGAGTCTAAAAATCCTGTCAATCTAACATCAAATGAATCAGTATAAATAATACCAAAGTCTAAGGTTCCTTTCAGATACCTTAAGATGCCTTTCACTGCAACCCAATGACTCTCAAGAGGCTTTGACATGAATTGGCTCAATACACTAACTGCATAAGCCAAATCTGGCCTAGTTGTAGTCAAATAGATTAGATTCCCAACCAACTATCTATACAATGTTGCATTTTCCTGCTAAGTACCATCATCATTCTGAAATTTGATATTCTGCTATAAAGGTACTGCTGTAGCTTTGCACTGATCCATTCTGAACTTTTCCAGTAACCTCCTGACATACTTACCTTGTCACAGAAAAGTCTGACCAGCATCCCTCCAGACTTCCAAACCCAAACAGTGGTGTATCTCTCCAAGGTCTTTCATCTCGAAAACCTGTAACATCTGCTCTTTGATTTCTTTAATGAGTTCATCTTCATTTCCTGTAATGATAAGATCATCTACATATAAAGAAATCAAAACAATTTGCCCCTCTTTGTCAAACACGATGTACGGATTAGGGTCATTCTTGCTTCTTTTATAACTATGTTGTAGGAAAAATGAATCAATTATGTCATACCATGATCTGGGAGCCTGTTTTAGTCCATGTAAAGTCTTCCTTAATTTTCAGACTAAATGCTCTTCCCCTTTCTTGACAAATCCCTCTCGTTGAATTAGATATACTTCCTCTTTCAGATCTCCATTTAACAAGGAAAACTTTACATCTACCTGGTGTATTGTCCAGTGGTGTTAAGTAGCTACTGCAATTATCATTGTGTTTAATTTAGCTATCGGGGTGAAGGTTTCCTCGTAATATATACCTTCTTTTTGGGAATACCCCTTTGTGACCACCCTAGCTTTATATTTATCTATAGACTCATTTGCTTTAAACTTTAATTTGTATAGCCATCTGCACCCTATGGGTTGTTTTCCTCCACGAAGCTGAACAAAATCCCGAGTATTATTTTTAATGATAAATTCATATTCCTCCTGAATTTCTTCCCTCCATTCATTACTTTGACTAGATTCATTAAAATTGAATGTTCAACAATGTTCAACATACCAGTAATGAGCGCATGATCCCTGTATCTGGCTAGAAATTGTATCTGCCTACTTAATCTTCTGAGTGGTGGAGTGGCTTCAAACTTCTTCTGATCTCCACTTTGCAGACTTGTTTCAAAACTAATTTGATCAACCACTTCTTCTTTCTCCTACTACTGCTGCTGTTGTTGCTGCTCACCGACCCCTGTTTCATCACCATCCTCTAATAGTAAAAGAACATGCCATTCTTCATCACTACGAACAGGGTTCTCATCATCTACCTATTCATGAAATACCACATATTTGCTTGCAAACACCTTGTGAGTTGAAGGATTAAATAACTTATAAGCCTTAAACTCACTGCAATATCCAACAAAAGTACACTTAATGGCTTTTGAATCTAACTTCTTCCTATCTTCTTTCGAGACATGAGCAAAATACTTACATCCAAAGACTCTAAGATGACTTACTACAGGCTTGAATCCAAACAATGCTTTGAAAGGAGTTTTATAATGCAGACACTTAGTAGAACTCCTATTATTAAGATACACTACAATGTTTACAACTTCTACCCAAAAACCATTGGTCAGATTCTTACCTTTCAACATACTGCAGGCACACTCCACGAGGGTTTTGTTTTTCCTTTCCACAACCCCGTTTTGTTTAAGAGTGTATGGTGTTGTGAACTACTACTGTATTTCGTGTTCTTTACAGTATTTGATGAAATCACCCTTCTTGAATTCTCCACCTTGGTCTGAGCGAAGAATTTTGATGAACTTTCATGTTTGCTTCTCAATCATACTTTTGAATTGCTTGAATTATTCAAAAGCATGACTTTTCTACCTGCGGAAATACACCTAGGTGAACCTAGTACATTCATCAAAAAAATAAGAAAATAGTAGGCCCCTTCTAATGACCTTCTCTGCATTGGCCCACATAGATCAGTGTGTATAACTTCAAGTATATCCCTCTACTTCCTATCAACAATAGAAGGAAATTCATATCTATGTAATTTACCAAGGACACATGCTTCACAGTCAATATGCATACTCTTCAAAATAGGAAGACCATTTACCATACCTTTTTTCTTAAGAAGTAGTAGGTCACTGAAGTTAATATTCCCAAATATCTGATGCCAGAGATTATCTGTAGACATGGATGATGATGCCAACGCTTGATGTGACTCACTTTTGACCTCCTATTTATACAATCCTCCTACATGTACACCTGTTGCAATGGACTTCATCTGATCCAACATGTCCTTAATTACATAATGAGATTTAAAGAACTCTACCTTAAGATCTTGATTTGTTATTCTAGATACATAAATCAGGTTCTTTTTGATCCCCGGTATATACATAACATCATGAATATGCCTAATGTTTCCATCAGGTAGTATGACAGGGACATCACCATATCCCTTGATTTCATACCCTGTATCGTCTCCAAGGTAGACCTTCGTACCAGTGTTGGATTCTCTGAAAGTTTTAAACCATTGCCTCTTACCTGTCATATGGGAGGAAGCTCTTGAGTCGACGAACCAAATTTCTGATTCATCCTCCTTAATTGACAATGCAGGATCAGATACAAACAATATGATATTCAAATTCTAATCTGCACCAACCAAATGGCTGGCATGCTTTTTGTTTCTTTGTTGACCTTCATGAAAGTTCTTCTTCCGACAATGTTTAGCCATATGACCAAATTTACAGCAATAAAAACATTTTGGTCCTGAATCACTTCTGTTTGGAGACATACCTTGAGATGGAGGTGGCTTTCTTTGTGGGGTTCCTCCGCTTTTGTGTGCTGCATTTTCCTTTCCTCTGAAGGGCTTCTTCTTTGCCATTAGGGAAAGATCTGAGCTCTGGGGTTTCAGGGTCATCCGCCTTTCCTCCTCCTGCATTAGGATCCCTGTCAATTCTTCAAACTTGGGGACTTTTTCTCTCGCATTCAACCCAGTGATGAACATCTGATAGTCGTCAGTCATACCATTCATGGTAATCATGACCAAATCAATATCTGATATTGTTTCGCCAATGTCACCTAACTTAGTCTTCAGCTCCTTGATATGAGAGATGAATGTTGCTACTGATTCATTCTCCTCCATTTTGATGGAGAGAATTTTTCTCTTTATAAATAGTATGCGATTTGTGTTCTTGATCTCATACAAGTCTTTGAGAGTTGTCCAGATGTCTGTTGCAGCTTTACAATCTCGAATGTGAGGAATAATGCAATCTTTCACAAACAATTTGAGCAGCACCTTTGCCTTGTTCTCCCTCTTTTCCCAGTCTTGGATTGTTGTTGTTGTTCCACTTGTAGCTAGGGTTGGCTTCAACTCATCACTGTTTGCGATCGTCCATGCGTTTTGCCCCTCCAACAAGGTCTGCAACTTAAATTTCCAATTAGAGTAATTAGAATTGTCGAGCTTATTGCTCTTGTTCAGATAAGACTCTGCCATCTGATTGTTCAGCTTGACACAAACAAATAACCTCCAACAAACTAGATCTATTCAATCTCACAACACAAGCTTGAGATTCAATTTAAAAAAAAATGCCCCAATTGAATTTAAAAAATTCAAGAGCCCCTTTGTTTAAAAAAAAAAAAAAACCTTTTCTAAAAAAATGTCTTCCCAAAACATTTAAATGTATGAAATAATTTTAATCCCAAACCATTTAAAAAAAAAAATTATAATGTTGCTTTTGTTTCGTTGACCGCCTTCCTCCGGTTTGATGGTTCCCTAAACGTCGACATAACAGAATTCCAGACGAATCTGGTGCCCTACCCGCGCATACACTTCATGCTTTCTTCCTATGCCGCCGTGATCTCTGTCCTCAGATCTGGCTCACCACACCCACGCCCTCAGATTTGGCAATACGCCCTCAGATCCTCTTGGAGAAGCACGCAAAAAAAGGTCTAATACCACCACCGTTGACCATGCGGGTTTCTCCACTGAGCAATACGCATCACACAACTCATTACCTTCATGCACGCAACATCTCACTTAACAGAACACATAACCTTCCGCTCGAACTGGGCTCCTCTTCTGCCCGACCTCCACACCAGCAAGCAATGAACTTGGCTCTCCTAACATCTCACTTAACAGAACACATAACCTTCCGCTCGAACTGGGCTCCTCTTCTGCTCGACCTCCACACCAGCAAGCAATGAACTTGGCTCTCCTACTGATGGCTATGGGAGACTGCTCATGGCTCCCTCAATGATCAACGATGAATATAAGATGCAGGAGCTCATACAATATGCATCACACCCCTTGGAGCAGCACACAGGCAGCACGACTCCTGCAGAGTCCTTGTTTCTCCCTCAATTTGTATTTGAAATGGTCTCACCGTTCATAATGAGAAAGAACGAATCTGATCAATTTTCAAAATACGAAGAAGTTCTGGATATGGTTGACCGTTCAGATCCGAAAACCAAATTAGTGAGGGAGGCAGCGGACAACGGATTCAACACTCTTGAAAACGTTTGGAAGAAGCATCGTAAGTTGCTGTCTTCAAGAGTCCTCCTTTTGGGAACAATGGGGCTGCCGATTACGGATTGTATTGCTTACGTTGTTCGCCGGCCACGAGAGTCGTGTTATCAAAAAATGCATTTCCCACACCATCGCATCCTTTGCGGGAAAATCCACGATTTAAGGGAGTGATGGACCGAATCGATGTAAGGAGAGAACCAATCATCGCCTATTTATCCTTCAAATCCGCGATGGCCAACGCCCTCTTTCCTTCAGAAAGAGCGATGGTCACTATGAATTAATTTAAAAAAATAATTGTGCTGCTTCTCCTCCTCCTCACCATGTTATTTCTTCACACCAACTCCCCATTGAGGGATCTGCAAGCCCTTTCAAACCTGCAGCTTTGATACCATGTTAAAGAAATTAAATAATCAACTTTATTGGTTAAGTGCACAGCTCACAGGTAAGGAGTTCCACTTGGAGACTGCCTTTAGCAGAACGCTCTACATACAAATCATCCTACAATTGAAATTATATATAGTGTTCACACATCTAGGGAAGTTAGAACAACTGCCTAAGAAGTAGGAAGTGATTCCTAATCTAAAGCTCTACTGAACCAAATCTTTCCAAATTTTGCATATAGTGATTCCTAATCTAAAGCTCTACTGAACCAAATCTTTCCAAATTTTGCATATTCTCCATTATCTTCAACAGTATGGGTCCATCCTTATTGATGTTGTAGGTTCCCAAAAATTATAAGAAATCCTTATTGATGTTGTAGGTTCCCAAAAATTATGGGAAACTTTGTTTTTCTAGTTGACCAAAAATATTAGTCATGAAAATATTTTGGATTAGAGTTTTATAAACTATAGGTTAAGAGAGCTTTATAATCTCTTCACCCAAATTTTTTAATAATTTTATGGGGTAGAAACTTGCAAAATCTCTTCAAGGAGTGTATAAAAAATATTAGGCAAGAGTTTTGTTCAATTTTCATGTAGCACTATTGTGCCTTACTCTAAAATGCATTACCCATTTTCATGTTTTTAGCCTTCACCGTGTAAAAGAAGTTTCACTAGGAAGCTTCTCATGGAATATAAAGCCCTTTATTAAGTAACCATGAGATCCAAGGTTTAAACCGTGAAGATTATCTTAATAGTTGATTTTAAGAAAGATTCATGGTGGCTAATAATATAGATTCACTTATTAAATACAAAAAAAACCATCAAGAAAATACAATCTTGATTAAATGTAAACAATACCATGAATGAATGTGATTGAAAAAGAAAAGACAACCCAAGTTTACAATCTTGATTAAATGTAAACAATACCATGAATGAATATGATTGAAAAAAAGAAGACAACCCAAGTTTCCTTGCAATTCCCCTGGTTAACCTTGTCTAAATATTAACATATAACTAAACACTCCACAAAAAATCACTCAAATATGTAAATTGATGTGTTTCATAAATTTAAAAAAAAAATTCTCATACATTTATCCATATGCACACTAATACATTTATCCGTATGCACACTAATACATCATGCCAAAACTAATTATAAAAAAAATAGAAAAATAAATAAAATTAAAAAATCCTTATACAAAATTTATATAAATTACAAATAACATGTTACTTGTACCATGTCTCAATTGTGTCCACTACGCCAAATTGATCCTATCTCACTTTAAGTACCACGTGGATCAATAACCCACACTCTAGATAAAATAATATATATAGAATGAAATTCTTTCTCTTCCAATGTATTAGCAATAAACGAAAGATTCTTCATCACTAGTTACAAGAACTAATACCATCACTAATAATAACTTTGAATAATTTTTTTCCCTAAAACGAATAACCTAATATAAACATTTTAATATATCGGCCCACGAAAATATGAGGCATTATATTAATATATCCCAAGAAAAAAGAGAGAAAAAAAGCTCAAGTGAAACATGATCTCAAGGAAAAAATCCAATACAATATATCAGATGGAGTTATTCCCGTAATATTCTCGTTATTATCTTATATAATTAAGTTTCTAATGTTTTTAACACTCAATTGCTTTACATGTAGTTTAATTTTTGTTTAGTAAATATTTGTTAGATATTTTTTTTATTGTTAACGTACGTGTGTATATATATATATTTATGATTAAACTAAAATTTAAAAAATTATTTATGTATTCAAAAACATAAGATAATATTCATTAATATAAATAAATTGAATAATAAATACATAATTATAGGATGAGGGATTCCATTTAAATTTCTACCCAATGTATATATTTTATTTTTTAGGATGAGGATGAGGGATTCAATTTAAATTTGATACTCTATTTCTTTAGATATGAATCTATAATTAGTTATAAAGAAACACATTTTTAGATATGAATTTATAACTTGTTATAAAAAAGCACGCATTGAACTTACACGAGCTATATAATATATTAGCAATGTGTCCATAAACATAAAACAAAAATAAAAAGTTATGTTGTTGTAGTCAAATTATTCTATATTTTGGAGGTTTTCCCATTATATTTTTTCGTCAGATTTTCCCAAATTTTACAAAAACAAATTGTCGAAATCAAAATTTGATCTAACCAAACATAATTTCTCCAAAAATATTTGAAATGTAAAAGAATTAAATAACACCATTGTAATGACTCCACGGTAATAGCAATTTTTTTTTTTAACACACTTTACCCTGCCTATGAAATATTCCGGCATAGCACCTCAACGTAAGGTTCACAGTTCTGATTATTATGGATACCATCTTGTCATATGTGAGCAATTATATAATATTTCTGAGGTAGTAGTGTACTAACTGCTGGGTCAATGTTGATTGTTCGGTTTTCATACACCTGGCTATGGCAATTACTCCCGACAACTCTGTCACGTGATGGGCAGAGTCTCGGTACCCATTACCTTTATGTCCTCGGGCGCCTCCGGCATTGGCGGTGGGTGAATGAACGCAAATCTGAGCAGAACTACTTTTGTTGTTTCCTTTCCCATTGAGATCATTTCAACGATGGTTCCAGACGCTGCAGATCCTTTCTCGCTCATGCACCGAGCACATCCCCCGACTTCTTAGGTTGAGGTATGGTAGTTTCCTCCTGTCTGCAACCGAGTCGAAGCGGATTGAACCATGCTCTTTCAGCTGCTGTTCTGTGGTAAGATTCTTATGCTGTCCAAGGTTTTATATCTTTTCCTACGCTCTACACTGTTTCAGGTTTTTAATGGGTATTGGAATTTCTGACCTGTTCTGTCTTTTCTTTTGTGTTTACTGTGTTGAGGCGCTGGAGTCTCGTTCAGCATAAAGTGCGCAGGCGCGGGTGAGGCCGCCTGGCTTCTAGTTCATGCTCCCTCCAGCTGCGGTAAATCTGGTGAGTTCATTCCCACACAATCCTACCTGCCATACGTTTACCACTGGCGTTCTATTATGAATTTATTGTGTTGAGTATAGGATTGGTTTCTGCTCTACTTTCCTTATGAATTATTGACGGATGGTTTAGGCCCTCTGGCCCAAACCCCCTTACGGTATCTTCTCTTGGTTACTGTCAGGGGTTTGGTAGGGTTAAAGTCGACAAATCCGTCGCTCAATGCAAGGATGCAGCTCTGAGCTAATAGCTTTACCTTTCCTTAGTCAATTATTACCGAGCCTTTGAGCTCGTGGATCTGTATTATGTAATTTTAGTTCTATAATGGTCAGATACACGGGATATATCCTGGAAAACTGTTTGTTATTCCACCACAGATTCTTTTCCCGGCTATGTATTTCGTCTGTATTTTTTTGATTCTTAATCTTCTATGGAGGGCCGGGGTCCTCATGACCCGAGTTTGGTTAAAATGGAGGAATGCTTGTGACCCCTGACTGCATAGGTATATTTATTTTATACCCACTCTTTACTAGGGTTTAAGAACTATGGAAAAATACTTTGAACTGTTACAACATTTTTTTGTGGAATATAATCATGGTTCACAACTCATCAGTTTGTTAATCGTTCAAAAGGCTTTCACGCTGTGTGTCTGCTTATCAGATTACATTTACTGTTCTATGTTTTCAGTTGCATGAATTAGGCAAGGGTTATTTCTCATATTTTCTTGCTATAATTTCATATGTATGTATGAGTCACAGGAATCCTGTGCGAACTTGTTTCTGGTTCCCTACGCAAATAAATTCTCTGTTCTTCTTGATTCTTTGAAGAGCATTGTTTTTCGTCTATTTTGCCAACTATATTACATGTATGCGTTTCTTTGAAGAAAACTATAGTACCGACTTACGGAGTTGTTATTCTGGGTGATGTTAAAAGGGCTACTTGGGTCCTGAGGCCGTCATACCCAAGTGTATCCGGCTTATATCTCAGGGTCCTTCTTGGAATAGATTATAATTTGATTATGCCAGTGTTTATATTACATGCTTCTTGTTTTTTTTTTCTTTTCTATACTCGGGATTTATTTAGGTTCTGGTCAAAGAACAGTTACCTATCACACCCTCTGCTAATATACAAGATATATAATTGTTGTTATCGCACAGCCCCTTTATCTCCAAGAACCCTACAATCACAATAAATCCCTGTATTCACGTGGTTCCAATTTTGTAATTTTTCTTTAAGAGGGTTTGTTCTCCATTGACTCCCAGGACTACATGCATTTCCTTTTTATTAAAAGAAAGAAAAGTAAAGAACAGGAAGGAACACAGATATAAACCTCTGTCCCCTAGATTACTTTCCCGCACAGTTTTTCTTTTATTTGTAAGTTAATGCTATCACATAAATCACAACATAACAGGAAAGGAAATGCTGAGATTAACTTTACAAAATTACTAAGTAATATCAGTCCAGAGATTGGTCCATACCTGAAGTTCTTCTGTTTGCTCCTGATCGAAATGTTGTCTTCTGGCGATTCCCTGGAAGAAACGGTGCCTGGAGATTCCTTAGATCAAGTATAGTTTCCACACTATCACCCAAATCTGGGTCTGTTATTAGTCAAACCACCCAACCATGAGATTCGTCCTACAGGACCAGAATCTCCCCCCGTGTTGCTTGCAAGACCAGAATCTCCCCCCGTGTTGCTTGCAAGACCTTAGTCTCTGCAAATTGCTCGTATAGTGAGCAGGGCTATCTGGTCATCACCAGACTTAGCCTTCTCCTTTTTACTTGGGGTTCTTTGTTTCTTGGTTCTCCTCTGCCTGTCCCCACAACACAAAACTTTCTTTTCCCTTCCCTTTTCCGAAAATCCATCCTCCAGCCAGGGAAAGGTAGTTAGGGTTGCCTCCCCGACAACCGTTTTTCTCATCTCAAGAGGACAGCTTCCTCCTTGAGGGTTTCCCTTCATTCCAGGAACATTTTTTTACAATCTATCATCAACCAAAAACATCAACCAAAATTATATTTAATTTCTTTAATCAGATACAAGTAACCAGTTCAGTTTGTTTCTATTGCAGTGAATCAAATATTTACATCGTTGTTTTTTTTTTGGGGCATTACAACCATTTTAATAATAGGCCTAGTCTAACTTATAGATGAAATGACTTTTTTCAAAATTTGTCCAAATTTTTTAAAAATTGAATTTAAATTGTTTAATTTGAGTAATTGGAGTGCAATAGGGATTTTTTAAGGTGTTGAATCCATTTATGCATAGGGATTTTTTAAGGTGTTGAATCCATTTATGCATTCAAAAATGTATTTTAAATATAAAAAAAATCTTGAAATTGTATTACAAGATTTGAGTGAATTCTAGTGAAAAAAATTATTTAGCTTATAAATTAAAGTACACCATAATAATATTACTCATCTATAAAACATTAATATTACAAATAACCATCTATAATATTAACTATCTCTAAAACAAATAATTAAATATAAAAACAAATAAATAAAAACTTAACCAAATATTATTAAATATCAATAATAACCACACCAACCACTCATAAATAACTCTAAAAAATATTAATACAAAAGAGAGGCTAACAAACTCTTCATCATTTGATTTTTACATTAACTATTCCCCCCAACTTTGAACTAGGCCACCTTGATCACTCACAAACAAAATGGATGTGATTTTAAAAATCCATGCGACGATCCAAAAGTGTAAATTGGCAGCTAAAATTCCTCTCAACTACTGATTAAATTATTGGATAATATTAGTTACATTATTTATATGTAATTTCTTTTTTCAATGAAATATTAATTTTTTTAAGTTCAATTTTGATTATGATAATTTTTCATGGGAATTAGAAAAATATTTTGAAAAATATTATTTTGTTATTTAATTATAATAATTATTGGAGTTTCTCAAATATAATATAAAGATTAATTAATGGAAACATATAATTTAATAATAATATGATTCATTTAATTCTTTCAAAATATTATTTTGTTATTTAATTATAATAATTATTGGAGTTTCTCAAATATAATATAAAGATTAATTAATGGAAACATATAATTTAATAATAATATGATTCATTTAATTCTAATGGAAAAATTAGAATGTAATTTAATGGAAAAATTAGAATGTAAATTTTTTTGAAAATACAAGTTAAAGAAAGTTTTACATTTTAAAAGATTTTATTCTTTTTAACACTCTATAAAAAATTAAAATGAATTTTTATTAATATTTGATAATATTATCTATATTTCTAAAAATTTTAAATGGAAAAATTAGAATGTAATTTAATGGAAAAATTAGAATGTAATTTAATGGAAAAATTAGAATGTAATTTTTTTTGAAAATACAAGTTAAAGAAAGTTTTACATTTTAAAAGATTTTATTCTTTTTAACACTCTATAAAAAATTAAAATGAATTTTTATTAATATTTGATAATATTATCTATATTTCTAAAAATTTCATAATTGTTTTTATACAAATATTATATTTTTAATTTTATTGAAGTATTTTTTCTAAAAAAATCACAATTTTATTTCCAAAAAACAAAATTACATGTTATATATATATGTTAAAAAGCATTCATTTGGAAATAAAATTACATGTTATATATATGTTAAAAAGCATTCATCAAACTAATTTTCCTATAAACTATATAAAATTAGATTAAATTAAAAAAATAATAATAATAACAAAAAAACTGACTCACTATTCTTTTCTGCTTCTTTTTCTTCACTTTTCACGGACCACTGCTTCTTTTTCTTCACTTTTCACGGACCACCCGGGTTGGGAGATAGAGATACAATGACCTCGGAATCCGAGCTCTGAGATGCATTAATTATTTTGGTTTGGTTTGCTTCTTTTTCAGAGAACCCTTCTCGATCTCTGCTCATGAGTTGCAGCGATTATTTTTTTCCGGACAAAACCATGATTCCACGGGCTCCACCCCTCTTTTCTATAATTTCTTGGGAATTGCATTCAACATTATTTGTGGTATTCTCTAGGAAGTCATTTTCCTTTGCTTCAAGAATGGTATTTCATACCATTGAATAGATATACATGTCGTCTTTGACTAGAAATCTTTTACTACGATTCAAAGGCAGAGTAGGTATGAACTTTTGCGATAATTTAGGACTTTGACTCTCTCTCAGAACATACAAAATCCCGTCATTGACCCGAAAACAACTTTGACTCTATCTCTCAGAACATACAAAATCCCGTCATTGACCCGAAAACAACTTTGACTTTATCTCTCACACCATTCAAACATGTGTGAGAAAGTAGATTTTATGAGTATAATGTAAAATGCATTTTTTGATGATAAAAATTATTTTTGATAGTATAAATAGATTCAGTAGCATAATTTTTTTTTATAACACTAAAAAATAAAAAATTCTTTAAGCTTCAAGACTGTAATATAAATTTAATAAAAATTTTGTTAAATTTTATGAAAATCCAAATTTCCATAATTTTCTAAACAAATATTACGCTGTCCCTTCTTCTTATATTAATTATGTTATTTTTTTAAATAATATTTTTAATTTTTTTTAAATATCAAAATTGTTGTTTCAAGGATTAAGAAGGTAAATGATACATTTCATTAATTTTAAGTTTAGGATAAAGTAAAAGATCGAAAATTTATGAAATATTTTTAAATATTTAAAATAAGTATCATTACATGGATGTTAATATTATTAAAAATAATAAGAAATGAGTCGGACAGATAAAGTTTCACAGCATTCGGGAACTGGGAATAAGTTAGAACAGTGAGAAATTGATGGTATAGCAAACTAAACGAAGAAAACCACTCTTCCCTACTAAAGTTAAATTTCACGTTTGGTCTGGTCGATACTGTCTATTTTGTACAGGTTCATATCCAAAACATAATTGTTATGTCAAGCAAAACCATTAATGTATTTTTCTATGGTATAGAGAAATACTATGCATTATCTTTATTATGAGCTTCACCAACGTAATACATTTAAAAGAGTTACATTTAAATATTTATTATTTTATTTTTTTTAATATTTATTGTAATAAATGTAAATATTTATTATTTTATTTTTTTTAATATTTATTGTAATAAATTTGATATCATGAGTTTGAAAGTTCAATAAATATTTCAAAATAATAATAGAATGTCATATATGGATATTATAATTATTTCATATAACTTATAATAAAAAGATATATAGTATTATTGATGCAATAAAGTAAATATGAATCAACATGTTTGATATTATTAGAAAGATGAAATATGTAAATAAGAAGAAAAGGGAGGTGATGTCATTTCTTTAGGTCTATTATTTGCATTTTAAAGTTTCATTGAGTCACACATTCATGACTATTAATTTTGGTATTAAGTTTTTAATGTTATGTTACTATTTACATGCATAATTCATGACTAATTCTTTCACCATTTTTGCACAACTAAGAGTGTCCAAGAAAAGACAATAAAGGAAATGAGATTATGGCAGGTATAGGATTTGAATACATTAGCATGGAAATTATCTGTGATGTCAATTATCATATTGATACAAGTTGAAATCAATAGAATACATGGATTCAAGTGTTAATAGTTGAGCACAAGCGAGACAAAACAAAAACTAGTATAAAATGCTTCATGTCATATTCAACTCATTGTATAGATTTGAGGATCTGGATTTATAGTACATTAATTAGATCATTCGATATCTCATTAAAAACTCAATAGGACATCACTACAACAACTCATCAAAGATAAGGTTTACAACTCATATCTATATACGGCCTTGCTCTTTGTGATTATCTAGAGACTCATGGTATAACTTTCACCCACTCAATCACAAGTCCGAATAATTTTACCAATAACTTTTGTCATCTTCAATCTAAAACTGTGGAAGTAAGCTTTAATAAAGATATCACAAAAAAATCTCCAATATCTGAATATCTTAATGTGAGCAACTATTATGTCTAAACATTCTTAATGAATAACTGAAATGATTATTGATCGTTTGTTGAGGATACCAGTTGCTATACTAGAATTCCCAAATGATGATTTAATTTTAATCAACTGATTAGAATTCAAATATTGACATTGATATCTAATATTCCCCCCTGTTAGGAGCAAGGCGATAACTTTCATTCTTGTAAGGATCCAAGTTGGAGATTTGGATTCTTTATGTTTATTGGTTTTGTTAGTTGACCACTATCCATCTTCACTTTAATTGGTGGTTTTTCTGATTTACTAATAACCATGTTCACTTCATTTGGTGGTTTTTGTTTGTCGAACACTAACCATATTCCATTGATGTTGGCTGTTTCTAGTTTACCATTAAGCATTTTGAGTTGAACATTGTGGTGCTTTCGATGACCACTAACCAATTCAATTATAATATATGTGGTGGTTTCTCATTTATCACTAACCATCTTCACTTAAATAATGTGGTGATTTTTGATGGCAACTAAACAATTTGATTTGAATAATATAATGGTTTTTGGATTACTAGAAACCATCTTTAGCTCAATAATTTACTTCCTCTCCTTCTTTCCCTCACCCCAATCTTCACCTCAATAATTTACTTCCTCTCCTTCCTATGCCCCAGCCCCAACCCCACCCCTTTAAAGGCGTAACATAATTTTTTTCTATCATTTTTCTCTCCCACTTGGGGTGTGGAGATTACAATTTTTTGACTTTAGAGTACATATATACTTATATCTAGGTTATGTCTAGAATCACCTAGAACATGTTATGTCTATAATCATCTATAACATTTCTTGATAGCTTCTTGTTTTTTCCTTTTCTTATATTTTTATATCTTGAACTCTGTCTTGGCTCGATGGTAAGTCTTATGCAAATTTTTTCCATGTTGATTCGATCTCCAAGAATTTATCTATCAATAACCAACTATCTTCTTAATCTACTTTTGCTTTCAAAATTTTTATGATAGGTGATTTGTGTTCCCATAATGAAATCAAGTATCAAAATCAAAACATTGACTCTCCATGTGACCAAATCATTGAGAATGTTGTCATTTATTTTCAAAATTATGGACATCTTTAAGAAATATTGCAGTCACAAGCTGAACTAGTTCAGAGTAATACAAAATATGAAAGTTGTTTCCTTTGTCATATCCCAAGCCATGTTGATTTATTTTGAATGATTTCACTTTCCAAGGTGTGACAAACATCTTCAAAACATTTATTTTTTCTTTTACTTCTTTAAATTCACATTGGTTGTTATTGTTGTTAACGTTCTTACTACTTCTTATGGCATATGTTTAATCAATTCACTATATGATTTCATATCCATCAAGTAATTTGGATCACAACGAACATCACCCACCTCTATCACGTGTTGTGTGTCACAAGTTGCATGAAGTTGTTACATAATTTTTTGTATCACTTGTTGCATCAAACTTTTGGATAAGATCCTTTGTATCATTTATTACATCATTCTTCTCTACTAGTTCCTATGTATCAAAACTTAAGTCAACATTATGGATCACTTCATCTATATCACAAATTTCATTAGCCTCTTTATGAGATACTCTATGTCACAAATTACATTAACCTTAGCTATAGATGCTGAATAAAAACCGTTTTAATTTGATCTTACATTTCTCTTAATTTTATTTCAATTTCATCAATTAAGGGATCCTTCATATCTAGTTCACATTCAAGATCATTTTCCGAGTATAATGTATGAATGATGTCATCAATTATCAGAGTTTTTTTAAGGATTCATATATTATTCCTATCTATAATATTGTAGGCGACTATTATGGTTTGAAAGATCATACATATAGAATGTAGGTGAATATTTAATAAAAGAATATAATATATTATTAAAAATGGTAATTTTTTGGTGAATATCATCCATTTAATCATGTATATGTAAACATCGGGTGAATGTTTCACCAAATTGGCAAATAATTTTTTTCATAAAGTGTCCAAAAATAAAAAAATCAAAGAAATTTCACTCGTAAATATTTCCTTGTCAATTATGTTCTATTTATGATGTAAGTTCCACTTAAGTGCTTTAATTTGTTTTTTCGATTCATGGTTTCACTCTTACAAATCCTTCATGAGAGACATTTTATAAATGCTTTGCTTCTTTATCCATTATTCTCACACTCACTCAATGTCACAATTGCTTTGTATAAATTCCTTGTAGATTCAAACTATAGATTGTAATATGCTAAAACAATCGACTTGAGTCTACTCTACTCATCAGTGGAAACAATAAACGATCGATGAAATCAGATGCATATAAGAGAAAGAATTCAATCACACATAACACAATGATTTTCTGGGGAAAGCCACAACTAAAAACCCCTGCTATCTCTATATTACACTAATCAGAAAATATGAGAAGATCACAATGCCTTTCTCAAGCCCGAGTAACCTCTGCACTATCTCTAACTATCTCAATGCTTCCTTGACAATCTCAAGCCAATACTTAGCCAATTATCTTGCCTGTCAAGCTCCCATTTTCTTGTGTTGTTCCCTTGAGAATTAGTCCGTATTTAATTGGGAAATCCCACAATTATGAATTGTGCAATCCTCATAGGCCCTTCTCTAATTTCATACACTACCTGTACAATTTGGATGATTATACAACTGATAGTACATTATCCTTGAACTCCAATCTCAATTGGATCTTTCTCTGATCTGATATGCATGAGTTAATTATGAGTCAAACTTTAGTTTACTATATCATTGCAAGTTACACACCACTACTGTAGGTTACACCCCACTACTGCAGGTTACACCCCACTACCATAGGTTACACCTCACTACAATAAGTTACACCCCACTATAGTAGGTTACACCACACCTCACTATAGTAAGTTACACCCCAGTACAGTAGGTTACACCCCACAACTGTTGGTTACACCCCACAGTTGTTGGTTACACCCCACTATTTCTGATCTCCTGCTAATTCCTCCACAAGTTGGAACTAGTTTAACTAATTTTAACTCAGTTTGATTGAATTAAATAATTAGGACTCAAAATAAACTCAACTAGTGCTCCTAATTGTAGGAGACACTCTATATGACTCTAATTAGACCCTCAAATCAAATTTAATTGAGTTAACTAAGTCAAATTAACATAGTTAACTATTACAAACTATCATAAGATGTGGAATTGCAATTTAATTTCTAATTTAATTCAAGGAAAAAATAAATTAGGATTTTTCTTGCTGCATTTTCAACAATCACTCTCAACAAGAAAGGGATTATCTGCTACCCCAATCCTTCCTATGTGAAATAAGAATTGACATCTTGATAATGCCTTTGTCAAAATATGTGCCTCCTCCTCCTCTATAGGAATGTACTCTAGCAACATGATTCTCCTCTGCACACAATCTCATAGAGAGTGATACCCAATGTCGATATGCTTGGACCGATCATTAAAAATTGGATTCTCAAAGATTTTGACACAACTCTTATTGCCATAATAAATCACTGTAGGATCCAGTTAGTGACCAAATAACCCAACAAGGATCTTCCTCATCAAGATAGCCTCAAAAGCTGCTTAACTAGTATCCATGTACTTTGCTTCTGCTGAACTGAGTGTAATTGATCTTTGCTTCTCATTGTACCAAGAAATTGTTGCTAACCCAATACTGAAGATTCCCTATGATGTGCTCTTCCTGTCAAATGGACTCCCTGCCAAATATACATATTTAAAGCCTTGAAGCTTCACCCCTCTATCCATCTATACCAAAGAGCAAACTGAGTGGTTCCTCTGAGGTATCTCAACACATGTTTAGCTTCCTTCCAATAAAGTTTGGTTGGCTTAACCATGGCTTGACTACGCTAGTTAACTTCAAAACACATGTGTGTCTGGTCGTGTGTTCACCAACTACATAAGTGAACCCACAAACTATCTATAAATAGTAGCCTCCACTACTTCACCTAAAGTAGCATCTTCCTTCTTCCAATTACCTTCTAGATGAGTCTCTATGGGTTTTCTTCTCTCCATGTCGAACTTATTTAGTATCTCATAGGCATACTTGCCCTAAGAGACAAACAATTTCCCATCTCCTTGCCATACTTCCATACTAAGAAAGTAATTCATGAGCCCAGGTCCTTTGTCTCGAATTCTCTTGCAAGATCCTCTTTGCAATATTTTATCATCTTCTCATCACCTATTAGAATCAAATGATCGACATATAATACTATAATAAAAAATTTACCTTCAACCACAATATGGTAAAGGTTCGCATCTGTCTAACTTTTGGTGAATCCAAACCCGGTAAAATAGTTTTCAATGCTGTTTTACCAAGCATGGGGTGCTCTTTTTAGTCCATACTATGCTCACTTGAGTTTGCACACATGCGACTCTCTGTTGAAGGTCTCAAATCCTTCCATCTTCTCAATATGTGCCTCTTCCACAATCATACCATTGAGGAATGTTGTCTTCACATCCATCTGATGTATCTTCCATCCTATCTGCACTGACAGTGCTAGAATAGATATGATTGGACAATCCCTTGATACTGAAGAAAAAGTCTCATAGTAATCAATTCCCTTTAGTTGACAGAATCCTCTGGCCACAAATATAGCCTTCTGTGTCTCCACACTCCCTAATGCTGCTTGCTTTACCTTGTAAATTCATCTAGAACTCACCACTGACTTGTCTCCTCGTCTTGGGACCACTTCCCAAACACCTCAACCATGGAAGCAACCCATACTGGTTTTTCATTGCTTCCTCATATGAGGATGGGTCAACCTCTACACTCTCGCTCATTAAAGCCATGCAGCTAGTGTACTGATCGGTGATCTCCTCTACCTGTGCTAGTGTACCATGCAGCTAGTGTACCTCTCTGGTGTAGTTCCTTCCATCTATGGAAGTCTTTGCATGAGTGGGTACTTCCACTCTCTGCTCCTCTATATGTGGTTGCTCCACATCATCCCGAGGTTCCTCCTTTGGAGCTAAAATCTCCTCATCTACATGTAACTGAAGCTCCCTCTCAAGGGAAAATCTCATATCCTTCTCTTAATCAAAATTCACATCTCTACAAACCAATGTCATCATGTTGGATGGTAGGTACACTCGATAGTTGTGAGGTGTACGAGTGTACCTGACAAATATGCCCAACTCAACTATTGGCTCTAAAGTTTTCCGTGGATCCTTGGTAACATGACATTAGACTAATGAACCAAATATCCTAAAGTGTGCCACGTCTGGTTTCTTACCTGAAAAAGTTTCTTCTGGTGTACACATATCGAGAATTTGGTGAGGGCTTCTGTTCTGCAAATAAACAGCTATGTTGCACGTTTCAGCTCACAACTGCAATGGTAGGCCCTAATCATGTAACACTTCCCATGCTAATCCCGTAGTACTTCTGGTCTTCCTTTTAGCCACCCCATTTTATTGTGGGTTATGAGGTGCTATTACATCCCATTGAATTCCTTTTGAAGAACATAAGTTCTTGAATTCATTCCACACATATTCTCAACCGTTATTGTTTCTTAGAGTTTTAACTTTCATGCCAGTATCATTCTCGACAAGTGATTTAAATTCACAAAATTTAGCGAATATCTAATCTTTCTTCTGCATGAAGAAAATCTAGCACTTATGAGAAAAATCAACAACAAATATTACATAATACATGTGCTTTGTCGTGGAGGCTGTCGAGAACAGTCCACACACATCTGAGTGAAATCTATCAAGGATCACTTGTACTCAACTGTCTTTATCATGAAAGGAAGCTTTAGTGTACTTCCAATTTGTACACCCTTTTCATGTATCTCTCTGCTGTAGAGTACCCTTGGGAAGTCCTATAGAAATTTACTGCATGATATTCAAATGTTCATGGTGCAAGTGACCCAATCTTCTATGCCACAACTCACCGATCCCTCGGCTCTGCACGTTCTCTACTTTTGTGCTCAGACTCCAGTCTTCTACATCCAATTTGTAGAGGTTCTTCCCCTGAATCCCAATCCGCTTCACCTGTTTTGAGGCTCTGTGATGAATGAAAGCCTTTCCCTTGCTAAATATCGCATCATAGCTATGGTCATCCAACATGGAAATTGAAACTAAATTCCTCTTCAAACCTGGAATATACATGAAATATTTTAATGTGTGTTACAGGTCTATTTGGGCACATCACTCCCGACATTCAGATCAGTACTATTAGGGCTCATCAAACCCTAATTTAGTTGTTACATGCCCTAGGCAAGTCAACTCATTGAATTCTTCCTTCTATGAAAGTTTCCTTGCATGAAGCCTTCTTGAAATGCCTCCACGGGACACCAGCATAGCCCAAACCTTGAGACAATGCGTTGTAGAGCAGACAAGCCTACTGTGGCCTACACTACAGTGCACTTAGTCCCTCTTGACCTATGTTGGGTGAGATTAAGCAAAATTTGCATAGGGTTATGGGAATATTCCTTCATTCTAGATGGTTCTAGAAGGATCCCATCTCTTATCTCCTCATATGAGCTCAAAATTGGATAGGTTAAGGATCAATTAACCTCCTATCCTCTCATCCCTTACTCCATGGAAACTAACTCCATGTTTGGAACGCCATTCAATACCCTCATTTATGAAAAAACCACCTCCATTTCCTATAAATTGAGCACTCATCATAGCGATCAAGGGGGCTATAATATGAAGTTTGTAAGGAAATTTTGTTGGTTTGAGAATTCAGTTTATGTTAAGCAATGTTATGCTGCTGGACTAGTGTGATTTTGATGTGGCGAGGGTTGGAATGAAGCTGGAGGAGTGGCACAGGATCGAACTGTATTGGGTGATACTCTTCCTTCTACATTAATAAAGAACTTATTCCTTTTCTCATATGATTGTTCATATCTGTGATGATTATGTGTTTCAATGTCTTCGATTCATTGTTTTATAGTAGATAGATCATGTATGCTTTGATCGTTTCTTGTTTCTATTTCTCTTGATGCAGGTAACTTTTGAGAGCATTTAGTTCAAGTGGGAGTGACAAGAGTGATTCAAAAGAGATGAAGGAAGTGAAAGGCTACAAGTAATTTCCTCCATCTCATCTATCTTCTATAAGAAAAGGTTAAACTACTTTCTTTCTATTGTTCTGGGTGTAGACACCCACCTAGGGAAAATGTGTTTATCTGTAGATGCAAATTCCGTATAACAAATTGGTGACTCTGCTGGGGAATGACTATCATTATTGGTGGCTTAACCTCATCATATTACACCCTAGTAGACTTTTCTTGACTTTATTGATCTTATTTCAGTCTTTTTGAAGTGTTTTTAGTAAAAAATTGCTTGAATATCTCTTGATTTGACTCTCTAGCACCAGCACAGTGTTTGTCTTGAAATAGTGTGTTGCAGAGCAGTCCTTGCCTTAGAGACAGTGCATTTCAGTGCAATGTCTCCCACTCTAACCTGTGCTAATTCCTCTTCGGCTAAAAAAACTACCTTTGGCTTTCTTTTTCCAAAGTTCCTTCTGTTTTTGTTTGTTGAGACATCAATGATTCTTGTGGTTCTGAAATCAAGTTGTATTTCTCCTCCTAGCCCTACTTTGTCCTTGATTGTTTAATGTTTCTTAAATGATTTATTTATCATTATCAATTCATTGTCAAAGTTAGCTTATATTCGATTAATCTTTTCTAAAAAGGATGTGTCGTAAAAGTATTCATTTCTTTCAAAAAGGAACTGTCGTGAAGCCTTTGTTTCTTGCAAAAGGATTAATTGATTGTATGTGCATTTAGTTTCCTTTTGTCCATCTAAACATTAAGGGAATTGAAAAGAAAAACTTGCATTATGCAATTAGAGGTTTGTGCGTGCTTGTAGGAATAGTGTAGGGAAATTGCATTATATCTACTCTTTGCTCTTTGATTAAACATTTTGATTGCTCTATCCCTTGTAGTTAAGGTTTTCATTATTCAAATGAAATGAAAAGAATGTTTCTCATCATAGTTTCATTCTAGGAATTTCAAAGACATCACAAAGTGAATCTGAAAGACAGACTTTTAATCAAGATCAACTTAAAAGTTATCTCAATTAACCTAATGGAGCATTTTCACCTAACGAATAACATTTAGAGGTTCTAAGCTAGAGACGTGTTCGAACGTCATAAAACATAGAAGTTGTCGTTAATTGTCTACGATACATTCCGAGTGTGATACCTCACTTCACGTACGTAAGTATATTATAGCTCATCCACATACCTTCGATTATATAGGGCGGTGTTATAGTACGAAAAGTATAAATGAATTCTCTCACTGTACGGTTTCACATTAGACAGCGCTAACACAGATTGGGCCTCCACGCACTTTCGGGTATATATGGGAGGACTACATTAGGTTGCTATCCATCCTTAGGTAACTGAGTCAGCCACCTTGTACACTGTGATACACTGAACACAACATTCGGGGAGATTGCCTGCATGTATGTTAAGTCCTTAGTTTATTGAGGTAGTATATTGCAGTTCACAGTTGCTTGATAATCCTTTCACCTAGATTACCCTCTTTTTGTTTATTTCTTTTTGTAATAAAATCAATCAGCAATCGTGGAGGAACATCAACCTTTACCTCATCATTCACGGAGGACAGTGAGTAAACCACCTTTACCCCCTGAAGCTACACCTAGTTGGCAAAAGCGGTCTTGTTTGATTGAATCCAGTACATCACAAACTTCTGGTTCTTCATCTGAATTACCAGAGTCACCTATATTGGTAAGTACTATGACCACAATTATTCCTACAATTACTGGTACATTTGTTACTGAGGTGGAACCTTTACAGTTACCTGAGGACACTAAAAGTGAACTTAGTGAAATGGTAACCCAAGTTATCCAACAAGAAGTTGATTCTCAACCCAAAGTTGTTCAACAAGAAATTACTTGTAAACCTGAATCTATTCAACCCGAAGTTGATCCTGAAGCTATCACAGTTCAACCAGAAGTTACTTCTGAACCAGAAGTTGCTCAAGAAGCCCAACCTGAACCTATTGTTATTTTACCAAAACACTTGGATATTGAAGTTAAACAATCAGAAGTTGTTCCCGTACCAGAAGACGGTCGACCAGGTTATCCTTAGACATCTGTAACTGTTGAGACTTCCCCTTTACCGCAGGAAAAAATACCGGAAATCTATTATGGACTTGACGATGAAATCCTTCCACTTGGTTTGATTTCAATTGAAGAGGAACCTTAAGAAGAAACACCCAGAGATCCAACTCGCTTTGGACCCGAGATTTATCTTTATCCTCATACTTCTCATTTTACTACTCCTTTTGATCCTGATTACTTTCAGACTCCCATTGATTCGTTAGGACATCTATTATGACATTTGACTATGGAAGAATCAACATCCCAGACTGTACCATCTATTACAGTTGCGGCAGAATATTTTGTTGCTACTTCTTCGACATTTACCACAACATCTAAATCACATATGTATGGTGTTTCATCCATCCCACTGGGTTACTGATAATTATCGGGAACCCACTCAGGTGTTGCTTCTAGTCCATGGTCTTCACCCATGTCCTCCACGGGAATTTTACGTGGTTCTTTACTTATGGATATTGAACAATTTGATCCATCAAGTCAATATCAAGCTGGTTCATCTGGTTACCATCCAATGTATCCACTTTACACTAGATTACCCCCATATGGAGAACAATATACACAATCTCTTTATCCTTCATTTTTTCAGGGGCAACCATATGGCAGTATGTCGTCATCTTTAGGTCAGTCTGGAATGACTGTTTGTCAGTGGCAGCCAACAATGCTCGTTCAACTAAGGCTTGTGTATCCATCACAACCAATGCAATATGTCTCATCCATACCTCCTACTACGCCTCTCACTATGACTTTACCACAGTCACAAGCTCAGTTAAATGTATCTCAACCTTTGCAAGTTGGTACTTCAACCTCTGACACCCAAGTTTCAGGTTTACAGATTTAGTCTTCTCAGGATGTTTTACAACAACCATTTGTGCCTAGAATCCAACAACTTCAGGCCAGTTTACCATTTACTGGAATGAATCCAACTCATCTTGGTTTAATATATTTACAACCTGGTCAAACTTACGTTGGTGGGAAACAACCGTTAAATCAACAACCATGGCAGCCACAATATCAACAACAGCAATTCCAACAATACTAAACATATCCTGGACATGGTAAACAAGCCTATGCTGGGTTTGGTCAACAACAAGTTTACCCAAGTCCTGGTCAACAAGCCTATGCTGGGTTTTGACAACAACAAATTTATCCTGGTGCTCAACAACCACCTTATACTGGATTTAATTTGACTTACAATGATTCAATTATTTATGCACCTTGGTGGCCGGTGATTCCTCATAAATTTCCTTCTGATATTTCGAAATTAAATGGAAACCCTGGAGAAAACCCGTCCAACCATGTTATGACTTTTCATTTATGGTGTTCATCCAACTCCCTGAGTGATGATTCAGCTATACTACGTCTTTTCCACCGAGCACTTACTGGTCCAGATATAATATATTGAATTATCACGAGCAATATATGATAACTTTACATCCTTAGCCACTACGTTTTTAACCCACTTCCAGTTACCCATCAGATATGAAACTAGAACAGAGCTATTGACCAACGTTAAATAGAATACTGCTACTCACATTTCTGATCATATTCATGAGTGGCATCATCGTCATTGAATGGTCAAAACTTATGTTCCTGATCAGCTTTTAGTTGAGTGGTTTATAAAATCCTTGTTGCCATCTATCACCGGGGGTGTGGCTAAAGGATGAGTTGTCACTGAAGAGCAAGTAATTTCTCATGCCCAATACTTAGACTTGATTTACACCTAGTCTGGCATGCTCTTTGAAAAAATTCCAAACGCACCTAGACCATCTTTTACTGTTCCTCCACCCCCATTAAGTAAGGACTCTCATGTCGGTGACGGTGTGATTGGTTCTTCAAGCACACAAACAACAAGTATATCGTCTAGTCAAACACTTACTATTTCCAATCAATCTTCTACTGCATTTGATAATACTCCTGCTTCCGAAATAAATGTTGCGTCATTTGATAAAGGCAAGAATGAAAAGCAACCTGGAAACAAGAAGAAGGGGAAAGCTAGAAAGAAACAAAACCCTCCCCCTCAAGAGAATTTATCTGATTCCTCTTCTCCACCTAGGAAACCTCATTATCCATGTTTAATCTGTAACGAGGAGCATTTTACACGAGACTGTCCTCACCGCTCTGAAGTCTCAAAACTTCTTAAGACTTCTAGTGCATCCGTTGTGTTGATAGACCCTTTTTCGAATCAAGAGACTCATTTGGTTGCTACAGATCATGCTTCCACTTCACAAGTGCTTATGTTATCTGCCTCTGAGCCTAAAATTTATGTTTTGGTGTCTACAAGAAGTAAAGATTATGGTAATCCATCATCATCGTCAAATAACTAGGCTTTAGATCAACCAAATACTTCGACTTTGACTTTGTATGATCCTATTCCACCACCTATTGCACCAGAGTTAACAATAAAACCACCTAAAGGAGTTGTACATAAGTCTACATTCAACCCTCGAGCTCGAGCAGCGCAAAAATATAACATAGTAGAAGATTTGGCTTAGTCGCCTTCTGCTATGTAGACACTTGAGGTGCTTCAAAATTGTCCCTCTGTTATGAAACGAGCTCAAGAAAAGATAGAAAAGATAGATCAATGCCTTAGAATTCAGCCTCTTCGAGGGGGCAACCTCCTTCACATTACATAAATGAACAATTCTTGGATGATTCAAATGACAAAACCTCCTTTCTATATATAGGAGTCTAAGGAGTCACAATATAACCCAGCCGACCTAACAATAATAATATAAAGCCACAAAAATAACAATAGATGGATTCTATGGGGCACAGTAATAACAATATGGGGATAATAGGGGCACAACAATATTAATAAGGGATGCAACTACGATAGTAATGGGGTAATCACTAGTATTATAGGGACCCAACATGCCCCTGTCCTTCAAAAAAAGTGTTGTCCTCAACATTTGAGTAGTTCTGGATGCTTCTGTATAAAATTCTCATCCTCCCATGTGGAATCTTCAGCAGATAAGTTCTTCCACTTGATAAGATACTCTGAAATTGATCGATTTCGTAGCTGTCGAGTTCTTGTTTTTGTGACTGCTTCTGGTTCCAATATAATTTTTCCTTCCTTGTCAAGTTTTGGCAATATTGTTTGAACTGGGAGCTTGTTTCCTATAACCTTCTTTAAACATGAAACATGGAAAACTGGGTGCAATCGAGAAGCTACAGGAAGCTCCAATTTGTATGCCATAGTACCAATCTTTTGCAACACCTTATACGGACCATAATACTTTGGTGATAATTTATTATCCTTCTTAGCTTGCTTGAGGGACATTTGCTTATATGGTTGTAGCCGTAGGAATACCCAATTACCTACATCAAAACTTCTTTCACTGCGATGTTGATTTGCCTATTGTTTCATTCTATTCTGTGCCAACACGAGGTTATCCTTTAAGAGTTGGAGGACTTGTTGTTGATGTTCGATGTGATGTTCCACTGCTTGAACCTTAGAATTTTCTCTTAAATATGATGTGATGGATGGTGGCTGATATCCATAAAGTGCCATAAATGGGGTCATTTTTGTTGCTGTATGGAAGGAAGTGTTATACCACCATTCAGCCAGAGGCAACCGTTTGACCCATTGTGTCTGTTTATCAAATACAAAGCAACGAAGATATCCTTCCAAACATTTGTTTACTATCTCAGTTTTCCCATCAGATTGAGGATGATAAGATGACCTATGAGCTAACTGAGTACCAAGACAAGAAAATAATTCTGTCCAAAAATTTCCAGTGAAAATGGGATCTCTGTCACTTACAATAATCTTTGGGTTTCCATGTAGCTTTTGAATTGTTTCCATAAATGTAGTAGAAACTGTACTAGCTTTAAATGGATGTGATAATGGACAAAAGTGTGCATACTTGGTAAGTCTGTCAACTACCACCATGATGACACTCTTTCCCTCAGACTTGGGTAAACCTATGATAAAATCCATTGAAACCTCCTCCCAGCATTGGCTTGGAATGGATAAAGGTTGTAATATACCCGGTGTCTTAATTGTTTCAACTTTATTTTTTTAGCAAACCAAACATTCCTCCACAAATTTTTGAATATATGATTTAAGGCCATCGCAAAAAAATTCCTTCTTAACCTTGTGGTAAGTTTTTAAAAATCCTGAGTTCCATCCTAAGGGAGAAGTGTGCAATTCCATAAGAATCTTTTGTTTTAGTTGGGAATTCTTACAGAGGTATAAGTGATCTTTGTAACATAAAGAATCATTTTTCCAGCTAAATGTATCAGACGTATTGGAATCTTGTTGTAACTTTCAAAGAAGTGCCCACACTTCTTTGTCATTCTTCCATTCCTCTCTTGCTTCATTTATCCAATCTGGTTGGATAATAGAAATGGCGCACAACAATGCTTCCACATCCTCATCCTTTCTTGAGAGTGCATCTGCCACCACATTTTGCTTCCCTTTTTTGTAGATGATTTCAAAGTCATAACCCAACATCTTTGTGACCCACTTTTGCTTCTCTTCAGAGGATAATCTTTGTTCTAAAAAGTATTTAAGGCTATCATGATCCGTTTTACCTTGAAGTGTCTTCCCATTAGGTAGGGTCACTATTTCTTAAGTGCATGGAGTATTGCCAACATTTCCTTCTCATAAATAGCTTTGTGTAAAAACTTTCCTTTGATTGGACGACTTTCAAAAGCAATGGGTCTTTCATCTTGCATTAAAACAACACCAATTCCATTTCCTGAAGCATCACATTCCACAATAAAGGTTTTTGTGAAGTCCGGTGTAGCTAAGACCGGTGCTTGGCACATTGCCTCTTTAAGATGTTCGAAGGCCTTTGTTGCTTCTGGAGTCCATGAAAATGCATCTTTCTTCAATAATGTTGTTAGAGGAGCTGCTATTCTCCCATAATTCTTAACAAAATTGCGATAATACCCTATCAACCCAAGAAATCCTCGTAGATGCTTTATGGATGTGGGGATTTTCCATTCCTTAATGGATTTAATTTTGCTAGGGTCTACCTTAACTCCTTCATGAGATACAATATGACCTAGATATTCCACCTCTTGTACTCCAAAGAAACATTTGGATCTTTTTTCATATAATTGTTTCTCCTCCAATAGTTGTATCACCTTATCAACATGTTCAACATGATCCTTCCAAGACTTGCTGTAGATTAGTATATCATCAAAAAATACTAACACAAATTTTCTAAGGAATGGTTTGAAAATGGAATTCATGAAACCTTGAAATGTTGAAGGTGCATTGGTAAGGCCAAAAGGCATGACCAAAAATTCATAATGACCCTCATGAGTTCTAAATGTTGTTTTCAGAATGTCTTCAGTCTTCATTCTAATTTGATGATATCCTGAACGAATATCCAACTTGGTGAAGTAAATTGATCCATGCAATTCATCCAGTAATTCATCAATGACGAGAATGGGAAACTTATCTTTAATAGTGAGCTTGTTGAGCTCCCTATAATCCGGACACATCCGCCATGATCCATCCTTCTTGTGCACTAATACTACTGGAGTAGAGAAAGAACTTTGACTCAGTTGAATTATACCAGCCTATAGCATTTCTGCAACCATTCGTTCAATTTCACTCTTTTGGGCATAGGGATATCTGTACGGCCTGATGTTTGGAGGAACACTTCCTGGAATCAGATGAATAGCATGATCATGATCACGAATAGGTGGGATACCTTTGGGAGTCTCAAATACCTTGGAATGATTGTCCAAGACTTTTTGGAGATCTGGAGAAATAGATGATTGTAATGTGGAAAAATCTAGCGAACATAATTGTGCAATTACACCCCTTTGTTCCCTTTTTAGAAGCTTTCTCATACCGTTGGAGCTGATTATCTTTCTTGGTTTCTCTGCAATACCCCTTAATTCAACTTCCTTTCCTTCCACAGAAAATTTCGTGAAAAGTTCTTGAAAATTAAAAGCTATTGTACCCAAGGATTGTAGCCATTGGACTCCTAGTACAACATCAGCACCTCCCATTGGAATGGAAAGCATTGGGCTAGTCAATACATATTCTCCCATCAATAGCTTGATATTATGGCACTTTCTAGAGCAATTTATTGTTCCTCCATTTGCAACCATCACTTGACACTCTGGTGCTAGATATAATAAGCAATTCAATTCTTTTGCTACCTTACAATGAATAAAATTGTTGGTACTTCCTGAATCAATCAACACTATTACCTTTTTCTTCTTGATTTGTCCTTCTATCTTGATGGTTTGAGGAGTGGTAATTCCCGCCAATGCATTACAAGATATGGTCAGATTCATTTCTTCTTTATCTAGGCTTTGTTCCTGGAGTATATCCTCTTCTTTTGACCTTTCTTGCTCCTTTTCTTCTTCTTCTTCGCAATCTATGTAGAATAATTTCTTCTCGGCACACTTATGACCTTTAGTGTATTTGCTATCACAACTGTAACAAAGCCTTTTTGCTCTTTTTTCTTCCAATTTTTGTGGTGTCAACCTTATAGGTTGTGGAAGATTAGGGGCAACAACACTTCCATCTTTATAGTTGTGAGTGGTATGCTCCCTGGTTGCCATAATTTTGCTTTCCATTTTTCTTGCTAACCTGAATGCCTTCTCTAATGAATCAGGTTCCCAAAGGCGAACATCATGTTGGATATTATCCTTTAAAGTCCCTATGAACACATCAATCCTATGCTCCTCTGGAATATTTTTTACCCTTATGTTCAATTTTTGGAACTCCTCAATGTGCTCCATTATTGAACCCTTTTGTTTGAGACTTATCAATTCACTAAAAAAAGTGTTGCTTTTTGTATCCTCATAATGTGCTGTCAATTCTTCCGTAAAAATTGCCCAAGTGATAATTTGTTTACGAGATAAAAGCCATTGATACCATACAAACTGATTTGGTTCCAAATATAAAGTTGCAATACGTAACTTTTGTGTGTTTTTCACATTATTGAGATCGAAAAATTGCTCCATCTGTAATATCCATGTTGCGGGATCCTTGCCATCAAACTTCCTCATATCGATTTTTGGAATATGGTGGGTCTTTGATCCCACATTAGAGTCTAAGAAATCATGATTAACATTTCTTTTGTTCGCATCATGAGTTTCCTTTACTACCTTTCACCATTAGTAAGTATTTCTTGTAGAAAATTTGTCAAATCTGTCTTCAAATATACCTTCAAATCATCCATCTTAGCTTCCACGCCCTTTATCTTAGATTCCACGCCATTTATCTTAGCTTCCGTTAGCTTTTGTGAGAGTGACATTTGTTACACTTGTTCTTGTAATTTTGATATATCATGTAGCATTTCTTCCTCTTCTTCATGAGTCATGCTAGAGCTTTTAGGTTCCTTACTAGGTGTTTGCATTTTCTTTCCTCGGGGCATCAGTTACCGATAATAATTCTCTACTATGCCCTTTGAAATCCTTCAAAATAAATTTTCAAACTAAGCTTAAGCAAAAATTTAAAAAAAATCTAAACACCTTTTTCACTTTGTAGGAGCTTGATATTGCCTCTGATGTATCTCTGTGCTTTCTGATCATCCAACTTTGAAATTGTGACCTGCAGTAGCCCTATGTGTCCTCTTTCTAATGCCACCAGTCTGACCCAAATTGGATTCTCCAAAGAAGAGTTATGTGAAGTCTCCCACAGTGACTTGATTATAGGCTGGTTCAGTAGAGCGAGCTTGTACGACGTGCCGCGAGTCACTGTTTCGACCTTTGGCTCTAAAAAATATCCACAAGAAACTAAACTCTGTCCTATTTCTGTAACTTCTTATGAAATTTCAATCCGATGCTCAGAGAGAAAGTTATGACGATTTTTCCCAGGTCACCTGTTTGGAATGTAATTCAGGAGTCTACAAAAAGACCAACTTCCTCAGACCATATCTACGCAAAGATAGTGCGAAACGCTCTGAAATTTGGACCCCAGGTTCAACGCGATGTCTTCTCAAATGGGTTTTGTTTTTAGCTTCTGAAACATCGTATAAAAAACTTTATAGCAAAAATTCCACGATGACCTATTTGGATCAGCGAAACCCTAGAATCCAAAGCTCTGATACCAAATGTTATGAAACCAGCTCAAGAAAAGATAGAAAAGATAGATCAACGCATTAGAATTCAGCCTCTTCAAGGGGGAAACCTCCTTTACATTACATAAATGAACAATTCTTGGATGATTCAAATGACAAAACCTCCTTTCTATATATAGGAGTCTAAGGAGTCACAATATAACCCAACCGACCTAACAATAATAATATAAAGCCACAAAAATAACAATAGAGGGATTCTATGGGGCACAGTAATAACAATATAGGGATAATAGGGGCACAACAATATTAATAAGGGATGCAACTACGATAGTAATGGGGTAATCACTAGTATTCTAGGGACCCAACACCCTCCCAAAAGAAGCCTTTATTGTCAGCAATTGGTGGAATTGATCCAACGGATTCTAATCTTGTGGTTTTTAACTATGCAATATATATGCCACAATTACTAGCTCAATTAGCTTTCCTGATCCAAGTAAAGGATTTGAATAAACTTGTTCACCAAACCATTGTTGACAAGGGTGCATCTACTAGTATCATGTCGATGAGTTGCTGGAAAGCACTTCTCTCCCTGCCTTTGTCACGGTCACTGACAACTTTAAAAGCTTTTTACGGTCGCACTTATACGCCTTGTGGAATTTTAAGTAACTTGCAGATAGATCTAGGGGGTAAAACTGTAATTGTTGAAGTTATGGTCTTTGACGGACCTCTTGACTACAAAAGACCTTGGGCTTATGCTATGGTTGATGTGGTTTTGACATACTTTCGTATGATTTCTTTCCCTCATAAAGGCAGAATCAGAGTAATTGATCAACTTGGTTTCTTTGCCTCTAGTTCACAGGCTACTGGAAGCATTCTGTTAGTTCATAGACCCCTGACATCTCTTCACAACGTTGGAGTAGGTCTCTTCAAAGATCCTTCCCTAATGGGTACTTTTTCGCTACTGTCACCATCACAAATGGTAGAAGTTGCAAAATTTGAGACTTGCAACATGACATCTTGCACTTCATCTAATTCATGGAAGATTCCTAATAATTCTGATGATGATATGTATAATGAAACCATGCCGCTAAGCCCCATTGAGCTTGCATAGCAATCAATCTTTTTGGCTTGTGCGGAAAACCTAGATCTATTGTCACCAATTGTATGGGTTGATCGTTCATTAGAATATGGTACTTCCTCTGATCCTTTTTCACGTACATTTTCTAATAATGAAGGAATCGTCCAATCAATGATGACAGGAGAATAACCATGGGAAGATTATGTTCATCAATCCGATCTTCCAATTCACATAGAAGATGTTTCAAATGAACCAAATCTCCTTTCAATTATTGATTTCCTTTTGAATTCTGTATTTATAAACACAGTCGATTTCGAAAAAAACTTGTCAAATATCAAATAAACCATTTCTATAGACATTTCGACCAAACCTGGAGTTATAAGGAACATCCATGTTGACAAACCTTGTTCTACATCAGAATTAAAACTTACCGTGCTCTTTTCCGTGAATTTCACGATATATTTGCCTCGTCATATGAGGAAATGCCAGGAATTGATTCTAGTATAGTTCAACATGAGATTAAAATGTATCCTGATGTAAAATTAGTACGACAGTGTGCATCTAAAGAAGGTTGCTGCCATAAAAGCAGAAATTGAAAAATTTTACATGTCGGTTTCATTTATCCCATTCCTCTTATCAATTGGGTATCCAATCTTATTCCTGTCATGAAGAAACAAAGAACAATATGAGTGTGTGTTGATTATAGGGATGTTAATAATGCTTGTCCAAAAGACAACTATCCCACTCCCTTTATCAACCAGATAATTGATGACTATGTCGGATCTGAAATATTCTCATTTATGGATGGCTTTTCCGGCTATAATCAGATCAATATCTGCCCAGAAGACCAATATAAAACTATTTTTATTTTTCCCTAGGGCACATTTGCATATTGGAAACTCCCGTTTGGTTTGAATAATGCTCGAGAAACTTTTCAGAGGTGAATGAATTATGCCTTCCATGACATCAAACACATTGTTCAACCCTATCTAGATGATTTATCTGCTCATTCACAGAACAGGTTAATCACCCGCAACATTCGAGAGCTATCTTTTTACAGTACTGACGCTACAAAATTTGACTCAATCCACATAAATGTGTGCCTTTTGTTGGTTCTGGTCGTTTGCTTGGTTTCATAGTGTCTAAAGAAGGAATTCAACTTGACGCTTTGAAGGTTAAGGCAATTCTTGATCTACCTCCACCTTCCAATTTATTGTAGCTACAAAGACTCCAAGGGAAAGATAACATTCTAAGGAGGTTCATTCCCAACTATGTTGAAATGGCTAAAGGAATTACTCATCTTTTGAAAAAGGGAATACCCTTCCATTGGGACCAGGTTGTGCAAGCTTTCTTTGATTCTCTCAAAGATACCTTGATTCGAGCATCATTAATGTATGCACTTCATTATCAAAACGATTATTTCTTGTATCTTGCTGCTGCAGATACAACCATTGCTATGGTTTTAGTCCAAGAGGAGGATGGGACTGAACATCTGATCTACTATTTGAGTCGTAATCTTAATGATACGGAATTTAAGTACTCTTATGTTGAAAAGTTAGCTTTGGCTACTGTCTAAGATGTACAGAGATTTCACCACTATATCCTGCTTCGAAATACCATTGTCATTTTGGATTGCAACCCTATGACATACATTCTGTCACATCAATTGCTGGGGGGAAAATACTCGAAATGGATCATCATTCTATAGGAATTTGATTTGGAATTCATCAAATCCAAATAAAAGAAATCTCTAACATTTTTTCGAGCTTCTTTGTGACCTTCCCTCTACCAATATCGATTCAACAATAGAACCATCAAGTCTGGATGAGTCTCTTTTTCTAATTTCGTCATCTGACCCGTGGTATGGAGATATATTGATCTCTCTCTAGACCCAAACTTTCTGGACCGATACCTCTCGTTCGTAACAACGACGTATTCGTTACCAAGCCAAATATTCTCTCATCATTGGAGACACTCTCTATCATCGTGGTATCGATACAATTTTACGGAGGTGCCTCACTCATGAGGAAGCCGAGAAAGTTTTGAATAATTTCCATTATGGTGCTTGTGGTGGACATTTATCTAGTTATGCTACTACACAGAAGATTCTCTGTGTTGGTTACTTCTGGCCAACTATATTCAATGATTGCATTATTGTTGTTAGAAGTTGTCATGCATGCCAAATTTTTGATCGCAAAACACGATTACCACCTGCAACACTACATCCTATCATCGTTGTTGGACCATTTGCAAAATGGGGCATCGATTTTATGACATGTAACCCTACCTTTTCCGAGGGGCATGGATATACTATTGTCACCGTAGACTATTTTACGAATTGGGTTGAGGCCATGCCTACATTAAACAACAACGATGATATGACTGCTATTTTCTTCTTCAACCATGCGGTTGCACAGTTTGGTGTACCACAAGCTATAGTTACAGATCATGGGTCGCATTTTTGCAACCATGTGATGACCGAATTGACTGCCAAGTTAGGACTTTCACATGATATTTCTACTCCTTATTATCTGCAAGCTAATGGACAAGTTGAGGCTATCAACAAAATCCTTAAGCGAATGCTCCAACAAATGATAGGAGTTCATAAACGAAACTGACATTTAATCTTGTACTCAGCTTTGTGGGCTTACCGAACCTCGGTGAGAAATGCAACTGGATTCACACATTTTTAATTGGTGTATGGTCTGGAGGCAATATTGCCTGTACGATGTGAAATTTCGTCATTAAAACTCGCAATTGACCTATTACTCGACACTTATGAAGAAGAATCACATTTCTTAGAGCTCATCCATCTAGATGAAACACACTGTGAAGCCGCATTGGCTAACGAAGCACATAAGAAATGAATAAAGGCACAATATGACTGAAATGTCAAGCCTCACATTTTCTGAGAAGGAGACCTGGTCTTTCTTTATGATAAGGAAACTGATAAACTAGGAGTAGGGAAATTTGAACCTTTATGGATGGGCCCCTATATTGTTAAGCATGTTTTGGCAAAAGGTGCTTATGAGTTAGTTGATTATGATGGAATTCCATTGTCGCAGCCCCATAACGGGTTGTATTTGAAACGTTACTATGCCTAATTTTGCATAGTAATAAGCACTGTATATATACTTTGATTGTGTGTGTGTGTTACAGTGTGACTTTTAGAGTTTTTTATGTCATTAAGTAATCCACTTTGCATTTGTTGCAAATGTCGAAATCTTCGGAACCATTTGTTGGTTGTGCCGATGGTGCTAGTCATAGTACACAAAACCTATCTTCTGCAGCATGGGTCATATTCACTCCAAGTGGCAAGTTAGTGATTTTTCAAGGGATTTGTATCGGTCGTTATATGAACAATATCATTGAGTATAGCACGTTGATCGAACTCCTCTCTGATGCCATTTCACTTGGCATTCTCCCAATCATCATTAGGTTGGACTTAAAACTTGTCATACTGCAACTAACAAATGATTATACCGTCCAAAATCTAACATTTATCTTATGTTCCTTAGATTTCGTCTCTTGGAAAGACATTTTGATTACATGCAATATCAACACATTTCCAGGAACTTTAATACATTAACTGATTCATTAGCGAACTATGTGTTAAACAGACATTTGTGACACATGTAAAAGTAAAATTTTCAATTCACATAAATAGTTGAATAGGATTACACATAACCATATATAAAAATACTGAAAGTAAAAAATAGATAGATGTTTTAAAGTTTTTACAAAATTTGTGTCGAAGACATGTTGGTCATCTGACCTCAAAACTCAAAATTCATATAGAAAAACATCCTAAGTAGACCTAATGATGTTCATGATAACAGGTCGTAGCCTGAGCTATCATGCGCAATAGCCTCATCGAAAAGCTAGGTACACTAATAGTATGGCGCTGCAGCCTCATCGATAACTCATCGATCCGGATATCTGGAATACCGAGGGTTAACCCCTCTATATGATCCTGTAACTCTGCCAATGTCTCAATTAAATCAAAATCATGCTCTTCCGACATTTCTTCATGTTGGTTCACCTGCCTCTTGTCGATGACCCATAGGTCGAATAGTACCAACATCTGCATGCATGAGTACATTTTTAGTTTAGTCTTGGAAACATCAAAAACATGTAGAAACTTAAAAAATTGAAAATCCTTGTTCAAAACAATTTACCTATAGCACACCATTGGGCACCCATTGGTAACCTCAAATTTGCATCTCCATGAAAGTCCATCGCCACATATGGATACTCCTCGATGACAATGTATTTTCGATTGAGCCAATTGAATAATGCTGGAGGAAATGATATTGATGATTGACCAGCATGTAAAACCATCAACTCAACCCATCTCTACATCTATGGATCTCTAGGACTAGTCAAACTTAGTTACACATACTGAGGTTGCATCAATGGAATTATCTCTAATGTAAAGGTAATCAAGATCGAACCATAACTAAAATTCTTCATCTTGTCGCTCTTTACTTTAGTCAATTGCTCTTTCATCAAAGAGAGAACTTCCTCACACCAGTTGAATGTAGTTGATTCAAGGCACTCAAGTGCAAACTACATATATGATTTGTTCGCCAAATGAAGTGTCGCACTATCTGCCAACTTTGTGATAGTGAAAAGGATTGTTCGCAAAGGAAAATCACGAAAATCCCTAATGTTGATCTTCCCATCTTTGCTAGGCTGTGTACCTGGCCGATAGAACTGTCGAGTGTAGTCCCTCACTGATTCATCCCCACGGGAAGAACCTGAAAGAGATATGGGGGCACCACGTCCACAATCCTGTAAGGAAGTAAACATCATCGATCAATATAGGGAGCACTTTTCCACCCATGTGAAAAGCCTAATCCGCTGGATCCCATGAATGAACTAGGAACTACAATAGTTCTAGTTGTTGCCTCATCCTAAACAACCTAAAGTATTTGAGTAACCCACAGTCTCTGAGGGGCTCAACTATACCTGGATCATTAAGGGAAAACATATCTTGTTCTTCATGCTCTCTTTCACGCCAAGTAATAGTAATTCTAATCTGATCAAAGCTTGCAATCAAACCATAAGCTTAGTTACGATCCATTTCATGTAAAAAATTGAATGATTTTTTGGTAAAATAGGAGAAACAAAGTTAGCAACCACGCCCAGTTCAACCCAAGCCTTGAGATAGTGTGTTGTAGAGCAGGTACCCTTTTGTTTGGATGCACTGTAGTGCAATTTTCGATGTGATAGGTTGCGTTGATCCCAGGGAAAAGTATATTTACCGTAGGTACCCAAAAACCCTAAAAAACTTGTCTGAAACTACAAAAGAATGAACTTAAATCGAAGAGAAAAGGTAGATCTCCTACCTGGTCCTCATGGCATGACAAATGATCCACAGAATCTCTCACAATTAGCTTCTGAAGTTGGAGGTAAAAACTGGCTCAAAGCACAAAATTGAATGGTAAATATCAAATGGTGAAAATGACTTGGTAATTCTTGTTTTATGTTTATTTCATGTTCATTTAATGAATAAACTATAGTTTTTTACCCATTTTTACCAATAGAATAGGTATTTTTAATCCATTTGGTGTTTCTTTAGATTTATAGCTAATATAGTGAATTTGATGTGCACAATTGTGAATTGTACTTTTGACCTCAGAGCATACTTTTATCTCTTTTTCGAGCTCTGTTAAACATCGAAAAAAGAACCCCCCCAGAGTCCTCTTTAAGCTCTTTTCAAACTCTCAAAATATGAAAAGATTGTCGAGCACTTGTCCTTTTAAGCTCGTTAACAGATTGGAAATGACATCTACTCACTACAAGTTTAACCTTTTCCGGAATGAGATAGATTATTTATGAAAAAGGAATGTGTTGATCGAACATGATCAATAGGTTCTCTCTTGTATTATTTTATGATTTTTCAGACTTGAGAGACAAAATTATGAGAAAGAACTTGTGGATTTTTCTTTTTGTCCCTTTTCAATCTCTCTAAACATGAAAAGGACTAAGTTATCATTGTCTTTAAACTCGTTAAACATCAAATAGCGACAAACTTGTCCATCATGACAAGTCTGAGTTTCACCTTCGTTAGGCTCGTTAAAACATCACATAGCGATGGATTCACCTGAAGGGTAGAATTATACTACAATAATATGTTATCCTCCTCAAGCTTGTTAAAAAATAAAGAGGTACTCATCAGCAATGACTGGGGAAAATGGGAAAAGGGATAAATCACTTTATGGTAGCAAGCCGCTCTTGAACATGACACTTTCACTTCATCTCCGTGACTATTTGGGTTGGATTATCTGCTTGATGTTTATCATACCTATGGTCTATCACACCATCCATCACTTTGGTTTTGGTTCAATGCTGCCAATTCATTCAGTGTTGTCGACATGTTCAAGATAAGGCACTCAGTGTCGTGGCGGAAAAAGTCGTTTGTGCGGACACAACGGACCTCCCTAGGAGTCTAAACTCTCTAGCGACAAACAAGACAAAATGGAGTGATCTTTCTCTAAATATACCTTTTAAAACATGAAAACTACAAGTGTTTAGGCTTACCTTATTCCAAAACGCTGTTGTTGTAGTCCGTCCTTGTCGATCCGGATGAGCTCCTCCTTCACATCAATTCCTGCAACCACAAACAATCAAACAATTACCAAGCACTTGCATCTCATATAATAAAACATATATTCAACATGCAGACCAAGGAACACATGAAATAACTCATTAACACAAGCTATTGAGAAAAATAAACCAGTTTGTATTAATAACGAAACAAAGAAACTCTTACAACCTGGCCTTGGTGTTGTGCAAGTTCCTCCCAGGGTCCATCAAGGGTTTTCCTCTACTTTGACAAAGCTCACCCACTTCCAAGTAGAATCAAGCAAAGACAATCTCTCCTCACAAGGTTCTAAATGGGAGTCCTAATTCCTGCAGCATTTACCCAAAGAAAATGTATAGCTTCAACCTCCACTCCCTCTGGCTCAATGCCTTTATTTATAGTGCTGTAAAGAGGTTATTCAGGTCCACCATCAATGGGATAATCCCCCTCTTTGGGTGGGATAGCTCCCTTATTGATGGGATAAGTTCCCCCTTAATAGAGATACATGAACCAACTGGAGGCGCATCCATTTCATCAAACCGACCTCTATAAAGTTCTAGAAGTAACCACAAGTAACTTTTTTAAGATGAAACTTGTGCATTTTGCCTTTTACAGAAGGACGCACCTGTCCTTTGACATATAGAGCGTCCAAAGACGCAGACTTTGTGAACATTGTGAGCGTCCCCGCAGATAAGGCTTGAGAGAACCTGCGTCCCCAGAGATAAACACATTTTTTACAAGACTTTCTCTCTTCTTTGAGTTTGAGATGGATAGCAGAGGCATAAGACTTGCCTAAAAAGGGTAGTATGACTGTTGATTTGAGCATACTAACTGTAAGTAGTCATGGTGACATTTTTTAGTGTAACAGATTGCCCCCTAAAGTGCGAAGCCTGGAATAGATTAGGGTTTTGTAATTCTAGGAAGGGTGAAGCGCTTTATCATTTCAAGGATTGTCTTGTGGATGACCTGGTTGGAACCTGCAATTTTCAACACAAAATACATGTATAAGATTATATCATCACTGAGGTAGGCATTCCCATACTCAGATTCAAAACTTTAACTAATGGACTAACTACTCTGATACAGGAATGATCTTGCAGTACATCATTTTTATAGACTTTTGTAGACACAGTATGGACGCAGCCATTTGTTTATGATTAGTCTACATAGATAATGAATACAAAACTCCTCGCAGCCTGGATGGTAGAAACTAGATCCAGGGTCTTCACTTCTACTTCCCGAATTGGTACGATTCTAGCCATGTGATTAAATGATTTGATGTCGAACATGTTAGAAACCACTTGATTACCAGTCGATGATGTAAACTGTTAACAAGCGTGAGAGAAACCACCAGTAATGTCAATGGTTCTCAAAGTACCAAGCACAACCCGTGAAATGTGAATAGATGTTTTGATGTCGAACACTTCACGGAATCCTTTGATCGAAAGTCAATGATGTAAACTGACGTCAAAGGCGAGAAACCTGCCATTGATGCATGCAGACTTCAAGGTACTGTCGATTCCTAAGTCATCTTTCTAGATAATGTGTCGATGTCGATAGAAAGCGACCCGTTGCAGGCAAGCCCGCAACACGAAATCATTGTTCAAGTTGAAGAAATGTTGCTGTAAGGACTGACTCAAGGATGGTCAAATGGATGACAAGTATTTTGCAGATGAAAGTTTTGCTTGCAGACCTCTTGAACACATAACGACACGACAGATGGCTTGGTGACGAATATCTCAAAGTTAATCCCCGGAACCCGGTTAAAGACTTTCAAAGTGGTTTGATCAACTGTGAGGTAAAAGATTTCCCAACCCAGGTGAATGAGACAGTGTCGTGTTCAAGAGCGGTGATAAAGTTTCTTTCGAGAAAAAAGGTAACAAACAGGTTCATTCTTCTCTCTTTTCCCCCACCATTTCTGGCAAGTACCTCTTTATTTTTAACAAGCTTGAGGAGGATAACATATGCTTGATTATAAGCTCATCCTTCGGACGAGTCCAACCTAGTTTAAATTTGAACCCTAGGAAGGAGTGGTTCGTTCCTGTTTGTAATTGAATAGGTCCTCTACTGTAAAAGTTTAACGAGCCCAGTATAGGAGAAACTCGGCGTTTTTCAATTTTAGAGAGTCTGAAAAAACTAAAGGAGACTCCACGTTGAACTTTTTCGTACATTTGTGTCCCTCAAGCCCGAAAAAGTATAAAATAATACCTGGGGGAACCGCTTGATCTTGCGACCAAGGAGTACTTTCATAATAGTGTCGTTGACCTGAAAAGTAAAAAGCGATCAAGGACACGTCGTTTTATTTCCTTATCGAGTTTGAAACGACAAAAACCCGGCAATCTTTTCCTGATTTTGCGGTCAGAAAAGAGCTAAAAGGGGACCGTCTTTTAATTCCGTTTTAACGAGTGTAAAAGAAACGCTCGGCGATCTTTTCATGTTTTAGGAGTCAGAAAAGGGCTTAAAAGATGACTCTGATATTTTTGTTTGTGAAAAATTACAATTTCCCTCGAGATCCCTTTGTCCTGCACAAAAGCAACACATTACTCATACCTGTTTAAAATAGGCAAAAATACATCGAGAAATACCTTTTCATGGTAAAAAATGAACTAATTCATCCAAAAAACCTATAAAAAGACCTTTTACCATGTCATTTTTACCGTTTCACTGTTGAGGTTGAAAAAGGAGCTTTTGACAAGAAAATTTCCCGTGGTCGCTGCGGAAAATCCGACCGTCGGAATCGAACGCCGTCTTATCCAGGTATTTTACACATCCTACTCTGCATTTCTATCCGTTTAGAATCAATTTTTAGGTCTTAGTTTCATTTTTTGGGGGGGTTTTGGTTTTGGAATGCGCCTCTCGGCGGACGCGGGTGCCCTTCGGATGACCCGCGTCCCCCGACTTTTTCTCATACGGGAAAATGGTCGGAAGACGCGGCCCGCCTTCAGGCCAGCCGCGTCCGGGCGCCCTGTGCTACAAAGCCGGGGTGCGTCTTCCGAGAAGTGCGCATTTCAAAACCCCAACTCCTTCAAAAAACTACCAAAAATTCCCAAATCAATTTCTAATTGCTATTTTTGATGTGCAGGGTATTAACCATGTTAGATTGGAGAGAACGAGAGCATGTAGAGGATGATGAAGTTGCAATAAATCATCAACCTTCCCTGGATGCCCTAAGAGCATGCGGGTTATACAAATACTGGACCATACCGGGCGTGAGGGGCCAGGTAAGATTCTTGGAATGGCTGGTTGAGTGATGGAATGTTCAAGAACAATGCTTTTACATAGGAGGGCACCAGCTCGAGATAGAGCCCTCGGATGTATACTTTCTCACTGGCTTGCCGAACAGAGGCGAGCAACTTAGTCTTGCGGGGACTAGGCCGGGTGGCCAATCCCTTGATAGTCTCCGCGACGAGTGGTGCACACCTGGGGCTCACCATTCGAAAGGCATAGAGATAAAACACATCACTCTGCGTGAACTCAAAGTCGTAGCGTTCACGGTTACCAGAATTTGCGGCGCGACCGCTTTACACATTGCTTCCGGATCCCAAATGCGGATGGCAATTGACTGTTACCAAGGCACCATTTTCAACTGGTGTGAAGCTGTGTCGGCTCATATGAAGAGCCAACTGACCAAGGCAAAGAACGGACGACTAAAGACTTTTGGATATGGGCCTCTAGTCGTGAGCTTTGCCTTGGAGAGAGTTCCAATGCTGATCCCTCAGCAACTCACTGTTGATATCTTGGGTCCTCGGGAGCCAAAGCTGATACGATGGGTTGTGGTGATGGCCCGGCATCGTGACGAGGGCGCGGCGGTGGTTCGATTCTCAGATAGTTACTTTCACTGGTTAGAGGACCAGGTTTTTTCGATACAGGACTTTCCGTATGCCGGAGTGGATTTTAGAGGTGATCCGGACATGGTTCTTCCACCGGGAGAACAATGGGATGACAGAGGTACTTTATTTTTCACAAGTTTTCTAATTATGTATTTTTTTTATTTTTCATATATATTGTCTCAAAACTAACAGTAAAATTTTCAAAATGCAGATGTTGGTCCACAGCGTCCAGCCAACCTCCGGCCTTTTGATAGACTACATCCAGCTGCACCGGTACCGGCCCCACAGGACGCGGCTACAGAAGTACTAGCCGAGTTGGAGCATGATCTAGAGCGTCTCACGGCAGATATACCTGAGACTACTATGGATGACATTCCTACCAGACTTCAGCGCTTCGTAGTCGCGGTCCCTGGACCGTTTAGGAGATTTTTGCGTAAGGTAGCCCGTGCAGTGGTGTCATACAGAGAGCACCACCAGTGATTGACTAGTCACTTTTGTAGTCACATGTGACATTTTGACTTTTTGTACTTATCATTTTGCCGATCATAAGGTGTTTTTCAACCTATGATCGAAGACGATGTATATATTTTTTGACACACTCCTATCTATATATATCACTATTACCGGCTTATCTTGTTTAACATATGTGATGAAATGTTTTTAAATTTACTTGCATGATTATCGTAAATGTCTGTCCAACATTCGAGAAGCAATTGCATCTGCTAATGTATTTAAAGACCTTGGAATATGCTGATATTCAATGTAATCAAATTCACGTTCCAAGAGACGCACTCTCAAAAACAACCTTAATAACACAGGATTTCTAATGGCATAAACTCTATTAAGCTGTAATACAACAAGTTCAGAATCTAACCTCACTATCAAACGTCGAATTCCAAATGAAATAGATTCGGATAATAATTCAACCACTGCACTGTATTCTGCAATGTTATTCGTTGTTTGACCGAGGCTTACCCCATGCATAGAAACTAACTCGTCAGAGGGCGAATAGATAACCCAAGCTGCGGAAGAGATATTCCGTGTACTACGACAAGCACCATCAGCAAATCCAATGTATGTTTGGAGAGGCGTCGACATCTGCAATATCAAGAGTAAAACCAAGATAAGCCAGAATAACGACGAAAAAACACACTCTCTAAGCTAAGCACACTGACTAAACTAACAAACATGCTAGCTAGAAAGAAAATCTAACCTATCTAAAAAATTCTCCACCCACCATTTAAGCATAATACCTCTTTAAGTAAAGTCCATTTCTGGGTTTACCCAAAGAGTCCCCATCAAAATCAACCAGCTCATAAGCCCCTTTTGCTAGCTTTCGCTTAACAATGTAGGGTCCATGCCACATAGGAACGAATTTTCCAGCACCTAGCTTATCATTAGCTTGATCATATAATAACACTAGGTCTCCTTCCGAAAAGCTTCGAGGGGTTACATTTCTATCATACTGAGCTTTCATTCGTTTCGCGTGAGTCTCGATTGCCAATGTAGCGTCACGTCGAGTCTCATCTAATTTAGCCAAGTATAATAAACGTTTCTCCTCTTCGGAAGTAGCTGGAAGTAATTCGACAGCCATTTGAAGTGATGGGATTTCGCATTCAATGGGTAACACAGCTTCCAAGCCATAAACTAGCTGGAAAGGAGTGAACCCTGTTGAATTTTTCACTGAGGTTCGGTATGCCCATAGCGCTGAAAATAACATGTTGTGCCAATTCGACCGATGAACACCAATGGTTCGTCGGATCATGATAACCAGAACTTTGTTGATAGACTCAACCAAACCGTTGGCTTGCGGATAATAAGGAGTAGAGCTATCGTGGCGCAAACCAAGCTGGCTTGTAAGCTCAGTCATCATGATGTTTCGAAAATGGCTCCCATGGTCAGTAATGATTGCTTGTGGGACACCAAACCTAGTTATGATATGATTGAATACGAAAACTGCAGCTGTTTTGCCGCTTGCGTCGAATGTAGGCATCGCCTCGGCCCACTTAGTAAAATAATCAACCGCAAGGATGATATACGCATGCCCCCCGGCCGAGTGAGGGTTACAAGTAATAAAGTCGATACCCCATTTGGCGAATGGACCAGCGGCAATTATAGGGTGGAGAGGAGCAGGTGGAGCGCGCATCTTGCGATCAAACACTTGACAGTTGTGGCATTTCCTGACGGCAATGATACAATCCTTAAACATAGACGGCCAGAAATAGCCAGCGCGCAACACCTTCTGAGCTGTGGCATACCCAGACATATGACCGCCACATGCTCCAGAGTGACAATCATTCAAAACTCTCTCAGCCTCTTCGTGAGTTAAACAACGTCGAAAAACTAAGTCTGCCCCCCGGCGATAAAGTGTATCTCCAATAATTCTGTATGGCTGGGATTGAAACCGAATTTTTCGACGTTCCGCTTTGGAAGCTTCAGGCCGAAAGGTTTGGGTTTGGAGATAGATGATTATATCCCCGTACCACGGATCTACAGTACTGATAAGAAACAAAGATTCGTCCGCAATGGACTCTTCTGCCACAGTCTCTGTGTCAGCACTAGGGAAATCACACATCAATTCCGCGAAAACTAAGGATTTCTTAGACTTGGACTTCTCGAACTCCAAGTCGAACTCTTGCAGGATAACAATCCATTTAGAGTACTTGCCCCCTAGCAATTGTTTTGTCAAGATATAAATCATAGGGTTGCAATCCGAAATAACTGTAGTTTTACGGAGAAGAATGTAGTGACGAAAACGCTGGACAGCTTGAACGGCTGCCAGGGCCAATTTCTCCACATGCGAATATTTTAACTCAGTGGGATTCAAGGTCCTACTAAGATAATATATCACATGCTCCGCTCCGAATTCATCTTCTTGAACTAACACCATTCCAATGGTGGAATGCGAAGCTGCGAGGTATAAGAAGTAGTCCTGGTTGTAGTTGGGAGGATGCAACAACGGTGCATGGGTCAACGCGTGTTTAAGTGCATCAAAAGATTGTTGGGCAATCTCGTCCCAAAAGAATTGTGCGTTCTGTTTCAACAACCGTGTAAAACCTTTAGTGACCTCGGCGTAGTTTGGGATGAATCGGCGTAAAAAGTTCGCTTTCCCTTGCAAACTTTGGAGTTGGCGCAAACTCGAAGGAGGAGGCAATTTGATGATAGCCTCGACTTTCGAGGGATCGACGCGAATGCCGGCTTTTGAAACAACAAATCCCAGCAATCGACCTGTTTCTATACAGAAAACACACTTGTGGGGATTCAACCGAATTCGATAATGCCTACACCTCATAAAGATTGCTCGTAGATGGACAAGGTGATCAGCTCGATGTAAAGAATGAGCAGGCAAATCATCGAGATAGGGTTGCACAATGTGCTTGATGTCATGAAATGCATAAGACATCGCCCGTTGAAAAGTAGCCCCGGCATTCTTAAGCCCAAAAGGTAATTTGCAATAAGCAAATGTCCCCCATGGACAAATGAATGCCGTTTTTGGTTGGTCGGCAGGTAGAATATTGATTTGATTATAGCCCGAAAAACCATCCATAAAGGAAAACATTTCACTTCCGGCACAATCATCAATAATTTGATCGATATAAGGCGTAGGATAGTTGTCTTTTGGACAAGCTCGATTTATATCCCTATAGTCGATACAGATTCTTATTGTTCCTTGTTTCTTATTGACTGGAACAATATTCGATACCCAATCCGTTAACGGGATCGGATAAATGAAACCTGCTTTCAACAGCTTTTCGACTTCTGCTTTAATCGCAGCCGCTTTTCGAGGGTGAATCTGACGCAACCGTTGCCGGACGGGTTTAGCATCCGGGTAGGTCTTTATTTCATGAACAACAATGGCAGGATCGATTCCCGGCATTTCCTCGTAAGACCAGGCAAACACATCGCGGAATTCTTGGAATAGGGCCTTGTAAATTTGGATTTCTTCTTCAGTACATGCGGCACCTATATGAATGTTCTCCTCAATTCCGGGCTTCACTGAAATATCAATGGGAATAGTACGAGAAATATTCCCTAAATTCAGCTCTGAATCAGAATGTTTCGTTGGATCCTGAGCGTCTTTGACATATTCAGCGGTAAAGATAGATGAAAAATCATTTTCAAATGCATCATCCTTAGGTAAAAACGAAGATCTGTGATGGAGATCCTCCCATGGTAGATCATCTACACTTAGGATTTCGCGAAGTTGTTCGTCAGATGACACGACTTCGGGAAATGCTATCCGTTCTAAGGTTGAGGTGAAAAGTGATTCTTCACTGACCACATTCATTTGGTCGATTTCAGTTGAATGCGAGTCGGTAAAAGACATGACAGCTTCATAAGCAATTTCATATGGACTCAAAGGCATAGCATCACCGAATGAGTCTATCTCAGAGTCAGATGGGACAATCCAAGGATCGTCATAAACAATATTTTCTGATGTAATCATATGAATTGTCGCAAATGAAGGGTCTACATTGAGTGGAGGGAGAGGAAAAGTTCCCAGTAAACCGGAATCCTTAACTAAACCTACACCAACGTCCCTATAAGGGATTGTCGTCTTACCGACATGCTGGATACTCTCTGAAGAGGCTGGGTCGGATGAAAAGTATGTCAGCTGATCAATAGTCACGATCTTACCGTTATGTGGAAACTTGATTATTCTGAAGACTGATGAAACAACCGCTGTCATAGCATATGACCAACTTCGACCCAAAAGAAGGTTGTAGTCTAGAGGGGCATCAACCACTTCCACATCCAGACTAACGGTTTTTCCTTCTACCCCTATAGGCAATTCTTGTAGAATACCAAACGGACGGAACCCACGGCCGTCAAAGGCCTTAAGGATGGTGGGGGATTGGTTCAACGAAGGAGAACCAAGGGATCTCCAACATTGAATCGACATAATACACGTAGAAGCTCCCTCATCAATCACAGTCCGATGAATAGGTCTGTTTTTGACTATCACTAGAATTTGGAAAGCCATTTGATGGGGTAGACGCGGTGTACTATTTTCTAGATCGAAGATCATTAGATTTGGATCCTGAACATCAACAGCTCCGATAGCCGACAAAAGCAATTTTCGTTGTGCTGGGCATGATTGCAGCACTTCTAACGCCGACATTGCTGAGGGTGAAATAGCTAAGTCCTCAACAATGTTGTAATTCTGGGCTGCTCTCGCATGTGGATTGAAAGCAGACCTTCGAAGTACACCCTTGGCGGGCGGCTTAATCACTAAGTCTGGGTTAGGTTTTTCGATCTGTAGTGGATTGGAACCAGGAGCTGAGGTTGATGGGTTAGAGTGAGAAGATTCTGCTTCCTTACCATCAACAGGATTCTTACTACCATAATCTTGCGATCGAGTCGCAATCCTCACATGAGACATCATCAAAATGGGTTCTTCACTGGCATTCGAAGAAGAACCTATCATCTTATTCTCCTACTCCGGAAATGGATTTTTTAACACAGCAGGAGTGGGAGCACCTTTGACTATTTTCACAACCTCGGCCCGATGAGGGCAATCTCTCGTAAAATGATCCTCTTCACAAATAAGACAAGGATATCGAGGTTTGCACTTTTCGTCATTGGTTTCCGACTTTTCTGTTTTCTCCTTCGGAGCCTTGTCTGCTTTAGCCTTCTTCTTTCCTTTCTTCTTTCCACCGTTTTTTGATTTGGCCGTAGATGTTTCTACAGCGTGAATATCGGCGGTAAGTTCAGGAGGAGAAGACTCTCCTGTCGGAGAATCAGGCAAAGTGATAATTGGAGTATTCGAAGCCTTGGAAGACTTCTTCTTGCTCTTCGTAGTCACGATACCAATCATACCATCAGCGGCATGAGATCCCGAAGGAGTAGCAGCGATTTGATTCGACTTTGGAAGATCCGGAATCTTCTCGTGTAATGTACCCGACTGAGTGTAAACTAAGTCAAGGTATTGTGCCTGAGCAATGACTTGCTCCTCAGTAACTACTCCGGCCTTAGCTACATCTTCAGTAATCTTCGGTAATAATGATTTGACAAACCATTCAGCTAAGATTTGGTCCGGGATAAAAACTTTCACTAACCTCCTACGACGTCTCCACTCATGAATGTGATCAGAAATATACGTGGACGTCGATTGTTTTAGTGAAGTTAATAACTCCGTGCCATTATCGTATCTAACCGGCAACTGAAAGTGAGTTAAGAACGACGTAGCTAACTGACTAAAGTTGTAAAAAGAGGCCCGTGGTAACTCAATGTACCACTTGGCCGCGAGACCAATGAGTGTATGTTGAAAAAGACGTAAGCGGATGGAATCATCTGAGATAGAATTCGAAGCACACCAGAGGTGGTAAGTCATCACGTGATTGGACGGATCCTCTCCAGACTTACCTTCAAACTTGGGTATATCACTGGGCAACTTGTTTGGCATTGGCGGCCAGAACGGAAGATATTGAATTGGATCGTTCGTTAGGCGCGTCAAGTCTGGTAAATCCAAAGTTGCGATAAATGGTAACTGCCGGTTAGGATCTCTAAAACTCTGGGTCACAATACCAGCCCTAGGAGGAGGATATCCAGGATAACTAGGAACAGGAGTCGCATTTGGGATATTATATCCTCCTGGAAAACCAGGATTAACCGGACCGTACTGGGGTTGTTGAGGTTGTTGATAAGTATACCCAGGATACGGTTGATACTGGTAAACCGGTTGTTGGACAGCTTGCCCATGCTGGTACTGTCCCTGGTATGGAGGTTGAACAAATTGAGGTTGAGTAGTAACAACCGTACTTATACCAGGCTGACCTATAGGCATCTGGATCGTGGTTTGAATCGTAGATCCAGACAACGGTAAAGATGTCTGAGGTGTGGTAACAGGGACAGTAGAAACTGGAGTTGTCGATACTCCAGAAGTAAGTATGGTAGATGTAGCGGTAGTTGCCGCAGCCATTTGGGATGGAGTGATAGGTGCAATTGGCGGCTGAGTAACTACCGAAGTTACAGAAGTTTGAACATTTGGCTGGACAGGTTGCGGTTGCTGGGTTGGACCAGAAACTACGGGTTGTCCAGCTTGAGGAATCATCTGTACACTTGGTTGCAACACCTGTTGACCCTGTGATGGATCCCATACTAACATTCCAGGGTATTGACCCGTAACAGGTTGAGGATACTGAGATCCATAACCGGATTGAGGGTAGGATTGATAATTGTAAGGTGCAGTTCCCATACTTGGAACATATGACTGACCTTGAGGCGGTTGATAACCTTGACTCGAGTATTGACCTTGAGGTTGATAACCTTGAGGTAAATACTGATACTGGGGTTGACCTTGGGGTACATATTGAGGCTGGGGTTGACCTTGAGGCGCGTATTGCACCATAGGTGCATACTGACTTTGAGGTTGCCCCCCAGACACGATTTGTGTACCTTGAGGTTGCCCCCCAGGCGTTAATTGGCCACCTTGAGGTTGAGAAACGGGAACTGAACCTGACATCATGTAAATGTCTCCTACACCCAATGGTACATTACCACTGTTTCCAATTAATAACCCACCATCAACGGGTTGAGGAGATGCCCCCGCAAAGGTACCAGAAAGAGATTGATACCCAGTGGGAACAGAAGGACCGCCGTGTAAAAAAGATTCAGGACTTTGAGTAAACACGGACGACTGACCAGTCATATTTACAGGAGTGTAAATACCTCTAGGTGGAAAAGGAGTACGAGGTGGAGAAAAACCTACCCCTGAGTTGTCCAAATAATTGGTTAACGAAAGGTACCAAGTAGTACTTCTAGGAGGACTGTAAAAGATGGATTCACGCTCCCTTAGATCAATAGTAAGTTGACCTTCAAGGTTAGAGACACCTATATCCTCCTCTGGAGCAAGTTCTTCTATAGTAATCAAACCAGTAGGAAGATTTTCGGTGATAATTCTTTCTATTCTTGGTGAATCTGGAACACTAGAAGTTGGAGTAACAGGTTCAGATATTTCAGGTTCTTCGCCTGTATCACTAGCAGACGAAAAATTACCAGCAAGCTCGGAAACTGTAACAGCTTCGGGATTATAACCTGTCTCTAAACTTTGGTAATCTGGATGGACTACCAAGGAAGATTCTCCTTCTTCAGGTGAACCTACTCTACTGTCACTAGGAGGAGTTACAAGGACCTTTAAACCTTCTAAATTACCCGGGTCGTCTCGAGGAGGTGATCTCCTAAGTCTACGGGATCTTCTCAACAATTCGGCCACAGAAACAACTTCAGGAGACTGGCCCCGAAGTCTACGGGACTGTCTCGGTAATTCCGCCACAATTAAAGATTTTTAACTACAACACACGAAAACAAAGTAAAAAATTCAAATCAAACCACCTAAAGTCTTCTAAAGAAGCAAACAAATTTGAAGCACACGCCTAAAGAATCTAGAGCGTCAAACCAAACACAAACAGTAGTCTTCCGGACCAAAAGCGCTAGTTGGTGATGAAATCCAACCTCGCTGGATTCAGTACAGAAATGGCGGGTGGAACAGTTACCCCGACAACCTGCTTAATGAATAGACCGGCACAAGTTCCTCCACTTTAACCGTCTCGAAGTGAAGTGAACCCCCCGGAAAATCCAAGTGAGTATAACCGACGTCTGCTCCAGGTACAGTGGGACCTTCCCTCCACCGTCACCTCGGTAGAACCCTAAAGATTATGGTCACTAAAGTTACCAATCACAACAATTACACCTGGGGGAACAGTCTAAACTCCAACAGCACGCAAGGGCAGAGTAACAAGCTCAATCCCCTTACCGGCTCCTTGACAGTAATCCAAGGTTTACCGATAAGTGACCCCTGGCTCCTCGACAATGGTTAATTCGAGGTTTACCGTTTGTAATACGTACTGTCTGGCGTCGTTCCCAACGAGGGGGGAATGATCCCCTCACTGGTTCGGACACGAGCTCGTGCTTCTCCTTTAAGAGGAGCTTTCCCAGAATGCAATTGAAACAATTGGATTTATTCTACTCAAGATAAACTATCTGTTTGGTTTTGTAGTCTTGGAGAGTTAAGTACTCACCTACTCCAAGACCCTAGCCTAAGCTATGTTGGTGTTTCAGAGCCCTAGAAAAATAAAAATTACTAGATTGATTTTAATTTAAGCGTTACTTTTAAGGTTGTTTCTTAAGTCAAAAGGTGATGGAAGTGAAACCAGTGGTGTGTTGACTCGACTCGAAACCACTACAAAATGCACCTAGGATGATTTACCCACTACTTTACTTTTTCGTTGAATTGCTTAACTAAAAAGTTGAGAGAATGCACTTTTTATAAAAGCAACTTCTTAATTAAGGACAATCAAAGAAACAATTCGTTTGTCTTTTCCAAGCATAAAAACATGACCACTCTTTACTTGCACGAAAAAACTCTTTTTCTCTTTCAAAAACAAAAAGCTACTTGAAACAAGACTTTTAAAGAAGATGTTTTTGTATTTTTCCTATTTAACGAAAAACATAAATCTACTTTAATAAAAATCAATTGCAAACTATGAAATCTATGAAAATTCACCCAAAAAACAAAACAAATCAAAAGGAAATTACCCTAATTAATCCTAATGAGGCAAAGCCAACAATGATTGTTGTAAGGTGTTTTACTTGATCATAATCAAATCAAGGACTAGCTTATTGCAGAACCAAAAACTAGTCAAAACAAAACTCTAATCTTTTTGTTCTTTTGTAAAATGGAAATCAACACTTTATAAACAAGTAATTCGAAATTTGACCCAAAAGACAACTTAAATGGCAAGCTGCTCACACAAGGAGACTTTACGACAGGCCCGACTTCTAAGAAGGCTGACAAACCAGAGAGATCTAAGGTTGGACAACTTTCTACCGTCAAAGTCACTACAGGACCTATTCAAAAATCAAACCCTAGGCCTAAACTTCGTTGAAATCCACTAAAACACTCAAAGCTCACAAAACAAGTTCAGGTGAAAATTTTTGATAGGGTACTAAAGGATCTGGGCAGAAAACACTAAGAGAAAACAAAATCTAAAAGCAATTAAAGCAAAAATGGAGTTTTCCTAAATTCTACAGGAAGACGCAGGCAACCCGTTATAACAGGCGCGGGCCCGCTCTGTGAAAACGGCAACAGCGCGTCCAAAGACGAACTGTGCAGCACTCAGAGGGTGCGTCTCTCTGGAAAAGTTAAGAAAAACCAAATCTAACTAAATCTAAAGCTAAGCCACCCAAATACTAATTCTCACAGTCAAAAACCAGAAAATAAAAATGATTTTCTCAGAGCAAAGTTCACACAAAGGAAAAGACTTTCTCATTAATGGATTCCCCAGCGGAGTCGCCAATTTGTCGTGGCGGAAAAAGTCGTTTGTGCGGACACAACGGACCTCCCTAGGTGTCTAAACTCTCTAGCGACAAACAAGACAAAATGGAGTGATCTTTCTCTAAATATACCTTTTAAAACATGAAAACTACAAGTGTTTAGGCTTACCTTATTCCAAAACGCTGTTGTTGTAGTCCGTCCTTGCCGATCCGGATGAGCTCCTCCTTCACATCAATTCCTGCAACCACAAACAATCAAACAATTACCAAGCACTTGCATCTCATATAATAAAACATATATTCAACATGCAGACCAAGGAACACATGAAATAACTCATTAACACAAGCTATTGAGAAAAATAAACCAGTTTGTATTAATAACGAAACAAAGAAACTCTTACAACCTGGCCTTGGTGTTGTGCAAGTTCCTCCCAGGGTCCATCAAGGGTTTTCCTCTACTTTGACAAAGCTCACCCACTTCCAAGTAGAATCAAGCAAAGACAATCTCTCCTCACAAGGTTCTAAATGGGAGTCCTAATTCCTGCAGCATTTACCCAAAGAAAATGTATAGCTTCAACCTCCACTCCCTCTGGCTCAATGCCTTTATTTATAGTGCTGTAAAGAGGTTATTCAGGTCCACCATCAATGGGATAATCCCCCTCTTTGGGTGGGATAGCTCCCTTATTGATGGGATAAGTTCCCCCTTAATAGAGATACATGAACCAACTGGAGGCGCATCCATTTCATCAAACCGACCTCTAGAAAGTTCTAGAAGTAACCACAAGTAACTTTTTTAAGATGAAACTTGCGCATTTTTCCTTTTACAGAAGGACGCACCTATCCTTTGACATACAGAGCGTCCAAAGACGCAGACTTTGTGAACATTGTGAGCGTCCCCGCAGATAAGGCTTGAGAGAACCTGCGTCCCCAGAGATAAACACATTTTTTACAAGACTTTCTCTCTTCTTTGAGTTTGAGATGGATAGCAGAGGCATAAGACTTGCCTAAAAAGGGTAGTATGACTGTTGATTTGAGCCATACTAACTGTAAGTAGTCATGGTGACATTTTTTAGTGTAACACTCAGTAAACCACATCCTTTGCAATAGTCATAAACCTTCATTTTCATGATGCCATTCCAGAACCTTGTGTCATCAGTCACATTTTGTCTCCAAAATCATTAAACTGGTTTCATGTTGTTGATGTGGGATACATCAAGGCCCTCCTGTGATGAGTCACTTCTTGTCAACATCAGCACATTATCCAAGAAGTTGACTTAGAAACACCCTTCCAGTACCTTGAGGCTTGCATACATCAATGGAAAGTTTCTCACTTCTGGAAATAGTTTGACATCACTGGCCTTCGACCGAAAGACTTTGTATGGTGTTCGACATGAAAACATCTATTCACACCATGAAGAATGTAGTGCAGTGCCTTGAGAATCATTATCATTATCAGTGATCTCTCTCGCGTCTATTAACGACTTACATCATTAGCTGGTAATCAGATGGTGTCTTCCCATGTTCGACTTTAGATCACATATTCACATGGTTAGACTCATACTTGAGTGAACGATTGGATGAGATAGAAGACCCCTAATCTAGTTTCGTCCATCTGAGCTACGAGTTTAGTAGAGTACTAAATCATCTGTACAATGGCTTTACATAGATGGTCATCATGGGTCTATATCTGTAGACGACTATCTATGTACATGTAATGAAAATTTTATATGTTGAATATGGGTATGCCTTCCCTCAGCGATTCATGAAATAATCCAAAATATCATGATGTTATGTATTGTAATTGATGCGGGTCACCATCCGGTTCAATTCCTCTCCATCACATCGTAAAGCATATCACTCAACATTATCATTTTCGACTTCGTGCTTTAGGAGGAATCTATTACATGTCTATTTGGGCACATCACTCCAGACATTCAGATCAGTACTATTAGGGCTCATCAAACCCTAATTTAGTTGTTACATGCCCTAGACAAGTCAACTCATTGAATGCTTCCTTCTATGAAATTTTCCTAGCCTGAAGCCTTCCTAAAATGCCTCCTTGGGACACCAGCGCAACCCAAGCCTTGAGACAGTGCACTGCAAAGCAGGCAGGCCCACTGTGGCCTGCACTGTAGTGCACTTAGGCCCTCTTTGACCTATGCTGGGCGAGATTGAGCAAAATTTGCATAGGGTTCTGGGAATATTCCTTCATTCTAGATGATTCTAGAAGGATCCCATCTCTTATCTCCTCCTATGAGCTCGAAATTGGATAGTCTAAGGATCCATAAACCTCCTATCCTCTCATCCCTTACTCCATGGAAACTAAATCCAAGTTTGGAAGGGCATTCAATACCCTCATTTATGAAAAAACCACCTCCATTTCCTATAAATTGAGCACTCACCATAGTGATCGAGGGGGCAAGAATCTGAAGTTTGTAAGGAAATTATGTTGGTTTGAGAATTGAGTTTATGTTAAGTAATGTTATGCTGCTGGAGTAGTGTGCTTTTGATGTGGCGAGGGTTGGATTGAAGCTGGAGGAGTGGCACAGGATCAAATTGTATTGGGTGATACTCTTCCTTCTACATTAATAAAGAGCTTATTCTTTTTCTCATATGATTGTTCTTATCTATGGTGATTATTTGTTTCAATTTCTTCGATTCCATTTTTTGTAGTAGATAGATCATGTATGCTTTGATCATTTCTTGTTTATGTTTCTCTTGATGCAGGTACCTTTTGAGTAGATTTAGCTCAAGTGGGAGCGACGTGACTGATTCAAAAGAGATCAAGGAAGTGAAAGGCTACAAGTAAGTTCCTCCATCTCATCTATCTTCTATAAGAAAAGGTTAAACTACTTTCTTTCTAGTGTTCTAGGTGTAGTCACCCACTTAGGGAAAATGTGTTTATCTGTAGATGCAAATTCCATATAACAATGTGAGAGGAGTGCTAGAATCCCTCTGAAAGGTAACAATAACAATGTCAGTCATGTTATACCTCCCATCATCTCCCATCTCGATGTGCATCTGGAGGTCCTTCTCCTCCAATTCACTGAATAACGCGTTGTCGGTCATATGGAATGAGGCTCCACTATCCAGGTACCACACACTACCCATCAACAATGTCACCATGTAAGCAATTATGGTGAAATCCAGCTCAAATTATGAAGCAAGATCTTCACCTTCTACTCCTCTTGAGGGCTTCTTACTAGCCTTCTTCTATGGACACTTTGTGACATAGTGTCCCAGCTTGTGACAATGAAAACATTTAATCTTTGACAAGTCCTTTTTCTTGTCTCCCTTACTAGAATCTAATTTGGAATGGGATGAATTCCCCTTTCCTTTTTTCACCTTTCCAACTAAGGCATTGTTCTCCTCATCATGATGATTGGATGAGGATCCATCTCTGGTGCTCCGCTGAATCTCTTCTTGTACAAAGTTGGACCACAACCGCTACCACTCTAGTAGCTTCTCCCTCCCATTAACTGAGTCCTGGTAATTGTGCTAGCTCTTGGGAAGGCCTAGAAGTGCTAGGCTCACCATATAGTCTTCAACAAATGTACCACCGACACTTCCAAGCTCATCCTGACATTCGGTGAACTTGGTTAAGTACTTCGGTATTGAGTCACCATTCTCCATCTTGATCTTTCTCAGCTTATCCTTTAGTGTGAACTTCTTGTGGTCAATGTTTTCTTGGAACAGGTCTATCAAGGCCTTCCACATTGAAAATGGAGTTTCCTTACCATGGAGGTTCGAGACAATGATATCAAGCTTGTTCTAGGATAATCCTTCTAGCCTTTTCCACAAACTTTCTCTAATCTTCTAGGTCATGAGCATCAGTTGGATTAGGAATATATTTGTCAATGAATTCCATAAGCATTTTGTCTTCCAATTCTACCTACATCCTGCCCTTTGAAGCAATATAGTTTGAGCTACCCTCAAGGGAGTATTCAAGTCTCAACCCGTAGAATGGCATCCTATTGGCTCTGAAGTATGATACTGCAAATTTGATTTCTCCTGCAAAAGACAAAATCACATTCTCCTATTCTCTATTGATTTAATCTCGCATACCATTTAGAAATTCCTTCTAGATTCAAGTTGCAGATTGTAATATGCTAAAACAATTGGACTTAATCTACTCTACTCATCAGGGAAAAAAATAAACAATCCATGAAATCACGAAGCATATAAGAGAAATAATTCAATCACACATAACACAATGACTTTATGGGGAAATCCACAACTAAATACCCCTGCTATCTGTATCTTATATTAATTAGAAAATATGAGAAAATTACAATGACTTGCTCAAATCGAGCAATCTTTGCACTCTCTCTATCTATCTCACGGCTTCCCAGACAAGCTCAAGCCAATACTTATCCAATTTTGTTGCCTACCAAGATCTTATTTCCTCATGTTGTTCCCTTGGGAATTATCCCATATTTAATTGGGAAATCTCACAATTATGAATTGAGCAATCCTCATAGGACTTCCTCTAATTTCATGCACCACCTGTACAATTTAGATGATTACACAACTGATTGTACACTATCCAGGAACTCCAATCTCAATCGGGTCTTTCTATGATCTGGCATGCATGAGTTAATTATGAGTGAATCTTCAATTTACTAGATCATTGCAGGTTACATCCCACTACTACAAGTTACACCACACTACCACAGGTTATACCTGCCTATAGTAAGTTACACCCCACTATTTCTGATCTCCTACTAATTCCTCCGTCAGTTGGAACTAGTTTAACTAGCTTTAACTCAGTTAGAATGAATTAAATAATTACAGAAAATAAACTCAACTAGTGATCCTAATTGTAGGATACACTCTACATGACTCTAGTTAGGCCCTCAACTCAAATTTAAATGAGCTAACTTAGTCAAATTAACTTAGTTAACTATTACAAGTTATCATGAGATGTGGAATTACAATTTAATTCCTAATTTAATTCAAGGAAAAATTAAATTTGGATTTTTCTTGTTGCATTTTCAACATGATTCTCTTTGCTTATTTGATTTTTATTCTTATGTGTCATGCTAATTTCATTTTAAGTTGTTTTATGGTGTGAATTACTATCAATCATGCATCCTTGAAGTGTGATTACAAATTCTCTATTTTTGATGACTCACTAAACTTCTTTATTCAATTTCAGGTTGATCTTTTTGCAATTCACTTTTGTCTTGAAAGACTTTCTCAAAATTTTTCCTTTGATAAATGGCTTAATCTTATGCTTCAATTGTAGATGTATAAAACATACAAGTGAAAAACCATAAACGTATGACATATTTACTTGGATCACATATTATTAGTTTTTTTTGTAAAAATGCTTGCATGAATTGGTTTTAGTTGTCCTTATTCAATTTTATTCGATATAGCATATGATCAATATTTTTTATTATTGAATATATTTCTTTGCAAAAAATATTGAATTTACTCTCAAAAATGTCTCTTTTGCTTGTGCTCTTAAAGAATTATAATACATAGTCTTCAAGCTCCAAACTCTAACATTTTGAGTCAAACTAATTTCTATAGTCCCCTTTCCAAATCACTACCTCCAATCATCTTCACTTTTGACTTGTTAAAAACTCATAAATTTTTTAAAAAGGTAGTATCATTTTCTTAATCCTTATAAATGTAGAAAATAAAACTAATAAAACTATATATGTTTTTATTGTAATGACCCAATGACTAGGCAAGAGCCAAGACATTCCATATTGACCACAAATGGAGTGAAAACTCCTTGGGACCACCTACTTCTTGAGCCTAATCAATACAAGCTAAGTAAGAAATTTTAGGGAATCAAACACAAGGAATGAGGGATTTAACAACCCACCTCAACCATTCTATTTATCTTTACCTGGCAACTAACTAAACTATATTATGACTTAAAAAAATAAGCAAGCTATATTATGCAATAAAAACATGGAAAACAATATCACCTTCACAAGTACTATTTTACCCAAGTTTCCAACATGAAATCTCTACTATAATAAAATTTGTCAAAAATGATAATTTGTTTCCTCTCACAAGTGATCCCTATGCACAATTCAAGTTGTATGCAAACCTTGTTTAGTTGAAAGTTGTCAATGATCGAGATAAATCATTGATGTAGAGGAATGTGGATACCAAGAATTGAGCTCTCTGTGGCCTCTATGAACCTGTAGAAGATATTCATAGAAGTCATTGAGATCAATATCTTGGGGCTCTTCTACTTAAACAATATTCAAACTTATACAACTACTTTTCTTTGGATGAAGGGCTGGAATCATTATGTCTTTTCATGGCGGGATAGCGAGAAATCATATATGAAAAAATTAACTTCAGTCAAATTATTTTCATTTTTATCTCCAACATAAATTTTCTGCACGTGAGACTACAATATCTTCCTCACCAAACTTAATGTCATATAGTCCATACCCCGTGCAGAATTGAGAAATATAACGCTAACTAAGAAATACAACCGAGTGATAACATTAACATCCAACAAGTTTGTTGGATCTTGTTATCACAAAATCAAGGCCTGATAGGCTGTTGACCAGGAAGACCTTGTGTAACTCTTTCAAACCAACTTCTGGCTGAGGCTTAGCCTCCCCAACCTGAGAGGGCTCTCTCACAAGATTAAAGATTTGGATAATGAATAAGATGGCTAACTCTATGAAACAAATGAACAAGTGTAAGAGGTTGAAACACAACTAGAAAGTATCAATTGGGCTTATGGAGTCAAATATGCTTCAATATTGACAATAATGTTAGCTTTACATAGAAGTCAGGGCATAAGAATTCAACATGTGGAGAAAACACCAGATACACGTAGGACCAATAGAGTTCACAAATGCATGAAGGAAATTAGAGCAATGTTAGTGATTTCTAAGTAATCACACATACATACCACTGTAGATAATAGGAAGAAGACAATACAAGACATTCAAAACATTGAATTCCTTCTGATTCCTGAGAAGCAAAGCCAAGTATTGTATTACTAAAATAGAGTCTTTTCACAAAGCACAATATGAGAGCTTTTCTTAATAATTTTCCAACCCTTTGTACATTAGATATTCTTCTATATATAGAGCTCTTTACATAACTCAGATTCCTCCTCCATCATGAGGGGAATTCGAATTCATCCTACTATGACACCTATTGATACTTAAAACTAACTATTAGATGCAAATGACACCTAACTAGCAGTCCTAGAGACCTAATACAACTAGGAGTGTAACTCCTTATCATGATTACAACAACCTTATCTAAGCATTTAAAGCATTCTTTGACAACTTGAAACCTCAAGAATTCGAATTTGATGAAGCCTCCCACGTGGTCATCTGACTGCTGCAGACAAACCCTAGAAATTAGGGAACATGTTTCCCTGTTTTTAGGTTTAGGATCCCTGAAAATGGCACTTGGGACAGAGCCTTTATCTCCTCATCCATGACACATTTTTCGAAACTGAAGGAGGTTTTTGTAGTACATGCTGTCTAGAACAAAAAATTCTCTTGGTTTTTTAAAACACTTCTCCAGTTGTCCATAATCTGTCCTTGAATAACACGTGTCAAACAGGAAAAATCTGTTCTCTGAAATTAGGGTCTCAATGAAAGCTTATTATCTCCCAACGGAAAACACTTATGAAGAAAGTGAGATAGGTTATTGTATTTGGAGAGTTTATTAAAAGAAGCCTCCTTCATAATTCCAAAATACTTTTTCATGTGACCAGAAACTGATCTTGAAAAAGACTGCTAAAACTAGAAGACCAAGCTTGACTTTCAGCAGTTTCGTAGCGCAAGTTTAACCATAAATTCCTCCCACCTCAAAACGAATTTGAAGAAAATGAAAGAGGTTTTTGTAGCTTGGTATGTTAGGAAGAAAATCCTCTTTCATGTTTTAAAATTGAGTTCTCAGCTGCTCAGGACCCCTTCTGGAAGCTAACTAGTAAACGCAGAAAACAAAGTTTTTTATGCTGAAACAGGCTTTTTCAGGGATTTCGTAGCGCGCTACGAAAACTCCTAGTTCAGTGATTTCGTATCTGGTTTCAAAATTTCTCCAAAATAATATGAGATATAACTTCTAAACACCTGGTAAGGCTTCTAGAACATGGAATGAGGCTGTGAAACTTTATTTGGAAAAGAGATATGACCTTAAAAGACTTTTAACCTTATGACCTAACCCTTAAAGCATGAAATGACCTAAATACCCTTTAAACCCATGACTAGAAAGAGAGTTTGTAAATGAGAATGACACTATTGAGACTCTAATCCTATAAGACTATGACTAGAAACAAGGAAAAATTTCCAAAGCTTAGAAACAAAAATTTTAGGGTGATAACAGTGGCTCCACTAGGGATAGTGTGCCCTTGTGGTATACTAAGAACTTGTAGCTCAAGTGCCACTATCCATCCTCTAGAATAAAAATCTGAACCTCTGCCCAATTTTCTCCTCAAGCCTTTCATGATTTCTGAATGAAGAATTCAAACTGCACCTACTGAAACAGATGCTCAGTCAACCTACCCTGAGCCTATTTGCACATTCCTACCTACCCTATCAGCTGCAATCTCCACTTGTAGCTCAAGGAACATGAAACTTCCAATGAAGCCAATCGTCGATCTGATTTGACACTTGAATCTCTTGACTGTGCTTGAAGCAAAAATATACTAGATACTGAAATAACCAAGGCAACATGAGGTGTAACTGTTCTTCAAGATGAACATATAACTGGAAGCTTGAACAGTAAATTTTTTCCATGTAGTTAGCTATAGGGTCAAAAAACACATGGTTAGTTTGATGATTCTCATAACATTCTATATCTTCAAACAACTGATCCTCAGCCACACAAAATTTATTTGATATGCTATCCAACTGCCTTTCCAAATGATGCCTACAAACAATGTAATTTTCTTCATTATAAAGATCATTCTTTGATGCAAGCTGCTGCAAGGGATTACAAAAGTGAACAACCTTTTCCTCTGCCTGAGGGTTACAAAAATTTCTTCCAGCATTTCTTCTTGGTGTTTGTAATCATTTTTATCCTCTCTATGATCAAAAGACTCGCAAGTTTGCTGCATCTTTACATTAATCTCGGAGGACATAATATGATTTTCATAAGTAAACCGCTGTTGATCTTCATTCTGCAATTCATAGGATGTTATCCTTTCTTCTTGTTGTTGAAATGTATTGTTATGAATAGCCTCTAAAATTTCTTCATCCATAAACTCATCATCATCATAACAATCCTCCAAATATTGAATAAAACTCATAGAATGTTTACAACAATCTTTGACCAACAATAAGGAGGGGTGACACTCTTTATACATGTCATAGAATACATCACGGAAATCAGAAAGAGAATATAATGAACCATTTTCCAAGCTTTTATACCAAGACTATGCTTTTCCTTCTAAAGTGGTCATAAACATCCTCGTGAGACAATCTTCAGGGAACTGAACCTTAAGACTGCGTACATGCATATGGAACCTAACCAAATGAAGAGCAACATTGTCTTTCTTTTAATCTTTGAATATTGGAAGATCATCTAACCAATCAACCTTTGGCATAGGATTTGGAAAACCAGGGATATGCGACCGATTCATAGGGGCATACCTGGCATTCATTCTTGCAATGGAACTCATTTTGAAACTTCATCAAGCTACTAATCCTCTAGCAGTGGAGTCACCTTCCAATTTGTTATGTGGAGTCGCCAAGGTAGTTTTGCAGCCTCAAAAAGATGTCTGAGCTCCTGCTACCTTTAGAAGTTCAGCTTCTTGATTTCGGGAATGAATAGACTCCAGGCTCCCGGCAGACACACCAAAATGTTATCACAAAATCAAGGCCTGATAGGCTGCTGACCAGGAAGACCTTGTGTAACTCTTTCAAACCAACTTTTGGCTGAGGTTTAGCCTCCCCAACCTGAGAGGGCTCTCTCACAAGATTAAAGATTTGGATAATGAAAAAGATGACTAACTCTATGAAACAAATGAACAAGTGTAATAGGTTGAAACACAACTAGAAAGTATCCATTGGGCTTATGGAGTCAAATATGCTTCAGTATTGACAACAATGTTAGCTTTACATAGAAGTCAGGGCATAATAATTCAACATGTGGAGAAAACACCAGATACACATAGGACCAATACAGTTCACAAATGCATGAAGGAAATTAGAGCACTGTTAGTGATTTCTAAGTAATCAAACATTCATACCACTGTAGATAATAGGAAGAAGAAAATACAAAACATTCAAAACATCGAATTCCTTTTGATTTCCGAGAAGCAAAGCCAAGTGTTGTATCACTAAAACAGAGTCTTTTCACAAAGCACAATATGAGACTTTTCTTAATAATTTTCCAACCCTTTATACATTAGATCTTCTTCTATATATAGAGCTCTTTACATAACTGAGATTCCTCCTCCAGCATGAGGGGAATTCAAATTCATCCTACTATGACACCTATTGATACTTAAAAGTAACTATTAAATGCAAATGACACCTAACTAGTAGTCCTAGAGACCTAATACAACTAGGAGTGTAACTCCTTATCATGATTACAACAACCTTATCTAAGCATTTAAAGCATTCTTTGACAACTTGAAACCTCAATAATTCGAATTTTATTAAGCCTCCCACGTGGTCATCTGACTACTGCAGACAAACCCTAGAAATTAGGGAACATGTTTCCCTGTTTTTAGGTTTAGGATCCCTGAAAATGGCACTTGGGACAGAGCCTTTATCTCCTCATCCATGACACATTTTTCAAAAATGAAGGAGGTTTTTGTATTCCATGTTGTCTAGAACGAAAACCTCTCTTGGGTTTTTAAAAAGCTTCTCCAGCTATCCATAATCTGTCCTTGAATGACACATCTCAAACAAGAAAAATCTGTTCTCTGAACTTAGGGTCTCAAAGAAAGCTTATTATCTCCCAATTGAAAACACTTATGAATAAAGTGAGATAGGTTATTGTATATGGAACGTCTATGAAGAGAAACCTCCTTCCGAATTCCAAAATAACTTTTCATGTGACCAGAAACTGCTCTTTAAAAAGACTGCTAAAACTAGAAGACCAAGCTTGACTTTCAGTAGTTTCATAGCGCATGTTTAACCATAAATTCCTCCCACCTCAGAACGAAGTTGAAGAAAATGAAAGCGGTTTTTGTAGTTCGGTATGTTAGGAAGAAAAGCCTCTTTCAGTTTTCAAAATTGAGTTCTCAGCTGCTCATGACCCATTATGGAAGTTGACTAGTAAATTCAGAAAGCAGAGTTTTTTTATGCTGAAACAGGTTTTTTCAGGGATTTCGTAGCGAAAACTCCTAGTTAAGTGATTTCGTAGCTAGTTTCAAAATTTCTCCAAAATGATGTGAGATATGACTTCTAAACACCTGGTAAGGCTTCTAGAACATGGAATGAGGCTGTGAAACTTTATTTGGAAAAGAGATATGACCTTAAAAGACTTCTAACCTTATGACCTAACCCTTAAAGCATGAAATGACCTAAAGACCCTTTAACACCATGACTAGAAAGAGAGTTTGTAAATGAGAATAACACTATTGAGACTCTAATCCTATAAGACTTTGACTAGAAACAAGGCAAACTTTCCAAAGCTTAGAAACAAAAATTTTAGGGTGATAACAGTGGCTCCATTAGGGATAGTGTGCCCTTGTGGTATACTAAGAACTTGTAGCTCCAGTGCCGCTATCCATCCTCTAGAATAAAACTTTGAACCTCTGCCCAATTTCCTCCTCAAGCCTTTCATGATTTCTGAACTAAGAATTCAAACTGCACCTACTGAAACAGATGCTCAGTCAACCTACCCTGAGCTTATTTGTACATTCCTACCTACCCTATCAGCTGCAATCTCCACTTGTAGCTCAAGGAACATGAAACTTCCAATGAAGCCAATCATCGATCTGATTTGACACTTGAATCTCTTGACTGTGCTTGAAGCAAAAATAAACTAGATACTGAAATAACCAAGGCAACATGAGGTGTAACTTTTCTTCAAGATGAACATATAACTGGAAGCTCGAATAGTAAATCTTTTCCATGTAGTCAGCTATAGGGTGAAAAAACACATGGTTAGTTTGATGATTCTCATAACATTCTATATCTTCAAACAACTGATCCTCAGCCACACAAAATTTATTTGATATGCTATCCAACTGCCTTTCCAAATGATGCCTACAAACAATGTAATTTTCTTCATTATAAAGATCATTCTTTGATACAAGCTGCTGCAAGGGATTACAAAAGTGAACAACCTTTTCCTCTGCCTGAGGGTTATAAAAAATTTCTTCCAGCATTTCTTCTTGGTGTTTGTAATCATTTTTATCCTCTTTATGATCAAAATACTAGCAAGTTTGCTGCATCTCTACATCAATCTCGGAGGACATAATATGATTTTCATAAGTAAACCCCTGTTGATCTTCATGCTGCATTTCATAGGATGTTATCCTTTCTTCTTGTTGTTGAAATGTATTGTTATGAAGAGCCTCTAAAATTTCTTCATCCATAAACTCATCATCATCATAACAATCCTCCAAATATTGAATAAAACTCGTAGAATGTTTACAACAATCTTTGACCAACAATAAGGAGGGGTGACACTCTTTATACATGTCATAGAATACATCATGGAAATCAGCAAGAGAATATAATGAACCATTTTCCAAGCTTTTATACCAAGACCATGCTTTTCCTTCTAAAGTGGTCATAAACATCCTCATGAGACAATCTTCAGGGAACTAAACCTTAAGACTGCGTACATGCATATGGAACCTAACCAAATGAAGAGCAGCACTATCTTTCTTTTCATCTTTGAATATTGGAAGATCATCTAACCAATCAACCTTTGGCATAGGATTTTGAAAACCAGGCATATGAGAACGATTCATAGGGGCATACCTGGCATTTATTCTTGCAATGGAACTCATTTTGAAACTTCATCAAGCTACTGATCCTCTAGCAGTGGAGTCACCTTCCAATTTGTTATGTGGTGTCACCAAGGTAGTTTTGCAGCCTCAAAAAGATGTTTGAGCTCCCGCTACCTTCAGAAGTTCAGCTTCTTGATTTCGGGAATGAATAGAATTTATGCTCCGGGCAGACGCACCAAAATGTTATCAAAAAATCAAGGCCTGATAGGCTGCTGACCAGGAAGACCTTGTGTAACTCTTTCAAACCAACTTTTGGCTAAGGCTTAGGCTCCCCAACCTGAGAGGGCTCTCTCACAAGATTAAAGATTTGGATAATGAATAAGATGGCTAACTCTAAGAAACAAATTAACAAGTGTAAGAGGTTGAAACACAACTAGAAAGTATCCATTGGGCTTATGGAGTCAAATATGCTTCAGTATTGACAATAATGTTAGCTTTACATAGAAGTCAGGGCATAAGAATTCAACATGTGGAGAAAACACCAGATACACATAGGACTAATAGAGTTCACAAATGCATGAAGGAAATTAGAGCACTGTTAGTGATTTCTAAGTAATCACACATTCATACCACTGTAGATAATAGGAAGAATAAAATACAAGACATTCAAAACATCGAATTCCTTCTGATTTCTGAGAATCAAAGCCAAGTGTTGTATCACTAAAACAGAGTCTTTTCACAAAGCACAATATGAGAGCTTTTCTTAATAATTTTCCAACCCTTTGTACATTAGATCTTCTTCTATATATAGAGCTCTTTACATAACTGAGATTCCTCCTCTAGCATGAGGGGAATTCAAATTCATCCTACTATGACACCTATTGATACTTAAAACTAACTATTAAATGCAAATGACACCTAACTAGTAGTCCTAGAGACCTAATACAACTAGGAGTGTAACTCCTTATCATGGTTACAACAACCTTATCCAAGCATTTAAAGCATTCTTTGACAACTTGAAATCTCAAGAATTCTAATTTGATGAAGCCTCCCACGTGGTCATCTGACTACTGCAGACAAACCCTAGAAATTAGGGAACATGTTTCCTTGTTTTTAGGTTTAGGATCCCTGAAAATGGCACTTGGGATAGAGCCTTTATCTCCTCATCCATGACACATTTTTCAAAAATTAATGAGGTTTTTGTAGTCCATGATTTCTAGAACGAAAAACTCTCTTCTTTTTTTAAAAAGCTTCTCCAGCTATCCATAATCTGTCCTTGAATGACACGTCTCAAATAGGAAAAATCTGTTCTCTGAAATTAGGGTCTCAAAGAAAGCTTATTATATCCAAACGCAAAACACTTATGAAGAAAGTGAGATAGGTTATTGTGTCTGGAGAGTTTATGAAGAGAAACCTCCTTCAGAATTCCAAAATACCTTTTCATGTGACCAGAAACTAATCTTGAAAAAGACTGCTAAAACTAGAAGACCAAGCTTGACTTTTAGCAGTTTCGTAGCGCAAGTTTAACCATAAATTCCTCCCACCTCAGAACGAATTTGAAGAAAATGAAAGAGGTTTTTGTATTTTGGTATGTTAGGAAGAAAATCCTCTTTCATTTTTCAAAATTTAGTTCTCAGCTGCTCAGGACCCCTTCTGGAAGTTGACTAGTAAACGCAGAAAGCAGAGTTTTTTATGCTGAAACAGGCTTTTTCAGGGATTTCGTAGCGCGCTACGAAAACTCCTAGTTCAGTGATTTCGTAGCTAGTTTCAAAATTTCTCCAAAATGATGTGAGATATGACTTCTAAACACCTGGTAAGGCTTCTAGAACATGGAATGAGGCTGTGAAACTTTATTTGGAAAAGAGATATGACCTTAAAAGACTTCTAACCTTATGACCTAACCCTTAAAGCATGAAATGACCTAAAGACCCTTTAACACCATGACTAGAAAGAGAGTTTGTAAATGAGAATGAAACTATTGAGACTCTAATCCTATAAGACTATGACTAGAAACAAGGCAAACTTTACAAAGCTTAGAAACAAAAATTTTAGGGTGATAAAATTTTCAAAGATCCTGAGCCTAAAAACAGGGAAACATGTTCCCTAATTTCTAGGGTTTGTCATTAGCAATAAGGGGACAACGTGGGAGGCTTCATCAAATTTGACTTCATAAGGTTGCAGCTATCAAGGAATGCTTTCAATGTTTAGATAAGGTTGTTGTAATCATAACAAGGAGTTGTACTCCTAATTGTATTTGGACTCTAGGACTGCTAGTTAGCTATCATTTGTAATTAATGGTTTGTTTTATGGTTAGAATAGGTGTCACTCATAGCAAATTCGAATTCTCTTGATGGGGGATGAAGGAATACTTGTTGTAAAGGCTTTATATAGAGCAAGAGGTCGAATTAGCAAAGGGTTGGAGACTTTTTGGCTCAGCTGCTGCTCTATGTGCAGACTATGTATATTTTCATTTTTGCTGTTGAACTCTATAATGCCTTGACTTCCATGCTAGGTAGAATGTTAGGTAGGATTTTTACACTGTCTGCATACAACATCAGCCAATGAAACTGCACCTACTGAAACAGATGCTCAGTCAACCTACCCTGAGCTTATTTGCACATTCCTACCTACCCTATCAGCTGCAATCTCCACTTGTAGCTCAAGGAATATGAAACTTCCAATGAAGCCAATCATCGATCTGATATGACACTTGAATATCTTGACTGTGCTTGAAGCAAAAATAAACTAGATACTGAAATATCCAAGGCAGCATGAGGTGTAACTGTTCTTCAAGATGAAAATATAACTGGAAGCTTGAATAGTAAATCTTTTCCATGTAGTCAGCTATAGGGTCAAAAAACACATGGTTAGTTTGATGATTCTCATAAAATTCTATATCTTCAAACAACTGATCCTCAGCCACACAAAATTTATTTGATATGCTATCCAACTGCCTTTCTGAATGATGCCCACAAACAATGTAATTTTCTTCATTATAAAGATCATTCTTTGATGCAAGCTGCTGCAAGGAATTACAAAAATGAACAACCTTTTCCTCTGCCTGAGGGTCATAAAAAATTTCTTCCAGTATTTCTTCTTGGTGTTTGTAATCATTTTCATCTTCATTATGATCCGAAGATTGACAAGTCTGCTGCATCTCTACATCAATCTCGGATTTCATAAGTAAACCCTTGTTGATCTTCATGCTGCATTTCATGGGATATTATACTTTCTTCTTGGTGTTGAAATGTATTGCTATGAAGAGCCTCTAAAATTTCTTCATCCATGAATTCATCGTCATCATAACAATCCTCCAAATATTGAATAAGACTCAAAGAATGTTTACAACAATCTTTAACTAGTAATAAGGAGGGATGACACTCTTTATACATGTTATAAAATACATCATGGAAATCAGCAAGAGAATATAATGAACCGTTTTCCAAGCTTTTATACCAAGACCATGCTTTTCCTTCTAAAGTGGTCATAAACATCCTCATGAGACAATCTTCAGGGAACTAAACCTTAAGACTGTGTACATGCATATGGAACCTAACCAAATGAAGAGCAGCATTGTCTTTCTTTTCATCTTTGAATATTGGAAGATCATCTAACCAATCAACCTTTGGCATAGGATTTGGAAAACCAGGGATATGAGACCGATTCATAGGGGCATACCTGGCATTCATTCTTGCAATGGAACTCATTTTGAAACTTCATCAAGCTACTGATCTTCTAGTAGTGGAGTCACCTTCCAATTTGTTATTTGATGTGTGGAGTCGCCAAGGTAGTTTTGTAGCCTCAAAAAGATGTCTGAGCTCCTGCTACCTTCAGAAGTTCAGCTTCTTGATTTCGGGAATGAATAATCTTCAGACTCCTGGCAGACGCACCAAAATGTTATCACCAAAATAGGACCCTGATAGGCTGTTGATTAGACTATCTCAATGTAACTTTTTCAAACCAATCTTTTAGCTAAGGCTTAGCCTCCTCAACCTGAGAGGGCTCTCTCAAAGGGTTAATGATTTTGATTAAAGATATGGATAGATGGCTAACTCTATGGTTTGTGATTGTATATGTTTATAGGTTGAAAGATGAAGGCTGGCTACCATTGGGCTATGGAGTCAAAGTATGTTTCAGTACCACAGCAAGATCAGCTTAACATGAAGTCAGGGCATAGAGAGTTTTTATGCATCAGCAAAACAAAGATACAATGCAAGGAAACACAATTTATAAATATATGAAGGAAGTTAGAGCATCATTGATGAGTTCTAAGTAACATGTATTCATACCACTGCAAGTAAGTGAAAGAGGAAAGCCATGAGACAATATGACATTAAAAACTCTCTTTGAATCCTGAGAAGTGAAGCCAAAACATTCTACCTAGCATGGAAGTCAAGGCATTATAGAGTTCAAGTGCAGAAATGAAAATATAAAATAGTGAAACATAGTTAGCTTATCTATGAAGGAAGTAAGAGCATTAGATTATGAATTCTGAGTATTAGCAATAAGATCTACTGCAAGTAATTAAAATAACATATAGATCAAGAAAGAATTAACTCCATGAGAATTCATATATGTTCAAGAAAACCTCTCTGCATCACTGATTATAGTTCATAGCATAAAGCAGTAGCTGAGCCAAAAAGTCTCCAACCCTTTGCTAATTCGACCTATTTCTCTATATAAAGCCTTTGCAACAAGTATTCCTTCATCCCCCATCAAGAGAATTCGAATTTGCTATGAGTGACACCTATTCTAACCATAAACCAAACCATTAATTACAAATGACAGCTAACTAGCAGTCCTAGAGTCCTAATACAATTAGGAGTACAACTCCTTGTTATGATTACAACAACCTTATCTAAACATTGAAAGAATTCTTTGAAAGTTGCAACCTCATGAAGTCGAATTTGATGAAGCCTCCCACGTTGTCCCCTTATTGCTAATGACAAACCCTAGAAATTAGGGAACATGTTTCCCTGTTTTTAGGTTCAGGATCTTTGAAAATTAGCACGTGGGACAGAGACTTTATCTCCTCATCCATGACAAATTTTATGAAACTGAAGGAGGTTTTTTTAGCCTATGATGTCTAGAACAAAAATTTCTCTTGGTTTTTTAAAACACTGCTCCAGCTGTCCAGAATCTATCCTTGAAAAACACGTGTAAAATATGAAAAATCCTTTTTCTGAAATTAGGGTCGCAATGAAAACTTAGTATCTCCAAACTGAAAACACTTATGACGAAAGTGAGATAGGTTATTGTATCTGGAGATTTGATGAAGCAAAACCTCCCTCAGAATTCCAAAATACACTTTCCTGTAACCAGAAACTGATCTTGAACAAGACTGCTAAAACCAGAAGACAAAGCTTGACTTTCAACAGTTTCGTAGCGCAAGTTTAACCATAAATTCCTCCCACCTCAGAACGAATTTGAAGAAACTGAAAGAGGTTTTTGTATTTTAGCATGTTAGGAAGAAAAATCTCTTTCAATTTTCAAAATTGATTTCTCAACTGCTCAGGAAACCTTCTGGAAGTTGACTAGTAAAAGTAGAAAATAGTGTTTTTTATGCTAAAACAGGCTTTTTCAGGGGTTTCGTAGCGCGCTACAAAAACACTGATTTTGTAGCGCAAAACAGGATTTTTACACTGTCTGTGCTATGAAAACATGGATTCGTAGCTGATTTGAAAATTTCTCCAAAATGATGTGAGATATGACCTCTAAACACCTGGTAAGGCTTCTAGAACATGGAATGAGGCTGTGAAACTTTATTTGGAAAAGAGATATGACCTTAAAAGACTTCTAACCTTATGACCTAACCCTTAAAGCATGAAATGACCTAGAGACCCTTTAACACCATGACTAGAAAAAGGGTTTGTAAATGAGAATGACACTAATTGTGATGAGATGACTGAAAACTTATAAGACTATGACTAAAAACAAGGCAACTTTCCAAAGCTTAGAGACAAAGATTTTAGGGTGATAACGGATCTCTTCCTTTAACACTCTAAATTGCATATAACTCAACAAAATTCCCATAAATGAGCAATAGAACCCTGAACAGTCTCTATCCTCTACTCTAAAGCACCTAATAGACCCAACAATTCACATCTTTTTTTATTTTATGATAAAATGGATGTTCTAGTGGGAACTTCAAATGATCAACCTTTTTTTTCAGAAGTAAAAAACAAACAACTTTCTATTAGATAAAAATATGTTTACATATTCATGCATATTGCATATGTTTCAAAGAAAACTCCATATTACATACCATTGATCAAAATAGTGGCATTCATGTCCTCTGAATGTAAACCCAAACCAGTAGGAAAAAAATAAAAGTAAAGCAGGCACGTAGGCCCTAAAAAACGCTAATAGGAATATCAGAATAAATCCCAAGAATGGGCGTACAACCATATCAACAATTACCACAACAAATAGGGGAAAGGGGACTAGGTACATAGAAAAATAAAGCACCCAAGGGGCATAGAAATCTGAGACCCAGGGGATAAAACCCAGACTAGGTAGCAATAAAATAGGCCTAAAAGGGTGAGAGGAACGCACCCCTAAACTAAGGACTGACAGCGGCCTCAACACAAATCTATAAAAATAGTAGATGGAAAATGAAACCCCTAACTGATGCCAGGTCGAGATCCCTAAAAGAGACTGCAACAATCCCAAAAGCAAAAGATGGCGAGCACAAAAATGAAGAATAGGGCACCAAGCCGATAGCAATAAGAATTTGGGGAGCGAGAAGAAGAAACTAGCATGAACCCGATATCAGACACCATTGCACAACAAAACACCCTCCAAGCATGAACCATGAACCCGTAAGAAGATGCCAAAATGCGTAGAAAAACTCCCTCTAAAAAAACACCTCCAAGAGCAAAAAAACGCGCACCAGAAAATTACCTCCAATAGAGATAGGAGAAATGGACTGGAGGGCTAGGGAATCTAGGGTTCTACCCACCCCACCTCCCAACTCCTAAAGATAACTTATAGATTGAAAAATTCAAACTGGGGATTTTTAATGCTTATGAGATTCATTAGCCTTGAGACAATCGAAGAGCATCTAAGGTTGGTCTTGTACAGTGAGAAATGCAAGAAATGAAGGAGCATTTAGACTACTCTACTGGGAGTTATTTTGTGCATGGGTACTTCTGAATGGCTAATATGAGGTAGAATGGTGTGGATCACTCATTATTGGGTAGATCTTTCTGAAAAAATTATCTAATCGTTTCTAGATTTCAAATTTACATTGCTACTTCTAAATCAGGACACTATATTGCTACATCTGTAGAATTAGTTTAAATATGGGTTTCGCAACATCATCATATTTATGTTATTTTCTTTTTATTGTGTGGGTTCAATTATTAATATAATGGGGAAAATAAAATAGCCAAGATATCAAAGCTTTTTGTTTGAATGTTTTGAATAAATGACACACAAAGCACTTAAAATAATGGATACATATGATAAGATTATTTTGAGTGTTTTAGACAAGTGGAAACAACTGATAAGATTATTTGAAAATAATGAGGTATAAGATTATTTGAAAATGAGGTATAAGACGTATTTCATGTTATGAATATTACATCAGATTAAATTATATTTTATAAAAATAGGGATAATTCTAGCCTTTATATACACAAGCTTGAGTAATGGATGTTGAAAGTGATTCGTATGATTCAAATCCACTTTCCTATAATATAATATGAAAGGTACAATGCTAGTATTCAAAACAAGACATGAGAGTTATGTTAGAGTTAGACAACACATAACAGGTTTAGATGGAAACAACATAGAATAATTCAATCAGAGACAAAGACAAGAATGAAGAAACATAAAACACAAATGTCTGTTATTCATGGAAGGCCTTGCCTTGGATTTGATTCTAAGGCTCATGCAAATACAAATTTATAGATAAAGAAGGGATATTTAAAAATATACATGTGAAATTCATGGACACAGTGGGGCTAAAAGTCAAATGGTAGTGGGCGTAAGTCAGTTATAGTGGGTTCAAAGTTGGCGTGATTATTATAGATTCAATGAGGTCGACACTAAAGTATTTCAATTCGGTTTCACGTTTAACATTCTCCCACTTGAAGCCAAATGAAGAATCCTAAATCAAGTCAGACTGAGTCCTACCATGCCTCTACATGATTCATGTTTATGTTATAAAATTATATATTATAGATCTACATAGACGCAATACAATTCCTTCATATATAGTGAGGGGTTGCCTTCTAGGGCAAAAGACCCTAAATTAAACATAACTTCTACCGTCAGATCTCCGTCTAATGAACGGACCTGATTGACTATGAAATTACAATATTTTACAAGGCAATTTTACATCGATTTTTAGCTTCGGGGGCGTTACTGTTATAGACATTTTTGTGCCCTACAAACACAAGCATGGAATGTCCATAAAACAAGGGCTCCTAAGTCCCTAAAAGTGTTGTTCTAACCCCTAAAGGAACAAGGTCAACAGATTACAGCTTCTCCCAGAAATTTTCCATGAGAAAATGCTCAGAATTGGTCAAAACAGGATCATTTCAGCTGCTCCACTGTCTAGCTGCGTTGCATTGCACCTAAATACACTATGAAGGTGCGTTGCATTTCAAAAGTCTCTTCTGTGGGGTGCGATGGGCGAGAAATGACAAATGGCAGTGTCATTCCGCGAGGTGGAGAGACAATGGAAGCTTCCAGAATCTTCTCCTGTGACAGTTGCCTCATTGAATTCGACCAAGGATGAGTAAGAGGCCTTCAGTCTCCAAGTGGAAGCAAGAACTATCAGAGAGAAGACACTAATCAAATCACAAGCTGACTCATCCCCCTTACAGATATCTATATATGGATCCCTCATCCCATATTTCCAGGGGTTGGAATTTTGCATATTGTAAGGAATTGCTGTTGGTTTTTTGAGACAAACATCAAATTGTTGGGTGATATATGCTTTGTTTGAGGTGAGGAGGGGCTTCTTTGCTGGGAGGTTGATGCTGGGTTGGAACAACTGGTTGTAACTCCTCCTGGATCTTTTCTTGTTTATCAATAAAAACTATTTGAGTTTTCCTCCATGCTTTTGTATCATTGATGCTTGTTACATTTGTATGATCAATTTACATCTGCTCCTAGATTGTTTATGAATATAGATCCATGTCTTTGTATAGTGCTATGCTTCTGTGATCTTACAGGTACTTTGTGAAGCTGGGCGTGCAAGGGAGCAGGTAGCTGAGGACTATCAAAGAAGAGAGGGATCGAATCGAAGGATTAGCACAAGACAGAGGTTCGTCTTTCTGTTCCTCTCTATCTATAATTCATAAAGGAAAGACAAAAGTAGTTTTTCTCTGTTTGTTTCTAAGGCAACTGTCACACCTTAGTGGGATAGAGCAGTTCTATATAGACACTTTTCCCTATAACAAAATGGCGACTCCGCTGGGGAGCTAATTAGTTTGTTTGTTTATCATTCTTTGTTTGTTTGTTTCATAAACTTATAAGTAGCATTCGAACTGCATTTGCCATAACAAATGCAAAGTAGACAACTGCTGCTTCAATCCATTCACTGGATCCTTTTATGATTTAAACAACTGATTCACAAGCTCTCTGATTGCCCTTGTGATAGCTCTTAGATGCTCCTTAGATCTACCCCTGATTGTTGAATTACTGATTGCTTTTTACTCGGCCAAAAACCAAGAACTGAACTGCAAACTGTGACCTGGAACCTGAACAGAGTCTCGTTTCTGGCCCAGTGCAAGTACTGTTCAGAGATTCTGAATTTCAGCGCACTTCCCGAGTGGACAACTTGCGTTGCATTTCAGATTCTCTGTGTTAAAGGTGCGCTGATCAAACTAGCTCTGTGCAGTTGTGGCTTCTGTGGTTCATTCTTTCCAGTTCTATTCCTGAATTTTACTACCTGTGATCAGTATATGTCTGTTTGAAACTCCTTTTCCTTGTTGTTATTCCGCCTCCTTTGTACAAAAGAACTGCAGATGTTTTTGTGTGTTTGTTGAGTCATTTACAGTTCTCCTTAGCAAAAGTAGCGTAATCGTACTGTCGTCCTTTGATTTGAATCTGTCGCAAGTGTCGATTTCAATCGTAGGAAAGAGTTTGATTGTTGTGGATGGTTGATTATCCTGTTACTATTGCTTTTGGTCTGAATTTGTAATTTTCTAGTGTCAAAAACGAGTATTCATTTCAAAATCGTAAGGTGTCGTAATCATCTCTATTTTTGATTTCGAAAAGAAGCTTGTTTATGTTTGTCGCTTGAAAAGAAATTCAGATTTGTACATCAACTTTCTTTTTAGCATCAATACTAAGAAAGTCGAAAACAAATACATGCATGTGCATTTGCATATAGACAGTCTGTTTGGCTTGATTTAGGAAAGTGCATTTACAGTGTGCTCTTTGCTCTTTGTGAAAAGATTTTGTCTTTCTTTTCCCTAGTAGCTAGGATTTTCATTGCACAAAAGAGATAAAAAGTTTGTTTATCATCTTTAGATTGCATTTTAGGAATTACATCTACATCTCGTGGTGAACCGAAAAGGCAAACTTCATAAGCAAGATCAACTTAAAATAAATTCAATGAATCTAACAACGCTTTGGAACTTAACGCACAACATTTAGAGGTCTAGGCTAGAGACGTATTCCGGCGTCGTAAAGCCTGGTAACTGTTGTTCTCACTGATAGTTGGGTGATTCCTCCACTTTGAGACGATAAGTGCCAGTACGTACTTGTGCTCCCACGTACCGTCGAGTATATTTTGGGAGACCCCTATAGGCTTAAATCCTTTATCCATAGGAAGCCGTGTCTGCCGCCCTATCGATCGCAATGCACTAAACACAGCATTCGAGAAGATTGACTGCCATACCGTAAAAAGTATTCTGCAGTTTTGCGATTGGTTTGGTACTCCCTCTACCTAGACTTCCAGAGCAGTCCCTTTCGTTCCTTTTCAGACTCCTTAACGGAAAAGGTCCATCTGAGCACTTGTCACTTCAGGCTCATTAAAAATCAAAGGAGACTAGAGTCATCTTTTGTTTTTTCTCGACTCTTAAAAACTGAAAAAACAAGTTGTGTCAAAGCGTCTAAAATTTATTTTAAACGGAATATTCATTACCCCTTTCCTACGTTGATCTTGGGTTGAGAAAATGGAGTCCACCAACCAAGGAATTCCCCTTGGAGGAAATCCTAGTCCCTTCTCCTCTTGGGGAGATGTTGGTGCACCCCATATGGCCACATTGTCGCTTCCAGGACTGACAATTGGTTTGCCTGTATGGCTCTTCTCAACCTCTGTCGTTCAGAACACCACTATTCCTGAACAATCGAATTAGCAATTAGACGAGTCCAGAGTTACCCACCAACCTTCTATTTCCTCTAATTCTTCCTCTCCTCCTTCCTCTTCGCTTGATGGGGCTGGTAAAGCCAAAAGTCAAGTACCTAAGGAGAAGAAGGAAAAGAAGAAGAAAGAGAAGAAGAAGAAGGAGCCAAAAGCGAATGGGGGCAAACGAGTGTCATCTAATGAAAATCCACACACTGCACTGACCAAGCCTAAATCGCCATGTGTCATTTGCAAAGGAGATCACTTTCACAGAGATTGTCCTTGCATCCCTCGGATCTTAAGGGACTGGTCTCCTCATTTGCACAACCCGGTGTCGTCAACCTCTGATGATCATGTTGAAAACACACCGTCAACTAGTGAAAGTGAAGCCCCAGGACAAAAAGGAAAATATAGATTTCCTTGTAAACTGTGCGAAGGCGATCATGCCGTCCACCATTGTCCCTTCTTAGGCGAAGCTAAAAGAGTTTTGGATGATCGTCCGGTTTTACTGTTACAACTTCCTCCTGGATATATAAAACTCTTGCCGAGTCCGTCACCAGTTGAAAATCCGGCTGGCCCGCTCAGGTGGTCGGCTGAAGCATCTATCATTGAAGATAAACCATCTGAATCCATACCAGACGAAAGTCAAAAGGTCGAGATGGCAGTTGACCCAGTTTTGCCTTCAGAGGGTTCATCTTCGAATAATACAATCACTGAAGAGAACAAGGATGACACCGTCCAAATTCTTTTGATAAGCGCAGACTCCAACGAACATGGGGGCAATTTACCCGTTCCTTTACCGCAGGAAGGAAGTTCGTCAGATTCGTACCCGGCCGTCTATTCGGTCCCACCTCCAAGCAACCTAGTTGTCTCCTTCGACTGGAATCAACTAGGCAGACCCCGTTTACCAGCTAGTGTACCATTCTGAATTATTGTTCAAATATATAGAATGGTTATGGCTGGTACCATCATAGATGAGGGGGCTTCTGTGAGTATCCTTTCCTCGACTGCTTGGAAAGCGCTTGGTTCGCCATCGATTTTTCCTGAGATGAGAAATCTGACAGGCTTTGATAAAGGAACCAGTCGACCGTTAGGGATCCTTCCCAATGTGCCCATAACATTGAGAGGGAAAACCGTTCACATGAACGTAATGGTAGTTCAAGGACCCCTAGATTACAATCTACTTCTTGGATGAGACTATATTTATTGCATGAGAGCCATTGTCTCATCACTCTTTAGAGATGTGTTTTCCGCACGAAGGAAGAGTGGTCAAGCTCGTGGACCAGCTTTCATTTCCCGGATCACGCATAGCAAATAGTCATATACCATCCCTAAATGGTCTTTTCACGCAAGAAATGTCTCAATCTCCAGTCCATCCACCCGATGAGCGCGAGTGATTCAGGGGGACATGACTGAAACCCAGGGGGCATGCACCCTGGTCTGCTTCGGCAGAAAAACTTCGGGTATAGGGTAGGTTTCCGCGAGAGAATATGACTAGTCTGTACCCCCGTCCGTGATTGGAAGAGGGGGTTATTCTAGAACAAGATTCTCTTGTCAAAGTTATGTGAGTTGGCGGGCATCGCCGCTCACCTTTGTTTGTTTCGATAGACATCGCCGAAGAAGTGTTTTGTTTGCGCTGTGAATAGAGCAATCTTTGGGTAACCTGTAAGAGGTAGGCCTCTCTCGGTAAAACAAATGTTTTAACGGACTAAAGAAGGGGTAACCTTGAAACTCTGTTTTATACCTGGAGGCATGCAAACCTTTTGGAGTGCAAGCGAAGAGCGACTATTTATTTTTTAAATTTATAGGACCTCTAACCCTTTAAACTCGTAGGATTGGTCGTCTCCTAACTTGCATAAAGGAAGGATGTGGGGCAAATCTCTAAAATTTGCCGTTTTTATATGAGACATTCTTATCACACGACTGGATTAATCGAGTAGTGTTACCGCAAGGTTCAAGCTCGTTAAAAAATAAACCCGCATTGAGCAATTTCAGCACATAGTTCAAGCTCGTTTAAAAATAAACATAAGACAGGAGCAAATGTTTCCACCCGCGTTTAAGCTCGTTAAAAAATGAACTATTCCTCGGTAAATAACCATCGTGAATGTAGTACTTCAGCCATTAAAGCCTTGGTCGTGTTTGCACCGTCACCTCCACTTTTTCATTGGCCGATCATTCACCTCCATTTGATTGTTTACCCATTTTGAGGAACAGCTGCGAAGAGTGATCTCACTAGCCATCCTTGTGACACTGTCATGATTGGAAAATTCCAAGCCTTACTTGGAATCAGCTGCTACCCATGTTATCACTCGTTCCTCAAAAGACAAGTCTCCTTTAAGCTCTTTTCAACTGACTCGTAAAATATGAAAAGATTACCGAGCCATTAGCCTTTCCAGCTCGTTAAAGGGACAGGAAGTGCTATCCCTCCTCTAGATTTTAATCTTTTTGGACCTGAGGGATTATTACACAAAAAGATCGAGCGCTTGTTTTGTTCGGCTCGTTAAAATTATCGAAAATTCATCCCTTCTGTATGGTTTTATACTTTTTCAGACTTAAGGGATTAGATGACGAAAAAGGAATTTTGGAGTTACCTTTAGGTTCCTTTTCAGACTCTCTAAAATTGAAAAGGACCGAGTTATCTTTGTCGTTAAACTCGTTAAAAAGATTAATAGCGACAAACCTGTCTATAGACGAGAACGAGTTTCACTATCGCTAGGCTCGTTAAAACATAGCGATGGGTTTGCTCGAAGGGAAAATTATAGAACAAGCATATGTTATCCTACTCAAGATTGACAAAAATAAAGAGGTACTGGTCAGCAATGACTGGGGAAAATTGGGAAGAAATCTCAAAGAAACTTTATTGGTAGCAAGTCGCTCTTGAACATGACACTTCCACTCCATGTCCGAGTCGGGTTGGGTTGTTTCATTCACCGGTCACATCACCATGGTCACGCCATACCATCCACATTTGGTGTTAACGCTACCAATCCATCACATCAGTGTCGCCGACATGTTCAAGAGAAGTCATTCAGAGAATTCACCTGTGTCTCACCCACTACCATACATTATACTCCATTCTTTCATGACCGCCACCCTAGACCTTATATCACCAAATCGTTTTCACCTCCATTAAAATCATTTGCTCCGTTCTGTGTCATTGATGTGGGATTCATTAAGGCCCTCCTCTGACGGATCACTTCTTGTCGACATCAGCTCATTATCCAAGAAGTTGATCTAGGAACACCCCATTCAGTACTTTGAAGCTTGCATGCCTTAATGGCAAGTTTCTCACTTCCGGCGACAGGTTTACATCAATGGCCTTCGACCGAAAGATTTTGCGTGGTGTTCGACGCCAAGTCCTTTATTCACACCATGTGAATTGTACTGCAGTAGCTTGAGGGTCATTATCATTATCGGTGATTCCTCTCGCGCTTGTTAATAGTTTACATCATTGACTGGTAATCAAGCGATGTCTTTCCATGTTCGACTTCAAAACATTTCTCACATGGATCGACTTGCATTTGAGTGAAGATCGGAAAAGATTGAAGACCCCGGATCTAGTTTCATCCATCCGAGCTACGATATATATTCAGGGAAATAAAGGCATTAAATGTACATCATTGCTGCACAGATAATCATCCACTCAAAAGGATGATGGCTCTATCAGAATCATCAGTCTACACTCAGACGGTTGTCTGTCCTATGTACATGAAAATGAATTTATAAAGCTGAGCATGGGAATGCCCGCCTCAGCTAGATCATGAATATATTATGAAGATAATGTATTGTATTGTATCTTATTACAGGTCTCCTCCCAGCACTGAAAGAACTTCGGATCCTCATAATAAAGCATTTCACCCAACACCAAAAGGTTAACGACCTCATACTTTAGGGGGCAACTGTTATAGACATTTTTGTGCCCTGCAACCACAAGCATGAAAAGTCCATAAACCAAGGGCTCCTAAGTCCCTAAAAGTGTTGTTCTAACCCCTAAAGGAACAAGGTCAACAAATTACAGCTTCTCCCAGAAGTTCTCCATGAGAAACTGCTCAGAATTGGTCAAAACAGGATCATTTCAGCTGCTTCACTGGCTAGGTGCATTGCATTGCACCCAAATACACTGTGAGGGTGCGTTTCATTTCAAAAGTCCCTTCTGTGGGGTGCAATGGGCGAGAAATGACAAATGGCAGTGTCATTCCACGAGGTGGAGAGACAATGGAAGCTTCCAGAATCTTCTCCTGTGACACTTGCCTCACTGAATTCGACCAAGGATGAGTAAGAGGCCTTCAGTCTCCAAGTGGAAGCAAGAACTATCAGAGAGAAGACACTAATCAAATCACAAGCTGACTCATCCCCCTTACAGATATCTATATATGGATCCCTCATCCCAGAGATCCAGAGGCTGGAATTTTGCATATTGTAAGGAATTGCTGTTGGTTTCTAGAGACAAAACATCAGATTGTTGGGTGATTTATTCTTTGTTTGAGGTGAAGAGGGGCTTCTTTGCTGGGAGGTTGATGCTAGGTCAGAACCACTGGTTATAACTCCTCCTGGATCTTTTCTTGTTTATCAATAAAAGCTATTTGAGTTTTCCTCCATGCTTTTGTATCATTGATGTTTGTTACATTTGTATGGTCAATTTAAATTTGATCCTAAGTTTATGAATATAGATCCATGTCTTTGTATAGTGCTATGTTTCTGTGATCTTGCAGGTACTTTGTGAAGTTGGCCATGCTAGGGAGAAGGTAGCTGGAGACTATCAAAGAAGAGAGGGATTGGATCAAAGGATTAGCGCAAGACAGAGGTTGGTTCTTTCTATTCCTCTCTATCTATAATTCATAAAGGAAATACAAAAGTAGCTTTTCTCTGTTTGTTTCTAAGGCAGCTGTCACACCTTAGTGGGATAGAGCAGTTCTATATAGACACTTTTCCTTGTAACAGTTACCCCCAATCCTCATCCAAGGGGGGGGATCCCCCTGGACCCCCCGTGCAATGAATATTTAATGGGCGGCATTGCCACCCCATTACAAACTGGGGTCCAATGTAGCGATACCCTTGAATACAAAAGATAATGAGGCTCCACACCCAACAATCTCCCACTTGGACACTAATTATAGCAACTCCACCACTGCTTCATTTGCTAGACAATGACTCCACTTTCGACCAGGTTGTTTCTCATCTTCTTCATCATACTTGAAGACCAATTGAATCTGAGCAAATTCTCAGTTTCTCCCTGGATACAACTTTTGTTAACATATTTGCAGGATTCTGGCCAGTGTGTATCTTTTCCATCTTCAACTATCCATCTTCCAACGCTGACCGTATGAAATGGTACTTGAGCTGTATTTGTTTAGTCTTGGAATGAAATGCAGAGTTCTTTGCAAGATGTATGGCACTTTGGCTGTCACTGTATAACCTGCCCAACTCCTGCTTCTTACCCAATTCATCCATAAACCTTTGTAACCAAATCATTTCTTTATTAGCCTCTGTAGCTGGTGGGATCTAGTATTGCAGCAACAATGCTGCAACTCCTGGGACTCCCTTCTTTACTTTTATCAACCCGGTAGTTCGTAACAAACTTGGAAGCGACGGTGTTGTATGCACAAGTACTAGCTCTTGCCGCAGCTGTCACTTGGTCAGCTAGCACAAGTCCGCTAGGGGCTCAAGCCAACTTCTATGAGCTCTGAGAAGAAAATTTTTAACTGATGGATGGAAGCTAACTTGAAGGAAGCTAATCTATTTGCAGAAAGAAACTGAAAAGCTGAAAGCAAACACAAACCCTAGCAAACCCTAATTTTACCAGCTAGCTCTACTGATGCAAGAAAGAGGATGCAAGCTACTGGGAGAGATGCCATTGACTTCTAAGAAGATGAAATGCATGTATCTAAGCTATGTCTACAGCAAAATCTGAAAGAACCATCTTTTTGTATTTTTGAATAAGTTGTCAGAATTATCATGCATGCGATTTAATTGTTTTTGACTATGCAGAGGTGGATTGGCAAGAGGAAATGCTTGGAAGAGGTCGGGAAGGTTTAGAGAGGGCCTAAGGTGTCCCTAACACCCTTATAGAGAGTTTCATAGAGTTTGGCTATCAAGAAACCTCATTCGTGAGCTTCTACAGGAAGTCTGTAGGGGTTCTACAGGATGTTCTAGAATTTCTACAGGATGTCTGTAATTTTTTACAAGATGTTCAGGAATGGGCTTTTGGAGGATGGATGGAGGAAGAAAGATGAAGGAGTGGGTATGGAGGTGAGCTAGGTCTGTTAAGAGGTCCAGGACTTGGGGAATGGAGCTGAGGAGTGGCAAGGATGGTGGGACTTGTTCAAGAGGCAGTGGAGCAATGTGGCACAAGGATATGGGGAATTAGGGCAAAGTGAGCAAATGGCGAACGTGAGGCAAGAATCCACGTTAGGGGATGGAGTAGATGGGTTTGATGGAGTACATGCAAATAGAGAAATGGTACGGGTGCTCTGCAATTTGTTTTTCCAACTGAACCAACAAAGACTTGAAAGAAATCAAAGATCTAGTTATGCTAACCTAATATGATCTAGCTAACAGTAAAGAGACTGAACCGAAGTTTACTTGCAATGAAACCATGTATAACCACTATGCAACGAAGCAATCAAGAATCTGAACATGTAACCAACTTCTGCAAACAAAAATCAAACACTAATGGTTGCATGGGGAAGCAAAGATAGTGTTTTTGGTGGCAGCAAGGTCACCTTGATCCCAGCTCCTGATCCCACTGAGGGAGAGGTGAAATCAGAGGTGCTTGATGACCCTTTTTGGAAGATCTCCCCTGTTATTATCCTAGCAGCTCCCTGATGAACATGAAAAGCCTATCTAATCATTAACCATGACCTATGTAACCAGCAAGATGTTATTCTACTTAACGAAAATTATTTTGCAGAGACATAAAAAAACAAATAACAGTAAATAAAGGAGGCCTTGGCTCCTAGGTTGGGCCCAACCCCAAGAGCTATAGGCTCCTATAAAGAACTCAGAGCTGATGCCAAATAGAACTGTTTTTCATTATCCAAAAATAATCATCACAAGAAAGTTATACAGCAGTAGCTACAAGAAAACGAGTTGAGAAAATGATAGCACTATAGTGCAAAAATACAACAGTTCCAAAAGTAAACTACGAAGGCTGAGGCCTTCCTATTTATACACTACGAGGGGCCTAGTAGCCCTCCTAAATTCAAGGGACTCAGCTTTTCCAACTGCTAGTAAATAGTCACTCTTCCCAAAGCTGCTTGGTTGCCTTTAGGATTCGTTTTGGTGGCCTGTTGAGCTCGGAGTTGAGGGTGGAGATTTCGAGGAAGGGCCATTCCATGCCAGAGACAACCCCCCTACGAATCCTCACCTCAAGCTTGGCTATCACCTGGCCCATAATTGCTTGGTTTTGATCCAAAATTTGTCCAAAAAACCTGAAATAACCACATATTAGCCTCCCTGGTAGAGTGACCACCCTTATTCGTTCAAATAACATAAACATACTAAAAAAACATGCATAATCTATGAAAAATGGAGGATTGAACAAGGACAATTAGGAAAAATGAGCCCAATAAGTTACCCAATTCGGGGCTCATCATCACCCCCCTGCTAAATGGGTTGCTCATCCTATGAGCAACTAGTCCAGCTCCTCATCCTTGATTGCCTTGATCGACTCCCTCATGTCTCAGGCCTCTGAGGTGATATCTTCTTCACTGCTATGGAATCCGGCCTTCCTTTCCACTTCTTCCTACTACCTATGTTCCTCCTCTTCTTTGCCTCCTTCCAGCAGCCCCAAAAGCAAAGGTGGACTTAACTTGAGGCCTATCCAGTTGGCCTGAAGATTCTGCATGGAATTTTTGTAGAGAGGTACTCATGCCAAGGCCTCCCTCATTCTAGTTGGGGTGTGGTATTCTCTAATTTTTAGGCTGTGGGACAATGTGTTCCACCTTCGGGTGCAAGCATGAACATAGTTGTCCCCCAACAGTCGCTCCATGTCCTCAAAATGTGCTATGGCTTGAGCTTGTCGATCCATGTAATCTAGTAGGGCCTGAGAGTCATTTGCCAAGTGCTGGTGGGCGGATATTAATGCTGAGGGATCCCCTGGCTCTGCTCTAATCAATAGTGGTTCCTGTAGTTCCCTGTCCATAACATTTCTGACCTCTGCTACTCTCTTTTCTTCATGATTTAGCCAAGAGGCCATGGCCATAAGTTGCATGTCCCCTACTGCAGTGTTGGGGTCCCACAAGTTTATGTTGGGAAGGGCCAAATTGTGTAGGTAGAACTCTGATAGTTTGGCCTTGTCCTCTGACGAACTGCTGTCACATAAAGCCATGAATTGTTGGTGGTTTTGGAATGGAGTGATACCTCTCTGTGCCAAAATGTTGATCTCAAACTGCAACCACTGATCCCTAAGGTATAGAGCATAGGATTTGGCTGACTGCTTTAACTGCAGAGCTTCCATCACCCAACTGGCCATGCAGGCCAGTTGGGCCTCCTTTTCTTGTACCTGCTGTTTCAAAGACTGTATCTCCAGGCCTGCTTGCAATTCTTTTTCCTGTAGCTCTCAATTAAGTGTCTCAATTTCAGCCTGCATCCCTTCCCTTCTCTGCTATTCATTAGTGGTATCTTTGGCTGTTGTGGGCTCATCCTGTTGCTGTTGTTATCCCAAGATGTGAGGCCTGTCTTCATTCTTCTCTCCCTGCAATTGTAGCTACTATCTAAGCAGCTCATTTTCTTCCTGTAGCTTGGCCCACTGGCAGCTCTCCACATGTCGTACCATAGCTAATTCTCTTCTCGACTCCTTGAGTTTTCCTCTAGGGGACCTATATCTGCCACCCCCTTGGACTTAGCGATTTTCATCCAAGTGTGGGTCCTCACTCTCTCTTCTTCTAATGCAAGAAAAAGTGGCACTGTGAATTTTTGGGGAATGATCCTTCCGGCCTCCAAGAAGTTATAGTAGGAGCCCAAGTTGGGCTGGGGGCTAGGTTCCACAATTTTATCCACCTTTTCTTCCTCCTATGGTGATTTAACTGCCTCACCTTCCATCTCCTCGGTCTCCTTTAGCCTAGCCAGTGTTTCCTGTAGAACAGTCTCAGCATCCTGTAAAGAGGCCTTTGTGTCCAACATTTTCATTCTTTCTCTCCAGGTGGATGTCTTTGGGCTCCCCCATTCATAAGTGATGGATGCCTTGGAGGGAGACCTCTCCTTTTGTGTAACTGGGATGTCTACAATCGTGATTGGTTCTTTTGACGGTGGCTGGGGTCTGCCAGTCTTTATCCTCATGCTCCTTCTTGCCTTAAAATACATGGAAGCCTCCCTCTTCTGCTTCCCTTTCTTCTTTGGAGATGTGCTTAGGGTGGCCAGCACAGCTGCTGCCTCCCTAGCTAAAATCTCAGGCGAATTTTCCTTCTGTTGCCCTTTTTCCAGACTTCCTGTAGAAAGTCCTATGCTGACTATTTTCTAGCTTGCTGTAGAAACGGTTTTCACTGTTTTGGCCTGCTTGGCTGGGGGTGCCTTCTCTTTTAATTTTGTTGTGGTTGCCTTGGGTGTGCCCTCACTTGCTTGGACTTTTTCAGTCCTCTCTGCCCTGATTTGCAATCGTTTCTCCCTTGGTGTTTGTGCCTTTATTCCACCCACAGTTTTGGGCTCAGCAGCTTAGCTTTTCTCTTGTTTCTCTTCTTGTTCTTTCTATGGTGGTCTGTCCTGGGTTTCCTTACCCTTGGCTTTCTCTTCTGCCTCAATGTGCTCCCTTTCCTCAATGCTAGATGAAGTGAGTTCCTCGGCCAGAATTCGGATATCATCATCCTTGGACATATTGTGGAAAATCTCCCAGGAGAGAGGGACAATGTAGGTATGGAGGGCATCTTCCACTAGAAGCTTGATAAGCCCATGATGGGCCAGCTGGTCTGGAGTCCCTTCCTTCAATTTGGTGCCACACTTAATTAATGATTGTAGGAGGAAATAGGGGATGCTTAACTTTTGTTCTGGGGGTAAATCCATCCTATGTCTGAGTTCACTTAGCAACCGGAAGTGATAACCGTAAACAATACTAAACCTCCCCTCACAGGTAATGTATTTCATGATCTGAAGGCTGACCTCGCTCCAAAAAGGGTGTAGGCTAGCTCTCTGGACCCCATTCTTATCTTCTGAAAACTGTTCCTCTGGTAGGAAGAATTATTTCTTGTCTTTTTGGCCCAATGCCCTCTCCTCTTTGTTCCAGGGTATCCCCAATGGTAGATCAGTGACTCGACTAATGAGTTGTGGGGTAAGCTTTAAGGTCAACCCTCTGAAATTTACAGTGGCCAGTGTCTTGGATTTAGGCTGCAGAGACATTAAGAACTCTTCTGTTACCTCATCATCATGACCTTGAATTCTATCACAGAAGGTCATCCAATTAGCACGGGTGAATAGGTCCACCACCTCGGGGGTTTCTCGCAATTTCCTGGAATCCGAGGGTTCCTTTCTGATAAACCCTCCTGGCATGGTGAGAGTACTCTGTTTTGGCTTGTGCTCTGATTAGAAAGGGGTATTCTGTTTATGGTTTCCTCCATTGAAATTTGAAGACAATATCCTTCAGGTGTCTATATTTCACTTTGCACCAATTCCTTGGTTATAATGCTGTTGCTGCCCAAAAATCAACTGTCAAAAGGAAATTAGACTCCCACAGACAGAGTGCAGAGCTTAATTTTCATCCCCAGCATGCATACAACCACATAAAAGTCACATTCTTCATGCACAGGTTAGCACTCACAGTGGTTTATCGTTTCTATAGGAGGAATTTCTTAACCGTGGAGGAGAATTTTACACAGAACCAACTAAAAAAGTATGTGTATCACATAGGCAAACTACTGTTCTTGACCCACAGGTAGACTTGCTTCTAATTCTCCTACTCCAGATAGTTTAATTCACCACCTTTCAAAATATCATGCATGGGAATGGTGTTTTCGAGCCTACCTCTCTTCGAAACTCCAATTTCGATGCAGACAGTCCAGGTTTCTCTACTCTCGGAGGCTATGCCGTGTTTCCTGTAGAACTCCTTCCTGTAGAGAGCTTTTCCAGGTACTGGAGGACATCACGGCGCTTCTGAACGAGCCTAGGATGCGGGAGGATTTTGAAACGGGCCGAGAAGCTTGGGCTAACAAACTGCAGAGGAGAAGGACGCGTACTTTGCTGAAAACGGTTGCAAGTGTAAATGACAGCGGTTCATCGTGAGTTCTTCGGTCGAGCAATTTCGAATTACAACACAATTCCTGGAGAGGGGGTGAGGTGTCCAGGCCGATCCGTTAGCCAACATCACAACCATCATTCCTCGGCGTGTCTCTGACCGCCATTTCCTTTCTCTGCCATTAACCGCCACCATTACTGCCAATTTGCCGATTCTTCCTGACTGGACACTTCCCACGTGTCGGCTACACGTCTCTTTGGTGTAACTGAGCTCGTTTGGATCCCACGAGGCCATTCGACTGACTGTGGGTGGCCAGTTGACTGGCCACTGAATTCGTTCAATCCGCACCATTTCACAGACATGAAGTTTTCAGAGTATAGTCTATGCAATTTGACGAATAAGGTTAGACACTTACCTGTGTGGCCGGGGATGTGTTCTGCAGGCTTCGGGACATGGAACAATGGCTTTTCTCACTGCTGCTTCATGCACAGGTGCTGGAACTCCTTCTTTCATTGGATGATGCTGTATGCACGGCTTCGGGACCCGATCCTTTGGTTGTAAACGTTGCATGCATAGGCTCCGTCTGATTTCAGCTGTTGAGGAGGTGTTCACATCTGAGTAGAGCTTGTTACATGTCCCCTGTGTTGATTTCAGCTGCTATTGACTCCATAGTATGTGCTCCAGATGGATCATCTGCTACAGGATTCCTGTAGGACATCTTGTAGCTGCTTCTCCTCCTGGGATGCATGCTAAAACGGGCAAGGTTGTATTCGTGGATGAAGGGTCCTGATGGAGCTTTGACAGGTAGAGTGTGCGAGCCTTTGTGTGCTTGATTTGTCACTTGGGAAAAAAAATTCAATCTGAGGAAAACATGACTCTTTGTATGACTGTGCAGGAATACATAACCAGATTGTTGCACTGGCGATGGAAAGAGATGAAACAGGTAATGGATGGAAGAGAGGGGTGGCTGCAGGCCTCATCAACAGACTTCAAGCTTTAAATCCCTTTGCAGAATTGATTTTGGCCTACCCAAAGGCTCTACAGGATGTTTCCTGTAGAAATGCAAAACTTCCTGTAGAAAGCCCCAAAACTTCCTGTAGAAAGCTCAGAACTTCCTGTAGGAGGTTGAATCTCGACCCGAATGTGTTCAAATCCTAGAAAAAGTGAGTGGCTATGGAGGGAGTGTCTGTAAGGATGTCTGGTAGCTTGGTACGGACCCTTGTCCTCGTTTTGTGTGACCCTCTTTATTTGCACTGTATTCCCTGCAACCTGCAATAATTCCAGAGATTAGAACTGTTTCTTTTACCTTTTTTTTTTCTCTGAGAGACAGCAGGGGCGCCTCCATGAGGTTTTCACCCCCACTATCTGCCCTGGGAGCCTCAGAGAGGTTTTCACCCAAGGATCTTTTTTATTCCATTTTTTTATTTTTTGAGAGATAGTTGGGGCGCCTCCATGAGGTTTTCACGCTCACTGTCTGCCCTGGGTGCCTCAGAGAGGTTTTCACCCAGGGATCTTTTTATTCTGCTTTTTATTTTTATTTTAATTTTTTTGATGATCAAGGTGTGGTCGGAATAGACGCAGAACCCTGCTCTACTACCAGCAATGATTTTTCCACAGTTTCAATGAACTCCTACCTCGAAAGGGGTTTCTTGTAGATTTTCAATCGATGCCCATTGACAAGCATGGGGATGGCTTCTTCGTCAATGGTCCTGATAAGGACTGAACCATTGTCATTGCATTTCTCCACTGTATATGGTCCTAACTATCTTGTCCCGACCTTTCCTTCGAAATCCTTGTATCTTGAGTCATACACCAGTGCTCAATCTCTCGGCTGGAATTGCTTTTCATTAAGGTGCCGATCATGCCATATCTTCCTCTAGAGTTGAACAACTTCTGAGTGGAGGAGGGCCTGCATTCTGTGTTCATCTAATCCATTCAGCTGTAATAATATTTCACGTTGAGCATGGTTGAGATCTAGGTCCAGCTGAGCTGCCACTCTCAATGTGTTTTACTCAAACTCTATTGACAGCAAAGCTTTCTTCCTGTAGACCAGCTCATAAGGTGTGAAACCTGTTGTAGTCTTCCAAGTGGTGTTGTAGGCCCAGGTGGCCTCAACTAGGCGATCTGCCCAATCCTTTCTGTTGCTGCTCACCACCTTAGTCAAAATCCCTTCCAACGCTCTATTAGCGACTTCCACCTGCCCATTTTCTTGGGGATGATATGGGGTGGAAGTCCTGTGCTTGATCTTGTGTTGAGCGAGAAAATATTTAATCAGGTTGGAGGTGAACTGGCTTCCTTGATCGGTGACTAACTCTCTTGGGTAGCCAAACTTGTAGAAGATATTTTCTCTTAAAAACTCAGCCACCTTTTCTTCTGTTGTTGCTTTGATTGCCTTGGTTTCTGCCCACTTTGTCAGGTAGTCGGTGCACACAATGATGTAAGACCTTTGCTTTGAAGGAGGGTTGATGGGTCCCATGAAATCCATGCCCCACTTCTCAAATGGCTTGAAAGTCACTTGAGGTTGGAGAGCCATTTCATCCCTTGAGGTCGGTTTCCCCATCCTCTGACATCAGTCGCACTGGCTGATGTATCTTATGACATCTTGATGAAGAGTAGGCCAATAGTAGCCTGCCTGTAGAATTTTGAAAGCAGTCCTTTTTGCTGCAAAGTGGCCTCCACAGGGTCCATCGTGACAGGTTAAGAGAATGTCAAAGACTTCCTCCTCCCTAACACAACACCTCAAGATCTGATCTGGGCCATGTTTGAACAGGTTGCTCCCGATCCAAGTGAATGGGGCACTCTGCCTCACAATTCTGCTCTTCTCCTTTGAGGATAGATGCGGATGGAACTGTCCTGAAACCAAGTAATTTTCTATATCAGCAAACCATGGAGAGAGTACTGAGATAGAAAATAGGTGTTCATCTGGCATCTGGTCATCCACTATTCCTTCTTCAGCTGTAGGCAAATCCAATCTAGACAAGAAGTCAGCAACAACATTTTCCTTACCTGGCTTATCGACAATAGTCAAATCAAATTGCTGCAACAAAAGTAACCATCTAATGACACGAGAATTTACATCAGGCTTATTCATTAAGTATCTAATCACAGCATGATCAGTGTGTACGAATGTTTGATAACCAGTGATGTAGTGTCTGAACTTGTTTAGGGAATGGACTATAGCCACGAACTCTTTCTCGGTTACAATATAGTTCATCTCTGCCTTGGATAGGTTTTCGCTGACAAAGTATATGGCATATGGAAGTTTCTCCTCAACTTGTCCTAAGGCGGCCCCTATGGCTTTGTTCGAGGCATCAGTGTAGATGTGGAAAGGTAGGGCCCAGTTTGGACCTCTCAAGATTGGGGTGGACACCAGCTTATTTTTCAACACATCCAGAGCCCCTTGACAGTCATCAATCCATTTAAACTCAACATCTTTCCCTAAGAGGCGAAACAAAGACGAGGCTAGCTTACTGAAATCTTTAATGAATCTTCTGTAATATCCTGCTAAGCCTAGAAAACTCCGAACATCTCTCACCTTTTGAGGAGGTGGAACCTTTTGGATGATAGCAATTTTGTTAGGATCCACCTACAATCCTTGTTGAGAAATGGTATGACCTAACACGATCCCTTTAGTCATCAGGAATTCACATTTTTTAGGACTGAGGGATAGGTTCATCTCAATTCACTTGTTTAAAACTTTTCCCAGGTTGGACAAGGCTTCTTGGAAGTTAGACCCATAAGGAGTAAAGTCATCCATATAGATTTCCACCGAATCATGAACCAGCTTAGCAAATATGCTCAATACTGCTCTCTGGAAAGTGGCAGGAGCGTTGCATATCCCAAAGGGAAGGACTTGGTAGGCAAAGGTACCCCATGGATAGGTGAAGGTGGTCTTATCTTGGTCCTCTGGGCTGATTTGGATTTGATTATACCCGCTGAACCCATCTAGGAAAGAGAAGAACTTCTTCCCTGCCAGTCCATCCAACACTTGATCTATGAAAGGCAAAGGGAAATGGTCTTTCTTGGTGGCTTTGTTAAGTTCTCGATAATCTACACAGATTCTCCACTTCCCATTCTTCTTGGGCACAAGCACTAGAGGTGAAACCCACTCACTATCGGAGATGGGGTAGATGAATCCTGCATCCAATAACTTTTGAAATTTCTCTTTGACAATGTCTTTAAGGGCTGGATTCATTCTCCTCTGAGGCTGCCTGACTGGTTTACAATCCTCTTTAATGTAAATATGATGGGTACAGACCGAAGGATGGACTCCTTTCATTTCCTTATAGCTCCAGGCAAAAGCCTCCAAATGGCGGTTCAACAGGCTACATAGCTCTTTTTCCTGAGAGGGAGATAGGGAGGAGCTGATCTTTAAAGTTCTTTCAGGGCCAAATTCCACATTCTTAACTCTGGGAGAGGTCGGATCAGTCACACAGAGGTCCACTAAAGCACTGGCTTGGGTATCTTCCACCAACTCTTCTAAGGACAGTGCACTGGGAGGTGGATTTTGAATCAAGTTCTCAATCAAGTCATCCTTGGTTTGAGGACCTCTCCTGGTGGTTTCTACTGTGCACAATGGTGCAGAGTAGACCTCGTCCTCATCCCCCTCTTCCAACCAGAGAGGTAAGTCATGTTCTAGCAGAGGTTGGGCAAGAGGGTATAGGACTAGCTACTTGGACATAGGCCCATTCTTGATGGTCATGTTTCCAGCTCGATAGTTGATGTAAGCATCCGCAGTAGCTAACCAAGGCCTTCCCAAAATGAGGGGGCATCCAGTGAGTTTTGCCTTTGGCTGAAGGACCAAGAAGTCCACAGGGTACTCCCAAGAGTCAACAGAGACCAAGACATCTTCCACAATCCCTTCGGGAGTCACGGTGGAGCGGTCTGCTAACTGCAGTACTGTCGACGTCTTCCTTGGGGAACTTTGAAGGTTGAGTTTAAGCATAGTGTCCCTGGTCATCACATTAATGGCAGCCCCTAGATCAATCAAGGTATGGGGGATTATGGTGCCATTGATGTGGACATCAACTACAGGACTCCCAGGGTCAAAATATTTTGGACAGATTACTTCCCCCAACATCAGATCAGACAGTTGTCCTATGACATTGATAGACGGGGCATCTCTCTTGCGCCTATCTGGGTGCCTGAAACACTTCTCCTTGATCAATTTGTTGTATATTGGTACATCTTTTATGGCCTGGAGAAGTGGTATTTTCACACACAACTACTTGAGTTCTCCCAGAAGTTCATTCTCCTCTGGGTTTGGTTGCGTGGTTACTGTTAGTCACTCAAGAAAGGGTGGAATGGCTTTGGGTTCACTTTCCTGTTTCTCTTCCTCCTCCTCTAGGGGAGGAGGTTGGCATTCTGGAAGGACCTTCCCTAATCGCATGTTGATCTCCTGGATCTCCACAGCATAGGTAGGGCATGTTGTCTCCCCAGTATATACCTGCTGGGCCTATCTGTTGTTGAGGTTCGAGTTCGGTTGAGCAGGCATCTGGGGTTGTCTTGGAGGAGCAGGAGGTAATGGTTGTGGTTGAGCCGGCGGTGGAGGTAGAATGGTGGGAGGAGAGTTGTATTGGGGTCTCCACCCCAGTTGAGGTGCATTCCACTAAGGTTGAGGCCAGACATGAGAGTGAAATGAATGAGCAGCAGGTTGAGTATAGTATTGAGATGGATAAGACCACGGAGGAGGTGCGGACTAGGAAGGATGAGCAGGGGGGCCCCAAGAAGGTATATGAGCAGATTGGTTGGGGTTATAATAAGCTTGGGATGTCCCTTGCATCCCCTGCTGGTAAGGTCTGGGCCCATGTGGCCTCCTTTGGTTGAGGAAGTAGAGAGGTTCAGTAGTCGCCTCAGTCCCCAGGTACATGGCTTTAAATCCGGGCAAGGTTGGGCATTGGTTGGTGGGGTGGTCTTCCTCACAAACGAAACATACCTCTACTGAGTGCAATGGACACTCGTTCTTAGGGTGCTTCCTCGTACATCTGGGACAAAAAATGGCCAAATCCCTCTCAGCTTCCTCTTTCTTTTGTTGAATTCAGAAGGTATCAAGTTGCATGGCAATGGTCTGTCTCATCTCACTTTTGAGGTCTTCCATCTGATTAGCAAACTCATGCTTGGAGAAGGTGGTACTAGCTGAAAGTGGATTCCCCCTACCTCTTTTCCGGGCTACCCTAGAATGGTTTCTAAACACAATCTTTATGTCCTCATAAGGTAGTTGGTAGATGTCCCCTTCAGCTAGCATGTGAAGGGTATCTAGAAGGTCTTCAGGGACTCCTTGGAGCAGAACCAACTTTAGAGATTGAGGGTCAAGTGTACACCTGGCCCATTTATAACTAAGTTGGAACCTTTCCTCGTAATCTTCTAAAGACTCATCACTTCCCATGGTCATTCGAAAGATCTCTCCCTTTGTTTCCTTGGACCTACAGTACTCCCAATATTTGTTGTTAAAGGCTTGCTGCATCTGAGCCCAAGTGGTGATACTGTTTCCAGGTAACCCATGAACCAGCGTAGTGCTGCATCCTTGAGGGTAGAAGGAAAAAGTTTTAGCTTTTGCTCGTCGTCAGCATAGTCATAATTTCGACAAAGGACAGCAAACTCAAACAGGAAGGTATCAGGGTCTTCAGTAGTCAATCCATGGAAGTGAGGTAAGGCTGAGGGACTTATGTTTTTCATTTTCATGTCCCCGTTGGTCTCTTGGATGGGAAAGGCACCTTCTATTCTCTCGTCATCTTCTCTACTGTTTCTGTTTTCAGCCATGGTCTCAAAAGGAATGTTCTCTGGCTCTTCTTCTGTTATAGGATCTTCGTATATCTCTGGAGGTTCACCTATAGGTTCTTCTGGATCACTGTCACCAAAGAAGAGAGAAGGGTGACTCAGTGATGTGGTGGGGGTGTTGGGTAGGAATTTTTCGGTTTTATCTCTGTTCCTACGAGGCATGAAATGGAAATATTTTTTCTTTTTCTTTTTCTGCTTGTACCTGCAAAACTGAAATAGATTGATCTGCAACGAACTAAGATCTACCTTGCTGAAATGAAAATGCGGAATTGAAATGAAAGCAAGAAAGGACTAATCTATTTTGCTCAAATGAAATTGTAAGAATGAAATGTGTTACACAAAAATATCATCACCATGACTATTTGCAGTTAGCATGGGTCTATCATCACTTGTACTATCCTCCTAAGCAAGTCTCAGACCTCAGCTCTTCAAGTCAAGCTTTGAAAATGAGAGAAAGACATTAAAAATAAACAAAGATCTGGTTCCGCACTTTCTCTCACTGTTGCCTGCGGTCCCGCACTCCCTGTTCACCAAAACTGCGTACCTGCCCGCTCTGTCCCTAAAGGAGTGGGTGCGGACCCCTGTGAAAGTCAAAAAGGCGCAAGTTTATTCTAAAAAACTCACTTTGGGTTAATTCTAGATGATTCTAGAAGGAATTTTGATGTGGATTGGTCGCTCTTAGGTGGTTCATGCATCCAAAAAGAGAAGGAGCTAATCCCTTGATGAGAGGAGCTATCCCTTTGAAGGAGGGATTTATCCCTTTGAAGGAGGACCTAGTAACTTCCCTCCATTGCACAATAAATTAAGGCATTGGGCTGGTTGCTAGGGAGGTTAGAAGCTGAACATTTTTTAGGGTAAATGCTGGTGGAATTGAGACTTCCTAGTTAAGCTTGAAAGGAGAGATCAGATACCTTTTTGGCTTCATTGGGAACAGAGTGAAACTTGTCAAAGTAGAGGAGACATCTTGTTGGACCCTGGGAGGAGCTTGTACAGCATCAAGGCATAGGTTGTAAAGTTTTTCTTTGATTTGAATTAATACAATCAGATTCATTTTTCTTAACAAATTGTCTTATGTCATTTGTTTCATGAATTCCTTGATCATCATGTTAAGTATGCTTTATGATATTGGCTTTTCAGGTGCTATTTAATTTGTTTGCTTGTTTGTGTTTGCAGATTCGCAACAAGGGAGCTCATATGGATCAAAGGAGCGAGGCTTCCACAAACTTGCATTTGACCCAAGGTAGGCCTAAAACACTTGTTTTCCTTTGTTTATAAATTGCATATTTAGAAAAATATAGTTTTTGATTGGCTTGCTTGTCACTAGATATCGTTAGATTCTAGGAAGGTCTATCTTGTCCGCAAGATCGACTCATTCCGTGTGACAAAATGGCGACCATACTGGGGACTTTATTTTTTCCTTGTTTTTACTTTGACCTGAGAAACTGTGTTTTCGTATCTGTTTTTGGCTTGTTGTGTGTTGAATTGGGTAGATTTAGTAGATCTAGGATTATTTTTTATTTTTCATAACTTTGGGAGAGGACCGCACCCTCGGCATGGGACACAGTGCGCACCTATCCGCACTTTTGCTTTTAGCACAGAGCGGTACTGCACCTGTGTTAACTGTGGGCTTGTGGACCCTGTCAAAATTTTGGAAAACCTAATATTTTCTCTGTTAGTCAGCTTATTTTTTGTTTAGATGTTATTATCCCCTACCCAAACCTGCATATAACCCATCAGAAGCTTTTCTTAGGTTAATTCCATTGGTGTTAGGGTTTTAGGTGAAATTCCTAGAAGTTTTGATTGTTGGGTTTGGTTTTCATTTTGGTCTTGTAGTAGCTCAGAGCTTAGAAGCTGTAGAAGCCTTAGATCACCTTGGTTTTTACTAGCCTTCTTATGAGTCTGACCATTTGCAAATCTACTTTTGTTGAGGAATCCACCTTGTGTTTTCTCTTTACAAAACTTCGAAAAGGCTTGTGTTAAAAGTCAGGATTTCATTTTTAGAAGAGAAAACAAAAATTGGTTGTTTTTTGACTGATTTGTGATTCTGGACAAATTAGTCCTTAGTTTGCTTATAGCTAAGTAAAACATCCTTGAAAAAGACATCTTGTAAGCTTTGACTTCAAATAGTTTTTTATAGTTTATAGATCTCAAGATTAGTCATTTCCATAGTTTTGAGTGTTTTATAAAAAAATAAAAAATCTCTTTTGGAAAAAGTTTGTTTTTGTAGTATTTGAGTGTTTTGAAAGAAAAGGGAAATTTTTGTGAAAATAACTAGTTGTCTCGTTTTTAGTGCATTGGAAAAGACAAAAAGCTCTTCTTTTAATTTGTTTGTTAAGAAAGATTTGTGTTTACAAGCATTTGCATTCTCAAACTCTTTCCTAGATAGAAGTTCATTGAAGGGAAAAGATTGCTTAATCATCTTAAGTGCATTTTTTAGTGATTTCGAGTCGAGTCTTCACACCACGAGTTTCATCTCTGCACCTCTTGACTTAAACAAAAACCAATAAAAATAACACTTAAAGTAAAATCTATCTAGTAATTTTTTGTTTCTAGGGCTCTGATACACCAACATAGCTTAGGCTAGTGTCTTGGAGTAGGGAGTAATTAACTCTCGAAGACAGTAAAACAAATAAGTAGCTGTATCTTGCGGTAGGAGAGAAATCCAATTGTTGCATCTATACACTGGGAAAACTCCTCTTAAAGGAGAAGCACGAGATCGTGTCCGAACGAGTGTGGGAATCAATCCTTCCTCATTGGGAATGACGCCAGATATTCACGTATTAAAAACAGTAAACCTCAGATTAACCATGGTTAAGGAGCCTGGGGTCACTTGTTGGTAAACCTTGGATTATGTCAAGGAGCCTTCAAGGGGATTGAGTTTGTTACTCTGCCCTTGCGTGCGTATCGGATTGTAGACTGTTCCCCTAGGTATATTTGTTTTCGTTGGTAACCTTAGTGACCATATTCTTTAGGATTCTTCCTAAGGTGACATTGGTGGGAAGATCCCATTGTACCTGGAGCAGATGTCGGCTAGACTCACTTGGATTTTCTGGGGGGTTCTCTTCACTCGAGACGGTTTAGTGGAGGAACTTGTGCCAGTCTATTCATTAAGCAGGTTGCCGGGGTAACTGTTCCAACCGCCATTTCTGTATTGAACTTTGCGACGTTGGGCTTCATCACCAACTAGTGTTTTCAGTACGGAAAGTTACTGTTTGTGTGTGGTTTGATCTCCTAGATTCTTTAGGCGTGTGATTCAAATTTGTTTGGTTCTTTAGAGGCTTTAGGTGGTTTTCATTGAGATTTTACTTTGTTTGTGTGTGAAGTAGTTAAATTTTTTTAATCGTGGCTGAATTACCGAGGAAGTCTCGTAGACTTCGGGGCCAACCTTCTGATTTTTCACCGAGCCAGCCTGAAGGGTTAAGAGCCCTCGTAACTCCTAGAGACAGTAGAGTTGGGTCACCTGAAGAAGGAGAGTCTTCTTTGGTGGTACATCCTGATTTTCAAGCTTTAGTAGAAGATTATAATCCACAATCGGTGTCTGTTTCCGAAATTACTGGTAGCTTTTCATCTACTAGTGATATAGGTGAGGAACCTGAACTATCCAAACCTGAAAGTGAATTTTTTGCTACTCCAACATCGGGGTTTACCTCTCCAACTTCTATTGGTCCTAGTTCACCCAGGGTAGAAAGAATAATTACCCAAAACCTTCCTTTTGGACTTATAGCTATTGAAGAACTTGCTACTCCGGAAGAAGTAGAAATCCCTATGCCTGAAAATCAACCTGTTATCGAACTTAGGGAGCGTGAATCAATTTTTTATAGTCCACCTAGGAGCAGTGCTTGGCATCTTTCATTGACTAACTTTTTGGAAAACCCAGGACTAATTTTTTCACCACCTCGTATTCCTTATCACCCAACACCTATAGGTTACTATCCTCCATTAAATATGTCAAGACAATCGTCCATGTTTTCTCAATCGTCAGAATCATTTTTGTACGGCGGTCCTTCTGTTCCCTCTGGGTATCAGTCACTTTCTGGTACTTTTGCGGGAGCATCTCCTCAACCCATTGAACAAGGGTTATTAACTGGAAACAATGGTACTAAGCCGTTGAGTGTAGAAGATATTCTCATGATGTCAGGTACTATTCCTAATCCTCAACCTCAAGGTGGCCAGTTACCGCCTGGGGGGCAGCCTCAAAATCCTCAATTATCGCATGGGGGGAAACCTCAAGGTACCCAATTTGCGCATGGGGGGCAACCTCAAGGATAGTACATACCTACGGGATAGCACGTTCCTCAAGGTAAACCCCAAACTCAATATGTACCTCAAGGTCAACCCTAGTATCAATATGTACCTCAAGGTCAACCCCAGTATCAGTACGTGCCTCAAGGGTATCAACCCCAAGGTCAGTACTCGAACCAAGGTTTCCAACCACCCTCTGGTCAATCATATGTTCAAGGAACGGGAAATGTACCTTTGAATTATCAACCCTACAATCAACGCGGTTATGGTCCTCAATATTCTCAACCTGTTATGGGTCCATACCTCGGAATGAACTTAGTGTGGGATACATCGCAAACTTAACAGGCCTTGCAACCGAATGTACAGTTGTTATCTCAAACTGGACAACCCTTAGTTTCTGGTTCACCCCAACAACCTGTCCAGTCTACTATTCAAACTTCTGTACCTTCGGTAGTTTCTCAGCCTGGGCCTAGTACGCCTCGTACTCCGCCTCAAACAGCTGCAGTAACTGCTGCAACATCTATTCAATCAACCCCACCTACTTCTGGAGTATCGACAGCTCCGGTTTATACTGTTCCTGTATCAACTCCTCAGACATCTTTACCTCAGTCTGGATCCACAATTCAAACTTCGGTTCAGATGCCTGTAGGACAACCTGGTTCAAGTACAGTTGTCACAAGTCAACCACAATTTACTTATCAACTGTACTAGGGACAGTACCAATTCGGTCCTGCTGTGCAGCAGCCAGTCTATCAGTATCAACCGTACCCTGGGTATACATATCAACAACCTCAACAACCCCAGTACGGTCCAGTTAATCCTGGTTTTCCGGGAGGATACAATATCCCAAACGCAATTCCAATTCCTAGTTATCTTGGATATCCTCCTCCTAGGGCTGGTCTCATGACCCAGAGTTTTAGGGACCCTAATCGTCAGTTACCGTTTATCGCAACTTTGGACTTGCCTGACTTGTCGCGCCTAACGAACGATCCCATTAACTATCTTCCGTTTTGGCCGCCAATGTCGAATAAGTTGCCTAGTGATATTCCTAAGTTTGAAGGAAAATTAGGAGAGGATCCGTCGAACCATGCGATGACTTATCACCTCTGGTGTGTGTCTAATTCCATTTCAGATGATTCAATCCGTTTAAGGCTTTTCCAGCGCACTCTAATTGGTCTTGCGGCCAAGTGGTACATTGAGTTACTGCAAGCCACTTTTTATAACTTTAGTCAATTAGATACTTCGTTTTTAACTCATTTTCAATTGCCAGTCAGATATGACAATGGCACGGAATTACTAACTTCATTAAAGTAGTCGACGTCCACTTACATTTCAGATCACATTCATGAATGGAGACGTCGACGGCGTTTAATGAAGGTTTTTATTCCGGATCAGATCTTAGCTGAATGGTTTGTAAAATCTTTATTGCAAAAGATCACTGAGGATGTAGCTAAGGCCGGAGTCGTCACTGAGGAGCAAGTAATTGCTCAAGCGCAGTACCTTGACTTAGTTTATACTCAATCAGGTATGTTACACGAGAAAATCCCCGATCTTCCTAAGCAAAATCAAGTCACTGCAGCTCCTTCAGGGTCTCATGCCGCTGACGGTATGATTGATATGGTTAATACCAAAAGTAAGAAGAAGTCTTCCAAGAATTCTTCTCCTATCATAACCTTGCCAGATTCCCCAACAGGAGATTCTTCCGCGGAGATTTCCGCCGATATTCATGTTGTAGAATCATCTACAGCCAAATGAAAATCCGGTGGTAAGAAGAAAGGGAAGAAGAAAAATAAAACAGATAAAAATTCGAAAGAGAAACTAGAAAAAGCGGAATCAAATGATGAGAAACACAAACCTTGTTATCCTTGTCTCATTTGTGACGAAGAACATTTTACAAGAGACTGCCCTCATCGTGCAGAGGTTGCGAAATTGTCAAAGGTTCCCAAATGCCTACTATTTTGAAGGATCCTTTTCCAAGTCAAGACAGTAAGATGATAGGTTCTTCCTCAAATGCCAACGAAGAACCCATACTGATGATGTCCCATGTTAGGATTGCGACTCGATCGCATGATTATGGTAGTAAAATTCTTGTTGATGGTAAAGAAGTAGAATCTTCTCATTCTAACCCATCAACCTCAGCTCCCGATTCCGATCCACTACAGATCGAGAAACCTAATCCAGACTTAGTAATCAAACCGCTCGCCAAGGGTATACTTCGAAAGTCAGCTTTCAATCCACATGTGAGAGTGGATTAGAACTATAACATTGTTGAAGATTTAGCTGTTTCACCTTCAGCAATGTTGGCTTTGGAAGTGCTGCAATCATGTCCAGCACAACGTAAATTACTTTTGTTGGCTATAGGAGTTGTTGACGTTCAGGACTCGAACCTTATAATTTTTTATCTAGAAAATAGTACACCATGCTTACCTCATCAAATGGCTTTCCAGATCCCAGTTATAGTAAAAAACAAACCTATTCATAGAACTGTGATTGATGAGGGAGCCTCAACGTGTATTATGTCGATACAGTGTTGGAGATCGCTTGGTTCTCCTTCGCTAAATAAATCCCCGACGATTCTAAAGGCCTTTGATGGCCGTGGGTTTCATCCTTTTGGCATTCTACAAGATTTACCTATAGGCGTTGAAGGAAAAACTGTTAATCTAGATGTGGAGGTGGTTGATGCCCCTCTAGATTACAACCTTCTCTTAGGTCATAGTTGGTCTTACGCTATGACAGCAGTCATTTCATCGGTCCTTCGGGTTATAAAGTTTCCTCATAATGGAAAGATCGTAACAATAGACCAGCTGGCTTACTTTTCATCCGACCCAGCCTCTTCTGAAAGCATTCAGCATGTCGGTAAAACGACTATCCCGTATAAGGATGTTGGAGTAGGACTAGTTAAAGATGTCGGTTTACTGGGAACTTTTCCTTTTCCTCTGATCAACGCATCGTCTTCTTTTGCAACCATTCATATGATTTCGTCAGACACCATTGTTTATGATGATCCTTGGATCGTACCTTCTGAATCTGAGATAGACTCATTTGGTGATGTTATGCCTTTGAGTCCATATGAAATTGCGTATCAAGCCGTGTAGCCGTTTTCCGACCCATATTCAACCAAAATTGACTTAATGAATGTGGTCCATGAGGAATCACTTTTCACATCAAACTTGGATTCAACAACGTTTTTCGAACTTGTTCACTCTGATGAGTAGATTCGCGAAATCCTATGTGTCGATGATTTACCATGGGAGGATCTTCATCACAGATCTTCGTTTATACCCGAGAATGATTGTTTTGAAAATGATTTCTCATCAATTTTTACAACTGAGTATGTCAAGGAACCTCAGAATCCAATGAAAAATCTTGACTCAGAGTTAAATTTGGGAAACATTTCTCGAACTATTCCTATTGATATTTCAGTTAAGCCTGGAATTATTGAAAACATTCATATAGGTGCCTCGTGTACGTAAGATGAAATTCAAATATATAAGGCCCTATTTCAAGAATTCCACGATGTGTTTTCCTGGTCATATGAGGAAATGCCAGGAATTGACCCCGCAATTGTTGTTCATGAAATCAATAATTACCCGGATGCTAAACCCGTCCGGCAACGTTTGCGTCAGATTCACCCGAGAAAAGCTGCTGTGATTAAAGCAGAAGTTGAAAAAATACTCAAAGCAGGTTTCATTTATCCGATTCCATTAACGGATTGGGTATCTAATATTGTTCCGGTTAACAAAAAGCAAGGAACAATAAGAATATGTATCGATTATAAGGACACTAATCGAGCCTGTCCAAAGGACAATTACCCAACTCCCTATATTGATCAAATCATTGATGATTGTGTCGGCAGTGAAATATTCTCCTTTATGGATGGTTTTTCCGGATACAATCAAATCAATATTCTACCTGCCGATCAACCAAAAACAGCTTTCATTTGTCCATGGGGGACATTTTCTTATTGCAAATTACCTTTTGGGCTCAAGAATGCTGGGGAAACTTTTCAAAGGGCCATGTCTTATGCATTTCATGACATCAAGCACATTGTGCAACCCTATCTCGATGATTTTCCTGCTCATTCATTACATCGAGCTGATCATCTCATCCATTTACGATCTATCTTTATGAGGTGTAGGCATTATCGGATTAAGTTGAATCCACACAAGTGTGTTTTCTGTATAGAAACGGGTTGGTTGTTGGGGTTTGTTGTTTCGAAATCCAGCATTTGCGTCGATCCCTCGAAGGTTGAAGCTATTGTCAAATTGCCTCCTCCTTCGAGTCTTCGCCAACTCCAAAGTTTGCAAGGGAAAGCAAACATTTTACGACGATTCATTCCTAACTATGCCGAGGTTACAAAGGGTTTTACCCGGTTGTTGAAACAGAATACTCCATTCTATTGGGATGAGATAGCTCAGAAATCTTTTGATGCACTAAAATGCGCGTTGACCCATGCACCGTTATTTCATCCTCCCAACTACAACCAGGACTACTTCTTGTATCTCACCGCCTCCCATTCCACCATTGGAATGGTGTTGGTTCAGGAAGATGAATTCGGTACTGAACATGTGATATATTACCTTAGTCGAACTTTAAATCCAACTGAGCTAAAATACTCACATGTGGAGAAATTGGCATTGGCAGCTGTTCAAGCTGTCCAACGTTTTCGTCACTACATTTTACTACGTGAAACTATAGTAATTTCTGATTGCAACTCTATGATCTATATTTTGACCAAGCAATTGCTAGGGGGCAAGTACTCCAAATGGATTGTGATCCTGCAGGAGTTCGACTTGGAATTTGAAAAGTCTAAGTCGAAGAAATCTTTAGTTTTTGCAGAGTTAATGTGTGACTTCCCGCGTGCTGACACGGAAACTGTGGCGGAGGAGCCCATTGCGGACGAATCCTTGTTTCTAATCAGCACTTTAGATCCGTGGTATGGGGATATCATCGTTTATCTCCAGACTCAATCCTTTCGGCCAGAAATTTCAAGGTCAGAACGTCGAAAAATATGATTCCAGTCCCAACAATTCAGAATTATTGGAGATACTCTTTATCGCCGTGGGGCGGACTCTGTTTTTCGACGTTGTTTAACTCACAAGGAAGCTGAAAGGGTTCTAAATGACTGTCACTCTGGCGCGTGTGGCGGTCATATGTCTGGGTATTCCACAACCCAAAAGATATTGCGGGCTGGCTACTTCTGGCCGTCCTTGTTTAAAGATTGTATTAACGTGGTCTGAAAATGCCACAACTGCGAAATTTTTGATCGAAAGATGTGCGCTTCACCTGCTCCTCTCCACCCTATAATTTCCATTGGTCCTTTTGCCAAATGGGGTATCGATTTTATTACATGTAACCCTCACTCAGCGGGGGGGCATGCGTATATCATCCTTGCGGTAGATTATTTTACCAAGTGGGCCAAGGTGATGCCTACATTTGAGGCAGACGACAAAATAGCTGCGATTTTCATGTTCAATCATATAATTGCTAGGTTTGGTGTTCCACAAGTGATTATCACTGATCATGGGCATCATTTTCAAAACGTTATGATGACCGAACTTACAGGCCAGCTTGGCTTGCGTCACGATAGTTCAACTCCTTATTATCCACAAGCTAATGGTTTGGTTGAATCCATCAACAAAGTTTTAGTCATCATGATGCGATGAATCATTGGGATTCATCGGTCAAATTGGCATAACATGCTATTTTCAGCGCTTTGGGCGTATCGAACCTTAGTAAAAACGTCAACAGAGTTCACTCCTTTCCAACTAGCTTATGATCTGGAAGCTATGTTACCCATTGAATGCGAAATTTCGTCATTGCAAATGGCCATCGAGTTACTTCCAGCCACTTTCGAAGAGGAAAAACGTTTGTTGTACTTGGCTCAATTAGATGAGAATCGACGTGATGCTGCATTGGCGAGCGAAACTCATGCAAAACGTATTAAAGCTCAGTATGATCGAAATGTGACCCCTCGAAATTTTTCGGAAGGAGACCTAGTTTTATTGTACGATCAAGCTAATGATAAATTAGGTGCTGGAAAATTTGTTCCTATGTGGCATGGTCCCTATGTTGTCAAGCGAAAGCTAGCAAAAGGGGCCTATGAATTGGTAAACTTTGACGGGGACTCTTTAGGTAAACCCAGAAATGGTCTTTACCTGAAGAGGTATTATGCTTAAAGAATGGGTGTGGAGATTTTTAGTTAGGTTAGTTTCCTTTCTAGCTGGTGTGTTTTAGTTTAGAAAGTGTGCTTAGCTTAGAGAGTGTTTTTCGTCATGATTCCTGCTTATCATGGTTTTACTCTTGATATTGCAGATGTCGATGGCTCTCCAAACATACATTGATTTTGCTGCTGGTGCTTGTCGTAATACACGGAACATTTCTTCTGCAGCTTGGGTTATCTATTCTCCCTCTGACGAGTTGGTATCTATGCATGGTGTAAGCCTTGGTCAAACAACGAACAACATTGCCGAGTATAGTGCAGTGATTGAGTTATTGTCTGAATCTATTTCATGTGGGATTCAGAGTTTGATAGTGAGGTTAGATTCTGAACTCATTGTATTACAGCTTAATAGAGTATAAGCCATTAGAAATCCAGTGTTATTGAGATTGTTTTTTAGAGTGCATCTCTTGGAACGTGAATCTGATTATATTGAATATTAGATATTCCAAGATCTTTAAATACATTAGCAGATGCAATTGCTTCTCGAATGTTAAGTAGACATTTGCAATAATCATACATGTAAATTTAAAAGCATTCCATAACATGTTTTACAAGATAAGCCGGTAATAGTGATATAGTATAATATAGGAGTGTGTCAAAATATACATCGTCCTCGATCATAGGTTGAAAAACACCTTATGATCGGCAAAAATGATAAGTACAAAAAGAAAAAATGTCATATGTGTCTACAATAGGCGATCATCCTATCACTGGTGATGATCTCAATAAGAAACCACTGTACGGGCCACCTTACAAAGGAACCTCCTAAAAGGTCCTGGGACCCCAATCACATAGCGCTATAGTCGACGAGGAATGTCATCTTTGTTGGTCTCTGGAATGTCCCCTGTCAAACGCTCTAGATGACTCTCCAACTCGACCAAGGTCTCTGCTGATTCATCCTGTGGGGCTGGTGCCACTGCAACTGGTTGTTTCGTCTTGAAAGGCTGGAGAGCGGCTGGTCGCTGTGGACCCACATCTGCATTTGAAACTTTTACTATCAGTTTGGGACGAGATAAAAACAAAAAAAAAATTAAAATAGGAAAATGTTGAAAATGATTTTAATTGAGTCATCCCATTGCTCTCCTGGTGGAAGAGCCATGTCTGGGTCACCGCGAAAATCTACCCTAGTGTAAGGGAAGTCCTGAATAGCAAAAAACTGGTTTTCCAACCAATGGAAATACTCAGGTTTGAATCGAATGACCCCTGTCCCCTCGTCAGGATGACAGGCCATAACTGCAACCCATCGCATCAGTTTGAGCTCTCGAGGAAGTCCAACTCCAACAGTGAGGTGCTATGGGACCAACATTGGGACCCTCTCCAGACCAAAGCTCACAACTAAAGCACCATATCCAAAGGTCTTCAGTTGTTCATTCTTGGCTCTGGTCAGTTGGCCTTTTACATTAGCCAACATAGCATCGCACTAGTTGAATATGGTGCCTCGAAAGCAGTCAACTGCCATCCGCATCTGGGATCCAGTGGCAATATGTAGTGCAGCGCTCCCACAGAGCCTGGTAACAGTAAACGCGATCACCATGAGTTTAGGACGGGATATGGTTTTGATGTCTATCGCTTTGTCTCTAGCCTGGTTGTTACAGAACTCTAGCCGGAGGCTATCGACAGACTGGCCACTTGGCCTAGTCCCGAATAGAGTCAAGTCTTCGCCTCTCGTAGGCAAACCAGTCAAAAAGTATATGTCTGCCGACTCAATTTCGAGCTGGTGGCCACCAATGAAGAAGCACTGGTTCTGTATGCTCCACCTGTCTACCAGCCACTGCAAGAAGTCCACCTCGGCCCTCATGCCAGGTATGGCCCAGAATTTGTACAAGCCGCATGCCTTCAATGCATCGATCGAAGGTTGGTGATTTAACGCGGCAAGATATACATCCACATGCTCCCGTTCTCACCAATCAAGCATGATGTATACTCTACATCCAACAAAAAGGCGAATTAGAATGCAAAAAATTAAATTGTTTGGGTCAATTTTGAGAATTTTAGGGTTAAAAACCCTTACTGCAGGGATCGAACCCTCTCTATTAGAGACAGTGTGTGGGTCTGCATCTTGCCTTCATGGCAGGTGCAGACCCCTGACTTTTTCCCCATTGAGAAAAAGTCGGGGTCCGCGGGCTACCAGTGTTATGCCTGCGGGCCCCTGCGCACGGGTTTCTAGCCTAAAAACCCTCTAAAAAATGAAATAAAACCCTAAAAAATGATTTGAAACAGATGAAATTGAAGAGTAGGATGATGTGGATTACCTAGAGGAGACAGCGCTCGATTCCAACGGATGGATTTTCCGCAATCTTCACGGGAAGTTTCTGACCAAAAGCACTATTTTCTCACCCAAATCTCAAATGGTAAAAATGAATTGACGAAAGCCCTTTTTATAAGTTTTTTGAATAAATGAATTGTAAATTTGTTTATGTTTCACTTTAGAAAGGTAACTTTTGCAGCATTTTTATCCATCTCAAACAGGTATGAGTAATGTTTGCATTTTTGTTCAGGATAACGGATTTTTCAGGCGAAATCGGTCATTTTCGACGAAAAAACATTTAGAGTCACCTTTAAGCTCTTTTTTGACTCCTAAAACATGAAAAGATCACCGAGTTTTTCTTTTTAAACTCGTTAAAACGGAACTAAAAAGACGGCCGACTTACAACTCTTTTTCTGACCGTAAAAACATGAAAAGATTGCTGGATTTTTGTCGTTTCAAATTCGATATTGGTTATAAAACGACGTGTCATTGATCACTTTTTTACTTTTTCGGATCAGAGGCACTAATTATGAAAAGTACTCCTTGGTCGTACAGATCAAGCGGTTCTCTCAAGTATTATTTTATACTTTTTCTGGCTTTGGAGACACAAATTTACAAAAAAGGTTGACCCTGGAGTCTTCTTAAGTTTTTTCAGACTCTCCAAAATTGAAAAACGTCGAGTTTCTCCTATACTGGGCTCGTTAAAATTTAATAGTAAAGGACCTGTTCAATTACAAACAGGAATGGACCACTCCTTCTTAGGGTTCGAATTTAAACTAAGTTGGACTCATCCGAAGGACGAGCTTATAATCAAGCAAATGTTATCCTCCTCAAGCTTGTCAAAAATAAAGAGGTACTTGCCAGAAATGGTGGGGGAAAAGAGAGAAAAATGAGCCTGTTTGTCATACTTTGTAACCACTCTTGAAAATGACACTTTTATTTACCTGGTTCGGGAAATCCTTTTCCTAACAGTTGATCAAACCACATTGAAAGTCTTCATCTAGTTTCTAGGTATTAACTTTGGGTCAATTGTCACCAAATCATCTGTTGTGTCATTATGTGTTCAAGAGGTCAGTGCCAATAAGCCATTCATCTGCAAAATATATGTCATCCATCTTGACCATCCCTGAGTCAGTCCTTGCAACTAAATTTCTTCAACTTGATCTATGATTTCGTGTTGTGGGCTTGCCTACGACAGATCGCTTTCTATCAACTTCAGCTCATTATCTAGAAAGATGATCTAGAAATCGTCAGTACCTTGGGACCTGCATGCCTCAATGGCAAGTTTGTCGCCTTCGATGACAGGTTGCATCATTGACCTTCGATCAAAGGATTCCGTGACATGTTCGAAATCAACACATGTATTCACATCTCATGGATTGTACTGGGTACTTTGAGAGCCATTGACATTACTGGTGGTTTCTCTCACACTTATTAACAGTTTACATCATTGACTGGTAATCAAGTGGTCTCTACCATATTCGACTTCAACACATTCATTCGCATGGATAGAATCGTATTGTTTCGGGAAGTAGAAATGAAGACCCTGGATCTAGTTTCCGCAATCCAGGCTGCGAGGAATTTTGTATTCATTATATTGTGGACTATTCATAAACAGATGGTGGCGTACATACTGTGTCTACATGTGTCTATACTTGTGATGTATTACAAGATCATTCCTATATTAGAGCAGTAGTTAGTTTTCTAGTCAGTTTTTGATCTGAGTATGGGAATGCCTACCTCAGTGATGATATGATCTCATATGTATATATATATATATATATATATATATATATATATATATATATATATATATATATATTGCATTGAATGTTTTTACAGGTTCCGATCGGGCTCTCCACAAGATGATCCTCGAAATGATAAAGTACTTCACTCTTCCTAAATGATAAATGAAATCCTCATCTACTACAGACTTTGCACTTTAGGGGGCAATCTGTTACACAAAAATATCGTCACCATGACTATTTGCAGTCAGTATGGGTCTATCATCACTTGTACTGTCCTCCTAAGCAAGTCTCAGACCTCAGCTCTTCAAGTCAAGCTTTGAAAATGAGAGAAAGACATTAAAAATCAACAAAGCTCTGGTTCCACACTTTCTCTCACTGTTGCATGCGGTCCCACACCCCCTGTTCACCAAAACTGCGGACCTGCCCGCCCTGTCCCTAAAGGAGTGGGTGCGGACCCCTGTGAAAGTCAAAAAGGCGCAAGTTTATTCTAAAAAACTCACTTTGGGTTAATTATAGATGATTCTAAAAGGAATTTTGACGTGGATTGGTCGCTCTTAGGTGGTTCATGCATCCCAAAAGAGAAGGAGCTAATCCCTTGATGAGAGGAGCTATCCCTTTGAAGGAGGGATTTATCCCTTTGAAGGAGGACCTAGTAACTTCCCTCCATTGCACTATAAATTAAGGCATTGGGTTGGTTGCTAGGGAGGTTAGAAGCTGAACATTTTTTAGGGTAAATGCTGGTGGAATTGAGACTTCCTAGTTAAGCTTGAGAGGAGAGATCACATACCTTTTTGGCTTCATTGGGAAGAGAGTGAAACTTGTCAAAGTAGAGGAGACTTCTTGTTGGACCCTGGGAGGAGCTTGTACAACATCAAGGCACAGGTTGTAAAGTTCTTCTTTGATTTGAATTAATACAATCAGATTCATTTTTCTCAACAGATTGTCTTATGTCATTTGTTTCATGAATTCCTTGATCATCATGTTAAGTATGCTTTATGATATTGGCTTTTCAGGTGCTATTTAATTTGTTTGCTTGTTTGTGTTTGCAGATTCGAAACAAGGGAGCTCATTTGGATCAAAGGAGCGAGGCTTCCACAAACTTGCATTGGACCCAAGGTAGGCCTAAAACACTTGTTTGCCTTTGTTTATATATTTGATATTTAGAGAAAGATAGTTTTTGATTGGCTTGCTTGTCACTAGATATCGTTAGATTCTAGGAAGGTCTATCTTGTCTGCAAGATCGACTCATTCCGTGTGACAAAATGCTAGTCTACGCTTGCAGAAATGAAATTGCGGAATTGAAATGCTAATCTATGAAAGCAGGAAATGTCTAATCTATTTTTGCAGAAATGAAATTGCAGAATGGAAATGAAATAAACTACTTAGCAGAAGTTTGTAGTGGAAAATAGAAGAAAAGCAGCAATCACAAATACTCTGACGCTTCCTCGGCAACAGTGCCAAAAATATGGTGGGCTCCAGTATTGCAGCAACAATGCTGCAACCCTTGGGACTCCCTTCTTTACTTTTATCAACTTGGTAGTTCGTAACAAACTTGGAAGCGAAGGTGTTGTATGCACAAGTACTAGCTCTTGCCGCAGCTGTCACTTGGTCAGCTGACACAAGTCCGCTAGGGGCCCAAGCCAACTTCTATGAGCTCTGATAAGAAGCTTTTTAACTGATGGATGGAAGCTAACTCGAAGGAAGCTAATCTATTTGCAGAAAGAAACTGAAAAGCTGAAAGCAAACACAAACCCTAGCAAACCCTAATTTTACCAGCTAGCTCTACTGATGCAAGAAAGAGGATGAAAGCTACTGGGAGAGATGCCATTGACTTCTAAGAAGATGAAATTCATGTATCTAAGCTATGTCTACAACAAAATCTGAAAGAACCATCTTTTTCTATTTTTGAATAAGTTGTCAAAATTATCATGCATGCGATTTAACTGTTTTTGACTGTGCAGAGGTGGATTGGCGAGAGGAAATGCTTGGAAGAGGTCGGGAAGGTTCAGAGAGGGCCTAAGGGGTCCCTAACACCCTTCCAGAGAGTTTCACAGAGTTTGGCTATCAAGAAACCTCATTCATGAGCTTCTACAGGAAGTCTACAGGGGTTCCACAGGATGTTTTGGAATTTCTACAGGATGTCTGTAATTTTCTATAGGATGTTCAGAAATGGGATTTTGGTGGATGGATGGAGGAAGAAAGATGAATGAGTGGGTATGGAGGTGAGCTAGGTCTGTGAAGAGGTCCAGGACTTGGGGAATGGAGCTGAGGAGTGGCAAGGATGGTGGGACTTGTTCAAGAGGTAGTGGAGCAATGTGGCACAAGGATATGGGCAATTAGGGCAAAGTGAGAAAATGGCGAACATGAGGCAAGAATCCATGTTAGGGGATGGAGCAGATGGGTTTGATGGAGTACGGTCATATAGAGAAATGGCACGGGTGCTCTGCAATTTGTTTTTCCAACTAAACCAACAAAGACTTGAAAGAAATCAAAGATCTAGTTATGCTAGCCTAATCTGATCTAGCTAACCGTAAAGAGACTGAAATGAAGTTTACTTGAAATGAAACCATGTATAACCACTATGCAATGAAGCAATCAAGAATCTGAACATGTAACCAACTTCTGCAAGTAAAAATTAAACACTAATGGTTGCATGGGGAAGCAAAGATAGTGTTTTTGGTGGCAGCAAGGTCACCCTGATCCTAGCTCCTGATCCCAGCGCCTGATCCCACTGAGGGAGAGGTGAAATCAGAGGTTCTTGATGACCCTTTTTGGAAGATCTCCCCTATATTTATCCTAGAAGCTCCCTGATGAACATGAAAAGCCTATCTAATCATTAACCATGACCTATGTAACCAACAAGATGTTATTCTACTTAACAGAAATTATTTTGCAGAGACATAAAAAAACAAATAACAGTACATAAAGGAGGCCTTGGCTCTTAGGTTGGGCCCAACCCCAAGAGCTACAGGCTCCTATAAAGAACTCAGAGCTGATGCCAAATAGAACTGCTTTTCATTATCCAAAAATAATCATCACAAGAAAGTTATACAGCAGTAGCTACAAGAAAATGAGCTGAGAAAATGACAGCACTATAGTGCAAAAATACAACAGTTCCAAAAGTAAACTATGAAGGCTGAGGCCTTCCTATTTATACACTACGAGGGGCCTAGCAGCCCTCCTAAATTCAAGGGACTCGACTGTTCCAACTGATAATAAACAATCACTCTTCCCAAAGCTGCTTGGCTGCCTTTAGGATTCATTTTGGTGGCCTATTGAGCTCGGATTTGAGGGTGGATATTTTGAGGAAGGGCCATTTAATGCTAGAGACAACCCCCCTACGAATCCTCACCTCAAGCTTGGCTGTCACCTTACCCATAATTGCTTGGTTTTTCTCCAAAATTTCTCCAAAAAACCTGAAATAACCACGTATTAGCCTCCCTGGTAGAGTGACCACCCTTATTTGTTCAAATAACATAAACATACTAAAAAAACATGCATAATCTATGAAAAATGGGGGATTGAACAAGGACAATTAGGCAAAATGAGCCCAATAAGTTACCCAATTCGGGGCTCATCAATAGCAGCAACATACTTTACTTCTGTTGTTGAAAGTGCAACAACACTTTGTAGTTTTGAGGCCCAACTGACAGTTGTTCCACCTACAGTAAACACATACCTTGTGATGTTCCTCCTGTTATCTCTATCACCCGCCATATTTGCATCAACATATTCCTGTAGAGAAATGTTTGAACCACCAAAGCATAATGCTTGATTTGTGGTACCTCTCAAATACCTAAGAATCCACTTCACCGCCATCCAATGTTATTTTCCTAGATTTTTCTTATACCTACTTACAACTCCCACTGCTTGTGCAATATCAGTCCTTGTGTAGACCATTTCATACATTATGCTTCCAACTACTGATGCATATGGAACTTTAGACATATGAGCCATTTCTTCCTTAGTCTTGAGACACTCCTCCTTACTTAATTCAAAATGGCTAGCCAAAGGTATACTAACTTTTTTGCATTTTGCATATTAAACCTTTTCAACACCTTTTATATGTACTCACTTTGAGACAATGTTAATTTGTGATTCTTCCTATCTCTAGTTATTCTCAAATCAAGGATTTGTTTTGCAGCACCCAATTCCTTCATTGCAAATGAATTCGCCAATTTTATTTTGAGCACATTTATTTCCTGCATGTTAGAACCTACAACAATCATGTCATCTACATACAATAACAATATAATATAGGTTCCATCATTTTGCCTTTTGAGATAAACACAATGATTAGAGTGACATCTAGTATAACCTTGTTTAGACATAAACCTGTCAAATTTTAGATAGCACTGCCTTGGAGCTTGTTTTATGCCATACAAGCTATTCTTCAACCTGCACACTAGTTTCTCCTTCCCTTTTACTTCATATCCTTGTGGCTATTGCATATATATCTCTTCCTCCAAATCCCCATGGAGAAAGGTTGTCTTTACATCTAACTGCTCAAGATGCAAATCTTCAGCTACTACTAGACTTAAAATAGTTCTGATTGAAGTCATTTTCACAACAAGAGAAAATATCTCATCAAAGTCTATACCCTTTTTCTGTGCAAACCATTTCACCACAAGTCTAGCTTTATACCTTTCTCTACCTCCATCTTATTCCTTGAACTTGTAAACCCATTTATTCTGCAATGTTGTTTTACCTGCAGACAACTTGACTAAGTCCCAAGTCTGGTTATGTGCTAAGGAATCCATCTTTTCTTTCATGGCTTGCTCCCACTTCCTCCTGGTTTCTACCTATGCTGCTTCTTCATAACATTCTAGTTCACCACAATCAGTCAACAATACATAACATAATGAAGGAGAGTATCATTCAGGGGGTCTACTTATCCTGGTAGATATTCTAACACCACTTTCAGGTGTTTGAGGTGCTTGTTGTTGTTGTGGTTGTTTTTCTAGATGTTGATCATTATAATTTTCAGGCACCATCACTTTTTCTGTGATCTCATCAAGCATTGTGTATTCTCTATTTTCTTTTTCCTGTTTCTTTTCCTACAACTGATCCTTATACAAAACCTTTTCATTGAATATGACATCTCTGCTCCTAATGATTTTGTGTTTTTCATAATCATAAAAGCGATAACCAAAATCATTAACACCATATCCAATAGAGATACATTTCTTTCATTTTGTCTAAAGCTTTGTTCTATTTTCTTTATTAATGTGGACAAAGGCTTCACAACCAAAAGTCTTTAAAAAAGATTAGTTTACTTTTTTACCTGTCCATGCCTCCTCTGGAATACCACCATCCAAGGAACTTGAAGGCCCTCTATTTATTAGATAAAAAATAGTATCTACAGCATGTGCCCAAAACTGTAAAGGTAATATTGCATGCAATCTCATTCACCTTGCACGCTCCATGATTGTTCGGTTCATCCTTTTTAACACACCATTTTCTTGTGGTGTTCCTGGAACTGTCTTCTCTCTCCGAATTTCATTCTCTGAACAGTACCTATGAAACTCTTTGCCACAATATTCACCTCCATTATCTGATCTGAGACACTTAAAACTTTTTCCTGTCTCATTTTCAACCAAATCTTTCCATTTCTTGAAAGTATCAAATACAACAGATTTATTTCTAATACAATAAATCCAGGTTTTTTTGGTTAAATAATCAATAAAAGTAATATAATAACGAGAAACACTAAGAGATGATACCTAAGCAGGTCCCCATACATATGTATGCACAAGCTCTAATTTTTCTCTCTTCTTTTCTTTCCCAACTTTGAGGAATATGACTCTCTTCTGTTTTCCATAAACACAATTCTCACATAATTTTAAATCAACATGCTTCAAACCTGGCAAAAAATTTCTTGAGTGAAGCATCTGCATCCCCTTCTCACTCATGTGCCTAAGCCTATGATGCCACAATGTCGTATCTTCTCCTATAGAGGTTAAGGCATTAACAGAGTTAGAAATACCATTGCATAAATACAATGTACCAACATTTTCTCCTTTTGCTATTACCAGGGATCCTTTAGTGACCTTCCAGGTTTTTTCTGTAAAAGTAGTCACACAGGCTTCACCTCCCAACTGCCCTATTGAAATAATATTTTTCTTCAGATCTGGAACATGCCTTACCTCCTTCAATAGCCATTGATTTCCATTTTGATTTTTTATGAAAATTGTACCCATTACAATTATTTTACAGGGTTTATCTTCACCCAATCGAACCTGCCCAAAATCTCCTTGAACATAATCATGAAATGTTTCCTATCAGGTGTGGCATGGAATGAGGCCCCTAAATCTACCAGACATGCACCAATATTATTTTCTAAAGAAAGAATCAAAGAATTTTGCAACACATCACCTATTACATTCCCTTCATAATTATTTTCTTGTTGTGTGTCTCCTTATTTTCCCTTTCGAGACTTGCAGTCTTTCTTCAGGTGTCCTTTCTTCCTGCATTTCTAGCACACTATCTATGATCTGGACTTGGATCTGCCTTTTCTTGACTTACTGCGATATCCAGGGCTTTTTCCTCTTTCCATTTTTCTTCCCCTAGTCCCTGCAGTCAAAGAATTTCCTCATGTCCCACCAGCGCTTTTCTGTCGCATTTCCTCGCTAAGGATTGCACCGACAACATCATCAAAATTTAAAGTATTAGATCTAGATACAGAGTTACTAATGGGCTTAACTAAACCATTCCAACTTTCTGGCAATGAGAACATAAATAACATAGCCCTAACTTCATCATCAAAAGTTACCCCTACAGAACTTAACTGACTGGTAACTGTATTAAATTCATTTAAATGATAACAACAGATCCACCTTCTGACATCTTCATATTAAATAAATGCTTCATAATAAATAACTTATTTGAGGCCGAGGGTTTTTCATATAGTTTGGCCAATGTCAACATTAAACCTTCTGTTGTTGTTTCCTTTGTAATATTAAATTCTACCGATGCCGCGAGGCACAACCGTATTGTTCCAAGTGCCTTTCTATTGAGAATATCCCATTCTGTGCCTATCATACTCATCGTTTTCTTTGCCTTTACTCTCAATGGTTGGTATAGATCTCTATGATACAAATAATCTTCCATCTGCATCGTCCACATCTGGTAGTTTTCGCTGTTAAATTTTTCGACCCCAAACCTACCATCTTCCGCCATTGCTCCCACTCGAACCAGGAACCCTTCTTTCCTGTGAGTTTATTAGCTAAATAGACTTTAGGCTCTGATACCAGTTGTTAGAAAATTATATATAACAAATTTACATAGACGCAATACAATTCCCTCATATATAGCGAGGGGTTGTCTTCTAGGGAAAAAAATCCTTAAATTAAACATAACTTCTGCCGTCAAATCTCTGCCTAATGAACGACCCAAATTGACTACAAAATTACAACATTTTACGAGGCAATTTTACATCTATTTTTAGCTTCGGGGGCACTACCCCTGATCCCCCGCTGGGGGGGCTCCTAAAGGTCGCAACCGCCTCGCTCGTGGACCCCCCCTATAGCGAATATTTTATGGGCGGTGTTGCCGCCCCATTATGAACTAGGGTCCAATGCAGCGATGCCTTTGAATACAGAAGATAATCAGGCTCCACACCCAATAGTTTATTTCTTGGTAGAATCTTAGTGGGTATATCAATATGGTTCTTATTTGAATGGATATTTTCCAAGGATAACCATCCTTCCTCCAACACATGCTGGATCCAATGGTACCTTAAGTCAATGTGCTTGGTTTTTTAGTAAAATGCTAGGTTTTTCGCCAAGTGAATGACACCCTGGCTGTCACAATACAACACATACGTGTGCTTCTTTATTGCTATATCTCCTAGTAATTGTTGCATCCACAACATCTCTTTACAAGCTTTTGTTGTAGCTATGTACTCTACCTTTGTTATAGAGAGGGATACTATTTTTTGTAGCCTTAATACCCAAGAAACTATTGGCCCTACAAATGCATAGAAATAACCTATAGTGGACTTTCTAGTATCCATATCTTCAGCCATATCTACATTTGTAAATCCTTCAAGCACAGTCTCATTATGACCAAAACATAAACAATAATTAATAGTATCCTTGAGATACCTCAAAATCCATTTTACTGCTTGCCAATGTTGTTTCCGTGGATTGGCAAGGAACCTGCTCACTACTCCCACTAAATATGCCATGTCTGGTCATGTGCATACCATGGCATACATCAAGCTGCCAACTGCTGAAGCATAAGGAATGTTGCTTATTTCTTCCTTCTCATTGTTATCACTAGGCCATAACTCAATAATCAACTTGAAGTGGGATGCAAAGGGTGTACCAACTAGCTTGGAATCCTTCATATTAAACCTATCAAGCACCTTCTTGATATATTTTTCTTGTGACAACTATTATCACTCCAAGAAACTCTCCTATGGTTGTAGCTTGGAGATGCCTGGTAACATATAATATTCAATATTGTTCTCTAAACTATTGGAATAAATAATGCTCTGGTGTAAGCTGGATAACCACTTTGACTCTGTTATTACTCAAGACATGCATGAACACCCTCAGCCTACAAGGATTTAGACCACCAATGCTCAATAATTTGTAGATTAAGTGAACGAATGGAGAATACTAACCATACCAGCAGATACATACATAAAACATATGATGGCCAGCTATAGAAAGCAAAGAAACTTGCAAGTCTAATACATCAACGCAGAGATAAGATGACAGTTTTCTGGCATTAGACACAAAAGAATCCTGAACAGCCTGTTCAATTGCAAGCTTAGAACACAAGAGAAATTGGGATATTGAACATATGACAACAAAAGAAGCTTGTATTACTGATGAATGAAGATGAGAAGCTTTAGTAGCAGGGTCTTTATAGTCTCCAAAAGTTGAACCCTGATTACATCTTACTTTCAACTATTTATAGCTATTTACAATGTTCTTGAGCTTTTTAGGGCTCGAGGTGTCTTAATCTATCCCTACTGTTTCTAACTGCCTGATTGCATACAAGGACACAATTCTCCTTCCATCATGAAAAATGGTAATTAATTCTGGTACAGTGTTGCCCTGTTAGGTGGCTGGCTTGATTGCACCAGTGAGGCTCCATGACTATTTAATTCTGTTTGCTTGTATCATGCTACATCCTTCCTCTCTCGGCCATACTTTCTGTTAATTCAGTTCAGCGACCTGACTTTCACAATACTGACAGAGTCAACCACCTTCCTGGTAGGAAGTAGAGTATGAGGTGCATGGACAGCTGGACGTGCTAATTAGGAAGAACAGAGTAATGGCAGGATGGCAAAGGACTAACGAGTAGCTATTGTATGAATTAAATCAGACGGACAGAGTAATGGCGGGGTGGCGAAGGACAAGCGGGAGCGATCTTGAACGAGGGCCGCTGGATCGGAAGAAATGGATGGAGGGGATCGATTGCATGAGGCTTGTGGTCTTTGGTGAGAGCAGAAAAATCTGAGCCATTGGATCTCGACGGATAGATCGGATGGCTATCGGGCGGAGGAGGCGCTCGGACAATAGTGCCAGGGGGGTGGTTTAGTTTGGGTGGTTAGAGTTCTTATCAGGCACTTATCGTGCGGTAAGGAGTAAAGGGTGGAGTCTGCCCGATGCCACTCATTGCATGACACATAGCGGAGGAGGAGAGAGAGAAACCACGTTTATCAGGTAGGTACTCCTCTCGCTAGTTGCCAGCGCGATAAGAACGACAACTGTTAGATCTAGCGGGAGTGATCTAATGGCAGAGATCGATTGAGCATGTCTCGTCGATCGGGTGAAATGTGGGCCATCGGATCAATGGGAGAGATCAATGGAAGAGGAACCCAAAGGTGCAGGATGTCCTCGAGAAATGTGTAGAGGGCGCGTATGGACGAAAAGGTAAGGTTTTTCATGGTTTTGGGTTATTATATTTAGGACTAAGGAAAAAGAGGTTTTTGTTATGAAGTGAGGGTCGGGTTAAGATATGAGCAGGATAGAATGCAAGTGGAAGAGTGGGGAAGGTGGAGTGATGGCCTGTGTGGGGGCCCTTTCTAGGATGACAAAGAAGGCCATCTTCTTCCTCTAATCTTCAAGCTAGCAGCGCTGCACCTTATGGCTAACACTGGCTCCTTCTGGGGATGAAAGCCTCCCTGTGAGGTTTGAAGAACTATAGATCACTGCCTTTCCAGCAAAACCAAAATCAAATCTTCCTCCTAGTGTTTTATTGGGGATGGAGTCAATTTTGCATAAAAATAAAAACTGATACAAAAACATATTTACAAAGCTAAGGCCTTTACAACCTTAAACAAAATAGGGCTTGAGAAAACGCCCATTGATTAGGCCATCGAAAACACTTTCCCCCTCCATATTGTGAATGACGAAGGTGTTGTTTGTGTGAGCCTGAGTAATGACAAAAGGTCCTATCCATAAGGCATTGAATTTACCATGATTACCCTTCGTTTCCTTGAACACATCCCACTTGAGGACCCAATCACCAACTTGAAAATTATCCATCTTCGCCTTTTTACAAAAACATCCTTGATCTTCTTTTGATGCATTGCTGACTTTTCAATCAGTTTTTCCCTAATCTGTTGGACTTCAACCAAGTCACTCATCCTCCTTGCCATGTCATCTCCTTCATCCAGCTCCTCTTGCAAGAACTTGGTCACAGGGAGGGTCAATTGGATAGGAAAAACAACCTCAGTCCCATACACCATTTTGAATGGAGAGTTCCTTGTGGATTTATTGGTGGTAACTCTATTAGCCCATAGTGCAAACTTCAACTTGGAATCCTAACTCCTTTTTTTGTCTTCCAACAGTTTTTTGATTATCCTTACCAGGCTCTTATTGGATGATTATGCAACGCCATTGCCTTGAGAATAGTATGAGGTGGAATGCACCAATTTAATTCACACATGTCTACCAATTCCTTCACTCTGAAAGTTGCTGCATTTTCAGTGACTAGCTTGGTTGGGCAGCTAAATCTAGTGAAAATATTCTCAGATAGGAACTTCATGACAACCTGGTGATCAACCTTCTTAGTGGGTATAGATTCAATCCATTTGGTAAAATAATCAGTGGCTACTAAGATCCACCTGTGCTGGCCACTGGAATGTGGATTAATCTCCCCTATGAAATCTAAACCCCACTGTTGGAAGGGACCATTGGTGTGTATGGGCTTCAAGGGCAAAGATTTCAGTTGTTGTCTTCCTGTAAACCTCTAGCATTTGTCATAAGATTTCACAAATGAAAACACATCAGAGAACAGAGCGGGCCAATAATACCCAGCCCTCAGGATCTTGTGGGTTGTGGTTTTCCAATAATTATGCTCTCCACAGATGCCAGAATGAAACTAGTGCATAACTTCCATAGATTGTTCTTTGTCTAGACATCTCAAGAGGATTCTAGATGGGTCCCTCCAATAAAATAGGTTCTTATTAATATAAAACTTAGCTGATCTTAGCCTAATGGCCCTAGCCTGACCTGAGCTAAGCCCTAGAGGTACTTTTAGTTTCAATAAGAAATGAACTATACCAGAATACCACTCACAAGTGACCAAATTCTCAGCCAAAGACTGGTTCTGTTTGTGCTTTCCCGCTGCTTCCTTTGTTTGTTCTCCATCTAAATTTAAGCTCATGTAATTTATGTCCAGCAGACTGCAATTTTTGTCAGCCATAAGCTTAGCCAGGCCTTGGCCTTTGACAAGCTTGGTGGGCTTCACCTCTATATTGAATTCTATGAGTTTTGCAATCCATTTGGCTCTTCTTCCATCAACATCTGGCTAGGTTAGGACATCCTTTACTGAAGCTGAAGGCACATAGGCAACCACCTTGGAGTGGATAATGTAAATTCAAAATGCCGTTAAGGATTTTATAAGAGCATATGCCTGTTTTTCAATAAGGTCATACATTAATTCAGCATCCCTCAATGTTTTGCTGAAGAAGGCCACTAGGTGCTCTACATCTTCACCATTTTTTTGAAACAAGACCACTACAAGTGTATCATAAGAGGCAAAAGAGAAGATATAAAACTCCTTGGTGTAGTCTGGGCTGATTAAAGTGGGAGCTTCCATGATAGCTCTTTTGATGGCTTCGAAAGATCTTCTTGCAGCCTCTGTCCATTTTATCTCTGACCCCTTTTTTAGCATGGAAGTGATGTGCTTCACTAGCTCTGCAAAGTTTGGAATAAATCTCCTTACAAAGTTAATTCTACCCAGAAAGGATTGAATGTCCCTTTTTGACCTTGGGATGGACAATGTTTGTATTTCTTGAACTCTTTTTGGATCAATTTTGACACCTGTAGCAGAAACAATATGCCCTAAAAGCTTGCCTTCTTCAAGAGCAAAATGTGACTTCTTTGGATTTACTGAAATTCCAAACCTCCTACACTTTAGGAACACCTTCCTCAAATGTTGTAAATGATCCTTGTGACTGCTAGAGAAAACTATTATGTCATCAAGATAAATAAGGACAAACTTGTCCTTCTTTCCAAAGAAGGCTATGTCCATGGCCCTCTGAAAAGTAGCCCCAGCATTCATCAGTCCACGAGGCATCTTAAAGTACATGAAAGTGCCCCAGGGAGTAGTGAATGCAGTCCTCTCTTGGTCTTCTGGGTGTACGGCAATCTGATTGTAGCCTGAAAATCCATCCAAGAAAGACATGACTCTAGCCCCTGAATCTTTTTGTAGCAAATCTTCCATCTTGGGCAGGGGATAGTTGTCTTTCTTAGAGCACTTGTTCAGATTCCTGAAATCAACACAAAGCCTGATTTCTCCATTCTTCTTCCTCACTATCACAAGGTTGGCTATCCATTTTGAGTACTTTAGGGGAACTATGATTTTGGCATTTAGCAACTTCTTGATCTCCTTTTCAATCAGAGGTAACAAGAGAGGATTAATCGACTTCAATTTCTATTTGAAGGGGATGGTGTTCTTCTCCAGTGGAATCTTGTGCTGAATAATGTTGGTGTCATAGGTTTTAAGGTCATTGTATTCCCAAGCGAAGACATCAGCAAATTGTTTCATCAGGGTGCAATACTCAGAGCTTTGGGCAGAGGACAAGTGAGTGGAAAAATTGATATATTTTGGATGGGTTGGACTCCCTATATTATGTTCCTGAACTGTAGACTCACTTTCCCTTTTGGCAGGTTTATACGGTACATCGTTATGGTCAAACAACCTCTCTAGGGGCACCAACCCTTTGGGTATATGATTACTAGGCAGCTGCATAATACTATCCTGGCCAATTTTGTCTCTCAGCTTGGACTGGTTACATTCCTCAATGGCTTCATTCTCTTGGTCAATTTTCATTTCAAAGAATTCATCAATGACCTATAGAAACCTATTGACTTCATCATCATATTTAAATACTTTCCAGTACTTGACATTGTTGGGCAAGGACGGTCTATATTTCACTTGGATTTCATAAGTCAACTTAGGAGGCAAAGGAGGGATAAAAATGCTCGTAGACAGCAAGGGAATCAACAAGCTGATTCTTAGCTCTAGGGATGTACGAAATACTAAAACTATTGAAAGAATCCTTAAGCTTCCATACCTCATCTCTGTATGCCTTCATCCTAGGGTGTTTTACTTGGAATGTCTTGCTCACCTGTTGAATAATCAAATCCACATCTCCAAATACTTTCAGATTTTTGATGCCCATTTCTTTAGCAGCGTTTAGGCCTAACATTAGGGCTTCGTATTCTACTATGTTATTGGTGACTTGAAAGGTTAACTTGAAAGATAAATGTATGTATTCTTGTGTGGGAGATACAAGACTTTCCCCTGCTCCTGCAACTTCTTTAGAGCAAGCTCCATCAAAGAAGATATCCCATATTTGTGGGCCTTCCTTCTCTTTGATATGGCAAACTAGCTTTCTAAGCTTCATGGAGGCCAACTGTGCTTTTTCTACTTGAAGAATACATGAAAAAAAATCAGTATCAACAATATAGATGGGATGATTAGTAGGATTCCTTTCATCGGTGATGCTATAAGCTAACTGAGCCTCTCTATACAATCTCCTACTTTCACCTCCAAAGACTAGGATGGTGGCATAGGACAAGTCGTTCTGCAATGTCCTACCTAATCTTTTAATCCATCCTCTGGAAAGTAACATGCCAAACTTTTGAAGGATTTTGTCATGAATAGTCAAGGAGACATAGAATGATGGGGAATTGTCATCAAAATGTTCAATCATTGGGTTGAGGACAACTACTGGCTTGTCATCTTGCAAATTCACATAGTCATTGGAGGCTTGTGTGGCTTTAAGCTCAAGGGTCTCAAAGATGGGTCTCTTAAAGGATTCATTCTTCACTAGTTCAATCAAAGGTATGGATATTTTCAGCTTCTGGATTTCTGATTCAAAACTGAAAGGAGAATGGAACTTGTCAGGGCCTCTTACCTCTTGAGTTGGAGCTTTGAGAATGATGGGATTAGCTGCTGGTCTCTTTTTCTTGTTAGTTTGCTACATTGTAGGAATGGTAGCCCTCTAAACAGGGGTTTGTTGGGCAGTATTTACCTTGGACCTTAGATTGTATCTAAGTTGGTCATCAGTTTGCAAAACAACCCCACCATCCTACTCTTGGCTGCTTTGGTCTTCGGATAGTGACTCTTCATATGCAGCTAGGGTCAAGAAAGAGGCACTACCATTGTCTTCCAGACAATGGATCTCATCGTCTTCCAGCCAATGGATCTCATCGTCTTCCTCATAATGATCTTCATCCATGACTACATTTTGCGAGGGGGTCTTCATTCTTTGGTCTTCATTTGCATCTTTGTTTCTTTGAGGAACCTACAACTACTCATTAGTTCTTCTGTATGGGTTCGAATTTCTAAAAGCAAAGGAATTAGGAGCTCTTCCTTTCCTAGAGTGTTGTTCCATCTTTAGCTTAGAGACTTCAGAGGCTAATGACTCTATTATCTTGGTCATCTTATCTAACTTGGGATCTAAAGATGATGAAGATTCACCCCTCTGTCTCCTTCGATCAGCATGTCCCTTGAGTTTCTCTGTGGCTATGATGTTGGATTCTACCTCCAAGGCTGCATCCTGCATCTTAGCCAAAGTAGCACATCTTCTCTCTCGCAATAGTAGACAGAATTCAGAGTCAAAAGAATTGGCGTAGGTGAGTTTAGCAGAGGTAGGGGTGGGTTTCACTTTGGTTGGTATCTTTTTGTACATGTGGTTAAACCTATTATTGAAACTAGATAGTGACTCACCATTTTCCCTTTTCAGGTCTGCAAACTCAGTATGGTAGTAGAGAAGATCTTTCTTATCCCCCCAATGCTTTAAGAATACATCATCCAAAGCTTCAATATCGGTTATAGACCTCGAGGTCAATTCTCTGAACCATTTTCTAGCCTCTCCATCTAGGCTTTGAACAAATACTCTCATCCATACATCATCTTCACTAATGTATGGATTATCAGCATAGTTATAGAATGATTCAAGATGTTCTTTAGCTGTAACCCCTTCTATCCCAGTAAACTTAGGCATGTATTTATGATATTCTCCAGCAGGCATGGAATTCAAAGGAACGGGCAGTACTAGAGGTCCATACCTAGCAGCTATAATTCTCTCCATTTTGGTGGGTGCTTGTGGACCTGCCATAGCTGTGGTGGCTAGAAGGGTCCTAGAAGTTTGAATGATAGAGGGCTGAGGGGTGACTGATAATATTAAAGGGGGATGATGGATAGGAGGTGAGGTTCCCTTTGGTCTTACAACAAAAGGAGAACCTAAAGAATCAGGAGCTTTATGTATCTCTGAGGTTTTTCCTTCACTACTTGTTTTAGATACTATACTCTCAAAATGTACTCATTCAGTTGTAGGATTTTCTTGAAGACCTATAGAACATTGTTTAGGTTTACATGAACCCAATGCTCCCTTACGGAAAGACTTTCATTCTTTGATGATCTTGTCACAGTCAGGGATTGGGTCTGCTTGTGACTTTTGAGGATTTCTCCGAGTATGCCTTACAAACTGAGCTAGAATTATGGAGTGGAGTCGCCAAGAGGTTCGTCCTCCAGTAGAGTAGCCAGATAGATGATTACAATCATAATAGTGTCCAGACATTGTCTATCATCAAAGCTAGATCTGTGTCGTTTCCCAGGGAAGCTGAGCTTCAATCTCCTCCCCCCAGCAGTGGCACCAATTATGTTATCATTCCAAGAAACTCTCCTATGGTTGCAGCTCGGAGATGCCTGGTAATATATAATCTTCAATATTGTTCTCTGAACTATTGGAATAAATAATGCTCTGGATCAAGCCGGATAACCACTTTGACTCTGTTATTATTCAAGGCATGCAGAAAACCCTCAGCCTACAAGGCTTTAGACTACCAATGCTCAATAATTTGTAGATTAGGTGAATGAATGGAGAATACTAACCATACCAATAGATACATACATAAAGTAAAGAAACTTGCAAATCTAATACATTAGCGCAGAGCTAAGATGACAGTTATCTGGCATTAGACACAAAATAAACCTGAACGGCCTGTTCAAGTGAAAGCTTAGAATAGAAGAGAAATTGGGATATTGAACATATGACAACAAAAGAAGCTTGTATTATTGATGAATGAAGATGAGAAGCTTGAGTAGCAGAGTCTCTATAGTCTCCAGAAGTTGAACCCTAATTACATCTTACTTTCAGCTATTTATAGCTCTTTACAATGTTCTCGAGCTTTTTAGGGCTCAAGGTGTATTAATATATCCCTACTATCTTTAACTGCCTGATTGCGTACAAGGACACAATTCTCCTTCCATCACGAAAAATGGTAATTAATTTTGGTACAACGCTGCCCTATTAGATGGTTGGGTTGATTGCACCAGTGAGGCTCCATGACTGTTTAATTCTATTTGCTTGTATCATGTTGCGTCCTTCCTCTCTCAGCCATACTTTCTATTAATTCATTTTAGCGGCCTGACTGTCACAATACAGAGAGAGTCAACCACTTTCCTGGTAGGAAGTAGAGTATGAGGTGCGTTGGTGGCTGGACATGACAATTAGGAAGAATAGAGTAATGGTAGGATGGCAGAGGACCAGCGGGTAGCTGTTGTATGAATTAAATCAGACGAACAGAGTAATCGAAGGGTGGCGAAGGACAAGCGGGAGAGATCATGAACGAGGGCCGTTGGATTGAAAGAAATGGATGGAGGCGATCGATTGCATGAGGCTTGCAGTCTTTGGCAGGAGTGGAAAAGTCCAAGCCGTTGGATCTCAGTGGACAAATTGGACGGCTATCAAGTAGAGGAGGTGCTCGAACAATAGTGCCTTGGGGGTGCTTTGGTTTGGGTGGTTATAGTTTTTATCGGGCACTTATCGGGTGGTAAGCGGGAAAGGGTGGAGTCCACCCGATGCCACTCAATGCATGCCACATAGCGGAGGAGGAGAGAGAGAAACCACCTTTATTGGGTGGGTACTCCTCTCTCTAGTTTCCCGTGTGATAAGAGTGACAGTTGTTAGATCGAGCGGGAGTGATCTAATGAAGGAGATCAATCTAGCATGTCTCGTCGATCGGGTGAAATGTGGGCCATCAGATCGGTGGGAGAGATCGACGACAGAGGGACCTGAAGGTACAAGATGTCCTCGAGAAATGTGCGGAGGGCGCATATGGACGGAAAGGTATGGTTTTTCGAGGTTTTGGATTAATTTATTTAGGACTAAGGCAGAAGAGTGTTTTGTTATGAAGTGAGGGTCAGATTAAGATATGAGCGGGATAGAATGCAAGTGGAAGAGTGGGGAAAGTGGAGTGATGGCCCATGCGGGGGCCCTTTCCAGGACAGCAATGCAGACCATCTTCGTCCTCTAATCTTCAAGCTAGAAACGCTATACCTTAGGGCTAACAACAACCACAACATTTTGTTTTTCTTGTCATGCATGATCCTCATGCCCAATATCTGTTGTGTTGGACCCAAGTCCTTCATTTTAATTTGTTTTCCCAAATCCTTCTTCAACTTATTGATCGTATTCTTATCATGCCCAACAATTTACATGTCATCCACATATAACAATAATATTATATTTTTCCTTGATGATACCTCTTGATATAGACACACTTGTCAGCTTCCAACATATGAAAACCATGTTCCACCATGAATGAATCAAATTTCTTGTACATTGTTGAGGTGCCTATTTCAACCCATAGAGACTCTTCTTCAACCTACGAACAAGGTGTTATTTTCTTTTTTATATGGAGCCTTCGAGCTGCTCCATAAAAATTTATTCCTCCAATTCACCATGAAGGAAAGTAGCTTTTATATCTAATTTTTCACATTCTAAGTCTAATGTAGCAAAAACACCAAGAATGACTTTAATGGATGACTTTTTAAAAACATGCGAGAAAATTGCAGCGAAGTCCATACCTTCCTTCTGGGAAAATCCTTTCACCACCATCCTTGCTTTATACCTCTCCTTCTTTTCGTCACCTTCATTCTTAATCCTGTAAACCCACTTGTTTTGTAGAGCCTTTCTACATTCTGGGAGATTTACCAACTCCCAAGTTTTATTTTACAACAAAGATTTCATTTCTTCCTTCGTTGTTTCCTTCCATTATTTACTGTGCTCAACCTTAGAAGCTTCTTGAAAGCAATAAGGCTCACCTTCATCAATTAATAGTATATAGTTTGAAGGAGGATACCTTTGTGAAGTCTTATGAGGCCTAGAAGATCTATGAACCAATTGTGGTGGTGCATTATCAGGTTGAATCTCTTGTAAAGGTTCCTATAAGATTCCTTATTGTTGGTTTTCATCATTTTCTACTTGTTGTCCTTCCTGCTCCTGAATTTGTTGTCCATTTTCTTGCATTGGTGGGATGAATTAATGCTTCTCTTCAAACCTGTCAATAACTTTCTTTACCTCCAGCTCACCTACAATCCTCTTAATCATTTTTGACTCATTAAATATAAAATCCTTGCTTCTAATAACTTTATGTTTTACTGGATCCCATAAACGATAACCAAATTCTTCATTTGCATATCCCATAAAAATGTATTTCATAGATTTATCATCTAAATTAGTTCTATTTTCTTTGGGAATATGTACAAATTCTTCACATCCAAATATTTTCAAATGAGAATAATTCAACTTCTTACAAGTCCAAACTTCTTCTTGAATGCCTCCATCCAAGGCTGTAGTTGGAGATCTATTTATAAGGTAGAATGTTGTCTTGACTGCTTCTGCCCAACAATGCTTATCCAAACCAGAAGTGGAAAACATACTCCTCACATTTTCCATAATGCTGTTATTCACCCTTTCTGCGACACCATTCTGTTGAGGAGTACCAGTCAGAGTGTTCTCATGCTTTATGCCAAACCTATTACAATATTCCTTGAATGCATTTGAGCAATATTATCCGCCATTATCTGTTCTCAAGCACTTGAGCAATCTTTTAGTCTCTCTTTCAACAAGAACATGGAGTTTTTGAAATATTTCAAGCACTTAATTTTTTACTTTTCATAGGGTAGGCCCAAACTTTCCTAGATGCATCATCTATAAATGTTACAAAATATGATGCTCCTCCTAATAACTTGACGTTAATAGGCCCAAGTACATCTCAATGTATCAATTCTAACAATTTTTTTATTTCTATCATAGACACCTCCAAGGAATGAAGTCGTTCTTTGTCTACCATATATACAATGCTCACAAAGATCAAGATTATAGGATTTCAAACCTGGTAGTAAATTTTACCAACAAGAATTTTTAAGCCCTTCTTGCTCATGTGACCCAAGTGCTTATGCCAGAGATTTGTTGAATTTACTTATTTTGTGATAGTAGCGAAATGTTATTTTCCTATCATTTCCTTTAATGTATATAATGTTTCTATCTTGGGTCTTTTGCCCACAACGAACGCTCCTTTGCTAATTTTCGAGCCTCCTTTTCCAAAGCTTATGGAATAGCCTTCATCATCTAGCTGTCCCATAGAGATCAAACTCATCTACATTTCTGGTACATGCTTGAACTGTTTCAACAATATTTTATTGTCCATCCTTCTTCTTGATTTGGACATATACCACTCCAACAATACTGAAATAATGATTATTCTGCAAATGTACTCTACCATAATCACCAAGATTATATGTAATAAAATTATCTTTGCAAGGGGTTACATGGGGTTACATGGTGATATTCTCCATAGTCAAGGATCCAATCAAAGTTTCTACTAGATGTATATAAACATGCATCCTCTACTGAAACAATAAACAACACATCATGATCTATGGCTACAACAATAGTCTCACCTTCATTTGAGTTGGATGACTTTTGATTTATATTGGTCAGTCTTTGATCCTTTTCTCCATTATTCCAGACTAAAAATTATTTCTTCATGTGCTTGGGTTTGCCAAAATGAAATAAAATGAGCCTTCACCTCCTTGAATTTGATCGGACTCTCAATCTTGATCGCCCTTGTTGGCCTCCACCAATTCTCCTACCACGGTCAGTTAGAGCTAGAGCTTCTCCTCCCTAATTTTTTGCAATTAACTTGTGTCACAACTCCTCATTCATTAAACCGCTACTAACAGTATCAAACTTCATGGTTCTTGTAGGTGCTAAAGTTCTCATAGCTACAATTAAATTTTCCTAGTTGTCTCGCATAGAACACATTAACAAGATAGCTCTAATTTCATCATATAGAATGATTTTTACAGAGGCAAGATGACTAGTAATAATATTGAATTCAATTAAGTGCTCAACAACTGAAGTGCCATCCTTCAACTTCAGATTATAAAGCTTCTTCATCAAGAAAACTTTGTTTGATGTCGTGTTCTTCTCATATAGACCATGGAGCTTTTTCCATAGTCCTTCTTCTGTCTTTTCTCTGGGCACATTGAAATACACATTCTTTTCTAGATATTAGCAGATTATTGCAATCGCCTATCTATCTAGCTTATTCTACTCTTCATCTGCCATCGATCACAGTTTCTTTGTTGTGCACTCCATCAACAAATCATGATCGTTTAAAATCAATATATCCTCCATCTATGATTTCCCTAAGGAAAAATTAGCCCAGCTCAACCTCTCCATGCCAGATAATGTTGTTGTCTCCATAATAAAATTCACGCTCCAGAAAAAAATCAAAAACACCACTTCTAAGGTAAGAGACTTTAACTATTACACCTTACTGACTTTTAAATAAAAGGCCAAAGAAAAATCCATCTCCTTTAATAAAAAGCACCTTTCGCACCTGCCCCCTTTTTTTAATTAATAAAAGAACCAAACTTCACATAATTATAAAAGATATATAAATATATATGTTTAACAATAACAAAATATAGGCTAACGAATTGGCCTTTATAAATTCACTTCAAAACTTTTCAACAAATTAAATATTCAAATCAAAGACTCATGACAATTTAAGCATAATTCCACGTTTCTGCACTTCCGGATCTGGGATCAATAAAACTGACTTTAGGTTAGTAAGAGTGATATGACTCACTCTCTTGGAACTGATTTGGGATCAGTAAGAGTGGTATGACACACTCTCCTCATATGGAACTGACTTCGGGTTAGTAGAGAATGGTATGAGACATTCTCGATCAATTCTTCTTCTTCATGGTTCAGCAGAGTAGAGCAGTGCAGGGCACTGATGCCAGAGATAGTACAGTCAGACAGATGGATCAGCGGATGGAGTTCTCCCTAGTTGAGAGGGTGTGTTAAAATTGGCAACTAGGGCCAAACTACATGTGGGTCATTTTATTTATAGCAGCTGATCTTTTTGTTATAACCCTCTCATCGAGAGGTGTAGGATTGATCTAAGGATCATCCGATTCCGATAAGGATTCATGGAGTTATGAATTTATTTGTGTTATAAGACAATTCGTCAAGGTCGGCCAGCAACCAAATAAACCCCACATGTGCTCAACGTTTTAGTATAAAAGGAGATGACTGAGGGTCATTTCTCAGACACACTTCTATCTTGATTTCTCTCCAATTGTCTTAGGTTTTAGTGGAAGAGAAATCTAGGAGTGGAAGCTCTGGACATTGGAGGAAAGAATACTAAGGGTTCTACCCTAGAGGAAATGCCCTAGCCCTAGACATGGTCTAAGAGAGGCCCTAACACTATCCAAAAGGCAACCCTAGATGTCGTCTAAGAGCAGCCCTAAACGTTTTCCAAAAGGCAGCCCTAGACACAGTCTAAGAGTAGCCCTAAACGTTGTCCTAAAGGAATCCATAGAAGCAGTCTAAGAGTAGCCCTAAACGTAGTCTAAAGGGCAGCCCTAAACGCTATATAAAGGCATCCCTAATGTAGTCTAAAGGAAGCCCTAACGCTAACCTACAATTTCCTATATGTAGGCCTAATACGGCTGAAAATGTGGGTTGTAGGTGACCCTCGAAATAGGGACAACATGAGAGTTTGAGGACTCAAACATGCCCATGAAAACAATGATAATAAATGGGACAACTTGGCTATATGGTGCTACTAAGACACATGGGACAGTAGCAGGTATGGCAAGGCTAAGGGGACAACAACAAGGTATAGCATTATTATTAGGGACAGAAGCTACACCTATATGTCTAGGTAGAAGTGATGGGAAAACAACATACTATGATGGGACAACAATGACATTGATGGGACAACAATGACATTGATGGGACATCAACATACTATGATGGTACAACAATGACATTGATGGGACAGCAACATACTATGATGGGACAACAATGACATTGATGGGACATCATCATACTATGACGGGACACTAATGACATTGATGGGACAACAACATACTATGATGGTACAACAATGAAATTGATGGGACAACAACATACTATGATGGGATATCAATAAAATTGATGGGACAACAACATGCTATGATGGGACAACAATGACATTGATGGGATAACAACAAAACAATGGGACAACAAGCTAACATGGAATGGTTATGTCACTAATAGTGGGACAACAGTATGCCACATAGGACAACAATGGCTAGCATGGTTAAACAATGGCACATGGGACAACAGTGCAACATAAGGTGTAGCAGTATGATGTGTACAACATGGTCATGAGGTTCAGCATTGTGATGAAGGGTGTAGCAGTATGATGTGTACAACATGGTCATTAGGTCCAGCATTGTGATGATTGGTGCAGCATGGTGCAGCACGGTGTGGTGCAGCATGATGACTAGATGCAGCATAATGATAGGTGAAGGAGTCACCTTCGAGAATCAACTGAAGTAGCTATCTTCAACTAATCTCATGTATCATCTTCTTAGAGATGATCTATGCTCTTATTTTGATAAGTCAAAATGTTGACTTCTGTTGTAAATGTACTATCTCTCTCTCTCTCTCTCTCTCTCTCTCTCTCTCTCTCTCTTTGCTGAACTATTGAAGAACATATAAGAAGAATTGATGAAGGGTTTCCCCACATTGGGGTTTGTCCTTGGCTAGTGCAACATCTTATGTCCTCTTGTCTTGGCTTGTCTTCTATGATTTATGCTTATGTTCTATCTGTAATTTAGTTTAATGCTGATGTGATTGCTAATCTAGAAAAGATATTGAGCTAACTGTGAAAATTGAAATAAATTTCTCTAAGCATAGAACATACCTAAAATTAACAAGGAGCCTCCTAGGCCAGCTGACAAAGGAAAGGGACTTCTAGATACAGATGGCAATAAACCCGAAGTCCTCAAAGAAGAGAAGTCACCCTCCCCTTCCTGGCTCATCTGTGAAGAAGCGAAAGAGCCAAGTGGTGTTTGTTTCTTCCATGACCAAAAAGACATCGGTCAGTAGACTATATGTGAAGAAGAGGCTACTGCAAACATTCCTTTTCTATTTCATGACCCTATGGCTAAATACATGAACATATTCATAAGCCAACAACAAAGTTCATTTCAAGAGCATGTATCAAGTTCCATATTTGTAGATTTTTTATGGTGCATGCCTATTTTAATTTCTTTTTTTCAACGGTATGAAGGCATGTGGTCCAGTAGTCTTATCCTAGCCTATCTCTATTGGAGAGTTGAACATACTTAGCTGAATTAAGTATTGTACATAACTAGGATTGTACATAAATAAGCTCACCAGGTAAGCATTTAATTTTCGGTTGCTAGAATTTTTAGTTTCTACATTTTAGATTCTAGAGGAAAGTCCCTTGGAGATGTTGCTGATTACAAAGTTCATATAAATTACTGACTCCATGCCCAATGGTGAAGGATACTGGTTTGCAAGTTCTCAACACCTTTCTAGGAAGGCACTATCCCCAATAGGAGCCAATGTTATCACTCACTTATTTTTCATCACTAGTGGCTTCGGAAGCCAAATATCAATGATGCTTGATGCCAATTTTTGAGCTACAAAAGCTATTAGAATGAGATGGTACCTCTCCAGTGCATAGCTCTCGGAAAGATATTTTTGGGGGTATATAGACATCCAAAAAACGGTTCCTAGATCAGAAGCTAAGGCTTGTTGAAGAATTCCTCTAGAAAGCTTAGAAAACCCAAAATATGGCTAAGTACGAGGGAAAAATTACATATCGACATCGGTGGGTCAGGGCACCATGCTTATTGGTATCAGCGGGATTTAAGTCTTGAAGACTGTTGGCATGTGTTGTCCTTGATGGCAACTCACTCAGAGGTATGATACAGGTGTTGTCCTTGATGGCAACTCACTCAGATGATAGATCATAGTGCAGTAGGTCAAGAGAAAAGAATTAATGATCAGAGAGAGGTATATGCAGGTTAACCTTGATGAAAGTGCGTATACACGTAAGTTAGCAGAACAAAAGGAGCATATGCGTATACACGCACTTTCACACAAGGAAAAACATGTACATGTTGGAGAACTAAGTTTTGGTCCGTGGTATTTGGTCCATGGTAGTTCGGTATTTGGTTCGAGGTATTGACCCTAGGTATTGGGTCCAAGGTATTGGTTCTACATGGTTTTGGATCATGGTATTGGGAGAGGCCTAAACCTATATAAGGAGAAGATCATTAGGCCAAGATGGGGAAGTGAGCTAGGATTGAATATCTGATGAAGTGTGAGATCTAGTATGCTGGTTATGGGTTTGTGATGCTTTGCTTGATCTAAACCAAGGAAGCACCTATGCGGTTGATGATGGATGATGGATCAGGATCATAAGGCTTGGAATGTATTATCATTGTGGTTCGATCATGGATAGACTAGATCTGAATTATTGACGCATGTTTTATTGTATGAATGTTATGATCTGGGTATGATTGATGTCTGGAACAGCTGCAAGGTTATGAGGAAATATTTTCAGATTTGTAAGGGGGTTGGATTTGCTAAAAGCGCATATGTACGCTAGGTTGGTTCATCATAGTAGTGTATACATTATGAGATATGATATTTAAAGTTGCAGTTGGATCTGGTTATTGTTGCAGAGTTCTATGTTCTGCTCTGTGTTCTGGTGACTATGTTTTGTTGACAGGGTTTCAGTGATTCAGTGTTGGGTGATTCAGAAATGAATGATGCAAGTGTAGTTGATGGTTGTATTGTAGTGGTGATTGATTTTGTGCTTCATTGTTGTTGATGGGTCCAGTATGAAAATTGGATGAAACGTGGCCTTCAGATTATGGTGTTGTGCTTCAGGAGTATCCAATATGAAAATTTATGAAATGTGGTCCCTGGAGGAAGAGAGAAGATCGTAGCCTTTTGTAGGCCGGCGCCTACGTACTGGTAAACATATCAGCCAGTACAAAAGCCAGGGGGTTGGAGCTCCCTTCCAGAAGTAGCTGGAAAACGAGTGAAGGTTGGAGCCTTCAGTAGGCCGGTGCTTACATACTAGTAAATGGATCAGCTAGTACAAGAGCTAAGGGGGTTGTATCTCCCTTCTAGGGGAAGCTGGAGAATGAGAGAAGGTTGTAGCCTTCTGCAGGTAGAAGCCTGCGTAGTGGTATAAGATTGCACCAGTACATAATTATTGTAAAAATAAGTTTCTTATTAAAAGAAATACAGACGAATTGCAGCAGGTGGTTTTCACCCACATTGGGTTTCCACCTTATATCATGGTGTTCATGTCTTCTTCTTATGTGTGATGATCTGTTCTGTTTTACTACACCTGTTTACTATTCATATGGCTAATAATGTTTTGATGCACTCATTGAAGATCAAATAACTAAATCATAAGTTTACTGGATATATGCTAGTTGCATTAAACACAGTTGCGTATACATGAGGGTATCCTTAACTGAAGTAGCATATATGCATCTGATAATGGAAATGAAAAGATTATTGATTTGCAAATACTAATTCACCCCCCCTCTCGGTATTATTTCCAACAATTGGTATCAGAGCAGGTCCTTTGGTAGAAGCTTGATCGCTTGAAGGAGATCCGTAGAACAATCGGAAAGAAAGCACGTCAAAAGAAGAAGACATATCAAAGGAACAATGACAACCTGTCGTTGAGTGGAAGCAAGTATTCAGATTCTAAATCACCTTAGATTGAAGATGAACAAGCAAATGAAGCATTAGATCAAATCATAGATCAACAAGATCTACTTAGCAAAAGGGAGAGTGCCCTCAAAGAAGAAATTATCAACTTAAAATATCAACTGGAATGTGCCTTCAAAGTTTGTCAAATGTTGCAGGAGCTGAATGAAGAAAAATAAAAAGAGATTCTCAAACTAAGGCAACAAGTGGAAGAAGGAAGAAAGTCTGAAGAAATTTTGAAGAAGCAATGTCGGGAAAAGGAAGAACAACATCAGGTTCAGGTGAATATCTTGAAAGGTAAATTAGAAGAAAAGGGTAAACTATTACGATTTCAAGACAATACTAAGATTTTGGATGATATTCTTAGTAGTCAAAGGTTGCCTGCTATCAAAATTGGTCTTGGCTTTTATGAATCTGTTGAAGGTGAATCTAGCTCACAAGGTGAGGCAAGGAACTCTAATGAGAAATCTGAAATGCTAAACAAGGAGATGAGAGGACAACCCCATGAATAATGTTGAATGTTATGTATGTCATAAAATTGGACATGTTGCAGCCAGATGCAGAAGTAGAATGGTTCAAGACCGTCACACAAAAAGATCATCACATTCCAGGTACTTCAAGGGATATTATTTTGCTTGCAATATGTTTGGTCACAAAGCCATTGACTGCTATAGGAGGAATGTGAAACATGTAGGATGTTATGCATGTAACAAGATTGGACGTATAGCAAAGGAATGCAGGAGAAGATTTTGGGCACCATACCAAAAGGAGAAAACAACATCATAGTTGAAGATAGGGAAGAGAAAGGAAGTACAGATAGAAATATGTGGCATAGTAGAATATACAAACATCACAAACTCAGAAGAAGCTAAAAGTGTGGAACATCAGTGTTCTAAATCTCATACACAGGTCTCATGAAGAAAAGTCACGTATATATGTGAGTTAGACGTTGCACAGTCGTGTATGTGATGTTCTGAAGAAAACCAGCAGTACAGAAGTCTAATATGGTTTAGTCACTTATCAAGCTCTATTTGATGATGGCATGGCATAGGCTCAGGGGTAGCATATGCGTCAAATAATGCATTGTTGTCATTATGGTTAAAAGTCCTTGGTTACAGGTTACCAATGATTGTTGAGAGATGCTTATGGTGTAGATCATATATGGTGTATGATAGTTGCTGATGACTATCATGGTCTTGATTAGATTGCTAGTCTTTGATTTGTAACCCCACTATGCATGAGATGGATGATGTAATGTTTCTTATTTTTTAGTCATGTATAAACTTTTGGTATATCCCACTTGGTTGGGTGGATGCGTAAAAAATGGTGTATTCCCACTTGGTTGGGAGATTGATGTGTGTATGAATCTTTAGGAAGGTCATTGGAAATGTATGTATAGAGTCATGTTATGCTTTTGTAGACCTTGCATGTGCTCAGGGGGAGCATGGATGGATTGGCATGTACAAAGATGGAGCTCAATTAGAGATTTCAGTAGGTACTCAGGGGGAGTATGGACAACAAAATGTATATCAAGGAAGACAATATCTTGGTCCGCCCTTTGCCCTTGATGTCAAAGGGGGAGAGTGACTTGGTGTGGTTGTTGCCATCAAGTCCAAAGGGGGATATTGTTGGCATTATGATACAAGTGTTGTCCTTGATGGAAACTCACTCAGAGGTATGATACAGGTGTTGTCCTTGATGGCAACTCACTCAGATGACAGATCATAGTGCAACAGGTCAAGAGCAAAGAATTAATGATCAAAGAGAGGTATACGTATGTTAACCTTGATGAAAGGGCATATACGCGTGGGTTAGCAGAACAAAAGGTGTGTATGCATATACACACACTTTCACGCAAGGAAATGCGTGTACATGTTGGAGAACTAAGTTTTGGTCAGTGGTACTTGGTCCATGGTAGTTTAGTATTTGGTCCGAGGTATTGAACCTAGGTATTGGGTCCAAGGTATTGGTTCTACATGGTTTTGGACCATGGTATTGAGAGAGGCCTAAAACTATATAAGGAGAAGATCATTAGGCCAAGATGGGGAAGTGAGCAAGGATTGAATATCTGATGAAGTGTGAGATCTAGTATGTTGGTTATGGGTTTGTGATGCTTTGCTTGATATGAACCAAGGAAGCACCTATGCGGTTGATGATGGATGATGGATCGGCATCATAAGGCTTGGAATGTATTATCACTATGTGGTTTGATCATGGATAGACTAGATCTGAATTATTGATGCATGTTTTATTGTATGAATGTTATGATCTAGGTATGACTGATGTCTGGAGCAACTGCAAAGTTATGAGGAAATATTCGCAGATCTATACGCGGGTTGGCTTTGGTAAAATCCCGTATGTACACCGGTTTGGTTCATCATAGTAGCGTATACATTATGAGATATGATATTTAAAGTTGCAGTTGGATCTGGTTATTGCTGCAAAGTTATGTGTTTTTCTCTGTGTTCTGGTGACTATGTTTTGTTGATAGGGTTTCAGTGATTCAGTGGTGGGTGATTCAGAAATGAATGATGCAAGTATATTTGATTGTTGTATTGCAGTGGTGATTGATTTTGTGCTTCATTGTTGTTCATGGGTCCAGTATGAAAATTGGATGAAACCTAGCCTTCAGATTATGGTTTTGTTACTTAGGTGTATCCAGTATGAAAATTTATGAATCGTGGTCCCTGGAGGAAGAGAGAAGATCATAGCCTTCTGTACACCAATGCCTACATACTAGTAAACATATCGGCCAATACAAAAGCTATGGGGTTGGAGCTCCCTTCCAGAAGCAGCTGGAAAATGAGTGAAGGTTGGAGCCTTCAGTAGGTCGGTGCTTATGTACTAGTAAACAGATCGGCTAGTACAAGAGCTAAGGGGGTTGTAGCTCCTTTCCAGGAGAAGCTGGAGAATAAGAGAAGGTTGTAGCCTTCTGCAAGTAGAAGCATGCATACTGGTATAAGACTGCACTAGTACATAAATATTGTAAAAAGAAGTTTCTTATTAAAAGAAGATAGAGACAAATTGCAGCAGGTGGTTTTCACGCACATTGGGTTTCCACCTTATATCATGGTGTTCATGTGTGCTTCTTATGTGTGATGATCTATTCTGTTTTACTGCACCTGTTTACTATTCATATGGTTAATAATGTTCTGATGCACTCATTGAAGATCAACTAACTGAATCATAAGTTTACTGGATATACACTAGTTGCATTAAACACAATTGCGTATACACAAGGGTATCCTTAACTGAAGTAGCGTATATGAATATGATAATGGAAATGAAAATACTATTGATTTGCTAATACTAATTCACCCCCCCTCTCAATATTATTTCCAACAAAGACTGCATCGGGGGGTCGATTATGATATGATGTAATATCGTCAGGGGCCGATTGCGATACGATGTAATATAACCAGGGGGCCGAGAAATTCATTTACAAATAAAATTCTTAACAAAATAGGAGTGGGCCGCCCCCCTTCCCTCTCCGCCATGTGGCACAATCCAACATCCTACATCACAGCAGTCCCGTAATCTAAAACTTCAAAGACCTTGCAAGGTCTGATTGCGATACAGTGTTGTATCGCAGGCAGGGTCTGATTCTGAGTTACAAAGGAAATGGCTACACCAATGAAGGGTCAAGCCTCCACTTCTCTCTCCTCAATGTGGCATTGACGATCGATGGATCGATGAGGTCACACATCTGAAACTATAAGAAATCGTTGATATTGTGATATGGACCAAAATTGTCAGGGAGAGTCGATCTCTGAAATACAAAGGAAATTATGGAAAAACTGGGCTCGACCGACCTCTTTCTCTCTCCTCCAAGAGGGCACATGGCATCTTCTAATTGGTCCTCAAAGCTGATGCAGTGGATAATGTCACTAGTGATGTGGCATGTATGGAGGATGATGTGGCAGGTGGACACATGTCACTCGTTTTTGTCATTTTTAGGAGTCCTATGGGGCTGTTTCCTGATGCCATGTGTCACCACTCAAAGGGTGACATGTGGAAGTGATGACGTCAGTAGGTTCACTGCAATTCATGATCAGCAATCATGCAATGTAAAGCTTCTCTTCCATTGTGTTTCCTCCTCCTTTACGATTGCGATAAGGAGAGGGCCCCCCGGATGCAATAGGTCATGTGTTTTATTGTATAAGGACCTCACGTTTGGACTATCGGCCTACTCCAAAGAAAAGGGTAAGGGGCCTTGTCCTCCAACATGTGATTGGAATATGCAGGCACTCCCTCTGGATGCGATAAAGGATTAAGGAATGGTTTATAGGGACCTCACATCCGGACTGTCGACCTTCGCCAAGGAAAAGGCATGGATCCGGGTAAAATAATGTTGAAGCATCGATATGCAAGAGATTTGCGATAACAAAGGAAAAGGCTCCCAGACATGGGTCCAATGGCCTTAGCGCCTGAGGGCTAAGCCCCTGGTTCTAGCCCCCTGGTCATATACAGAAATTTACAAAAGGGGTTGTAATAAGGGGGCTAAAGGGGGAATTAAAAGCGCCTACCTATTTTGTTTGTTTTTAGTGTTTAAAGACCCACGACCATGGTGCTCCAATGGTGTCCTATAGCGATTTAAATGTGCATATGGGCTAGCAGAGGTAATAGTTAATGGAGCATGGCACAACTGCAAAATAATATAGGGGGGACTCAAGAGGACTTAATGTCACGGCATGGTGCCCCATCCCTCTACATAGAAAAGGACTTATCCTTTAACATGCCTCCATAAGTCGGTGCCACAGGCAGTCAAAGGATAGTTGACAAAAGCCAGCCAATGCAGCAATAGACTGCCTCAAGAGCAAAGAGAAGCATGAAAACAATAGGGACGTGGCTCCACCCAAGGCCTCCACTGAAGAAGCAAGGGGACACCTCCTCCTTCCTCTCTTGACTTTCTTCCTCTGAGATTTTATTTCTATATTTTTCAAAGAAATGGATTTGATCCCTGTTGTAATCTTAGGTAGGCGGTAGCAGAGCCTGACAGAGCCAAGACAGGTAGTTTATCATGATAGCTAGGGCTCAGGCTCAGATATTTTAATTGTTATTCGAGGCTCTCCCCCTCTTCTTATAAATAGGGGGATGAAATATAATACAAAGGTTCCAGAATTTCTCACCCGTCAGGGCTAAACTCTATGATACCATATTTTGGCTCATAACTTTAGAAGTGAATGAATATTATCTTAGATTGTATTACTTTGCACAGGCTGATCTTTAGACTATCACATAAATGGTGGTGATTCCTCCTTCTTATCATTACAATATGTTTTTCCTTCTGCTAATTCCATTATGTTCATATTCTTCTCTGCATGTGTGCTACAATAGCTACTATAAATTATTTCATGCTTCCTTATAGATCCATGTGTGTTGATTTATTAATGCATAATTCATGTATTAAGGGATGAATTATATCATTAAACTACTCTATAAGAATCATAGCACCCATCCTCTCTTCATTCCATTATTTCTGCTTGTAACTCAAACAAGTGTAGAATTTCCCATTACTTGTGGTTCTATGTTTAAACATATAATTTTGGATGTTTTGGGATCTTTATGATGAGTTATGCTCTCTCCTAATCCTCTCTCATTTACTCAACAAATCCTATTAAGTTTTAATCCCCTTTGAAGTAATCAGCCTTTGTTGTTCTATGTGATACTACTGGGAACTGCGAGTGTGAAGCAATACCTGAATGCATAACTCATACATTTGGAGGAACGAACCAACCCCACTCATATCTTTTGCTTTTTATGTGAAAATTGGAGTGCTACAACCTCCTCACATATAACCTTACAAGCACTCGTCTATTTAAGATGTCCTAGGCATTGGTCTGCAATCAATCCATAGGTCGTCTATAGGGAGCTTTCCTTGCCTCTTGCTATACTTGTGTTGCAGGTGCAAGATTTAGCCACAACATTGATTGTGGTCAATTTCAATCAAGGCTAATCACATATCATTATTATTGGTTAATATTAATAGTCAAACATAGTCAACCACATTAGGAAGTCTACTCAAACAAGGTGAACCTTGATAGTCATTGTTTAAATAGTTGATCGTGATACAATTTGGTAAACCATATGTTTAGCATATTTTTAATATTTGGTTTTAGTATCAAGGTTTTAGTATAGGGTTTTAATATTAGGGTTTTAATAATCAAACATTATGTGATGTTATAATGGTACATAAATCTATCTAATGTCGATTGTCACTAATATTGTTGCGATGTGACAATCATTATGGCAATCATTGCCGCAATGTTACATTATATTACAATTTATTCAACGTTGCATTGTCTCATTACAAAATTAGTCAACCACATTTACTAATGTTGTTGAATATGTTCAATTATGTTTGACAATTATTACTCCTCATTTTCAATGAATCATAACCCATGTCATTGTTGATGACTAATATTAATAGTCATACATAGTCAACCACATTAGTGACCATAGTCAAAGAGTCCTTATCTTGGTTCAAACATAATATCCTATCATTATTATTGAATAATATTATGAGTCAAGCATCATCAACCAACTTAGTGATCATAGTCAAACTAAGTCAACCTTGATAGAAATTGCTTAAATAGTTGACCATGATGATATTATAATATTGGGTTTAGTATTTGGTTTATAAAATAGGGTTTTAATATTATGGATTATAACATTGGGTTTAATATTAGGGTTTATAATATTGGGTTAGTATTAGAGTTTATAAACATAATATTGTAAACCCTGATATCATAAGCCCTTTGTATTAAACCCTAATATTATGTCAATAGGGACACATGGTCAACCATATTCTAGCCATGATCAAACATCATCAACTATCGCCTCCATGGTTAAATATGGCTAATTATGATTGATCATAGTTAACTAGTGTCACCATGGTCAACCATTGTCAACCGCGGTCAACTTCGATCAAACATAATCATGTATAATTATTATTGACTAATATTAATAGTCAAACATAGTCAACCACATTAGATGACAAATTCAAACAAAGTCAACCTTGATATTCATTATTTAAATAGTTTACCATGATCAAACATGGTCAACCCTATATTTACCATATTTTGAGTATTAGGTTTTAATGTTGGGGTTTTGTTATTTAGGTTTTAGTATTGGGATTTGGTGTTAGGGTTTTAGTATAGTTTTTTAATATTTGGTTTAAATATAAAGGTTTCAATAATCAAATGAGTTATGAATTTCATTTAAGTCTAATATTAATTCCAATATTCTAAACCATAATATTAATATATCTAACTATTAATATTAATCGATAATAATGATAGGAGATTATGTTTGAGTGAAGATTAGGAGTGTTGACTGTTAAACATAGTCAAACATATTCAACAACATTATTAAATGTGGTTGACTAATTTTGTAATGTCACAATGAAATGTTCAATAAATTGTAATGTAATGTAACATTGCAACAATCATTGTCACATTGATACACTACTTGAGATAATACGATGTTAGATATACTTTCATACTATTTTGACATCACAAGGTGTCTAAGTATTAAAACCTGAATATTAAAGCCCTATTAGATATAAGAAAGAAAAAGATAAATTAAAGCTTCAGAATAAATTGAAGGGAAAAAACATCACTAATGATATTGGAGAAAAACAAGTAAAGCATAAAAATTTCATAAATGTGAAAATTGTTGGTCTTAAGGAGGAAGAAAATGAAGGCATCCTAGAAATTACTAGTATGTTCTTGACACACACACTGCAGATTCAATAGTTAAAGGTATTAGACTCATTTTGAGTTGTGAGAAACAAAGAAAAGCCATGCAAGGTGGTTGTGAAATTTTGAAATGCATTCCCTCAAGCCAAACGATTGAATCATATACACAATCTAAAATGTGAAATGATTTGGTTACATGAATGCCTAAGGATTAATTCGCTAAAAGGAAAGGTGGAATGATGAAGGAAAATTCTACTAGAGAAGATGTGAAATAACTTTCTTGAGATGGAACAAACCTATAATAATTGATAAAGAAATATGATAAACCATGTTTGGAGACTCCCGACTAATTATAACAAGTGAAGACCAAAAGGATATGTTTTTGGGAGAACAAAGACTTGTTCTTAGATAAGGTATATGTAACCGATTATTTTTTTGAAAATATTGGTGTGCTTCATGTATTATAAACTTAGGAGTGTAAAGGTAGGGAAATATCTGAGATATCTTAATTTATATTTCTACTAGAACTTTAAGGATAATAGTAGAGGAAGACTATTTAGAAGTTTTCCGTGTTATCTTCTTTTATAACATGTCCTGATATTTATTTTTTTGCAAAAACATATTCTCAAATGATGCTTATACTCATTTAGCAAAGGATATTTTATATTCTTTTACAAATGGAGGAAATGATTCTACATGGAAATTTCAATTCTATGATATATGTATTGCACATATCCTTTGTAGACACAATTGGGTGGTTTAATATGTGGAAGGTCATTAGCCATATACAAAGAAATGATATGTCTCAAAGATACAAGAATTGTATGACTTATATGTAGATGCCATAGCATGCTAGTGTCATTGGCATTGGGTATCATAACAATAAACCTTTTTTCTTACGGGAAAGAGTCTTACCTTATATATTCATATGATTAGATTCATGACAACATGTTGGGCCAACTACTTTGAAACCATCACTTTTTCCTTTATGACCCATATAATCAACTAAAATTTCACCTTTTTTATTAATGTGTGTGATGTGATAGATAGAAAGAAGATTTTACCAAACTCCAATCATTGAAAATATGTTCAAATGATCCAGATCTTGGGGGGAGGCCCCCATGATCTAAAAGAGTGAAATGGATTGTGGGGGAGAGGCCCCTAAGATCTGAAATGCCAGAAAATAAAGAAGAGAATGCCCAATAAACAAAACCACAAAGATTTTTTTTATTAAAACAGAGAATAACTGTAAAAGCTACATTGTGGTAGGAAAATTGTCCTTTTAAAAAATGTGACTTGTTACTTATAGTACTTTTCAGTTACAATACCATGGGTGAATGAATACCATGGGTGAATGAATACCATGGGTGGATGTCACAATACCATGGGAAAATACCATAGGTGAATGAATACCATGGGTGGATGTCACTTACAATACCATGGGTGGATGTCACTTACAATACCATGGGTAAATTCCATGTGTGGATGAATAACGTGGGTGGATTAATACCATGGGTTGATGCCATTTTTTATTCGGATCATTCCTCCCTCCTTAAGAAGCAATGGTCCCCATTTCTTGAAGTTCCATCTTGTGAAGCCTTTGTTGAATATGAAGAGCCACGGAAGAGAAGGTTTTTATGTGGTTAAACCATAACCATGATGAACGAAGATCTGAGGATAGAGATACGCTGTAATGCTTATGACCAACTATGATACTGATAGTGTGCAACCTAGAAAATGGACTTCGATGAACTGTGGGTTTGTGGATCACCCATAACCATGATGAACAAAGATCTGAGGATAGAGATATCCTGTAATTCTTGTGACCAACTGTGATACTGACAGTGTGCGGCCTACCAAATAGACTTCGATGAAGTGTGGTTTTGTGGATGACCCATAACCATGACAAAAAAAGATCCAAGGATAGATATAGCTTGTAATGGTTATGAGCAACTGTGATACTAACAGTGTGCAACGTAGAAAATGGACTTCGATGACAAGGATTTTGTGTAGTTGACCCATATCCGTGATGTTGGTTGTTGATGAAGTTGTAGGTGCTTACATAGCCTGGGGTGGGAGGTCACGTCTCCAAAGAATCCAAGATGAATGATGCTATGTTGAAACTGATGAATGTGAAGTAGGTGCCCAATAAAGCGAGATGGGAGGGCACATCTCCAAAGGGAACCTGCTCCGAATGTTGCTCCAGAATTAAAATGGACATAACTTAGCCAATATAACTTAGAATATTTATTATAACCTATTTTTGGAAACAAAAGGACCATTTTTGACCTTCCCATGCATTGAAAAGCCTTATCTGGACACTCTAGAATCTCAGACTTGCGCTGCAACTTTTTCGTTGCCAAAAAAGTTCTGAAAAAATAGCTTATTTTAAATTAGTGATATCTCCAACATACGAACTCCAATTTCAACCATTGTTTTTTGAAATTGACATAGTTTTTGAGAGGAGCTCAGATATACAATCACTTATCTGAAATTATGCACCAAAATTGCAAAAAAATATAGGAGATTTGTCGTCCACAAATTGTCGTCATAAACATTTCTGTAACATAGTTGATTTTAAATCAGCGATATCTCCTTCATCCGGACTCCGATTCGGCCGATTGTTTTTTTGAATTTGGGTATTTCTTCGCAAGGAATCTAGATATGTTATTGGTTTTTGTAAATTTTTCACCAAAAATTTCATATATGATCTGCAAACTCGCTGCCCAAAAACATTCCTGCAAAAAAATGAAAAAAGAAAACTTCTTCCCGCTTGGCGCAAGAAAATGTTATGCGGAGGACATAGAAATGCTTGAAGTTTGTTGAATATTGCTACAAAATTTGAAACTGAAAAATGCATAAAACCCTCATTCCCATGGAATCATAAGCTACTCTGATACCACTGATCCAGATCTAAGGGGGAGACCCCCAAGATCTAAAATATTGAAATAGATTTTGGGGGAGATGCCCCTAAGATCTGAAAAATTTAAATGCGAGAAGAAAAAGAAGAGAATGCCCAATAAAAAAACCACAAAGAATTTTATTATTAAAACGGAGAATAATTGTAAAAGCTACATTGTGGCGGACAAACTGTCCTTTTACAAAATGTGACATGTTACTTATAGTATTTTTCAGTTACGATACCACGGGTCAATTCCATGGGGGAATGGATACCATCGGTGGATGTCACAATACCATGGGAAAATACCATGGGTGAATGAATACCGTGGGTGAATGAATACCATGGGTGGATGTTACTTACAATACCATAGGTGGATGCCACTTACAATACCATGGGTAAATTCCAGGTGTGGATGAATAACATGGGTGGATGAATACCATGGGTTGATGCAATTTTCTATTCGGATCATCAAATTTCATAGTGCCATTTTTTTCCTTTGTTGGGCGTCTTCCCTTTCCCACATTCCACACAAATTTTCTAGAGCTGATATCTTCCTTGGATGGGGCATACACCTTCCCTCAAGCTATATGCTTTTCTGGTTGGTTGAATGTCAACCTCCCAAGTTGTGCGACTTGGATAATGTTCTCAAAGCATTGGTTTGAGTAAAAAAATGTTTTCCTATTGCTTGGAATTTGTATCAACTAAGTGGTGTGTTTTTATTATCCAGTCTTCATAATTAATATAAAAAAAATACATGATATGGACTAAGGATTCCATAATGAATGGTTTCCATATGGTGCAAAGGCTTGAAGAATGGTGCTTTAGGTAATCATGGTCAAATGAGCTTTGAAGTTTATTCTTACATGCGGAATCACTTTAGTGATATATCATCCATCGATGGATAAGGAATGATATATATATATATATATATATATATATATATATATATATATATATATATATATATATATATATAGATATATATATATATATATATATCTATATATATATATATATATATATATATATATATATATAATCCATGTTGAAGAGATAAATAAACCATAGTCTTACTATTTATGGATCAATGAGTTGTAGAATATTTGTCCACTTTGTAACCTTGCTATGTGTTGGTATTATAGCTCCAAATCTCACTCTTGAGGTTTGTGATGCTACACTCATGGCCTAGGAAAACCCCTCCTTCCAGACCTGGTCCAAAACTAAAAAAATAGTGTTTTACTCCCTATACGCGACATTGCCCTGAGCTAAATGCGTGTGTACGCGGGTTTGTGTATACCCAACCCACGTTTATGTATTAAAACACTTAAAAAAATTAAATCTCCTTAATTTTGGGCGGAGATCACGGGTTTCACCTGTTGATTACCTGTTAGTGCCCATGTCTCAACTGTTCCCAACGAATCCCCAACTAGAAAACTACTTTGGGAGAAGTATAAAAAGGCTTCAATGGGAAGGCCTAAGGGAGGAGAGAAGAGAGAGAAAGATCACTCTGCTGAGATTTTCCCTGACCAGGTCTGAAGATCCTTGTGCCTCTTGTACTTCCCCCATTTATAGGAAACCCTTGTTTCCTTGTGTGATGATGTCTTTCTACTACTTGAGATATCATGGAGTAAGTCATGGAAGGAGTTTGTTGAAGGCTTGAGACTAGACGAATCTAGAGGACGGTTCCTCTTGGAGCCTGTGAAAGGACGACTAAGGTGAAATTATTCCTTTCTGTACTTTAGTTATCTATAATAAAAGAAATGCTTGTCTTTGTTCCTGATATAAATCTTCTTCATGTTTATGATATCCATGTTCTGATTCATATATGAATGGTTGTTCTAATTGCATAACTAACTACCTTTCAATATACTATGAAGATGATTTCTTTATGATGTTTAGTCCATATATTGTTGTACTTTCTTGAATTGATTGTTTTGCAGGTTGAAGAAGCAAAAGGAACTCCAAGAGGGTTTGGACCCTGGCCGGATCTTCCCAAACGAAGGACCCCCAGGTGCACCTCATTTCGTTCAATTTGTTTATATTAGCATCATGGCTGTATGGAATGTGTGTTTCTCTGCGTAGATAACCTCTGATCTGCTAGGGTATTAACCCAAGACCCTAGGGGAATTTATCCCTTAACAAAATTGGCGACTCTGCTGGGGACAACAGTATTGTTGTTCCTAGTTTGGGTTTATTCAAGCCAATCAGGGCTCAACTATCTGTTTGCTTGCTGTTACTGTGTAGTCTATTCCTGTAGGAACTTGAATTGTAAGTTTAATCAATTTCTTCAGACCGTTTTTTGTTTTTTCTTGAAATCTTTTATATACACTGTTTTTTCTATTTACAAAGGCATATATACACATGTTTCCTTAAGTAAACCTACGTATACACATGTTTCCTTAGGCTGAGCCGCGTATACACACAGTTGTGCACTAACACAGTCGCGTATATCTTATAATTTTCAAGATTTTTCAAATCTTTTTGTTTCTGAAGGTCTATCTATTGGTCTGATTCAGTCCTGAATAGTTACTTTTCTGTGTCAGTCTTTAGTTTTACAACAAGTATCTAATTTCGAATTCTCTCTGATTGTGGAAAGTGTTGGTCTTATTTGTTTTTTTTGCAAACGCCATCGTTTTTTCTTAAGCACACAAGATTTCCTGCTAGGATTCTTGGCTGCTCTGTGTCTTCAGGGCAGAAAGGTTGATTTCAATCTTTGTGTCAAGTTTTGTTTTGGTGACTTTTTGGTTTGCATGTCAAAACTATATTTTTTTTTACCATCTTCTTTTCTTGCTTTTCGAAAGTTGTTGATTCACACTTTCTTGGAAAGTTGTCTTTTCAATCTTTTGGTTTTTTGCCAAGCTCTTGTTGCTGCTTTTTGATTGTTAAGAGCATTTTGAAACACATTTTTTGTTGATTTCTCACCTGTTTTGTGTTGCAAACTCACAAAGTGTTTTGTTGGCTATTCTTTGATCATAAAGTTTCAGTTTTGTCTAGAGCACTTTTGAAAAGTCATTTTTGTTTTTCCTTTTGAAGAAAACATATTGAAAAACTTGGTTTTGCTTTCTTGAACTTTGTTTTGATTTAGTTTCCTGTTTGTGAGTGAAAGTGCATTTTTGTTTGTCTTGAAACTTGCTTTTAGTGTTTGGACAAAAATGAGCATCAACAACTTATATTATATCTAAACATTTTAAGTGGCAAATTAAAATTGATAAACAAGTTACTTTCATTTCTTGATTTAAGAGTAGTTTTGAGTTTTGCATCAGCATGTACTTATTACATTAGGGTAAATTTGTGCATCTTTTAGGCATCCATATTTTTGTTAATTTTTGTGAGTATGAAGCTTGAGTAAAAGAAAAGAAAAGAAAAATTTGTTACTTTCTTAGAAGTTCCTCTGAACCTAGTAGAAATTTCTTTCATCGAAGAACAAAACGAGTGCATTTGCATATAGTTTGGTTTTTATTAATTTCTTTTGTGTCAAAAGACCACTAGTTTCATTTCCGCCTATCCGTTGACTTAAAGAACAACCCATTTAAAAACAAGTGCTAATTAAAATATACTAGAACTTTTTATAATTGTCAAGTTAGACACACCAACAAGTTTTAGGGTATTTTAGGGCCTTAGATTAGGCGAGTGGAGAGAAAACTCTCCAAGGCCATTTAAACTGTCAAATGTAGGAATCTAAATAGTGAGTGAAAATCCAATAGCATTAGGGAGACTAGGAAAGCTCCGGATCTGGGAGTTAAGCACGAGGGTTTTTGAAGACAAGGAAGAGAGATACCCCCTCTCCTACTTGTCGGATCTTAACTCAAGACTTTTCCGCCTGGCTTCTGACAAAAGTTGGTAACCTTAGTTGCTATTCCTAGGGATCTACATAGGTCTCTACGGAGGGGAATCCCATGGCACCTGAGGTCGACGTTGTATCACTCTCAATGGTACTACTGGAGGGCACCCTTGCGAAGCTTGGGGGCTTGCATCGGTGCAGGCTATCGTTAGGAGGTCAGCGTAACTTCCTCTGTTACCTTTGCTGGTAGGACTGGGCCGTCATTATCCCAGACTATCTTTGGAAGGCCCCTTACTTCAATTTCTTGTATTTGATATCCGGTCCTAATCACCCGAAGTGGAAATACTTGAAAGTTATTTGATTGGCTGACATCTTTTAGGGACTTTATAGTTGAGTGATATTTGCTCCTTGTATATAGTTGGCTTTAGGTATTTTTGTCTAGTCACTTTTGGACTTTGTATTCTAAGTGACTGACTTACCACTCCGTCGATCTTGAAAGGCTTTTGGTCATTCTTTCGGAAGTTGTGGAGTTGCCTCCTCAAGGGAAAAGGTCTTGATTGTGTGTTTATCTTCCTTGAAAAGTCATTTCTACATTCCCGTAAGGGAAGGGTCTATGAATCAGTTAGATATGTCCAATATTCCTGTGGAAACCAACCCAGGTACGTTTCCAAAAGGATATCCTTGTGCTTTTCCTTTCTTTGGAAACGTTGGTACTCCCTTGATGGCCACTTTGAATATTCCTGGGTTGAATGTTGGACCACCTGTTTGGCTGTGGTCCACTCCGAATATTCCTTATGCTCTTGAAGCTTCTAAGTTGAATGCTTTATTTTGGGGGCATCACATGGGTGCTAATTGTTCATCTTCTTTCAAAGAGAAATCTGGGATTCCTTTTTCTCCTCCTTCTTGTAATAAGAAATCTAAAAAGAGGAGAAAGAGGAAGTCAAAGAAGAAGAATAATTCTATCCCTTCATCATCAACCTCTGCATGTCATGTTGGAGATGAGCCTTTAGCCGCTGCGAGTCATGCTGGGGGCACGAGTCTAGTCACTGCAAGTCATACTAGAACTTCATCATCAACCTCTGCTAGTCATGTTGAAGATGAGTCTTCAGCCACTTCAAGTCATGCTAGGGGCATAAATCTAGTCACTGCAAGTCATACTAGTAAAGAGTCAAGATCATCTGCAAGTCATGACTCTCCGCAAACCACTGCTAGTCATGTTGGTGGAATGGAGGTTGATAAGAAACCTGGACATAGAATTTTTAAGCTTAAGTTCCCTTGTAAGATATGCAAGGGAGACCATCTTACTCATTTATGCCCTGGTATTCCAGAGGTACAAAGGATATGGTCTGAGTCTGAAAGTACTTCTACTCCTAGATCTTATATGGCTTCTTGTCAATCCCATCAACCATTGGTTGATAATGTCGTAGAGCCAGTGCAATCTCTGGCCGATTACACTCCTCGTTTCGGGGGTGAAGTGCCTAACAAAAGGGTCTGCTTGATTTCTAGTATAGAGTATTCTAGTATAGGGGGAATTCCAGTTTCTTCGAATGCTCCCCCTCCATGTTCTAGGAGTGTTTCCTTTGATTGGGATAGTCTTGTCGAGCCTCGTCTTCCTTCCGCTGCACCTTTCCAAATAAAGGTCAGAGTTAATTCCACAAATGTCTATTGATGTATGGTGGATGAAGGATCCTCTGCAAGTATTATATCCTCTTTGACTTGGAAAGCTTTGGGTTCCCTAAAGTTGTTGAAAACTCAGAGTCAGTTGGTAGCCTATGATAGAAGACCTGGCGAATCTATGGGTGTTCTTCCTCAATTGCCTATCACTTTCAGTGGGAAGACTGTCTTAATCGATATGATGGTGGTTGATATCCCTTTAGACTTTAATATGCTACTTCGACATGATTATGTCTATGCTATGAATGCTGTGGTGTCTTCACTCTTTCGAGTAATGTACTTTCCTCATAACGAGAATATTGTCACTATTGATTAGCTTGCATCTGATAATTACCACCCTAATTCGACTTTACTACAAACTACCCCTTGGTTTGTTCCCAGTGTTCAAGTAGACTCTACCCCACCACGAGCCAATTATGTGGCATTGAATCCTCAATGTTCAATCGCTTCTGAGAAGAATCCTTTGACCTGTTATTCTCGTTCTTGGGACTTGGTCCCGACAGTTGACCGAGAGATTCTTCCTATAGGGACATGGGACCCCTTAATTCCCTCTTTTGATCCTTGTAGTTCTCATGATTTCTCAAAACTTGTTTTGCCTTCACAGGAGGAACTCTTTGAAGCCATGAGTTTTGACTACCAAAAGAATCCTTGGCTTGAGCCCTACAAGGGGTTTGTTCAGAAGAACCATTATGCATAAGCCGTAAGGTTGCGTGGTTCCCTGTACCATATTGTATATATGAGGTACGCATTTTCAAGTTTTGTATTCTATAAACACAAGATTTTATATGAAGTTTATATGTGGGATGTATTAACTTCTTGTCTAGTGTTCCTATTTATGTTTACAGAACTTGGAAGATTTCTCCTTTGGAAATTTCTATGGTCGGTCTGTTCTGACAGGTATCGGTTCTCGAACTTGGCATATAGGTTAGGTTTTTCACCTACATTGTGCACTTATCAGTTTCCTTTTCCATTTTGGCCTTAGGATCGACCCCACCAAGTTATGGTGCGGAACCTTCTCATTGCTTAGAAGTATCATGACTTGTGTGGTAGAGCCTACCTTATCATGGGTGCCCTACTTAATACCTTGTTGTCACTTGGCACTCATGCTGATTTTTTGTCCCTAGGCTCGGGAGTCCTCTGTAGTCCCGCCATGACTTATGCGATGAAGACTCATTCCTCTTTGCTTCTTCGCTTTGTTCTGGCCTTATACCCTATAGGCTCCTCTGTGTTGAGTTGTACTACTGCATAGCATTTTGACCATTTTCACCTTTTGGCCTTAAGCCGGCTTCACTTGGACTCGTGTTTAAGCCAACTTTTGACCATAACGACTGCAAAATAAAACTTGCATACCTTTGACTTCTGCGACTTGACACACCTTGACCTGTGGAAGGAACACACGTTTGAGTGTCTTTGACTAGTTTTCACCTCCCTGCATTGAGCATAGGATTGTTCCAATCCCAGGAACTAGTTCATCTGCTTCACCGACACTCTTTCTTTCCACTCTACTATAGCATTCTTTTATTCTTTTTCCAGCTTAAAAGAAAAACACAAAAAATTATATATTCCAAAAAAAAAGAGTGGGAACGGGACAATATTTCCACTTATTGTTGGCAGCTAGAGTCAGTCGTGTTGCCCTTGAACAAAGCACTCAAAACAAAGTCTCTTCCATTTGGGTGGGATTTAGTTTGACTTAGGTACGCCTTAACCTTGTTATTGAGTCAGTTCTCCCCTGATTGGTTATCTCTTCCAATCATATCAAGGGTTCGTTCGTTCCTCCTATACAACGAGCTTATACAGAGTCATCATATGCTGCCACATAGTCACATTGAGTTGTGCTTTTGTTCAAGGGAAGTTAGCCTGAGTCGGCCTCTCTACGGTGTCTCTTGACTCATTTTTCAGTTGGCCATCCATGGTTGTCAGTATCATGTCTCTCATCACATCAACTATATTGGTCCTTTACTCGTGCCAGTTTGATAAGGTCCCCATTGACTTCTTGTTGACCGGTCTTGTCCTTATCGACGACGACATCTTGCTCTGAGGATAGGCCTAGAGCTGCACCCTGGCCCTATTTTCATTATTGATAGGTCACCTTGTGCTCAGCATCGATCAGTATCATGGGTATTTGATTGAGTGGTTTCCCTTGTGTTCGACATCAGCTTACATTATCACACATTGGGATTCGTGCAACACCTTAGTTTCCATTTGACCCTATTGGTGGATACCTCGCCTCTGTGTCAGCTTTCATTATTGGTTGGTTCAGAGGGTTTCTGTTGTGCACTAGCCACATCTTGTGTACGCCGAAATGTGATTCGGTCGGGTTACTACATCTCTTTCATCTGATTCCTTCCACATTATTGGCCTACGGGTTACGCTCGTGTTAGATTGATGAAGGATGCCTTAATGCCTTCCTTCTAGCGGATCTTTCCCTATCGACTTCAACTCATTGCTCTGGGGCAAAGATCTAGAGTCCATTTGGCAGTACCTTGGGGTTTGCAATCATTAGCGGCAGATCCTTCGCTATCGACAGTGTGAAACCATCATTGTCTCCTAATTGATAGATTCTTACAGGTGTTTGACTTCAACTCATCTATTCACACTTGTTAGATTGTACTGGGTACCTTGACGCTCATTATCATTATCGATGAGTAGTCTCGCGTTTGTTAACGGTATACATCAGTGACCAGTAATCAAACGATTTCTCACATGGTCAACTTCAGATCATTTATTCCCATGCTGTAGAAATGTACCACGGTGGTCGGTGAAGACCTTAGGTTGTATCAGCGTTCATTGGTTCACTTGATAGTTGCTCCTGTTGCTGCTAGTTGATACCACTCCACCTTATATGTTGCAGTCATTCATGGTGACATTTATATGCTGGCACCTGAGTTTGCAGTGTAGTACCATCTTATTCCATCATGTTCATTTGGTACTTTTTGGGATCAGTCTTTGATATCAGTGATCTGCTTCATCCTTCAACATCATTGACATTCTTATATGTGATATTCAGACATGTACTTGTTCGATCGTGATCAGATGATCCATTATGTATTTTCCAATCTTTTATACTTGTATACCTAGTGGATCCGATTGTACTTGATATGCAGACATGCTATACTTTCTTTGAGCATGGGTATGCCCACCTTAGATAATGTTTCTTTTTGATCTCCTTTTGTGGCTTGGCAAGCTGAACTCTGGTGAAGCCCTCCTCAGTTTTTCATAAATTTCCTTCCCATGTACTAGCTTAATACATTTCGGCCATCATGTACCATTTCTGACCTCATATATTAGGGGGCATCTATAGCTCCAAATCTCACTCTTGAGGTTTATGATGTTGCCCTCATGGCCTAGGGCAACCCCTCCTTCCAGACCTAGTCCAAAACTAAAAAAACAATGTTTTACTCCCTATATGGGACATTGCCCTGAGCTAAACGCGTGTGTACACGGGTCTGTGTATACCCAACCCATGTATATGTCTTAAAAAACTTAAAAAATTAAATCTCCTTAATTTCGGGCAGAGATCACGGGTTTCACCTGTTGATTACCTATTAGTGCCTGTGGCCGAACTGTTCCCAACGAATTACCAACTAAAAAACTACTTTGGGAGAAGTATAAAAAGGATTCAATGGGAAGGCCTAATGGAGGAGAGAAGAGATAGAAAGATCACTCTGCTGAGATTTTCCCTGACCAGGTCTGAAGATCCTTGTGCCTCCTGCACTTCCCCCATTTATAGGAAACCCTTGTTTCCTTGTGTGATGATGTCTTTCTACTACTTGAGATATCATGGAGTAAGTCATGGAAGGAGTTTGTTGAAGGCTTGAGACTAGACGAATCTGAAGGACGGTTCCACTTGGAGCCTACGAAAGGATGACTCAGGTGAAAATATTCCTTTCTGTACTTTAGTTATCTATAATAAGAGAAACACTTGTCTTTGTTCCTGATATAAATCTTCTTCATGTTTATGATATCCATGTTATGATTCATATATTAATGGTTGTTCTAATTGCATAACTAACTACCTTTCAATATACTATGAAGATGATTTATTTATGATGTTTAGTCCATATACTGTTGTACGTTCTTGAATTGATTATTTTGCAGGTTGAAGAAGCAAAAGGAACTACAAGAGGGTTTGGACCCTGGCCAGGTCTTCCCAAACGAAGGACCCCCAAGTGCACCTCATTTCGTTCAATTTGTTTATATTAGCATCATGGTTGTATGGAATGTGTGTTTCTTTCCATAGATAACCTCTAATCTGCTAGGGTATTAACCCAAGACCCTAGGGGAATTTATCCCTTAACATTTGGTAGGTTCTATAATAAGTTAGTAAGTTTAATAATATATTTAGGGGTCAATGTGTAGAAAGAAATTGATGAAAGGGTAGGGTATGAAAACTAAAGAGTGGGAGAATTAATTTTAATGTATTATAAAGTTCCATTACAAGGTGAAAATTCCTGGGCCTGCAATTTCCATACAGGTGGGATTGGCCCATTGTAGAAATAAGGTAAATGTATGTCTTTGAGGAATCAAATGCAAAAGGTAACAAAATGGGCCTATGTAAACTACAATCAATTAGTTTGTTGAGTTGTGGAAAAGAGATCATGTGGGCCAATAAAAATCAAATGTTAGCTGGCTCTGATATGAACATAGAGATTATAATTTAGAGTGGAGAACTATGCAAATATATTCCACACCCACAAGTGTATATAAGTACCACGTGAAATTCTAGGCTCGAGGAAAACTTTGTATTTTTTAGAAATGCAATCATATTGATCAAGGGGATTGTTGTTTAAAACTAAAATATATGAAAATATTCTATTGAGACCAGAGAGAAGTAGCCCAATGAATAAATTTTTGGCAAAGGCTTGTTAGTATAAAAACTCTATTGAATAATAGAAAAATTGATTCCATGCTACTGGCCTTTATTATCAACTAATTAAGTAATTTCATAGATTCTACTATTTGAATTCTTAATTAATTTTTGTTACCATTTGTTAATGAATTGCACACCTAGAAGATTATTATCTATGCAATGATTTTGGATGTATGGAATCTAATGCTTGATCATCTGAAATATTTGTTAGTGACATGTTGGTTATGATAGAAGCTTTCCCATTTGAAAGTATATAGCCAATGGTCAAATTAAACCAAAACAATGATGCACGTAGCTCAAAGAAACATATCCGCAAGTACTTTCAATAATCATTTTCTAAGGTATAGATATGAGTGTCGTCATATACACAGATGCTAATAGTTATGGAAACAAATCCTATAATGTTGAATTTGCAAATTGAATTCACCCAGCTCAAAGAATGGAAGTCTAGAAATTGTGGAGAATACAATTCAAACACTCTGAACAAAACGTTGAGTTCTTGCAAATTAAGATTATCATTTTTTTGATAAAGTATATAAATGGCCTACAAAGTAACGATTGAAAGGTAATTAGTAATTATGTAAGACCATCTGTTAGATCCTTGAGAAAGAAAACATCCAAAGAACCATATAAGATTATGAATGCTCAAACTAATATTGATGTTGCTACATATCAAAACAACATATTTATATTACTCAGTTGATAAGAAATACATCATATATACATATATGAAATGGGTGTAGGCACCCTAATCAAATAACAAGGAGTATGGTGTATTCTAAATGAGAGTAACTACCAAACGAGTTTGCTTGTGTGAGAACCATGGAATTTGTAAATAAAAATGATTGAATTAAAATGTACATAGATAAAAATAAAATACAGAAGACAATGTTTTGAATGTAAGATATAGAAAGAGAAAAGATAGATATAAGGTGGATTTAAGAATCCCATATATTAAAAAATAAGTACAGTATAAAACACAATTTACTCAACGTGAGTATGCTTGAGCACACTCTATGTTTAAATAAACAGAGTATCAAGTTCCATAATGAAAATGGATATATTAATCCACATAATTAGAAGATTTACATAAAATATTTAAACATGAACAAAGAAATATGTCAAGATAATTGTATAACTGAGGGCTTAGGTACCCTTGAATAAATACAATTTTTTTATCAAGTGATTAAGCATATACAAAGTGTTGCTCAAGAATATTCTATATCCAAGCAAATTAATTGTTTAGAAGTCCAATAACAAGTTAGGGGAATCTCATATCTAAACTAATAAAACACTCAGAGAGACAATTATATAAATAAGGCCTTTAATATGTCTAAAAATGTGAAGTGTCTATGGCTCATGCCAGGAAACATTTTTCCTATATTTCCCAACACCTGTAAAAGAAAAGTGTTGATAAGAGAAGTGTACCTTTGTGGGGGAGGAGGTGGAGAGTGATGCAAAGGTTTGATATGAGGAATAACTTTTAATCTAGAGTGGGAGAACATACTTTCTATAACTTGGAAGTTTTAGTTAGTATCTTATGATATACCTAAGACATAAATCAATTTTGGAACAATGCAAACACATTAAAAAATTTACTTTAGGGACTCTAGTTGGTATTAGATGGAATGACCTGTTGAAATTTTATATTTAGCTAGCAAATAGAGTATTGTTGTGAATCCATAAAACTTGAAGCTAGAATATAAATGACTAATAGATTGAAATCTGTTACTTTGATAATAGGTTAACAAGAACTCTAAATTAATTTTAGAATTCAATAAAAGTAAAAGTAAATATTACCTAGAGGTTTTTTATTAGCAACTAAGGTCTTGGAAAAAATATAGAAGCAACATATAGAGGCATATGAGGCACCATTATGGATTATATTCCTCTCTCGTGTCTTCCCCAAATACTCTAAGACAATTCATAAAAATTGCATACAAGACACCCTTAAGGCTTATATTCCTTTCTCCCATCTTCTATAAATACTGCAAGCCCTATTGCATCCAGCTAGATTTGCAAAACTCATTGATCATGGAATTATACAACATGAAAATCGGTTCAAAATTACCTAAAATAAAGGAAAAAACATCCATTTCCTTTTGAACCTCTCATGCCTTGAAAAATCCTAGAATAAAATTACAAAAAGGAGTCTCACTAAAGATCAAAACCCATATCCTAATCCCAAAGTACATCTCCTCCACAGCTACATTGCTTCCCACTTCCCAAAGCCCTCAATAGTGGAAACACATGATTTTCCCCATGACATTTCTCTAACATTTCCTTGAGAAAACATCTTGTGAGATACTATGAAAATAGGTTTGAAATGCATCCACACTTTAGATAATTTTAATTTAATATTATCATAGACATCATGCTCAGGCTTCCCATGCAATTTTTGCAAGGAAGAATATGAAATATCTACACAAAAAAATGGAGTTACAAGAACATTTAAAAAGTCTTCTAATTTACTGAGTTAGAGAAAGATTAATGTGATTTATAATTATACTAAGAGTTTCGAGTTAAGTTATTTGAATTCATTCAAAAATTAAGTATCCTACAATATATTATTTACATTAAGTGTGTCAACTATTGAATAGCTATATTTACATAAAATAATGCAGCGTAGAAGTCCTATAGCTCCATGGGAATATCAAAATGTAATTGGTAATACTCATATTATAGTGTGTTATATGAACTTAATAAATACAATGTTTCCAAAAGGAAGTTTTGAATGTTTTCACCAAGCTACAAATTAATGGTGTCACTATGAGTGACTGACGGTGTGAATGTGTGTATATTTATTTTAAATATGATTCACATGTCCATTTAATTGTCAACTATGGTTTTTTAACTTGAGAGGCCTTTGTGCTATATGAAAAGTACTATCGTTCCTATAAAGGGATATGAATATGCATGCAACCTATAGGTGGTGGTAATCGGGATTAAGACAAGTGAACTATTATGATTGGTCTAGCCATATGTTTACCCAGTTGTTAGAGTGAAAAAATTACAAGAAAGATCAATAATTCTTGAGGTTTCCCTGTCTAAATATGATTTTGTAGTGGTGTTACATAACATTTTGTCACTGTCCATGTACTCCCCATCCCATGATCCTAGAACACCTCTACAGTGAACCCTACATGCTTTCCTATCATGAAGAAACTATCATTGTGTCCCCCTTCTTGAGAAGAACAATTCCCTTTTGAATCATTTCCCAAAAAACTTCTATTTATCCCAGTTTACAAGACCAGCGCCAATGACCCGTGTCCTCTTCGTGTCGATATGCAGGGATTACAACTGTCCCTAGAGCCGATTGGATCGACTGAGCCCCTTCTCAGTCATGCTAGTTCTCTTTTGGATTTTTTTTTGAATATGGAGCCAAAGCTTCCATCTATATAAGCTTCGTAATGGAAGTCTGGTAAATTCTTAGGCCCAATGGAGTCGAGGAGGTCTGTTTGTGCTCCTTTGCAGAGTGGATTCGCCAATTTGTGGACTCATAGTAGCAGAGGCACTGGAATTTAAAGATCAGACTAAGGATGACATCATCAATAACTTTATAAATCAGCCAACTAATGTGAGTAATGTAGAGTGTCAGATGTTGAAAGAAATCTTTGATAATGAGGCCATGGAAGATCCTCTAAAGGATATAAGCGACCAGCATATTCAGACGACTGTTGTTTATAATAGCAAACCCATTGAGATCAAGCCAGGCAAAGTTCTAAATATCAATGATAATCTGGATAGCGAATAGCAGTGGAAGCTTATTTAGGTCTTATAGAAAAATAAAGGGGCTTTTGCTTGGGATTATCCTGATATGAAAGGGATAGACCCACAACTATGTACACACCACATCTATATAGAGAAGGATGCTCGACCCATCCGGCAACCTCAACGGAGGTTGAACCCACACCTCAAGGACATCGTGAAAGAGGAATTGCAAAAGCTGCTGGATGTAAACTTTATTTATCCTATCTCAGACAGTAAATGGGTCTCTCTATTGGTGGTCATCCCTAAGAAAAATGGGAAGTGTCGTATTTGTGTATACTATCAGGAGGTAAACAAGGAAACATAGAAAGATCACTTTCCCCTCCCATTCATTGATCAGGTCCTCAATACATTGGCTGAGAAGCATTTATTCTCCTTTTTAGACAGTTTCAGTGGCTACAATCAAATTCAGATTTCCCCTGAAAACCAGGATAAAACAACCTTCACCTATCCCTGGGTCACATTTGCATACAAGGTATTGCCATTTCGCTTGTGTAATGCCCCAACCATATTTCAGAGAGCTATACTTAGCATCTTTTCTGATCTAATAAATGAATTACTTGAGGTATATATGGATGAATTTACTCCATATGGGGATGACTTCGATCAAGCATTGCAAATGCTAGAAAAGGTCTTAGAATGATGCATTGCTACCAAGTTATGTTTAAGCAATGTCAAGTGTCACATGATGATGACCGAGGGCATGATCCTGGGACATTATATCTCTACAGCAGGAATATAGGTAGATCTAGGAAAAATGCAGGTAATTCTTTTACTACCTACCCCCTGCACTCAAACAGAGGTACGTAGCTGCTTGGGATATGCAGGTTATTATCGTAAGTTTATTAAAAAAATTCACGAGTTGTTGCAGCCTTATATGCTCTAACTAGAAATGTTGATTTCAGTTGATCTGACAAGTGTGACATAGCTTTTGTAGGTTAAAGAAACTAGTCTCAGCACCACCAGTATTACGTGGACCAAACTGGGAGCTGCCTTTCCACATCTCCATGGACGTAGCAGATGTAGCTATAGGCACTATCCTTGGCCAGGAGGAGGACAAGAAGCCTTACGCTATATATTATATTAGCAAAAATCTCACTTCTGCATAATTTAATTATACAGTGACAAAAAAAGAATTCTTAGCTGTTATTTATGCAATAAATAAATTTAGACATTATATAACTGGCTACCAAGTCTTTTTTCACAATGATCACTATGGAATTCAGTATTTAACTAATAAACCTATCACAAATGGTTGAGTAACACAGTGGCTATTTCTTTTGTAGGAGTTCGACATTACCATTAAAGATCATCAGGGGAAGGAAAACCCAGTTGCTGATTTTCTATCTTGAATCCTGAAGGTCAATGATACACTCGCGGTAGATGACCAATTTCTGGATGAACACCTATTTGCTGCGGTAGTCAAGACACCATGGTATGCATATGTGGCAAATTACATGGCAGTAGGTAAGTTACCTAAACATTTGATGATAAGAGAAAGAAAACTGATCGTTCAGCGCAACGCCCGGTTCTCTTGGATAGGTGGATATCTTTTTCATACAGGGGCCGACAAGTGTATATGCAGATGTATTTGGGAGGATGAGATCCATGAAATTCTAAAGGTTTTCCATGAAGAGCCCTGTGGGGGACATTTCGCATATCAAAGGATAGGACATAAGGTATTACAAATGGGCTGTTATTGGCCAACTATTTTTAAGGATGCTAACAAATATTCCCAGGCCTACAATAGTTGCCAAAGGATGGGCCGACCCAGCCAATTTGATGAAATTCCTTTGCAGCCCCAATTAGTCATAGAGCCCTTTGAGCGTTGGGGATTGGACTTCGTGGGTCCATTCCATCTGCCATTCAATTAGAATGCCTACATACTGGTAGCCACTGATTATGTGATAAAATGGGTCGAAACTGTTAGTGTCAGTCTCTTCACACTACCATCAGTGATCAAAATTTAATCTTCTGCATTTCATGTTAGGTTTCCCATTTGGATGAGTTGCATTCCATTAGGTCATGGATCAACTGATGGTAGGATTAATTTCAGTTTTTTCCCTCATGACACATATCTGCTGACCTCTTTTCATATTGTTTAGTCAATGGTTCATGTTTATTTTCAATTCATTTCATTAATTAGGTCTTAGGTCTTAGGTTTTCAGTCTCATTAGGTATTAGGGTTTTACCATGGTCAAATTTCAGTGACTATTGCTAATAATGGTCAGCAGACACATGAGGATGACAATAATGATCAGAAAAGTTTTAATCTCTTAATTTGTAAGCTTAATAAATTTTTTAACAGAGCATCGGTATATTATTTGTAGCTTTCATGTAATTTTATTGGTCCTATATGTAATAAATGGTTCCATGTTGCTCCTGGTCACCTGGTGATATTTCCAAGTACATGCCACTGCAAAAGTCAAAGAAATTGAGCATCAGTTCACCTATCCAAGCAACAAATATCAGAAAAACAGAGCAATTGAAAAAGGCAAATAAACATTACAAAGTGGGTTTTATACATCAAAAATCAAAAAGTGGAAAAACTATATAAAGATTATCCCTCTATTGATCATTTCATTGTTTGAGTTGAAAATCAATAGCTAAAAGGCAATTTTGAATTGTCATCGAGAAAAAGTGTACAAGTGCTGCGTTTTTGGATAAGTTCAAACCGGCACAATGCACCAGAGGCCAGCGCTACACACCTAGCTGGCATTATGCACCTGGAAGATTTCCTCAGTGTAAAAGTGAATGGGCACTACGCACCTAACTCGCGCTACACACCTGGGTGAGGCGTTGTGCACCTGGCAGCCAAGCTCCAAATCGCCTCAATTCGCCTCAAAACTTCCAAATTACCTCTTTGCAAGTAAGTAACTCAATCATTCTTGTTGAAAACGGTTTTTGCATCGGTCTTTGGTGATTTTGTCTCTCATAAAGATAAAACCCTAGCATTCACCCAAACTGTCTCATAAAAATTAACAAAGCTCACTTTCTCATCTGTTTTCCTATCTCATGCATTTGCTATTATTCTCTAAACCTCATTCCCTCGTATATTTTCCCCAAATCCCATTCCCACATACAAATCTCCCAAACCCTATACATTATCCTACATACATCCCTAAACCCTATTTACTCCCTAAATCTCAGTCACACTCCCATTCACTCTCACTTACTCATCCATAAAATCTATTCATACTCATCTTTCATCCACCCTATCTCTTCATTCACCACAAGTGATCACAACAATAAAAACAACGGAAAGAGACAGTGAATATGAGCTTAAAGAAGACACCCTTACTGACAGTTCCAGGGAGAAAAACATACAGTGCAGGAAGCTTCATAAAGGAGGAAAACATATTAGAGATGAGCCTACTAGTTTGAGGGAGCTACAAGCCTACCCATTTGCCATTTATTGTTTTAAAAACCATTCATGTTTTGGTTTTTGTGAAATGGTGTAAAGGGTTAAATTTCATCATGAATTAGCAAGGTTGTTTGTGACACATTTCGACAACAATGAAGTAAAACTTGCTGGAGTTACATTCACTTTGTCACCAGTTGTTATTTCAAAGGTTACAGGTATTCCAGATGTGGGTGAAAAGTGGAACAAAGGTCAGGATATTGACAGGGAGTACTATGAGCCTTACATCAAGACTAGGTACAAAGACAAACTCAAGAGAGTATTCCTGTCATGCGGAAAGAGTCGATAGTGTGGACACAATCAACCTCCCTAGAAGAAAAAGCTTTCTAGTGACAAACAAGACAAATAAACACTACCTTTCTCTAAACATGCATTGAGAATACAAGTAATCAGGTGATTTTAACATACCTTAAGTCCAACGCTTTGTAGTAGTCTAGCCTCGCCGATCCGGATGAGCTCCTCCTTCTCTTCGAAACCTGCATTCACTAACAAGCCAAAAGATTAAATAGCACCTGATAAACTCATAAAACAATACATATCTATCATACAGACCAAGGAGTATATGAAACAAATCATGAATAACAATCTGTTGAGAAAAATGAGTTCATTTGCATTAAGTGGAAACAAAAGGAACCATTACAACCTGAGCCTTGGTGTTGTGCAAGTCCCTCCTAGGGTCCAGCAAGAGTTTTCCTTTACTTTGACCAGCTCACCCACTCTCAAATAAGGCTAGAAAAGGATGGGAATCTCTCCTCTCAAGCTTTACAAGGGAGTCCTAATTCCAGTAACATCTACCCTTAGGAATGTTCAGCTTTCAACCTCTCCTCCCTTTGGCCCAATGCCTATATTTATAGTGCTCTAGAGGAAGTTATTCAGGTCCACCATCAATGGGATAAGCCCCTCTTTGGATGGGATAGCTCCCCTCTTGATGGGATAAGTTCCTCTTTGGTAGGGATACATGAACCATCTGGAGGCGCTTCATACACGTCAAACAAGCTTCTAGAATGCTCTAGAAATGACTACAAGTAACTTTTTTGGAGTGAAACTTGCGCCTTTTAACCTTTACAGGAGTACGCACCCATTGCTTTATAGACAGAGCGTACAAGTACGCAGGTATTGTGAACTTGGGGTGCGTACACGCAGGTAAGGCTAAGAGAAACTGCGTACCCAGAGATATATAGATTTTTAATGACTTTCTCTCTTTCTTGGAGTTTGACATGGAGAGCAGAGGTATGAGGCTTGCCAAGGAGGATAGTATGACAGTTGATGGAGCCATACTAACTGCAAATAGTCATGGTGACAAATTTTAGTGTAACAGATTGCCCCCTAAAGTGCGAAGCCTGTAGTAGATAAGGGTTTCATATCATCTAGGAAGGGTGAAGTACTTTATCATTTCAAGGATTATCTTGTGGAGAGCCCAGTCAGAACCTGCAAGTATTCAACACAAAATACATATATATGATCATATCATCGCTGAGGTAGGCATTCCCATACTCAGATTGAAAACTTTAACTAATTGACTATCTACTGCTCTGATACAGGAATGATTTTGTAGTACATTATAATCATAGACTTTTGTAGACACAGTATGGACGCAGCCATCTGTTTATAGTTAGTCTACTGTATAATGAATACAAAACTCCTCGCAGCCTGGATGGTGGAAACTAGATCCAGGGTCTTCATTTCTACTTCCCGAACAGGTACGATTCTATCCATGCGAATAAATGAGTTGATGTCAAACATGGTAGAAACCACTTGATTACCAGTCAATGATGTAAATTGTTAACAAGCGTGAGAGAGACCACCAGTGATGTCAATGGTTCTCAAAGTACCCAGTACAATCCATGAGACGTGAATGAATGAGTTGATGTCGAACATTTCACGGAATCCTTCGATCGAAAGTCAATGATGTAAACTGTCGTCAAAGGCGAGAAACCTGCCATTGATGCATGCCGACTTCAAGGTACTGACGATTCCTAGGCCATCTTTCTAGATAATGTGCTGATGTCGATAGAAAGCGACCCGTTGCAGGCAAGCCCACAACACGAAATCATAGATCAAGTTGAAGAAATGTAGCTGTAAGGACTGACTCAGGGATGGTCAAAATGGATGACGGGTATTTTGCAGATGAATGTTTATTGCAGAGACCTCTTGAACACATAACGACACGACAGATGGCTTGGTGACATTTGACCCAAAGTTAATACCCGGCTGAAGACTTTCAATGTGGTTTGATCAACTGTGAGGCAAAGGATTTCCCAACCCAGGTGAATGAAAAGTGTCGTGTTCAAGAGTGGTAATAAGGCTTCTTCTGAGACAAAGGATAACAAATGGGCTCATTTTTCTCTCTTTTCCCCCACCATTTCTGGCAAGTACCTCTTTATTTTTTACAAGCTTGAGAAGGATAACATATGCTTGATTATAAGCTCATCCTTCGGATGAGTCCAACTTAGTTTTGACTCGAACCCTAAGAAGGAGTGGTCCGTTCCTGTTTGTAATCGAACAGGTCCTTTACTGTGAAATTTTAACGAGTCCAGTATAGGAGAAACTCGGCGTTTTTTCATTTTTAGAGAGTCTGAAAAAACTTAAGAAGACTCCAGGTTGAACTTTTTCATAAAGTTGTGTCTCCCAAGCCCGAAAAAGTATAAAATAATACTTGAGAGAACCGCTTGATCTTGTGACCAAGGAGTACTTTCATGATTAGTGCCTCTGACCTAAAAAGTAAAAAGCGATCAAGGACACGTCGTTTTATTTCCAGTATCGAGTTTGAAACGACAAAAACCCGACAATCTTTTCCTGTTTTTACGGTCAGAAAAGAGCTATAAGGGGACCGTCTTTTAATTCCGTTTTAACGAGTGTAAAAGAAACGCTCGGCAATCTTTTCATGTTTTAGGAGTCAGAAAAGGGCTTAAAAGATGACTCTGATGTTTTGGTTCGTGAAAAATGATAATTTTCCCTGAAAGTCCTTTTGTCCTGCACAAAAACGACACATTACTCATACCTGTTTAAGATAGGCAAAAATACATTGAAAAATATCCTTTCATGGTGAAAAATAAACAAACTTAGCATTCATTTATCCAAAAAACCTATAAAAAGACCTTTTACCATGTCATTTTTACCATTTTACTGTTGAGGGAGAGAAAAGGGCTTTTGGCAAGAAACTTCCCGTGGACTTTGCAGAGAATCCGACCGTCGGAATCGAGTGCCGTCTCTTTCAGGTATTTCACAACATCCTCCTCTTTGTTTTTGTCCATTTAGAATTTCATTTTAAGCCCTAGTTTGATTTTTTGGGGGTTTTGGGGTTTTAGGATCCGCTTTTCGGGGTACGCAGGTGCCCCATGGGTGACCTGCGTACCCCGACATTTTCGTTAATGGGAAAATGGTAGGAGTACGCAGCCTACCTTCAGAACAGCTGCGTACCTATGCTCTATTTTCTGAAAGCGAGGTGCGTACTCTGCGCAAAGTAAATTTAAAACCCCAAATCTCAAAACTAAACCATTAATTTTTGATTTAATGAATTCTAATGAATGTTTTCTGGTGTGTAGATTGCCCACCATGCTTGATTGGCGCGAAAGAGAACATGAAGATGTCAATTTGGCCGCAATAGATCATCAACCTTGCATTGATGCTTTGAAGGCATGCGGTCTTTACAAATACTGGGCCATACCTGGCATGAGGGCCCAGGTGTGATTCTTAGAATGGCTGCTTGAAAGGTGGAACGTTCAGGATCAATGTTTCTACATCGGAGGGCACCAGCTCGAGATAGAGCCCTCAGACATATTTTTTCTCACCGGTTTGCCTAATAGGGGTGAGCAATTGACTCTGTCCGGGACTAGGCCGGGTGGCCAATCCCTTGCTAGCCTCTGGCTAGAGTGGTGCAATAATTAGCACCAGGAGAAAGGGATAGAAATCAAATACATATCCCTACCTGAACTTATGGTAATTTCCTTTACAGTTACCAGACTCTACGGCACAGCCGCTTTGCATATTGCCACCGGGTCCCAAATGCGGATGGCGATTGATTGCTACCGAGGCACCATTTTCAACTGGTGTGACGCTGTGTTGGCCAATATGAAAGGCCAACTGACTAGGGCAAAGAACGGGCAATTAAAGACCTTTGGATATGGGCCTTTAGTTGTGAGCTTTGCCCTAGAGAGAGTTCCGATGCTGATCCCGCAGCATCTCACCATTGCAGTTGGGCCTCCTCGGGAGCCAAAGTTGATGCGATGGGTTGCGGTGATGGCCCGGCATCCTGATGAGGGAGCGGGAGTTGTCCAATTTCCTGCGGGTTACTTTCACTGGTTGGAGGACCAGGTCTTTGCGATCCAGGATTTTCCTTATGCCAGAGTAGATTTTCGCGGTGATCTAGACATGGTTCTTCCACAGGGAGAACAATGGGACGACAGAGGTACTTCATTTTTCACAAGTTTTTAAATTATTTACTTTTTTGTTTGTTTTTTATATCGTCTCAAAACTGACAGTGACAATTTTCAAAATGCAGATGTAGGTCCACAGCGTCCGGCCAATCTCCGGCCATTCGAGAGAAGGGTACCAGTTGCACCAGCACCAGCCCCACAGGATGCGGCCGCAGAGACCTTAGCCGAGTTGGAACAGGACCTAGAGAGTCTCACGGCGGACATACCAGAGACGACTATAGACGATATTCCTATCCGACTTCAGCGCTATGTGGTGGCAGTCCCAGGACCTTTCAGGAGGTTCCTGTGTAAGGTAGCGCGGGCAGTGGTGTCGTATAGAGAGCACCACCAGTGATTGGCTAGTCACTTTTTGTAGACACATGTGACATTTTGGTTTTTTGTACTTATCATTTTTGCCGATCATAAGGTGTTTTTCAACCTATGATCGAAGACGATGTATATTTTTTAACACACTCCTATCTATATATATATCATTATTACCGGCTTATCTTGTTAAACATGTATGATGAAATGTTTTTAAATTTACATTTATGATTATCACAAATGTCTGTCTAACATTCGAGAAGCAATTGCATCTGCTAATGTATTTAATGACCTTGGAATATGTTGATATTCAATGTAATCAAATTCACGTTCCAAGAGGCGCACTCTCAAAAATAACCTTAATAACACTGGATTTCTAATGGCATATACTCTATTAAGCTGTAATACAACGAGTTCAGAATCTAACCTCACTATCAAACTCTGAATCCCAAACGAAATAGATTCAGATAATAACTCAATCACTGCACTGTATTCTGCAATGTTGTTTGTTGTTTGACCGAGGCTCACCCCATGCATAGAAACTAACTCATCAGAGGGGGAATAGATAACCCAATCTGCGGAAGAGATATTCCGTGTACTACGACAAGCACCATCAGCGAATCCAATGTACGTTTGGAGAGGCGTCGACATCTGCAATATCAAGAGTAAAACCAAGATAAGCCAGAATAACGACGAAAACACACTTTCTAAGCTAAGCACACTGTCTATACTAACAAACACACCAGCTAGAAAGAAAAACTAACCTAACTAAATCTCCATACCCATCATTTAAGCATAATACCTCTTTAGGTAAAGTCCATTTCTGGGCTTACCCAAAGAGTCCCCATCAAAATCTACCAGCTCATAGGCCCCTTTTGCTAGCTTTCGCTTGACAATGTAGGGCCCATGCCACATAAGAACGAATTTTCCAGCACCTAATTTATCGTTAGCTTGATCATATAATAGCACTAGGTCTCCTTCCGAAAAATTACGAGGGGTCACGTTGCGATCATACTGAGCTTTCATCCTTTTTGCGTGAGTCTCGATTGCTAATGCAGCATCACGTCGAGTCTCATCTAATTTAGCTAAGTATAATAGACGCTTCTCCTCTTCGGAAGTAGCTGGAAGTAATTCGACAGCCATTTGAAGTGACGGGATTTCGCATTCAATGGGCAATACTGCTTCCAAACCATAAACTAGTTGGAAAGGAGTGAACCCTGTTGATGTTTTCACTGAGGTTCGGTACGCCGAAAGTGCTGAAAATAACATGTTGTGCCAATTCGACCGATGAATACCAATGATTCGTCGGATCATGATAACTAGAACTTTGTTGATGGACTCAACCAAACCGTTTGCTTGGGGATAATAAGGAGTAGAACTATCATGACGTAAACCAAGCTGGCCTGTAAGTTCTGTCATCATAATGTTTCGAAAATGGCACCCATGGTCAGTGATTATTGCTTGTGAGACACCAAACCTAGCAATAATATGATTGAATACGAAAATCGCAGCTGTCTTGCCGTCTGCCTCAAATGTAGGCATCGCCTCGGCCCACTTAGTAAAATAATCAACCGCAAGGATGATATACGCATGCCCCCCGGCCGAGTGAGGGTTACCTGTAATAAAATCGATACCCCATTTAGCAAAAGGACCAACGGCAATTATAGGGTGGAGAGGAGCAGGTGGTGCACGCATCTTGCGATCAAACACTTGACAGTTGTGGCATTTTCGGACCGCAATGATACAATCTTTAAACATGGACGGCCAGAAGTAGCCAGCACGCAACACCTTCTGTGTTGTGGCATACCCAGACATATGACCGCCACACGCTCCAGAATGACAATCATTCATAACCCTTTCTGCCTCTTCATGAGTTAAGCAACGACGAAAAACCAAATCTGCCCCATTACAATAAAGAGTATCTCCAATAAGTTTGTACTGTTGGGACTGGAATCGAATTTTCCGACGTTCCGACTTTGAAACTTCGGGCCGAAAGGATTGGGTTTGTAGATAGACGATTATATCCCCATACCACGGATCTAAAGTGCTGACGAGAAACAGAGATTCGTCCGCAATGGGTTCCTCTGCCACAGTTTCCGTGTCAGCACGCGGGAAGTCACACATCAACTCTGCAAAAACTAAAGATTTCTTAGACTTAGATTTTTCAAACTCCAAGTCGAACTCTTGCAAGATAACAATCCATTTAGAGTGCTTGCCCCCTAGCAATTGTTTAGTCAAAATGTAGATCATAGGGTTGCAATCCGAAATGACTGTACTTTTACGGAGAAGAATGTAATGACGAAAACGTTGGACAGCCTGAACAGCTGCCAGGGCCAATTTCTCCACATGTGAATATTTTAGCTCAGTGGGATTTAACGTCCTACTAAGATAATATATCACATGTTCCGTTTCGAATTCATCTTCCTATACTAAGACCATTCCAATGGTGGAATGAGCGGCGACGAGGTACAAAAAGTAATCCTGGTTGTAGTTGGGAGGATGCAGCAACGATGCATGGGTCAACGCGTGCTTTAGTGCATCAAAAGATTTCTGAGCTATCTCATCCCAAGAGAATTGAGCATTTTGTTTCAACAACCGGGTAAAACCCTTAGTAATCTCGGCGTAGTTAGGAATGAATCGGCGTAAAAAGTTTGCTTTCCCTTGAAAACTTTGGAGTTGGCGCAGACTCGAAGGAGGAGGCAATTTGATGATAGCTTCGACCTTCGAGGAATCGACGCGAATGCCGGCTTTTGAAACTACAAATCCCAGCAATCGTCCCACTTCTATGCAGAAGACACATTTGTGTGGGTTCAACCGTATATGATAATGCTGACACCTCATAAAAATTGCTCGTAAATGGACAAGGTGATCAGCTCGATGTGAGTGAGCGGGCAAGTCATCGAGATACAGTTGCACAATGTTCTTGATGTCATGAAATGCATAAGACATCGCCCTTTGAAAAGTGGCTCCGGCATTCTTAAGCCCAAAAGGTAATTTGCAATAAGCAAATGTCCCCCATGGACAAATGAAAGCCGTTTTTGGTTGATCGGCAGGTAGAATATTGATTTGGTTGTAACCGGAAAAACCGTCCATAAAGGAAAATATTTCACTGCCGGCACAATCATCAATTATTTGATCGATATAGGGCATTGGATAGTTGTCCTTGAGACAAGCACGATTGATATCCCTATAGTCGATACATATTCTTATTGTTCCCTGTTTCTTGTTAACTGGAACAATATTCGATACCCAATCTGTTAACGTGATCGGATAAATGAAACCTGCTTTCAACAGCTTCTCAACTTCTGCTTTAATTGCAGCCGCTTTCCGAGGGTGTATCTGATGCAGACGTTGCCGAACGGGTTTAGCGTCCAGGTAAGTCTTGATCTCATGAACAACAATGGAGGGATCAATTCCTGGCATTTCCTCATAGGACCAGGCAAACACGTCGCGGAATTCTTGAAATAGGGCCTTGTATGTTTGAATTTCGTCATCTGAACACGAGGCACCTATATGAATGTGTTCAACAATTATGGGCTTTACTGAAATGTCAATGGGAATAGTGCGAGAAACGTTTCCCAAATTCAACTCTGAATCAGGATGTTTCATTGGACTCTGAGCGTCTTTGACATATTCAGCTGTAAAGATTGATGAGAAATCGTTTTCAAAACGATCATCCTCAGGTAAAAATGAAGATCTATGATGGAGATCTTCCCATGGTAAATCGTCTAGACACATGACTTCACAAAGTTGTTCGTCAGATGACACAACTTCGGGAAACGTTATTAACTCCGAGGTTGACGCGAAAAGGGATTCCTCACGGACCACATTCATTTGGTCACTTTGGGTTGAACTTGGGTCAGAAAAAGACTGCACGGCTTCATAGGCAATTTCATATGGACTCAAAGGCATTGTATCACCGAATGAGTCTATCTCAGATTCAGATGGGACAATCCAAGGATCATCGTAAATAATAGTATCTGACGTAATCATATGAATGAATGCGAATGAAGGGTCTGCATTGATTGGAGGAAAAGGAAAAGTTCCCAGTAAACCAGAATCTTTAACTAATCCTACGCCAACATCCTTATAAGGGATAGTCGTTTTACCAACATGCTGGATACTCTCTGAAGAGGCTGGGTCGGATGAAAAATAAGCCAGCTGGTCTATGGTTACGATCTTGCCATTATGTGGAAACTTTATTACTCTGAAGACCGATGAAATGACCGCTGTCATAGCGTAAGACCAACTTCGACCCAAAAGAAGGTTGTAGTCCAGAGGGGCATCAACCACCTCCACATCCAGACTAACGGTTTTTCCTTCAACCCCTATAGGCAAATCCTGTAAAATGCCAAACGGATGGAACCCACGGCCATCAAAGGCCTTAAGAATTGTCGGGGATTGGTTCAGTAAAGGAGAACCAAGCGATCTCCAACACTGAATCGACATAATACACGTGGAAGCTCCCTCATCAATTACAGTCCGATGAATAGGCCTGTTTTTTACTATCACTGGAATCTGGAAAGCCATCTGATGAGGCAAACGCGGTGTACTATTTTCTAGATCAAAGATTATCAGGTTTGGGTCCTGAACATCAACAGCTCCTATAGCTGACAAAAGTAATTTTCGCTGTGCTGGGCATGATTGCAGCACTTCTAAAGCCGACATTGCTGAAGGTGAAACAGCTAAATCCTCAACAATGTTGTAATTCTCAGCCGCTCTCGCATGTGGATTGAAAGCAGACCTTCGAAGTACACCCTTGGCGGGTGGTTTTATTACTAAGTCAGGGTTAGGTTTCTCGATCTGTAGTGGATCGGAACTGGGAGCTGAGGTTGATGGATTTGAATGAGAAGATTCTGCTTCTTTTGATCCATCAACAGGACTTTTACTACCATAATCTTGCGATCGAGTTGCAATCCTTACATGAGACATCATCAATATGGGTTCTTCAGTGGCACTCGAGGAAGAACCTATCATCTTACTCTCCTGCTTTGGAAATGGATCTTTCAAAACAGCAGGAGTTGAGGAACCTTTGACGATTTTCACAACCTCGGCCCGATGGGGGCAATCTCTTGTAAAATGATCCTCTTCACAAATAAGACAAGGATATCAAGGTTTGCGCTTTTCGTCATTGGTTTCCGACTTTTCTGTTTTCTCCTTTGGAGTCTTGTCTGCTTTACCCTTCTTCTTACCCTTCTTCTTCCCACCGTTTTTTGATTTAGCCGTAGATGACTCTACAGCGTGAATATCGACGGAAATTTCAGGAGAAGAGTCTCCTGTCAGGGAATCTGGTAAGGTTATAATGGGCGAAGAATTCTTTGAAGATTTCTTCTTGCTTTTAGTATTTACCGAACTAATCATGCCATCAGCAGCATGAGATCCCGAAGGAGCAGCAACGATTTGATTTGACTTTGGAAGATCTGGGATCTTTTCATGTAACGTACCTGACGGAGTGTAAACTAAGTCAAGGTACTGCGCTTGAGCAATTACTTGCTCTTCAGTAACTACTCCGGCCTTAGCTGCATCTTCAGTAATCTTCGGTAATAATGATTTAACAAACCATTCAGCTAAGATTTGCTCCGGAATAAAAACTTTCACTAATCGCCATCGACGTCTCCATTCATGTATATGATCGGAAATATAAGTGGACGTCGACTGTTTTAACGAAGTTAGTAGTTCCGTGCCATTATCATATCTGACCGGCAACTGAAAATGAGTTAGGAACGAGGTAGCTAACTGACTAAAATTGTAAAAAGAGGCTCGTGGTAACTCAATGTACCACTTGGTCGCGAGACCAATGAGCGTACGCTGGAAAAGACGTAAGCGGATCGAATCATCCGAGATGGAATTTGAAGCACACCAGAGGTGGTAAGTCATCACATGATTGGACGGATCCTCTCCAGACTTACCTTCGAACTTGGGTATATCACTGGGAAACTTATTTGGCATTGGCGGCCAGAACGGAAGATAATTTATTGGATCGTTCGTTAGGCGCGACAAGTCTGGTAAATCCAAAGTTGCGATAAACGGTAATTGCCGATTAGGATCCCTAAAACTCTGGGTCACAAGACCAGTCCCAGGAGGAGGATATCTAGGATAACTTGGAATAGGAATCGCATTCGGGATATTATATCCTCCTGGAAAACCAGGATTAACCGGACCGTACTGGGGTTGCTGAGGTTGTTGATAAGTGTACCCAGGATACGGTTGATACTGGTAAACCGGTTGTTGGACAGCAGGCCCGTATTGGTACTGTCCCTGGTACGGTTGATAAGTGAATTGTGGTTGACTAGTGACAACCGTACTTAAACCAGGTTGTCCTACAGGCATCTGAACCGTAGTTTGAATCGTAGATCCAGACAATGGTAAAGATGTCTGAGGAGTAGTTGCAGAGACAGTAGAAACCGGAGCTGTCGATACTCCAGAAGCAAGTGTGGTGGAAGGAGCAGATGTTGCGGTAGTTGCAGCAGTCGTTTGAGATGGAGTACTAGGTGCAATTGGCGACTGAGTAACTACCGAAGGTACAGAAGTTTGAACATTAGACTGGACTGGTTGCTGGGATGGACCAGCAACTAAGGGTTGTCCAGCTTGAGATAACAACTGTACACTTGGCTGCAATACCTGTTGAACTTGCGATGGATCCCACACTATGTTCATTCCGGGGTATTGACCCATGACAGGTTGAGGATATTGAGATCCATAACCGGATTGAGGGTAGGATTGATAACTGAAAGGCACGGTTCCCGTACCTTGAACATATGATTGACCTTGAGGTAGTTGATAACCTTGACTCGAGTATTGACCTTCAGATTGATAACCTTGAGGTAAATACTGATACTGGGGTTGACCTTGACCTTGAGGTTGATATCCTTGAGGTAAATACTGATACTGAGGTTGACCCTGGGGTACATATTGAGGCTGGGGTTGACCTTGAGGAATGTATTGTACTATGGGTATATACTGTCCTTGAGGTTGCCCCCCAGACGCAATTTGTGTACCTTGAGGTTGCCCCCCAGGCGTTAATTGAGGCTGCCCCCCAGGAGGTAATTGGCCACCTTGAGGTTGAGAACCGGGAACTGAACCTGACATCATGTAAATGTCCCCTACACCCAACAGTTTATTACCATTGTTTCCAGCTAATAACCCATGTTCAATGGGTTGAGGAGATGCTCCCGCAAAAGTACCAGAAAGTGACTGATACCCGGAGGGAACAGAAGGACCGCCGTACAAGAAATATTCAGGAGATTGAGTGAATACGGACGACTGACCAGACATATTTATAGGAGTATAAATACCTCCAGGTGGAAAAGGAGTATGAGGTGGAGAAAAACTTATCCCTGAGTTGTCTAAATAATTGGTTAATGAAAGGTACCAAGTAGTACTTCTAGGAGGACTGTAAAAGATAGATTCACGCTCCCTTAGATCAATAGTAGGTTGATCTTCAAGGATAGATACGCCAAATTCTTCCTCTGGAGCAAGTTCTTCAATAGCTATCAAACCAGCAGGAAGATTTTCGGTGATGACTCTTTCTACCCTAGGTGAATCGGGTGCACTAGAAGTTGGAGTAACAGGTTCAGATATTTCAGGTTCTTCGCCTATATCACTAGTAGATGAAAAACTACCAGCAAGCTCGGAAACTGCAACAGCTTTGGGATTATAACCTATTTCTAGACCTTGGTAATCTGGATGGACTACCAACGACGATTCTCCTTCTTCAGGTGAACCTACTTTAGTGCCACTAGGAGTTACAAGGACCTTCAAACCTTCGTAATGACTCGGGACCTCTTCAGGAGGTTCGCCCCGCAATCTACGGGACTTCCTCAACAAATCGGCCACGGTAACAATCTCAGGAGACTTGCCCCGAAGTCTACGGGACTGTCTCGGTAATTCAGCCACAGTTAAAAACTTTTAACTACTGCACACGCAAACAAAGTAAAATCTCAAAGCAAACCACCTAAAGTCTCTAAAGAACCAAACAAATTTGAATCGCATGCCTAAAGAATCTAGGGCGTCAAACCATACACAAACAGTAGCCTTCCGGACCGAAAACACTAGTTGGAGATGAAACCCAACATCGCCGAATTCAGTATAGAAGTGGTGGGCGGAATAGTTACCCCGGCAACCTGCTTAATGAATAGACCGGCACAAGTTCCTCCACTTTAACCGTCTCGAGTGAAGTGAACCCTCCGGAAAATCCAAGTGAGTCTAGCCGACGTCTGCTCCAGGTACAGTGGGATCTTCCCTCCACCGTCACCTCGGTAGAATCCTAAAGATAATGGTCACTAAGGTTACCAACAGCAACAAATGCACCTGGGGGAACAGTCTACGACCCGATAGCACGCAAGGGCAGAGTAACAAGCTCAATCCCCTTGCCGACTCCTTGACAATAATCCAAGGTTTACCGACAAGTGACCCCAGGCTCCTCGACAATAATCTGAGGTTTACCGTTTGTAGTACGTGCGTATCTGGCGTCTTTCCCAATGAAGGAGGATTGATCCCCTCACTGGTTCGGACACGGTCTCGTGCTTCTCCTTTAAGAGGAGCTTTCCCAGAGTACAAATGAAACAGTTGGATTTATTGTACCACAAGATGAGCTACTTGTTTGGTTTTGCTGTCTTGGAGAGTTAATTACTCTCCTACTCCAAGACACTAGCCTGATCTATATTGGTGTTTCAAAGCCCTAGTAAATAAAAAGTTACTAAATTGATTTTACTTTAAGTGTTAATTTTATGGCTTTTCTTTAAGACAAAAGGTAGTGGAGATGAAACTGATGGTGTGTAGACTCGACCGAAATCCACTAAAAATATGCACTTAGGATGATTTATACTAATTTTTCCTTTTTCAATGAATTCCCTAGCTAAGAGAGTTGGAGAATGCAAACTTGATATAAAGACAACTTTCTTGGCAATGAAAATCAAAGAAACAAACTCTTTATCTTTTCAAAACATACGACACATGACCACTAATTACTTCACGAAAATTCCTTTTTCTTTCAAAGACTCAAATGCTACCAAAGCAAACTTTCCTTCAAAAGATGTTTTTGTATTTTTTCCTAATTAATAAAGCATGTAAAACTTACTTTAACAAAAATCAAAGTTAAAAAAGCTATGGCAATCAAATCAACTCAATTTCACTCAAAAGCAAATCTAAGAGAAAAACACCTAAAAGTAAATATAACGAGGCAAAAGCCTACTAAAGATGATTCCTGGATGTTTTACTCAGTCAAAATGTAACTAAGGACTAGTTAATGCAGAACCAAAAACCAGTCAAAAACAAAAATCAAAATCTTTTGTTCTTTTTCTCAAGAATAAAATTCAAAGTTCAAACAACAAACTTTTTCGAGATTCGCAAAGAGAAGACACAAAGGTAGGTCTCTCACAAGGGTGAATTCTATGACAGGCCCGACTCCTAAGAGGATTGAACAAAACCAGGGAGATCCAAAGTTTGACAACCTCTAATGCCAAAGTCACTACAGGACCAGTTAAAAATCAAACCCTAAGGCAAAACCTCTATGAATTTCACTAAAACTCTCGACACTGACGAAACAAGATTAAGTGAAGATTTATGGCAGAAAACCAGTGGATCTGGGCAGAAAAAACAAAATCTAAAAGGAAAAAAGAAGAAAATTGAAATTTTCTTAATTTTGACAGGGTGCGCAGGCGACCTGTTCGCACAGGTGCGGGTACGCTCTGTGCACAAAGCGACAGTGCGTACAAGTACGCACTGTGCTCAACGCAGAGGCTGCGTACTTCTAGCAAAACAAAGAAGAACTAAAATCTAATTTAACCCTAAGCTATCCCACCCAAATACACAGTCAGACAGCCAAAAACCAGAAAACAAACAACTTTTCTCAGATCAAAGTTTGATACAAAGGAAAAAACATTCACATCAATGGATTCCCTAGTGGAGTCGCCATTTTGTCATGCAGAAAGAGTCGATAGTGCGGACACAACCGACCTCCCTAGAAGCAAAAGCTTTCTAGTGACAAATAAGACAAATAAACACTACCTTTCTCTAAACATGCATTGAGAATACAAGTAATCAGGTGATTTTAACATAGCTTAAGTCCAACGCTTTGTAGTAGTCCAGCCTCGCTGATCCGGATGAGCTCCTCCTTCTCTTCGAAACCTGCATTCACTAACAAGCCAAAAGATTAAATAGCACCTGATAAACTCATAAAACAATACATATCTATCATACAGACCAAGGAGTATATGAAACAAATCATGAATAACAATCTGTTGAGAAAAATGAGTTCATTTGCATTAAGTGGAAACAAAAGGAACCATTACAACCTGAGCCTTGGTGTTGTGCAAGTCCCTCCTAGGGTCCAGCAAGAGTTTTCCTTTACTTTGACCAGCTCACCCACTCTCAAATAAGGTTAGGAAAGGATGGGAATCTCTCCTCTCAAGCTTTACAAGGGAGTCCTAATTCCAGCAGCATCTACCCTTAGGAATGTTCAGCTTTCAACCTATCCTCCCTTTGGCCCAATGCCTGTATTTATAGTGCTCTAGAGGAAGTTATTCAGGTCCACCATCAATGGGATAAGCCTCTCTTTGGATGGGATAGCTCCCCTCTTGATGGGATAAGTTCCTCTTTGGTAGGGATACATGAACCATCTGGAGGCGCTTCATACACGTCAAACAAGCTTCTAGAATACTCTAGAAATGACCACAAGTAACTTTTTTGGAGTGAAACTTGCGCCTTTTGACCTTTACAGGAGTACGCACCCATTGCCTTACAGACAAAGCGTACAAGTACGCAGGTATTGTGAACTTGGGGTGCGTACACGCAGGTAAGGCTAAGAGAAACTGCGTACCCAGAGATATATAGATTTTTAATGACTTTCTCTCTTTCTTGGAGTTTGACATGGAGAGCAGAGGTATGAGGCTTGCCAAGGAGGATAGTATGATAGTTGATGGAGCCATACTAACTGCAAATAGTCATGGTGACAAATTTTAGTGTAACAATTCCCCTTTAAGTTCTTCGAAGACGGGTTTGCTCCATTGATGAAGATCATCATCAAGTACTTTACTTGTGAAGGGAGGTTCTCCCGATTGTATGCTTACCACATTAGACTGCTGATGCATTTTACTAGAGTAAGGATGATGAATATCCCTTACTTCATGTTCAGAAACATTGAGAGGATGGCTCTTTTTGTAAAGAAGAAACCATATCCCCAGTAGTTAGCTAGCATGTACCACTACTCTTTGATTAAAATAATTGTTCTACATCAGTTGAACCTTCTTAACATGCCATGGGAGTCTTTCATTTCTCATGAGATTTTCAAAGGCCCTCAAATATTTTCATCAGTTCCTCATGAAGAAGGTGGACCTTCAAGACATGGAAATGTCAAAGAGACTAAAACTGTTGGAGTGCCAGTGTTTGTGACATATGAGAGAGGCACTGGGAAACTTTTTGCAGCTTCTAGGTGAGTATTATCTCCACAAGGAGTGGAAGGGGTCTTGCCTTCATCATCAGGCTACAGGCAAATGCTATCTCCACAAGGAGTGGAAGGGGCTTTGCCTTCTTCTTCAGCTAAACAGGTACAGGTTGAGCAGCAAAGCAAGGGCAAAGGTAAAGGCAAGAAAAAGATGCATAAGAAGGATCTTAGTGATGGGCAGGAAAGAGATTTCACTCTTATTGAACATGAGGAGTCACAACAGCATTTCATTCATCATGGAGTTGACATTATTGATTTGGAAACTCAAGGTCCAAATATTACCAAAGACATGATCATCAAGGAGCAAGGGGTTGAGATACAAGCCTTGTCAGATAATTTAGAGAGGGCTAAGTGGATCATCAACTATTTAGAACAAGAAAACAAAAAATTGAGAGACAAGAACGTCCTCATGGAACTACAAATGATAAAAGAAGGTAGACAAAAGATGAAGGAGGCCAATGTTCCATTAACCCCTATTGAGCAAGAAATTAAGAATGATAGGGAAACATGGCTTGAGAGGGTCAACATACACCTTGAGGGGCTGATTGAGAAGGCCAATAGAGACAAGAAGATTTTTCACCACATGGCCTACCACTACATGACTCGGAACAAAATATGCAACATAAGGATGAGGAAGCTTAAGGCAAGCTGTTCCACTGCCTATATTCCTGTTCCTTGTTTGGAAATGGTTGTAACTATTCCTTATCTCTTGTTTTTGACCCCTGATGGCTAACATAGGTGGTTTGATGTCTATATTATGTATTTTTTCGGTCATTAGCAAAGGTTGGACTCTCTTGGATGCTGTGAGATATATTGTACACCTTTATCAGCAGTTTGACAAGGAAATAAACCAAGATTTGTAGATATTTTTATGGGATACATGTGGTAAAGTGTTTTTGCATAGTTTCTTCTTCTGTTATTAGTTTTTCCTCATGTGTTATGTGTGCCACAATCTAATTTATCTCTTCTAGCTAAATGATATCAAGATAGATATGTAGAATACATTAGTACAGTGCTCTGCCTTGGGAAACCATTTAGTTTGTTATGTTTTCTACTGTTTGATAAGGATACATGATATTTGCATGCCCTCCTCAGCTCCTCATTAGTCTTAATCCTACCATTGCACTCAATTTTAAATGCCAAAACACCTACCTATCTCGCCCCATAGAACACCTTACATTCCTGACTTGATTTCCCAGACACAAAGTTGCTTGCACCATTAGATCCAACAACAAAACCAACAAAATCAACCAAAAAACCCTAGATCTACTATACCTAGCCTAAAATCCATATTTGATCCACTCATATTGATTGAGATTGACAATGAGAGAGCCCTCTCCTGACCTGGTAGGGCTAGCTACCAGGTTAAGCTTGGTTTGTGGTTATCTTAGGATCGCCTCCCTTCAGCCTGAGGTCAATCTAGGCTCTAACAGAAATAATAGATTTACCAAGAGCCATGAAGGAAGCAATGATTAACTTCCTTTTTGGGCTATTTGTGTGGTATGGATTACCACGAGAAGTGATCACAGATGGGGGAAAGTAATTCACAACAAACAAGATTACTGTCATTCTCAGAAACCATCATATCACGCACAGGATCACTTCTCTGTATCACCCGGAGGCGAACGGGCAAGTCGAAAGAAAAAATAAGGTTATAGAAGTGATTCTATCCAAGACAGTCTCAACACACTAGCGATATTGGGCTCCTAGGCTGCCAAAGGCCTTGTGGGCCTATCGTACGAATTGGAGAAATACTACTGGATACTCTCCATACCAGCTTGTGTTCGGTAAAGAAACAATCTTTCCAATCGAATATGAAATAAAGACTCTAAGAACAACCCAGTAAGTGGGGCTGGACTTAACATAAGCCCAAACCAAGCGTCTTCAGGAGATCAACGAACTAGATGATGCTTGACTGCTTGCTTTGCAACGAACTGCAATAATTCAGTAGCAAAGGGAAAAATGGCATGACAACCTTATCAAGAAGAAAACATTTCAAAAAGGGGATTGGGCACTTCTATACGATTCTATATTCTAGGACTTCCTGGGCAAGCTGCAAACAAGATGGCTCGGCCCTTACAAGATTCAAGAAGTGCATAATAATGGTACTCTTACCTTGACTACCATTGACGGATCCAGCCATTCTTTTAAGGTAAGTGGGCATTGAGTGCACCTCTATCATCAACAACTTACTAAGGAGTCTTTCTGCGAGAAGGTACACGAGTACCCCTCCATGCAAATTCTAGCTGCAGGGAATGAGGACCCGGCAGCGTTTCCTTCAAAAAATTGAAATTGCTTAAGAAATTGTAAATAATGTACATATCCTTTTCTTTTTAAATTAGGCATTACCATGTAAATATGAAAAAAAAATTAGGGAAGTTTCGCAAAGTTTGGAACTTTTTTTTCCTCTTCTTGTTTGTTTTTTTTTGTATTTTGTTTTTTGTTTTTTTTGTTGTTCAAACAATTGAACGACTGCTACTCAATTGATTGAACAACACATTTTCCTTTTTTGTTTTTTGTTGTTCAAACAATTGAACGCCTGCCATTCAATTGATTGAACAACACATTTTCCTCTTTTTGTTTTTTGTTGTTCAAGCAATTGAACGCTTGTCGTTCAATTGATTTAACAACACATTTTCCTCTTTTTGTTTTTCGTTGTTAAAACAATTGAATTCCTTCCGTTCAATTGATTGAACATCACATTTTCCTCTTTTTGTATTTCATTGTTCAAACAATTGAATGTATGCCATTCAATCGATTGAACATCGATTTTTTTTTATTTGTTCGTTTTCACTGTTCAAACAATTGAACGACTGTCGTTCAATTGATTAAACATCACATTTTTATTTTATTTTTGTTTTCGTTGTTCAAACAATTGAACGACTGTCATTCAATTGATTGAACAACACAATTTTTTTCATTTGATTTTTCTTTTCAATTGATTGAACAACACATTTCATTTTTTATTTTATTTCGCTATTCGAACAATTGAATGACTATCGTTCAATTGATTGAAAAACGCATTTCGTTTTTATTTGATTTCATTGTTCCAATAATTGAATGACAGTCGTTCAATTGATTGAACAACACATTTCATTTTTATTTGATTTCTTTGTTCGAACAATTGAACGAATGTCGTTCAATTGGTTGAACACCACAATTCATTTTTATTTCATTTAATTGTTCAAAGAATTGAACGCCTGTCGTTCAATTGATTGAAAAACACATTTTGTTTCTTTTTAATTTCATTGTTCAAAAATTGAATGACTGTCGTTCAATTGATTGAACATCACTTCTTGTTTTTTTGATTGATTTCACTATCCAAACAATTGAACGACTGTCGTTCAATTGATTGAACAACACTTATTGTTTTTGTCGATTTCTCTGTTCAAACAATGGAACGACTGTCGTTCAATTGATTAAGCAACACTTCTTGTTTTTTTTATCGATTTTTTTGTCCAAACAATTGAACGAATGTCGTTCACTTGATTGAACAACACTTTTTTGTTTCTCTTGATTTTTCTTTGCAAACAATTGAACGGTTTCTGTTCAATCAATTGAACATCACTTTTGATTTTTTATTTGATTTCGTGATTCAAATGATTGAACAATTGTCATTCAATCGATTGAATAACACCTTTTAATAAGATAAATTGTGAATTTTTCTCATTTTTTTAATCATTATGCCATTCTCTCTTGTTCTTTTGTATTGCAAATAAACAACATTTGAATTGATTTGTGTATATTCTAAGGAAAAATGGTAATAATAATATCAGTGTGACTTCTAAAGCCTTTTGATGGTTATCTTTATTCATAAGCTAATACGGTATATCTTTATAATTACTGCCTGAACATCTTTTCTTTTGGACACATCATGAAATGTTTCATTATTCTTAATCCATGTTGGCTTATGTTTATACTCCCAAATGGATAAAAATCATTGATATAATGATAAGGGGATAAGAGTATAATAATTTCATTGGCAAATTTTTACTTACACCATCCCTGACTCTTAAGGAGCAAATGAGCCTCCCTCTTTTTAAAATAAGAATTTCAAAAGAAAAATGGAAATGGTAAAATATGAAAATGCTTAAAACATTTTCTTAAAGAGGATAGGGGGTCTCGTTTCAAGCTAGCCTACCATGATCATATTGATGTGACATGTGACATTCCAATTTGGCCACCAAACCAAGGTAATGACCTTCTTGATAATTAAATATGTCAGAAGAATAGGGGGTCTCATCACGAGCCAACCTGATCACTTTGTTACACCTTGGTGAATGGCACTATGGTTATCTGGTCACCATGCCAGCATAGTGGTCTCTTTATAACAAGAAAAGAAGAATTAACTGTAAGGAGGACTCTAGCTCATTTGGGGGGGTTAAAAAGCAACCCTATCGAGGCTATGAATGCCTGCTGGCAGCAGTGGCTCTACTTGTGGTATTGGAGTATCACCTTATATTGCCATATATCCTTTAGATCTTATCACCTATGGATTTGTTTCTAAATAGAATTTCCATTTGAGAAACACTCTTACAAGCTGAATAGCATGGTGACTTCAATCTATATTCATTATATTCCATATGTCCAGTCATTAAATGACAGTCATTAAATACATACCATCGATTATGCTAATGTGATTAATACCGCTCATGGTGAAGATCTTTGACATAATGAATTAAAAATTGTTGTTTTTATTTGATTCGACCAATTCACATCTGACGACGAATATTGCATTAATTGCTTTACCGATTTGCGTGATGTGTTGTTTCCTAGATTTGTTGTCGGCATTTATTTAGCATCAATGAATTTTCTTGTTTTTTGCGTGCTGAAAGGACGTGGATGCCCTTTTCTTGTTAGAGGGGGGATGGCCTACGTATGCACGACACGTGTCATAGTTATGGATAACTATGTGACAATCATTCGGATTACCTCCAGAGTATGAACCGCATGATGAGTATGAATGTGTAATAATTAGTAGGAATTTCCGATTGGACGAAGAACGACAACCATTATGGTGGGCATGCGAACTTACGATCCTGCATTAAGTATGGCTGATAGGACAAATGACTTAACTAAATATGATAATAATCATCCAAACAACGTCATTTCTCTGTTAATTGTTGTAACATACTCCACTCATGTTCTGAATTACATAAGAAAAACACAATTGCATACAGGTGAACCAACCACAAGTGTAGCAACCATGGGCAGAAGAGTTATCCATAGTGAACCTCCATTGGTAATGATATCAGATCAAGCTTGCACAATCCTCGAATGCGCTAGCTGGATATAGTATTTAAACAGATTATAGTGATTTCATGAGGACCTAACGCTGGAATTTCTGCGGAACAGTAGCATAGTGGTAAAAGGCAGAAGCATGACAATTTCTGAAGAGGTCTTAGCTAAAGTCACCGAACTTTTGGCAGAGGGGGCGAAGTGGACAGATTAACACATCCTTTTATACAATGCAATTGAAGTATTCTAGGATCCGGGCGAGCGGCTGGTACGAATAGGGAAAGGAATTCATCCTTCGACATTACAACAACCATGGAAACAACTGGTGGTCATCATCCAAATATACATTACTTGCGATGGTCGAGACGATGTGGTAAAGCCCCAACAACTGAAACTTCTAGCCATTAAAAAACAAAGAATTTCAGTTGATTTACCGTTTTATCTTAATTCCCTGTTACATGATGTTGCCAAACAAGTTAGGATAGCTAAAGACCCACATAGTGTAGTCAGCCATCATGGGTTGATTAAATTAATTATCACAAATAGATTGGCCTAGTAGTAGTTAACATGGGACAGTATCATAAATCCTACCTTGGCTCCACCCCCGGAAAATGTGGTAACAGAGCAGTAAGGGCCGAGAACCCTAGGCCCTAGAAGAACACTAAAGAGAAAGAATTCCTCTTTACCCTTAGAACCAACAAAGCGTAGGTGCCTTGTGCAAGTGAAAGCCCAATGATGCATCCCAATTCAAGTAGAGGAAGCTAGACCATCCCGCACACCACCTCCTAGTCTGCAAAATCTCCCTTTGCAAGACTATGAGGAGGAAGTGGCCAAGGTATTGGAAAACATGGGAATGTTTTTCGAGGATAGAGAGTAGCCAAGGAGCATTGAAGAGAATAATTTTACCCCCAATCGGTCTGCCCTTGTCGATAGCACTAGTTGTGAGAAAACCCAACCATTTACTGATACCATGGAGGAATAGAGGGAATCAATTCCTTCTATGGAAACACCCCTCAAAGCCGAGGTACATGAAGGGGAAGCCGCCAGAGAAGAAACTCAGACAGTAGCCACCAGTCCAGTGGGCCCTCCAGCTAAAGGAAACCCTGAAGATGAAAACCTAGCAAATGCTAATCAACCAGGTGATACTCATTTTTCGAAGTCCCCTGAGGACGAGGCCTACCCAGGAGAAGACTCGGAGAACAATAATTTTTCAGTAGATACCATTGCATTGGGATCTCCTAAAAAAGAAATAAAGAATTACGATGAGCTAGAAGGAGAAACTCCACCAGGAGACACAGTTTCAATTGGAACCATCGCTGATGCTGACATAGTACAACCCGTACAAGAACCAGAGGATAATGCAGCTAATGAACTGTCAGATGGAGGTCCTAGATTAAAGAAGTATTATAGAGATAAGATTATAAAGATGCTCAGAAAGTATAGAAAACGGAAGAAAGTAATCAGGCAGCTGAAACATTGGTTAAAAGATGCAACCAAAACCAGGAAATTGAAAGAGGAAATGGAAACTAGAAGAATGCAAACAGAATAATGTTCTAGGAAGGATACTGAGACTCAAACAGAGTTTCTTGTGGTTTGTCCAAAAGAAACCCAGACTGAGCTATGTATGATGGAAGACATTGTAATGAAAACTAAGGACCTCTGTCTTTTCGCAAGAAACCAAAATAGACTACCCCACTGTGGATGCTGGTGTCCAAACAGATGTTGAAGAAGACGTTCGAGTTCATTGCATAATTCAAGAAGTAGTTGAAGCTGCTATGCAGACCGATCCTACGGAGACTCGGGATGGAGAAGCCCAAACAGATGAGGCACCCACTTACACTCCCTTCGTAAAAGAGGCCATCATCAGAAGGTTGTAGAATGAGCTACTGACGGTTCAATAGGAACTGGCTCAGCACAAAGAATAGGTGGTCCCTTTAAATGAACATCAAGGGTTGAGGAGGAAGTTTGAAGCACTTACCATGACTGAAGATGAGACCTTTTCTTAGTATAAGGCTGAGCAAAAGAAGGTTGAAAGATTAAAGGGTAAATTGCAAAAGGCTAGAGAGAAAATGGAGACCATCTGCTCTCTTTATTCAGACACCCTATCATGTCGAGCCCCTGCCACAAATTATGCCTTATTCCTTATGGAAAGATACCTCCTGTTAAAAGTCAAGGTCGTTAACGTTGGAAAACCGTTAGAGATCAAAACCACCCCAGACTTTATCAAATTCTTCAGAGAACATGATGAGAAGGTTCAACGCCTCCTCTGTGAACTCTATATGCATAATTTCTTTTTAGAAGATGACAGGGACAACCACCCTAGCCCTTTTATAGGAGATATCCAATTTCAGGCATTCCTCTCATTTGCTACCAACCAACTCAAGTGGGCCAAGGCTCACAACACTTTCAGAAAATGTGAGTATGGCATTGACCTATGGGTCAAAGGGGAGCCTACACAACCATTACTCCTATCTGTCAAGCATAAACAGTTTATGCAGCGAGCCGGTGTTGTAGGAAAATTGGGGCCACTCCATACCAATAGCATTCGGGTTGGAAAGGAATATTTCCAAGATATTAAGGAAGAAGCCTTGTCTGCATCAAGATATAGGTGGGAAGTCTCCAGTAACACTGTGAGGAACCGAGATCCATTTGGAAATTGAAACTTCAAAGCCGCCTCTTCTTGTTTCTATAAATATAGTAATATGATTTTAACGATGGGGACTGATTAGATAGGATGTCGTTACATACCCTCAATCATATGGTATTCTCTTGATCAATACGTTGGTGACTATAACTTGAAGGATCAAGAGGTAACCTAGGATTTCGTTGTCCTTAAGCAAAAAAAACGTTTTAGGAATTATGAGGAGGAGGTATATCATGCTTATTCTCTAACTTAGTTGCATCTAAACTACTCACTTGCGTGTGGACATGCAACAAGGTAAGATGGAGAGTATGTTGGGTCAGGAAAAAGGTACAATTTTTCTTGCTAAATTTCTTTATTTAACCTTCATCCTTATATGATTATCTCTGTTTATAGATTAAAATAAGGAAAATATCGACTAAATTTGGATGAAATCATTTGGTGACAAAATAGGCAAATCTAGCACAAGAAACTGATTTTTGCTATCTTTGTGTGTAGAAGATGTGGACTGGGCAAAAGCCATTCAATTGACAGAACATCACGAGGCCATAAAAGGGAAAACTACAGTGTCTTTGGTAGAGAAGGTAGGAGGAGATCAACTTGAACAATGCTATATTCTCACATAATCAGATTATGTATTGCGAAATCCTCAGGATCCCCTGATCCTGAGGATTCGCTTTTATCTAGTTACTCTTTTATGTAATATATAGGGCCAAAAGGAAATTAGAGATAGTTCAGACCTTCATAATCTATAATTATTCTTTTTGAAAACATATACGTTGTTATCTCAGTGACTCTGTCATCTGTTACTTGCATTAATGAAAGAAGATTACACTTGATACATATTCATATTTTGAGTTCTTATTAAGCGGATGCTTCTGGCGACTTTGGGCCCGATCACGAGAAGTTCTATTGCTTCCTTGTGTTATAGTCTTTATATTTAGTATTTGCTATTTGATTAATGTTCAGTTATTGGTTATTTCATTTATCGTAAAGATTTGTGATATTGATTCATACTGTTGTTCAATTAGATTCAGAGTGGAGCCATGTGACAAACATAGGTAATGCTTTGATTAGAATAAGTGAATTAGTGTTAATAGCAGATTGTTGTTCAATTTTTGTTTGGTGTTCAATTACCATTTTCCGTTCAATTGTTGTTTGTTGTTCAATTACCATTTTCCATTCAATTGTTGTTTGTTTTTCAATTGCCATTTACCATTCAATTAATATTTGTTGTTCAATTGAGATTGCTGGTTAATTTTGATTTTTATAGATTAATAATGTTATCCAATAGTTATAGTTTATTTTCTTGATTGAGTGAGTTAGCCTTAAGTCTATTTGAACAATTCCAAGTGTGATTTTGATTTGCACTCAGTTTCAATTGATTTCGGAACAATTTGCATAGAATTTCAGAGTGTGTTAAGAATATTTCTTCCATAGTTAGTTCCTTCCAAAGTTGTGTGGATTGAATTGAAGAATTAGTCATTAGTGATTGCAATGATTCATCATTAGATAACCTCTAGATTCATTGCATATACTGCCTGACACTCTTGAGATAAAAAGACTTACCTCGTGTTGACAACTAATGTAGGGATTGAGATTGCCTATACAAAGACATCTTAGTGAGCCAACACCTAGTATGGTAACATCATTTAGGGTTTAGCTGTGGAACAAAGTCCTTCTTCCCTTTAGCTTCCATTTTCTTTATAATAGGTTGGACAGATGCCCACGACTTCAATTTTCCCCCATGTGAAAAAGGTCCCCACAGAAGCCCTATCCTAGTTAACCTGTCTTCGACAATGATTCTGATAAGCCCCTCATGGAATAGGGATAATTCTAGGTTTTTACACTTACAAAATTCTATGGTCATCTTAGTTAAACTCTTAATTAAGAAATAAGGAATATTCAGTGATTTTACTCCAACCAAATGCATTAAAATCTACATGTGATAATGGTAGAATTTTCAATAACAACTTTCACATATGACAATTTTTTTTAATGAAATACACAAAATACTACCATACCAGTAGCAAAAGCACCTTCCTAACTCTTTATTTCAAGTTGTACAATGAAATGAGGTATTCTACAAATGGGTGCCAGCTCTTGGTTGAAATATTTAGATTCTTATACCATTTTTCGTTAGTCACAGGGAGCCCAATGCTCACAGCTAGGATCTCCTCATTCAAAATAATGGAAATGGTGTGAACCAGGGCATTCTCTCCATCGAAATTTTTATTAAATTGAAACATAATGGGAGTGTCACAACCCTAAACATTATCCATAAATATGATCCATTATGCACCCATAAAGATATCCTGAATAGACAGATTATCCTTAATTATTTCAATGCTATGAAGCTTCTTCCTTACCGTTGTGTCACCAATTTTCACTTCTTTGCAATTCCACTTGTCAACACTTTTTTATTGTAAGTTACGTTTCCTCAAATAGCTATCAGATGTACCTTTGCTTAGTATGAATTCAAACCAAAATTGTCAACTTCTTTGCAATAATACTTATTACTACCCACTTGCTTTGAATCCACAATTGTTTTGATCACACTATTATAATTGGGTCTTATCATCACCACATGTTTCAAAATGATGTCATGAAATGGTACAGCTACAAAAAAATGTGATTTCTAAAAAATGTGGGATAAGAATATGATATTCCACGAAGTTTGATTATTAAGTCTCGGGGGTGGTCATAATGGTAGGATATCATCGTGACAAATGATTTTATATGGTATTTAGTGTGGATAGTTTAGGAAGAGTAGTGTAGCAAGTTAATCCCAATGTCGAAACATGATCAAAAGTATTATGTTAGGCATAGTTAATTGGGCATGGTAGAATAATATAGGATAAGATAAAGTGGGTTATTTAATTGAAAATTTGAATAGGTAAAACAAATCAATTTGGTGGATATGATGGATAGGAGGAAGAATTGGACATGAGATAGATTAATATTATGTTCTTTGAGTAAAACATCCACACAATAGAATTAATGTTACATATAGTCAACACATTTCATTAGTTCCTTCAAATTTTAAGAGATAAAACTAAGATATAATCAAGAGTACCTGGCTCGTGGAACTAGGCATGCCATAAATTTTTTCTTCCTATATTCATTGAAAAATACATTCTTAAAGGATAGTATGAGAAAACTGATATCCATATATTCCTGCAAAATGAATTGTATTGATGTCAAGTGGTGTGAATAAAATCATGTCGACAATCTTTATTTTATTCTTATTATATTTTTTCTCTCTTTTTTTTTTCTTTTTTTTTTCTTAATTCTTCTAATTGGAATTCTGATTTTCCAACACAAGCTCATCCAATTTCACCCACAAGGTTTTTCACAATTTGAAATATTCACTCTAGTGATGTTAGTTAGAATATGGTTTTCTAACATTACTAATGTTGATAGCACTTGGAAACCAAGTTTTCGCTAACAAATCTTTTTTAATTTTTTCCTTTTTCCTTTCCTTTCTTTTTTTTAATCGATGAACCATAAAATCAAGGAGTCATAGAGGAGAGTGTGATACCCATTCGTTCTATAACTTTCATGTCAGATCGTGCTACCAATCCTTGAATGAATTTATATTTTGATTGTGGTTTTTGATAAAACCTTAATCGATTCCCATTTTCCATTAATGGATTTCTTTCCTCATCAAAGGTGCGAATTCATATGTACCTATCAAACACAATCTCAATCTTATAAGTCCCCATTCAGTATCTATAGAATTTACCTTTAAAATCATTGTATGTTGAGTCGAGAAAAAGATTCGAATTCCCTTATTTAAATTTCCTTTTCTTTATAAACTTTTCATACCATTTTTCACATTGTTCTTGTACAACTATTGTCTAGTACATGACATCATATCGAATCTCACCAAACTCATTAAGCTGATCTAGTTAACATTGTTGTGATTTAGAAAACTCGATTACCAGTTACAAAGAAGTCCTCAATGATTTTATCTCAAATTCAATACAAAGGACATATTGCTTTCCATACACAATCTCATATGGAGTAAAGCCTGTAGTGTTCCTCCAGGTGATTTTATAATACCACAATGTTTTTGGAAGATTTTTATCACAATATTTATGATGTTTCTATACAGTTTTAGTTAGTATGTTTTCCAGTACCTTTTTGGTAGCATCAACATATCCATTGACCTATGGACCATAAGGGATAGATTTCTTGTGCTTAATCTTGATATTTTTGGTGAAATTTTGAATAAGTTTGGAGGTTAATTGATTTTTTTTGGTCCCTGAAAATTTCCCAGGGATGCAAATTTGAAAACATATTTCCCCATATAGAAAATCAACCACTTATAATTTTGTTGCCTTTAGTAAGGCCTTTGCCTCCACCCCACCCACTTAATTACATAATCCATGCATATCAATATGTATTTCTTCTGCCTTGATGGTGGATTAGTTGGCCACAAAAAGTCAAGAGCACACTTCTCAAATGGTTCCAACATAATATAGGTTGCAACTGCATCTTGTCAAGTAGTATTGGCTAGACCATCCTTTGAAAGTTGTCACAAATCCTAACATATTTCTTGGCATCCTTGAAAATGATTAGCCAATAATACCCTTGTTAAAAAAATGTATTTTCAATCATCTTATATATGAAGCACACTCCACAAGGCTCATCTTGGAAAGCCTTTAAACTATCTTAAATTTCATCCTCTTGGATGCATCATGTGATCATTTAATCAAGTTGAGTTCAAATAAATATCCCTGACTACAGGAGTATTCAACACTATCTCTTACGAATTTAAATCGATCTTTAGGAAACAAATGTTGTGGAAGCCTTCCTGTAGCCAAATAGCTAGAAATATTTGTGAAACAAGGTACTTTAGTAGACAAGGGAAACAAGTGATCATAAGGAAAAACATCTTCTACAAAATCATATTTATCTTCATTATAAAGTATTGATAAAAATTCAACAACATTTTCTTTTCCAAGTTTATCAATAATTGTATTGTCATATTCTTGTAGAAGAAGTAACCATTTGGTCACCTGACCATGGTTGATAGGTTTTTTCATGAGATATCAGATGACCAAAAGATCAATGTGCAAAAACACAAGGTATTTAGTAATGTAATGATGAAATTTTGTTATGGTGTGAGCTAAAACAATGAATGATTTTTTAGTGATGGTATAGTTCAACTCTGCTAGAGTTGGATTCCTACTAATGTAGTAAATGACATATGATTTTTGATCTTCTTTTTGTCTCAATACAACCCCAATGGATGTATCTAAATCATCTGTGTGGATATAAAAAGGTAAAGGTGAATTAGGACCTCGAAGGATGGGATCAATGGATAATTTTTGTTTAAGCATATAAAAAACGTGTTGGCATTGTTCATTCTAGGAAAATTTTGTAGTCTTGGTCAAAATATATAAAAGGGGATATGTTATCTTGGCATCCTTGAAGATTACTGGCTAATAATACCCTTATCGCAAAAATGTATTTGAAATACTCTTATATATGAAGTGTACTCCACAAGGCTCATCTTAACAAGCCTTTAAAATATCGTAAATTTCATCCTCTCGGATACATCACATGATCACTTAATCAAGTTGGGTTCAAATAAATATCCTTGAATACAGGAGTATTCAACACTATCTCTTACGAATTTCAATCGCTCTTTAGGAAATAAATGTTGTGGAAGCCTTCCTATAGCTAAATAGCTAGAAATATTTGTGAAACAAGGTACTCTAGTAGACAGGGAAAACAAGTGATCATAAGGAAAAAAATATTCTACAAAATCATATTTATCTTCATTATAGAGTATTGATAAAAATTCGAAAACAACATTTTCTTTTCCAAGTTTATCAATAATTGTACTATCATATTCTTGCAGAAGAAGTAACCATTTGGTCACTCAACCATGGTTGATAGTTTCTTTCATGAGATATCGGATGACCAAATGATCATTATGAAAAAACACAGGGTATATAGTAATGTAATGATGAAATTTGGTTATGGTGTGAACTACAAGAAGGAATGATTTTGCAGTGACGATATAGGTCAACTCTGCTAGAGTTAGATTATTTCTGATGTAGTAAATGACATATGACTTTTGATCTTCTTTTTGTTGTTAGATGGTCCAAAAATACAATTTTATCATAGGTTATAAAATTAGAATAAAATAATTATTAATTTAAGATATTAAATTAATAATTATTATTCTAGAATGTTTAATTATTTAATGGAGACTTTTAGAATTAGCATATTGTTGTAACTAGATATGACTCTCCAAATGTGTCATATCTTAGGCTCTATTTTAGGAGATTTGTTAGCTAGTTGGTTTTTATAGCATTTATTGTAAATGGACACTTGTTATTTAATAAGTGATCCATAATTAGAGGTAGTTAGGACATGGAGCTTATAAATAGCTCATTGCAAGAGTGTTTGTGTTGTTCGGGTGTAAACTCTTGCAAAATCATATTATGTAATTGTTTTTTCTGATTAATAAAATTATGTGTCTGAGGACACTTCTGCCATTATTGTGGTATCAGAGCTCCAGTAATGTTGCAGTTGATTTGAAGAGGAGATTCCAACTCTACAAGTTTTTGGGAAACTCCATTGAAGTGCTCAGCAAAAGATTGGGATGAAATTTGCAAATTTTTTTTATTGATTTTAGATTTGCCAATTCTAAAATCATTTTTTAAAGCAGCAAATGCAAATCTGTGTTTTCTTTGCGCTCTTATTGTTTTGCTCGCCAACTCTGTATTTCTTTGTGGTCCATCCTTTGCATGCCATGGTCGGTGTTTGTTTTCAGTGGAATTTTTTGTTTGAATGAGGCTTCCATCCTCGAGGGAGCTGGGGATTCACCAAATTATGAAGATTTTTTCTTCCATTTAAGAGTGGAAGAGTTCATCCCCACCATTGGATGTTGGGTGAAATCAACGAGAATTGTCTATCGAGTGCAGATCCATGCTAGCATGAGAATCGTGGGCAGTGTTTTGTTGAGTGATTTTGGAGCGAATTCTCATGAGATGCCTATTGTGGATAGAATCTGTTAGTCGATTGAATGAAAGCATCAAGTTTTGAGTGGCCCGTTTTCACTCAGTGCCCCACGGTGAATGCTCTCTTGATGTGAGAAGGAGACGGTGATGTGATAGCTTCCATCTGCTGAAGGAAACATTGACTGCGTGAGAAAATTCAGAAGTTGTGTGCAAACACAGCAGCCCAATCATCGCTTATAGATCGAGAGACTAAAATATCAGTCCTTCTGATTCTGGAAAGAATGTTCTTCAATATTTCATCTGGAAAATGAACGAGTTGATCAGCGTTCCCTTGTATCATTTCAGCAACTCTAATCTACCTCTAAGCCTGAACAAAATTGAAGCGGCCTCCAATTCAAAACGTTTTCCAAATTTCTGAATGCATCGTTGTTTGGTGTGTACAATAATTGTCATCTTTAAATTAAGTTTGCAGGTTTGTATAGCTTCAAGATCCGCAGATCCGCAAATCTATTCAGCTTCAGAGTCCGTAGGCTTGTTCAATGCAATTACCAACAAAGCTAGCGTTGCCAGCCAGCAAAGCCAGTCAGCAAAGCCAGCGTTGCTAGTCAGACAGCATTGCCAGCCTTTGTGGATTTTTAAAAGCCAGCTGAAACTAGTGTTCCAACCATCGTTCACACTATCGTTCTAGCCAGCGTTCCAATCATCTTTGCCAGCCTGCGTGGATTTTTAAAAGTCAACGTGAGTTAGGATTTTTTTTTTTTAAAAGGAATGATATATGTTTTAAAAGTAGAATTCACTTTTTAAAAAAAAGTTCACGTAACATTCATTTTTTTTAATGGGGTTTTTTTAAAAAAAAGGAAAAGAGAGTCATGATAAGATTCATAATAAAGTTTTTGTAAAGGGGAAATAAGGTGAATTATAAAGTTTTTTTAATAGTTTGTAATTTGGAGAGATAACGTTTTTGTAATATATAGTTTGTAATTTGTAATTGGGTGAGATGCGGTATAATAATTTTATGTAATTGGAGTAATAAGGATTTTGTAAATATTTGGAGCAATAAGGTGGTTTGTATTTTTGTTGAAGTAATAAGGAGATTTTTATTTGTAATTTGTAAATTGGAGAGATAAGGTGTGTTGGGTAATTTGTTTTCAAGAAGTTATTTTTTAATTGGGATCATCACATTGTAACTCAAAGTAATTTTACTTTGAGGGGGGGTAATTTTTTACCAGATTGTGCAAAAGCACCATTGTAAAAATCAAATTTTGAAAGTTGCCTTGTAAAAATTTGAGAAATTGACTAGAGCCAAGTGCAAAGCTCAGTCAATTTTCTCCTATTTTGACGACTATTCGAGGGTCAAGGCCAAGCCCCAATAGTTCGTTTTTTGCGTCGTGTGTTGCTATTGTGTTGCGAATCTTGAGGATTTTGGAGCTTGATTCGTGGTGTGAAGTCTCAACGCTACAATGTCTAAGTTGATTAATTTGCTCTCTGATTCTGACAAACTTGAAGGCACCAAATCTTATAAAACATGGCATCATCTCATCGAAAGCACACTCATTTACAATGAATTATGGTAGGGAATATGTGATGGAGATGTTAAGCCAAATAAACCCACAGATGCAGCTGCACTAGCAAAATGGGAAATCAAGAATGCTAAAGCCTTAGCTCTTATTAAATCTTCTACGAATGATGAAATGTATGTCCATATAGAAAATGCTACAGATGCATGGTCTGCTTTGAAAACTTTTAAAGACCTCTTTGATACTCAGCCTGAATCAAAGAAAGTCGATCTACAACTAAAATTGTTGCAACAAAAATTAACTGAAGGCGGTGATGTTCTTGAATATATCTCAAGACTTAAGAATATTAGGCAAGAAATTATTAATGTTGGTTTTCCCGCAATTGATGATAGCTTTATGGCCACAATTTTAATTGCTGGACTTCCTTCTTCCTACACGCATTTTTTGGAGACTCTACAAGTAACTGGGAAATTAGAGAAACTAAAGTTTGATGAACTCTGTGAAATGTTAACTCAACATGACAAAAATTTTGGGAAGAAGAAGAAAGTTGGTGAAGATGTTTTTCTCACAGAGGCCAGCACTAGTAAGTCATCAGCAGACAGTTCTCGAGGCAGAGGCGGATGGAATCAGAATCAAGCAGCACATAACCGAGGTCGAAGCCAAAGCAGAGGAAACAATTTTAATAGAGGAGGAAGAAATAATTTTCAAGGTAGAGGAAACAACCAAGGAAGAGGCAATTTTCAAGGACAAGGATATAATAATCAAGGTAGAGGACAATCTCAAAATAGAAGTCAAAGCAGAGGCAGAGGACAATCTTCAGGAAGAGGAAGAGACTTAAGTCAAATTGTGTGTCGAAGATGTAACAAAGTTAGCCATTATGCTGAAGATTGTCGAACTTCACTTAATAAAATTCCCAAGTTTCAGCAGCATTCAACGCAATTTGCAAATGATCAAGATGATGATAACTCAGAATATGTTTTTACTTCCTCACCAGCATCACAACTTTCATCCCATCTTAGAAGTGACTATGAAGATGCCTGGATCTTGGATTCCGGGGCAACTCAGCACATGACTTGTCGACGTGATTTTTTCTGGAATTTTCAAGATTGCCAACTTAATTCCATTTTTCTTGCTGATGATACAAAACATACTCCTTATGGAAAAGGAGTAGTAAAAGTTTTTCTCCCTGGAATTGGAGAAAAAAATGGTTTCCAATGTATGGTATGTACCCAGTTTTAAGAAAAATTTGCTCTCTTTAGTCACGATTCGACAAGCAGGACATCAGGTGATTATGGAAGATGGTTTAGTCAAGATTAATTCAATCAAACAGAACTTGAAAACAGTCATGACAGGTTATGAAGATGGAAAACTGTTACGGATGAAAGGGACAGTTATTCCAAGGCATTCTGATTTTGCAGGGGCAGTGGCTACAGGGATTTCACCTATAAGACTATGGCATGTAAGATATGGACATTTGAATTTTGAGAGTCTTTCTCAATTGCGGTAACAAGGAATGGTTAAAGGACTTCCCACTTTCAAAAGGGAAAATGCAAAATGTGAAGCTTGCATTTATGGCAAACAAAATCGAGAAAGTTTTCCAACAAGTTCATAGTGTGCAAACAGGCGGCTGCAACTAGTTCACAGTGATGTTTGTGGACCACTACAAACTTCCTTTGGTGGATGCAAATATTTCTTACTATTCATTGATGATTTCAGTAGAATGACTTGGGTTTACTTTTTGAAGAACAAGTCAGAAGCATTTGATAAATTTAAAAATTTTCGTCAACTTGTTGAAAATGAAGTCAAAGAAAAGATAGGTACTCTCAGGACAGATAATGGGGGAGAATTCACTTCAAATGAATTCAAAACTTATTGCAATGAAAATGGCATAAGATGACATCTTACAAATGTTTACACTCCACAGCAAAATGGAGTAGTCGAAAGAATGAATCGCACCTTGTTAAGAATGACGAGATCCATGTTAACTTTCAAGAGGTTAAGTCCAACATATTGGGAAGAAGCAATACATACAACTGTCTACTTAAGAAACAGATCTCCAACTGCTTCTTTAGATGGAATCACACCTTATGAAGCTTGGTTTGGTTTCAAACCTCGAGTTAAACATCTTAGAGTTTTTGGGTCAGTGTGTTATGCCTTAGTTCCTAAAGAAAAACGAACTAAGCTTGACTCAAGAAGTTTAAAATGCACAATGATTGGCTATTCTGATGAGAAGAAAGGGTATCTTCTTTTGACCAATGGGAAATTTATTGTAAGCAGGGATGTCATTTTTGATGAAACTGAAAGTAAGAGTGTTGAAGAAATTGAAAATCTTCTTCACAAGTTAGAAACTAAGGGAAGTAAAAGAAATGAAAAAATGCAAAGTCAACCAACTTCACCAAATTGGTATGAACTTGATTTTCCTTCCTCTGAAGATGAGTCATCCAGTCCATCTACATCAACAACATCATCTGGGTCTTCTAGCAGTTCATCCACATCTCCACGCAGCAACAGTTCTTCTGACAGTGATTCTCCACATTCTTCACCTGAACGATGAACATCAGTTTATATTAATCCTCTTTACAATGATGGAGACTTTACAGAAGCACAAACAAGTGAGCACCAACTACCAAAATGGGCAGTTCAACTTTTGAAAGATGTAAAGCCTGATGAACAGAATAAAACAGGCACCAGAAGGGCACATAGAAGTGAAGGCAATTTTGCCTTGATAGCAAATGATTTTACTAAACCTTCCACATATAAAGAAGCAGTAAAACATAATGAATGGCAACAGGCTATGGTTGAAGTATATCAAGCAGTAATTGATAACAACACTTGGAAACTTGTTGATTGTCCAGCAAATGTTAAACCCATAGGATGCAAATGGGTTTACAGAATTAAGTATAATGAAAAGGGAGAACTTGAAAAGTATAAAGCTCGACTTGTCGCAAAAGGTTTTGCGCAGCAGGAAGGCATTGATTATGAGGAAACTTTTGCTCCTACAGCTAAATGGAACACCATCCAATTAACACTTGCATTGGCCACTCAGAAAGGATGGAAAGTTCATCAAATGGATGTGAAAAGTGCTTTTCTCAACGGAGATTTACAGGAGGAAGTGTATATGACCCAACCACCAGGTTTTGAAATTAAAGGACAAGAACATAAAGTCTACAAATTGATTAAGGCTTTATATGGATTAAAACAAGCTCCCCGAGCTTGGTATGCAAAGATGGATGACTACCTTAAGAAAGTTGGTTTTCAACGAAGTGAATCTGATGATACTTTGTATGTGCGACAATAGGGAAAATATCTGGTAATTCTTGTTATGTATGTAGATGATTTGATCATTACTGGAAACCATGATGATCATATTGCATAGGTGAAAAAGGAGTTACATGCAGGTTTTAAGATGACAGATTTGGGATTACTTCACTACTATCTTGGAGTTGAAGTCTTCCAACGTCCACATCATATTTTCATTTCTCAGAGTAAGTATGCAACAGAGGTTCTTCAGCGATTTGGCATGCAGGATTGCAAGCCCGTTCTTACCCCCATGGAGTAAAACTTGAAACATTCAAAATTTGAAGGGGGGGAAAAGGTGGACAGTACAACTTACAGACAGTTAATTGGCAGCTTGATTTATTTGACAAATACTCGTCCTGATCTATCTTATGTAGTCAGTATTCTTTCACGTTTTATGCAGGAACCACGAGACAACCACTGGAATGCAGCCAAAAGATTTCTTCGATATATCCAAGGAACAAAAGGTTTTGGTCTTCTTTACACAATGACTAAAAATTTTGTACTTGGTGGATATTCTAATGCCGACTTTGCTGGGAGTATTGATGATCGAGCATCAACATCAGGTTATTTAATGAACATGGGGTCAACAACAGTATCTTGGAGTTGTAAGAAACAAGCTACAGTGGCCACTTCTTCAGCAGAAGCAAAGTACATTTCAGCATGGGAAGCAGCATGTGAAATTGTTTGGTTGCGCCGAATTTTGCAGGACTTCTGCATTTCTCAGGCAGAAGCTACATCATTATTCATTGACAGCCAGTCAGCCATCAAACTTGCCAAGAACCCAGTTTTTCATTCAAAGACAAAGCATGTGGACACCAAGTATCATCATATCAGATCTCTCATTGCCAAAGATGTCCTCAAGCCAGTTTATTGTCCTTCCGAAGATCAAATCTCCGACATTTTCACGAAACCGCTTGGCAGAATAAAATTTACTATGTTCAGGGATGAACTTGCTATCTGTTGTAATGTATCTTTGGATCATAGGGGGGAATGTCAGATGATCCAAAAATACAATTTTATCATAGGTTATAAAATTAGAATAAAATAATTATTAGTTTAAGATATTAAATTAATAATTATTATTCTAGAATGTTTAATTATTTAATGGAGACCTTTAGAATTAGCATATTGTTGTAACTAGATATGACTCTCCAAATGTGTCGTATCTTAGGCTCTATTTTAGGAGATTTGTTAGCTAGTTGGTTTTTATAACATTTATTGTAAATGGACACTTGTTATTTAATAAGTGATCCATAATTAGAGGTAGTTAGGACATGGAGCTTATAAATAGCTCATTGCAAGAGTGTTTGTGTTGTTCGGGTGTAAACTCTTGCAAAATCATATTATGTAATTGTTTTTTCTGATTAATAAAATTATGTGTCTGAGGACACTTCTGCGATTATTTGTCTCGGTACGACCCCAATGGTTGTATCTAAATCATCTGTGTGGATATATAATGGTAAAGATGAATTAGGACCTCGAAGGATGGGATCAGTGGACAATTTTTGTTTAAGCATACAAAAAACATGTTGGCATTGTTCATTCTAGGAAAATTGTGTAGTCATGGTCAACATATGAAAAAGGGGAGATGCTATCTTAGTGAAGTTTTCTATAAATATACGATAGTATCCCACATAACCAAAAAAATTTCAAACATCATTTTTTGTAGTAGAGGTGGAAAGGTTTAGCATAACTTCTATCTTTGTAGGGTCCACTTTGATTCCTTCATAGGAAACATGGTGTCCTAATACCATCCATTGATTAAGGATCATTTGATATTTTTTATTACTAAGGGTTAGATTGGTTTCTTTACAATGGATCAACACTTTGTCTAGATTTTCTAAGGCTTCTTTAAATGTATTTCCATAGAGAGTAAAGTCATCCATATAAATTTCAACACAATCATGGGTTAGATCTAAAAATATACCAAGAACAACCCACTAGAATGTAGTCAAAGAGTTACAGAACCCAAATGGAAGCACGCAGTATGCATATGTACTCCATGGGAAATTGAAGGTAGTCTTTTCTTTTTCTTTAGGGGACACTTGAATTGGGTTGCAACCATTGAACCCATCCTAAGAGGAGAAAAAAATATTTCCAGCCAAGGTATCTAGGACTTGGTTGATAAAGGGTAATGGAAAGTAATATTTCAAAGTATCCTTATATAATTCATGATAATCAATGCATATTCCCCATTTTCCACTCTTCTTAGGAACAATAACCAAAGGGGAAACCCATTTACTATTAGAGATATGATAGATAAAGTTAGCATTCAACAATTTTTGTAACTCTTCTTTCCCAATGTCCTTCAGAGAAAGATTTATCCATGTATGAGGTTGTCTAATAGGCCAGGAACCTTCTTTTAAATAACTATTATGTGTGCAAATATTAGGAGAGATACCCTTCATATCAGTTTAGTCCTAAGAAAAATAATTGTTGTTGTTTCCGAGTACTTCCATTACTTAATTTTATTGGGAATGTTTCAAATGGGAATTGATATTAAGAGATTTTTCAAGATAGATTTCGACAGCTTAGATATAATTATTAATGTTTAATGAGTCCAGGGATTCTAAGATGTTCCAACTCAATGGGTGAACAAGTTTTCTGAAAATTTTGTTCTAATATTTGACCATAATAAGGAGAACGGAAAATATCATGAGGATTAGTTGTAGTGCTGTAGATCAAATCATCCTCGTTATCTTCCTTAAAAATGTCAACTTGATTAAGATTCAAGAGAGGTCAAGTAAGTTCCTCATAACTATCTTCAAACCATAAAGGGATTTCAAATTCTGATGAAGGTTTAGCTAGTGGGTACAAGGTAAGTTTCTTAGTGGAGTGTCCATGTGAAATGGTCATACTCGTTGACTTGTAGCTAATATAGAAATTTGTTGTAGCTAACCAAGGTATCCTTAGGATTAATGGATAACCCACAATATTAGTCTTTGGTTGGAGGATTATAACATTAGTTGAATACTCCCATCAATCTATGGAGACAATTATATCTTCCACCACTCCTTCTGGTTTGATAGTAGAATAATCAGCTAGCTAGAGGAGAGTAGGGGTTGATCTTGAGCTTGATAGGAAAATATTCCCCATAGTTTCTTTGGTCATTACATTATTAGCTTCCCCTAAGTAAAGCAAGGATTTTTCTATAAGGAGATTACTAATCTTAATTGTCATAATAGGGCTCCCTGGGCCCCCATATTTTGCTATAACTACCTTTCCAAACATCAAGTCAGATAATTTCCATATGGCTTTAATAACCTTAGGGTCATTTATTTTCCTTCCTACTTTCTTTGAACATAGCTTTTGTACTACTTTCACATATATAGGAACATCCTTAATGGCTTGGAGTAAGGGGATTTTTACACAGAAGTTTTTTTAATTCCCTTAGAAAATCAAATTCAGGGTATACAAGGGGGGCTTTTCTAGGCTTAATCTTTCTTGAAAAGGAATATGTTACTTTTCAATAGATTATTAATGGTTGCATCCTAAATTGTAGAAGAAGGAAATCCTAGTTATGGAGAGGTATCCTCATCATCCCGTCCTTGAATAATAAGAGAGTTCTAATTTTGGAGCATCTTTCCACAATTGAAATGAATATATCCACAATCCATCAATGACAAATTATAAACAGTGAAAAGGATAGATAAACATTGTAGGTAGGGTGAGCTACTTTATTATTTTTGTTAGGCATGGGCTGAGTTGGAAGTTGAGGTCTTTAATATTTTTGAGTGTAAGTGGGTTGACTTGAAGGTAACTAAAGTTGTTGTGGAAAATTCTGAGGTGGTGCCTCAGATGTTATATTCCCATAGGAAGAGGGTCCTCCTTATCCTATAACCCACCCATCTCTTTGGATCTAAGGTGACCATTTTGGCTAAGGCATAGGAAGATACTAGCCAAAGGTTGGAAGAGAAGGAAGGTATAAAGATGTTTCTTAGGGTATGTTTATAGTCAGTTGATGGGCCCAAGGTTTCTTTTGGGCCACAAAGAATATTTTTTTTGTGCCTTCACTGGCCTCCTGGAATATAGCCTTAATCTTCAGAAGAGAAGGGAATTTTTGGGTTGAATGCTTATGCTCACAAATTTTGCATGCTTAACATTATTTAATAGGAATTATCAAAGAGGATGTTTCTTATAACATTAGAGCAGAATATAGAAAATTCCAAGACATATTCCTCCTCTTTATTGGCCTAAAAAACATCTAGTTGGGAACTTGGGGTGCTAAGGATATCAATTTTTAAATTTTCTAATCAATTTCCTAACTTAACTTTTGTCACCCCTGCTCCACTAGATTTATTAATTCAGGAAGTCACACCCTGAGAATTTTGGTTATAATTTAAAATTCCTCTAGAATATATTGTACATAGGTCATAGATATTATCATAAGTCAACTAAGATACATCACCTGCCCCTACAAGGTTTAGGTTTTCAAGGAAATATTCTCGTATTCCTTTCAAAAAACAAGACATGAGGTGTCAGGATCTAGGGATTTCTATTTTGTCCTTTGTATGGTATACTGGAATCATTCAACATAATATTCCACACTTTAATCATCAACTTGGGATACCTTGAATATTTCTTCCTTAATATGTAAGACTTTACAATAGTCCTGATAATTTTTCAAGAATATCTTCTTCATTCCTACCCATTTCAGAATAGAATTTCCTCCAAGTCCCATAAACCAACAAAGTGATGAATCTTTTAAAGTTGCAGGAAACAACGTCAATTGTTGTGCATCTGTGGAGTAGTTGTAACTACAAAAAAGGAAATCAAACTCAAAAATAAATGCATCAGGGTCTTCCTTAGAAAGGCCATGAAAATTGGGTAGGACGAAGAGAGGAATGTTCTTCATTTGTACTATCACTTTGAGGTCTTGGATGGGAAACTCAAAAGTAATAGGACATTTGGTCCATTTACCTCTTCATCTTTCATATTTTCCTCATCATTTACAAACAAACAAAAAATTGTTTCTTCGTGAAACGAAATTTCTTCCCCTATTCGCTCCCCACCTTTTGGTGGTTTCCCTACTACACTATTCTGCACAAAAGAGCCCATCTCAAGTTTCCCTACTTTTTCTTCCAGAGTGTTAGTATTAATGGCTCCTATTGCACCATGTATTGGGGTTTTTATGGATTTTTTATTTCTTCTGCCTATGGTGCCTACTTAGCATACTTTAAATCTAGGACATTTAGGATGTAGGTTACTTAAAGGATCACCAAATGCTAATGTCATTTCCTATTCGACAATAATTTTTAGTACTTTATGTGCCTCCCTAGTAATGGCGCTAAATATGATGTTGTGAATTTGCATATATTTATTTTAAATATGATTCACATGTCCATTTAATTGTCAACCAGGGTTTATTAACTTGTGAGGCCTCTATGCTACATGCACAATACCAAAATTCATATCAAGGGATATGAATATGCATGTAGCCTACAAGTGCGAGTAATAAGGATTAAGATAGGTCAACTACTATGATTAATCAAGCCATAAGTTTACCTAATTATTAGAGTGAAAAAATTACAAGCAAGATCGTTAATTCATGAGGTTTCCCTGTCTAAATCTGACTTTGCAGCAGTTCTGCAATTCTGTAGCAGTCTACTGATTTAACAGTAGAGATTGTTGATTTCATAGAAACTGTGCAACCACCTTTTGAAAACAAACTCAAGGAAAAAACAAGGCCCATAAGAAAACTTAAATGAAAATCACACCAATTACACTTAAAAACACAATTCAATCTATTGAGCCGATCACAAATCCATTGAACTTAAACCAAATTAAAGATTGCAAGAAATGACATGTACACAAATAAACAACTGGAAATTAATGTGTGTAAGCCTTACCTTGAGCAGGCCCAAGCTCAAGATTTTTCCTGCACCCAAAGCATAATTAAACATAGGAAAACCGTAGAAAGAAATATGCATCCACGAGCAATATATATTATCAAAATTTATAACAGATTTTCATCATCGTCCTCAATCCATTGGAGTACAAACATATTTATAAGTACAAGGGGCAGGAATCTCTACCCCAATGGCTAATAAACACCATTTAAAAGACATGCGTACTTTTCTAAATTCAAATCAAACATAAGTTACATATTGTTTGGCATAAAGACCCTTTGTGATGCATCAATTGATGAACACCAAGCCATTTAAAATATTGGATCCAGAAATATTTAGGACATAAAGTGTTTTCCTCTGTTCAAATAAGATCTAAAAGAATAACAAACTCTTCGGATTAACCACGAGCAACAACTAAAAGAGATGCTAGCATTATTTCATAACAAAAATTCTAATGCCCTGGAGAGATGCCTGCTGGTTGCTCCATTCTTTTAGCACTTTCTCTATCCATCCATGTCAAATCCAAATGATATACGCCTTTAAAATATATTCCTATGGTCTCAGATAACGAGAGTTAGAAAATCCATTTCTAGCCTCTTCAAAAAGTAAAATAGAAAACCAATGAAACATGTGTTATACCTTAATAGTGTATGATGATCATAGGTTTAAGAACAAAAAGGTAAGGAAAGGGAAAATGATTTTGCAACAAAAAGAGTTAATTTTGTAGAAAAAATGGTTCATTTTGCATCTTTAACAGTAGCAACATCAAGGATCTCCACATGTGCATGGATTTATATATTTCAAAAATGATCCTAAAATGGATACATTGAATTGGGATGATCCTATGCAAGATAAATTGAAAAAAGTATTTTGATGCATGTGTACATCCAATGAATCGACATGGTAAACATCAAAGAAATATTATAGATATACTTAATGTTGTTGATCATCCTTCCTAAAATATACACAAAAAATAATTCAACGTGACCTTAAGATTTATTTTGAATAACTTCTTAATATTCTTGAGTGTCACCTGCAATGAGATATATTTCCTTTGAAATAATGAAGGAAGATTGATATGTCAATATAAGGCACCAAAGGAACTATGTGATGATTCAAAACTCTATGTTGATGAGAATGGAGAAAATATATATGAACCAACATGGAAGGATGATATATTGAATACACACAACCATGAAACAATGATTATGTGGAAGGATAATATGTATTAGCAACCTATTCTTTGGAAGAATGTCATTATTGATTACATAGAAAAATGTGCTACAAAATTTGAAAAAGGATCATAAACACTCCATAATATATTGATGTGCATATCCCTTAATCTAAATGAAATATTAGCACATGCATATAGGATCTTATTATATGAAATTGTCGATCAAGATATGGGTACAAAAGAAATATGTCATTTTCTTCTAGAGCTCGCTCCTTTTGAGTGTAGTCATCAAATTTTGGCTGTAAATGTTGGTATGAATGTTCTCAAACAAGTATACGCTGATACATATAATTTTGACAATAATAGTTCATTTCTTGATGCATATACAAAGAAACTTGCCCGTATTGAGAACCATGCATTGGTTGATGTCATTTGTCATATGAGAAATGTCAACATGGGGATAAATGGTGTTATGTTCCTATAATACTAGTGTATTCCCTCAATTTAATTGTGAGAGTTGGTGAGCACCAGTATTGCAACAATAATGCTGCAACTCCTGGGCTGCCTACTTTACTCTTATCAACCCGGTAGTTCATAACAAACTTGGAAGCGTCGGTGCTATATGCACAAGTACTAGTTCTCACTGCAGGTTGTCACTTGATCAGTCAGCGCAAGATCACTAGGAGCTCAAGAAAACTTCTATGGATTCTATAAGAAGCTCTATATGTGATGAAAGAAAAGAAAGATTACTCTGCAAATGCTATTCTCACTGCAGAATGGAGAAAGACTGAAATGTAAAGCAAACCTAGTAAAACCTAATTAACCAACTAATTATACTTTTGTAGAAAGAATTATGAAGACCATGAAAGGAATGCCATTACCTACTCAAGGAAGTAAGCAACATCTAACTATGCTATTTATAGAAGTAAATAAGCAAAAAACATATTTTTGGATTCTTATGTATTTTTATGTGAATTTGACATGCATGTAATTTATTGTGTGTGAGTGTGGCAGTGAATAGGTGGCATTGAAGGGTAGTTTTGGGACTTGAGAGGATGTAGGATGGTGTGGATGGGTTCTTGGAGGTCTTAGGTGGCCTAATGGGGGCTTTTCCCACACTCGGCCTTCAAAAGAAAGCCTACAGGAAAATCTACAGGAGAAAAACAGGGAAACTACAGGAGGCCTATAGGAGGAGGTCGAGAGCAGTTTTCACTGTTGTGAGGGTGTGAGAGTGGGTGTAAAAGGTGGATGAAGTTTTGAATGAGGTGTTAGGGCGTCTAAGTTTTACCATGAATCACCAGGAGAGAGAAATATGATTGGGTTTGCTCAAGGAGAGAGGAAGTAGTTCTATGGAAAGATGTAGGAAACTAGGGCAAAATTGAGGTGAGATTTGGGAGACCTATAGGGCATGGATCAGATGGAGGGTGTGATTTCTGATAAGCTAGCCTACTATTGGAAGAGATCTGCTACATATAAACTGACAGTCAACCAAGGAAATCAAGAAACAAGTGAAATGAATGCATTTAGGAAAAACAGATTTTTGCATAAAAATGGTCTAAACTATGATCTATGAAAGGAAATGCTGAGAAATGTCATAGAAAAGGAAAGAATGAAAGAGGACTATTGCCAATTAGGAAGTGAGCATGATGAAGAAGATCTAAAGCAAAGCAAAGCTGGAATATTAAAAAGTTGCAAACAATAGAAGTCCTATGAAGGAGGAAAATCTTTATTTTTGGGACAGCAAGAGAGTCTTTGCCTCAAATCACGGACCTAGTGGGAGGAAGAGAGGCCAAGGCACTTTTGTTATCCTTTTGAATCTTCTCTTTATCACTGCTTAACTTGCTACAGAAAGCACAAATGGAATCAAACTACTAAATCATCAAAAGAAACCTATTCTTAACCATAAGAGAATGCCATCTAACAGCAAACTAATCTACAAACTAAAACAAAGCATACAAATACAAGTAAAGAGGATCTTGGCTACGTGGATTGGGAGCTAACCCAAGAGCTTCAGCCCTCTGAGGTAACTCAGTGCTAGCTCAAAAAGGATTCCATATTTATTTTCAAAACAATAGAAAGATTACATGAAACTGTCAAAAAAATAATAAGCATGAAATTTAAGCAGAGTTTACATAAGCAAAAAATTTGACCCTAGTGAGGCCCTAGGCCTCTCTACTTATAAAAATGAAGCTACCAATAGCTTCCTTAAAATCAGGGAGGCTTGGCTCCCAAAACTCGAGATAATCATTAGTCATCCTCCACTTGCTCGGCTGCCTTCTAGTGCATGATTCGGCTGCTTGTACTCCAAGTTGAATGAAGGGGAATTCGAAGTGAGGAGTAATAAATGAGGGGGATTCCCTCCTATAAGTCCTCTCCTCTATCCAATTTGAGTTATTGTTGCCATTTGTCCACTGGATCCTTGACTTTGACCTCGAAATCCATCAATAATCTGCATTAAATACATGTTAGACCACATGGCACAATAACTAACTCAACTCACTCTATAAGCATAAATATAATCAAAAAATCATACAATAAGCTAAGAGAATGGTTGCTTTGACTAGGTTAGGAGGTAAAATGAGTCCATATAATTACCCATTTATGAGGCTCATCATCACCCCCTACTGAAGCTGTTGTTCATCCTTTGAGCAACCTAGTCAATCTCCTCATCTTTTATGGCCCTGGTGGAGTCCCTAGAATCCTAGGTTTCTGATGTGGTCTGCTCTTCTTTGCCATAGAATCATGCCTTCCTGTCTATGTCCTTCCACTGCTCCTCCGCTTATTCTTCTCTTTTTCCTTCTAGCATGCCTAACAGCAGTGGGGGACTCAGTTTGAGGCCAATCCAGTTGACCTTCAGCCTCTGCATGGAGTGCTTGTACATTGGCACTCTTTTCAATGCCTCCTTCAGCCTCATGGGGGAATGATATTCCCTAATCTGAAAATTGTGTGGTAAGGTGTTCCATCTCCTCATGCATGCATGCACACAGTCATCCCAAAGTATCCTTTGCATATCTTCAAAGTGTGCAATGTCATGTGCATGATTGGTGAGATATGTAGGGGAAATATGAGGGTCATTGGCAAGCAAGTTGTGTGTACTGATGAGTGCCATAGGATCTGATGGCTCAACTCTTATCATTAATGGCTCATTCTGCTCCTTTATCATCAATCTTTTTATTTCTGCTGCTCTCAATTCTTCATGGTTCGTCCATGAGGCCATGGCCATTAATTATAGGTCCCCTAGCTTGGAATTGGGATCCCACACATTCATGTCTATGAGGGCCATGTTGTGTAAGTAGAATTCTGTCATCTTTACTTTATCCTCTGAGGTGCTTTGGTCACACAAATCCATGAACTTCCTATAGTCTTGGAAAGGCATTGTGCCTCTTTGTGCCAAAGTCTTTATTTGTAATTGTAACCATTGGTCCTTTAGATAGAGGCCATAGGATTTGGCTAGTGTTTTGCATTGCAATGCCTACACGTATAAGTTGGCCACGCATGCTAGCTGGGTCTCTTTCTCTTGCAGTTGCCTCCTTAGCAATTCCTTTTCAATTTCAAGGTGGCTTCTTGTAATTGCTTCCCTGTCTCAAAGAGCACTCAACTCTCTACCCATTTCCCTGAGTTTGTTTTGCATATGGCCAACATCCTCAACTCTGGATTTGGCTATCTACATCCACCTATGTGTTCTCACTCTTTATTTCTCCAATTCAAAAAAATGGTGAAATTGAAAATTTCTGTGGGATTATCCTTCCCCCCTCAAGTAGATTTTAATACGCGGCAAGACTAGGCTAGGGATCAAGTTCTTATATATCTTATGCTTCCTCCTTCACCTGTGTCTGTCCTTTTACCCTTTTCTCAAGTTTTTAGGTCTCCTGTAGTTTTGACAGTGTCTCCTGTAGAACTGTCTAAGCCTCCTGTAGGACTATTTTTGGGTCCTATAGTACTGCCTTTTCCTTCCATGTGGAAGATCTAGGAGTCCCCCTTTCATATGTTATAGGTGTCTTGGAAGGAGATTCTTTCCCCTTGGCAGAGGGTGAATCTTCAATGGTAATTGGCACTTTTGAAGAGGGCTGAGGTTTGCCTGTTTTAATTCTTGTGCTCTTCCTAGCCCTGAAATACATGGAGGTCTATCTTTTCCTCTTTTTCTTTGGCTTGATTGGTGTACTGAGGGCAGTGAGGGCAGCTGTTACCTCCCTTTCCAAAGTCTCAGGGGACTCTTCTCCTTGTTCTGCCTTCTCTGCCTCTTTTTCTCCTTCTTCTGTCCCTTTTTCTGTCTCTTTTTCTATCTCTTCCTACTCTATTTCTTCAGCTCTCTCCTCCTCTATTTCAGTTCCTTCCTCCTTCCTTTCTTGTTATGATATGTCACCCCTAGCTCCACCTTCTCCCCCTTGTTGTTCTTCCTCCTCACTGCTAGTAGGGCTAACATCATAGGTTAAGGCCTTTATGTCATCCTCAATTGTCATGTTTCAGAAAACTTCACATGCTATAGGGAGTGTAAAGGTATGGAGGTCTTCCTCTACTAAGATTTTGATTAAGCCATGGTGAGCTAGCTTCTCTGAATTTCCTTCTTATACCTTGGTGTTGGATTCAATGAGGGACTGCAGGAGGAAATAAGGGATACTAAGCTTCTGAGGTGTTGGAGTGTCCATGCCATACCTTAATTCTTGGAGGATTCTAAAGTGATAACCATAAACAATGTTGTACCTCCCCTCATAGGAAATGTATTTGATTATTTGATAGCTAACCTCATCCCAGGGATATGGTATGCTAGCCCTTCTAATGCCATTTTTATCTTCAATGGGGGTTTCATTATTTTGGAAAAAGTTCTTCTTGGTAGCCTAGCCAATTGGTTTCTCATCTTTACTCCAAGGCAGCCCAAGAGGAAGGGTAGTGACCCTATTGATAAATTCAGGGGTTATCTCCATGGAAATACCTCTAATGGTGACAGTGGCATGAGTTCCTATGTGAGGGACCAGACAGAGAGCAAACTCTTGGGCAATTTCCTCATCAAACCCTTGAAATTTCCCAAAGAAATTCATCTAGTTTGCCCTTGTGAAGATGTCCACCACTTGAGGATGTGCATGAAGCCTAGTGGATTTAGTGGGCTCCTTTCTCATAAACCCTCCTGTCATATTGTCTATACTTTTTTGGAAAACCAAATATGGAGGTGGAGACAAAGAATTTTGAGAAAAACAAAGAAATAGAGACTGTGATTTTTTTTTTAAATATGCAGAATTTTTTTTTATGTATTTTCTCCTCTCCTAAAGACTTATATCCTCCTAAAATTGAAACCACTTATTTCATATATTGATATTCAACAGGGGGAATGCATGAAGCCTACCTCTTTAGACCGAAAATCGTGCTAAAAATCGTGTTTTCTCCCTTCAAACCGACTCACTACCCCTCCTGTAGAAGCCTGCTCTCCCTCATATAGATTTCGTGTAGGTGCTCCTGTAGAAAATGCCAAGATAAAGAATATGGGTGAGATCGATGGAGGACAGTGGTTACGAGGCTATGGGGGCATAAGGAGACTGTTGTAGCTGAGTTACGAGGAGAGAATGAAGGAAAAGGTGGTGAGAATGCTCGGGGAGGAGTACTTATTACCCTTTATGAATATTTTCGGTGATAAGTGCTGAGTTGGCAAGGTATACGTTGGCCATATTCAGACCGTTGGTTCCCCCCCGCTTGGTCATCATGGCCCCTCCTTGTAATCATCCCTTATTATTGCATTGGAGTTCACACTTCCTCCACTACCTGTCCTTGGCATCATGTGCTGGAGTTGACTGTGTGCACGTGTGGGTGACATCTCGGATGAGTGGAGTCAACTAGATGAGGGTGGCCAAGTTAACTGACCACCTTTCCCTCGTCCAACCTCAACCATCTCATTGCTTTTTCATGACTTCTAATTACACAAATGCAAATAGAGGAGAGACTTAGTTACTTACCTGTGATCCAAGTGTATATGCTGTGAGGTGTTGTGGCTTTCTCTGCTGCATGCCTTTATTTCCTTTTTTGCATGTTGTCCCTGCTAGCTAATGTGTGATTGTGTAGGTTCTTCTAGCTGGACTTAAGCTTCAGGTGCCTTTTCAACCTTCATGTTTGCACTCTCTTGCTGTTGGTGTTGGATTTCTATGGGATCAGCTGCTACAAGAATTCCTATAGGAGCTCTTGTAGCTGCTTCTCCCCTTGAAAATTCAACTTTCCTCTGTGCTTGGAGCTTGAGAATAATGCCAAAGGTTTCATGCATGATGGAGGGAAAATAGGTAAGCTTTAGGTACGGTTATTGGTGCCTTTTTCCCTTCTTTTTTTTTCATATTGGAAAACTGTTATTTTGTGATTTTCTTGGATATGAAAACAAATGATGCTTGGGGGTGTGATGCAGGCTTGGAAATGATAGCAAGGAGGCTTGAAGGTGGTAAGAGGGATGATAAGCTCCTCATGAAGCTCTCTTGATTCCTCAAATTGACTTATGGAGGCATTTTTGGTTCTCTGTAATTCCTACAGGAGCCTCCTGTAGAAAACACAGTTTTGGGAAAAAAATTACAGTGGGGTGAAAGAGATGCCAAATATGATGGAGGAAGGTGCGGAGAAGGTGAGATAGGTGTTGGTGTGAATGTTAGGGTTCCTTTGGCACCTTCTTCTGCTCCTTGTAGTCCTCCTGCAAGCCTGCAATACAACAATTTTTTTTTTTTTTTTAAAACAACTAGGGTGCCTCAGAGAGGATTTCACCCTAATTGCCTACCATGGGTGCCTCCAAGAGAGGTTTTCACCTAGGGATCTTATTCTTTTTCCCTCTATTTTTTGACATCCCTAGGCCGCCTCAGAAGAGGTTTTCAACCCAATGATGGGACTCAAGTGCCTCATGGAGGTTTTCACTTGAGTCCTTATTATTTTTTTTTTATTTTTTTCTTTTCCTTCAGTGAGTGGGTGAAGTGGAGGCTAAGACATGCTCCACTACCATCACTATTTTATTCAAATCTTCAATAAACTCTTTCTTGGAGAGGGGTTTCTTGTATAGTTTCAACCGATGTCCATTGACAAGCATGGGTATGGCTTCATCATCAATGGTTTTGATCAGAACTAGACCATTGTCATTACATTTCTCCACAGTGTAGGGTCCTAGCCATCTTGTCCTCAGCTTGCCTTTGAAATATTTGTATCTTGAATCATAGAGTAGTGCCCAATCTCCCTCTTGGAATTGCTTCTCCTTGATATTTTTGTCATGCCATATCTTTCTCTGAAGCTGAACTACCTCTGTATGGAGAAGGGCTTGCAATCTGTATTCATCCAATCCATTGAGCTGAAGTAATCTCTCCTTCTGTGCATGGATGAGGTCTAGGTCCAGCTGAGCTGCCATCCTTAGTGTATTGAATTCAAACTCTATTGACAGCAAAGCCTTCTTCCCATAGACCAGTTCATAGGGTGTGAACCCTGTGGTGGTCTTCCATGTTGTGTTGTAGGCCCAAGTGGCCTCAACTAATCTGTCCACCCAGTCTTTTCTGTTGTTGCTCACTACCTTGGTTAGGATCCCTTCCAAAGCTCTATTAGTGACCTCCACTTGCCCATTGGCATGTGGATGGTAAGGGGTGGTTGTCCTGTGCTTGATCTTATGATGTGTGAGCAGGTCTTTAATCAGACTGGAAGTGAACTGACTACCTTGGTCTTTAACCAACTCTCTCAGATACCCGAATTTGTAGGATATGTTTTCTCTCAAAAACTCAGCTACTTTTTCTTCTGTTACTACTTTGATTGCTTTTGTCTCTGCCCATTTTGTCAGGTAGTCGGTGCACACAATGATGTACTACTTCTGCTTTGAAGGGGGGTTGATAGGCCCCACAAAGTCCATGCCCCACTTCTCAAATGGCTCAAAGGTCACCTGAGGTTGCATGGGCATTTCATCCATTGCAGTGGGTTTCCCCATCCTCTGACACCGATCACACTGGCTTGTGTATCTCCTCACATCTTGATGAAGAGTGGGCCAGTAGTAGCCTGCTTGCAATATCTTGAAGGTGGTTCTTTTTGCTACAAAATGGCCTCCATAAGGCCCATCATGACAGGTGAGGAGGATGTCAAAGACTTCCTCCTTCTTGACACATCTTCTCAAGATCTGATCTGGGCCAAGTTTGAAGAGATTGCCCCCAATCCAGGTGAAATGGGCGCTTTTCCTTACTATCTTTCTTTTCTCCTTTGAGGACAAGTGTGGTGGGAACTGTGCTAAAACCAAGTAGTTTTCTATATCAGCAAACTAGGGAGAGAGTACTGATATAGCAAAGAGGTGTTCATTGGAATTTGGTCATCCACCATTTCTTCTTCACTTGCAGGAAAATTCACTCTAGACAAAAGGTCAGCAACAATATTCTCTTTACTAGGCTTATCAGTAATTGTCAAATCGAACTGTTGTAGTAAAAGCAACCATCTAATAATGTGAGCATTTACATTTTCTTTGTTCATTAAATATCTAATTGTAGCATGATCAGTGTGCACAAAGGTTTGACAGCCTATGATATAATGTCTGAATTTGTTTAAGGAATGCACGACAGCTAGGAGTTCCTTCTCGGTCACTGTATAGTTTAACTCTGCCTTTGACAAATTTTTGCTTATAAAATATATGGCATAAGGTAACTTTTCATCAACTTGTCCTAAGGCTTCTCCTATCACTTTGTTCAAAGCATCTGTGTGAATGTGAAATGGTAGGGCCCAGGTTGGGCCTCTCAGAATTGGGGCGTTGCGAGCTTTCTCTTCAAAGTATCTAGGGCTTATTGACAGTTTTCTGACCATATGAACTTAACATCTTTACCTAGGAGGCTAAACAAAGGAGAGGTTATCTTGCTAAAGTCTTTAATGAATCTCCTATAATATTCGTCTAAGCCTAGGAAAATTCTGACATCTCTCAACTTTTGAGGAGGTGGGACCCTTTGGATGATGGCAATTTGTTGCAGTCCACCTACAGTCCTTGCTGAGATATTGCATGACCTAGCACGATCCCTTCAGTCATCAAGAATTCACATTTTTCTAGAATGAGGGACAAGTTCATCTGAATACACTTATCAAAAACTTTTCCTAGGTTAGATAAAGCTTCCTGAAAGTCAGATCCATAAGGAGTAAAATCATCCATGTATATTTCTACTGCATCATGAACCAGTTCAGAAAATATACTCAATACCGCTCTTTGGAAACTGGCTGGAGCATTGCACAAACCAAAAGGAAGGACACGGTATGCAAAGGTACCCCAAGGACAAGTGAAAGTGGTATTATCTTGGTCTTCCAGGCTAATTTGAATCTGATTGTACCCGTTTAACCCATCTAGGAAAGAGAAAAACTTTTTCTCTGCGAGACCGTCTAACACTTGATCTATGAAAGGGAAATGAAGGTGGTCCTTTTTAGTGGCCTTTTTCAATTCCCGATAGTCGACACAGATCCTCCACTTACCATTTTTCTTTGGCACTAGCACCAAAGGAGAGACCCATTCACTATCAGGAATGGGATAGATGAAACCTGCATCAAGAAATTTTTGCAGTTCTTCCTTAACAATATCTTTAAGTGCTGGGTTCATCCTTCTTTGAGGTTGCCTAACTGGTTTTCAATCATCCTTGATGTATATATGATGAGTACATACTGAAGGGTGCACTCCCTTCATCTCCTTATAACTCCAGGCGAAGGCATCTAGATGTTTTCTCAGTAAGCTACATAACTCCTTCTCTTGAGTAGGAGATAGGAATGGATTGATTTTCAATGTTCTTTCTAGGCTGAACTCTATATTTTTAACATAGAGAGAAGTAGGGTCGGCCACACAGAGATCAATTGAGGAGTTGTTTTTGGTTTCTCTTACTATGTCCTCTAATGGTGATACACTGGGAGGTGGATTCCGAATCAAATTTTCAATCATATCATCCTCATCTTGTGGTTTTCCTCCCTTGGCAATTTCCAATGCACAAAGCGGTGCAGAATAAACTTCATCCTCATCCTCCTCATCCAACCAAAGATGTAGATCATGCTCTAGCAAGGGTTGTGCAGGAGGATATAGGGTCAACTGCTTGGACATATGCCCGTTCTTGATGTTCATGTTCCCAGCTCAGCAGCTGATATAAGAATTGGCTGTAGCCAACCAGAGTCTTCCTAGGATGACATGATAACCAATGAGCTTTGCCTTTGGCTGGAAAATGAAGAAATCAATAGGATACTCCCAAGAATCAATAGAGACCATCACATCTTCCACAATCCCCTCAAGGGTCACGGTGGAGCGGTCTGCTAGCTGTAGCACTATCATGCTCTTCCTCAAGGAGCCCTAGAGGTTAAGTTTGAGCATTGTGTCCTTTGTCATCACATTAATGGCAGCTCCCAGATCAATTAAGGTATGTGGGACCATTGTGCCATTGATGTGGACATAAACTATTGTGCTTCCAGGATCCAGATATTTTGGACGGATTATTTTCCCCAACATTAGGTTGGATAGTTGTCCTATGACATTGATGGTTGGGGCATCTCTCTTGCGCATTCCTGAATGCCTAAAGCACTTGTCTTTGATCAACCTATTGTAGATAGATACATCTTTTATGGCTTGGAGAAGTGGTATCTTCACACATAAATGTTTCAATTCTCCCAGGAGTTCAGTCTCATTTGGGGTAGGCTGGATTGTCAAGGATAGTCTCTCAGGAAAGGGTGGATTTGATTTAGGTTCACTTTCCTCTTTATCTTCCTCAACCTCCCTGGGTGGAGGGTGGCTATCTGGGAGAACTTTCCCAGATCGCAAGTTGATTTCTTGAATCTCCACCGCATAAGTTGGGCATGATGGTTCCCCACTATACACTTGCTGAGCCTCTCTGTTGTTCGGGTTCGAATTTGGCTAGGTAGGCATTTGGGGTTGCCTTTGTGGAGTAGAAGGTAACGTTTGTGGTTGGGCAGGTGGTGGAGGTATAAGAGCAGGAGGAGAGTTGTATTGGGGCTTCCACCCCTAATGAGATGCATTCCACTAAGGTTGCAGCTGAGCATAGGGTTGAAATGAATGGGTGGCTGGTTGGGCATGATATTGAGATGTGAAGGACCAAGGAGGAGGTGTGGACCTAGAAGGATGAGTAGAGGGGCCCCAAGAAGGTATTGATGTGACTTGGTTGTGGTTGTAGTATGCCTGAGATGTCCCTTATATCCCCTACTAGTATGGTCTAGGTCCATGTGACCTGCTTTGGTTTATGTAATAGATCTGTTTCGTGGCTCCTTCAGCCCCTTGGTATACAGCTTTAAGACTGGGCAAGGAAGGGCCCTTATCTGTAGAATGATTCTCTTCATAGACTGAACAAACCTCTATAGAATTCAATGTGCACTCATTCCTAGGATGCCTCCTGGTGTATCTAGGGAAAAAGATGGCCAAAGCCCTCTCTGTTTCCTCTTGTTTTCTTTTGATATGTAAAGTATCCATTTGCATAGAAAGAGTCAGCAACATCTCACTCTTGAAGTCTTCCAACATGCTTCCAATTTCACCTATAATGGATGAGTTGGAACAAGAGGCACTAGCTATGGGTTGACTCCCCCTACCTTTCTTTCTGGCTGCTCTAGAATGGTTTCTAAAATTACTATTTATGTCCTCATAGGATAGTTGGTAGATGTCTCCCCCAGCCAATAGATGGAGGGTGTATAACAGGTCTTCCTAGATTCCCCTCAGCAGGACCAACTTCAACGAATCAGGGTCAAGTGTACACCCAACCCTTTTGTAATTAAGCTATAACCTCTCTTCGTAGTCTTCCAGGGACTCATCACTTCCCATGCTCATTCAGGAGATTTCTTCTTTAGTATCTGTTGTCCTACAATAGTCCTGATACTTGTTGTTAAAGGCTTGCTGCATCTGAGCCCAAGTTGTGATGCTATTGCCAAGTAACCCCATGAACCAGCACAATGTTGCATCCTTGAGAGTAGAAGGGAATAGTTTCAACTTTTGATCGTCTTCTGCATAGTCATAAGTTCGACAGATGACGGTGAACTCAAACAAGAAGGTGTCAGGATCTTCTGTAGTCAGGCCATGGAAGTGAGGTAGGGTTGAAGGACTTATATTTTTCATTTTGTTGTCCCCATTGGTCTCCCGAATGGGAAAGGTACCCTTTATTATTTCTCAATTTCCCCTAGCATTTCTGTTTTCAGCCATTAGCTCCAGAGGAATGTTTTCTTCTTCTTCTTCCACTATGGGATTTTAAAATATGTTTGGTTGTTCACCTAAGGGTTCTTCTTGATTGTAGCCACCAAAGAAGAGAGAAGGTTGGTTTGTGAAGCAGTGGGGGTGTTGGACAAAAATTTTCCTGAGCTAGATCTCTATTCCTACGAGGCATGAAAGGAAATCTTTTTGGTTGCTTTTTTTTTTTTTTTTCCCCACAATGATAGTACCTACAAAAACTGAAATTGTGATTTGAACAAAACAACTTGCAACTAGCTGAAATGAACTTGCTGAAATGAAATTTGCAAAATTGAAAAGGAAAGCAAGGAAATGCAGAGCTTGAAAGAAAAGAAATGGCTAGTTCTACTTTTGCGGAAATAAACTATTAGCAGAATGTTGCAAGAAAAAAATAGAAGAAAGCAGTAACACAGAATACTCTGATGCTTCCTCGGCAATGGTGCCAAAAAGTGGTCAGCACCAGTATTGCAGTAATAATGCTACAACTCCTGAGCTGCCTACTTTACTCTTATCAACCCGGTAGTTCGTAACAAACTTGGAAGCGTCGGTGTTGTATGCACAAGTACTAGTTCTTATTGCAGGTTGTCACTTGGTTAGCCGGCGCAAGATCACTAGGAGCTCAAGCCAACTTCTATGGATTCCAGAAGAAGCTCTATATGTGATGAAAGAAAAGAAAGATTACTCTACAGATGCTATTCTAATTGCAGAAAGGAGAAAGACTCAAATGTAAAGCAAACCTAGTAAACCCTAATTAACCAACTAATTCTACTTTTGCAGAAAGCATTGGGAAAATCATGAAAGGAATGCCATTACCTACTCAAGGAAGTAAACAACATCTAACTATGCTATTTCTAGAAGTAAATAAGCAAAAAACATATTTTTGGATTTTTATGTATTTTTATGTGAATTTGACATGCATGTAATTTATTGTGTGTGAGTGTGGCAGTGAATAGGTGGTGTTGAAGGGAGGTTTTTGGACTTGAGAGGATGTAGAATGGTGTGGATGGGTCCTAGGAGGTCTTAGGTGGCCTTTTGTAGGCTTTTCCCACACTCGACCTTCAAAAGAAAGCCTACAGGAAAATCTATAGGAGGAAAACAAGGAAACTATAAGAGACCTATAGGAGGAGGCTGAGAGAAGTTTTCACTGTTGTGAGGGTGTGAGAGTGGGTGGAAAAGGTGGTTGAAGGTTGAAATGAGGTGTTAGGGCACCTAAGGTCTACCATGAATCACTAGGAGAGAGAAAGATGATTGGGTTTGCTCAAGGAGAGAGGAAGTAGTTCTATGGAAAAATGAAGGAAAATAGGGCAGAATTGAGGTGAGATTTGGGAGACCTATAGGGCGTGGACCAGATGGAGGGTGTGGTTGCTGATAAGCTGGCCTACTGCTGGAAGAGATCTGCTGCATAGAAATTGACAATCAATCAAGGAAATCAAGCAACAAGCGAAATGAATGCATTTAGGAAAAACAAAGTTTTGCGTAAAAATGGTCTAAACTATGATCTATGAAAGGAAATGCTGAGAAATGTTGTAGGAAAGGAAAACATGAAAGAATACTATTGAAAATTAGGAAGTGAGCATGATGAAGAATATCTAAAGCAAAGCAAAGCTCGACTATTGAAAACCTGCAAACACTAGAAGTCCTATGAAGGAGGAAAATCTGTGTTTTTGGGGCAGCAAGAGAGTCTTTGCCTCAAATCATGGTCCCAGAGGGAGGAAGAGAGGCCAAGGAATTGTTGCTAGCCTTTTGAATCTTCTCTTTATCACTACTTAACCTACTACAGAAAGCACAATTGGAAGTAAACTACTAAATCATCAAAAGCAACCTATTCTTAACCATAAGAGAAATACATCTAACAACAAACTAATCTACAAACTGAAACAAGGCATACAAATACAAGTAAAGAGGAGCTTGGCTACTTGGATTAGGCCCTAACCCAAGAGCTTCATCCCTCTGAGGTAACCCAGTGCTAGCTCAAAAAGGATTCCATCTTTATTTTCAAAACAATAGCAAGATTACATGAAACTGTCACAGAAATAATAAGCTCCAAATTTGAGTAGAGTTTACATAAGCAAAAAATCCGACCCTAGTGAGGCCCTAGGCCTCTCTACTTATACAAATGAAGCTACCAACAACTTCCTTAAAATTAGGGAGGCTTGGCTCCCAAAACTCGAGATAATCATCAGTCATCCTCCACTTGCTCGGTTGCCTTCTAGTGCATGGTTCGACTACTTGTACTCCGAGCTAAACAAAGGCGAATTGAAAGTGAGGAGTAATAAATGAGGGGGATTCCCTCCTATAAGTCCTCCCCTCTGTCCACTTCAAGTTATTGCTGCCATTTTTCCACTGGATCCTTGACTTTTACCTCGAAATCCATCAACAATCTGCATTAAATACATGTTAGACCACATGGAACAATAACTAACTCAACTCACTCTATAAGCATAAATATAATCAGAAAATCATGCAATAAGCTAAGAGAATGGTTGCTTTGACTAGGTTAGGAGGTAAAATGAGCCCATATAATTACCCATTTATGAGGCACATCAAGTGTAGCCCCCTTATTGTTATTGTTGTACCCATGTAGTCTCCATACTGTTATTATTGTGCCCCATAGAAGCCCATTATTGTTATTTTTATGCCCTTACATTATTATTCTTATGTCAGCTTTAATTATATTGTGACCCCTTAGACTCCTATACATAGAAAGGAGGTTTTGTCCTTTTAATCATCCAAGAATTGTTCATTTATGTAATATAAAGGAGGTCTCCCCATTGAAGAGGGTATTTTTTAAGTCGTTGATCTATCGTTTTCTCAGTTGGTTGCATAACATTTGGTATCAAAGCTTTGGGATTCTAGGGTTTTGTTTCTTCAAATAGGTCATCTTGGAATTTTTTCTATAACTTGTTTTGTACGAGGATTCAAAAGATAAAATGTTTATCACATGGAACCAAAATCTTCCTGAACTTTTTGTAAAAAACTAAAAGATTTGTTCACTATATTTTCGGAGATATGATCTGAGGAAGTTAGGGTTTCTGAAGGCTCTAGAATTCTGTCTCAAATAGGTGACCCAGGGAAAATCATCATAAATATTGTTTAAGGAATATGATTGGGATTCTATAAAACATGGCTGAAAGTGAATGAACTCTAGTTTGTCTTGTAGCAATTTCAAGGCCGAAGGTTGAAACAATAACACGTGGCATCCCGTACAATTTCACTCTATTGAACGAGTCCATAATCAGGTCATCATGGGAGATTTGGCATAACTCTTTCTTGAAAAAACCAATCATGATCAGACTGATAGGGTTGGAAAGAGGACTCAAAGAGATACCAAAGGAAGAAATCTCATAATTTATAGATCTGAAATTTCAAAGTTATAATTGTTTCAAGATCATGCTCTTAAAAGCAAGAAAAAGGCGTGTATTTTTCTAAAAATTGCATAACGTTTGTTTGAAAAATCAGTTTGAAGTGATTGAAAGGGAAAAGTGAAGCATATATATGATTGTTTGAATTAAAAATGTCTCAAACAGATAAAATAGAAACACCTAGTAAGCAACCAGAAAGCTTTACTATGACACATGAAGAAGAAGTAGAAATGCAACAGGATATATCAAAATTACGAGACCAAGTGCAACAAATTTCACTCTCGCAAAGAGTAACCAAAAATGAAATGGAAGCTAAGATGGATGGTTTGAATAATTGTTTAAAATTAGATATGGAATGTTTGGAAGCTAAGATGGATGGTATAGAAGAAAAAATTAAAGGAAACATGGAAGATTTTAAGAATGGTTTAAAAGCAAACATGGAAGGGTTGAAGGAAGGTTTGACAAAGTTTCTACAAGAAATGATTCCTAATGGTGAAAAGGCATTATATGAAACTCATGACTAGAATAAAATAAATGTTAATCATGACTTTATAGACTCTAACATTGGATTTAAGTCAAACCATATTCCAAATATCGATATGAAGAAGTTTCATGGCAAGGATCTGATAACATGGATACTACAGATATGGGGCAATATTTTGATCTCTATAATGTGAAAAACACACAAAAGGTAACTTTAATTTAGAGCCCAATTAGTTTTTATGGTATTGTTATCTTTTTTCTCATAAAAGAATCGTTACTTGGTCAATTTTTATAGAGGAAATGATAGCACATTATGAGGATACAAAGAGAAACACCTTCTTTAACTAATTAATAAATCACAAACAAAAGGATTCAATGGTGGAGCAAATTGAGGACTTCCAAAAATTGAATATAAGGGTAATGATATTCCATAGGAGTATAGGATTGATGTATTAAATGGGAATTTAAAGGATAGCATCCAACATGAGATTCGCCTTTGGGAACCTAATTCATTGGAGAAGGAATTCAGGTTGGCAAGAAAACTTGAAAGAAAAATTATGGCAACAAGGAAGCTTACCACTCACAACTATAAAGATGAAATTATGTTTTCTCCTAGCCTTCCACAACCTACAAAGTTGACACCATAACAATTGGAAGTAAAAAAAAATGGCTTTGTTATAGTTGTGATAGAAAATACACTAAATGTCATAAGTTTGTTGAGAATAAATTAATTTACATAGATTGGGAAGAGGAGCAAGAAAAGTAACAAGAAACAGCAAAAGAAGAGGATATACCCCAGGAACCAACCACAAAGAAAGAAGAAATGAATCTAACTATATCTTGTAATGCATTGACAGGAATTACCACTCCTCAAAATCTCAAGATAGAAGGACATATCAAGAACAAAAAGGTAATAATGTTGATGGATTCGTGTAGTACCCGAGGAATTGAATTGCTTCCTATATCCAACACCGAAGTGTCAAGTGATGGTTGCAAATGGACGAACCATAAATTTCTTTCGAAAGTGTCATAATATCAAGCTATCTGTGGGAAAATATGTATTCAATAGTCGAATGCTTTCCATTCCAATGGGTGGTGTTAATGCTGTACTGGGAGTCTAATGGTTACAATCTTTTAGTACGATAACTTTTAAATTTCAAGAACCTTTCTTGAATTTTTTTTGGGAAGGAAAGGAAGTTGAATTAAGGGGTTAAGGGGTATCACAGCAAAACAAGGAAATATAATAAGCTCTAGTGGAATGAAAAAGATTATAAAGAAAGAACAATTGGGTGTAATTGCATAATTATGTTCACTATAGGTTCAAACATCGAAATCATCTATTTCTCCAGATCTCCAAAAGCACTTGGAAAATCATTTTAAGATTCAAGTAGTGGAAGATCAGATTGAGTATCAACAAAAAGTTCTTCAACTCTTAAAGGATAACCTCACTTTGGCACAGAATAGAACAAAACAATATGCAAATCAACATCACAACAAAAGAAGTTTTGATGTAGGTGACTAGGTACTTTTATGGCTACAACCATACAAACAAATGTCCCTCAAGAAAGCTAAGAAGGATAATAAATTATCACTAAAGTATTATGGTCCTTACAAGGTGTTGCAAAAGATTGGTGCTATGGCATACAAATTGGAGCTTCCTACATCTTCTCGAGTGCACCTAGTTTTCCATGTTTCATGCTTAAAGAAGGTTATAGGTGACAAGCTCTGAGTTCAAACAATATTGCGAGAACATGACGAGGAAGGAAAAATGATATTGGAACTTGAAGCATTCACAGAAACAAGAACTTGATAGCTACAAAGTTAATCAATTTTAGAGTGTATCATCAAGTGGAAGGACTTACGCGCTAAAGATTCCACAAGGGAGGATGAAAATTTTATACGGAAGCATCCATAACAACTCAAGCATTGAGGACAACACTTTTTGGAAGCAGAGGGGCATGTTATGTCCCTATAATACTAGTGTATTCCCTCATTGTTATTGTTAGTGTATCCCCCTTATTTTTATTGTTGTGCCCAAGTATTCCCCATATTGTTATTATTGTGCACCAAAGGAGCCCATTATTATTATTCTTATTCCCTTGGATTATTATTGTTATGTCGACTTTGATTATATTGTGACCCCTTAGACTCCTATATATAGAAAGGAGGTTTTGTCATTTGAATCATCCAAGAATTGTTCATTTATGTAATATAAAGGAGGTATCCCCCTCAAAGAGGATATTTTTTTAAGTCGTTGATCTATCTTTTTGTGAGCTGGCTGCATAAAAATGGTTACCATGGAAGAATGAAACTATTGTATGCATATTTTTTTGATTTAACTCAATTCCTAATTGATAAGATGAAAAGTTTTCAGAATTTTATTGGTTTTAGTTGGTATTATACAACACCTTTAATGATTTTCATGGAGATATAGGCCAAATAGTTGTTGAAATACTGCATAACTAGGAGAAATTTCGATACAAACCATGCCATGTTGATTACAATGCATTGCCTCAAAATGATCAAATTGAATCTAATTAAGAAAAAGTTTCAAATCAAATTACATATTCTATGGAGAATGAGTGGGAGATAATTTGTCAATTCTATGAGAATAATTTTATAAATTACAATGATTTTGAGATGCTTGGATATAAATATCACGATGTTGTGCATAATTGGAACACATTTTTTGTTGATAAAGAAATTTCAAATTAGGCTATTCATTTCATATCTCAAAAGTGAAAGTTGTGTTCTACTCATACTAAAAAGCATGCAAAATATTATTCCTTTGAAATTGAAGGGGCTAAGCAAAGAAGAGCATTTGATATTATCTTTGGCCTTTATAGATCAGGGGTTGATCCACTGCATATGATTATCCAAGGAAATGTAGGTACACGAAAGTCTTATTTGATTATATCTATTAAAAATTTTAATGAGACTGAGACCTTCTTGAAAGGATTCCATTAATTCCTTTATCTCACTTAAGGGTTGTAACTTTCAACATATCTACAACAACAATTCATTCTGCACTTTAGCTTCCAATCAAATACATCCCATCTCTATAAGGATCATGTTGAATTACCTTATAAAAATATATTAAACATGTGAAATATATATTGATATACGAATTTAATTTCATTAGATGAAATCTATTAAAAAACATTAATTTGAGACTTGGGCAAACTTTCCCAAAGAATAATAACATTCCTTTTTGTGGGAGGTAAATTATATTGGTTGGTGATTAGGAGCATGTGCCACCTATTATGGATAAGCCTATATATGAATTTGAAAGCCTTGTAAAATAATTATGGAACTCATTCATGATAATTGTGATCCTTTATAATGTGCTTCGACAGGATGGATATGTTAATGAGAAAAAATACTTTCAAAATTTTTTGATGAACGTGAGGGATGCAACACCAACTATGGAAGATTGGAAATTATTTATGAGTCATACAAATAAATATTTAAATTCTTACAAAAAGAGTTATTTGATAAGGGAATACATCTTTTTGTAGTAAATGGTGATTTACATTATTATAATATTCTTTGTTTATGAAATCTAAAGTGTCCCATTGCACTCAATGTTTTCATAAAAGGAAAAAAACAACTACATAGAAAAAGATGAGGAAGAAATGGAATTGAGTTAGTTATCTTAGCTAGAGTTCGACTGATGCTAACATCAAACATATGAACTAATGCAATATTTGTAAATGGTGCTCTTGAAGTTGTAGAAAAAAATTGTGTATAACACTAAAATTTCACCCTAGAACCACGCACATATGCTTTAATAAGATACAATAATTATATTGTAGTACCATGAGATGAATCATCCACTCAAATAATTTCTATTAGACATATTGAAAGAGGTAATATAAAATAACTTCATTTGAAACTTGCTTGGGGCTTAACAAGACATAAGTCACAAGGATTGAATTTAGATAAATCTAATATTAATATTCGGAAACAAAAAGGGAAACAAAAAGAACAATGTTGCAGCTATTCTTCAAATCCACAAAAATATAGTTAGAAAGTTGTACAAAATAAATTTCAAATGTTGAATAACATATGCTAACAATACATATAAGAAAAACAAATGGAAGAAAAATGATTTTATTATAATAGAAGTACACCTATTGGAGAATAATACATATGTGGGTCTATAGCATTCTCCTCCGTCATATGGGTTCTTTTATTCCATATTCTTTAGTAGCTGATATCTCTCTCAATTGTTGCAATGAGAAAATGAGGAATATGCTTTCTAACTCAAAATTGGGAGTCCAAATATGTTAGATGCTAATGATGATGATGAAATGGTCATGTGCAGAGAGTGAGGAAAAACTTCTTTATTTATAATAAAATGCTAGGATAGATCTAGATCTACAAAATTAATAAAATAGTATTAGACCAAATCAAGTTCTAACCAGTAGGAGTCTTTTATTATATTTTAGAGAGGAAAAGATTATTGAAATGGTAAATAATATTTATTTAATGAACTAAATAAGAAAATAATGATTTATTTAGTTAATTAAGAAAAATGGTTAAAGTAATTAGTAAATAAAAATGATCTACTAATTGTATTAACGAAATATAATCAAAGCGAGTTAGAGATAATTATTAAATAACGATTTAATAATTATCTCATGTGAGAGAAATTAAATAATTAAGGAACAATAAATAAATAATGATTTATTTAATATTTCCTATGGATGAGTGAAGATACTTTTAATTATTTTCACCGAATGGGTAAATATGAAAATAACAAGAAATTAATTAAATGAATTTATGGGTTATTTTTAAGTGCATAAACAAATATAATTTAGGAAAAATGGTTTTGTAAATTAGTTTCTAAGGTGAATGTGGTTTTTTATGTGTAAAACCCATGCATTGTGTATTTCGAGCATCCTGGTGGAAAATGGCTAGGTTGTCATTTTTTAGGTGATAAGAGATTGCCCCACAATGTATGAGTGTTAGGAGCACATTATATGACTAAAATAGATTGTAGTGTCACTTTCACGAGACACCAAAGGGGATTCATAGAGAGAGAGAGAGAGAGAGAGAGAGAGCTACCATAGTTAAGGGAACAACTATAACTGGAGGAGGTGATACCAACTTGTTAGAGATAAGTCTCCTTGAAGATGTGTACATGACCTCAATGAGGTGAGGGAGGCATACCCATACCGATCAAGATAAACTCAATACAAAGAATAATGGTGTGACCAAAAATGTGGATTTGAGAAACATAATACATTATACAAGACGTGCTGGCATCAATAGGAAAGAAAATAATACAATGTTACAAAGAGTCCCATATACATAAGTGCTTAAAATATAAAGGCCATGACTGATATAATGAATACTCTAAACTGAGTAAATAGGATTGAATGCACCCAACCTAATGTGAGGAAGAGATCACAACCAAAGAAGCCCTAATGAATATGAAATGGATTTGAAGATATGAATAAATCATCTGAAGGAGGGGCTCAGGTGGTGGGTTACATGATAGGATGAAATTAATCCAGTCAAATCTACATAATTTCATCTGAGGCTGGATCAGGATATGTTGTTTGTCAAGCATGTCAAGGGAGACCTGAAGGGCCACCCCCTCATGAGGTTTGCGACATGTCACACAAACTCGTTGAATGTTGGGACAATTTGTTGAATCACTAGACCATCATGTGTATGATTCTTGATTGTACAATAATGAGTTGGAGTCGAGCACGCAGGAATAAACCAATTTAAAGGTTAATGATGGTTCACTTTGCTTAATCCAAGGAATCCAAGAATGAAGAAGCTATATCCAAGTAGGGAAAATTTTAGGGGCTAATATTCATAGGTGGGCTAATTTTCCATAACTTTTCCAAAAAAAAGATTGGTCAATTTCCTTTTTTTTTCTAAAATGATTCGCCCAAATTTTATAGTACATCATTATTTTAACTTAAAAATGGCCAAAATATTATATCGACTAATATAAAATAATTGGAAATCTAAATATTTCTGCAAAAATATCACCAATTTTTTTATAGTTTTCATATTATGGACTAGTAAGATTTACCAAGGTTTCTAACCTTTATGATAAACTTCCATCCTTAAAATTTTCCTTGTATCCAAGGTAATACACCCTCTATACTACTCTACTAGAATAAATGTGTTGAATTTGACAAAAGAGAGCCCGCTAAAGATGAGTCAAAAAGGAGTCCCCATCAAAGGCACAAGGAGCATAGTGATGTGACTGATAGAGAGTGACACTAGGAAGGATGAAGGGGAATTAGGGGTGGACTTATGACTTCCCTTATCATAACATAATCTATAACTATTTTTAATTTATTTTATTACTACTTATATTATGTTATAAAATTTGTGTAACTATATAGATGCTCACACTAACTTACTTGTCGATATGATCATTTTACTCACAGGAAACTTTTTCTGAACAGTGAAAAACTCATCAATATGGTTATAATGGGACAATATGGTTATAATGGGACCTACTTTTTTATGGGTACGTGATTGTAATCTAGGAATATAAATTCTTTTTTCTTTTTACCACAATGCCTATGGCTTCATGCCTTTCAGAGAACTTGGTTGAATCAATGGACTTTTGGATATCATAAAGTTTCGGTTATATGTTTATGCATTAGTTTAGACTTGTCTTAAGTCTTTTTTCCTCCTTCATTTCTCATTTTGGAATTCTCTATTCCCAACGCCCTCATTAATAATAATACAAAGGTAGATTTCCTTCGAGGCCATCTCAGCCTTACTCCTACTCAAAACTTGATCCAACAGGCTAACACTAATTAGGGTTGTTTGGATTAATAGTTTTCGGGGAATAAGACCCAGTTAGCTCTCATGTCTCACTATCCATAGAAGAAAAGAGATTCACCTCTCGAGTGAAAGTGAGATTACAAATGCTTGAGACACTGCACAACAATGAATACCACAAGATTCAATTCGCAACGTGGGTCGAGGCGCGTAGGTACCATTTTTAATCTAGATCTTTCCATTGTAATTTATCCTAAAAGGATTTTTCATTTTTTTCATCCAAGGTAAGTTGGTGAAATTGCAAATTCTATAAGGGAAAATTTCTAGGTTCTTTCCCAGAAGGGTTAGCTCTTCCATTCTGTCCTTCCAGAGTAGACACTTGATACCAACTGGTTCAGCTAGTGAATTTGCTTTAAATGAATTTATTTCTCAATAAAAGGGTTTTATCACCTTCTAAAACCCCAACTTTCTTTGCTTATTTCTATAGGGAAGTAATGGCGCCAGGTGGAAGGATAAAAAGAATGTTTCTTACTCTTCCACAGGTTTGTCGTTCTCCACGACGATGGAATTTCCAGTCACTTAAAGAGATTCTCTTCCTGGTTCTGCTTCAAATATTTCTTCTTAAAATCTCGAGGATGTTTATTTCCTATATAGTGAGCTATCATGGGGCAATGTAACTCTTCTCTTTTTATCCCTCACAAGCCTCTCCCGGAGTTGTTCAGGTTCTAGTTTGCACTTCTGTGCAATGATTCCATCCCACTATTTTTCTTTTTCAGAAATTACATGTCCAAGTGCAAGTTCGCTTATATATCTCTTTATATTTTTCTTCCGAGTTTTCGTACAAAACGGGTACTCAGAGTCTTGGTCATCTCATACCTCTTTCTTAATACACTGGCCCTATTTGAGTTTTTTTCTTCTTTTCTTCTTTTCATGGGTTCCAAAACTGCTATGGTTATACTGTGATCTGAATACTCTGTAATTTTGATTACCGCCTTCCGCACGTTGAAGTTATAGCATCATGTAAATTACTTTTTCAACGACTCTGAAAGTATTTACTTATGTTACTTTGCTTGGTCATAGATATTCATGGATTTTCCATGGATTCTAGAACATAACCAACTTTTACTCTTTTGTATTTGGTATTGTAAATATTTCCTATTGTCTTGTTTTGATCAATCCGTTGTAAAATTTGAGGTGTCAGGATATATGTACAGATTATAATCTATTATTTTCTCTTTCACTCACAATGCAATGCATAGTTCTACTTTCTTTATTTCTTAGTCTGTTCCATAAACATGTTTCCTGGGAATTTTATACTGAACTTTAACTATTGTTATTAATTATTAATAACAAAGAATAAATTTATACTAAAGTTTAACTATTGCTATTATTTTATTAATTGTTATTCTTTTATTAATAATAAGAATAAATGGAAGGGTTTTACATACAAACCCATTCTATTGGGAAGTATTTAGACGTAGACTATTTCACCATAACTCCTCTTTACAGAGGGTATGTATTTAGCTTTCCCTCACCCAGGGATTGCACCTGGAAATTGAGTTATACGACTCGATAGCCTTGGTACTAATGTTAGGTCGGTGGAATCTTTACAATTTCACCTTTTCTTTTGTTTCTGGTGACTAATCCCTTGTAGACAAAACAACCAATACCTACCAGGCCATAGACATATATACACAATTGTTTTTACTAGAATGAGTACAATATACATGAAACTTGATATCAAGTGACTTTATTTCAGTACAATGTACATGAAACTTTATTTCATGTGCATTTATTTCAAGGATGTTTTTTTCTTAGAGGAATACATGTTCTTACAATCTATCAATTTAACCTATAAGTTTTTCCTACACTTCAACTCGTACTGTGTTCTTGCTTTGTTTGTTCCACGCCTTACTCTCATGCAACATAAGACATACTAACAGACTATACATAAAATTTTCTTACCTCTTGAATTTTGATAGAGGAATATATACACATAAAACAAAACCATTTAAATCAGGTGTTGCACACAAATATTTTCTATTAACAAATCAATCACTACCTCTATGTGGGTTTCACACTTAATATAAAACATTTATATTTTCTTTTTCATTTATCTACTTAGGGAATATACATATGTACAACCCCTCTAGAAATCCTTAATCTTTAAATCAAAATATTAGAATCTTATGTGAAATACTAGAAAGATTTAAGGAACTATTTGAACTTCCTGACCATAAGTCATATTTCTCTCTGGCTTCCCCCTAGCTACTAATTCCTCGAGTCATATAAAATAGTAACCCTTACAATCTAAAAGTTTCAGGGTGAAACCCTTATGCAAAGACCTTATCCACTACAAGGTACACCACTTTTATCTCCCATTGGTGTTAGGTAGATTCTATATTTCTCTACCATAATAGCCCCTTAGAAAATACCACAAAGACAACATTTATCTACAACTGTTAATTTCTCTAGCTCCTATCCATTGGCATCTTTCTCCAACCAATTCTCTCATACTCTCCCTTTTTCTCCTTTTCTCCCCCTTCAAAAATGAGGAATTCTCTCTCTTATTTCCCTTCCTTGGGATATAGCTGTTTGATTATTTCTTTTTCAGTGAAGGAACCTACAATAAGCCTTATCCTGTTTTCAATTACAATTATTACTTTCATCATAAAACATTTATTTATATTTCTTTCTAGAAAAAGTGTAACATCTATATTAATATTAAATACTTCTAATTAACTAACAAAATAGAATTATTTATAATTTAATTTTGTTCAAACTTATCATCCATCCCTACTTAACCAAGGAATTTTCAAGTCATATCATCAAAGGTATTACATATATCACATATTCATATTTTAGTCTAGGACCGAGACATTTGGAGACCAATGAAAATTGAAGCCGGGATCCCATATTTCAACCGGACAAATATCATTCCAATATTACCATAACAGGCCATGGTGTCCCCCCATGGGATTTGAAACTAGGTGGAAGGGATAACATCCCTGTGAGACAACCACCCCATAGTCCCTAGAAGAGACTCAACATAAAACTTATATATTGTTCCAATTTTATTTTTGGTCTTCTAAAATACTAAACCACCATATCACTAAAAAATTATGGGTCTCTCATCTTATGCTTATTGATGACGTTCTCCTATTTGCTCATTATCTTTGATTCAATAGAGGCACCTCTTTCAAATCATCTCAAAATTTGGGTACCCATCTAGATTATATATGAATAAAATAAAATATATGCTTATGTATGGTTTTTGTGATTAGATTCAAATTAAGCAGATTGTTAACATCTTCTCTATTGATATCTCTCCTTAGGATATGTGCTTCAACTATTTTGGTTTCAATTTGAAACCAAATATATATCTTATCAAAGATTGGCATTGGGTCATTAAAAAAATTGAAGATCGGTTGTCTACATGATCACACAAATGGCTATCGAGTGGGGTAGGTTGATTCTTGCACACTTAGTATTACAAAATATATCTGTATAATGGATACATTTATATATGATGCTTCAATTCATCATTAAAAGAATCAATGCCATTATATCATATTTTCTATTGTCTTGAGCAAAGGGTGATCATAAGATTCATGTTGTGTGTTTAGAGGTTATATCTTAGAAAAAGGAAGTGGGCAGATGGGGCCTTAAAAATTTAGAAAATTTGGATGGGCTTTGATTACTAAGAGCTTATAGCGTGCTATTTTTAGCTAAGGCATTCGACAAGATATTATTTAGAAGAAATATTTAACAAATATGGACAATCATGGTTGGATAAAAAATGGTGCCGGAACTAAAAAGATGTTTCTATAATTTTGCATGGATTCACTAAAATTCAATAATGGCTCATTGAAAACCTACAATGGAATACAGGGGCAGGTTCAATGGTTGAGGTACGATTCGATCCTATTTGTGGTGTCCAAGGTGATCACATAATTCCTTGTGAGATCTTCTCCCATATAGATGGCATCGCCAGTATTACTTGAAAATATGTTTCTATTTGGAGAGACTACATTAAAAAATTGTATATGCTTGATATTACAATCTAATGATTCTCTTAGGTGGGGTGGATGTTCTATTCAGGATCAAATTTTGGTTTAGGAGACTAATGATCACATTTCTTTTAATCCATATATCCTTGAATCGATGTGCTATTTCAGGTCAATCTGGTCATGGAATATGCCTTTTCAGGCTAAATATTTTTTAGTTGGATTGCGTGGAAGGACAAGATTCTCACTTGGGAGAATCTCTACAAGAGGGGATTTCATGGGCCTCAAAGAAGTTATTTATGTAAGGAGTCTCGTGAAGACGTAATTCATTTACCCCTAAAATTTCAATTTTCCATCGCCATCTAGATTAATGTTTTACAACAATTATCCTTAAATCTATCCTAGGTTTTCTTGTCGATAGAATCTTGCATTCAAGAATGGTGGTTCAAATTCATGGAGTACAAGAGACTCCCTTTATTTATATTCTGGGTTTTCTTGTCGATAGAATCTTGCATTCAAGAATGGTGGTTCAAATTCATGGAGTACAAGAGACTCCCTTTATTTATATTCTGGGGTATATGGCATTGTAGAAACACTATTATATTTGAAAATATCCCTGGTGACTAAGATAGAATTTGCAGCAATATTTGTGTTTATTTCAGGGAATTTAGTCCTGTGGCCCTTAAGCTCTTTTATAGAATTTTTATAATCATAAATTTCCTTGACAAAATCCCTACAAGTTTCTTCCATGGGGCCACTAATCTACAAGAATGTCGGTGTAGTGAAAAAATTGTTCCATTTACAAATTTGAACTACCAATTCAATTGGCTTTGTTGTACAAGGGAAAATTATTGGGATGAAGGTATAGTTTTGTGGGTTTACTATTCAGTGCCAGATGTCTTCAACTTGAGCTCTATTCATTTTCAATGACATGAAAGTCACAATTGATAATGAATTTCCTTCTTTTGCCCCTCCAATATCATGTAATTGGATGTGTAGGATCAAGAAACTAAAGAATTGGTTTCAAGAGATTTCTTTTGAACATATATACAAGGAACAAAACAATATGGAAGATGCTCTTTAAAAATTGGGCCATCACTATCAGATGGGTGAGAGTCATTTTAAAGTTTATTATCAGGGTATACTTAAAAGTTCAGGCATGATCCCATTCTGTTCAATTTTTTGTATTTACTTGTTGGGCATAGATGCCTCAAAGGATGTAGATAAAGTCATATAATTATATTTTTTTTTATGATTTGATACATATTCATATACCCTATTTTGTTTTTCGAAAATAGTATGAGACATATCCATATATTGGGTGATGTTCATGGGATTTTCAAGCTTCTTGTCCATGAGGATATATTTCCAATATTAGACTTATGTAAATAGCTTTTTAATAGAAAACTTGTTTTATTTTTCTTCTATTAAAAAAAAATACCACCATATTGAACATTAGTTAGCGTTTTAATTATGGTTAAGATTTGAATTTAGGTGGGATGCTAATTTTTAGCTCAATAATTTGGCAGGATATTATTTAGAAGATATATTTAAAAATTATGGACAATCATTGGATAAAAAGTGATGCAGGAACTATAAAAAATGTTTCTATAATTTGGCATGGATTCATAAAAATTCAATAATGGCTCATTGAAAACTTACAATAGAAAATAATGGCTCATTGAAAACTTACAATAGAAAATAAGAGCAGGTTTAATGGTTGAGGTAGGATTTGGATCCTATTTGTCACATCCATGGTGATCACACACTGCCTTGTGAGATCTTATCTTATCTACATGGCATGCACATATTTTATATTTCCCAAATTCAATCCTTGGTGGATACAAACCTACAATATCCATCCTATCAAAGTGTTTCAGATTTTGGGCATTATTGGGAAAAATGTTTCTGTTTGGAGAGATTACAATAACAAATTGTATGAGGTCAATATTACAATCTCGAACAATGATGATTCTCTTAGGTGGGGTGGATGTTTTATCCAAGGTCAAATTTATGTTCAGGAGATTTATGATCACATTTCTTTTAATCCACGTATCCCTGAATCGATGTGTTCATTCAGGTCAATCTGGTCATAAATATTTTTAGCTAGCTTGCGTGGAAGGAAACGATTCTCACTTGGGAGAATCTCTGCAAGTGGGGATTTCATATGCCTCGAAGATGTTATTTGTGTAAGAAAAATGACGAAGATGTAACTCATTTACTCCTAAAATTCCCATTTTCCATTGTCATTTAGATTAATGTTTTACAACGATTTTCCTTAAATCTATCCTAGGTTTTCTTATTGATAGAATCTTGCATTCAGGAATGGCGGGTGAAATTCATGGAGTATAACAATATATTCCCTTTCTGTATATTCTGGGGTATATGGCGTTATAGAAACACTATTATATTTGAAATGTGACTTAATAGAATTTGCAACAAGATGTGTGCTTATTTCAGGGAATTTGGCCTTGTGGCCCCTGAGCTTTCTTATAGAACTTCTAGAATCATAAAATGCCAAGAAAAATTCCCTGCAGGTTTCTTCAATAGGACCATGAATCTACAGGAATGTGGGTGAAGTGCAAAAATTGTTTTATGGGTAGATTTCAACTACCAATTCAACTGGATTTGCGGTACAGGAGCAGATTATTGGCCTAGAGGTATAACTGTGTGGGGTTTACTATTCAGCGGGAGATTGTTTCAACTTGAAAATCTATTTATTTTTTGTGACTCGAAAGTCACAGTTGATTGGATTAATGAATGTCCTTCTTTTTGCCCTCCAATATTATGCAATTGGATGCGCAGGATCGAGGAACTAAATAATTGGTTTCAAGAAATTTGCACATATATACAAGGAACAAAAAAATGTGGCAAATTCTCTTTCAAAATTGCGCCATCACTATCAGATTGGCGAGATTCATTTTAAAGCTTATTATCAGTGTACACTTTAAAGTTCAGGCATGATACCGTTTTGTTCAATGTTTTGTATTTACTTGTTGGGCATAGATGACGCGAAGGATGTAGATAAAGACGTATAATTAGATTTTGTTTTAATGATGTGATAAATATGCATATGGCCTATTTTGTTTCTTGAAAATGATATGGGATATATCTATATATTGGGTGATGTTCACGGGATCTTAAAGCTTCTGGTCCATGAAGATATATTTCCTGGAATTATGTAAATAGTTTTTTAATATAAATCTTGTTTGATTTTTCTTAAAAAAAAAAAAAACAACATATTGAAGATTAGTTATGGTTTTAATTATGGTTAAGATTTGAATTTAGGTGGGTTGCGTTAATAGTATTATTTCTGATCATTGAGATTGTTAATATTATTAATTCTAGTTATTGAGATTTTTAATATTAATAATTCTAATCATTGCGATTGTATATAAAAGGGAATCAGAAAAGATAAATTTTAATAGTTTGTTTATATATTTGATGATATGATCTTAACAAGGAATTTATTACTAAACAAGTTTAAATTAGTTGTGAAGAAAGAGTTTGAAATGTCTTATTTTAATACAATGACATTTTTTCTTAGTATTGGATTCATTTTATTAGGTTTAGGTACTTTTTCATTTCAAGCAAGTTATTTCATGGATATGCTAAACCATTTCAAGATGACGATTTGGAAACCATCACCAACTCCAATTACAACAGTTATAAAGTTCAACAAAGGAAGATATTGGTTCCAACATACACCCAACTCTATTTAAGAGATTGGTTGGTAGTGTTATGTAAGTTATTTCTACTACACTCAACATTATGTATGTTGTTAGTTTGATTTCCAGGTTCATGGAGTGTCCAAAGGACTTACACTAGAAATAAGGAAAAATAATTCTGAGATATATTGTTTGAACAATAGGATATGGCATATTATACTTCAACACTAATAGGGATATTTTAGTTGCATATGATGATAGTGGTTTTGCAGGACCTAGTATGAATGACATGAAGACTATCTAAGATTTTTTTTTCATCTTGGCTTAGGTGTGATTTCATAGACACCTAAGAAGCATTCCATTTTGACAATCTCATCAATCGAAGTAGAGGTAGAGCATATAATACTAAAAATAGTAGCTTTTCAAGTGGTTTGGTTAATATGCAAAACATTACGTGGTATAGAACAAGAACAAGAGGGACCAACTTTATAATATTGTGACAACAACTCAACAATAGCTTTGTCAAAGAGACATGTTTTCCATCAAGTCAAGAAAGAACTTATATTGATATGGGATATCACTTCATTAGAAATCTTGTAAACAATGGAACAATCCATTTGGAATCTTGTAACTCAAAAAGAACAATTTCTTGACATATTCATAGAACCATTGACAAGATATGTATTTGAGTTTCATAGAAAAAGCTTATGTGTTGTAAGCCTAGTTGAGATGTAGACTAATAGGATGTAGTGGTAACAATTAAGGGGGAGTGTTAGAGATAATTACTCTTGGTAACTACTAGTTAGCATGTGTTTTATGGCAATTTACCTAAAATATAAATTTAGGAAGAGTTAGTCATGTATGTGTGAGCTAAGATTACCATATATATTATTGGTGGTTTTGTGTCTATTTAATCATGTATCATTAATAAATTAAATCAATCAAGTTCTAAAGGAAAAACTCTATTGTTTTATTGTGTTGTTTCCTCCTCTTTCCATTATTATTTATTCTGCATGAACTTGGTAATCTAATAAGACTAACTAAGCTTTTAGTAGATACTAGTAATCCCAATGTTATAATTCCTTACTCTTTCGGAAAGCTTAATGTTAATACAATCACAAAATACTCCAACTATTCAAGTGTATCTCCATCTCTTGAAATCGGAAATTGTAGTCAACTAAAAATTTTGTATTGGACATCATAGAATTGTAAGGAAAGATTCCATTAGAAATTGCAGGTCTAAAAAATATCATAGATATGGAGTTATACCAAAACTATTTGAATTAACTTCTATTAGCAACTATAGCTGCCACTGAGGTATTGAAGTTTGTAAGAACTCCATAGAAGGTATGATATCTAGGGAGATAACACTACTAGAAAATATCATATGTTTATGTGTTTATGAAAACCATCTCACAAGCTCCATCTCTAGAGAGTTTTCAATAGACGACTAAATTTGAAGTCATTTGATGCATCTATGAATAATCTGGCTAGGGTTATAACTTATGAATTTTGCATTCTAAAGTATTTGAAATTCTAATCCTTTACTTTCAATAACATGTTAGGGTTGGTCCCCTCATTCTTTCCCAATCTTACAAACCTGCAACTCCTAGAAATATTTTATAATAATTTGGAAGGAAATTTGCATGAAGGTATCATCCTTATTCCCAATTTGATAAGGCTATATCTCGGTAAAAACATGTTGAAGCATCCACTTTCTACTCTACTTGGAATCTTCAATAACTCAAAGAACCTTAATTCATATTCTAGCAGATTGAAAAAACCAATTCATCTTTCCATATTTGATAATCGATTGCATGGGAACATCTCCAACCTTCTAGAGGATTGTGTCATTGCAATGCATCTCACTGCAGAACAACTTATTCATGGGTTTCTTACTAGGTAATATCTATAAATTATCTTTGCATTGGATTACCATGACATTTCTTCCAACGACATCCATGGAAATATACCTATTTCCATGGGACAAATGCAGCATATTACTAATCTCCTCCTCATGGAAAATAACCTCATTGGTGCCATTCCTCCTAAAATGGGAGAGTTGAGAAAACTTGGAAAACTCAATCTAAGCTGCAATAATCTTACTGGAATGATTCCTCCATAAACATGCAATTTACCTAATTTATAGGTTTTATATATTAGCGCAAGCTCATTAGGAGGCATTATACACATATCTTTGGCCACCTTATAATGTTTTTAACATTAAATTTGACTGTGAACAAATTCATTGGAAAGATACCCAGTTCCTTCAAAAACTATAGCGATTTAAGTGAAATGCACCTAGCTAGAAAAGAAATTAAGCATGTATATTCCTTCAGAGTTGGGAATGCTTGCAAGTAGTCTTAGATATGGGTTATATTCAGGTTAGAACAATATATTGTGATATATTCCTCCTTAGGAAACTTAAGCCTACATGAATACTTGGACCTCTCTCATAACCACTTGCCAGGTAATATTCCTCAATCTCTCATAGACATGATAAGCCTAGATCATTTGCACTTTTATTTAAGCCTATTCATAGGGGTCATTCCTTCATTAAGGGAACTTTTACAAGGCCCAAAAAAAGTGTTGGAAGGTAATCCTGGACTTTGTGTGCCTCCGACAAGGAATACTTGTTTAGATTCAAAAGTTGGATGTAAAAAGAGAGAATTAAGCTTAGCCAAAGTGGTATAGATTATAGTTCCATGCATTGGGACCATTACTATTTTCATGGTTGTGTTGATATACATGATAAAAATGTTAAGGCCAAACAATCAAAGAGACAAGAAGGAGGATACTAAAAAGGATATTTCTTTAGGAGACAAACATGGTATAATAAAATACAAAGACATGGTGGATACTACTAATAACTTCAATGATGTTTATGGCACTGACCCTTGCACATTTGACATGGTCTACAAAATTATCATTCAAGGACAAGACAAAATCCTTGTGGCCAAATGCTTAAAGTTAACAAATAATTGACACAACAGTAATAGATATTAGAACAATCACATTTACTAATGTGGTTTATATACATCGATGTGCTTATATCAATAACATTAATAATTATTAGATTTATAGTGTAAAGATGACTATTAAAAATTAACTATTTGTGATTTTTAATAATTATATAAATAATAACAAATATGGTAATTCTATTAATATTATACTATATATTAATATAATATTATGCTTGTCTTTGAGGTTTCTGTAAGTCTCATGATTATTTAGATTATCTTCAGGATACATCGCATTAGGTTTCTTTTTTAACGACGTTTCGAACCAACAATGGTGGTTCATCTTCAGGATGTGACAGATTATTGAAAGACTGGTCTAATTTTTCCAACTATATATATAGAGATGCTTGGGTGACAAATATTAGGATTTATTAAATTATTTTTAAATTGTTCTATTTGTTTTAAAATTGTGAATTAATTTAATTATTTTGTAATTTTAACTATAAAATTAATATTTTATTCATTAGGGTTATGGTTATATTAATTATATTTGTATTAATTATTTCATATTTTAATTATACTTATTTTAATTAATTAGTTATTTTAATTATATTTATTCTAATTCATTATTTTTAATTGTTGTAATTATATTTATTTCAATTTATTTACTAATTATTTATTTATTAACTATATAATTATTTTAATTATATTTATTTTAATTATTTTAGTTTCAATTATTTTAATTTCAATTAGTTTAATTTTATTTATAATTATATTTATTTCAATTTATTTATTAATTATTTATTAATGAGTTAATAAATAAATAAGAAGATATTATTAAGTCAGTAATAAATAATTAATAAATAAATTGAAATAAATATAATTAAAATAATTATATAATTAATAAATAAATAATTAGTAAATAAATTGAAATAAATATAATTACAACAATTAAAAATAATGAATTAAAATAAATATAATTAAAATACGAAATAATTAATACAAATATAATTAATATAACCATATCCCTAATGAATAAAATAATAATTCTATAATTAAAATTACAAAATAATTAAATTAATTCACAATTTTAAAACAAATAGAAAAAATTAAAAATAATTTAATAAATCCTAATATCTTTCACCTAAGCATCTCTATATATATAGTTGGAAAAATGAGACTAGTCTTTCAATAATCTGTCACATCCTGAAGATGAACCACCGTTGCTGGTTCGAAACGACGATAAAAAAGAAACCTAATGTGATATATCCAGATGATGATCTAAATAATAATATTATGCTATTATATAAATATATTAATAGTTATATTTCAAATAATAACACAACTAACATAATATAATAGTAGTATATGGCTATTATTAACAATACTTATTTATCTCTCACCATTATATATATATATATATATATATCTATCTATCTATATATATATATATATATATATATATATATATATATATATATATATATCTATCTATCTATCTATCTATATATATATATATATATATATATATATATATATATATATATATATATATATATATATATATATATATATATAACATCCTCGATCACGGGGAGATATGGTGTAGTCGTGTTGGTGGGATTTGAGCCAAGGACAGTGTAATAATGAGACACAATGCAAGGTGGTCGGTCGACGACCCTCATTTTTTCCTTGCATGTGTAAGGTGGAAAAAAATATTTTTAGGTGTATTATGAGGCATGGGTTTCGATTAGTAAGTTTGTCTCCGAGGTTTGGCTGTAGAAAACATTTTGGTTGATTGTTGTGGTTAAGCATTTCCTCCAAGTTCCAAGTGTGCTTGTCGAAGGGTAGTTTTTGCACATCCTCATCTCATAATTTGCAAGCGTTTGGTGTGGGTATGTCTTTTTTAGTCATAAATTTATCGTCCCTGCTCTGGTTAAATGTCATTTTTTGAATGTTAAGATGGCTATTTCTAAGTTGAGGAGAATGGAAATTTTTTAGGGATCCTGGGTCAGTTGTGAGACAAGTAATGTTAATTGTGATTCCCGACCCATGCACCTTGATAGCCTTTTTGTGCATTATGGTATTCTGCCTTTTATGATGGCTTTGCATTCAACAAACAATGTTGAGGCTTTCACTAGTGTTCTTGGTTTATGGGATTTTTATCAAATTGTTTCCTTAATGAAACAAAATTGCTTGAAGTGGCATGGGTAATTTGTAAGAAGAACCACCATTACTGGAAGGTAACCTCATTTCAAAGGGTCACTAGGCATCGAAGGAAAATAAAGAAGGCTTGTTCAGTCAAGGCTGGGTCAAATCTGTAGAGTATACTGGGTTTTTTGAGTCTCTTCCTTACTATTATCTTGTATTATGTTTTCTCATATTTTCAGGGATACACCACTTATGGCATGGTAAAGAATTCATGCATGTATATCCCTCTGCAAGTCAGTTGACAGCTCGGATGGGATCCTAGATAGTAGTTATTGTGATTCTCATATTTTGGTTCGGTACACCCTCGTGTGGTCTGCAATTCATACGTATGACTCGACTCTCCTCTTGCAAAGCGAACACAACACGGGGGGTCAGGCTTGGAGCTAAAGCAAAGGTCGAGGGTGTGGCATTGGGCAAGCACAGGTACCACAACTCAGGAGTATATGACGCAGTGGTATTATTGGGAAGACTTGGAAATCTTATCATTCTTACCATCGTAAACTTCCTTCCCTTGTTCTTCAATTGATTTCAGGTTGGAAATCGTAGTTAAAGAAGCAAGTTGAGAACACTGATTTGGACTTCGACGAATGACAATCTTTGATCTAGCATCTTGGTAATTCTTGAGGAATATATACTCAATTCCAATATATAGTTTATTTATACTAGATGATGAAGAATATAGTGGCAAAAGTAATGGTGTCCATTTCTGTTAGTCCATCAAAACCAGACATAGACCTTGAAGAAATACATAGGGAATTTCAACTCATCTAGCATCAAATCCAACTCCAAAATGTTCGCCTCATTTGGATTGAGAATCACATCCCTTTCCTTCCTCAAACAAGTTATCAAGTTTCAGCACCAAAGATCTGACGCCTATCGACTCCTCTGATGAGTAATTGGATGATTAGCATGGTCATGTTTTGTTAAAATTTTGAGAATTTTCATGATGGCTTTATAGTCTTTCAGTTTATATTTTAGATATATAGCTATTAGGACAATTAAGGATATTCAAACTTATATTGCACTGCTAGACAATCTAAGAATCTTTAAATTTTGGATGGCTTACAATGCAATTAGATGGCCAACAGACCTAGTTTCCCAGTGGGCGGGTTGAGGCCATCTAACATTGTTGGATGTGTATGTTTACATTGCCTGCTTTTTGAAATGGAATAGAAAGGATCTCGCAAACTTAAAATAAATATATATATATATATATATATATATATATATATATATATATATATATATATATATATATATATATATATATAGAAAAATATATGGTATATTAAACTGAAATATAATATAATTGTATACTATAATTATCGTAATATTAATCTCTTGGGTGTATAATATAAATATAAATACAAATATTAATATTGGATCAAACATCTTAATAATATTATTAATATATTAATATTAAATCTTAATATATAAACATAAGAGATTAATAAATCCAAATAATTATTAATATTATAAGTCTAAGGAATTACTAAACCCAAGGGATCAATATTACAAACCTAAGAGATTAATAAACCTAAAATATTAATATTATAAATCAAAAGTATTATTAATTCTCAAGCTATAATCAGATATTGATGCATCCTAATGACCAAGAGAAGACAACTTTTACCACGTCCTAGGGAACATTTATGTATGCCAAGATTCCTTTTGGACTCATGAATGCAAGAGAAACCTTTTAGAGGGCCATGGATATTGCATTTGCAAACGAAAAGGAAAAATATGTGGTTGTATATTTGGATGACATCACTATGTTCTCAAACAAAGAAGCAAAACATCTCAAGCAATTAGAAAAGATTCTTCAAAAATGCAGAAAATTTGGTATTTGTTTGAACCCCACGAAAAGTGTTTTTGCTTTGACAACTGGAAAGTTATTGGGTCATGTAATATCAAAGGAAGGGATTAAAATTGATCCAAATAGAGTTAATCCTATTCAAATGATAGACCTACCTAGAAATAGAAAAGAAATTCAATCTTTTTTAGGCAAGGTGAATTTTGTTAGAAGATTTATTCCTAACTTTGCAGAAATTGTGAAACATATCATGAAGATTCTGAAGAAGGACTGTAGTATTAAATGGACAGCAGAGGCTAAACATTCTTTTGAAGGGATTAAGAAGGCTCTTACTCAAGCTCCAGTACTCATAAACCTTGATTTTTCAAAAGAATTTCTAGTTTTTACATTTTCTTAAGAACATACAATTGGAGGAGTATTGTTGCAGAGAAAACAAAAAGGTAATGAAAATCCTATTTCCTTTTTCAGTAGGACACTTGGAAATTCTGAATTGAAGTACAACATTATGGAAAAACAAGCTTATGCTTTGGTGAAGGCACTCAAAGATTTCAGGGTACATGTCATCCATTCACACATTGTTGCTTTTGTACCTAATGTTGTAGTAAAAGATATATTAACCCAAGTTGATCTAGATGATAAGAGGAGTAAGTGTATTTCCACTTTTCTGGAATACGATTTTGAGATTAGACCTACAAAAAATGGTGAAAGGACAAGGATTGGAAAATTTAATGACTCAATCAAATTTTGATTGTCTAGATATTAATTTTATAGCAGAAATTTCAGATGTGATTGCAGATGAAGATTTGATCCTTGTTGAAGAAAAATTTGTTATGTCAGACTAGCATAAGGATGTCATTTTTGTTTTACAACATCATAGAGATCCTCTTGAATTATCATAATCAAAAGCTAGATTTTTCAAGATGAAACCTAGGAGTTACTGTATCTTGAACAGAAGTTTGTATTGGAAAGACACAAGTGGAATACTTCTTAATTGTCTACTAGAATATGAAGTTGAGAAAGTGATTGAAGAGTTTCATAAGGGTGACTTTGGGGTTCATCATTATTGGAAAGCAACAGTGAATAAAATACTCAGAGCAGGATTTTACTGGCCTTCAATGTTCCAAGATGTATATAAGAAGATTGTGGCTTGTCATGATTGTCAGATATTTGATGGAATGAGAAAGCTTCTCCCATTGCCTTTTAAACCAATATTTGTAGAAGCTCCTTTCCAATAGTGTGGGTTGGATTTTATTGGTGAGATACATCCTGCATCTTCAGGCCAACATCGGTGGATCCTAACAGCCACTGATTATTTTATAAAGTGGATTGAATCAGTTCCTACAACACAAGCCATAGACTCAATAATCATACAATTTTTGGAAAATAACATCTTATCTAGATTTGGTTGTCCAATGAAGATCATCACTGACAATGCTCAGGCCTTCAAATCAAAGAAGCTAGTATGTTTTTGCAACCAGTATAATATCACCCTTGGTCACTCTATCGCCTATTACCCTTAAGGTCATTGCCTACCTGAGTCATCAAACAAAAGTCTAGTCAGAATTATCAAGAGAATTTTGCAGGAAAACAAGAGGTCATGGCACTTGAAACTTAAATTTTCTTTATGGGTTGACATAATTTGTATTAAAAGATCCATAAGAATTTCTCCATATGAGTTGGTTTATGGAACTGAAGTTGTGCTTCCTAGCTCTCTTGGAGTTCTAGTGATGAAATTATTACAAGGATTGGATGAAGAACCAAATGCAATTCAAAGGAGGATCAATTAGCTTATTTCTTTGCAAGAAAAAAGAGAAGAAGTATACACCAATTAAGAGGACATTTGATAGAAAGACAAAAGAAGAGAATTTCAATATTCATGATGTGGTTTTGAAGTGGGAGGCTTGGATTGAAGACAAAGTAAAACATGGCAAGCTTGAGAACCTCTGCAAAGGGCCATATAAGATATGAACCTACCATCGAAATAACACATTGATACTGCAAGAGATGGATGGTCAACTGTGCAAAGGAATACTTGTCAATGGTAGGTTTCTCAAGCATTATTCCTCTTGATTCAGTCAGCTGGAAGAAACATAACTTTATATATTCGATTTTTCATTTTCAAATTTGAAGGTGTGGATGATCTCTTGAACAAATTTGAGCCTGAAGTGAAGGCCATAAGAACTTGGAGATGATATCATCAATTTTCAATTTTCAATAAGGCAACTAGTCTGTTGGTTCTTTTTTGCACAACAGGGGTGTAGCATACCCATTGGATCCATTGTTATCTATGATAACACATAGGAATAGTTTGTGAAGTATGCTAGTCAAATTAACTAGGGTTTTCAATTTTTCCCAAAATAAAGTTCATGATCATAGGGTTTTTGGTCATCATGTCATGATGTGGAGTCCATATGAGTTCAAAAGGGGTCAATCATAAATGTTCATTTCCAAACTTCCATATGTGTCAAGCTTATTTGTTCATGATTGACATTTTGTCAGTTTTACATAAATTCGTAGCAACTCAGTTAGGTAAACCGAGGGTTTGCTACGAATGTTCCTGACACTTTTGTAGTGAATCTATCTCTTTGAATACATGTCCCGCTATGGAATTACATTGAAGTACATAGTTGTGTTAAACGGTGGAGTAACAACCCTTTTTGTTTGAAAACCATGATTGGTTAGTCTTAGCGTTGGTTATGGATGCACTTTATCAGTATTTGGTCCATTTTCCCTACATATTGACACTATGTAGCTTATTGTTCCTAACTCATTCATTTGTATTTTAGCTTTGCTGCCATAAGCTTCACGCTGTCATAGGATTCAATTTTCTGTCTCTCACACAGTTCTTGTTGTCTCTAGGTTAGAGTCCATTGTTGTCTAGTTATCTCTAGGTTGATTTGAGGAGTGGAAAAGAGATATGTCGAAGTAGATAGATTTCTATGATGAAACTATCGATAAATCCAAAAAGATGATAAAGAGGAATTTTCCTTTGCACAAGATGTTGAAATAAATGTACAAAGGAACAAATGACTAGAATCAAACAAGAATAAGTTACAGGGATGTTATATCATTAGAAACGCAAATTGAAATGATCAAAGTTTAGTTCAAAAAGAGAAATCTCAATATTATTGCTGAAATAGATGTCACTCTTTAAATACGGTAAAAATTTCAATTTTGTCTTTACTATGCTTAACCAATAAATTTAGAGTTATGTATAGTTGAACAAGGTATTAGAAGTGATAAGGAGGCACTAGAAACCATGAAAAATAAAAAGACTCAGAATTTTCAAATTTCATAGCAACTCCCATAGTGAAGCTAAAATTTGCTACGAAACTGCTATAGCTTTTCATGGAGGAGAGGGAAAACTAAAAACACAAAAAAGGGTGTTCTAAGGGCATGGATTTAGCTTAAAAACATCAAGGAAAACCTAAGAACTTGCAAAAAGAGAAGAGGGGTAGCAGAAAGGTGTTTTTTGAATCTCCTACTGAACTTTGCTAGGAAACTATTGAAGACTCTATTTTTCTGCTACGAAATTGTCAAAACTCAATTTTTCTGTATTCTGGAACTTTTTGGACATAAAAGAATGGGGCAATAAGATGGATTACAGGTCATGAAAGGTGTCCACATCAACTCCTACTTTTCAGGGAGACAGGTTAGCAAGTCAACCAAGTCAACATCCATGTGGCATGAGACACATCGTCAACTGCAACACATCCAGAAAACCAATTTGGTTCGATAAGATTTATCAACAGAATTTTGTTGAGTTCATTAACGTTGCAAGAGTCCTAATTGTATTCAAATTGTGAAAAATGGAAATCCCTAAGATTTCTCAATAGGTGTCAATTAGGATAAGGTCTCAAAACTGTTTGATTGAATCTAGCCCCAAGTGGAAAATTTTTGTAATTAATGATATGATGGTGTTCTTACTCTATATATTTGTAGTTTCTTGACTCTGAAGGGGTTGATCGATAATGTGAGAAGCTGACCCTACGTAATCGTTTGATCTAGTTAATATATATATATATATATATATATATATATATATATATATATATATATATATATATATATATATATATGTAGCAACTTTGTTTTTATTCTTGAGATTCATCTTATGGCTTTATGTATTCTTTCCATGTTTTCTATGTTGCTATCAGTATCCATAGTATTTTGATTACTTGGAATTCCTATCTAATGCTCCAATTTCCTTCACTTACTATATATGATTGTGAATGTTTATTTGACATCATTTTTAAAGCCAGAAATGCATAAAATTCCATTAAACACTATTGTTTTCCATGATTCTCTTTTATTTGACTCCATGCCCAATGGTGATAGCCATCACATTTTCCTTCACCTGTAAAACCACATAAAAAGAAATCAGAGTTAGTCATCTGTATTTTGAGTTGATGAAATTGAACTTGATAACTGTTTTGAGAGATACCTCTCATATTGGAAGGGCTAACAACCAGTCAAAGTGGTTTAAAATAGTTATGTTGGGCTGAAGGTTGACACAACCCAACTCTTTTAGCTTAGTGATAACATATTGCATGAACCTTTTTGGTATCAACAAAAAAAGATTGAAGCTTTGAAATCTTATTCACTTTTGGGGACTGGAACTGTAGGTTCTAGGAAAGCTAATTGAAACCATCCCTTTTTTGTATCAAATGCATAAAACAACTTGTTTTGAGTAGAAGCAGTTTTCTTCAAAAACTCTGAATATGTTGAAGCCTCCAATGCTTCATTCTTCTTCTTGATCTCCCTGTATCTAGAAACATATTCTGTCGAGTTGGAATCTGAGATGTAGAAGACATAGGTGACTAAGTTGTCTCCTCATCATATGGGAAGGAAGTGGTGGTAATACTTATCAAAACCATTGTATTTTTCTCATGTGAATCCTTTTCTCCTGAGGATTCTTCTTGAATATTTATTACCGAGCATAACTTTTAAGATCTGCCCTAGTATTGGTATTTGGATCCTTCTTTCTCCCCTTGAAGGCACAGAAGTCTGCATCTTGTGCTTCTGAATCTGTAGGTGACATACTTTCCCTTGGTCTTGATTTCTTTATCTTTTGGAATAGGATTTTGTAGAGATGATTGACTGACAATTTTCTCTTCAACCTCCTATAGTGTGTTCTATGTCCACTACTCTTGATTAGAATATTGATTTATCTCTGTCCTAGGTGTATGTTCATATGGATTCGTTTTCTACTCAACTCTTACCTTTGAAATTATCCCTAATGGATCATAAGACCATGTGAAACTTAGTTTGAATTTCATCTACTTTAATATCTCCTCCATTTCCTTTGTTGCTGCTCTGGTATTTATAATAGAAGATCCAACATGTGTCTTCAATTTTAATTTTTTTTTCTTTTCATGTGATACAAAATGTAATTCATCCATGTTTAGCATCTATCTAGTGTACTCGAAATGGAAAATCCTTAGTGGTACAAAAACTGGTAATCTATAGGGAGGAAGCTCACACCCATAGATCTAAATCTCTATATAGTTCTGGTAGAGATACCAATCTCCAACTTTAGCCTATTCTGAAAGATGAAAAAATTTCTTGATCTCTGGTGAAATCCTTCGTATAGCATCACTCCAAAGTAGACACGAGGATGTATGTAAAAACTAATCCACAAAATCGTTTAATGAATAATCTTCTGAATTCCTTCTGACTAGAGAAGTCCATTAAATGAATGATAATGGACTTACCTGATCATCCATCTTCTGTAACTAGAACTTGAACTTTTCTTCTTGATAGAATAGCATCAAATCTACTAAGACTGATTGGTGTTTGAATGCACCTTCAGCTTTGAACTTGAGAAAATTCTCATATATAACATTTGATAAGTATTGACTGTAATTGAAAAAAAATCAAGGCTTCTGACCAAATGAAAATACTGATAAAAACCCTAACACTACCTCATCTACCCACAAGTATGTGTTGTAACCCAATATGCAAGTAACCATGGAAATCACTTCTCTTGACATCTCAAGGAAAATAGAAGCAGAGTATGGGGGATTTATTCTAGGCGAATTTAGAATTTTCATGTAGAAAACATTCAAAAATATGGGCTCGTTGGGGGAAGGTAATATTTTTCTATATTTCCATGAGTGCATGAGTGGAAAATGGGTACAAAGGGGCCTGAGTATTTATCTAGAGGGCTTGACAAATGCTTTATGTCATAATTAAAAACAAGACTTCATTGTTTTGAGAAATTACTGCTTTTTGGCTGGGGAGATACCTAAGATGACACCAAGTAGTGAATTTTGGGAAAATTTGAGTCTGGGGAAAGATAAACTAAGGCAAGATCGATTCCCACATACTTAGATTATCACTATTATCCAAGAATTTCTAATTTTCCAAATTTCGAAGCTCATATAGATAAAAAACGCATTGGGTTATGTTATCTTGGACTGGGTATCAATCAAAGGGGACCTATCTAAATTAGGGACAAGAGGTAACATAGGATTCTAATCAAACATCTTTCCCTTTCCTTTGTACGAAGACATTTTTAATTTTAATGGCAAATTCGAAAAAAAAGTGTTACTAGGTCGTAATTTGATTAGTTGCAGAAGGGGAAATATTTGCAGGGTGCGTTGGTGAGCTTGGAAATATTTCAATCTAAACCTATGTGGATGAAGTAGTAAGAAAAAGTGGATAATACAAGTTGATATGGTATTTTATAATGGGAATTAAGGGTGATAAACAGGATTATTACCATTTTGGAGCATAGCATTTATGAATTTTTAGATTTTGGTGGGAGAAAATTTAATGGCCAATGACTATATGACTGTTGGTGGGAGATTTGAATGTTAAATTTTGCATGATGTGGATGATGGGTGATGTGGATAGAGCAATGGATGACGGGTGGTGATGATGGAGTGTGAGAAGACTTGCGAAAGGAGCGTCGAATGGTGGTTTTGGGGGAGGGGTAGGAGTGGTAGGTAGTAAAGGGAAGGGACACCCCGAAATAAATATGGAGATGCCACATTATATCAAGTGGTTTTATTGTAAACCAAATTTCAAACCACCCCCCCCCCCCCATTAAGTCTAGAAAGTTTGGGAGGGGTTTCGAACATCGTCCCCCATCGTTGATCCGGGTGCGGTAAACTCAACCCTCCAAAAGCAAAAGCGCTTTATGGAAAGTGAAAAAACAATTAAATCATCTTTATTCCAAACCTTAATATAATTTAAAAAATTGTCAGCATTTGAACTAGCGCACCCTTTTCAAGTTTTATTATTTTATTTATTATTTTTCTTTTCCCCTTTAATTTTGTATTTCTTTTCTTTTCTATTTCTATTTTTTATAGACTAGACAATCTTAAAATGAAAAATAATTAACAATATCCCAATGGGATAAATGGCTAGATAATCATACTTTGACTACCGTATTTATAGGACCCTAATACCTACCATGGGCCTATTTTGATGGTTCATCCTCAAAAAATGGGGATCGTCGAGGAGGAGAAGTTATATACATTCAATCAATTCATTTTTACAATTTACAAAATGTTCTAGTAACAAGATCAAATAACTACATTGAGCTTTTCAGTCTCAAATTGCTTCCACTTTTTGTAATAGAAAAATAATGCAAAAGGTTACAGATTTTTGGGGACTCGATGGTCATTGTAAATTGGTTTGTTGAAGTTCAAAATTATCATGTTCACACTTTGTAACTTTTACTTGATGAGGTTTTTTATCTAAAGCACTCTTTTGACCATATTTATTGTCAACACATTTACAGGGAGTGGAAACAAACCACAACGCACTCTCTAAAGTGGGTTATGTTCAAGCTTGGGGAGCATGAAAAGTCACGTAACATAAGAATGAGACAAAGATATTTTTCTTTCCTAAACACTTCATTGAAGGGTTTCTTTTGAACAACTAACATGTGACATTAGTTTGCAGTAAATTTTGTGGCACCTGGCATCTCTAGCGGAATCTATGCTTTTCTGAACTTGTTTGGGGGCTTCTAAGTCACAACATATAGAATTTTTTGTTTATGTATTATTCTAATCCTAAATATTGTTTGTCACTCCAGAAAAATCTTGAAAATAGTACCTCTCCTTCGAAGACAGATGCTCTGGCTGAAACCCCGGATAAACACTCCGACAGCTCCTCAGCTCCAATCTGCCCCACGAAAAACCCTAATGTCAGCCTCTTTTGCCCTCTGTGTCAGCTTTCTTGGTAGTTTCAGCAGTTTCGGTTGTTCCTGGGAGTTTCGACTTCTTCCCTCTACATCAACTTTCCTAGCATTTTCAGTTGTTCCTAACAGTTATGGCTTCTGCCCTCTACGTCAGCATTCCCAGTAGTTCCGATATTTCCTGACAGTTTTGGATGTTCCCGATAGTTCTGGTTGTTCCTGACAGTTCTGGATTTTTCCCTCTGCGTCAGTTTTCCTAGCTATTCTGGCAGTTCCGGCAATTCCGATTGTTCCTAGAAGTTTCGTCTTCTGCTCTCTGTGTCTCCTTTCCCAACTGTTCTGGAAATTCTCGACAGTTCTGGCTATTCCCGATAGTTCTGGCTTCTACCCTCTGCGTCAACTTTCCTGGCTGTTGCATTGATCCTCCAGGCACTATCTCTGCCTCTTTGCTTTTGTATTCACTGCCCCTCAGCTGTAACTCTAGATCACTCTCTCAACTTTCTTAGCAAACCCAGCCCCAGCAAGTCAAAATATTGATCTCTTGGTGTGTTCTCCAAGTGACCCTCAAGTCTCCTCTTATACTTTTCTCGTTGACAGATCAACAGTTGAGATTAAGTCCCTAATCAATGGTTAAGATTAGATTTGGCTTGATCTGTGACTTTTAGACCATTCTAACACAATTTTATATTAATTCACATTAATATTTTAATTTCCCTAAGTTTAGACTTAGGGACTCCATTAAAATATTAATTATTTTAATATCTCCCAAACGATTTAGAATCTGCCCAAACTCTTTCTAGATATTGGAGATCTGATGTGCATTAGCCTCTCCACCAATTTTTGTGGCTAGCGCACATCCAATGCTACCCCAAATCAGCACTCCCTCTTAGCGAGGACTGTGCTCTAGTGATACTCCTCACTGAGCATCACTCTGATCATTCGGCATAGGTCGTTGTGCTGATGCTAGGCACACTGCCCAACATCCTCTGCATTGTTGCATCATGTACTTCTCCCCATGGCCCTACCACTGCCACTACTGCAACTCCCTCTGCATCCATGCGGATGTCGATGGCCCTACCACTACCATTGTTGCATCTGCACTGCAACCCTTCTCATCATGTTGCATCATGTTGCTAATATCACTACCACTGCTAACTGCTATACTGCAACTCAATTAATAAGAAGTAAGTAACTGATCTCCCAACATTGACATCTCTGTCAAGCTAGAAACATTCCCAATGTTGAAACTCACTCTATCACTAACAAGTGCTCCCTCTCTCACCTCTGTGTTTCTCCAACAACTCCATGCATCTTGCATTGTTGCACACCTCTCTATGTCATCCTACACTGGTGCAACACTCCCGTGCCTCTCGCACTGCTTCAGCTTGCTAGCCTCGCGTTGTCCTAGGAATCCTACATTGTAGCTCCCTTTGTCACTCCATCTGCATCCATCTCTAGTCACATCACCAGTACTGCTACTCCTCTTCGGGGCTCCCATTGCAAGGTCTAATCCTAGAGGTTGGGTACCTCAATGGTCCTACCCCTCATTGCCTGTAGTCCTTCTAACTACAGCTTGTTGTCTCCCCACTTCTACTCAAGTGGTGTGTTTGCACTCATGGCACATAGAACGGAAAGGATCTTGGCCTTTCAGATGACAAAGTTGGATGCCTCATCCAACCTGTCTTTATCCCTCAATGCATTCACGATCATTTATCTGCTCTTCTTGTTGACTCCTCCGAGTCTCTCTACTTCATGTCTAGAAGTTCTTGGTTCGACTCCTGCTGAGTCTCTCTACTTCCCTTCTGGAAGTTCTCGGTTCGACTCCTGCTGAGTCTCTCTACTTCCTGTCTGGAAGTTCTCTATTCGACTCCTACTAAGTCTCTCTACTTCCCATCTGGAAGTTCTCAGTTTGACTCCTGCTGACTCTCTCCACTTCCATCTAGAAGTTCTTGGTTTGACTCCTGCTGAATCTCTCTACTTCCCATCTGGAAGTTCTCGATTTGACTTCTACTGAGTCTCTCCACTTCCCATCTAGAAGTTCTCAGTTTGACTCCTATTGAGTCTCTCTACTTCCCGTCCGGAAGTTCTCTTTTGGAATCCCTCTGAGTCTTGATTTCCACCTAGTAATCCTTCTACCAACGTGAAGTTCCCCTCTCCTATCGTCTGTGCAACATCAACACTGATCTAGATTCCTTATCTATAAATCTGCCTCAGCAACAACTCCCTCTACCTTGACCTTGCCCTGTTATGTACTGTTCTGACTACAACACCCCACCAGCTCCACTCTGCAACTTACCCATAGCCTCCTAAAACCCAACAACCTGAAGGTTAGAGCTCTTAGGCTCTATGCAATCCTGGCACCGGCAAATCAACTTCCTCAGCCAACTGTGTCAGCCCTCTTGGCCTCTGTGTGGCTCTGTGTGAGCCTGTATTTGCCTCCCTTAGCCTCTGTGTTGCCTCTTCTTGGCTCGAACTTGATGACGCAGGCACTGCGCCACCCCTTCCTTGCTGCTTCTCTACTAGGAACAGCTTCTGTCACTGAGGACAACTGTTTCTTGTTGTTGGTACTGTGCTCAGCTGATGTCCTCAGTTCTCATGTGATGTGTAACCGCACTATGATACCATGTTGGAGTTTCTAAGTCTAATATTTAGAAACCTCCATGTACTTTCTGATTTATTCCTTCCTACTTGTTTTGATTAATTAACAATTTATTTACCATGTAAACACTGAAAATAAACACAAGTACATGCTCAACACATTACAGATTATCAACTGAAGGAAACAAAAACAAGCACACAAATGACACCATTATTTTTGGACTAATTTCCACAAAAAAACCCAATGCAGGAAAACTGGTGCAGCTATATGAGGGTTTGATTTATTACACAGTTTCAGAATAAAATCTGGGTGCCAAATCTAGCTCACCTAATGGAGAAAAACCTCAACAGTGATACCTCTCCTTCAAAGACAGATGCTCCAGCTGAAACCCCAGATAAACACTCCGGGAACTCCTCAGCTCCAATCTGCCCCACGAAAAACCCCAGCATCAGGTTCTAGGGACTACATCAGCCTCTTTTGCCCTCTGTGACGGTTTTCCCGATAGCTTTGGTGGTTCCCGGTAGTTATGGCTATTCCCGACAGTTTTGACTTCTTCCCTTTGCATCAGCTTTCCTGACAGTTCCCTGCAGTTTCGGTTGTTCTTAACAATTCTGGCTTCTACCCTCTGCGTCATCTTTCCCAACAGTTCTAACAGTTCCCCGCAGTTCTGGTTGTTCCCGGCAATTCTGGCCTCTGCCCTCTACATTAGCTTTCTCAGCTATTCTAGCAGTTCCCGACAGTTCTGGCTATTCCCAACAGTTTCGGCTTTTTCCCTCTACGTCAGCTTTCTTAGCTGTTCTAATAGTTCCCGACAATTCTGGTTGTTCTCGGCAGTTTCGACTTCTGCCCTCTCTGTCAACTTTCCCAGCTACTGTATTGATCCTCCAGCACTATCTCTACCTATCTGCTTCTGTATTCACTACCCCTCAGCTGGAACTCCAGATTGCTGTCTCAACTTTCTCAGCAAACCCAACCCTAGAAAGTCGAAATCTTAATCTCTTGGTGTGTTCTCCAGATCCTCAAGCCTCCTCTTATACTTTTCTCGTTGACAGATCAACGACTGAGATTAAGTCCCTAATAAATGGTTAATATTAGATCTGGCTTTATCCATGACTTTTGGACCATTCTAACTAATGGGACTAGCCCGTACTTCTGTTTATGACCCTTATTGATATCAGTCCGGTGTTTTGATTAACAATGTGTTTTGATAGTATTGCGGAATTATTTGACTTATGATTAAACACTAATCACACATTAATCAACTGATATTTTCTTGATGGTAGCTGGAAGCATTTATGGTAGCTCTTAATGTGGTGGTTGAGCTGTACTTACCTCGATTCTTGTTTCCCGCTCGTTGAACTTGGCAAAACCCTTGGCATTCGGCATTCGGTCATTTTGGTTTTTCGCTCTGCATGGTGAATACAGTGAGGGTTTGTTCTGGAAGTGGTTTTCTGTGCTATATATGGACGGAAATGAGCCACAGGCTCTGCCTGCGTCGGCTATGGGCTGTGCTACTTGCTAGTGTGGCTTTGTCGCTCATTCTGGTGACTTGTTTGCTCGGCTCCTTGGCACAGAGTGATGGTTTGCTCGTTCGTGTAAGAAAACGATCGCAATACTTGTTTTGTCTAGTCTCTCAACTCGATTTTGTTTTGTTGTTCTCTCGTTTTATTATGGTTTTGTTTGCTAAATTTGGTTAATGGCTTCGCATGCTTCAGGTTGCAGTCGTGGTGGCCTCCTTCTGCTCACAATGTCTCTTCAGGTAAGCTTTCTATCCATGTTTTATTTTTTCCCTCGTCTTTTTCTGGTTCTAACAATGATTGCTCCTCGGTCTCAGGTTGTCGTCGTGGACTGTGGCTCAATGGCTTGCGTTCTCTCCACGCAGATAAACCTCCAGGTAAATGCTTTTCTCACTATGTATAAAGTTCATTACCCTTCGTTTGTTTTCCTCTGCTTACAGTTGGCCTGACAGGATTGCCCTGTTTTGGTCTCGCAGGTCAGGGGTTTGCTCCTGGACGTGGTTGGTGTGAGCGCCTCGGCTCTTACCCGGTAGGCTCTGCCACTGTCATCAACTCGTGTTTAAGATTAGGGTCTGTTGGTTTTTGTTGGACTGAGTTCCCAATACTTGTTCGTTTATGCCCCTCTGTCGTCGCTATGTGACCTGGGTTAACTTGATACAATCCTTGTTTATATTTCACTCTTTTGTAACTGTAAATTTGTATTGAAGGGTGGCCATCCCAAAACCCTCGTCTAGGGTTTTGCTGGTTCGTTGGTTTTGTTTTCTTTTCACTCTGTCCGGTGGGTTAACCCTGGACTGTCATATGTAAACAAATGTATGCCTTTTTCGTTGGAATGAAAAGAAAATTACGATGGATTGAGTTTATACTTGTTACCTCTGTCTGGGTTTGATTACTTAGCATTCAGGTTCTCATTCTTGCTCAGACTGTTTGTAATGCACTTGACTCTTCCGGCCGTGGGCTTTATTTGTTGATTGCCAACCTTCGTGTTGGAAACTTGTGTGCAATTCTTGCTATCTACGTTCTGTTCTTTAGGAGAGAAAGCAAATGAAAGTATATGCATGCACCATATCTGCTATTCTGGTTTATTTAATGATTAGGGAAGAAAAATATAGATAAATGTTACAAGACTGTTACAGATGGATGGATTCGAAAATGAAAGAAAATTTCTCTGTCTTCTATTACTGTACTCGTATGCTGAACCCTCAGAATGATTTACAATTTTGTATTTGTACTTGTTTGTCCACAGTTATCTGAACTATGCGTAGTTACTTTTCAGTTGTTTATTCTATTAGTTACATAACTGTTAGTTCATTCAGTTCTTCTTGCACTGCAAGATTTTTACATTTTGACATGATTGTCTTTTTCTTTTCCAAAATGAAAGAAACAGTTAGAAGACCATTACTCACTAAAAGACAGATAGTTGTGATAGTGACCCTAACTAACTGTATTGTTCCCTAACTAATCATGAAATTAAAAAAAACAAAAAGTCCCTACATTTTGTTTTGAATAATTAAGCATAAAGAGACCAAACACTGATAAACTTTCCACCTTGGTGGAGACCAACACCCAGTCATGATGCCCTTAGCTAGATGCTCCTACATCACTAACATAGTTTTATATTAATTCACATTAATATTTTAATTTCCCTAAGTTTAGACTTAGGGACTCCATTAAAAATATTAATTATTTTAATATCTCCCACACTGTTTAGAATTTGCCCAAACCCTTTCTGGATATTGGAGATCTCATGTTCCTTAGCCTCTCCAACAATTTTTGTGGCTAGAGCACATTCGATACTACCCCAAATCAACACTAATAACTTCCTTGTGAGACCTATGGTGTAAATACAAGTATAACACTTGGATCTCAATATCTCTTTTAGGAAGCCTCTCCAAGAGAAACTTTTATGGTATTCATGGACTTTTTTAGTTCTTCCTTATTTTAAGTCATGTTTTCCATTTCATCCATCATTTGTATTTTAATATTTTCCTGAGAACATTATAAATCCACCTTTTTCAACAAACTATCATCCAATTCTTTAACTTTCCGCTCTAATTGGGAGAACGTAAATTCTAAACCTTCCCTTTCTTCATGAGTCATGAATGAGTAGTAGATTTCTTTAGACATATAGTAATAGTACTTTTGTTTATCGGAACTTTCAATCACCAAAAAAAGAAATTAGATCTTCTAATTAAACGTTATTTTACTTGTAAGTTATGTACCTTTAGAATCTTAAATTGGATAGTATTTGAATGGGTGACCTTTTTCTTGATATATATCTTTGCAACTTGAGCACTTGTGAATATGAAATTTCGACCTGTAATACTCTGATATGTCTTCTACACAATTTGATAGGTGTGATGAGAATTTGATGTGACAAGTTAAACTTATGGTAACTTTCCAAAAATGTGCTAATTTTTTGCCACTTCCCAAGAGAAAACTTAGATGGAATGTCATTTATCGAATTATTCATATGTAATTATGAAATTTTTATGTAAGGTACTTCATTATGTATTCTCATATCTCTTAATGTTTCATAGTTTAAGGTGTCCTAGGAAAGAAATATACCGAATATGCCATGATCACTCATTTGAAACTAATTTCAAGACCATTTACAATCCTCAACTTCCACAAGGCATATCTTAGAAATTATGGTGAAATAGAATCTAATTTTTTTACCAATAATACCTTATGATCCCTTCTCAATCACCTAAAATTTTCACATTTTGAAGAATCCCAAAAAAATTATTATAGTGAAAATGTTTAGATGTCTCATTTGACACAGATTTCAAGACTAATAACCAACCTTAACTTCCACAATGTATATCTAATAAAATCTAGCAAACCAAATTCTTAAATTTTAGCTAAATGTGCCTTGAGATCACTCCTCAATATCCTCCAAATTTCAACATCTCAAGCAAAACCCTAGTTTTGTATGCTCTCATACTAATTGTTATGAATTTTGTGCCTTAAAATGATAGGAAACCAATAATTACAATCCACTTCAATGGAACAACCTCCTTTTATAATGAATACAATGTATAATACAACATTTATAATCCTAAGAGTAGGCCTGCTTATTGTATATATATATATATATATATATATATATATATATATATATGACACATATGGTACAACGAAAGGTTCTAACCAAACTACCAATATGATAGTAGAAATGTAATAACTCAATATATAGTGATAAATAAGGGGTTTAAGGGCTAACATGGGGCTTGTATAAGGCTTAAAATCCGAAATGCTTTTGTGGGCTAAAAGGACAAGGGGGTAACAATTCCCAACATCATTCTCTCGCCAAAAAAACTTCATGTTTGCAGATTACCTAAGACACCCTACAGAATAATTGCAATAACAAACACTTTTTTATGTTTTTTAGGATAATTGGAAGGAATTTTTTTGACTTCTTGTGTAATTGGTAGGTGATTTTGTGTAATTGGAAGGCCTTTTTTTCCTTTTATATAATTGGAAGACAACTTTCAGAACATATTTCTTGTCTTCTTCTGTAATTGGGACGTAATTTTTCCCCTTAAACATGTACATTGTACATAATTGAGGTAGAAAGTCTTGGAGGAAAGAATATCCCATTGAAAATGTTATTGAGGAAAAAAATGAAAGGTTAGGTATGGCAAAATGTACGTTTCCAAAAGAGACCAATCCAAACTGTGACATAATATATGTCATTATTTTGCCATTATTTTTTCTCCTCCATCACCGTAAGTAATGCAAAAGGTTTTAGTAAAGACCAATTTAGTTTAGACCTAAACAAAACCCCATTTCTTGTTTCATCAAGACAAGTTGCACCAAATGACCAAATCCATCTTAAATATGGATCTAACATGAGCAGAGAGGGATCCAATTTCTTCCCTTGCAATTTTTTTTATGAGGAGACATTATTTAAATATTTTGTATAGTTATTTCATATTTTTATTTTATTTTTATTTTAAATTAGTCTCGTTGACATGAGAAAAAATTCAACGTTAATGATGAACGGACATGCTAACACATCATACTGAGTTGTAGAGTAAGCCTTTGGGCTTAACTAGGCTTCTATGGTCGTGGAGTTGATTATAGAGTTGATTATAACTAACACATCAAGCAAGTAGCCACAAAATTATAACTTAAATAAATAACCAAAACAAAACATTTGTTTAAATTAGCCAATACACACATAAATTTAATGAAAATATGAGAACCCTATGCAATAGTGCAAAAACACTTATTGCTCGAGGAAAAACGTTATATGTCAACATAATTTATAGAAGCAATGAAACTTTTAACATTAACTAAAATATCAAACTTACAATACAACATATAAGAATAATACATAAATTTGTGCCCTAAAAGTGTGTTTGCTACTAAGAGCTCATAACGGCCAAGACATTTCATAGGGGTCTTCTTCTCCCTTATGAATGACGAGCAAGTCATTCCAAGTGGCATGGTTTTCCGTGGATAATAATGAATAGCAACTAGAAACGGCAACAAATATACAACATGTTATAGGGCATTAAAGGAACCGCATGCCCACAGTTAAACATGTTATACATGCTACAGCCCTGCTCATTTAATGCCTTATAACAGAGTACTTATTCTTGAGTATTGATTTGACAATTAAATTATAATAAATTTTCCAACTTTTCAAAAAAATATACTTTATAAATTTAAAATTTCCTAAACTTCTAAGTAGTCAACCTAAACAGTCATAGTCAATGAAGCAATACGAATGATATCATAGTCAATGAAGCAATACGAATGATATTATAGGATATTTAATATATCCAAAAAAATTACAAATGTGTGTGAACAAAAGCATTGACTCCTGTAGTCTCGTCACCTGCGTGATCGTACAATTCTACTCGGGTAGACTAGATGAACAAAAATTTTGGTGTATAATAGAGGGTTACGTCATTGTCATTACCGTGAATGTGACTATTTTAAATCTAATTCTGAAGGGAGAAACGAGTCAGATTGTGGAAGATTAAACATGTCAACGACTGAGTTCATCGATGGCCTGAGATTCGGTGCAGATCGAGTGCAAAGTGTGGCAATCTCCATCATCTTCCTTATTTCATCCTTCTCATTTTTATAATCACTGCAACTTCTCAAATCCTTATCAATTATTTCATCCATTCTCCCTTCCTTCGCCTTCTTCGCAACCCATGCAGTTAGATGTACAAATTCCTGATTCTCCTCTTCTACCACAGGAGGTTTTCCGCTTACCATTTCTAACAATACCACTCCGAAACTATACACGTCTTGCTTCGTCGATGCCTTCACTCCATACCCACATTCTGCACATAACATTAATGAATTAGCGTGACATAGAATATGATGATCTCTACGATTACATTTCAAAACAAAAATAAAAGCGTGACGATCAAAGAGAAAATGCATGGAGATTTAGTACCCGGAGCAATGTAGCCATGCGTCCCTCCTAAAAGAGAACTTGATTCAGAATCTATTGACGAATTCTTCACTAGCCTTGCAAGTCCAAAGTCTGCGATGTGTGCTACGTATTCGTCATCCAGCAATACGTTGGCAGACTTTATGTCGCTGTGGATAATTGGAGGTTCGCAGTCGTGATGTAAATATTTGAGTCCCTCTGCCACGCCCAAGGCAATGTTACACCGGGTCCTCCAGTCCAGCATGTGATTGGGTTTCGATGCCCCGCCCAGAAATTCCCACAGTGATCCATTAACCATGTAGTCGCACAGAAGAACTATTAAATAATTCATCTCATCGTGTGCAGTTATCAGGTCCCGATGGCGTAAGATGTTTCTGTGACGGGCGTTCTTCAAAGTTTCGATCTCGCGCCTCACACTGCGATATTGAATATTGTCGTGATGATGATTTGCTAATTTTAAGCATTTGGCAGCAAGGATTTTGTCCTGTCCTGGAATCATCACCTTGTAGACCATGCCGGATGTGCCAGAGCCGATGACGTAATCATCACTGAAGTTGTCTGTCGCTTCCACTATATCTCTGTATTTGACTATACCGAGTTGTCCATCTCCTGAAAAAATAGTATACTTGTCGTGTCTATTACTGTTCAACTTCGGCTTTGACGCTTTTAAAACGTATAGCAACGCAAGCATGAGAATAGTTATGGTCCCAATACAGGCAACGGTAATCCCTGCCACTTCGGCTGAGCTTAATTCTTTCTTTTTACCTGCTACTTCAGAATCGGAACAATTGTTCCTTGTTGGCGGTCCACAAAGTCCTGGATTACCCTCAAATGCATTCTCCAGGCCTTTTGAAAAAGCCCTTAATGAAGGAATGGCCCCTGTGAATAGGTTGAAAGAGAAATTGAAATGATCCAGGCTTATCATATCTGTGAGGGATTGAGGGATATTACCAGACAGGCGGTTATGGGAGAGGTCCAAGGATTCAAGTAACTGCAAGTTTCCTATCTGAGGAGGAAGAGATCCCGATAGATTATTCCAGCTTAGATCTAACCCGTATCTGAGACTGGCCGCAAGCTTTCCCAACTCCGAAGGAATGCTCGTGCTTAATCTGTTTCTAGCCAGGTGCAGTTCGCTCAAACCCCTGCAATCTCCCAAGGAACTGGGTATTCCTCCCGTCAATGTGTTTACACTCAAATTCAATGTCGACAGCATCGCAAGATGGCCCAAAGCTGTGGGTATTCTGCCCCTTAAGGAGTTTCCGCTGAGATCTAAAACCTGCAAATTAGTTAAATTTCGTATTTCTGGAGGAATCGTTCCAGTGAGATTATTGCGGCTCAGAATGAGCTTTCCTAGTTTTCCCAACTCTCCTATTTCGGGAGGAATGGCACCAACGAGATTATTGTCCGCAAGGAGTAGATTGGTAAGATTATGCATCTGTCCCACGGAAGAAGGTATACTTCCATGGATGTTGTTTGAAGAAATGTCAAGGTAATCCAGTGCAGAAAGCTTAGAGATATTACCTGGTAAGAAACCCGTGAAGAGGTTGTTCTGCAGCCGGATGCGTTGAAGTGAGACGCAGTCTTGTAGAAGGTTGGTGATGTTCCCCTCTAATCGATTATCGAAGAGGGCAAGACGGATCAAAGAGTTACCGTTGCATAGCCCAGAGGGAATCGATCCGCTCAATCCACTGGAATATGAATTAAGCCTCTCCAGGTTCCCGAAGCTTCCAAGTCTTGCAGGCAGCGGACCTTTGAACATGTTTTCACTGAGATACAGCCTTATCAGATTGGGAAGAAGGCCGAGTCCTTCAGGCAAAGTGCCATCAAAATTATTGGAAGATAGGTCTAGCTCCTGCAGGTTTGTAAGATTGGGAAAGGATGAGGGGATCGACCCTGACATGTTATTGAATTCTAAGTGCAAGACTCTCAAATTCTTCAGATTGCCCATTTCATATGGTATAACCCCCCTCAGATTATTGGTGGATGCATCAAATGCCTCCAACTTCAGCAGTCTAGTGAAAAAGCCTCCGGGGATAGAGCCTGTAAGATGATTGTCATAAACCCACAAATATCTCAAATTTTCCATCACGGCTATCTCCCATGGTATCGTACCTTCTAAGGAGTTCTTATAAACTGCAATGGCTTCGAGACGGCTGCAGTTGGCGATGGAAGAAGGGATGGTACCGGTCAAATTGTTTTGGTACAGCGTCATCTCTACAATGTTTTTCAGATTCCCAATTTCCCGTGGAATCTTTCCTTGCAATCCCGCAGTGTCGAAATACAGAATTCGCAGCCGACTGCAATTTCCGATTTCAGGCGGCAGAGAGCCACTGAAATAGTTGGAATATGCGGTGATTGTGTCAACATTGGCAAGCTTTCCAATAGACGAGGGAATGATACCGTTGAGATTATTTGTATCCACGGCGAGCGTAGTCAGGCTTCTTAGATTACCCAGTGCAGGCGGAATTATACCTGATATATTGTTGGTACTGATATTCAGAACTGTAAGAAGGCTACAGTTCATGATTTCGGGAGGGATGAAGCCCGTGAAGAAATTGTTGGCGAGATTGAGTTCTCGAAGCTCTGTGCAGTTCCCTATCTGGCCAGGAACCGTGCCGGATAACCCATTGCCCGAAAGGTCGAGCTTCTCCAGGGCAGCAATCTTGCCTATTGCACTGGAAAGACGACCAGACAGCCCTTTGTTTGGGAGGGAAATTGATGTGACCCGCCTTCTATAACTGCTGCAGTGGACACCTTCCCAGCTACACGGGTTGACGCCAGAATAGCTGTCGTTTCTCCAACTTGAAAGAACATTAGGAGGAACCGCAAAATATGACTTTATTTCTAAAAGCGCCACTCCATCGGCCGAGTACAGATCGTTAGCACTGCAAATAAGTGCAGGTAATCGGCCAAAACAATTGATAATAAACAGTATTAAACACGGAAGATTACATAGTTTCATTCTCATAGTTTCATTCTCATCTTGCTTCCTCTGCTGCTTGGATATCTTGCTTCCTCTGCTGCTTGGATGAAGAAACTTGAAGAACATCATGAACCAATGTGGTTTGGTTTTTTTTTTTAATTGCATTTTAAAACTGTTTATATTGATAAAATAATTAGAAATTATTTAGATTTCAAAATGAATGAAAAGAAAATGGGCAAGAATCCAGTATGCATATCTAAATGTTATATGGTATGGAATTGAAAAAATTTCACCCAAATTTTTATGTTTATCGTATCAAATTCAAAGTCAAACTTAGTAATTATAAGGGAAATTATAATTATGTGATGGCGGTGACTCGGTGAGAATATCAACCAAAGTAATGCTAACCCTTTCGACCAAAGTACTTTCCACACAATTCACACCAGAATATTTCGTGGAGTCTGTTTTTATCCAGTAATTAAGCTTCACATAACATTCCTTCATATGGAAATTTGGGCTGTAACAGCACCTTGGTGACTTTAGTCGTCGGCAGTGTTACGTCCTACTACATCGGGTTATCTCGATCGCAACTTATTATTGGAAGAATTTCTCGAAGTCTTTGAGGAATTGTTATCTCGATCGCCGCCGGCCACCAAAATCAACGAGGTAGGTTGAATGTAACATATACATTTAATAAGCAGGATGTCAAATGTCACATGTTTGATTGGTGCGCCAACCCGCAGCAGAATGTCAAAGATCACATGGTTGGTTGGTACGCCAACGACTTTCGCAAGTGAGAAAGTTTGCGTGCAGCTTTTGAGCAATGAAAAGTCACACTGACGTAGAAATATCGGCAAATATTGAATTCGATGATGGTTTTACTCTTTTAAGAATATGATAAAAACAAGTTCATTAGTTTAGTTATTAATTTTAAAAGGTATAAAATAATTTACACATTTGAATAAGGGCTACATTGTAGATATTCTTGTTTAGTTTAAACATTGTTATCTTTAAGTTAGTGTCAAAGACATACATGAATGAGCAAATAAAGGGTTTTTTACAAGTCTTACAAAAATGCTAATGACCTAGGACTAGGAATAGTACCTCTAACAACTAGAGTGGTGTAGATCAGAAATAATACATCTAACAACTAGAGTAGTGTGGAAAAATTAACAATAACTAGAAACTCTTAATCATTTTGACCTTGGACAATTCACCTAGTAACTTATTTCCTTACAAGGAAAAAAGACTAACTCAAAAGGTTAACTCTAACTCCATGACCTAATACTTAATCATCTAACGAATACTTAGATCTGGTAATGGGCTAACGAAAACAACTATGATTCTAAACATCGAGCAGGTAGATACACTACTGAAGTAAATGGCAGCCAAGTTGTATAATTTTTTTGTGCAGATTATGCTTTATGTCCCATAAGGTCATGGATTTCCATGAAGTAAACAAAAATACTCTACTGTATCTAAGATGCATAGGTAAAAGATGGATATAGATATGCACCTGATTAATTGTGACCTCTGGGAGTCTCTTCGCACACTGCTCCATGGTATCCTTGTCCAAGGGTATTGCTCCACTAACAATCTCGTTCGAAGAAGACAGATCATATCGTGCCACAATATTTTGTTTTGCAATAGCATGGCATAATGGGTGGCACAGTTAAATAGGATATTTTGTATTCTTGAATTTCTTCCAGCATCCTTACAAAGGTAAATTTCCCCATTGGAACCACATCATTTTCTCTCTAGAGCTGCCCATATGTGACACATGCCAACCAATACACATGAAACATGGGAATAACACATAAGACAGTCCAATGCTTCACGCCTTTCATTTCTTGGTCACTGGTCACCATCAAGGCAGCCGCCATGAAATTCCTATGAGTTAATATCACCCCTTTATTTTTCCCAGTAGTCCTAGAAGAATAGAACAATGCAGCTGTGTCCGTCTGCTTCATAATAACATCAGGTGGATTCTTCTAGACACTTATGGTTAAGACCTTATAAAATAAAATAATGGTTAGTGATAGACTCTAAAGCACGGTTGAACATATATTTTTTCTTGCTGCAGTTCTTTTTAGATGCAGAGATAGACTTTGTCTCTCCATCTAAGAAGCACTCCTGAACTTTTTGTTTGTAATTTTATTTCTTTACTGCTGTGTCTGTGTAATAGATCCATGCATGCCTTGGGATTGTGATTTTTTTTTGTACAATGTATATATTGCAAGATACAGTAGTAAAGAAACATATGGAAAAACACAAACAGTTACAACAATAATTAATATATGTTTTGGAGTGCTTCTTAGATGCAGAAACAGTCTTTGTCACTGCATCTAAGAAGCACTATTGAACATATAATACTTCTTGTTGTAACTGTTTCTGTCTCTGCATATGTTTCTTTACTTCTGTGTTTGTGCAAGATAGACCATATACAAAAAAAAGCCAAAATCCCAACACAAGTTGACATCAAAGTTGAGAAGTCATGTTAAAATATCGATGAAAAATTATTGGAGTTACAAAGACCTACATGTCCAACTAGATTTTCTTCAATACGAGTGGGATCAACTACCAAATCAAGTCTAGAAAAATTTAAAGGGTTCTATTCAACAAAATCAATGAAAGAGAAGTTCTGTGAATTAAAAAGGAGTTGGTGTACCTTAATCCTCTCTCCTTTCTTGGCATTGAGGATTATTTTCCTATATTTTAAATTAGATGAATGTGGAAATTATTTTTTGAAGAGGGACTTAAAGCTATAGAACTAACCTTGATGAATTTAAAGGCATATTACGATGTATTTTTTGATAATTTGTGCTACTTTGGATATACATAATAAGTACTATATCTTTGCTTGCTTCTACAATTTTCCAAGTAAGGCATAGGAAAATTAACCTTCATGAATTTAAAGGCATATTACGATGTATTTTTTGATAATTTGTGCTACTTTGGATATACATAATAAGTACTATATCTTTGCTTGCTTCTACAATTTTCCAAGTAAGGCATAGGAAAATTTGCATGGTGAATTAAACTTGACATTAAGAAACATGCTCATCTTCTTAAGGGCATGGTGTTTTTCTTGACATGAATGTATCTACTACACTCAAACCTTTGCACTACTTGCAAAGACAAACTATGTTTCACTGATTATTTAAATAGTGACAATTTATCAGTGTATTTAAATAGCTTTTTAAAGCTCTGTCTTCGAGATGTTTCCGATATTTCCATGCCAACAACTTCTTCACTACTTGTACAAATCCACCAATCTGTCCAGTTCACAATTTTCTTCAAGCTATTCCTGCAAAAAGGTTATGATTTTGAACGGAGCAAGAACCTCTTACAACATTGATTACAAATCTGCCATACCTGTCAATGCTCAGCATTAATTATAAATCAGTCATATCTGTCAATGCTCCTGTATTATGCACATCTGCCTAACCCTCAAAGGATGGTGTGGCCGATCTTTTGAGTTCAAAAATAGATAGCATCCAATCATGCTCTTTTAAAAAAATAATAAGAAGTTGCTCCTGTATTATGCACATGTGCCTAACCCTCAAAGGATGGTTTGGCCGATATTTTGAGTTCAAAAATAGATAGCATCTAATCATGCTCTTTTAAAAATATAATAAGAAGTAAGAATTGGTAATAGCAATTCGAACACGTTGCATGACTGCTTATTTCTTCAACAACATTTTTCTTTGCAAATTACTTTCTGCTTACTATCTTCCATCTCTGGTATACCTCCTTGAAGTTTCAATAGAGAAGGATCTATAACAGTTGTCTAAGCTGGAATGGAAATCACAGTTGTTATATTTGGGGTTGTTTAACTATTTTATGTTTTGGAGTGTTTTGTCTAAATTTTGGAAAATAATTTCTTTGTCCGATCTTGATTTTTTGTTATTTTGCATGCATTTATAGATTCAGCACCCTAAAAAAAACCCTAGACACTTAGATTGTATAAAATTCGTTGCTCTGATTGTATAAAATTTACTGCTCAAACTTGTAGTTCTAGCACATCCTTCCCTAATTTCAAATAAATTTAACCAAAAAACATAAAACAATTAAACTACATTGTTTCTTTAAAAAAAAGCACAAATCTTGTCTGAGTCTTTATATGCGGTCTGGATCTCAGTCATGATAAGAAATCAATGGTTTACTACCCTTCTCTCAACCCAGAGATTTGTTATCTCAAGCAAACCTTTCTTTTTGTGTGATGATAACCAATCAATTGCAGCTACAACAGATCTGAAGTTCCAAAAATTGGTTTTCATCACAATGTTTTCTACTTGGGTCTTCTACACTGAGTAAATAGGAGATAAATACCATGTATATAGCCACTTATCATAGGCAATTTCAAATTCATGGATGGTAGGGACATTACCACTACAGTGGCACTTGTTTATTTATAATATGAGGATGGCAAAGAAAGCTATATACTAGTTTTTTAATAGCGAATAGGGAATCAAAGAAACCACTAGCAGAACCTAAAGAAGAAACTGAAAACCCAGTCTACAAAATTAGCAGTGGTTGGATTTTAAAACCCTATTTGAAAATGGAAAAGAGGGGCAAGGGTAATTGAGTTGAAGGGCCTGGAGATATATACTAAGAAGGCACACAGATGGGGGCACTGAAATTTGAACATGAGGAATTAAGCATTAATTTGTGAACAATATCTTTTCATTCAGTTAACTAGTAAACAAATCATTAAAAAGTCATGTGGGTTGTGATGTTGTGGTAACTTGTAAAATTGTCCTTCAATTTATGTGCTATATCAATTTATGACAACAGGGTATAATGCTGTGATATATATATATATATAATATATATATATATATATATATATATATATATATATATATATATATATATATAATGTTTTGGCCAAATTGAAAACGAAAATTATTCACACAAACAAGATTGTAACTGAAATAAGCCATTAAGAAATCATATATGTAGCGGAATAAACTGGGTTGGAAGTAATATTGAATAAAATTTACAAGAGGGGTGAGGGTTGGATATGGATGTTATTACCTACATTCAACCAATATGTTGGCATTATGATATTGGTTTTGTCCTTGATGGAAACTCTCTCAGATGACAGTTCATAGTGCAGCATGCTAACAACAGAGGATTACAGATCAGACTCCAAAGAATGAAGAAAGAGAGGTATACACTGGTTCACTTTGTCCAAGGGGCATATACACGCAGGTTAATAGAACAAAAGTAGTGTATAATGTATACACGCACTTTCACAGGAGGCAAAGTGCGTACATGTTGGAAAACCAAGTTTTTGGAAAAAGTTATTTGATCCAAGGTATTTCTTGTCCAATGTATTTGGTCCGAGGTATTTGGTCCAAGGTATTGACCCTAGGTATTTGGTCCAAGGTATTGGTCCTAAGTGGTTTTGGTCCAAGGTATTGAAAAAGGCCTAAGAGTATATAAGGAGGAGAAGATCATTAGGCCAAGAGTGCAAGCAATAAGATTCTAAGGAATACTTTTCTCTGAAGTATATTTTATGTTGCAGGGTTGTGTTTGGGACTAGATCTGAAATAATTATGTGCACATTGAGTTCAATGTTGGATAAGGATAATGTGACATGAAATGACTTATTCTTGAATGATCTGATATTGGTTGGAACTAGATTTGATGTTTGCGCCTGTTTTACTCATTATCCATCAAGATCTAGTTTGTCTAAAGTCAGGAATTGCAACAAAGTTCTAAGTCAATATTTACAGATCTCTATGCAGATTCGTCTTGTTCAAATAGCGTATACATGCAAGTTCGGTTCCTTCAAGTAGTGTATACAAAAGAAAAGCTTCTTTTCAAGATCTGACTGAACTATCTGATCAAATTCTGTTATTTTACTGTTGTCTGTCAATGAAGTCTTCTTAGATCTGGATGAAAAAAAATTGAATAGGTAAGGAGGATGGAATTTGATTGATTGATTGTATAAGTAAGAAGAAGTGATCTCTGTCCCTGCCTGTGTAAAGCTCTGAAAGTTGACAGCAGATATTCAGTATATTGAAACCAATATGAAACCAATGAAAACAATGCCAAAGCTGTCAATACTTTAGTGGGAAGTCTGTTGCAATCAGAGTTTGTCAACGTCATGCAGCTCAAATTAGCCAAAGAAATATGGCACAAAATTTTTCTGAGCTACGAAGGATATTCTCAGGTAAAACGCGCTAAGCTTCAAACTCTCAGAATTCAGTATGAAACTCTTAAGATGCATAGTGATGAAAGTATAGCTAGTTACTTCTTACGTATAGATGAGGTTGTTAATTGTATGAAGAATTTGGGTGAAGAAATAAAGGATTTTACCTTAGTTGAGAAAGTTTTGAGATCCTTGTCAGCAAAATTTGAATCCAAAGTTTTTGCAATGAAGAAAAATAGGATCTGCAGAATATCACTATGACACAGCTTCATGGAATCTTAACTGCCTTTGAGATGAGAAAAGGAGGACCATCATATATGAGAGAAGCCACATTTAAAGCTTCTGAGCAAAAGGAAAGGAAGAACACATTGAATCAGGACATATTTCAGAAGAAGCAAATGAGGTAAACTTTGTAAAGAAGCTTCAACGGGGTTCTGGAAGGTTTAGAGGTAAGCTACCCTTCAAATTCTTTGCTTGTGGTAGAGTCAGTCATTATGCTGCCAGATGTCCTCATAAAGATAAATATGAAAAAGGAAAGGAATATGTAAAGGGAATAGAAAACAAGTTGTGAATAAAAGGAGTTATTATATTCATGAATATAGCGATGGTTTATCTAATATTGATGAAGATGAAATGGGACAAGATTACAGACTTCTCATGGCTTATGACAATGATAATTTTTGGGATGCTTTAGAAGAAGAAGACCTTCATGAAGAAAGATCTAAGCTCCAAATCTATTTATAAGAAAAGAATATGATTATAGATACCTTGACATACCAACTTGCTGAAAAGAAAAAACATAATGAAAAACTAGAATGTGAAATTGTGGGTCTGAGAAAGGATCGTGAGAAAACAAAATTACTCAATCTTCGATTTGCTAAAGGATCAAAAACTTTAAATGGAATTATCAAAATTCAACATTCTCCTCTAATAAATACAAGTCTTGGATATACTGAAGAAGCATCTCAATCACAAAAGTCGTCAACTTCCACCAAAAGCTATCTCTATGTAGCAAAGACTAGTGAATAGTAAGACAATTGTCAGCAAAGGTATAAAGCAGATCACCAGGTAAATCATACTCAATTTACTCCAACGATAAATAGAAGACGCAACCAACCTTAGGCAAATCATATGCAATTTTCTCCAAAGATGAATATCAATAGAAACTATAATCACCAGGTTAATAGATTCGATAGTCGCAGGAACTTCTTTAGTGGGCAGTGTTTTTCATATTATAATTTTGGGCACAAAGCTGCTCAATGCGTTGCTTACAAAACCATCAAGACTAGAGAAGCATGAAATCAAAGGAATGTAACAGGAATCAATAGAAGTTCCTATAATAAATTTTCTCCTCTTGAAAATGAGATATAATGCTCAATCTGTAACAACTTTGGTCATGAAGAATCTAAATGCAGGAGCAAATTTCAGCAAACATCTCAAAAGGAGCAAACACCATTAAATCCCAAGATATGGAGAAGGAAAGAATCTCAAACAAAAATATGTGGTATAGCCTTGTATGCAGAAGGATAAGAAAATCAGTGGTACATCGACAGTGGATGCTCAAAACACATGATAGGTGACAAAAAAAAACTTCACTCATATAATGCCTTAGAAAAGGAAAAGAATGTCTCATTTGGAAATGGCACTCCTTCTGTCATAAAAGGTAAAGGCTCCATTTTCTTGAAAGAAAAGGTTAAAGCTGGACATGTTATGTATGTAGATGGTTTAAAGCATAACCTGTTGAGTGTCAGTCAAATGTGTGATCAAGGAAATGAAGTGGTGTTTCGATCAAACGAATGTGTTGTTCGTGAGCTTGATACAGGAGAGACCGTGATCAAAGTTAAAAGAACTCCGAACAACTTATACATACTCAAGGGAGGACAACAATAGTGCTATCTAAGAAAAAATGATGAAAATTGGTTGTGGCATAGATGATTGGGACATCTAAGATTTTCTCAAACAAGAAAAGCATGTAGACTCAAGGTTGTTTGTGATCCTCTAGATATCAACATCCCAGAAAATACAATATGAAAACCATGTAAAATCGGTAAGCAAACCAGAGTTCACTTCATGGAAAAGGAAGGGTCAACAAGTAAGCCTCTTGAACTTGTCCATACTAATCTATGTGGAACATCAAGGGAAAAGTCGCCTCGTGGAGAAGAATACTTTATTTTGTTCATTGATGATTTTTCCAAAATGTGTTGGATAGGTCTTCTAAAGCATAAAGATGAAGCATTTGAAAAGTTCCAAGTCTTCAAAGCCTTCAATGAAAATGAATCAGATCGAAAAATCAAATGCCTCAGATCTGATTGAGGAGGGGAATTTACATCCGATGAATTCTTTCACTTTTGTGAAAAACATGGAATAAAAAGGCAATTCTCCACTGCAAGGACTCCTCAACAAAATGGTGTGGTAGAAAGAATGAACATAATAGTTCAACAAATGGCTCGAGCTATGCTAGATGCATCTAGAACTCCTACAACCTTCTGGGGTGAAGCAGCATTCGTTGCCGTAACTATTCTCAACAAAGAAAATGTTCGGTTAAATAGCACTCAAACTCCACATGAACTTTGGTATGGCAAGACTCCTACTGTAAAGTACTTTAAAGTTTTTGGAAGCAAATGTTTTATCAAAAGGGCTGATGAAAAACTGGGTAAGTTTTAACCCAGAGCAGATGAAGGTATTCTTCTTGGTTATTCCTTCAAAAGTAAAGGATATAAATGTTATAATAAAATACGTGGGAAAGTTATTGAAAGCATTGATGTTGTAGTTGATGAAGCATGCAAAAATCCAAAACAGATGTAATCAACAGAAGATTATGACAATGAAGAAGATGGAGATTATTTTCCCTCATCAAATCAAAATGATATTGAAGAAGAAACCAATGAAGCACTAGAAGAAGAGACAATGGTAGAAGACAAAAATCCATCTAGGTATGTTCAGAAAAATCATCCAAAAACTCAAATTTTATGGGAAAAGAGGCAGGTGTACAGACATGAAGAACTATTATAGGGACCTCAAGATATTTAGAATTACTATCTTCCACCGAACCTCAAAATGTAAATGAAGCATGCAAAGATGAATATTGGGTAAAGGCCATGGATGAAGAACTTGAGAAAATTGAAAAGAATGATACTTGGAAATTAGTTCCTATACCTCATGACAAAAATATTATAGGAACTAAATGGATATTCAAAAACAAGCTGAATGAAAATGGAGAAGTCATTAGAAACAAGGTGAGACTTGTTTGTAAAGGATATGCTCAACAAGAAGGTATAGATTTTCAAGAAACCTTTGCACCTGTTTCTAGAATTGAAGCCATAAGGATGTTTCTTACTCTTTCTAGCTTTCAGAAATTCAAAGTATACCAAATGGATGTAAAATCAGCCTTCCTTAATGGAGATTTAGAGGAAGAAGTTTATATTGAACAGCCAGAAGGATTCATTCTTAGAAATGATGCAAAACTTGTATGTAGACTCAAAAAGGCTCTCTATGGTCTGAAACAGGCTCCAAGGGCTTGGTATTACTGCCTTGACAAATATCTACACCAACAAGTTTTTACAAAAGGTTCAACAGATAGCAATCTATATACAAAGATTGAAACTGATAAATTGCTAATTATTATTGTTTATGTTGATGATATCATTTTTGGTACCAATGAAGAATCCATGAGTCAGAATTTTTCTTTAGTAATGCAACAAGAATTTGGAATTTCTTTGGTTGGTGAACTTACCTATTTTCTTGGTCTACAATTTCAACAAACTAAAGATGGTATTTTTCTATCACAAACCAAATGTCTCAAACAGATCTTGAAAAGGTATGGAATGGAAGATTCTAAACCTGTACGTACCCCAATGATAACAGATTGTAGTCTCAGCTCAAATGATGAATCAACAACAATACATCAACCAACTTACAAATCCATGACTGGAAATCTGCTTTATCTAACAGGTACCCGACTTGACATCATGCATGTGGTAGGAATAGTTGGAAGATTCCAAGCAAATCCAAAGGAACCACACCTTCAGGCAGTCAAAAGAATTTTCAAATATCTTCAAGGATCTCAGGACTTTGGTTTATGGTATCCTAGAGATACAGATCTTACTCTTCATGCTTATACAGATGCAGATTGGGCAGGAAGTTTTGATGATAGAAAAATCTTTAGTGGTGGTGCACTTTATATGGGTTCCAGGTTAGTGTCTTGGTTTAGCAAGAAACAAAGTTCAATTGCTTTATTTACAGCTCAAGCAGAATATGTGGCTGCTACATCTCGCTCCACACAACTACTTTGGATGATGCAAACTTTGCAAGACATTCAAATCACATGTACTCCACCTATCTCCATTCTATGTGATAATACAAGTGCCATCAATATTTCAAAGAATCCAGTCATGCACTCCAAGACCAAGCACATACCCATCAAGTACCATTTTCTACGTGAACAAGTTCTTGAACAAAAGGTCAAATTGGAACAGGTTCCTTCCAAAGAACAGGTTGCTAATATATTCATGAAACCACTGACTAAAGAAACATTTGAATATCTCAGACAAAAGCTGGGAGTAGTTGCTGCATCATCCTGCTGTTAAACCCAATTTTTTAGAGAAAGGTTATTATACGTGTGTTTCATAAAGTGTAGTCATGTACACACGTGGGTTTTTGTGGGTTAAGGAGCGTATATGTTTTTCAGACAAGAAAAATAGTGATGCATGCTCTGATATGGGTGCTTTTTCTGAGTTTGATGATTACTATCTATCGATATGCTTTGTTCATTAATTTTTATCTGACTGACAAACATGCCTTGATCATTTACTTGTTAACAATGCACAGGTAGCACATGTTCAAGGGGAGCATTAGCGTTCACGTACATTCAACATTGTTGGCATTATTATTGCTGAGTCCAACTATGGCTTCAGATATTTATACCATTTGTTGCTTAAGTCATGTAAAATTCTAGGGTGTGATATGCCTTCTCATACATTTGAATGAGTCCTCTTAGACAAATGATGTAATTTGTATCCCCAATTTGCATGGGATGGATGATGTAATATTTATTATTTCTTTCATGTATAAATAATTGGTATATCCCCACTTGGTTGGGTGGATAAGTCAAATTTAGAATATGCCCACTTGGTTGGGAGATAGATGTATGTATGGGTCATTAGTGATAGGAAGGTCATACTCACACAGTTGAGTTATGGAGTCATGTTATTCTTTTGGAGAATATTTTTGTGACTCTGCATGTGCTCAGGGGGAGCATGGAAAACATAATGTATGTCAAAGGGAGAGAATATCTTGGTCCACCCTTTAACCTTGATGTCAAAGGAGGAGAGTGTCTTGGTGTTGTTGTTGCCATCAAGTCAAAAGGGGGAGATTGTTGGCATTATGATACAGATGTTGTCCTTGATGGAAACTCTCTCAGATGACAGTTCACAGTGTAGCAAGCTAATAGCAGAGGATTACAGATCAGACTCCAAAGAATGAAGAGAGGTATACACTGGTTCACTTTGTTCAAGGGGTATATACACGCATGTTAACAGAAAAAAAAGTAGTGTATAATATATACACACACTTTCATAGGAGGAAAAGCGCGTACATGTTGGAAAACCAAGTTTTTGGTCCAAGGTATTTGATCCAAGATATTTTCTGTCCAAGGTATTTTGTCCGAGGTATTTGGTCCAAGGTATTGGTCCCAAGTGGTTTTGGTCCAAGGTATTGAGAAAGGCCTAAGACTATATAAGGAGGAGAAGATCATTAGACCAAGAGTGCAAGCAATAAGATTCTAAGGAATACTTCTTTCTGAAGTATATTTTATGTTGCAGGGTTGTGTTTGGGACTGGATCTGAAATATTTATGTGCACCTTGAGTTCAATGTTGGATCAGGATCATGAGACATGAAATAACTTATTATTGAATGATCTGATATTGGTTGGAACTAGATCTGATGTTTGCTCCTTTTTTACTCATTATCCATCAAGATCTGGGATTGCCTGAAGTTAGGAATTGCAACAAAGTTCTAAGTCAATATTTTCATATCGGTACGTAGGTTCGTCTTGGTCAAATAATGTATACACGCAGGTTCAGTTCTTTCAAGTAGCGTATACAAAAGAAAATCTTATTTTCCATATCTGACTGAACTATCTTATCAAATTCTATTATTTTACTGTTGTCTATCAATGAATTCTTCTTAGATCTGAATGAAAAAAGCTGAATAGATAAGGAGGATGGCATTTGATTGATTGATTGATTGTATAACTAAGAGGAAGTGATCTCTGTCCCTGCCTGTGTAAAGCTCCGAAAGTTGACAGTAGATATTCAGTATATTGATAGTTGGTACAGACTTGATTCAAAATTTTATGTTTGCAGTAATTTTGAAGGTATACATAGGTTCAATTAACGGAAGTAGCATATACACACAGTTTGGGTGCATCCAAGTAGCGTATACATTCTAATGCATGATTTTTGAGGTCACAGATGGTTCTGAATGATGATGCAGGGTTCTGGGTTCAGTAGAGTATTCTGGTGTCAGTGATCTGATTGTTCAGTTTAAGTTTAAAATATTTGATGGGTCCAGTGTGAAAATTCGATGAAACAAGGCCTTCAAATGGTGGTGTTGTGATCCACGAGTATGTAGTCTGAAAATTCATGAAACATGGTCCCTGGTGGAAAAGTGGAGTTTTTTGTAGGCTAGCACGTATGTACTAGTAAACATATTGGCTAGTACAAGAGCTAGGGGGTTGTAACTCCCTTCCAGTAGAAGCTGGAGAACGACATAAGGTTGGAACCTTCTGCAGGTAAGAGCCTCCATACTGGTATGAGTCTGCACCAGTACAAGATTGTAAACAAATTTTCTTATTATTAAAGTAAGACAGAGACGACAACAGTAGGTGGTTTTTACCCACATTGGGTTTCTTTGGTGTTCATGTGTGTTTCTTATGTGTAATTATTTATTCTACTTTTACTGCACTGTCTAATAAATCTCTGATATACCGGTTTAAGATAAACACATGATCATTGTCTAAATCACAAGTTCTCTACATATACGTTGGTTTCTTTTATCACAGTCGCGTGTACAGACTAGTTCACTTCACTGAAGTAGCGTATATAAATCTATTTGGGAAATAATTATTGATCTGATAATATTGATTCACCTCCTCTCAGTATTATTTCCAGCATAATATGGATGTTTTGTTGAAAAAATTCAGCCAATAGAAATGTGTTATCGAAGAAAAAATTACAGATTTCAGAAATCCAGTTGCAGCTAATGATGTATTCTCGAGAAATAATTACATAATCGAGATAAGGAAATAATGGGAGAACTAGCCCTCTTACCATACCCGTCATCCCCAATCACTATTGTAGGCAAACCTAGATCTTTAACTGTATCCCATAGCTCTGGGACAATTATTACGATTTTGGCTTTCCAATCCTGGACCAGTTTGGCTACATCCATGACGGTATACACAGGATTGACAGTATTTTCCATTGCCCCAATTGAAACAATCCCAAAGAAACACAAGGGGAAATAAATAGAATTGCGAGAAAAAAAATCACCACGTCTCCTTTTCTAATACCCAATTGACTCAATCCACTACCCACTGTGCTTACCTTGTCTTTGAATTCCCTAATACTCAGTTTCTCACCGAAATCTGCATCTGCGAGTGCTAATCTGTGAGCGTAGGATGGTGAATCTTTGAACATAAAATAGAAAATTTATGTGTTCTTGTCCTTTGGAAGCTTCAAGGGTGGCCTCATGGACTTGAATATTCCATCCTTTCCATAACCAGATTGGGTCAAGCTTCTCCACTGCAGGCCTGCATTTTCCTTCAGTCTTCAAGCCCTTCATTGGGAAGAATCTCTCAACAATAATACTGTTGACGGTTGTTCACAGTTGAAGGTAGGAAACCCAGCTGACAATCAAACCTATAATTGAGATAATGCAGGGCCATACTACATTCTATGTAATAGTCACATAGTATGTGTTCTGGTAGGCTGAAGCTGGTCATTATTAACATAGTCTTAGCTTTGTTCAAATCTGGTTCCTGTTCCATTAAGTGCTATTGTTTACAGCTGGGTTATTGCAGTTGCTTTGGGGTTATTCTTGTAAATAAATGTACTCCAAAACTTGAGTCTTGTGAAAGTCTTCAATTATTTAGATAGGCCCGAACTAAGAATCTTCACCTCTATATGTTGTTGACAACTCATGTTTTATATACAGGATGACATAAAATATTAGATAATGGGGTAGTCGTATACTGTTGCAAACGTTGCACAATTGTGTGAATAATTGCCAATAGCTGACAAAAATCCCTAAACAGAGAGCACATGCACTATACTTCTTTTAGTGAATTGGATGGCTTTGTTTTTATCCGCCAGACTGTTTCTTTCTCTTCACAGTTCACTGATGGCACCTCAACCATCTTTTCAAATAGAGATTTTTCCAAATTTGATATTGGACCCCAGATCATTAATGGAGGAAGCTTGCATGCCATGATGATGACTGGGAAAGCGAGGGTTGGATAACTAAAGATACAACTTTCAAATGATTGTGCAGGTTGGGGAAGCCATGGGCGAAGAGGAAGCTTGCTTTGAATGGAGTCCTGATGGTCTTACTAACACTTGTGAGATTAAGGATCATAGCCAAGTAAGTCATATGATTTCTCTTTTGTGTGTTTTGCTTTTGGAGGAAATGATAAATAGAAAGGTAACTGAGTGTAAAACCCACCAAGTTGTTGAGGTCCCAACTCCCAGACAAGGGGGGATCCTTGTATGGCTTAGGTTTCATGTGCACCCCAAATGTATTCATGGGTTTCACATGGACCATAAATGTCTTCATGGGTTTTGAACCTGTGATTAGCTCTAGGAACCTAAGAACCTAACCACACAAGATTCAACAATTTGACCAATTCATTGAAGGGACTCTCGGTATGTCCTCAATGGATGCAGGTGAAAATCATATCAGCTTTAGCTTTTGGAAACTTGTTTCTAGTTTTGTAGGCCTTGTCCATTTTATGTATTCTGGTGCCATTTTACCTCTAGTAGTTATGGATCTAGGATAGAATCTAAATATCTTCTATTGATCTATGTGCATTTAGATATTATATGCATACTTGATACTGCATCTTTACATTGACAAATCTACATCTAAAAGTGGCTTCAGTTACAAACTTTACATTACAATTGTTCTTATGTAGCAGTTTACTTTAATCTCAGTTGCATAAGTTTGATTGTTAGACTCATATGAATTTATGTCAGTTTTGATGTAATTGTATTCAGCAATCAATCACAGGTGGAAGCTTCTCCTGAGTGTTTGGTGGATGGTTCGGTATCCTTTGGAAGATTCTCACTTGATACATTATCATGGGAGAAATGGTCAGCATTTTCGCAGAACAGGTATCTGGAAGAGGTGGAGAAATGTTAGACTCCAGGTTCAGTTGCTAAAAAAGTGGCATACTTTGATGCCCATTACAAAAATATTGCCACTCAAAGAGCTTTGCTACAATAGTCCCTAACAAAAGAAGAGAACAACCCGTACAAGGATATGGATGCCCTAGCTCCTGAAGTGCACAATGAACAAGTGTCTAATGGTGATCCTACATTGTATATTGACAATAACACATGCCATGGATCCAACACAGAGGGTGGGGTTCATGACATGAATAAAGATGAAGAGTCTAACGAGGAAGTAATCCAGGATACACCTTCTTTACAAATAGATGAAGCTCACAATGAAGAAATACCTCTAGAGGTAGAGGTATCTTCTTTAACTACTAAAACTAATGTACCTTCACAAAATGATGAAGTCCACCATGAAGAAGTACCTCTAGAGGCAGTATCTCCAATTGCTGAGGCCAAATTAGACATTAATAGTGTCCCAGAGGATCTGAATATGAATGGAGTAGAGAAGCTTTCTTTGCCTAAACAAGATAGTACCCTTGCAAAGGTGGAAACCATTCCCAAAGGCCTGGAAGCGGGTGCAATGGGAAAAAAGAAATCTTTGAAGCATGCAAAAGAAGAACCCAGCGAATTCAAACAAAAGAAAAAGCTCCCTTCTAAGGTGATCTTTCATCACGTTATCTGTGAAATGTTATGTCTTTTCTTAACATCCCTATTTTTTTACTGCACTGGATCTCTTCTACCTAAAATGAAAACCTTGTGTGTAATAATTTACTTAAGTACTATGTATTTCTCTTCTATGAATCTATTATAGTAGTTCATATTGATCGAGGAATGAATGCAATCAAGCTATGGGTTTTGCAGCGGATCTCTTCCATTATAAAAAACTTATTTTGTTCTTCGTCTTATTGTGTTTATCTTTGTTCAGGAGACTGTTGCTTCAAACAGACACGTTTTAAAGCCAAAATGCCTGTTAAAGTTAATCAAACACAGAAAGTTACTCTGGGCCCTCCCACACCCGAGCTCAATCATGGTAGATAGAAAGGGACAAGCTTATGTCATTGGATTGAATTCTCTGTAAGTAATATTCCTCCATTGGTGATAATATTCACTAACAATTCTAATACAAAATTACCATGATTTTCGCGATTGCTAATACAAAATTACCTTAGAAATAACTTAAACCCTAGTTCGGCAGCATTTTATTTCAAGGCATTCCATGATTTCTTAACTAGGGCTCCCTACTCCTCTGTAAAAGCCCTCGGTCGTACGTTTGTAATTCTGCTTCTCCTTCTGATATGGATGTTACTACTACCTACATTCAACCAATATGGATGTTTTGTTGACAAATTTTGGCCAATAGAAATGTGTTATCGAAGAAATAATTACAAATTCTAGAAATACACTTGCAGCCAATGATGTATTCCCGAGAAATAATTACAGAATCGAGATAAAGAAATAATGGGAGAACTAGCCCTCTTACCATCCCCATCATCCCTAATCACTATTGCAGGCAAACCTAGATCTTTCACTATATCCCATAGCTCTGGGACAATTATTATGAGTTTGGATTTCGAATTTTGGACCTCTTTTGCTACTTCCATGACGATATACACTAGATTTACAGTGGTTTCCACCGCCCCAATTGAAACAATCCCAAAGAAACATAGGGGGAAATAAATAGAGTTGGGAGAAACAAAAACACCACGTCTCCTCTTCTAATACCCAATTAACTCAATCCACCACCCACCATGCTTACCTTGTCTTTGAATTCCATGAAACTCAGTTTCTCACCGAAATATGCATCTACCAGTGCTAATCTATGAGCATAGGATGATGAATCTTTGAACATAAAAGAGACAATGTCGGTGTTTTTTGTCCTTTGGAAGCTTCAATCGCGGCCTCACGGACCTGAATATTTCATCCTTCCCATAACCTGATTTATCCATATCAGTTATGTTTGGTTGTGTGAGAGATTGTGCCCAGTAATTGGAACCGAGGTTACTATTAACTGAAGATCTCAGTTCAAGGATATGATATGAGATTTCTATGGGAGAAGTTGCTACCAGTTTTACATTTCCAGGCATTGGGTTCCCTATTTTAGTTTCTGGGTTTGTAATTTAAAACCCCTTGAGAATTCCCCTTTTATGAATTTCGATCATATTTTTATGAGAATCCGAAAGCATGATTCCACTTGTTGAGCCTCAAACCTGCACCTTCATATACACTGATCCAGGTGGATGTTGGTGGCCACCCACCTATCCCATTTGGACCCCCACAACTGTCTCTTTCAGCTCTTTCAGTTTCCTAAATTGTAGCACAGTTTACTATTTTTAGCAGTTTCTCGGGTCCTGAACTTCCGGAGCCGTTTTGAGGCCCTAAACGACGTTTTTTTGGGAATCTGGGGCAACATGGGTCAATGGACCGATGTTGCCTCCCAAAGTGGTAGTACTCGGATAGATCTTTCTAACGAGCTATCGTACGCGTCAAACGGAGATCGTATGCCAAAGTTACGACCCCGGGAATTTGATGTACCAATTTACCCAAACGGGGCCCACAATTTGGCGTTTCATCTTCTAGAGTTAGATTTCGGAATGTTAAGGGTTTTACATTGTTTCTCAACAATAAATAGGCCTTCGAGCCTCATTGTAACACAGTTCGGAACAGTTCAGAGGCATGTAGCCGCACATCTCTTCTCAGAGATAGCTACCATCGCCCTAGCTGGTTTATTTCCATTTCTGGTTGTATTCAGTATTTTCCATTAATGAAATGAATCATTATTTCCGCTGCATCTATGTGGTTATGGTTATTGCATCTCTGTATTTATGGTTGTCTCTGTAATTTGTTGCGTTCCTGCTTAAATCCGGATCAGTGGTATCAGAGCGGTCTGCTTTTTCTCTGTTTTTCTTTGCATGTCCCCAACGAGGTCGGGATATAAGGAGTTAGGGCTTGAACTGGTCGAACCTTTGCAAGACCTGCCTCGCAAATCCCGACGGCCTCCCATGGCGGATGAGAAGAAAGACGAGGGGGCAGGAGATCCTATCAAAATCTTGCTTGAAGAAGCGCTCGAGCGGCAAAGGAACGCGATGATGGATAGCTTTGCACAGATCCTTCAGCGGCTACCCAGAGGCGACGCATCGGATTCCAACAGCGACTCTGGAAATGCCACACTGTTTAAGGTACAAGTGAATTTTGAAATCCCCATATTCGAGGGTCAAATAGACGCAGATGTCGTAGATAAATGGTTAAATCTGCTAGATGGGTATTTTTCTGTTCATGAATTTTCAAGTCGGGAAAAGATTGTTTTCGCTCTTCTCAAAGCAGCCCCCCACGTCAAGGACTAGTGGGAAACCTACTGCGAGCAGAAGGATGAAGGTACAGGCTCACTATTTTCAACTGCACCCACTTGGAATGACTTTCGAGATGCCATCAAGGAGCAGTACTACCCTGTCGGAAGCTATGAGGACAAATACATCAAATGGACCACACTGCGGTAGGGACGAGACCAAGATGTGCCGGAGTTCACAAACATTTTTCATACCCTTCGCACACAGTTGGGTATCAAAGATTCTGAGCTGCATCTGGTACTCAAATACCGCGGCTGCCTACACAGATACATCCAGGAAGAGATGGGGTTCTTGAACATCCCCTCACTCGGCACAGCATACCGATACGCTGTCGAAATCGAGCAAAAGTTCAAACAGAAGAAGCGAGACTTTGGATCTGCAAATCCGAAGCCCAAAGGACAAAGCCAAGGCGGGGTGACCCAAGACAACCCGTCGAAGCCGCAAGAAAAGAACAACACCATGAAGCCGAAGAAGGACACAGGAAAGTGGTGTGAGTTCCACAAGAGTCCCACTCATAACACAAGTGAGTGTCGGACCAAGCAGTCACTGGTGGCCGAGTTGAAGGCTTCCGAATCAGATGCATGTTCCGACCCTGAGCCAGAACCCGACAAGGGGAATGGCAAAGGGAAGCAGATCATTGATGCGGATCCCAGTGCCACTGTTGCCACCGCCAAGATCCAGAAGAATGAACCTGCAGATCCAGAAGAGGGGGAGCGCCTTTTCCACTCACAGATGTGGGTGAAGGGTTCGCCGCTGCAATTCATTGTCGACAGTGGCAGCCAAAAGAACCTCATTTCAGCAGAGGTCGTGAAGTGGTTGGGCCTACCGACTACACCACACCCACAGCCGTACAGTATCGGGTGGCTTCATGAAGGACGAGATCTGAAAGTTCGCCAGCAGTGCCGCCTTCCCTACAGCATCAAACCCTTCACAGACGAGGTATTATGTGATGTTACACCTCTGGATGTTTGTGATGTATTATTAGGCCAGCCATACTTGTGGAGGCGACATGCTGTGTATGAGTCAAGGCCTCGTGCTGTCATTATTTCTTTGAATAATTCATTATACAGGATACTAGAGGTAGCCCCACCTACTGCCACATCCTTGATCACTACCAAGAAAGGCAGCAAGCTCATATCACAGACCAGGAAATTCATCTGTCTGGTTCACTCCCAAAATAAGGGGAAGATCGTTGCTACATCCATGACCCCTGCAAAGGGTTCCTACACACAGCAGCAGCAACAAAGGGATACGGTCATGATAGAACACAGGAACAACTTCTCCTCACCCACAGGGGTACCACACAAGTTTCAGGTGGGCAACAAAGTTTGGTTACATCTGCAGAAAGAACGCCTTACAAGAGCCCATCAGAAGCTTCGACCACTCCGACATGGTCCTCACAGCAGTACCAAGGCTATGGGCAGCAATGCTTTGAAGCACAACATTCCTCCATTCCTTCGCTTGCACCGAGTATTCAATGTGGACCATCGTCGACCATGCTTTCCACCATTCCTGGACACATCAGAGATTGCAGAACAACTCACCAGAGAACCAACTCTGGAGAAGCTTCCTCATCTCAGGGAGGAACTCAACGCAATGGGGACCATTGCTTCCTAAGGGGGGAGGAATGATCCAGGTGGATGTTGGTGGCCACCCACCTATCCCATTTGGACCCCCACAACTGTCTCTTTCAGCTCTTTCAGTTTCCTAAATTGTAGCACAGTTTACTATTTTTAGCAGTTTTTCGGGTCCTGAACTTCCGGAGCCGTTTTGAGGCCCTAAACAACGTTTTTTTGGGAATCTGGGGCAACATGGGTCCATGGACCGATGTTGCCTCCCAAAGTGGTAGTACTCGGATAGATCTTTCTAACGAGCTATCGTACGCGTCAAACGGAGATCGTATGCCAAAGTTACGACCCCGGGAAATTGATGTACCAATTTACCCAAACGGGGCCCACAATTTGGCGTTTCATCTTCTAGGGTTAGATTTCGGAATGTTAAGGGTTTTACATTGTTTCTCAACAATAAATAGGCCTTCGAGCCTCATTGTAACACAGTTCGGAACAGTTCAGAGGCATTTAGCCGCACATCTCTTCTCAGAGATAGCTACCATCGCCCTAGCTGGTTTATTTCCATTCCTGGTTGTATTCAGTATTTTCCATTAATGAAATGAATCATTATTTCCGCTGCATCTATGTGGTTATGGTTATTGCATCTCTGTATTTATGGTTATCTCTGTAATTTGTTGCGTTCCTGCTTAAATCCGGATCATACACCCTCTCAGCCTTCCTTTTCCACTTATTGCATCCACCCAGCTGCTAAATCATTGCATTATAGTTTAAAAAGAGTTCTTTACATGGTTTTCTGACTATACTTATGATTGTTGTTTGGTTTAGTTTTTTGTTCATGCAGCTGCGGAAACTTGTCAATTTCCGCAGCCAGCACAGGTTTCCGCAGCCAGCACAGGATTCCGTAGCTATTTTGTTAAAAGTTGTGCTACAGGTGTCCTATGAAGAAACGAGCCACATGGGAAAGCTCCAGGCGACGAATACATGGAACGTGTCCCTTCGAAGCAGCCAAATCATCCATGGAAGGTCACGGTCAACGAAGGTCAAAGGTAGAGCCAACCAAAGAGTTCAGCGGTGGCATGTCTCTGTTTTGAGCACGTGAACGTTACGTGGCACAGTCCTCAGCTCACGAAGACACCAGCACACCTGGAGATCACTTCTGTAACCGGAATCTAACAGCAACCACTCCAGAGATTTAATAAACATGATGACAGTTACGCTAGATCTCGGCTGAAGGGATCTACGTGTCTTTGTCAATACAGTCAATAGCGTAGGAGTTAGTTAGCTAGTCTCAGCATTTTGTCATTATAAATAACGCGTCGATGAACGCTGTAAAGAAGTTTTTTCTTGATATGTAATTTCTGAACTATCGTGTTGTCACCCCACTGTTTATACATATTGCTGTTTTAATATATGTGGAGACTTTTCTGAGCTTATTCATGTGATTACTTATGATCGGCCGAAGTGGCAGAGGGCCCCTGCGCGCTGAAGCCTTGTAAAGTTGTCCTTTGGTTTTATTATGTTTTTGTATCATTAGCTTGTACATAACATACTTTTGATGTTTCTTAACTCACTGCTGTTTAGATTTTAATCTTTGTTTTCTTATAATTGTCAACTGATCAGTGCTTTTCTGCAGGTTTTCTTAGGCAACCCGGGCCATTTTTCATCTTTTTGATAACTATTGGCATATGAGATCATCTTGTCCTTCCTGCTAACTTTCATTTTCTGAAGTTCTTTCATTTTCTGAAGTTTTATTTCAGCACTGTCTTTTCCAAGTTGTGATTTGCTTACTTATTTTCTTTGTTATTTAGATATCATACTTCTCATCAATTTATGGTTTCTTTCTATAGTGAAGTGTCTCTATTAGCAAGAAATCAGAATATCACTAACTGTAGTGTGATTTAGTTATCATATTGCTTAAACTTATTCATGATTGCTTCCCACAAGGTAGATTGAGTTGAAGGGTAAAGGATCAGAAGAGTTGAAGTAGTGTGATTAGTTTCTTTTCTGCAATTTACTTTCTTGCAATTTAGTTATCATATTGCTTAAACTTATTCATGGTTGCTTCCCACAAGGTAGATTAAGCTGAAGGGTAAAGGACCAGAACAGTTAAAGTAGTGTGACTAGTTTCGTTCATGCAATTTAATTTCTTGTCATTTAGATAGCATGTTGCTTGACTTATTCATGATTACTTCCCACAAGGTAGATTGAGCTGAAGGGTAAAGGATCTGAAGAGTTTGAGTAGTGTGAATTAGTTGCTTTGCTTTTGGTTTGAGTTGCTTTAAGTTCAATTTTTACTTTCTTTTCATTCAGCAGCAAGGATACTGGGCCATTCTCATTAGTTCAATTTTTGATGCATTTACTTTCTCTTAAGAATTGATTTTAGTTTAGCTTTCTTATTGAGCACTTTCAAGTTTGAGAAAATCATTGTAGAAACCACCATCATTGTCCATACTTCATACTTCACTTTCACTCTCACTATCACACATTAGGGAAAGATAAATCCAAAAATAAACTAAAAAAAACTCAAAAACGACAAAAGATTAAAGAAATGGTTATCTAGTACATATAGTACACTTCACTTCGTTAGTTTACGAACCCCAGATTGACATTACAAATAGCAATTTAGATCACACTAAATTGACCGAACATTTTGGCGCCGTTGCCGGGGAAGTGAAATTAGGTAGCCAATTTCTAAAAAAAAAAACAAGAAAATTTCAAGGAAGGAAAATTGATAACCTCTCAAAGTATGGTCTCCTCTTGCACTTAGTGTGATCTGGAGGATCAGAAAAGAGAAATTTATTGGTTTAATAGTTTCTTGAGTATGCTCTCTTCTTGCACCTAGAGTGACCTGGAAGATCAGAAAGAGAATTATTAGCCCGACTTGAAGAAAAACAAAAAAATGACATGCATAGAGCAAGAGATTCTAGGGGAAGGTTTTTAGCTAGAGCCAATAGTTCGATTTTTATAACTCCATCTACTTCAAGGAATAGACAAGAGACACCTCCATCATCTCCAACTTACACTCCTAGCCCTAGGATTCCTGGAATTCAAGAGGCAGGAGTCGACTCTCCCACACCTTCCATCGAATCTGAATTAGAAAGAGATCCTTTCCTTCCTTCTACAGAGAGACAAATTGTAATTGAAGAAGTAGAATCATCTGAAGAAGAAGAGGGAGAAATTCCTTCTCGTTCACCCTTAGTAGAAGAACCAGATCACTCTGAAGTCTCCAGGGAAACTGCCATGACAGAGGAAGGAGCAACTGGATTCGGTAGAGGTAGAGGTAGAGGAGGAGGAGGGAACAATGGAGGAGGCAGAGGTAACATTGGGGGAAATAGGGATGGAGATAACTCATTCGGATTTCCTATAGTCGATGAGGACTCCCTAGCCACAATGAAAAACATCTCACCATCTGTCCTCCCAAATTTCCATGGGTTAAGGAATGAGGACCCTGAAACATTTCTATTTGAGTTTGAGGTCGTGTGTCAAACTTATGATTATCTGGAAGACTCTCAAAAACTCAAACTGTTTCCTTCAACATTGAAAGGAGCAGCCTTGAAATGGTTCATGGGATTACTCACTCAATCCATTAGGACTTGGAATGATATGAAACAAACATTTTTGGATAGGTACCTGGACTATTGTATGCCCACCAATCACAAGGATGAGGTATTCAAAATAGTGCAAAGAGAAGATGAAAACTTGGAGGATTTACTTGAAAGATTTCAATACAACCTGAAAAGAGAAAAAATTAGTAACTTAGATGAGGAGACCTTGAAAGCCCTTCTATTAAAAGCCATTAGAGATGAATGGATAGATATTTTGAACATGATGGGAAAAGGAGACATATCTCAACTTCCACTTCATGATATAGCAGAGCTATGTGTCCATCTCTCAAGGGGGAAATCTAAAACTCAAAAAGGGCCTAGAGATCCTTCTCTCATCAAAGCAAACAAATCTGCAACTGGATCAGTAAGTAGGGCTGAGATTGGAAACATGCTTGATGAATTCAAAACTGACATCTTAGGGAGTCTTAGTGAGCAACTAGACACCCTTAAGATTCACAATAAGTAGGAAGCAGAAGCTGAGGCTTTGGCCATCTTTTGCCCAAAGTGTAGGAAGAAACATGCTCTAAGGGAATGTCCCTTGGATGCAAAAGTTGTAGAAACATGTGTAATTTGTTCAGAGAATCATGAGACCAAGGATTGTCCTTCAATTCCTGGGCTCAAAGCTGTCTTTCAAGAAGATCCAAATACAATCGAATCTCTCTGTTTTGTTGCTAGGAGACCTTGGCAGGGGCAACAAAATCAAGGGTTTAACAACTCTATGAATTTTCAACCCCCACCAAATTGGAATCCTTGGCAACAACCTTGGTCCCAACCTCAAAATCCTTTTCAATCATGGGTACAAGGTATGCAAAATCCTTATGGGAGATTTGCTCAATTTTATCAATATCCCCCATCTTTTCAAAACCAACAAGCTCCACAACTTCCAAATCAAAACCCACAACTATCATTCCCATTTCCACAACAACAACAACCTTCTCAACAGAATCCAAATTCTCAACTCTTGCTTCCATTCCAACAGAAGTCAAATCAACTTCCTTCTCAGCCATTGCCAAACCCCAATAAAAAAAACCCTCAAAATGCTTACATGATGGAAGTTCAACAATTTCCTGCCTATATGATTGTTCCTCTCAATGATGTACAACTCAGATCAGGTAGAGTCCTAGATAAGCCTTCTATAAATGCTCAAAAGCAAAGCATTTTTGAGGAAGATTCTCTTGAAGCCAATAAGGGTTCTGAAGCATCTCTTCAAAACCCAAGTACTCAAAAAGAAAAAGAAAAAGAGTTAACCCCCACAACTCCTATAGTTGAGCAATCTGCATCTTCATCCACACCTCCCTTTCCTGAAAGATTACAAATTGACAAAGGGGTGGAAAAACAAATCTTGTTGCCTGACTATGATTTTCTAGATGAATTGAAGAATGTCTGTATCAAGATTCCCTTGTTACAAGCCATTAAAGAGATTCCTATTCTAGCAAAAACAATAAAGGAGTTGAGTCTTAAAAGACCAGGAAGGAAACCAAGAGATACAAGAAGAATCCACCTGGTAGGGAAAATTGTAGATATCATTGTTGGCATTATGGCTAAAGTGTTGTCCTTGATGACAACCCATTCAGGTGATAGATCACAGTACTTCAAGTCAGCAGCAGAGATTGATGATCAACTATCAAATATTGAAGAAAATAAGGGGTACGCAGGTACACCTTACATAAGGTGCGTACACGCAGGTCAGTGTTACATAAAGTGCGTACATACTCACAGTTATCCCGTTCAGGAGGTGCGTACCCCCAGTGCACACATTTCAAGGCAAAGAAATTCACATGTGGGGTTTTCTTATGTTTTACTCTTGGTATTTAGCCGACGGTATTGTGTTATTATGGTGTCGGCTCGTGGTATTGATCCATGATTTAAGGAAGAGCTTTCCTATATAAAGAAAAGGAGATAATTTGGCTTGAGCATGTTTTTGGTTGAATATCTTATGAGGGCTAGATCTGAAATATTATGATCTCTTGGGAGTATGTCAAGATCTAAATAAGGCGAATCTACTGATGGATTGAGATCTCTTCGACGCATGTTCAGATCTATAGATCTGACTGTCTGGGTTATTTCTGAAGTCTTGAAATCATCTATGCCCGAAGGTATGCAGGTACAGTGAAAGAAAAGTGCGTACGTACGCAGGAACGAAGCGTTTCAGGTGCGCCAGTATGCAGGCACAGAAGGGTTGCAGGTGCGGAGGTACGCAGGCACAGAAGGGTTGAAGGTGCGGAGGTACGCAGGCACAAAAGGGTTGTAGGTGAGTACATACGCAGGCACAGAAGGGTTGCAGGTGCGTACATACGCAGGCACAGAAGGGTTGCAGGTGCGGAGGTCTGCAGGCAGTTCAATGGACTCAGAGTGAGGTACGCAGGCGAACAGTTGAGCAGGGTGCGTACTGTAAGCAGGTGAGCAGTTGAGCAGGGTGCGTACTGTAAGCAGGCAAGCAGTTGAGCAGGGTGCGTACTGTAAGCAGGCAAGCAGTTGAGTAGGGTGCTTACGTAAGCAGGCGAGAAGTTGAGTAGGGTGCTTACTTCTCTTAAGATCTTTGTTTATCATTGCTGTGTTCTAGGTTTGGTTCTATTATTGTTGATCTGGTTACTACAGTTGACTGGGTGATTTTCTTATACTTTATGATCATTTGATCAAATGGATCCAGTTTGAAAATTTATGAAAAGTGGTCCTTGTAAGAAACGAAGTAGGGGGTTGTAGCTCCCTTCCAGGAGAGACTGGAAAACGAGAGAGAGTTGTAGCTCTCTGCAGGTTGCAGCCTGCGTACTGGTAAAGGACTGCACCAGTACAAATGATCCAGGTGGATATTGGTGGCCACCTGCCAAGTCCACCTGGACCCCCACCATTGTCTTTCTCAGCATTTTCAGTTTCCTTAATTGTAGCACAACTTACTATTTTTAGCCGTTTTTCGGGTCCTGAACTTCCGGAGCCGTTTTGAGGCCCTAAACGACGTTTTTTGGGGAATCCATGGACTGGTGTTGCCCGTTCCAACAATGATAGTGCTCGGATAGATCTTTCTAATGAGCTATTGTACGCGTCAAACGGAGATCATATGCCAAAGTTACGACCCCGGGAAGTTGATGTACCAACTTACCCCCAAACGGGGCCCACAGTTTGGCGTTTCATCTGCTAGGGTTAGGTTTTGGAATGTTAAGGGTTTTTCCATTGTTTCTCAACAATAAATAGGCCTTCGAGCCTCATTGTAACACAGTTCAGAGGCATGTAGCCATCACATCTCTTCTCAGAGATAAGCTACCATCGCCCTAGCTAGTTTATTTCCATTTCTGTTTGTAAGCATATTTCAGTATTTTCCATTAATGAAATGAAGTATTATTTCCGCTGCATCTTTGTGTATATGGTTATCTCTGTAATTTGTTGCGTTCCTGTTTAAATCCGGATCAGTGGTATCAGAGCGGTCTGCTTTTTCTTTGTTTTTCTTTGCATGTCCCCAACAAGGTCGGGATATAAGGAGTTAGGGCTTGAACTGGTTGAACCTTTGCAAGACCAGCCTCGCAAATCCCGACGGCCTCCCATGGCGGACGAGAAGAAAGACGAGGGGGCAGGAGACCCCATCAAAATCTTGCTCGAAGAAGCGCTCGAGCGACAACAGAACGCGATGATGGACAGCTTTGCGCAGATCCTTCAGCGGCTACCCAGAAGCGGCGCATCGGCTTCCAGTAGCTCCTCTGGAAACGCCACACCCTTTAAGGTACAAGTTAATTTTGAAATCCCCATATTCGAGGGTCAGATAGACGCCGATGCCGTAGATAAATGGTTAAATCTGCTAGAGGGTTATTTTTCTGTTCATGAATTTTCGAGTCGGGAAAAGATTGTTTTTTCTCTTCTCAAAGCAGCCCCCCACGTCAAGGACTGGTGGGAAACCTACTGCGAGCAGAAGGATGAAAGTACTGGCTCACTATTTTCAGCCGCACCCACCTGGGATTCGTTCCGGGATGCCATCAAGGAGCAGTACTACCCTGTCGGAAGCTATGAGGATGAATACATAAAGTGGACCACGCTGCGGCAGGGAAGGGACCAAGACGTGCCGGAGTTCACCAATCTTTTCCATACCCTTCGCACAAAGTTGGGTATCAAGGATTCGGAGCAACATTTGATACTCAAATACCGTGGCTGCCTGCACAAGTACATCCAGGAAGAAATATAGTTCCTAAACATCCCCTCACTCGGCGCAGCATACCGGTATGCCGTCAAGGTCGAGCAGAAGTTTAAACAAAAGAAGCGAGACTTTGGATCTGCGAATCCAAAGCAGGGGAAAGGTGCCCCTAAACCACAGAACAAAGGACAAAGCCAAGGCGGGACAGCCCAAGACAACCAGCCGAAGCTGCAAGCAAAGAGCAACGCCGCGAAGCCGAGAAAGGACACTGGAAAATGGTGCGAGTTCCATAAGAGCTCCACTCACAACACAAGTGAGTGTCGGGCCAAGCAGTCACTGGTGGCTGAGCTAAAGGTTTCAGAATCAGATGCATGTTCCGACTCTGAGTCAGAACCCGATAAGGGGTATGAAAAAGGGAAGCAGATCATTGATGCGGATCCCAGCGCCACTGTTGCTACTGCAAAGATCCAGAAAAATGAACCCGAAGATCCAGAGGAGGAGGAGCGTCTCTTCCACTCCCAAATGTGGGTAAAGGGCTCCCCGATACAGTTCATTGTTGATAGCGGGAGTCAAAAGAACCTCATTTCGGCAGAGGTCGTGAAGCGGTTGGGCTTACCGACCACAGCACATCCACAACCATACACCATTGGGTGGCTTCACCAAGGGCGAGATCTTCGCGTGAGCCAGCAGTGTCGCCTTCCATACAACATCAAGCCCTTCACGGATGAGGTATTGTGTGACATTGCTCCCCTTGAAGTTTGTGATGTATTACTAGGACAACCATACTTGTGGAAGCGACATGCTGTGTATGAATCAAGGCCCCGTGCTGTTATTATTACATTGGGAAATAAGTTGTTCAGGATACCAGAGGTAGCACCACCTGCCGCCATCTCTTTGATTACTGCAAAACAATGCAGTAAGATCATTTCCAAAACCAGGAAATTTGTTTTCCTGATGATACGCCCTCAAGGGAAGAAGAAGACAGTGGCCGCGGCCTCCAAACGGGGTCCCTCTGCATGACAGCTACAGATGGACAAGATTGTGGAGGAGTACGAAGACATCTTCACCTCCCCAGCAGGGGTTCCTCTGCACTGTCAAGTCAAGCACTCCATCGATCTGACCCCAGGTGCGCCACTACCCAATGGACCAATTTATCGGCGCTCCGTTCTGGAGAACAATGAAATCAAGAGGCAGATTCAGGAGCTCCTGCAGAAAGGTCACATCCGTCCGAGTTCTTCGCCCTGTGGGAGCCCGATAGTGTTGGTACAGAAGAAGGATGGGACGTGGAGACTCTGTATTGACTATCGGGCGCTGAACAAGATCACTGTCCGTAATAGGTACCCGATCCCGCGGATTGATGACCTCCTAGACCAACTAAAGGGGGCGAAATATTTCAGCAAGATCGATCTGAAGTCAGGATATCACCAGGTACCAATTGAACCCTCAGATGTGTGGAAGACTGCCTTCAAATCCAAGGAGGGCCTCTTCGAATGGTTGGTCATGCCTTTCGGATTGACGAATGCTCCTGCAACCTTTATGAGGCTAATGGATGACATCTTGCGGCCATTCACCAACTCCTTTGTAGTAGTATACTTGGATGACATTCTGATCTTCAGCCAGAGTTGGGAAGAGCACCTCCACCACATCCGACAGGTTCTCCAAACACTGCGGCAACACAAGCTATGTGCCAATTTGGAGAAATGCACTTTTGGCATGACCGAGGTTCAGTATCTGGGATACATCATTGATGAACAGGGGGTGCATGTCGATCCAGCCAAGGTCCAAGTCATTCGGGATTGGCCCTCTCCAACCACTCTAACAGAGCTCCGCAGCTTTCTAGGTCTTGCCAACTTCTACCGCAGGTTTGTGTTGGGATTTTCTCATATTTCTTGGCCCTTGAGTCAAGTCACCAAGGGCGGGGCGAAAGCAAAATTCTTTTGGTCTGAATCTCAACAGAAGGCATTCAGGGAGTTGAAGGATCGCCTCTGCACGGCACCAGTGCTCGCGTTACCAGATTTACAACAACCATTTGAGGTCGAGACAGATGCCTCTGACTATGCTATTGGGGCAGTCCTTACTCAACATGGACATCCAGTGGCATATCACAGTGAAACACTTTCAGACACAGTCCGGAAGTACCCCACTTATGATAAAGAGATGTATTCCATTGTACAGGCCTGCCGACAATGGAAGCATTACATTTTGGGGAAGGAAACGGTCATCCACACAGACCACCGACCTCTGCAGTTCATACAGACCCAAGGGAAATTGCAGAATGATCGCCATCAGAAGTGGTCTACATACCTGCAACAGTTTCACTTGAATATCAAGTATAAAAAGGGCAGCACCAATAATGTTGCAGATTGCCTCAGTCGACCACCGATCATGGCGCTAACCACCGTGCTCAACTCTTGCGGGCACGAGACTTCTGATTGGCCACTTCTCTACAAAAGCGACCCAGAATTCGGCCACACATACCAGACACTCTTGGAGGGTCGGCAGGTTGCAGATTTTCACCTCCAGGATGCCCTATTATGCCACCTCGGTCACCTTTGTGTTCCTTCAAGCGAGCGTGCCAAGATGATTTGGGAAGCACACTACAGTCGGGCTGCTGGGCATTTCGGGGTCGAGAAAACAGTGGCAGTACTGCAAAATTATTTCTATTGGCCGAATCTTCGACAGGATGTTGGGAAGTACATCCGATCATGTACTGCCTGTGCCATTGCCAAACCGACCATTAAGAAGCAAGGCCTCTATACCCCGTTGCCTACCCCTAGTCGACCTTGGGAATCCATCTCCATGGATTACATGTCAGGCCTTCCTTCCACTAAGCATGGAAATGACTGTGTTTTTGTGGTCGTCGACAGGTTCTCAAAGATGGCCATTATGATGGCCTGCAAGAAGAATATCACAGCAGAAGCCACTGCTAAACTCTTCTTTGAACGAGTGTGGGTGCACTTTGGGATCCCACAGTCTATCATCTCAGATCGGGACAGTCGGTTTCTCAGCACCTTTTGGTCCAGTCTCTGGTCAATGCTGGACACCAAACTCACGAAGTCCACAGCCTTCCATCCTCAAACTGATGGCCAGACAGAGGTTGTCAATAGGATGATTGTGCACATTCTGCGCATGTATAACTCAAAGCATCCACGCACATGGGACGAGAGCCTCCCCTACGTTCAGCACAGCTACAACCGAGCTCTTCACAGCTCCACTGGCCATAGCCCTTTTCAGGTGGGTTTGGGATTCCAGCCACTATGCCCCATTGATGTGGCCATGCCACTTGCAGCTACTCACATGAATTCAGCTCATGTCCAGTCCGAAACAGATAAGGCCACCAGCTTCATTGAGCGCATCCAACATATTCGCCAGCAGGTCCATGACATTCTTGAGAAATCAAATGCCAAGTACAAGCAGCGACATGATCAACATCGGGTGCCACACAAGTTTCAGGTGGGCGACAAAGTCTGGTTGCATTTGCAAAAGGAACGCCTTACTGGAGCCTATCGGAAATTGAGACCACTCCGATATGGTCCTTACACCATTACTAAGGCTATGGGAGACAATGCATTTGAGCTCAGCATTCCCCCATTCCTTGGCCTGCACCCAGTATTCAATGTGGACCGCCTTCGGCCATACTTTCCACCATTGCTAGACACATCCGACATTGCAGAACAGCTCAAACCCACAGAATTAAATCCAGATTGCATGGAACAAGCTGCAACTGATCGGATCATGGACACACAGATCAAGAACACTCGCCAACAGAATATCCAACTGTATCGAGTTGTCAAAGCGGGCCAACTCCTTCAGCAGGGCAAGTGGCTCACCAGGGAACAAGTTCAGCAGAAGTTTCCTCATCTCATGGAGGAGCTCAACGCAATGGGGACCATTGCTTCCTAAGGGGGGAGGAATGATCCAGGTGGATATTGGTGGCCACCTGCCAAGTCCACCTGGACCCCCACCATTGTCTTTCTCAGCATTTTCAGTTTCCTTAATTGTAGCACAACTTACTATTTTTAGCATTTTTTCGGGTCCTGAACTTCCGGAGCCATTTTGAGGCCCTAAACGACGTTTTTTGAAATGGACTGGTGTTGCCCATTCCAACAATGATAGTGCTCGGATAGATCTTTCTAATGAGCTATTGTACGCGTCAAACGGAGATCATATGCCAAAGTTACGACCCCGGGAAGTTGATGTACCAACTTACCCCCAAACGGGGCCCACAGTTTGGCGTTTCATCTCCTAGGGTTAGGTTTTGGAATGTTAAGGGTTTTTCCATTGTTTCTCAACAATAAATAGGCCTTCGAGCCTCATTGTAACACAGTTCAGAGGCATGTAGCCATCACATCTCTTCTCAGAGATAAGCTACCATCGCCCTAGCTAGTTTATTTCCATTTCTGTTTGTAAGCATATTTCAGTATTTTCCATTAATGAAATGAAGTATTATTTCCGCTGCATCTTTGTGTATATGGTTATCTCTGTAATTTTTTGCGTTCCTGTTTAAATCCGGATCAACAAAACCATTGTAAAAGGAGTTTCTAATTTGAAAGAAGATAGAGACATATTGCAGCAGGTGGTTTTCACCCACATTGGGTTTCCACCTTACATCTTGTGTTCTTTGGTGTGACTATCTGTTTTCTTTGTTCATGCTCATTATTTTATGGTACTGACATGCAAAACTAATTCAAAGAACAAATAAGGAAGATTTATTAAAAGAGTTAGATAATACTGATTCACCCCCCCTCTTAGTATTATTTCCAACAATTGGTATCAGAGCAGGTCCTTCAGAGAAGCTTGATCGCTTGAAGGTAGATCGTTCATCATGAGCAACTACGAGAGAGAAGCATCAATCAGGCCACCAGTTTTTGATGGGACAAACTTCAATTATTGGAAGGTAAGAGTTACTGCCTATCTTCAATCTCTTGGTACAGAAGTTTGGGACATCGTAGAGACAGGCTACGCTTTTCCTTCGGCTACTCCTACAGATGCAGCCGAGAAAAAGAAGTATGAAACAAATGCGAAAGAAGTCAGTACTCTATTAGGATGTATATCTCAATCAGAATTCATGAAGGTAATGCACTGTAAATCCGCAAAAGAGATATGGGACAAAATTGTCACGAGCTATGAAGGAGATGAACAGGTAAAGCGTGCTAAACTTCAAACTCTCAGAATTCAGTATGAGACTCTCAAAATGTATAAAGATGAAAGTGTGGCTAACTATTTTCTTCAGGTAGATGAGGTTGTTAATTGTATGAAAAATTTGGGTGAAGAAATAAAAGAGGCTATTGTGGTTGAAACGGTTCTAAGATCATTGTCCCCCAAGTTTGAATCTAAAGTATCTGCAATAGAAGAAAAGGAAAATCTACGAATTCTTACTATGTCTCAGCTACATGGAATTCTAACTGCTTATGAAATGAGAAAGGGAGGTCCATTAGACAGAAGAGAAGCTGCTTTCAAGGCATCAGGCAAAGGAGATTATTATGAAGCAAGCCACGTCCCAGAAGAAGAGGAAGAAGAATCAAATTTTGTCAGAAATCTTCAAAGGGGCTCTGGAAGGTTCAGAGGTAAGTTACCTTTTAAATGCTTTGCTTGTGGAAGAGTAGTTCATTATGCTGCAAATTGTCCTTATAAGGATAAAGGAAAGGAACCTGCTAGATGGAACAAGAAACAGAACGCAAATAAGAAAAGCTACTACACTCATGAAGATAGTGATGGTATATCAAACAGTGATGAAGATGAACAAGGTAATGAATAAAAGTTGTTAATGGCATTTGAAGATGATGATTATATGGATGCTATAGATGTGGATAACCTTTATGATGAAATTAATAGACTCAAGAGATGTATAGAAGAAAAGAACATGATCATTGATACTCTACAATTTCAAATTGATGAAAAGGAAAAACATCTTGAAAAATTAGAAGGTGAAATTGTTGGTCTTAGAAAAGAGATTGAGAAAACAAAAGCTATTAATCTCAAGTTTGTCAAAGGATCTGAAACTTTGGATGAGATTATCAATGTGCAGCGGTCTCCACTAAACAAGACAGGTCTGGGCTATAATGGAGAAACTTCTCAAGCATCCACCTCAAAAAGTTATCTTGATGCAGCAAGAATAAATGAGCAAAAGCACAATGAAGATCATCAGGTAAAGCAGGGACGAATTACAAACAGAAACTATCAGGGGCAATCCATCTTAAGGGTGAACAAAAGCTACAACCAGCCACAGGTAAAATCTTCTCAATTTGTTTCAAGAATAGATGACAATAGAAATTACAATCGATTGGCTGGTAGATTCGATAACCGCAGAAGTTTCTTCAATGGACAATGCTTTTCTTGCCATAACTTTGGTCACAAAGCAGCTCAATGTGTTGCATATAAAACAATCATGACTAGGGAAGCTCAAAAACAAAGAAGTATGACCGGGATTACAAAAAGGACCTATAACAACTTTTCGGTTCTTGAAAATGAAGTTGAATGTTCTATTTGCAATAACTTTGGTCATGAAGACTCTGAATGCAGGAGCAGGTTTCAGCAGAAAAAGGAACAAGCCTCAAGCACCAAAACATGGAGAATAAAGGAACCACAAACAGAAAGATGTGGGATAGCATTTTATGCAGAGGGACAGGAAAATCTATGGTACATTGACAGTGGATGTTCGAAGCATATGACAGGTGATAAAGAAAAACTTGAGTCGTATTCTGCTCTAGAAAAAGGAAAGAAAGTCTCTTTTGGAAATGATACTCCTGCAACTATAAAAGGAAAAGGCATTGCTCAGTTAAAAGAAAAGGTCAAGGCTGGAAATGTTTTGTATGTTGATGGATTGAAGCATAATCTTCTAAGTGTCAGCCAGATGTGTGATCAAAGAACCGAGGTTATATTCAGATCAAATGGATGTCTTGTTCGTGATCTTGATACAGGTAAAACAGTGATCAAAGGCAAAAGAACTCCAAATAATATGTACATATTTGAAGAAGGACAACAACAATGCTATCTGAGCAAGGATGATGAGCACTGGTTATGGCATCGGAGGTTGGGACATCTAAGCTTTTCACAAATAAGGAAAGCATGCAAATATCAGGCAGTTCGCGATCTTCCAGATATCAAAATTCCTGACAACACCATATGCAAATCATGTCAGTTTGGAAAACAAACCAGAACTAACTTTCCAGAGAAAGAAGGATCAGCTAGCATGCCTCTTGAGCTAGTACATACAGATACATGCGGCCCTTTCAGGAAAAGAACACCTCGAGGAGAAGAATACTTGATATTATTCATTAAAGATTTCTCCAGGTTTGTCTGGTTAGGACTTATGAAGCACAAAGATGAAGCATTCGAAAAATTCAAATCCTTCAAAGCCTTGGTTGAAAATGAATCAGGTCACAAAATTAAGTGCCTCAGATCCGACAGAGGTGGGGAATTTACTTCAAATGAATTTTTCGAATTCTGCGAAGAACATGGGATAAGAAGAGAATTCTCTACAGCAAGAACTCCTCAACAAAATGGAGTTGTGGAAAGAATGAACAGAACAATCCAACAAATGGCTCGTGCTATGCTTGATGAGTCAGGAACTCCCGCAACTTTCTGGGGTGAAGCTGCACATGCTGCAGTTGTTATTCTCAACAAAACAAATGTCTGGGTGAACAAAACTCAAACTCCTCATGAGCTCTGGAGTGGTAGGACTCCTTCGGTAAAGCACTTCAAAATCTTTGGGAGCAAATGCTATATCAAGAATACTGATGAGCAGCTTGGCAAACTTGAACCTAGAGCAGATGAAGGCATTCTTCTTGGTTACTCTCCACATAGCAAAGCATACAAATGCTACAATAAAAGACTTGGCAGAATTGTTGACAGCATTGATGTAGTGGTTGATGAGAAGGGATACATTCCTAGGCAAGTACATCATGAAGACATCGAAGAAGATGAAGGCTACCCCAAACGACAGAATGATGAAGAAGAAGAACCTCAAGAAGAAACTCAAGAAGAACCAGAGGAGCAAACAAGAATAGAAGAAAAGACTCCATCCAGATATGTCCAGAAGAATCATCCAAAATCTCAGATTATGGGGCAGAAAGAAGCAGGTGTACAAATAAGAAGAACAGTTGCAGAAGCTTCAAGCTATTTGGCATTACTCTCCTCTACTGAACCACAAAATGTGAAAGAGGCATGCAAAGATGAATGTTGGGTGAAGGCAATGGATGAAGAACTTGAGCAGATCGAAAAGAACAACACTTGGGAGCTGGTTCCTAGACCAAAGGATAAGAATGTTATTGAAACAAAATGGGTCTTCAAAAAAAAATTGAATGAAAATGGGGAGGTAATTAGAAACAAAGCCAGACTTGTTTGTAAAGGGTATGCGCAGCAAGAAGGAATAGACTTTGAAGAAACCTTTGCTCCTGTTGCAAGACTTGAGGCCATCCAAATGTTCCTTGCTCTCTCAAGTTTTCAAAACTTCAAAGTATTTCAAATGGACGTGAAATCAACCTTTCTGAATGGAGACTTGGAAGAAGAAGTATACATTGAACAGCCAGATGGGTTCATTCTTGGAAATGATCCAAATCTTGTTTGCAGATTGAAAAAGGCTCTCTATGGTCTCAAACAAGCTCCAAGGGCTTGGTACTACCGTTTGGACAAATATCTTCATCAACAAGGCTTTACAAAAGGATCAGCAGATAGCAATCTTTATATAAAAGTTGAAAATGACAAATTGCTAATACTTGTTGTGTATGTAGATGACATTATTTTTGGGAGCAATGAAGAAGCTATGAGTCAAAGCTTTGCCTTGGTCATGCAGAAAGAATTTGAAATGTCCTTGCTAGGAGAACTGACATATTTCCTTGGTTTGCAAATCCAACAAAAAGATGGAGGAATCTTTTTATCTCAAACCAAGTATCTCAAACAGATTTTGAAGAAATATGGTATGGAAGATGCAAAACTAGTATGTACACCCATGGTCACAGGATGTAGCCTCAGTGCAAATGATGAATCTACAGCAGTACATCAACCAACCTACAGATCTATGATTGGAAGTTTACTTTATTTGACAGGTACCCGACCGGACATCATGCATGCAGTTGGAATAGTTGGAAGATTTCAGGCAAATCCGAAGGAGACTCATCTTCAGGCAGTGAAGAGAATTTTCAAATATCTTCAAGGGACTCAAAATTATGGCTTATGGTATCCTAGAGATACAGATCTTACACTTCATGCTTATACAGATGCAGATTGGGCCGAAAGCGCGGATGACAGGAAAAGCACAAGTGGTGGTGCGTTCTTTATGGGTTCCAGACTGGTATCTTGGTTCAGCAAGAAACAGAGTTCAATTGCCTTGCCTACAGCTGAAGCGGAATATGTTGCTGCTGCATCTTGTTGCGCCCAAATCCTTTGGATGATGCAGACTTTGCAGGATTTTCAAATCACTTGTACACCACCAATCCCCATCTTATGTGATAACCCAAGTGCAATCAGCATCTCAAAGAATCCTGTTATGCATTCAAAAACCAAGCACATACCAATCAAGTACCATTTTCTCCGGGAACAAGTGCTTGAACAGAAGGTCAAGTTGGAGTATGTTCCTTATAAGGAACAAGTTGCTGATATTCTCACCAAACCATTGCCCAGGGACACTTTTGAATACCTCAGGCAAAAGCTGGGGGTTGTTGATGCATCATCTTATTACTGAACCTCTTCTCATTGGTGGTACAGGTTCAGGGGGAGCATATAATGCATTGTTGGCATTATGGAGGATGTGCAGAAGGAGATCTTGGAAGTAGCTGCAATATGTCTCTATCTCTTTCATGGTGGATTATGGTTCTTCATTGCAGATCTGGTTCATATTTAGGGGGAGCATGTTCTTAGGGGGAGCATAACCCTTTGCCCTTGATGTCAAAGGGGGAGAATGAAGCTGAAGTTTTGAGGTTGCCATCAAGTCCAAAGGGGGAGATTGTTGGCATTATGGCTAAAGTGTTGTCCTTGATGGCAACCCATTCAGGTGATAGATCACAGTACTTCAAGTCAGCAGCAGAGATTGATGATCAGCTATCAAATATTGAAGAAAATAAGGGGTACGCAGGTACACCTTACATAAGGTGCATACACGCAGGTCAGTGTTACATAAAGTGCGTACATACCCGCAGTTATCCCGTTCAGGAGGTGCGTACCCCCAGTGCACACATTTCAAGGCAAAGAAATTCACATGTGGGGTTTTCTTATGTTTTACTCTTGGTATTTAGCCGACGGTATTGTGTTATTATGGTGTCGGCTCGTGGTATTGATCCATGATTTAAGGAAGAGCTTTCCTATATAAAGCAAAGGAGATCATTTGGCTTGAGCATGTTTTTGGTTGAATATCTTATGAGGGCTAGATCTGAAATATTATGATCTCTTGAGAGTATGTCTAGATCTAAATAAGGCGAATCTACTGATGGATTGAGATCTCTTCGGCGCATGTTCAGATCTGTAGATCTGACTTTCTGTTTTATTTCTGAAGTCTTAAAATCATCTATGCCCGAAGGTACGCAGGTACAGTGAAAGAAAAGTGCGTACGTACGCAGGAACGAAGCGTTTCAGGTGCGCCGGTACGCAGGCACAGAAGGGTTGCAGGTGCGGAGGTATGCAGGCACAGAAGGGTTGAAGGTGTAGAGGTACGCAGGCACAGAAGGGTTGCAGGTGCGTACATACGCAGGCACAGAAGGGTTGCAGGTGCGTACATACGCAGGCACAGAAGGGTTGCAGGTGCGGAGGTCCGCAGGCAGTTCAATGGACTCAGAGCGAGGTACGCAGGTGAACAGTTGAGCAGGGTGCGTACTGTAAGCAGGTGAGCAGTTGAGCAGGGTGTGTACTGTAAGCAGGAAAGCAGTTGAGCAGGGTGCGTACTGTAAGCAGGCAAGGAGTTGAGCAGGGTGCTTACGTAAGCAGGCGAGCAGTTGAGCAGGGTGCTTACTTCTCTTAAGATCTTTGTTTATCATTATTGTGTTCTGGGTTTGGTTCTATTATTGTTGATCTGGTTACTACAGTTGACTGGGTGATTTTCTTATACTTTATGATCATTTGATCAAATGGATCCAGTTTGAAAATTTATGAAAAGTGGTCCTTGTAAGAAAAGAAGTAGGGGGTTGTAGCTCCCTTCCAGGAGAGACTGGAAAACGAGAGAGAGTTGTAGCTCTCTGCAGGTTGCAGCCTGTGTACTGGTAAAGGACTGCACCAGTACAAAACCATTGTAAAAGGAATTTCTAATTTGAAAGAAGATAGAGACATATTGCAGCAGGTGGTTTTCACCCACATTGGGTTTCCACCTTACATCTTGTGTTCTTTGGTGTGACTATCTGTTTTCTTTGTTCATGCTCATTATTTTATGGTACTGACATGCAAAACTAATTCAAAGAACAAATAAGGAAGATTTATTAAAAGAGTTAGATAATACTGATTCACCCCCCCTCTTAGTATTATTTCCAACAATCATGATGGGAAAAATTACTATGCAGAAATATGTAGATCCCGGTAGTCCAATTGTCAAAACACATATCAATGGGGTAGAAATACCAAATACTTTGATTGATTTAGGGGCTGCTATCAACATCATGAGTAGACAGACTACGGAATAGCTAAAACTTCCTAATCTTCTTTTTACACCTACTTTACTGCAACTTGCAGATCGATCAATTATTAAACCAGAAGGTGTATTAGAAGATATTTCAGTCTCCTTAGACTCGTGGGAATATCCAGTGGATTTCATGATTTTAACTCCCAAGAGTAATCTAGGAGGACATCCTCTCATCTTAGGAAGACCTTGGCTAGCCACAACTGATGCTTTTATCAGTTGTAGGTCTGGGGATATGTATATTTCTCATGGTAATTCGAAAAAGAAGTTCAATATGTATCCTCCAGCAAAAGCAATTACAGAAATAGGAGATAATGAGTGGGTTGATGATGAAGATACTATACAACCTGTCTTTACCATTTCTGAGATCAGTGAAGATAGTCAAATTCTGAACACATTAGAAAACTTTGAACCTTCCTCAGAATATGACCACACACAATTTCAGTTGGATTCTGACATTGAGTGTCTATCATCTAGAAAAATGTCTCTTTTCTCTATGGAAGAGTTTGGTAGTTCTGCCATTGAGATTTTTCCAGGAAAAACATTGAATATCAACAAAAACTTGGAAAAATCACAACAGGAAGAGCTAACCAAAATCTTGCAAAAACATTCTACTACATTTGCATGGGAGTATACCGATATGAAAGGTATTGACCCTAAGACTTGCATTCATCACATCTACATTGAGGAAAACAGTAGACCAATCAGACAAACTCAAAGAAGGATGAATCCAAACCTTAGGGAGATAGTGAAAGAAGAGCTCCAAAAGTTACTTAATGTAAACTTCATTTACCCAATTTCAGATAGCCGATGGGTTTCTCCTTTGGTTATAGTACCTAAAAAGAATGGTAAATGGAGGGTTTGCATTGATTATAGAGAATCAAACAAAGCAACTTTGAAGGATCACTTTCCTTTACCCTTTATTGATCAGGTATTAGATACTTTAGCAGGCAAAAAGTATTTCTCATTTTTGGATGGTTTTAGTGGTTACAATCAGATTCAGGTAGCACCTGAAGATCAGGACAAGACCACATTTACTTGTCCATGGGGAACTTTTTTTTACCGAGTACTTCCTTTTGGATTATGTAATGCACCCGCAACATTTCAAAGGGCAGTACTAGGAATCTTTTATTATCTAATTCATGATTGTGTCGAGGTTTATATGGATGATTTTACAGTTTATGGTAATTCATTTGAAGAGGCATTAGAGAATTTGGAAAACGTCCTTATAAGATGTAAAGAAACAAACCTTTCATTAAGTCATGAGAAATGCTTTATGATGTTTACTAAAGGGATTGTTTTAGGACATCATATTTCAGGAGATGGGATTAAAGTTGATAGATCAAAAGTTGAAGTCATCTCCAAGTTGCCTATTCCAAATTGTCAAAAAGATGTTAGAAGTTTTCTTGGATTTACTGGATATTATAGAAGATTTATTGAAAACTTCACCAAAATATCATCTCCACTCTTCAAATTACTTACAAAAGACTGTGAATTCAAGTGGGATCCTGATTGTCAATCTGCATTTGAAACTTTGAAAACAAGAATATCTGAAGCACCCATTTTGAGAGGGCCAAATTGGAAACTTCCTTTTCATTTTTCTACAGATGCTTCAGATACAGCTCTAGGAGCTATGTTGGGTCAAAAGGATTTAGTTCCTTATGCCATTTACTACACCAGTAAAAATTTGACTCCCACGGAGTTAAATTATACTGTGACTGAAAAAGAGTTCTTAGCTGTTTTTCATGCAATCAACAAGTTTAGACATTGTATAACAGGCTATGAAACTTTTGTCCATACTGATCATTCTGCAATTAGATATCTCATGAACAAACCTGTTACTAATGGCAAAGTTACAAGATGGCTTTTACTTTTACAAGAATTCAATATTACTGTGTTAGATAGACCAGGAAAACAAAATACAGTAACTGTTTTCTTGTCTAGAATCCAAAATACTAACAAAGATTCTCCTGTAGAGGATAAGTTTCCAGATGAATATTTGTTTGCAGTGACTTCTAAGACTCCTTGGTATGCAGATATTGCTAACTATTTGGTTACAGGGAAGCTACCTCCACACTTATTTCCTAATGAGAAAAGGAAAATTATACAGGAGAGTTCAAATTATTCATGGATTTCTAATGAATTGTTTAAAACAGGGCTAGATTGTGTGATCAGAAGATGTGTTCAGGAAGATGAAATGCCTGACATCCTCAAGGCATGTCATGATGAACCATGCAGTGGACACTTTGCTGACAAGAGGACGGCCTATAAAATCCTTTCTTTAGGATATTATTGGCCTTCTCTCTTCAAAGATGCAAAACAATATGTTAGAAGGTGTGACAACTGCCAGAAAGTTGGGAGACCGACTCTTTCAAATGAAATGCCAATACAACCCCAGGTACTCATCTAACCCTTTGAAAAATGGGCTTTAGATTTCATTGGACCCATTAATCCACCATCTAGACAAAAGAAATATATATTGGTTTGCACTGATTATGTCACTAAATGGGTAGAAGCCAAGGTATTGCCTTCTGCCACTGAAAATTCAGTTGTTCAATTTCTTTTTGAGGATATTTTTACTCGCTTTGGTGTCCCAAGAGAAATTGTGACAAATCAGGGAAGTCAATTCACATCTAACTTGATAGGGAAGCTGATGGAAGAATACAAAATCAAGCACGGAAAATCTACTCCTTACCATCCTCAAGCAAATGGTCAAGTGGAATCTACAAACAAATTTCTTGAGAGCATCATCACCAAAACTGTTCATCTCCACAGAAGGGATTGGACAGAAAGGCTTCCTGAAGCCTTATGGGCCTACAAAACTACATGGAGGAACACAACAGGACATTCTTCCTATGAACTTGTTTATGTGAAGTCCTGCTCCCCATTGAGTTTCAAGTCAAGACTTTCAAGATGGCAGTCCAGTTGGGGATGAATCTATCAGAAGCCCAAAAGCACAGAATGGAGCAGTTGAATGAGCTAGATGAGATCAAACAAGATGCAATTTTAAGGATTGATCTAGTTCAACATCAAAGAACTAAGTGGCATGATAGATATATTAAAGAGAGAAAGTTTCAAGAGGGAGATTGGGCTTTACTGTTTGATTCCAAGTTTAAAGACTTCAAAGGGAAGTTTCAGACTCATTGGCTTGGGCCATATGAGATTGATAAAGTCTTTAACAATGGAGCAGTAAGAATCAAGACGATTGATGAACAACAGACTCCTCTTATTGTGAATGGCCACCGATTGAAAATTTATCATAAGCCACTTTCAAAAGAGGAGTTTGTCAAAATGTTCCAAGAGAATTCTGCAATAAGGTTAGTGGAGAAGAATCCTTCTCTTCCACCAGCCTAATCTTTGTTTCTTTCAGTTTTGTGAGAAAAAAAAAAAAAAGAAAAAAAAAAAAAAAGAAAAAAAAAATGTGTATAAGCCTGAAAACCAATCCCAGATTGGCAGTCTTATGCAGAAAATATAGAGTGAAAATCAGGGATACTTGACACTCTATATTTTCCAAAAAAAAAAAAACTCCTCTCCTTCTCCTTCCATCTTCACTTCATCTCACTTGTCATTTCACTTCACCTCCATCTCATTTTCATCTCCATTCCACTTCATTTTCACTTTCACTCATTCCATTTCACTCCATCAATAAAAGTCCCCTTCAGGACTATTTTCATTCAGTTAGTTCTTTTCTAACTATCTTTGTGCAGACAAGGAGGTGTTGTCTCAGTTTCCGCAGCTGGGAACCGTTTCCGCAGCCAGAAGCAGTTTCCGCAGCCAGAAACGATTTCCGCAGCCAGCATCACTCTGTTTTCAAAAATACAATCAACCGTTAGTGCCATAATCATGAAATGCAAGTGTAATTGAGCTAAGGACTTGGGGCATCTCAAGATATCAAAGAAGAGCAACTGGTTAGAAACCTTGAGCAAGAATTGACAAAGATTCCAAAGGTATGATCAAAAATCTTTATCAAATAACGATTCAAGTCATAATTACGTATAGTTATTAAACCATAACAGGCTCTCCTATGTGCAATGATTTGATATATTAGCCCACTATCACTCTCATTCCGCAATGTCACTCCACACACCTCGCATTTATCTCCCTAACGGTTTCATTATTACTCCGAGTTTGAACTCAAATGTGACTACACTTCTAGTTATTACCCGTACTCTTGAGACGTGATCTATTGTGCTACGGTTCTTCCCAGCTGTAATTTCCGCAGCCGTCTGTTGAGACGTGTAAGATCTCATACACAATCATCCGACTCGAAGGAATCTTGTCATTACTCCACCGCTTATCACTCCACTCATACTCCACTTATATCATACTCTTTGCATGCATCCACATTTCATTTTATGAACTCGTTTACCGCTGTTCACTCACTGTTCTCTATTTCCAACTGCCGTCACTACAGTTTGCTCTAAACCCTGACTACCGTCATTACAGTCTATCCAAAACCCTGAACAGAGCTATTTTTTCCTCTTAACCCTCACACGCAGAAGAACTCTCAGTGGAATTTAAAACAAAGAATGGGAAAATTACTGAGAGTTGAGCCGGAAGGATCGAAATACTTGGAGGGTTATCCGCAAGTTAAGGAACTGCTGAAGAAAGTCAGATGGCTACGGTTTATCCAGAAGTTTAAGGGCTATAACAAGGAAGTGACCAAATATTTTGCAAGGTCCTTTAATGGACAAACAGTGGAGGTTGGAGACTTGAAATTTACAGTGACCGAGGCCACAATAGCAGCTGCCACGGACCTACCTCAAGAAGGTGAAAGGTGGTTTAAAAATAGAAGTGTGGAAGATGAAATAAGGAGAACAATGCTACAAAACCAAGGTATGGATACCACTGTATTCACAAGAGGCATCCCTGTTAATGTATTAAAAGAGGAATGGTCTAGTCTATTGTTAGTCATTCAGAAATTTATCACATGTGAAGGTCGTTTTGGTTCTATGTATATGTATCATGTCAGACTAATGATGAATTTCATGGACGGTCACACTCTTAATTTGCCTCATTTTCTGCTATCAAGTTTGAAAAAGATGAGTTTTACAGTTAAAAAACATGTAGGCAATATTGAACCTCATCTTTACCACCATGGATTCATCAAAATTCTTATTGAGGAACAGTTGAAGAAAACTAAGGATACTTGGGGGAAATTCTTGACAAGGAACTACTTCTAAGAGCCGTCTGAGGCCTCTGGAAGCAGTCCACCAAAAATTCCAAGGAAAAGTAGGAGGAAAGAAAAAAGCATTACAATCCAAGACTCCCCTACAATAGAAATTCAAGAAACAGTCCAAAAAGGAAAAGAAGATAGAGCTAGAAGTAAGGAACAGAAAAAGGAAAAAGGCAAAAGGACTATCCAAGAAGTCTATCCCTCCCCTGAGCAATCCATAGAAGAAGATTATCAACCTCTGTCAGAGATATTAATAGATCTTCAAGCTACTACCATAACCAAGAAAAAGCAAAGAGGAAAACAGACTGCAAAAGGAAAGAGTACTAGTTCATACTTAAGAAGGAGCACTAGGCTAAAAGGGAAGGGGAATAAAACCAAAGAAAAACGGTCTCACTTTATTGATTTAGATAAAGAGACACTTGAGAAATCTCCAACTCCACCAAGCATTGAGTCAAGTCCTCCATGTGAGGAAATCCCTTTTCGGCCGGAAAGAGAAAGCAGTCCTCCTTCACCAGAATTTGAGTTTAGGCCGAGAAAGACACCTGAGGTAGATTCTAATCAGCAAGAAGCATACAATTACCTAGAAACCTTAGAACAATCAGCTGCAAGACCAAGTACCTCTCTGCCGCCTGATGCACAAGTTCAGTCTTTGAAATAGGAAATATTTGAGTTAGAAGTCCTAAATAGGAATATTATACAAGAAAATGAAGCACTCAAAGAGCAGAGTAAAGTAGACAAGATTGTCCATGATAATACTATGCTCCATTTAGGACTGTGGCAAAAGAAAAACAGAAAACTGAAGAAGAAGTGCAAAACGTTAAGCAGAGCATTGATTAACCTCAAGTTCAAATGCCTAGTCAGGAAGCCAAGGATGATGTTAGCATCAAGGAAGAAGAAAAGAGGGCTAGATGTCCTTGCAGAAGCATTAGAACACATAGATTAGAGGGAAATAACTCAATTTTGGTTGCATGAGGACATGCAACACCTTCACAGTGGGGGTATGTTGAGCCTCAAACCTGCACCTTCATATACACCCTCTCAGCCTTCCTTTTCCACTTATTGCATCCACCCAGCTGCTAAATCATTGCATTATAGTTTTAAAAGAGTTCTTTACATGGTTTTCTGACTATACTTATGACTGTTGTTTGGTTTAGTATTTTGTTCATGCAGCTGCGGAAACTTGTCAATTTCCGCAGCCAGCACAAGTTTCCGCAGCCAGCACAGGATTCCGTGGCTATTTTGTTAAAAGCTGTGCTACAGGTGTCCTATGAAGAAACGAGCCACATGGGCAAGCTCCAGGCGACGAATACATGGAACATGTCCCTTCGAAGCAGCCAAATCATCCATGGAAGGTCACGATCAACGAAGGTCAAAGGTAGAGCCAACCAAAGAGTTCAGCGGTGGCACGTCTCTGTTTTGAGCACGTGAACGTTACGTGGCACAGTCCTCATCTCAAGAAGACACCAGCACACCTGGAGATCACTTCTGTAACCGGAATCTAACAGCAACCACTCCAGAGATTTAATAAACATGATGACAGTTACGCTAGATCTCGGTTGAAGGGATCTACGTGTCTTTGTCAATACAGTCAATAGCGTAGGAGTTACTTAGCTAGTCTCAGCATTTTTTCATTATAAATAACGTGTCGATGAACGCTGTAAAGAAGTTTTTTCTTGATATGTAATTTCTGAACTATCGTGTTGTCACCCCACTGTTTATACATATTGTTGTTTTAATATATGAGGAGGCTTTTCTGAGCTTATTCGTGTGATTACTTGTGACCGGCCGAAGTGGCAGAGGGCCCCTGCGCGCTGAATCCTTGTAAAGTTGTCATTTGGTTTTATTATGTTTTTGTATCATTATCTTGTACATAACATACTTTTGATGTTTCTTAATTCACTGCTGTTTAGATTTTCATCTTTGTTTTCTTATAATTGTCAACTGATCAGTGCTTTTCTGCAGGTTTTCTTAGGCAGCCCGGGCAAATTTTCATCTTTTTGATAACTATTGGCATATGAGATCATCTTTTCCTTCCTGCTAACTTTCATTTTCTGAAGTTCTTTCATTTTCTGAAGTTTTGTTTCAGCACTATCTTTTCCAAGTTGTGATCTGCTTATTTATTTTCTTTGTTATTTAGATATCATACTGCTCATCAATTTATGGTTTCTTTCTATAGTGAAGTGTCTCTATTAGCAAGAAATCATAATATCACTAACTGTAGTGTGATTTAGTTATCATATTGCTTAAACTTATTCATGATTGCTTCCCACAAGGTAGATTGAGCTGAAGGGTAAAGGATCAGAAGAGTTGAAGTAGTGTGATTAGTTTCTTTTCTGCAATTTACTTTCTTGCAATTTAGTTATCATATTGCTTAAACTTATTCATGGTTGCTTCCCACAAGGTAGATTGAGCTGAAGGGTAAAGGACCAGAAGAGTTAAATTAGTGTGACTAGTTTCTTTCATGCAATTTAATTTCTTGTCATTTAGATAGCATATTGCTTGACTTATTCATGATTACTTCCCACAAGGTAGATTGAGCTGAAGGGTAAAGGATTTGAAGAGTTTGAGTAGTGTGAATTAGTTGCTTTGGTTTTGGTTTGAGTTGCTTTAAGTTCAATTTTTACTTTCTTTTCATTCAGCAGCAAGGATACTGGGCCATTGCCATTAGTTCACTTTTTGATGCATTTACTTTCTCTTAAGAATTGATTTCAGTTTAGCTTTCTTATTGAGCACTTTCAAGTTTGAGAAAATCACTATAGAAACCACCATCACTGTCCATACTTCATACTTCACTTTCACTCTCACCATCACACATTAGGGAAAGATAAATCCAAAAATAAACTAAAAAAAACTCAAAAACGACAAAAGATTAAAGAAATGGTTATCTAGTACATATAGTACACTTCACTTCGTCAGTTTACGAACCCCGGATTGACATTACAAATAACAATTTAGATCACACTAAATTGACCAAACACCACTCTGGAAAAAAGTTTGGTGGTTTCAGCTAACCTGTGAGAAAATAGTAATAGTACCTATCTTTTGGTTTAAAATATATTATGTGCAAAGCCATCAAATCGGTGAGGCAGACTTGCTATCAATGTTTTCTTCCAGATAAACATCATAATGCATTCATGAAAGGAGAGCACATTAATTGCAGTGATTGACACACTGGTGGTCGTACCAATCCTATCAATGTAATTGGCGACGAGAAGCATAATTACATAATAAGACCCCAAAAAAGATAACCAATCAAAAGTTTAGAATATATCTATATATATATATATATATTATAAAGTTAACATTATAACATGTTGTTTAATTTTTCGTCAGCCCTCCAACTAATTGAATTTCGACGCATTTTTGAACGTGTATATCCACTGCTACGGTAGGGATAATAAAATAACTAAAAAATGTGTGGTGTTTTATATTGTTCTAAGAGAATGAAAAATTGTAAGCATCATGTTGCATTCAATGATGGTTTTACAATTTTTCATCTTAAAAATATGATAAAAATAAAATAAGTAAAATGTGCATGGTGTTTTATATAGGTCTAAGAGGATAAAAAATTGTAAGCATCATGCGAGAAGATTGTAATGGTGTTCTTAAGTAAAAGAATATCAATATGTTTCATAGTGGATGTTTCTATGGATGTCTTGCTTTATCGATGTTTCCTTAACAGTGGATGTTTCTATGGATGTCTTAACAGTGGATGTTTCTATGGATGTCTTGATTTATTGATGTTTCCTTAACAAATTGTTAGGGTTTCACCATTTAAATCTTTATTTTATTTGAGTGCTTTTATGTTATTTTATTTTAAATTTTATATTAATGAATATTTTATTGAATTCACATATATTAGCAAGTGATATCATAACCAATGGTTGAGTTTAATTTACATACCTATCTATTTGTTGCAAATAATGAATGAATAAACTTTTCAAACCTTAGTCGTCCATTCTGCAATAATGTAGGGGAGGAGCAATCCAACAAGCTCTTTCATAAGAAGATTTGAATTGCACAAAAGAAAGGCATGTTTTTTTGTTGGTGAAGACCAATGTGTGTAAGAAGAGAGTTAAGTTTTTATCCTAATCCATGACGCAGCTGGGATACCCATACATAGAGGAACAATGGTTTTTGTTTTTTAACATTTTTCATATTTAAGTTTTGTCCAGTGTTGAAGGAGTTTACATAGAGGTTATTTGTGTTAGTGGAGACACATTGAAGGAGGCTATGTCCAAAATTAAAGGATTAAGCATAGTGGTTATTTATGATTGTGGAAACACATTGGAGGAGTTCATGCAGAGGTTCATGCTTGACTTAATGCGTGTTCATATAGCTCATTTAATAAGTCAGTAGTGTTTTTTTTATGGTCTGGTTGAATCTAATATCTTTTTCAAAAAAGATATGTTTATGAAAATGGAAGTAATGCGATGGAGATTTATTGCCAATATAAAAAATCAATAAGAAGGCCTAAATATTTTCCATTGTGGGGTTTGAACGTGCACATTTTTATGGAGGCCAAGGTATGTATCTTTCTTAATTCCAATTTTTTCTGAATTAACATATTTAAAATATATATATTGATTTAGAGGGAGCTTGTGTGTAGAGAGTTAAAGGAAAAGATAATGAATATAAATTTCGAGGTGAAGAAGTTCAATATAAATAATAACTTCGAATTATGGAAACTCAAGATGCGAAATTTGTTGGTGTTTGAGATACCCCAATTATCGTTAAAAAAAATTAAAATATAATCAAATATATGGCAAGGAAGGACAATATAGAAAATTTGATATTAATATCTTGTTATGACTCCATTAATATGTTTAAGTCCTAACACTCCAACCTACCCTAAGGAAATGTGACTATCAAAATTTTTCTTATTTTAATCACTTTAAATTTCCTTTTAAAGGTCACCACCATCCTCTACTCATTGGGATCTTTCCAACGATATAAATTTCATTCAAATTTGACCTTTGTACACAAACTTATGGCTCTAGTGAATTTCATTATCTTATGTCACGTTAAGAACAATACATTTAACTTATAGCTAACACATGGATACTTATGCCTACATGTCACCACTACATTAGATGATGACATTTGACACTTGACATGCAAAAATGTGTCCATGTCACTACATTGTGCCACTTCCATGTAGCAGGGACTTCAGATTAACCAATCACATCTAGATCTAAGTAAACTAATATAAGAACATTTTTCAAAAGGTTGGATTTCTAGATTAATGGAATTCTACATTTGAATTTTGTTTGAAGAATAGATCACTCCATGATAAGAACAACTGAAAAAAATTTATTTGTATTTTTTCAATCACATCTAGATCCAAAAAAATCTCAAAACTCCATTTTTCCAAAATGTTGAATTTCTAGATCTTGGGTCCCACTTCATCACCTCCATGTCATTCCTGCCACACAAGCACCACATTAATAACCATGACAACTCTTCCATACTACAATGAAACATTGGCATGCCATGTCATCAATCTCTATCAAAACTACCACATTACCTACACATCCATTGCCATGTAACTGGGTGAGTTCATCCTACATGGATCTAGATGTCCACCTCGTGTTATGGCCTGAGGACATCTAGATTTAGGCTTTTCATAATATCATAGTTTCAATAAAGTCTATAATTTTTTAATTTGACAAACTATGCTAGTTCATCTCCATCACTTAATATAATTCATTATTGGTTTGTGTCTCTTAAAAAAATCTAAATCCTTGTGCCTTACCCAGTTCAATTAATGGATGTTGACTAATAAAGGAAAAAAATTCATCAGTAAATTTCCATGGATATTCCATTTAACAATTCAATGATAATAGATCTAATAAAAATATAATGAAATTTAAAATATATACTTTGATGGTTAAGTTTCCTATGATGTTTTGGATTTCTTAAATTTCTATTTTCTTCATATGCATGTAATATGTTGGGTCCCTATAATACTAGTAATTACCCCATTACTATTGTAGTTGCATCCCTTATTAATATTGTTGTGCCCCTATTATCCCCATATTGTTATTACTGTGCCCCATAGAATCCCTCTATTGTTATTTTTGTGGCTTTATATTATTATTGTTAGGTCGGCTGGGTTATATTGTGACTGCTTAGACTCCTATATATAGAAAGGAGGTTTTTTCATTTGAATCATCCAATAATTGTTCATTTATGTAATGTAAAGGAGGTTGCCCCCTCGAAGGGGCTGAATTCTAAGGCGTTGATCTATCTTTTCTATCTTTTTTTGAGCTGGTTTCATAACATTTGGTATCAGAGCTTTGGATTCTAGGGTTTCGCTGCTCCAAACAGGTCATCGTGGCATTTTCAATATAACCTTTTTTCTGCGACATTTCAGAAGTTGCAGAAAAAACCCATTTGATAAGAAATTGCGCTGAACCTCGGGTCCAAATTTCAAAGCTTTTCGCACTATATTTGAGGAGATATGACCTGAGGAAGTTGGTATTTTTGCAGACTCCTGAATTACATTCCAAATAGGTGACCTGGGGAAAATCATCATAACTTTCTCTCTAGGGATCGAATTGAAATTTCATCAAAAAGTACAAAAAGAGGACGGACTGTGTTTTCTTGTATGCATTTTTTAGATCCAAAGTTCGAAACAGTGACCCGTGGCACGTCGTACAAGTTCGCTCTACTGAACTAGTCTATAATCAAATCATTGTGGGAGATTTCGCATAACTCTTCCTTGGATAATCCAATTTGGGTCAGACTTGTGGCATTGGAAAGAGGTGTTATAGACATTTTCGTGCCTTACAGCTCTAAGAATGAAATGTCCATAAACCAAGGGATCCAAAGTCCCTAAAAGTGTTGTTCCGACCCCTGAAGGAACAAGGTCAACAAATTACAGCTTCTCCCAGAAGTTCTCCACCAGAAACTGCTCAGAATCAGTCAAATCAGGATCATTTCAGCTGCTCCACTAGCTAGCTGCGTTGCATAGCACCCAAGTACACTAGCTAGGTGTGTTGCAACGCACCTAAATGCACTACCAGGGTGCGTTGAGCGGGAAATGACAAATGGCAGTGCCATTCTACGAGGTGGAAAGACAATGGAAGCTTCCAGAATCTTCCCCAATGACACTTGCCTCACTGAGTTCAACCAAGGATGAGTAAGAGGCTCTCAGTCTCCAAGTGGAAGCAAGAACTGACAGAGAGAAGCCACTAGTCAAATCATAAGCTGACTCATATTCCTTGCATACATCTATATATGGATCCCTCATCCCAGAGATCCGAAGGCTAGAATTTTGTACATTGCAGAGAATTGCTGTTGGTTTTGAGATAGATATCAGAGTATTGGGTGATTTATGCTTTGTTGGAGGTGAAGAGGGGATTCTATGCTGGGAGGTTGATGCTGGATCAGGAATCACCGGTTGTAACTCCTCCTGGATCTTCTTGTTATATCAATAAAACTATTTGAGTTTCTCCTACATGCTTGTGTATCATTGATGTTTGTTACATTTGTATGTTTAGCTTAAATCTGATCCTAAGCTATTTATGAATATAAATCCATGTCTTTGTGTAGTTTTCTTCTTCTGTGATCTTACAGTAACTTGGTGAAGCTAGGCAAGTAAGGGAGCAGGTAGCTGGAAGTTGTCAAAGAGAAGAGAGATTGGATCAAAGGACTAGCGCAAGACACATGTTGGTTCATCCTATTCCTCTTCGTTTATAGTTCATAAAGAAGAATACGAAAGTAGTTTTCTCTGTTTGTTTCTAAGGTGACTGTCACACCTTAGTGGGATAGGGTTGTTCTGAATAGACACTTTTCCCGTTAACAAAATGGCGACCACAGTGGGAGCGATTGTCTAATTAGTTTGTTTGTGTTTCTCTTGTTGTTTGTTTCATAAACTTAGAAGTAGCAATCGAACTGCATTTGCCATTAACAAATGCAAAGTAGACATCTGCTACTTCAATCCATTCACTGGATCTGTTTATGATTTGAGCAGCTGATTCACAAATGATCTGATTGCCCTTTGTGATAGCTCTTAGACCTTCCTTTAAATATACTCTCTGATTGTGCATTACTGATTGCTTTTACTTGGCCAAAAACCATAGATTAAACTGCAAACCGTGACCCAGAACCTGGATAGAATTCTCATTTCTGCCCCAGCGCAGGCTCTGTGAAGAGGTTCTGCATTTCAACGCACTTCCCGAGAGGGCTACCTGCACTGCAATGCAGTTTCTCTGTGTAACAGGTGCGCTGATCAGCCTAGCCTTGTGCAGCTGAGGTTCTTGTGCTTCATTCCTTCTAGTTTTGTCTCTGATTTTTGCAGCCTGTGATCAGTTTATGTGTCTGTTTAAAAACCCCATTTCCTTGCCGTAATTCCGCCTCCTTTGTACAAAAAGACTGTAGATGTTTTTGTGTGTTTGTTGCGTCATTTACAATTTTCCATTGCAAAAGTAGAATAGTCATACTGTTGTCCTTTGATTTAGATCTGTCGCAAGTGTCGATTTTTGATCTTAGGAGAAAGTTTATTTGCTGTTGACAGTCGATTATGATTTTACTTTTGCCTTTGGTTTGAATTTGTGACTTTCTAGTGTCGAAACGAGTATTTATTTCAAAATCATAAAGTGTCGTAATCATCTCTACCTTTTGATTTCGAAAAGAAGCTTGTTTGTGTTTGTCACTTGAAAGAAAATTCAGATTTGTACATCAACTTTCTCTTTAGGCATCAATATTAAGAAAGTGAAAAACAAAACATGCACATGTGCATTTTCATATTGACAGTCTGTTTGGCTTGATTTAGGAAAGTGCATTTACAGTGTGCTCTTTGCTCCTTGTGAAAAGATTGTGTCTTTCTTTTCCCTTGTAGCTAGGATTTTCATTGCTGAAAAGAGATAAAAGTTTGCTTATCATCTTTAGATTGCATTTTAGGAATTACATCTACATCTCGTGGTGAACCCAAAAGGAAAACTTCATAAGAAAGATCAACTTAAAATAAATTCAATGAATCTAATAACGCTTTGGAACTTAACGCACAACATTTAGAGGTCTAGGCTAGAGACGTATTTCGGCGTCGTAAAGCCTGGTAACTGTTGTCCTCACTGATGGTTGGGTGATTCCTCCACTTTGAGATGATAAGTGCCAGTACGGACTTGTGATCCCACGTACCGTCGAGTATATATTGGGAGACCCCTATAGGCTTAAAACCTTTATCCATAGGAAGTTGTGTCGACCGCCCTACTGATCGCAATGCACCGAACACAACATTCAGGAAGATTGACTGCCGTACTGTAAAAAGTATTATGCAGTTTTGCGATTGGTTTGGTACTCCCTCTACCTAGATCTCCAGAGCAGTCCCTTTCATTCCTTTTCAGACTCCTTAACGGAAAAGGTCCATCTGAGCACTTGTCACTTCAGGCTCATTAAAAATCGAAGGAGACTAGAGTCATCTTTTGTTTTTTCTCGACTCTTAAAAATTGAAAAAACAAGTTGTGTCAAAGCGTCTAAAATTTATTTTAAACAGAATAATCATCACCTTTCCCCTGTTGATCCTCGAAGTTAGTCTCCCTTCATCACAAGTTCTTGTAGAATCGCTAGGAAATATTTTGGATAGACTAGATATGTCTGAACAGCCATCGACATCCAGGCTTGTGTCATCTGACACAGCAGCAGCTGAGTCTCCTACTGCTACTCCAATGATGTTCGCCGGTATACCATCTGTCCCGGCAAGTTATCAACAACAAGCCGGAGTCCAATCAGGGACTGCTTCGACGACATGGTTAGTTCCTATTTCTTCATCCCGATTATCATCTGGTATTTCTTATGTTGAAACTCAACAAATTGATCCAATGTGTCTTCAAAGGCCAATCTACCCTTTAAGTACTGGATTGCCACCATATGGAGGCCAGTATGCCTTTTCATTGTTCCCTCCCAGAGAACAACCATATGGGAGTTTACAACAAAGTTCAGGTCAAAGTGGAATTACATCCAGTGGTTGGGTACCAATACTGCCTCAACAACCAAGGGTTGTATATTCAATGCAACTAGTCCACCCTGTGTCGGATATTCCCACTATACCTTCTATAGTGACTGCATCGCAAGTACAAGCGCTACCTATTGTATGGCAACCCCAAGTTTCTCAGGTTGCAATACAACAACCTCTTGTCTCAACGACTCAATCACAACCTCAGGTTAGTGACTCCTTATCTGGAGTGACTCAGGCTAAAAAAAGTACTATGACTCCTCATCTTGGTCAATCATCCAGTATTGGACAATAGCAAATGGTCCAACAACCAGGGTTGGTTCAATCTCAACAACCGCAATTCCAGCAATCATATCAAGGACCTGAGCAACAAGTCTTTGTAAGTAATGGGCAACTGCATTTCCAAAGCTGTTATCAACAACCATACTATAATGGTTATGCCCATCAACCTTTTCAAAGCTGCCAGCATCAAATACATTATACTGGTATGCAAAGACCCACTGCTCAGGCGATTCCATCCTATCCTGGGTATGCTTCGCCTAACCTGAATCAACAGTTTCCCTTTCTAGCAACTCTAGAATTACCAGATCTAAACCGGATGACGAATGATCCAATTGCTTATGCCCCTTGGTGGCCAGCGATTCCGCATAAACTTCCGTTAGATATTCCTAAATTTAATGGAAATCCGGGTGAAGATTCGTCGAATCATGTGATGACATTTCATCTGTGGTGTTCATCAAACACCCTAAATGATGATTCGATTAGGCTTCGCCTCTTTCAGAGGACGTTAACGGGTCTAGCGGCAAAATGGTACATTGAATTGCCTAGAGCTTTGTTCGACAACTTCAGTACCTTCGCCACAACCTTTTTAACCCATTTTCAATTACCGATAAGGTATGAAACGGGAACAAAACTTCTTACCAACTTCAAGCAGACAACGGGCACTCACATATCCGATCATATACATGAGTGGCGACATCGTCGTAAGATGGTAAAAACGTACGTCCTCGATCAGCTATTAGCTGAATGGTTTATCAAGTCATTACTACCTTCCATCATGGAAGATGTCGCAAAGGGGGGAGTCGTAACGGAAGAGCAAGTTATCGTTCGTGCACAATATCTGGACTTGATCTATACTCAGTCCGGCACGCTCTACGACAAAATACCTGACGCCCCTAGACTAGAATTCTCAATTCCTCCTCCTCCTAAATTGAACAATGACTCTCACGCCGGCGATGGCGTGATTGGCACAACAGACACAAAATCGACAAAGGCTACATCCAAGAGAACCCGTAAGATTTCAGGTCAAAATGCAAAAGATGAACTTCTTGCTTCGGAAGTAAATGCCGTATCGACAGATAAGGGCAAAGAAACCAAACAACCAGGAAGCAAGAAGAAAGGCAAAGGGAAGAAGAAGAAACATGAGGGATCATCACCTGAAAAATCTTCTTCAAACCCTCTTGGAAAAAGGAAACCAAAATATCCATGCTTTATATGCGATGAGGATCATCGGACCTCAGAATGTCCGTACAAAGCTGAGCTTAAGAAACTCTTTAAGAGTTTGAAAACCTCAGCAGTGTTAACTGATCCGTTTCCAAATCTAGGAACAAATCTGGTTGAAAGAGGAAATGCTTCCCTGTCTCAAGTGCTGATGTTGTCGATTTCAAAACAGCAGAATGATGCTTTGATTTCGACAAGGAACAAAGATTATGGGAATCCGCAGCTGTCAAACAACAAGGATAAGGATCAACCAAGTAGTTCGACAACAACTTCGACAGAAGTTGTACCACCCACCATCCCTGAATTGACGATAAAATCGCCGAAGGGAGTAGTACACAAGTCGACATTTAATCCCCGTGCTAGAGCGGCGCAGCATTATAACATAGTGGAAGACCTGGCCCAATCGCCGTCCGCTATGTCGACACTTGAGGTACCACAAAATTTCCTCTCCCAAGAGCAAGCTTTATTATCAACAATGGGTGGGATTGACCCAATGGATTCCAATCTTGTGGCCTTTGATCATAAAGGATATGACCCTCAGTTACTAGCTCAACTAGCTTTCCTTATTCAAGTGAAATCCCTCAACAAAACTGTTCATCGAACAATTATTGATGAGGGGGAATCTACATGTATTATGTCGATGAGTTGCTGGAAAAATTTAGGCTCACCAACCTTGTCGAGATCGTCAACGACATTAAAAGCATTTGATGGACGATCATGCACTCCATACGGGATTTTAAGTAACTTGAAAGTTGAACTAGGGGACAAAATAGTAGAAATTGATGTTGAAGTAATCGACGGAAACCTCGATTACAACATCCTACTGGGAAGGCCCTGGATATATGCCATGGCCGCAGTTGTGTCGACCTACTTCAGGAAGATTGCATTTCCCTTCCAAGGAGGAATTACAATCGTCGACCAACAAACATTTCTACCCAACAGTGCACAAGTTACGGGAAGCATTCCAATGATCCATGGAAGCAACCATTCGCTTCAAAATATTGGAGTAGGCCTCCTAAAAGACCCTGCCTTAATGGGTACTTTTGCCCTACCGCCTCCGAGTAATTTGGTGGAAATGGCCACAATAGAAACCTACAATATGAAATCTTCTATATCTAATGGATTCGGAATATTCCTGAACATTTTGTCAGCATGGATCATCGCCATTTTAGAAATATTGTAGCAATCAATTTTCTTGGCCTGGGGGGCAACCCCAAATCAACGCTCATCAAGCGTTTGGATAGATAGGTCTAGAGAATATGGTACTCCTTCAGATCCTTGGTCGCGAGTGCATGTCACCGATGAAGGAATTGTCCAATCTATGGTAATTGAAGGAGCAACATGGAGTGATTCCCACTATCGTTCTCTTCTTCCAGATTGTGGAGAAGATACTCAAAATGACCTTTACCATCCTTTAGTTTTTGATTTTCTATCAAATACTGTAAATACGGTGGGTGCCGAGGATGGTTCTTATCTCGTGTCAACCTCGTTAAAAAATGAAACGACTCCCTTTCCAAATCGAGTCTTTGATTACGATCTCGTAAAATCAAAGTCGAGTCTTTCAAAGATCTCCAAGGTAAACCTTCATTCCAACCACCGAGTTGAATGCAATGAAGCTTGGGGGGCAGGCACCTCGATCTGAGTTATTATGCTGGGCGCATGCAAACTTATCGAGTAGTTTTAGCACATAGTTCAAGCTCGTTAAAAAATAAACATAAGACATGAGAAAATGTTTCCACCAGCGTTTAAGCTCGTTAAAAAATGAAATATTCCCCGGTAAATAACCACCGTGAATGTAGCATATCAGCCATTAAAGCCTTGGTTGTGTTTGCACCGCCACCTCCACTTTTCCATTGGCCGATCATTCACCTCCATTTGATTGTTTACCCATTTTGAGGAACAACTGCGAAGAGTGATTTCACTAGCCATCCTTGTGACACTGCCGTGATTGGAAAATTCCAAACCTTACCTGGAATCAGCTGCTACCCATTTTATCACTCGTTCCTCAAAAGATGAGTCTTCTTTAAGCTCTTTTCAACTGACTCGTAAAATATGAAAAGATTGCCGAGTTTTGGCCTTCCAGATCGTTAAAGCGACCAGAAGTGCTATCCCTCCTCTAGATTTTAATCTTTTTGGACCTGAGGGATTATTGCACAAAAAGATCGAGCGCTTGTTTTGTTCGGCTCGTTAAAACTATCGAAAATTCATCCCTTCTGTATTGTTTTATAATTTTTCAGACTTAAGGGATTAGATGACGAAAAAGGAATTTTGGAGTTACCTTTACATACCTTTTCAGACTCTCTAAAAATGAAAAGGACCGAGTTATCTTTGTCGTTAGACTCGTTAAAAAGATTAATAGCGACAAAATTGTCTTTAGACGAGAACGAGTTTCACTATCGCTAGGCTCGTTGAAACATAGCGATGGGTTTGCCCGAAGGGCAAATTATAGAACAAGCATATGTTATCCTCCTCAAGCTTGACAAAAATAAAGAGGTACTGGTCAACAGTGACTGGGGAAAAATTGGGAAGAAAACTCAAAGAATCTTTATTGGTAGCGAGTCGCTCTTGAACATGACACTTCCACTCCGTGTCCGAATCGGGTTGGGTTGTTTCATTCACCAGTCACATCACCATGGTCACGCCATACCATCCACATTTGGGGTAAATGCTACCAATCCATCACATAAGTGTCGTCGACATGTTCAAGAGAAGTCATCCAGATAAGTCACCTGTGTCCCATCCACTACCATACATTATACTTCATTCTTTCATGACCGCCATCCTGAACCGTATATCATCAGATTGTTTTCACCTCCATCAAAACCATTTGCTCCGTTCCATGTCATTGATGTGGGATTCATTAAGGCCCTCCTTTGACAGATCACTTCTTGTCGACATCAGCTCATTATCCAAGAAGTTGATCTAGGAACACCCCCTTCAGTACTTTGAAGCTTGCATGCCTCAATGGCAAGTTTCTCACTTCCGGCGACAGGTCTACATCAATGACCTTCGACCGAAAGATTTTGCGTGGCGTTCGACACCAAGTCTTTTATTCACACCACGTGAATTGTACTGTAGTACCTTGAGGGTCATCATCATTATCGGTGATTCCTCTCGTGCTTGTTAACGGTTTACATCATTGACTGTTAATCAAGCGATGTCTTTCCATGTTCGACTTCAAAAAATTTCTCACATGGATCGACTTGTACTTCGAGTGAAGATCGGACGAGATTGAAGACCCCGGATCTAGTTTCATCCATCCGGGCTGCGATATATATTCAGGAAAAATAAAGACATTGAAATGTACAACATTGCAGCACAGATAATCATCCTACCAAAAGGATGATGGCTCTATGAGAATCATCAGTCTGTTATAGAAATTTTTGTGCCTTACAGCTCTAAGCATGAAATGTCCATAAACCAAGGGATCCTAAGTCCCTAAAAGTGTTGTTCCAACCCCTAAAGGAACAAGGTGAACAAATTACAGCTTCTCCCAGAAGTTCTCCACCAGAAACTGCTCAGAATCAGTCAAATCAGGATCACTTCAGCTGCTCCACTAGCTAGCTGCGTTGCATAGCACCCAAGTACACTAGCTAGGTGCGTTGCAACGCACCTAAATGCACTACCAGGGTGCTTTGAGCGGGAAATGACAAATGGCAGTGCCATTCCGCGAGGTGGAAAGACAATGGAAGCTTCCAGAATCTTCCCCAATGACACTTGCCTCACTGAGTTTGACCAAGGATGAGTAAGAGGCTCTCAGTGTCCAAGTGGAAGCAAGAACTGATAGAGAGAAGCCACTAGTCAAATCATAAGCTGACTCATCCTCTTTGCATACATATATATATGGATCCCTCATCCCAGAGATCCAAAGGCTGGAATTTTGTACATTGCTGAGAATTGTTGGTTGTTTTGAGATAGATATCAGAGTATTGGGTGATTTATGCTTTGTTGGAGGTGAAGAGGGGCTTCTTTGCTGGGAGGTTGATGATGGATCAGGAACCATCGGTTGTAACTCCTCCTGGATCTTCTTGTTATATCAATAAAACTATTTGAGTTTCTCCTACATGCTTGTGTATCATTGATGTTTGTTACATTTGTATGTTTAGCTTAAATCTGATCCTAAGCTATTTATGAATATAAATCCATGTCTTTGTGTAGTTTCTTCTTCTGTGATCTTACAGGAACTTGGTGAAGCTGGGCTAGTAAGGGAGAAGGTAGCTGGAAGCTGTCAAAGAGGAGAGAGATTGGATCAAAGGACTAGCGCAAGACACAGGTTGGTTCATCCTATTCCTCTTCGTTTATAGTTCATAAAGAAGAATACGAAAGTAGCTTTCTCTGTTTGTTTCTAAGGTCACTGTCACACCTTAGTGGGGTAGGGTCATTCAGAATGGACACTTTTCCCATTAACAAAATGGCGACTTCGCTGGGGATCGTGTCTAATTAGTTTGTTTGTGTTTCTCTTGTTGTTTGTTTCATAAACTTAGGAGTAGCAATCGAACTGCATTTGCAATTAACAAATGCAAAGTAGACATCTGCTACTTCAATCCATTCATTGGATCTGTTTATGATTTGAACAGCTGATTCACAAATGATCTGATTGCCCTTTATGATAGCTCTTAGACCTCCTTTAAATCTACCCTCTGATTGTGCATTACTGATTGCTTTTACTCGGCCAAAAACCATAGATTAAACTGCAAACCATGACCCAGAACCCGGATAGAATTCTCGTTTCTACCCAAGCGCATGCTCTGTGAAGAGATTATGCATTTCAACGCAGTTCCCGAGAGGGCTACCTGCACTGAAATCCAGTTTATCTGTGTAACAGGTGCGCTGATCAGCCTAGCCCTGTGCAGCTGAGGTTATTTGCTTCATTTTTTCAGTTTTGTCTCTGATTTTTACAGCCTGTGATCAGTATATGTCTATTTAAAAACCCCTCTTCTTTGCCCTAATTCCGCCTCCTTTGTACAAAAAGATTGTAGATGTTTTTGTGTGTTTGTGGCATCATTTACAGTTTTCCATTGCAAAAGTAGAATAGTCATACTGTCGTCCTTTGATTTAGATCTGTCGTAAGTGTCGATTTTGATCATAGGAGAAAGTTTATTTGCTGTTCACAGTCGATTATGCTTTTACTTTTGCCTTTGGTTTGAATTTGTGACTTTCTAGTGTCGAAACGAGTATTTATTTCAAAATCATAAAGTGTCGTAATCATCTCTACCTTTTGATTTTGAAAAGAAGCTTGTTTGTGTTTGTCACTTGAAAGCAAATTCATATTTGTACATCAACTTTATTTTTAGGCATCAATATTAAGAAAGTGAAAAACAAATACATGCACATGTGCATTTGCATATTGAAAGTCTGTTTGGCTTGATTTAGGAAAGTGCATTTACAATGTGCTCTTTGCTCTTTGTGAAAAGATTGTGTCTTTCTTTTCCCCTTGTAGCTAGGATTTTCTTTGCTGAAAAGAGATAAAAGTTTGCTTATCATCTTTAGATTGCATTTTAGGAATTACATCTACATCTCGTGGTGAACCCAAAAGGCAAACTTCATAAGAAAGATCAACTTAAAATAAATCGAATGAATCTAACAACGCTTTGGAACTTAACGCACAACATTTAGAGGTCTAGGCTAGAGACGTATTCTGGCGTCGTAAAGCCTGGTAACTGTTGTCCTCACTGATGGTTGGGTGACTCCTCCACTTTGAGACGATAAGTGCCAATATGGACTTGTGCTCCCACGTACCGTCGAGTATATATTGGGAGACCCCTATAGGCTTAAAACCTTTTATCCATAGGAAGCCGTGTCGGCCGCCCTACTGATCGCAATGCACCGAACACAGCATTCGGGAAGATTGACTTCCGTACCGTAAAAAGTATTTTGCAATTTTGCGATTGGTTTGGTACTCCCTCTACCTAGATCTCCAGAGTAGTCCCTTTCGTTCCTTTTCAGACTCCTTAACGGAAAAGGTCCATCTGAGCACTTGTCACTTCAGGCTCATTAAAAATCGAAGGAGACTAGAGTCATCTTTTGTTTTTTCTCGACTCTTAAAAATTGAAAAATCAAGTTGTGTCAAAGCGTCTAAAATTTATTTTAAACGGAATATTCATTACCCTTTTCCTACATTGGTCTTAGGTTGAGAAAATGGAGTCCACCAACCAAGGAATTCCCCTTGGTGGAAATCCTAGTCCCTTCTCCTCTTGGGGAGATGTTGGTGCACCCCATATGGCAACATTGTCGCTTCCAGGACTGACAATTGGCTTGCCGGTATGGCTCTTCTCAACCAATGTCGTTCAGAACACCACTATTCCTGAACAATCGAATCAGCAATTAGACGAGTCCAGAGTTGACCACCAACCTTCTTCTTCCTCTAATTCTTCCTCTCCTCCTTCCTCTTCGCTTGATGGGGCTGGCAAAGCTAAAATCCGTGTTCCTAAGGAGAAGAAGGAAAAGAAGAAGAAAGAGAAGAAGAAGAAGGAGCCAAAGGCGAATGGGGGAAAACGAGTGTCGGCTAACGAAAATCCACACACTGCACCGACCAGGCCTAAATCGCCATGTGTCATTTGCAAAGGAGACCACTTTCATAGAGATTGTCCTTGCATCCCCCGGATACTAAGGGACTGGTCTCCTCGTTTGCACAATCCGGTGTCATCAACCTCTGGTGATCATGTTGAAAGCACACCGTCAACTAGCGAAAGTGAAGCCCCAGGACAAAAAGGGAAAGCTAGATTTCCTTGTAAAATGTGCGAAGGCAATCATGCCGTCCACCATTGTCCCTTCTTAGACGAAGATAAAAGAGTTTTGGATGATCGTCCGGTTTCATCGTTACGACATCCTCCTGGATATAAAAAAATCTTACCGAGTCCATCGCTAGTTGAGAATCCAGCTGGCCCGCTCAAGTGGTTGGCTGAAGCGCCTATCATTGAAGATAAACCAGCTAAATCCATACCAGACGAAAGTCAAAAGGTCGAGGCGGCAGTTGACCCGGTCTTGCCTTCAGAGGTTTTATCTTCAAATGATACATCCATTGAAGAGAACAAAGATGACACCGTCCAAATTCTCTTCATCAACACAGACTCCGACGAACATGGGGGCAATCTGCCCATTCCTTTACCACAGGAAGGAGGTTCGTCAGAGCCATACCCGACCGTCTACTCGGTCCCACCTCCAAGCAACCTAGTTGTCTCCTTCGACTAGAATCAACTAGGCAGACCCCGTTTACCAGCAAGCATACCATTCCGAATTATCGTTCAAATATATAGAATGGTCATGGCTGGTACCATCATAGATGAGGGGGCTTCTGTGAGTATCCTTTCCTCTACTGCTTGGAAAGCGCTTGGTTCGCCATCGCTTTTGCTTGAGATGAGAAATCTGACAGGCTTTGATAAAGGAACCAGTCGACCTTTAGGGATCCTTCTCGATGTGCCCATAACATTAAATGGGAAGACAGTTCGCATGAACGTAATGGTAGTTCAAGGACCCTTGGATTATAACCTACTCCTTGGACAAGACTATATTTATTGCATGGGAGCCATCGTCTCCTCACTCTTTAGAGTAATGTGTTTTCCGCACAAAGGAAGAGTGGTTAAGCTCGTGGACCAGATTTCATTTCCCGGATCACGCATAGCAAATAGTCATATACCACCCTTAAATGGTCTCTTCACACATGAAATGTCTCAATCCCCGGTCCGTCCTCCCGATGAGCGCGAGTAATTCGGAGGGATATGATTGAAACCCAGGGGGCATGCGTCCTGGTCTGCTTCGGCAGGAAAACTTCGGGTATAGGGTAGGTTTCCGCGGGAGAATATGACTAGTCTGTACCCCGTCCGTCAGTGGAAGAGGGGTTATTCTAGAATAAGATTCTCTTGTCAAAATTATGTGAGTTGGCGGGCATCGTCACTCACCTTTGTTTATTTCGAGCAACATCGCCGAAGAAGTGTTTTGTTTACACCGTAAATAGAACAATCTTTGGGTAACCTGTAAGAGGTAGGCCTCTCCTGATAGAACAAATGTTTTGTCTGCAAATTGAGAGGTAACCTTGAAACCATATTTTATACCTGGGGGCATGCAAACTTTTTGGAGTGCAAGCGAAGAACGACTATTTATTTTTTTAAATTTTTAGGACCTATAACCCTTTAAACTCGTAGGATTGGTCATTTCCTAACTTGCATAAAGAAAGGATGTGGGGCAACACTCGAAAGATTGCCATTTTTATATGAGACATTCTTATCATATGACTGGATTAATCGAGCAATTTTAGCACATAGTTCAAGCTCGTTAAAAAATAAACATAAGACATGAGCAAATGTTTCCACCCGCGTTTAAGCTCGTTAAAAAATGAACTATTCCCCTGTAAATAACCACCGTGAATAAAGCATATCAGCCATTAAAGCCTTGGTCGTGTTTGCACCGTCAACTCCACTTTTCCATTGGCCGATCATTCACCTCCGTTTGATTGTTTACCCATTTTGAGGAACAGCTGCAAAGAGTGATTTCACTAGCCATCCTTGTGACACTGCCGTGATTGGAAAATTCCAAACCTTACCTGGAATCAGCTGTTACCCATTTTATCACTCATTCCTCAAAAGACGAGTCTTCTTTAAGCTCTTTTCAACTGACTCGTAAAATATGAAAAGATTGCTGAGTTTTGGCCTTCCAGCTTGTTAAAGCGACCGGAAGTGCTATCCCTCCTCTAGATTTTAATCTTTTTGGACCTGAGGGATTATTGCACAAAAAGATCGAGCGCTTGTTTTGTTCGGCTCGTTAAAACTATCGAAAATTCATCCCTTCTGTATTGTTTTATACTTTTTCAGACTTAAGGGATTAGATGACGAAAAATGAATTTTGGAGTTACCTTTACGTACCTTTTCAGACTCTCTAAAAATGAAAAGGACCGAGTTATCTTTGTCGTTAAACTCGTTAAAAAGATTAATAGCGACAAACTTGTCTTTAGACGAGAACGAGTTTCACTATCGCTAGGCTCATTAAAACATAGCGATGGGTTTGCCCGAAGGGAAAATTATAGAACAAGCATATGTTATCCTCCCCAATCTTGACAAAAATAAAGACGTACTGGTCAGCAATGACTAGGGAAAAATTGGGAAGAAAACTCAAAGAATCTTTATTGGTAGCAAGTCGCTCTTGAACATGACACTTCCACTTCGTGCCTGAGTCGAGTTGGGTTGTTTCATTCACCGGTCACATCACCATGGTCACACCATACCATCCACATTTGGGGTAAATGCTACCAATCCATCACATAAGTGTCGCCGACATGTTCAAGAGAAGTCATCCAGAGAAGTCACCTGTGTCCCATCCACTACCATACATTATACTTCATTCTTTCATGACCGCCATCCTGAACCATATATCATCAGATCGTTTTCACCTCCATCAAAATCATTTGCTCCGTTCCGTGTCATTGATGTGGAATTCATTAAGGTCCTCCTTTGACAGATCACTTCTTGTCGACATCAGCTCATTATCCAAGAAGTTGATCTAGGAACACCCCATTCAGTACTTTGAAGCTTGCATGCCTCAATGGCAAGTTTCTCACTTCCGGCGACAGGTATATATCAATGACCTTCGACCGAAAGATTTTGCGTGGTGTTCGATGCCAAGTCCTTTATTCACACCACGTGAATTGTACTGCAGTACCTTGAGGTTCATCATCATTATCGGTGATTCCTCTCGCGCTTGTTAACGGTTTACATCATTGACTGGTAATCAAGCGATGTCTTTCCATGTTCGACTTCAAAACATTTCTCACATGGATCGACTTGTACTTCGAGTGAAGATCGGACGAGATTGAAGACCCCGGATCTAGTTTCATCCATCCGGGCTGCGATATATATTCAGGAAAATAAAGACATTGAAATGTACAACATTGTAGCACAGATAATCATCCTAACAAAAGGATGATGGCTCTATCAGAATCATCAGTCTGCCATCAGACGATTGTCTGTCCTATGTACACGAAAATGAATTTGTAAAGCTGAGCATGGGAATGCCCGCCTCAGCTAGATCATGAAAATAGTATGTAGATAATGTATTGTATTGTATCTTATTACAGGTCTCCTCCCAGCATTGAAAGAACTTCGGATCCTCCTAATAAAGAATTTCACCCGATAAACAACCCCATACTTTAGGGGGCAACTGTTATAGACATTTTTGTGCCTTACAGCTCTAAGCATGAAATGTCCATAAAACAAGGGATCCTAAGTCCCTAAAAGTGTTGTTCCGACCCCTAAAGGAACAAGGTGAACAAATTACAGCTTCTCCCAGAAGTTCTCCACCAGAAACTGCTCAGAATCAGTCAAATCAGGATCATTTCAACTGCTCCACTAGCTAGCTGCGTTGCATAGCACCCAAGTACACTAGCTAGGTGCGTTGCAACGCACCTAAATGCACTACCAGGGTGTGTTGAGCGGGAAATGACAAATGGCAGTGCCATTCCGCGAGGTGGAAAGACAATGGAAGCTTCCAAAATCTTCCCCAATGACACTTGCCTCACTGAGTTCGACCAAGGATGAGTAAGAGGCTCTCAGTCTCCAAGTGGAAGCAAGAACTGACAGAGAGAAGCCACTAGTCAAATCATAAGCTGACTCATCCTCTTTGCATACATCTATATATGGATCCCTCATCCCAGAGATCCAGAGGCTGGAATTTTGTACATTGCAGAGAATTGCTGTTGGTTTTGAGATAGATATCAGAGTATTGGGTGATTTATGCTTTGTTGGAGGTGAAGAGGGGCTTCTTTGCTGGGAGGTTGATGCTGGATCAGGAATCATCGGTTGTAACTCCTCCTGGATCTTCTTGTTATATCAATAAAACTATTTGAGTTTCTCCTATATGCTTGTGTATCATTGATGTTTGTTACATTTGTATGTTTAGCTTAAATCTGATCCTAAGCTATTTATGAATATAAATCCATGTCTTTGTGTAGTTTTCTTCTCCTGTGATCTTACAGGAACTTGGTGAAGCTGGGCAAGTAAGGGAGCGGGTAGCTGGAAGCTGTCAAAGAGGAGAGAGATTGGATCAAAGGACTAGCGCAAGACACAGGTTGGTTCATCCTATTCCTATTTGTTTATAGTTCATAAAGAAGAATACGAAAGTAGCTTTCTCTGTTTGTTTCTAAGGTCATTGTCACACCTTAGTGGGATAGGGTTGTTCTGAATGGACACTTTTCCCGTTAACAGAGATCCCTACACTTACTTAGTTCTCGTCTAAAGACAAGTTTGTCGCTATTTCTTATCAACACAGACTCCGACGAACATGGGGGCAATCTACCCATTCCTTTACCGTAGGAAGGAAGTTCGTGAGAGCCATACTCGACCGTCTACTCGGTCCCACCTCCAAGCAAGCTAGTTGTCTCCTTCGACTAGAATCAACTAGGCAGACCCCGTTTACCAGCAAGCATACCATTCCGAATTATCGTTCAAATATATAGAATGGTCATGGCTGGTACCATCATAGATGAGGGGGCTTATGTGAGTATCCTTTCCTCTACTACTTGGAAAGTGCTTGGTTCGCCATCGATTTTGCCTGAGATGAGAAATCTGACAGGCTTTGATAAAGGAACCAGTCGACCTTTAGGGATCCTTCCCGATGTGCCCATAACATTAAGAGGGAAGACAGTTCACATGAACGTAATGGTAGTTCAAGGACCCTTGGATTATAACCTACTCCTTGGACGAGACTATATTTATTGCATGGGAGCCATCGTCTCCTCACTCTTTAGAGTAATGTGTTTTCCGCACAAAGGAAGAGTTGTTAAGCTCATGGACCAACTTTCATTTTCCGGATCACGCATAGCAAATAGTCATATACCATCCCTAAATGGTCTCTTCACGCAATAACCTATTTCATTGTTGGTTTGATACGGGAAATGTGTCTATTCAGAACGACCCTATCCCACTAAGGTGTGATTGTGACCTTAGAAACAAACAGAGAAAACTACTTTCGTATTCTTCTTTATGAACTATAAACGAAGAGGAATAGGATGAACCAACCTGTGTCTTGCACTAGTCCTTTGATCCAATCTCTCTCCTCTTTGATAGCTTCCAGCTACCTGCTCCCTTACTTTCCCAACTTCACCAAGTTCCTGTAAGATCACAGAAGAATAAAACTACACAAAGACATGGATTTATATTCATAAATAGCTTAGGATCAGATTTAAGCTAAACATACAAATGTAACAAACATCAATGATACACAAGCATGTAGGAGAAACTCAAATAGTTTTATTGATATAACAAGAAGATCCAGGAGGAGTTACAACCGATGAATCCTGATCCAGCATCAACCTCCCAGCAAAGAATCCCCTCTTCACCTCCAACAAAGCATAAATCACCCAATACTCTGATATCTATCTCAAAACCAACAACAATTCTATGCAATGTACAAAATTCCAGCCTCTGGATCTCTGGGATGAGGGATCCATATATAGATGTATGCAAAGAGGATGAGTCAGCTTATGATTTGACTAGTGGCTTCTCTCTGTCAGTTCTTGCTTCCACTTGGAGATTGAGAGCCTCTTACTCATCCTTGGTCGAACTCAGTGAGGCAAGTGTCATTGGGGAAGATTCTGGAAGCTTCCATTGTCTTTCCACCTCGCGGAATGGCACTGCCATCTGTCATTTCCCGCTCAACGCACCCTGGTAGTGCATTTAGGTGTGTTGCAATGCACCTAGCTAGTGTACTTGGGTGCTATGCAATGCAGCTAGCCAGTGGAGCAGCTGAAATGATCTTGATTTGACTGATTCTGAGCAGTTTCTGGTGGAGAACTTCTGGGAGAAGCTGCAATTTGTTGACCTTGTTCCTTTATGGGTCGGAACAACACTTTTAGGGACTTAGGATCCCTTGGTTTATGGACATTTCATGCCTAGAGCTGTAAGGCACAAAAATGTCTATAACAAGAGGACACAGAGGGCTACTGCAGATCACAAATTCAGAACTAGATGATTGGAAAGTACAGAGATACATCAGAGGCAATATCGAGCTCCTACAAAGTGAAAAAAGGTGTGTAGATTTTCTTAAATTTTTGCTTAAGCTTGGCTTGAAAATTTATTTTGAAGGAATTCAAAGGGCACAATAGAGAATTATTATCAGTAACTGATGCCCCGGGGAAAGAAAATTCAAACACCTAGTAAGGAACCTGAAAGCTCTAGCATGACTCATGAAGAAGAGGAAGAAATGCTACATGATATGTCAAAATTACAAGAACGAGTGCAACAAATGTCACTGTCACAAAAGCTAACAAAAGCTAAGATAAATGGCGTGGAAGCTAAGATTAATGGCATGGAAGCTAAGATGGACAAATTGAGGATAGATTTGAACACAAATTTGAAGACATGCATGGCAGATTTGAAGACAGATTTGACAAATTTTCTACAAGAAATACTTACCAATGGTGAAAAGGTAGTAAAGGAAACTCATGATGCAGACAAAAGAAATGTTAATCATGATTTCTTAGACTCTAATGTGGGATCGAAAACCCACCATATTCCAAAAATCGATATGAGAAAGTTTGATGGCAAGGATCCCACAACATGGATATTACAAATGAAGCAATTTTTCGATCTTAATAATGTGAAAAACACACAAAAGGTATGTCTTGAAACTTTATATTTGGAACCAAATCAGTTTGTATGGTATCAATGGCTTTGATCTCGTAAACAAATTATCACTCGAGTAATTTTTACGGAAGAATTGATAGCACATTATGAGGATACAAAAATCAACACCTTTTTTAGCCAATTGACAAGTCTCAAACAAAAGGGTTCAATAATGGGCACATTGAGGAGTTCCATAAATTGAACATAAGGGTAAAAGATATTGTAGAGGAGCATAAGATTGATGTGTTCATAGGGACTTTAAAGGATAATATCCAACATGATGTTCGCCTTTGGGAACCTGATTCATTAGAGAAGGCATTCATGTTAGCAAGAAAAATGGAAAGCAAAATTATGGCAACCAGGAAGCATACCACTCACAATTATAAAGATGGAAGTGTGGTTGCTCCTAGTCTTCCACAACCTATAAGGTTGGCACTACAACAATTGGAAGAAAAATGAGCAAAAGGGCTTTGTTACAATTGTGATAGATAATACACTAAAGGTCATAAGTGTGCTGAGAAGAAATTATTCTACAGAGATTGTGAAGAGGAAGAAGAAAAGGAGCAAGAAAGGTCAAAAGAAGAGGATATACTCCAGGAACAAAGCCTAGATAAAGAAGAAATGAATCTGACCATATCTTGTAATGCATTGGCGGGAATTACCACTCCTCAAACCATCAAGATAGAAGGACAAATCAAGAAGAAAAAGGTACTAGTGTTGATTGATTCAGGAAGTACCCACAATTTTATTCATTGTAAGGTAGCAAAAGAATTGAATTGCTTCTTATATCCAGCACCAGAGTATCAAGTGATGGTTGCAAATGGAGGAATAATAAATTGCTCTGGAAAGTGCCATAATATCAAGCTATCGATGGGAGAATATGTATTGACTAGCCCAATTCTTTCCATTCCAATGGGAGGTGCCGATGTTGTACTAGGAGTACAATGGCTACAATCCTTGGGTACAATAGCTTTCAATTTTCAAGAAATTTTCAGGAAATTTTCCATGGAAGGAAAGGAAGTTGAATTAAGGGGTATTGCAGGGAAACCGGGAAAGATAATTAGCTCTAATGGTATGACAAAGCTTCTAAAAAGGGAACAAAGGGGTGTAATTGCACAATTATGTTCGCTAGATGTTTCCACATTGCAATCATCTATTTATCCAGATCTCCAAAAATTCTTGGACAATCATTCCAAGGTATTTGAGACTCCTAAAGGTCTCCCACCTATTCATGATCATGATCATGCTATTCATTTGATTCCAGGAAGTGTTCCTCCAAACATCAGGCCGTACAGATATCCCTATGCCCAAAAGAGTGAAATTGAAAGTATGGTTGCAGAAATGCTAGAGGTTGGTATAATTCAACCGAGTCAAAGTTCTTTCTCTGCTCCAGTAGTATTAGTGCACAAGAAAGATGGATCATGGTGCATGTGTCTGGATTATAGGGAGCTCAAAAAGCTCACTATTAAAGATAAGTTTCCCATTCCCATCATTGATGAATTACTGGATGAATTGCATGGATCAATTTACTTCACCAATTTTGATCTTCATTCAGTATATCATCAAATCAGAATGAAGACTGAAGACATTCTGAAAACAACAATTAGAACTCATGAGGGTCATTATGAATTTTTGGTCATGCCTTTTGGCCTTACCAATGCACCTTCAACATTTCAAGGTTTGATGAATTCCATTTTCAAACCATTCCTTAGAAAATTTGTGTTCGTATTTTTTGATGATATACTAATCTACAGAAAGTCTTGGAAGGATCATGTTGAACATGTTGACAGGGTGCTACAACTATTGGAGGAAAAACAATTATATGAAAAAAGATCCAAATGTTTCTTTGGAGTACAAGAGGTGGAATATCTGGGTCATATTGTATCTCATGAAGGATTTAAGGTAGACCCTAGCAAAATTAAAGCCATTAAGGAATGGAAAATCCCCACATCCATAAAGCATCCGCAAGGATTTCTCAGGTTGACAGGGTATTATCGCAAGTTCGTTAAGAATTATGGGAGAATAGAAGCACCTCTAACAACATTATTGAAGAAAGATGCATTTTCATGGACTCCAAAAGCAACAAAGGCCTTCGAACATCTTAAAGAGGCAATGTGCCAAGCACCGGTCTTAGCTACACCGGACTTCACAAAAACCTTTATTGTGGAATGTGATGCTTTAGGAAATGGAATTGGTGTTGTTTTAATGCAAGATGAAAGACCCATTGCTTTTGAAAGTCATCCAATCAAGGGAAAGTTTTTACACAAAGCTATTTATGAGAAGGAAATGTTGGCAATACTCCATACACTTAAGAAATGGCGACCCTACCTAATGGGAAGACACTTCAAGGTAAAAATGGATCATGATAGCCTTAAATACTTTTTAGAACAAAGATTATCCTCTGAAGAGCAACAAAAGTGGGTCACAAAGATGTTGGGTTATGACTTTGAAATCATCTACAAAAAAGGGAAGCAAAATGTGGTGGCAGATGCACTCTCAAGAAAGGATGAGGATGTGGAGGCATTGTTGTGCGCCATTTCTATTATCCAACCAGATTGGATAAATGAAGAAAGGGAGGAATGGAAGAATGACGAAGAAGTATGGGCACTTATTCGAAATTTACAACAAGATTCCAGTACATCTGATACATTTAGCTGGCAAAATGATTCCTTATGGTACAAAGATCTCTTATACCTCTGTAAGAATTCCCAACTAAAACAAAAGATTCTTATGGAATTGCACACTTCTCCCTTAGGAGGGCACTCAGGATTTTTAAAAACTTACCACAGGGTTAAGAAGGAATTTTTTTGGGATGGCCTTAAATTGGATATTCAAAAATTTGTGGCGGAACGTTTTGTTTGCCAACAAAATAAATTTGAAACAATTAAGACACTGGGTCTATTACAACCTTTATCCATTCCAAGCCAACGTTGGGTGGAGGTTTCAATGGATTTTATCACAGGTTTACCCAAGTCTGAGGGAAAGAGTGTCATCATGGTGGTAGTTAACAGACTTACCAAGTATGCACACTTTTGTGCATTATCACATCCATTTAAAGCCAGTATGGTTTCTACTGCATTTATGGAAACAATCCAAAAGCTACATGGAAACCCAAAGATTATTGTAAGTGACAGAGATCCCATCTTCACTGGAAATTTTTGGACAAAATTATTTTCTTGTCTTGGTACTCAGTTAGCTCATAGCTCATCTTATCATCCTCAATCTGATGGGAAAACTGAGATATTAAACAAATGTTTAGAAGGATATCTTTGTTGCTTTGTATCTGATAAACAGACATAATGGGTCAAATGGTTGCCTCTAGCTGAATGGTGGTATAACACTTCCTTCCATACATCAACAAAAATGACACCATTTATGGCACTTTATGGATATCAGCCACCATCCATCACATAATATTTAAGAGAAAATTATAAGGTTCAAGCAGTGGAACATCACATCGAACATCAACAACAAGTCCTCCAACTCTTAAAGGATAACCTCGTGTTGGCACATAATAGAATGAAACAACATGCAAATCAACATCGCAGCGAAAGAAGTTTTGATGTAGGTGATTGGGTATTCGTATGGCTACAACCATATAAGCAAATGTCCCTCAAGCAAGATAAGAAGGATAATAAATTATCACCAAAGTATTATGGTCCATACAAGGTGTTGCAAAAGATTGGTACTATGGCATACAAATTGGAGCTCCCTGCAGCTTCTCGATTGCACCCAGTTTTCCATGTTTCATGTTTAAAGAAGGTTATAGGTGACAAGCTCCCAGTTTAAACAATATTGCCAGAACTTGACGAGGAAGGAAAAATTATATTGGAACCAGAAGCAGTCACAGAAACAAGAACTCGACAGCTACGAAATCGATCAATTTCAGAGTATCTTATCAAGTGGAAGAACTTATCTGCTGAAGATTCCACATGGGAGGATGAGAATTTTATATAGAAGCATCTAGAACTACTCAAGTGTTGAGGACAACACTTTTTTTGAAGGAGAGGGGCATGTTGGGTCCCTATAATACTAGTAATTACCCCATTACTATTGTAGTTGCATCCCTTATTAATATTGTTGTGCCCCTATTATCCCCATATTGTTATTATTGTGCCCCATAGAATCCCTCTGTTGTTATTTTTGTGGCTTTATATTATTATTGTTAGGTTGGCTGGGTTATATTGTCTCTTTAGACTCCTATATATAGAAATGAGGTTTTTCCATTTGAGTCATCCAAGAATTGTTCATTTATGTAATGTAAAGGAGGTTGCCCCCTCAAAGAGGCTGAATTCTAAGGTGTTGATCTATCTTTTCTATCTTTTTTTGAGCTGGTTTCATAACATAATATATAAGATATTGAAAATATTAAATAGATAAAACAACCACTAACACATGACAATAACACTAATTTATGATGTAGGAATCCCTTCTAGGAGAAATCCCTACTAGAAGGTAAGGTTGTTATATTCTCCTTTTCTCTGAGTGGAAATGGTGTGAATACAAAGAAGTGAGACCTATGCCTCATTAGCTACTACAAAATAAAACCCCTATCTATTCTACCCTCTATTTATCTATTCTTAGTTACTCTACTATATTATGGAACAAAATGCAATAAAATATAATCAAACTCGATTTCCTCCTACTAGCTCATTTATAACACAACTTCATAGCCAACTAGGGGTCAAATTTGACATATTCGACCCTCAATATGAATTAAAAATCAACAAATGTAGAGTATTTTTCATAGTTCCCATTTTTTTATCCCCTTTTACATGAGTAAAGGTGGTTAGCATGGCATCTTCTCAAATTATGGTGTTCAAACATGATAGGTCAACTTTTAGGAGGCATAACTTTTGCGTCTGAACTTTAATTAACACAATTCTTCCATCGTTGGAAAGGTATTAAAGAGTAGAATAGTTCCCATGGGTGTTGCACTTATGTGGAAAATCCTTTCCCCCCAAAAATTTCATTTAAGAATCGAACTGGCCCTAGAAGGTCTTTGACCTAAATTCTCCAAAGAAGGTCCCACCACTAAAATAGATCATGTAAGCTAATTTCTCTAAGTTTCCACCCTAGTAGCATAGAGATGGATGAAAAAATACAATGGCCCAATCTAGATCATACCTTCACATTTTGGGAAGATTTTGGTCCCTAAATTTTGTTATTGAATGAGATGATGAAAATTTTCTTTAACCTTCTCTATGGAGTACAATTTATAATTGCCTCAAAGTTGTCCCTTAAAACCAATTTTCCAAAGGTGATGCTATCCCTGTTTTCTAGTTCTAGACCTTTTCTACAAAACAATATCCTTCGTCAAATTTATTTGAGTATCTACTACTAAATCCTCTATAGAAGGTGGTACATGCTCCTCTTCATAATCCAACATGGAAGGCTCATGGGATTTCATATTTTCCACAACCACCACTAAGAAAATATGCATGTTTGGGGGTAGAGTTAGTCTATAAGTGTTATCTCTCACCTTTCCTAGTATCTCTAAGGGACCATATCAAAAAACCTTGGTTTTCTTACCACAACCATGTAAACTCTCTGTTTTTGGCTATCAACATACTCTATCTCACAACTTCAATAACTTCTATATTATGTATTGGTCATGCCCGACCTTGTACTTTTATTTTGGGTTCTTCAGTGTCTCCTATATTTGCAAATGGAATTTCCTAATCTTCTACACAATCTTCTCTACCACTAAAGCATCCCCTGTGAGATCGTCCCTTTTTCCTCCCTATTGTCCATATGCAATAATCAAAGGTGAATGTGGAGAATATCGAAAACAAGTTTCAGATAGGTACTTACCAATAGAAGTGTCGATTAATTTGTTTATAGATTTTTTTATATTTACCATATTCTCAACCCAAGTGTTTGGATGCTTTTGATTGTAACCCATCAAAAACTACACCAAATTCATATTGACTACTTTCATTTTCCCATATTTATATGAATGGAATGTGGTAGACCTATTTAACTTCATTTCCATATCCTCCCATATTGTAGTCTGAAATTTATTGAGAAGTATTGTGTCCCTATGTGAAATTATGCTTCTTGTTATCTTGAAGTGCACCTAGACTTGTCCAAAGAACACATTCGTTGCTTCTTACCCCCTAATAGTATTTTTACAGGGTATTGGAATGCACATCTTACTGAATCTATCAACTATCATGAAAAGGTAGTCATGTGTATTCTTGGTTGTTGGTAAAAATCCAAAAAAGTCCATGGAAATGCTTTCCGTAGAGTGAGTACAAGTAAGAGATGGTATAGAGCTTATTTCCTAATACTAATCTTTCTAGTACAACAAAGAATACATTCATTTATGAACCTAACTACATCGCCTTTCATTCTAGGCTAGTACACATACCTATGTAAGTTGGCCACTATATTCCCTACATAAAAATTCCATGTTACTTTGGAGGTGTGAGCCTCCTTCACTGCCTACAGATACTCACCTTTAGGAACACAATTTTTTCATCCTATAAACTAACCCATTATGGAGATGGTAGTCGATCGCATTGCCACCATCATGCACAAGGCTTTGGTTGTACAACTACTAAACACCTCTTTGAAGTGTTAGTGTAACCCTATTAGGGATAACCTCAGTTAGGCCTGGTTTCTAATGAAGTCAATGGAAATATTGAAGGCAACATTATTACATGGATAATGGACAGTACTAACTCTTGAAGTTTGGTTTAAGAGGGAAACTATGACTTTTCATTAAACATAAGTACATTTTAGATTTATGTTATTTCTTTGTGAAGGCTAAACTTATTGTTTTGATTATTTCTTATACTTCTTGTATGCATATTTGAGTATGTGAATACTTCTAACCTGTAGATGATATTTGAAAAGCATATCCTCCTTGGAGATCATCTAAGGTGTGGAAAAATAGAGCTAGTGTAGGAATAGAAGAGCAGGTATTGAAAAACGAAAGAAGTACCTGAGGAATTTTTTGAAAGTTTTCAAATTATCGTCTGGAAATTACAATATGAAAGTACTACAACTAACAAAGACAAATAAGTGTTACAAGTTGCAAAGGTATATAAATACTATAAGGTATGTGTAATACACAATATCGCATGGCAAGAGAATCCCAAAGTATGATCAAAATATCATCTTCATAAAAGACTCATGCATGCATATGAAAGTAAGTTTGATTTCTGGTACATGTGATATATTGGTGCTCTTGATATTTGGCAAGCATCGTACATTTTAGACATTGCGGATTTCCTTATCTCATAAATAAGGCTAGATACATTGATTTTGATACATGGTAACTTGATACTATTGATAATGCTTGTGATAAACATGGTAACCTTAAAGACAAAAGTGTGGTAATAAGGTTGATACTAAGGATCTTCTTGTTAGGTTTTTATAAGCTTTGTAAATTTGACAATGGGGTAAATTGGATGTCCTGAATTGATGATTGAATAATGTGATAAAGATATGATGTTGTGATTATGATCCTTGAAGTATGATGATAGAATTTTTAGCTAACCTAGCCCTTGATGAATGTTTGATGTCATGTTCATATACGAGGATGAAGTAGGTGATGTTGACTATGATGCACATATGTCTAAGAATTTGATATAGTTTGATTTCATGATCTCATAAGTTTTATTGATGCATGATAGTATTATGATAGACATGTTAATGTCTTGATTGAAGTAGATTCCCATTCATAGGGAGAAACTATCCATGAGATCCCAACCCCTATTATTATTTACACTCAATATATAGAAGACTCTTCATTGTTGAAGTAAGATTTCTGGACACGAATAGATGATCATCTAATGTTATTGAAGTTTTGGTAAGAGTAAAGAGGCTTTCTCTTAGTCTAAGCCCTAGTCGCTAGGAGAAAGGCTTAAGAGTGCAGCTATAGACCTCCTAGACACATAGAAGAAAGAATATGGGTGTGGTTGAGCATGAAGGTCACAAAAATAGAAAATATTATGCACAAAAACAAGGGTACACCAAGAGTATGACAAACCTACATACATGGAGCAGATTATAGAAAGTTTTATGAGCAGGGAAGTTTGAGAATGAGTGAGATCTACTTAATGTTTGACTTATTGCAGAGAAAGTGAATGACTTAACTAATCTTGTGTTTGCAGGGGTTTGTACTATGTATATCGACATGTTATTTATTTTATCATTGAAGCAAACATGACAGTAAATGGTTACTCCTTACTCATAAACATATATGAATTTTCCTTGATACATGTGTTTCCAACTAGTGACAAAAATGACACATATTATAATCATATGGATGGTTTCATGAAGTTTTCTATTTCTTTGGAAATGAAAATTGTTGTTATGATAATAGACAAGGTTGTAACCTGGTACTTGGTGACTTGGGTTGAAAAGTTTAACAGTGATATTGGCAAAAACTTCCATTGTTTTGATATCAGTTTTGGTTTGGCATTTAAGGCTTGATAAATAGACTTGATGATTTGATGGAATAATATTGACTTGTCTAAAGCTTGGTATATTTCTTTCTTCAGCGTTATTTTTGCAAAAGGAATTGTGTGGCTTAAAGAAAGCTTCTAGAGTCTCGTATGTTCACATCGATAGTTGCCTGGTAAAGCCTAAAATATGTGTTGACCTGAATCTCTACTTCAAAGTGGTCCAAGATATGCCTTTGATTTTGGTTTTATATGTTGAATATATATTCTTGATAGGTAATAAGCCTTTGATGACCAAAGTAAGAGGGAGTTGGCCTCTGAGTTTGAGATGAAGGATATTAACCTGATGCATAACTTTCTAGGATAAAAAGTTTGACAAAGGCTTGGAAAGATTTCCCTTTCTCAAGGGAAATATGTCGTAACGCTATTGGATATATTTAGAAAGATGACATATAAATCCTTGGACACCCCAATGGAATTGAATTTCAAGAAATTATGCAGAGATGTTGTTGGACTTGACTTGGAAGACTCTTTTGAGAACTGATAGTTGATTGATGCATTGATGTTTGTTGAGAACAACCATTTGGTATATGTGTTGCGGTAAACTGTTGAAAAATGCAGCAAGAAATTCTCAATTTTATTTTGCCTTAATTTAATTGAGGAAACTCGAATTTCCATATCAGTAAACAACTTGGATGATGTTAAATTGTGTGACATGGCTTGTGTGACATAGTTTACTTAGTAAATTGGAGTTGGAGGAGTTAGAGTTCAGTTAAGAATGTATGATTGCTAATTTGTAGCAATCAAGTTCAATTGTCTAAGGTTGGTTTTAGTTAACCTAGTTCCAATTGTTGAAGCAAATAGTAGAGGGTCAAGTTGTGCAGTGTGACTTCAATAAAAGTTAGTGATAATACAACTAACTGATAAATTAACCCAAAATAACTAGTGTATGCATAGAATTCGAGTTACCCAAGCTTGGTGGAGATTCCAAGGTAGTGTAACATTAGTGGTAGACTAGTCTTGAGCATACAACTTTTGCATGCAATCAGATGATCATCCTAATTAATTGCACAATCCATTTTAGAGGAATTCCTAAATAATAGAGGCCTAATTCCTCAAGGAATAGCACAAGGAAATATGAGATCAAGAAGAGAGATAAATTGACTAAGTCTAGTTTAGAACTTCTCTATGAGTAGAGAGATATATTATCCTTTTGTAGGTTGAGCTTAGATTGATCTAGTAATTGTAATACATCTCTATTCATTTGATTAATACAAGCATACGTTGGGTTTTTAGCAGATTTCTTTCCCCAAAGGAAAAAACTTGTTGCATGTGTGTGATTTCTTATCGTATGTCTAAATTTTTTGTTGTAAATTATGAATTAATGTCCATAGAGCAGTAGAGGAGGTGTGTCTTGCGATTTTGATTAAAAATTCATGAGTAGTTGTAAATATACAACATATTTTTTACATGGTATCAGAGCAGGATTCACACTAGAGTATAAATTTCGAAGTTCTTTCTCAGAAGGTTCGAATTTGGAGTTCAATGTTGTAGGATCTCTTCAGAACTAAGAAGATGGCATTCAATGGACTAAGGATATAGTATGCCTTGGAAGGCACCTCTAATTTTGTTGCATGGACGGATCACATGGAGCTAGTACTGGATGACAATGGATTGCTAGAATACATAAAAAAATATGTTGCAAAACAATCAAAATATTATGCACGGAACTGTTCTCAGTGGAAGATATATGTAGCCAAGGTGAGGAGAATAATCTGTGATGGAGTACTGGATCACATTTTCTTAAATATCCATTGAAAAGAAACTTTTTTCGTAATGTAAAAAGAAATGACAAAATTGTTTGAGAATAATAGTGATCACAAGAAGCTAGCACTGAGGGATAAAATTAGAAGTATCAAGATCCAAAAGAGTGAAACAATTCCATAGTATATAAGTAGGTTCACACAATGCCATGATGAACTTGGTGGGGTCAACGTTAATGTTCCTGAAGAAGAATTTGTAAGCCTAGCCCTTTTAAGCCTTCCCAAGAGTTGACATAGCTATCAATATTTGGTGAATGGGAGGGAGAAACTACCAAATTGGGAGCTCTTATGGTATGATCTGGTACAGGATGAAATAAGGTAGAATACCAGAGATGGGACTTCATGCAAGGGTGAGGATGAAGAAAATATTACATTGGATGGAAAGAAAAAGAAGGGAAAAGGGAAGAAATCTGAATCCAAACTAGAATCCAGTCAAGGGGGCAAGAAGAAAGCTTCATGGAAAATCAAATGCTTCCATTGTCATGAATTCGGGAATTATGCCACAAAGTGTCCACACAAAAAGGAAAGAAGGAAGACCTCATGAGGAGTAGTAGATAAAGATTTGGCTTCATAGTTTTAGATTGATTTTACCCTCATTGCATACATGACCAAAACAATGATGGGGAGTGTGTGGTACTTAGAATTAGGTGCATTGTTCCACATCACAAGGTGTACATAATTTTTCAGTGACCTCGAAGAAAAATATTTTCATATGCACATAGAGATGGGGGTGATGCAAGGTATAACACAATCGTGGTTTTTGCAGTCACCATTCAGTGGGATTTAGGCTCCCCCCTTAGGGGCAATAATGTCATGTTTGTTCTGGGCCTAAAGAAAAATCTCATCTTTGTTATAGTTTTGGAAGACTATGGTTATGACGTGATTTTTAGCAAAGCAAAGGCATTCCTGATACACATAGCCATGGTACAGGTGAAGAATATTTGGATTCGTGTGAAGAACCTGTATAAGATAGATGTGGAGGATTGTGTTGCATTAAGCATTAAGGTGGAGAAGGTGCATAACTGCGATGTCGGTGAAATTTTGCATAGAAGACTTGGCCATTTTGATCATGGTTCTGTGAATATCATGCAACAAATAACCACAAGCCTCCCCAAAGGATCTCTTGAGAAACAAGATGTATGTAAAGGATGTAATTTGGGGAAGTACACAAATTCCATTTCACGAGTGGAACAACAAAGCACATGCAGTCCTAAAAATGATCCACTCAATGTTAGTGGACCTTTCTCAACAACCTCCACTGTCAAGCACAAATATTTTTTCATTTTTATTGATGACTTCTCACAGAAGTGTTGGATCTTCTTCATGTGGAAGAAGGAGGATACATTCTCCAAGTTTTTAGAGTTCAAGGCGCTGGTTGAGAAAGAAACCGACAAGAAGGTTAAGGCTCTCAAGGGTGATAATGGAGGTGACTACGTGTTGAATGAATTTAAAAAAAATCTTCAAAAGAAGGCATTTGATGGGAGTTGAAAACACCTGACAACCCACATTAGAACGGGGTGGCTGAGATGAAGCATGTAGCATTATGGGAGAAGTGAGGGTGATGTTGCATGACCAAGGCCTACCTCTGCAATTTTGGGCCAAAGCATACAACAAACTAGTCTATTTGTAGAACCAGAGTTCTCATTAGATTTTTGGCATGATTACACAGTAGGAGGATTTCTCGGTGAGGAAATTAGATGTGTCGCACTTCAGGATTTTTGGAACCTCTGTCTATTGCCATGTCTCTAAATAATCAAGGAAGAAGATAGAGCCAACAACAGAATTGGGGATATTTGTGGTTTACACAGAACCTCCCCACTACTATAGTGTGTACTTTCCATCCCTCAGAATGATAGTTGTGAGAAAGGATGTAAAATTTGATGAGGAGAAAGTGATGTAGTGCTCTCTTGAGAGGTATATTTATATCCCACCATATGAGGAAATTTGAGCTCCAAAGGAAGAACCCCAAGAAGTTGTGGAGTAGCCACAAATTGAGGAGCAAAGAGTGGATAGCACTAGACCACTCAAGTAGAGCAATCCAGAGAAGGAAGCAAATGAACTAGGGAAGTTGAGAGACGTGTAGGATGGGAGGGAGAATGTGGTTTCTCCTTCAAATTTGTGCAGGTAGAGAACGTCACCAAATTGGTACACTGGCTACATGGCTCTAATGATTGAGCTTGTAGAGACTGAGCCATCCTATTTCAAGGAGGTAGTAGAGCTATCTGCGTGTGTTGATGCTATGGCAGAGGAATATGAATCCATTGTAAAGAAAAAAATTTGGGAAGTGGTCCCAAGACCAACAGATAAATCATTTATGGGTTCAAGATGGATCTTCATTGTAATGCAGGAAAGAAATGGAAGCATAGAGAAGTATAAGGCTAGATTTGTGGACAAAAAGTACTCTCAAGTTGAAGGGATTAACTATGATGATACCTTTGCTCCTGAATAAGGTTACTTATCCATTAGATCAATTCTTTCTCTGGTTGCATAGATGGGGTGGAAGATCGGATTTAAAGACAACATTCCTTAATGGTGTTATTGAGGAGGAGGTTTACATCGAGCAACCAGAAGGCTTTAAGACCTTTGATCATGAATATCATGTATACAGACTCAAGAAAGCATTGTATGGTCTCAAGAAGGCACTCCATGCTTGGTACACTGGGATCGATAGCTATCTCAGTGGTTTGGGCTTCACCAAAAGTGAGGCGGATCCAAACCTCCGTTGTATTTTGGTAGAAGGTAAATTGTTGATTATTTTCTTATATGTTGATGACTTTATTTTAACTGGTGATGAACAACTAATTAGATCTTGCAAGGAGGACCTTAGAAGAGAATTTGAAATGAAGGACATGGGTCTCATTCACTACTTCCTTGGCTTGGAAGTATGGCAAGGTGATGGGGAACTATTTTTGTCTCAAGGAAAGTATGTAAATGAAATAATACATAGATTCGACATGGGGAGTTGAAAACCCATGGAGAAAACTCTAGCAACCAACTAGAGGAAGGAGGATGCCACTTCAGGTGAATAAGTGGGTGCTACTATTTACCAACATCTAGTGGGTTCACTGATGTACCTTGTGAACGCACGACCAAATATGTGCTATGCAGTAAACTAGTTGAGCCAAGCTATGGTTAACCCAACCAAATTATTTTAGAGGGAAACTAAGCATTTTCTATGGTACCTCAAAGGCACTACCGAGTTTGGACTATGGTACAAATGGAAAAAGTGAGTGACTTTTTGTGGCTTCACAGATGTAGATAGGGTGAGGAGTCCATCAGACCGAAAGAGTACATCACGTGGATTTTCAATGTTGGGTCCGTAGTGGCTTCCCTGTAAAACAAGAAGCAAAGATTTGGGGTGCTTAGCTCGACAAAAGCATAATACATGGCTTCCAGTCAAGCAACATGTGAGGCTATATGGGTGAGAAAGATACTTGTTAGATTGTTTGGTTAGATTATGGATCCAAGTGTGATCTTCTGCGAAAATGAGAGGTACATCAAGCTCTCTGAAAATCCCATTTTTCATGATTAATCCAAGCATAAAGATATCTGGTATCACCATTTGCAGGACAGTGTGTAGAGGCGGATAAAGTTGTTGTAGTACATTCTGATAGAGAAATAAGATGTTGACATTTTGACAAAGGCCTTGTCTAGAGGGACGTTCGAGTTCCAGAGGTGTAGGATAGGGGCGGTTGATAATCCCTTTCTTGTTGAGGGGGAGTGTTGAAAAATGCAACAAGAAATTCTCAATTTTATTTTTCCTTGATTACATTAAGATAATTCGAATATCCACATCAACAGATAACCTAGATGATGTTAACTTGTGTGACATGGCTTGTGCCACCCAATTTACTCATTAGATTCAAGTTGGAGGAGTTAGCGTTCAATTAAGCATGTGTGATTCCTAATTTGTAGAAATCAATATTAGTTATCTAAGGTTGTTTTCAGTGAACCAGATTCCAACTATTGAAGGAACTAGTGGAGGGTCAAGTTGTGTAGGGACTTTAGTAAAACTCAGTGATCATCTAGTTAATTGATCAATTAGCCCAAAATAGCCAGTGCATGTAGAGAATTTGAGTTCTTGAGGCTTGGTGGAGACTCCAAGGAAGTGTAACATAAGTTGTAGACTAGTCTTGAGTGTACAGGTGTTGCATGTAGTTAGATAATCATCCTAAGGAATTGCACAATCCATTTTGGAGAAATTCCTAAATAATAGGGCCTTATTTCCTCAAGGAACAATGCAAGGAAATAAGAGCTCAAGAAGAGGTAGAAATTGACTTAGTCTAGATCAGAGCTTCTTAGTGAGAAGAGAGATAGGCCATGAACTTACAGGTTGAGCTTAGATTGAGCTACCAATTGTAATACATCTTTACTCATTTGGTTAATGCAGGAATGCATTGGGGTTTTTAGAATATTTCTTTTTCCAAAGGAAAATACTTGTTGCCTGTGTGTGATTTATTATTTCATGTCTAAATTTTTTCTTCTAAAATGTGAATTAATGTCCACAAAGCAGTAGAGTAGGTTTGTGTCTTGTGATATTGATTAAAACTTCATGAGCAATTGCAAATATACAACATAATTTCTACATAAAAACCTTGAGTGCAAATTGAGTTGTCTTCGAGGACATTTTTGAAATAACTACATCGGATGATAGATGTTTATCTAAAACATTCTATTGGAGATGTTTGATTGCATGAATACATTGTTGTTAATTAGGCTAGATACATTATCGATAAAAAGAGCACGTTTGTGTGCTAATTTTGATTGGGATCTACCATGATATTTTTGATGAGATAGAAGTTTGTAGCTTTAAGAACGCCCGAGGTTGAGTACATTGTTGCTATCATGGCTAGTTGTGGGACAATTTGTTTGAGAAAACTCTTTAGAGATTTGTTTGAGGAAGTTCTGAAAACAACAATTATTCATTGTAGAGTGGGATCTTATTGGGAAAAAATCCAATATATTATTGGGATTGATATATCTTCAAGCATTGAGACAACACTATTATATGAGACAAGCTTAGGCTTGTTGTTGCTACCTACATGAGAGGGAGGATGAATAAGGTATCCTTTTATGACATGTATTTTCTCTAACATAATATTTGATTTGATGTTCCATATGAAGAGGAAAACAAATGTTGCTTCTTGAAATAACAACATAAAGTGGTATGATTGAACATGTTTGTGAATTATTTGAGCTAGTACTACATATGAGCACATTTATATACAAATAACAACATGGATTGACGGATGCGACCCTCCTAATTAAGGGTCTGAGTTGATCAAGGGCATTGAGCTAGTGCTTCCCCCCTGTCTAAGTTCCCAAGGTGAGGAATTGAGTTGTAGAGCTCATGGGTTTGAGGGATCTATGGAAAATAAGGTATCACCCCTATTTGTCACCCATAAGGTAGAAGGTGTAGTTCCCCTATCTTGGAATATTAGAGTACACCCTAGTTGGCATCATACCCACAAGCTTGGCTTACTGGTATTGTAGCTCCTCGTCTAGCCAACGAGTTGAGAAAGCTTGGGGGTGTGTGATACTCACCTTTGGTAAGTTCGGTATCTCACCCAAATAGAATTATGATTAAAATTTCATACCACTTGACTCTTGAGGGTCATGGTTGGGAAGATCAAGAGGCAAGAAGATGGATGAGATATTGTATCTCACCTATTGTTTGACATATGGTGGAAGATGTATGATCCCCTATGAGATGACTTGAAGTGAGAGTGTCCCATAGGAACTTCCCAATTAACATGGACATGAGGTGAGAGTGTCCCATAAGACCTTCCTCATTTTCATTGGATTTTGGGTGGTATTATTGGCTCCCCGATGATGAGGTTCCCGAGTTGTAGAATTGGGATCCCCGCTGGCAGTGATTTTGGTTGGTAGCAGTGGTTCCCCAATTGATAGAGGCTGGTATCATGGGATCCCCTATGATGTAAAATTATTCTTCTTCTATATTAGAGATTGTTCAACATATGAGAAAAGATGAGAAGAAATGAATATAGATGATAAAAACGACATTATTTTATGGAATATTTGTGATGGGTTATATGTTGTAGTCATATATTTCTCCCTAAATGAGAGTGAGTGTTAATTTGGTAGCTCAAGGACACATTCCCTCCATTAGAAAATATTCCTCATCAAGAACAAACCTTTCTAGCCCTTGGAAGAATTTAATTTGGTTAACGAAAAATATATTCTTAATATGGAAACCTACATGTGCACAAAAGGATAGGTCAACCCAAAAGAGAAATTGGACACCCTTGGATGGATATAAATACAAGTCAAGTGACCCTCATTTGGAGACAATAATCAATCATTTATTTTTTGTTTGGTTTGTATTACACAAGTTTGAAGTCTTTTTGTGAAATTTTTTTGGCACAGGTGTTGGCTTCATGGGCCCTGACCCAGGTTCAGCGTTAGGTAGCCAAGAAAATCCCTACACTACTTGCCCTTTCGGCATCAGCCCGTGGAGCACAGACTGAAGACTCACCCAAAGCAGTATGGGGAAATGTAGGAACCAAGTTTCTGCACCTTGAGATGGTCGTGATGTTGGTTTTCTATCTGAATCCCTGCCATCGCACACATCGATAAGCCTTTAGGGCTTATCAAAGTATTTCCTCTTCCGTCTTTCAGAACCATCACAAAGGTATCTGATCATCCTACGCACTACCCTAAACAATGATTTAGGCAGTCACATGCCTCAATAATTATGTAATTGTCATGTTCTCGAATTATCTTAAGTATTAGTTACTTTACCATGCACTTAAGATTATGCTCATGTAAAGATATATTATCACTTATGATCAAATAATAGATAAAAGCAAATACACTCACGCATTAAATGAAAATTATAATGTAAACTTAGAACTTAGCATATTATAATAGGATGTAATAATCAGAAATAGGAAACACAGTGGTTCAAAACACTTCTTTTTATTTATGATTCAAGTTCCTAGTACCTACTCTATCTGCCTTGTGCACACAGCTGCAGGGGTCTGCGCACTCAGCTGCGGACTTCCACCCTAGGCCTCTGTGCACTCAGCTGCAGAGCCTGTTCCTACGCGAAGAATCTAGCTCTTAGCTCTCCCAAAACTTACCAATGACTGATGACTTCTTACTGATTGCCTATTATATCTTCTAAGACTTCCCTTTTTATACAATCCCATGGTCTGCGGACCATGGGTAGATCTCAAAACCGACACAACTTATCTAAACTAAGGGTCGAAAACCATTTTAACTTTAGACATTTTTCATGGTCTGTGACCATAAAATGCAGAGACTTTACATTTCTTTACACAAAATATGTGCCTTCTGCCCCAAAAATTGGGTGTTTAACCCAAAATTGACCCCCAGGGGACTGTTCCCAATAGGGCCCCAACAAAAACATGGTGATTCGCCCCCGAGTCACTCGGCTAGGGTGGAGACCTTGTTGCAAAGACCTCCCAGCTTGACCTAGACAACTTTTACCTTGGCGGCACACTGTGTTGCCGCTTGCTTCAGTTCCTTAACCAACTGTTCTGTGACTGGCCCTACGCTAGCAGTCTGTAGCTTCTACTGAGTATCCTGTAGACTGGCCAACTTTCCTTCAATGGTGGTCGTGATATCATAGGCCTCATTTACCCAAGGCTTCAAGTGAGCCTTCAACATGACTTCCTTGTGCTAGGATGTGTCTACCTATTCCTCTAGTGCCTTGGCCTCCTGCAGCTTTGCGAGCCTTTGTGTGATGACAAAAGTTCACGCTTGTAGAGCTATAACTAGGGTCTCTCACACCACCAATTATTCCACATTATTAAGTCAATCCGGGATCGTTTTGTTCTTGCAAGGAGTAACTCAATCCGAGGCTGTTCTGTCCAAGTAGTGCTCGGTAGTATAGCGTTCTAATAACTTGAAAGGAAACAAACACTAAGCTGTAACTAAATCAATTCAGGAAATGAAATCACACAAGGCAGATGATCAGTCAAGGGTACGGAACCAATAACCCTTCCCTTTAGAAACTGATAAAGAAAGAAAACCAAAGCATGGGCTTATAGGTCAGGGAGCTAGGCAGCGTCTTGCTGGGCTCACGACAGCCTTAGGCCTGCTATCACGCAAAAGCAATAAAGGCAAATTGGCGAAAGTAAACTGGAACAACAATTCTTAAAATGGAACAGCAGTAAAGAAATGGAACAACAGTAATGAAATGGAACAACAAACTATCATAAACAGGAAACGTCAATCATATAAAATGGAACAGCAAACCCAAATGGAACAACAACCCAAAAGGAACAGAAAATCCAAATGGAACAGCAACTCCAAATGGAACAGCAAATCCAAATGGAACAACAAACCCCAAAGTATGTACACGGTCTATACTACTGCAGCGATCCGAGTAATGTGTGATGTGACTGTGTTTCTGAACAAGATAATATTATCTTCGAGCCTCACAAATACTTATTTCATATGAATCCAATAATGATAACATTCATACCAATAACTTGCTGTAGAAATGGATGCAATTCGAATAGATTCAGTTTGTGTAATACAAAGACGTGAATTAAAGAACTTATTCAGATTCAAATATTAATTAAGAAACATAGCCTATCAGAGCAAAGAGATATCAGATTACTGTAATGAAAGAAATATGCAAATCACACAAATCACCGTATGATACAACAGCGAGTGACCGTCGGAGCTGGGCCCTTGGCTACGATGGTACACTGCTTAGAGTTACTTCAGATGTAGAAACGAAGTGAACACCAAATCCTTTATATTGATTGCATTAATAAAAGTGTACAAAATCAGATCTTACAAAAGCTCAGTGATCAAAATCGTTCTGAGTTTTTAATCAATTAACAGTCCTCCCTCCACGCTCGGTGGCGTGGTACCTTTATATAACAGAAATGACGGAGATGTCTAGATACAAAAGATAAACTTTAAAGCAGCGATCCCTCAGGATCGAAGATCCTGAGGGATTCGCTATTCGTTCGGGTCTCCTCTTTCCTTCTTGCGTTCTCCGTCACGATATCCTGCGTCCTTTTCCTGGATTATTCGGCTCCAATTTTGCTTGATCTTGTCCGCATCCAGTTCCCTGTCGATGGGGCAGCAGTTACTTTCCTTGCGCTTCTCGTTTTTACTCGATAATCCCCTATTTCCGCGTCCTTCTGCATAGAAAACATCGATTATTAGTAATTGAGCTTCGTTTACCCATTTTCACACAATTTACCAAAACCCTTATGTTTTTAGGCTCAATATGCAGAAAAGATTAGAAATAGTATTGAAAAACCACTAGATTACTTATCAAAAAGCATACCTTCCAGGTGCTCCACACACCCCCCTGCTTACCCTGTTTCATGTCCTCATGAAAATGTTGTAATTGATATGCAGGGCTATGAGAGAGTAGGCCGGAGAAGGGATCTCTCGAAGAGGCCGACAACCATGATTAGCAACTAGATGGTCAAAGAACTGGTCTAACTGATCTGCAGGCATCTCATATAGAGCCTGATATCCAGGTGCAGGATGCCAAACAATTGGACTGCGAAACCAATATCCCAACCAAAATGGGCCTGCTCGCAGAATCCGTTCCCCATAGAGACTCAATCGACTGGCAGCCAATTCAAAATTCTCAAAGTTAAAGGGTTCCCTGAGCTGGATGTTTGGGTTAGAGGTTCGGTATCGAAACTTTGCAGCATGGAAGGCCTGGTCTTTAATAGTCAGGAAATACTCCAGACCATTTCGGATCAAGTCTTCATGCATGGGACCTAATATCTTCATGACACCTGGGATCCTCATCATACTCCTATGCTCTCTCCATAGTGCTGCTGGGTCCCTAGGTTCAGCTCGTACCCAAAGGTCTAAACTATTTTCTTGCCTCTGAAAGATGTTGTAAGCTTTAAACCATTTTAACTGATTCACCCCAAATGAGATAAAGGCTTGAAATTGTATATCGCCAACGAAAGGGCCATGATTCAAATCAGTTTCCTGGTCTAAGACAAGGTTGTGCAAGTAGAATTCACATAACAATCTTTGAACTTTAAATCCATAGTGCTTGCAGCAATCTATAAAATCATTAACAGTGTTGATATGGATGGGTGCTCCTACCCTAACAGCTTTTATTTTTAATCTCAAATAACGTTCAAGCAAAAATAAAGCATAATTTTTAGCAGGGGCTCTACAAGTCAAAACATCAGTATACAAGGAACACAAGGTGTCCATCTGCTTAACAACACTATCTAGTCGACGAGTTACCTTAGCAACCTTTTCCTGCTCCTTCTGCCATCCTTCAAAGGCCTGGCTTTCAGACTGACTGATGTTTCGAAGTTGCTGTTGGAGCCCCTCATATCTTTCCTTGGGGACCGTCTGTTCTCGCAACTGCTCGGTCTCCTACTGGGCTTCCTTCATCATTTTATGCAAGGTCCTGGTTTTCGGGTCTTTCTTCCAGGCAGCCGTAGAAGCTGGAAGTTTAACCTGGACCTTCCTATTGCGTTGTTTCGAATTTAGGGCCCGAATTACACCCGAGGGGGGTGTTTCCGTTTGAACCTCTTTGCTATCCGTCTCCTTTTTGATGCGAACAAAGGGTTGGTGTGGTCCTCCTACCACCGGAGCCTCTTGCTGTTCCATTGGAATGTCCATTCGTTCCTCCGGGCCAGATGGAACAACAGTTTCTATTGGAACAGCACCCTGTTCCTCATTAACATTCGGAACAGCGGACTGTTCCTCAACAGTAGGTCTCCTGATGGGGTTTCGTCCTTCAAAACGAACCCTAACCCTCGGGGTTCTTGCTGCCGTGGTCCTTTTCTTTTGCCTTGCAGTTTTTTGTATTCTCAGACTGGCTTTCAACATTCTGATTTGTTGCCAAAGTCTGGCTATCGTGCCCAGCATCCTCTGGTGCTTCTTCTTCAATTTTGCAATTTCCCTAGCCTCGGCAGAGGGTTTGGCCTTTAATTTTACTCCTTCTTCCTCTCCCGGAACATCTTCCGGTGCCCTGGGGACAGATTGTCCCGAATTGATGTCTTTTGCTTCATTACCGGGCAGGTTTCCTTCCCCTGCTTCTTCTGCATGCCCTTCTTCAGGTAACTCTTCTTCTGCGGGACCGTCAGGGATGCCTCCCGGACTGGAGGCTTGGCCGTATTCTCCCATGTTGGCCAGAACTGCTGCCAATTCCTCTTCTCCTGGATGGTCTTGCAACGGGCTACCCATAGATTGTGCATTTTCTTCCTCAATTCCTTCTCCTGGCTGGTTAGTTCCAGCCTCTAATTGCTCAGCATTTCCTTCGAGTAATTCACCTTCCTCTTCCGAAGGTTCGTCCTCGATTTCGATTGGTTGGGTCACAGTTTTCTGAATCTTTTCCAATCTTCCCCTTATTCGAACCAATCGAGCTGATTTCCTGGGTCTTTCAAGCAGGTTGGGAGTGCCAACAGGTTCTCTAGGTTCCTCTGGTCGTTCCGGCGTATCGGAGGATCGCTTCCGTTTCGACACAGCCTGTTTTTCTGCCGCCGACTTCTTACGTTTCTCTGATTGTTCCGACGTGCTAGAGGACTGCTTTCGTTTTGAAAAAGCCTGCTTTTTTGCTGTTGGCTCCTTGTGTTCTTCTGAACGTTCCAGTGTGCTGGAGGTTCGAGGTAAAGCTAGTCCCATTTTGACTGTTTCAACCAATTCCTCCCAAGTGTCTTGTTGTTGGGAAAGATTGTGGCTTATTATGAGCTGAATCAGTCCGTGGTGGCTAACAACCGTCTCTGTGTGCTGAGCTTTCTTCAAACTTCGGGCCGCATCATGTAATAATGAATTTAAAAACACAGGGAGATTTACAGAGCATTTTCCCTTCAAAACAGCTAGAAGTTTTAAGTGACGAGCCCTTACCACATCTTTCCTCCCTTCGCAGGTGATATAGCTCTGCACTATTTTCGCCAGCTCGGTCCAGGGTTCCCCCAGTTTTGTTGGCAGAACTCCTTTCCCTTTGACTGTCAGACTTGGGCCTTCACTTTGGAAAATTTCCATTGCTTTCTGCAGTCTTTCCTTCTTCAGCTCCCATCTGGGTCCAACAGCTGGTAATCCTGAGGTTTCTGCAATGATGTCCTCCGTGACTTCTATCCGCTTTCCTCCGACTATAGAGTGGTTTTCCTGCAGATTTTGCAGGAATTCCAACGCTACAGCCTCGTTCGATTCTTGCAGGCGGTTGAAGTAATTCAACCATCCTGCATTTTCCAGAATTTTGCGGGCAGCATCAGACGCGATCAGCTTGTGTGGTTCTCTTCGGATTGTTTTCCCGCCCATAGCTTACTCTCAGAAATGAACTCGGGAATGGAACAGCAACTGTCTGCAGTATTTACCGAACAGAGAGGATACTCGATGCTATTTTAGGAAGGATTTTCGCAGAGCATGCATCAAAGAGAAAGATCGTGGGTGGCAGTCTGTAGAATGAGATCATCATACCGTTAAATCGTGTTGTTATTTTGCCTGAATGATGTGCAGCCACGTAACCATTGGAGTAATGAGGTCACCTCCCCCCCCCGCGATCTGATAGGCTGCCCCCAGCCGTCAAAGAGAGGAGCAGCAGCCAGTCGGGAGTCAAATCATAAAGTACAGCAGATGGACATTATGCCATGTTGTAAAAAGACAGTGAAGTACTGAAATCGAGGCAGAAAAATGGATCGCTTTTAAGATAAGCCAGTGTGATATAATGAGGAACCGAGGGTTGGACGTCTGTCAACCGTACGAAGTCTCCAGTAGTCATTGTCAATTCCGTTGCCATGATTGGTGATAATACTCATGCGATAATTATATCAGGGTGTGACATATGATACATGCAAAGGGAATAAAAGACAAACAGACTTAAATATCATACCTGTTGGTGTAAATATTACGACTCCAATGCCATTAACAGAGCTCTGCTGCCAACAGGTGTTCATAACCTTGGCAAAGTTGTTTATCTCACCCTCCGGAACCATTATCCTTTGTGTATGTACTGAAGAGTGCTTCGTCAAAATGCAGACCATTATGCTGGCTTGGTGACCAGATAATCATAATTCCATTCACAAGGTAGGCACGAAACGTGGTCAGGCCGGCTCGTGATGAGACCTCCTGTTCCAAGGGTTGCTTGTTATTTTTCCTTTGGACCATTTCCCTGGTGTGGTGGCCGTAATGGGAATGCCACTTCGCTTCCATCCTTATGATCATGGTAGGCTGGCTCTGAATGAGACCCCCTATCCTGCATTTGACGATTTTATATCTTTATTTTTATTTTTTCTTTTGTTCTTCTTTTGCAGCACACTTCTTTTTCTTTGTTCAATTACACATAAGGGTGGCTCCGCACTCCTTAAGAGCGGGGAACGGTGGAAGAAGTCTTACAATCCCAACAGACAGATATAAATGTTTGCTCATATTCCTCAATGATGATCAAGGAAATTTTTAGGGAAATTGACATGATAAAAATTGCCAAACCATGGTTCAGGAACAAGATAATGACAGTAAAGACGAAAGTTAGTGTCGCTCCTCTTATCTTCTTATATCTGCTGACTGTTAAAACAATAGCGATTTATGATATGCAGGTTTCGGTATAACATGCTTTTAAGTTCATTGCATAATGTCATTGCTATATCTAAAGGATTTAGGAGAGCATAATCGCAAGACGTCCAAATAGATGGTGTCTGAGCATGTGGATGATTCGTCTTGCGGAAAATAGCGAAATTAAAGACATTCTGCATTTTGAAAAAAAAAAAAAAAGGAATATGCGAGTGCTGTTCCTTTGCAAAAAGGAACAGCAAAGCACAAAGAGTGCTGTTCCTTTTTGCAAAGGAACAACAAAAATCCACACGGGCTGTTCCTTTTCGCAAAGGAACAACAACAATCCACACGGGCTGTTCCTTTTTGCAAAGGAACAAAAAAAATCCACACGGGCTGTTCCTTTTTGCAAAGGAACAACAAAAATCCACACGGGCTGTTCCTTTTTGCAAAGGAACAGCAAAAATCCACACGGGCTGTTCCTTTTCGCAAAGGAACAGCAAAGCCCAAAAAGTGTTGTTCCTTTTCGTAAAGGAACAACAAAAACCAAAAGTGCTGTTCCTTTTCGCAAAGGAACAGCAGAACGAAAAAAGTGTTGTTCCTTTTTGCAAAGGAACAGCAAAAATTCCAAAATGCCAAAGTGCTGTTCCTTTTTGCAAAGGAACAACAAAAATTCCAAAACACAAACGTGTTGTTCCTTTTCGCAAAGGAACGGCAAAATAAAAAGTGCGGTTCCTTTTCGCAAAGGAACAGCAAAGCAAAAAGTGTTGTTCCTTTTCGCAAAGGAACAGCAAAGCAAAAAGTGTTGTTCCTTTTCGCAAAGGAACGACAAAAACAACAAGTGTTGTTCCTTTTTTTATAAAGGAACAACAAAACACCAAAAGTGCTGTTCCTTTTAAAAAGGAACAACAAAATCAAACAGGTGCTGTTCCTTTTAAAAAGGAACAGCAAAATCAAACCAGTGCCTAACCAAAATACTGCAAACAAAAGATGAAAAGAACATATGTACAGAATGTTATGTAAAAATTACGAAAAACAAATTGCTTAAGTTATGGGTGAGGAAGATTTCACTTCCTCTCCTAGGATCTCCAAATCAGTATCTTGCTGAAGCTGTTGACAAAAGGATTCCCGAGTAAGGGGTCTTCGATAGAGACGAACTCGGTGGCCATTTACTTTGAACGTATGTCCAGAACCGTCAATCGTGGTCAGAGTGAGGGTCCCATTGTCGTGCACCTTCTGGATCTCATATGGTCCTAGCCAGCGAGTCTGGAGTTTCCCCGGGAAGTCCTGGAACCGAGAATCGTATAACAGAGCCCAATCTCCTTCATGGAAGACTTTATTCTTTATAAGTGCATCGTGCCACTTAGCTCGCTGCTGTTGGATTAATGCTGTGTTTTGTAATGCAGAGAGCCTAACCTCATCCAATTCATTGATTTGTCGTAGTCGATTGATCTGTGCCTCATTCAGATCTAGGCCGACCTCTTGTGCAGTTCGTAGTGTTTGGATCTCAAATTCGATAGGAAAAATTGGTTGTTTCCCAAACACCAATTGATAAGGTGAATAGCCTGTCGTACTTCTCCATGTGGTTCTATAAGCCCACAGAGCTTCAGGTAGCCGAGCAGCCCAATCACGCCTGTGTGATGCGATGGTTTTTGTTAAGATTGACTCAATTATCTTGTTACTGTTTTCTACTTGTCCATTTGCCTGCGGATGGTAGGGGGCAGTAATCTTATGTTGGATATGATAATTGTTAAGTGTTGCAACTAGTTTGTTTCCAACAAATTGTGGTCCACCATCTGTAATCACTTCTCTTGGAAGTCCGTAACATACAAACAAATGGAACAAAAATTGTATTACCGAATCTTCTGTAGCCCTAGCTAATGATTCAGCCTCAACCCATTTAGTAACATAGTCTGTTGCTACCAAGATGTATGTCCTTTGGTTTGAGGGTGGATTAATGGGTCCGACGAAATCGAGAGCCCATCGTTAAAATGGCTCAATAACCAGTTGTGGTCTCAGAGGCATTTCATCAGCTTGACCAGGTTTTCCTGCTCGCTGGCAGCTATCACAGGCCTGCACAAATTTTTTCGCGTCCTTAAAGATTGTGGGCCAATAGTACCCTGCCTGTAGTATCTTATGTGCTGTTCTCTTGTCGGCAAAGTGCCCCCCGCATGGTCCACTGTGACAAGCCTTTAAGATGTCTAGGATCTCATCCTCTCGAATACACCTTCTGATTTGCATATCTGCCCCTGTATGGAATAAATGGTCTCCAATCCACGAAAATCGTGTGCTTTTTTGAACAATTTGTTTTCGTTCCTGAGGGGTTAGGTGTTTGGGTAACTTACCCACTGCAAGGTAATTGGTGACGTCAGCATACCAGGGTGTGCGAACGGCAATGGAAAACAGATGTTCATCAGGGAATTGATCTTCCACGGCTGCAACAGGATCAACCATCGAGTTACTCTAGCATTCGTGACAGGTTTGTTTGCTAGATATTTAATAGCAGAGTGATCTGTATATAACACAACAGGGTAACCTGTAATATAATGCCTAAATTTATTAACAGCATGGATTACGGCCAAAAATTCATTTTCAGTAACAGTATAATTGAGTTCGGCAGAGGATAAATTCTTGCTAATATAGTAAATAGCGTATGGCTTCTTATCCTCTTCTTGTCCTAGGATTGCACCGATTGCTGTATCCGAGGCGTCCGATGAGATCTGGAATGGCAGATTCCAGTTTGGTCCTCGAAGGACTGGAGCAATTGACATCAACTTTTTCAATTCTCTAAAAGCCTGGTCGCATTTATCTATCCACAAAAAATCGACATTACCTGTCAGAGCATACAGAGGTGCTGCAATCCGTGAATAATGTTCTATAAAACGTCTGTAATATCCAGAAAATCCAAGAAAACTACGTACCTCTGCTTGAGTAGTGGGGGTAGGGATGAGCAAAAGAATCTGAATTTTAGCAGGGTCTACCTGGATACCAGCTGCTGAAATGTAGTGCCCTAGGATGATTCCTTCCGTCATCATCATGTAGCACTTCTCGTGACTGAGGCAGAGTCTGGTAGCAATGCAGCGTTGTAAAACTTTTTCCAGGGTATCCAAAGCTGGATCAAATTCATCCCCATACGGTGTGAAGTCATCCATATACACCTCAAGTCCATCGTTTATTAGATCTGCAAAAATACTCAGAATAGCCCTTTGAAATGTAGCAGGGGCGTTACATAGGTCGAAGGGTAATACACGATAGGCAAACATTCCCCAAGGGCACGTAAAGGTAGTTTTATCCTGGTCTTCAGGGGCAATTTGGATTTGGTTATATCCACTGAAGCCATCCAAAAAGGAGAAAAATTTCTTCCCTGCTAACGTGTCCAATACTTGATCTATAAATGGGAGGGGAAAGTGATCCTTTTGTGTAGCCTTGTTTAACTCCCTGTAATCGACGCAGATTCTCCATTTTCCGTTTTTCTTTGGTACCACCACAAGGGGAGAGACCCATTTACTGTCAGAGATAGGGTAAATAAAGTTAACATCTAAGAGCTTCTGAAGTTCATCTTTCACTATCTCTTTTAGGTGCGGGTTGAGTCTCCTTTGTGGCTGACGGAGAGGTCTTGCGTCTTTCTCTATATAAATGTGATGGGTGCATAATTGAGGATCAATCCCCTTCATGTCGGGGTAATCCCACGCAAATGCATCTTTGTATTTTTGTAACAGATTAACAAGTTTTATCTCTTGATCTGGTATAAGATTGGCGTTAATATTCAGAGTTTTACCAGGTTCAATTTCCACTACTTTAGTATTAGCAATAGCAGTTACTGGTATTGTCTGATCATGCGGATCTTTTAAGGGATCTTCTTCTAGCTCGTTGTCAAATGCTGCCTCTATCATAAGACACTGCATATGTTTTCTAGCTTCAGTTTGACTAATAAAATTGTTAATGGCGTCGTCTTCTGTTTGATCCTTGAAGTCTAACACCTTCTGTATGGTTAATGGAGATCTGATGTTGTTAGCGAGATATGATACAGGATAAGGGTTAGTTTTAATCATTGGTAGGCTTGGCTGAGCTAGAGGGTACAGAATTAAATTTTTGACATCGGGTCCTTTAGCTATAGTCATGTTTCCCTGCCGGCAGCCAATGTAGGCATCGGCAGTAGCAAGCCAGGGTCTGCCTAGGATTAACGGATGTCCATCTAGTCGGGTTTTAGGATTAATTACCAGGAAATCTGTGGGATACTCCCATGAATCTACGGAAACCATGACATCATTCAGAGTACCTTCTGGTCGAACCACAGATCGATCTGCCAATTCTAACAGAGTAGAGGTAGGTTCTACTGACGTAATGCCAAGCTTTTGGCAGGTAGAGGTTGTCAAAATGTTGATTGCAGCTCCCAGGTCGACTAGAGCGTTAGTCAGGGTTTGGCCATAGATTTGAACGGTTACAATTGGGTTCTCGGGATCTTCATATTTGATAGGTGTTTCCTTTCCTGACAATAGGTCGGATAAAGTACCAACTACTTGGACTCTAGGGTTAGTATTTTTATTCCTCCTTGATTTTTTGATGCATAATTCCTTTATGGTTTTCGCATATATAGGAATATCTTGTATAGCTTGGAGGAATGGAATCTTTATATACAAATTTTGTAATTCTCCCAGAATGTCAAAGTCTGGAGGTTGTATAGGTTGAGATATGACTAATCGTTCTGGGAAAGGAGGAGAGGATGTGCTTGCTTGTTTATTGTTTTGTTCTTTGTTTTCATCCTTCCGTTGTGGGGGTTGTTCTACAGGTAACTGATTTTCAATATGAACCATTTTGTCTCCCTCTGTTTCTACTATTCGTCCCAATCTTAACTGAAGATCATTGCACTCCCTTAGGTCAGACTCAATCTCTGATGTGTCTATGATTTGAATGGATTGGACTGGCCTATTATTAGGATTGGGGTTGGGTTGGGCTGGGAGTTGCGGTCTCAGATTAGACTGGGAATTTTGTGGTAAGGCTGGCAGAGTTGGTTGAGGGAGTGGGATTGATCCTGCTGGCTGATATGTCGGTCTTGGCCAGCTTGTCTGCCAGGATGAGCCTTGCGAAGTGGAAGGGGTCCACTATGGAGGATAGGAACTATTCTGCCAATATGGTGGAGGATAAGGGCAGTTTGGCCAACCAAATTGGGACATCCAAGGATTCGGAGTAGGAAACATTTGAGGTGACCAATTTGAAAACGGGGGTTGGGACTGATTTTGCCACATGTTCTGTTGTTGAGTGTTGAACTGCGGGGGTTGAAAAGAAGAGGAGGGGTCTGAAAACATACCTGGTTGCCTAGGCTGCCATTGACGACGCTGGTTAACAAAATATGCTGGTTTTGACTCCTCTTCTGCTTCTTTGTATACTGCCTTCAGACCAGGAAGTGAAGGGCAACTTTCTGTCAGGTGGTCCTTGGTGCAGATAGCACATATTTGGACTGTATCCAGCAGGCATTCTTTGTGGCTATGCTTCTTCCTGCATCGTGGGCAAAAGATGGCTAGATTCTGCTCTGCCTCGGCTTTCTTCTGTTTGGCCTGCACAATGTCAAGTTGTGTAGTTAGTGTTCCCAGGATATCAGTTTTAAAATTTTCTAGCAAATTTCCAAGTTCCACCCGTGTTACTCCCTCTGTTAATGTTCTGTTATCTCTGGGGAAGCGATCATATTCCACTGGTTTTATCCTCGTGCTGCCTCTTGAGCTCATGATACACATATCAATGATATCAGCAAAATTTTCCTGATAAATGTCTCCTTTCCCCATGATGTTTAACATTTCGATCCATTGCTCTCTCATACCTCTAATTAATGCGGTTTTCAACACGTTGTCAGGCAGAGGTAGTGATGCATAAGGGGATCTTTGCAAGTTATATTGGAAACGTTCCACATATTCTTCTAAGGTTTCGTTTGGTCTGGCTGACATTTGAAAGATTTCATCTTTTAGTTCCCTTTACCTACAGTAATCTTGGTATTTCTTTAAAAAGGCTTCTTTCATTTGGTCCCAATTGTTAATAACCCCACCACCTAAGCCATAAACCATCTCAACACAGCCCCTTTTAATGTAGAGGGGAACAGTTTCAGTTTCTAGGGATCGGTGGTGTAGTCGTATCCTCTACATAATACATCAAATTCGAACAAGAATGCGTCTGGATCTTCTGATGTGAGGCCATGAAATGCGGGAATATGCTGGAGAGGGATGGCTTTCATGGGTGCATTTGCTGCAGAATCTACTATCGGATATTGCAATGTGGAGGTCTGGGTGTTTAGCTGATTCTGCGCCATGGGATCAAATATATGCCAGTAATCTTCAGGGATTTCCAAGAGAGTGTTCCTTGGTTGAGGAGGGATAGTCTTAACAGGGATTGTCTTGACACCACTCCCTTGATCAGGGATGATAATGGCCCCAACTGTCTGCGGTGAATGAATTCCTTCAACAAGGATTTTCGCAGCGCTTCCCTTGTCCGGGCTATTCAAAGACTGGTTTAATTCAATAGGAGATCTAGGTTCCTCAATTTCCCCTGTTTCTCCTTCTCCTTCACAAAGGTTACTTTGGGTCCCTTCGTGCAGTGGTCCAGGAGTCGAATTTTCAATTTCTTGGAAATCCTGCTCCTCTGTTCGACTATGCACCTCAGCAAAAGCTTCGGATGGTGATCCCGAGGCCTGAAGGGAACTAGTAGGCTGTTTAGAATTAGCTTTCTTATATCCCACTGATGGCTGAGAGTCGGCTTTCTTGTAGATTTCGTCTATAAAGGTCGTTCTTCCAAGGGTCACCGGCCCCTTGGCTTTGGATGGAGGCTTTTGATCTTTTTCTAACTTTTTCTGCTTAGTCATGCACTCCAATTAAACTACTAAATCCTATTTAACTGGCAATTCTACTAAGAGAGCGGACGGTGGAGCAGGGCTTTTACATGCTCCGTACGCAGGTTCTTACCTTCCGTTTTTAAAATCCAACTCCCTCCTAGCAGATTTGCGCACTACTCTATAAAGGACAAATGGCTATTACTCCTTGCCCGACAACGGCACCAAAATGTAGAGCTATAACTAGGGTCTCTCACACCACCAATTATTCCACATTATTAAGTCAATCCGGGATCGTTTTGTTCTTGCAAGGAGTAACTCAATCCGAGGCTGTTCTGTCCAAGTAGTGCTCGGTAGTATAGCGTTCTAATAACTTGAAAGGAAACAAACACTAAGTTGTAACTAAATCAATTCAGGAAATGAAATCACACAAGGCAGATGATCAGTCAAGGGTACGGAACCAATAACCCTTCCCTTTAGAAACTGATAAAGAAAGAAAACCAAAGCATGGGTTTATAGGTCAGGGAGCTAGGCAGCGTCTTGCTGGGCTCACGACAGCCTTAGGCCTGCTATCACGCAAAAGCAATAAAGGCAAATTGGCGAAAGTAAACTGGAACAACAATTCTTAAAATGGAACAACAGTAAAGAAATGGAACAGCAGTAATGAAATGGAACAACAAACTATCATAAACAGGAAACGTCAATCATATAAAATGGAACAACAAACCCAAATGGAACAGCAACCCAAAAGGAACAGCAAATCCAAAAGGAACAGCAAATCCAAATGGAACAGCAACTCCAAATGGAAAAACAAATCCAAATGGAACAGCAAACCCCAAAGTATGTACACGGTCTATACTACTGCAGCGATCCGAGAGTAATGTGTGATGTGACTGTGTTTCTGAACAAGATAATATTATCTTCAAGCCTCACAAATACTTATTTCATATGAATCCAATAATGATAACATTCATACCAATAACTTGCTGTAGAAATGGATGCAATTCGAATAGATTCAGTTTGTGTAATACAGAGACGTGAATTAAAGAACTTATTCAGATTCAAATATTAACTAAGAAACATAGCCTATCAGAGCAAAGAGATATCGGATTACTGTAATGAAAGAAATATGCAAATCACACAAATCACCGTATGATACAACAGCGAGTGACCATCGGAGCTAGGCCCTTGGCTACGATGGTACACTGCTTAGAGTTACTTCAGATGTAGAAACGAAGTGAACACCAAATCCTTTATATTGATTGCATTAATAAAAGTGTACAAAATCAGATCTTACAAAAGCTCAGTGATCAAAATCGTTCTGAGTTTTTAATCAATTAACAGTCCTCCCTCCACGCTCGGTGGCATGGTACCTTTATATAACAGAAATGACAGAGATGTCTATATACGAAAGATAAACTTTAAAGCAGCGATCCCTCAGGATCGAAGATCCTGAGGGATTCGCTATTCGTTCGGGTCTCCTCTTTCCTTCTTGCGTTCTCCGTCACGATATCCTGCGTCCTTTTCCTGGATTATTCGGCTCCAATTTTGCTTGATCTTGTCCGCATCCGGTTCCCTGTCGACGGGGCAGCAGTTACTTTCCTTGCGCTTCTCGATTTTACTCGATAATCCCCTATTTCCGTGTCCTTCTGCATAGAAAACATCGATTATTAGTAATTGAGCTTCGTTTACCCATTTTCACACAATTTACCAAAACCCTTATGTTTTTAGGCTCAATATGCAGAAAAGATTAGAAATAGTATTGAAAAACCACTAGATTACTTATCAAAAAGAATACCTTCCAGGTGCTCCACAACGCTATTGCCTTAACCTCGTAGTAGCACTGTTGTAGTTCCTATGCTTCTGTCTCCATCCTATGTACATTGGGGTCCTCTTGCAGGCTGGTGAGGACCTCAAGCGACTCCTCAAAAAGTGTCGTGCAGTCCGTCACTGCACTTTCTACAGCATTTGCCATAGCAGTCACGCACTGCTCCCTGACTTTCGGTGGAGTGGAAGGCTGGGCCTTTAGCTGCAACTCCGCAATCTTGAGATTTAATTCTAGCTGAACCTTGGCCAAATCTATGCATGCATCACACACTCCCACAACGAGTTTTCAAACCCATACATTGACTGGCTCAACCTCAGAGTTGTCCAAATCCAAGACAGTTTGGCATGCTTCATCTACAACCTTAGTGAGGTGTTGGTTCTTATCTGTGAGGTTGGTCACAAGGTTGAGAGCGGAGTCATGCTATATTTCCATCTGAGCATTATTCACCTTTTGCTCGCTGATCACCTGCAAAGCGCGTTGATCGTGGGCCTGAAGCTCGGCGATCACACCATCCTGCAAAAGATAAAGCACTTTGCTAGGAAGTGCTACCAAATTAAGGCCCACGCCCTTGAGGGCACTGACAGCGGGTCTATCAGCGTCCGTCATTGTTGCCAATGCTCCGTTTGGCAGTATTATGGCTTGGGCATCCCTAACATGCATCATCTCCATGGCTTCGGAGGTTCCAATGGCCACACTGGTGGGCCATGCTGGTCTACATCCGTGAAGCATGGATATGCAGCTTGCATAGACCGGCCTGAATAGCACCCAATTCCTACTGCTACTACTACTCGAACTATTGCAGCAGTTCTGCGGTGGCATCCTACACCGTATCCCCTATATTATTTAGATCCCCGTCTGTCAGGGTGATCGAATCCAAAGACATCTTTCTTGCTTTGGAATTCTTCTGTGAAACTATATTTTTTGGACCCCTGGTGCGCTTCATATGGAACATAGTCATTTCCAGGTCCACTCCTCCCTACTCCGTCTGTTCGTCCACTTCTTCCGCTATCTCTGGTGAGGAAGATTTCTCTTTGTCAGAGCCGCGCTCCTCTCCCCCTACCTATCCTGCCTGTCCTCCTACCTCATGCACGGTAGCGTGCTCTGCCTTATCCTTAGCATTGCCCTACTTTCTCCCTTTTGCAGCCATTTGCTCCATCTTCAGCTTGGCTTCTTCCTTCTTCCGCTGCGCAGTAGTCTTGCTAGATCCCATAGTCAAGTTCGAGGTAGTGCACCATTCTTTCGGCCAGCTGTCAGGGACTGCTTCAATCGCGTCATCTATCACCAAGAAGGGAAATTCATGCCACTTCTGCTAAGGTTACTTCCACACCCTTATTGATACATGGTGGAAATCAGCCTTGAATTCTGCATACTCCCACAATCTGTCAAAGTTGGTAGGCGAAAACCACGGCTTGCGTTTGATGGCCATGTGCACCTTCATTTCCATCAGGGTCCAAAATATTTTGTTGTCCTTTACCCGCTGAGGGTCCTTGGTCACCCACAACGAAGCATACCTCACGACCTCTGGTAGGTCCAGCGTGACCGAAGGGAACTGACTGTTTGCAGGTAGCTCCCATGCTACTAGCACTATGGACAGCAAGAGCAATGCATAGTGAGATGTCTTGCTGAGATCCTCTGCCTCACGAAATTTCACGAGGAATTCACCGTAGAGGTAGTGTGCCCAATTAAATTGAACACCTTCCATGCATTGGGTCACCAAAGCTATGACTAGTGCCAGCACTTCGTCTACGTCACACTTCCTCATGACCTTCCCTGCGAAGAGTTGTGTGGCTACCTTAAGCGTTGGGTCACAGATGCTCGAGATGGCGTAGTTTTTTGGATTCTTCAGTAACTTGAACTTTTCCTTCAAGACCTCCGCGAGGACATGTTCACCTGTCTTTCTTCCAAATGCCATGTCTGGATTTTCCCCTGTGTATGGCAGCCGCGTGATCCTATGGATCAGTCTATCAGTGATGGGTATTGGCTTCTTCAACTACAAGCACCCATCGTGCACCAAGCATAGTAACTGCTTGATTACCACCTTTGTGATGGGGGCATGGTTATAATGGGGCACCCATAGCAAGTTGAGCAGTCCAACCTTATCCATGCCTCTCAACCACTTCCGTAGATCCTACGCGATTACACCAATGGTTTTGTGGAGCACGCGGTGCATGCGTTGATCTGTTTCTAGGTGAGGAAACCACTTTATGTTTGTTAAATATCATTATTCTAATTTCAAATGGGGACACGCCCCGAGAGCAGTCCTTCAAACACATTTTGGTCCAGTAAGATGGGTGTATGCAGGGTGACCTTACTCTCGTCAATGTCTTTGGACACCTTGGTATTTTCCTTGCGCAGAGGAATGTACTCAGGCAGCTTGGTGATGGGGCCAAACCCCATAATTTCGACATCCTCCATTTCCATCCCAACATCCTCATCATCCATTGGGATATCCTCAAAATCCTCTTCTTCTGGCTCTAGGTTAATTGTCTTACCCTTTTCCTGTGTAGTGGGCTTAACCTTCTGGGGGTGTTTCCTGGGAGATGCACGAACCGACTGCGATGCCATGACTTGTGTTCCCTTCTTGATCTTGGGGCCCTCCATGGTTGGGGTAGGCCTTGGCCTAGGCGTCTGTGAAGACTTTGGTACTTTAGCTGGTATTTCAGCAGGCACTCGCAAGGCACCTCCTTCTACTGCCATAGCCACCTCTAGGATAGCTCCTTGCCTGTCACTGCTTCCGCACTCATAGCTTCAGTGGGCATCGACATAAGGCTACGTAATAACTCCTGATTCGCTTGTGGAAATGTCCCAGACACAGAACTTTCTAGCAAAAGCTCAAAAGTTTCATGGTTCATGTGCACCTGAGAGCTCAACAACTCAATTCTCAAAATGTCAAGTGTTTTTCGCGGCAGGCACCTATAATTTATACTCACTTTCAAATTCAAATCCAACCGTTTCCCCCAAAATCAGTTCATTAATGCTAGATTGGCAACAGATTTTCAGAGATCTGGTCCATAAAGTCCAACTTAAATGCCCCCCAGCTCCATTTGGCCATTTTTTCATTGTCAAATCATGAACAGTGACTTTAACGGTCACTTTCTGACTGCTCTGCACTATTTCTTCCTTGGTAGCACACCCCCCTATGCACTTCCATGGGCATTGTGACATATCTTCATTCCGCGTAGTTTCCTGATCACACAGCTCTCTAACCCGGGAAATGTATTTTGTAGTGCCGCACCTCCTTTCAGCTACCTAGAGCGCTAAGACTATTCTTCCCTCATATAGTCACCTAGCTAGATCATTGGTGTATGGCTTCAATCGGCTGCCATTCACCTTCCGTGGGAAAGGTTCTCCATTCAATTTTACCAACTAAACTGCTCCACCATTGGTAATCTCCTCGATGACATCTGGTCCTAGCCAGTGCATCCTGAATATCCCTAGAAATTTACCAAACTTACTGTCATATAACAAGATCAGATCATTTACCTTGAAGGTGCGTAGTTTGAATTCTCGATCATGCCATGCCTTTTCGTGCTCCTTTTCAACTTTTTGATGAAATCCAACTAGAAATCCGTCCTCCTCAAGCTTTGCTAGCTGCATGAGCATCTCTTCCAAGGTTGTGTAGTCTGCCATTCCTGTGAGTGCCGCTATGCGCAGAATAGGTACAATGTACTCCATTGGCATCATAGCTTCTACCGCATACATGAGTTTGAAAGGTGTTTGACCAGTCAACTTCTTGCAAGTCATTCTATAGGCCCATAGTGCTACTGGTACACGCATATCTCAGTCACTTCTCTGAGCATTGTAGACCTTCATTAGTGTGTTCACCAGTATCTTATTGAATGCTTCCATTTTCCCATTGGCCTGTGGGTGATAAGGCGTGCTTTTATAATAATACACCTGAAATTCTTCTGTCAACGCGCTGATTGTTTCATTAAGAAAGTGCGTACTGCAATCACTCATTAAGATCTTTGGACAATGAAATATTTTCAATACGTATTCAAAAAGAAACTTCATTTTTTGGATTGCAGGTTTCTGTGGAGTGGTTTTTGAGAGGTTGAATTCGGATAATCCACAGTGTGGATTATCCGAATTAAACCTCTCAAAGAAACTTCTTTGTTGTTACACCTGTACATTAATTCAGAGGTTGTGCCACCGCCCACTTGGTCAAGTACTAAGTCATGATGATGATGTACCACACACCTATCTTCTTTCCCAGAGGCTGAATTGGGCCCACAAATTATATCACCCATTTCTTGAATGGTTGTAACATCATAGGCCCTACAATATGCTTTCACATCGTTATGTAGAGTTGGCCACCATAGCCCTGCATGTAAAACCTTCTACATCGTCACCTTTCCTGCATAATGTCCTCCTGCAGCTCCTCCATGAGCCTTTGCAAGAATGCTGCTTCACTCAAAGTTAGGTACATAACATCACAATATTTCGTCTAACGCCATTTTGTACAAGTGTCCTGCAATGACAGGGAATTCTGCTGTGCGCACTACTCACTCCTTCTTCTGTTGGCTTGTATACCCTTCTGGAGCAGTTCTCGTTGTCAGGAAATTTATGATATCTTCAAAGTGATTTTTCACGACGCGTACTGCAAAGAGTTCTGTGTTACGTAACCCCTCTTCTAGATTAGTTTGTTCCTCTCCCGTTTCAATGTGTGACAGATGATCAGGTCCCGTATTCAGTCATCCTCACTTCACAATAAATTCAAAGTCATACTCCTGGAACAAAAACAACAATCTGCAGATCTTCCCACCCAGCACAACCTTATTGACTAGGTATTTCAACGCAGAATGATCCATATACATCTTAAAATGTCCATCCAACAAATAGTGCCTAAACTTTTGGAGCATGTATACCATGGCTAGTCCTTCGTGCTATGTAGTGGAATAATTCTTCTCAGCCTTGGACAACTTCCTGCTTGCGAATGCTATAGGATGGTCCAATTCCCCGTTACCTGCTTGTGTCAACATAGCCCCCAACACAATACATGAGGTGCCCACGTGCACATGAAATTCCATCTTCCAGTCCAAGAAGACTAGGATTGGCACGGTGACCATTTTCTCTTTCAGCACATCCAATCTCTTCTGACATTCATCACTCCAGCAAACTTTTCCATGGGCATGATGATTTGGGCATATCTCTTTATGAACTTCCTATAGTATCCAGTATTCCCTAGAGTTGCACACAACTATTTCACATTCCTTGGCACCTCCAAGTTGATTATCACCACGATCTTCATGGGGTCTATCATCAATCCTTGTCTACATACCACATGACCTAGCAAGATCCCGAAAGGGACACAAAACAGACACTTCTTTAGATTGAGCACGATCTGATATCTCCGACATGTATATAACATCAAGAGAAAACTTGGCACATGATTCTTAACCAATCCAAACACTAGCCAATGGCCAAATGTATACCTTTAGAAACTTATGAATGAAGTCTTTGAATGTCGCAATGACTAAGTGCGAAAAGATTGCTGGTGCATTCTTCAGCCCAAAAGACATTACAATGTACTAAAAACATTGCCATTCAGTCACGAAGGTCATCTTGCTTCTATCATCAGGCACGATTTTGATCTGATGGTACCTAGAGAACCCATCAGTGAAAGAGTATTCTTCTTGGCCGCCTACATTATCCAGGACCTCGACAGTGAACGTGGTCGAGAAGGGATCATGCATGCTACCATCGTTCAGCTTCTGGAGATCCAGACATATCCTTATCTCTTCCTTTTGTTTCTTTTCCTAAACCACTATAGGGCTTACCCAATCAGATTACTCCACTGGTTCAATAATTCCTTCCGCTAGCATTTTATGTAACTCAGCGCACACACTCTCCTTATACTTAGGATTAAGGCGGTAAGGTCTTTGTTTTACAGGTTCCACGTCTAGTTTCAAGGTGATCTTCATGACAGCTAGGTCTCCTACTATCCCTTTTAAATCAGAAAACTTTGTGGGGAACAAATATTGATATTCGCGGAGGATCTCAGTGTTATCGGGAATAGTGTCTATGCAGAGCTGCTAATCCCACTAAGGCTGGTAGCTACCTTAGAAACAAACACACTAAAAACTACTTTCGTTTTCCTTTATGAGAAATAGATAAGAGAAGAATAAGGAGACCAACCTTTGTCTTGCGCTTGGTTCCTTGCTCGATTCCTCTCTCTTCCGGTAGGTCTTTGCCACTCGCTTCCTTGTCTACCCAGCTTCAAAGAGTACCTGTAGAATCAGAGCAGCACAACACTATCCAAGAACATAGATCTATTATCATAAACAATACAGGATTAGATGTACATTGACCACATAAATGCATAAATCATACAAGAATATGGAGGAAAACTTGAATAGCTTTATTGATAATCAAGAAAGAGCAAAGAGAATTACAACCGATTGTTCTGACCCAGCATCATCCTCTCAGCAAGTAAGCCCTTCTTCACCTCATGAAAAGCTTAGATCACCCAACACTATGATATTGCACTAGGAAACCAACAACACTTCCTTACAAGATACAAAATTCCAGCCTCTGGATCTCTGGGATGAGGGATCCATATATAGATGTCTGCAAGGGAGGTGAGTCAGCTTTTCAGATTTGATTAGTGTCTTCCCTCTGATAGTTCTTGACTCCACTTGGAGATTGATGATCTCTTACTCATCCCTGGTCGAATTCAGAGAGGCAAGTGTCACAGGAGAAGTTTCTGGAAGATTCCATGCTTCTCCACCTTGCGGATTGACCCTGCCATTTGTCCCTTCTCACCCATTGCACCCCATATAAGGGCTTTTTGACATGCATCGCACCTACTGTGTGTATTTAGGTGGGACGCAACGCACTTTGCCTATGGAGCAGGTGAAATGGTCTAGTTTTGACCAGTTCTGAGTAGTTTTTCATGGAGAACTTCTGGGAGATGCTGTAATTAGTTGACCTTGTTCTTCTAGGGGTTGGAACAACATCTTTAGGGACTTAGGAGCCCTTGGTTTATGGAAATTTATGCTTGGGGTTGCAGTGCCCAAAAATTTCTATAACAGTTGCCCCCTAGAGCATGAGGTCGTTAATCTTTTGATGTCGGGTGAAAAGCTTTATCATGAGGATCTGAAGTTTTTTCGAGCTGGGAGGCAACCTGTAATAAGATACAATACAATACATTATCTTCATTTTATTTTCATGATCTATCTGAGGTGGGCATTCCCATGCTCAACTTTATAAATTCATTTTCATGTACATAGGACAGACAATCATTTGAGTGTAGACTGATGATTCTGGTAGAGCCATCATCCCTTAGATTGGATGATTATTTGTTTAGCAATGATGTACATTTGATGTATTTATTTTCCTGAATATATATCGCAGCTTGGATGGATGAAACTAGATCCGGGGTCTTCAATCTCATTCAATCTTCACTCAAAGTACAAGTCGATCCATGTGAGAGATGTTCTGGAGTCGAACATGGAAAGACATCGCCTGATTACCAGCCAATGATGTAAGTTGTTAACATGCGCGAGAGGAATCACCGATAATGATAATGATCCTCAAGGTAATGCAGTACAATTCACGTGGTGTGAATAAGGGACTTGGCGTCGAACACCACGCAAAATCTTTCGGTCGAGGGCCATTGATGTAAACCTGTCGCCGAAAGTGAGAAACTTGCCATTGAGGCATGCAAGCTTCAAAGTACTAAAAGGGTTGTTCCTAGATCGACTTCTTGGATAATGGGCTGATGTCGACAAGAAGCGATCTGTCATAGGAGGGCCTTAGTGAATCCCACATCAATGACATGGAATGGAGCAAATGATTTTAATGGAGGTGAAAACAATCTGGTGATATACGGTTTAGGGCACTAGTCATGAAAAGAATGGAGCGAAAATGTATTATAGTGGGTGAGACACAGGTGAATTCTCTGAGCGACTTCTCTTGAACATATCGGCGACACTGACATGATAGATTGGTAGAATTAACCCCAAATGTGGATGGTGTGATGGAACCATGGTGATGTGACCAGTGAATGGAACAACCCAACCCGACTCGGATGCAGAGTGAAAGTGTCATGTTCAAGAGCGACTTGCTACCAACAAAGTTTCTTCAATTTTTCTTCCCAATTTTTTCCCCAGTCATTGCTGACCAGTACCTCTTTATTTTTGTCAAGCTTGAGGAGGATAACATATGCTTGTTCTATAATTTTCCCTTCGGGAAAACCCATCGCTATGTTTTAACGAGCCTAGCGATAGTGAAACTCATTCTTGTCTGTTATGGACAAGTTTGTCGCTATTAGGTTTTAACGAGTTTAACAACAAAGATAACTCGGTCCTTTTCAATTTTAGAGAGTCTGAAAAGGAACGTAAAGGAAACTCCAAAAATCCTTTTTCGTCATCTAATCCCTTAAGTCCGAAAAAGTATAAAATAATACGAAAGGGATGAATTTTCGGTAATTTTAACGAGCCGAACAAGACAAGCACTCGATCATTTTGTGTAATAATCCCTCAGGTCCAAAAAGATTAAAATCTAAAGGAGGGATAGTACTTCCGGTCAATTTTAACGAGCTGGAGAGGCCAATGGCTAGACAATCTTTTCATATTTTACGAGTCATTTGAAAAGAGCTTAAAGGAGACTCAATTTTATTTTTTTTAGGAATGAGTGATAGATTCGGGTAGCAGCTGATTCCAGGTAAGGTTTGGAATTTTCCAATCACGGCAGTGTCACAAGGATGGCTAACAAGATCACTCTTCGCAGCTGTTCCTCAAAAGGGTAAACAATCAAGTGGAGGTGAATGATCGGCCAATACAGAGTGGAGGTGATGATGAGAACACGACCAAGGCTTCAAAGGCTGAAGTAATACATTCACGATGGTTATTTACTAGAAATTGGTTCATTTTTTAATGAGCTTAAATGCTGGGGGAAACACTTGCTCATTTCTTATGTTTATTTTTTAACGAGCTTGAATTTCGCATTAAAATTGCTCGATATAATGGTCATTTCTTGACTTTACCATTAATGACTTTGTTCCCTCAAAGGTTGCGCCACATGCTCAATTGCTTCATCAAACTAGTTAGAAATGAACAATACATGTTTGGAAAATGAGTTAAGAAACTAATATTTTACTTGAATTACGTAAAAAGTAATTTAAAAGTGCTTTTACCCCTAATTTTACCATTTCATTTGAACTTTGGCTTGTTGGAGCTTTGGAGGTGCTTTCCCCCCTTGATTTTCACCAGCTGATTCCAGGAGATTCTGTCGATGATTTTTGGTGTCGTTTGGACCATGTAGGAGCTAAACTAGAGCTCTCTCATTTCATCCTTTCCATTTTGCATTCTGAGCCTGATTTCTGGTTTTTCTAAGCCCCTGGGGTTTGAAAAATTTGCTCTGGCTCCATCGCACCCTTTCTATATCGAAAGGTGCATTGCATGTTGGCCTACTCACTAGACAGTTGGCATGCAACGCACCCAGAACACTGCTGGGGGTGCGATGGGCGCAAGGAGGGAAATTTGTGCACAGTTTTCAATGGAAATTTTTGCCTGTTTCTCACCAAATCAGGATCTAACTTTTCTCTTGTTTGTTTTCAGATATTTATTGGAGCAAAATTCCTATTACATGGCGAGAACGTGAGCATGAAGAAGAGGACATGCTTGCTTTACATGATCTGATTACAGTAAATGCAGTGCGGAACTATGGCCTGCTGAAGTTTTTCCGTATCTCTAGCATGAGGCAACAAATCAACTTGCTGCAGTATTTGCTCGATGCTTGGGACCTGTTGAGGGCCCCAAAATTGGGTCAACAACAAGGGGGATACCCACCCGGTCGGGAACCTGGTTGGCGGCTCCGTGCCCGTTTGGTGTAGCGGGTCCGACTGGGGGTAATGGGACCAGTTTCCCAATGTGACGGGTGTGTGTGTGTGTGTGTAGAGTTTGATGGTATTGATCTAGGGGTATTTTAAGCTAATTTAATTCTAAATTCTAAACTAACTCTATGCTATTGTAATCTAATGAAAAACAATACATCTAATCTACGCTAACCCGGGGTATTTTTCTCTATTATGTGATCTAAAAATATTTCGAACAATAGTTGGTAATAAACATTATTCATCTATCATAAGAATAGAAATCCATTAAGATAAACCATTCTGCATAAAAAGTTAGGCAAAACAGTTGTGAACAACATATCGCATAATTAGTTATTCATATGTCAAGCACAAATAAATGACTCCACCGTACAGAAGTGCCAAATGGTAATACACACATTCATACATTAACATATAAAGAACTCAGCTGCATATCACTTTAGGAATATAAGCAGAAATTAGTCAAGAGATAAAAGCACCATTTATGACTGATTTCACTAATAAAATTCAAGCAATAACGATTTATTTCTACTTGTTCTAATATCTGCTAAGAGTACAGAAGTGTAACATCAGTAACAGACATTAAAATGCAAACATAAATAAATCTCGATCCATCCATTCATCAAAAACCCCCTCCGAGGGTGCAAAAGTGCATGTTCTGAGGACAAGTTTTTTGACAGATTTCCGGACCCTTCTCCAAATGCCATGAGAAGGGTTAAATACTACTAACTAATTAATCTTAATTACACAAATTTAGGGAACGGCTTCAAATGACCGCCGTTTTACTAAAAGCAAATTTATTTCTAAAAATCAAATCTAATTTATAACCATTTATGTATCTGCTCCTTAGTGCTGTAAGCAATGCGTTGTTCACCATGAAAAAGTCAGCTGGTTTTCCATTCCTTTTGTTCGAGCTTGAAAATTAGAAATGACAAGAGTTGGCACCTCTTTCTGACAGACTAGAAGATATTTTCGAAAACCTTTCTCTAGCTGGGTGTATTCGCTGTGCGTACACTTAGTACAACCCAGGTTCCTTTCGAACTGATTTTGCTGTTGCTATTTCGGTTTCCGGTCGTGCGAATGACTCAATGAGTTGGGAGTCGCGTTGTCTAGACAATCCCCTGTATCGAGAATTGCTTTCGTTCTTTGTTCCAGGTTTTTCTGGAGCGTCCTCCTTTTGCGTTTCTCTTTTTGCTTTACCCAGTCTGAGCTTCAAGATCTTTTGCAAACATGCTGCTTTTGTGCGCCTTTGACTCTGAGTCTTAGATAGTCTATTTTCATCAGTTCCTGTTGGGTGATACTCTGGAATCCGCGGTCCTGCTGCATGCGACATCCATTTGCGGAGGCATCTTCTCTCTGTTACCCCATTGGCGCTTTCCTCTTTTCCTTAGATGTTTCTTGCATATAGGTTTATATCAGTTACATGTCCTGCAGTTTACGCAAAGAAGAAGAGAAATGACGAAAAGATTGACATGAAATCATTAAGTTCTAATGAATGCGTAATTCTGACACTCATCGTGATTTGACTCTTCGAAAAACACGATACAATCATTCTTGGATACTGAAGCATGCGATCATTAATTTCCCTTAAGGTGCGCGCTCAATTTTGGGTTTACCGTTTATGTCGGAGAATTCTTGCGATGAGTCCTTTCCGCTATTGGAATCGCAATATCGAGGACTACGACGTCATTAAGTGTTATCGCAAATTGCCAATATCGCAGATCGCATTTTTGTATGATCGCAGATCACAGATCGCAAGATTTTCGCTTTATCACTCTGTGCTGCTTATGTGACATTGCGACGTGCGACGTCGCATATCGGCCGTCGGCGATTCCTTAGGTTTTCCCTTTTTGAGTGCTTTTAATGCACGCGATGCGATGGGTTCTCGCGTCGCTCTTTTTCAGTGTATTTATGCGCTTTGGGAAAACGCTTCTCTCTACCTTTGCGACGCGATATAGCTCTTAGGGAGTTAATACAAAAGATTTTTTAAACAAAATATTTTTTTGGATTTTTGGTTAAGGGTCCCCCTTTGCTTGATGTTATTACTAATATCAAACAAAGAGGGGGGTTGTTGGTGACCACAACAATGGCGATTCACTGTGAAGAACCAGTTATCTCTGCTTTTCTATTGACCGTTCACTTCCGAAACAACAAAATTTTTATATGTCTAAATTTTGTTATGGACAGATAGAGTAGATTACCCCTCACCTCGTCAACGATACTTTGTCTCAACCTTTTTTATATCCCAATTGCTTGCTTCCTCAGGCTTTTTCTTGCATTTGCACCAGATATTACTTGGTATTGATTAAAGATAAAATAAGGTCTTCTCTGCGTACTGGCTTAAAAGTATGCTCATTTGTCGTAGGTAGAGCCTCTGCTGCCTGCAAGCGTCCATAGCCTTGACAGGGTTACCATGTTATCCAGTAATGATCCTTTTTCCTGCTTGAGGTTACTCGCAACATTCCAGAGAAAAAAATCCTTTTTTGACACACTTTTCCTTTTTTAATTCTCTAAAGAACAATGTCTTGGTTTGGTGGCCAAATTATGACACAATCATTCACTTGATTTACACTTTTGCTGAACATGTCGGCTCGTGATGAGACCTCTTGTCTTTTGATTGCAACAATCTTAAGTCGTTGCCCTGTTTTGATAGACAGTATTGGCAAAGTCAGCAAGTTATAATATGTGTGATCATGATAAGTCGGCTCGTGATGAGACCTCTTATTCTTTGAGATATAGTGTTTGCCTTGGATTGTTTCTCTGAATGTTGCAATTTCCTTTTAGCAGGGAGGAAGTCATTGTTTTTCCTTAAGAAAGCTCTGGACGACAATAATAGAGTTTTTGAAAACAACACTTTTGCAGAGAATACCTATTTTATTATTGATGATACCTTTCATTGTGCTGATACAAAACAATTATTTACCAAAGGTTGCTTTTGTCAAAGTTTTTTAGAGGTTGAAACTAGCATCGTAATCAAGGTGAAGTTAACTCTATTTGTCAATAATAAAATTCAGATTTTTCAAAAATTTTGCTATTTGTACAAGAGAAATCAAAATCTAAAAGAGAATTGGCGCGCTCTTTCATGAATCCTTTTAAATGATCATTTACAACCAGTTTTATTCATAAAAAGAGAAAAACAAAACAAAATTAAAACTAAAAATTAAATCTATCCTACAAAAATTAGAAGATTTCTCTTCTATGGAAAATATATTTTGAGAATTTGTCCATTAACAGGTAGAGAATCTCTCCTGCCTGTTAAATCCTGCAACACAAAATTCGATGGGCCTATGACCTTTACAATCTGAAAAGGACCAAGCCACAGCTTCTAGAATTTCGTATGTTTGCCCTTTTCTTCATGAGCCTTATCCCATTTTAAAACTAAATCTCCCATCTGAAATTTTTTTCTGGTCATTATGTTTGAGTCAAAAGAGGATTTTATTAGCGCTTGGTGGTGAGCATGGGTTTTCTTAGATTGTTCTCGTTGTTCTTCTAGTTTGGTTATTTCCATTTGTCTTAATTGTAAGGAGGAAGTAGGTACTTCATCAATGTATTGCACTAAAGACAAAGAGGGAATGACTAGGTGAGTCAGAAGAACCGCTTCTCTCCCATAAACTAAATTAAAGGGAGAAGTGCCGATAGAAGCTTTCTTTGTAATTCTATCTGCCCATAAGTCATTTACCAGCGCTTTGTGGCAATTCTTTTGGTTTTGGTCGACTGTCTTTTTAATAATCCTGATTAGGTTCTTGTTTGTTGATTCGGCCAACCCGTTACCTTGCGGATAGTAGTTGGCAGAATACTTCAGTTTGAACCCTCTTTTGAGTGCAAACTCAGTCATTTCATTTCCAGAAAAATATGATGCATTATCAAACATTAAGGCCATTGGCAATCCAAACCTAGTGATGATAAACTGATCTATGAATTCAATAATGTTTTCAGAATTAGCTATCTTGAGAGGAACTACTTCTACCCATTTGGTAAAATAGTTAGTTGCCGTGAGGATATACCTATGCTGTTTAGAAGAGTGATGAACGATCTCACCTATTATGTCCAGGCCCCATTGACTGAACGGTTGCTCAATGTTAACCGGCTGTAGTGGCATGGATGACTTCTTTTGTTTCCCTGCAGTAGTCTGGCAGACTTGGCATTTCCTTACGTAATTGTATGAGTCTTTGAACAACGTGGGCCAGTAATATCCTACACACAAGATTTTATGTGCAATGGCTTCTCCAGCATAGTGTCCACCTACTGGTCCATCGTGAAGTTCCTGCAAAACCTTTTCGGCTTCAGTTTTCTCAAGACATCTAAGAAGCACAGGATCGTAATTTTTTTTAAACAGAACATCATTTATGAGCTGGTATTGTTTAGCTTTCAATCTCAGGGCTCTCTTCTTGGTGTGATCCAAGTGAAATGGAGCATACCCATTCTTAAGAAAATAAATGGTGTCAGCATATAATGATTCTGCGTCATTTAGGCTTACCTCATACGTGTGTACCTCTTCAGACGAGTTCTCAGGAATTTGCGATGCTCCAGCTAACATCTTGCAGAAGCCTTGACCTCTCACGATGTGTGCTAGCTTGATCTCAAGATCGTATTCTTGTAAGGCGATGATCCAATTCACTCTCTTTTCGCCCACGTCCTTCTGTATCAGGAGGTTTCTTACCGCTGGGAACGATACTATGACTTTGGTATGGGCTTTTAGCAAGAAAGGTCTGAAATATTTGATTACTTTGAAAACAACATATGCTTGTTTCTCCACGTCTGAATAATTGAGTTCAGCACCTTGTAAGTTCGAGCTAAAAAATGCGATTGGAGCTTCTGCCTTTTCTTGATTCGCTTGAGTTAAAATCGCAGCATAAGATTTCTCTGAGGCAAACGTGTATAAGATAAAAGGTTCTGAAAAATTTGGGGTTGCTAAAGATGGAGCGTTGATGATGGCTTGTTTGATCAAGTTGAATGCTTCATGCTCGTCTAGACCCCATTTAAAGTTTGAATTCTTTTTTATCATTTTTTGTAAAGGAGAAATAATACGTGAAAAATCTGGGACAAACCTTTTTACAAAATTGATCTGTCCCAGGAAAGATTGCATGGTATTTTTGATATGGGGCATGGATATCTCAGAAATTTCTTTGATTCTATTAGGTTCAATGTGAATACCAGATTTTGACACTATGAATCCTAGCAATTTCCCTTCACTTAATGCAAAGAAAGATTTCTTTGGGTTGAGCGAAATCCCATACCTCAAACATCTTTGAAAGATTTGCTTCAAATCTTTGAGGTGGTCACTTCGTTTTTTGGAGTACACTGTTATATCATCCAGGTAAATCACTACTGATTTATTGACTAACCCTTTAAACGCGATGTCCATGGCTCTTTGAAAGGTAGCTCCAGCATTGATCAGACCAAATGGCATCTTCCGATATGCATAAGTGCCCGATTTGGTTTGGAACGTAGTCTTTAACTGATCACCGGGATGCACCAGTACTTGATTGTATCCTGAAAAGACATCTAGGAAAGACATTAATTTTGAGCTTGCTACTGCCTGTAATATTTGTTCCATAGGTGGGAGGGGAAAGTTATCTTTCTGACAGGCTTTGTTGAGATTTCAGAAATCAATACAGATTCTAATGTCTCTGTTTTTCTTCCTAACGGGTACCATATTGGATACCCATTTGGAATGCCTGATGGGGAAAATTATTCTGGCTCTCAACAACTTATTAAGCTCAGTTTTTATCTGATTTTCTAAGTTAGGGTGTATTTTTCTAAGCTTCTATTGGACAGGCTTTTCATTGTCAATCATAGGAATAGTGTGTTGAATGATAGAAGTTTTGTAAGTCTTCAGCTCATTGTAATTCCAGGAAAAAACGTTTTTGTACTGTCTCAGAAGACGGATATATGCTGATTTCTCTTCAGGGGCTAGGCCGTGGCCTAGGTTAACGTTTTGTGGCTTCTGATCGATCCCTAGGTTTACTAATTCATAGTTCAGGGTAGAACTGTAAAGTTTAGCATTGGCGGACCTTTTAAACCGACTTTTCAAATCATATAAATCTTCTAACTTGACCACTGATTTCGGTATAGCATTGTCAGTGCTACTTTGTTGTATTTGGTGATCATGACAGTCTTCGTCGATTATCTGGTTTGAGTAGGATCCTTCAGAAGTAAGGAAATTTACGATGTCAGGATCGTCGTTGAATACTCTCCAATTGGTGATGTTGTCAGGGATGGATGGTCTAAAGATTAATTCTATTGAAAACCTATCAGGACTAAAATCTTTGGGAGGAATAAGTCTAGAGGCTATGTTAGCTAACAGGTCTGCGCTCGCATTTTGAATTCTTGGAATTGACGAGATGTTGAATGCTATGAAATGTGCAGTGAGATCTTGAACTAACGATTGATAGTGCTTTAAATGACTTGACAGGCAGTGTATGGTGTTACGTACCTGTTTTACGACGATCTCAGAATCTCCAAAGACTTGAAGATACTTAATGTTCAATCCGATTGCTTTGTATAGGCCTTGAACCAAGGCTTCATACTTCGCTGTGTTGTTCGTGCAATCGAATTCAAGTCTTCATGTGAGCATAATCTTGTTCCCGTCCGGGCTAATCAGAACGCATCCTGCTCCTGCTCCCTCATTGGATTTAGACCCGTCAAAATATAATTTCCAAAGTAAAGATGTATTTACAGAATTATCTAAAAAACTAAAACATTTTGAGTCATCAGTTTGGGAGAAATTTTCAACTTGGGATAAAACTGAATTCTCTAAGTAAGGTGAAATATGAGCATTGAAATTGCCGAGGAAAGAATCTACTGTGTAATTGCCTACAATGCTGCTATTGTATGTTATGGCTTCATTTTCTCCTTCCAGTTCTGTCACTATGTATTTTTGGTGCAACTCTCGTTCAACCTTTATCTGATTTGGTTTACCATTGTATGGTAACCACATCTATGACTAGTCGGTTGAGAAATATCCGTGGAGTTTCTCCAACCAATCCCTGCTAAGAATCAAACCATAGAACTCAGGGATATCAGCTACTAGAATGTCGATAACCTGACACACTTTTGGGTTAGACGACAATCTTATGTTCACCTGATTAAGTTCACCAATCACTTCGACTTGGGATCGATCAAGTTGAACTATACGTACTGCGGATTTTTGAGGTTGCACATTCAATTTGGCACATATTGACCTGGGTAAAATATTCCTTGAAGCACCAAAATCGACCAAGCAATTGTGCACGTTTTTATTGAAGATTTCATATGTGAGAAGAAAAGGAGGAGTATGAGATCTTGATCTTCCTCCAATCAAGGCGATGTCATTTGGATCAATCTTATTGATCGCGTTGGTTGGAGGCCTTCCCAGATTGTGGGAAGCTACAACTGTAGGTAAAGATGTAGTAGGCACAGCATGTAATTCTTTCATCATTATTTTCTGCTGGTGTTTCAATTTACTCAATTCATAAAGAGTGATGTTAGCCCTAGTCTTCTTCATGTCATCAATGATGTTATAATCCATTTCATCCGACACTATCAGTGTTCTTGATGGAGGCGATTGGTCTGATTGGACTGGGCTAAATCGGGTTGCTCTGGCGATTGTTTTCTTTGTTGCGACCTTATCTTTTGCTGCAGGGCTTGCGCCCTTCTGTTTAGGGGTAGTTTGGGGAGGATCAAGTTGAATTTTGCTTCATGTGCTAACCGAAAATGCTTCTTGATCCTCTTCTTGTGGGAGGATGAAATCCCACATTCCTTGTAGTTCCACCACTTCTTCATCGTCGGTCTGTGCTTCGATGGTATTCTCTTCTTCTTCTTCTTTAGATTCAACGTTTGAGACAGCGTTGGTTGGCTTCATCTCCATGGGAGGGTTTCTTTTAAAAGTCCTGAAAGGCTTTCTTGAAGACGTTTCTGTTAATTTTCTTCTTATATCAATCATCTCATTAGACATGGCCTTTAATACTTTTTGTAATCCTTCCATATCGAAAGGATCTTTCGTTTGCTTCTTCTTGGTGTCTTCTTTGAAAGAGATCTTCTTAGATTTACGTTCTTCAATTGCAGATCTCTTTTCAAGGGCTACTACGCGTTTTTCAACTGCTAACGCCTTTGTTAAATTTTCAACTAAGGTTGTCTTGCTTGCCCTATCTACGAAGATAGCCAAGTTAGATGGTAAGGTCGTGATGTACCATTCACATCTTACTTCCTCGCTGGGTTGTGAAGCAGCGGGGATTTTGTTGAGGATCTTATTGAACCGTAAGTTAAAATATTTAATGGGTTCTCTAGCCTCAGCCTTAAGATTAGATAGGTCATTGATCAATGTCGCCGTGGATATGTCATCACCAAACTTGGTGAGGAATTGACTTTGAAAAATGTCCCAGCTTGTGATGGATCCCGAAGGTAACGAAAAGTACCACGACCCAGCTCTTCCTTGCATTGTATAAGGGAAAAGCCGGACAACAGTGTCTTCGTTAGTAACTCCGTTGAGATTAACAGAAAGCATGAAATTATTGATATGTTCTTCGGCTAGCATGCCTGCTTCTGGATTGAATTTAGGCAGCCATTTCTCAGGATGGGCTGGTATAGGGCTCAAGGGTGGAGGCATTAAAACCGCCTCAGGATTGTTCCATGGAGACTGGGCCATAGTTGAGCTGCTAGTCAATGGAAGTGCAGAAGATGATCCCTGATGCTGAGAAGATGAAGACATTAAGGTCTTTGATGTTTGAAGAGGAAGGGTTGTGGAAGATGAGTGAGTGATCTGGGGTGAAGATGTGGGTGGATGACTTCGCAGTGAGTGTGTTGAAATGGATGAGGTAGATGAAAGAGTCTCTCTGTCAGAATCTGGAAGTGCTTTCCTTGCTCTTTTCTTAGTGGGGAGAGGGATTTTAGTTGGCTGGATGCCAAACTTTTCACTCTTCAATCTGGTCAGGGGATGAGCAGGATTGTACTGCGAAGTCACGCTGCCTTTAGATTTATCAGACCTCTGAGTAAAAATAGAGAATCCCTGGAGTTTATGAATCAAAGTTTGAAGTTCAGGGGGATCAATGATAAGTTGGTATGATATATTAGAGTGTGTAGCAGCGGTGGATGCCCGAGTGACTTCTAGCTCCGAGTTTAATCGTACCGGAGAAGTCGGGGGAGTTGGTGAGGGTGATTTGCTCTCAGAATGGTATTTAGATTTTGATTTATGTGCCATTCATAGCTCGTGCCCTCCTTCTAGCGCCAAATATGTTGAGGGCCCCAAAATCGGGTCAACAACAAGGGGGATACCCACCCGGTTGGGAACCTGGTTGGCGGCTCCGTGCCCGTTTGGTGTAGCGGGTCTGACTGGGGGTAATGGGACCAGTTTCCCAATGTGAGGGGTGTGTGTGTGTGTAGAGTTTGATGGTATTGATCTAGGGGTATTTTAAGCTAATTTAATTCTAACTTCTAAACTAACTCTATGCTATTGTAATCTAATGAAAAACAATACATCTAATGTACGCTAACCCGGGGTATTTTTCTCTATTATGCGATCTAAAAAGATTTCGAACAATAGTTGGTAATAAAGATCATTCAGCTATCATAAGAATAGAAATCCATTAAGATAAACCATTCTGCATAAAAAGTTAGGCAAAACAGTTGTGAACAGCATATTGCATAATTAGTTATTCATATGTCAAGCACAAATAAATGACTCCACCATACAGAAGTGCCAAATGGTAATACACACATTCATACATTAACATATAAAGAACTCAGCTGCATATTACTTTAGGAATATAAGCAGAAATTAGTCAAGAGATAAAAGTACCATTTATGACTGATTTCACTAATAAACTTCAAGCAATAATTATTTATTTCTACTTGTTCTAATATCTGCTAAGAGTACAGAAGTGCAACATCAGTAACAGACATTAAAATGCAAACATAAATAAATCTCGATCCATCCATTCATCAAAAACCCCCTCCGAGGGTGCAAAAGTGCATGTTCTGAGGACAAGTTTTTTGACAGATTTCTGGACCCTTCTCCAAATGCCATGAGAAGGGTTAAATACTACTAACTAATTAATCTTAATTACACAAATTTAGGGAACGGCTTCAAATGACCGCCCTTTTGCTAAAAGCAATTTTATTTCTAAAAATCAAATCTAATTTCTAACCATTTCTGTATCTGCTCCTTAGTGCTGTAAGAAATGCGTTGTTCGACGTGAAAGAGTCGGATGGTTTTCATTTCCTTTTGTTCGAGCTTCAAAATTAGAGATGACAAGAGCTGGCACCTCTTTCTGATAGACTAGAAGATATTTTCGAAAACCTTTCTCTAGCTGGGTGTATTCGATGTGCGTACACTTAGTACAACCCAGGTTCCTTTCGAACTGATTTTGTTGTTGCTATTTTGGTTTCCGGTCGTGCGAATGACTCAATGAGTTAGGAGTCGCGTTGTGTGGATAATCCCATGTATCGAGAATTGCTTCCGTTCTTTGTTCCAGGCTTTTCTGGAGCGTCCTCCTTTTGCGTTTCTCTTTTTTCTTTACCCAGTCTGAGTTTCAAGATCTTTTGCAAACACGCTTCTTTTGTGCGCCTTTGACTCTGAGTCTTAGATAGTCTATTTTCATCAGCGCCTGTTGGGTGATACTCTGGAATCCGCGGTCCTGCTGCATGCGGCATCCATTTGCGGAGGCATCTTCTCTCTGTTACCCCATTGGCGCTTTCCTCTTTTCCTTAGATGTTTCCTGCATATAGGTTTATATCAGTTACATGTCTTGCAGTTTACGCAAAGAAGAAGAGAAATGACGAAAAGATTGACATGAAAGCATTAAGTTCTAATGAATGCGTAATTCTGACACTCATCATGATTTGACTCTTCAAAAAACGCGATACAATCATTCTTGGATACTGAAGCATGCGATCATTAATTTCCCTTAAGGTGCGCGGTCAATTTTGGGTTTACCGTTTATGTCAGAGAATTCTTGTGATGAGTCCTTTCCGCTATTGGAATCGCAATATCGAGGACTGCGACGTCATTAAGTGTTATCGCAAATTACCAATATCGCAGATCGTAGTTTTGTATGATCGCAGATCGCAGATCGCAAGATCGCAAGATTTTCGCTTTATCACTATGTGCTGCTTATGCGACATTGCGACGTGCGACGTCGCATATCGGCCATCGGCAATTCCTTAGGTTTTCCCTTTTTGAGCGCTTTTAATGCACGCGATGTGATGGGTTCTCCTGTCGCTCTTTTTAAGTGTATTTATGCGCTTTGGGAAAACGCTTCTCTCTACCTTTGCGACGCGATATAGCTCTTAGGGAGTTAATACAAAATATTTTTTTGGATTTTTGGTTAAGGGCCCCCCTTTGCTTGATGTTATTACTAATATCAAACAAAGAGGGGGGTTGTTGGTGACCACAACAGGACCCTACCAGCCAGGTGTTCCAGATTAGGGGAAAATCCATCCCTTTGACTGTTGTGAACATCTACTTTTTGACCGGCTTATCGAGGCGGGGTGCCCCTATCTATTTATCAGGTTCAGCCCATGGACGCGAATCTGTGAGAGATTACATTCGCCGGTATTGCAGAGAGGGATCTCAGCCAAGTAAAGACGGCGAGATCATCATCCGAGATGTCACTGACAGGTCCTTGAGGACCATTCTGTTCACCTTTGGCAGGATGGCTGGTGGTGCGGCTCTTCATGTGGCCAACCGGTCTTATATGCAGTATGCCTTAGAATGTCTCGAATCGAAGGTGTTCAACTGGTGTGATGCAGTACTCTTTGTGATGAAAGAACAGTTGACCAAGGTGAAAAACAGAAGATTGAAGAACTTTGGATATGGTTCTATTTTGACCGCCTTCGCCTTGGAAAAGATCCCACTGATGCAGCCGCAGTATATTTCACTTGGTTTACCTCCACCGACTGAACCACGGATGCAGAGATGGGTCGACCATATGTCCAGACATGCTGGTCAGTCTCAGATTTCCTTTTCTGATACCTTCTTCAGGTGGTTCGATCATCAGGAGATGGTTTTTTCCGAGTATCCATATGCTGGTATGGACTTCCGAGGTAAGTCGAATTTGGTACTGCCGGCTGCCGAGCAGGTGGGTGCCATTGGTAAATTCTTTGACCATTTTTCTGTTTATTGTTTCTCTTTATAATGTCCTTGTGCTTTATTCTGTCAAGATTAATCAGAACTCATGTTCTCATGCAGATGTTGGTCCTGTACGGCCAGTAGTACGCCTGAGAGTGCCAACCGCCTCTCCAGCAAGAGAGGCTGTGTGAAGGGCTATCCTTCGCGACCTCGATGTGGCCGAGACTCTTTCAGCATTACAGGATCAGGTCGAGGGCCTCACTCTCAGTATTCCAGATGTGAGGACTAACGAGGTGCCTCTGAGGTTGCAGCGACATACCACTGGCGTGCCAAGTCGATGGACTAGGCTTTTACGCATGATTGCACAGGAGGTGATTTGTTATCACCAGCATCATTAGACTAGGGTGCCCCCTAGAATTTTGAGTTTTGGATCATTTGACCAATTTTGTCTTGGTTACAGAACATTATGTGTAAAACATAAACAGTTATAGATATATTTTTGATTTTCGGAGTTTTATTTTGGTTAAGTTACATGATCCGAATGCAAATATTGATGAAATGCTTCTTTTTATAAATATTGAAAATGTCTATCTAACACATAATTTGCCAATGAGTCAGTTAATGTGTTTAAGCTTCTGGAAATATGTTGATATTGAATAAAATCAAATTGCCTTTCCAAAATCTTGACCCTTAGGAACATGCGATAGATAGCTGGATTTCAGACGGAGTAGATACCAGTGAGTTGTAGTATGACGAGTTGTGCGTCTAGCCTGATGACAAGTTGGCGTATGCCATGTGTGATGGCATCATAGAGAAGTTCTATCAACGCGCTATATTCGGTGATGTTATTCGTTGATCGACCAATACATACCCCTATGAAACATACTAACTCGCCGCTTGGATAAAAAATGGCCCAGGCCGCAGAAGATAGGTTCCGCGAACTACGACTTGCTCTGTCGGCATATCCAAAAAAAGATTCCAATAGGTTCGACATCTGCGACAAATGTAAAAATTGAGCGAAAACAAAAATGTAACAAAAGCATATAGGTTACCATACTGAATTATGCATAGTAACGCTTAAGGTACAACCCGTTATGGGGTTGCGCCAGTGGAATTCCGTCGTAATCCATTAACTCGTAGGCTCCTTTTGCTAATACATGTTTAATAATATAGGGGCCCATCCATAAAGACTTGAATTTACCCGCTCCCAATTTATCGGATTCTTGGTTGTAAAGTAAGACCAGGTCACCTTCTAAGAAGACACAGGGTTTGACATTCTTGTCGAACTGCGCCTTGACTCGTTCCTTATGGGCTTCGTTAGCCAAAGCAGCATCACGACGGGTTTCATCCAATTGGATTAGTTCCAAGAAACGAGCCTCCTCTTCTAAAGTTCTGGGGAGAAGGTCGATTGCGAGTTTGAGGGACGAGATTTCACACTGAACTGGTAAGATTACTTCTAGGCCATACACTAGTTGGAAGGGTGTAAACCCGGTTGCATTCCTTACTAATGTTCGGTATGCCCACAAGGCTAAGTATAGGATCAGGTGCCAACTCCTTTTGTGGACTCCAATCATCCTTTGCAGCATGCGCTTCAGGACTTTGTTGATTGCTTCAACTTATCCGTTGGCCTATGGGTAGTATGGAGTAGAGTTGTCGTGAGACAACCCTAATTTGGCAGCTAATTCGGCCATCATGTGATTGCGAAAATGCGATCCATGATCCGTGACTATAGCCTGTGGGACACCGAATCTGGCGACTACATGATTGGAAAAGAAAGGGGCAGCTATTTCACCAGTGTTATCTAATGTAGGCATCGCCTCGGCCCATTTGGCAAAATAGTCCACAGTGACTATGATATACCCATGCCCCTCGGTCGAGGTGGGGTTACATGTCATGAAATCGATGCCCCATTTGGTGAATGGCCCAACAACAACTATCCGCTGCAGAGGTGCAGGTGGTCTTCTAGTTTTGCTATCGAAAATTTGACAGGCATGGCAACTTCTGACTGCGATTATGCAATCTTTGAACATTGTTGGCCAGAAGTATCCTGGTCATAAATTTTTTTGCGCCATAGCGTAACCGGATTGATGCCCCCCACACGCACCTGAATGGTAATCATTCAGGACTTTTTCGGCTTCCTCATGGGTGAGGCATCTCCTTAGAACTGTATCAACACCACGATGGTAAAGCGTGTCACCGACAATCATGTTGTCTTTTGATTGGTATCGAATACATTTTTGTTCAGAGCGGGAGGTATTAGGACAATACTTTTGGGTTTGGAGATAGATGATTATATCCCCATACCATGGATTGCTTGAAGATATCAGAAACAAAGATTCATCCACGATTGTTTCTTCGGATGTTTCATCGTTGGACGACGATGGGAGATCGCATAATAATTCTGCGAAAAGAAGGGCTTTCTTTGACTTGGATTTTACAAATTCCAGATCAAACTCTTGTGGAATTGCTATCCATTTTGAATATTCCCCCCCCGAGCAACTGTCGTGACAATATATAAGTCATCGGGTTGCAATCTGATAGAATGGTAGTTTTTCGAAAGAGGACATAGCGTCGAAATCTCTGTATTGCTTGAACAACTGCGAGCGCCAAATTTTCAACATATGAATATTTTCTCTCTGTATCATTTAAGTTTCTACTTAAATAATATATAGGATGTTCAATTACGTTGTCTTCTTGAACTAAAACCATTGTAATGGTTGTATCTGCTACAGCCAGATACAGGATAAAGTCTTTTTGATAATCAGGAGCGTACATTAATGATGCTTTCATTAGTGATTCTTTTAAGGCATCAAAGGAGGCTTGCGCGACCTGATCCCAGATGAAGGTCACTTCCTTTTTCAATAGACGTGTATAACCTTTAGCAATTTTGGCGTAATTCAGAATGAACCTCCTCAGAAAGTTTGCTTTCCCTTGGAGTTTCTGAATCTGAAGAAAATTTGAAGGCGGAGGCAAATTTATGATTGCCTGAACCTTACATGGGTCGAGACGAATCTCGTCCCTTGAGACTACAAAGCCAAGTAAAGGACCAGAACTGACACAGAACACACATTTGTGTGGATTGAGTCGTATCTTGTAGTGTCGGCAACGTAGAAATATCGCTCTTAAATGCTGCGGATGATCGGTCCGCTTTCGCGAATGATCCAGAAGGTTGTCGAGATATGGTTGAATGATGCTTTTGATGTCATGGAAGGCATAATTCATTGCCCTCTGAAATGTTGACCCTACGTTCTTTAAACCAAAGGGTAATTTGTGATATGTGAATGTGCCCCACGGACAAATAAATGCAGTCTTTGACTGGTCCTGTGGGCGGATATTTATTTGATTATACCCGGAGAATCCATCCATGAATGAAAAGATTTCGCATCCAGCGCATTCATCAATTATCTGGTCAATAAAAGGTGTAGGGTAGTTGTCTTTTGTACAAGCTTTATTTACATCCCTATAATCAACGCACACTCTAATCGTTCCTTGCTTTTTCATAACAGGAACAATGTTTGATACCCAATCGGTTAGAGGAACTGGGTAAATGAAACCAGCATGGAGAAGCTTTTCAACTTCCGCCTTGATGGCAGCGGCTTTCTTGGGGTGCACCTGCCGTAGCTGTTGTTGTACTGGTTTGACATCTGGATACATCTGGATTTCGTGTTCAACTATACTCGAGTCAATGCCTGGCATTTCATCATATGACCAAGCAAAGACATCTCTGAATTCGCGAAAAAGAGCGCTATGTATTTCCAGTTCTGAAGGAGAACAACATTTGCCAACATAAATATTCTTTACAACATCTGTTTTGGTCGAGATATTTATGGTGATAGTCTCTTCAATGTTGGACAAGTTTCGCTTGGAATCCACCGTGTTTACAGTATTTGATAGGAAATCAAAAACTGACGAATGATGAAAGTCATTAGGAGTATCTTCTTTACAATTTAGAAGATGGGAATGATGGTGGTAATCTTCCCATGGTGCCCCTTTAATTACCATTGACTGAACAATTCCTTCGTCGGTGTAATGCACTTGTGACCAAGGATCTGAAGGGGTGCCATATTCTTTAGACCTATCTATCCAAACGCTTGATGAGTTTTGATTCCAGTCTGCCTCCCATGCTAAAAACATTTATTGCTACAATATTTCTATTGGGCTTGGAGGAAATACCTGCGTATGATCCATGCTTATATCGTTTTCTGAGATCTTTTGAATCAAAGATATCATATTGCAGGTTCCTACTGACGCTACTTCCGCCAGATTGATTGGAGGCGGAAGGGAAAAAGTCCCCATTAATATAGGGTCTTTTAGTAGGCCTACTACGATCTTTTGAAGCGTATGGGGGCTTCCATGGATCATCAGAATGCTTCTTGTAACTTGGGAACTATTTGGAAGAAATGTTTGTTGGTCGACGATCGTAATTCCTCCTTGAAAAGGAAATGCAATCTTCCTAAAGTAGGTCGACACAACTGCAGCCATAGCATATATCCATGGTCTTCCCAGTAGGATGTTGTAATAGAGGTTTTCGTCGATTACTTCAACATTATTTCTACTGTTTTCCCTCTTAGCTCAACTTACAAGCTACTTAGAATACCATATGGGGTATACGTTCGTCTGTCAAATGCTTTTAATGTTGTCGAAGATCACGACAAGGTTGGAGATCCTAAAGTTTTCCAGCATCTCATAGACATAATACATGTAGATGCTCCCTCATCAATAATTGTTCGATGAACAGTTTTTTTGAGGGTTTTCACTTGAATGAGGAAATCTAGTTGAGCTGGTAACTGAGGATCGTATCCTTTATGATTAAAGGACACAATATTAGAATCCTTTGGGTCTATCCCACCGATAGCTGATAATAAAGCTTGCTTTTGGGATGGGCAATTTTGCAATACCTCAAGTGTCGACATAGCAGATGGAGATTGGGCCAGATCTTCCACTATATTATAATGCTGTGCTGCTCTGGCACGAGGGTTAAATGTCGACTTGTGTACTACTCCCTTGGCGGTTTTATTGTTAGCTCAGGAATGATGGGTGGCGCAACTTCTGTGGAAGTTGTTGTTAAACTACTAGGTTGATCTTTATCCTTGTTGTTTGACAGCTGTGGATTCTCGTAGTCTTTGTTCCTTGCCGATATCAGAGCATCAATTTTCTGTTTTGAAACCAACAACATCAGTACTTGGGACGGGGAAGCATTTTCACTAGCAACCAGATTTGTTCCTGGATTTGGAAATGGATCAGTCAATACTGCCGAGGTTTTTGAATTCTTGATGAATCTTTTAAGCTTAGCCTTATGTGTACAATCTCTTGTCCAATGATCCTCATCACATATTACGCATGTATTTTTTGGTTTCCTATCTCCAAGAGGGTTTGCAGAAGATTCTTCAGGTAATGATTCCTCCTGTTTCTTCTTCTTCCCTTTGTTTTTCTTCTTGCCTCCCAGTTGCTTGGTTTCTTTGCCTTTATCTATTGAGACGACATTTACTTCTTAGGCGAGAAGTTCTTCTTTTTCATTTTGATTGGAAATCTTACAGGCCTTTTTAGATGTAGCCTTTGTTGATTTCATGTCTGTCGTACCAATCACGCCATCGCCGACATGAGAGTCATTGTTCGATTTAGGAGGAGGGGGGATAGAAAATTCTGGTCTGGGAGCGTCAGGGATTTTATCGTAGAGCGTGCCAGACTGAGTATAAATAAAGTCTAAATATTGCGCACGAGCAATAACTTGCTCTTCAGTGACGACTCCTCCTTTTGCCACATCTTCTATAATGGAAGGTAATAAAGACTTAATAAACCATTCAGCTAAAAGCTGATCAGGAACATACGTTTTTAGCATTCTACGATGACGTCGCCACTCATGAATATGATCAGATATGTGAGTGGTCGTTGTTTGCTTGAAGTTGGTAAGAAGTTCTGTTCCCATTTCGTACCTTATCGGTAACTGAAAATGGGTTAAAAAGGTTGTGGCTAGGGTACTAAAGTTGTCAAACAAAGCTCTAGGTAACTCGATATACCATTTTGTTGCCGGACCAGTTAACATCCTCTGGAAAAGGTGAAGTCTAATCGAATCATCATTTAAGGTGTTTGATGAACACCACAGATGAAATGTCATCACATGATTCGATGGGTCTTCACCTCGACTTCCATTAAATTTAGGAATATCTGACGGAAGTTTATGCGGAATCGCTGGCCACCAAGGGGCATAAGCAATTGGATCGTTTGTTAACCTATTTAGATCCGGTAACTCCAAAGTTGTCACGAAGGGTAACTGTTGATTCAGGTTTGGTGAAGCATACCCAGGATACAACGGAATTGCCTGAGCAGTTGGTCTTTGCATACCAGCATAATGCATTTGATGTTGGTAACTTTGGTAAGGTTGATGGGCATAACCATTGTAGAACGGTTGATTTTGACCATTTTGAGTATACGGTTGCCCACTATTTGCAAAGATTTGTTTCTTAGATCCTTGGTATACTTGTTGGAATTGCGGTTGTTGGTATTGCACTAGCCATGGTTGCGAAGCCATGTGCTGTTGTCCAATACTGACTGTTTGACAAAAATGAGGGGTAATTGTACCCGTCTCTGCCTGTTTCATCCCACCAGTTGGCGATTGTGGTTGAGTCATAGGGACAAGAGGCTGTTGCATTACCACCTGAGAAACCTGAGGTTGGCATACAACAGGCAACGCTTGTACTTGCGACACTATCACAATAGCTGGCGTAGTCGGTATATTTGACATAGGTAAGCATTGTTACATCGAATATACAATTCTTGGTTGTTGAGGTAGTATTGGTACCCAACCGCTAGATGTAATTCTAGCAAAACCTGAATTTGGTTGTGAACTCTCGTATGGTTGTCCTCCCGGAGGAGATAATGAAAGGGTATACTGCCCCCCATATGGCAGTAATCCGGTACTTAAAGGAATTGTTTGCCCTTGAGGACCGGACTGCCCAAATTGACACCCTGAAGGATCAATTTGCTGAGACTCAACATAAGAGCTCCCGAATACTATTCCGGATGAACAAACAGGAACGGACCATACTGTCGAAATAGCCCCTGAGTGGGCCCCGTCTAGCGATTAAGAGCTAGTTGGGATAGATGGTATGCCGACAAACATTGTTGGAGTGACAGCAGGGAGTTCTGTCATCGCTGTGTTGAATGACACAGTCCTTGATGTCGACGGTTGTTCAGACATTTCTAGTCTATCCAAAAGATTTCCTAGCGATTCTACAGGAGCTTCCGATGGCGGTAGACTAATTTCTGACGAAGAAGGATATAGAGTGATCCCGACTCCAAATCGTGATGGAGTACTCGATGGAGGATCCTCCACAATCTCTTCTATAGTAATCAGACCAGGTGGAAGAGGTAGACCGTCAGGTCTGTAAAATATTTCTGGTGCCGAAGAAGGTATAAAATCTATAGCGACAGATGTTTGGGGAATAACACCTTCCGAATCAGCTGTAGATGGAGCTCGCTCAATAACGCAAGTGTTTACCTTCACACTAGGATCAGTTCTACTGTCCTTTGGTGGCTGTTGAACTTCTTCTGTAAAGGTAGGGATACCAAAAATGTTTGGAGTAACTGGACTCTCCGATGGTGTTGGAACACTTGTTCTAACTTTACCAGGGGATTTGGAACCGGTTAAACGAGTTTGCTTTGTCAGTAACAGTTTCGACTCTGGAGACAAGACGGTTGACTCGCAAGCCTCCGCGAACGACGGGGTTTCAATTGACTTTCTTCCATGGTTGCAGATTACTCGATCAACTAAAAATCAAAGGGGAAGTATTTTTCCAAATTAGATGAATTTTAGACGCTTTGACACAACTTTTTTTTTCAATTTTTAAGAGTCGAGAAAAAACAAAAGATGACTCTAGTCGCCTTCGATTTTTAATGAGCCTGAAGTGACAAGTTCTCAGATGGACCTTTTCCGTTAAGGAGTCTGAAAAGGAATGAAAGGGACTGCTTTGGAAATCTAGACAGAGGGATTACCAAACCAATCGCAAAACTGTAGAATACTTTTTACGGTATGACAGTCAATCTTCCCGAATGCTTTCTTCAATGCACTGCGATCGATAGGGTGGCAGACACGGCTTCCTATGGATAAAGGATAAAGCCTATTGTGGTCTCCCAAAATATACTCGACGGTACGTGGGAGCACAAGTCCGTACTGGCACTTATCATCTCAAAGTGGAGGAATCACCCAACCAATAGTGAAAACATCAGTTAACAGGCTTTACAACACCGGAATATGTCTCTAGCCTAGACTTCTAGATGTTGTGCGTTAGGTTCCAAAGCGTTTTTAGATTCATTAAATTTATTTTATAGTTTATCTTGCTTAATAAATATGCCTTTCAGGTTCACCACGTGATGTAGATGTACAATTCCTAAAATGAAATCTAAGATGATAAATAGTCATTTAATATTCTTTCTGCAATGAAAATCATAGCTACTAAGGAAAGAGAGATGGCGTTCTTTCTACAAAGAGCATAGAGCACACACTATGTGCACTGTCCCAAATCAAACCAACAAATAGTCTAAATGCAAATGCACATGCATGTATTTGTTTTCAGCCTTCTTAATCTGTGAATGATAAAAAGAAATCTAAGTGCAAATCTAAATTATTTTCCAAAGCGACAATTACTAACAAGTTTCTTTTCAAAACAAATGAGGACAATGACAACACTTTGCGATTTGGAATTGAAAACTTGCTTTCGACACTAGAAAAACTACTAATTCAGATCAAATACAAGAGTAATAGTGTAATCGACTATCAAGAACAATTAGATTCTCTTCTATGACTAAAAACGACACTTGGGACACTTTCAAATCAAGAAACGACATTACAATCACGCTATTTCTTTGTAAAGGAGAACTGAAAATGACCCAAAAATACAAAAAAACATTTACAGTTCTTTGCACAATGGAGGCAAAATAACAGTAAGGAAAGGGGTTTCAAACATAGGTGTACTGACTACAGGCAGCAAAACTCCTGAATAGAGCTGAAAAGAGTGAACACAGAAACCAAAATTTAGGAACAAGGCCTTGTCTGATCAGCGCACCTGTAACATAGTTAAACTGAAATGAAATGCACCTACTACACTCGGGAAGTGCGCTGCATTTGAAGTTCACAGAATAGACGGTGCATTGGACCAGGGACGAGACTTTGATTGGGTTACGGGTCACAGTTTGCAGTTCAGTTTAGGGATTTAGGCCAAGAAAGTGGTATTCAGTAAATCAATCACAGGGGTGGATGTAAGGAGGTTACTAGAGCCACCACGAGGGCAATTAGAAAGCTTGTAGATCAATCGTTTAATTCATAAACAAAACCCAGAGATTGACTGAAGCAGCGTTGATCTACTTTGCACTTGCATAGCAAATGCAATTCGAAGGCTAGCTGGCTTGACTTCAGGCTCCGTCTGTAAGTTTATAAAGTAAACACATGTAGATGAACAAACAATCTACTCGCTCCCCAGTGGAGTCGCCATTTGGTTATCGGGAATAGCGTCTATGCAGAGCTACTAATCCCACTAAGGCTGGTAGCTACCTGAGAAACAAACACACTAAAAGCTACTTTTGTTTTCCTTTATGAGAAATAGATAAGAGAAGAATAAGGAGACCAACCTCTATCTTGCGCTTGGTTCCTTGCTTGATTCCTCTCTCTTCCGGTAGGTCTTTGCCACTCGCTTCCTTGTCTACCCAGCTTCAAAGAGTACCTGTAGAATTAGAGCAACATAACACTATCCGCTAACATAGATCTATTATCATAAACAATATAGGATCAGATGTACATTGACCACATAAATGCATAAATCATCAATCATACAAGAATATGGAGGAAAACTTGAATAGCTTTATTGATAATCAAGAAAGAGCAAAGAGAATTACAACCGATTGTTCTGACCCAACATCATCCTCTCAGCAAGTAAGCCCTTCTTCACCTCATGAGAAGCTTAGATCACCCAACACTATGATATTGCACTAGGAAACCAACAACACTTCCTTACAAGATACAAAATTCCAGCCTATGGATCTCTGGGATGAGGGATCCGTATATAGATGTCTGCAAGGGAGGTGAGTCAGCTTTTGAGATTTGATTAGCGTCTTCCCTCTGATAGTTCTTGATTCCACTTGGAGATTGATGATCTCTTACTCATCCCTGGTCGAATTCAGAGAGGCAAGTGTCACAGGAGAAGTTTCTGGAAGATTCCATGCTTCTCCACCTTGCAGATTGACCCTGCCATTTGTCCCTTCTCACCCATCGCACCCCATATAAGGGATTTTTGACATGCATCACACCTACTGTGTGTATTTAGGTGGGATGCAACGCACTTTTCCTATGGAGCAGGTGAAATGGTCCAGTTTTGACCAGTTTTGAGTAGTTTTTCAGGGAGAACTTCTGGGAGATGCTGTAATTAGTTGACCTTGTTCTTATAGGGGTTGGAACAACACCTTTAGGGACTTAGGAGCCCTTGGTTTATGGAAATTTATGCTTGGGGTTGCAGTGCCCAAAAATGTCTATAACACTCAGCGACCTTTTCTATTGTCACATCATCCCAATAGTCCCTAATCTTTACAAATTTCGGTTCTTCCTCTGTGTCGATGTTGACCTGCCTATTTTTCAGCGACGTGGTTATGTCTGGATCCTCTATCTACAAACCTTCAACCTCGTGGTGACCTTCAGTTTCCAGAATATTTAGCTTTCAGGGATCCTCGTCTTCTTCTTCAGTAGTCACGTTATAGCATTCCACTACATGGCTTAGCTAGATAGTCCAATCACATTGGACTAGGTCCAAAGGATCTTGCGGTATCCTAAAGGTTGTTGCTTTAACCTCCTGTAGTGCCACATCAATATAGTCAAACCCATCCTCAAAGCTAAATGTCATTATAAATTCCTCACACAGGATGTCCCACTCTTCAGTGCCATGGCAGAGCTCAATTTCCAAGTACCAATTCATTGGTATGATGCCCAGGGTATGACAAAATAGATGCACCCATTCAGGCTAGGGCTCTGCTCCATAAGCCTTAGTCCATTTGGCCACTTGATCACGTGGATCATCCCTTCCATCATATTGATCTGTCATCCGCACTTTTGGCTACCCAAAATGTATTCTCATCATCCTCCTATAGTCGCGCCAATCACCAAAATTATCCTTGTGCGTACCCCACCATCTTGCGGGCATAGCACGCAATACCTACTCCAAGGCCTGGAGGCAATGTTTCTCTGGAAATTCTCTTTCAAATGCATCCAAAAAGAAATCAACATCAGTTAACCCATCATAATGAGCCAAATCCCTGACTTCGGATGACACACAATGCAATGATGTGCAGGAGCTCTCCCTGTCCCATGCAATATGTCCATCCACTATCAGATTTACCTAATCCTAGTCTCGCATCATTATCTTGTAAATCTGGTCCAGATCGTCATCACTTTCATAATCTCTGTCTGGTTCTGTTTAGCACGGTCTCTCCATGGGATCCAGTGGCACCACTACGTAGAGTGAATTTTTTTTTCAAATATCATCTTCTACTTTCTCAGGTTGATTATCCCATTCATGTCAGTGGCCCAATCAATCCCACGAAGCACAGGGTAGGGATTGCTATCATCCACAATCTCTATTACTTCAAAATCTGCCAGTGTTCTCGTGCCGTCGATGTCAACTATGACCCCTTGCAGCCTCCCCATCGGGATAATTTTCTATTGATTTTCCATTCTTAACTATATTGGAGACCACTGGAGTGCAGGTCTCCCCATTCTTTCCCAAGTATGTTTTGGCAAAACATTCACGTCAGATGCCAAATCTAGAATAACTTGGTCCATCTCGTACTCCCCTATCTGCATGGTGACTCTCATTTCATGCCTGGTCCTTTCCTTCTGTTTGCCCAGCTTCCTGACCATGAGCGATTCACAGGTAGCACCATCCTTACCAATGCATCAATTGATTAGTTCATGTAGGTCCTTCACAACCTTACTATCATGGAGTAGCTTCATGCATGTCTCGAAGAATGTGGTAATCATGGATGGATCCATTTCTTCAGCTGGTTTCTCCTGACTTCCTAAGGTAGAGGCCTCAGTGAAGCTTTTCTTTGCTTCCATAAAAGTTTCCTTTGCACGCTCCAAGTCAAACCCAATCTCCTTTTCTGGTACTTTGCGGACCCATTTGCCTTTTGCAGGCTACTTACTTTTATCCTCCCCCATTGTAGTTTCGCTTCACAGCATAATATTTACCTGAGGGTCTTCCTCATGCCGCTTAGCTGTCATCATCTTGAGGTTTTTTGCCGGTTGCGGAGGTTACACCCCCTTTTTATGAATCGTAGCCAACATTATTGAGCAATGCTTCGTTGCATGGCCAGACTGAGTACAATAACTGCATGATAATCACATCAGATTTAGACAGTCCCTCGCATAGTGTCCTGGGCCTCCGTATTGTAACAAATTAGCTATCCTCAGCCTCTCCAAGGCCCTCCTCCACCTCAACCTCGGCTGCGTCCTTGATACATACCTCATGTCCCCCCAACATCTTGGCCTGGAGGCTGCATTTCTATCTGCACCTTATATGTAGGTGTCCTGCCCATCATCAATTCATAACTTCGGCAATTGAATTTGTCATGGCCTACTGATTGACAGAAATTGCAAAAGAGTTGTTGTGTTGTCTGCATGAATTTCTGTAGCAAATGGAAATTGTCGGTCACATGTTTCCCAGCCACATGGCATATAGCGCACCATAGCATAGACCCTGAACTTGGCCCTGCTACGGCCTCTAGTCGTAGAGGCATTGGTTCCGCTGCTACAACAACTTTTGCGAAGACTAGGTAGTTATCCTTGTCATGCCCCTCACCCTTGCATTTTAGGCACCAAACTTCTTCACACACCTCTAGCCGAGCTGTTATGTCCTGCTTTAGACTTTTCATTTTGAGACAAAGGTTTTGAAACTACGCATGAATCTATTGAACACATAGATTATCATCCTACATTGGTGTCTCATGCAACCTCATCATGATTTCCAAAGCTTTTTCCTAGGTCCCAATCTTCTATTGGGATAACACAACCCTTAGGTGGGGCAGGAGCGAGGCCAAAAACCTTTCGTGATGTTGCCCATTAGTTAGGTTCATGTTGGCTTCATGGATTGTACACTTCAGTCTTTGATCCAGATCCCAAGGTGTCTTCGCCGGCTTCATCATGATCTCCTTGAATCCTATAATCGACTGTGCTTGAGAATTAGTTCTAGTGAATTCTCTATTCAGCATGGCCTAGATATCCTCCAACGCCGACGTTGGTTTATCAGTACTGGACTTAATGTACCATGTTAGTGCGTAGTCTTACAGAGAACTAACCAGTGTGAATGTCTTCATTTGGTTATCCTTGATACCCTAGGCTTCACATATAGCCTTCACGACGAACCAGAAGTGGTCTGTATCTTCGTTCCCTGTGCCCTTGAATACAAGTAGTTTTACGGATTTTGCCATATTGAATAGTGGTGGAGGTGGTAGTGTTGTGGGTGATGGGGTGAGCGGTGGAAGCAAGGATGGAGGTGGTGTAGATGGATGGGATGAGGGTGGAGGAAGTGTAGGTATTTGCGGGAACCCTTGTCTTATCAACTTACCAGCACTCAGGGAGAATTCTACGGTGGTCCTTCATCGTCACTCAAAGGAGGCCCGATCGGCAGGCTATACTCAAGACCCTTTCTTCCCTTGTCCTTGAAAGGATTTCACCTTCATGTAGCTCCAAACATTAAGGTAACCACATAACGCGTTGTTCACAAAAGAGCATCTTAATCCAAGTATTTAGCTATTTTAAATACTTACCTCACGGTCCTTTAAAGAAGTGTCACTCTGCTTCACTGTAACTGAAAGAGGTATCAACTGTGAACTCTGTTACAAATCCTCCTATGATGCACTTGAACCAATGGTCGACAGCATGCACAATCTTATCTTCACAGGCTTCCAACTTCCTTACTAAATCCTGTGTCCAAACAATCGGATTGTCAAGCCTCCACCTTCCTTTGCTGTCTGCCAGCTTCGTGATCCACTCATATAACTCAACTGGCAAGGAACAAAAGAAGATTTCATGTATTTTAGTGTACAGGTATCTTTCCAACAACTGTTCTTCGTTAATTGTAGATTCTTGTTTTCTTGCGCTACTAATTCGTGGATCCTTCTATCCAACTAGGTTTCGACATCACACATTTCATTGTGCAGATCCCGGTCCTGGCAGTAGAACCATTTGTTGTCTTTATGGGCCCTAACCTAGTTTCAGCGTTAGGCAACCAAGCAAATCCATACACTACTGGCCCTTTTTGCATCAACCCGCGGAGCGCAGACTAAAGTCTCACCCGAAGTAGTATGGGGGGATGTAGGAACCATGTTTCCGCACCTTGAGATGGTTGTGATTTCGGTTTTCTACTTGAATCCCTGTCTTCACATAGATCGATAAGCCTTTAGGTCTTATTGAAGTATTTCCTCTTCCGTCTTTCAGAACCTTCGTGAAGGTATCTGATCATCCTATGTGAAACCCTAAACAATGATTCAGGCACTCACGCGCCTCTATAACTATGTTACTGTGTCTTTCTTGAATTATCTTAAGTATTAGTTACTTTACCATGCATTTAATATTATCCTCACATAAACATACATTATCACTTGCGATCAAATAACAGATAGAAATAGATACATTCACACATTAAATCAACATTATAATGTAAAATCAGAACTTAGCATATCATAATCAGATGCAATTATCAGAAATATAAAACACATTGGTTCATAGCACTTCTATTTATTTATGACTCAAGTTCCTAGTATAGACTCTATCTTCCTTGCTCACATAGTTACAGGGGTCCACGCACTCAGCTGCAAACATCCACCCGAGGCCTCTGCGCACTCAGCTACAGAGCCTCTTCCTAGACTAAGACTCTTGCTCTTAGCTCTCCCAAAACTTACCAGTGACTCATGACTTCTTACTGACTCCCTCTTAGATCTTCTAAGACTTCCCTTTTTATACAATCCCATGGTTCATGGACCATGGGTATATCTCAAAACCGACACAACTTATCTAAACTAAGGGTGGAAAACCCTTTTAACTTTAGACATCTTTCGCACTCTGCAACAACAAAATGCGGAGACTTTACATTTCTTTACACAAAACTTGGGCCTTCTGCCCCAAAACTTGGGTGTTTAACCCAAAATTTACCCCTACGAGACCCGTTCCCAACAACAAGTCTGAAATTGTATGGTCCAAAGCTCGAACGCGTGATTAAGGTTTTTGGTTCACAGCCGCAAGGATTGGATAGGATATTTTTGGTTGCATCTGCATACATGTAAGCCTCTATGTGAAGCTGGAATGTTTAAACTACAAACATATCTCACTCTATGCAAGTCGAAACTAGGGTTTCATTTGACAATTGACCACAGATTCCATCAGTTGACCACGAGCTTTTGAATCATGGTTTTGATTATTAGTATTGTTGGGTTCATTTCTTGGATGTCGTTGAAAATGTTGTTCATTACTTTATTTTTTCAAATAGTTTTGTGGTTGAAGATCTAGATCATTGTACTCTCTCTTTGTTCTACATTTTATGACAATCTAATAAGAAGAAGAGTTTGAAATGGCTTTCCCCCTTGTGGAGTTTTGCCTTGGTATTCAACCAATCATTGCGTCTCTCTATGTGAATTATTTTCTTCTATTGTTCCTTTATGTTTCGTTGCATCGTGGATGGTATTTTTCTTTGTACATAATTGCATATGATGTAATGATTTTATAATGATATGGATTGAATTAATTGTGTAAATGATGAAATGCAATTATCTAAATAAAAGAACAATATAGCTCTAAGAAACATTAACATCACATAACTTGTTTGTACTTCCCTTTGTGTACTTGATTAATAAATGAAGTTGTTGTTAAAACCCCATCCATTTGTAGTGCTTAGTGTATTGTAACTTACTCTAGGCCTACAGTAATATAGCGACAGGTGATCTATGTGGATCATTGTTTCCTTTCCCATCTGATAGTGTTTCCACTTTTTGACATTTTATACTAGGGCATAAAGCTCTTTGTCATATGTAGGGTAGTTAAGAACCACCTCATTAAAAAATTCGTAATGGTAGCATATAGGCCTTCCTCCTTGCATCAACAATGTTGTCATAGAATACCCACTTGTGTCTTATCTCTAGTTTGAAGGGGTGTTGTAAGTTTGATAATGTGAAAAATAATTCTTGAATTATTTTATTATTTAGCTCCTAAAATGCCTTTTTCTATTCATTTTCCCAGTAAAAAATATTCCCACTCATTTCTACTACTAAAAGTGAGGCTATGAATTTTGTCAAGTACTTTGACACCCCAACAAAATTGTTGACTGTAGAAACATTGGTATGCACCAACCACTTTAGGATGACCTCAATCATGGCATGATCTGTATTGAACTCTCATTCACCAATCACATATCCTAAAGATACAATATACTACTGTGAAAAATTATATTTCTTAAGACTTTTATTAAATGTGAGATGTTCTCCTCCCAGGAAGCATTGTATACCACTATATCATCCAAATACATAATAATAAATGAATCTAAATGTGGGTCCAATATACCATTCATTAATTTCATGAACATATTTAGTGCATTACATAAACCAAATTGCATGACAAACTACTCATGAAATGTGGTGTATGTGTTATATCCTTTCCACAACTAGTTACACGTGTTGTTATGTTGTGCCAGGAACAACAGGTGGGTCATAAGGGGGCGGTACGTGGGGATTTTTTTTATGTGGACCCAATAATGGTTGGGAAAACCCAAGGATGGTGGGTGAACGTACCCATGGTTTTGTGCATAGTTTCCGCGCACGGTTTTTTTGGGTGTGATGGTTCTCCACATGGTATTTTGTAGATTTGATCACGAGAACTATGGTTGTGTTCTAATATAGTGTTAATGGATTGGGTTTTATGAATGCTTTTGAATGTATATATTGTATTGTATAATTGAAAGGAATATAATGAAAAATCAATTTGGTTTTCCCAATTTTGGGTTCGAGGAAGAGATGTCTGTGTATAATTTCTATGTTCTTGCCATTGTATATTTTATATTTTTTAAGAAATCATTTGTAGGTAATTATTGTATAGGGTTAAAACGTAAATTTGATATCAGATTTATTTCAGAATTAAGGCAATGGCTTCACCGTTGAGGGGTTTGTTTCTTAGCCTTGTGGTAAACACTATTATAGTGGGAGATATGTCGGATCAAATATTATGGTGAAAGGAGATGATGAACAATGGAAATATAGAGAGAAATAAGTTCAATGGACACATTTTTAAACTATGGAAGCTCAAGATGGAAGATATGTTGGTGGACAAAGATTAGTGGAATGTTGTAGATATAGGTATGACACTAATAGTATTGTCGATAGAAGATTGGGCGAACTTAGATCAGAAGGAAAATAACACAATATGAGTTTTTCTATCATATTTAGTATTGTTAAATGTACCATATGAGGCTATGATAAAGTATTTTTGGAAAAATTTAGGGGAGTTGTATCGATCTAAGTTAGGGAATTTATATCAATCTAACTCTTTAGTGAACAAATTTTTCCTGTAGAAAAATATATATAACCTAAGGATGAAGGACGAAGATTTGGTGACAATTCATATAAATGCCTTCAAGATGGTTATAATTCAATTGTTATCTATTGATATTAAAATTTTAGATGGAGATAATTTCATCGGTCTATTATGTTCTTTACCAAACTCATGGGATAGTCTTGTTGTTGCTATAGGTGAAATACAAATACCTTGAATTTTTATGAAATAGTATCATCCTTGTTGTCGAAGGAGATGAGATGGAAAACTATGGAGATCTAGAATTCATATGCATTATCCATATGAGGATGGTCGCATAATAGAAATAGAAATAAGTCCTCAAGTGGGAGATCTGAATCTAGAAGGAGATCTAAATCTTTAGGAAAAGTTGTAAAGGTATGTTAGAAATGCAGAAAAGAAGAGAACTACACAAAGCATTGTAGATATAAAAATCTTGAGCAAGGAAAGTGATCTAATGATGCTCCTTCTGTAGAGGTGAAAGCCACCTCAAATGAAGGTGGGGATGTGTACTTGGATTCTTCTTCAAGTACACACATAGATCATGAGGCATGGTTGATTAACTTAGGTGCATCCTTTCACATGACTACCCATAGAGAGTGGTTTTGTGAGTATGATAAATATGATGGTGGTGATTACTTCCTAAGTGATGGCGGGAAAAACATAATCATAGGACTAAAAAAAATCAAGTTGAAGTTGCAACGTGGAAGGATTAGAAAATTTCATGTTTTTCTGCATATTTCGGCATTGGCTGGAAATATGATTTTTGTAAGCAAGACATATTATGTAGGTGTAAAAATAATGTTGAAGAAAGATCCTTGTAAAGTGGGTTGAGGAGAAATAGTATTGATGAAGGGAGTCTGGATCAAAATTTTGTGCAAGTTGCTCAACATCACTTTGATTGATGAGTGCAATAGTTCTATGGTTCCTGAAACTGGAGCATAAAATCTTATAGTCTCTAGTGAAAATACTATGTTGTTGCATCAAATATTGTGACAAATTGGAGAGAAGTACCTTCAAGTACTGCATGGTAGTGGTATGGTAGAAGGTATGTCTAAAGTCTCTCTACATTTTGATCTTTGTGAACATTGTGTATATGGGAACAAAAATTAGGTGAGTTTCCCATTTGGTGCTAAAAGGGCAAAAGGGATATTAGAGCTCATGCATAGTGATGTGTTTGGACTTGTTTCGATTCCATCTCTGGGAAAGTATGTGTATTGTGTCTCATTTATAGATGACTTCTTAAGGAATACATGGACATATTTCCTCAAGAAGAAAGTTGAATTCTTTGATAGGCTTCAAGAATTTAGGGATCTGATGGAAATTCAGACAAAGAAGAAGATCAAGGTGTTGAGGTCAAATAATGGTGGAGATTTCTCCTATAAGGAATTTAAATATTTTTGTAAGAAGTGTGGCATATCATGGTAGAATACTACTCCATACACACTTTAACAAAATAGAGTTGCAGAAAGAATGAATAAGACGTCGAAGGAAAATGCAACAAGTGTGCTAAGTGGCATCAGATTAAAGCAGGAATTCGGGATAGTGGCAGTGGATATTGCATCTTACCTGATTAACATAACACTTTCATCAACATTGGAGGATAATATTCTCCACATGAGGTATGGATTGGTAATAAATCCTCTTGTTAACATCTTACAGTATTTTCTAACTACTGTATCTCTATTTCGCACAGTGAAAATGTTTGAGGGAAACATTTTTATGGGATCCCATTGACATAAAATGTTATATTATTATTATAAAAAAAAAAAGATTCTTAATTTCTGCGAAAATTTTGGCTTTTATAAGTAATTTTTTGCTTTCGGCACTTATGCAGAAAAATGTTTAAAAAAAATAGAAAATATTGAGCTCAACGCCATATCCCAAAGTCAACTTTTCCAATCCACAAGACAAACGCTGAATTTCATCAATTGACAACCAAATTTCACTAGGACAAACAACAAGGTCGAAGAGGAGTCAATGGTCAAGAGGTAAAACCGTAACATTGTGCGTGACGCATCAGAAAATCATGATGGCGTTTGTGTATATAAAAACCAATGAAGAGTTTCACCTTACAAATATGGGATATTGGTTTCAAAGAAAAAATATATATGATATATCATACATGAGATTGGAACCAAAATTTTAATTAATACATATATGCTAAGAGTGGCTCATTGCTAAGGTCCTCAGGTACAATGATCCATCAAAGGACCTATCAATCCTCTACCTTTAATGAGAATGTTACAGTATAAGAACAAACTAAAGGATAAAATAAATCTGGAAATGATGACTTTGAGGTGCCATTTGAAGAGTGGATGATGGAGACACTTTTGAAGTAGCAATCAGATCTTGAAGGTGCTGGGGCATATGAAGTAGACATGAATGAACTGGAAAGATCATTAGTGCCACATTTGAGAACTATGTTGGTTGATTCTTGCAGAGGCCAAAATAAATGTGATAATGGAAGAAAATGTTGAAAAGAGGTGACATGTATTAGATAAATTTTAGCAACACTTAGATGATGCCTTTTTAAATTTGCATCTATTTGAAAAGGCATTGGATTTGTTTCAAGATTACCCTTCAAATTTTGTTATTCTACATAGGCATTTGCTTCGAACTACAATGATAGAAATAACATACATGATTCTATTAGCTCTGGACTTTCATAAGAGGCTTCAAGATGGAACTGATGAAGATTTATCTAAGGACATTGAATTTTCTCCTTCGAATTCTTGGCAAAGTATATCTATGGAAAAAGGTTTTCCTTGTTCTATGTTGAAAAAAGCCATTTTAATTGTTGAAGAATTGGAAGGGAAGCTTGTGGAATCATTCAACACAACACTAAAATATATAGCAAAAGAAAGTAGACTATGGCTAAAGAACCTCGACAAGAAAATTGAGAGAACACTTATTTGTTCTTATCACAAGGCACTTGCATCCCAAAGTGAAGAAGAAAGAGACCTTGTAGCTCTTTTTTCCACATGTTGTAGTTTTGATTCATCGGAGAAATTTTTAGGTCTAAAATGGGCCTCCTAAGGAATATTATAAAACAATACTGGAAATAATAAAATAATATTAGATTACATCATCAAATTTTAGAAGGAAAAAAAGAAAAAAACTATTTGTTCAAATCGTAATTTCAACTTATCTCCCTATGGTTTTACTCAATTTTTTAGTAGGAACACTCATTAGATGAAAATTTTAATTACTCATGCAAGGATTACCCTTGTTGCATACTTTCGATAGACCCTGCTACACAAAAAATGAGAAATACATGAAAAATCATGATCACAATAATGCTTTTCATGTATTTCTCATTTTTAGTTTTGCAGAGTCGATCAAAAGTATGCAACATGAGCACTCCTTGGATGAGGAATTAAATTCCACATCCAATGAGTTCTACCTCTCAAAATTTGAGTAAAACTATAGGGAGATAAGTTGAAAAAGCAATTTTTAATTTTATTTTTTAATCTTTTTAATTTTTTACGCTAAAAATGATGAATCATCCCCCATGGTTGGCATCACCATATTAAATATTATTAGTTCCTATAAATTTGATTTTGGTTATACATTTTTGTTTTGAGGCCCATTTTTTACCTTAAAATTTCTCTAATGTATGTGCACGTCCACAATAAGGCATTGCAAATCTGAAGAAGAGCCATTGCAATAGTTGTTTCTCAACTAAAGGATCACATTTTAAAGACTAGATACACAAATTTGATGGAGTATCATTCAAAAATACTAAAACTTATAGCACTATTATCAACTAGAAGCTATATTGAAGATGATTGTACAACAAACAAAATACTGAGTATGAGGGAATTGTTGGAGAGAACAATGCCACAATTAAAGACACTTCCAATGGCCTTGTCTTTTGGGATATGAGAGCAACAATGATGAAGGGGAGGATGGAGAATTTATAGTAAATAGAGAGTCAAATTTTACACTTAGTCCTAATCCTAAGGATTATGAGAGCACCATTGATGAAGGGGAGGATGGAGAATTTCCAGTAAATAGAGAGGCACATTTTCCACTTAGTCCTAATCCTAAGGATTATGAAAGCACCACTGACGAAGGGGAGGAAGAAGAATTTTATACAAATTATAATTTTACTATGAATAGAGAGTTAAATCTTCCACTTAGTCCTAACCTAAGGATTATGACAACACCACTGATGAAGGGGAGGATGAAGAATTTCTTCGAAATGACAATTTTAGAGGAAGAAATGTGAATAATGCATTTTGTCTGAGTTAGGATTTCAAAGGCACTCATGCAAATGATGAATTTCCTCTAAGCGAGGATTTCAAAAGTATAGATGAGGATGGTGAAGAATTTACTCCAAGCAATGATTTGAAAGGTAGAAACAATGATAATGAGATTCCTCCAAGTGATGATTTCAAAATAAGAGATGAATATAGTGAAGAATATCCTCCCAATTAGTATTTCAAAAGCACAAATTATGGTAGTGAAGAATTTTGTGCAGGTGAGGATGGTAATGAATATTTTGTAAGAAATTATGGTGATGAGTTTCCTAACTATGTTTATAATGATCATAGTGAGGATAATTTTCCTCCTAATGGTGATGAAAATTCTTATATAGAGGATGATGAAATGATTGAGACATTGCGAGAAAATATTGTATCTAGGAGTAGGAGTAGGCATTTTCATATCAATCCAAGATATTCCAGTTATACAAGGGGTAGGGAATAATATCTCACGAAAATAATTTCTATTAGTGATGTAATTTCAAGTGAATGTTGTAAAAAAAATTGCTTTAAACATATGGATTTCAAGTTTGAATTAGAGAAAGGGAAGAGATATTTGTCAATGAATAAAAGCATGCAAAATTCATATTTAGTGAGGTGCATGCAATCTACATTGGAAGGATATGATTGTCATATTGGGGTTTTATTGATCTGTAGAGAGGATTTCAAAATGTTTCATTCAATTGGTAATTTTCGTCTGTCAAGAATCCAAGGAAATTTGGAAAAATATCCCACATTTTTTATTTAAAACTACGTCATAGATGAGAGTTTGGGCCGTTGGAAAATACTACAATGTCATGGATGCAAGACTTATTTTCAAAGAATAGATAGTGTATTCCAAATAAAGACACTACATATTTCATAAAATTTCTCAAGATGAAAAATCTACAACTTATACAAAGAATATGTAGAAGGTATTGAAGGTGATGGTAATTTATTACATATCAATATTTTCTGAAGATACGGAGGAATGAATTCAATAATGTTTGTATTTCTAAGAAGACAAGGATTCGGGTTTGTAGTACATGTGCTTCTCTTAAATCAAAATGCGATAAAATTAAAGAGGTATAAAGAGGTATGTATTCATAAAATTATTTTTTAAAATTGTATAGTTATCAACTAATTAATATGTTTATTTTATGCTATGTGCAAATTCCATTGTCAAAGCACTTCAAGAGAATCACAATCAACAAACAAGTGAAAGGAAAAAGTTGTATAAGCATCGAAATAAGTGTTATGATAATCCAAATAAATATCTGAGTTTGGTAATTGATGGTATGGGCCAGAAGAAAACACGTCTACCACATTTTGTCTGCACACCAAAAAATTTACAGCAAGAAAATTTATTCAGTTTCACTTGGTCAGTTGTATGGCCTTCAATGGGAAAATTTCACGGGTTTACTTCACAGCTCCAAATATTCGTAATGATGCAAATTTTACCAAACATAATTCATGATGTGATTTCTCATTGGTATAGGAATCTTCTTGAAGTTTTATATCTACAATTAGACAACACTTGTCGTGAAAACAAAATTCAAATTTCTTTTGGATATCTAAACATGCATGTTGAATTGGGAATTTTTCAAAAGGTAAAGATTGATTTCCTTCTTGTTGGGAATACTCATGACCATATTCATCAGTTGTTCAGTTGTTTTTTAGTAACATTGAGGAAGTATGTTGGGCGTCTACCATCCTTAATTGAATGTATTAAGAAATCATACATTCTAGAGCCTATTTTTCATATGATGGAAGAAAATATTGAAATGCGAAGGTTTATTATGGGGTCGCATGGTGAGGAGAAGTGCATTGAACAACTTAATGACATTAGCTTCCCACATCAATTTCGTATAAAAAAAAATTGATGGGAAAACACTTATATGGGGTAAGAAGTATTCAACTACCATAGAATGGGGGTTGTCATCGGGTTTGGCATTTTTGAAGTTCATTCTAGATCGTCCATAATGCACATAGGCATACGAGAGATATAAATTATTTTGAATGCTTGGAAGAAATTAAAAAATCTATTAGATATACATATGAGCACTTTGATGTTGTTAATTCTATTTTGCGGGAGTATTTTTCAATAATCAAAGTGATATAATTTCAAGATCAAGAAATGAAGATATAATTTTGAAGACTCCATTTATTTGACCACAAAATGTGTCAAATTTACATGGGGAAAGAAACGCTATTGAACAACAAAAATCTCAAGGTATTGTTAAGTATTCACAGGTAGATGAAAGAGGAATGTATGTTGGCTCTGTAAAATCATGCACATAACGTGAATCCATGGAAGACCTTTACATGAGTTCTATACAAGATGTTAAGGAGGATTTCATGAGTATAGTGTTGGTAGATGAATATCCACATGGCTATCCATTCTGTGTTTCCACGGTTATAAATTTCATTAAGTAAAATTAAGATGTTATATCTTTTGAAGTACATTTGTATGCCACAAATACACACACATTCAATGGTGTGTACAAGCCATAGATGGTAGTTGATAAAAAATTTTGTAGAAAGAGAATAAGAAAGGGTACAAATATAAATTGACACTGCATATACCTCTTACAATTGGAGGATGTTGACATACTTGTTTATGACTTCAATTTAACAAAGAGAGGAAATCTTTTCTTTAAGACCATAGAGATTATGAAGAGGTTACTTCTAAAAGAAACAATGTTAATATGGGAGTCTACGGAACACATGCATAGATCTACAATACTTTGAAACCCAAAATGGTGGGCATGCATGTTTACTAAAATGAGGCACTAGTTGATGAAAGAGAAGAATATGGGTCATCTTCATCTGCATCTAGTCATTCATCTGAAGATGTTGTAAATTCTAATGGTGTGCTAGAAAGTATGAATGATTCTGAATAATTTTCTAAGACATTTTATGTAAATGATGTTTGCATTGGTAACTTGAAATAAATATTTTAATTTCCATATGATCTTACATGAAGTAATGATTCATTTCTATGTTTATTGGATGATATGTTTTAATTATGAAGAATTCATTTGTTTAGAATATCGACAATGCAACAATAACTTAGAGAAATAATTTATGTTTTGAGTTCAATATACAAGTATTGATATTTTGATTAAAAGTAAAAAAATCATTTTCTGCCAGAAAATGGTTCTTATTGTGGATTCTCCGGTAACTAAGTCGAAAATAATAAACCACAGAGGTCTTAAATCCAGAAGTAAAAAAATATTAGAAATTCATGTTGAATTTTTAAATTATACAATGATATTTCCATGATATATTTATTGTTATCATTTTATATACCATATTTTAAAAAATGTTGCAATTTTAATGTCTCATTAAAAGGGGATACTTCATTTTTATGGCTGATTTTTAGGTTTTTGCTGCAATGGGATAAGTTGTCTTAGGCTAAGATTTGAAAATACATATACTTTTAGCCTTTAAAATAAAAACCACCCTTGGAATAATGACTCTTTCATTCAGGTGCTCATTTTTAATGTTTTTTTGTGATATAAATTGTTCATAATGTCATGGTTGAAATATGTTGAAAACTTTAGGTTTTCAATTCGATTGTTGAAAATTTGTCAAAATTTTAAGGTTTTTCGGAGTTATGATATTTTATATCTAATGCTATGGTTGAAAACATTTGGAATTTTAGGGTTTTTGGGCCAAGTAAATTCTTAACAAGGGCTACATTAGGCCAAGTGTGTTGTCTTGGGGTGCACCAGTATTGTTTGTGAAGAAGAAGGATGATACTCTTAGATTTTACATTGATTTTATGCATCTGAACAAGGTGACGATTAAGAATAGGTACCCATTGCCTCACATTGATGACTTGTTTGATCAGTTGAAGGGAGCATCAGTGTTATCGAAGATTGATTTAATATCAAGATATCATTAGGTACACATCAAAGAAGAGGACATTTATAAGACTAATTTATGGAACATATATGGGCATTATGAGTTTGTTATGGTTCCTTTTGGTTTGACTAATGCTCCAACTACTCTCATTTTTTTTTATGAATAGTGTGTTGTGTACTTATTTGGAAAAGTTTGTGATAGTATTCATTGATGATATATCGATATATTCTAAGGATGAGGAAGATGATGTAGAACACTTGGCAATAATATTGAGATTGTTGAGAGAGCATCAATTGTATGCCAAGCTTAGTAAGTGAAGTTTATTTCATACATAACTTCATTACTTAGGACATGTTGTTTTCAAGGAAGTTATAGTAGTGGACCTGGAAAAAATCAGAGCTATCATGGAATGGGTAGCTCCTAGGAATGTGGATGAGGTTAGGTCATTCATGGGATTAGTAGGTTATTATAGGAGTTTCATGAGGAAATTCACATGTATTTACTATCCTATTACATATTTGTAGAGGAAAGGAAAGAAATTTGAATGGATAGAGGATTGTGCAACTAGCTTTGAGCAGTTGAAGTAGTTGCAGATATAAATAAATAGTTATTGGTGTATATAGATGCATGCAAGAGAGGACTTTGTGGATTCTTGATGTAAGAGGGGCATCTAGTATGATATGAGCCAAGGAAAATGAATGAGAAAAAGTAAATTTATGTGACTCATGATCTTGAGTTGGTGGCGATATTCATTCATTGAAGATGTGGAGGCACTATCTTCTTGGCAAGAGGTTTGTTTTGATTAGTGATCACAGTGGGCTAAGATACTTGTTTTACCAACCTAATATGAATGTCAGGCACGCTAGATGGTTGGCCACACTCAGTGAGTTTGGCTTCGAGATTTGGGTTGTAGATGATTATAGAAAAATAGTGCAGGTAAATCACATTGTATTTATGAGTTCATATGGGACAGATTTGTAGGAGAAGATCTTGCAAGAAGGGTAGTAGGATGACAAGTACTAGCATCTTAAGCATAGGTTATAACAACAGAGTATAGGTGATCGAGATGTATATTATCATCTCATGAAAAATGGTCTGGGGAGATTTAGAGACAAGACACATGTGTCGGATAATAGTGAACTCGAAAATTTTATCTTGAGGGAATTTCATGTTAAGTCATATTCAAGTCACCAGGGATTTCAGAAGACTTTAACATTTGTCAAGAAGTTTTACTATTAGCATAACCTGAAAAAGGAATTCATTGAGTTTTTGGCTAGATGTTTGGATTATCAACAGGTAAAAGTAGAGTGTAAGCATCCAACTGGTATGTTGCATCATATTCTAATTCCATAATGGAAATGGGAGGTCATATCCATGGATTTCATCACAGGTTTTTCGAAGACATCCAAAAAACATGATTCTATCATGGTTGTGGTTGATAGGTTGACTCAAGTAGGTCACCTTATTCCAGTGAAGTCTACTGAGTCAGATAGTGAGGTAGATCAGGTCTTTATCAGGGAGATAGTGAGACTGCATGGTGTTCCTAAGAAGATCATATCCGACAGAGATACCAAGTTTACTTCCAGGTTTTGGAAGGATTTGTTTGTCGGTTTTGGGATAGAGTTGGTTTTTAGTACAACTTATCATCTACAGATAGATGGACAGACATAGAGGGTTAATAGGATTCTTGAGTACATGTTGAAGATGTATGTAATGAAATAGAAATAGAAGTGGGAAGAGTATCTTCCACTAGTTAAGTTTTCATATAACAACAGGTATCAAGAATCCTTGAGGGTGATTCCATTTAAGGCAGTTTATTGGTGGAGTGATCCAGTGAACACTGTTGGGTTGTTTTATATTCTTTCCATGACTAGTGTGGGGATCCCGGGGGGGACAACCCCCCTATGATGGGGTGTGCATGGATTTCACACATCATTTTGGGCGCGATGGTTTTCAGTCCATGGTATTATGTAGATACAAGAAAGGGAACTATGGTTATGTTATAATCCAGGATTAATGGATTAGGGTTTATGGATGCTTCAACATGTATATATATGTATCGTAACATTGAAAGGAAAATAATGAAAAATCAATCTGGTAGTCCTGGTTTTGGGATCCAGGGGAAATCTGTGTATATTTGTTTTATGTGTTATGCTCTCACCTTTGTTTATTTTCTGTTTTAGAATTCATATGTGGGTAATTTCTGTAGAGGGTTAAAACCTAAAAACACGAAGTTGACTTGACCAGACATGTTGGCTGAGATAGAATAGGAAATGCATGTTATAAAGAGGAATCTAAAAGCAGAACAGGACAAGAAGGAGAGTTATGTAGATCAAGATAGGGAATTTAAGGAGTTTCAGGTTGAGGAGCATTTGTATTTGCACATTAGGCCGAAAAAAGAGCTCCTTGAGGATTGGATGATGTGCCAAGTTGGCACCTTGATATTGCAGGACTTTTGAGATCCTTGAGATGATCGAACCAATGACCTATAGACTTGCACTGCTACCAACAGTGAAATTCCATGATATTTTCCATGTTTCATTGCTTAAAATATATGTGAAGGATGTTGATGATGTGATTGATTGATTTGTATTACAGGCGGAACCAAAAGGAGAATTCCAACAGGAAGCTCAATGTACATTGCAACGGAAAAAACTAATGCTTCGGAACAGAGCAACCGAGCATGTTAAAGTGCAATGGAAGCACTTTGGGATTGATGAAGCTACATGGGAAATAATTGATAAGAGGTGGGCTTTGTATCCTTCATTATTTAGAAGTGGAGGCAAATGATTTTTGGTATATGTACATATTTATGTATGGTTTTTATTGTAGATGTCCTGACAAGCTATGTTATAAATATCTAATAAGTGGTCTGTTTGTTTTTCTTTCAATAGGATGTCGTTGTAAATACTTCAACTATTTGTGTTATAAAGCTCCATAGGCAGTATGTTTTGTTTTAGTGGTTTTTTGGTCATAGGTGTCGTAGAATAGTTAGAATAGTGTTCCCCCTAGGGGGAGTGGTTTGCAACATCCCTCGATTAAAATTTCATGTAATAAAGGATAATAAAGGAAAAATAAGACCAAGGTCATGGGACACGTATTCCAAGTTGAATGTTGCGAAAAAAATCCCACTGGGTGTCACTTCGTTTTATTATGTCTAAGGAAATTTGCAAATGCAATGGAAAAAGAAAAGAGGCATAACTGGAATTTATTTACGAAAATAAAGGAAAATAGGAGAAAATGGATATGAAAGGTCACATATTTTCATGAGAGGAAAATTGAAGGAAAACATAGGAAAATGAAGAAAATAGAGGCCTCAATGATAAAAAGGCTTCTGAGAAGCAGTTCAAATCTTTTTTTGGTTAAACTTTTTGTCAATTCTAGCTTGGATCTCATTCACTTTGCACACTTAGAGCATTATTGGAGCACTCTAGCATTGGATACAGGAAAGAAAAGGAAGAGAGAGGAAAAGAAAGGAAACTAAGGACAAGCAAGGAAGTTTGGATCAAGCAACTTTAGCAGGAAGATCTTGCAGGTAACAGGTCATATGTCTGATTTCATCACAGAGTTGTAAATGCATGGCATGTAAATTTTTGTCTTTAGTTCATGTATTGTCATTGGCATGGGTTTTTCCTTGTTTGGCAGTGGTTTCATCCATGCCTCTCCATTTCTAGATAGCCATGGTGTGATGGGATTGTTTTCTTGGTCGAGCTTTGGATTTTCGAATGGTTTTGGAATCAGGTGAGGTGGTCTGAGGAAAATTCCCAAGGGTTGGAGGTGGAGGTGGTTTAATCTTAGGTAATCCCTTGACAGGTGGGTGGAGATAGGAAAATTCTTCAAGGTAATGGTGAATAAATTCTAAGGCATTCAGGCTTGTTTATGGTTTTGTGATCTCTTGATCGATTTTGGTGAGATCATGGTAGCCTGAGGGTGGAGGTGGTTTAATATTCAATAAACCATGGTTGTTTATTTCTTGAGATCCCACATTCATGCTTGGAATATGGCACAAGGGTGATTGGATGAAAGAAATATTTGGTTAAGCCCAATCTATGGTTGGGTGGTACATGGAAGTCCCTAACTTGGTTGTATTTTGTATCAGTTAATAAGATATATTTTCTTATTGTATTTTATGATCGCTTATACATGACATTATGATGATTTAATGGTTTTTATGTCATGGTTAATAATTTTTTTATATGTTTGTTATAGGCATGGACCTGTTATATGCTCTAGCTATGACTTTGTTTAGGATTTTATAAGTGTTTGATGGTTAATGAATGCATGGGATAACAAGTGTTATTGTAGCTATTATGAGAAATAATTAGATCTTCTTGGTGATTCTCAGATAAGTTTCAAACTCATATGATCAGATATGCATTGATGACATGATGCTTACATATTTAACACGTGTTTGACGAAATGACTCTCATGGTTAGGCCTAGTTAGGTTAAGTTCATGTTCAAGTTTTTTATGAACAACATTGTCATTATGTCATTATTCATTCTAAGAAGTTTCAAGAAGTTCTGGGCAGTGGTCTGGAGGTTGGCCTAGAAAGGTGGCTTACATCTCAGAACCAGACCCTCTAAGCTGGAATTTTTGGGATTTTACCATGTGGAAGCAGTTTCATGCATGTGGTTGAAGCGCTATAACTGTACCCTTGAAGGCTTGTACATTAGGTTGGGGTGTTAGGTAAGTGAAAGAGAAATCCAACTTAGGTTTTCGGCACCTGGAGTGGTTGTTTATCTCCTAGGTGTCTTCTAGTCCCTGTAGGTTGTCAGTATGATTTTAGTTTCTAGGTCCCACTTCCTTAACTAGAACTTGGAGTTCGGGTCATGTCATAGTGGCACTCCTCTTCACATTTACTTGAGGGCTTGTAAAAATGTGTAAATTCCGATGACATTTTTATATTGTGGTTTAATGAATTTACATTTGACATAATCAATAACATCATTATCTAATTAAACAAAGTCTTTAAGTAGAAATCACATGAGATAATTTTTTTGTCTGACGCATTTCAAACCAACAAGTTTGGTTCATCATCAAGACTAGATGAAGAGGCCTTTGCCATGGTTTGCCTCTTCATCTAGTCCTGATGATGAACCACACTTATTGGTTTGAAACGCGTCGGCCAAAAAAATTCTCTCATGTGATTTCTACCGAAATAATTTGTTTAATTCATTATGGATTATAGAAGATTGAATACATAAACATCATTATCTTTAAGAATTAGGTTAATCCTTGTCTTCCAAGCCATACAATTTGTAGCACCTTCCAAATTATTATTTTCCTTAGCATATGAACCCCAGGGTAAAATATCTTTTCAAAAGGGAGATGCAAAAGTAGGTGTATTCAACTTGTGATATCAATGTCCTTCCCTTCACCAAATATCTAATACCGTTGTTGATTTTACAAGAGAAATCAAGACAAGCACAATTTCCTTCCACAAATAATTGCTTGCAATGATATTATTCTTACTTCAAATCATTAAGAATTATACTTCATAAAATTTCAACTATAAATGCAATCGGATAGTAGAGATCACAATAAGATAAGCATGGACAAGAGGAAAGAAAAAATTTCCTTAGAAAAACCAACCTCGAGAAAAGCTTAACCATCTTTTCTTAGGAGAAATTGTCCAATTTAACAAAAATGTACAATTTGAGTATCCGAGTGAAACTTGGTCAACTTGACCAATAAAATCAACTATGTAAAACTTGGTAAAAAAAGAGAGAGTATGTCTTCTACAAAAAAAAATGAAATATGGTGAAATACGATGAATTTTGACCTTCATAATTTCTAGTCAACTCTAGTCAACAAGCTCAATTTCAACTCCTATAATTGCCTCAAGAATTTTGGTCAATTGTCCTATAGTTCCAGTCAACAATCTTAGTCAAATTGCGATCAAACAAAGCAGTAGAATATTTTGTCAACATAGGTCAAACTACCTAAAAGATCCATAGTTAGCACTAGATAAATTAAGTTAAACTTCATTGATCCTTATCCCCTTTCTCCTTCACATGTGTTGACAGATAAAAAAGAATTAGATGATACAAAATGATGCCAAATGGAGGAGTTCAATTGGTCAAATAAAGAGGATTTTGACCAAGGGTCAAACCCATTCGTATGGTGGTGTCGATCTAACTATTTGGTGTTGAATGAAACTCAAAAAAAGAAATATTTTAATTTCCATTGACTTTGTTAACTTAAATATTGACCTTAGATACAAAAATTCAAGACTCCTGGAGGATCTAATGAGCTTATATAATCTAACCATTTCAAGAGGAAAGGAGTTAAATACAAAGATACAATTAGATATGGAATTAAACATAGTGTTAGATTAAGAGAGATCTTAGTTATACTTCCATCTTGTGTGAGGTTAGCCTTGATCTAGGAAGTGGCTAGGCCAAAGACCAAGGAGCAACAGTAAGGAACAAAGATGATTCTAAACATTATGGTATAATTGAATTGGTCGATGCATTTCCCATTATATTATTTCTTGCTATGATTTGTATTTATATATTTGATTTCAATTATGCTAATGCTAACAGGTTTCACATAGTAGTGGATTTGGTATATCTATTTGTTTGTATGCGTGTAGGTTTCTATTGTAGGAAAGAGAGGAGAACAAATCTTCGATGATTCATTCAAGTTGGTTGCACCAAACAATATCTTCTCTCCATAGAATGTATGTTCCATTCCTCCACTTTTTGATTTATGTATTTGCATGCATGCGTGTTGGATTTGCTTGAGTGTGATTATTGTTGTAACCCTGTTGACGGAGTTGGACTCGCCAACATTAATGGGATCTCCCCAGTATGAAGTTCCAACTAGAGCTCACACCATTTGGAGTAGGAGTCCCATCAGTGGGTGGTAATGTAATGAACTAACCACAATAGTGTGTAGAGGAAGGTATGATAACTTTAGGTGAGATAAAGTGTTTGACCCTACAAAGAGTCAAGTGCGATGCATGAAATTTATAACACATGAAGGAGAAAAGAAGGTGTTCCCCTTGGAAGCATGTAACAGTACACAGCTTGAAAGGAACACATGAGCAAAATGACATCACAAGCTAAAATGTAGAACAATCCACAAGTTAAAGTGATGACTTAATCCAACAACATGCATTCAACATGATTCGTACAAGTATAAACGAAGTAGTTCATAAGCATATGTGTAAGTTAAATAACATACATTGCCAATACAACAAGAATAGTACTACTATATTAACAACATATGCATGAAAGCGTGCTGGATCTGATTTTATTATTATCAGTGAAAGTGTCAACCATACATACACCATTGACGACCACTAGCCCCAATAGTGGAACATTACAGAAAAGGAACACCTACTCCTCCAAACATGTATACCTACTCTACACGATGGAGAAGACAAGTCTCTTCACAATACTCCCAAGGCTTTTCTAAGCCTAAGCCTAGCCCAAATCTTGGCTCCCAAAAGCCTGTTCTATGAGTTATGAGATTCGATTTATAACAAAGGGTGGGGTGACCCTTGACATTCTCCTTTGTGAGTCTTTGACCTCCCTCATGGCTCTTCAACTTATTTACAAGTAACTGATTACATAACATGATTACTTTTCATATTCCAATATTGACACTTGGAATTTCACTTACAACATAATTACAAATAATATTACATTTTCCACATGTACCCATATAAGACAAAATACGTTAGAGATAGTCTAACATGACACAACACTATGATTATGGAGTTTGGGGGAAGTCCAGCTCAACAACTTCCACTTGTTGCTTCTTGGTCACATTGGTGCCAAGCTTGGTACTGTGTGACGGTGTCCCCAAACTTCTTGATGATGTCTTTCTGGAAGTGGACTTTAGCCTCCATGGAATCTGAGTACACTATCTTGGAACATGTTTCAAACTCATTTTGAAGCATAAGAAACATTATCTTGATCTTTATAGGACCACCGATGTACTTTTGCATGTTGTGTGCATTTAACTCCTAGTATTCCCTTGTGCCTTCTTGTCTTAGCTGCTCCAAGTACTCATCGATCTCCTGTTAGACTTGGTTGTTGGGTTTAGCATTGAGGAGGGAACCAATTGATGGGATCTCATTCTTTCTCACTAAAACATCCAAACTACTGTACAACCACACATATGAGGCCTGTGCATTACTGATGAATGAGGTGAGTTTCTCGTTGTTTTGAAGAAACATTCGAACCTTTTCTTTCTCTAGCTCTACTTGTGGCTTCATATTCTTCACTAAGTCAAGCAGGACCCCTTTGTACCACATTTTCCACTCTTGTACATGGGTGATGGAGGCATGTATGTTTTGAGAGTTTGAAAAAACTCTTTGCTCTACTACTGTAGGCCATACAAATGGACAACATCTTTATGCACAGTGACAAATCCGTCATAGAGATTATACATGGTATCTCCAAGTGTTGATACTTTAACAAGTATCATTGTCCTCATCTCCCACAATGTGGAAACTGCGCTCTACACTCTTGCTCAAAGTTGTTTTTCCTCTTGCTTGGAAGTCTATAAGTTCTTTTCCAGTTGCTCATTCTTAGTCATCAGATACTAAACATTTGATCTTGTCTCTCTTGAATATGTCAAGTTGGCTTTCACAATCGTGATTGGATGCTTCCTGGTTTTCGACATTATCACCCTTTCCTTGATGAATGTAGGTGATCTATGATCATCCGAAAAGTTCTTTGTCTGTGATTTTACAATCATGTTCTACAAATCATCTGTTGGGTCCCTATAATACTAGTGATTACCCCATTACTATTGTAGTTATACCCCTTATTTATATTTTTGTGCCCCCATTGCCCCCATATTGTTATTAATGTGCCCATAGAATCCCTCTATTTTTATTTTTGTGGCTTTATATTATTATTGTTAGGTCGGCTGGATTATATTGTGACTCCTTAGACTCCTATATATAGAAAGGAGGTTTTGTCATTTGAATCATCCAAGAATTGTTCATTTATGTAATGTAAAGGAGGTTGCCCCCTCGAAGAGGCTGAATTCTAAGGCGTTGATCTCTCTTTTCTATCTTTTCTTGAGCTGGTTTCATAACATTTGGTATCAGAGCTTTGGATTCTAGGGTTTCGCTGCTCCAAACAGGTCATCGTGGAATTTTCGCTATAACTTTTTGTCTGTGACGTTTCAGAAGTCACAAAAAAAACCCATTTGAGAAGAAATCGCGCTGAACCTTGGGTCCGAATTTCAGAGCTTTTTGCGTGATATTTTCGGAGATATGATCTGAGGAAGTTGGTCTTTTTGCAGACTCCTGAATTACACTCAAAACAGGTGACCTGGGGAAAATCGTCATAACTTTCTTTCTGAGAATTGGATTGAAATTTCGTAAGAAGGTACAGAAAGAGGACGGACTGTAGTTTTCTTTTATATATTTTTCAGAGTCAAAGGTTGAAACAGTGACACGTGGCACTTCGTACAAGTTCGCTCTACTGAACTAGTCTATAATCAGGTCACTGCAGGAGATTGTGCATAACTCTTCCTTGGAGAATCCAATTTGGATCAGACTAGTGGCATTGGAAAGAGAACATAGAAGGCTACTACAAGTCCAAATTTCAGAACTGGATGATTTGAAATTACAGAGATACATCAGATTCAATATCAGGCTTCTACAAAGAAAAAAAGGTGTGTAGTTTTTTTTTAAATTTTTGCATAAGCTTGGTTTGAAGGAATTCAAAGGGCATAGTAAAGCATTATTATCGGTAACTGATGCCCCGAGGAAAGAAAATGCAAACACCTAGTAAGGAACCTGAAATCTCTAGCATGACTCATGAAGAAGAGGAATAAATGCTACATGATATATCAAAATTACAAGAATAAGTGCAACAAATGTCATGCTCACAAAAGTTAACAGATGCTAAGATAAATGGCGTGGAATCTAAGATAAAGGGCATGGAAGCTAAGATGGATGGCATGGAAGCTAAGGTGGATGGAATGGACGGTAAAATTGATGGCATGGATGATAAGATGGAAGAATTGAAGATAAATATGAATAAGTTGCTACAAGAAATGGTCACTAAGGGTGAAAGAGTACTAAAGGAAACTCATAATGAGAGAAAAAGAAATGTTAATCATGATTCCATAGACTCTAATGTTGGATCGAAGACTCACCATGTTCCAAAAATCGATATGAGGAAGTTTGATGGCAAGGATCCCGCCACATGGATATTACAGATGGAGCAATTCTTCGATCTCAATAATGTGCAAAACACACAAAAGGTACGTATGGCAACTTTATATTTGGAACCAAATCAGTTTGTATGGTATCAATGGCTTTGCTCTCGTAAACAATTTATCACTTGGGCAATTTTTACGGAAGAATTGATAGCACATTATGAGGATACAAAAAGCAACACTTTTTTTAGCCAATTGATAAGTCTCAAACAAAAGGGTTCAATAATGGAGCACATTGAGGAGTTCCAAAAATTGAACATAAGGGTAAAAGATATTCCAGAGGAGCATAGGATTGATGTGTTCATAGGGTCTTTAAAGGATAATATCCAACATGATGTGCGCCTTTGGGAACCTGATTCATTAGAGAAGGCATTCAGGTTAGCAAGAAAAATGGAAAGCAAAATTATGGCAACTAGGAAGCATACCATTCACAACTATAAAGACGGAAGTGTTGTTGCCCATAGTCTTCCACAACCTACAAGGTTGACACCACAACAATTGGAAGAAAAAAGAGCAAAAGGGCTTTGTTACAATTGTGATAGCAAATACACAAAAGGTCATAAGTGTGCTGAGAAGAAATTATTCTACATAGATTGTGAAGAGGAAGAAGAAAAGGAGCAAGAAAGGTCAAAAGAAGAGGATATATTCCAGGAACAAAGCCTAGATGAAGAACAAATAAATCCGACCATATCTTGTAATGCATTGGCGGGAATTACCACTCCTCAAACCATCAAGATAGAAGGACAAATCAAGAAGAAAAAGGTAATAGTGTTGATTGATTCAGGAAGCACCCACAATTTTATTCATTGTAGGGTAGCAAAAGAATTGAATTGCTTCCTATATCCAGCACCAGAGTGTCAAGTGATGATTGCAAATGGAGGAACAATAAATTGTTCTGGAAAGTGCCATAATATCAAGCTATCCATGGGAGAATATGTATTGACTAGCCCAATGCTTTCCATTCCAATGGGAGGTGCTGATGTTGTACTAGGAGTCCAATGGCTACAATCCTTGGGTACAATAGCTTTTAATTTTCAAGAACTTTTCATGAAATTTTCTGTGGAAGGAAAGGAAGTTGAATTAAGGGGTATTGCAGGGAAACCAGGAAAGATAATCAGCTCTAATGGCATGACAAAGCTTCTAAAAAAGGAGCAAAGAGGTGTAATTGCACAATTATGTTCGCTAGATGTTTCCACATTGGAATCATCTATTTCTCCAGATCTCCAAAAAGTCCTGGACAATCATTCCAAGGTATTTGAGACTCCCAAAGGTCTCCCACCTATGCGTGATCATGATCATGCTATTCATCTGATTCCAGGAAGTGTTCCTCCAAACATCAGGCCGTACAGATATCCCTATGTCCAAAAAAGTGAAATTGAACGTATGGTTGCAGAAATGCTAGAGGCTGGTATAATTCAACCGAGTCAAAGTTCTTTCTCTGCTCCAGTAGTATTGGTGCACAAGAAGGATGGATCATGGCGCATGTGTCCGGATTATAGGGAGCTCAACAAGCTCACTATTAAAGATAAGTTCCCCATTCCTGTCATTGATGAATTACTGGATGAATTGCATGGATCAATTTACTTCACCAAGTTGGATCTTCGTTCAGGATATCATCAAATCAGAATGAAGATTGAAGACATTCCGAAAACGGCATTTAGAACTCATGAGGGTCATTATGAATTTTTGGTCATGCCTTTTGGCCTTACCAATGCACCTTCAACATTTCAAGGTTTGATGAATTCAATTTTCAAACCATTCCTTAGAAAATTTGTGTTAGTATTTTTTGATGATATACTAATCTACAGCAAGTCTTGGAAGGATCATGTTGAACATGTTGACAGGGTGCTACAACTATTGGAGGAGAAACAATTATATGCAAAAAGATCCAAATGTTTCTTTGGAGTCCAGGAGGTGGAATATTTGGGTCATATTGTATCTCATGAAGGAGTTAAGGTAGACCCTAGCAAAATTAAAGCCATTAAGGAATGGAAAATCCCCACATCCATAAAGCATCTGCGAGGATTTCTTGGGTTGACAGGGTATTATCGCAAGTTTGTTAAGAATTATGGGAGAATAGCAGCACCTCTAACAACATTATTGAAGAAAGATGCATTTTCATGGACTCCGGAAGCAACAAAGGCCTTTGAACATCTTAAAGAGGCAATGTGCCAAGCACCGGTCTTAGCTACACCGGACTTCACAAAAACCTTTATTGTGGAATGTGATGCTTCAGGAAATGGAATTGGTGCTGTTCTAATGCAAGATGAAAGACCCATTGCTTTTGAAAGTCGTCCAATCAAGGGAAAGTTTTTAAGCAAAGCTATTTATGAGAAGGAAATGTTGGCAATACTCCATGCACTTAAGAAATGGCGACCCTACCTAATGGGAAGACACTTCAAGGTAAAAACGGATCATGATAGCCTTAAATACTTTTTAGAACAAAGATTATCCTCTGAAGAGCAACAAAAGTGGGTCACAAAGATGTTGGGTTATGACTTTGAAATCATCTACAAAAAAGGGAAGCAAAATGTGGTGGCAGATGCACTCTCAAGAAAGGATGAGGATGTGGAAGCATTGTTGTGCGCCATTTCTATTATCCAACCAGATTGGATAAATGAAGCAAGGGAGGAATGGAAGAATGACGAAGAAGTGTGGGCACTTATTCGAAAGCTACAACAAGATTCCAGTACGTCTGATACATTTAGCTGGAAAAATGATTCGTTATGGTACAAAGATCGCTTATACCTCTGTAAGAATTCCCAGCTAAAACAAAAGATTCTTATGGAATTGCACACTTCTCCCTTAGGAGGGCACTCAGGATTTTTAAAAACTTACCACAGGGTTAAGAAGGAATTTTTTTGGGATGGCCTTAAATCAGATATTCAAAAGTTTGTGGCAGAATGTTTGGTTTGCCAACAAAATAAAGTTGAAACAATTAAGACACCGGGTCTATTACAACCTTTATCCATTCCAAGCCAACGTTGGGAGGAGGTTTCAATGGATTTTATCACAGGTTTACCCAAGTCTGAGGGAAAGAGTGTCATCATGGTGGTAGTTGACAGACTTACCAAGTATGCACACTTTTGTGCATTATCACATCCATTTAAAGCCAGTACAGTTTCTACTGCATTTATGGAAACAATTCAAAAGCTACATGGAAACCCAAAGATTATTGTAAGTGACAGAGATCCCATTTTCACTGGAAATTTTTGGACAGAATTATTTTCTTGTCTTGGTACTCAGTTAGCTCATAGCTCATCTTATCATCCTCAATCTGATGGGCAAACTGAGATAGTAAACAAATGTTTGGAAGGATATCTTCGTTGCTTTGTATCTGATAAACAGACACAATGGGTCAAATGGTTGCCTCTGGCTGAATGGTGGTATAACACTTCCTTTCATACAGCAACAAAAATGACCCCATTTATGGCACTTTATGGGTATCAACCACCATCCATCACATCATATTTAAGAGAAAATTCTAAGGTTCAGGCAGTGGAACATCACATCGAACATCAACAACAAGTCCTCCAACTCTTAAAGGATAACCTCGTGTTGGCACAGAATAGAATGAAACAACAGGCAGATCAACATCGCAGTGAAAGAAGTTTTGATGTAGGTGATTGGGTATTCCTACGGCTACAACCATATAAGCAAATGTCCCTCAAGCAAGCTAAGAAGGATAATAAATTATCACCAAAGTATTATGGTCCGTACAAGGTGTTGCAAAAGATTGGTACTATGGCATACAAATTGGAGCTTCCTGCAGCTTCTCGATTGCACCCAGTTTTCCATGTTTCATGTTTAAAGAAGGTTATAGGCGACAAGCTCCCAGTTCAAACAATATTGCCAGAACTTGACGAGGAAGGAAAAATTATATTGGAACCAGAAGCAGTTATAGAAACAAGAACTCGACAGCTACGAAATCGATCAATTTCAGAGTATCTTATCAAGTGGAAGAACTTATCCGCTGAAGATTCCACATGGGAGGATGAGAATTTTATGCAGAAGTATCCAGAACTACTCAAGCGTTGAGGACAACACTTTTTTGAAGGAGAGGGGCATGTTGGGTCCCTATAATACTAGTGATTACCCCATTACTATTGTAGTTATACCCCTTATTTATATTGTTGTGCCCCCATTGCCCCCATATTGTTATTAATGTGCCCATAGAATCCCTCTATTGTTATTTTTGTGGCTTTATATTATTATTGTTAGGTCAGGTGGATTATATTGTGACTCCTTAGACTCCTATATATAGAAAGGAGGTTTTGTCATTTGAATCATCCAAGAATTGTTCATTTATGTAATGTAAAGGAGGTTGCCCCCTCGAAGAGGCTGAATTCTAAGGCGTTGATCTCTCTTTTCTATCTTTTCTTGAGCTGGTTTCATAACATCATCAAATGATAGATTGTACACATCCATGAATGGATCATCATGAAGGGGAACATTATCTCCTTGCTCGCTCAAGGTTGGTTCTGATACTAGAGGTGGTGGAGACTAAGGGATGACCTATCGTGCTCTTGGCATTAGGTGAGTGTCTTCATTTCGTGACCCTTGTTCCAACTCCATGTTTGTCACTTCAATGAATTTCTCATTCAGCTGAAAAATCTCCCGATCCTACATTTATTCACCTTCTTCCTCAACTGCTAGCTATTCTAGCTTATCAACCTGTATCGGTGTTGTCTCCTGCATCGTCACACCTTGCCTTTGGTCTTTTTCTACTTCTCGTTCTCTTCTCTTTCTCTTCTCCTCAACTCCTATTCTTCCTTTAGCTTCTTCTCTGTCCTCTATAGCTTCAATTCTACTTACCGCAACCTCTTCTTTTCTCTCTTCCTCTGCTCTACTATCTTCATTTGTTTCTCCCTCTTTGCTTCCACTGCCAAAGTTTCCTTCTTGAGAATAGGATCTACAATCATTTTTCATCTTTTCTCTCCCTCTTAATCATCAACAATCTTCCTCTTTCCCCTATCTTGCACTAGATTGCTACCTTTTCTACTGTTGGTGTTGCTTTCGGAGCTGATGTTATTTGTATAACATCCTTCCAAGTTCTTTTTTTACTAACCAGCACATTGAGTCTCGAGAAATTGTAGCAGTACCTCCAAGGAGCCTCCTCAGGCCAATGAAATGTCTTGTTGATCCACGAAAAGCAAACACTCAATAGTTGTCCCTGAAAATACTGTGGGGATCATACATATTAAAGTCTCTGGTGCTGACCTCAAATTTCACTATGTCCTTAGCTTTGACATCTGCATCTTTCAATGTCTTAATCTTGTATAATACAATCCGCAAATAAAGAGTGGGTCATGGTACTTTCTTCTTCCTATGCAGTCTTGTTGACAACCCTGTAGCAAGGTGGTATGAAACTTCTTGCATGATCAGTTTGTTGGTAGAAAGCCTTAGTAGGACATGTAGAGGCTTCTCTTCACCAAACACTTTGATGAAGGTGCCACTTGGTGAGGCATACCAATCTACACTTTTTGATAAATTGGTCAATTAGCCTTGCCATGAATCCTCAATAGCTGCAGCTGGAAAGAAACTTGCAAACTTTGTTCACAATCGTCTCTCGTGGTATCCATGTTGAGCCCATGTTATGAAACCAGCTCACAAAAAGATGGAAAAGATAGATTAACGACTCCAAAATCAACCTCTTTGAGGGGGCAACCTCCTTTACATTATACAAATGAGAAATTCTTGGATGATAAAAATGACAAGACCTATTTTCTATATATAGGAATCTAAAGGGTCCCAATACAGTAAGAACCTACATAACAATAATATTGTAGGGGTAGAACAATAAAAATAGTGGGCTTCTATTGGGCATAATAATAACAACATGGGGACTAAATGGGCACAATAAGACAATAACAGGGTTGCACTAATAATAATAAGGGGTTACACTAGTAGTATAGGGGCCTAACATGCCCCTCTCCTTCAAAAAGTGTTGTCCTCAACGCTTGAGTAGTTCTCGATGCTTCTGTATAAATTTCTCTTCCTCTCATGTGGAATCTTCAGTGGGTGAGTTCTTCCACTTAATCAGATACTCTAAAATTGATCGATTTTGTAGCTGTCAATTTCTTATTTTTATGACTTCTTCTGGTTCCAATATTATTTTTCCTTCCTCTTCAAGTTCTATCAATATTGCTTGAACTGGGATCTTCTCACCTATAACCCTCTTAAGCATGAAACATGGAAAACTCGGTGAACTCGGGAAGATGCGAGAAGCTCAAATTTGTATGCCACAATACCAATCTTTTGTAAAACCTTGTACAAACCATAATACTTTGGCGATACCCTTCTTAGCTTGCTTGAGTGACATTTTTTTGTATGGTTGTAGTCGTAGAAATACCCAGTCACCTACATCAAAATTTCTTTTGCTACGATGTTGATCTACGTGTTGTTTCATTATATTTTGTGCCAAAGTGAGGTTATCCTTTAATAGTTTGAGAACTTTTTGTTGATGCTTGATATGATCTTCCACTTCTTGAACCTTAGAATTTTCTTTTAAATATGATGTGATGGACGGTGGATGATATCCATAAAGTGTCGTAAATGGGGCCATTTTTGCTGTAGTATGGAAGGAAGTGTTATACCACCATTCAGGCAAGGGAAACCACTTGACCCTCATGATTTCTAAAAGTTGTTTTCGGAATGTCTTCAGTATTCATATTGATTTGATGATATCGTAAAAGAATATCCAACTTGGTGAAGTAAATGGATCCATGCAATTCATCCAATACTTCATCAATGATAGGAATGGGAAATTTATCTTTAATAGTGAGCTTGTTGAGCTCCCTATAATCCAGACACATGTGTCATGATCCATCCTTCTTGTACACCAATACTACTAGAGTAGAGAAATAACTTTGACTATGTTGAATTATACCAACCTCTAGAATTTCTGCAACCATACATTCAATTTCACTCTTTTGGGCATAAGGATATCTATAAGGCCTGATTTTTGGAGGAACACTTCCTAGAATCAAATGAATAGCAAGATCATGATCACGAATAGGTGGGAGGCCTTTGAGAGTCTCAAATACCTTGGAATGATTATCCAAGAGTTTTTTGAGATATTGAGAAATAGATTATTTTTATGTGGGAACCTCTAGTGAACATAGTTGTGAAATTATGCCTCATTGTTCATTCAAGTTTTGTCATTCCATTAGAGCTAATTATCTTTCCTGGTTTTGTTGTGGGGAAAAATTCCTATGCAGGACGATCCTATCCACCTAAGGTGTGACAGTGCCTTAGCAACAAACAGAGACAACTATTCTAGTATTTCTTCCTTTATGAATTAAGAATGAAGAGAGATGGATGGACTAACCGCTGTCTTCCGTTTGTCCCTCGATCCAGTTTCCCTTCTCTTGGAGAGTTCCCAGCTACTCGCCTTCTCGCTCACCCAGCTTCAAGAGGTTTCTGCAAGATCACAAGAAGAGAACACTACACAAGGCATGGATTCATATTCATAACTAGTTCAGGATTAGAAATAAACTAAACATACTAATGCAATCATACATCAAAAATACATCAGTATATAGGAGAAACCAAGATAGCTTTATTGATGAATAACAAGGTTCAGGAAGAGATACAACCCAGAGGGCTCCAATCCAGCATCTCCTTCCCAGCAAATGGAATTCCTATCTTCACCCCCTTCAAAGCATTAAGCACCCAATGATTCCAATCTCAAACCAACAACAATTCTTTGCAATAACAAAATTCCAGGCTCTAGATCTCATGGAGGAGAGATCCATATATAGATGTTTGGAGAGAGGATGAGTTGGCTTGAGATCTGACTAGTGTCCTCTCCCTCTGTCAGTTCTTAATTCCACTTGGAGGTTCTTGCTTCCACTTGGAGATTTGGAACCTCTTACTCATCACCAATTGAATTCCCTAAGGCAAGTGTCATTTTGGAAGCTTCCTGGGTTTTGACACCTTGAGAAATGAGCTTGCCACATGTCCATTCTCGTTCAGCGCAGGTAGCCAGTGTTCCCTTTGACATTCAACGCAGGTAGCCAGTGTTGGCTTTGACATTCAGCGCAAACAGCTAGTGTAGCCACTGAAATGATCCTGAATTGACTAGTTTTTGAGAAGTTTCTGGTGGAGAACTTCTGTGAATTGTTGTGGTTTGTTAGCCTTGTTCCTCTAGGGGTAGGAACAACATGTTTAGGGACTTTGGATCCCTTAGATTATGGACATTTCATGCTCAATGCTGTAAGGCGCAAAAATGTCTATAAAAGTTGCCCCCTAAAGTATGAGGCTGTTTATCAGGTGAAATGATTTATCAGGGGGATCCGAAGTTCATCCAATGCTGGGAGGAGACCTGTAATAAGATACAATACAATACATTATTTTTCATACTGCTTTCATGATCTAGCTGAGGCGGGCATTCCCATGCTCAGCTTTATAAATTCATTTTTCTCTACATAGAACAGACAATCGTTTGATGGTAGACTGATAATTTTGATGAAATTATCATCCTTTGAGTAGGATGATTATATGCTGCAATGATGTACATGTCAATGTCTTTATCTTTCTTGAATATATATCGCAGCCCGGATGGTTGAAACTAGATCCGGGGTCTTCAAACTCGTTCGATCTTCACTCTAAGTACAAGTCGATCCATGTGAGAAAAGTTCTGAAGTCAAACATGGAAAGACATCGCTTGATTATCGATCAATGATGTAAACCGTTAACAAGTGCGAGAGGAATCACCGATAATGATAATGACCCTCAAGGTACTGCAGTACAATTTACGTGGTGTGAATAAAGGACTTGGCGTCGAACACCACGCAAAATCTTTCGGTCGAAGGTTATTGATGTATACCTGTCTCCGGAAGTGAGAAACTTGCCATTGAGGCATGCAAGCTTCAAAGTACTGAAGGGGTTGTTCCTAGATCAACTTCTTGGATAATAGGCTGATGTCGACAAGAAGCGATCCGTCAAAGGAAAGCCTTAATGAATCCCACATCAGTGACACGGAACGGAGCTAATGATTTTGATGGAGGTGAAAACAATCTGTGACATATGAATTAGGGTGGTGGTCATGAAAGGATGAAGGATAATGTATGGTAGTGGATGGGACACGGTTGACTTTTCTGAACGACTTCTCTTGAACATATGGTGACATTGATGCGATGGATTAGTAGCATTACCCCAAATATGGATGGTATGGCGAGACCATGGATGTGACCGGTGAATGAAACAACCCAACCCGATTGTGGTACGGAGGAAAAGTTTCATGTTCAAGAGCGACTTGCTACCATCAAAGTTTTCTTGAGTTTCTCCCAATTTTTCCCCAGTCATTGCTAACCAGTACCTCTTTATTTTTGTCAAGCTTGAGGAGGGTAACATATGCTTGTTCTATAACCTGCCCTTCGGGCAAGCCCATCGCTATGTTTTAACGAGCCTAGCGATAGTGGAACTCGTTCTCGTCTAAAGACAAGTTTGTCGCTATTTAATGATTTTAACGAGTCTAACGACAAGGATAAATCGGTCCTTTTCATTTTTAGAGAGTCTGAAAAGGTACATAAAGTTAACTCCAAAAGTCCTTTTTCGTTATCTAATCCCTTAAGTCCGAAAAAGTATAAAACAATACAGAAGGGATGAGTTTTCGATAGTTTTAACGAGCCGAACAAAACAAGCGCTCGATCTTTTTGTGTAATAATCCCTCAGGTCCAAAAAGATTAAAATATAGAGGAGGGATAGCTTTTCCTGTCCCTTTAACGAGCTGGAAGGCCAAGGACTCGGCAATCTTTTCATATTTTACGAGTCAGTTGAAAAGAGCTTAAAGGAGACTCGTCTTTTGAGGAACGAGTGATAAACAGGGTTAGCAGCTGATTCCAGGTACAGGTTGGAATTTTCCAATCACGGCAGTGTCACAAGGATGGCTAGGTGAAATCACTCTTCGCAGTTGTTCCTCAAAAAGGGTAAAAAATCATATGGAGGTCAACGATCGGCCAATGAAAAGTGGAGGTGACGGTGCAAACACGACCAAGGCTTTAACGGCTGATGATATTACATTCACTGTGGTTATTTACCGGGATAGTTCATTTTTTAACGAGCTTAAACGCGGGTGGAAACATTTGCTCGATCTTATGTTTATTTTTTAACGAGCATGAACTATGTCCTAAAACTGTTCGGATCTTGCGTTTATTTTTTAACGAGCATGAACTGTGTGCTAAAACTGCTCGATGATAAGTTTGCATGCCCCCAACATAATAACGCAAATCGATGTGCATGCATATTGGTCACCATTTAAGCATAGTAACGTTTGAGGTACAACCCATTACGGGGTTGTGCCAATAGAATTCCATCATAATCCATTAACTCGTAGGCTCCTTTTGCTAACACTCATTTAACAATATAGGGGCCCATCCATAAAGAATTAAATTTACCTGCTCCTAATTTATCGGATTCTTGGTCGTAAAGCAAGACCAAGTCACCTTCTGAGAAGACACGGGGTTTGACATTTTTGTCGAACTGCGCCTTGACTCGTTTCTTATGGGCTTCGTTAGCCAAAGTGGCATCACGACGGGTTTCATCCAATTGGATTAATTCCAAGAAACGGGCCTCTTCTTCCGAAGTTCCGGGGAGGAGATCAATTGCGAGTTTAAGAGACGAGATTTCACACTAGATTGGCAAGACTGCTTCCAGGCCATACACCAGTTGGAAAGGTGTGAACCCGGTCGCATTCCTTACCGATGTTCGGTAAGCCCACAAGGCTGAGTACAGGATTAGGTGCCACCTTCTTTTGTGAACTCCGATCATCCTTTGCAACATACGCTTCAGGACCTTGTTGATCGCTTCAACTTGTTCGTTGGCTTGTGGATAATACGGGGTAGAGTTGTCGTGAGATAGCCCTAGCTTGGCAGCTAATTCAACCATCATGTGATTGCGAAAATGCGATCCATGATCTGTAACTATAGCCTGTGGTACGCCGAACCTGGCGACTACATGATTGAAAAAGAAAAGGGCAGCTGTTTCACCAGTGTTATCTAATGTAGGCATCACCTCAGACCATTTGGTAAAATAGTCAACGACGACTATAATATACCCATCATCGCCTCGGCCCATTTGGTAAAATAGTCAACGGCGACTATAATATACCCATGCCCCCCGGTCGAGGTGGGGTTACATGTCATGAAATCGATGCCCCATTTGGTGAAAGGTCCAACAGCAACTATTGGCTGTAAAGGTGCGGGTGGTCTTCTGGTTTTGCTATCAAAAATTTGACAAGCATGGCAACTTCTGAATGCGGTTATGCAATCTTTGAACATGGTTGGCCAGAAGTATCCTGCTCATAAGATTTTCTGTGTTGTAGCATATCCAGATTGATGCCCCCCACACGCGCCTGAATGACACTCATTCAGGGCTTTTTCGGCCTCTTCATGGGTGAGGCACCTCCTCAGAACTGTATCGATACCACGACGGTAAAGCGTATCACCGACGATCATGAGTCTTTCGCTTGGTATCGTATACGTTTCTGTTCTGAGTGAGAGGTGTCAGGCCTGAATTTTTGGGTTTGGAGATAAATTATTATATCCCCATACCACTCATTGCTTGCAGATATCAGAAACAAACTTTCGTCCACGATTGACTCTTCTGATGTTTCATCGTTCGACGACGATGAGAGATCACACAATAATTCTGCGAAAACTAAAGCTTTCTTTGATTTGGATTTTACAAATTCTAGATCAAACTCTTGAAGGATCGCTATCCATTTTGAATACTTGCCCCCCAGCAACTGTCGCGACAATATATAAGTCATGGGGTTGCAATTTGATAGAATGGTAGTTTTCCGAAAGAGGACATAATGTCGAAATCTTTGTATCGCTTGAACAACAGCGAGTGCTAGCTTTTCAACATAAGAATATTTGCTTTCTCTATCATTCAAGTTTTTACTTAAATAATATATAGGATGTTCAATTCCATCGACTTCTTGAACTAAAACCATCGCAATGGTCGTATCTACTGCAGCCAGATACAGGTTAAAATCTCTTTGATAGTCCGGGGCATACATTAATGATGCTTTTACTAGAGAATCTTTTAGAGCATCAAAGGAAGCTTGCGCCACCTGATCCCAGACAAAAGGTACATCCTTTTTCAAAAGACGAGTATAACCTTTAGCCAGTTCTGCGTAATTTGGAATGAACCTCCTCAGAAGGTTTGCTTTCCCTTGGAGTTTCTGAATCTGAAGCAAATTTGAAGGTGGAGGCAAATTAATGATTGCCTAAACCTTGCAAGGGTCGAGCCGAATCCCATCCTTAGAGACTACAAAGCCAAGTAAACGACCAGAACCGACGCAAAACACACATTTGTGCGGATTGAGTCTTATCTTGTAGTGTCGGCAACGTAGAAATATCGCTCTTAAATGCTGTGGATGATCAGTCCGCTTTCGCGAATGAGCCGGAAGGTCGTCGAGATATGGTTGAATGATGTTCTTGATGTCATGAAAGGCATAATTCATTGCCCTCTGAAATGTCGCCCCTGCGTTCTTTAAACCAAAGGGTAATTTTCGATAAGCGAATGTGCCCCACGGACAAATGAATGCAGTCTTTGACTGGTCCTGTGGGTGGATATTTATTTGATTATACCCGGAAAATCCATTCATGAATGAAATGATTTCACATCCGGCGCATTCATCAATTATCTGGTCGATGAAGGGTGTAGGGTAGTTGTCCTTCGGACAAGCTTGATTTACATCCCTATAATCGACACACACTGTAATTGTCCCTTGTTTTTTCATAACAGGGACAATATTCGATACCCAATCGGTTAGAGGAACCGGGTAGATGAAACCAGCATGGAGGAGCTTTTCAACTTCTGCTTTAATGGCAGCGGCTTTCTTGGGGTGCACCTGCCGAAGCCGTTGTCTTACTGGTTTGACATCAGGATACATCTTAATTTCATGTTCAACGATACTTGAGTCAATGCCTGGCATTTCATCATATGACCAAGCAAAGACATCTCTAAACTCACGAAAAAGAGCGTTATATATTTCCAGTTCTGAAGGAGAACAATCTTTGCCGACATAAATATTCTCTACAACTTTTGTTTTAGTCGAGATATTTATGGCTATAGTCTCTTCAATATTGGATACGTTTCGCTCGAAATCCACCATATTTACAGTGTTTGATAGGAATTCAAAAACTGAAGGGTGGTAAAGGTCATGCTGAGTATCTTCTTCATATTCTGGAAGAAGGGAACGATGGTGGAAATCATTCCATGGTGCCCCCTCAATAAACATTGATTGTAGGATTCCCTCGCCAGTCCCATGTACTTTTGACCAAGGATCTAATGGGGTACCATATTCTCTAGACCTATCTACCCAAACGCTTGATGAGCGTTGACTTGGGTTCGCCTCCCATGCCCAAAACATTGATTGCTACAATATTTCTATAGGGCTTGGGGGCAAAACCATTGCATGATCCATGGCGATATTGTCTTCTGAGATCTTCGTGGAAGATATCATGTTGCAGGCTCTTACCAATGCTACTTCTCCTATATAGATTGGAGGTGGAAGTGCGAAAGTTCCCATTAATGTGGGGTCTTTCAGTAGGCCTACTCCGATGTCTTGAAGCGAATGGTTGCTTCCATGGATCATGGGAATGCTTCCTGTAACTTGTGAACCATTAGGGAGGAAGTCTTGTTGGTCGACGATCGTAATCACTCCTTGAAAAGGGAATGCAATCTTCCTAAAATAAGTCGACACTACAGCTGCCATGGCATATATCCACGGTCTTCCCAGTAGGATGTTGTAGTCCAGATTCCCATCGATGACTTCCGTCAAATGCTTTTAATGTCATCAAAGATCGCGACAAGGTTGGAGATCCTAAATTTTTCCAGCAACTCATCGACATAATACATGTAGATGCCCCCTCATCAATAATTGTTCGGTGAACAGTTTTGTTGAGGGCTTTCACTTGAATAAGGAAAGCTAGTTGAGCTGGTAACTGAGGATCGTATCCTTTGTGATCGAAGGATACAAGATTGGAATCTTTAGGATCAACCCCACCAATAGCCGATAACAAAGCCTGCCTTTGGGATGGGCAATTTTGTAGTACTTCAAGAGTCGACATAGCGGATGGAGATTGGGCCAAATCTTCCACTATGTTATAATGCTGCGCCGCTCTGGCGCGAGGATTAAATGTCGACTTGTGTACTAATCCCTTTGGCGGTTTTATTGTTAATTCAGGAATGATGGGTGGTACAACTTCTGTCGAAGTTGTTGTCGAACTACTTGGTTGATCTTTACCTTTGTCGTTCGACAGCTGCGGATTCCCGTAATCTTTGTTCCTTGTCGAAATCAAAGCATCATTTTGCTGTTTTGAAACCGACAACATGAGCACTTGCGACGGGGAAGCATTTCCACTATCAACCAGATTTTGACCTGGATTGGGAGACGGATCAATTAACACAGTTGAGGTTTACGAACTTTTGAAGAACCTCTTCAGCTCAGCTTTGTATGGACAATCCTTTGTCCAGTGATCCTCATCGCATATCTGACATGGATATTTCCTATTTCCAGGAGGGTTTGAAGAAGTTTTTTCAGGAGATGACTCACCCTGTTTCTTCTTCTTCCCTTTTTTTTGCTTCTTCTTGCTCCCTGGTTGTTTGGTTTCTTTGCCTTTATCTGCTGATACGACATTTACTTCCGAAGCAAGAATTTCATCTTTTGCATTTTGATCCAAATTCTTATGGGCTTTCTTAGACGAAGCCTTTGTCGATTTCGCGTTTGCCGTGCTAATCACACCATCACCAACATGAGAGTCACTATTTGATTTAGGAGGAGGAGGAATTGAGAATTCCGGTCTAGGGGCGTCAGGTATTTTGTCGTAGAGCGTGCCAGACTGAGTATAAACTTAGTCTAGATATTGTGCACGAGCAATAACTTGCTCCTCTGTTACGACTCCCCCTTTTGCCACATCTTCTGTTTTAGCAGGAAGTAACGAATTTATAAACCATTCAGCTAACAGCTGATCGGGAACGTATGTTTTCACCATCCTTCGACGACGATGCCACTCATGTATATGATCGGATATATGAGTTGCCGTCTACTTGAAGTTGGTTAAGATTTCTGTTCTCGTTTCATACCTTATCGGTAATTGAAAATGGGTTAAGAAAGTCGTGGCTAGGGAGCTGAAATTGTCGAACGAGGCTCTAGGCAATTCAATATACCATTTTGCCGCTGGACCCGTTAACTTCCTCTGGAAAAGGCAAAGCCTTATCGAATCATCATTTAGGGTGTTTGATGAACACCACAGATAAAAAGTCATCACGTGATTCGATGGGTCTTCACCTGGATTTCCATTGAATTTATGAATGTCAGATGGAAGTTTGTGAGGAATCGATGGCCACCAAGGGGCGTAAGCAATCAGATCGTTGGTTAACCAGTGTAAATCGGGTAACTCTAAAGTTGCCACGAATGGTAACTGTTGATTCAAGTTAGGTGAAGCATACCCAGCGTACGATGGAATTGCCTGAGTAGTGGGCCTTTGCATACCAGCATAATGTAATTGATGTTGGTATGACTGATACGGTTGGTGGACTTGACCACTGTAAAGCGGTTGGCTTTGACCATTTTGAATATACGGTTGTCCACTGTTCGCAAAGATCTGCTGCTCAGAACCTTGGTACACTTGCTGGAATTGTGGTTGTTGGTATTGCACCAGCCATGGTTGTGAAGCCATGTTCTGTTGTGCTATACTAACTGTTGGACCAAGGTGTGGGGTAATTCTACCCGTTTGGACTTGTGTCGCCCCACCAGTTGGCGATTGTGGTTGTGTCACAGGTTCAAGGGGCTGTTGCATTACAACCTGAGAAATCTGAGGTTGACATACAACAGGAAACGTTTGAACTTGCGACACTGTCATAATAGCTGGTGTGGTCGGGATGTTCAACATAGGTACACACTGTTGCATAGAATATACAACCCTTGGTTGTTGAGGTAGCATAGGTACCCAACCACTTGATGTAATTCCAGTATAACCTGAATACTGTTGTGAACTCCCGTATGGATACCCTCCTGGAGGGGGTAATGAAAGGGCATACTGCCCCCCATACGGTAGCAATCCAGAACTCAAGGGGATTGTTTGTCCTTGGGGACTGGATTGCCCAAATTGACCTCCAAATGGGTCAATCTAGCGAGTTTCAACATAAGAGTTGCCGGATATTATTTCGGAGGAGCAAACTGGAACGGACCACACTGTCGAAATAGTCCCTTGGTGGACTCCTTCTAGCGGTTGCGAGCTAGTCGAGACAGATGGTATGCCGGCAAACATTGTCGGAGTGACGGCAGGGGCTTCTGTTGTCGCTGTGTCATTCAACACAGTCCTAGATGTTGACGGTTGTTCAGACATTTTGAGTCTATCCAAGAGATTGCCTAGCGATTCTATAGGAACTTCCACTTGTGGTAGACTAAATTCTGATGAAGGAAATAGAGTGACCCCGACTCCAAAATGAGTTGGAGTACTTGCTTGCGGATCTTCTACAATTTCCTCTATTGCAATCAAACCAGGTGGAAGAGGAAGACCGTCAGGTCCATAAAATATTTCTGGTGCCGAAGAAGGGGTTGAATCGACAGCGACAGTTGTTTGAGGAGCAAGACTCTCTGAACCGGTTACAGATGGGACTGGTTCAGTAAGGCAAGTATTTGCCCCCAGACTAGGATCAGTGTTATTGTCCCTCTGTGGCTGTTGAACTTCTTCTATAGAGGCAGGGTTTCCAGAAATGTTTGGAGTAACCGGAATCTCAGATGTTGTTGGAACACTTGTTCTAACTTTGATAGGAGATTTCGAACTGGTTAAACGAGTTCGCTTTGTCCGTACTGTTTTCGATTCCGGAGACAAAGACGGTTGACTCGTAAGCCTCCGCGAACGACGGGGTTTCAATTGACTTTCTTCCACGATTGCGGATTACTCGGTCAACCAAAATACAAAAGGGGAAAGTGTGTTTCCGAATTAAATGAAATTTTTAGACGCTTTTAGACACAACTTGCTTTTTCAGTTTTAAAGAGTCAAGAAAAAGCTAAAGATGACTCTAGTCTCCTTCGATGTTTTAACGAGCCCGAAGTGAAAAATGCTCTGATGGACTTTTTCCGTTATAGAGTACGAAAAAAGGCCAAAAGGAACTGCTCTGGAGTTCTAGGCAGAGGGTGTGCCAAACTTTTCGCAAAACCGCATAATACTTTTTAGGGTACGGGCGGTCGATCTTCCTGAATGCTGTGTTCAGTGCATTGCGATCAGTAGGGCGGCCGACACGGCTTCCTAAGGATAAAGGTTTTATGCCTATAGGGGTCTCCCAATATATACGCCACGGTATGTGGGAGCACAATCCGTACTGGCGCTATTGTCCCTTAGGAGGAATCACCCACCATCCACGAGATCGACAGTCACCAGGCTTAACGACGCCGGAACACGTCTCTAGCCTAGACCTCTATGTTGTGCGTTATGTTACAAAGCGTTGTTAAGTTCATTCAATTTATTTTAGGTTGATCTTTTTAGAAGTTTGCCTTTCAAGGTTCACCACGAGATGTATGATACAATTCCTAAATGCAGTTTAAAGATGATAAGCAAGCTTTATATCTTTTCAACTTTGAAAATCCTAGCCACTAAGAGAAAAGAAAGACACCATCTTTTCTCAAAGAGCAATCAGCACACTCTAATGCACATTTCCTAAATCAGACATGCAAACTATCAAGATGCAAATGCACAATGCAGGTGTTTGTTTTCCGCTTTCTTAGTATTGATGCCTACACAGAAAGCTTTCTGTACAACTTTGAATTTGCTTTTAAATGATAAATACAAACAAGTTTACTTTTTCAAAATCAGAGAGGGTAGAAGAGATTAAAACACTTAACGATTTTCAAAATGAATACTTGTTTCAACACTTAAAAGAGACAAACTCAAACCAATAAGCAAGAGTAAATGTATAATCAATCTGCAAACAACCAATGAACTCTCTTCTAAGATCACAATCAACAGATCTCAATCAAGGGCTATAGGATGACTATTTCACTCATGCAAAGGAAAACTGTAAATGACGCCACAAACACATAAAAACACTCACAGTCTTTTTGTACAAAAGGAGGCAGAATCTAAGCAGAGAAAAGGAGTTATCAGACTGGTACCTATGCTGGTTACAGGCCGCAAAAATCAGAGATCAAAACAAGGCAAAATAGAGCAGAGAACCCCAGCTGCATAAGGGCAAACTGCTTCAGCGCAACCTCAACACAGGGGTTTTGACATTCAGCGCAGGTAGCCTTCACGGGACCTGCTTTGAAATGCAGAATCCCTTCACTGGGTCTGTGCTGAAGGAGAAACTCTCATTTCCCAGAAGTTTTGGGTCACAGATTGCTATTTAATTCACTGTTTCAGGCCAAATAAAAGCAACAAGCAAGGTGCAATCAAAGGGATGCTTTGAGGGGGTACTAAGATCTATCACAAAGGATCATCAAATCATTTTTGAGTCCATTTTTCAGATCATAGACAATTCCAGTGATTGGATCAAAGCAGCAACTGTCTACTTTGCACCCGGGAATAGTAGATGCAGTTCGATTGTTGCTGTCGAGTCTATGAAACAAACAATGATAGAAACACAAATAAAATGACTAAACAGAGGTCCCCAGCAGAGTCGCCAATTTGTTGTGGGGAAAAATGCCTATGCAGGACGATCCTATCCACCTAAGGTGTGACAGTGCCTTAGAAACAAACAGAGACAACTATTCTAGTATTTCTTCCTTTATGAATTATGAATGAAGAGAGATGGATGGACTAACCGGTGTCTATCATTTGTCCCTCGATCCAGTTTCCCTTCTCTTGGAGAGTTCCCAGCTACTCGCCTTCTCGCTCGTCCAGCTTCAAGAGGTTTCTGCAAGATCACAAGAAGAGAACACTACACAAGACATGGATTCATATTCATAACTAGTTCAGGATTAGAAATAAACTAAACATACTAATGCAATCATACATCAAAAATACATCAGTATATAGGAGAAACCAAGATAGCTTTATTGATGAATAACAAGGTTCAAGAAGAGATACAAACCAGAGGGCTCCAATCCAGCATCTCCTTCCCAGCAAATGGAATTCCTATCTTCACCCCCTTCAAAGCATTAAGCACCCAATGATTCCAATCTCAAACCAACATCAATTCTTTGCAATAACAAAATTCCAGCCTCTAGATCTCATGGAGGAGAGATCCATATATAGATGTTTGGAGAGAGGATGAGTCAGCTTGAGATCTGACTAGTGTCCTCTCCCTCTGTCAGTTCTTGATTCCACTTGGAGGTTCTTGCTTCCACATGGAGATTTGGAACCTCTTACTCATCACCAGTCGAATACCTTGAGGCAAGTGTCATTTTGGAAGCTTCCTAGGTTTTGACACCTTGAGAAATGAGCTTGCCACATGTCCATTCTCGTTCAGCGCAGGTAGCCAGTGTTCCCTTTGACATTCAATGCAGGTAGCCAGTGTTGGCTTTGACATTCAGCGCAAACATCTAGTGTAGCCACTGAAATGATCCTGAATTGACTTGTTTTTGAGCAGTTTCTGGTGGAGAACTTCTTTGAATTGCTGTGGTTTGTTAGCCTTGTTCCTCTAGGGGTAGGAACAACATGTTTAGGGACTTTGGATCCATTAGATTATGGACATTTCATGCTCAATGCTGTAAGGCACAAAAATGTCTATAACAGGTTTCCCTACGATGCCCCTTATTTCAACTCCCTTTCCTTTTGGAAAAACTTCATGAAAATTTCTTGAAAATTAAAATCTATTGTACCCAAGGATTGTAGCCATTGGACTCCTAGTACAACATTAGCAACACCCATTGGAATGGAAAACATTGGGCTATTCAATATATCTTCTCCCATGGATAGCTTGATATTATGGGACTTTCTAGAGAAATTTATGGGTCCTCCACTTGCAATCATCACTTGACACTCTGGTGAAAAATATAGGAAGAAATTCAATTCCTTGGCTATATTACAATGAATAAAATTATGGGTACTACCCGAATCAATCAACACTATTACCTTTTTCTTCCTAACATGTCATTCTATCTTGATAGTTTGAAGAGTGGTAATTCCGACCAATGCATTCCAAGATATGAACGGATTAATTTATTCTTTCTCTAGGGTTTTTTCCTGGTGTATATCCTCTTCTTGTGATGTTTCTTGTTCCTTTTCTTCCTCCTCTTCACAATCTATGTAAAATAATTTCTTCTCAGCACACTTATGACCTTTAGTGTATTTGATATTAGAACTATAACAAAGCCCTTTTGTTCTTTTTTCTTCCAATTTTTGTGGTTTCAACCTTATAGGCTGTGGAAGGCTACGAGAAACACACTTCCATCTTTATAGTGGTGAGTGGTAGGCTTCCTTGTTACCAGAATTTTGCTTTCCATTTTTCTTGCTAGCTTGAATGCCTTCTCCAATGAATCAGGTTCCCAAAGAAGAACCTCATGTTGGATGTTATCCTTTAAAATCCCTATGAACACATCAATCCTACGCTCCTTTGGAATCTCTTTTACCCTTATATTTAATTTTTGGAAGTCCTCAATGTACTCCATCATTGAACCCTTTTGTTTGATATTTATCAATTAGCTAAAAAAGATGTTTCTTTTTGTATCCTCATAATGTGCTATCATTTCTTTCGTAAAAATTTCCCAAGTGACAATTTTTTTATGAGATCAAAGCCACCAATACCATACAAAATGATTTGGTTCCAAATATAAAGTTGTAATGCATATCTTTTGTCTGTTTTGCACATTATGGAGATCAAAATATTTCTCCATCTATAGTATCCATGTTACAGGATCCTTTCCATCAAACTTCCTCATATCAATCTTTGGAACATTATGGGTCTTCAATCCAATGTTAAAGTCTATGAAATCATGATTAAAATTTATTTTTTTCTCACCATGAGTTTCCTTTACTACCCTTTCACCAGTAGTAAACATTTCTTATAGAAACTTTGTCAAATATGTCTTCAAATATTCCATGTTGCCTTTAAGGTTTCCTTCTATACCTTCCATATTAGCTTCCATGTCATTCATCTTAGCTCCCACGCCTTTCTTTAAACCATCCATCTTAGCTTCCATGAGTTTCTTCAAACCATTCATCTTAGCTTCTGTTACTTTTTGTGAGACTGAATTTTGTTGCACTTTGTCTTGTAATTTTGATATATCATGTTGCATTTCTTCATCTTCTTCATGAATCATGCTAGAGATTTCAGGTTGCTTACTAAGTGTTTCAATTTTATTTCTTTAGGGCATAAATGAATGATAATTATGCTTCACTATGCCCTTTGAATTCCTTCAAACTAATTTTTCAAACCAAACTTTTGGAAAATTAAAAAAAAAACTACACACCTTTTTTCACTTTGTAGGAGCTCAATATTGAATCTGTTGTTCTTTGTAATTTTAGATCTCCAAAGTCTGAAATTTTATCCTATGCTATCCCTCTGAGTGCTTTTTCCAACCCTGCAAGTCTGTTGATGATTGGATTCTCCAAGGAAGAGTTATTTCAAATATCCCATGATGACCTGATTATAGACTAGTTCAGTAGAGTGAACTTGTACGAGTGACACGTGTGATCCTTTCGATCTTAGGACCTGAACCCGATAAAAAGAAAATTTTAGGCCATCCTCTTTCTGTAACTTTTTATGAAATTTCAATTTGATTCTCAGAGAGAAAGTTATGATAATTTTTCCAAGGTCATCAATTTTGGATGTAATTCAGGAGCCTACAAATATCCTAAATGTCTTGGACCATATCTATGAAAATATAGTGAAACAAGATCTTAAATTCAGGCCCGAGATTTATTAATATTTTGGCTAAAATGGGTTTTAATTTTAGTGTTTGAGCCTTTGTAGAAAAAAATTATAGCGAAAATTCCATGATGACTGTTTGAGATGGAATTTTGGATCTTGCAAAAATCCTAATGTCCTCAGATCATATCTCCGAAACTATAGAGGGAAAAGATTTGAAATTCTGACACGATGTTCAAAACTATTTCGACTCAAATGGGTTTTTTTTAGCTTCTGAAACTTCGTATACAAAATGTTATAGCGACAATTCCATGATGTCTTGTTTGGAGCAATGAAACCCTAGAATCCAAAGGCTTTGATACCAAATGCTATGAAACCAAGTCACAAAAAGATAGAAAATATAGATTAACAACTTCAAAATTAGCCTCTTCTAGGGGGAAACCTTCATTACATTACACAAATGCAAAATTCTTGGATGATACAAATGACAATGCGTCCTTTCTATAGATAGGAGTATAAGGGCTCCCAATACAGTCAGAGCCTACATAACAATAATATTGTAGGGGCTAAAAAATAACAATAGTGGGCTTCTATGGGGCATAATAATAACAACATGGAGACTATATGGGCACAATAATACAATAATGGGGTTGCACTAATGTCATTAAGGGGTTACACTATTAGTATGGGGACCTAACAACCCATGCCGGGGAACTACTATTGTGAAAAAATTACATTCAGTAAGTATGCAGACATATAGAACCTTGCTTGCTCATCCTTGGGTAGATTATGACCCTTAGCTACATGGGACTTCAACTCTTGAGCCAGTAGATCCGACTAGTTGAATGGCCTCCCATCACTTGCCAAATATTCTAGTAAGACTTCCCACCCTTTAGGGAAGGTATTTGTGTTCTCTTGACCATATATTATGCAAGTGAAGATGATCAAGAACTGGTAAGCCTTCCTGAGGAACTTTGTCTTGTAAACATGGGTGGGTGTATGTCCAAAATTTGATGGCTCTTTCACCCAATACTTGATAATTTCTCTTGTATTGACATAGTTATGGGTGGCATAGAAGAGTGAGTCCATGCGCTTCACCGACTCACGCAAGTACTACAACCGCTAAAAGTCTTTTGCCCTGAAGGTGGAAAGCATCTCTCTACTGGCACTCCTCAATGTCATAGTTAATTCATCTTTATGTGAGACAATCCAACTGACTATGTCCACACACGGGAAGGTGAGATACCTGCATGCAACCTTGTATTACCCTGACTGTCGAATGCTAAGATAGACCTATTAGTCCTTCAAGTCTGCCTCAAAGTATTTTGCAACCGTACCTATGATCTGTTGCCATGTCAATGGCATTCCCTTATTAATGAACAACTAAGTGCCTTCATACACTAGAAAATCAACCGAAGTATACTCAACTCCTTCCCTAGTACTTCTCTCAACGCTTTATTTTGATGCCACTCTCTTAGATGCCATGTTAACCATGATTTCTATAGAGATGCTCAACAACTATTGTACATTTGGGATAGAGTGGACACTCATGGCAAGAAAATGTCACCTAAAAACTAAAACAACTTCGAGGCAAATTCAAACAGCAAGTTAGGCACTTGATGTGAGGGATTGTGCAATTTTGCTTGACAGGGGGGGCTGACTGACTTTAGGAAATTCACATTGTGCATTTATAGTAGTTAGTGTGGAATCTTGATGACTAGAATTGTGTAGTGTGTAGTTCATTCTGGGCCAAGCTAAGGAGAGACTCCACATTGTGTAATCTTAGTGGCCAAGCTGGGAGACTTGCTCCTAGATGTAACACCCTCCTCACACATCTAACCAAGTGTAAGTTTTAACCCCGTACAGAAATTACCTGCATACGAATTCTAAAACACATAAAATAAACAATGTGAGAGCATAACACATAAAACACAGATATTTTCCCCTGGATCCCAAAACCGAGACTAACAACTTGATTTTCCATTATATTCCTTTCAATGTTATAATACATATTTATACATCCCGAAGCATCCAATACCATGGACCAAAAAACCATCACATCCAATACCATGGACCAAAAATCATTGTGTCCAAAAACATGTGTGGAAATCATGCACAAAACCATATGTGGGTCCACCCAACCTAACATAGGGTCCAAAACCAAAATATTGTGGGGCACTGCCCCAGACCCCATAAATTGGGGTTATGGGTATGCCTAAAACCCCCTGTGACCTCCCCCACCTCTAACCCCCGATTAACTACGTGGGCTAGATGTGGAAAGAATATAACACAACCCAACATTCTCCCACTTGTTGTTTTCTTTCCACAAGGGACCACAAGAGAGCTTAGTCATTTATCTAGCCCTGCAACGCCCATTGTTTCTCTACACCAAGAGAACTTCTCAGAGCTCACATATTTTGTGAATGCATCTGTAGTATTCTTCAAAATGTCCACCTTTACTAGCAACACCTTTTTGTCTTCTATCATATCCCTCACAAAGTGATACTGAACATCAATGTGCTTTGTCTTTGAATTATATGCAGGGTTTTTTGCCAAGAAAATTGCACTTTGGCTATCACAGTCTATCCTTATAGCTTCCTGTACTAACCCCATACTTGAACACAATCTCTGCAACCAAACTGATTCCTTGCTTGCATGAGTGGCTGCCATGTATTCTACCTCTGTAGTTGATAGTGCCACTACATATTGTTTCTTACTCATCCAACTGACTGCACCTCTAAATAGGTTAAACACATACCCACTTGTAGATATTCTCTGATCCAGATCTCCAGCCCAGTCTGCATCAACAAGGCCATGAATATCCAACACTCTGTCCAATCCTGGTCTTCCTTGGTAGCACAAACCATAATCATTAATGCCACGCAAATACCTGAAAACCTGCTTCATTGTTGTCCAGTGCTCCTTCCCTGGTTTTGACATAAACTTGCTCAATACACTCAATGCATGTGAAATGTCTGGTCTAGTATAGACCATTGCATACATCAAGCTACCGACTGCACTTGCATATGGAACACGGGACATGTCCTCTTCCTCTTCTTGTGTCTTGGGACACTGTTCAGCAAACAACCTCACATCTATAGGAATAGGAACCTTCACCGATTTACTATCCTACATATTAAACCTCTGCAGTATTGTTTTGACATACTTCCTCTGGTTTAACCAGAGCTTCCTCTTTTCCTGATCTCTTTTAATTTCCATGCCCAAAATGTAGTTTGTAGCACCAAGATCTTTCATGTCGAATTTGGAGGACAATTGGGTCTTCAAATCCTGGATAATTTCTTTGTCATTTCCAACCAACAACATATCATCCACATACAAGACCAGATAAATTACATGGTCACCAATTAATTTAAAATACACATAGTGATTTGCTTTGCTTCTGGTGAAGCCAAGTCCCCATATAAATGTATCAAATTTCTGATACAACATCCTTGGTGACTGTTTTAACCCATACAAAGACTTCTTTAACTTGCATACCTGTTCTTTCTTACCCTTCACTGCAAAGCCTTCAGGTTGCTTCATGTAGATTTCCTCTTCCAGATCTCCATGAAGAAATGTTGTCTTCACATCCATCTATTCTACCTCAAAATCAAAAGCTGTAGCAACAGATAAAAGTAATCTGATAGAAGTTACCTTGGCAACAGGAGAAAAAATATCACCGAAATCAATTCCCGGCACCTGGGAATAACCTTTTGCTACCAATCGAGCTTTGTATTTCTCCACCTTTCCTTCTGCATTTGTCTTCTTCTTGAACACCCATTTGCTGCAAATGGGTTTCCTTCCAGCCGGCAACTCCACCAGATCCCAAGCCTCATTTTTATCCAAAGATGCCATTTCATCAACCATGGCCTCTTTCCAGAGTTTTCCATCCTCTGAATCTACTGCTTCCTTCATAGTTCTGGGATCATTGTCAGTAATATATAAAGAAAAATTTGAATAGAAAGCAGATGGACTATGCCTTTCTAGTTGCCTTCTTTCTCGAACTGATCTTCTCACACCTGGAGTTTTTCGCTCTTCATCTTCTAATTCCTCCTCTACTGTAGAGTTTGATTCTTCCTCCTTAAGCTCATACTCTATTGTCAGGTTCCTTTGGTTGGACTTCATGTTTAATAACATCTTTTACCTCTCTGAACACCACATCTCGGCTGTACTCAACCTTCCGTGTGACTGGGTTCCAAAGCTTATAACCCTTTAAACCATCCTTATACCCAACAAAGATGCAATTTTTAGATTTACTATCCAACTTGGTTCGTTTCTCCTTTGGAACATATACATATGCATCACATCCAAATACCCTCAGATGTGAAAGAGAGCATTTCTTACCAGTCCATACCTCTTGTGGAGTCTTATCCTCCAATGCTGATGAAGGCGACCTGTTGACTAGGTAACATGCAGTATCCACCGCCTCTACCCAGAATTCCTGTCCTAACCCGGCACCACTGAGAATGCTTCTTGCCCTTTCAATCAACGTCTTATTCATTCTTTTTGCAACTTCATTTTGCTGAGGTGTATATGAAGTAGTCTTCTGTCGTGCTACACCACACTTCTTACAGAATTCTTCAAATTCCTTCCTGCAAAATTCTCCACCATTATCTGTCCTCAGCACCTTTATCTTCTTCTCTATCAGATTTTCCACGAGAGCCTTAAATTCTTTAAACCTATCAAAGACTTCATATTTCTTCTTAAAGAAATATTTCCATGTATTCCTTGAGAAGTCATCTATAAATGATACATAGTACACAGACTTACCCAGTGATGGAACCTTCACAGGTCCAAACACATCACTGTGCACAAGCTCTAATATCTGTTTCACCCTCTTACTACCAGAGGGGAAACTGACCTAATTCTGCTTCCCATATACACAATTTTCGCAGAAATCAAAATCTAGAGAGCTATTACTCATACCTTCTACCATACCTTTACCATGAAGTATTCAAAGGCCCTTCGATCCAATATGTCCAAGCCTTTGATGCCAGAACATGGTCTTCTCTCTAGAGACCACTAGATTTTCTGCTTCACTTTCAGGAAACATAGAACTGTTGCACCCATCAACAACCGTGCTACCTTGCAGCTTTTATAGAGTTCCAATCCGATCTCCTTGCATCAGTACCAGTGCTCCCCAAACCATCTTGCAGGTATCCTTCTCGAACACTATTTTCACACCTGCATCATCCAACTTGCTTATAGAAATCAAATTTATGGCCAATGCTAGAATATGCAAAACACCCGGAAGTGTTCTAACCCTTCCACCTTATAGCTTCAACTTTACTTTTCCATGACCAATGATTCTAGCCTTCCTATCATCCCCTAAGAAGACACCACCACCATCATATTTCTCATACTCGCAGAACCACTCTCTATAGGGAGTGAAGTGAAAGGATGCTCCTAAGTCAATTAACTATGCCTCATGTTCTACATGTGCACTTGAAGAAGCCAATTATACATCCCAACCTTCATCTGAGGTGGTTTTCACCTCTACAGAAGGAGCATCATCAGATCCCTTTCCTTTATCAAGAGATTTAGATTTACAGTCCCTTTTGTAGTGTCATTCCTTTCCGCATTTCCAACACACCACCTTTACAGGTTTTCCTGGAGATTTAAATCTCCCTCTAGATTTAGATCTCCCACTCGATGACTTATTTTTGTTTCTGTTCTGGGACCGTCCTCGTATAGACAAGGCATCACCATTCTAGCTCTCCATATTTTTCGGTCTCATCTCCTCCATCAGCAAGGCTGAGACTATTGCATCAAGCTGCAAGGCAATTGCATTGCTAGCTATTGCAATAACCAGACTATCCCACGAATATGGTAGAGAACACAACAAACTGATGTACTTATATTCATCTGAAATTTTTATATCAACAGATATTAAATGACTTACCACAGTATTAAATGCATTCAGATGCTCTATCACTGAGTCTCCATCTTTCATACTTAGGCTATACAAATTTTTGCGGAGGAACAATTTATTCACCAGAGACTTAGATTGGTACAAAGTCCCTAACTTGTCCCACAAAGCCTTCACTGTAGCTTCCCCTGATACATTCAGCAATACTAAATCTGAGACACAATCATATTGTGCTCTTTGCCTTTTGATCCAACTTCTTCCATTCTTCATTGGACACTCCTGTTGATTTAGTACCAAGATCTACTGCGATAAAATGATCTTTATCCACCAAAAGATCCTCCATCTTGAGTTTCCACAACTCAAAACTCTGACCATTAAATTTCTCGATCTCTATCTTTCCACTGCTTGCCATCTTCTTTCACCACCAGAATCGATCTCGCAAATCTCCCACTAAACAGGGTCTACCACATGCCTGAGCGAAACCCCTCAGCAACAAAGGTGTCCCCTTGAAGCCAAAACTGCTCTGATACCAAATGTAGGTTTTAACCCCATAAATAAATTACCTGCATACGAATTCTAAAACACATAAAATAAACAATGCGAGAGCATAACACATAAAACACATATGCATAGAGATTTTCCCCTGGATCCCAAAACCGGGACTACCAGCTTGATTTTTCATTATATTCCTTTCAATGTTATAATACATATTTATACATGCTGAAGCATCCAATCCCATGGACCAAAAAATCATCACATCCAATACCATGGACCGAAAATCATCACGTCCAAAAACATGTGCGAAAATCATGCACAAAACCATAGGTGGGTCCGCCCAACCTAACATAGGGTCCAAAACCAAAATTTTCCGGGGCACTGCCCCACGCCCCATAAAGTGGGGTTATGGGTATGCCACAAACCCCCTTGACCTCCCCCCCTCTAACCCCTGATTAACTACATGGGCTAGTTTTGGAAAGAATATAACACAACTTGACACCAAGCAATCATCCAACGAAGGCAAACATGGGACGAGAAGCCACTATGATATGATTCAACCTCCTAAGTCATGTTAAGGAAGTGGAACTGATGGAAACACACCATATAGACATTGAACATCAACATTATGACCCTTAGGAACCAATCCAGCCTTACTGCCAACCAACCCCTGGGTTCCACTGAGATTATGAATGCTCTCATGCTATGGGCATGCCAGCGTCCAGGGACTTATGGACTCTCTCACATGTCTGCAAGCCAACACCTAGGGACTATTTTGTGCAGTGTTGTGTGAGCGTCCTCGGGATTTGAGCCACTTTTTCAGGCCTGAAGCCTAAGTCACTTCCTAGAATTGAATGAAATCTTCATAAAAGTAAGATAACATGGAAATTATAGTACAAATGAAATCACTTAAATAAGACCTTGACTGGACCCCTACTAGCCATGACAGGAATTTCTTCAAACATATCACGAAGATGTGTTCTATAGGTGTAAATAGTAGATCTGAGCATAGGGGTCTCATACTTAGCTGAGAATCTCTAAGAAGCATTGATGCCTCAACAAATCAACTCCCATTTCATCTATTAGGTGATAAATAGATTGTTCATTCATTTACCATTAAGAACATAATGAGAGCCTGTTGGCTTGATGGGCTGTTATGAAGCCAACTCAAAAAAAGATAGAAAAGATAGGTCAACGCCTTAGAATTCAGCCTCTTCAAGGGAGCAACCTCCTTTACATTACACAAATGAATAATTCCTTCATGATTCAAATGAAAAAACCTCATTTATATATATAGGAGTTTAAGGAGTCATATTATAACCCAGCAAACCTAACAATAATAATATAAAGGCACAAAAATAACAATAGAGGGATTCTATGGGGCACAGTAATAACAATATGGGGACAATAGGGGCACAAAAATATTAATAAGGGATACAACTACAATAGTAATGGGGTAATCACTAGTATTATAGGGACCTAACATGCCCCTCTCCTTAAAAAAACTGTTGTCCTCAACGCTTGAGTAGTTCTGGATGCTTTTGTATAAAATTTTCATCCTCCCATGTGGAATATTCAGCGGATAAGTTCGTCCACTTGATGAGATACTCTGAAATTGATCGATTTCATAGTTGTCGAGTTCTTGTTTCTGTGACTACTTCCAGTTCCAATATAATTTTTCCTTCCTCGTCAAGTTCTGGCAATATTGTTTGAACTGGGAGCTTGTCGCCTATAACCTTCTTTAAGCATGAAACATGGAAAACGGGGTGCACTTGAGAAGCTGTAGGAAGCTCCAATTTGTAACCCTATGGTAAGTTTTTAAAAATCCTTAGTGCCCTCCTAAGGGAGAAGTGTGCAATTCCATAAGAATCTTTTTCTTGAGTTGGGAGTTTATATAGAGGTATAAGCGATCTTTGTACCATATTGAATCATTTTGCCAGCTAAATGTATCAGATGTATTGGAATCTTGTTTTAACTTTCGAATAAGTGCCCACACTTCTTCATCATTCTTCCATTCCTCCCTTGCTTCATTTATCCAATCTGGTTGGATAATAGAAATGGTGCACAAAAATGCTTCCACATCCTCATCTTTTCTTGAGAGTGCATCTACCACCACATTTTTCTTCCCTTTTTTGTAGATGATTTCAAAGTCACAACCCAACATCTTTGTGACCCACTTTTGTTGCTCTTCAGAGGATAATCTTTGTTCTAAAAAGTATTTAAGGCTATCATGATCCATTTTTACCTTGAAGCGTCTTCCCATTAGGTAGGGTCGCCATTTTTTAAGTGCATGTAGTATTGCCAATATTTCCTTCTCATAAATAGCTTTGTGTAAGAACTTTCCCCTAATTTGATGACTTCCAAAAGCAATGGGTCTTTCATCTTGCATTAAAACAACACCAATTACATTTCCTAAAGCATCACATTCCATAATAAAGGTTTTTGTGAAGTCCAGGGTAGCTAAGACCGGTGCTTGGGACATTTCCTCTTTAAGATGTTCAAAGGTCTTTGTTGCTATTGGAGTCCATGAAAATGCATATTTCTTCAATAATGTTGTTAGAGGTGATGCTATTCTCCCATAATTCTTAACAAACATGCGATAATACCCTGTCAACCCGAGAAATCCTTGCAGATGCTTTATGGATGTGGGGATTTTCCATTCCTTAATGGCTTTAATTTTACTAGGGTCTACCTTAACTCCATGAGATATAATATGACCCAGATATTCCACCTCTTGTACTCCAAAGAAACATTTGGATCTTTTTGCATATAATTATTTCTCCTCCAATAGTTTTAGCACCATGTCAACATGTTCAACATGATCCTTCCAAGACTTGCTATAGATTAGTATATCATCAAAAAATGGAATTCATCAAACCTTGAAATGTAGAAGGTGCATTGGTAAGGCCAAAAGGCATGACCAAAAATTCATAATGACCCTTATGAGTTCTAAATGTTGTTTTCGCAATGTCTTCATTCTTCATTCTGATTTGATGATATCCTAAACGAAGATCCAACTTGGTGAAGTAAATTGATCCATGCAATTCATCCAGTAATTCATCAATGATAGGAATGGGAAACTTATCTTTAAAAGTGAGCTTGTTGAGATTCCTATAATCCGGACACATGTGCCATGATCCATCCTTCTTGTGCACCAATACTACTGGAGCAGAGAAAGAACTTTGACTAGGTTTAATTATACTAGCCTCTAGCATTTCTGCAACCATACATTCAATTTCACTCTTTTGGGCATAGGGATATTTGTAAGGCCTGATGTTTGGAGGAACACTTCCTGGAATCAGATGAATAACATGATCATGATCACAAATAGGTAGGAGACCTTTGGGAGTCTCAAATACCTTGTAATGATTGTCCAAGACTTTTTGGATATCTGGAGAAATAGATGATTTCGATGTGGAAACATCTAGCGAACATAATTGTGCAATTACACCTCTTTGTTTCTTTTTTAGAAGCTTTGTCATACCGTTAGAGTTGATTAGCTTTCCCGGTTTCCCTGCAATACCCCTCAATTCAAATTTCTTTCCTTCCATAGAAAATTTCATGAAAATTAAAACCTATTGTACCCAAGCATTGTAGCCATTGGACTCCTAGTACAACATCAGCACCTCCCATTGGAATGGAAAGCATTGGGCTAGTCAATAGATATTCTCCCATGGATAGCTTGATATTATGGCACTTTCCAGAGAAATTTATTGTTCCTCCATTTGCAACCATCACTTGACACTCTGGTGCTAGATATAGGAAGCAATTCAATTCTTTTGCTACTTACAATGAATAAAATTGTGGGTACTTCCTGAATCAATAAACACTATTACCTTTTTCTTCTTAATTTGTCCTTCTATATTGATGGTTTGAGGAGTGGTAATTCCAGCTAATGCATTACAAGATATGGTCGGATTCATTTCTTCTTTATCTAGGATTTCTTCTTGGAGTATATCCTCTTCTTTTGACCTTTCTTGCTCCTTTTCTTCTTCCTCTTCACAATCTATGTAGAATAATTTCTTCTCAGCACAATTATGACCTTTACTGTATTTTCTATCACAACTATAACAAAGCCCTTTTTCTCTTTTCTCTTCTAATTTTTATGTTGTTAACCTTATAGGTTGTGGAAGACTAGGGGCAACACCACTTCCATCTTTATAGTTGTGAGTGGTATGCTTCCTGGTTGCCATAATTTTTCTTTCCATTTTTATTGCTAACCTGAATGCCTTCTCTAATGAATCAGGTTCCCGAAGGTGAACATCATGTTGGATATTATCTTTTAAAGTCCCTATGAACACATCAATCCTATGCTCCTCCCAAATATTTTTTACCCTTATGTTCAATTTTTGGAAATCCTCAATGTGCTCCATTATTCAACCCTTTTGTTTGAGACTTATCAATTGGCTAAAAAAAGTGTTGCTTTTTGTATCCTCATAATGTGCTATCAATTCTTCCGTGAAAATTGCCCAAGTGATAATTTGTTTACGAGAGAAAAGCCATTGATACCATACAAACCGATTTGGTTCCAAATATAAAGTTGCAATACGTACCTTTTGTGTGTTTTTCACATTATTGAGATCAAAAAATTGCTCCATCTGTAATATCCATGTTGCGGGATCCTTGCCATCAAACTTCCTCATATCGATTTTTGGAATACGGTGGGTCTTCAATCCAACATTATAGTCTATGAAATCATGATTAACATTTCTTTTGTTCGCATCATGAATTTCCTTTACTACCCTTTCACCATTAGTAAGTATTTCTTGTAGAAAATTTGTCAAGTATGTCTTCAAATCTACCATGCCTATCTTCAAATTTGTGTTCAAATCTATCTTCAAATTGTCCATCTTAGCTTCCATGCCATTCATCTTAGCTTCTGTTAGCTTTTGTGAGAGTGACATTTGTTGCACCTGGTCTTGTAATTTTGATATATCATGTAGCATTTCTTCCTCTTCTTCATGAGTCATGCTAGAGATTTCAGGTTGCTTACTAGGTGTTTGCATTTTCTTTCCTTGGGGAATCAGTTACCAATAATAATACTCTACTATGCCCTTTGAATTCCTTCAAAATAATTTTTCAAACCAAGCTTAAGCAAGAATTTAAAAAAATCTACACACCTTTTTTCACTTTGTATGAGCTCGATATTGCCTCTGACGTATCTCTATAATTTCGAATCATCCAATTTTAAAATTACGAGCTACAATAGCCCTCTGTGTCCTCCTTCTAATGCCACTAGTTTGATCCAAATTCGATTCTCTAAGGAAGACTTATGCCAAATCTCCCACAGTGACCTGATTATATACTAGTTCAGTAGAGTGAAATTATACGACATGCCACGTGTCCCTGTTTCGACCTTTGGCTCTGAAAATATATATAAAAGAAACTACAGTCCATCCTCTTTCTGTACCTTCTTACTAAATTTCAATCCGATGCTCAGAGAGAAAGTTATGACGATTTTCCACAGGTCACCTGTTTGGAATGTAATTTAGGAGTCTGCAAAAATACCAACTTCCTCGGATCATATCTCCGAAAATATAGTGCGAAAAGATTTGAAATTCAGACCCAAGGTTTAGTGCTATTTCATCTCAAATGGGTTTTTTTTTCACTTCGGAAACCTCGTAGAAAAAAAGTTATAGGGAAAATGCCACGATGCCATATTTGGAGTAGCGAAACCCTAGAATCCAAATGCTCTGATACCAAATGTTATGAAGCCAGCTCACAAAAAGATAGAAAATATAGATCAACGCCTTAGAACTCAGCCTCTTCAAGGGAGCAACCTCCTGTACATTACACAAATGAATAATTACTTGATGATTCAAATGACTAAACCTCCTTTCTATATATAGGAGTCTAAGGAGTCACAATATAACCCAGCCGACCTAACAATAATAATATAAAGGCACAAAAATAACAATAGAGGGATTCTATGGGGCACAGTGATAACAATATGGGGACAATAGGGGTACAATAATATTAATAAGGGATAGAACTAAAATAGTAATGGGGTAATCACTAGTATTATAGGGACCTAACATGGGCCCTAACCTAGGTTCAGCATTAGTCAACCAAGTAAATCCCTACACTACTGGCCCTTTCAGCATCAGCTCATGAAGTGCGGACTGAAGTCTCACTTGAAACAATATGGGGGGATAAAGGAACCAAGTTTTCACATCTTGAGATGTTTGTGATGTCGGTTTTATACCTTAGCTCTTCCTTCACACAAATCGATAAGTCTTTAGGGCTTATCGTTTTACTTCTCTATTAGTCTTTTAGAGCCCCTGCAAAGGCCCACGGTCATCCTTCGCGTAACCCTAACAAGTGATCTTAGCACTTACACTTCTCTATAACTACTTTGCTATATAGTTCACTGAATTATATTAAGTGTTCGCCAATTATATCATGTAATTAAGATTATCTTTCTGTAAACATATATCTCTACTTGTGTTCATATAACATAGGAAAACATATAGATTCGTGCATCAATTTAGTAATAAAACGTAAACCCAATGCTTAACGTAACATAATTGCATGCAATTAACAGAAGTAAAATACACAGTGATTTCATAATACTCTTCTTTATTGGTGATCTAGATTTTCAGTACAAACTTTGCCTATCCTGTGCACACAGCTATAGGGATCCACGCACTCTGCTATGGACATCTACTCTAGGCCTTGACACACTCAACTATAGAGCCTCTTTCCTATGCTAAGACTCTCTCCCTTAGCTCTTTATAGACTCATCAATCACTCTATCTCCATAAACTCTATTGAATTGACTGAGACTACTTTAAGACCTCCTTTTTATACAATCCCATGGTTAGTGAAGCAAGGGTGGATCTCATCAAGTCAACACAACCTATCTAAACTATGGGCAGAAACCCTTTCTGACTCTCGATATCTTCGCACTCAGTGACCACAAAATGCAGAGACTTTACATTTCTTTATAGAAATTTCGTGCTTTTTTCACCAAAACTTGGGTTTTTAACCCCAAAAATGACCCCAGGGGACCTGTTCCCAACAGGTCCCCAACAAAAACATGGTGACTCGCCCTCGAGTCACTCGGTCGGCACGGAGATATTGTCGCAAAGACCTCCCAGTTCTACTTGGACTACTACCACTTCGGCAATGCACTGTGTTGCCACTTGCGTCATCTCATTAACCAGCTGCTCCGCTGTTGGCCCTGTACTATCTGACTGTATCTTCTGCTACCTACAGACTAGCCAGCTTCCCTTTGATGGTGGCAGTGAGCGCATAGGATTCATCAAGCCAAGGCTCAATTCTAGTCTTAAGATTTCTCTCTTTGCGCTGGGCTGCTTCCACCTGCTCCTTTAGTACCTTTGCCTCCTGCAGTTGTTCTAGCCTCTATATAAGGGCAACAATGTGTGTCATTTCTTTGAGTTCATCATATCACTACTGCAGCTCCTGGGCCTCTGTTTCCAACCTTTGTAAGGTGGGATCCTCCTAAAAATTTCTACCCACTTCGAGTACCTGCTCGAAGAGCATGGTGCACTCCTTCATTGTGTTGTTCGCTGCTGCCACAACGTCTTTCACAGTTATCTCACACTACTCTCTGACTTCTGGCTGGGTTGAAGGTTGTGCCTTCATTTGCCGTTCGGCAATATTGAGGTTCAGGTGAATCTAAACCTTCGCCAACTCTGTTCCAGCATTGCGCACTCTAGCATTGAGCTTTCGAATCTGCACATCTACTGGCTCACCATCGGGAATGGCCAAATTTGGGATAGACCTGCATGCCTCAGCCACCACCTTGGCCATGTGCTCATTTTTTTATGCGATGGCTTTGATGAGGTTAATAGCGAAATATCGTTGTACCATCATCTGAGCGTTGTTGACTTTCTGCTCAGTAATTACCTGTAATGTGTGCTGTTCGCAAACCCAAAGTTCCACAATCACGCCATCCTGCAAATTATGAAGTGCCTCACTGGGAAGCACGGCCAAGTTAATCCCAACTCCTTTGAGGGTGCTAACATCGGCCCTATCAGCTTCAGTCTCTATGGTTAATGCTCCCTTCGGTAGCATTATTGCCCGAGGATCCAGTGTGCGCACCATCCCTATTGCTTCTTATGTGCCGGGTGCCAAACTAGTTGACACCGCGCTACTTCGTCCCATACTAGTCTGGACCTATGATGCTTGGATCTGCACCTCACACTGATCCATATGAATGGCCACCAAGGTATGCTTCTATTGTAGCTCAAAATATTGCAGCAATTCCACGGTGGCATCTCTGACTGTATCACTGATATCATTTAAATCACCTTCTGTTAAGGTGATCGGATTGAGAAAAGTCTTACTGGCCTTAGACTTCTTTCATGGCCTTACCTTCTCTAGATCTCTGTTGCACTTGACGTGGAAGAATGGTCTCTAGGTCTACTCCTCCCTAGTCCGACTGTTGGTCTTCCTCCTCTGTCTCCAGAGAAGGCGACTTCTGACTCCTATCAGAGCCGCGCTCCTCTTCTTCTGTCTATCCTTCTGTCTGCTTCGAGGTGTGGCACTCTACCTTAGCCTTTTCCTCAGCCTCCTTTTTCTCTTTTCTTCCAACTACTCCATCTTCAGCTTGGCCTCTTCCTTTCTTCGTTGCATTTCGGTCTTGCTAGACCCAGCTATCAAGTCTGAGGCAGTGCACGAATCTGCCAGCCAACGGTCAAGGACCTCCGTAATTGCATCGTCTATTGCCAAGTATGGCAAGTCATACCATTTCTGCCCAAGGTCCTTTTGCGCACATATCAAGACCTGATGGAAGTCAGCCTTGAACTCCACCTACTCCTGCAGCTTCTCAAACATAGTTGGTGATAGTTGTAGTTTGGGGTTGACGGCCGTATGGATGCTCATCTCCATCAAGATGCAAAAGATCTTTTTTTCCTTGACCCTTTGAGGGTCCTTCATAGCCCATAGTGAAGCGAACTTCACTACCTCAGGTAGGTCGAGTGCGACCGGAGGAAACTGGCTATCCTCTGGTAACTCCCACACGACTAGCACTATGGACAACAGTAGCCAGGCATAGTGGAATGTTTTGCTATGATCCTCCGCCTCTCTGTAGTTTGCGAGGAACTCCCCACAAAGGTAGCATGCCCAGTTAAACTGTATGCCCTCCACGCACTCGGTTGCTAAGGCTACTACTGGTGCCAACACTTCATCTGCACGAAACTTTCACATAATATTTCTTGCCAAGATTTATGTTTCTACTTTGACTACGGGGCAAACTATACTTGTAATGGCGTAATCGCATGGCTCCTTAGCAAGTTTGAAATTGTCCTTCATGGCTTCAGGGAGGTCACACTCGCCTATCTTTTTTCCAAACGGCATGGACGGATTTTCTCTCGAGTGTGGGAGTCGAGTGATCCTATGCATAAATGTGTCAGTGATGGGTATCGACTCTTCTAGCTACATAAACCCATCGTGTACCAAGCGCAACAGCTACTTGATCACTACCATGGTTATGGGTGTGCGGTTGTAATGCAACATCCACAACATATTTAACAGGCCTACCTTATCCACCCCTTTTACCCACTTCCTTGGCTCCAATGTGGTCACACCAGAGTCTTTGTAGAAGGTGCAGTGCATGAGTTGGTCTATCGCTAGGTGGGGAAAATGTTCTGCATCAGCCAAATCCCAATCCTCCAATTTTAAAAGGGGGATCCGCCTGAGGCACGGTCCTTCAAATATGATTTGGTCCGGTAGTAAGGGTGTGTGTAGTGTGACCTTACTTTCATCAATATCCTTTAGAACCTTTGTCTTACCTTTACGTGGAGGAATGTACTCGGGCAGTTTAGAAATGGGGTTAGACCCCTCCACATCAATGTCCTCTTCCCCCTCCATATCAACATCATTCGCACCCACATTGAGTTCTTCAACCTCGGCTTCAAGCTCTAGGTCAAGATTATCTTTGCGTAAACATATATCTCTACTTGCATTCATATAACAGAGGAAAACATATATATTCACGCATCAATTTAGCAATAAAATGTAAACCCGATGGTTAACATAACATAATCGCATGCAATTGACAGAAGTAAAATACACAGTAATTTCATAATACTGTTCTTTATTAGTGATCCAGATTTTCAGTACAGACTATGACTATCCTGCGCACATAGTTATAAGGGTCTGCACACTCAACTACAGGAATCTACCCTAGGCCTCTGCGCACTCATCTAAAAAGCCTCTTTCCTATGCTAAGAATCTCGCCCTTAGCTCTTTATAGACTCATCAATGAATCTATCTCCATCAACTCTACTGAACTGACTTAGACTCCTCTAAGACCTCCTTTTTATACAATCCCACGGTGCACGGACCAAAGGTGGATCTCATCAAGTCAACACAACCTATCTAAACTAAGGGTGGAAACCCTTTTGACGCTTGATATCTTCGTGGTACGCAACCACAAAATGCGGACACTTTATATTTCTTTATACAAAATTCGGGCTTTCTTCCCCAAAACATGGGTTTTTAACCCCAAAATTGACCCCAGGGGACCCGTTCCCAATAGAGCCATACATAGGTACTATCATAAAACATATATATAACCAGCATAATATCAACAAAAATACTAATGAAATCACAACCATATAAACCACATATAAATCAGTATAATATTCATACAATTACAAGGAGAAATCAACTCATATTAATTATGAAAAATCCACTTGACCATAGAATGGTTCAGCTAAATATCTCTTCATTCATCACCCACATCCCATATTCCAAGCATGGATGCAGAATCTCATAGAACACATCAATCCAAAACCATCCAAGGCTTCCATAGGCTAAGCACCTAAACCCATCAAACAATGATTCCACGTCACGGTCTCACATCAAAAAACCATCATCAGATTGGTCTCTATCCAAGCCTTCTAGGGCTCCAGAGCATTTGTTCCAACCAAGGCTCCAGGACTATTAACTCAACCTAGAACTTCCCCTGGGCTCTAGAGTGTTTGTCCATCCAAGGCTCTAGGACTAGTAACTCAACCCACCAAGAGCTCCAAAGAATTTGTCCAACCAAGGATATGGGACTAGTAACTCAACCCAAGTTGTTACATGACTCCAGAGTGTTTGTCCAACCAAGGCTCCATAAACTAGTAACTCTACCCAAGCTAATGAACCATGAGAATGAACCAAAACAAAAAAGGAAATAAACCCACAATCTCCATGGCTATCCAGGAAATGGAAAGGCTGGGAAATCCATTGTCAATCTAGGAAATCCTCCATGCTAGTGATAGATCATGACCACTAAAACATATGCATATTCCACGAATGGAAAAACTAGTGAGGAAAACATACATGCAACTCGGTACCTACAAGAAACACTGTCGGAGTTGTTTATCTGAATTTTATCTTGTGATTTCCTACTCTTCCTTTGCCTTTTTGCTCCAATAATCCAAGTATGCCACACCCTCCAAGAGTGCTCCAAGAAAACTCCAAGTATCCAAGAGTACGAGAGAGAGAGAGAGAGAATAATGAGAGAGCTCCAACACTAAATTGAAAAAAAGTTACCAACTAATCCAAAGAAGCCTTTTTATGAATGAGGCCTCTACTTTCTTCATTTTCTATTATTTTCCTTCAATTTCCTCACATGCAACCTATGACCTTTCACCTCCCTTTTCTTCTAATTTCCATTATTTTCATAAAAAATTATGCCAAAAATTCCATTTTTCCTTTCCAAAGCCTTAGCCATTGCTTTTTCCAATTTTCTTAGCCATTAATAACCAAATGAAAACCCACAGTAGGATGTCTTGCACAACATTCAACTTGAAATAACTATCCCATCAATCGTGGCTATTATTTTTCCTTTATTAACGTTTATTACATGTAATTTTCACCAGGGTTGTTACATAACCCTCCCCTTAAGTGAACATTTTCCTCGATGTTCAAAAACACCTATAACTACACGGCTACTATAAGCAAAACATATTATCAATGGAGCTTTTTAACTTAGCCTGATGCAGTATTTACAATGATCAGCCTCTTGAGAAGAAAAACAACATGAAAACATAAGAAAATAATATCATAATGACATGACACCAATACTTCTTATTGGAGATTTATAAGATAGCTCATGGTAGTATTTACATCCATATACATATGTACATATATCAAACATGACCAAAACACATACTAAAACATATACCAAAACACCATAACAAAACTGCTTTGCCTCAACTGGCAAACAAGGAAGGACACATAGCCCACATCTGATCTACCATCTCGCATGTAGCTTCATCGGGCCTATTAGTGTCAGTCAGTTCTGCTTATCACCAGTGATCAAATATGATTTTACCAAGTTTTGTTAGGGGTCTCAAGTAAAATTTTATCATGTCACTAGGCTTTCAGAATAAAATTTGGTCACTAGCTAGTGTGTCTAGGTCTACTGCTTCTCCTTCAAGATTTTCATGCTCTGATCACTACCATCACTCAGTTGGATGTGACATCATCGAACAAATCATTATCATCATCTTAGTCATGTTACCATGGTCTCCATTCCGCTCAGTGTCTCCATTAGGTCATTAGGGTTAGAGTCATCAACATTATCATTTCATTCAATAAACTGGGAAATGAAAGAGTAGTGGTAGGGTTTGCTCAAAAAGTTATGTTTCTAAGTGTAATTCATTTCAATGTGATGTAATAAGTTATGTTCAAAAAACTGCATTGAATGTTCCTAAGCTACATACTTTCCAAATAATAAGTGAAAAAGAAATAGTGTGGGCCACCCCACTACTATGAAAAGAAATTGACTTCTACAAGTTGTAAAAGACCATCATAACTCTTTCCTCACCCATTTCATTGCTAAAAATATCTTGTTCATAACCAACCACTTCCTCAGCGTTATTATGGCCAAAGACATTCCAAACAATTGGTGTCAAGCTACTTCACTGCATTTTTGTGGGAACCTTTTCATGTTTGCAAGCCTACAAACCCTATTTATATACATTTTATCCTTCCTCACATCCAAATACACTTCCCACAACCCTTACACCCCCTGTCCCATCATTTCCATAATTCCTACATCAAACCCTAGCTCCTACACTGCGTTTTGGGCAGATTTAGGGCTAAAACTGTGTTTTAATTCCCTACACTAAACACCACATTATTTTTGTCATTTTCCACCTCTATAATATTTTTAATACATCTATCTACCTCCCAAAATTTTCCTACTCACACATTTTCTCCCTAACCCCTTCATCCCTCACCTAAACATACTAATCCCTATCCCCTGCTCCCTCATAACACTCTATTTTTCCCCTTTCTTTCACTAGGGTTTTGCTTTGAAATTGTAAACAATGGAGGGAGAAAAGAATCCATAAAACAAAGAAGGTAAAAATATGAGACAAATAAGAAGATGTTTCAAGAGGTAGAAAGAGAAAGAGAGTGAGTCATCTCCTCCACTAGGTCAAAGGGACATCACAAATCATTTGTTTCACATATGGATAGTTTTTGCTTCAAAATATGTGTCTTACCAAATGAAGATGAATTTTACAAAAGTGAAAGAGGTTTTTGTTAACCAAATACCAAGTAAATAAAACCTCCTTCATTTTATTTATAGGTGTTATGATTTTGGATAAATGCCCAAAATACTATTGTTATGGGAGAGTTGCTCAATATTTTAGTGACCAACTAAAAACTTGGATTCTGAACAATTGGGAAAATATTTTAGAAACCTGGAGGATGTTTTTGTTCCTAAGGTTCCAGGTTAAAAATTCTCTTTAATTGTTCACACAAGTATCAGGGATCAGGAGATAAGCTTTCCTCATTTCAACCTATTTGTTTGACTGTGCAATGTTCTGTTTTAGTCACCTTTTTATAGAGCATATTGTGGCCAATAAAATATGAATATTGGAAACCTGGAGGAGGTTATTGTTCCAAACATGCCAAAGAAAAAAAAACTCTCTCATATTTTCAAATTATTTATGGTTAGAGAGATTTCTCTCCACCTTTAAGCCCTACATTCACAGAAATTTGGCAATTTTTGGCACAGTCACCCTGCCAAAAGCGTAGCATGGCCCACACTTCGCTTTTTTTGGAGAACTCCAAATGGAAGAAAATCTATATGTTTAGATATAGTTTTATCCCTACATCAACTTTGGACACTTGGTAGCCTAATTCATCAACTATTACACAGTGAAAATGGCCAAAAACCACCTAAAAAATAGCTTTCTGCCCTGTTTTTGGAGGCCACACTACGCTTTTTGACTAGTATTGGGATAAGTCACCTTTGAGGATCTATACTTAATAATTTTACGTTCTTGAGGGGTCCAAGGAAAACTAGACAGAGAGAGCTTTCGAATGTGCTATCATGAGCTCAATTTGGAGTTCAGATAGGCCTCCAAAAGTGGCCTGCAATACCACACTGCACTTTCCCTCAACCATGCTACACTTTTTCCAGGAGGATCATTTTCTTCATCAGTTTGACTTTTTACCTTTGTAAATGACGTAATTGAGCAAGTGATTATGTAATTGAGGTTTAATTATGCTAGATGAATGTCAAATTAGGTAGGTACATGCAAATTTCACTTGTTTGGGTCAAATAAAACAATTTCTCAAATTGAGGGAGAGTTTGTTAACCTAACTAGTCATTAGGGTTTTGGTTGAGACCTTTGGGGAACCACTCCATAAGTCATGGATTTGACCCGTGAGAGTGCTGAGATTTTTTTTGTCTTTATGTATCATTTTATTAGTGATAGAATCGGTTGGACATTAGAGGAGAGAACTATTGTAGCTCGTACTTGGACATTTTCTGGAAATCAAAGGATACAGCTTGCATCTATTATCTATTATCTAGGAATTCATGTGCAGTAAGTTTGTGATGTTGTTTTTTCTCTGTTATAACTTTATATGAAAGGTATCCATCTTCTCTTTCCATTCATCAGTTCTTTAGTGGTTTTCCTTAAAGCTTATAAACAGAATCCTTATAATAAAGCTCTGTTTTATGGGAATACATTATGTGTCAATTTCTTTCATGTTTAATGAATTCATATGCTCATGCTCATTAAAGACTCTTTTGCATCTTCCAAACACTACACTACACTGAAAAACCCTAAATCCATCACGAGATTATTGCTACCTTTCTCCTTTATATCTTTGTTGTTGTAACCCTTTGAGCATTTGACCTAGCTACCTGGTTTTTCTCCCTTATCTAGCATCAAATCCTAAATTTTCAAGACCTACCTGGCCTAAAATCTATTCCTTTTAAAATCAATTCATTGTTTGTGATCATAGAGAGAGCCCCCTTTGGTTTGGTAGGGCTAGCTACCAAACTAAAACCTTGGTCTGTGGTTACCTTCGTTGATCCCGTCTCAACCTAGGGCATTGTGGAGGATAACAGGGCCAAAAGTGCTTCCATTGCACCTTAACTTACTTGATTTCTTGGTTCCATAGCATGAGCACCTTTTTCTGCAATATACACTGAGGCCCAGGTTGGAATTCTCCATCTGGTTCCACCTGCAACACAAAACATTCAATCACATAATCAACATCTTTAACATACTTCTTAAGTAATGACACACGGGAAAAATCATGGACATTCACTGTCGGAGGCAGTGAAAGTCGATAGGCTACTAGCCCAATCCTCTCAATGATACTAAAGGGTCCAAAAAACCATCGTGCCATCGTGGCACATGATCCAATCCGTAAGGAGCTCTTCTTCGGTTTGATGCACAAGTACACCTATTCCCTAAATTGGACTCCTTGAACAACCTATTATGATTTTCATAGCTCTTCTATCTATCCTTTGTTGCCTTTAGATTCTTCTTTATCACCTACATTTCTTGTTCTATGTCTACCAATATTTCTGTTCCAATTAACACCCTGTTAACTGGATCACTCTGTTGGGCCTCCAACTCGTCTTGATTTTGTTGATGAAACCATCCATTTTCGCATCATTCCATTAACCCATTGTCATCATTTTTAACCACATTTCTTCATAGATACGCCAAGATCCCTTATACATGTTTACATGGTTTATTATTACTATTTCCATTATTTTTAATGGATTAATAATAATTTTTCATGGTTTTACTAATGATGATTTAGCAGGTTCAAGTTGTTGCAGTTTTGTCAATTTTTCGTAGCTATCTCCATGGTTGAGGTAGTAGCACCACTCTAGAAGGAAATCAGACACTTGGACTTGGTTTCTAGAAGTTCCAATATGGATTTTTATTGGTCAAATTCCACCAAGCTCGCACGTGCAGACCTCCAACATCAAATCAAGGGAAAGGTGCAACATTTTTTACTAGTCAACTTCAAATGCATTTTTTGAGCAAATGAAAGTGAATTTTAGAAAATAAAAAACATGGGTTTTGTTCAACACTAGCCCAATGAGGTTGTTATTAAGAAAGTTTCTCAAATTCGTTACCATTTGAGAGATTTTTGAGGTTCATTGGAGCCTTATTTATAGATTACATGGATATATGGATTTTCAATTTTTCATTTAATGCATAGTCAACAAAAAGGCTTGAATGAGCTATTATTTAGCAAATTAGTCATGTAGAGATAATTTTAATTTGATCTAAGCTATTCTTTGATCCAAAAATCCATGAAATTTATTTGATTTTATCTCATGACCAAAACTGAAGAAAGAAAATTATGAGTTTGTTAACTGTCTCAAAATTATATAAATTGCAGTCTCTTCGATGAGAGGAGGGATGATGATCAAATATGTCAAGGATGATATTAATTTCTAATTGTTGTTGCTTATTGAAAGAGAATAACTCTATTTTTTTCATTGAGTGTATTTTTTTAATATGGTGCAACTCTGAATGAAATTGGTGATTTGAATCTCTTCTCTTAATCCGAGTTTTCAACACCTTGTAGTCCTCAGGAGGCCCCCCTAGAGATCTGTGAGAATAGTATAGATGCTTTCCATTTCTTTCATATTCCCATGAATGGTTTTTTTTTACATAGATTAATTGTTTATGCTTGTCATAGATTAAAAACTCATGCTTTCTATAGATTAAATGTTTATGCATTCTTAGATTAAAATGTTCAAGATTCCATAGATTAAAGTTTTTATATTTTACAAAAAAATCTCCATGTTTTCATAGGGTAAAATACCATGTTTTCTTAGATCAATAATCTTTATGTTTTCTTTTTTAGTTTAACATTAATTTCCTTTCCAAAAAATTCATACTTTCATAATTTGTATTAAAGAATCTAATTTCCTTTTCAAGTTTCCAATTAATTTCACTTATGCATAAATATTTAAATTTATTATCCTAGCACATATGGTGTAGCGTAATTCACAAGCTCACTTACCCAAATTGACATATAAATGCAAGTAATTTAACAATCAATTAAATTACCCAACATTTTGGAGTTATTGTCGGGGAATTATACATAGGTGTTAGCTTTCAATTGCATCTAATTCCTATTTTAATATATTTAGTTGCATAAGACTAATTTCATTTTAGTACATGCTAGAAGTAGATTTGTTAAAAAAAAAAAACTTCAATCACTTACCATCCCCACTATCTCACATGGTGCAGTAAGAGCCACATCACGAATTCTTGCAGGTAGAAGAAGAAGTGAAAAAAATGGTTGAATAAATGGATGGAGATGATGACAATGAGGAAGATCCTTTTGGATTTCCCATTCAAGAAACTAATGTCAATGTTCATATGAAGAACATCCCTCCATCTATACTTCCTAACTTCAAAGCTATGGGATCAGAAGACTTGAAAATGTTTCTTTTTGAATTTGAAATAATTTGTAGATCTTATGACTACTCATTACACATTCAAAAATTGAATTTGTTTCCAGAAACATTGAAGGATAGAGCTCTTAAATGGTTCATGACTTTAGGAACAAATTCTATAAGGACATGGGATGACATGAAAAGAGTATTTTTAGAAAAATATAAAGATTATTGCATACACCATGACCTTAGAAATGAAGTATTTAAGATGAACTAGAAAGAGGACGGAAGCCTAGAAGATTTAGTGGAGAGATTTACCTATAATATCAAAATGTCTAAATTGCATAATTTAGGATCAGACATATTAAAAACTATCCTACTAAATGCTATAAAAGATGAATGGATTGATCTTCTTAACCTGGTGGGAAAGGAGATGTCTCTCAATTGTCATTTCAAGATATTTGTGAATTGTGCAAGAACATATCAAGAAGAAAAACAAAGTATGTAAGATCCCCTCAATATCCATTTATGGCAAGAGTAAGTAAATCAACATCAGGATTGGTAAGTCAAATTGAATTTAACAATTTTCTAGACATTATTCGTAATTTAAATGAACTAATTGATATGCTAAGAATGCAAAACGAGAAAAACGTTGAGAATGTTGCTTCATTTATATTTTTCCCTAAATGTAGAAAGAAACATGCTTTGCATGAATTTCCACTTGATAACATTAAAATTTGTGAAATATGTGCAGGAACACATACTACTAAATATTGTCTGTCATTACCAGGCTCAAAGGTAGTTTACCAAGGAGCAAATAAAACACTGGAACAATCCTATTATGTAGCTCCAAGAAGACCATGGAGGACTCATCAATCTGGTATGATGCAAGATCTTAATTCACGTTATGCACAACAATCATAAAGTAATTGGAAAACACCCTTACCTTGGAAACCTTGACCATCTCAATCCCAAACTCAAAACCAATCTTGGTAACAAGGTTGGCAAGGGACTTACACAGGAAATCCACCATATCCTCAATATTTCCCTCACTATACTCAATACCAATATCAATGTTATCCATACCATTCACCTCCACCACAACATCAGTTTCACCCTCAATCAAACTCAATTCAAACTTTCTCATTACCAACCACAAGCACCCCAAAGATCCATTCCCACTCAACTACTTGCACAACCATTTCAGATTGCCAATAATAAAACACCTCAATCCACTCACAATTTTGAGGTATTTCAAAATGATTCTCTAGTTGCCATTGAATAACAAAAACCAAAAGAAGATTCAGATAAGGTCCAATAATCATGGATGCTTGTTGATAAAGGGAAGTTGTTGGAACCTGATATTGAAAAGTTTCATGCATGCCAATCACCATATTCTACGAATGGAGATTACATCTCTTAAGACTTGCATGGCGTGATAGCAGGAACCCAATGAAGACACTATTTCATTGAATCTTGGTTCAATATAGTCATTGGATCCTAGTACCCATTCTTCAGTATCTTCTAAGCTCATCTAAATCAAGGCAGGTGGTCTCTCATATACTGGTACATATCAAAGAGTATATTTCAAACCTCAATATAAGTTTATCTATCATATTGTTACACACATGGTTCCATTGGAAGCATTCATATACTTGAACAAGATTTCTTTTTCAAGTAGAGTAGGACATATAAAAAATAAAAAGTAAAATAGTAAAGATAAAAATAAGTCTTATTGTTTAAACCATCTTGCTAATGCAATTGGACACGAGCTTTGCTTGAAAATTAGGAAACTCGTGAGCAAAGTTCACAATAAGTTCTGCATTTTTTTATGGTTTCAATCTTTTATTATCGTTCTTTAAATCATTTTTGGTTATATGCCCGAGTTGGCTGATTTGGGATTCCTTAAGGCCCACCTTCCAACAGATCTTGTCCCACAACCTCAACACCTTATCTGGGATCAAGATCAATGATTATTTGGAGTTCCTTGGAACTTGCATACATCAATGGCAAGCCTCCTCGTTGACCATAATGGGAATACAACAATGTCTCTTGATTGTCAAATCTTGCAGGCGACTCGGATTCAACACATTAATCCATCACTGTCAAGATGCACTAAGGTACCTCGACACTCATTTACATTATCGGTGAGTTGTCTCGCATTGGTTAATGATTTTCATCATTGATTGGTAATCCAATGATTTCTTTCCATGCTTGACTTCGGCACATTCATTCGCATGGTAAGAATTGTACCATGAATTTTGGTTTTGATGAAGACTATATGGTTTTATGGAATCAACAACAACTTGCAACAATATATTTTATTGGTTTCTTGTAGCAACATGTTCATCTTTTTTCATTCAACAATAGCATGATGGCACCACTACAATGATTTTTCATTCATTTCATTTTCAAGCAAAACAATAAAATTGGGTCTATTTCAGTCAATATGAATTATGTTTAATGGTTTCTACTTCAGCATGCAGTACACAATCCAAATCAGTAGTTCAAACTTAGAGAAAACAAATTTCTGCAAAAACTAACATTTTTTGCAACAGCTACGAAAAGTTGTAGTTTCTGCAGCTATTGTTGTAACAACCTTTTTTTGTTGTGGCAGCTTGCTCTAGAGGTAGTTTTGGAACAAATATTGCAAGAGATTGGATTAGAAATAAAACATTCTGAGCTTTTGATTTTTCTCAGAATATGGTAAATTGAGTAAGACGTGGTCAAAATTCAAAAAAGAGCAATTTTGATGGACTTTTCAGCGATTTTTTAAGGTAGATTTTTAATTTTTATCACTGTGCACAAATTAGGACAAAATTTGTTATTTTTCCACGAAAAATCCTTTTCATCATCAAAAGTGGATTATGAAGGCACGTAGTGGTAACAAAGGTAAAAGTACACTGTTTTCCTTTTGAATCCTTCAATTTGGCCTTAAAATGAGTTTGTGGCATATGTTTTTTTCCAACATTGGGGAATGTGAAGGGCGAAACAGGGCACAAATTGATTTGAACATATCTCTCAAACCATGCATCTGTTGGTCCTAATTTTTTTTATGGTAAATGCATTGAGGTAGGGTAAATAAATACGCAAAATTTAAGAAAATTCTAGTATGTATTTTTCAAGAAATTGGGTGCTTTCACCTACAAAAATTTCTCATTTTTGTCGAGATCCATGCACCCATTGGCCAAGATATTTTGTGGGAAGATGCATAATATTTAGAGTAACAACCACAAAAATTTTAAAGAGAATATGAGTTACCATTTCAGAGAAATTGGAAAAACAAGCCTTCTACAAGAAAAAGATACATTTTGTGGAGCAAGCTCAAAGTGGTGGTCAACGCATCATGGAGCAGAGTACCTGAGCCAAGTCAAAACCAAATCAGCCATCAAATTTCATTTTCTTCTACAATTCCAAAGAGTAAACTTGAGGTAAAACTAGCCTTAAAATTTTTAATTTGTTAAAAATTCTAAGATTTTTGATGAAGAGCTATTGTAAACATGTAGTTCCAATTTATCTCCCATTATCTTTTGTGAGACCCTTTAACAACCAATCCCACAAACTATGATTGATTCTTTATCAACAAAGTCCTACCACCCATGCAATCATCTCATTATTTTCCATGGTCATAATGATGTTTTTCTATGCTTTCACCACTCTCTTGTTTAAACATTCTCTTCTTGTTAATCCATGCTTTCCTTAATGGTCCATCAACATGATTTTCTTGAGAAAAAGAATTATTTTACAATATGAAAAACTTGACCTCATGATACATGTTTGTAGCACATTATCAAAAGGTACATGGAGCACTTAAATTATGCATCATATTGTTCATCTTCAAATTTTTTAGTCTTTGCTAAGTTGTATAACCCTCACCAAAAATTCTTATTTTTTGTTATGTGCAACTCATCTTGGCAAAGCTTCACATTGGGAAGTCTTCTTCATTCAATAGTTTGTGAGTTCTTGAAGAAACTATTTGATAACATTGTTGAAATAAGATTGGTTGCTATGCATGGATGATAAAAAGACAATCATTATGGGTTGAATCTATGATCATTTCCAACCATACTAATGGGATGAATTTCACAAGGATGGAAAAAACATTCTATGGATGTAGTAAGAGTCTTGATGTGTTCTTCACAATATGGAATTCTACTAAGTATTGAACAAATCGTGCATAATCAAGTAGTGAAAAGAACCTCATAAATAGTTTCCAAGTTATTGAAAGGGATATATTTAAAAAAAAACATGAATTTTCAAAGTTTTTGACAATAATGAAAAATTACTTGGATGTGCTACTTTATGGTCCTTTCCCTTCACATAAGTTGTATATGATAATGTGCAAGGAGCTAATAAGTAATGCAGGGATGTTTGTTTTATTAGAGAAGAACAAATCAAGAGGCATTGCTTCTACCTTTGTAGGATCCATGAGCATCCTATTATGTGAAGACTTCAAGTTGTTTGACTTTTAAACAAGGATGGGTAAATCTTATTTCTTACTCTAATGTCACAACAAGAAAGTGTAGAAAAAAAGAGTTATGCTACTAGATTAGTAATCTTGAAAAATAGAGAGAGAAAAGTGCATCTTATTGAGATAGAGGGTCAATATTGCTCTCTTGGAGCTTTGGTCAAGGATTTATTTGAAACCTAATAAAGGAACACAAGGAACTAGTTGGATTATGAAACTTTGAAATTCTTTTTTTGCATGAGGACATGAAAAATCTCCATTGTGGGGGAATGTTGAGCCTCCAATTTGTCATGATTTTATTGATGAAACCATCAATTTTCACAACATTTCATTCACCTATTGTCATCATTTTTAACCACATTTGTTCTTAAATGCACCAAATTCTTGCATACATGTTTATATAGCTTATTATTATTATTTCCATTATTTTAAATGAATTAAGAAGAATTTTCCATTGTTTTACTAATGACAGTTTAGCAAGTTCAAGTTGTTGCAATTTTGTTAAGTTTCTGTAGCTATCTCCATGGTTGAGGTAGTAGAACCACTCTAGAAGGAAATCTAACAACTGGAATTGGTTTCTAGAAGCTCCAATATCGATTTTTATTGGTCAAATTCCATTCAGCTCTCATGTGTGGACCTCCAGCATCAAATCAAGGGAAAAGGGCAGCAATTTTGACCAGTCAACTTCAAAGGTGTTTTTTGAGCAAATGAAAGTGTATTTCGGAAAAAAAACATTAGTTTTGTTCAACACAGGCCTAATTAGGTTGTTTATGAGAAATTTTCTCAAATTCGTTACCATATGAGAGATTTTCGAAGCTCTTTGGAGCCTTACTTTTCAGATTACGTGGATATACGATTTTTCAATTTTTCATTTAATGCATAGTCAACAAAAAGGCTTGAACGAGCTATTATTTAGAAAATTCGTGGTATAGAGATAAGTTTGATCAGATATAGGCTGATCTTTGATCCAAAAATCCATGAAATTTTATTTGATTTTCTCTCATGACCAAAACTCAAGCAAGAAAATTTTGAGAAATTGTCTCAAAATTCTATAAATTGCAATCTCTTTGATGAGAGGATGGATGATGACCAAAGATGTCAAGGATGATGTTAATTGGTAATTGTTTCTGCCTATTGAAGGAGAAGAACTCTATTATTTTTCATTGAATGTATATTTTTAATATGGTAGAACTCTGAACGAGGTTGGTGATTTAAATCTCTTCTCTTGATCTGAGTTTTCAACACCTTGCAATCCTCAGGAGGGCCCCCTAGAGATCTGGGATAATAGTATATATTCTTTGCATTTCTTTCATATTCTCATGAATGGTTTGTTTTACACAGATTAATTGTTTATGCTTATCATAGATTAAAAACTCATGCTTTCTATAGGTTAAATGTTTATGCTTTCTTAGATTAAAGTATTCATGATTCCATACATTAAAGTTTGTAAATTTTAGAACAAGAAGTCCATGCTTTCATAGAGTAAAATATCATGTTTTCTTAGATAAATAATATTTATGTTTTCTTTTCTAGTTTAACATTAATTTCCTTTGTAAAAACTTAGTACTTTCATAATTTATTTTAAAGAATCTCATTTCCTTTTGAAGTTTCCAATTCATTTCAGTTATGCATAAATATTTAAGTCTAATCTCCTAGCACATCCAGTGTAGTTTACGTTGCAATATCACGTACCCAGATTAGCATATAAACACAAGTAATTTAATAGTCAGTTAAATTACCCAACACAATCCAACTTATGGGAGTATGTTAAGTTATGGTATGTTCTCTGCTTATAACAGTTTACTTCTTTTCCTTATTATATTCCACAGATTAGCAATCACATGTACATAAAGTAAAGTGCAGATAGAACATTAAACGATAGACAAAAAAACAAGCCAAGACAAGAGACAAAGATGTGGCAGCTAGCCAGGGACAAACCCCACAATGTGTGGAAAAACCCTTTGATCAAATATTCTTTTATCTTTAATAATTTAGCAGAGAGAAATAGTACAATAAATATGATTTATTACAATAGTAGCAAACCCTAGATCAGCAGCATCAACATTAGTGGCTTCATCATCAAACTAGGGCAGACAATATCTCACAAACCGTCTGTCGGATCGGCATGATTCCACCACCAAACGTTGCGGCTTCCAGAGGAGGTTCAAATGAACCTACAACATAGTTCAGATGAGGAGATATTCTAGTCCATGCAGGTCAAACTTTACTTCTATAGTTGCAGCTTCCTTCAAACTAGGGTAGTCGATATCTTGCAAACCGTCCGTCGGATTGACTTGATTCCACCACCAAAAGTTGTAGCTTTAAGAGGAGGTTCAGATAAACCTACAGTGCAGTTCATATGAGGATATCTTCTAGTCCACGTATGTCAAACTTTACTTCTGCAGTTGCAGCTTCAGTTTCGGTAGCTTCCGGCTTCAAACTAGGGCAATCGATATCTTGCAAACCATCTGTCGAATTGAATTGATTCCACCACCAAAAGTTGTGGCTTTCAAAGGAGGTTTAGATGAACCTACAACGCAGTTCAAATGAGGAGATATTCTAGTCCACACAGATCAAACTTTACTTTTGCAGTTGCAGCTTCAGTTTCGGCAGCTTCTGGCTTCAAATGTGTGAGTGAGAGACCCTTTTCTGTGCAGTAGAGAAGAGACTCTTTTCTGCGCAGTAGAGAGAGAGAGAGATGTGGTGAGATGAGTGAGTCCAAATGAGGAAAATTCCTCCTATATTTATACACAACGTTGGTGTTTGAATAGATGCGACTGTTGGGCTTTTGAGCCTACATGAGTTGTAGGTCGGCTTGATAATAATTCCATAATCAAAATAAATTCATATCTCCATGAATACTTATAAGAATTGGATGATCTTTATATCAACCCTACACCTCTCGATGAGGGGAATCTAATAAAAATATTATCAGCCATGAATAAGGTGATGCGCGTGAAGGTTTTCCCTAGTTTCCAATTTTAACACTACCTCTCAACTAGGGAGAACTTCATATGCAATCTATCTATCGGTCGTTACTATTCATCCATCAAATCCACTGCCCTGTATAGCCTGACCCTTGCCCTACTATGCTCTATTCTGCCTATTCTGCTTTGTCTTGTTCTACCCTGTACTGATCTGTATGGCTCTGCTCTGTTATGTGTTATGAAATTATATATTACGGAGCAATGGAACACATAAAATATTGCATAAATATAAACATAGAAAACGCATAAAACAAGAGAGACACAGATATACGTGGTTCACCCAGTTTGGGATACGTCCACCTCGAACAGCCAGTCCTTCCTTTCTATTATCGAGCAAAATGAAGAGACACAACCTACAGCAGATCCACTATAATATCCTTTATTTTCTCTCATAGTCTCACCTCTCTGCTTCTTGCTCGGAGACTACACATATATTACACAGACTCAATACAATGCCCTCATACAAAGAGAGGGATTGCCTTCTAGGGAAAAAAACCCTAAACTAAACATAAGTTCTACCATCAGATCATACACTTAATGAACGGCCCAGATTGACTAGAAATTACTATACTTTTACAAGGCAATTTTACATCTATTTTTAGCTTCGGGGGTGCTACCCCCGAGCCCCCACCGAGGGACCACTAGCCCCTAGACCCCCACCAGGGGGACAAGTCCCCCCCGTGTTGAGGGGTGTACAAACTTCCTGTGGTATACATCCGGATGAAACAGATATCTTTGAACAATCATGCTCCACACACAATAATCTCCCACTTGGAGAATGATTATAGCAACTCCACCGCTACTTCATTTGCTGAACAATGACTCCTATTTGGACCTGGTTGTTTCTGATCTTCATCGTCATCCTTTAAGACCAATTGAAACTGAGAATATTCTCAGTTTCTCCCTGGTTACAATTTTTGTTAGCATATCTGCAGGATTTTGGCTAGTGTGTATCTTTTCCAGCTTCAACTCTCCATCTTCCAACACTGATCGTATGAAATGGTACTTGAGTTGTATGTGTTTAGTCTTGGAATGAAATGCTGACTTCTTTGCAAGATGAATGGCACTTTGGCTATCACTATATAACGTGCCCATATCATGCTCCTTACCCAATTCACCCATAAACCTTTGTAACCAAATCATTTCTTTACTAGCCTCTGTAGCAGCAACATACTCTGCTTCTGTTGTTGAAAGTGCAACAACACTTTGGATTTTTGAAACCCAACTGATAGTTGTTCCACCAACAATAAATACATATCCTGTAGTGCTCCTCCTGTTATCTCTGTCACCTGCCATATCTGCATCAACATATCCCTGTAGAGAAATGTTTGAACCACCAAAGCATAATGCTTGATTTGTGGTACCTTTCAAATATTTGAGAATCCATTTCACTGCCATCCAATATTCCTTTCCTAGATTGTTCATGTACCTGCTTACAAATCCCACTGCATGTGCAATATCAGGCCTTGTGTAGACCATTGCATACATTAAGCTTCCAACTACTGATGCATATGGAACTTTAGACATATAATCCATGTCTTCTTGGGTCCTTGGGGACATTTCCTTACTAAGTTTGAAATGGCTAGCAAAAGGTATACTAACTGGTTTTGCATTGTGCATATTAAATCTTTTCAACACCTTTTGTATGTATTCATTCTGAGACAATGTTAACTTGCGATTTTTCCTATCTCTAGTGATTCTCATACCAAGGATTTGTTTTGTAGCTCCCAAATCCTTCATTGCAAATGAATTTGCCAATTTTCTTTTGAGCACATTTATTTCCTACATGTTAGACCCTGCAACAAGCATGTCATCTACATACAATAACAATATAATATAGCTGCCATCATTTTGCTTTTTCAAATAAACACAATGATCAGAGTGACATATAGTATAACCTTGTTCGGACATAAACTTGTCAAATTTTAGATACCACTGCCTTGGAGCCTGTTTTAAGCCATACAAGCTCTTCTTCAACCTACACACTAGTTTCTCCTTCCCTTTCACCTCATATCCTTGTGGATGCTGCATATATATCTCTTCCTCCAAATCCCCATGGAGAAAGGTTGTCTTTACATCTAACTGCTCAAGATGCAAATCCTCAACTGCTACTAGACTTAAAATAGTTCTGATTGAAGTCATTTTAACAACAGGAGAAAATATTTCATCAAAATCAATACCTTTCTTCTGTGCAAACCCCTTCACCACAAGTCTAGCTTTGTACCTTTGTTTTCCTCCATCTTCTTCCTTCAGCCTGTAAACCTATTTATTCTTCAATGTAGTTTTTCCTGCAGGCAACCTGACTAAGTCCCAAGTCTGGTTATGCATTAACAAGTCCATCTCTTCTTCCATGGCTACGTCCCACTTCTTCCTGCTTTCAACCTGCATTGCTTCTTCATAACATTCAGGTTCACCAGAATCAGTCAACAATAAATAATATAATGAAGGAGAGTATCATTCAGGGGGTCTACTTATCCTGGTAGATCTTCTAACACCACTTTCAGGTGTTTGGGGTGCCTGTTGCTGTTGTGGTGGTTGTTGTTGTTGTGGTTGTTGATTATTATTATTTTCAGGCACCTTTACTTTTTCAGTGATTTCATCAAGGACTGCATATTCCTTGTTTTCTTTTTCCTGTTTCTTTTCCAGCAACTGATTCTTATACAAGAACTTTTCATTGAATATTACATCTTTGCTCCTAATGATTTTGTGATTTTCGTAATCATATAAGCGATAACCAAAATCATTAACACCATATCCAATAAAGGTACATTTCTTTGACTTTGCCTCAAGCTTTGTTCTATTTTCTTTATTAATATGGACAAAGGCTTCACAACCAAAAGGCTTTAAGAAGGAGTAGTTTACCTTTTTACCTGTCCATGCTTCCTTTGGAACACCACCATCCAAGGAACTTGAAGGCCCTTTTTTTATTAGATAAACAACAATATCTACAACGTCTGCCCAAAACTGTAAAGGCAATCCTGCATGCAATCTCATGCACCTTGCACGCTCCATGATTGTTCTGTTCATCCTTTCTGACACACCATTTTCTTGTGGTGTTCTTGGAACTGTCTTCTCACTGTGAATTCCATGCTCTGAACAGTACCTATCAAACTCTTTGCTACAATATTCAACTCCATTGTCTGATCTAAGACACTTCAATTTCTTTCCTGTCTCAATCTCAACCAAATATTTCCATTTCTTGAAAGTATCAAATACATTAGATTTATTCTTAATACAATAAATCAAAGTTTTTCTAGTTGCGTCATCAATAAAAGTAACATAATAACGAGAGCCACCAAGAGATGATACCTGAGTAGGTCCCCATACATCTGTATGCACAAGCTCTAATTTTTCACTCTTCTTTTCTTTCCCAACTCTAAGAAATGTGACTCTCTTCTGTTTTCCATAAATGCAATTCTCACAGAAGTCCAAATCAACATTCTTTAAACCCGGCAAAAAATTCTTTGAGTGAAGAATCTTCATCCCCTTTTCACTCATTTGTCCGAGCCTATAATAATGCTGCATCTGCTCCTTTGGAAGTTAAAGCATTAACAAAGTTAGAAATATCGTTGCATAAATACAATGTACCAACCTTTTCGCCTTTTGCTATTACTAGGGCTCCTTTGGTGACCTTCCAAGCTTTATCTGTGAAAGTTGTCACACAACCTTCACTGCCTAATTGCCCTGTTAAAATCAATTTTTTCTTTAGATCTGGAACATGCCTTACCTCCTTTAGTAGCCATTGGTTTCCATTCTGCTGTTTTACAAGAACCTTACCCATTCCAACAATTTTACGGGGTTTATCATCACCCAAACGAACTTGTCCAAAATATCCTTGAACATAGTCATGAAAGTATTTCTTATCAGGTGTGGCATGGAATGAGGCCCCTGAATCTATCACACAGGAATCAATAATATTTTCGAAAGAAAGAATCAAAGCATCTTGTAACACCTCACCTATCACATTTGCTTCGTGATTGTTTTCTTGATGTGCATCTCCTTCTTTTCCCTTCCGAGATCTACAGTCTTTCTTTAGGTGTCATTTCTTTCCACATTTCCAGCACACTATCCCCGATATGGACTTGGATATGCCTTTCCTTGATTTATTGCGATATCCTGAGCTCTTTCCTCTTTCCATTTTTCTTCCCCTAGACTCTACACTCAAAGCATTACCCGATGTCTCACCAAAGCTTTTCCACCGCATTTCCTCGCTAAGGATAGCACCGACAACATCATCAAACTTTAAAGTACTAGATCCAGAAACAGAGTTACTAATGGCCATTACGAAACCATTCCAACTTTCTGGTAATGAGAACAAGAATAACAGAGCTCTAACTTCATCATCAAAGTTTACCCCTACAGAACATAAATAACTTGTAATAGTATTAAAATCATTTAAATGGTATGCAACAGATCCACCTTCCGACATCTTCATATTAAATAATTGTTTCATAAGAAATACCTTGTTTGAGGCCGAGGGTTTTTCATATAGTTTCTCCAATGCCTTAATCAAACTCTTTGTCGTTGTTTCCTTCGAAATGTTGAAGGTGACCGATGCTACGAGGCACAACTGTATTGTTCTGAGTGCCTTTCTATTGGGAAGGTTCCATTCTTCATCTTTCATACCCGTCGGCATCTTTGTTTTTCCGCCCAATGGTAGGTATAGATCTTTCTGATACAGATAATCTTCCATATCCATCTTCCACAGCGAGAAGTTTTGGTCATTAAATTTCTCGACCCTAAACTTACCATCTTACACCATTGCTCCCACTCGAATGAGGAACCCTTCTTTCCTGCGAGTTTATCAGCCAAATAGACCTTCGGCTCTGATACCAGTTGTTATGAAATTATATATTACGGAGCAATGGAACACATAAAATATTGCAGAAATATAAACACAAAAAACAAGAGAGACACAGATATACATGGTTCACCCAGTTTGGGCTACGTCCACCCCAAACAGCCAGTCCTTCCTTTCTATTATCCAGCAAAATGAAGAGACACAACCTACAACAGATCCACTATAATATCCTTTGTTTTCTCTCACAGTCTCACCTCTCTGCTTCTCGCTCGGATAATACACATATATTACACAGACTCAATACAATGCCCTCATACAAAGAGAGGGGTTGCATTCTAGGGAAAAAAACCCTAAACTAAACATAAGTTCTACCGTCAGATCATTCGCCTAATGAATGGCCCAGATTGACTAGAAATTACTATACTTTTACAAGGAAATTTTACATATGTTTTTAGCTTTGGGAGCGCTGCCCCCAAGCCCCCACCGGGGGACTGCTGGTCCCCGGACCCCCGTGGGGGGGACAAGGCCCCCCCGCACCCCCCCGTGTGGAGGGGTGTAGAAACTTCATGGGGTATACATCCAGCTAAAGCGGAGACCTCTGAACAATCATGCTCCACACACAACATTATGCGCTGCTCTGCTTTGTTCTATTCTGCTCTACTTTTGTCTGAATTATGAAGAAGAAGAAATGATCGAGGATGTATCATACTAACTCAAAGTCCATCTCAGAGTATGTACCATTGGTCCCAGACTAGTCTCAACCAACCCAAAGTCAGTGTCATAGTGAGTACAACTCCACTGGTCCCAGACCAATATCATCCTCCACTGACTCAAAGTTAGTCTCAGAGTGCGTACCATTGGTCCCAGACTAGTCTCAACCGACCCGAAGTCAGCTTCATAGTAAGTACCACTCCTACCACTGGTCCTAGACTAGTATCACAGTCTCAGAGAGTGTACCACTAGTCCCAGACTAGTCTCAATTGACCCGAAGTCAGCGTCATATTAAGTACCACTCTCACTGGTCCCAGACTAGTACTGCGCTGACACGAAGTCAGTCTCAGAGTATGTACCACTGGTCCCAGACCGGTCTCAACCAACCCAAAGTTAGTGTAATAATATGGTACAACTCCTACCACTAGTCCCAGACTAGTATCATTGATCCCAGATCAATGGAGGTCATCCTAGCGTAGGGAGTATGGTAGATACAACGATGCATCCTTCGGTACTACTATGGTCCCTAACTTCATTTCCCTGCTCATTGATCAGATGAGAGGTACTTCCCATGAGTCCCAGACTGCATGGGTAGGATACCTTGACAGGAGAACTAATCAATCCTGTCCTCACAGGAGAACACATCAATCCTGCTACAATCGCCATGGAGAACACATCAATTTGGGCCGTCAAGGAGAACACATCAATCCAGGCCTCACAGGAGAACACATCAATCTTGCTACAATTTCCATGGAGAACACATCAATCCATGCCTCACAGGAGAACACATCAATCCTGCTACAATTTACGGTGCCACACCATTCTGCTCAGGAGTATGTGGTGTAGTAGTCTCCCTCTTAATGCCAGCCTCAGATATGCCTAAGTGAACCAACTGTAATATATCAGAGCTCTTGCTTTGGCTTGAGGGGAATGGTCTCCTTTTGAGCTTTCCTTCGCCACATCCCGGATATACACCTTCTTTCTCTACTCATAATTTCTGGCATCCCTATCACCATTTGTCTTACAACGGGTAGAGCTTTGTAATGAAGGTGCACAAACCTTCGATGCCAAAGTTCAGACTGAAGAGTTGTGTCACAAGACATGACACCTAGCGGACTTCCACCGACCTGATATAATCAATCAACACAAAACCCAATAGTAAAGGCATATTTAACATTCTTTTTCCATATACGTACCTTGCCATCACTGAAGGTTACCTTGTAGCCTTTTTCTTCCATTTCCAAGATGGACAACAGGTTCTTTTGGAGGTCAGGTGCATTTAATACATCCTGGAATTTCTAGCCTTCTTGAATGGTTGTCCTCTTCCTTGATTTCCAACATTTCTTTTACCTTTGCTATTGAATTTTCCATCCCCTCGATTACCATGAGAGGGATTTTGATCATCGTCACGATGAGAGTCCTTTCTATCAGGGCATTCCCTTGCATAGTGACCTACTTTATTGCAAATGAAACATCATCCTTTTCTTCCAACATAAATTCCAGGCTTTCTTTTCAATTTAGACCCAGAATTATTTCTTTTCTTGGCATGAGAAGAAAAGGCAGCAGGAGGACCTTTGGGCATGGGCATTTCTTGCTCTTCTACCCTTGTTTCTTCTTGAATGCATTTGGCCATTAATTCCTCGAAACCAGGAACTACATTATTGTTTAGAAGAGTAGTCCTGAACACGTACCATTCATATGGTAATCCTCCAAGAGTCGTGAGTGCTATTTCTCTGTCAGTAATAGTCTCCCCAATAGATAGGAAATCGTTCTTGATTTCGGTGATTCTTAAGAAGTATGCTTGCATACTCTCATCTTTACCCTTATTGATTTCCCTTAGCTTATTTCTAAGAAACAAAACTTGATTTGCATCATTAAATTTAAATAAACTCACCAGTATATTGTAGATTTCCTTGGAGGTGTCCAGTTCAGAGATGTAGGCCACCAAGCACTTGTTGATAGAGTCTCGGATGATCTTCTTCACTTTAATTTCTTCATTCTTCCATTTGTTCCTAGCAGCAGGAGGTGCATTTGATGGAGGCTCAATAATATTGCCTCTCTCATGATCCAACACTCCTTGATCCTCAAGGGTTAGATCGATAGACATCTTCCATCCGTGATAGTCAGCTTTCTCACAGAGCTTGTCTTCAGCAGGAAAGATTGTTGAGGACCCCATCATTCTTTTAGGATAGCCTTGCCAATCTTGTCTTCGGTGATTGCTCTTGCTCTTGCTTGGGCTTTGTCTTCACCTCAAATCTGATTCCATGTTAAGTTATGGTATGTTCTATGCTTATCACAATTTACTTATTTTCCTTATTATATTCCACAGATTAGCAATCACATGTACATAAAGTAAAGTGCAGATACAACATTAATCGATCGACAGAAAACAAGACAAGACAAGAGACACAAGATGTGTCGGCTAGATAGGGACAAGAAACCCTTTGATCAAATCTTATTTTATCTTCAATAATTCAGCAAAGAGAAATAGTACAATAAATCTGATTTATATCAATAGTAGCAAATGCTAGATCAGCGGCATCAGCGTTAGCGGCTTCATCATCAAACTAGGGTAGACGATATCTCACCAACCATCCATCAGATCGGCATGATTCCACCACCAAAATTTGTGGCTTCTAGAGGAGGTTCAGATGAACCTATAGCGTAGTTTAGATGAGGATATCTTCTAGTCCACATAGGTCAAACTTTACTTCTCAGCAGCTTGCTACAAACTAGGGCAGTTGATATCTTGCAAACCATCTCTTGGATTGACTTGATTCCACCACCAAAAGTTGCAGCTTTCAGAGGAGGTTCAGATGAGCCTATAGTGTAGTTCAGATGAGGATATCTTCTAGTCCACGCAGGTCAAACTTTACTTCTGCAGTTGCAGCTTCAGTTTCAACAACTTCTGGCTTCAAACTAGGGCAGTTGATATCTTGCAAACCGTTCGTCAGATTGACTTGATTCCACCACCAAAAGTTGCGGCTTTTAGAGGAGGTTTAGATGAACCTACAACATAGTTCAGATGAGGATATATTCTAGTCAACTTAATTCAAACTTTACTTTTGCAGTTGTAGCTTCAGTTTCGACAACTTCCGGCTTCAAATGTGTGAGAAAGAGACCCTTTTCTGCACAGTAGAGAAGAGACTCTTTTCTGTGCAGTAGAGAGAGAGATATGTGATGAGATGAGTGAGTTCAAATGAGGAAAAGTCCTATATTTATACACAATGTTGGTGTTTGAATAGATGCGACTATTGGGCTTTTGAGCCTACATGAGTTGTAGGTCGGCTTGATAATTATTGCATAATCAAAATAAATTCATATCTTCATGAATACTTATCGGAATCGGATGATATTTATATCAATACTACACCTCTCGAAAAGGAGAATCTAATAAAAGTATTATCGGCCATGAATAAGATGACCCACATGAATTTTTGCCTTAGTTTCCAATTTTAATAGAGTATTGCAACTCCTCCCGTACAATGCCTCAAACGGAGTCATCCTCAAATATTCTTGATACCTATTGTTGTAAGAAAACTCTACCAGTGGAATATACTCTTCCTAATTTTGTTGTTGATGCATCACATACATCCTCAACATGTCCTCCAGTATCCTATTGACCCTCTCTGTCTATCCACCTGTCTGCAGATGATAAGCTGTACTGAATGCAAACTTTGTGTCCAAACATGCAAACATCTCCTTCCAAAACTTTGCATCCCTGTCTAACACAATATTCTTCAGAACCCCATGCAATCTAACCACATATCTGATGAATACTTGTGCTACATCACTAGATGAGAATGTAGACTTCAATGAAATGAGGTGTGTGACCTTTATTAACCCGTCCACAGTAACCATGATGGAATCATGTTGTCTGACTCTCCTTGACAAACCTGTGATAAAGTCCATGGAAATGACCTCCCATTTCCATTTTGGAATTGCAATCGGTTGTAGCATTCCACCTGGATGCTTACACTCTACCTTCACACACTGACAATCAAAACACCTAGCCACAAAATCTACTACATCCCTCTTCAAGTTCGGCCAAAAATAAAATATCTTCACTGTTGTCAGTGTCTTCTGATAACTTGGGTAACCTGAATATGGTTTCACATGAAACTCTCTCAAGATCACCTTCTTGAGCTCAATATTGTCTGGCACATATATCATGTCTCTGAATTAGACCAATCCATCTGCTATAAGCCAATAATCCTTGTCCTGTGAACTTGCACCCGTACTTGTACCTATACCACTAGTTATACATGTACCTATACCCATACCTATATTATCACTTGTACCTATAATTTTACTATCACCTGTACCTATACGAGTACATTGCTACAACCTATGCATAATCTCCATATATCTCACATGTTGCTGACCTACCTGCAATATCTTATCCTGTAAGTCTGTCCCATAGGAGCTTATAGTTGCTAAATGATTTACCTATATCTATCCTCTAAGAGAATTTTCCACTCTATTCTCTTTACCTTTGATATATCTGATCTCAAAATCGAACTGACTAATCATAGCCAACCACCACACCTTCCTACCATTTAGATTCGATTGGTCAAATAGATATCCGCAAACCACTGTAATCACTAATCAATGTAAACCTCCTACCCAGAAGATAGTGTATCCACATATTGAACGCATGTATAATCACTACCAACTCAAGATCATGTGTGGGATAGTTATGATCATGCTCATTCATTTTTTGCGACTCATAGCATATCACCTATCCATCCTGCATAAGGACTCCACCAAGTCATTTCTTGCAAGCATCTGTGCATTTTATAAACTCTTTGTCTGTATCTGTAATCTTTAACATTGGTGCATGTGTCAAAAATTACTTTAGCTTCTCAAAACTAGCCTCACACTCCTTTTTCCATTTGAGCTGGTTACCTTTCCTCTGCAACAACGTGATAGGATAAGAAATCTGTGAGAAGTTCTTGATGAACCTCCTATAATAGCCTGCCAACCCCGTGAAGGATTTCACCTCATCTACATTCTTAGGAGCTACTCACTCCATGATGACCCTTATCTTTTCTGGCTCTACTGCAATGCCCTCCTTAGAGATAACATGCCCCAAATAATGTACCTCATACTGAAAGAAACTACACTTGTTGAGCTTAGCATACAAATGATGCTCTCTCAATAATCTCAATACTGCTGCTAAATTTTCGGCATGCTCTTCCTCATTTTTATAATATATCAATTTTTCATCAATGAACACAATGAAAAACTTATCCAAATACGAACACAACACACTATTCATCAAGCACATAAATGTAGCTGGAGAATTATTAAAACTGAATGGAACTACAACAAACTCATAATTCCCATACCAGGTCAAAAAAGTTATCTTGTAAATGTCCTCTTATTTAATACGTACCTGATGATATACAAATCTAAAATCAATATTTGAGAACCCTATTGCTCCCTCCAAATGATCAAACAAGTCATCAATCCTTGGTAACAAATACATGTTCTTGATGGTCACTTTGTTCAACTTCCTATATTCAATGCATAATCTAAGAGTACCATCCTTATTCTTCACAAACAAGATCAGTGTGCCCCATGGTGATACACTTGGCCTAATGTATCCCTTTTCCAACATTTCCTTCAACTACAGCTTCAACTCTACCAACTTAGGTGTACTCATCCTGTAAGGTTCCTTTGATTCTAGAGCTACCCTTGGCACCAACTGATTAGAAAAGTATACCTCCCTGTGAGGTGGAAACTATGAAATATCCTCATGAAATACATCCTGGAACTGCTATAGAACTGGGTACCTGATGAAAACATCTACATCCTCAACTTCCCTACCCTTGTCACTATAAATATGCACTGCAAATAACACACACCCTTTCCTGCTACTATGCTTGGCCTGCATAGTTGTGACCATCCTAACTAATGTGGCTTTCTTCTTTAACTGTAAGACTCTTGGTTCCCCATTTTCATCCACACACTCAATGGCTTTGTCATAACAATCCACCTTGGTTCTACGAAGGTACAACCAATCCATGCCGAACAACATACTGTATGATCCCAACGGTAATGCTTTTAAATGTGCTATGGTAGATATACCATTCAAATCAAATGCACAAGATCTTACCCAATGATGCACTCGCTTCTTTGTACTTATATGCAACTACACTAACCAAGATTCTACATGAAATGCGTTATTCAAACCACACTTATCCACCAAGTTAGTACTAACATAGTATAATAAGATTTAGGGTCAATTAAAAAAGAAATAACTTGATCACAAAGCTTACCGTCCATCTCAATGATAGATTCCTAATGATATGCATGTTTGTTATCCAATGTTGCATAAATACGAGGAACACTCTAACAAAACATCCCCAATAGTTTTTGCATCTTGTACATTGTATATATGAGGTCTGCCACCCTGATACTGTGAACAATCTCTCTTGCGATGATGTTACACTTGAGTTTGTCACCATGACAAATAATGATCAAAATTGGATCTCTCACCATCCATCCAAGTGTCATGAGGCACTCCCTTGCAAGTCAACAACTTATATACCTTTATTAAAGTGGAATTTCTAGATCTCATGGTAAAAAACCCCGTTTTTGAGCACCTTCACATTTTTTCTGAATAGAATCCGCACATGTGTAGTTTCTTCCACTATTAACCATGCAGATCTGTGCACTATCTTCCACTACACACTGTGCAGGTAAATCAATGAAAAGTAAAAATAAAAGGTGATATCTAGAAGCATTGTTGGGTGAATCATTCCCAACAAAAAGCTGTGAACTCATGTTTATTCGAGTCTAAACTCATTTTTTATGGAACTAATTCCCATTCTTCAAGGATCCCTCATCCCTCATTCAGTGGATCCCATCCTGGGACAGAGGATCTCAAAATACTTCATTTTGGCCTATTAATCAAGCCATAGATGGGGGAATTGAGGGAGGCTACTAAGAGTAAGTTTATGTTGATGTAATCTGGTTGGAGAGCTTATTATTCTTGGAGAGGATTGAGATCAATGGGAGGAGCTTCACAACATCAAGGCACACATTTTGTAGCTCCTTTATGTTTCTAAAATTAATACGAACAAGTGTTTCTTCTCACTCCATCGTTTAATGGATTAGTTGATGAATTTCATGGATGGTTTATGTTATTAATGTTTTTCCATTAGAATGATGTTATTTATATTTTTCCATTGGAATGATGATTGTTACTTGTCTCCTTCATCACTAGTTAGAATTATTGAATCATTTATGTTGCATATACCTTTTATCCTTTGTTGTTTCCATGTGTGGAGGTCTAGATTCAAGCATGGAGGAGCTGCACTGAAGCACAAAGGGGGACATTCATCAAGCATATCGTAATAAGGTATGAATTTCCATTTCTCACCTTATTAACTTATGATTCAAGAAACAATAGATTCAGGGAAGGAATTGGCTTGATTATTTGTTTGTTACTAGTTTCCTTTTAGGATCTAGGGAGATCACTTTTATTAGCATGAGGGATTTATTCACCAAACAAATTGGTGAGCATACTGGGGAACATCTTGTTATCTTCCATCTACTTGTTTTTTATTCTCGAATATTTTTTGATAGCTTTACCTGAGTCTTCACAAGTTAATGATCTTTTAGATTTTGCGATTTGTTTGAATAAATCCTATTTTTTCTTTAAGTATCTTGACTTGTATGGTTTCTATTTAGAAATAGAGCGTAGATCTACATAGATTACCTTTAACAATAGTGCGCATTCGCACTATACTATAGTGGCTACCTATGCATACTCTGAGAATTTTTGGAAAAAAATAGTTTTTCCTCTCATGAAAGTTTGAATTTTTGTTTGCAAAAGTTTCATTACATTTTTCTATGACTCTAGTCAGTCTCCATGTGTTTGATCGAGTGTTTTGAAGGAGTTTTCTTGATATTTGTCCATTTTCAAGGATTGAAAGGTAAGTTTTCTCAAGAATTAGTGTTTTTGTGAGATGTACTTCTTGTGTTGCATTGAAAACAGGAGTCTTTTTTATTCTAGTATTGAAGTTCAATCAAAATTACACTTTAAGAGTTGATTTCATAACATTCATTCAAGCATTTTCATTTTAAGGATATTATTAGGCATTTTGAATTTGATTTCCTTTGGTCATTGCTCAAATATTTGTCTTAGTTTCTTAACAATTTTTTCATGTTGTTTCTTTCATCGTGTTTGATTATTAATCCTCTTTGAGTGTCATTATTTTTTCATCTTTGGAACTTTCACCCGATTTACTTTACTTACACTTGATTGGTTCTTTAGTTCGATTAGTGAAGAGAAATAGTCTTGTTGTTCTTTCACTGATTTGGAATCATCTTTTGTTTGTTTTGAAGAGTTCTCTTGCATATACTACATTTGTATAGTTAGAATTGTCATTTCATGAATGAAAATTATGCATAGATTACATTTTGAAAGTGTTCATAGAAATTGTGCATAGATTACATTGCCTCGTTTGCAACTTAGAGCTTTGAATTGCGTTGAAAAATTAGAAGTGGTAAATTTTGGAGTTAATATTTTAAAGAAGAACATCTTTACTTACTCTAGCTAGAATACATCAAAATGAAGAGAGTAAAAATTTCGTATTTGATGCATTAGAGTTTTGAGTCAAGTCATAATATCATCAGTTTCATGTCCATACCCTTTGAGTAAATAACAACTTAATAACACAGTGCTAATAAAATTCATCTAGAATTTTTATTATTTTTAGATCTCTTTCCACCTACAATAGATTAGATTGTAGGGATTTGGAATAAGAAAGTGAGTAAACTTTTCAAAGCTACAAACAAACAATAGAATCTTGAGTTAGGGAGAGAAGTCCAATTATTTCAATTTTTCTTTGGGAATCTCTTCTTATACATGAGTTAAGCACAAGATCATGTCGGATCTGGTGAGTGATCGTACCCACTCATTAGCTATGACAGAGTGATTTGCACGTATTACAATGGCAGCGAAAGGTACTTGGGGTCACTTGAAAGTAAACATCCAATTAACCGTGTTGAGGAGCTTTAAAGGGGATTGAGATTTGTTACTATGCCCTTGCATGTACATCTGATTTATGAATGTCCCCCGAGGTAAGATTGTTGTAGTTGGTAAACTTAGTGCCCATAATCCTAGGGATCTACCTGAGGTAATGACAGAGGGAATCTCCTGTTGTACTTGGAACAGATATTGACTAGATTCACTTGGACTTTTTAGAGGGTAATCTTTTCTCAAGATGGCATAAGCGAAGTTACATGCACCAGGATGTTTCATTAAGTAGGTTGTCAGGGCTATTGGTTCCAAACGCTCATATCTATAAAGCTTTTCACTTTGATCTCTGTAAAGTTGGATTTCATCACCAACTAGTAATTATTGATATCTGTGAAAGGTGACTTTGTATGGTTTGAATCCCTAGATTTTTTAGCATGTGTTACCTTGTTTGTTTTTACTTTTTACAAGACCTTAGGTGTGGATTGTGAATATTATTTTATTTTAATAATAAAAATTTATTTGGATTGAATCCAATGGAAACACTACCTAACATTACTGATAACGATCTCCCTTTTAACGAGAATCCTAATCCTTTTCTTGATTTTGAAAATGTTGATCCTCCTTATATGGCTACATTGTCACTTCTCGGATTCATGATAGGTTTACCTGTATGGTTGTTCTCAACTTCTTTAATTCCAAATACTCAAATTGTACCAGCTCAACTGAGTTTTTCACCTCAATCAATTTTACCATCTCAACATCACCAGCCTATTTTTGACCCTTTACCTTCTTCACCCAACATGTCATCCTCCCTTTCTTCTTCTTCACTTAGTAAAAGCCTTGATGTTTTTAACTAGGTGAGTAAGAAGAAGAAGAAATGGAAGAAGAAGATGAAGAAGAAAGATAAGAAAATATTCAACCAACCAAGCATGCCGTATGTATTGGTATGTTAAGGGAATTTCTACAATGCATCATAAGCCCAAATAGCCTTGCAAGTTTTGTAAGGGTGACCACTTCCTTCTCAATTGTCCCGGTATTCCTAAGGTTATGGATGTATGGTCAAATAATTCTCATCAAATTAATTTTGATCCATCAACTCGTTATTCTCAGATTCTGAGGAAAAAAATTAAGGTCGGGTTTCCTTATATGTTATGCAAATGGACTCATCATAGTCACCTTTTCCCTCACATGGATGAAGCCTAAAAATTGTTGGAAAAAATTATTGTTTCATAGCAACAACTTCCAACTAATTACTGTGAACTTTCTCCCCACCTACCGTCAGTTGATGAAGTGATTCATCTAAATCCAAGTACAATCAATCACACTCTTCCATTAGAGGGTGAAACATGTGTCACTTAGGTTGATGGACCATTTTTTGATCAAGTGGTCGAATCGATTCCATATTCGGTCGATACCACTCTCCCTTTAGAGAGTGAACTTCATACCACTAAGGTTCTTCATGTTACCTCACATTCTTCTACACATAGGGGAATTTCATCTGCTTCTTTTGAACCCCATGCATGTAATGAGGTTATTTCTTTTTATTGGAGTAGACTAACAAAACCTCGCCTTCCTTCTTCCACCCCTTTCCAAATCAGTGTGAAGGGTTATGGTAAGAATGTGTGTAGCACAAATGTAGATGAAGGTGATTTTGTCAGTATTTTATCCTCAACAGCTTGGCAAGCTTTGTGCTACCCTAAACTTATGCTTTTTACTCAGAACCTGTTATATTTTAACAAAACCATTAGTGAACCTTTAGGGATCCTTCCTAAGTTACCTATGACTCTATAAGATAAAATTGTTTGTATCAATCTTATGGTAGTCCAAGGTCCCTTGGATTTTAATTTTCTCCTTGGGCGAGACTGTGTCTTTGCCATGAAATTTGTCGTATCGACACTCTTTCATGTGATGTCCTTCCCTCACAATGGAAGCATTGTGACATTTGATCAACTTACATACGTTGATCTTGCTTCGACTACTAGTTATATGACACCCCTTAATATTCCCTTTATGGAAGTGGTACCTACCCTGCCATGGGTTAATTATGTGGCAACTTGTCCCATGTTTTCATTTACCGATGCAAGCGAGCCTCTCACTATTTTCTCGACTTCTTTTGACTTAGATCTGGTAACTGTCGTGGTAAAAACTTTAATAGGGCATTTGAATATAATTTTATTCTCCCTATTGATCCCCTTGACATGTGTTCCTTCCAGGGAACTATTCTTCCATCTAATGAAGACATTTTAGAATCCATGATCAAGAGGTGTCCCTTTTCATGTGTTTCTTCCATTTGCAAGCCATGAAACAAGGTATTCTTTATGAGCATGGTTCTTTTCCTGTGACAAGCTCATTAAAAAATGAAGCAGGTCATATGAGGATAGTTCTTTTACTATGTCAACCTCATTAAAAAAAGAAACGGTTCCATGAGGATGCTTCTATTATTGTGCCAACCTCGTTAAAAAATGAAACAAGGCCTCATGAGGATGGTTCTTTTACTGTGTCAACCTTGTTAAAAAAGGAAAAAACTCTTTATCAAGGTAATTCTTTTCCTATGTCAACCTCGTTAAAAAATGAAATAGGTCTTACGAGGATGGTTCTTTTACTATGTCAACCTCATTAAAAAATGAAACAGGGTCTTATGAGGATGGTTCTTTTACTGTGTCAACCTCTTTAAAAAATGATACAAGTGCATGAGGATGGTTCTTTTACTGTGTCAACCTCATTAAAAAATGAAACAAGTGCATCAGGATAGTTCTTTTACTATTTCAACCTCGTTAAAAAAGGAAATAACACCCATGAGCATAGTTATTTTTATGTGTCAAGCTCGCTAAAAAATGAAACAAATCCTCCCCTGATTAAATCGAGTCTTTTTCGTCTGATCTTGTAGATGAACCTTCATTGCATCCGCCTATTAGTAACTAGTAGTCTACTCAGGTGAATGAAACGAAGTTTGGGAGCATGTGCCTATGTCAATATGATGGGGGCATGAAAACCACTTTCAAGCACAATTTTCTCTATTTCAAGCTTGTGTAAAAATGAAACCACTCTCAAGCATATTTTTCTCTCTCAAACTTGTGTAAAAAATGAAACCAATGTCAAGCAAAATTTTCTTATGTTTCAACCTTGTGTAAAAATGAAACCTATCGCGAGTCCATTTCAGTTATTATTTTCAAGACTCGTTAAACTCATGAAAATCCCAAGGTCCTTTTTCTATCTTTTCATGCTCGTAAAACGTACATGAAAATGTCGAGTTCTTTTTGTCTTTTCCTGCTCATTAATTAAATTGAAATTAAGTAAGATGAGTATATTTTTATCAGTTTTTTGAACTCGTTAAAACTTACAAAAAAGTGAAACCCTAGAGTCCTCTTTTAATCCCTTTTAGACACTTAAAACATGAAAAAATCATTGAGTACTTGTTTGTTCGAACTCGTAAAAGTAAATGAATAATCATCCACTCAGTATAGGTTTACCCCTTTTACGAAGTAAGCCAGTACTGTTAACGTAAAAGGTATACGTTGATCAAACATTGTCAATAGAGTTCTCTCTTGTATTATTTTATCCTTTTTCGGACCTGAGGGACTAAACTTATGAAAAATAACATAATGGAGTTTACTTATGTTTTTCTTCTAACTCCCTAGAACTGAAAACACCGAATTTACTTTCTTCGGGCTTGTTAAAAATTTACGGTAAACTAATTGTATTATTTTCCTTTTTGTGTGTTTTTCAAACTCTTAAAATAAAACAACATCAAGTTACCCCTTTACTGGACTTGTAAAAATTAAATACTACAAGACTCGTTAAGCATGAAGAGACTGAACCACTCCTTCTTAAGGTTCGTTAAAAATACTACGATGGACTCATCCAAAGGATGAGATTACAGGACAATAATATGTTATCCTCCTCAAGATTGCAAAAAATAAGGAGTTTCTTGCCAGTATTAGTGGGGGAAAATTGAGAAGAAAAGTTTGTTTCTTGTATTTAAGGCAGTATGTCACTCTTGAACATGACACTCTATCACATATATGTTTGGGTTGGGGAATCAATTTGTCTCACAGTCAATCGAACCTTATTCGAAATTCTTCAGTTGGTTTTGGGTATTATTGTAGAGTCAAATGTTGCCAAGTCATTTTTTCATGTCGCCAATATGTTTAAGAGATATCTAAACCTCAGTTCAAATTACCTTGCAATTTGTAGCCTTCAATCATGTTGGCCATCCCTGAGTCAGTCCTTACAAACTATTCTTCAAAACATTGACATTGATTTTCGTGTCATAGGCTCTCCTGCAACAGGGCACTTCCTATCAACTTCAGCTCATTATCTTGGAAGTTGATCTAGAAACCTTTAGTACCTTGAGACTTGCATGAATTAATGGCAGGTTCCTCGCCTTTGATGACAGGTTCTCATCATTGGCCTTCGATCGAATGATCCTATGAGAGTTCCACCTCAGATCACTTATTCACACTTCATAGATTGTATTGGGAGTACCTTGAGAGCCATTATCATTATTGTTGGTTTCTCTCGCACTTGTTAATGGTTCACATCATTGACAAGTAATCAAGTGGTTTCTACCATGTTCGACTTCAAGACATTTAATCACATGGTTAGATTCATACTATGGATCGAGAGATGGAGATCAAGAGCCTAGATCTAGTTTCATCCATCTAGGTTGCGAGGAGTTTTGTTTTCACGATTATATAGATAATTTTATGTTTGATTGTTGCATCCATCCTATATATACTTTGGCATGATGTATTTTTGTATTGTGCTTTAATAATTTTATGTTATGAGTATGGGAATGCCTACCTTAGTATGAGTATTTCTTGACTAATTGTTGGAGGTTTCCAACCACGATCTCTGATCCAATCCTTGATATGATAAAGTACTTCAGTCCTCAAACTTTTATGACTTCGCACTTTAAGGGGCAATCTGTTTCACTTCGTTTTGTCACCATGACAAATAATCATCAAAATTGGATCTCTCACCATCCATCAAAGTGTCATGAAACACTCCCCTGGAAGTCAACAACTTATATAACTTGAATAAATTTGAATTTCTGGATCTCATTATACAAAACTCTATTTTTGAGCATCTGCGTAGTTTTTCTAAACATAATCCACACGTGTGCAGTTTCTTCCACTATTAATTGCATAAATCTACGCACTCTCTTCGACTATAAACTACACAGGTAAATCAATAAAAAGTAAAAATTAAAAGTGAGATCTAGAAGCATTATTGGGCGAATAATTCCAACAGAAAGCCTCAAGCTCATGTTTATTCGAGGCTAACCTCATTTTTTATGGAACTAATTCCCATTCTTCAAGGAGCCCTCATCCCTCTTTTAGTATATCTCATCCTTGGACTAAGGATCTCAAACTATTACCTTTTGGCCTATTAATCAAGCCATAGGTGGGGGAATTGATGGAGTCCGTTGAGAGTAAGTTTATCCTGAGGGAATCAGGTTGGAGAGCTTATCATTGTTGGAGAGGATTGAGATCAATGGCAGGAGCTTCACAACATCAAGGAACAGATTTTGTATCTCCTTTATGTTTCTGAAATTTATACAAACAAGTGTTTCTTCTCACTGCATTTCTTAATGGATTAATTGATGAATTTCATGATTGGTTTATGTTATTGATATTTGCCTATTCAAATGATGTTATTTATATTTGTGCATTGGAATGATCTTTGTTAATAGTCTCCTTGATCACTAGTTTGAATTATTGAATCATTTATGCTACATATGCCTTTGATTCAAGAAACAATAGATTCAGGGAAGGAATTAGCTTGATTTTTTGTTTGGTATTAGTTTCCTTTTTAGGATCTAGGGAGATCACTCTTGTCAGCAAGAGAGATTTATTTGCATAACATATGATACCCTCCATGGGTCCAACACCGCAAAAGATCCTGATTCTAGTCCTCAAATCGATGTCCATGTCCTCTATCTGACGCATTGAACTTCATAGATGGTGCAACATTCTCCTTATTATATGAATCTTGTGGACTTGCTCACTTCTTGTCCCATTTTCCCTTGTTCCTTGCATTATATTTCCAATCTAGATTAGTCTCATATCTGCGCTTCGATTTATCATAGCAATGCCTTAGGTTTCGGATGGTATCCTCCAATGATTTAGGCTCATTGAACTCAATCTTATCTTTAAATGGAACTGAAAATCCACTAATGAACCTCTGAATCTTGGCCTTCTCCTCCATGAGATAAGACACACACCTTAGTAACTCCAAGAACCTGCTAGTGTACTCCTCATATGTCACCGATACCATCTTTAGCTCATAGAATTATTTTTCCCTGTCATCAAAGTATCTCTCTAACATGTACTTCTTCTTGAATAGTCACTCAAACTCACTCCAAGCCAAGTCCTCCTCATGAATACATTTGACATTCTTCACATCTTCCCACCAAATGTCTACTTTACCTTTGAGACAGAATGTAGCCACTTTGGTTTTCATGTTCTATGAGTAATAATGTAACCTGGAGAACTTCCTCATGGCAAGAAACCATGCCTCTGCACCATGTGGTTTCTTCATCTCTCCATCAAAAGTAGGTGGCTTTTCTTCCTTAAACTCATCTAGAAAGTATCCTCTATCACTCCTCTTGTAAGGATGATAATGATGACGATCATAGTGCCTATTTGAATCATAACTGGAATAATACCTGTGTTTATCCCCTCTCCTATCCGAATTGTCCAACAATCTACCATCTCTGACCATGTCATCTTTATCTGACATATGACCACGACGCAAACTACTACCATATGCCCCATTAGTTTTGTTCTCCTACTCATGGATCATCTAAAGTGGCCCCTGTCACTACAAATTTGACGCACTCTGAGTAATCATTGCATTTACATTTTCTTGTTTCTCCTATGCCTGCATGACTCTATCATTATCTACCTTACAACTCCTTATTTCTTCCATTAAGCTTCTTATTTTTTTTGCCAAATCAAAAGAATTCCCAAGGCCATACTTCTCATCTGATTCATAGGGAGATTATTTATAGTCTAACATCTTTCTAGCCATTTTCTATTTCTTGCAGCAAGGTATATCATGTCAGCTACACCAAATCACCATAAACCAACATACCTTAGTATAGCTTGGGGAGGACACTGATCTAGGTGGATGTTGGTGGCCACCCACCTATCCCATTTGGGCCCCCACAACTGTCTCTTTCAGTTTTTCAGTTTCTGTAATTGTAGCACAATTTACTATTTTTAGCAATTTTTCGGGTCCTGAACTTCTGGAGCTGTTTTGAGGCCCTAAACAAAGTTTTTTGGGAAATCTGGGAGAAACATGGGTCCATGGACTAATGTTTCTCTTCCCAAAGTTGTAGTGCTCAGATAGATCTTTCTAACGAGCTATTGTACGCGTCAAACAAAGATCAGGTGCCAAAGTTACGACCCCGGGAAGTTGATGTACCAACTTACCCAAAATGGGGCCCACAATTTGGCATTTCATCTTCTAGGGTTAGGTTTTGGGATGTGAAGGGTTTTCCATTATTTCTCAACAATAAATAGGCCTTAAAGCCTCATTGTAACACAGTTCAGAGGCATGTAGCCGCCACATCTCTTATCAGAGATAAGCTACCGTCGCCCTAGCTGGTTTATTTCCATTTCTGGTTGTAAGCATATTTCAGTATTTTCCATTAATGAAATGAATTATTATTTACACTGCATCTTTGTGTATATGGCTATCTATGTATGTTTTTGTGTTCCTATTTAAATCCGGATCAGTGGTATCAGAGCGGTCATCTTTTTTCTCGGTTTCTCTTTGCATGTCCCCAATGAGGTCGGGATATAAGGACTTAGGGCTTGAACTAGTCAAACCTTTGCAAGACCAGCCCTGCAAATCTCGATGACCTCCCATGGCGGATGAGAAGAAAGATGAGGGGTCAGGAGATCCTATCAAAATCTTGCTTGAAGAAGCCCTTGAGCGGCAAAGGAACTCGATGATGGATAGCTTTGCACAGATCCTTCAGCGACTACCCAGAGGCGATGCATCGGCTTCCAACAGCTACTCTGGAAATGCCATGCCATTTAAGGTACAACTTAATTTTGAAATCCCCATCTTCGAGGGTCAAATAGACGTAGATGTCGTAGATAAATGGTTAAATCTGCTAGATGGGTATTTTTCTGTTCATGAATTTTCAAGTCGGGAAAATATTGTTTTCACTCTTCTCAAAGCAACCTCCTACATCAAGGACTGGTGGGAAACCTACTGCGAGCAGAAGAATGAAAGTATTGGCTCACTATTTTCAGTCGCATACACTTGGGATTAATTCTGGGATGTTGTTAAGGAGCAGTACTACACTGTCAAAAGCTATGAGGACAATTACATCAAATGGACCACATTGCAGCAGAGATGAGACCAAGATGTGCCAGAGTTAACAAACATTTTTCATACCCTTTGCACACAGTTGGGTATCAAAGATTCTGAGCTGCATTTGGTACTCAAATACCATGGATGGCTACACAAATACATCTAGGAAGAGATGGAGTTCCTGAACATCTCCTCGCTCGGCACGACATACCGATACGCTGTCAAAATCGAGCAAAAGTTCAAACAGAAGAAGCGAGACTTCGGATCTGCAAATCCAAAGACCGAAGGACAAAGCCAAGGCGAGGTGACCCAAGACAACCCATCGAAGCTGCAAGAAAAGAAAAACACCACGAAGTCGAAGAAGGACACAAGAAAGTGGTGTGAGTTGCACAAGAGCCCCACTCACAACACAAGTAAGTGTCAGACCAAGCAATCGCTCATGGCGGAGTTGAAGGCTTTCGAGTCAGATGCGTGTTCCGACCTTGAGCTAGAACCTGACAAGCGGAATGGCAAAGGGAAGTAGTTCATTGATGCGGAGACTAGCGTGACTGTTGCCACTGCCAAGATCAAGAAGAATGAGGCCGAAGACGCAGAGGAGGGGGAGCATCTTTTCTACTCATAGATGTGGGTGAAGGGTTCACTGCTGCAATTCATTGTCGACAACGACAGCCAAAAGAACCTCATTTCAGCAGAGGTCGTGAAGTGGTTGGCCTACTGACTATGCCACACCCGTAGCTGTACAGTATCATGTGGCTTCATGAAGGACGAGATCTCAAAGTTCGCCAGTAGTGCCACCTTCCCTACAGCATCAAGCCCTTCACAGACGAGGTATTATGTGATGTTACACCTCTGGATGCTTTTGATGTACTATTAGGCAAACCATACTTATGGAGGTGACATGTTGTGTATGAGTCAAGGCCTCGTGGTATTATTATTTCTTTGGGTAATTCATTATACAGGATACCGGAGGTAGCCCCACCTACCGCCACCTCTTTGATCACTGTTAAGAAAGGCAACAAGCTCATTTTACAGACTAGGAAATTTATTTTCTGTCTGGTTCACTCCAAAAGTAAGGGGAAGATTTTTTCCACATCCATGACCCCGACAATGGGTTCCTCCATGTAACAGCAGCATAAACAGAGGGATACGGTCATAAAAGAACATAGGAACAACTTCTCCTCACCACAGGGCTACCACACAAGTTTCAGCTTGGCAACAAAGTCTAGTTGCATCGACAAAAAGATCGCCTTACTAGAACCCATCAGAAGCTCAAACCATTCCAACATGGTCCTTACAACAGTACCAAGACTATGGGGAACAATGATTTGGAGCACATCATTCCTCCATTCCTTCACCTGCACTAAGTGTTCAATGTGGACCGTCATCGACCATGCTTCCCACCATTACTGGACACATCAAAGATTGAGGGACAAGTTCAGAAGATGGAGGAACGCAACGCAATGGGGACCATTTCTTCCTAAGGGAGGGGAGGAATGATCCAGGTGGATGTTGGTGGCCACCCACCTATTCCATTTGGACCCCCACAACTGTCTCTTTCAGTTTTTCAGTTGCCATAATTGTACCACAATTTACTATTTTTAGCAGTTTTTCAGGTCCTGAACTTCCAGAGCCATTTTGAGTCCCTAAACAACGTTTTTTGGGAAATCTAGGAGCAACATGGTTCCATGGACTAATGTTGGTCTTCCCAAAGTTGTAGTGCTCGGATAGATCTTTCTAACGAGCTACTGTACGTGTCAAACGAAGATCGGGTGCCAAAGTTACGACCCCGGGAAGTTGATGTACCAACTTACCCAAAATGGGGCCCACAATTTGGTGTTTCATCTTCTAGGGTTAGGTTTTTGGATGTGAAGGGTTTTCCATTGTTTCTCAACAATAAATAGGCCTTCGAGCCTTATTGTAACATAGTTCAGAGGCATGTAGCCGCCACGTCTCTTCTCAGAGATAAGCTACCATTGCCCTAGCTAGTTTATTTCCATTTCTGGTTGTAAGCATATTTCAGTATTTTCCATTAATGAAATGAAGTATTATTTCCACTGCATCTTTGTGTATATGGTTGTCTCTGTATGTTGTTGCGTTCCTGTTTAAATCTGGATCAGATACCTTGTTTGCAAGATCAACAAATGAATGTGATACATGTATAACATAATCATGATAAATATAGAAACATAACACATAAGTATATAACCATGCAACCATCATTCTAGCTAGGGTCCAGTCATCAATGCATGACCTTAACAACAACACACACCATGACCTCATGCATGACAACAATCATTACATCAATGCACACTTGACCACATACAAACATGTATATGCTTAAGAAATGCAAAATCATCCATACACATGCATAAACACATATGGTCAAGCATAAATGAACAACACTTGTAACCAAACCTTCAAGAATGTAACCAAGCATACAAAAATGATACATGTAAGCGACATATAATGACATGTAACCAGTCATACACTCATGATGATGCACTCGACAGTAACAACAACAACTTCCACATGGTGACATCACTACAGCCATGATAAATATCATGCAAATGAAACAAGGACATGGAATGAAAGCATAAAAGACGCACATGAAACCAACATGCATGCATGACCAACACACAACCCATCTAGTCCGAGGGGTGAACCATGGTATGCTACCACTCTGTAGCACCCTCCTCCCACATCTACCCAAGCAACCAGCTAGTCGAGTTGAACATGCGATGAGAGGACACTATGATATGATTTGACCTCCTAAGTCATGTTAAGGAAGTGGAACCAACAAAATCACACCATATAGACATTCAACATCAGCATTAGGACCCCGAGAACCAATCCAACCTTGATGCCAACCATCCCCTGGGTCCCACTGAGATTTTGGACCAATTGACCTCTGGACACTCTCATGCTGTGGGCATGCCAGCATCCAGGGACCTTTAGACACTCTCACAAGTCTGCAAGCCAGCGTTTGGGAACTATTTTTCATAGTGTTGTGTCAGCATCCTTTGGATTCGAGCCACTTTTTCAAACCCAGAGCCCAGGTCACTGCCTAAAATTGAATGACATATTTAGAACAATATGATAACATGGAAATGATTGTACAAATGTAATCAATTGAATAAGACCATGATTGGACCCCTACTAGCGATGACAAGCATTTCAACAAACATATCATGAATAGGTAATCTACAGGTGTAAATAACATATCTGAGCATAGGGTTCTCATACTTAGCTAAGAATCACTAAGAAGCATTGATGCCTCAACACATCAATTGCCATTTCATCAATTAGGTCATAAATACATTTTTAATTCATTTACCAGTAAAAATATGATGAGATCCATACATAGCTACTTTCATAAAACATGTATATAACCAACATAATAGCAACAAAAATAGTAATGAAATAATAACCATATAAACCACATATAAATTAGTATAATACTCATACGATTACAAGGAGAAATAACCTCATATTTATGATGCAAAATATAAATCCGATATGGGACTTCCACGTTCCACTTGACCATAGAATGGCTGAGCCAAATCTCTCTTCAGCCACTCACCCCCATGCCATATTCCAAGCATGAATGTGGGATCTCATAGAACACATCAATCCAAAACCATCTAGGGATTCTAGAGGCCAAGCACCTCAACCCATCAAACATTGGTTCCACCTCACAGTTGAACATCACAAAACCATCATTAGATTGGTCTCTCTCCAAGCCTTTTGGGTCTCCATAGTGTTTGTTCCAACCAAGGCTCCATGACTAGTAATTCAACCCACAACAACCATTGAGCTCTAGAGAGTTTCTCCAACCAAGGCTCCAAGGCTAGTAACTCAACTCACAACTGCCAACAGACTTTAGAGCATTTGTCCAACCAAGGCTACAAGACTAGTAACTCAACCCACTAATGGTTCTACAGTGTTCCAGCCAAGGCTACGAGACTAGTAACACAACCCAAGTTGTTACAGGGCTTTATAGTGTTTGTCCAACTAGGGCTCCATGAACTAGTAACTCAACCAAAGCTAAAGAAACATGAGAACCAACCAAAACAAAACAAGAAAATAAATCCACAATCTCCATGGATATCTAGTAAAATTGCAAGGCTAAACAATCCACTATCAATCAGGGAATCCTCCATGCCAGTGACAGATCATGACCAATAAACCACATGCATATTCGACGCATGCCAAAACGAGCGAGGAAAATATACATGCAACTCGATACCTGCAAGCAAAATTGTTGTAGTTGCTGATCGTAATGTCCTCTTCCACTTTCCTTCTCTTCCTTTGCCTTCTTGCTCTAAGAATCCAAGTATGTCATGCCCACCAAGAATGCTCCAAGAAAACTCTAAGTATCCAAGAGTATGAGAGAGAGAGAGAGAGAGAGAGAGAGAGAGAATAATGAGAGAGGTCCAACACTGAACTAAAAAAAGGTTACCAACTAATCCTCAAAAGCCCTTTTATGATTGAGGCCTCTATTTTCTTCATTTTCCATTATTTTCCTTCAATTTCCTCCTCACATGCAACCTGTGACCTTTCACCTCCCTTTTCTTCTAATTTTCATTATGTTCATAAATAAATGTGCCAAAAATAACATTTTTCCTTTCCAAATCCTTGGCCATTGCCTTTTCCAATTTCCTTAGCCATTAATAAGAAAATGAACACCCACAGTAGGATGTCTTGCCCAACATTCAGCTTGGAATAAGTGTCCCATCAACCGTGATTATTATTTCTACTTTATTAAATTTTATTGCATGGAATCTTCACTAGGGTTGTTACACTCCCATTGCGTAGTGTGCAGTTCGAGCCAAGACATGCCATGCTCTGTGAAATTCCATAGGCCAAGGCATAGGCTTGAGCTTCCAGATTGTGCAGTGCAAGTTGTGGAGTGTGAGATGCGGGCAAGCAGACCCAAATCCGCCCATGGGGAGTGTGAAAAATAAGTGGATCTAAAAGATAGAGTGAGGTTGAGTGCATATCTGACTATGTGTAAATGCATGCTTGTGAAACAAGTGAAACAATCGATTAAACTGAAGGAAAATTAAGGATGTGGGGAGAGTCACTACAACAATGACTATTGGTGCAAAAACGGGAAAACTCATGCGACACTTGGGAAAGGTAGTATTAACTTGAAACATCACTTCTACAAGTTAAGACAAGTTAAAACGTGAGAAACCATGCAGATAAATAATGGGAACAACACTCACACAAGCCAAATGACAAAAAGTGACAAAAAAAGCGGTAAAAGATGACAAAAGAAAAACTCGCTTGGAAAAGCGATGATGATTGCACTGAAGGCTCCTTCATCTCCTAGGGAATGATAAAGCTCCAAGATTAACATGAAAATGAGCTCTAGCATCATAGATTAAATAGATTTGGGAAATTTAGGGTTTATAATGTGCATGCCTCAAATCAAGGGAAAAGTGACACTTGGTGGTTGTTTCGAAAAATAGCACAAGTGCCTCCTTCAGGATGCCAAATATAGATCCCTGTCTTTTAGGGATGCTTTTTTATTTTTTCTTTTTCTTTTTCTTTTTCGGGAAAACTACCATGCATTGCCCAAAAAGATTGCACAGTTCTGGGAAGAACTCGACAACTCTCTAGTTCACGCGTTGCACAGTTTTTGAGCACAATGAGGTTTGCGTAGTATCTAGGCTGTGTCTCTAGGATGCCTCTCCTATCTACACAGTTTCCTAGCTCAAGGATGGTTTCCAGTGAGGACTGCGCATTTTCTGAGCTCAAGGCTCACTGGCAGTCAAGACTGTTCAATTCCCAACAGTAATGGTAGTTTCCCTTAAGAATTGCGTAGTTTCTAGGGGAAATCTCTTAACTGTTATGGCACCAAGTGAGGAGATTAGCTTGTGGGCTAGAAAATCAACTAAGTAAACAAACACAAGCCAAACTGAAAGGACAAGTCTCAATTGAAGCATGGATACCTAGATCAGTGCTAAATGAGTTGTTGTGGTTAATAAGGGGGCCTCCAAAATCGAAGCATAGGAAAAATATTGGAGGGTGGTTGTAGTCGCTACGATGAACCCTTACCTTCTTAGCAATCCTTACTTTTTGGAATAAAGTAGTTTATTATAGTAGATGAAATATCTCCACTAACAACTACACTTAGTGGGAAGGCTAGAAAATTTTGTTTCAAGCTCAAGTTTGATGCTGTAGTGGTAAGATAAAGGTTGAGGGAGCATTATAGTTCAAACTAGAGGTTCAAGGAAGTACTACACAACCCTAGAGGGACCTAGATTTGCAAGAAAAACTAAGTAAACACATTTCTCAAAGGGTTACCTTAGTAGGCTAGAAATTAAAAGGTTACTAAGTGGTTCTCTCACTATCCAAGCAAGTTATATTAGGATCAAAATTATTTCTTCAATATCTCAAGATAAAAGGGGCAAGTAGAGCTCACTGGATATATTTAGCAACATGATTTATGCATTGATTTCAAAGAGTGAGCCCCTTAAATCCCTCCAACTGCAAGCCATTAAGATAAATTAAGAAGAGTTATTGTAGCAACTACAATAGGTTCTCTAACTATAATGTCACTTTTACACTTTCACATGAGAAAAGAGGAAAAACACAAATCATAGGCTCATGAAATTATCTATGAATTTAATAATCTGAATATGAATTGAATAAAAAGAGTATTGTTTAAATACCCTTCACACCACCTGTAGTATACTTAAGGGGGATCATATCAGGTACAAAGGGAGCTACCTAAGGGAATAATATGATGTAATAATATAATGGGCCATAGATAATAAATAAAGTGGCTAACCCACATTATGAAAGGGATAACAAGTAGTTAGGGAATCATGTGCTAAGCCCATTGTAATGGATTTATGGTATTGACAGACCCTTGATAATTACCCATGGTATTGTATGTATGAAGCCTATATAGAGGCTAGAGACTCTTCGTTGAGAGATGTCAAGGATTGTTTTGTATTGACATGGATTAGCTTATGGAGTGATCTCCTTCCTTAAGGAGTAGTTGTATGGTGTTACCCTACCTCAAGGGTTTTGATATTAATAAAGATCTTAAGCTCTATCATTTATCATGTTATTCCTTGGGTATATTTTTCATTTTTATATATTTTCGGGTCAAATCTACTACACCACCACACGATGGTAGCTTTCGACGACTCGAGTTAGGGGATATGGTGGATTTGCAAGTGTTGAGCTATTTGGTTCTTATTATGATGGTTGTGGTGGTTGTGAAGAAGGTTTCCAACGCCTCCTTCGATGAATAACGATGAATAACAATTGTGCAATTTGTTGGCATTATGACACAAGTGTTGTCCTCGATGGAAACTCACTCATACTTCAGTAGGTTAACAACATAAAGTTCATATCAGAATGAAGAAAGGTATACGCAGGTTCACCATTGGCCAAGTTACATATACACGCAAGTTCACTATAAACACATCACGTATACATACACATGTACTTTCACACAATGCAAGGCATGTATATCTTGGAAAACTAAGTTTTGGTCCAAGGTATTTGGTCCATGGTATTTTGATCCATGGTATTGGTCCAAGGTATCTGGTTCGAGGTATTGACCCCAGGTATTGGGTCCAAGGTATTGGTCCTAAGTGGTTTTGGTCCATGGTATTGAGTAAGGCCTAAGACTATAAAAGGAGGGGAAGATCATTAGGGTGAGGCACTCAAGTATTAAATATCTGATGAAGAGCAAGATCTAGTGTACAGGTTATTGGTTTATTGTGCATAGCTGGATCTAAACCAAGGATGAACCTTAGTGCTTCATGAGATCTAATGATGGGTTAAGATATTAAGGCTTGAAGTGAAGTATCTTTATGTGGTTTGATCATTTATCTGAATAACTGGCGCATGTTGTAGTCTGTAAATATGATGATCTGGGAATAACTAAAGTCCAGAATTGTTGTAATGTTTAAATCATCATTTACAGATACGTATGCAGGTTCACTTTAGAAAAGGCGTGTATACACACTTGTTCTGCATATCAAAATAGCATATACATCTTAAATTTGATTTACAGATCTGTATGCAGGTTCGACTTGAGAAAAGAGCGTATGCACACAAGTTAGACACATGGAAGTAGCATATACCTTATAAAATATGTTTTAGCTTCTTCTGTTTGTTGTTGTAGTGTTCTGGGTTCTGTCTTGGGTTCTGGTTACTATATTCTGGTTACAACCTTCTGAAAGATCATATTGAAGGGTTGTTAAAGTGATTAATTGATTTAGTTGTGGTTGGTGCAAAGGAGATTGGTTGATGTAGATACATTTGATGATTCAATGATGTTATTGATGGTTCCAGTCTGAAATTTATGAAACGTGGTCCCTGGAAGAAAAGAGATGGTTGTAGCCTTCTATAGGTCGGCACCTACATACTAGTAAACATATCAACTAGTACAAGAGCTAGGGGGTAGTATCTCCCTTCCAGAGGAATCTTGAGAACGAGAGAATGTTTTAGCCTTCTGCAGGTAGTAGCATGTGTACTATTATAAGTCTCCACCAGTACAAAAATTGTAAAAAGAATTTTCTTATTGTTAAAAGAAGATAGAGACGATTGCAGCAGGTGGTTTTCACCCACATTAGGTTTCCACCTTATATCTTGTGTTCATATGTGTGATTGTCTGTTCTATTTTTACTGCACCTAGTTACTATTTGTGTGGTTCTGATGCACTGATTAAAGATCGACATATGATGAATTAACTAAATCATAAGTTTGTAGGATATATTCTAGTTGCTTTAAACACAGTTGCGTATACACGTGAGTTCCTTTAACTGAAGTAGCGTATATGTATCTGATTATGGAAATGAAAAATTGTTGACATGCTAATACTGATTCACCCCCCTCTCAGTATTATTTCCAACAATTGGTATCAAAAAGGTCCTTCAGAAGAAGCTTGTTCACTTGAAGGAAGATCCATCATCATGAGTAATCAAGAAAGAGAGGGATCAATCAAACCACCAATATTTGATGGAAGCAAATTCATTTATTGGAAGGTAAGAACTACATCCTATCTTCAATCTCTTAGAACAGATGTCTGGGAAATCGTGGAAGGAGGGTATACTTTTCCATCAGCAATTCCTACAAATGCGGCAGGTAAAAAGAAATATGAAACCAATGCCAAAGTTGTCAATACATTATTGGGAAGTCTGTCACAATCAAAATTTGTCAAAGTTATGCAGCTCAAATACGCCAAAGAAATATGGGACAAAATCGTCCTAAGCTATGAAGGAGACTCTCAGGTAAAACGTGAAAAACTGCAAACTCTCATAATTCAATATGAAACTCTCAAAATGCACAATGATGAAAGTATAGCTAGTTACTTCTTACGTATAGATGATATTGTTAATTTCATGAAGAATTTGGGTGAAGAGATAAAAGAAGTTACTTTAGTTGAAAAGGTTTTAAGATCCTTGTCTACTAAGTTTGAATCAAAAGTATCTGCAATAGAAGAGAAGCAGGATCTTCATACTATTACTATGACACATCTGCACGGAATCTTAACTGCTTTCAAGAAGAGAAAAGGAGGTCCATCACATATGAGAGAAGCCGCATTTAAAGATTCAAGAAAAGAAGAACTCAATGAATCAGGACATATTTTAGAAGGAGAAGAAGAAGCAAACTTTGTCAAGAACCTTCAACAGGGTTCCAGAAGATTCAAATATAACATACCTTTCAAATGTTTTGCTTGTGGAAGAGTCAGTCATTATGCTGCCACATTTCCTGATAAAGACAAGTTTGATAAAGGCAAGGAATCTACAAAATGGAATAGAAAGCAAAGTGTAAGTAAGAAAAGCTACTATACACATGAAGATAGCGATGGTTTATCAATTAACGATGAAGATGAAAATAGTAATGACTATAGACTTCTTATGGCTTTTGAAGATGATGATTCTTGGATGCTTTAGATGAGGAGGACCTTTATGAAGAAATCTCTAAACTCAAAATCTATTTAGAATAAAATAATATGATTATAGATAATTTGACATTCCAACTTGCTGAAAGAGAAAAACACAATGAAAAACTAGAATGTGAAATTGTGGGTCTAAGAAAGGATATTGAGAAAAAAAAAGCTCTCAATCTTAGATTTGCTAAAGGATAAAAAATCTTCAATGAAATTATCAAAGTGTAGCATTTTCCTCTGATAAATACAGGTCTTGGATATACTAAAGAAGCATCTCAAGCACAGAAGCTGTCAACCTCCACTAAAAGCTATCTTGATGTAGTAAAGAGCAGTGAATAGTTTGACAATCGTCAGCAATGGCATAAAGCAGATCACTAGGAAAATCAGGCTCAATTTACTTCAAGGATGAATAGAAGCTACAACCAACCTCAGGTAAATCATACTCAATCTGATTCAGGAATGAATATCAATAGAAACTACAATCACCAGGTCAGTAGATTCGATAATCGCAGGAAATTCTTTAATGGCCAATGTTTTTCATGTCATAACTTTGGACAAAAAGCTGCTCAATGTGTTTCTTACAAGACTATCATGAGTAGAGAAGCATGAAGGAATGTGACAAGGATCATGAAAAGGTCCTACAATAACTTTTCTCTTCTTGAAAATGAAATCGAATGCTCTATCTAAAACAACTTCGGTCATGCAGAATCTGAATGTAGGAGTAAATTTTGGCAAACATCTCAAAAGGAGCAAACTCCATTAAGTCCCAAAATATGGAAAAAGAAATAACCACAAACAGAAATATGTGGTATAGCCTTGTATGTAGAAGAACAAGAAAATCAGTGGTACATCGACATTGGATGCTCAAAACACATGACAGGTGACAAAGAAAAACTTCATTCATATAATGCCTTAGAAAAGGAAAAGAAGGTATCATTTGGAAATGACACTCCTACTGTCATAAAAGGTAAAGGCTCTGTTCTCTTAGAAGAAAAAGTTAAAGCTGGGAATGTTATGTATGTTGATGGTCTAAAGCATAACCTATTGCATGTCAGTCAAATGTGTGATCAAGGAAATGAAGTAGTATTTCAATCAAATGGATGTGTTGTTTGTGAGCTTGATATAGGAGAAACCATGATCAAAGGTATAAGAACTCTAAACAACTTATACATACTCAAGGGAGGAAAAGAAGATTTCTATCTAAGTAAAGATGATGAACACTGGCTATGGCACAGAAGATTGGGGCATCTAAGCTTCTCTCAAATAAGAAAAGCATGCAGATTCTAGGCTGTTCATGATCTTCCTAATATGAGCATTCCAGAAAATACAATATGCAAATCATGTCAATTTGGTAAGCATACCAGATCGTACTTCCCTAGAAAGGAAGGATTAGCTAGTAAGCCTCTTGAACTTGTTCATACTGATTTATGTTGACCATCAAGGAAAAAGTCACCTCGTAGAGAAGAATACTTTATATTGTTCATTGATGATTTTTCTGGAATGTGTTGGATAGGACTTCTAAAGCATAAATATGAAGCATTTGAAAAGTTCAAAGCCTTCAAAGCTTTGGTTGAAAATGAATCAGATCGCAAATCAAATGCCTCAGATCTGATCGAGGAGGGGAATTTACCTTAGATGAATTCTTTGACTTTTGTGAAGAACATGGAATAAAAAGGCAATTCTCCACCGCAAGGACTCCTTAGCAAAATGGAGTGGTAGAAAGGATGAACATAACTGTTCAACAAATGGCTCGTGCTATACTAGATGAGTCTGGAACTCCTGCAACCTTCTGGGGTGAAGTTGCATTCACTGTCGTCACTATTGTCAACCAAGCAAATATTCGGGTAAACAACACTCAAACTCCACATGAACTTTGGTATGGTAAGACCCCTACTATAAAATACTTCAAGGTTTTTGGAAGCAAATGTTAGATCAAAAGGACTGATGAAAAACTTGGTAAGTTTGAACCTAGAGAAGATGAAGGTATTCTCCTTAGTTACTCTTCCTGAAGTAAAGGATATAAATGTTATAATAAAAGACTCGGGAAACTTATTGAAAGTATTGATGTTGCTGTTGATAAAGCATGCAAAAATCCAAAACAAATAAAAACCGAAGATTATGAAGAAGATGAGGATTATCCTCCCACATCAAATCAGAATAATTCTGAAGAAGGAAGCAATAAAGCACCAGAAGAAGAGAGAACAGTATAAGAAAAGACTCTGTCCAGGTATGTTGAGAAAAATCATTCAGAGACTCAAATTTTGGGACAGAAAGAGGTAGGTGTGCAGACAAGAAGAACTATTACAGAAGATTCAAGCTATCTAGCTTTGCTATCGTCCACTGAACCTCAAAATATAAGTGAAGCATGCAAAGATGAATGTTGGGTCAAGTCCATGAATGAAGAACTTGAGCAAATTGAAAAGAATAATACTTGGGAATTAGTTCCTAGACCTCATGATAAGAATATCATAGGAACTAAATGGATATTCAAAAGCAAGCTGATTGAAAATGGAGAAGTTATTAGAAACAATGCTAGAGTTTTTTGTAAAGGATATGCTCAACAAGAAGGTATAGATTTTGAAGAAACTTTTGCACCTGTTGCGAGACTTGAAGCCATAAGAATGTTCCTTGCTCTTTCTAGTTTTCAGAAATTCGAAGTATACTAAATGGATGTAAAATCTGCCTTTCTTAATGGAGACTTAGAAGAAGAAGTCTATATTGAGCAACCTGACGGATTCATTCTTGGAAATGATGCAAAAGTTGTATGTGGACTCAAAAAGGCTCTCTATGGTCTAAAACAAGCTCCAAGGGCTTGGTATTACCGTATTGACAAATATCTCCATCAAGAATGTTTTTCAAAGGGATCAACTGATAGCAATCTATATACAAATATTGACAATAATAAATTGCTAATACTTGTTATGTATGTCGATGATATCATTTTTGGTAGCAGTGAAGAAGCCACGAGTCGAAATTTTGCTTCGGTAATGCAGGAAGAATTTGAAATGTCCCTGCTTGGTGAGCTTACATATTTTCTTGGTCTACAAGTTCAACAAAATAAAGATGGTATTCTTTTGTCACAAACCAAATATCTCAAACAGATCTTGAAAAAATACAACATGGAAGATTCTAAACCAGTATGTACCCCAATGGTAACAGGATGCAGTCTCAGCTCAAATGATGAATCAACAACAGTACATCAACCAACTTACAGATCTATGATTGGGAGTCTACTTTATCTAATAGGTACCTGATCAGACATCATGCATGCATTAAGAATAGTTGGAAGATTCCAAGAAAATCCAAAGGAATCACACCTTCAAGCAGTCAAAAGGATTTTCAAATATCTGCAAGGAACATAGAATTTTGGTTTATGGTATCCTAGAGATACAGATCTTACACTTCATGCATATACAGATGCAGATTGGGCAGGAAGTGTTGATGACAGAAAAAGCACTAGTGGTGGTGCATTCTATATGGGTTCCAGATTAGTGTCTTGGTTCAGCAAGAAACAAAGTTCAATTGCATTATCTACAGCTGAAGCAGAATATGTGGCTGTTGCATCTTGCTGCACACAACTCCTTTGGATGATACAAACATTGCAAGACATTTAGATCACATGTACTTCACCCATATCCATTCTATGTGATAATACAAGTGCCACCAGTATTTCAAAGAATCCAGTCATGCATTCCAAGACCAAGCACATACCCATCAAATATCATTTTCTACGTAAACAAGTGCTTGAACAAAATGTCAAATTGGAGTATGTTCCCTCCAAAGAACAGGTTACTGATATATTCACCAAACCACTGCCCAAAGAGACATTTGAATATCTCAGACAAAATCTGGGAGTAGTTGATGCATCATCCTGCTGTTAAATCTTATCTGTTTCAGAGAAAGGTGGTTATACACAAGTTTCATGAAGCATAGTCACATACATACACTGGTTTCTGTGGATATAGTCGCGTATAGGTTCGTTTGAAGAAAAGCAGTGGGTCAGAATCAGGAAGAAAGGGTTTTGATATTGTTCAATGAATTATCTACTCTGCTTGATGATGGTTACAGTCTGTGGATGACATGTGGAAATATGTTGGCTCTCATAAGTTGTTGATAACTTGTTGCATATCTGATTGATAATGATGCCTTGATAACTCTTCTATTATATGAAATGATCAAATCTGGCAGTGATCATCTAGCACAGGTTCAAGGGGAGCATATGCTTCTAATAATTCATTGTGGGCATTATCTTAGAAGATCTTGGTACAGATTCACACAGTTTTTTTTTTTTATTCAGGTGGAACAGGTTCAAGGGGGTATCATGGTTGTTGGTCTAGATGCTGATTGATAGATGCTGCTAATGATAGTTACTGATGACTATCACGTTCTTGTTTAAGATATTTGGTCTCTATTATATATGTCGTATATTTTTTGAAAATGTCATGAAACAACTTAATTTGTTACCCCACTATACATGGGATGGATGATGTAATGTTTCTTGTTTTTACATGTATAAAAAATTGGTATATTCCCACTTGGATGGGGGATGGATGTATGTATGAGCCATTGGTGATAGGGAGGTCGTCTATGATGTATGTATAGAGTCATGTTCTTCTTTTAGAACATCTCTTAGCAGACCTTGCTTATATTCAAGCGGAACATGGACTCGCTCATGGGAATTCTACATGTGCTCAGGGGGAACATAACCCTTTGCCCTTGATGACAAAGGGGGAGAGTGACTTGGGGTTGCCATGAAGTCCAAAGGGGGAGATTGTTGGCATTATGACATAGGTGTTTTCCTTGATGGCAACTCACTCACAGTTCAGTAGGTTAACAGCACAAAGTTCAGATCAGAATGAAGAAAGGTATACGCAGGTTCACCATTGGCCAAGCCGCGTATACATACAGGTTCACTATAAAAATGTCACGTATATGTACACACATACTTTCACATAATGCAAGGCGTGTGTATATTGGAAAACTAATTTTTGGTCCAAGTTATTTGGTCCATGGTATTTTGATCCATGGTATTCGTCCAAGGTATCTGGTCCGAGGTATTGACCCCAGGTATTGGGTCCAAGGTATTGGTCCTATGTGGTTTTGGTCCATGGTATTGAGTAAGGCCTAATACTATAAAAGGAGGTGAATATCATTAGGCCAAGGCACTCAAGTATCAAATATCTGATGAAGAGCAAGATCTAGTGTACAGGTTATTGGGTTATTTTGCATAGCCGGATCTGAACCAAGGATGAACCTTAGAGCTTGATAAGATCTAATGATGGGTCAAGATCTTAAGGCTTGAAGTGAAGTATCTTTATGTGGTTTGATCATTTATCTGAATAACTGGTGCATGTTGTAGTCTGTAAATATGATGATCTGGGTATAACTAAAGTCTGGAATTGTTGTAATGTTTAAATCATCATTTACAGATTTTTACGTAGGTTCACTTTAGAAAAGGTGCGTATACATGCTTGTTCTGCATATCAAAACAATGTATACATCTTAAATTTGATTTGAAGATCTGTATGCAAGTTCGCCTTCAGAAAAGAGCGTATGCATGCAAGTTAGACACGTGGAAGTCGTGTATACCTTATAAAATATGTTTTAGCTTCTTCTATTTGCTGTTAGAGTGTTCTAGGTTCTGGCTTGGGTTCTGGTTACTATATCCTGGTTACAACATTTTGAAAGATCAGATTGAAGGGTTGTCAAAGTGATTGATTGATTCAGTTGTGGTTGGTGCAAAGGAGATTGGTTGATGCAGATATATTTGATGATTGAATGTTGTTATTGACAGATCCAGTCTGATAATTTATGAAACGTGGTCCCTAGAAGAAAAGAGATGGTTGTAGCCTTCTGCAGGTAGTAGCTTGTGTACTATTATAAGTCTCCACTAGTACAAAAATTGTAAAAAGAAGTTTCTTATTATTAAAAGAAAATAGAGACGATTGCAGCAGGTGGTTTTCACCCACATTGGGTTTCCACCTTATATCTTGTGTTCATATGTGTGATTGTCTGTTCTGTTTTTACTGCACCTGGTTACTGTTTGTGTGGTTCTGATGCACTGATTAAATATCAACATATGATGAATTAACTAAATCATAAGTTTGCAAGATATATGCTAGTTGCTTTAAACACAGTTGCGTATACATGCAAGTTCCTTTAACTGAAGTAGCGTATATGTATCTTATTATGGAAATGAAAAATTGTTGACTTGCTAATACTGATTCACCCCCCCCCCCGCCCTCTCTCAATATTATTTCCAATAAACAACATAACAATGATTCTTTTATGGATGTGAGTTTGTAAATCCTCAATCCACATTTATACTTTGTTTACCAGTTGTGTAAAAATAGCCACTCAACCATGGCAAGACATTATTAAACATATCTACAGATCAAGGTTAGTCACGATAGTCTGACTTCTCCATAGTACGTTGTGTACATTTCAACTTTGTGAACACTTTATTTATTTTTGAGACCTTGAAAATCATGCTAGAAGTCAATATGACTAGAGCAATATTCATACAACTCAAAAGTCAAGTATTTATGTGATGTTGGTGAGAATTTTAACCAAAGAAATAGTAACCCTTTCGACCATGTGAGAGGATTCCATTAACTCTATGCCTGTTTTTCAATAATTAACCTTCATAAAGCATTTGTTGAAAGTAAATTCAAACTATAAACAACAACTTGGTGCCTTTAGTCCATATTTACCAGGTTTGGTCATATTGGCAAAAAAAGTACGGAAATGGGAATAACATAGGGAAGCGCATGAAGAAATAGCTGGTGGAAATAATGCAAGGAAAGCTACAACGATGAAAATGTTCCGTAGAACTTTGGTAACGCTAAGCCTTCACTCCATCACAACGCAAAAGAATATTACAAACGATATGGTCAATAAGAACACCATACAAGGCAAACCCAACTAGAGTTCATAAGAGGCCACAATAAAAGTTTGAGCGAATCTAAGTAACTTTTATATTAAAAAAATAGAAAATGGCAAATTACAGTTGTAAATAGGTAATTTTATAATAAAAAAATAACTTCTATATTTGAAAAAAATATAAAATAGCAAATTGAAGTATAAGAAAAGAAAACTACTATATTAAAAAAAAATTTAAAAAAACAATAATTCCTATGTAAAAAATAAAAGAATAGTAATTCATATATTAAAAAAATTTATAAAATTGGTAATTTGTATATTAAAAAAAAAATTATAAAATGATAAACTACACTTTGAAATGGATAATTCCTCATAATAAAAAACAAAACTTTTATAACATTGTTTTAACTATAATATAAAATGAAGTGAACGTGAAGTAAATGATAAGTTTGGAATATAATGATTAATCATGATTCATTTAAACTTTAAAAAAATTAAAAGACAAAATAATAAGTTTAAATTTTTATAAGATGTATATTAACAAATTTTTGTTCGTATTAGATTTTTTTAGTCAAATTTAAAAGACAAAATAATAAGTTTAAATATTTATAAGATGTATATTATCGAAATTTTTGTGGTATAAGATTTTTGAGTCAAATTTTTCACGGTCAATTTTTTTTTGGTATGGAATTCGAATCCAAATATCGTAACTATGATTCGTTCATATGCTTTATTCATCGGCATGTGTTACTTGCCGCCACAACGGATTTCACTTAACAAGATTTGTTTCTAGTATCGGGATATTATGCTCCCATATTTTCCCCTTGATGTCTTACTGAAATGCTTTGTCAGGTTAAGATAGAGCCAAAGATAAAGCCATGAACAAATGACTACTGCAAAGGAGTTTATTTGCCCGAAAAACTCCACGAGTAAAAAAAGCATTTTATTTTTTTAAATTTAACGGGTATTTTTTTTGGCCGCGACTAAATTCGGATATTGAATGATGTTATTATAAAAATTATGTTAAATTAAGTAATTTTGTTAAAAGGTTTTATACTTGATGATGATGATGGTGGTGGTTAACGTCCACTGAAACCAAATTGGTCTATCAGACCTATAATTTTCTTTCTTAGTTTGTAATTGTCTGGCTTCTCGTCTTTCTTGACGAAATTGGTGTTGTAGCTTTCTTTTTTTTTCTCTACGATCTTCCAACTTTCTTTATCTTGAGTCTCCTTCATCTCTTCTTATTCTTGAAAAAAAATAATATTATTCCTTTCCGCACGTCGGATATAATATTTGAATCTAAAACCTAATATCGAATGAGAAGTAACTATTTTTATCTCAACCACGTTTTCAATACACACATCAAACCCTTACGCAAGCAAAATCTAAGGGATAAGGTTGAATGAATCATTCAAGTTTAACGGGCAGGATGTCAAAAGTAACGTGTTTGATTTGCCCTCAACGGCCAATATGTCAAAACTAAAAAGTGAAATGTTTGATTTCGCCCCACCAACGGGCAACCGGCTGTCAAAGATCAAATGTTTGCTTCGTACGCCCACGACATTTGGGGCATAAGGAAGTTTGCGTGCAGGAAGGTCACACCGAACAGAGGAGGTACTGGTAGACAAATATCCCTACTCATAAAGAGTCATTTTGATGAGTCAATAGAGTTTGCGTGCAACTTCTGAGCAATGAAAAGTCACCCTGAAAAGACCAGGTAGACAAACCGCCTCCAAATTTGACTTTTTTGCATTACCTACATAGATTGAGCATCTTGAAATTCTGGAAACACCAGGATTGCTTGGTTTTCAACCACTACTATACATAATTTCAAACTTTCAAACTGAAATCTAAACAAAACCGGTAAAAAAACGTAGCTAAGAAACATTAACCTTCTCACCCCGCTTATTCAATTCCGTTATTTATTTTGTTCGACTACCCTAGTTATGCAACCTAATAACCCTGCTTTTTCTCAACAATTCACCTCAATACATATTGCTGCTGCCTCTCATTTCTAACAATTCACCATACAGCCCTTTGTCAACAATACATATTGCTGTTGCTTCTCCTTTCTAACATTTCACCATACAGCCCTTTCATGGGTAGAAATTTGGGATCCGTAATGACCTCTGGTATGCTCAGCCATCACACTCTTCACATGGAATCTTATAATGGCCTCAGACAGTGGTTACCAGGGTAAACACTAACATCTTTAACACTCTATGAAGGGCGGTCTAACAATATTTTATCACAATTTTTTGGTGGCTTCATTAATTGTTATATATAATATATATGAAAACTCAAAATCTATTAAGTTTAGATATTTTAAAATGCAATTTTTTGTAAGTGTAAAATTAGGTGAAAGAATTAAGTTTAGATATTTTAAGATGCATTTTTTGTAAGTGTAAAATTAGGTGAAAGAATTAAGTTTAGATATTTTAAGATGCATTCTTTTTAAGTGTAAAATTTGGTGAAAGAATTAAATTTTTTTAAGTTTATTTTTTTAAGAGATTTATATATATATATATATATATAAATATATGGAATCAGTATAGATACATTTTAACTCAGAATTTACTAAGATTAAATATTTTAGGATGTTTAATTTCATTTTTATTATCAGTTTTGATAAAATGTTTGAGTTGTCTTTAGTGTGATGTGTGACTTTTTGGAAGCTTTTCAGGGGTGTTTTTCTGGTCTAATATCTCTAAAATCTGGTAGGAATTTATTGAAATCACATGTTTGAATCACACCTCCAAAAGTTTGTACTTTAAGAGATTTGATTTCTCCAATTCTTGCAAGTAAAATAAATCTATGCTAGTTTTGAACAACAAACCAATAAAATGCTCTAACTACAAAATTTTTAATTTAAATTATATGTGTGTGTATGTGAATTGAACATAAAATGAATTACACATTCTGTAGAATCAATAATAGCATGTTTAGATAACATTTGTCAAATTAGTGAAATCCATATTAAGTAGTGAATGAATTACATATCTGCTTTTTAAAGTAATTTTTTTATTATGTGATCTATATATATAAAATTTGATGTAAAATTAATGTGTAAATAGAACTATTTTGTTTATGGTGGACATTGATTTTTTTTTGTTATTAGTAGCTTTTAATTTGTTAATATAAGTATTATTTTATTTAATTTTTAAATCAAAGGTTTTGTGACACATCTCCTTCATATTGAGTGTCACATCTTTATATTGAGTTGCACCTCTAGATACAAAAAAACTTTTAGTTTCAAATCCTAAGAGTCACTATTATTCTAAATACAACTATTTCATAAACACCACAATTAACTCAATTGCAACATGTCTCCAAACACTTGAACTCATACAACTTAACAAAAAATTATTCTCTAAATCATTAACACTAAAATATTCTTTTAACCAGTGAAACCGATGTATAACCACATCTTACTATAACTGTGTTTTTTTAATTAATTTCAATTTTATTATAAATATAATTAATTTGAATATTTGTTTAAATATTCGTTTAAATATTCAATATATTTATACACCAAAAAAAACAATAATTCTAATCAGAAGCCTAGTAACGTGTCGCAGACATTAAAAGCAGAGCACATGTTTGAACTGCCCTAATAAGTCATAGGTGGCATCTTTGACTGGTACGCTGATGGTTTGGCGGAAAGTAAAGGATCACATGTTTTCTTGGCGCGCCCAGTCGCCCACGGCTTTTGAGTCATGAGTAAGATTGCGTGCAGCTCTGAGCAATCCGAAGACACATTGAAGAGACCAAGGTAGACAAATCACCCTGCTCATAAATACGCCTCCTCGCCCGTTCGCTTGAACTCGTGTATTTATCTTGTTCAAATCCCTAGTTCCGCAACATACTGCTACTGCCGCTGACAACAATTTTCCATCTTATCGCTGCTGGTTTGTATTCTTTCAACAGTATACCATACAGGCCTATCATGGGTAGAAATTTGGGAACCACAATGACTCTAAGTCTGCTCATCTTCACCCTCTTAACATGGAATCTGATAAACCCCTCCGAAAGTCGTTACCCTGGTAAAACACTAACCAGCTTTAACACTTTGACAATCGCTGTCTGACACAATTTTATATCAGAAATTTGCATGTGGCATTATTAGTTGTTTTCTAACAGATGAATGTGTGCATTATATTTTTCCTCAGTGTATATTGGGAAAGAGCCAGTAAAACAGCAGGTACCCCTCTTTCACCGCCATTCTCTATTTATTTTCTTTAGCCTGTACTCAGGAATCAGGAAATATATATATATATATATATGAGAGAGAGAGAAGTGATGTACTTTTATGTAAAGTAACGTGTTTTGATGATCATGTAAATGAACGCTGCAGGGCAGCGTAAATGTAGTCAACGACACAAAGCTAAAACCAAAACTAATGGATGGATTGATATCCGTGTCCCTTGTGCGAGGGCAGCCAAGCACATCTCATGACGGAAGACATCATTAGAGCAGTCACCATGTATGCTCTTGGCTTCTTTTACAATGCTGAAAAGTCTCCGAAATAGAGCATAGTCTATTATCTTTGGTTTTTTATCACAAAAATGGTGATACGATGTATTAATCATATTTTCTTGAAACATATGAAGATATCTTTTCTTTGAACATGTTTTATTAAGTGGAAGAATATGGAAGAGGAAAGGTATAATAAGACGATTCTTTCATCCAGAAACATTTACGTTTACATTTACTGATTTTAGTTGTAATTGTAGTTTTTGCTGAGGAAAAATAGCTTTAGTGAGCATTTCATCTTTATATTTGCTTATTGTAAAAATAAGTGGTCGCAATAAACTTCTGACTCATCATTCTTTCCCATTCTCATAACACGGAATTATTTCTCTGTATGTTTATGCTAATTAGAAGTTTTAGTTTATAACCGGAATAACTGAAAAACCATATGGATTCTGTTCCATCATATGTTTCTAACTTAGTTAGGACATTTTCCAATAATAGAGTCCTCGTTTGATCTCTGAAGGAGCGCGGAGACATGTTTATTGCAGCCCACTATAAGTTGTGTAAAATGTACAATCTCTTGAAAAAATAATCGACATCTCAGTGAAAAATTTATAGCTTTCTTTATACTAATTAGGTGGTGCAAATGAGATGGTACAACTTCTTGTGTAGTAGAGTCTTCATGTAAGAATGTTTCCGTAGATTTTTTAAAAGTGATTCATGAAAAAAACTTCTCAGTGAAAAATTTATAGTATTCTTATACTAATTAGGTGGTGCAAATTAGATGGTACAACTTCTTGTGTAGTAGAGTCTTCATGTAAGAATGTTTTCGTAGATTTTTTTAAAAGTGATTCATGAAAAAAAAAAAAACTTACATTGACATTAAAAAAATAATGGAAAAGAAACATAAAAGATTATAATATTATATTTAAATTAAAGTATAGTTTAAAAAATATTTGTGTATTGGAAAGATGGAGAGGGGTGAATAAGTATTTCATTCAATTGTTATATTAAGTGAGTGAAATTTTTTCACAATAGGAAACATAAGGTATACCAAAAATAAAACTAAAATATCTATAGTAATAAAGTTCAAATGTTGAAGATTCTCATTCTTAAATTTTGGCTTCAATCATTACAAAAATTCACTTTTCTCAAGGCTCCAACCATGAATGAGGACTCCAATCCTTTCAATCTAATGCAGGCTCCGACCTGATCTATATATGAAGACTCCAATTCTCTCAATCTAATTTAGGCCCCAACTTGATCTATATATGAGGACTCCAGTCCTCTTAAGCTAATTCAGGTTCCAACCTTTCCAAAATACTTTCTTCAAGGTGTCTCAAAGCTAGTCCAAGATATCTTTAATAATTGCTCCAAGTATGATTCCTTTCCAACATACTTTCTTCAAGGTGTCTCAAAGCTATTCCAAGATCTCTTCAATAGGTGCTCCAATGATGACTTCAAGTGTACTCCAAGACTGCTTTAGATATGATTCAAAAAAGTATTATAGGGCTGCTTCAAAATGTCTTCAAGTCGGCACTAAAAAGTTTGCTCCAAATCTCTTCAAGTATTCTCAAATGAATCTTTTAAAGACTGCTCCAAAGTAGCTACAAGGCTACTCCAACATGGTTCCAAGAGACTACTCCAAGTATGCTTTAAGGTTTTCCTGAGGAGGTCACCAAGGTCTGTCCAAAAATGCATTCAAGTCTACTCCAAAAATCATCAAGAATGCTCCAAAAAGGTTTTCTTTAAAGTGATTATATGATTGCTTCAAAGCATTTCAATGAATTCCTTTAAGGAGGTCTACAAGATTGCTCCAAGAAGTACTTCATTTTTGCCTCAATTACTGCTTAAGAACTACTCAAAATTGTCACCAACGAAAGCTCTTGAATGCCTCCAAAGTGAGCACAAAGTATGCCTAGAATCTAAGTCAGAAGTGGGCCAAAAAGAAAGATCATTTAGGGTTGAAAGTCTATCCTCAGGAGGCAGAATTATAGGTCTGAATCAATTCTCAAAAATACCCTGGTTTCTGGGCCGAAAATATTGGTTGTAGGAGTCAAGCTTCACACAGCTGAATGTGACCTTCCACAAACCCGAATTTCTCCACATGGCCAAATTCTGAACTTTACCTCAGGATGGAATATGAGATGGTAAGAAATTAGAATTTGAGTTGTAAGGAGGTCGACTTGCGTGCCAAAGATAGACCTAGTTCTTAACCTTCAATAGTAGTTGGGATATGTGCCACAAAAAACAAACATTTAGAAATAGTTTTGCTCAAGAATATATCATAACATGTCTAGATGAACCCACCAACAATATTCAAACCAAAACAAAAATAGTAATCCAAAGAATTCTTCCTTTCATCTCTTTTTAGGTTCATGAGATATAAATCTTTTTTCCCCTCTTCACAAGTCTGAATTCTTCTACACATTCTTGGTCAAGTTGGTGGCTGAAATGGAGGAGAAGTCTCTTGTATTTATATTAGTTCAATCGCATTAACTGAACTAACATGTCTATTGGGGGAGGGTCGACTTGTTCAGATAGGGTCGACTTGGACAAAGGGTTAAACTGATGGATTTTAGAGTTAAAATTTAATTTATCCTCAATGGAGAGGAGTTAAGAGGCATGCAATAGCTCATTAGAAAGGGATTAAGATGATATTTAAGACTATATTTTACATTCCTCTTCAGCTGGACATTCCTTTGACATCAATAACAATTAATTCTTCCAACAATCTCCCCCCTTTGTTATTGATGGAAACAATCACCTCATCGTGCTACTCCCCCTATCATCATGTTCTCCCCTTTTGACATCAATAGAAAAGGGATGCTCCTCCTATCTACAACTCCATGTCAGTTGATCCCCTTACTAAGGATTGCTCCCCATGAGTTTGCGCTTCCTCTCTTCTTTTGGAGGCTTGGACAAACAATGTTATTGTCTAGTGCATTTTTGAAATATCCCAAGTGACTCGACCTAAGACTATTGGTTAAATCTAGATTATAGTTAAAGAAAGTATTTCAGATTATTTGTTATTATAAAATTAGGAATGTTTTGTTTAAGTTGGAACGAAAATCAATGGAAATTATTTGTATAATATTCTTGATAATATTTCAGGGTTACTTGGAGAGTTAAAATTCATTACCAATCAATAAGTAGTTGGAAAAGTTAGTTATGTCTTGAAAAGGGAAATCACAAAAGAGGAAAATGTATTCATTCATTGTGGATTTGTTTTCTAAGATAAAAAAAGGAAGGAAGGGTTCTAAAAGAAAAAATGGTTAGAGAGAAATGCCATTAATTTGGAAGAGAAAGGAAATTTGCTAAGAGTTTAGAAAAGAAAGAAATGGTTGGAGTCAAATGACATCATTATGGTTCTGTTAAGTGGGGTTATTGTGGGAGAAAAAAATAGTAAATTTCAGAACACCAGTGGAAGATAAATGTTGGTGAAACCCTAAACGAAGAAGAACACTACTTAGGGTATGTTGAGAAACCTATTGGGACATTTTTATTTTGATTGGAAAGGAATATAGCTTGGGGGTAGCTAGGCGAGTTGCTAACTTATGTTGGGTGGTCTGAGGAAGCTCTTAGCATATTCCTTGAAACTCTGAGATAAGTCTCTAAACCCATAAATTAGAAAGAAAAATAGAGAATTCAAAAATTATTATTTTGTGTGTGAATGTTGGTAAAAGCTCTGTAAATTTTATATATATATATATGCATAGAAATCGTAAGCAATGCAAGATTACATGTACTAAAGGCTTACGCAAGAAGGATATGAAATAAAGAAAAATAGGTCCATCCAGTACATCATTGGAAGAGCATTAAATGATTCTTTGGGAAAGGTAAAATATGGTGTGTACAATTTGGTATTATTGATACAAGACAACCAGAACTAGTGTAGTAGCATAACTGTGTAGGACAAGAACTATTTAGTAGTGTAAACCCCTTTTAGTGTAAAGACTCAATTAAAAGTTATACCAAGGATATGATTACTATGTACCTAAGTAAAACAAATAAAAGGGACAAGGTTAGTGCCTTACTGTCAGCGATTATTTCCTATTGTTTAGCACAATCCCTAGCCTTAGAAAAGGATTACACAACCAGAACAAGGGAAGGGAAACATTTTCAAGCCCATTTCAGGTCATAAGAGGGGTCCTCGTTAACATGTTAAGTAGGCATTTTAAATACATGATAAATATATTTTCAAATGCACGAGAAATGATGCACTATAAATCTTGAGTATGATAAATATCGTAATTGAAAAATAGGACAGGTCAAACAAATAATGAATTGTTTACTAACGATTATTTCCACCTCATAACAAAAAAGAAGAAATTATAATGACTAAACTACATTAAACCCTTAGTCCATAAATAATGAGAGTTTATTATACATTTATAAAAATGGTTGTAACCTATTATCCTCCACAATATCCCAAGGCTAAGAAGGGAGATCGAAGGAGGTAACCTCAAACCACTTACGGTACAACAACTAGCACTGCTAAACCAGAGAGGGATCTCTCTATGAATTCACAGCCAATGATGACTAGAATAGGAAAATATGTTAGGCTAGAAATGTTAGGCTCAGGTAGGGTTTTGAAAGTTTTAGCTAGATGAAGAGTGAGAACCAGGTAGCTAGGTCAAAGTATCAAAGGGTTACAACAACAAATATAGAGAGGAGCAAGGTAGTAATGCTTTTTTGATGGCTTTAGAGTTTGTTAGTGTCGTGTAGTGTTTAAAGAATAAAAAGGTCTTAATGAGCATGCACACCATGAATTCATTAAGTAAGAGGGAAAATTACACACAATGATATTCCCATAAAAACAAAGCTTTTATGAAAAGGATTCTGCTTATAACCTTTAAGGAAAATCACTTAAGAAATAAGATATGGAAAGGAGAGATGTATATCATTCATAAAAAACTATAACAGAGGAAATACATCATCACATACTTACCTCACATGAATTCCTAAATAATAGCTGCAAACTTCTCCTTTGATTTCCTGAATAAAGAGTTGAAGTACAAGCTACAAGTGGTCCAACCTCTAATGTCCAACCTATGATGTCCAACCTTGTGTTTGACTAAAAAATACATTCATATAGACCAAGAAACCATTTATCCACTCTCAAGGGTCGAATCCCTCAATGTAGCATCAATTACATGAAAATCTCAACCAAAACCCTAAAGACTAGGGAGGTTCAAACAAACCCTCCATTTGGAAAAGCTGATACATTTGACCTCAAATCAACTTTTAAGAGAATGAATCTAAGTCAAAACTGTTCTACCAAAGCCTATTTACCCATAATTATATCATTAAGACATCAAAATATCAAACTTACATCATTAGGTCGAAATTTGTTGAAATAATGCTAAAGAAAAACTCTCACAGGGATATGCGCAACGCCTGGCTTGCAGGAGGATTTTGGGGGCCTTACTGTGCTCACAATTTTGATATTGATAGCTCATGGGAAAACTATGGATCTATAGTTGTCATTTTACTAATCAAGAAAGTCATTTGGATACTCCATTAGGGAGAAAAATAAATTTTCCCAAGACTACTCCGATATTCGCAACGCCTGTTTCAAAACAGTGGCAGAAAGTGACATTTTGACCCCTTTTTTGACATTTTATCTCAATTTGTCTTCTGAAAAGCCTGCAAAAGTGGATATTGAGATTCTTAGGCCATTATCTATCCAATTGTGGTGAGCTTTTGGCAAAAGGAGCACTGAGGAAAAAATGCAGCGGCTAGGCACTGCGCTTATAACTGTTTTTGAGTCTCAAAACAAGCTAAAAACTACCAAATATTCGAAAATTACAAAACGTTCTCAAAATTTCTTCAAAATTTCCTAGTGAAGTCATCATATGATATGTCATTCCATGAGAGAGGCCCCAACAAGTAGATCAAGCTTGTCTTTGTCCTTTTGGCTAATTAGGGTTTCCTTGAGCTTTTTCTTCAATTGCTTGATTCTGACTTGGGATACCATGTTCTTTGTGTAGTAATGCATGACCATGTGTATTTGCAAGTTATTTTCCCTCCTTTCCTTCTTGAGGAGCTTCTCTAAGTGGCCATTGACCTTGTCAAGCCAATATACTTTGTCTGCATTGATCTCTTTAGCAATTAAGTCATTCACAGTGATTTGACCTCTAGGTGGAGAAACTTCTTTTTGCAGCTCAAGGGCTCTCTTGAGACCTCTTGTTCTTGGTTTCCCTAGTGTGATTTTCTCTTATTTATCCTCTAAATCATCCAACTGAACCATTTCTTTTCCTTTTACATCCTCCTTCTTCAAATTTTCTATGTGCTTGTTTTGGAGCATTTGGTTTAATTTCAATTGCATGTTTTCTTGGTGTAAGCATGCTATCAAAGCATTTGCCTTTGTAATAAGTCTTAGTCACTTCTTCCCTAAAAATCCTCTTGGTATGTTTGCTTGAAGAAGCTACCTCTTTCTGTGCTGGTGAGTTTAGAGGTGTTGATTCACTACTAGATGTAGCTGGAGAAGCTAGGGGAAAAGTTGAATTTGCAAATCCATCCCAAGACAAATTTACCTATGCCAATTGATGACAAACTAGAATTTTCACCAAGCCATGATGAAATAGAACAGTATGATGATTTTCTCCCATATTTTGTACCTTCTCTGTCATTTTTGTTAGGCTTTTGTAAAGATAGTAAGGCAAGTTGAGTAGCTTCACACCAGTGAAATGCATCAAAAGCCTCATGTGGTACTAATACAACCTTGAATACTTGCCCTCACATGTAAAATATTTCATGATCAATCTCATGAGAGGGGAATATCTATCCAGCAAATGTCTGAATGGAAAAATGTGTTTTGGAGCTATCTTATATTGTGGTTTCAAGTACATCTTGTAAATTTGAAGGTCAATGTCTCTTTTCTTAAAACAAATTTCTCCAGTGTTTAGAATCCATGTGGTTGTAGAGATGACTTCCCTTGAAAGAGTGAACACAATTCCTACTATATTTACCTTATCCCTCCTCAACTTGGTGGAAAAAGCACTGGTTAATTTGTCATGAAACCTAAGTTGCTCAATTCTCTGGCAAAAGGCAAGACAACCTGCATCTTCAAATGATTTTCTGATGATAGGTGATGATATGATCTCTTCAGTTAAGGTAGGCTCATATCTGATGACCTACCCTTCTTTATGCCTCTTTTGTTCATATGATTCAAACTCCATGGAAAAACCGAGCTCTATGGGGAGAAATTACGGTTTTACTTATAGGAAAACAAGGAATTTAGATAGCTTGAGGAAATAAAGGGAAATGAAAGGGATAGGGAGCTTGTAAATTCTTGGGAAAATTTGGGAGGATAGTGAGGGATGTTAGGGAGCTAAGGAAGGTGGAATTTGAAAATTTGGGTGAGGGAAAGGGCTTTAAAGAGGGAAAACACAGTCCTAGCCTAGGAAAATGTACTATAGGCTAGGGTTTATGTAAAAATGATGAAATTTAGGGATGTTTTTGATAGGGGGTGTTTGGGAATGTGTAATTAGGGTAGGAGGAGGTGTATAAGCATCATGATACAAGTTTTCATAATAATTCTACTGTGGAAATCATGAAATCGTGAAAACTATCTTCAAAACCATAGGAGAGGGAAATGAAACTTAGCAACACAACTAAGAGATTAATTGAGCAAATAAGAGGCCACCAACCTAGATTTAATGTGACACAACCTGAATTTGATGAAAGAAACCACTGCAAATAAGTTTTCATCTCTTTGATGAAAAACACAGCAACCCAAGGAAATGCGTAGTGCCACTGAGGATAAGCGCAATGCTGAAAAGAAATTGAGCTTTGGGTATGCAAAGACTGATATTTAGTTGGAAAATGTGATTTTTCTTGGTAGAGTAATGTCTTGGAAAATGAAATGAGAAAATGGAGAGTGAGTTTGACTCCTTTATAGCTTGTGGAAATCGATTTTTGCTTACATATGGTAGTGGACCCACCATCATTTTTCATAACTTGACTTTGATGTATCTTTACAATGCAGCTTCATAACTTTATGAAATTATTACATTATGAATGAGATAAAAAAAAGCTTTAAAACCTTTTATTAACAACTTGACTTTCACTACTCCTTTATAAAATGATTTTAATGGTGACATGACCAATTTTCAGGAAATTAACCCTATGACCTAGTGGTGACCCAGCATGGACTTATGAGATGAATTATGACCATGATGACCATGACACTCTTTCAAAAAGGAATGACCTGACCATGCTGATGTTCATTGACCATGAAGGTTGAAAGGGGTAATAATAAACCTAGACAACTAACTAGTGACCAAATTTTTATTGAAAACCTATTTGAAACCATAAAAATTTGATCTAGGACCCTAACAAAAACTTTAAAAGAGCATAATTTGATCACTGGTGACTGATAGGACTGGCAGACACTAACATTGGCTCCAACTAGGGATGGTAGCTCCTTTAGGAGGTGTCAAGAACACCGTAGACCAAGTAGCCTTATCCATTGGGAATAGAGTCAATAATAAAAATTTAAACTCAAAACTGTAAACTGACTGACAAACGGAACTGACTTGACTAAAAACTTACTAAACCTACTTATGGTAGTAGACCATCGGGATCTTAGGGCCTTCACTCCGGGCTTCAAATCTTGATGGTAACCACCCACTTGCTGAAGATATATATATACACTGATGTGATGTGATCCCTCCAGTGTAACCAATCTAACAAATGGCTACTTACTTAAGTCCCACTCACACTTTCCTTGAGCAGGCAGAAAAAACAAAAGCTAGGCCACTCCAAGTGTTCACTGAACATGTGTACATGATCCATAAATATAATAAAACTTGTCTCCCTTGATGACTGTAGCAACTTGACAAAAGGATCTTGAAACTTGTAAATGACTACCTTCTCTTGATGGTACAAAATGAAACAAGAATCTTCTTCCTTTTTAGACATTGGTTATTTTATAAAATGAAGTTTGTCTTTCTCAAGCGAAACAAATGTAGACTGCAAATTTTTGGATGAACTTAGTAATGAGACTCTTGCTGAACATGACAATGAAGCTAGATGCCTGATCAAATTCATGTCATCTTTGTTTTGAAGCTCATAGTTGAGTAATGGAGAAGGACTTTGACTACAGATATCATCCAAAGGATCATGTATTGGATCATTGAGAGTTTTAGCAGACTATTGCTGATGAGCGCCAGTATTGCAACAAGCATGCTGCAATCCCTGGGCTACCAACTTTACTTATCAACCAGGGGTTCGTACAAACTTGGAGGTGACAGTGCTATATGAACAAGTAAAAGTGAAGTTCATGCATGTTGTCACTGTTCATAAGGTGAGATACCTCAGCGGTTCCAAGCCAGACTTCTATAGAGTCAGAAGAAGCTTGATTCTTTGATGGAAGAAGAGAAAATCTATTCTAAGAGAGCTACTCTACTGCAATAATGAAGAAAACAACATGTAATGCTAAATCACACCATATCCTAATTAACCATTTAAACAACTATGCTAAGAAGAATTTCTAAATAAACACTAACCTAATGCTACTATCTAAGCTACAGAAGTAAAGAGAATCAACCATACTAATGTGTAAGCAAGAAAACTAAACTAAATCTGTTTTCACCTTTTTTGGTTTTTTTTAGGCAAAATCAAGTATGCAAATTAATTGTTCTTGTGGATGTGACAGGTGGATGGAAGGTGATTGAGGATGGCTAAAAGGCTTATGGAGTGGTTGGATGGTGTGGAAGGGTCCTAGGAGGCTTTTTGTGACTTCCTAGAGGTTCCCCATCAATTCGGCCTCAAAATAGGCTGTTTCAAGAAAACCTACAGGATGTACTAGAAACCTACAGGATGATCCTATAGGAATTACAGAAAACCTACAGGATATGGCCGAGAGCTAATTGTGAGGTGTTGGAGGTGTTGGGAAGCTTGGAAAAGGTGTGTGATGAGTGAGATGGGGTGTTAGAAGGTCTAGGAACACTCAGGAGTCAATATCCAAGATCAGAGATGGCTAGATTCACTCAAGGTATCTAGGGGAATTTCAATAAAAAAAATGACAAAAACTAGTGAGGGTGATGGTGGAAAAAGAGATGGTTAGGGTGGATGAGGTGGAAGGTGGCTACTGGTGATGAAGTCTAGGTCTCCTCCTGAAGTACCTGATGTGCTTAAAACATATGTGTTTCCCAAGAACTATGCAACAAGATACATTTTCATAAACTAGAAAAGCATGAATCAATTGCCTATATTATGCATGAAGAGAGTGCTAAAGGGAATGAAAGCATGAGTGAGATCTTATTGCAGAAATGGAGTAATGGAAAAAGATGACAATGAAATGAACCAAATGCTGAATCAAGACAACAAACTCCAAATCTCATGCAAGAACTAGAAATCTATGTTTTTGGCACTGCTGAAGGGTCTCTTCCTCAAGTCATGGTCCCAAAGGAAGGAAGTGAGGCCGAGACACATGCTGAAAAAATTATGGTGATCCTTTTTCTCCTTGCTAACCTTCTAATTGAAAGAAGTCACAAATGGAAGCAAACTAACATACAACCAATCTAATCTACACTGCTATAATGGAAATGCATCTACTTAAGCAAATGAAAACTTAAACTATGAATCTATGATAACATACATGTACAATAAAGAGGAGCCTTGGCTACTAGGGCTGGGCCCTAACCCAAGAGCTTCATCCCTCTGAGTTAACTCAGTGTTGGCTCAAAATAAAACTCATTCTTATTATCAAAACAATGGATTACATCTAAAACTGTCACAAGTTTTGAAGCTCGAAAATAGAGTAGATTTTTACAATAAAAAATCCAAATCCTACTGAGGTCCTAGGCCTCTCTACTTATACATCTAAAGTCTCCAATGACTTCCTTAAAATTAGGGAGGCTCGGCTCCCAAACTTGAGATAAACTGGTGCTTTGTCTTTCACTTGCTCGACTGCCTTCTAGTCCTCATGATTTGGCTTTTTTCACTCCAAGATGATGGAGGAATATTCAAATGGAAGGGTAGTAAATGAGGAGGATTTGCCCCATATAATTTCTCTCCCTTGTCCCATTTGAGTTTTTACCAAGGACTTTGCCAAAATTCCTTGATTTTATCTTTTAATCTTGTATTAAATGCACATTAGACCACAAAGAAAAATATCCAACTATAACTCATCTCATAAACAAAATATAATCAAAAGTATGCAATAAGTTATGAGAATAGTTGGTTAGACTAAGCTAGGAGGTGAATTAAGGCCCATATAATTACCCAATGATGAGACTCATCATCACCCCCTACTGAAAGTGTTGCTCATCCTCTATGTTATAGACATTTTTGGGCCCTACAACCCCAAGCATGAAATGTCCATAAACCAAAGGCTCCTAATTCCCTAAAAGTGTTGTTCTAACCCCTAAAGGAACAAGGTCAACAGATTATAGCTTCTCCCAGAAGTTCTCCATGAGAAACTGCTCAGAATTGGTCAAAACAGGATCATTGCAGCTGCTCCACTAGCTAAGTGCGTTGCATATCACCTAAATACACTGTGAGGGTGCGTTACATTTCAAAAGTCCCTTCTGTGGGGTGCGATGGGCGAGAAATGACAAATGGCAGTGTCATTCCGCGAGGTGGAGAGGCAATGGAAGCTTCCAGAATCTTCTCCTGTGACACTTGCCTCACTGAATTCGACCAAGGATGAGTAAGAGACCATCAGTCTCCAAGTGGAAGCAAGAACTATCAGAGAGAAGACACTAATCAAATCACAAGCTGACTCATCCCCCTTACAGATATCTATATATGGATCCCTCATCCCAGAGATCCAGGGGCTGGAATTTTGCATATTGTAAGGAATTGTTGTTGGTTTCTTGAGACAAACATCATATCATTGGGTGATCTAAGCTTTGTTTGAGGTGAAGAGGGGCTTCTTTGCTGGGAGGTTGATGTTGGGTGAGAACAACTTGTTGTAACTCCTCTTGGCTCTTTTCTTGTTTATCAATAAAATCTATTTGAGTTTTCCTCCATGCTTTTGTGTCATTGATGCTTGCTACATTTGTATGGTCAATTTACATCTGATCCTAGATGGTTTATGATTATAGACCCATGTCTTTGTATAGTGCTATGCTTCTGTGAGCTTACAGGTACTTTGTGAAGCTGGGTGTGCAAGGGAGCAGGTAGCTGAAGACTATCAAAGAAGAAAGGAATCAAATCAGGAGATTAGCGAAAGACGGAGGTTGGTCTTTCTGTTCCTCTCTATCTATAATTCATAAAGGAAAAACGAAAGTAGCTTTTCTCTGTTTGTTTCTAAGGCAGCTGTCACACCTTAGTGGGATAGAGCAGTTCTATATAGACACTTTTCCCTGTAACAAAATGGCGACTCTGCTGGGGAAGTATTAGTTTGTTTGTTTATCATTCTTTGTTGTTTGTTTCATAAACTTACAAGTAGCATTCGAACTGCATTTTCCATAACAAATGCAAAGTAGATAACTGCTACTTCAATCCATCTACTGGATCTGTTTATGATTTAAACAACTAATTCACAAGCTATCTGATTTCCCTTGTGATAGCTCTTAGATCCTCCTTAGATCTACCCCTGATTGTTGCATTACTGATTGCTTTTTGCTCGGCCAAAACCCAAGAACTGAACTGCAAACTGTGACCCGGAACCCGAACAGAGCCTCCTTTCTGGCCCAGCGCAGGTACCGTTCAGAGATTCTAAATTTCAGCGCACTTCCCGAGTGGACAACTTGCGCTGCATTTCAGATTCTCTGTGTTACAGGTGCGCTGATCAGACTAGCTTTGTGCAATTGTGGCTTCTGTGGTTCATTCTTTCTAGTTCTATTCCTGAATTTTGCTGCCTGTGATCAGTATATGTCTGTTTGAAACCCCTTTTCCTTGCTGTTATTCCGCCTCCTTTGTACAAAAGAACTATAGATGTTTTTGTGTGTTTGTTGAGTCATTTACAGTTCTCCTTTGCAAAAGTAGCGTAATCGTACTGTCGTCCTTTGATTTGAATCTGTCGCAAGTGTCGATTTCAATCGTAGGAAAGAGTTTGATTGCTGTTGATGGTCGATTATCCTGTTACTATTGCTTTTGGTCTGAATTTGTAATTTTCTAGTGTCAAGAACAAGTATTCAGTTCAAAATCGTAAAGTGTTGTGATCGTCTCCATTTTTGATTTCGAAAAGAAACTTGTTGATATTTGTCGCTTGAAAAGAGATTCAGATTTGTGCATCAACTTTCTTTTTAGCATTCATATACTAAGAAAGTCGAAAACAAATACATGCATGTGCATTTGCATATAGACAGTCTGATTGGCTTGATTTAGGAAAGTGCATTTAGAGTGTGCTCTTTGCTCTTTGTGAAAAGATTCTGTCTTTCTTTTCCCTAGTAGATAGGATTTTCATTGCACAAAGGAGATAAAAAGTTTGTTTATCATCTTAGATTGCATTTTAGGAATTACATCTACATCTCGTGGTGAACTCGAAAGGAAAACTTCATAAACAAGATCAACTTAAAATAAATTCAATGAATCTAACAACGCTTTGGAACTTAACGCACAACATTTAGAAGTCTAGGCTAGAGACGTATTCCGGCGTCGTAAAGCCTGGTAACTGTTGTTCTCACTGATGGTTGGGTGATTCCTCCACTTTGAGACGATAAGTGCCAGTATGGACTTGTTCTCCAACGTACCGTCGAGTATATTTTGGGAGACCCCAATAGGCTTAATCCTTTATCGATAGGAAGCCGTGTCTGCCGTCCTATCGATTGCAATGCACTGAACACAACATTCGGGAAGATTGACTGTCGTACCGTAAAAAGTATTCTGCATTTTTGCGATTGGTTTGGTAATCCCTCTACCTAGATTTCCAGAGCAGTTCCTTTCGTTCCTTTTCAGACTCCTTAACGGAAAAGGTCCAACTGAGCACTTGTCACTTCAGGCTCATTAAAAATCGAAGGAGACTAGAGTCATCTTTTGTTTTTTCTTGACTCTTAAAAACTGAAAAATCAAGTTGTGTCAAAGCGTCTAAAATTCATTTAATTCGGAAACATACTTCCCCTTTATTTTAGTTTATCGAGTAATCCGCAATCGTGGAAGAAAAGTCAATTGAAACCTCGTCATTCGCGGAGGCTTACGAGTCAACCGTCTTTGTCTCCGGAATCGAAGCTAGTACGGACAAAGCGAACTCGTTTAACCGGATCCAAATATCCTGTTAAAGTTAGAACAAGTGTTCCAACAACATCAGAGACTCCGGTTACTCCAAACATTTCTGGAATCCCTGCCTCTACAGAAGAAGTTCAGCAGACACAGAAGGACAGTGATACTGATCCTAGTCTGAGAGTAAACACTTGTGTTACCGAACCAGTTCCATTTTCAACCGGTTCAGAGAGTCTTGCTCTTTAAACATTTGTCGCTGTCGATTCCATACCTTCTTCGACACCAGAAATATTCTACGGACCCGACGGTCTTCCCCTTCCACCTGGTCTGATTGCCATAGAAGAGATTGTAGAAGATCCTCCAACTAGTACTCCATCGCAATTCGGAGTTGGGATCACTCTATATCCTTCTTCATCAGAAGTTAGTCTACCACCAGCGGAAGCTCCTGTAGAATCGCTAGGTAATCTTTTGGATAGACTAGAAATGTTTGAACAACCGTCAACATCTAGGACTGTGTCGTCTGACACAGCGACAACAGAACTCCCTGCTATCACTCCAACAATGTTCGCCGGTATACCATCTGTCCCGACTAGCTCTCAACTGCTAGAAGGAGCCCACTCAGGGGCCATTTCGACAGTATTGTTTGTTCTTGTTTGTTCATCTGGAATAATATCCGGAAACTCTTATGTTGAGTCTCAACAAATTGATCCATTTGGAGGTCAATTTGGGCAGTCCGGCCCCCAAGGGCAAACCATTCCCTTGAGTTCTGGATTACCACCGTATGGGGGGCAGTATACCCTTTCATTATCCCCTCCGGGAGGATATCCATACGAGAGTTCACAACAACATTCAGGTTATACTGGAATTACCTCAAGCGGTTGGGTACCTATACTACCTCAACAACCAAGAGTTGTATACTCGATGCAACAATGCTTACCTATGTCAAATATACCAACTACGCCAGCTATTGTGACAGTGTCTCAAGTTCAAGCGCTGCCTGTTGTATGCCAACCTCAGGTTTCTCAGGTTGTAATGCAACAGCCCCTTGACCCTGCGACTCAACCACCATCGCCGACTAGTGGAATGACACAGGTTCAGACGGGTACAATTACCCCTCATGTTGGTCAAACTATTAGTATCGGTCAACAGCACATGGCTTCACAACAATGGCTAGTACAATACCAACAACCGCAATTCCAACAAGTATACCAAGGTTCTGAGCAACAAATCTTTGCAAATAGTGGACAGCCGTACATTCAAAACGGTCAAAATCAACCATTTTACAATGGTCATGCCCACTAACCTTACCAAAGTTACCAACATCAAATGCATTATGCCGGTTTGCAAAGACCAACTTCTCAGGCAATCCCATCATATCCTGGGTATGCTTCGCCTAACCTGAATCAGCAGTTACCCTTTGTGGCAACTTTAGAGTTACCTGATTTAAATCGGTTAACAAACGATCCAATTGCTTACGCCCCTTGGTGGCCAGCGATCCCGCATAAACTTCCATCAGATATTCCTAAATTTAATGGAAATCCGAGCGAAGATCCATCGAATCATGTGATGACCTTTCATCTATGGTGTTCATCAAACACCCTAAATGATGATTCGATAAGACTTCACCTCTTTCAGAGGACGTTAACGGGTCCAGCGGCAAAATGGTACATCGAATTGCCTAGAGCTTCGTTCAACAACTTCAGTACCCTAGCCACAACCTTTTTAACCCATTTTCAGTTACCAATAAGGTACGAAACGGGAACATAACTTCTTACCAATTTCAAACAGATAACGGCCACTCACATATCTGATCATATACATGAGTGGCGACGTCGTCGTAGAATGGTAAAAACGTATGTCCCCGATCAGCTCCTAGCTGAATGGTTTATCAAGTCATTACTACCTTCCATCACGGAAGATGTGGCAAAGGGGGGAGTTGTAACAGAAGAGCAAGTTATCGCTTGTGCATAGTATTTGGACTTGATTTACACTCAGTCCGGCACGCTCTATGATAAAATACCTGACGCCCCTAGACCGGAATTCTCAATTCCTCCTCCTCCTAAATCAAACAATGACTCTCATGCCAGCGATGGTGTGATTGGCACAACAGACACGAAATCGACAAAGGCTACATCCAAAAAGGCCCGTAAGATTTCAGGTCAAAATGCAAAAGATGAACTTCTTGCTTCGGAAGTAAATGTCGTATTGACAGATAAAGGCAAAGAAACCAAACAACCAGGGAGCAAGAAGAAAGGCAAAGGGAAGAAGAAGAAACAGGAGGAATCATCACCTGAAAAATCTTCTTCAAACCCTCCTGGAGATAGGAAACCAAAAAATCCATGCTTTATATGCGATGAGGATCATTGGACCGCAAATTGTCCACACAGAGCTGAGCTTAAGAAATTCTTCAAGAATTCAAAAACCTCCGCAGTGTTAACTGATCCGTTTCCAAATCTAGGAACAAATCTGGTTGAAAGTGGAAATGCTTCCCCGTCTCAAGTGCTAATGTTGTCGGTTTCAAAACAGCAAAATGATGCTTTGATATCGACAAGGAACAAAGATTATGGGAATCCACAGCTGTCAAACAACAAGGATAAAGATCAACCTAGTAGTTCGACAACAACTTCGACAGAAGTTGTGCCGCCCATCATTCCTGAATTGACAATAAAACCGCCAAAGGGAGTAGTACACAAGTCGATGTTTAATCCCCGCGCTAGAGTGGCACAACATTATAATATAGTGGAAGATTTGGCCCAATCGCCATCCGCTATGTCGACTCTTGAAGTACTACAGAATTGCCCATCCCAAAGGCAGGCTTTATTATCAGCCATTGGTGGGATAGACCCAAAGGATTCTGATCTTGTATCCTTCGACCATAAAGGATCCGATCCTAAATTACCAGCTCAACTAGCTTTCCTTGTTCAAGTGAAAGCCCTCAACAAAACTGTTTATCGAACAATTATTGATGAGGGGGAATCTACATGCATTATGTCGATGGATTGCTAGAAAACTTTAGGATCTCCAACCTTGTCACGATCTTCGGCGACATTAAAAGCATTCGACGGAAGGACATATACCCCATATGGCATTCTAAGTAACTTGAAAGTTGAACTAGGAGGGAAAACGGTAGAAGTAGATGTTGAAGTAATCGATGACAATCTTGATTACAACATCCTACTAGGAAGACCATGGATATATGCTATGGCTGTTGTTGTGTCGACCTATTTTAGGAAGATTGCATTTCCCTTTCAAGGAGGGATTACAATCGTCGATCAACAAAACTTCCTCCCCAATGGTTCTCAAGTTACAGGAAGCATTCCCATGATCCATGGAAGCCCCCATTCACTTCAAAATATCGGAGTAGGCCTACTAAAAGATCCTATATTAATGGGAACTTTCGCCCTTCCACCTCCAATCAACCTGGCGGAAGTAGCGTCGGTAGGAACCTGCAATATGATATCTTCTAAAAAGATCTCAGAAAATGATATCGACATGGATCATGCAATGGTTTTGCCCCCAATCCCAACGGAAATATTGTAGCAATCAATGTTCCTAGCATGGGAGGCAAACCCAAATAAACGCTCATCAAGCGTTTGGATAGATAGGTCTAAAGAATATAGTACCCCTTCAGATCCTTGGTCGCGAGTGCATGTCACCGACAAAGGAATTGTCCAATCAATGGTAATTGAAGGGGCACCATGGAATGATTCCCACCATCGTTCCCTTCTTCCAGATTGTGGAGAAGATACTCAAGATGACCTTTATCATCCTTCAGTTTTTGATTTCCTATCAAATACTGTAAACACGGTGGATTCTGAGCGAAACTTGTCCAACATTGAAGAGACTATCGCACAGATGTTGTAGAGAATATTTATGTTGGCAAATGTTGTTCTCCTTCAGAACTGGAAATATATAACACTCTTTTTCGCGAATTCAGAGATGTCTTTGCTTGGTCATATAGTGAAATGCCAGGCATTGACTCGAGTATCGTTGAACACGAAATTAAGATGTATCCAGATGTCAAACCAGTACGACAACGGCTACGACAGGTGCACCCCAAGAAAGTCGCTGTCGCTAAGGCAGAAGTTGAAAAACTCCTCCATGCTGGTTTCATCTACCCGGTTCCTCTAACCGATTGGGTATTGAATATTGTCCCTGTTATGAAAAAACAAGGAAAAATTAGAGTGTGCGTTGATTATAGGGATGTAAATCAAGCTTGTCCGAAAGACAACTACCCTACACCCTTCATTGACCAGATAATTGATGAATGCGCCAGATGCGAAATCTTTTCATTCATGGATGGATTCTCCGGGTATAATCAAATAAATATCCACCCACAGGACCAGTCAAAGACTGCATTTATTTGTCCGTGGGGCACATTCGCATATCGAAAATTACCATTTGGTTTAAAGAACGTAGGGGCAAAGTTTCAGAGGGCAATGAATTATGCCTTCCATGACATCAAAAACATCGTTCAACCATACCTCGACGACCTTCCGGCTCATTCGCGAAAGCAGACTGATCACCTACAGCATTTAAGAGCAATATTTCTATGTTGCCGACACTACAAGATACGACTCAATCCACACAAATGTGTATTTTGCGTCAGTTCTGGTCGTTTGCTTGGCTTTGTAGTCTCAAAGGACGGGATTCGTCTCGACCCATGTAAGGTCCAGGCAATCATAAATTTGCCTCCACCCTCAAATTTGCTTCAGATTCAGAAACTTCAAGGGAAAGAAAACTTTCTGAGGAGGTTCATTCCAAATTACGCCAAACTTGCTAAAGGTTATACAAGTCTTTTGAAAAAGGAAGTACCCTTTGTCTGGGATCAGGTTGCGCAAGCTTCCTTTGATGCTTTAAAAGAATCCCTAATGAAAGCATCATTAATGTACGCTCCCGATTATCAAAAAGATTTTAACCTGTATCTGGCTGCAGCAGATACGACCATCGCAATGGTTTTAGTTCAAGAAGTCAATGGAATTGAACATCCTATATATTATTTAAGTAAAAACTTAAATGATACAGAAAGCAAATGTTCTTACGTTGAAAAGCTAGCACTCGCAGCTGTTCAAGCAATACAGATATTTCGACACTATGTCCTTTTTCGAAAAACTACCATTCTGTCAGATTGAAACCCCATGACTTATATATTGTCGCGACAGTTGCTGGGGGGCAAATATTCAAAATGGATAGCAATACTACAAGAGTTCGATCTGGAATTTGTAAAATCCAAGTCGAAGAAAGCTCTAGTTTTCGCAGAATTATTGTGCGATCTCCCATCGTCGTCCAACGATGAAACATCCGATGAAACAATCGTGGACGAAAGTTTGTTTCTGATATCTTCAAGCAATGAGTGGTATGGAGATATAATCATTTATCTCCAAACCCAAAAATACAAGCCAAACACCTCCCGCTCCGAACAAAAACGTATTCGATACCAAGCAAAAGACTACATGATCGTCGGTGATACACTTTACCGTCGTGGTATCGATACAGTTCTGAGAAGGTGCTTGACCCATGAGGAGGCCGAAAAAGTCCTGAATGATTGTCATTCAGGCGCGTGTGGGGGGAATCAATCTGGATATGCTACAACGCAAAAAATCTTACGAGCAGGATACTTCTGGCCAACAATGTTCAAAGATTACATAACCGCAGTCAGAAGTTGCCATGCTGGTCAAATTTTTTATAGTAAAACCAGACGACCACCCGCACCTCTACAGCCAATAGTTGCATTTGGACCATTCAATCGAGCAGTTTTAGCACATAGTTGAAGCTCGTTAAAAAATAAACATAAGCCATGAGCAAATGTTTCCCCCCGCGTTTAAGCTCGCTAAAAAATGAACTATTCACCGGTAAATAACCATCATGAATGTAGTACTTCAGCCATTAAAGCCTTGGTCGTGTTGTGCCGTCACCTCCACTTTTTCATTGGCCGATCATTCACCTCCATTTGATTGTTTACCCATTTTGAGGAACAGCTGTGAAGAGTGATCTCACTAGCCATCCTTGTGACACTGCCGTGATTGGAAAATTCCAAACCTTACCTGGAATCAGCTGCTACCCATATTATCACTCGTTCCTCAAAAGACGAGTCTCCTTTAAGCTCTTTTCAACTGACTCGTAAAATATGAAAAGATTGTCGAGCCATTGGCCTCTCCAGCTCGTTAAAGGGACAGGAAGTGCTATCCCTCCTCTAGATTTTAATCTTTTTGGACCTGAGGGATTATTACACAAAAAGATCGAGCACTTGTTTTGTTCGGATCGTTAAAAGTATCGAAAATTCATCCCTTCTGTATTGTTTTATACTTTTTCGGACTTAAGGGATTAGATGACGAAAAAGGAATTTTGGAGTTACCTTTACGTTCCTTTTCAGACTCTCTAAAATTGAAAAGGACCGAGTTATCTTTGTCGTTAAACTCGTTAAAAGTATAATAGCGACAAACTTGTCTATATACAAGAACGAGTTTCTCTATCGCTAGGCTCGTTAAAACATAGCGATGGGTTTGCCCGAAGGGAAAATTATAGAACAAGCATATGTTATCCTCCTTAAGCTTGAAAAAAATAAAGAGGTACTAGTCAGCAATGACTGGGGAAAATTGGGAAGAAAACTTGAAGAAACTTTGTTGGTAGCAAGTCGCTCTTGAGCATGACACTTCCACTCCGTGTCCGAGTTGGGTTGGGTTGTTTCATTCACCGGTCACAACACCATGGTCACGCCATACCATCCACATTTGGGGTTAATGCTACCAATCCATCACATCAGTGTCGCCGATATGTTCAAGAGAAGTCATTCAGAGAATTCACCTGTGTCTCACCCACTACCATACATTATACTCCATTCTTTCATGACCGCCACCATGAACCTTATATCACTGAATCGTTTTCACCTCCATTAAAATCATTTGCTCCGTTCCGTGTCATTGATGTGGGATTCATTAAGGCCCTCCTGTGACGGATCACTTCTTGTCGACATCAGCTCATTATCCAAGAAGTTGATCTAGGAACACCCCATTCAGTACTTTGAAGCTTGCATGCCTCAATGGCAAGTTTCTCACTTCCGGCGACAGGTTTACATCAATGGCCTTCGACCGAAAGATTTTGCGTGGTGTTCGATGCCAAGTCCTTTATTCACACCACGTGAATTGTACTGCAGTACCTTGAGGGTCATTATCATTATTGGTGATTCCTCTCGCGCTTGTTAACAGTTTACATCATTGACTGGTAATCAAGCGATGTCTTTCCATGTTTGACTTCAGAACATTTCTCACATGGATCGACTTGTACTTTGAGTGAAGATCGGACGATATTGAAGACCCCGGATCTAGTTTCATCCATCCGGGCTGTGATATATATTCAGGGAAATAAAGACATTAAATGTACATCATTGCTGCACAGATAATCATCCACTCAAAAGGATGATGGCTCTACCAAAATCATCAGTCTACACTCAGACGATTGTCTGTCCTATGTACATGAAAATGAAATTATAAAGCTCAGCATGGGAATGCCCGCCTCAGCTAGATCATGAAAATATTATGAAGATAATGTATTGTATTGTATCTTATTACAGGTCTCCTCCCAGCATTGAAAGAACTTCGGATCCTCATAATAAAGCATTTCACCCGACATCAAAAGATTAACGGCCTCATGCTTTAGGGGGCAACTGTTATAGAAATTTTTGGGCCCTACAACCCCAAGCATGAAATGTCCATAAACCAAAGGCTCCTAAGTCCCTAAAAGTGTTGTTCTAACCCCTAAAGGAACAAGGTCAACAGATTACAGCTTCTCCCAGAAGTTCTCCATGAGAAACTGCTCAGAATTGGTCAAAACAGGATCATTGCAGCTGCTCCACTGGTTAAGTGCGTTGCATCTCACCTAAATACACTATGAGGGTGTGTTGCATTTCAAAAGTCCCTTCTGTGGGGTGCGATGGGCAAGAAATGACAAATGGCAGTGTCATTCCGCGAGGTGGAGAGGCAATGGAAGCTTCCAGAATCTTCTCTTGTGACACTTGCCTCACTGAATTCGACCAAGGATGAGTAAGAGACCATCAGTCTCCAAGTGGAAGCAAGAACTATCAGAGAGAAGACACTAATCAAATCACAATCTGACTCATCCCCCTTACAGATATCTATATATGGATCCCTCATCCCAGAGATCCAGGGGGATGGAATTTTGCATATTGTAAGGAATTGTTGTTGGTTTCTTGAGACAAACATCATATTATTGGGTGATCTAAGCTTTGTTTGAGGTGAAGAGGGGTTTCTTTGCTGGGAGGTTGATGCTGGGTCAGAACAACTGGTTGTAACTCCTCTTGGCTCTTTTCTTGTTTATCAATAAAATCTATTTGAGTTTTCCTCCATGCTTTTGTGTCATTGATGCTTGCTACATTTGTATGGTCAATTTACATCTGATCCTAGATTGTTTATGATTATAGATCCATGTCTTTGTATAGTGCTATGCTTCTGTGAGCTTACAGGTACTTTGTGAAGCTGGGCGTGCAAGGGAGCAGGTAGCTGAAGACTATCAAAGAAGAAAGGAATCAAATCAGGAGATTAGCGAAAGACGGAAGTTGGTCTTTCTATTCCTCTCTATCTATAATTCATAAAGGAAAAACGAAAGTAGCTTTTCTCTGTTTGTTTCTAAGGCAGCTGTCACACCTTAGTGGGATAGAGCAGTTCTATATAGACACTTTTCCCTGTAACACTCTGAGCAACTTAGTCAATGTCCATGTCCTTCATGGCTCTAGTAGCCTCTCTGATATCCCATGCCTCTACTGTGGTCTCTTATTCTTGTTCATAGAAGCATGCTTTCTTTTCTATCTCTTCCCACTGCCTCTTTTCTTCTTCTTCTTTCCTATCTTCTAGCATCCCTAGGAGTAGTGGTGGACTGAGTTTTAGGCCTATCCAATTGACCTTCAACCTTTGCATTCATTACTTATACATAGGTATCCTATTGAGTGCCTCTCTCAACCTTTGAGGGGAGTGATATTCTCTTATCTTCAAGCTGTGTGGCAGTGTGTTCCATCTTCTTAGGCAAGCATGTATAATATCATCTCCTAGCAACCTAAACATATCCTCAAAATGTGAAATTGCTTGCTCTTGGGAAGAAAGATATCTAGGTTCCAGCTGAGGGTCATTTGCAATCAAATTATGGGTGTTTATTAGGGCCATGGGATTTGATTGTTCAGCTCTGATGAAAAGAGGTTCATTTTTCTCTCTGGCCAATATTCTTTTCATCTCTGCAGCCCTTGACTCCTCATGGTTCATCCATGATTCCAAAGCCATTAATTGTAGATCTCCTAGCTTGGCATTAGGATCCCAAACATTCATGTCTGTGAGGGCCATGTTGTGAAAATAAAACTCAGCCATGTTGGCCCTATCCTCTAGTGTACTTTGATCACAAAGATCAATAAATTGTTTGTAGTCCTGAAATGGCATGGTGCCCCTTTGTGCTAGTGTTTTAATCTGAAACTATAGCCATTTTTCTTTGAGGTAAAGAGCATAGGATTTAGCTGGCATCCTACACTGGATGGCCTCCAAGGAGAGGCTGGCCATACATGTTAGTTGGTTCTCCCTTTCTTGTAGTTGTCCCCTCAGCCATGCATTTTCCTGCTCAAGTTGATCTCTCATTATTGCTTCTCTATCCCTAAAGCCACTTCGCTCTTTGCCCATTTCTTTTGAGCTTCTCTTGCATGTGCCCAATGTCTTCCACCCATTTTGAATTGGTGATTTGCATCCATCGGTGGGTTCTGGCCCTTTCCTTCTCAAGTTCGAAAAATAATGGGATGGCAAATTTTTGAGGTATTACCCTACCTCCTTCAATAAACCGGTAATAGGAGTCTAGGTTAGGTTGGGGGCTTGGTTCCTTTGTCTCTGGGTCTTCTTCTTTTGTTTCTTGCTGCTCCCCTACCTTGCTTTCCAATTTCTATGCTTCCTGTAGTTTCAACAGAGTATCCTGTAGGATTGTTTTTGCTTCCTGTAGGTTTTGTTGTGGATCCTGTAGGATTTTTTGTGGATCCTGTAGGATTGCCTTACCCTTTGAGGAAGTTGATTTAGTATTAGGCCTCCTTACATATGTGATGTTGGAAATAATACTAAGAGGGGGGGGGGTGAATCAGTATTATCAAATTCTTTTCAATATTCCCTCTAGATTTATAATTTAATTTATTCTTCAGATGTTGACCATGAATTTGAATGTCAGTACCATATAATAATGAACAGGAACAAGAAAAAACAAACAGTCACACCAAAGAACACCAGATATAAGGTGGAAACACAATGTGGGTGAAAACCACCTGCTGCAATATGTCTCTATCTTCTTTCAATTAGAAACTTCTTTTACAATGATTTTGTACTGGTGCAGTCCTTTACCAGTACGCAGGCTGCAACCTGCAGAGAGCTACAACCCTCTCTCATTTTCCAGACTCTCCTGGAAGGGAGCTACAACCCCCTTAGCTCTTGTACTAGCTGAGCTACTAGTACGTAGGTGTTGACCTACTTCTTTTCTTCCAGGGACCACGTTTCATCAATTTTCAGACCGGATCCATGAACATCAAATAATTATCAAGTACATGTGAATCAACCAATCAACTAATGAAACAACCAATACCCTCTCAGAATGCAGTAACTAGACAAGCAATACCAGTAATCTAAACCCAGAACTCTGCAGCAATAGACAAAAGGCAGCCAATAAATATTTCAAGAAAAGTCTCCAACTTCACCAACAGAAACCTGTGAATATCCGCACTTTTGTTGTGTCTAGCCTGCGCAGCTCCGCACCTGATATGTCTACTGGAGTGCACACCTTCGCACCTGCGCCTTCTACTGGACTGTGGAGCTCCACACCTGTGCCGTCTACTGGACTGCGGACCTTCGCACCTGCTCCGTCTACTGGACTGCGGACCTCCGCACCTGCGTCGTCTCCTGGACTGCGGACCTCCACACCTGCGCCGTCTATTGGACTGCGGACCTCCGCACCTGCTCCGTCTACTGGACTGCTGACCTATGGATATAAACACTTTATCAGTCCTCAATTGTACCCCAGTCTGTTGAATTCACAGATCTGAACATGCGCCAAAGAGACCTCGACTTATCAGTAGATCCATCTTATAATTCACGGTTTTCTCCTTGATTCAGATCTAGCTTCACAAACCGATCACCAAAATTTTAGGTCTTAAGATATTCAATATTCACAAGTGTCTGGGCCAAATGATCTCCTTCCCTTTTTATAGTCTAGGCCTTTCTCAAACCATGGACCAAAACCATTGAGAAACAATACCAAGGACTCAATACTTGGGTTCAACTCTTTTGAAAGCAATACCACAGACCAAAACCATAGGATCAAAAACTGCGGACTAAATACCATGGATCAATCATAAAATTTCCCACGTGCGCGCGCTTTTCTGCATTGAAGTGAGTGAATTTGACGTCCGCACCTTTTGTTCGGAGAACCTGCGGGTATGTCCGCACTTCTTGTTCGGGGCACCTGCGGGTCCGCAGCTTTTGTTAGGCTCACCTGCGGGTATCTCATTTTCTATTATTTTGAGAGCCTGAACAGTGATTTGCCACTTGAGTGAGTTGCCATCAAGGGCAACACCTGTCCCATAGCGCCAAACCTGAGTCTTAACGCCAACAATCTCCCCCTTTGGACTTGATGGCAACCCTAAGATCCTCAAAGTCATTCTACCTCTTTGTCATCAAGGGCAAAGGGTTATGCTCCCCCTGAGAACATGCTGAAAACTCTGCTCTGTTGTGCTGATCGTGCTCCCCCTGGCTGTAGGCCAGATCTGCAAAAGAAATTTCTTCAAGAAGAACCATAATCCACCATACACCATAAATGACCTTCCTATTACCAAAAGACTCTATACATACATTCATCACCCAACCAAGTGGGGATCATCCTCCCAACCAAGTGGGGTTACATCAGAAATTTACATATGAAAACCAAGTACATTATATCATTCATCCCAGACATAGGCCGTTACATGACCTTGACAAAATATAAGACATAGAGACAAAACATTAGCAGCAATATTCAGATCAGAATCCATGTTCTCCTTTTGTACTTGCTCCTCCAAGATCTTCTACAATAATGCCAATAATGTCAACAATGCATTATTAGAAGAATATATGCTCCCCCTGAACCTGTGCCATTTGGTCTTTGACCAATCCATAAATCAGCGAATGTACGCGTATACCCCATATGAACCTCGCATACAACCAACAATCTCTGAAACAAACAAGATTCAACAGCAAGATGATGCATCAACTACCCCCAACTTTTGCCTGAGGTATTCAAAGGTCTACCTGGGCAACGGTTTGGTGAGTATATCAGCAACTTGTTCCTTCGAGGGAACATACTCCAACTTGACCTTTTGTTCCAACACTTGTTCCCGAAGAAAATGATATTTGATAGGTATATGCTTGGTCTTTGAATGCATGAGTGGGCTCTTTGAAATGTTGATAGCACTTGTATTATCACATAAGATGGAGATAGGTGGAGTACAAGTGATTTGAAAATCATGCAAAGTTTGCATCATCCAAGGAAGTTGTGTGCAACAAGATGCAGCAGCCACATACTCTGCTTTAGCTGTAGATAATGCTATTGAACTCTGTTTCTTGCTGAACCAAGATACTAATCTGGAACCCATGAAGAATGCACCACCACTAGTGCTTTTTCTGTCATCCATGCTTCCGGCCCAATCTGCATCTGTATAAGCATGAAGTGTGAGATCTGTATCTCTAGGATACCATAAGCCATAGTTTTGAGTTCCTTGAAGGTACTTGAAGATTCTCTTAACTGCCTAAAGATGAGTTTCCTTTGGATTTTCCTGAAATCTTCCAACTATTCCAACTGCATGCATGATGTCTTGTCGGGTACCTATCAAATAAAGCAGACTTCCAATCATGGATCTATAGGTTGGTTGATGCACTGCTGCCAATTCATCATTTGTACTGAGGCTGGATCCTGTAACCATAGGGGTACATACTGTTTTCGAATCTTCCATGCCATATTTCTTCAAGATCTGCTTGAGGTACTTGGTCTGAGATAAAAAGATACCTCCTTCATTTTGTTGGATTTGTAGACCAAGAAAATATGTCAGCTCTCCAAGAAATGACATTTTGAATTCTTTCTGCATTACTAAGGCAAAGTTTTGACTCATAGCTTCTTCATTGCTGCCAAAGATAATATCATCTACATACACAACAAGTATTAGCAATTTGTCATTTTCAATTTTTATGTAAAGATTGCTATCTGCTGATCCTTTTGAAAAACCTTGTTGATGAAGGTATTTGTCCAAGCAATTGTACCAAGCTCTTGGAGCCTGTTTAAGACCATAGAGAGCCTTTTTTAGTCTGCATAGAAGATTTGGATCATTCCCAAGAATGAAACCATCTGGTTGCTCAATGTACACTTCTTCTTCTAAGTCTCCATTCAGAAAGGCTGATTTCACATCCATTTGAAATACTTTGAACTTCTGAAAGCTAGAGAGAGCAAGGAAGATTCTGATGGCCTCAAGTCTAGCAACAGGAGCAAAAGTTTCTTCAAAGTCTACTCCTTCTTGTTGAGCATACCCTTTACAAACAAGTCTGGCCTTGTTTCTAATTACTTCCCCATTTTCATTCAACTTGTTTTTGAAGATCCATTTTGTCCCTATGAAATTCTTATCTTTTGGTCTAGGAACCAACTCCCAAGTGTTGTTCTTTTCGATTTGTTCAAGTTCTTCATCCATTGCCTTGACCCAGCATTCATCTTTGAATGCCTCTCTTATATTTTGTGGTTCAGTGGAGGAAAGTAATGCCAAATAGCTTGAAGCTTCTGCAATTGTTCTTCTTGTTTGTATGCCTGCCTCCTTTTGCCCCAAATTTGAGATTCTGGATGATTCTTTTGAACATACCTGGATGGAGTCTTTTCTTCTATCCTTATCTGTTCCTCTGGTGCCTCATGGGTTTCTTCTTCATCATGAATCTGATTTGATGTTGATGGATAGTCCTCATCATCTTCGAAGTCTTCAGATCTTACCTGCCTGGGAGTGTTTTCTTTTTCATCCACCACTACATCAATGCTGTCGACAATTCTTCCAAGCCTTTTATTGTAACATTTGTATGCTTTGCTATGAGGAGAATAACCAAGGAGAATGCTTTCATCCGATCTAGGTTCAAACTTGCCAAGATTTTCATCATTATTTTTAATATAGCATTTGCTTCCAAAAATTTTGAAATGTTTTACCGAAGGAGTTTCACCATACTAGAGCTCATGAGGAGTTTGAGTGTTGTTCACCCGGATATTTGTTTTGTTGAGAATAACAACTGCAACAAATGCGGCTTCACCCCAGAAGGTTGCGGGAGTTCCAGATTCATCAAGCATAGCACGAGCCATTTGTTGAACCATTCTGTTCATCCTTTCCACTACTCCATTTTGCTGAGGAGTCCTAGCTGTAGAGAATTCCCTTCCTATTCCATGTTCTTCACAAAAGTCGAAAAATTCATTCGAGGTAAACTCCCCACCTCTATCAGACCTGAGGCATTTGATTTTGTGATCTGATTCGTTCTCCACCAAGGCTTTGAATGATTTGAACTTTCCAAAGGCTTCGTCTTTGTGCTTCATAAGTCCTATCCAACACATCCTGGAAAAGTCGTCAATGAATAATATGAAGTATTCTTCTCCTCGAGGTGACCTTTTCCTAGATGGGCCACATACATCAGTATGGACAATTTCAAGTGGCTTGCTAGCTGATCCTTCCTTCTCAGGGAAGTTAGTTCTTTTTTTCTTACCAAACTGACACGATTTGCAAATTGTATTGTCTGGAATTCTGATGTCTGGAAGACCACGAACTGCCTGGTATTTACATGCTTTCCTTATTTGTGAGAAGCTAAGATGCCCCAATCTTTTGTGCCATAACCAGTGTTCATCATTCTTGCTTAGATAACATTGATGTTGTCCTTCTTTGAATATGTATAAATTATTTTGAGTCCTTATGCCTTTGATCATTGTTTTTCCTTTATCAAGATCACGAACACTACATCCATTTGATCGAAATATTACCTCCGTTCCTTGATCACACATCTGACTGACACTCAATAAATTATGCTTTAACCCATCAACATACATAACATTTCCAGCTTTGACCTTTTCTTTCAACTGAACAGAACCTTTACCTTTTATGAGCGCAGGGGTGTCATTTCCGAAAGAGACCTTCTTCTCCTATTCTAAGGCACTATATGACTGACGTTTTTCCTTATCACCCGTCATGTGTTTCGAATAGCCACTGTCGAAGTACCATTGATTTTCTTGCCCTTCCGCATATAAAGTTATACCACATCTCTCTGGTTGTGGTTCCTTCATTCTCCATGTTTTGACACTTGAGGTTTTCTCCTTCTGAGTTGTCTGCCGAAACCTACTCCTGCATTCAGAATCTTCATGACCGAAGTTGTTACAAATAGAGCATTCTATTTCATTTTCAAGAGCAGAAAAGTTATTGTAGGTTCTTTTCACGATCCCAGTCATACTCCTTTGTTTTTGAGCTTCTCTAGTCATGATTGTCTTATAGGCAACACATTGAGCTGCTTTGTGGCCAAAGTTATGACAAGAGAAACATTGGCCATTGAAGAAACTCCTGTGATTATCAAATCTACCAGCCAAATGATTGTAGTTTCTATTGACATCCATTCTTGAGGCAAATTGAGAAGGTTTTACCTGAGGCTGGTTGTAGCTTCTGTTTGTCCTTAAAGTAGATTGCCCTCGATTTACCTGGTAGTCTTTGTTCATTCTTGAGGTAAACTGTCCCTGATTTACCTGATGATTTCTATTAGGCCTTTGCTCGCTCCTCCTTGTTGCATCAAGATAACTTTTGGAGGTGGATGCTTGAGATGCTTCTTCATTATATCCCAGACCTATCTTGATTAGTGGAGAACGTTGCACATTGATAATCTCATCTAGAGTTTCAAATCCTTTAACAAATCTAAGATTAAGAGCTTTTGTTTTCTCAATCTCTTTTCTAAGACCAACAATTTCATATTCTAACTTTTCATGAAGTTTTTCCTTTTCAGGCAGTTCTAGAGTATCAATAATCATATTTTTCTCTTCTAAACAAATTTTGAGTTTAGAAATCTCTTCATACAGACCTTCTTCATCTATAGCATCCATGAAATCATCATCTTCAAAAGCCATTAAAAGTCTATAATTGTTACCTTGTTCATCTTCATCACTATTTGAAAGTCCATCACTGTCTTCATGAGTGTAATAGCTTTTCTTATTTACATTCTATTTCTTGTTCCATCTGACAGGTTCCTTACCTTTATCAAGCTTATCTTTATGAGGACACTTTGCAGCATAGTGACCGACTCTTCCACAAGCAAAGCATTTGAAAGGTAACTTACCTCTGAATCTTCTAGCACCTTGTTGAAGGTTCTTGACAAAATTTGATTCTTCTTCTTCTTCTGATAGATGTCCTGACTCATAGTAATCTCCTTTGCCTAAAGCCTTGAATGCAGCTTCTCTCCTGTTTGATGGTCCTCCTTTCCTCATTTCATAAGCAGTTAGAATTCCGTGCAGCTGTGACATGGTAAGGTTCCGTAGATTCTCCTTTTCTTCTATTGCAGAAACTTTTGATTCAAACATAGGGGACAAAGATCTTAGAACTTTTTCAACCACAACAGCCTCTTTTATTTCTTCACCCAAGTTTTTCATACAATTAACAATCTCATCTACACGAAGGAAATAGTTAGCCACACTTTCATCATTGTGCATTCTGAGATTTTCATACTGAATTCTGAGGGTTTGAAGTTTTGCTCGTTTTACCTGTTCATCTCCTTCATAGCTCAGAACAATCTTGTCCCATATTTCTTTTGTGGATTTATACTGCATAACCTTGACGAATTCTGATTGAGATAGACATCCTAATAGAGTATTGACAGCCTTTTCATTTGTTTCATATTGCTTCTTACCAGCCAGATCTGTAGGTGTTGCTGACGGAAAAGTGTACCCTGTATCTATGATATCCCAGACTTCTGTACCAAGAGATTGAAGATAGGCAGTGACTCTTACCTTGCAATATACGAAGTTTGTTCCATAAAAAATTGGTGGCCTGATCAATGCTTCTCTCTCGTAGTTGCTCGTGATGATAGATCTTCCTTCAAGCGATCAAGCTCCTTCTGAAGGACCTGCTCTGATACCAATTGTTGGAAATAATACTGAGAGGGGGGATGAATCAGTATTATCAAATTATTTTCAATATTCCCTCTAGATTTATAATTTAATTTATTCTTCAGATGTTGACCATTAATTTGAATGTCAGTACCATATAATAATGAACAGGAACAAGAAAAAACAGACAGTCACACCAAAGAACACCAGATATAAGGTGGAAACTCAATGTGGGTGAAAACCACCTGCTGCAATATGTCTCTATCTTCTTTCAATTAGAAACTTCTTTTACAATGATTCTGTACTGGTGCAGTCCTTTACCAGTACGCAGGCTGCAACCTGTAGAGAGCTACAACCCTCTCTCATTTTCCAGACTCTCCTGGAAGGGAGCTAGAACCCCCTTAGCTCTTGTACTAGGTGAGCTACTAGTATGTAGGCGTTGACCTACTTCTTTTCTTCCAGGGACCACGTTTCATCAATTTTCAAACTGGATCCATGAACATCAAATAATTATCAAGTACATGTGAATCAACCAATTAGCTAATGAAACACCCAATACCCTCTCAGAAGGTAGTAACCAGACAAGCAATACCAGTAATCTAAACCCAGAACTCTGCAGCAAAAGACAAAAGGTAGCCAATAAATATTTCAAGAAAAGTCCGCAACTTCACCAATAGAAACCTGCGAATATCCGCACTTTTGTTATGTCTGGCGTGCGCAGCTCCGCACCTAATCTGTCTACTGGACTGTGCACCTCCGCACCTGTACCTTCTACTGGACTGCGAAAATCTGCACCTGCGCCCTCTACTCGACTGCGGACCTCCGCACCTGCTCCGTCTACTGGACTGCGGACCTCCGCACCTGCGTTGTCTCTTGGACTGCGGACCTCCCCACCTGCGCCGTCTACTAGACTGCGGACCTCCGCACCTACGCCGTCTACTGGACTACGGACCTCCGAATATAAGCACTTTATCAATCCTCGATTGTACCCCAGTCTGTCGAATTCACAGATTTGAACATGCGCCAAAGAGACCTCGACTTATCAGTAGATCCGTCTTATAATTCACGGTTTTCTCCTTGATTCAGATCTAGCTTCACAAACCGATCACCAAAATTTCAGGTCTTAAGATATTCAATATTCACAAGTGTCTAGGCCAAATGATCTCCTTCCCTTTTTATAGTCTAGGCCTTTCTCAAACCATGGACCAAAACCATTGAGAAACAATACCAAGGACTCAATACTTGGGTTCAACTATTTTGAAAGCAATACCACGGACCAAAAGAATAGGATCAAAAACTGTGGAATAAATACCATGGATCAATCATAAAATTTCCCACGTGTGCGTGCTTTTCTGCATTGAATTGAGTGAATTTGACGTCCGCACCTTTTGTTCGGAGAACCTGCGGGTATGTCCGCACTTCTTGTTTGGGGCGCCTGCGGGTCCGTAGCTTTTGTTATGCTCACCTACGGGTATCTCATTTTCTATTATTTTGAGAGCTTGAACAGTGATTTGCCACTTGAGTGAGTCGCCATCAAGGAAAACACCTGTTCCATAGCGCCAAACCTGAGTCTTAATGCCAACATGTGATTGGTGACTTAGGGGAAGGAATTTTGTCCCTTTGAGTAGGGGAATCTTCAATCTCAATAGGAATTTTTGTTGATATTTGTGGCTTCCCTTGTTTGATTCTTGTGCTCTTTCTTGTTCTGAAATATAGGGGGTTTGCCTCCTTCTTTTTCCTTTTTTCTTGACTAGGGTACTAAGAGCAGTGAGGGAAGCTGCTACCTCTCTCTCAATGGCCTCTGGGGACACCCTAGGTGACCCCTCCTTGTGTTCTTTCCCCTCTATTTCAATGCCTTCTTCCTCTCTGTTTTTCCTTTCTTCTTCCTCTTGTGGTTCTTCCTCATCTCCATCAGTTTCTTCCTTAGTTTCCTCCTTTGTTTCACCATCATCCTCCTTCTCTTCTCCCTCTTCTTCTTCTGCTTTATCATGTTCCTCTGTGTCAGCTCCTTCTTCATCCATTTCATCCTTATCTAGCTCTGTATCTTCTTCTTCCTGTTTTGCCTCCTCCTCACTGACAAAAGGACTAACATCATAAGTGAGGGTTTGTCATCCTCTACTGGCAAGTCTCTGAAGACTAGCCATGTTATAGGGAATCTGAGGTTTTGGAGGGCATCCTCAATGAGGATCCTAATCAACCCATGGTGAGCCAATTGTTGGGAATTCCCTTCATTTACTTTGTTGTTGGAGTCTATCAGTGATTGCATCAAAAAATAGGGTATGCTGAGTCTTTGGTGAACCGGTGTTTCTACCCCAAATTTTAATTCTTCAAGGATCCTGAAATGGTAGCCATAAACAACACTATGTCTACCCTCACATGAGATATATTGTAGAATTTCCTTCAAATTCTCTACAAATCTACCTTTGAGATCTATGTAGAAAATCTGACTGTAGATTAACTTGATAATAAATATACCAAAGCAAAATACTATAATCTACTTCTATTATCAAACTTGTGGAAGCTTAAAGATCAAGTTGAATCAGAGCTGGACACATATAACCATAAGAAGAAGAATCAATGCACATGAAACACAAAAAATACTGAGGGTAAAGCTTCAGCTAAAAACCCCACTATTTGTATTATCATACAAGGTGGAAATACATTAGAATTATAAAAAGCCTTAGCTCTCACAACCAGCTAGCTCCCAGTACAATCCTCTTGGATTCTCACAGGAAATCAAATCTTCTCAAAAGCCTTCTCTGCCCTCCAAGCTCCTATTTCACTGCGCGGTTACCTCTAGGATGATCTCCTTCACCTAGTGTAACACTGCTCTCACACACTTCTCTAACACACTGTCAGAACTGCGCAATCCTCAAGGAACCTTCCCTTGATTGCATGGATGAGTTTCCTTTATAGGAAAACACATGCAACTGATAGTAACCTGTCCTTGACATTTAGCTCAACTGGGTCTTTCTCAGAACAAACATGCATGAGTTTCTGATGAGGGAATCTTCAGTTATCTGGAGTACACTAGTTGAGTGCATGCATGCATCAACTGATTGATAACTCACAGTTAGTTCCTCAAACAGTTTGGAACTAATATAACTAGACTTAACTCAGTAAACTGAGCTAACTAATTACAACTCAAATGTAACTCAATCTTATCTCCTTAATTAAGGGATAATCTCCTTAATTTAAGGGATAATTGTTGCATGACTTCAGAAAGACTTCTAACTTGAATTTCTCCAACTAATTAATCCATAATGAATAAATTAATTATTTCCAAGTAGCTAGTGAGACTAAATTCAAATTTAATTAACAATTTTAATTCAAGGACAAATTAAAATTCGAATATTCTAGATAATATTTTTATCATTTCTTGTTGCTATTTTCAACACTCCCTCTCAACAAGAAAGGAATTCAACTCGATCCCGATCCTGAACCTTTGGAATGTTCTGCATGCAACACTTCTCTCAAGTGTTGTTTCTCCAGCAACTTAAAAAACAAAAAAACATCCAACCTAGATCAGTATGATGCATTTGTCATCAAAGTCTCTGGTTGTTATTGCCTCTATCAATTGAAAAACTCTGCACTTCTGTTGACTGAGCCTTTCTGCACTGTTGTCAATCCTTCTCTGTGCTCTTCAGTATTTAACTTCTCTAGCCTTTATCACTTTGATATCTGACTACATCAATCCCACTGATTCCTCCCACTACATTCGTGATGTTGCTGGTCCTTTCTCCCAGCACTGCATCTACACTACACCTCCTCTCATCATGTTGCATTGTGCTGCCCACTTTTGCATTGCAACTCAGTTACTGAGAAGTAAGTAACTGATCTCCCAATTGACCTCCCTATTGGGCTAGAAACACCATTTGATGCTTAAGCTCCCTCTGCCACTCCATCCACATCTGTCTCTACCCACTCAATCAATCCAGATACTCTTCTTTGGGGCTCCCATAGAAACGTCTAATCAAAGTGGCTAGGTACCTCAAGGATCCTTCCCCTATTTCAGCCTTCATGAGACTATCACTTCACATCGCCCCACCTCACACCTGGAGGTATGGCTGCATGTGATCCCTCTGCCCACTTCTCCAAATGTGGCTCCTCCACAATTGTTTGAGACTTCTTCTGGGACTGCATGTTGAGAGGTAATTCATTCTCCATCTCAACCACCAAGTCTCTAACATTTTACTTGCTCCTCAAGGATTTGCATGCATCTTGAACCTCAAGAGAATATAGGTTCTTGACTCGTGAACCAATATGTTTCACCTGTCTCGTGGTGATGTGTCTAAGGAAAAACTTTCCCTTACTGAAGACAACATCATAGCCTTTGTCCTCCAACATCGCGACCGATACCAAGTTGTTCTTCAATCTAGGCACATACTTCACATTTGTCAAGGTGATAGGAGCTCCATGCTCCCTCTAAAAAGTAACCATGCCCATTCCTAAAACACTATACCTTCCATCGTCACCCATCTCTGCGCATCTTGAGGTCTTTCTCCTCCAAGGCACTGAATAAACTTTTATCGCTGGTCATGTGGAATGAGGCTCCACTGTCAAGATACCAACCACAACCCATCATCGATGACACCATGCATGCGATGAGGGTAAAGTACATTTCTAACTAAGAGGCTAATGCCTCACCTTTCGATCCTTCCGAGGATCCCTTCTTGGACTTGTTCGATGGGAAATTAGTCGCATAATGTCCCATCTCGTGACAATTAAAGCATCTCACTTTAGACTTGTCACCCTTCTTCCCTCCATGAGAAGAATTCGATTTGGAATGGGAATCCTTCCCCTTCCCTTTCCTTGCCTTACTCGCTAAGGCCAGATTTTCTTCATCATCATCCTTGGATGAAGAACCATCTCGAGTGCTCCTCCTGATCTCCTCCTGCATGAGATCCGACCACAGTCATTCCCAATCCGGCAGTTTCTCCCTTCCATTCATAGAGTCCTGGTAGTTATTCCATCTCTTTGGAAGGCCAAGGAGAGCGAGGCTCACCATATCATCATCGGCAGTAGTTATTACCACACTACCAAGCTCATCTCCGCAAGTGGTGAGCTTGTTTAGATATGTGGAAATAGTATTGTCGTTCTCCATCTTCATTGTTCGAAGCTTATCCTTGAGCGCCAATTTCCTCTGGTTGCTACTGTTCTGGTAGAGGTCCTTCAATGTCCTCCACATTGAATATGGAGTATCCTTCCCATGGAGACTCGAGACAATACCATCTCGAACTCCCTCAAGGATGATCCGTCTCGCCCTCGCCACACACTTCTTCCACTCAGCCAACTCTTGTGCATTAGTTGAACCTGGCTTTGGGATTTCTTGATCAATGAAATCCTTCAAGCCGTTTTCTTCTAATACAACCTCCATGTGATCTTTCTGTGCTATGTAATTCGAGCTACCTTCCAAGGCATACTCGAGTATCAAGCCATAGAACGCCATTGGCCAACCTTGAAGTATGATAACAATTTGATTTGCACCTGCAACCCCAAACTTCAAACTTTGAATTCTCTTCTCTGTATACTGTTCACAGCTCCAATAAACTAGGCCCTAATACCATGTAGAATTTCTTGCAAATTCTCTACAAATATACCTCTAAGATCTATGTAGAAAATCTGACTGTAGATTAACTCGATAATGCAATATACTAAAGAAAAATACTATAGTATACTTCTACTATCAAACTTGCAGAAGCTTAAAGATTGAGCTGAATCAGATCCAAACACATATAACCATAAGAAGAAGAATCAATGCACATGAAACACAGAAAATACTCGGGGGAAGGCCTCAGCTAAAAAGCCCACTATCTGTATTATCATACAAGGTGGAAATACATCAGAATTATACAAAGCCTTAACCCTCACAACTAGCTAGCTCTTAGTACAATCCTCCTGGATGCTCACACTCAATCAAAGCTTCTCACAATCCTTCTCCTCTGCCCTCCAAGCTCCTATTTCCTTCCACAGGTACCTCTGGGATGATCTCCTTCACCCAGTGTAACACTGCTCTCACACACTGCTCTAACACACTGTCAGAATTGTGCAATCCTCAAGGAACCTTCCCTTGACTGCATGGATGAGTTTCCTTTATAGGAAAACACATGCAACTGATAGTAACTTGTCCTTGACATTTAGCTCAACTGGGTCTTTCTCATAATAGACATGCATGAGTTTCTAATGAGGGAATCTTCAGTTATCTAGAGTACACTAGTTGAGTGCATGCATGCATCAACTGACTAATAACTCACAATTAGTTCCTCAAACAGTTTGGAACTAATTTAACTGGACTTAACTCAGTAAATTGAGCTAACTAATTACAACTCAAATATAACTCAATCTTATCTCCTTAATTAAGGGACAATCTCCTTAATTTAAGGGATAAATATTGCACGATTTCAGAAAGACTTCTAACTTGAATTTCTCCAACTAAATAATCCATAATGAATTAATTAATTATTTCCAAGCAGTTGGTGAGACTAAATTTGAATTTAATTCACAGTTTTAATTCAAGGACAAATTAATTTTGGAATATTCTGGATTCTATTTTTGTCATTTCTTGTTGCTATTTTCAACATATATTTGATGAGTTGGTAGCCCACCTCACTCCATGGGTATGGCAGACTGTCCCTTCTTACTCCATTTTTATCCTCTATGGTTTCTTCACCTTCTAAAAAGAATTTCCTTTTTGCCACTTGACTATCTCCTTTGTCTTCTTTTCTCCCTGGAATTCCTAGGGGAAGTGTGGTGACCCTAACGATGAGATCTAGGGTGAGATCTATAGTGAGGCCTCTAACTAAAATAGTGGCATGGATTCTACTGTGTGGAGTGAGGGAGTGAGAAAATTATTGAGCCACCTCATCATCATACCCTATTAATTTTTCGAAAAACCCCATCCAGTTATGTCTTGTAAAGATTTCAAGCACCGAGGGATGCTATTGTATCCTCACAGTGTTTGTGGGATCTCTCCTATTAAACCCCCTTATCGTCTTGCTTATGAAGCTTAAGGAAAAAATGAAAGGGTTGACACAAATGTTTTTAAATGCAGGAGCAAATCATTGTTCACTTTGTATGGAATTTACCTCTCACAGTTGCTAAATTCACTAGATTTTAGAGTATTTCTGGTTCATTTGATTGTACATGGGGATGGAATTTTAGAGCCTAACTCTTTAGAATGGTGGTAGTGGAAAATTCCCGTGATATCCCTTCTTGAACTCTTCTCTTCCTATCCTGTATACTGCCTCTATGTATCCTATAGACTGATCTTGTAGACTGTATCCTGTAGGAATTCCTGTGCATGCTCCTGTAGGAATTCTTATGCAAAACGATGGATCCTTGCTTCCAGTGGGTGGCCAGAGTTATGAGAGTGACTTGAGTGAGGGAGTTTCGAGGAGGTGGAATTTACTAATGCATGTGAATGATGTTTTATCTCCCTTTATGGTGTTTCGGGGTGAGGTGGTGTGCTGGCAGCAGAGGTATGTTGCCATTTTTGGACCGTTGGTCCCCATTACCACCTCATCATTTATCATTCCTCATAATCATCTCCCACCTCGTAGATCCGTAGTTTAACCACTTCTTGTCCCACTCCTCTTTCTTTGAGTTGACCACAGCCACGTGTGAGAGAACACCCAGTTTGCATGTGCTGACTGAACGAAGGTGGCCAAGTTAATTGGCCACCTTTTCACTTATAAACCAACTATCTCACAACCCTTACAACATTTTATTAAATGATGCATATGAGTGAGCGAGCAGTATAATTACCTGTGGTTTTGATGCCATGCTGCAGTTGTCGAAGATCAGAGGTGTTGCGTTTTTTATTTGCTACATGTCATTCTTCTTCCTCCTCTTGTTGTCTGCTAATGGTTTCTTGGATTTTGCAGGTATCTGTGACTGAATATCTGATGTTGCTGCTATTGTTGAGCTCTTGGATCATCCTAGTGAAGACTTGTAGCTGTTGATTGGCATTTTGTGGGATAGGCTGCTACAAGATTTCCTACAAGATGTCCTGTAGCTGCTTCTCCCTCAGAATTCTTTAATCATGTTGCTAGCTGGGGCTGTGAGGATGGTGCAATGAATGGACAGAGGGAGTAGGAGTGTGTGTAGAGAAAAGGACACTTAGGTAATGCTCTTACTCCTCTCTATTTTTCTTTTTTTCTCTTTTTTCTATGGCTGGCAAAAACTGTTGAAGCTAATCTTTGTTGTTTTGAATGGTGAGTGCAGGGATCATAATGGTGGACAAGGTGAGATGTTAGATAATGCCTAGGATGAATTTTAGCGACCCAACAAACCTACCATGTGCCCTCAGATTGATTCCTGTAGGTTTTCCAGGCCACTATAATTCCTATAGGATCATCCTGTAGGTTTTCAAGGGATCCTGTAGGAACACAGGGGATCCTGTAGAAAACAAAATCTTAACCTAAATCGAAGCAATGGAGTGGAAAAATGATAGAAATGATGGAGGGATGCATGGTGACGAGTGGGGGAGATGAATATGTGTGAGGCAAGGTTACCTTTGGATCCTCTTTTTGCTCCCTGACTGTCTTTCTCGCCCACCTGCAAATAACAAAATTATTTTTTCCCTCTCTTTTGCTTTTAAATATGTAAACTTTGAAATGGGAACTATAAACCCAAAACGGGAACTCTGGCCAAAAAACCTCGAAAAAACATCAAAAACAGTGCTAAAAATGAAAAGTATGTATACTGGAACGATGATTTTATTTTTTAGGGGTCAATTTTGAACATGTTTTAAAAATGGCAGTGACTACGAAATTTTTGTGCAAAATATAGCTTCAAAATGAAAGTGATGATACTGGAACAATGATTTTTTTTTTTAGGGTAAATTTTCAAACTTTTTAAAAAAAGCTAGTAAAACCAAATTTTTATGTGCCAAACAAAGTTGTTTATGAGGAAAAGAACACATTAATGTTTTTGGTAAAATATCATTTTTCTTTCCTAAGTATAAATTCAACATGTTTTCAAACATAACATGCTAGATACAAAAGAAATTGAAATTTTTTCAACTATAAAATTAAAAAACCATGACATTATGAACAAATTACATCACTAAATGAATTCAAAAGTCATTATTTGTATATTGAATAAAACATACATTATATCTCTAATTTAATATTGCATTGTAGATATTTTAAACAATAAAAATTACCATAATTAAGGCATATAATCCAACAACATAAAAATGCCTCACAACTTCTCATTTAGCACCATATGGAAATCATTAATTTTATTTCAAGATACAATGCATACATCAGCTATATAAATTGTCTTAAACAATTATTCAAAATCACTCATATTTTCTTGCACACCATCAGAATTCACATCTTCAGATGAGTGACTGGATGCTAAGGAAGATGTTCCATATTCTTCTCTTTCATAAACTAGTGCCCCATCTGAGTCCACATGCATGCCCAACATTTCAGGTTTCAAAATTCTTCTAGATCTACGACTGGTTTCAGCAGACTCCCATATCAACACTGTTCCTTCTGGTAACAACCTTTTCAGAATCTCTACTGTCTTGAAGCGCAGAGTTCCTCTCTTTGTTAAATTGAAGTCATAAACAAGTATGTCAACATCTTCCAATTTTAATATGTCTGTGCGGCGGCGATTTATATTTGTACCCTTTCTTTTTCTCTTTCCGCCATTTTTTTTGTCAACTACCATCTCTGGTTTATACACACCATTGAATGGGTGTGTATTTGTGGCATACCAATGTACTTCAACACTTGTAACATCCTCATTTTCTATAAAGACCTTTATAACTTTAGCAACCCAGAATGGATAGCCATTGGGATCTCCATCTGCTAGCACTGCAATCATGCAACCCTCCTTAATATCCTGTACTGAACCCCTGTAAAGGTCTTCCATGGCTTCATGTTGTGCACGAGATCTTCTAGAACCAATATACATCTCTCTTTCCTCTGCCTATGAAGAATTAATAATACCTTGAGATTGTTGCTGTTCAACAATGTTTATTTCCTCATGTTCATTCGACACATTTTGTGGCCAAATAAATGGATTTTTCAAAGGTATATTTTCATTTGTTATTGTTGAAATGATATCACTTTGATTATTGAAAAATGACTCCCACCAAACTGAATCAACAATGTCAAAGTACTCATATGTATATCTAATACATTTTTTAATTTCTTCCAGGCAATCAGAATAATTTATATCTCTATTTTGTCTGCGTGCATTCTGAACTTCACCAACTGATTTTAATAACAATATTTTTGATGCAAATATTGGATGATCTGGAATGAACTTCAAAAATTGCAAAGCTGATGATGGTGCCCATTCTTCAGTAGATGAATACTTCTTGCCCCACATTAGTGTTTTCCCATCAATTTTTTTGATACGAAATTAATGTTGGAAGCTAATGTCATTAAGTTTTTCAATGCATTTCCCCTCACCATATGATCCCAGAATAAACCTTCAGATGTCAACAGTTTCTTCCAACACATCAAAAGTAGGTTCTGGCATGTATGATTTCTTAAGACATTCAATTAATGATGGCAAGCTCCCAACTTGCTTCCTCCTCAATATGATTGAAAAACGACTGAACATCTGATCAATATGGTCATGAGTGTGCCCAACAAGAAGGAAACCAACCTTTACCTTTTGAAAAATTCTCAATTCAACAAGCATGTTTAGATATCCAAAAACAACCTGATTTATGTTTTCATGGTAAGTGTTGTCCAATTGTAGATACAGAACTTCAGGAAGATTACCAGACCAATGAGAAATCACATCATGAATTATGGTTATGGTCAGATTTGCATCATTATGAATATTTGGAGCTGTGAAGTACACCCTTGGAAACATTTTCCCATTGAAGACCATACAACCGACCAAGTGAAACTGAAAAAAAATTTCCTCCTATAAATTTTTGGGTGTGCGAACAAAATGTGGTAAAAGTTTTTTCTTCTGGTCCAGACCATCAATTATCAAACCCAAATATTTATTTGGATTATCATAACACTTCTTTCGATGTTTTTACAACTTCGTCCTTTCGTTTATTTGTTTTTCGCGATGCTCCTGAAGTTCTTTGACAATTAAATCTACACAACATAAAAGAAATTCATTAAGAAATATGTTTTTATAGTTGATGACTATACAATTTTAAACATTAAAGTTATAAATTCTTACCTCTTTCTGACCCTTCAAATTTGTCCCTTTTTGATTTAAGAGAAGCACATGTACTGCAAATCCCCATCCTTGTCTTCTTAGGAAAACGGACATTGTTGAATTCTTTCTTCCATACTTTCACAAAATATTGATATGTAATAAACCTACCATGTCCCTCAACAACTTCTACATATTCTTTGTATAAGTTGTAGATTTCTCGTCTTGAAAAATTATATGGAATATGTATTGTCTCTCTATTTGGCATACACTCTCCATGCTTTGAAAATAAATCTTTCATCCATGACATTGCAGTATTTGATAATGGCCCAAACTGTCTTTTATGACGTACTTTTGAATAAAATGTGGGATCCTTTTCCAAATTTTCTTGAATTCTCGAGAGACGAAAATTCCCAATCGAATGAAACATTTTGAAAGCTTTTCTATAGATAAATAAAGTCCTAATATGATAATCATAACCTGACAATGCAGATTGCATGCACCCAACTAAATATGAATTTTGTATGCTTTTATTCATTGACAAATATCTCTTCCTGCTTTCTAATGCAAATTTGAAATCCATATGTTTCAAGCAATCTTTTTGGCAACATTCACTTGAAATGAGAGCGCTAATAGAACTTCTTCTCGTCAAATATTCTGCTCTACCCCTTGTATAACTAGAACAACTTGCATTGATATGAAAAGGTCTGCTCCTACTCGATACAATATTTCTTGGCAACATCTCCATCATTGGATCATCATTTGTATAAGGATTTTCATCATCATTAAGAGGAATTCTATCCACACTATGATCAGCTCTGCTTTTCAAATATTGACTTGGAGGATATTCTTCATCTTCCCCTTCTTTAGTGCTACTGTCATAGTCCTTAGAATTCGGACTGAATGGAAAATTTGACTCGATGTTTAATGGATATTCTTCCTCATGTGCATTGTCAGTGCTACTCTCATAGTCCATAGAATTAGGACTACGTCGAAAATGTGACTGTTTACTTATTGAAGATGCTACATCCTATCCTTTGTCACTACTACCTTTATACTCATTAGAATTAGGACTAAGTGCATCACCCTGTCCTTCATCATTTCTACTCTCATAGTCCTTAGAATTAGGACTAAGAGGACACTGTGACACTCCATTCTTTTGAAATTCATCATCACGCTCTTCATGACTGTTGCTCTCATAGTCCTTAGAATTAGGACTAAGTGGATACCGTGACACTCCAATCTTTTGAAATTCATCCCACTCTTCATCACTACTGCTCTCATAGTCCTTAGAATTAGGACTAACTGGACACCGTGACACTCCATACTTTTGAAATTCATCATCATGCTCTTCATCACTACTGCTCTCATAGTCCTTAGAATTAGGACTAAGTGGACACTTTGACACTCCATTCTTTTGAAATTCATTATCACGCTCTTCATCACTGCTGCTCTCATAGTCCTTAGAATTAGGACTAAGTGGACACAGTGACAATCCATTCTTTTGAAATTCGCCATCATGTTGTTCAAAACTGCTGCTCTCATAGTCCTCAGAATTAGGACTAAGTGGACACCGTGACACTCCATTCTTTTGAAATTCACCATCATGCTCTTCAAAGCTGCTGCTCTCATAGTCCTCAGAATTGGGACTAAGTGGACATCGTGACACTCCATTCTTTTGAACTTCATCCTCATGCTCTTCATCACTGCTACTTTCATAGTCCTTAGAATTAGGACTAAGTGGAATCTGTGACTCTTTATTTATTTGAAATTCTCCATCCCCTCTTTCATCAGTGCTGCTCTCATAGTCCTTAGAATCAGGACTAAGTGGAAGAATTGACTTTCTATTCATAGTGGAAGAATTCCTGCTATATTCATCAATATGAATAGAGTTGTTATGCGATGAAGATGTTGATGGTGTATAAATCGAAACTTCACTATCAGAACAATCCATCCCTTTCAAATAGAAGATGTTGAATGATACAAATGGAGAGTCTCCTAAAGATATTATATAGCTTAAAGAATGAAATTTTCCCTCCAAAAAGTTTCGCGAAAATATTTCCCTCCAAAAATTTTCGTGAAAATATTTCCCTCCAAAAAGTTTGTTAGATTTATTTACTTTCATTATTTTATTCTACAATTTATTGAAAAATGTAAACTAATTTTTTTTATGAAATAAATCATTAAAATTAAAATTGTAAACTACAACTTCTACATTAATTATTTTAATAGTTAAAGTATATAATATTTACCAAACAACTAAATTTTTTATTTTTATTTTTATAATATATTCTAAAATAAATTAATTCCACATTCAACCTGTTGTAAAACAATTCTACAATATTCGCTTTATAATATTTTAAAACAAATTATCCCACATTAACCGTATGGTAAAACATCTCCGTAATTTCACTTATATATTAAATTTCATTATCACTATTACTCACATCACATCTAGGTTTTCTGAAGTTCATTGAAAGACTCATGAATTTGTGGAGAAGCTACATTGCTATCAACAACATATTCAACGAAAAATTCTTGCAATTGAAAGGTAAGTTCAATTTTTTTCCTTGAAAATTTTCATATTAAATTACTTTAACGAAGAAGAATTTTTTTTTAAATTAATAATTTCTCTGAGCCAAAATAAAAATTACGTCCATTGTGAGCATGGTGGGCCCAATCAAACTCAATCGCCCAATAACCGTGGGTGGGCCACTGTGGTGTCGCGAGGTGGGCGGGGAGGTCGGGCGAGTGGGGGAGGTGTGAGGGACGGGGGGGCGGCATGGGGTGTGGGGGCAGCCCGGCGGCTCGCCCATCTATCGCAAGGGCTGGGCAATTCTGAGAATCGCCCAACCCCCGCAATGGGTGGGTGAGCTGCTGGGCTGGGCGCCGCAGCCCGACTCACCCCCTACCACCTTCCCTCCTTCATGACATCCTCACCCCCTTCACCCACACCCCATGCACCTACCCCCTTAACCCCCCGTCCACATTCTGCCCCCACATCGACCCCTCACCCACCTCCCCTAACCCGCACGCGCTCCCCCTCACCTCCCCCCTCCTAACTAACCCTCCCCCTCACTCGCCCTCCCCATGCCCTTCTCCACTTTCCCCAACCCCTCACCTTCTTCCCCTCATTCCCCCTTCTCCCACTCCCCTTAACCCACTCACCCCTCGTCCCTCTCCCCCTAACCCACTCTCCCCTCCCCCTCACGCCTCCGCACCCTTCCCCCCTCCCGCTCATGCCTCCCCACCCCTTCACCACCCTGCCTCCCCCTCCCCTCTCCCCCCCTCACGCCCACCCTCCCTTCCGCTACCCTCCCTGCCCCCTGGCGCCCTCCCCCTCAGCTCCACCCGCTTGCCCCTCGTGCCCTCTCCTCCGCCCCCGCCCCCCCGCGCCCTCCCCCTCACCTCCGGCCCTCCCGCCAGCTGTGCCCTCCCCCGGCCCCCGCCCACGGCCTTCGCCTCTGCCCACTGCCTTCGCCCACACCCACAGCCCCCGCCCATGGCCTCCACCCCACCCACAGCCCCCGCCCACGGCCTCCGCCCCTGCCATGACCTCCCCGCCCACGGCCCTCCCTTGTCCAGGCCTGCCCCTCGCCCAACTAGTGGCCGGACGATTCTCGGAATCGCCCGCCACCAGTCGGGTGGGGAGGCGGGCCATGGACAGGGGGCGAAGGTGGAGGCCGTGGGTGGGGGCAGGAGGCAGAGGCTGTGGGCGATGGTGGGGGGGCGAAGGCGGAGGCTGTGGGCAGGGACGGAGGTGGTGAGCGGTGGGCGGGGGCGATGAGCGGTGGGCGGGGGGAGGAGGCGGAGGCCGTGGGTGGTGGGCGGGGGCCGTGGGCGGTGGGCGAGGGTGGGGGCCATGAGGAGGGCACAGGGTGGAGGTGAGGGGGAGGGCGGAGGGGGGGACCCATGGGCAGGTGGGAGGGGAGGGGAGGGGAGGTGTGAGGGCGAGGGGAAGGGTGGGGAGGGGGAGGAGGGGAGTGGAGGGTAGGACGAGGTCAGGTGGTGAGGGGAGGGGAGGGGAGGCGTGAGGGGGAGGTGGAGTGGGTGAGGGGGAGGGGAAGTGTGGGTGGGGTGGGTGAGGGGGAGGGGAAGTGTTGGGGAAGGGAGGGGATGGAAGGGTGAGCGGAGTGGGTGAGGGGAGGGTGGATTAGGGGAGGTTTTTCATTTTTTATGTTATTTCTAAATAGTGATATTATACTTAGGTCTTCATATATAGGCCCCACATCTACAATAATTGTTGTTTTTCATTTTTTATGTTATTTATTGTTTTTCATTTTTTATGCTATTTCTAAATGGTGATATTATACTTAGGTCTTTATATATAGGCCCGGCATCTACAATAATTGTTGTTTTTCATTTTTTATGCTATTTATTGTTTTTCAATTTTTATGCTATTTCTAGATGGTGATATTATACTCGTCTTTATATATAGGTCCTACATCTACAATAATTGTTTTTCATTTTTTTATGCTATTTCTAAATGGTGATATTTAGTTAACTTATAGGCCCCACATCTACAATAATTGTTGTTTTTCATTTTTTATGCTATTTATTGTGTTTCATTTTTTATGCTATTTCTAAATGGTGATATTTATTTTATTTGATATTTAGTTAAATTTATTTTTTTTGGCTATATTTAGTTAATTTTTTTTAGCTATATATATATATATATATATATATATATATATATATATATATATATATATATATATTTGCTATTTCTAAATGGTCATATTTAGTTGCTATTTCACCATTTAGTATCATAGAGTATTTCGTGATATTTAGTTGTTATATCACCATTTATTTGGTGTTTCTAAATGGTGATATTCACCATTTAGTATGGAAGGAGGGGGAGGGGAAGGGTGGGTGGGTGCGGGGAGGGGAAAGGTGGGTGGGTGGATTAGGGGGAGGGGGAGGAGGTGAGGGGTTGGGGAAGGTGGGTTATGGGAGAGGTGGAGAAGGGTGTGGGGAGGGTCGGTGAGGGGGAGGGTTGGTTAGGAGGGCGCGAAGGGGTGAGGGTGTGAGTGAAGACAGTCAGCGTGGGGGTGGAAGGGGGCCAGGTTCGGGTGAGAATGGGGAGGTTGGGGGCCGCCGTGCCCCCCCCCCGCCGCATGTTCACCCCCACCCACTGCTCGCCTGCCCACACACACGCACCCCTCTCGCCCACACCCACCCGGCTCGCCCACCGACCCTGCCTGCCCTCACCCGCCCGGCTACCCACCCCACCCAGCCATCCCTCACCTTACCTCCCGTCCACCCACCGGCCCGCCCGCCCACCCGTTAAGGGTGGCTGGGCAATTCTGATTATACAAATAAGAAATTTATGATATATTTTTGTTGTTAATTTAAGTTAATATGTTTTTGTTATTTACTAATTTATGTGTTTCTATCTTTCAGGAAAATGGCATCAAAGAAAATTTATGTGAATCTTTCTAGACCAAAGACTCTTAAAAGTGCATCTTCAAGGAACATTGGTGAACGAACTCCACCTGAGCTCATGGCTACAAATCTTTCAAGTGCCTCAATTGATAAGAAGATGATTTTAGACTGGAAGAATTCAAAAGAGGTGAAATTTCCATCAAGAATCTGGTATGTGAAAGAAAAAGGAAGCACAAATGTGAATACATATCTATATATTGATATACTGAATGATAATGGAATTTTTGAGGTCATGGGAAGAGTCATAGATATGTGTTAGGTATCGGACACTGAAATTGTTTACATACTTGCAAAAGCTCCCAAGTCACATGAAAGGATTAAATACTGACTATCATATTCATTGTATGACACGAGAGAGGTATCTACAAAGTCGTGTAAACAAATCATAAATGAGATGACACAAAACATCATAAGTATTTTTATTTATATTTTTATTTTGCGTTCTTGAAAGTGTCTCGCTATATTTTTTTAACTTTGTTTTTATTGACATATGATATTTTGTTTGGCAAAATTTTGTTGAAAGTTGTTCAATTAGGTTGGGAGGCATTCATTTCATAGAGCATGATATCATGAAAGTTGTCAGCAGTTTTTACTCAGTGTCAGAAGAAGATATGGAAAACAAACAAAACGTAGTAATTGATGATGCTACAAAATTACATCCAAAGAATAAAAAAAAAGGCCTCTGGTGGATAAATCTAGCAAGGGTACACAAGTTACTTTTGGGGACGATGAAGTTGAAACTAACAGTGAAGCATATGTTGCCATTACTGAAGATGACATTGGAACTGAGAAGAGTCATAAAAGACCAAAAGTAAAAATGCCCAAGAATAAATCTGTTGAGAATGTTATGACGAAGAAAAGTAAAGTTGAAGATTTTGATGTAGTCATTACCAGCAGTCAAGAACCTAGTGAAACTTCAAAAGAAAGTAGAGAAATCATTACACCAAGAGCTGATTTAGATGATGGCATTATCAAAACAAAACAAAATGCCATTCGATAGAATTTGACAAAGAGAAACTTAATTGATGGTGGTCATACATTTCAGCTTAATGTCAGACAAACCTATAAGGCAAGTGAAGGACAATGTCAATATCAAGTCAGAAAGCCACATCATCTGCATGTTCACAACTTGAAGACATTGATGAGGTACAATCCATATGCTCATGTGGTTAGTTATGTTCTTCTTGTTGATCCACTTCAAGTTCCCAACAAAGAAGCATTTGATAAGTCAAAATGTTTTGAATACAATTATTATGTGCTTGGGGGGAACCATTCTGTAGAAGCTCAAAGACAATTGATGGAGGAATATCCTAATAACCCACGTTTTGAAATAATGAAATGTACCATTTATTCTGGTTTATTAGATCCAGAAGCAAAGTTACTGGCATGGGATCATAATTCAGATAATGAATATAGGATGTCTATGACTTTTATCCAAAGGGTTAGATTTATTCATAGTGAATTTCAAGAAAAATGTGGTGGGGATAGAATAAATGTTACTACAGATTTCCGAAAGGAATGTTGTATGGAAATAGGCTATCAAATTGAAGAGAAAACCAATTCAAAAGGTGGAAAAGGTAACAAAAATAGTGATTTATTCAGAGGTGTTGATAACATTTTCCAATTGGCATTTAGAGCTGGAGATGTTTGGAAGTTGATTGATGAGATTTTTAGCATGTGGGAAGACATTGCCATTAAAAACCAGAGGGTCAAAAAGTCTAAGCCATCGATGTGTAGCAACAATAAATCAGCTCCTGAAATGAAGCAGCTTCCAGACGATATGACTATCACACCTTGGAGGGCGATGCAAGGAGTGAAAGATGAAAAAATTGTCAAAACAATATTATCTTGTGTGAGGTCAGGGAAATTATCATTGGAGGAAATGTCTGAAGAATTTCAAAAGTAAGTTTGTTGAATTATTTTTATTTATTTCTAGATTATATTTATCTTTTAAATAAAACATGTTGTTCTTGGTAGAATTTGTTATACAAATCATTATATTAACTTTTTGTTACTTTATCTATGCAATCACAAAGTTTACATGAAAATTCAAGAACAAATAGTTAGATTGTTGAATGAAGATAGTTGGGATGATGTTGTACGCAACTATCTAGATTCAAGTTCTACATCAACATTAAAAGCTTTTTATCTTGCATTTAAAAGGGTATCTTGATTTATACATTCATTTTTATTCGCCTGTGTACTATTTTTAGTTTATAACTTATTATTTTATAAAAGATGAGGAAGGATGATAATGGAGCGCCAGATAGTTTCAAAACCTTTATTGAAAAAATAAAGATAGAAATACTGAGGAAGAACTGTATTAAGAATGTTGAACTTGATCCAACTCTTAATCATTTCATTTGGAATGGGCTAGACACTATTCAATATCAAGTAATACAAGGCGACTGTGAAGACATTGCTAAACTCATAGCTAAAAGGGATTATGCCATAGTCATTGCAGATATTCCCCATGGTTTCAATATTCCAAACATTGACTATGATAGTGACCCTTATACTTATCAAGCTCTTAGTAAAGTGGTTGCGAGATTTGTAGAAGTCACGTCATCACCATTATGGAGATTTGTGACATTTCATTCAGACACATAATTGGCAATGATATTGTCAAGCTTCAAGGGGAAAACAAATTCAAGGATGCAGCTTACATGGTAAGACGTTTAAAATGTATATTTGATTAATGTTGAAAAATTCATTTATGTACAAGTTAATTGAACTTTTACTATTTCATGTTACAGGAAAAAGTCAAATCTTCTTAACAATGAAGATCAACAATTCATAAATGATTGTGAGTTCATTCATATTGATAGTTGGGCAAAAGATGATAGCCATATGTCTATGATTTTTAATCGGGTAGACAGAAAGAGTCATAGCCAAATACTGACTTATGATGTTGTTGTGAGAAAACTAACATATGAAGACAAAGAAGCAAAAGGAGAGATAGTTAACATTTATCAAAAACCACAATTATTGATTAACTATCTTATAGACATATGTTCAAATGAAGGAGATTGGGTTCTGGATTTATTTTCTGGCTCAGGTAAGTTTTATTATATGGAATTGAATTTCAATATGTTATTTTTCAATTAATATGTCATTGTACTAATTTAGTTCATTATTTCTTTTGTACTTGATAATTAGGTACAACACTAGCATGTTGCCTTCAAAAAGGAAGAAATTGCATTGCAATTGAAAAAGATCCAATACAGTGCAATTTCATTCAACAAAGAATTAATGCTCTTCAATTTCTTCCAGATGCAATGCAAGAAATTGGGTTGAAGAAAGGGGACTTTAGTGAATCACGTGTGGCAAAAAAGGAAAAGGAACCCCAACCACCATTACATGGAATGTTTGGAAAGACATACATTGGGAGATTCGCAGACATCAAAGATCCATTAGAAGAGGAAGATGAGCAAAAGGAAGCAGAAAATATTGTGGAAGAAGACAATGATGAAACTCTAGAGGATGAAGAGTTTGGATTACGTGACATTGTTGATTAAATTTAAGCTATGCTTAGAAACCAAGCTTTGCAATGTTTTGAATTTGACATTTTATGAGAAGAATAAACATTCAATTAGGATTGTTATGCGTTCAATATTTGTAATATGTGATTCTTGCATTGATTTTTAAGTTAATCATTATTTTTTGAAAAAAAAAGTAATTATTATTATTTTTTTGACATGAAATTCATAAAAAAAAAACTATTATTTAACCATTTTTAGTTAAAATTTTCGGATAAAAATTGTGATTTTGACATGTCAATTCTAGCAAAAAATTATCAAAACGTGTAGTTTTTTGTTATATTTATGTTAAAAATGGTTATTTTTATGTCGATTGTTAAAAAATATTGTTTTTTAGAAACAATTATTTCATGTGGATTGAAAAATTAATTAAGGATGTATAAATATGTAGAATATCGAAAACTCAAAATATCGACCTTCTAATTTAAAAATGCGAAACAATAAAAACCTCACTCCAAAAAAAAAAAATTAGATAAAAAACAAGAAAATATGAAGAAAACGACCACTTCAAAAATTATCAAATTTACAAAATAATTATTTACATTTTATACATTAGAAAATTTAAAGCCAAAAAACAGGTCTTTTAAAAAAAGGGTCTGATGCAGAATACCCACTTTTTCAAATCACTATGAAAATCACTACCATTCTAAAACATAATGTACATAAAAAAAATTAAAGTGCCAAAAAATATGCTCTAAAAAAACATGTGTGTTCTGCATCGCCCCTTTTCAAAATCAGGTCATTTTTTTGCTATCTCTAGGAAACGGGTAACAGTATCAGTTCCCGTTTCAAAGTTTACATTGATTTTAAAAAAAAAAAATAAGCTGCCTCAAAGAGGTTTTCACCTTAGCTATTTACCCTGGGCACCTCAAGGGAGGTTTTCACCCAGGGATCTTCTTATTCTTTTTTGGATTCTTTTGTTTTCATCATTGGGCCTCCTCACGAGGTTTTCAACCCAAATATGGGACTTAGGCACCTCATGGAGGTTTTCACTTGAGTCCTTATTTTTTTTCTTTTTCCAGTGACTTGATGAGGGAGGAGCTGGAACTGGCTCCACCATCATCATTGTTTTATTGATATTGTCAATGAACTCTTGTTTTGATAAAGGTCTGTTATACATTTTCAATTGGTGCCCATTAACAAGCAATGGAATGGCTTCTTCATTTATAGTTCTGATTTGCACTGAACCATTATCATGGCATATTTCCACAACATAAGGTCTAAGCCATCTTGTCCTTAGCTTGCCCCTGAAGTCTTTATACCTAGAATCATATAACAATGCCCAATCACCCTCCTGAAATTGCTTCTCCTTAATATGTTTATCATGCCAGATCTTCCTCTGAAGCTGAATTATCTCTATATGTAGGAGGGTCTGCATTCTGAATTCATCCAAGCCATTCAATTGGAATAATCCCTCTTTCTGTACATGACTGGGGTCCAAATGTAGTTGGTCTGCCATCCTCAATGTGTTATATTCAAACTCAATGGACAACAAGGCTTTTTTACCATAGGCTAGCCCATAGGGTGTAAATTGAATGGTGGTGTTCCATGTGGTATTATAGGCCTAGGTGGCCTCAACTAGTCTCTTTGCCCAATCCTTTCTGTTGTTGCTCACTACCTTGGTTAAGATGCCCTCTAGTGCCCTGTTCGTCACCTCCACCTTCCCATTAGCTTGTGGATGATAGGGAGTGGAGGTCCTATGCTTGATTTTTTGATGGCTGAGCAGTTCTTCAATCATGTTGGAGGTAAACCAACTGCCTTGGTCTGTCACTAGCTCTCTAGGGTACCCAAATTTGTAGAATACATTCTCCCTTAGGAACTCATCCACCTTCTCTTTTGTTGTTGCCTTGATTGCCTTGGTTTCTGCCCACATAGTGAAACAATAAGTGCACATGATAATGTACTATTTTTGCTTTGAATAAGGGTTGATAGGCCTAATGAAATCCATGCCCCACTTGTCAAATGGCTCGATAGTCACTTGAGGTTGTAGGGGCATTTCATCTCTTGGATTAGGCTTTCCCATCCTCTGGCACCGATCACACTGACTAGTGTACTTTTTCACATCTTGATGCAGAGTGGGTCAATAATAGCCTGCTTGTAACACTTTGAATGATGTCCTCCTTGCTGCAAAGTGACCTCCACAAGGCCCACCATGACAGGTCAGAAGGATGTCAAAAACTTCCTCTTCCCTTACACACCTTCTCAATATTTGATCTAGGCCAAGTTTGAAAATATTGCCCCCAATCCAGGTGAAGGGGGAGCTTTTCCTTACTATCTTGCTCTTTTATTTGGAGGGAAAGTTTGGTGGGAACTGTGTTGATACCAAATAGTTTAGTATATCAACAAACCATGGGGAGAGAACTGAAATAGCAAACAAGTGCTCATCTAGTAACTGGTCATCCACCATTCCTTCTTCACTTGTAGGCAAATTCACCCTAGATAAAAATTCTGCAACAACATTTTCCTTAGCTTATCAACAATGGTTAGATCAAACTATTGTAATAAAATCAACCATCTTATAATTCAAGCATTCACATCTGGTTTGTTCATTAAATATTTGATTGCAACATGGTCAGTATGCATAAATGTTTGATAGCCTGTAATGTAATGCCTAAATTTGTTTAATGAATGCACAACAACCAAGAGTTCCTTTTCGGTCACAGTATAATTTAGCTCAGCCTTTTACAAGTTCTTACTGATAAAATATATGGCATAAGTCAGTTTTTCCTTTACCTGAACTAAGTTTTCTCCTATTGTTAGTTTGTGTTATATTCTTTCCACGACTAGCTCACGTAGTTAACCAGGGGGTTAGAATGGGGGCGGAGCCCCCCCTTCGTTGAGCCGATTGCATAGAGGGGGGAGTCACAGGGGGTTTGAGGGGTGTAGGTAACCCCACTCTATGGAGTTCAGGGCAGCATCCTGTAAAATTTTGGTTTTGGACCCTATGTTAGGTTGGGCAGACCTACCTATGGTTTTGTGCATGATTTTCACACATGGTTTTGGACGCGATGGTTTTCGGTCCATGGTATTGGATGCTTCGACATGTATAAATATGTATTGTAACATTGAAAGGAATATAATGAAAAATCAAGTTTGTAGTTCCGGTTTTGGGATCGAGGGGAAAATCTTTGTGTATATGTGTTTTATGTGTTATGCTCTCGCATTGTTTATTTTATGTCTTTTAGAATTTGTATGCAGGTAATTTCTGTATGGGGTTAAAACCTACATTTGGTATTAGAGTTGTTTTGGCTTCAAGGGGATGCCTTTGTTGCTGAGAGGTTTCGCTCAGGCCTGCGGTAGACCCTATTCAATGGGAGATCTACGAGATCGCTTCTGGTGGTGAAAGAAGATGGCGAGCAGTGGAAAGATAGAGATCGAGAAATTTAATGGTCAGAGTTTTGAGTTGTGGAAACTCAAGATGGAGGATCTGTTGGTGGATAAAAATCAATGGATCATGGTAGATCTAGGTACTAAACCAATGGGAGTGTCTAATGAAGAATGGAAGAATTTGGATCAGAAGGCAAAGAGCACAATACGATTGTGTGTCTCAGATTCAGTATTGCTAAATGTATCAAGGGAAGCAGCGGCAAAGGCTTTGTGGGACAAGTTAGGGACTTTGTACCAATCTAAGTCTCTAGTGAATAAACTATTCCTACAGAACAAGTTGTATAACTTGAGGATGAAAGATGGAGACTCGGTGATAGAGCATCTGAATGCAATTAATATTGTGGTAAGTCAGTTAGCATTTATTGAAATTAAAATTTCAGATGAAGATAAGTGCATCAGTTTGTTGTGTTCTCTACCAGATTCGTGGGATAGTCTAGTTATTGCAATAGGTAGCAATGCAACTACCTTGCAGTTTGATGAAATAGTCTCATCCTTATTGACGGAGGAGATGAGACGGAAAAATATGGAGAGCCAAAATGGCGATGCCTTGTCTGTACAAGGACAGTCCCAGAACAAAAACAAAAATAAGTCATCGAGTGGGAGATCCAAATCTAGAGGGAGATCTAAATCTCAAGGAAAACCTCTAAAGGTGGTGTGCTAGAAATGCGGAAAGGAAGGGAACTACAAAAGGGACTATAAATCTAAAGCTCTTGATAAAGGAAAGGGATCTGATGATGCTCCTTCTGCAGAGGTGAAAACCACCTCAGATGAAGGTGGGGATGTGTACTTGGCTTCTTCAAGTACACATGTAGATCATGAGGCATGGTTGATTGACTCTGGTGCATCCTTTCACTTCACTCCCCATAGAGAGTGGTTCTGCGAGTATGAGAAATACGATGGTGGTGATGTCTTCTTAGGGGATGATAAGAAGGCTAGAATCATTGGTCGTGCAAAATTAAACTTGAAGTTGCAAGGTGGAAGGGTTAGAACACTTCCGGGTGTTCTGCATATTCCTGCATTGGCTAGAAATTTGATTTCTGTAAGAAAGTTGGATGATGCAGGTGTAAAAACAGTGTTCGACAAGGATACCTGCAAGATGGTTTGTGGAGCACTGGTAGTGATGTAGGGAATTCGGATTGGAACTATGTACAAGCTGCAAGGTAGCACGGTTGTTGATGGGTGCAACAGTTCTGTGGTTCCTGAAAGTGGAGCAGAAAATCTAGTGGTCTCTGGAGAGAAGACCATGTTGTGGCATCAAAGGCTTGGACATATTGGAGAGAAGGGCCTTCGAATACTTCATGGTAAAGGTATGGTAGAAGGTATGAGTAATAGCTCTCTGGATTTTGATTTCTGTGAAAATTGTGTATATGGGAAGCAGAATCGAGTGAGTTTCCCCTCTGGTGGTAAGAGGGCGAAACATATATTAGAACTTGTGCATAGTGATGTGTTTAGACCTGTGAAGGTTCCATAACTGGGTAAGTCTGTGTACTATGTATCATTTATAGATGACTTCTCAAGGAATACATGGATATATTTCCTTAAGAATAAATCTGAAGTCTTTGACAGGTTTAAAGAATTCAAGGCTTTGGTGGAAAACCAGACAAAGAAGAAGATAAAGGTGCTGAGGATAGATAATGGTAGTGAGTTTTGCAGTAAGGAATTTGAAGAATTCTGTAAGAAGTGTGGTATAGCATGACAAAAGACTACTCCATATACACCTCAGCAAAATGGAGTTGCAGAAAGAATGAACAAGACGTTGATGGAAAGGGCAAGAAGCATGCTCAGTGGTGTCAGGTTAACACAGGAATTCTGGGCAAAAGCAGTGGAGACAGCATGTTACCTGGTCAACAGATCACCTTCATCAGCATTGGAGGATAAAACTCAACAAGAGGTATGGACTAGTAAGAAACTCTCTCTTTCACATCTGAGGGTATTTGGATGTAATACATATGTACATGTTCCAAAGGAGAAATGAACCAAGTTGGATAGTAAATCTAAAAAGTGCATCTTTATTAGGTATAAGGATGGTTTAAAGGGTTATAAGCTTGGGAACCTAGTAACAAGGAAGGTTGTGTATAGCCGAGATGTGGTGTTTAGAGAGGTGAAAGATGTTATTAAACATGAAGTCCAGCCAAAGGAACCTGAGAAGATAGAGTTTAAGCTAAAGGAGGAAGCAACAGACTCTACAGCAGAGGAGGAATCAGAAGATGAAGAGACACAAACTCCGGGTGTGAGAAGATCAATTCGAGAAAGAAGGAAGCCAAAAAGGTATAGTCCATCTGCTTTTTGTTCAAATTTTGCTTTATCTATTACTGATGATGATCCCAGAACTATGAAGGAAGTAGTATATTCAGAGGATGGAAAACTATGGAAAGAGGCCATGGTTGATGAAATGGCATCTTTGCACAAAAATGAGGCTTGGGATCTGGTGGAGTTTTTGGCTGGAAGGAAACCCATTGACAGCAAATGGGTGTTCAAGAAGAAGACAAATGCAGAAGGAGAGCTGGAGAAATACAAAGCTCGGTTGTTAGCAAAAGGTTATTCCCAGGTGCCAGGAAGTGATTTTGGTGATATTTTTTCTCCTATTGCCAAGGTAACTTCTATTAAATTACTTTTATCTGTTGCTGCTGCTTTTGATTTTGAGGTAGAACAGATGGATGTGAAGACAACATTTCTTCACGTGGATCTGGAAGAGGAGATATACATGAAGCAACCTGGAGGCTTTTTGGTGAAGGGTAAGAAAGAACTGGTATGCAAGTTAAAGAAGTCTCTGTATGGGTTAAAACAATCACCAAGGATGTGGTATCAGAAATTTGATACATTTATAGGGGGACTTGGCTTCACCAGAAGCAAAGTAAATCACTGTGTGTATTTTAAATTAATTGGTGATTGTGTTATTTATCTGGTCTTATATGTGGATGATATGGTGCTGGTTGGAAATGACAAAGAAATTATCCAGGATTTGAAGACCCAATTGTCCTCCAAATTCGACATGAACGATCTTGGTGCTACAAACTATATTTTGGGCATGGAAATTAAAAGAGATTGGGCAAAAAGGAAGCTCTAGTTAAACCAGAGGAAGTATGTCGAGACAATATTACAGAGGTTTGATATGCATAATAGTAAACTGGTGAAGGTTCCTATTCCTCTAGGTGTAAAGTTATCTGCTGAACAGTGTCCCAAGACACAAGAAAAGGAAAAGGACATGTCCCATGTTCCATATGCAAGTGTAGTCGGTAGGCTGATGTATGTGATGGTCTATACTAGACCAGACATTGCACATGCAGTGGGAGTATTGAGCAGGTTTATGTCAAAACCACGAAAGGAGCACTGGATAGTAGTGAAGCGGGTTTTCCAGTATTTGCGTGGCACTAGTGATTATGGTTTGTGCTACCAAGAAAGACCATGATTGGATAGAGTGTTAGATATTTGTGGCTTTGTTGATACAAACTGGGCTAGAGATCTAGATCAGAGAAGATCTACAAGTGGGTATGTGTTTAACCTATTTCAAGGTCCAGTCAATTGGATGAGTAAGAAACAATCTGTAGTGGCACTATCAACTACAGAGGTAGAATACATGGCAGACACTCATGCAAGCAAGGAAGTAGTTTGGTTACGAAGATTGTGTTCAAATATGGGGTTAGTACACGGAGCTATAAGGATAGATTGTGATAGCCAAAGTGCAATTTTCTTGGCAAAGAACCTTGCATAAAATTCAAAGACAAATAAAATTGATGTTCAGTATCACTTTGTGCGGTGTATGATAGAAGACAAAAAGGTGTTGTTGGTAAAGGTGGACACTTTGAAGAATACTGCAGATGCATTGACAATATCTGTGATCTCTGAGAAGTTCTCTTGGTGTAGAGAAACAATGGGAGTTGCAGGGCTATATAAATGACTAAGCTCTCTTGTGGCCCCCTGTGGAAAGAAAACAACAAGTGGGAGAATGTTGGGTTGTGTTATATTCTTTCCACGACTAGCCCACGTGGTTAACCGGGGGGTTAGAAGTGGGGCGAAGCCCCCCCTTCGTTGCGCCGATTGCATAGCGGGGGGAGTCATAGGGGGTTTGAGGGGTGCAGGTAACCCCACTCTTTAGGGTCCGGGGCAGCACCCCGAAAAATTTTGGTTTTGGACCCTATGTTAGGTTGGGCGGACCTACCTATGGTTTTTTGCATGATTTTCGCACATGGTTTTGGACGCGATGGTTTTTGGTCCATGGTATTGGATGCTTCCGACTTCGGCATGTATAAATATGTATTGTAACATTGAAAGGAATATAATGAAAAATCAAGCTGGTTATCCCTGTTTTGGGATCCAAGGGAAAATCTCTGTGTATATGTGTTTTATGTGTTATGCTCTTGCATTGTTTATTTTATGTGTTTTAGAATTCGTACGTAGGTAATTTCTGTATGGGGTTAAAACCTACACCTATGGCTTTGTGTGAGGAATCAGCATGAATATGAAAGAAGAGGGCCCAGTTTGGGCCTCGGAGAATTGGTGCAGTGGTTAAATTACCTTTTCGAATGTCTAAGGCCTCTTAACAACTTTTTGACCATATAAACTCAGAATCTTTGGCCAACAACCCAAATAAAGGAGAGGTCAACTTGCTAAAGTCATTTATGAACCTTTAGTAGTATCCAGCTAACCCCAAGAAACTCCTGACATCTCTCTGCTTTTGCGTAGGTGGGACCCTTTGGATGATGGCTATTTTGTTCAGGTCCACCTGTAGTCCTTGCTAAGATATTGAATGACCTAGCACGGTCCCTTCAGTCATTAAGAATTCACATTTTTTAGGACTGAGAGACAGGTTCATTTAAATGCACTTGTTCAATACTTTGCCTAGGTTAGTTAGGGCTTCTTGAAAATCACAGCCATAAGGTGTAAAGTCATCCATATAAATTTCCACCACATCATGTACTAATTCGGCAAAAATACTCAAGACTGCTCTCTGGAAAGTGGCAGGAGCATTGCATAGGCCAAAAGGAAGGACCCTATAGGCAAAAGTACCCCAAGGATAGGTGAATGTGGTCTTATCCTAGTTTTCTGGGTAGATTTGGATTTGGACTGTGTGAGGCCATGAGCGCAGGTGGGGGAGCAGGTAGCACGGGACAATGGGGCAGTAAGCAGTACAGGGAAAAGGCAGATGTGGATGAGGGTGGAGGTGAGAGACGACGACCTAATGTCAAGTGCAGGAGCGGGCAGGCAAGAGAAGATGGCAAGTGGCACAGTGGAAGGAGTAAACCCATGACAAGAGCAGCCAGCGGAATGAGTGGAGTTATGAAAGGCAATTATGGTAGTGTCAAGGAAACCCCATCCTCAGTAAACTAAACAAGGAAATGGGCAGCGGAAGGAGGACAAAGGCACATGGAGTTTCCTTCAAACAGCAGACTAGGCAGTTGGAAAGAGAAAACAAAAGGTAAGACAGTGAAGAGAGGAGGCATTTTCATGTTGTGAAAGGTGGTGGAAGTTGGCTGGAGGACGTCAAGCTACAACTGGGTTTCATCGGCAAGATTTGGTATGTTATCTCAGCCCCCATTCTAGACTTCTTGGAAAAATGTTTTTTATAGAGGATTACTAGTTAATGACTATGGTAACTCAAGAATCAGCAAGAGTAGAGACTTGTTCCTTCTGGTGATTTAGCCTATTAACCTGGAGTGATTTTGCCTGGAATATCATTAAGGTGAGGGGGTGAGGGAAATTTGTAATGGGTCTCTGAGTAGAAAGGTCCCAAGTGACTGTAGCCCATTGAGACGTCCTTTGCGGTTTTCACAATAAAGATAGAATGAAAATTGTTTCACCGGTATGGTGGAGTCTGTGGCCTAGGAGGGAAGGAGTTATAGTCATGGCTAGGGGGGTAGTTTCCTTCTTGGACCTGACAACAAGGCTGTGTATTGTCCGTCTTGAGCTCTGCTGAGACCTGGCTGAAGGTCGCAAGTTCAAAGCTAGTAGTAGGGGTAGCAACTGTGATAAGGAAATAGTAAGGAGAAAATCTCAGCCCTACCCCTATAATGGGACCCAGAATAGGGACGCCTGCACAAGTGTTCATTCTGAAAATCCTTATCCCATTTTGTTGGGGTGGGGATAAGCAGGGGGGTGAAGAAACTTCAGTAGGGAGGAGAAATAGAGAGATGTCGTGGGAATTGGGAAACTGGGTTCTTCAGAGGTCAACAGAGAACCACTGTAACGAGGTGGAGGACATAAGCCTCAATATCCTTGAGGAGGAAGGGGGAATTCGAGTATTAAAGAGGGCCACTACCATTCTCCAAGCCGAGATTGAATGGCGAAGCTCGTGCTGGAGAATCCTATGTTTACTCTGTTTAAAATAATTCTGACTTGTAAGGAACTTTTACTGGTTTATGTTTTAGGTAATAAAACTACCAGAGTGTAGCGAATACCAGAGTATTCGAACTCATATAGTGCTCCAGCCCAGGAACAGGTGAAGAGCCCAAAATAGGTGAGCCACTCGAGAAAAAAGAAATTAAGCGTGAAGGAGAATGGGATGGCAAAGGAAGGAAAGAAGCAGGAAAGAGAATAAATAGAGGAATGTCCAAGGTAGGAAATAAGAAAATCTCTGTGGGAGATGGAGCTAAACAACAGTATAGCAAATCAGAAAATCGAGACAGAAGAATGGGAAACCATGGTTAAGGACCCCAAGAACACCAAAGGATGTCAAACGCTATTCTGGCAAACAACGCAACAGTACTGGGTCATGAAGAATATCCTGGCCTGAGCAATGACATTATATAAGGAGCGAGAGGAACCAGAGGAGGCCAGACCAGCTGAGCCTAGTATGAAGGATTTACATAGGGAGATTGTAGTTGTCCAAATGCAATTGTACCGAAACAACCTCATGGTGAATAGGATTGAACAGAGCATACAGGACATGAAGAGAAGTGAAATCCCAGGATCTAGCGCGAAAGCCCCAGCCCCGGTGGACTCATTAGATGAATGAAGTAGGTCTTGAAATAGAATTTTTCTTATATGTTGGCTAACATTTACTATTTTAATTTGAAGTTTATAGTAGATAAAACTACCAATGTAGCCTGGATGGTCATGAAAACTCTCTTTAAATTTTGGACAACATTCGATGTAGACAGGTGGCCAACAGACCTAGTTTCCTGCGAGCAGGTTGAGGCCACCTGCAATTTTTGTTAAAGATATATTTATATTCAAAAAATATTAATAGAAAAAGCATCTACCAAGATTACACAAAAACCAAAACAAAAATGTTACAAATCGCATTGTCATAATTTAAAATTATTTAAAAAAATAATTTTCATTGTTGGCGTATTTAATATATTAAAGTTACCAGATATCTTTTGGCTGAAAACCATTTTATTTATGTATAAAATATATTTAATGGATTCTGTATTTAATGGTACAAGTTGTATATTGATAAGAAAATGTACGAAATTTTTTTAAGTATCAAAAATATTGATCGACACAATGACATCACATCTAAAAAAGCAGAAAAGGAAAGTTTTTTGTAATTTTTTACAAAATTAATATGTTTGAACTATATGTAATTATAACTATTATGTATTGGTTAGTGTGTCTCATGCAGAACCACAAAATGAGGAATGTTGATAAGATTATTTCCACTCTAAGTGAAGAAGAGTGTAAAATCCTGATAGAAAAATTGCAGAACGATGAATCATGTGAATGAAAAAATACTATTCAATATGAGTTTCTTTTGAATTTTGAATTTTAATTAATAGTATACTTAATAATATTAGATAGCATATTTCAAACAATCTATTAATTCATATATGTTTAATGTTCTACAAGGAGCAACAACGAAGGAAAATATTTATGTCGTTCTAAGAAAAGAAAAATTATAGAACATGTAAATGACGATGAATTGATTCTTAGCTCATCTAGAATGGTGTTGGAGGTTAATGAAAGGGGAGACTTTTTTACAAAGCTATGAAGGATATAGTGGAAAGAACATATAGATGTACTTTCCACTTACAATACAAAAATCAATCCAATGATTCCAAGAACAACTTATATCTAAACAATAGGAAGCATTTCCATAGAAATGGTCGATAAGACCTATCAAACTTGCAATAGCAAAATCATACAACAACAAAAAGGAATCATTCAAAAGGTAATATTTCAAATTAAAATGATTTTATATAAATATATGTATATATTACTACAAACCATTCATTTATTAATATCAATTTTGTTATATTTAGTTTTGATATATCAATATAAAAATAGTTTATTACTTTTCAGGAAGATTATGAAAATCCCAAAGGATCAACGAGATGATATAAAAAGCATGCCAGTAGGAATGTCCAAAAAAGTGTACAAGGATATAGTCAAAGAAATGCACATAATTGTATCACAAGAGGTGCCATCTCAACAACAACATGCTTCAAATGTCTATAATAATTGACTTTGTACATATAAGAAAATAATTTAGCATTAAATATTAATTTTCAAGTATTTTATTACAGAAAAGAAAACAAAATGGAACTCATTCAGCACATAAAATAGGATGACAGGGAAGGAATGGGTTGATATCAAAGTTTGTAAGTAATTGTTAATATTTCTATATAACAACTCAAGATTTCATTTTTTTATATTTTACGTTAGTTTACAACAACCATCCTTGAATATCTTCAAATAGGTGATCACATACAAAGAAGAGTGATCCGAAGAATTGATTGACATTGGGTTAAATATGGGTTGTGAGTATATGTTGGAATATCAAAAATTAATTGTGGAATTTTTAAGTATCTATGTTGTTTTACTTATCTAAGTTTATAATTAATAAAACAAAAAAGAATCCTTTATATTAAACCTATGATATATAACGGGATATAAAAAATACACGAAATAAAGCATGGAACTACGTTAGTAGAAGAGTTGTTACAAAAAGGCATGAAACTTGGTTTTGAAACCATGTTTACAGTTCATGAGTCACTTATTACTATAGTACATTGTTATTCGATTTACATTTATGTATATTATTTATTTGAATTTTCATTATTCTCACCAATGTAGATACACTCATTACACTTTTTTATTTTATTTTTGTAGATGGAACATGATCAAGAAGACAAAAAAAATTGATGCAACCAATGAAACATTCATCCAAATAACCCAAGTCATGGACGTAGCTCAAGCACTGACAACAGTTCCAACAAGGAATGATTATCTGTTTGGATATCAATGCAAGTTGTTGTATTTTTTTGAAATAATTGTCTGTGAAAATCAGACATTTTATTTAATATAATGGACATAGTGTCCCAATTGAAAGATAAGGGGTTACCAATAACTATCCCACTTTTGTTGACAAAGAGACTCTTATTCATATATAATAAAATGCATTTTAATTTATTCTATTGCATTGTCCAATGTCGTTGTGAAATGTTACACTGCTGATTAAATATATGGATGATGAAATATTGTAATGAAGAGATGTGAAATTTGATGATATAACAAATTAATTCAAACTCCATATATAAATGCACTAATGAAAATTTAATTTATATGAATATTGTTATGAGATATATGTTGATTTTTTTAATGAATAATGGATTTTAAAAATCACAATAATTGTACTGTCAAAGGTCGATATCTCTAAAACCACAATTATGAAAAGTAAAACATTAGCCCGTTTGAAAAAATGTAATCATCAATGTGTTATATTCTTCAAGCACAAGTATTATCTACATTTAACACCCGAGCGCATTATAATTCCTAAAGCACCTATGCTTTCATAGATCTAACGCCCCGGTGCTACAAAATATTGTTTCCAGTCCTGGTGCATTGTTCAAACAACAACACCATCTATTTTATATTAATAGTGCACCGGTGGTTTTAAAAAAACCATAAGCACCAAAGCTATGAGTCTAAATAAAAGCACCCGGTCTGCAATATTTTTTGGCTTGCTCGAGTGTTGTTCCTGAAAATTACAACTCAAGAGTGTTTGTTTAATATATATGCACTAGGGTGGTATACATTCCAGACACCGATGTTCTTTGTGTTTAACGCACTGGTGCTTTTATTTAAGTATATAGCCCTAGTTATTTTATTTAAGTATATATCCCTAGTGCTTTTATATAATTGGTGCACCAGTGCTTCTTTTCCATTAAGTACATCGCTAATAAAACATCCGCTAAAACCTCCAGCTGCTCAATTTTTTTAGTTGTGATAAAATTTTGTTATCATCTCTAGTAAAACATCTGCTATCACAAACAAATGTTGTAGCAGAGGTTATTTTGACAATTTTTTCCAATTTTATAACACTAAAAACCTCCATTATAACCTCCTCTAGAAGGTATTTTCCTTTTTGTGTGAAAACCTTACAACTTTTAATCTAGTGTGGATGGGTAGTGTTGACAATTTGTGAGTGCCTAGGATCTAATTAAATTTATGTGTTGTCCTTTCTAAATTGGAGGCATAATAGGTAAATAAGACCATGTTGAAGAATCTAGGGCAAATGTAGTTAATGTGATTCTTCTTAGCATGCTAACTATTTGTGAGGCGTTTTTCCATTTTTCTTCTTATCCCAATCTTCACTGACTATTATTAGAGTGTGTCTTCATTAGTTCATCAAATAGTTACCAAAACAAAGAGATAAGAACACAAGATGTTAGCATCCTGCCAAGGCCAAAACCTCTCCCTCCTAGAGAGGAAACCCCGCATAAAATTCTTCTTATAGAGATTCCAATTGACAAATACCAACACCCTTGACAAAATTGACTCAGGATTACCTCCAAGATGCTTATCACTATCCCCTGCACTGTTCGGCCTTCAATCCACAGTCTATAGACTTTATGTCATTGTACTAATTTAGTTTTTAGTCTCCTTACACCTTCACTATCTTCTCATAGTCCTCAACAACTACAATTCTTTGCTCACGAATGGGTTACTTTAATCATGCCACTATCTTGAGATAGTCCTTCATGTTCTTCGTTATTCTGATGATGATAGGAGGAGCTACCAACGATAGGAGATATGTGTATATACAGTCTTTCGAGAGCTATATCTAGACTTCACCGAGAGTTGTCACTCTGTATATATATATATATATATATATATAGTCTTCCGAGAGATATTTTCAAACTTCACCAAGGGCTTTCACTATGTATATATATAGTCTTCCGAGAGCTATATTCAAACTTCACCGAGAGTTGTCACGATGTATATGTAAGAGGTAGACTTCACTGAGATATGTATCACCCTTGATCACTGTGTATTGCATTACTTCTTCTTCACTAACTATTATAATATGATCTGAAGACTTGTGTGTAATGCAACACCACTCCTTATATATATATATATATATATATATATATATATATATATATATATATATATATATATATATATATATATATATATATATATATATATATATATATATATATATATATATATATATATATATATATATATATATCAGTGTTGGTGTATTAGGCTGACATGAGTGCCTTAAGCTAGGCCGACGTATCATTTAAGGAGATCACTGTCTTTTATTTAGCCGACTTGCACGAGGATAGTGACATTTGTTCTGGGAGTGTAGATATTTGACATCATGACTTCTATAGTACTTATGTTGAGACATAATATCCTAAAGACATCAAGAAGAAGTCTTTGACCTATGATAAACACATCTTACTCATGAAACCCATGATGAAAGGAATAATAATAATTTGTTTCTTGTTTTACATAATATTATAATTACAAGTGATAATGAAAACAGAACCGAGTTACATTTTCTTCAACGCTCCTTCTTAACTAGGGAGGTATTCATGATGGTACTTGGTCATTCTCAATTTGAAGGATTTATCTTCAGAAGAATTAGATTGCTAACCCATATTTTATAGCATCATAGTAAACAACATTGTTTCCACAACAAGGCATTGACTTATAGCTCTATCTCTCATTAGATGAGAGCACAATGTTGGTGAGACCAATGACTATAGACACCTTCATCATTATCTCTCAAGGTACATACCCACCTGGGTGTTCACTGAGTATGACCTTCTAGGACTATTCTTATCTTGGGTTCCCAGCCGTCAATGAATATCGGTCCTCTTGCCTACTCTTGTCTTGGATGCCCTACATATCCTCAAAGAGAATCATATGCCATATGATTACCCAATCCTCCATTCTTTCTTCCAAAGTGAAGATAAGAATTTTGTGTCTATCTCTCCCTCTCAACTAGGGAGGATACCATGTCTTTACATTTCTCTTCATGGCCTTCACCTAGACTTACAGTTGTTAGTCTTGGTCTAGTGCATGACACATGAAATAGGAAAACACAATTGTCACTCATTTTTAATCAGGGGTGCTCCAATCCAAGCTCCCTCTTGATCAGGGACTTATCAAAGCTCCATCTTTACAAGGGACTCTCCTTTTCATTAGCAAATTCTTCTTCGTGGGTCCTTCATCTGTTTGATCAACTTCTTTCCTTGATGTCATAAAATTCAGTTGAGCTTCTTCCTTGTAGGGCATCATCCATCGATCACTTTCCTTCTTGGTTCATCATGTCATTCCTTTATTCATGGAAAGTGGCCTTCTAGATACATATCTGGAACCTTTGTCATATAGATACTTCTTTCCCATCATGCTTCTTTCAGGAATTCCATCCACCACATGAATTCCAATTGTAGTTGTACTTTAAAATATTGTTCCAGTAGCCCTGCATGCACTCATCCAGATATTATTCAAGAAATCAAAACATAACATTAAATCAAATCATACCTTACGAGATGGCTCTTCATCATGACATCTTCTTGTAGGTATCAACAACATGCACACATATTGAGACATCTCCCAAAGATATCCATTATCAAGGGTCTTCATCTTTTTCAAACTTTCATCAGAGTCTTCATATCTTTTCGGGAGATTTCCTAGTCAAATATTCTTGGTCTTTTGGATGTTTATTTCCTTCATCATGGTTGCATATCTCACAGTCTCTTCCTTCATCTCACATTCCTAGGAGCTTTCAATCAAAGTTTCTTAATTGTAGTTAACCACCTCATACTTCATATGAGGACATATTATGTTGATTTCATCTAGTGCGACTTATGCGTTCCTGCATATTTTCAAAGGAAGATATCCTTTTTCTGTTGATCATGCTTCTTAAGATAGAAGAAAATATCCATATTACCTGCAACCATATGAAATGAAATTATAATTTTAAACACAAGCATACATACCTTATTTTACCTTCAGGTCATCGAGGCCTCTTCCAACATCTTCCTTAATTGAACAGATCTTCAATCCCTTTATCTTCTTCATGTAATATCATCATCTCATGGATTCCATACGTTGGATTTCTTGTTGAAACACTTGCTTCCTCTCTATATTAGTGAACCCTATGATGAGGATTCCATCAGAGAATTTTTAGGATCTTGTATATCCCCAACTGATAGATGTTTCCTTTTTGACTTGATGTATGATGAGCCTTAGATAAATCCTTTCTTTCCTTCAATGTCCACTGAGGTTCCCAAGAGCTATATATCCTACATGTTGTCTACCATGGATTTTTGTCCTTCATGATCCCTATGGAGATGTTATGAGATCTTGTTTCTAATGCTTCCATGATGCCATGATGCATCCTATTATCATTGTCATATCTTATAACACAACATCAAAGAGCTTATGATAAGAGCTTTTTGGGAGGGATACTATCTTACTCATAGGATAGTGGTGAGCACCAGTATTGCAACAATAATGCTACAACTCCTGGGGCTTCCTACTTTACTTTTATCAACCCGGTAGTTCGTAACAAACTTGGAAGCAACGGTGCTGCATGCACCAGTACTAACTCTTACTGCAGGCTGTTCCTTGGTCAGCTGGTGCAAGATTACTAGGAGCTCAAGCCAACTTCTATGAGTTTCCCAGAAGAAGCTTTTAACCGTGATGAAAGAAAGCTAACTCTATAAAGATTATTCTACTTGCATAAAGAGAAAGAAGACTGGAGTGTAAAGCAAACCCTAACAAACCCTAATTTTTCCAACTAACCCTACTTTTGCAGAAAAAGAGATGAAAACTGATGAAATGAGTGCCATTGACTACTAAAAATGTAAATTACATCTATTCAAGCTTTTCCTAGAAGAAAATGAGAAAATAACATTTTTTTGCGTTTTTATGTGTTTTATGTGAAATTGTTATGCATGTGATTTTGTATGTTTGTGACTGTGGCAGAGGTTTGGTGGTGAAGGAAGGCGGATTTGGTTCTTGCAGAGGTGTAAGAAGGTGTGGAGGGGTCCTAAGAAGCCTCTAGTAACCTTCTAAGGACTTCCCCTGCAATCAGACTTTGAAAAATCACTCACGGGAAATTCTACAGGAGGTTGCAGGGGATCTAGAGGAGGATGCCAAGAGCTATTTTTAGAGGTTTTAAGAGTAGAAAAATGGTGGGAAAAGGTAGCTGAAGACTAGAGGGATGTGGCGAGGTGTATAGGGCTTAACAAGGAGGATCAGGAAGGAAAATGATGGTTGGATTTGTTCAAATGACGAGAGGAAAGCTTATGGAAAAAGTGCAGAAATTAGGGCAGATTCATGAAGGACTGTGGATGACTTGTGAAACCTGTGAGAAATGAGATGATGTTGGCTGCTTTATTGATGTATTGTGAGATGAGGTTTGTTGTAAGAGATATGAACGCCTAACTACCGAAACTGAGCAAGAAAAGGACTAGCTACATCAAGAAAACAAAACCATATCTCTTGTTAACCTAATTTCTGATCTAGAAACATGAAGTGTTAAACAGTACCCTATGAATAGAAAAGCTTGGAAAGATATTTCTTACAGAAACAGGAAATAATCTTGGCAAAATGCACTGAAGCAACCCTTTAACTTTTCAAATCAAATCATCACACTAGAGATTGCATGGAAGAAGCAAAACTATGTTTTTGGTGGCAACAATGGTGCCTTGACCTCAAATCATGGTCCCAGGAAGGGAGAAAGGAGATCAGGGCCTGTTGTTGGCCTTTTTGAATCTTAGCCTATCACTGTATTAACCTACTTCAGCAACTGAAACAAAATTAGCTATGCAAACCATCAAAAGAAACCTATCCTAAACAAGGAAAAATGAATCTATGTAACATAAATTAACTCATGAACTGAAGAAAAAATATAAGTACAAAGCAAGAGGTGTTGGGCAGCTTGGGTTGGGCCCTAACCCAAGAGCTTCAGCCCTCTGGAAGAAATCAGTGTTGGCTTAGAAAATATGTCATCTCCATTATCAAAATAAAAGTCACATTACATAAACTATTCACAGAAATAAGCTTGAAAATGAGTTGAACAAGAGCTGCACAAAAGTGCGAAAATTCTACTAATAAATAGCTAAAATCTTGAGGCTCTAAGCCCCCCTATTTATAAAAATGGAGTCCCCCTACAACCCTCCTAAGATAAAGGGACTCGGCTTCCCAGAACTAAATATAGACAACAGTTCTTCTTGACTTGCTTGGCTGCACCCTTGGATGCATCCCTGTGGCTGTTTGTGCTCTGAGTTTCTGATGGAAGATTTGAGGTAGGGAGTCATAAATGAGGGGGACACCCTCCTACAAATCCTCTCCCTTGTTTTCCTCGAATATTGGCTGCCAAATTTCATTAATCCTTTGAATTTGTCCAAAAATTGACCAAAAATCTGCATAAAGCACACATTAGACTTCATGGCATAATGACTAACCCAATTCACTCTATTAGCATAAATATAATAAAAAACATGTAATAAAATAATGAGAATGGTGGATTAAGCTAAGTTAGGAGGCCAAATGAGCCCATATAATTACCCATTTCTGGGGCTCATCGTCACCCCCCTATTGAATGTGTTGCTCATCCTCTGAGCAACTAGTCTATCTCCTCATCTTTGATGGCCCTGATGGCCTCCCTAACATTCCATGCTTCTGATGTGAGATCCTCTTCCTTATCATGGAATCTAGCCTTTCTATCCACCTCTTCCCACTGTTGTCTTTCTTCTTCCTCCTTTGTGCCCTCTAGCAGTCCTAGCAACAGTGGGGGACTCAACTTGAGGCCAATCCAATTGGCCTTCAAACTTTGCATAGAGTGCTTATACAGTGGCACTCTCCTCAATGCTTCTCTCATCCTATTTGGGGAGTGATACTCCCTGATCTGTAGGTTGTGTGGCAGTGTGTTCCACCTTCTCATGCAGGCATGAATGTAGTCATCTCCAAGCAATCTCTCCATGTCCTCAAAATGTGCAATAGCCTGGGCCTGATCATTGATGTGCTTAGGGGCACTTTGAGGATCAGCTGCAAGTTGCTGGTGTGTGCTAAGGAGAGCCATAAGGTCTGTTGGCTCTGCCCTAATCATTAGAGGCCTATTTTGTTCTTTTGCCATCAACTTCTTGATTTTTGTTGCCCTTTTCTCCTCCTTCTGTCTCTTTCTTTGTTTCTATTTCTCTCTGCTATGTTTCTTTAGCTTTCCCCTCCTCTATCTTGGTTTCTTCCTTCTTCCCTTCTTGTTCTTCTAAATCACCAGTTGCTTCACAAACCTTCTATCCTTTTGTTTATGATTCCTTAGAAAATGGACTATGGAAATGGAGAGAACAACTTTTTTTTAATAAAAACAGAGAGATAGAGACTTTTTTTTTTTTTAATGAATTTCCTCCACCCAACAGTTCTATTTTCTCCACAAAAACTAAGCCACTATTAGCACATTTCAATATTCGATGGAGGTATGCCAAGAACCTACCTCTGCAACATGAGAATTGTGCTAAAAACTGTGTTTTTCCTCTCTGAAATAGCGTACTGACTCTCCTGTAGAACACTGCCTATAGGTGCTCCTGTAGAACCCGATAATGTTCGTATAGAATCCGATAGGTAGAAGGGTTCTAAAAATGACAGAGAGTGACTGTTTCGAGGCCGTGGAGGTGGTAGGAAGCTTGTGGTAGTTGAGAGCATGACGATACAAATGAAAACAAAGGTGGTGAGTGCGGTCGAGAGAGTGTACTTAAGCTTACGGGAGAGGTTTGTGGTGATGAGATGAGGTGGCAGGAAGGGTATGTTACCCTCATTCGGACCGTTGGTCCCCACTGCAGTGTCATCATGAAACTTTATGCCGCCTGCCCACAATCATTTCCATCATTCGCGTTGGAGTTCAAAATATCCACCACTACCTGTTTTGAGATTCTTATGAGTTGACTGGACACACGTGCAGAGTGAACTCTGGCTAAGCACTGTTGAACTGGACGAGGGTGGCCAGTTAGCTGGCCACTGATCTAGTTTAATCTCAACCATCCCATTTGTTCATGCAGTTTTGGATCATACATTTGCAACAAAGGAATGGGTGTAGACACTTAACTGCAAGTCGAAATGTTCATACTACAGTGCTGCGAGGCTTTACTGTTGCTGCATGTCTCCGGTGCTGCATATATGTATTTCCTTTGTTGCATGCTCTCTACTTTCTGATGTATGTCTATTTGCTTTGTGCAAGTACCCTCTGGTTGGATTTGATCTTTAGGAGTCTGCTTTAACCTTCAGATTTGCATCCTCATGCTCCTGATGCTAGATTTCAATGGGACAGTGACTTGTTTTGTCCATATCTCCCAAACAGTAGACTGGATTGACCTGAAATTTTCTGAGCATGTTTCCATAATCATTATGCAGCTCCCATAGAAAAAATTTAGTCAATGGATGCACGGATTTTGAGAAAAACTGAAAATGGCTGAAGGTGATGGAGGCCTATTTCTTGGAAACCGTGCACTAGAATTCGATGAAATTGCTTGGGCATGTTACCATCATCCATATGCATCTCCCCATGATTTTTTTTTTAAATGGATGCACGGATATGGAGAAAATGCAAAAATGGTTGAAGGTGATGGAGGCCAATTTCTTGGTAACCGTGCAATGAAATTTACTGAAATTTCTTGAGCATGTTACCATCATCCTATGCAACCCCCCATGAAACAATTTTTTAAATGGATGCACGGTTTTCAAGTTAGAGAAAAAAACAAATTTCTGCTCTATGTATTTTTGTATCAGAGCATCCTGCAATTTTTGGACAGTAAAAAAAAATGAGCTTAGGCTGTGAAGTAGACTTGGAAATGATGGAAGAGAGGTTTCAAGACTACAGGAGGATTTATAAACCCTTTATGAAGCTTCATTGTTCCCCAAACTTCTTTTAAAATCCATTTCTAGCTCTCTATAATTTCTACAGGAGCCTCCTGTAGAAAACATAGTTTTCGGAAAAGAAGCACAGTGAGGTGGAAAGAATGTCAAGATTGATGGAGAAAGGTGAGGGAAGGTAGGATAGGTGTTGTTATTGGTTTTATAGCTTCCTTGGCACCTGCTGTTGCTTCCTGTAGTCCTCATGTACCTGCAATACAACTAGAAATTCATTTTTCTTTTTCTTTTTCTCTCTCTCTCTCTTTTTTTCACAACAACTAGGGCGCCTCAGAGAGGTTTTCACCCTAATTGCTTGCCCTGGGTGCCTCCAAGGGAGGTTTTCACCCAGGGATATTATTATTTTTTTCCTTTTTTCTTCTTTCCAACCCATTGACTGCATCATGGAGGTTTTCAATCAATGAGCCAATCTGAGGCGCCTGCAAGGAGGTTTTCACCTTAGATTTTTTTTCTCTTATTTTTCATTTTTTTTTTTTTTTTCTACCCTACCCTACTTTAAAAACAAGATCACTTTCAAGTATACAAATACTTCCAATGGAGCCATGTGCACATCGAGATGATAGACAAAATGATGTGGAGGCTGGAAATGTATGCTTTGACATATATCTGGATTTCAGATACCAAATGATTTGACTTTGAAGGGATCAAGCATAGTTGAGGAAGAGAGTGATGCTGCAACTTAGTGACCATCTGGAACCTTATCTCAATATAACTATGATGTCCTTGGCCCTTCTGCTGATCTGGATCATTCTTCATGTCTTCTTCTACCATGACCTTCATATCTTCCTCTTTTTGCTGATTTTTCTCTTCAATACATGGAGGATTTGATGGTAACCATGAGGGAGCACTCTTGATCTCAGATTTTGATGTCTTCTCTTCATCAAGTGCAACCCACGGTTCTTTGATCTTCTCTTTTGAATATTCCTTTTCTGGATGTGGTCCTTCAATGATATCAATATAATATATATTCTTCAATACTCTTCATGAGCTATGGTGAATATCATTGAGCTCAAGAGGAGTTTTCTGGAAGTGTGGTACCTCAGCATTGTAAATGGGTTGAGCTACTTCAGTGTAAGGATTTGGAAATGATGGTACATGTAGTTGAGTGGGAGTGTTTTTTTGAGATGGATGTGGATGGGGTTGTGGTTGGGTAGGTGGTGGAGGTAGAAGAGCAGGAAGAGAGATGTATTGGGGCCCCCACCCCTGATGAGATGCATTCCATTGAGGTTGCGGCTGAACATAGGGTTGAAATTAATGGGTGGCTGGTTGGGCATGATATGGAGATGTGAAGGACCAAGGAGGAGGTGTGGACCAGGAAGGATGAGTAGGGGGGGCCCAAGAAGGTATGGAGGTGACTTGGTTGGGGTTGTAGTATGCTTGAGATGTCCCTTGAATCCCCTGCTGATATGGTCTAGGTACATGCGGCCTCCTTTGGTCTATGTAATAGATCTGTTCAGTGACTCCTTTAGCCCCTTGGTATACAGCTTTAAGTCCAGGCAAGGATGGGCACTTGTCTGTAGAATTATTTTCTTCATAGATTGAACAAACCCTTATAGAGTTTAATGGGAATTCATTCCTAGGATGCCTCCTGGTCATCTAGGGCAAAAAATGGCCAAATCCCTCTCTACTTTCTCTTATTTCCTTTTGATATGTAAGGCATCCATTTTCATGGCAAGAATCTGCAGCATCTCACTCTTGAGGTCTTCCAGGATGCTTCCAATTTCACCTTTAATGGATGAATTGGAAGAAAAGATACTACTCCCAACATTTATGTTTTCAGCCATTGGCTTCAGAGGAATGTTTTCTTCTTCTTCTTCCCCTATAGGTTATTCAAATATGTCTGGCTGTTACCTAAGGGTTTTTCTTGATTGCAGCCACCGAAGAAGAAGGAAGGTTGGCTATGTTAAGCAGTGGGGGTGTTGGGAAAACTTTTTCCTGAATTACCTATGTTCCTACGAGGTATGAAAGGGAATCTCTTTTTGGGTGTTTTTTGTTTTTTTTTTTTTTTTGCTTGTACCTGCAAAACTGAAATTGATTGAACAAACAAATTGCAACTACTGAAATGAACTTGCTAAAAGGAAATTGCAGAATTGAAATGAAAGCAAGGAAATGACTAATCTGCAATGAAAATTGCAAATTTGAAAGGGCTAATCTACTTTTTGTTGAAATGGAAATTGGAGAATTGAAAGGGCTAATCTACTTTTGCTGAAATGGAAATTGCAGAATTGAAATGGAAGCAAGGAAATGCAGAAATCGAAAGAAACAACTACTCTACTTTTGCTTAAATGAACTACTTAGCATAATGTTGCAGTAGAAAATAGATGAAAAGCAGTAATCACAAAATACTCTAACGCTTCTCCGGCAATGGCGCCAAAAAGTAGTGAGCACCAGTATTTTAGAAAGAATGTTGCAACTCTTGGGGCTTCCTACTTTACTTTTATCAACCCGGTAGTTCGTAACAAACTTGGAAGCAATGATGCTATATGCACAAGTACTAGCTCTTACTGCAGGTTGTTACTTGGTCAGTTGGTGCAAGATCACTAGGAGCTCAAGCGAACTTCTATGAGTTTCCCAGAAGAAGCTTTTAACTATGATGAAAGAAAGTTAACTCTACAAAGATTATTCTACTTGCAGAAAGAGAAAGAAGACTAGAGTGTAATGGCAAACCCTAGCAAACCCTAATTTTTCCAACTAACCCTACTTATGTAGAAAAAGAGATGAAAATTGATGAAATGAGTTCCATTGACTACTGAAAAGGTAAATTACATCTATTCAAGCTATTCCTAGAAGAAAATGAGAAAAGAACATCTTTTTGCGTTTTTATGTGTTTTATGTGAAATTGTTATGCATGTGATTTTGTCTGTTTGTGACTGTGGCAGAGGTTTGGTGGCGAAGGAAGGCGGATTTGGTTCTTGCAGAGGTGTAAGAAGGTGTGGAGGGGTCCTAAGAAGCCTCTGGTAACCTTCTGAAGACTTCCCCTACAATCAGACTTTGAAAAATCACTCACAAGAAATTCTACAGGAGGCTGCAGGGGATCTACAAGAGGATCTACAGGAGGATGCCGAGAGCTATTTTTAGAGGTTTTAAGAGTGGAAAAATGGTGGAAAAGGGTAGCTGAAGACTAGAGGGATGTGTTGAGGTGTCTGGGGCTTAACAAGGAGGATCAGGAAGGAAAATGATGGTTGGATTTGTTCAAATGACGAGAGGAAATCTTATGGAAAAAGTGCAGAAATTAGGGCAGATTCGTGAAGGAATGTGAATGACTTGTGAAACCTGTGAGAAATGAGATGATTTTGGCTGCTTTATTGATGTATTGTGAGTTGAGGTGTGTTGTAAGAGATCTGCACATCTAACTACCGAAACTGAGCAAGAAAAGGACTAGTTGCATCAAGAAAACAGAACCATATCTCTTGTTAACCTAATTCCTGACCTAGAAACATGAAGTGTTGAACAATACCCTATGAATAGAAAAGCCTGAAAAGAGATTTCTTACAAAAATAGGAAATAATCTTGGCAAAATGAATTGAAGCAACCCTTTAACTTTTCAAATCAAATCATCACACTAGAGATTGCATGGAAGAAACAAAACTGTGTTTTTGGTGGCAGCAATGGTGCCTTGACCTCAAATCATGGTCCCAGGAAGGGATAAAGGAGATCAGGGCCTGTTGTTGGGCTTTTTGAATCTTAGCCTATCACTGTATTAACCTACTTCAGCAACTGAAACAAAAGCAACTATGCAAACCATCAAAAGCAACCTATCCTAAATAAGGTAAAATGAATCTATGTAACGAAAATTAACTCATGAACTGAAGCAAAAACATATAAGTACAAAGCAAGAGGTTCTGGGTAGCTTGGGTTGGGCCCTAACCCAAGAGATTTATCCATCTAGAAGAAATCAGTGCTGGTTCAGAAAATATGTCATCTCCATTATCAAAATAAAAGTCACATTACATAAATTGTTCACGGAAATAAGCTCGAAAATGAGCTGAACAAGAGTTGCAAAAAAGTACAAAAATTCTACTAATAACTAGCTAAACTCTTGAGGCTCTAAGCCCCCCTATTTATACAAATGGAGTCCCCCAACAGCCTTCCTAAAATCAAGGGACTCGGCTTCCCAGAACTAAAGATAGACAGTAGTTCTTCTCGACTTGCTCAGCTGCCCCTTGGATGCATCGATGTGGCTATTTGTTCTCCGACTTTCTGATGGAGTATTTGAGGTAGGTAGTCATGAATGAGGGGAACACCCTCCTACAAATCCTCTCCCTTGCTTTCCTCAAATATTGGCTGCCAAATGCTCATTAAATCCTTTGAATTTGTCCAAAAATTGAGCAGAAATCTACATAAAGCACACATTAGACTTCATGGCATAATGACTAATGCAATTCACTCTATTAGCATAAATATAATAAAAAACATGCAATAAACTAATGAGAATGGTGGATTAAGCTAAGTTAGGAGGCCAAATGAGCCCATATAATTACCCATTTCTGGGGCTCATCAGATAGATTTGTTACACCCTCTTTCCTTGGCCCTTTAATTCATCTTCCTCCATCTTTTAGTGATATGAGCTTCCAAAATATTTCTATAGCATTGAATCTTAACTATACTTATTTTTTCTTGCTTGAGGACCAACCTTGCCTTCCTTTTTGCACATGGTTGAGTTCTTTTAACCTTCAATATTTTTTCCATCAACTTTTCCTTCTCTATCTTGCATAGAGACTACAAGTTATTGAATGAAGTAACCTTCTTGTTCATGGATATTTGTTACCTTTCCAGTGCATCAATAATGCTTGTCTTCATTCATAGGTCTTATATACAAGACCTTGTGAAGATATCCTACATCCACATTTTTACTTTCATGTAGATCAGATTTCATTTGACCTTCTTTATTTCACCCTAAGAGAATGAGATTCTCATCCACATCACTTTGATATCTCCAATTTTTCTATATGAGGGGATCTTTCATAACTATCCCTTCCCATGAATTCAAAGGAGACCTTTTGATATGCTTAATGACCTTAGCTATCTAGATGATTGCGTCTATCTTCCTTCTTCAAGCATGGAATATTAATGATCCATCCAACTTATAGATGTCCTTGCAATTATTAAGTCATTTAACAAAACTTGATTATATAATCAAAACATACTTAATTTTCATGTGAATATGAAATCTTCACCTTGAGGCTTTCTTGAATGATCTCCTTCAATGAGATTCTTGCTTGAGCTTCGTGGTACAACTGAGTTCCAGGATCTTTCTTGAGACTTCCTTGCATTGTTAAGCACAAAGCACTGTTTTTTTTATAATATGTTGAGATTACTTGATTCCTTCACTGTGAGGGAATGATATCGAAATCAAGAATTTTTGAGAGCACTGTCATGATGCTCATCCAAGATGTGGCATTCTGTTCTACTTCTGAACTGATATTGTTGTAATGGATGATGTGATTGTATATCCTTGTGGCATTGTTGTGATGGTCCTTGCTAGAGTAGAACCTTTATTGAGTTGACTAGCATGAAAAATTATCTTCTTTGATACCTTCAAGCATTGTCAAATACCAAACATTGAAACTGCTTCAGACTTAAGTTATTGAGATCTCTTTGGTATGACATAGATTGTAATGACACCCAATTTGGGGCTAGGAATGAAACTATGAGAGGTATTGTGTTTTCCTTCTTTTGACCGTGACCCAAATTATGAGCACTAGCATTGAGACTTCACTTTGAATCAGATTACTTGACCTTGAATTGTCTTGCTGTCGTAGACTGCTTGTTGAAGACTTGATCCTTTAATATTGACCAAAACCCTTCAACTTGTTTTTATGCCCCCTTTTTCTTTTTAGAGACTGATCCTTGTATGTCTCTTTTGTTTCCCTTCCTTTGACTTCAGCACCTTATCTCTAATACCATGTTGAAGAATCTAGGGTAAATGTAGTTAATGTGATTCTTCTTAGCATGATAACTATTTGTGAGGTTTTTTTCCAATTTTCTTCTTATTCCAATCTTCACTAATTATTATTAGAGTGTGTCTTAATCATTAGTTCATCAAATAGATACCAAAACAAAGAGACAAGAACACAAGATGTTGGCATCCTTCCAGGGCCAAAACCTCTCCCTCTTGGAGAGGAAAACCCACATATAATTATTCTTATAGAGATTCCAATTGACGAATACCAAGACCCTTGACAAAATTGACTCAAGATTACCTCCAAGATGCTTATCACTATCCCTTGCACTGTTCGACCTTCAATCCATAGTCTATAGACTTTATGTCACTGTACTCCTTTAGTTTTCGGTCTCCTTATACCTTCTCCATCTTTTCATAGTCGTCGACTCCTCTTCCTCAGCTACTATAGTTTTTGCTCATGAATGAGTTACTTTAATCATGCCACTATCTTGAGACAGTTCCTTCATGTTCTTCTCTATTCTGATGATGATAGGGCGAGCTACCACCAAGAGGAGATATGTGTATATACAGTCTTCCGAGAGCTGTCACTGTGTATATATATAGTCTTCTGAGAGCTATATTCAAACTTCACTGAGAGTTGTCACTATGTATATATATAGTCTTCTAAGAGCTATATTCAAACTTCACCGAGGGTTGTCACGATGTATATGTAAGGGGTATACTTCACTAAGATAGGTATCACCCTTGATCATTGTGTATTGCGTTACTTCTTCTTCGCTAACTATTCTTAGATGATCCGAAGACTTGTGTGTGTAATGCAATGTCAATCCTTATATATATATATATATATCAGCGTTGGTGTATTAGGCCGACATGAGTGCCTTAATCTAGGTTAATGTATCATTCAAGGAGATCACTATCTTTTATTTAGCTGACTTGCACAAGGATAGTGACATTTGTTCTTGGAGTGTAGATCTTTAACATCATGACTTCTATAGTACTTATGTTGAGACATAAAATCCCAAAGACATGAAGAAGAAGTCTCTGACCTATGGTAAACACGTCTTGCTCATGAAACCCATGATGCAAGGAATAATAATAATTTGTTTCTTCTATTACATAATATTATAATTACAAGTCATAATGAAAACTGAACCTAGTTACATTTTCTTCAGCAGACCAAAAAACTAATGGTTGGGAAATGCCACAAAAACCAGTGCCTCAAATTGGAGCAAGGCCAAGATTCACCCGCTTTGATAGCATGATAAACACACACAAATAATCAACAAGATATGAAATATAAATGTGACATTTCATATATATATATATATATATAGATATATATATATATTGTTTAATGACCCTTGTTTTCCATATTCCAAGTGGTCTCTTGGACACCAATGATTGTTCACATTCCACACCAATTCTTAGCAGATTAGGTGTCCACACATACTGATAATTGTTCAGTGCACTACGATGGCAAGGATTTCTTACATGATTTGAAGGGTAAGATGATCATGTCACTTTTTATTTTTCACAAAGTTTTGATTGTCTTATTTCCCATGCTGGTAATTTGGTTATGATGGTAACATAAGAGATAGTGTCCCTAGGCATTGGTCTTCCTATAACTAGAGAGAACAAGCCATTAGATAAAAACACCCACAATATTCCTAAAACCAGAGAATCATCATACAGACTAGGAAAAAAGAGCTTTGAAGATGTAGTTGAGAGATGAATGGATGAAGTCCTTGTTGATATTATAGATATTCCTGACTTTTGAGGGAAGGTATTCACTTACTCTATAATATCATATTTGCATTCTTTTACATTTTCACCATGGTCAAAAGTTAAACTTCATATATTATTTGTGGAAGCATTGGAGGAAGATGGAATGTTAAGTAAGGAGAAATAAAAATAACTCTCTCACTAGCTTACACCACCATGATCTCATTAAGTTGTTGAGTATGGAGGAGCTCAAAGAATGAAGTGACACCTACTAGAACTTTTTGACTCTAAAAAAATTCATAGTGCAACTACAAGAATATTGGTTGACCAATGCCTAGAATAGGGGCACTATAATGATAACAATTGTGAGAGGTGAGCTCAAACTAGAGATGAGATTGTTAAAACTCCTCGATATATGTAGAGACAGAGAAAAGGAAATGTATGAAAGTTAAACTCCCCGTTGCCTAAGCCACTGAATCATTGAGTTACTAGAAATACATCGAATTAACAAGATGCCTAAAAACCCACAAAGCCACCACCTATGCCTACACGTTAGGTAACTAAGAAAACTATTATTTTCATTTATTGTGACAATGAAGAGAATTTAGAAGATATTTTTTGAGCCAGGAAAAAGTAGAAAAGTAAGCCCCCGACCTCATTGAAGAGGACTTCTCCTAAAACACCTGCTAAAGAAATTGTTAAAGGAGTAACTAAGCATGATTATCCTCCTCAATCAATCTTCAGTGAACATATTGGTCATTTGGATCTTAACCCTTTACTTGATGAGTCTATTTTTCGATAACTCCAACTAATCCATTTGTTTATAAGCTAAAAAGAATAAATAAGAGGATTAGGAATTTGAAAGAGGATATTATGGAGATTATTGTGTTAAAAAAGTATAAGCAAAAGGAAAATTATCATCTAAGGACTCAAAGCCATAAATTCTGGGAAGAAAATAGGGAGTTGTAGTTGGAAAATAAAGGGTTATATGACAAACTCTTAGAATCCATTGCGTCGACATCACAAAGAAGGAAAATAAAAAAGGTGACCTAAACTAAAGAAGGCCTCAAAATTCTCATTAATGTTGTCATGATCTCCTCATAAGTTGGAGGGTGACAACATATTTGACAGAGCTTATTTTTGTAGTTTTGTGTATGTCTTGCATGAGGGCATGAAGGGAGATCCACCTAGGGGAGATGTTGTTCCCTAACATTATCATATTTAGCTACCATTTTCCTATACTATTCCCTTACCTATTATGCCCATTTTTCCTATAAAAACCAATGATTTTGAGCCTAAGCACCCATAATTAGTGTAATGAGGTAATAATTTCTTAAGTTGTTGAAATCATTAGCTTTTAGTTACATTTAGGTGGGTTTTTGAGATTATGTTGCTAATGATGGAAATCTAGTTCACTTTTGATACCTATAGGAGTATTTTAGTACCAAAATGGATCATGATATCATTGTTTACCCAATGCATGGCCATCTAGACAAGAATCTGACTCATGGGTTTTTGAGGTGCACTTATCAGTATGGTATTTCCCCTTGGCACACACTCAAACTCCTTCAAGTAAACTTGAGATCGATTCAAAGTTTTAAGTGGTTCAATCAAGCATAAGTGGGTAGTGGATTCATAACTAAACGCTATTTTTTCCATGGAATAACACATACATGGGATATGGTCAATCTCTTTGCATCTACAATCAACATGGAAAAGTTTTCAAAGCAATATAAGATCTACTTTCTGGTATTTTTGAGCACTTTGAGGAGCCTTGTTCCTAAAATAGGGTATTTATCCTCATCATTGTAAATTGGCCTTTTGAAAGTAGATCTTGAGGTCGTTTTTGTATACATATAGAACCAGACAATAGTATAGTAGGCCAATTGGCTATCTGGTAACGAAATTATGATCATACTCTTGTTTCATACTCTGTGAGATTATATATGTATGCACTATGTGTTAGTAGGCTCATTCTAACATAATTATGATTAATATAAACTTGGTTTAATTCATGGTTTCATTGTGATCTTTCTTACTTCACGATTGCAACTTAACCAAGCACTACTTATGGGATGAAGCCCTCACATAGTTTCATACATAATATGTACTTTATTAGTCTCATGTGTGTGTACGTGTGTGTAATTTTCATATTTTTATACATTCAATTTCCTGTAGCATTTCATCGATTTGTATTTTGATAATTGCTATGGTTATTATTGTGTCAGGATTCATAGTAAGGTAATGTTGGGTATTTGATTATGAGCCATGAAAACATATAGAACTTAGATCTTATATTAATATGGTTCCATATAAAGTTTTATGACATATAACACTGTGTATCTCTATGTATGACTTGAAACTACATTTATATTCTGAGATTCGATTAAAGCATTCATCCTCTAAGATTGATTGAATATCATATCAAAGTATTAGATTCTAGTGATATTGTTTTCATACTGAATTAGCTTATTTCCTTTGATATAAACTTGACACAATATCAATATATTAATGCATTCCCTAACACAAGAATATCGGCATCCTCAGGTTGATAAGAATACTTTGAGTTCAAAGAAACAATATACATTTTTATTCTATGTTTATGGAATCGATTGATAAAACTTATTTTATGATATCAAGATCAATTAGAAATGGTATGTTTATATGTGTGCTTAAGTTTGACCTCTAGTTTTAATAAAAATACATTTTATTGTGATAGGTAGGTTTTAATCACTATCCCGTAGTTGCTATATACAACATATATGTAGTACTATGTTCCAAGAATATCTAGAATCGATGTTTATGAATTGAGTGTTGTAGTGTGATTTATTGATAACATAAGTATAACGCCTTTATGTTTCTCCATGCAATATTGATTGAGACTTGTTGAAGGTTGTGTATTAGGATCATTGCTGAATAAAACCTTAGGAAATAGCTCTAGTACAAGTTTCATTTCAGAATTTTGATTTATGATTGAATGCTCTACCTTTTCACTTCCATTATTTGATTTTAGGGAGCTACGAAGTAGAACTAGAATCTTTCATTCTTAAAATACAACTTTCTAGTAAATACATGATTGTTGTCCTAAGCATTGAAACATTGTACTCTAGAGTTGAGCCGGGGGATTTAAGATAAAGACAAATGAGATAGATTTTAGGAGCAGACATGTTTTATTTCAGTTTCCATAGATTGATCAATTGCTTTACATTTCCAGTGTTAGCTTTCAATATGAGTTGAAATCCCTTTTTTAATTAGAATAGAGAGAATTTTTTCTATTTGATTTAAAAGGTAGAATGGTTCTTACATTGCCTACACATATTGTGTTTACATATCATAAGCTTATGTCCCAAATTGACTTGTGAAGGGTCTTATTTATGACATTAAAATAGCTTGACAATATATATCAGCAAGGCTACCAACTTAGATATGAAAGTTATTGTTATTGTTAGTAGGAAGATAGATAAAAAACGGTTATATTACCAAAATAGTTTTATTTTTAAGTTAAGATAATATACAATGTCAATGATGTTATTACTATTCTATCAATCTAATTTCCCTTGTGACATAGCAATAAAAATAACCATTTTTTATATGATACATTCTCCTAATTAGTAGAAAGATACTTAATCAACGAAAAATAAAAATATAAAAAATCCAAAAATAAAAGAAAATTTCAAAAAAATAACTAATTGTAAAAAATAGCATACAAGTTTACAATATATATTTCAACTATAAGATAACTTTTTAGTTTCTATTCCCTATGTCATATCATAATTATTTCATACATTCAAATGATAATACTGTGAAATAAATCATTTAAATTAATTCCATAAGATACTTATAAATGCATAAAAGAATATAAGGATGAATTGTACAATTAGCTAACACGAACATCAAAAGGTTTTGGATGATTATACATCAGTTTATAAAATAATATATGATTATTGTTACCCTACAACATAACCATTTCACATAGCCGTTGATGAAGATTGCAACATAGCTTAGCCATTGATAAATGGAGCAATTTAACATAAAGTTTCAAACAAGGAACTCACAGTTTCACATTACCTTTGAAGAATGTCACAATCCAATGAACATGAACATAGGAATGTGACAAAGTCAATAATGAATGTCACATTCCAACATAATCCTCCATGAACATAGGAATGTGACAAAGTCGTTAACGAATGTTACAATCGGACATGATCTTTGATTAGCGTTAGAATTTGAAAAAATCTTTAATGAAAGTTATATAATCCTAATAAAACAAAGACAATTGTTATTCTTATTTTATATTTATTTAGATTCTATAAATGTGATTTATTTCTTATATTATTTGTCAATATTTAAAACAAGTCCATTTCATATTTATAAATTTTAGGTTTATAGTCAATTCTATTTTACATTTTATAACTATATTTACCATGAAATTTAGCCATTAATGAATGTAGTTATTTAAAATAAAATTATTAAAGATGGATTCACAATTTAATGTAACAATCGAAGAATGTTATAAACTAAAATAGTGTTGTGTTTAATGAAAATTGGAAATGATTGTATTTATTTCATATAAAGCTAACAAAGATGAATTCATAATTTGACATAACTATTAATCAACCTAGATCCATCTTAATCTCAGACTTATCAAGCGCCAAGATGGATCCAATCTCTGGAGGTGAAAACCTCTTTTTTTTAGTGTAAAACTTGAGGAAAGGTTTGTACCTCTAGAGATTTGATCCCTCTCGGTGTTTGATAGATCCGGGGTTAAGATGGATCTAGTTTGGTTATATAAAACTATATAATATCTATATTTGTATCTACATCTCTCTTTCTTATTCTCTCTCTCTATCTCACCCCCAAACATACACACTCTCTTTCCATATATATATATATATATATATATATATATATATATATATATATATATCCCTCTGTCCCTCCCACTTCGGACTCTCTGCTTCTTTCTCTTCCCCTTCTCTCCTTCTATCTCTCTCTCTCTTCCCTCCCACTCTACTCTCTCCCTGACTCTCTGTCCATTGCTACCTTGTCACACCCTCCCTCTCTCCACCTTTATCCCTCTATGTCTTTCTTCTTCCTTCTCTCTCTCCTCCTCCTAAAAATCCTTCTCTATCTACTTATTTCTCTTGAGTCTTCTCTCTCCCTTTCTGTCACACATCCCTCTGTCTCTCCCCCCATCTCTCTCTCTCTCTCCAACTTTATCACTATCTCCCTCCCTCTCCCCTCAATCTCTGTGTTTCCCTCTCTTTCTTCCCTCCTCTCCTCTCTTCCCTCCTCTCCTTTTTGCCTCTCTCTCTCTCCATCTCTCCTTTGTTCTTTCCCCTCTCTCCCTCTCTCTCTCTCAAGCTTTGTCACTATCTCCCCCTCCTCCCCCCTCTCTCCCCTTCACTTTGTTTGTTGTCATCACTTGGATCCTTCGTTAAAATGGATCTATGTTGGTTCTTCCTAATATTATTTATATTATATAAATTCCACATATTTAAATATGAAAGTATTCTCATTTTCAGTGTTATTAAAACCTTAATTTAATTTATATGGGAATATTTTTAGTAGTCGGATCTCATAACCAATTATAACATTTTTCCTTTTATCTTCAATTACAAAAATGTTATAAAATTAAATTAAAATTAAATATTTTTATTGTGAAATAAGTTATGTTTTTGGGCATGTGGGATTGATAAGCCATGTATTGGCTCATGTATTGTAACAAATCCTATTTACAAGTTAATAATATCCATGGTAAAGTGGGGGTGAATATCCATGGTTCTTGTCATATTTTGATTGTGAAATAAGTCATGATTTTTTGGCATGTGGTATTGATAAGCCATGGTATTAGCCCATGCTATATAACGAAACCTATTCACAAGTTCGTAATATCAATGGAAAAGTGAGGGTGAATATCCGTAATTAAGAATCTTGTCATATTGTTATAAAATATTTTGACTGTGAAATAAGTTATGTTTTTTGGGCATGTGGTATTGATAAGCCATGGTATTGGCCCATGGTATTGTAACAAAGTCTATTTACAAGTTAATAATATCCATGGTAAAGTGGGGGTGAATATCCATGGCTAAGAATATTTTCATATTGTTCTAAAATAGTTTAGTTGTGAAATAAGTTATTTTTTTGGGCATGTGGTATTGGCCCAAAGCATAATTAACTTACAAGTTGATAATATTCATGGTAAAATGGGGGTACATATCCATGGTTAAGAATCTTTCATATTGTTATAAAATATTTTGGCTGTGAAATAAGTTATGGTTTTTGGACATGTGGTATTGATTAGCCATGGCATTGGCCCATGGTAATGTAACAAAAGCTATTCACAAAATCAAAATATAACATATTGATTTTTATTATTTTTATTACTTTTAACTTTTTATTATTAATTGAACCAACATTTAAATATTTGCACTCATCATGGATATCACTTCTAACTTTTATTTTAATTTTTTTTTTAATTAAATCAACATTTAAAATTATTTACATAATTACATTACATTTATGCATCTACTTTATATTAAGTGATAGAGTATTTCTCCACACAATAACTATTAAAAATAACCTAAACCAACATAATCTTCAATAAACATTGAAACGTGACAAAATTATTAATGAGCATCATAGTGTATGAATATACTAAAATATACGATTTGAAAACTTGAATATACGATTTGAAAAAACTTTTAATAAATAATATAACGACACATAAAATTTCATGAACACTTAAATATCACACTATGCATTGATACAACAACATTCTTATAAAAACCATATAAAAATATTTTATACAAGTTGTTGATAAAGCTCATAATCTAACATCACATTAAATGAATGTCATAATCCAAAAAATCTCTTTCATGAGTCATGACAACACATCAAAATGCTCTCTGAGACATTAGAGCAAAATACTAGCAATCATTGATATGAGATATTTGATGAACCCTACCATGCCACATAACCATCAATATTATAAAATTAATCTCAAAATCTATCTATGTATACTAATTTATCAATATATACTATTTTTCAACATATGTAGTCATATTAATCTTAATATCCTATCAACAAATAATAATAATTAAGAAAAAATCAAATCCGTTTGACTTACATAAGCGGATCGGTTCATGCGTGATAGCTGCTTTAACGATTTCCATCACCGGGTGAGCTAGAGTGCCCTCTCAGGGACACCGACAACACTCCATCCGTTTCTTTTGGTTCCGCCTTTCTGTCGTGGACTGTACTTACGCTTCCCCGCAGTGCTCAGTTACATATCCATCATAAAAGCATTTATATAATATAAATATTACATTGACGGCTAGTTTCCCATCTTGAGGATGGCGTTGGAGTGGTTAATTTTGGGATATTGATTTTCTTAATAAAAATTATTTTTATATATTATTATTTTTGATTTAAGGTCATTATCAAATTGGTGTATAAAACTTTCTTGTTTATAAAATAAATTTATTTTTGTTGTTATTTTATTGTTAAGTTTATAAAGACATATATATTTTACTTTCTGATTTTAAACTTGTGACTTTTAAAAAAGAAACATATACTCTTAATCATTAAATTTGTTTAACTATATATTCTCTAAAAACAAAAAACCACATTTACACAAATACTATAAGAAATTCAACAAAATAAATAGAAAAGAGTTCTGTAAAAGTAGTATAACCTGCTGTACGAATGGTCCTTTCCCAATATCAACTGAGGAAAAATATAAGACACACAGTTATCTGTTAGAAAACAATCAATGAAGCCAGAGGCAAATTACTGATAAAATACTGTGTCAGACGGCCATTCACAAATTGTTAAGGCTGCTTAGTGTTTATCGGGGTAACGACACTCTGAGGGAGTAATGAGATTCCATGTGAAGAGAGTGATGATGAGCACAACTAGAGTCATTATGTGTCCCAAATTTCGATTCATAAAAGGCATGTATGGTACAGTGTTGAGAGAAGAAGAAGCAGCAGCAACAGCAACATGTTGGAAAGGTGTTGAAAGAAAGAAGCAGCAGCAGCAGTATTATGTTGCAGAAGTAGGGACTTAATAGAATAAATGATCGAGTTGAATAAGCCGGTGGAGGAGACATATTTATGAGTAGGACAATTTGTTTACCTTGGTCTGTTCTAGGGAACTTTTCATTTCTCAGAAGCCGCACTCAAACTTTCTAGGCGCGTCAACAAGGCGACTTTATGTGCAAGGCCCTGTGCGACGTTGCTAATCGTCTCATCAGTATGACTTTTAATCGCTCAGAAGCTAATGTGCACAAAGTCGCGCGCGTACGGAGAAACCATGTGATCTTTGGAATCTGCCTACCAGTTGGCACATCAATCAAACACGTCGCTTTTGACTTTCCGTTCGACCCTAGACGGTGCATTCAACAGGGCGGTATTCAACCTTACGTCTTTGATTTTGGTGCGTACGTGTTTGTGTCAAAGACTCAAGTTGATTTTGGGTGCCTAGGCATTTGTGCTGAACAGTCAAGAATCGCTCTTTCGTCAAGATTGTGAAAATGGAAATTGTTGAAAATGAAAGTTATTCGGAAAAAAAGAAGGGAGTCGTTTACAAAGGTGAAAGAATTGTTTGGACAATCAAGAGTGATGGGAATCTTGTCAAAAAGATTTCAAAATATTTTGTAGAGGTAGTTTTTGAATCATGTTTTTGACGGGGGAAATGGATTCAGCACCATCAAAAACGTCTAAGACACCCAAAATTTTGAAGTTTAACAACTATAACTTAGATTTACAAAAATCCTTGCCGGATTTTCTCTAAATATGACCAAAATTTCCATAACTTGCCTGGCAATTCTGACTAAAGCTAAAAGAATTAACAAAAAAAAATGAATAAAATTTTAACATTCATGAGACTCGTTATAGCTTATGGTATCATTAGTTTTTCAGCTTTTTGATTTTTTTGCTGTAATACAATTTTCTTATTATTTAAATTAAGAATGAGCTGAATCAATTTTCTAACCATCTTCTCAGTAAAAAACAATGCCAAAAACGGATGTTAAGATATTCCTATAACTAGCTTTAATGTCTCTTTGCAAAAAATACGCACCTGCTGTTTCTCAACCAATGTTAACATACTGCTATTCAAAAATCACACACCTGCTATTTCACACGCTCTAGTTAAAGTGTTTCTTATATTTTTTTTATGCATACAGTGGACAATTATAAACCATCGTAAATTGTTTCACCATTTGATGCATGGGGTGATCCGTGAATCTCCATGAGCGTGCAGGTGTGTAAATTAAATTATATCTAAACTTAATGTTGCAGTGTTGATTTTGGAATGGCGTTTTAAAAAAATTTAATTTAATTATTTATAATTATTAAATAGAGGTGAGAAATTTAATTTGTAAGGAATATTTTAAAATATTTTTAATAATATTGATAAATAAAAAATTAAAATTTATTTAAAAATAGTTATATTTTTTTTATTTCACTAAATTGATTAATTAAAGAAAAAAAGTTATAGGAATATGTGTCACGTGAATATGAGTTAGGGATTTTTGGTATTAAGTGATTGTTTTCATTCATAATATTGTAGCAAAATCTATTTATAGATTATTAATCACCATGGTAAAGTGTAGGTGAATCTCTATGGCTAAGAATTTTGTTATATTTTTCGTTAAATGTATATATGTTCAACTCCTATATTAATTCTTAATAACAATATAGTTAATTTTTATGTCTTTTAAATCTTAATAATGTGATGTATCATGACAAAGTGCTTAGGTGACTATGGGTGTTTCATCTCTGTAATTTATAAGGCTATGCTACTATTAAACTCACTTATTTTAATAATTGGATTCAGGCTTCCGTGATGCATATCATGAATAGTGAGAAAATTTTCGGCAAAAAATCACATCATAACTTTTTTTCTATTGAATTTAGGCTTCTGTGATCCATGTCATGAATAGTGAGAAAACTTTTGGTAAAAAATCACATCATAACCTTTTTCTAAGTATTTCGAACCATCAGATCTTGGCATTAGAGAAAATAAAGAGAACGCCATGTAGAGACAATCAATTCTAATGGCTAGAGATAATCAATTCTAGCTATATCATAAATAGTGAGAAAACTTTCAGTAAAAAATCACATCATAACCTTTTTTTCTATTGAATTCAGGCTTCTCTGATCCATATCATGAATAGTGAGAAAACTTTTGGTAAAAAATCACATCATAACCTTTTTTCTACGCATTTGAATGATCACATCTTGGCATTAGAGAAAATAAAGAGAACGCCATGTAGAGACAATCAATTCTAACAGCTAGAGATAATCAATTCTAGCCGTGAGAATTGATTGTCTCAATCAATTCTAACAGCTAGAGATAATCAATTCTAACCGTTAGAATTGATTGTCTCTCCATAACGTTCTCTTTATTTGTTGAATTGTAATGACAAAGATTATCATGCAGTAAGTCAATGATAGGTTTATGATTATTGAGATGAGAATAATAAGTTTACCATGTTTCTATCTTATTTGTTAGATGAGAACAATAAATTTACCATATTTCTGTTTTTCCAATAAATAGAACAAAATCACACAACAAATTTAATCATTAACTTTAGTGTAAAATGATTTGATGTAAAATAATTTGTTCATAATCTTTTTTATGTTTTGAAATTTATAAAACATATTTTCTAGTCAATTTTATCTAAAATCCAACCATTTTTTTTTTTAAATTATATATATATAGATATAAAGAATGATAATAACAAAATATAAAATAATTAAAAAAAAACCAAAGAAATTCAATTATTATAAGCCTACAATAAAAATTAAAATTGTCGATGCCGTCAACATTACCTCCATTGGGTACGGTATAACCTTATTATTTCGGCATTGCCCTTACATCACCGGACTAAAAAAATATGTCAGCATAAAACTCCAGACTATCCATGCCTCCAACCTTACCTCCGTTGATTGAAATAGACAACTGAAATATGAAATAGACAACTGAAATAAGCATTGGTCATTGAACTTAAATTGTATACACGGTCTTAACTTATTATTTCGGGATTACCCTTCCCTCGCAACACTAAGAAATATGTCCACATAAAACTTATATATCTTTCCAATTTTATTGACGGTCTTCCAAAACCTAAACCAACAAATTGAAAATTAGTTACGGTTTTGATTCTAGTTGGGACTTGAATTTAGGTAGTTCTAATATTTTATATTGTTAACACCATTGGGATTTCAAATCACCATATTGAAGATTAGTTAGGGTTTTAATTATAGTTAGGATTTGAATTTAGGTGGTTAATTAATATCATTAGTTTTAATTATTGAGATTGTGAATAGTTTTGAGATAGGTTTATTGTTAACTTTATTGGTAGGTTAAATTACCATATTGAAGATTAGTATGTTAAATCACAATATTGAAGATTAGTTAGGGCTTTAATTATAGTTAGGATTTGAATTTAGGTTGTTAATTAATATTATTAGTTTTAATTATTGAGATTGTGAATGGTTTTGAGATGGGTTTATGTAAAATTTATAAGCAAGGACATCATATGAGTTCTAATTCACTTATATGTGTTTTCAATATAGTTTTTTTTTAAGTTGTAACCACCCACATGTATGTTATAGTCTTATGTCTTCCGAAGTATGTAGTCTAACTCTCATGAGAATCGAATATAACTAGGTCTGAGACTTGGTAAAGTCTATAAGTTCCATGAAATAGTTTATTCCTATTTCATGTGATTCTCACTCTCAACCCCTTACCAGGAGGTTTGAACATGAGTCATGAAGAAAACTAAAGCTCACACACACGATTATTGAAATAAGAATATGGGGATGGACTTTGATAAATGGAACTTCACTTAAAATTGTGTCTCTAGACATATTGGTTCTGGATAAGTAAAAATTTTCTTATTTTTTATTTCAAGCTATTGGTGATAACCTAACATGACCCTCATAATAACAACGCATCAAATTTAAACCTAAACCTCATCCAAATAATAGTGACTAGTTGTCCATTCTTATAAATAAATAAACTAGCATTAATCCATCTTTAATTTGGGACTATCAAGTGTCTAGGGAAATCAAATATCTCAAGATGCAAACCTTTTTTTGAGTGCAAGGCATGAAGAATAATTTGCATCTCAAAAGATTTAATCCTTCTGGGCACTTTGCAGATATGAGGTTAAGATAAATATATGTTGGTTGTTGATAAGAATATTTAAATTTATTTATATAGCAATACTCTTATGTTTAATTATATTAAAAACAATGATAATGCATATAATTACATATACTTATTCTTCTCATGTTTATTTAATATGTTTTGTAATTTTTGTAATTTCATTTTTTAATGTGATATGTAAAATATTAATTTTATATATGTGTTTGTTTTGTTTTTTTGGTTTTCTTAGTAAAGGTTTCCTACTTGCATGACATGGGATCCATTCCAACCACTACCAGTATAACCTCCAGGTGCCTATTTATGCCCTTTTTCACAAAGACAAGTGAGCATGACATTGGGCACATTCTAGACAGCACCAATATAACCTCTAGGTGCCTACGTATGCCCCTTCTGTAGACACAAGTGAGCAGGATAGTATTAAATCCTTACATTTTTATTAATTGAATAGTTTATTATTCTAATATATATACATCTTTGGGGATAGTTTAACTCCCCCAAAGGTGTCTCTCATAGTTAACCCCTCCCATGAGATTTGAACCTATAACTTTGTGTAGATTAAACCCCACACAAAATAATTGGTCTATACCTCATGGATTATATATATATATATATATATATATATATATATATAAGCTAGCTTTGGGTCCTTCTATTTATTTTAAAAGGTAGATTCTACATGTAAGTTCAAAAACGAACTAGATGGTCTCAACCTGGCCAAAGGGGAACCAAGTTTATTGACCATCTAGTGGAGTCGTACCCTGACCAAAATTTAAAATTCTTGATCAAGTCTAGTAACACTAAAAACACTAAAATATCATGCTAACTGTTAGCCTCCTATTGCAATAGGTTTCATATTTCATGATTGACTGTTTTACATACCAAATATGTCATATTTTCATGCTACAAGGTTCCATATTTTCAAGAAGTTCCATTTTGAAGAATCATACCATTTTTGAAGAGTTTTACAGTTAGGGGAAAGCCAAACAGCTTAATCTTGGCTTCCCTAGGTTTAAATTGCTTGTTTTAGAAGATAGAGAATGAATATCTGTCCAAACAGCTTAAGCTTGGCAGATCAGTAGCTAGGTAGAGAAATGAAGGAGCCCAACTGCTTAATCTGGGCCCTTGGAAGAGATAAGGGTTGATTTTAGATAGGAGGGCGGTTAAAAGAAAAGAAGACAATCAAGGTCTGCAAGTCTAAGTGCACCCATTCAAAAAGAAGAAAAAATGCTAGGTAAGTAGGCTCAGTAAGTAGTTTTGTGGTTGCAGAATCAAGCTATGTGATCCATTTCATGTTTTTCAAGTGTTATATCTATTCAGATCACAATTATGGGGCAGTTTTTTATTTTGGAGGAGCTCAAGTAAGGCATGTCTAACTCCCCCTTCTTCTTATTCCCCAAATCATTCACTAACCTCCCCAAAGAGGTCAAGATCCGCTTGATATCTCTTAAGCTTCATCATTTGTCATATCATTGGCCTAAGTAAAGGTTTGCTTTGCTTAGGAGTACTCTTATTCACTCTATAAGTCATTTTTCCCTTTTAAGTAGCCTAAGATCTCTAAACTTAGTGCTTTCTTGTCATTTTCATATTAACTTCTAACATTATTATGTAAATCCCTATCTACTTCTCCTTTCCCCTTACTAAAAAGCACTAAATAGCTCCCCTATGTACATATCCCCATCCCCTAGCACTATAGCCCTGTAACATCAATTTGGGGAAATGTTGAGTCCATTTGGGGCTTAGCATTAGCCTTTCCGCGTCTTAAACCTGGAGTTAGTTTAACCTATGGTTAAATTAATAACCATAGCCCCCCTCTCTCACACATAAACCTTATAGCAGTATCCCCCGCGCATACATTTTATTTGGGATTAATTTGACATTCGGTTAAATTAATAACCATCGGCGCCCACATAAAACCCATATAACCCACAAACCCAAAGTTTTGACCCCCCCGCCACATAAATATTAATTTAATATTCGGGCGGGCCCCCGCACATAAACCTGCCGCCAGCTCCGCACTCTGTCAGCCCTCCGATCCGCCCGCCCAGATCCGACGGCTCTTGGCGATTTCGGAGCCGCCCCGACATCTGACGGTTAGCCTCTGATAGGCTAGCGGTTTCCCCACCATACAAAAGACGCGTGTCTCCACGCGATTGCATCGGGCGGGCTCTGACAAATACCGCTCTCATACAGAAGGCGGTCCGATGAAACCACAAACCGCCTTCTGCCTTTTCCCCCTGACATCAGCGCCACGTCAGCGCTACGTCACCTCTGTGTCGAAACCCCCACTACTACGTGTCACTGCCACCGCATCTGCCTCCATCCCTACCCCACCACCGTGTCCTGTGCCACGTCACCCTGCCGTACTGCCACGCCACCCTGCCACGTGACCCTGCCGTACCGGGACCCACCGCTAACGTCATGCTGACCCATGTTGACGTCATCACCAAAAAAGGTGCGAAGGGCGAAAATCGCAGCAAAGGATGCCCGAAATGAAAAACTGAGGCAGTTTTTGATGTGCGATTAGCGCTTAGCGCTAATCATGCATCCGCTAATCACGCATCCGCTAATCGTGCATCGTTAAGAAAAAATGATCAAAATGGAGGGCTTCTCATGGCTCGGCTACCTGCGGAACCCAAAAATTCGCGAGAGGCAACAGGATTTCTTCATGTATGTTCATATTCAATCGGCCAGCCCCGATAGCATTCTAAAGGCCACGAAAAGCATTTGCAGCAACCTTTTTTGCCTTGAAAGGGTAGAAAAGGGGCGATTTGACAATTTCAAGCACATCAAGGGAGAGAAAATGGCCCGATTCAACTATAAAAGAGTATCAGAGGAAAGATAAAGCCCGACTAAATTAAAGAATATCAGTGAAGTGGCAAAGAGTATCAGATCGGCAATATCAAAGCAAGTGAACATTAAAGGCCTCCAAGCAAAGTCAAAGAAAGCGGTGAAGCCATTTAAGGCTCTCAGATCACAGTTAATGCACATCAAAACCACTCAAGAGCAGGGGATCAAAGCCCAAAGCATAGTTATGGCTAAATGAACAGCACAGAGCCATAAGGACACCATATTAACTCATTTTGATGCAGTTGCCTCCAGCGCAGCTCAAATAAATATCTTCTTGCATTAATTTCAGGACAAGATTAGGTTAAAAAACTCATTTCCCTCATATTTGTTTAAGATCTGCTCTAATAGATATTTTTGGATATTTTCTTTATATAAACCACCCTAATTCATTGTTTAAAGGGTTGGTTGGTTGATAATCCTCATTTGAGACTTGCGATGTATATTTTTGAGAGCTCTGTAATCAAAGACTGCTGGAATGCTTTGGATGAAGAACTGACTGTTGTGTTATTTAATGGCCAAAGAATGACTGTGGAATTCCTGTGCTACTACATGGCCCAATAAGTGTTTTCTTACCTCTGTTTACAGTTTATATATGTTTACACCACCTGTGTTACCATCTAAATAGCAAGAAAGAAGAATAGCTTAGGTTTTGCTTGACTGCACCCTATGCTCAGTTCTTGTTATTTCTATATGTTTTCTTCAGAAATGGTTATGAATATGCATACTTAAATGATCATGTTTACCCTGTTTCTTTCACATATGACTGTTATCTAGGAATTCTTGACTGCTCCTAGACAAACTTTCATCCACCTTCCCTCTCTGATAGCTAATGAAAGATTCTTAATTGCCTTTCATCTCTGTCCTTCATTCCATCTTGATTCCAGCCTGATATTGTTCTATGTGTAGCTATCCTGCTCCGTATTCCTCTTCTGACCAAGAAAACGCAACAGCAAGCCCTAATCCATGACTCCATGCCCAATGGTTTGAACTTCTCACTCTATGCATCCCAACTCTACTTGAAAACATCATCCTTCCCACCAAAATCAAAACAAAACCCATGTACACCATAACTAGCCTAAAATCAACCCAAAACAAAGCTAAATTTTAAAGAGAGAGCCCTCTCTCACTGCAGGTAGGCTAGGAACTGCAGCCCAAAGATTGGTTTGTGGTTACCTCGGCCATATCCCTTAAGGAGCCAAGGGACAACCTAAGTGATAACACTAACCTCTAACACTAAATTTAGAATGCCTAGAGTCTACTAACTGAAAATAAAAATCATTAATCATCAAATGACTCGATTGGGGTTGGATCCTTTACAGTGGATCTATGTTGGGCTGACGGGGAAATACATGGGATGTGATTTTCAATTCTCTCTAGTCGCTTTTTCACTTAATTCATGCCAAACATCACCTGTTATATTTCCTGACGAAGCAAGCCCAACTCTCCTTATGTCTGCAAGGGATCTTCTGGTGCCACTTTGATGACTTTGACCATCAAGGTATTCATTCTCTAATATAGAAGCAATGCTTGAGTGTATATATTCCTTATCCCTTTGGTTTATCTTTGGTCTACTATAATGTTACCCCAGTCATGGACTAACTCTGCCATGCTTGGTTCTGGTCCATAATCCAACATTTCCTCTCACTCTTCCAATGTGGAGCCTACTGTGGTTGGGGATAAGGTTTTGTATAATGCTACTGCCTCCACCTCTCGGTAGGAACCACCTCCCTGACCCCTCCCTCTGCCAGCTCGGCATTGATCGTCACCTTGATCTCCATTGTTCATCTCCCTTCATTGGCCTCGACCTTGGTTAGGTTTGGTGGTGTTGTGACACCTCATACCTAGGGGAGACATAACCTTCCTTATCCAACAATTCCTTGTGTCCTCAGGGTTCTGTCTTGAAGACTGGCCACCAAATCCTATACATCAATATGAATTCTTGGAATTATCTTCAACAAGTGCTAACCCTACAAACATTATATTAGTAGGACGACAAACAACAAATTGTGATAGCTTAAACCGACTAATATAAGAGATCTCGTTAACCAATCATTTTTCCAAGATGGTCCACCTACAGTAAATTATTTGGCAAGCATGCCATAAACGGGATAATTAACAGAGAATTGGAGGGAGGTGTCGTAATAACGTCTCTACAATCTCATTCAAGAAATTAAGGAGAAATTCTTGCCACATGTGATTCATAGCCTTTGGTTGGGTTCCATAAGCTAGCCCTTCAGCCTGAAATCCGACCGTGGCTAAATAATTCTCAGAGCCATATAAAAGAGTCCACAAAACCCCATCTTCTTTATTGTAAGCATCCCATATTCAACCTGTCGGGTGTGGGATGGGACCACAATTCCAATTGCGAGCCTTTCTCCAGGCTAAATAAATAAACACAGACTGAGGGTGATAAGGAGCCTTGGGACAAAAATAGCACTTCATATAAACTCAATTCCAAACATACCACAAAATTTCCTACTGGTACTCAGGTTAGGCAATTAGCCATTCATGAAACCCACCATCATCCAAGTGCAACATAAGAATTTAAGGGAGGGGAAAAGTAAACGTAACATACCCACATGCATTCATTCTGTGATGCCTGACCTTGGTTGTCCTGGAACAAGATGGATGCTCATCCTCCTTTGGTCACGATGTTTTTTTTTCGTCCCTCCTCTCAACAACGATTAAAATTATTTCTATAGTGCACCAAAAATGATACTAGGTTACCAATGTTTTCCACCTTTCAAGATTTTTCCTCACGGAAGATCTCACCTCCATTACTCATGCATACATCTCTAGATCTTTACAAATATAGGTGCATGTGATAGGGTGGCCATGCCACCCCCATCCTTTATTGCCCTTGATCTTGTAACCATGGCAATGAGAATCCCACGGTGATTTGTCCTAGCTTGCACCGTGATCAAGATATATATATATATATATATATATATATATATATATATATATATATATATATATATATATAAAGTGTTTTTCTTGTATATATCTATATATGTGTGTTATTAATTAATTTTTAATTTTTTTTATATATTTATTAATTATATGTCATGAAATATCATTATTATAAATGTTATTATTTAAATTTATTTCAATGTAATATATATTATAAATTTAAAAAATTATGTTATATAATTTTATTTATAAAATTATAATTATAATTAATAAATTAAATTGAATCCATATATAGAAAATTTTAATTATATATATATATATATATATATATATATATATATGGTTAAACACTCTATACACAAAATTGAAAGTAGAAACTTCTTCCCCATCACAACCAGTGATCAAATTTGAAGGGCAGGTCTTAATTTCATTTAGAAGGGCACACATCTAGGTCGCACTTCTATAATGAAAAGCATAAAAAAAAAAGCAATTCAATTGACAATAGTAAATTATTTTCAAATTTCTTTTTATTTTTTCACAAACAAAAAGATACCACTACGTCAAAGGCTGCATTAGTAAATGAATTACTCTTACACATGTGATTGAGAAATGTAACCACATAAGATCATATTGCGCAGGCCTTGAACTCAGCCACAATTGAACCAACTATAGGGACAAAATCATAGTTGGGAAACTGCATATGAGTACAAAAAATAAACATATAGGCATAATTATATCTTAATGAAATTGAAATAAAAATAAAAATACGAAGAAACAAAAATACTTATATTAAAAGTATATGGAAGGTCTCATTTATAAAATTAAAAATAAATTCTAGCTTATAGAGGAAGTATCAGTGTAATTCTAGCTTATAAACTTCAAATTTGACCAACTCACTATTCTATTGTCTATTAAAACTCTTTTGGAAAGCTGAGACTTCCAATATTTGCACATCTCAAATTATTGGAACTACAGTCCCTATACTTGGCTGCAAAATTGATACTCCTCATTAGTCTCCCTTCTACATGCAGCAAAAGGAGACCTGTCTACGTAGCAAGAAGAGGATCATTATACGCTGGGAAGAGGAGGCCTTAACCAGCCCTAGACACAGTCAAAGAGGAGTCTATATAAGCTGCCCTAGCCGCAGTCCTCAAGGTTGATGTAATCCGCATTTAAGGGTGACACTTACACGCTATCAAAGGAGCCCTAACGAAGCCTACTAATCTATTGTTTGATGATGCCCTAATCCGCAGTTATGATGAAGCCCTATTCGCAACGAAGGAGAGTTGATCAGTAGTGAACCCATACACTGTAATAAGGACCCTAAATATGCAGTTTAGAAGGGCTTCTATTTGTTGTCATCTAGCCGTAGCAAAGTAGCCATCATATGGAATGAAACTGGAATAAGTTAAGGGACGGTTTGAGCCTCCCTCTTGCAACTGTGTGAGGATGGTTCCTTCTTGTAAGGACGCTGAGTTAAAAGAAGCAGTGGATCAACCTGTTGGGATATCATTGGAAGATCAAGAGTAATGTTTATGCTGCTATAGGAAAACTATGTGTTAGGCTATAGGCCATAACACCACACTCAAATATTTCTTATGGGTATTTGAGGGTTCAGATCATTAGCTTAATCTAACAAGGTGTTGTGTATAATGTTGTTGAGATCTAAGGCTAATTTTGATGACTATATGATGTTGCCTAGAGAAAATGGACTAATTGCTAGATGCGGGGTAATAAAAACCACTGGTATTTCACATCTCATGTTTGTGGATGACTTGTTGTTTTCTAGAAAAATAAGTTAAGCAAACTACAAGCATTCTGTAACATACTTTCCAGATTTGGGGTGGCATCTAGAATTATTATGAACAAAGATAAATCTGTTCTTTGATTACTAGTATCTTGCCTCCAAGTCACTAGCACATTTACTAACACTGATACAAGTAACTCATTCAGAAATTGGGAATATGAAAACATACCAGGAATTGGGAATCCGCAAACAAATAAAATCCAGTAAGTTAGGAAGCTTGTGGAATGCACTCCTCTCCAAGCATAAATTGTGCTTAAACCTTGCTTGATATGCGTTTGCTGAATCATGAATCTATGCTCCTCTCCAGCTTAAATCGTTGTCAAACCTTGCTTTGGGCAGCCTTCAGGGACAACCCAATAAAATTACAGACCCAATACATGACCCATATTGACATCTAGTGGCTCTTAATTGAAACTACCAAATGAAATGGTATCAAAGGGTAATTGTCAAATAATAATTAATAAGAACTTGGATCATATGCACAATTAGAAAAAACAACTCAAAAAGAAACTGTTGTTTTTTAAATGAGAGCAACTTAGAAACTGCCAAATGTAATGGTATGAAAAGGTAATTTTGACATAATAAGTAATAAGAACTTGCATCATATGCACAATTAGAAAAAACAACCCAAAAAGAAATTGTTGTTTTTGAAATGGGTGTTTCTCAAATGGAATTTAAGTTTTAACATGAAAGAAAATTCACAAATTCAACATTCTTAAAATTTAATTTCAGAAAAGATGAAATTTAAAAAAATGTTGAAAATTTAACAGCCATTTTTAAAACATTTTAAGATATTATTCCAATTTATTTTTAAATGACAAAAATCATATTTTAAATTTCTTTTGACCCTTAAAAATTTCTCTTACTTCTCTGACGTGCCAGAGGCCCTTTGAAGGGCTCTGACGTGTTAAACCACCGATTTTAGTGTACCTGAGCAATGAACAATGTTCCAAAGAGGAGATAGAAAATAAAAAAGGCAATGCACTACTCGTTCGTCCATGTTTTTATCTTAAACTAGCAAAGAATTTCACCAAGATGGATAGAAGATAATAAAAAAGGCAATGCACTACTTGTTTGTCCATGGTTTTATCTTAAGCTAGCAAAGCATTTCACCAAGCCATCTCGGTGAAAATGTGAATGATAGGAAATACTGTCGTTTTCAAGTGAAATCCTGTGTTGTGGCACGTAACTGTCGCGCAACACATATCGATGACTAAAGGCACAATCCGATGTTTACCGTTCGAATTTCGTTATAAACGAATGTCCTGTGAAGTTTAATTATTGAAAAAACGGCAAAGACTCCACCTAGTCTTCGGGCGAGACGAGAATTGTATGGAAACTATTGATCTGATCGAAAGGGTCAGTGTTATAACTTTTATGTGTGGTATGAATATTGCTCTGGTCGAAGACGACATGGTTTCTGATAATCTGGTATCAAGGTTGTGGAAAGTGGTCTGGTCAAAGACGGCAGGGTTCTGGTCTCTCACGAGTCATCATTCTCACTGCTATAGTGAGATGTCTGAATAGTATGATGACCATTCTCACTGCTATAGTGAGATGTCTGAATATTATGATGAATTTTATGGTCAAAGAGCGCAGAATTACCGAGTTTTTTGGTCATCGACTATTGGAGTCACTAACACTATATTTACCCAAGACTCAGCCAAATTGGTCATGATGCTCTTCAAGTTTCTTGAACGAAACAGCAAAGCAGGGAAGATGAGAATGTAAGGATATAAACCTCAGTGCCTAATAATGTTTGATGTTCTATGCTCATGTCAACTATTTTGGCCGATTACCTGTGATTTGCAGCGTTAAACTCTAATGACGGAATCGCGCGTTTAGAAATCAATTAAGTTTTGCAGCTTCTTAGAATGTTCTTCCAAGCTGGAGAAAGGACAACCCTTCAACAAGTCAATCCGTGTAGTTGGGAAGGTGTCCACTTTAGCAGTTATGGAAGGCAGGTCACATCGATTTCCCTCCCATATAAAGGCCTGTCTGGTCAACTTTCCAGTGAAATAGGCAATATCGCTGCAAGTCGACCTTTCCGACAGTATGTTATCCAGGATGGTTCCTGGTCACATAGCCAGCTTCACATAGCTTCGAGAACTCAATCTCTCGCCGACAATTTTTTCACGGGCCCGTAAAGTGCAGCCTACAGGTTTGAATATTAGACCAACAATATGTCAAGTATTACGGGTTACAAATAATTGTTAGGAATTTTACAATGGATATAAAGCTTCGTGGAATTGTATATTTGGCTCACTAACGGTCGAGTTGTTTGATGTACTACTCTTTGGTGTCACTCCGTAGGTTTAATTTTGAGTCTCGTCTAAATTATTCTAATCACCATGGTAATTTGATCTTGGCACTGACCCAAATTAGTCTGTGTAGTTATGTATTTATTCCAATTGCCATGGTAACTTGATTTTAGGCCTCAGCACAAATTACTTTGATCTTGAGCTTCACACAAATTATTTAAACAAGTTATGGATTTTCATTTATTTATTTTGTTTAGAGAAAATATGCTTTTTATGGGAGATCAAAGAGGACAATCCCTTGGTTGCATAGTAGCACATTTGATAACTTGAATAACTTAGTTGAGAATAAAATCTCATATATATCTTAGACCTTTAAAATATCTTGAAACTTAACTAAATTATATTTGAATATGATCAAACGAATTAAAGGACAAAACATACCACACAATACCATTAGACACCTTTGGTATGGAAACTAACCCAACATCTAATAGTAGAGCTATCTTGGATAACATATCTGCCATGGTATTATTTTCCCCATATGTATGAAGAGCTTGTACATCATCACATTATTTCCCCTATATTAATGAAGAACTTGCACATCATCATATTGCTATTGTAGCTAGCAGATTTTCCTTTGTCATGATTCTAAATGAAGGACCATTAAGGCAACTCTTCTAATGAATTAGTCTATAAGGAATTTTGAATCCCCATACAATTTGAATACTTCAACATATGTCCAAAGGGAAATCCTCATGGCACACCACATAGCATGGAGTTCAACTATAAAATTGGGGCGTGGCCTAAACCTAGTTTGTATTAAATCATTAGATTATGGGAGTAGAAAATGACTATACCTACATCACAAACACCCCTTTGACTAGCTCAATCAAAGAATCCCCATACTGTACCAATTGGAAGCTCCATATATTCGATAACCCTGATCTTCTTCCCTTTCAAAGGTTTCACTTGCTCAAGATAAGACAATCTTACATTATGTGCAATAACTTCAGAGAAAACTGCAGATGCTTCAAATAGAAAACCATTTTTCCCTAACCAAATTCCTCACAATACAAAGATTGGAAGGAATTCAAGGGAAGAGGAAATAAACCTTTGATTCCAAGTTCAAAGACACTCTTTAACTGAGCTTCCATTCCACCAGGAATCATGGTTAAGACATGAGAAAACTATCTTCCAAACATAAATTACAAAAGGACAAGGAAAAAATAAATGAACTATAGACTACTCTTTCATTCGACATAGAACAAATAATCCAGGACCCACCCATCCTTGCTTAACAAGAATATACCAGGTCAATATTTTACCTTCCAACAACAACCAAAGGAACAACCTACATTTAAGGGGGCATTGTCCCTTCCATAGTAATATGTGCCATCATTTTGAAGAAGAAAGAGGATTATCTTGAATAAGCGCATCATATCTAGATTTGGATATTATAATTCAACTTTTTTTTATCTTAGACCACTTGATAATGTGACCTTCCTCTTAGTTAATTACAATACTAACTTTACCCAAATTCAATACAAAAGAGCTCCATTCTCAAGCATGAGACAAGCCGAAATCTTGAGTTGAAAGCCACTCTTGACTATTTCAAGCAACATCTACCTTCCTAGCAACATCAATGATAGTAATATAACTAGATGATTTAAAAACTCCACTAGCCTATAAGATATTTTATGGTGACCATCGCATCAGATCCATGGGTCACAACCAAGAAGAAATTTAGCCTTGTTCTAAATATTCCACAAAATCCATTTCTCCAAAGCTTGTAGACCACTTACCAAATTCCTCCAAATCATAGAACCTCCCCTAGTCATTTTTGGCTCTTGCTTGAGCCAACCTACAACCAACAAGGATTTCAAATATTTCACCCTCATTACCACACTCCACAGACTATTGTGAAAAAACATACTCCAACAGCTCTTGACTATAAGAGCTAGGCAAAATCTCTCCATATTATGTAAGCCCCAACACCCGAAAGACTTTGAAAGAAACAAATTGTTCCAGGACACTAGTGCCATTCTTCTCCCATGCTTCTTTCCATTCCAAAGAAAATAAATACATAACTTTTTTATAGCACCTAAAATACTTTTAGGAATTTTTGCTAAAGTCAACCAGAAGACTAATATTCTTTCCAAGGCCAATTTTATTAAAGATCATATGGCCTCCTAATGAAAGCCATCAATTGCACCAATGAAAAGTGTGTTTTTCCACCTCTTTAACAAGCTAGGACACATTTGTAGTTTGATAATTGTTAGGCTTTATCAAGAAACCAAGATATTTAAAGTTGTCATTTAAAGAGCCAAAACTGAGAGGAAAGACTTCTTGGATCAAATTCACAAGGGCTTCATCCAAGTTGTTCTTCAAACAAAATGATTTTTCCAACCTTTCGTCCATGCCTCATGCCGCAGAAAAACAATGAAAAATCCCTTGAATATTTTCCATTCCTCAACAATACCCAAGCTAAAAAGAAAAACATTAGTGTGATTTATCTCCATCTCCTAACCAAAGTATACTCCTTTAATTTTACCCTCTAATTTTTCCTCCATAATTAATATACTCAATCCTTTAATGATGAGTAAAAAACAAAAAGGTGATAAGGGACTACCTAGATGAGTGCCATGTGAAACTCTAGAAAAATATGATGGCTCACCATTAACTAGAACAACATAATTGGTTGTTCTCACACAACCCATTATCTAGGAAACCACATCAAACTTCAAACCAATCTGAAGCAAGATTGGCATGAGAAAGGACCAGTCCACTTTATCATAAGCTTTCCTCAACTCTATCTTCATCATAATAGCTAGAATATTTTTGCATTTAATGGAGTGCATGTCTTCGTGAGCCAACCCATTAGCATCATGAATCTGTTGAAGAGAGATTCCATACAGGCTGGAAGAGAATTTTAATCAATGGAAAAAACCTGTGAGCAAATTTTGAAATCGACGTTTCGGACTAGCTAGGTGAGTCCATCATCAGGGAAATGAGATCTGTATTTTGAGAAGAGAGAGTCAAGCAATTGTGAACCTATTAATAGAAGGATAGAGAGGATAGAGAGATAACTTTGGGCATGTGAGGTCGGCTAGATTTTCATAAATTTATAGATAAATTAATTAAATTACTATTTTAATTTTGTTTTAAATTTTTATTTTACTTTAATTGATCAACTTAAACCTAAATTAAAAATAAAATTAATCTGACCTAAATTAAAAATTAATTTTACCTAAATTAACTTGAATTAAATTAATTTTAACCTAAATTGATTTAACCTAAATTAATTTAACCTGACATACTTTACTTTAACCTAAATTAAATTAATATGACCTAAATTAAATTAAATTAATTTAATTTTAACTTAAATAAAATTAATTTAACCTAAATTAATTTTATTTAGGTTAAATTAATTTAACCTTATAAAATTTTTATTTTAATCTAAGTTAAATTAGTTAACCTAAATTAAAAATGAAATTCAAATTAATTTAACTTAAATTAAATTAATTTAAATTAAATTAAATTACTATGACCTAAATTAAATTGAATTAATTTAACCTAAGAAAAAGCTAAATTAAAATTAAAATTAATTTAAAATAAAATCAATTTAAATTAATTAATTAATTCAATTAATTCAATTTAACCTAAGATAAAGCTAAAATAAAATTAAAATTAATTTAAACTAAAATTAAAAAAAAATCAATTTAAATTAATTAATTAATTCATTAATTAAATTAATTTTAAATTTAATTTAAATTTTGATTTAATTAGTTAATTAATTTATATATCTATATATATATATATAATTTTTATTTTAATTAAATTGTTTTTTTTTGTTTTTTGTTTTTATTTTTTTATTTTTATTTATTTATTTATGAGTTGTAAATGTTATCTCAAGGAAGAATTTGAATAAATTAAAGTTACTTTACTTTATTTAGCAAGGGTTTCCAGGTACTACTAAGTTTCAGACCATCATCCCTATTCATATTATTAGAGGATTTTTCAATTTCAATTGCTTCCTTAATTCTTCTTTTTAAATAGTGGTCTTCCTTATGGATTAATTTAGCTTGTTCCATACATATGTAGTGAGAGGAGGAACAAGCGTGCTCTGCTAGACCTGATTTATCAGACCTATTTCTAGAATTACTTTACTTTATTTAGTAAGGGTTTCCAGGTACTACTAAGTTGCAGACCATCATCCCTATTCATATTATTAGAGGATTTTTCAATTTCAATTGCTTCCTTAATTCTTCTTTTTAAATAGTGGTCTTCCTTATGGATTAATTTAGCTTGTTCCATACATATGTAGTGAGAGGAGGAACAAGCGTGCTCTGCTAGACCTGATTTATCAGACCTATTTCTAGAATTACTTTACTTTATTTAGTAAGGGTTTCCAGGTACTACTAAGTTTCAGACCATCATCCCTATTCATATTATTAGAGGATTTTTCAATTTCAATTGCTTCCTTAATTCTTCTTTTTAAATAGTGGTCTTCCTTATGGATTAATTTAGCTTGTTCCATACATATGTAGTGAGAGGAGGAACAAGCGTGCTCTGCTAAACCTGATTTATCAGACCTATTTCTAGAATTACTTTACTTTATTTAGTAAGGGTTTCCAGGTACTACTAAGTTTCAGACCATCATCCCTATTCATATTATTAGAGGATTTTTCAATTTCAATTGCTTCCTTAATTCTTCTTTTTAAATAGTGGTCTTCCTTATGGATTAATTTAGCTTGTTCCATACATATGTAGTGAGAGGAGGAACAAGCGTGCTCTGCTAGACCTGATTTATCAGACCTATTTCTAGAATTACTTTACTTTATTTAGTAAGGGTTTCCAGGTTCTACTAAGTTTCAGACCATCATCCCTATTCATATTATTAGAGGATTTTTCAATTTCAATTGCTTCCTTAATTCTTCTTTTCAAATAGTGGTCTTCCTTATGGATTAATTTAGCTTGTTCCATACATATGTAGTGAGAGGAGGAACAAGCGTGCTCTGCTAAACCTGATTTATCAGACCTATTTCTAGAATTACTTTACTTTATTTAGTAAGGGTTTCCAGGTTCTACTAAGTTTCAGACCATCATCCCTATTCATATTATTAGAGGATTTTTCAATTTCAATTGCTTCCTTAATTCTTCTTTTCAAATAGTGGTCTTCCTTATGGATTAATTTAGCTTGTTCCATACATATGTAGTGAGAGGAGGAACAAGCGTGCTCTGCTAGACCTGATTTATCAGACCTATTTCTAGAATTACTTTACTTTATTTAGTAAGGGTTTCCAGGTACTACTAAGTTTCAGACCATCATCCCTATTCATATTATTAGAGGATTTTTCAATTTCAATTGCTTCCTTAATTCTTCTTTTTAAATAGTCGTCTTCCTTATGGATTAATTTAGCTTGTTCCATACATATGTAGTGAGAGGAGGAACAAGCGTGCTGTGCTAGACCTGATTTATCAGACGTATTTCTAGAATTACTTTACTTTATTTAGTAAGGGTTTCCAGGTACTACTAAGTTTCAAACCATCATCCCTATTCATATTATTAGAGGATTTTTCAATTTCAATTGCTTCCTTAATTCTTCTTTTTAAATAGTGGTCTTCCTTATGGATTAATTTAGCTTGTTCCATACATATGTAGTGAGAGGAGGAACAAGCGTGCTCTGCTAGACCTGGTTTATCAGACCTATTTCTAGAATTACTTTACTTTATTTACTAAGGGTTTCCAGGTACTACTAAGTTTCAGACCATCATCCCTATTCATATTATTAGAGGATTTTTCAATTTCAATTGCTTCCTTAATTCTTCTTTTTAAATAGTGGTCTTCCTTATGGATTAATTTAGCTTGTTCCATACATATGTAGTGAGAGGAGGAACAGGCGTGCTCTGCTAGACCTGATTTATCAGACCTATTTCTAGAATTACTTTACTTTATTTAGTAAGGGTTTCCAGGTACTACTAAGTTTCAGACCATCATCCCTATTCATATTATTAGAGGATTTTTCAATTTCAATTGCTTCCTTAATTCTTCTTTTTAAAGATTCTTCTTTTTAAAGATTGCTAAATTAATCCATAAGGAAGACCACTATTTAAAAAGAAGAATTAAGGAAGCAATTGAAATTGAAAAATCCTCTAATAATATGAATAGGGATGATGGTCTGAAACTTAGTAGTACCTGGAAACCCTTACTAAATAAAGTAAAGTAACTTTAATTTATTCAAATTCTTCCTTGAGATAACATTTACAACTCATAATTAAAAAAAAAAAAAAAAAAAACAAAACAAAACAATTTAATTAAAATAAAAATTATATATATATATAGATATATAAATTAATTAACTAATTAAATCAAAATTAAAATTAAAATTAAAATTAATTTAATTAATTAATTAATTAATTAATTAATTTAAATTGATTTTTTTTAATTTTAGTTTAAATTAATTTTAATTTTATTTTAGCTTTATCTTAGGTTAAATTGAATTAATTTAATTAATTAATTAATTTAAATTGATTTTATTTTAAATTTAGTTTAAATTAATTTTAATTTTAATTTAGCTTTTTCTTAGGTTAAATCAATTCAATTTAATTTAGGTCATAGTAATTTAATTTAATTTAAATTAATTTAATTTAAGTTAAATTAATTTGAATTTCATTTTTAATTTAGGTTAACTAATTTAACTTAGATTAAAATAAAAATTTTATAAGGTTAAATTAATTTAACCTAAATAAAATTAATTTAGGTTAAATTAATTTTATTTAAGTTAAAATTAAAGTAATTTAATTTAATTTAGGTCATATTAATTTAATTTAGGTTAAAGTAAAGTATGTCAGGTTAAATTAATTTAGGTTAAATCAATTTAGGTTAAAATTAATTTAATTCAAGTTAATTTATGTTAACTTAATTTTTAATTTTATTTTTAATTTAGGTCAGATTAATTTTATTTTTAATTTAGGTTTAAGTTGATCAATTAAAGTAAAATAAAAATTTAAAACAAAATTAAAATAGTAATTTAATTAATTTATCTATAAATTTATGAAAATCTAGCCGACCTCACATGCCCAAAGTTATCTCTCTATCCTCTCTATCCTTCTATTAATAGGTTCACAATTGCTTGACTCTCTCTTCTCAAAATACAGATCTCATTTCCCTGATGATGGACTCACCTAGCTAGTCCGAAACATCGGTTTCAAAATTTGCTCACAGGTTTTTTCCATTGATTAAAAATCATGAATCTGTTTTGGAGATTGAGGAAAGATTTTTGTATATGTGCAGAGGCACACCACAGAGAAGGGTACCACATAGAAAACTTAGGGAAGGGTCAATGCGTGAAATGTGAGAAAGAAGGAAAGATGTTAGGCTTAGGTTGTGGGTTTTTCCCCATGGTAATAGTTATCGCCCATAGTGAAAGTAGGTTGTTCGTCAACTTTGCACCCTAATGTAAAAGTATAAATAAATAAATCCACGATGTAATAAGGAGCCATGCATATGTGATAGACACGGATAATTTAGTATTCCAATCATGTAGTTGATTTTCTGTAAAGGTTTCACACTATCACAATTAATCTATTAGGCTAGTGAGGCATGACAATTGGAATGTAATGGAGAGATTGCAATATTAATGAATATCTTTTTTTATTCCTATGTCTGTGCATAATGTATTGAAATATTTTTATTTATGTTTTATATTTTTTATGAACATAATGGATTTACAGTGCAAAAAGGTGTATACCTAAAGTTTGGGTTTTAAATGGCTAAGATATTGGGCAAAGACTAATGAAAAATGCAAAACCTAAATCTCCTTCATCACTACATATATATCTAGAGTCCTGTAATCCCTCATAGATGCCTTGGGTGAGACTTCACCTGCTAATGGGTGATGCCGAAAGGACAAGTGTATGAGGGGTTTTGTTAGCTATTTCACATTGAACACAAGTCTGCCGTCTATGCTCCAACAAATGGTTTTTTTGCTAGGACCAAGATCCATGATTGAAGGAGATGTGGAGGAAAACTAAAGAAGAAATAAATAGTGGGTAAATATGAAGGAATGCGAATTTGCAACAGAACCTGCTAGAAACAAAAAAATAGATTCGAAAAAATGGCTATAAAAGTATGCCTTTACAAATTTACACAAAATTTTCTTTGTTGAATTCTTCGCTATTCTAGTTGAGTGGTTGCTAAGACTATCAGAAAAGGTTGGAAATTGGTGCTCTATTGCACCATACTAATGGAATCGAGAAATAATATGAAGAGTAAATTTTGTGAGTAACAAAGTCCCTTGTGCAATTAATTTTTTGTTAGATAACATATTAAAGGGTTACATTGTTGATTTTTCAATAGAAGGCACTCATTCATATAATGCAACTAAGAGATAAATTTTCAAGAGATAGTGATAAAGTTTCTTGAGATCATTATTCACCTAGATAAAGATGTTATTGTATGAAAAATGAGTAATCTAACTCAAATCCAAGATCAAGAGTGGTTGTTTTTCTTTGCACGCGATGGGGAGACTAGGGGTTGATGAGTGGGTAGCCTGAGGGAATAAGCGTGACGTATACAATAGAGTAAGTAAAGCACAAGATGAGCTTAGGATGTCGATACATCAAAGATCTAAAATCACAAAAGATAAACAAAGGGTTAGAGCACATACATCGACATAAGACGAAAGCACAATGGAAGAAGCCAATAGAGTGTTTTGCAATGGAGCGATATTTTCACACGGTAGTGAAGTAACAGATAGGTTTGTGTTGGAACCTGAGATAGATAGAAGGATAGAAAGAGAGTTTAGAAAAGGAAAAAGAAGGCAACACACTGAAGATTGGGAAGAAGGAATAAATGCAGAACGCCTACCCAGTTGCGTTTCATATGTAGAATATAGCGAAGAATTACACAACAAAATAAGAATGACCAAGGAAGGAAGCCCTTGAATCAGCTTAGAATGAGAAGAAACAATGTATCATAGTAACCTTGTGTAGGCCATGTCCTGCATCAAACCCATGACCCCGCACACATCACCAAACCAAGAAGTAAGATCATCCAATAAGTTGTTGTAGTTTGTGAGAAGAATAGTAAAGATGTTCAAGATAATGGAAGTAGTCATATAGAACCCAAGGTACTTTTGAATTAGCCAAAAATATCACATAGAATAAGTTTGTAAAGAACCATGATGGACATTGATCCTTCCATATAAATGCCATATTTTAAGGATGTCAGGTCAAAGGACCCTTAGAAACATCTTCTTGTGTTCAAGGAAACATACATTGTCAAGTAGGTGCAAGATGAACATGAAAAATGTAGCATAGTTGGAGACCACTTTTAGGGATCACATGTTAACCTGGTATATCAAATTCAAGAATATCATGCTAGGACGAGAAGGTATATCATTGGGAGACATCATGTAGAATTTTCTAAGGGAGTTCCAAAAACCAAATGTGGAGTCTAAGTGTATTGCAAAATTCAAGGAGATTTAGCGGGATGTTAGCAAGTTAGTATGAGAGTATGACCAATGGTTTAAAGTTTTCTTGGATTGGTTATTGTTTCCAACTCTAGACAGTGATGTAGCAAAGAGAATAGTTAATTGTATGTCTATTTTTGCATACATGTGTTTCACTAACTAAATACAAATTTGTTACACAACTTGAAGCTTTATGAAATACTATGAAGTTAGAAGCATCCTCGACATGTAGTGAAAATAGCGTAATTATGGTACAATTCCATTTGCAGCTAGAAGCTTTAACTATATAGTTGGAGGACCTAACAAAAGGAAAAGAGAAGTGTGAAGAATTTTGGTGCACTATATGCAAGCAGGGCCATTATAAGAATGATTTTGCAAATATGACAACATACATGTCGGTAGGAGCTATGAATCCATTAGCACATGATAGGGTACTATGACATTGTTAATTTTTCTTAAGACTATATTGTTCTTTGCTTTGATAATTGCATTTCATTATTTCCATATTAAATTTACCCCATAGCATCATATCATTATTAATATTTACAACATTATTCAGCAACATATGCAATTATGTAGAAATAACAACATCATCATCAATACAACGAAATATAAAGGAACAATAGAAGAAAAAATTCACACATAGAGACACCAAGATTGGTGAGAGATCAGTTTAGGAAAACCCACTTTGGGGAAAACCCTCTTAAATTCTTCTTCTTATTAGATTGTCATTGAATGATTCAGTAAAAGAGAGTACAATGCTCCATATCTTCAATCATAGACCTATCCAACAAAACCATCCAAACAATATGCATAAGATAAACCTAACAAAGCTAATAACCAAAACCTTGCTTTAGATGCTTGCAATCAACTATAACTATCTCCGGTCAACTGCAAAACACCGCGGTCAACTAACAAAAACTTCGGTCATCTAAAAAACCAAACCCTAGGTCCCAACTGCATGGACGATGTGAAGTGTGTGTAACTTAAAGGCTTCAACCACACAAATGAGCCAACTTGCATGTATTTGTAGCCAATATTATTTTGTGACATGCTTGCGGCTGAGACCCAAAACGCTAAAATAGAGATGTGAGCTTCATCTCCTGCAATTTCACCTTCGTGTGAACCCATTCCTCCACGGACACACCTCGATCCTATGTGAGCCAAAAATAAGAAAGAGAATAGAATAATGATCCAAGATTCTTTTTCCAAATGAGGTCGAGGTCACTTGTATTTATAGCCTTCCAAGGGTGTCCAATTTGTTTTAGGGCCATATTGATCAAATATGCACATCTTGGATTTTAAATAAAAAACATACTTTCCCTTGTCCAAATTGAGTGCTTCAGTAGTCAAAATTGGTCCCCTCGAAAAGAGTAATCTCATCCCATGGTTGGAATTTGTCACTGAGCTACCAATTTACTTGCATGAGGTTTGTAAAGTTTGGGGACATATACCAACATCTCATCTGATGATGTAGAAGTATCAAAGTTTAGTTAAGAGACTATTATGTGACTTTTGAAAGTTAGTAGGACATGATATACATATTTTTCGTGCATTAAATTTAATGAGAGAGCACACCACATATATGCAATAGGTACAAGAGGTAGAAGGATCTGAAGCTGCAACACCAATATATAACACACCTAGAATATATAATCTAGGAATATATCAAGGGATGCAGGGATGAGGATAGGAATTTCAAGGTAGAGGTAGAAGAGGATTTGGAAGAGGAAAGGGCCAGGTCATTTGTTATAGCTATAAGAAATCGGGATATATTACAGGAGACTGCTCTAACCCTTGCATGACATGTACATATTGTAAACAATTGGACCATGCTACTGAAGACTGTCCTCAACTTATTGTGAAGTGGCAGGAGAAAAAGGGATAGACAATGTAGATGATAGCTTTTGAAGAGCACACTTATCAAACAAAAATATGAGAAATTTGTTGGCATTATGATGCATGTGTTTTCCTTGATGCAAACTCGCTTGTAACAGAATTCATAGGTCAGTTTAGAGGTGACAAAATGAATGCAACAAAATACCAGAATGATGGGTCAAAGGTTTACAGATCAGAATCAAAAGCTTGATCCAGGAAATTGTTGGCATTATGAATTAGGTGTTGTCCTTGATGGCAACCTACCTGATGAGTTGTCCTTGATGACAACCTATTTGATGAAATGGAATCCTACTTGATAAGTTTTCTGTCAATCTACTTGTTAAAGGTATAAACATGTTGTGCTTACAGATGTGATAGAATGCATGGCAGTTCAGAGGAGTCAGTTCAGAGGAATGATAAAGTTGTAAGTTGGAAGTTGACATATATATTTATTGATATATATGTCAATAAATATATCCATAATCTTTGTAATGAAGTAGGCATACAATTGCAACACGTGGTTCCTTACACTCTATAGCAAAATGGGGTGGATGAGAGGAATAACAAATCTTTGAAAGAGATGGCTAGTTGCATGTTGCATGCAAGATTTATTCCATCAAAATTGTGTGATGAAGCTATCAATTTTTCTTCATATATCCATAAAATATATCCTCATAAATATGTTACTGAAAAAACACCTTTTGAGGCTTGGACTAGCATGCAACCTGAAGTCAATCATTTTCACATTTTTAGATCTTGAGCATGGGCCACATTCCTATAGAGAAAATAAAGGCTTTGGAGCCTCATAGAAAGGAATGCATGTTCATTAGATATTCCAATGAATTCAAAGGGTAAAAATTGCTTCATATCAACACTGAAGAGCTTCGAAAGGAGCATAAAGTTTGAAGAAGATCCTTTGCATGCACCAGTAGATGAACTTGTTAGAAAGTTACCCTCACCACAAGTTGATGAATATGAAAATAATATTCGAATAAAATTTTTAATGTAGATGAGCCTTTTCCTGCGACACCTGTTGGACCACTAATTTTTGAACATCAAGATAATACTTTCTCATGCAGTTCGAAAGATTCTTGACAACCTTCAGCTCAAAAATGGCACAACATGAGTGATTTATTAGATAATCCTGCTACTTGACCTCAGTTTGAGGAAGCTCCAGAAGCAGATCCATGCATGCCCATGCACGCTTATATGATGCATGCATTTGATCCACAAATTTATGCAAAAGCAACTAGGCATCCTTTGTGGGAATCAACTATGGATGGTAAATACAGCTCTCATTGAGAACTAGACTTAGGACCTAGTTCCCCTACCTTCCAATCATAAAATTGTTAGATTTAAGTGGGTTTACCCAGCCAATCAAGCAATAGATGTCTAAGTTAGTCAATCCAAATCATGGTTGGTGGCCAAAGGTTTTCAGTGGGTACATGATGTTGACTATGATGAAACTTTTGCTCTAGTGGGACAAATGGATTCCATTCGGCTAGCTCTCTCCATTGCAACAAAAAGTCAGTGGAAGGTGCATCTTATCAATGTGAAGAATTCCTTTCTTCACTGTGATTTCTAGGAGGAAATCTACATGGAGCAGTCGCAAGGATACATGCAATATTCATCTCTTATATGCAAACTAAACAAATATCTCTATGGCCTCTAGGGCGAGCTATGAGATATCTTTGATGGGTACCTTATTGCTCATTTTTCTCACACGTGGCCCACAATATTGAGCCACATACTCATCTACATTGTCCTTTACAGTTCTCCTCACATCATCTAGAACCATTAGTGCACCTTGCCTGTGTGAACCTATCCGAGAGCTTATGTCTTCTACCTCTAGCTGCAAAATTCCCCCCTTCACTATGAAATGTTGGTTTTGGAAATTCCACATCTCCACCAAACATTGTAGTAATCCTGTCTAGCTCTTCATGCTCTGAGTTTTGAAAAATTTAAGCAAACCATAGTCTCTGTGAGCATAAAGGATTAGGGAATGAGCGAGGGCTTGGATATCATTTTCATGGTTCTCACGTTCCTGTCACTCAATCATGATGAAATTCCTAAATAATAAGAGAAAATTGGTTAGGTCACTCGATGGAGAAAACCCATCACACATCAATTCATTTAATTTTTACAAACCTGGGTTGCATTGCTCACACCTACACTATTTGATGAGGCTCATCAATAGGTATATTATATGGGTCACAATGCCATCCTCCAGCTTATTAAATTATCTTTTTTCTCACATTTATCTACAAATTTCATTATATTATGCTTAGTGTGAGAGTTAAAGATGTGTTGTTATGTCTTGTGGCCTAATGTGTGTTAAATCTAGGAATTGGAGCAATTTTGATTTGATTTGAGTGTAGGAATTCAGAGTAGACAAGAAAGAGAGATTTTAGGAGGTGGTCCACCTCCTTAACTCCTCCAATCAGTTGAAGATCCCCCGCTCTATCTCATCAACTTGGTGGCAATGGCAGCTAAGCAGGCCGAGTTCATTGACAGTCGAGCCAATGCAAGTCAAATAAGAGTTAGATTCAACTATTCTCGAGTTAGGGAGTCAAATATCGCTATTTTCTAGGGAGTTGTTGGTAGCTCCAATTTTGTATAAGTAAACAAGCCAAGGGACTCATTAGGATTCAAAGTTTTATTGTAGCCAAGAGGCCATTGAGCTGAAGCACATTCTACTAATATTTTGATGATGTATTTGAAACTTTTTGAATGATAATGAGAAGTTTTTTTTGACCCAGTACTAAGTTGTCTTAGAGGTTGAAGCTCTTGGGTTAGGGCCCAACCCTAGCAGCAGAAGTTCCTCTCTAGTATCTATATTATTAGTCTAGTATGTTGAATAATTGCTAAATTTTATTCATGTTTCTTTTAGCTTAGAATATATATTAAGTTGTTGCTCATGCATGTTTCCTTTATCTTAGAGGGTAAATTAGTTATTGCAATTCTGTAGAGTAAATTCCATCAAAAATCTTGTGATAGTGAACCCTATCTCGTCTCCCTCATGGGATCATGATTAGAGGACCCTGCTATCACAACCCAAAAATAGAGTGTGATTTCATGTCCATTGCATATATCAAGTTTTAGCATTGGTTAGATAGTTGTTTATAATTTCTTCGAAAGATTTACATTTTTTATTTTTATTCGTATGATAGTTGTAGCTTAGAAGGTAGTTCATTTCATAGATCAAATTCTTAGCATTAGTTAGATAAGCTTTTCAAATTCAATTCATCTTTTCCACATTGACTTGTAATAATTTGCAAATGAAAAGAGAAATAGGTGCATGTTTTATTGCAATGTTCTTGGATCTGCAGGTAAGGAGCCCTTTCACCATCCCCATTAAGGTCTTCTCCACCTTCTTTTTATGCTTGCCAACCCATGTTCTAGATCTTTGTTTTTCCGGTCACCGTGAGAAACCATCTTAGCCCAAATCCAACCTTCTTGAAGTACTGGGTTTGGCTAAGGGTGTTGATCACCTTCCCCACATTTCCCACAACCTTCATACAACTTTCCAACACTTCATCTCACCATCCTTGCCCTCCAAAACCTCTCAGCGAACTTCCTGTATCATTTCAGGACATCATGTAGCAGTATAGGAATCTTGTAACAACATCCTGTAGCATACCTATAGTAGCCTGTTTTGACCACATTTTGATCTGAAATGATAACCTAGCTTAGTTTAGGAGTAGTTTGACCCCTTAGCTTGGATTCCATGACCAAAAGTGCACCTAGACCAGTCCCTTCACTCCTCCTCCTTTCCTGCAAGATCATATAGAATTAGTTCTTTCATTTCTAAATTTAGAAAGTAGAACTTATTTACTTTACAAGTGTGAATTATATAGTCAATGCATGCATTCTTGAATTATGAAATGGTAGAATAATCTTCTATTTTCAAGAAACCCTGATAGCTACATGATTGAGTGCAAGTTAACATACTTTCCTTTCCACAAATTAGCATAAGATTTGTGTCCTTCCTAAGCATTTATAGGTTGAAAACTTTCATTTTATGAGTTGAAAAGCATTTATTTTCTCTACACTATGACTAGCCCTAACATTTTTCTTTCAGTAGTTAGACTCCTTTCATTTTAGTAGAGGAATGGTCTAGAACCCTAATGATCAAGTGACCTAGTTGAGCATGGCATGAGTAGGATGATGCATCTACTATGTATATAGAATTGGCACCTATATGTTTGTACGAAACCTTGGGTTGATAAAGTAAAGTTGGTAGCCTTGGGAGTTGCAATATTCTTGTTGCAATATTGAGGCTCATCACATTTTGGCGTTGTTGCCGAGGAGGTGTCTAGGTAGATGTAATTTCTTCTTTTATTTCTATTTTCCATTCAGTAGATAGATGCCATTCTTTCTTTCCTTTATTTTTTGCATTTGGTTTTGAAAAGAAACACCTAAAAAGAAAAATTTCCTTTCATGCATCGTAGGAGTAGAGAAACTTTAGGGAAATTCTTTCCAAATATCCCCACATCATCTAACAGTCAATCTTCACTTTTCTTCGGTGTCTGTCAACTTCCCTCTCTGATTGCAGGGGAGTTAGAGGACCCCTTAGGTGAACAACCTGAGATATTTTAAGAGCCTATTGGGGAAGAAGAAGAAGAAACCATTCCACATACCTAAACCATGGTTGAAAACAGAAACGAGGGTGGTTTTCCCATCAGAGAGACTAATGGAGATGCTAGGATGAAAAATATAAGCCCTTCTTCCCTTCCTCACTTCCATGGCTTAACCTCAGAGGACCCTGATACTTTTTTGTTTGAGTTTGTTGTTGTCTGTAGAACTTATGATTATACCTCTGATGACCAGAAGTTGAAGTTGTTCCCATCCACCCTTAAGGATGCAACCTTGCACTAGTTCATGGGTCTACCTGGGGATAACATCACTACCTGGGCTCAAATGCAACAATCCTTTAACAAAAAGTACATGGATTATTGTAGGTCCAAATACACCAATGAGGAAATCTTTAGAATGACTCTTGGACTAGATGATTCCCTGGAAGACTATGAGGAATGCTTCCAACTCAGTTGTAAAAGGGCTAGATGCCCCCTTGACCCTAAATCACTCAAGTTAGTCCTTCTTAGAGGAATCAGGGAGAACATGTTGGAAACCCTAAACATGCTATCTGGAGGAGACATTTATCAGTTACCCTATGACAACATCAAGACAATATTCAAAAACCATTCTAGGGTTGTTAGGAAGAAGGGTAGGTATAGTCAAGCTTTGGCCAGTTCCTCTTCCTCCACCACATCTATCAAGAATGAAATTGGAAAAATGTTGGAGGACTTTAAAAGTGAAATGATGGATACCTTTGCTCTGCAAATGGACACCATGTAGATCAAAAGAATACAAGAGGAAGCAGAGAGAGCCTTAGCTATAATTTTCCCTAAATGCACTAGAAAGCATCCCAGGAATGAATTTCCATTAAATGTTATAGAGGTCTTCTCGGTCTGTGAGGAAAACCATTCCAAGGATAAGTGTCCTTCTTTGCCTGGATTGAAATTTGTATACCAATGGGTCGAAGGTGGGGGTGAACAACTATGTTACATTAACCAAAGGAGGCCTCAAGGACCTTCACCATACCAGCAGGGCATGCAAGGTGCATCGTATTCCTATTACCATCCCAACCATAATGCACCCTTACCCCCTTGGTATTATTCTATTCATCCATAATGGTCCACACCTTCTCATTGGCCTTATACACCTTAGTATCCTCCCCAAACTTCCAATCAAACATTTTAGCCATATGCTTCTACACATCCTCAGTGGAATAACCCATCACAAGATTGGAGGCGTTAATTCAAACAACCTCCTACTTTATTTCCTCCACCTCCATCTCAAACACAAATCATTCAACCTTCTCCGCCCAGGAAACCTCAGATGCCTGCTCAACCAAATCTGAACCTGAACAGCAAGTAGGAACAACAAGTCTACAATGGACAGACATCTTACCCTGCCTATGCTGGGGAGATTCAAGAAATCAGCCTTAGGTCTGAAAGAGTGCTCCCAGATAACCGTCGCCCATCTCCACCTGAGGAGCTTGAAGAGGAAAAGGAAGAGAGTGTCCCTCAAGAAAATCCACCTCCTTTTCCTGAAATATTGATCCATCCTAACTAGCACAACCCAGAAGAGACTGAACTTCTAGGAGAATTGAAAAATTTGTGTGTTAAAATACCATTCCTCCAATCTATCAAGGATGTTCCCATCTACAAAATGCATATAAAACAGAAATTATTCAAACATCATGGGAGAAGAAAGAAACACACCCGTATCTTCAATGTCATTGGTCAATTGCGTGATCTAATGCTAGGGAGAGTGATTTTCCCAAAGTATCTAGACCATGGAAGTCTTATGGTAGATGTACACATTGATGGAATCATTGTCCCTCACACCTTGATTGATCTTAGGGCTACCATCAGTTTGATGACTAAGGAAACCATGCTCAAACTAAACCTCCAAGGATCTTTGATAAAGACCACCACAGTGTTGTAACTTGCATATAGGTCCACAATGGCTCCTGAGGGAGTTGTTGAGGATGTAATGGTCTCTATTGATTCCTGAGAGTATCTTGTTAACTTCCTAGTTCTCCAGCCCATGACCGAATTCAATGGCTATCCTCTCATGCTTGGAAGACCATGGCTAGCCAATGATGATGCTTACATAAGTTGCAGAACTAGGAACATGACCACTAAGAATGGGAATTTTTCCAAAGAGTTGGTATTGTACCCTCTTGCTCAACCATCCTTGGAGCATGACTAATGCCTATGGTTGGAAGAGGAGGAGGAACATGAAGTGTATCATACCACATCCCATACAATATGTACCCTTGATGTTATTATAGGAGGGAGGAAACCTGATGGAGATGACCTCATTAACCAAATCCTCCAAAACCAGCTCCCCAACACCATGCCTCTTCATCAGGGAAAATTTTAAAGATGTGTTGTAGCAGCTACAACCACCCTCCAAAATTTTGCCTTAGCTTTGTTTTGAAGCCTCCCTGCCAAACTTTCGTAGCAGCATGTCTTGCTTCGTCAAGTACACAAGCTTTAGTGATTTATTGTAGAATGACAACTTGTCCATCAGAGTTTATTGCATTCCCCTCACATCTTGTTCCTTCGGACTTAGTCGAGTTGTAGGTTGACCAGCTCCCTCAAGAAATTGTGCAATTCTGGAGGGAAACCAACCTTCCCTCTAGAAATTGCGCAATTTTGTCTGGCATCCTATTGGGCTCCAAAATTGTGCAATTCTCCCACTCAGGCTTCATCCAGAAAATTGCGCAATTCCTCCCAGCAGGGCTACTCAGCCAGGAATTGCGCAATCCTGGGCAACAGTCAGCTGCTCTACCCAAAAATTACGCAAATCTCCTGGGTAGCCAGCCCATCTCCCTTCTAGAAATGCGCATTTTCTCCTAGTAGTTGAGCAGCCTCTTGCATGTGCAGTTGAGTTAACCAGTTCCCTCCGGGACTGAGCAAAACTGACTTGCATGCATGGGTTGCTTCTCCTAAGGCAACATGCAAAGGAATCCCTTGTTCAGGGTTCTATTTTTAGCAGTGGGAGGTTATATGCAAGGATCATTTCATAAATCTGCCACCAGGTGTCGCTTTTCCTATATTTGTGGCATGTGCGTCATAACTTTGATTTTATCAAAACTCATCAACCGGACGTTGCAGAGCTCATTTGTCACATTGATCTTGCAGCTCTGACATCCCACATTACATTTAGGAGTCGTCAGCACATTCAACTCAGCTGTTTTGGGGTAAGCTCGCCTTTCATGTATTTTGTTGCATTTCTGGTGCTTTTTGTGTTTTTCTTTGTATGAATGTTATCTGGTTTATTCCAGTGAGTGCTTGCTATTGTTTTGATACATACTAACTTATATTAGCACCGTTTCATTTTTCGTTAACATCTCACTGTTGTCGCATGCATGAAACTGTTTTTCACAAACAGTCTCTGATTAGGTGATTCGCCTCATTCACATGCATGTTGTTCCATTTTATGAATTTGTCATTCATCGTTTTCATTCACGGTCATTAACTTATGATTACACTCAGTATCGTCATGCATTCGCATTCACATTCGCTTTCAGTTTCCCATGGGCGAGTGGTATTGGTAAGCTGTGGTATTGGTAAGCCATGGTATTGGCCCAAAGCCTAATTAAATTACAATTTAATAATATTCACGGTAAAATGGGGGTACATATCCATGGTTAAGAATCTTTTGATATTATTATAAAATATTTTGGTTGTGAAATAAGTTATGGTTTTTGAGCATGTGGTATTGATAAGCCATGGTATTAGCCCATGGTATTGTAACAAAGCCTATTCACAAAATCAAAATATAACAAATTGATTTTTTTTTTTATTCCTTTAACTTTTTATTATTAATTGAACCAACATTTAAATGTTTGCACTCATCAACAATATCACTTTTAACTTTTAACTTTTATTTTATTTTCTATTTTTTAATTAAGTCAACATTTAGAATTGTTTACATACTTACATTACATCTACAAAACTACACTATATTGGAGTAGAGCACCTCTCCCAATAACTATTAAAGAGTAACATAAACCAACATAATCTTCAATAAAAACTAAAATGAAACAAAATTATTAATAAACATCACCGTGCATAAATATACAATTTGAAAAACTTTTAATAAATAATATAACGACACGTAAAATTTTATCAACACTTAAATGTCACACATGCATTGATACAACAAACATTCTTATAAAAACAATATAAAATTATAGTATGTTGTTGATAAACCTCATAATCCAACATTTCATGAACACTTAAATGTCACGCATGCATTGATACAACAACATTCTTATAAAAGCAATATAAAAATATATTATACAAGTTGTTGATTAACCTCATAATCTAACATCACATTAAATGAATGTCATGATCCAAAAACACTATTTCCTGAATCATGAAAACACATCAAAATGCTTGGTCTGACATTAAAGCAAAATACAATAACCCTACAATGCCACATAACCATCAATATTATAAAATTAATCTCAAAATCTCTCCATAAATACTAATTTATCAATGTATACTATTTTTCAACCTATGTAGTCATATTAATTTTAATATCCTATCAACAAATAATAATAATTAAGAAAAAATCATATCCGTACTTACGTAAGCGGGTCGGTTCATGCGTGATGGCTGCTTTAACGATGTCCATCACCGGGTGAGCTAGAGTGCCCTCTCAGGGACACCAACAACACTCCATCCGTTTCTTTTGGTTCCGCCTTTTTTTATCGTGGACCGTATTTACCCTGAATCCCTATAAAAAAAACATTTATATAATATAAAGGAGTTTTTACATGTAAAGCTTTCAAAAAGTTTCATCCAACTCATAGTATTTTTCCAATGACTTGTTTTTCAGGATATTGATTGTCTTAATAATATATATATATATATATTTAATAATATATATATATATATATATTCTCGAAAGGCAAGAAACCACATTTACACCCGGACCACAGGAGATCCAATAAAATAAATAGAAAAAGGCGCTGCAAAAGTGGTATAACCTGCTGTATGAATGGTCCTTTCCCAATATCAACTGAGGAAAAATATAAGACACACAGTTATCTGTTAGAAAACAATCAATGAAGCCAGATGCAAATTACTCATAAAATATTGTGTCAGACGGCCATTCACAAATTGTTAAGCCTGCTTAGTGTTTACCGGGGTAACGACTTTCTGCGGGAGTTATGAGATTCAATGGGAAGAGAGTGATGATGAGTACAACTAGAGTCATTATGTGTCCGAAATTTCGATCCATAAAAAGCCTGTATGGTACAGTGTTGAGCGAAGAAGAAGCAGCAGCAATATGTTGGAGAAGTGTTGAAAGAAAGAAGCATCAGCAATATGTTGGAACAGTGTTGAAAGAAAGAGGCAGCAGCAGTATAATTATGTGGCAGAATTAGGGACTTAATAAAATAAATGATCGAGTTGAATAAGCCGGCCGAGGAGGCATATTTATTAGCAGGGCAATTGGTCTGTTGTGGGTAACTTTTCATTTCTCAGAAGCTGCATTCAAACTTTCTTGGCACGTCAAGAAGGCGACTTTATGTGCAAGGCCCTTTGTCTACGTTTCTAATCGTCTCGTCAGTGTGACTTTTCATTGCTCAGAAGCTGCACGCAAACTTCCGTTATCATCCAAAGTCGCGGGCGTAGGGAGCAACCATGTGATCTTTGGAATCTGCCTGCCAGTTGGCACATAAATCAAACACGTCGCTTTTGACTTCCTGTTCGAACCTAGACGGTGCATTCAACACGGTGGCATTCAACCTTACCTCGTTGATTTTGGTGCCGACGTGTTTGTGCCAAAGAGTCGAGTTGATTTTGGGTGGGTGCCTAGGCGTTTGTGTTGAAAAAGTCAAGAATCGCTCTGTTTCGAAGATTGTCAAAATGAAAACGGTTAGAGAAGGAAAGTCATTTGGAATAAAAGAATTAGCTAGAAGGAGGAAGGAAAGAAATAAATTTTAAAGTTTTTGAGAGTCGTTATAGTTTATGGGATTATTAGTTTTTTTGTTGTTTTGTTTTTTATAATTTAATTTTTTTTATTATTCAAATTAATGATGAGTTGATCCAAGTTTTTAATAGTTTTTTCACTGAAAAGATAATTCCAAGGAACCTATGTTAACAAATTGATGTAAGTGTTTCTGATAAAAGCATCACATTCCAAAATGAAATGTTTTTCCGATTCCACTGTCCCGTAGTGCAAAATGTGCACAGCCGCTATTTTTGATGCACAATTATATCTAAACTTAAGTATAGCGTTTCTTATATTTTTGATGCACAATTATATCTAAACTTAATGTTGGAGTCTTGATTTTGGAAATTTTTAATTTAATTATTTATAATTATTTAGTAGAGGTGAGAAATTTAATTTGTAAAGAATATTTTAGAATATTTTTAATAATATTTATAAATAAAAGTTAAAATTTATCTCAAAAGTAGTTGTATTCTTTTTTTATTCAACTAAATTGATTATTAAAGGAAAAAAGGTTATAGGAACATGTGTCAGGTGGATATGAGTTATGTTTTTTTGGGTATGAAGTGATTGTTTTGACTCACCTATTTATAGGTTAAGAATTACCATAATAAAGTGGAGGCGAATCTCTATGGTCAAGAATTTTGTTATATATTTTCTTAAATGTATATATGTTCAACTAGTATATCAATTTTTAATAATAATAATAATAATAATAATAAAGTAATTAATTTTTATGTTTTTCAAATCTTAATAATGTGATGTATGATGACAAAATGCTTAAGTGCCTATGGGTGTTTCATCTATCTATGTAATTTATAAGGCAATGCTACTAATAAACTCATTGATTTTAATAATTGAATTCATGAATAGTGAATAGTGATCCATATCATGAATAGTGAGAAAACTTTAATGAGAAATATTTCGGTGGAAATCACATTGTAATATTTTTGTCAACGCATTTCGAACCAACAAGTGTGCTTCATCGTTAGGACAAGTTGATGAACCAGATCATGGCTACATGTTAAATAGGGAGAGCAGAGCTTGATATGGATCAGAGAAGCTTAAATTCAACAAGTGAGAAAACTTTCGGTAAAAGTTCACATCATAAGTGTTAGAATTTATTGTCTCTAATTTAATCTGATGTCAAGAACTGATTTTTCATCTTGTTCTGACGATGAACAACACTAGATGGCTTGAAATATGCCAAGATGTGATTCTTCATCTTGATTGTCTCTAATTTAATCTGATTTCAAGAACTGATTCTTCACCTTATCGTGACGATGAACAACACTAGATGGTTCAAAAGATGCCAAGATGTGATTCTTCATCTTGTTCTGACGATGAACCACACTAGATGGTTGGAAACACATCGACAAAGCACTTATGATGTGATTTTTTACCAAAAGTTTTCTCATTATTCACTAATTGCAGTTTGACTGTTTGTTGGATTGTAATGACAAAGATTATCGTGCACTAAGTTAATGATAGGTTTATGATCATTGAGATGACAATAATAAGTTTACCTTTCTATCTTATTTGTTAGATGAAAACAACCATATTTCCATTTTTCCAATAAATAGAACCAAATCACACAACAAATTTAATTATTGACTTTAGTGTGAAATGATTAGATGTAAAATAATCCGCCATAATCTAATTTTTTATGTTTTGAAATTTATGACACATATTTCTAATCAATTTTCCCTAAAATCCAACATAAATTTGTTAGAATTATATAATCTATAATCTATACAATATAAGTCTTTAATTTCTTTTTTAAGTAAATATATTTCAAACCATTAAAAATAATAATATCACATATTAAAAAAAAATAATTAAACACACTATCAAAATTAAAATAATTGATGTATTCAACATTACTTTCATTGGGTACAAATAACATATATAATAAAATATTAAAAAATAGTAATAACATAATATAAAATAGTTAAAAAAAAAAATCAATTATTATAAAAACACATGCCTTCAACATTACCTCTATTGGGTACGGTATTACCTTATTATTTCGGCATTGCCTTTCGATCACCGAACTAAGAAATATGTCAGCATAAAACTTCAGACTATCCATGCCTCCAACATTACCTCCATTGATTGAGATAGACAACAGAAATAAGCATCGGTCGTTGAACTTAAATTGTATGCTTGGTGTTACCTTATTATTTCGGGATTACCCTTCCCTCGCAGCACTAAGAAATATGTCCACGTAAACATATATATCTTTCCAATTTTATTGACGGTCTTCCAAAAACTAAACCACCATATTGAAAATTAGTTAGGATTTGATTCTAGTTGGGATTTTAATTTAGGTAGTTGCATTAATATTATTAGTTTTAATATTTGATATTGTTAACTCCATTGGGATCTTAAATCACCATATTGAAGATTAGTTAGGATTTTAATTATAGTTAGCATTGGAATTTAGGTGGTTCATTAATATTATTAGTTTTAATTATTGAGATTGTGAATTGTTTTGAGATGGGTTTATGTAGAATTTATAAGCAAGGATATGATGTGAGTTTTAATTTACTTAAGTGTGTTTTCAATATAGTTTTTTTAAGGTGTAACTACCTATAGGTATGTTAACATGCCTATGGTTTCCGAGGTACGTTAACATGTTTTATGGCTTTCAAGCTGTGTAGTCTAATTCTCACGAGAATTGAAAATAACTAGGTCTAAGACTTGGTAGAGCCTATACGTCCCATGAAATAGTTTATTTTTATTTCACGTGACTTTCACTCTCAGCCTATTACCACGAGGTTTGAACATGAACTGTGAAGGAAACTATCCCACACATGTGATTTTTGAAATAAGAATATGAGAGTCGACTTTGATAAATGGAACTTCACTTAAAGGTGTGTTTCTAGACATATTGGTTCTTGATAAGTCAAAAATTTGTTATTTTTTCTTTGAAGTTGTTGGCGGTAACCTAACATGACCCTCATAATAACAACCGATCAAAATTACACCTAAACCTCATCCAAATGGTGACTAGTTATCCATTCTTATAAATAAATAAATTAGCATTGATCCATCAAGTGTTTAGGGAAATCAAATATCTCAAGATGCAAACCTCTTTTTGAGTGCAAGGCATGAAGAAAACATTGCACCTCAAAAGATTTAATTCTTTTAGGCACTTTGCATATATGAAGTTAAGATAAATATATGTTGGTTCTTGATAATAATATTTATATTTATATTATTTCACATTTTTATATATAGAAATACTCTCATGTTTAAGTTTATTAAAAACCTTGATAATACATATAATTACATATACTTATTCTTCTCATGTTTCTTTAATATGTTTTGTAATTTTTGTAATTTATGTTTTTAATGTGATATGTAAAATATTAATTTTATATATGTTTTGTTTTGTTTTCTTAGTAGAGGTCTCATACTTAGCATGATATGTCGTCCAGTCCAACCACTACCACTATAACCTCCAGGTTCCTAATTATGCTCTTTTTCACAAAAACAACGGAGCATGATAGTATTAAATTCTTATATGTTTATTAATCAAATATTTTTTTATTTTAATATATATATATATATATATATATATATATATATACACACACACACACACACATGTAAAGGTGGCTCTCATAGTTAACCCTCCCATGATATTTGAACCTATAATTCAGTGTAGATTCAACATACAAGTTCAAAAAAGAACCAGATGGTCTCAACCTACCCAAAGAGAAACCAAGTTTACTGATCATCTAGTGGAGTCATAACCCGAACAAAATTTAAAAGTCCTGATCAAGTATAGTAACACTAAAAACACTGAAATATCATGCTAACCTCTAACACTAACTTTACAATGCTCAGAGGCTACTAACTAAAAATAAATATCACTAATCATCAAATGACTTGATTGGAGTTGGATCCTTTGTAGTGGATTCGTGCTTGGCTGATGGGGGAATACATGGGATGTGATTTTCAATTCTCTCTAGTCGTTTTTTCACTTAATTCATGTCAAAAATCATTTCTTATATGCCCTAACGAAGCAAGGCTAACTTTCCTTGTGTCTACAAGGGATCTTCTGGTGCCACTTCCACGACTTTGACCATCAAGCTCTTCATTCTCTAATATAGAAGCAATGCCTGAGTCTGTAGATTCCTTCTCCCTTTGGTTTGTCTAGGGTCTACTATAATGTTACCCCAATCACACACTAACTTTGTCATGCTTGGTTCTAGTCCAGAATCCAACATTTCATCCCACTCTTCTAGTGTGGAGCCTACTGGGGTCGAGGATAAGGCTCTGTATAATGCAACTGCCTCCATCTCTCGACAAGAACCACCTCCCTGACCCCTCCCTCTACCAGCTCACCATTGACCATCACCTCGACCTCCATTGTACATCTCTCATCCTTGGCCTTGGCCTTGGTTAGGTGTGGTGATGTTGTGACATCTCATACCCAGGCGAGACATATCCTTCCTTATCCAACAATTCCTTGTGTCCTCAGGGTTGTGTCTTGAAGACTGACCACCAGATCCTATACCTCAATATGAATTCTTAGACTTATCTTCAACAAGTGCTAACTATGTAAACATTATACTAGTAGGATGACAAACAACAAATTGTGATAGCTTAAACCTACTAAGATAGGAGATCTCATTAACCAAAAAATTTCTCCAAGATGGTCCACGTACAGTAAATTATTAGGGAAGCATGCCATAAATAGGATAATTAACATAGGATTGGAGGGAGGTGTCGTAATAACACCTCTACAATCTCAGCCAGGAAAGTAAGGAGATATTCTTGCCCCATGCGATTCCTAGCCTTTGGCTAGGTTCCATAAGCTGTCCCTTTAGCCTAAAATTCGACAATGGCTAAATGATTCTCAGGGCCATATAAAAGAGTCCACAAAACCCCATATTCCCTATTGTAAGCATCTCATATTCGACCTGTCAGGCGTGGGATGGGACCATAATTCCAACTGCGAGCCTTTCTCCAAGCTAAATAAATAAATAGAGACTGAGGGTGATAAAGAGCCTTGGGGCAGAAATAACAATTCATATAAACCCAATTCCATATATACCCCAAAATCACCAGCTGGTACTGAGGCCAGGAAATGAACCATTCACGAAACTTGTCATCATCCAGGTGACACATAAGAATCGAAGGGAGGGGAAAAGGAAACATAACATACCCATAGGCATTCATTTTGTGATGCTCGACCTTGGTCATCCTGGAACAAGATGGATGTCACTCCTCCTCTGATCCCGGTGTTCTTCCTGCATCCCTCCTCTCAACAAGGATTAAAATTATTTCTATATTGCACCAAAAATGATACTAGGTTGCCAATGTTTTCCACCTTTCAATATTTTTCCTCGCGAGAGATCTCACCTCCATTACTCATGCGTACATCTCTAAATCTTTACACATGGGATAGGGTGGCCACGCCACCCCATCCTTTATTGCCCTTGATCTTGTAACCATGGCAACAAGAATCCCACGGTGGTTTGTCTTAACTTGCACCCAAAGATATATATAAAAAATAGATTATATGTTATTAATTAATTTTTTAAAGTTCTTTTAGTATATATATCTGATTAATTAATTTTTTTTAATTTTTTTATGTTTATTAATTATATGTCAATAAATAATCTTATTGGAATAGCTTAATTGGCCATAGCTATAAAAATGAAGTCTGGTCCAACAAAAAGTATTAGATTTAAATCTTCTGCAATTTCCTTGAAAACAACCAGACCTACGAAAAAACTGGACATAAAATATTGCTGTTGTCAAGTGAAATTCGTTGTAGTGGCACGTAACTATCGCGTAATGCATATTGATGACTAAAGGCACAAGCTGATGTTTAGCGTCCGAATTTTGTTATAAACGAATGTTCTGTGAAGGTAAGTTATTGAAAAAACGGCAAAGACTCCACCTAGTCTTGGGGCGAGAATTGTATGGAAACTACTGATCTAATCGAAAGGGTCAGTGTTATTAGTACTTTTATGTGTGGTATGAATATTACTCTTATCAAAGACGGCATGGTTTATGATAATCTGGTATCAAGGTTGTGGAAAGTGGTCTGGTCAAAGACGACAGGGTTCTGGTCTCTCACGAGTCACCATTCTCGACGACTAAAGGCACAAGACGATGTTTAGCATTCGAATTTCGTTATGAACGAATGTTCTGTGAAGGTTAGTTATTGAAAAAAATGGCAAAGACTCCCCCTAGTCTTGGGGAGAGAATTGTATGGAAACTACTGATCTGATCGAAAAGGTCTGTGTTATTAGTATTTTTATGTATGGTATGAATATGAATCTTGTCGAAGACATCATGGTTTCTGATAATCTAGTATCAAGGTTGTGGAAAGTGGTTGGTCAAAGACGACAGGGTTCTGGTCTCTCACGAGTCACCATTCTCACTACCATAGTGAGATGGCTGAATAGTATGATGACCATTCTCACTGCTATAGTGAGATGTCTGAATAGTATGATGAATTTTATGGTCAAAGAGGTTAGACTTACCAAGTTTTTTTGGTCACCGACTATTGGAGTCACTAACACTATATTTACCCAAGACTCAGCCAAACTGGTCATGGTGTTCTTCAACTTTCCTGAACGAAACGGCATAGCAGGGAAGAAGAGAATGTAAGGATATAAACCTCAGTGCCTAATAATGTTTAATGTTCTAGGCTCATGTCAAATATTTTGGCCGATTACCTGTGATTTGCAGCGTTAAACTCTCTATCAGAGGATGGAATTGCGCGTTTAGAAATCAATTAATTTTTGCAGCTTCTTCGAATGTTCTTCCAAGCTGGAGAAAGGACAACCTTTCAATAAGTCAATCCATGTAGCTGGGAAGGTGTCCACTGCAGTAGTTATGGAAGGTGGGTCACATCGATTTCCCTGCCATATAAAGTCTTGTCTAGTCAACTTTCCAATGAAATAGGCAATATCGTTGCCTTGAGAAAGTCAACCTTTCCGACAATATGTTATCCAAGATGGTTCCTGGTCACATAGCCAGCTTCACATAGCTTCGAGAACTCAATCTCGCCAACAATTTTTTCATGGGCCCGTAAAGTGCAGCCTACAGGTTTGAATATTAGACAAACAATATGTCAAGTATTATGGGTTACAAATAATTGTTGGGATTTTTACAATGGATATAAAGCTTCGTGGAATTGTATATTTTGCTCACTAACTGTCGTGTTGTTCCATATACTCTTTGGTGTCACTCAATAGGTTTGATTTTGAGTCTGGCTCAAATTTCTCCAATCACCATGGTAATTTGATTTGGCCCTCACCCAAATTAGTCCATGTAGTTATGTATTTGTTCCAATTCCCATGGTAATTTGATCTTAGGTCTCTGCCCAAACTACTTTGATCTTGAGCCTCGCACAAATTATTCAAACAAGTCATGGATTTTCATTTATTTATTTTGTTTAGAAGAAACATACCTTCCATGGGAGATCAAAAAGTATAATCCCTTGGTTGCATAGTAGCACATTTGATAACTTGAATAACTTGGTTGGGAATAAACTCTATATCTTAGACCTTTAAAATATCTTGAAACTTAACTAAATCATATTTCAATATGGTCAAACAAACTAAAGGACAAAACATACCATGTAATACCATTAGACACATCTAGTATGGAAACTAACCCAATATCTAATAGTAGAGCTTCCTCGGAAAACATATTCGCCATGGCATTATTTTCCCCATATGTATGAAGAGCTTGCACATCATCGCATTATTTCCCCTATATTTATGAAGAACTTGCACATCATCATATTGCTCTTGTAGCTAGCGGATTTTCCTTTGTCATGATTCTAAATGAAGGACCATTAAGGCAACTCTTCCAATGAACTAGTCTACAAGGACTTTGGAATCCCCATACAATTTGAATACTTCAACATATGTCCAAAGGGAAATCCTCATGGCACACCACATAGCAAGGAGTTCAACTATGAAATTGGGTCGTGGCCTATACCTAGTTTGTATTAAATCATTAGATTATGGGAGAAGAAAATGACTATATCTACATCACAAACACCTGTTTGACTAGCTCAATCAAAGAATCCCCATACTATACCAATTGGAAGCTCCATATATTCGATAAGCTTGATCTTCTTCCCTTTCAACAGTTTCACTTGCTCAAGATAAGACAATTTTGCATTATGTGCAATAAATTCAGAGAAAACTACAGAGTCTTCAAATAGACAACCGTTTTTCCTAACCAAATTCCCCACAATACAAAGATTGGAAGGAATTTAAGGAAAGAGGAAATAAGCCTTTGATTCCAAGTTCAGAGACACTCTTTAACCGAGCTTCCATTCCAACAGGAATCATGGTTAAAACATGAGAAAACTATCTTCCAAACATAAATTACAAAAGGACAATGAATAAATAAATGAACAATAGACTACTCTTTCATTCAACATAGAACAAATAATCCAAGACCTACCCAGCCTTGCTTAACAAGAATATACCAAGTCAATATTTTTCCTTCCAACAACAACCAAAGGAACAACCCACATTTAAGGGGGCGTTGTCCCTTCCATAGTAATATGTGCCACCATTTTGAAGAAGCAAGAGGATTATATTGAATAAGCGCATCATATCTAGGTTTGGCTATTATAATTCAACTTTTTTTATCTTAGACCACTTGATAATGTCACCTTCCTCTTAGTTAATTACAATACTAACTTACCCAAAATCAATACAGAAGAGCTCCATTCTCAAGCATGATACAAGCATAAAGTTTGAGTTGAAAGCCACTCTTGACTATTTGAAGCGACATCTACCTTCTTAGCAACATCAATGATAGTAATATAACCAGATGATTTAAAAACTCCACTAGCCTATAAGATAATTTATGGTGACCACCGCATCCTATCCACAGGTCATGACCAAGAAGAACTTTAGCCTTGTTCTAAATATTCCACAAAATCCATTTCTACAAAGCTTGTAGACCACTTACCAAATTCTTCCAAATCATAGAACCTCCCCTAGTCAATTTTGGCTCTTTCTTGATCCAACCTACAACCAACAAGGATTTCAAATATTTCACCATCGTTGCCAGACTCCACAGACTATTGTGAAAAAACATACTCCAACAACTCTTGACTACAAGAGCTAGGCCAAATCTCTCCATATTATGTAAGCCCCAACACCCCAAAGACTTTGAAAGAAACAAATTGTTCCAAGACACTAGTGTCATTCCTCTCCCATGCTTCTTTCCATTCCAAACAAAATGAATACATAACTTTTTTATAGCACCTAAAATATTTTTAGGAATTTTTGCTAAAGTCAACTAGAAGACTAATATTCTTTGGAAGGTCGATTTTATTAACGATCATATGGCCTCCCAATGAAAGCCATTAATTGCACCAATGAAAAGTTTGCTTTTCCACCTCTTTAACAAACTATGACAAATTTGCAGTTCAATAATTGTTAGGATTTACGAAGAAACCAAGATATTTAAAGTTGTCATTTAAAGAGCCAAACCTGAGAGGAAAGATTTCTTAGATCAAATTCACTTGGGATTCATCCAAGTTGTTGTTCAAACAAAATGATTTTTCCAAGCTTTCCTCCCTACCTGATGCCGCAGAAAAATAATGCAAAATCCCTTTAAATATTTTCCATTCCTCAACAATACCCAAGATGAAAAGAAAAACATTAATGTGATTTATCTCCATCTCCTAACCAAAGTCTACTCCTTTAATTTCACCCTCTAATTTTTCCTCCATAATTAATATACTCAATCCTTTAATGATGAGTAAAAATAGATAAGGCGATAAGGGACTGCCTAGATGAGTGCCATGTGAAAGTCTAGAAAAATATGATGGCTCACCATTAACTAGAACAACATAATTGGTTGTTCTCACACAACCCATTATCTAGGAAACCACATCAAAATTTAAACCAATCTAAAGCAAGATCGGCATGAGAAAGGATCAATCCACTTTATCATAATCTTTCCTCAACTTTATCTTCATCATAGTAGCTAGAATATTTTTACATCTAACGGAGTGCATGTCTTCGTGAGCAACCCATTAGCATCATGGATCTGTTTTGGAGAAGAATTTTGAGAAAAGATTTTTGTATTTGTGCAGAAGCACACCACAGAGAAGGATACCATGTAGAAAACTTAGGGAAGGGTCAATGCGTCAAATGTGAGAAAGAATGAATTATGTTAGGCTTAGGTTGTGGGTTTTTCCCCATGGTAATAGTTATCACCCATAGTGAAAGTATGTTGTTTGTCAACTTTGCACCCTAATGTAAACCTATAAATAGATAAATCCACAATGTAATAAGGAACCATGCATATGTGATAGACACAGATAATTTAGTATTCTAATCATGTAGTTGATTTTCTGTAAAGGTTTCAAACTATAACAATTAATCTATTAGGCTTGTGAGGCATGACAATTGGAATGTAATGGAGAGGTTGCAATATTAATGAATATATTTTTTTATTCCTATGTCTGTGCATAATGTATTGAACTATTTTTGTTTATGTTTTATATTTTTGATGAACATAATGGATTTACTATGCAAAAAGGTGTATACCTAAAGTTTTGGTTTTAAATGACTAAGATATTGGGCAAAGACTAATGAAAAATGCAGAACATAAATCTCCTTCATCACTACATATCTATCTAGGGTCCTATAATCCCTCATATATGCCTTGGGTGAGACTTCACCTACTAATGGGTGATCCCGAAAGGACTAGTGTATGAGGGGTATTGTTGGCTATTTCACATTGAACACAAGTCTGCCCTCCATGCTCCAACAAATGGTTTTTTTGCTAGGACCAGGATCCATGATTGAAGGGGATGTGGAACAAAACTAAAGAAGAAATAAAATAGTGGGTAAATTGAATTCTTCGTTATTATAATTGAGTGGTTTCTAAGACTATCAGAAAAGGTTGGAAATTGGTGCTCTATTGCACCATAGTAATGGAATCGAGAAATAATATGAAGAATAAATTTTGTGAGTAACAAATTCCCATGTGCAATTGATTTCTAGTTAGATAGCATATTGGAAGGTTACATTGTTGATTTTTCAATTGAAGGCACTCATTCATATAATGCAACTAAGAGAGAAATTTTCAAGAGATAGTGATGAATTTTCTTGAGATCATTATTCACCTAGATAAAGATGTTATTGTATGAAAAAGGAGTAATGTAACTGAAATCCAAGACAAAGATTGGTTGTTTTGCTTTGCACGCGATGGGGAGACTAGGGGTTCATGAGTGGGTAGCCTGAGGGAATGAGGGTGAGGTATACAATAGAGTAAGTAAAGCACAAGATGAGCTTAGGATTTTGATACATCAAAGATATAAAAGCACAAAAGATAAATGAAGGGTTAGAGAACATACATCGACATAGGACGAAAGCACAATGGAAGAAGACAACAGAGTGTTTCGCAATGGAGCGATATTTTCACACAGTAGTGAAGTAAGAGATAGGTTTGTGTTGGAACCTGATATAGATAGAAGGATAGTAACAGAGTTTAGAAAAGGAAAAATAAGGCAACACACTGAAGATTGGGAAGAAGGAATAAGTGCAAAACACCTACCCAATTGTGTTTCATACATAGAATATAGCAAAGAATTACACCTTGGAATCAACTTAGAATGATAAGAAACAATGTATCATAGTAACCTTGTGTAGGCCATGTCCTGCATCAAACTCATGACCCCGCACACATCACCAAACCAAGAAGTAAGATCATCCAGTAAGTTGTTGTAGTTAGTGAGAAGAATAGTAAAGATGGTCAAGATAATGGAAGTAGTCATATAGAATCCAAGGTACCTTTGAATTAGCCAAAAGTATCACATATAATAAGTGTGTAAAGAACCATGATGGACGTTGATCCTTCCATGTGAATGCCATATTTTAACGATGTCAGGTCAAAGAATCCTCAGAAACATCTTCTTGTGTTCAAGGAAACATACATTGTCAAGTAGGTGCAAGATGAATAGGGAAAATGTAGAACAGTTGGAGACCACTTTTAGGGATCACATGTTAACCTGGTATATGAAATTCAAAAATATCATGCTAGGAGGACAAGGTATATCATTGGGAGACATCATGTAGGATTTGCTAAAGGAGTTCCAAAAACCAAATGTGGAGTGTAAGTGTATTGCAAAAGTCAAGGAGATTTAACGAATGTTAGCGAGTTATTATGGGAGTATGATCAATGGTTTACAGTTTTCATGGATTGGTTATTGTTTCCAACTCTATACATGTAGCGTAGAGAATGTTTTATTGTATGTTTGTTGTTGCATACATGTGTTTCATTAACTAAATACAAATTTGCTACACAACTTGAAGCTTTATGAAATACTATCAAGTTAGAATCATCCTTGATAGGTAGTGAAAATAACGTAATGATGGTGCAATTCCATTTGAAACTAGAAGCTTTAAATATATAGCTGGGGGACACTATATGCAAGGAGGGCCATTATAAGAACGAGTTTGCAAATATGCAACATACATTTCCATAGGAGCTGTGAATCCATTAACACATGATTGGTACTATGACATTGTTAATTTTTCTTAGGGCTATATTGTTCTTTGCTTTGATAATTGCATTTCATTATTTCCATATTAAACTTACCCCATAACATCATATCATCATTCAAAATTACAACATTATTTAACAATATATGCAATTATGTAGAAAGAACAACATCATCATTCATACAATGAAACATAAAGGAACAATAGAAGAAAAACATTCACACATAGAGACACCAGGATTGGTCAGAGACTAGTCTGGAAAAACCCACTTTGGGGAAAACCCTTTTAAATTCTTCTCCTTATTAGATTGTCATTGAATGATTCAGTAAAAGAGAGTAGAATGATCCATATCTTCAATCATAGACCTATCCAACAAAATCATCTAAACAATATCCATAAGATAAACCTAACAAAGATAATAACCAAAACCTTGCTTTAGATGCTTGTTGTCAACTATAACTATCTTTGGTCAACTGCCAAACACTGCGGTCAACTGACAAAAACTTCGGTCATATGAAAAACCAAACCCTAGGTCCCAACCACACGGATGATGTGAAGTGTGTGTAACTCAAAGGCTTCAACCGCACAAATGAGCCAATCTGCGTGTGGTTTTAGTCAATATTTCTTTGTGACATGCTTTCAAGGATGAGACCCAAAACCCTAAAATAGAGATGTGAGCTTCATCTCCTGCAATTTAACGTTCGTGTGAACCCATTCCTCCATGGACATGCCTCAAGCCTATGTGAGCCAAAAATAAGAAAGAGAATAGAAAAATTATCCAACATTTTTTTCCAAATGAGGTAGAGGTCACTTGTATTTATAGCCTTCCAAGGGTGTCCAATTTGTTTTAGGGCCATCTTGATCAAATATGGACATGTGGGATTTTAAATCAAAAACATACTTTCCCTTGTCCAAATTGAGCACTTCAACAGTCAAAATTGGTCCCCTTGAAAAGAGTAATCTGATCCCATGGTTGGAATTTGTCACAGAGCTACCAAAGTAATAGGAATGAGGTTTGTAAAGTTTAGGGACATATACTAGTTCATCTTATCCGATGATGTAGAAGTATCAAAAGTAGGTTAAGGGACTATTATATGACTTTCGCAAGTTAGTAGGACATGATATACATACTTTTCACACATTAAATTTAATGAGAGAGCACACCACATATACACAATAGGTACAAGAGGTAGAAGGATCTGAAGTTGCGACACCAATCTATAACACACCTACAATATATAATCTAAGAATATATCAAGGGATGTAGGGATGAGGATATGGATTGCAAGGTAGAGGTAGAAGAGGATTTGGAAGAGGAAAGAGCCTGGTAATTTTTTATAGCTATAGGAAACTAGGATACATTACACGAGACTGCTCTAACCCTTGCATAACCTGTACCTATTGCAAAAAATTGGACCATGCTACTGAAGACTGTCCTCAACTTATTGTGAAGTAGCATGAGAAAAAGGGATAGATGGTGTAGACGATAGCTACTGAAAAGCACACTTATCAAACAAAAATAGGATAAATTTGTTGGCATTATGATGCATGTGTTATCCTTGATGCAAACTCACTTGTAACAAAATTCACATGTCATTTCAGAGGTGACAAAATGAATGAAACATAATACCAGAATGATGGGTCAAAGGCTTATAGATCAAAATCAGAAGCTTGATACGAAAAATTGTTGGAATTATGAATTAGGTGTTGTCCTTGATGACAACCTACCTGATGAGTTTTCCTTGATGACAACCTATTTGATGAAATGGAATCCTACTTGATAAGTTTTCTGTTGATCTACTTGTTAAAGGTATAAACAGGTTGTGCTTACAGATGTGATATAATGCATGGCAGTTCAAAGGAATCAGTTAAGAGGAATGATAAAGTTGGAAGTTGGAAGTTGACATATATATGTATTGATATATATATGTCAATAAATATATCCATAATCTTTGTAATGAAGCAGGCATACGATTGCAACACGTGGTTCCTTGCACTCTATAGCAAAACGGGGTGGATGAGAGGAAGAACAAATCTTTGAAAGAGATGGCTAGTTGCATGTTGCATGCAAGATTTCTTCCATCAAAATTGTGGGATGAAGCTATCAACTATTCTTCATACATCTAGAAAATATATCCTCATAAATATGTTACTGGAAAAGCGCCTTTTGAGGCATGGACTAGCGTGAAACGTGAAGTCAGTCATTTTCGCATTTTAATATCTTGAGCATGGGCCACATTCCTATAGAGAAGAGAAAGGCTTTGGAGCCTCAAAGCAAGGATTGCATGTTAATTGGATGTTCCAATGAATTCAAAGGGTACAAATTGCTTAATATCAAAGCTGAAGAGCTTCGAAAGGAGCATAAAGTTTGAAGAAGATCCTTTGCATGCACCAGTAGATGAACTTGTTAGAAAGTTATCCTCACCACAAGTTGATGAATATGAAAATAATAGTCGAATAATATTTCTAATGTAGATGACCTTTGCCTGCGACACCTATTAGACTACTAATTTTTAAACATGATAATACTGTCTCATGCAATTCAAAAGATTCTCGACAATGTTCAGCACAAAAGTGACACAACATGAGTGATTTATTAGATGATCTTACTACTAGACTTTAGTTTGAGGAAGCTCCACAAGGAGATCCATGCATGCATTTGATCCACAAAATTATGCGAAAGCAACTGGGCATCCTATGTGGGAACCAACTATGGATGGTAAATACAACTCTCATTGAGAACTAGACTTAGGACCTAGTTCCCCTACCTTCCAATCATAAACTTGTTAGATGCAAGTGGGTTTACTGAAATAATCAAGCAGTAGATAGCCAAGTTAGTCAATATAAATCATGTTTGGTGGCCAAAGGTTTTCCACAGGTACATGATGTTGACTATGATGAAACCTTTTCTCTAGTGGGAAAAATGGATTCTATTTGGCTAGCTCTCTCCGTTGCAACAACAAGTCAGTGAAAGGTGCATCATATCAATGTGAAGAATTCCTTTCTTCACTGTGATTTCTAGGAGGAAATGTACATGGAGCAGTCGCAAGGATGCATGCAATATTCATCTCTTATATGCAAACTAAAGAAATATCTCTATTGCCTCAAGCAAAAACCTAAATCCTAGTATGCAAAGATGGATTCCTATTTGTTGTATCAAAATTATGTACACTGCAAATCTAATTTCAAAGTTTATTTTCTAAAGAAAACTCACTCTATGTTGATCATAATACTATATGTCGATGTTCTTTTGATAATAGGTAGTTCAATTTTTTCCATTGTTGAGATTAAAATTGTATTGCATAATTTTTTTTTATGACAAACATGGGCTTGCTCAATTTATTCCTTGGACTAGATATCAATTAGAATGGTTCTAGGATTACCATTTCTCGGACAAAGCATGATAGAGATATTTTGGCATGATTTCCCTTGAGTGACTGCAAGCCAACAACCACACCTTTTTTTATTAGGGATAAAGCTTGAGGATTGGAAAGATGCACCATTGGTTGATTACACATTGTCATGTTAGTTTGTGGGGAATCTTCTTTATCTCACACACTCCTCTCCTAATCTCTCATATGTTGTGAGAGTAGTTTCCCGATACATGCAGAAGCCATATGAGTTCACTAGAAAGTTGAAAAGTACTTCTTTGATATGTTAAGGTGGCAACCACCTATGGGACTCATTATGCAACAAATTGTTCTTTAGATCTCATTGGGTTCACAAATTTAGTCTGTGTTGGCGACAACCTTGATTGCAAGTCCACCTCCATCTATGTACTTAGTTCAGGATCCAACCCCATTTTTTGGCCAAGCAAGAAGCAGGCTACCATTGCTTTATCATCATTAGAGGCTGAGTATAGAGGAGAAGTAAATGCCGCTATTCAAGCCATTTGGTTGACACATTTCCTTTCTGATCTTGGTATCATTTTCCATCATCCAACTGTCATATGGTAAGATAATTAGAGTACACTAAAGGTTTACAAAGATCCAGTGGAGCGACAACGAACTAAGCATATCGAGATCCACATTCACTACATATCATTATAGCATCATATCATTATTCAGGTTTATGAAATTATTCAACAACATATGCAATTATGTAGAAAGAACAACATCACCATCAATACAACGAAACATAAAGGAACAATAAAAGAAAAGCATTCACACATAGAGACACCAAGACTGGTCAGAGACCAGTTTGGCAAAACCCACTTTGGGGAAAACCCTTTAAAATTCTTCTTCTTATTAGATTGTCATTTAATGATTCAGTAAAAGAGAGTACAATGATCCATATCTTCAATCATAGACCTATCCAACAAAACCATCTAAACAATATCCATAAGATAAACCTAACAAAGCTAATAACCAAAACCTTGCTTTATATGCTTGTGGTCAACTATAACTATCTCTGGTCAATTGCGAAACACTACGGTCAACTAACGAAAACTTCGGTCATCTGAAAAACCAAACCCTAGGTCCCAACCGCATGGACGATGTGAAGTGTGTGTAACTCAAAGTCTTCAACTGCACAAATGAGCCAACCTGCATGTGGTTGTAGCCGATATTATTCTGTGACATGCCTACGGCTGAGACCCAAAATGCTAAAATAGAGATGTGAGCTTCATCTCCTGCAGTTTAACCTTCATGTGAACCCAGTCCTCCACGGACATGCCTCAAGCCTATGTGAGCCAAAAATAAGAAAGAGAATAGCATAATGATCCAAGATTCTTTTTACAAATGAGGTCGAGGTCACTTGTATTTATAGCCTTCCAAGGGTGTCTAATTTGTTTTAGGGCCATCTTGATAAAATATGCACATGGGGGATTTTAAATAAAAACCACACTTTCCCTTATCCAAATTGAGTGCTTCAATAGTCAAAATAGGTCCCCTCGAAAAGCGTAATCTCATCCCATGGCTGGAATTTGTCACTGAGCTACCAATTTACATGCATGAGGTTTGTAAAGTTTGGGTAATATACCAACATCTTATCTGATGATGTAGAAGTATCAAAGTTCGGTTAAGAGACTATTATGTGACTTTTACAAGTTAGTAGGACATGATATACATACTTTTCGGGCATTAAATTTAATGAGAGATCACACCACATAAACGCAATAGGCACAAGAGGTAGAAGGATCTAAAGATGCAACACAAATCTATAACACACCTAGAATATATAATATAGGAATATATCAATTGATGCAGGGATGAGGATAGGGATTTCAAGGTAGAGGTAGAAGAGGATTTTGAAGAGGAAAGGGCATTGTCATTTGTTATAGCTATAGGAAACTAGGATACATTACACGATACTGCTCTAACACTTGCATGACCTGCACATATTGTAAACAATAGGACCATGCTATTGAAGAGTGTCCTCAACTTATTATGAAGTTGCACGAGAAAAAGGGATAGACGGTGTAGACGATAGCTTCTGAAGAGCACACTTATCAAACAAAAATAGGAGAATTTTGTTGGCATTATGTGCATGTGTTGTCCTTGATGTAAACTCACTTGTAACAGAATTCACTGGTCATTTCATAGGTGATAGACGGAATGCAACAGAATACCAGAATGATGGGTCAAAGCTTTACGGATCAGAATCAAAAGATTGATACGGGAAATTGTTGGCATTATGAATTAGGTGTTGTACTTGATGGAAACCTACCTGATGAGTTGTCCTTGATGACAACCTATTTGATGAATGGAATCCTACTTGATAAGTTTTCTGTTGATCTACTTGTTAAAGGTATAAACATGTTGTGCTTAGAGATGTGATAGAATGCATGGCATTTCAGAGGAGACAGTTCAAAAGAATGATAAAGTTGTAAGTTTGAAGTTGACATATATATTTATTGATATATATCTCAATAAATATATCCATAATCTTTGTAATGAAGTAGGCATACAATTGCAACACGTGGTTCATTACACTCTATAGCAAAACGGGGTGGATGAGAGGAAGAACAAATCTTTGAAAGAGATGGCTAGTTGCATGTTGCATGCAAGATTTCTTCCATCAAAATTGTGTGATGAAGCTATCAACTATTCTTCATAGATCCATAAAATATATCCTCATAAATATGTTACTGCAAAAACACCTTTTGAAGCTTGGACTAGCATGCAACCTGAAGTCAATCATTTTCACATTTTCAGATCTTGAGCATCGGCCACATTCTTATAGAGAAGAGAAAGGCTTTGGAGCCTCATACAAAGGAATGCATGTTCATTGGATATTCCAATGAATTCAAAGGGTACAAATTGCTTGATATCAACACTGAAGAGCTTCAAAAGGAGCATAAAGTTTGAGGAAGATCCTTTGCATGCACCAGTGGAAGAACTTGTTCGAAAGTTACCCTCATCACAAGTTGATGAATATGAAAATAATATTCGAATAAGATTTCTAATGTAGATGAGCCTTTACCCGTGACACCTGTTGGACCACTAATTTTTGAACATCAAGATAATACTTTCTCATGCACTTCGAAAGATTCTCGACAACCTTCATCACAAAAATGGCACAACATGAATGATTTATTAGATAATACTACTACCTGACCTCAATTTGAGGAAGCTCCACAAGCAAATCCATGCATGCATTTGATCCACAAACTTATGCAAAAGCAACTGGGCATTGTGGGAACCATCTATGGATGGTAAATACAACTCTCATTGAGAACTAGACTTAGGACCTAGTTCCCCTAACTTCCAATCATAAACTTGTTAGATACAAGTGGGTTTACCTAACTAATCAAGCAATAGATGGCCAAGTTAGTCAATATAAATCATGGTTGCTGGCCAAAGGTTTTCAGCAGGTACATGATGTTGACTATGATGAAACTTTTGCTCCAGTGGGAAAAATGAATTCTATTTGGCTAGCTCTCTCCATTGCAACAACAAGTCAGTGGAAGGTGCATCATATCAATGTGAAGAATTCCTTTCTTCACTGTGATTTCTAGGAGGAAATCTACATGGAGCAGTCATAAGGATACATGCAATATTCATCTCTTATATGCAAACTAAAGAAATATCTATATGGCCTCAAGAAAAAACCTAGATCCTAGTATGCAAAGATGGATTCCTATTTGTTGTATCAAAATTTTGTATGCTGCAAATCTAATTTCAACGTTTATTTTCTAAAGAAAATTGACTCTATGTTGATCATAATACTATATGTAGATGTTCTTTTGATAATAGGTAGTTCAATTTTTTCCATTGTTGAGATTAAAACTGTATTGCATAAGAAATTTGTTATGATAGACATGGGCTTGCTCAATTTCTTCCTTGGACTAGAGATCAATTAGAATGGTTCTAGGATTACCATTTCTCAGACGAAGTGTGCTAGAGATCTTTTGGCACGATTTCACATGAGCGACTGCAAGCCAACAACCACACTTTTTTTTATTAGGTATAAAGTTTGAGGATGGAAAAGACACATCATTGGTTGATTACACATTGTACTGTTAACTTGTGGGAAATATTCTTTGTCTCACGCACTCCTCTCCTGATATCTCATATGTTGTAAGAGTAGTTTCCCAATACATGCATAAGCCATATGAGTTACACTAGAAAGCTGAAAAGTACATCTTTGATATGTCAAGGTGGCAACCACTAATGGGACTTATTATGCAGAAAATTGTTCTTTAGATCTCATTGGGTTCACAGATTTAGACTGGGTTGGCGACAACGTTGCTCGCAAGTCCACCTCCATCTATGTACTTAGTTTAGGATCCAACCCCATTTGTTGGTTAAGCAAGAAGAAAGTTGCCATTGCTTTATCATCATCAGAGGCCGAGTATAGAGGAGAAGTCACTGCCGCTATTCAAGCCATTTGGCTGAAGCATTTCCTTTCTGATCTTGGTATCATTGTCCATCATCCAACTATCATATGGTGTGGTAATTAGAGTACACTAAAGTTTTACAAAGATGTAGTACAGCGACAATGAACCAAACATATCGAGATCCACATTCACTACATCAAAGAATTGATTCACAATGAGGTCGTCGATTTGCAATACTATTCCAATTCTAAGCAGACTGCCAACTTCTTCACCAAGACTTCCATTGAGAAAAAGTTTCACTTTTTGCGAGATCATCTTGAGATGAATGACGCAACTGCATAAGAATTGTCGTTTCTTTCAGTTTTGCATTGTATTTTGAGGCGGGGGGGGGTTTCTTCCCCCTAGTATTTCTCTCTTTCATGTTTCATGCATATTAAATGGGTACCTAAAATGGCCTTGTTGTGGGGACTCATCAATCTTGCATCATACTCAACTGAGTTATGCTTAAGGGGTCATGTTGGTGTACCTGCACATTAGTTAGCTTTAGTTAGCTTGAGAGCCATCATTCTGTGTCACACACATTAGTTAGCTTTAGTTTTTATATGTGGTGTATGTTGGAAATAATACTGAGAGGGGGGGTGAATCAGTATTATCAAATTCTTTTCAATATATCTTCCTTATCTATACTTTGAATAATTCTTCAAATATTGATCATTACTTTGTATGTCAGAATCATAAAATAATGAGCAGGAACAAGAAAAGCAAATAGTCACACAAAAGAACACCAGATATAAGGTGGAAACCCAATGTGGGTGAAAACCACCTGCTACAATATCTCTCTATCTTCTTTTAATAAGAAACTCCTTTTACAATGATTTTGTACTGGTGCAGTCCTTTACCAGTACGCAGGCTACAACCTACAGAGAGCTACAACTCTCTCTCTCGTTTTCGAGTCTCTCCTGGAAGGGAGCTACAACCCCCTACTTCTTTTCTTTCAAGGACCACTTTTCATTAATTTTCAGACTGGATCCAAGAACATAAAAAAAAAACCATCAACTACACTTGCATCATCAATCTCTGATTTCACCAAAGCCAACACGCATACAGATCTGCAAATATTTCCTTATAACTTTGCAGTTGTTCCATACATCAGACATACCCAGATCATAACATGTGTAAAATAAAACATGCATCAATAATTCAGACCCAGATTATTAGATTTATAGATCAAGCGTATGCTACATATCACAGATCAAAATCATATAGAGATACCACTATTCCAGCCTTAAGATTTTGACGCATCAATAAAACTTATCCTTCTCCTTACGCTCAGGTTCCTTCTTCATTCAAATCCAGATCTGCACCATAACCCAATCACAATATTCCAGATCTAGCACTTTATCAGATATTCAATAATTCAGAAGACATTTTGTCAAATGATCTCCTTCCTCTTTTATAGCCTTAGTCCTTTCTCAATACCACGGTCCAAAACCATAGGATCAAAAAACTGTTGGACTAATACCATGAACCAACCATGAAAGTGCGTGAGATCAACACTTTTGGATGCAATACCACAGGCTAAAACCATAGGATCAAAAATTGTCGAACTAATACCATGAACCAACCATGAAAGTGCGTGAGATCAACACTTTTGGATGCAATACCATGGGCCAAAACCATAGGATCAAAAACTGTCGAACTAATACCATGAACCAATACTTGGGATCGACACTTCTGACGAGGTACCATGGTCCAAAACCATAGGTTCAAATACCAAGGACTAACTACCATGGACCGAAGGTAAGTTCTCCAACATATACGCGCTTTTCCTTGCATGAAAGTGTGTGAACTTTTTCTCTACATGCAATACCACGGACCAAAACCATAATAAACCAATACCACGAACCCAATACTTGGGATCAACACTTCTGACGAGGTACCATGGTCCAAAACCATAGGTTCAAATACCAAGGACTAACTACCATGGACCAAAGGTAAGTTCTCCAACATATACGCGCTTTTCCTTGCATGAAAGTGCGTGAACTTTTTCTCTACATAACTTTTCTCTGCATAAAAGTGCATGAACTTTTCTCTACATGAAATAAACTTTTCTCTGCATAAAAGTGTGTGAACTTTTCTCTACATGAAATAAACTTTTCTCTACATATAAGTGCGTGAAATTTTCTCTACATTATAATTTATTATCTAAGATGAGTGGGTTTCCATCAAGTACAACATATGTATCATAAAGCCAACAATCTCCCCCTTTGGACTTGATGGCAACAACAACCAATCACTCTCCCCCTTTGACATCAAGGGCAAAGGGTTATGCTCCCCCTAAGAACATGCTCCCCCTGACTATAAACCAAATCTGCAAAGAAGAACCATAATCCATGACCATGAAAGAGATAGAGACGTATTGCAGCAATATTCAGACCAACATCCATGATCTCCTTCTGTACTTCCTCCATAATGCCAACAATGCATGATATGCTCCCCCTGAACCTGTGCCATTCGATATTTGACCAATCCGCAACCCAGCACATGTACGCATATACTTCAGATGAACCTTGCGTACAACCAACAATCAGAAGAGATTCAACAACAAGATGATGCATCAACAACCCATAGCTTTTGCTTGAGGTATTCAAAGGTCTCCCTAGGCAATGGTTTGGTGAGTATATCAGCAACCTGTTCCTTAGAAGGAACATACTCCAACTTGACCTTTTGTTCAAGCACTTGTTCCCGGAGAAAGTGATGCTTGATTGGTATGTGCTTGGTTTTTGAATGCATGACTGGGTTCTTTGAAATGCTGATTGCACTTGTATTATCACATAAGATGGAGATGGGTGGTGTACAAGTGATTTGAAAATCCTGTAAGGTCTGCATCATCCAAAGGAGTTGAGTGTAGCAAGAGGCAGCAGCAACATATTCTGCTTCAGCTGTAGACAAGGCAATCGAACTCTGTTTCTTGTTGAACCAAGATACTAATGTGGAACCCATAAAGAATGCACCACCACTTGTGCTCTTCCTATCATTCACGCTTCCGGCCCAATCTGCATCAGTATAAGCATGAAGTGTGAGACCTGTATCTCTAGGATACCATAAGCCATAATTTTGAGTCCCTTGAAGATATTTGAAGATTCTCTTTACTGCCTGAAGATGAGTTTCCTTTGGATTTACCTAAAATCTTCCAAGTATTCCCACTGCATGCATGATGTCTGGTCGGGTGCCTGTCAAATAAAATAGACTTCCAATCATAGATCTATAGGTTGGTTGATGTACTGCTGCTGATTCATCATTTGCACTGAGGCTACATCCTGTGACCATGGGTGTACATACTGGTTTTGCATCTTCCATGCCATATTTCTTCAAAATTTGCTTGAGATACTTGGTTTGAGACAAGAAGATCCCTCCTTCCTTTTGTTGGATTTGCAGGCCGAGAAAATATGTCAATTCTCCAAGCAAGGACATTTCGAATTCTTTCTGCATCACCAAGGCAAAGCTTTGACTCATAGATTCTTCATTGCTGCCAAAGATAATGTCATCTACATACACAACAAGTATCAGCAATTTGTCATTTTCAATTTTTATATAAAGATTGCTATCTGCTGATCCTTTTGAAAAACCTTGTTGATGAAGATATTTGTCCAAACGATAGTACCAAGCCCTTGGAGCTTGTTTAAGACCATAGAGAGCCTTTTTCAATCTGCATACAAGATTTGGATCATTTCCAAGAATGAAACCATCTGGCTGCTCAATGTATACTTCTTCTTCTAAGTCTCCATTCAGAAAGGTTGATTTCACGTCCATTTGAAATACTTTGAGCTTTTGAAAGCTTGAGAGAGCAAGGAACATTCGGATGGCCTCAAGTCTTGCAACAGGAGCAAAAGTTTCCTCAAAATCTATTCCTTCTTGCTGCGCATACCCTTTACAAACAAGTCTTGCCTTGTTTCTAATTACTTCCCCATTTTCATTCAACTTATTTTTGAAGACCCATTTTGTCCCTATAACATTCTTTTCCTTTGGTCTAGGAACCAACTCCCAAGTGTTGTTCTTTTCGATCTGATCAAGTTCTTCATCCATTGCTTTGACCCAACATTCATCTTTGCATGCCTCTTTTACATTTTGTGGTTCAGTGGAGGAGAGTAATGCCAAATAGCTTGAAGCTTCTGCAATTGTTCTTCTTGTTTGTACACCTACTTCTTTCTGCCCCAAAATCTGAGATTCTGGATGATTCTTCTGAACGTATCGGGATGGAGTCTTCTCTTCTATCCTTATCTGTTCCTCTGGTGCTTCTTGAGGTTCTTCTTCTTCATCATTCTGTCTTTGAGGGTAGTCTTCATCTTCTTCGATATTTTCATGATTTACTTGCCTAGGAATGTATCCCTTTTCAACAACCACTACATCAATGCTATCAACAATTCTTCCAAGTCTTTTATTGTAGCACTTATATGCTTTGCTGTGTGGAGAATAACCAAGAAGAATGCCTTCATTTGCTCTAGGTTCAAGTTTGCCAAGTTGCTCATCAGTATTCTTAATATAGCATTTGCTCCCAAAGATTTTGAAGTGCTTTACCGAAGGAGTCTCACCATACCAGAGCTCATGAGGAGTTTGAGTGCTGTTCACTCAGACATTTGTTTTGTTGAGAATAACAACCGCAGCATATGCGGCTTCACCCCAGAAAGTTGCGGGAGTTCCAGACTCATCCAGCATAGCACGAGCCATTTGTTGGACTGTTCTGTTCATCCTTTCCACCACTCCTTTTTTCTGAGGAGTTCTAGCTGTAGAGAATTCTCTTCTTATCCCATGTTCTTCACAGAAATCGAAAAATTCATTTGAGGTAAACTCCCCACCTCTGTCAGACCTGAGGCACTTAATTTTATAACCTGATTCATTTTCAACCAAGGCTTTGAAGGATTTGAATTTTTCGAATGCTTCGTCTTTGTGCTTCAAAAGTCCTAACCAAACAAACCTGGAGAAATCGTCAATGAATAATATCAAGTATTCTTCTCCTCGAGGTGACCTCGTCCTAAAAGGACCAAATACATCTGTATGGACTAGTTCAAGAGGCCTGCTGGCTGATCCTTCCTTCTCCGGGAAGTTGGTTCTGGTTTTCTTACCAAACTGACATGATTTGCATATAGTGTTGTCTAGAATTTTGATATTTGGAAGACCACGAACTGCCTGATATTTGCATGCCTTATTTATTTGTGAAAAGCTTAGATGCCCCAACCTCCGGTGCCATAACCAATGTTCATCATCCTTGCTCAAATAGCATTGTTGTTGTCCTTCTTCAAATATGTATAGATTATTTGGAGTTCTTCTACCTTTGACCATTGTTTTCCCTGTATCAAGATCACGAACGCTACATCCATTTGATCGAAATATTACCTCGGTTCCTTGATCACACATCTGACTGACACTCAGAAGGTTATGCTTCAAGCCATCAACATACAAAACATTTCCAGCTTTAACCTTTTCTTTTAACTGAGCTGTGCCTTTTCCTTTTATAGCTGTTGGAGTATCATTTCCAAAAGAAACTTTCTTTCCCTTTTCGAAAGCAAAATATGATTCAAGTTTTTCTTTATCACCTTTCATATGCTTCGAACATCCGCTGTCGATGTACCATAGATTTTCCTGTCCCTCTGCATAAAAGGCTATCCCACATCTTTCTGTTTGTGGTTCCTTTATTCTCCATGTTCTGGTGCTTGAGGCTTGTTCCTTTGTTTGCTGAAACCTGCTCCTGCATTCAGAATCTTCATGACCAAAGTTATTGCAAATAGAACATTCAACTTCATTTTCAAGAGCCGAAAAGTTGTTATAGGTCCTTTTTGTAATCCCGATCATACTTCTTTGTTTTTGAGCTTCTCTAGTCATGATTGTTTTATATGCAACACATTGAGCTGCTTTGTGACCAAAGTTATGGCAAGAGAAACATTGCCCATTGAAGAAACTTCTGCGATTATCAAATCTACCGGCCAAATGATTGTAATTTCTATTGTCATCCATTCTTGAAGCAAATTAAGAAGATTTTACCTGTGGCTGGTTGTAGCTTTTGTTCATCCTTAAGACAGATTGCCCCTGGTTTACCTGATAGTCTTTGTTTGTTCTTGATGTATTTCTTCCCTGCTTTACCTGATGATCTCCATTGTGCTTTTTCTCATTCCTTCTTGCTGCATCAAGATAACTCTTTGAGGTGGATGCTTGAGATGTTTCTCCATTATACCCCAGACATGTCTTGTTTAGTGGAGAAAGCTGCACATTGATAATCTCATCCAGAGTTTCAGATCCTTTGACAAACTTAAGATTAATAGCCTTTGTTTTCTCAATTTATTTTCTAAGGCCAACAATTTAACCTTCTAACTTTTCAAGATATTTTTCTTTTTCATCAATTTGAAATTGTAGAGTATCAATGATCATATTCTTTTCTTCTATACATGTCTTAGGTCTAGAAATCTCTTCATAAAACCTATCCACATCTATAGCATCCATGTAATCATCATCTTCAAATGCCATTAAAAGTTTATAGTCATTACCTCGTTCATCTTCATCACTATTTGATAGACCATCACTGTCTTCATGAGTGTAGTAGCTTTTCTTATTTGCATTCTGTTTCTTGTTCCATCTAATAGATTCCTTTCCCTTGTCGATCTTATCCTTATGAGGACATTTGGCAGCATAGTGACCTACTCTCCCACAAGAAAAGCATTTGAAGGGTAACTTACCTCTGAACCGTCCAGCACCCCGTTGAAGATTTCTGACAAAATTTGATTCTTCTTCTTCTTCTGACGCATGTCCTGATTCATAGTACTCTCCTTTACCTGAAGCCTTGAAGGCAGCTTCTTTCCTGTCAGATGGACCTCCTTTTCTCATTTCATAAGCAGTTAGAATTCCATGTAGTTGTGACATTTTAAGATGTTGTAGATTCTCCTTTTCTTCTATAGCAGAAACTCTAGATTCAAACCTAGGTGACAAAGATCTTAGAACTTTTTCAACCACAACGGCCTCTTTTATTTCTTCACCCAAATTTTTCATACAGTTAACAATCTCATCCACACGAAGAAAATAGTTAGCCACACTTTCATCATTATACATTCTGAGATTCTCATACTGAATCCTGAGGGTTTGAAGTTTTGCATGTTTTACCTGTTCATCTCCTTCATAGCTCAAAACAATCTTGTCCCATATTTCTTTTGCAGATTTATATTGCATAACCTTCACGAACTCAGATTGAGATAGACATCCTAGAAGAGTATTAACCGCCTTTGCATTTGTTTCATATTTCTTCTTCTCAGCTGAATCTGTAGGAGTAGCTGATGGAAAAGTATACCCTATTTCTATAATGTCCCATACTTCTGTACCCAAAGATTGAAGATAGGCAGTAACTCTTACTTTCCAATATATGAAGTTTGTCCCATCAAAAATCGGTGGCCTGATTGATGCATCCCTCTCGTAGTTGCTCATGATGTTAGATCTTCCTTCAAGCGATCAAGCTTCTTCAGAAGGACCTGCTCTGATACCAATTGTTGGAAATAATACTGAGAGGGGGGGTGAATCAGTATTATCAAATTCTTTTCAATATATCTTCCTTATTTATACTTTGAATAATTCTTCAAATATTGATCATTACTTTGTATGTCAGAATCATAAAATAATGAGCAGGAACAAGAAAAGCAAATAGTCACACAAAAGAACACCAGATATAAGGTTGAAACCCAATGTGGGTGAAAACCACCTGTTGCAATATGTCTCTATCTTCTTTTAATAAGAAACTCCTTTTACAATGATTTTGTACTGGTGCAGTCCTTTACCAGTACGCAGGCTACAATCTGCAGAGAGCTACAACTCTCTCTCTCGTTTTCCAGTCTCTCTTGGAAGGGAGCTACAACCCCCTACTTCTTTTCTTTCAAGGACCACTCTTCATTAATTTTTAGACTGGATCCAAGAACATCAAAAAAAAACCATCAACTACACTTGCATCATCAATCTCTAATTTCACCAAAGCCAACCTGCATACAGATCTACAAATATTTCCTTATAACTTTGCAGTTGTTCCATACATCAGACATACCCAGATCATAACATGTGTAAAATAAAACATGCATCAATAATTCAGACCTAGATTATTAGATTTATAGATCAAGCGTATGCCACATATCACAGATCAAAATCATATAGAGATACCACTATTCCAGCCTTAAGATTTTGACCCATCAATAGAACTTATCCTTCTCCTTACGCTCAGGTTCCTTCTTCATTCAAATCCAGATCTGCACCATAACCCAATCACAATATTCCAGATCTAGCACTTTATTAGATATTCAATAATTCAGAAGATACTTTGTCAAATGATCTCCTTCCTCTTTTATAGCCTTAGTTCTTTCTCAATACCACGGTCCAAAACCATAGGATCAAAAAACTGTTGAACTAATACCATGAACCAATACTTGGGATCAACACTTCTGACGAGGTACCATGGTCCAAAACCATAGGTTCAAATACCAAGGACTAACTACCATGGACCAAAGGTAAGTTCTCCAACATATACGCGCTTTTCCTTGCATGAAAGTGCGTGAACTTTTTCTCTGCATGCAATACCACGGACCAAAACCATAATAAACCAATACCACGAACCCAATACTTGGGATCAACACTTCTGACGAGGTACCATGGTCCAAAACCATAGGTTCAAATACCAAGGGCTAACTACCATGGACCAAAGGTAAGTTCTCCAACATATACGCGCTTTTCCTTGCATGAAAGTGCGTGAAATTTTTCTCTACATGAAATAAACTTTTCTCTGCATAAAAGTGCGTGAACTTTTCTCTACATGAAATAAACTTTTCTCTGCATAAAAGTGCGTGAACTTTTCTCTACATGAAATAAACTTTTCTCTGCATATAAGTGCGTGAAATTTTCTCTACATTAAAATTTATTATCTGAGATGAGTGGGTTGCCATCAAGTACAACATATGTATCATAATGCCAACAGTGTACATGCACATTAACATAGCATAAAGCACACTTAGATTTTGGTGAGCGTTAGTGCTTGCATGTAGTTAAGCTTAACATAGTTGATTTATGTATCGATTCTCTCATCAATATTGAGATATCGAATTCATTCTCTCTTCCAATTTTCCTTTTCAATTCTTTCAAGTTTATGAAATTATTCATCAGCTAGGTTCTTACCTATGCTGTAATAATTTTATAATAACCCTAAGTTCCATTGGTTGAGGTTGATGCGTGTACCTTTCATTGTAGCTTTGACGACTCTTGAGATTTGGGAAGAATATGTGACTATGGTTATCCTGACTTCACTCGGGACTCTAGGAGCCATCCAGATTAGCAACAAAATTAGCATAAGAGATGAGGTTGTACATGCAGTGACTAGGCTATCACAGGATGGTGAAGACTCGTCGCTCAACTTCTAGGAACAACCATGATGACTACAACAACTTTATTCATTAAATAATGATGTAATGTTATGCGGGGCTCATATTTAAAAACCCTAGGTTGCCAAACTTTGTTAAAATGCATCACAATATGTAATCATGTACGACACTCAATTAAAAACTGCAGGTATAGTTAATAATGCTATTGAGCATTTGTTGCATATGGAAACATGAACGCTATCGAGAGTTTGTTGTGTATGCAAATTGAAGAGCGTTTCACAAGCCCTGGGGGCACATAGGAGAATGCCAATAGGAGGACATTTCATAAGCCCACACAAATCGTGGTACATGTCAATTAACAAATGCCCTAGTAAATTTATAATCAAGTTTATAAATTTCATAATTTAAATGAATATATGATTTAGAAAGTAAAGAATTTAATTATGAAAATTGCATTATTGTTAACAAGAGAGTATTATGAGAATATGATGGCATCTTTAATTTTACACTATTAAATCAAAAGTTGCAGATTAAAAAAAATCAATATATAAAATTTTCATAAAGACCAGCATATTGAAGTAAACATAATAACAATAAAACGTTATACTAATGCTAATTAAATGCACTTTTAATTACAAAACTGTTTAATTATGTTAAACAACAATGTAATTAAAGTGATCTTCATCCTACAGTTTAAATACACAAAAACGTAATAAAAATAGAAAAGATGTCATAAGGTTTTCTATATTCAGGTAATGTCACAAGGTTTTCTATATTCAGGTACATGTCTCTGCCTCATATAACTATTTAAGCTCTTCAAAATAAGCATTCGTCGACAATGATGCAACACGAAGTAAGACAAGAATAGCATTATAGAATGTTCGGACAGATGTTACAAAAGATTATAAAAATAGAAGTATGGGTTCTGTAGATTGCTTCGTCACATGCTACTGCAGTTCAGGTAAAATAGATGAAACAATATTTTGGTTCGTCACATGCTACTGCAGTTCAGGTAAAATAGATGAAACAATATTTTGGTGTATCACACACTTATCAAGTGAAACTAAGCGGATGCCAATAATATGGATGTACTTAGAAAAAAGTGCACAGCCAAGTGTTAGGAAATGAGAACAATACTGCTAGAGAAATATACAAATGCATACATCAATAATATTAGGGACATCATGTTTTCTTATTCTAAAAATTTTAGAGGAAGGAAATAAAAATCTATATTGGTAAAATATTTGTAAACTTGTACACTTTAAATATAAATTATATTGCGAAAAAATATTATGGGCAAAGCTATATATTATCAAAATCTAGAACTCTAAAACCATTCATTGTAAATTGACTTTATCACTTTATTGCGGAGTCAGATTTACTGAACTACCTTAACACAATACAGAACTAAACCGGAGAATAGTAAGATATTTCAAAAATTAAATCATACTGTTATTTTCAATTATGTCAAAAATCACATCATACTTTTATTTTCAATCTAAAACCTTGATTTATAAAGAGGGACACTAGACGTTTATAAAAAGGGACACTAGACTAAATTACAAAAAGCGCTCTAGGCAAAACAAAAAGTGCAAAAACCGCCAAAGTAAATTGAAACTTTTACTGAGTCAAATTTAGCTTCACTAGCTTAACTTATCAGAAAGCGATATTTCTAAGATGTCCTAACTTATCAGAGAGCGATATTTCTAAGATTACAATCATACTGTTAATTTCATTCTAAGATCTCAGTTTCTGAAGGGAGAAACAAGTAGTGGTCAGACTGTGGCCGATTAAACATGCCAAGAACTACGTTCATGGATGGCCTGAGATTGGGTGCAGATCGAGTGCAAAATGTGGCAATCTCCATCATCTTCCTTATTTCATCTTTCACATTATTATAATCACTGCTACTTCTCAAATCCTTATCAACTATTTCATCCATTCTTCCTTCCTTCCCCTTCTTCGCAGCCCATGCAGGTAGATGTACAAACTCCTGACTGTCTTCTTCTACCACAGGAAGTTTTCCGCTTAACATTTCTAACAACACCACACCGAAGCTATACACGTCTTGCTTCGTCGATGCCTTCACTCCATACCCACATTCTACACATAACATTAATGTATTAGCGTGACATAGAATATGATGATCCCTACGATTACATTTCAAAACAAGAATAAATGCATGACGATCAAAGAGAAAACGCATGGAGATTTAGTACCGGGAGCAATGTAGCCATGAGTCCCTCCTAGGAGAGAACTTGATTCAGAATCTATTGATGAATTCTTCACTAGCCTGGCAAGTCCAAAGTCTGCGATGTGTGGTACATATTCATCATCCAGCAATATGTTGGCAGACTTTATGTCGCAGTGAATTATTGGAGGTTCGCAGTCTTGGTGCAGATATTTGAGTCCCTCTGCCACACCCACTGCAATGTTATACCGAGTCCTCCAGTCCAGCCTCTGATTAGGACGTTTCGATGCTCCGCCCACATATTCCCACAACGATCCATTGACCATGTAGTCACACAAAAGAACTATTACCTCATTCGTTCCATCATGCTCTGTTATCAGGTCCCGATGACGCAGGATGTTTTTGTGACGGGCGTATTTCAATGATTCGATCTCGTGCCTCAGACTGCGATATTGAATATTGTCCTGATGATGATTTGATAATTTTAAGCATTTGGCAGCAAGGATTTTGTCCTGTCCTGGAATCATCACCTTGTAGACCATGCCGGATGTGCCAGAGCCGATGACGTAATCATCACTGAAGTTGTCTGTAGCTTCCACTATATCTCTGTATTTGACTATACCGAGTTGTCCATCTCCTGAAAAAATAGTACACTTGTTGTGTCTATTACTGTTCGGCTTTGACGCTTTTAAAACGTATAGCAGTGCAAGCATGAGAATAGTTAGGGTCCCAATACAGGCAACGGTAATCCCTGCCACTTCGGCTGAGCTTACTTCTTCCTTTTTACCTTCTACTTCTGAATTCGAACAATTGTTCCTTGTTGGTGGTCCGCAAAGGCCTGGATTACCCTCAAATGCATTCTGCGGGCCTTGTAAAAATGCCCTTAATGAAGGAATGGTCCCTGTGAATAAGTTGAAAGAGAAGTTGAAATGATCCAGGCTTATCATATCTGTGAGAGATTGAGGAATATTACCAGACAGGCGATTATGAGAGAGGTCCAAGGATTCAAGTAACCTCAAGTTTCCTATCAGAGGAGGAAGAGATCCCGACAGATTGTTCCAGCTTAGATCCAACCCATATCTGAGACTGGCTGCAAGCTTTCCCAACTCCAAAGGAATGGTCATGCTCAGTTTATTTCTAGCCAGGTATAGTTCGCTTAATTGTCTGCAATACCCCAGGGAACTGGGGATCCTTCATGTTAATGCGTTTACACTCAAGTTTAATGTCAGCAGATTCATAAGATGGCCCAAGGCTGCCGGTATGCTTCCTTCCAACGAGTTTCCGCTCAAATCTAAAACCTCCAAACTAATTAAGTTCGCTACTTCTGGAGGAATGGTTCCACTGAGATTATTGCGGCTCAAATTGAGCTTTCCCAGATTTCTCAACTCTCCTATCTCCGGAGGAATGGCACCACTCAGATTGGTGTGGACAAGGAGGAGATTTGTAAGGTTCTGCAACCGTCCAATGGAAGAAGGTATACTTCCATGGATGTTGTTGTAAGAAATCTCAAGGTAATACAAGGCCGAGAGCATAGAAATATTACTTGGTATGAAGCCCGTGAAAAGGTTGTTCTGCAGCCTGACGCGTTGTAGTGAGACGCAGTCCTGTAGAAGGCTGGTGATGTTCCCCTCGAGCCGATTGTCGAACATGGCAAGCCAGGTCAACGACTTACCGCTGCATAACCCTGAAGGAATGGATCCGTTCAGTCCGCTGGACCATGAATCAAGAAGCTCGAGGTTGCTGAGCTTCCCAAGCGCAGGAGGCAGCGGACCTTTGAACATGTTTTCACTGAGAAGCAGCTTTACCAGATTGGGAAGGAGGCCGAGTCCTTCAGGCAAAGTGCCATCAAAATTATTGGAAGATAGGTCTATCACCTGCAGGTTTGTAAGATTGGCAAAGGATGAGGGGATCGAACCTGACATGTTATTGAATTGTAAGTGCAAGACTCTCAAATTCTTCAGATTGCCCATTTCATATGGTATAACCCCACTCAGATTATTGTATGATGCATCAAATGCCTCCAACTTAGGCAGTCTACTGAAAAACCCTCGGGGAATGGAGCCTGTAAGATGATTTTCATAAACCCAAAAATCTCTCAAATTTTCCAGCAGGGCTATCTCCCATGGTATCGTACCTTCTAGGGAGTTCGCATAAACTGCAATGGCTTCGAGGCGGCTGCAGTTGCCGATGGAAGAAGGGATGGTACCCGTCAAATAGTTTCCGAACAGCGTCATCTCCACAATGTTTTTCAGATTCCCAATTTCCCGCGGAATCTTTCCTTGCAATCCGGCAGTGTCGAAATATGAAATTCGCAGCCGACTGCAATTGCCGATTTCGGGCGGTAGAGAGCCATTGAAATTGTTGGAGTATACGGTGATTGTATCAATATTGGCAAGCTTTCCGATAGACGAAGGAATGACACCATTGAGATTATTCGTATCCAGAGCGAGCGTAGTCAGGCGTATTAGATTACCCACTGCAGGTGGAATAATACCTGATATATTGTTGGTACTCATATTCAGAACTGTAAGAAGGCTACAGTTCGAGATCTCCGGAGGGATGAAGCCCGTGAAGAAATTGTTGGCGAGATTGAGTTCTCGAAGCTCTGTGCAGTTCGCTATCTTGGTAGGAACCGTGCCCGATAACCTATTGCCCGAAAGGTCGAGCTTCTCCAGGGCAGCAATCTTGCCTATTGCACTGGAAAGACGGCCAGACAGCCCTTTGTGTGGCAGGGAAATTGATGTGACCCGCCTTCCGTAACTGCTGCAGTGCACACCTTCCCAGCTACAATGATTGACATCAGAAGAGCTCTCGTTTCTCCAACTTTAAAGAACATGCAGAGGAACTGAAAAATATGACTTCATTTCTAAAAGCGCGGCTCCATCTGGCGACAGAACGTTAGCGCTGCCAAAATAATTGAGGTGACTATTAAAAACAATAAACAGTATTAGACACGGAAGATTATATACTTCCATTCTCATCTTGCCTGCTCTGCTGCTGCTTGGATCAAGAAACTTGAAGAACATCATGAACAATTGGCCAAGGGTAACCCTGCCCTTTTTGAAGAAAGACTAGACTCCACGAAGTCTTTGAGCAATTCTCATCTCTATTGCGTAAAGAATATGGTTGCAAGTTATTAGGGGAAAAAGACTAGACTCCACGAAGTTGTCTCAACAACCAAAATCTTCATAGCGTTTCTTGCACGGTCAACAACCAAAATCAACGAGGATGTCGAAAGCGACATGTTTGATTGGTGGTCCGACGGGCAGGCTTGCTCACATGTCAAAGGTTACATGCTTGCTCAGTACGCCCACCATTTTTGGCGCGCAAGAAAGTTGCGTGCAGCTTTTGAGCAATGAAAAGTCGCTGAAGTCGCAAACAGGGCTGGAATTTCAAATTTTTTATACCCGTAAAATGAAAATTTGATGACGTTTTTTCATTTGTCATGCTTTTCATTTTAGTTCTACACAAATTGATTAAGTGTCAAACTTTTTTATTTGAAAATTATCTTTCAACTACTATAATATAAAGTATAAATATTGGGAAAAAAACTATTATATTGAAATGATGGTCTTTGTCTTCTTTTAGAGATAGCCCTGGGAAAATGAGTGAGTTTCGACATATATTGGTTATTCAATATTCTTTTAGAGATAGTGGTGGGAAAATGAGTGAGTTTTGATATATATAGGATTCTTCCTTGATTATTCAATCAATGAAAGGGAAGATACAAATTCACTAGGTTCCCTTGGAAGATTTGGTAAATCAGTGAAAAGGGGCATCAGATGTTTGAGAGAATATCATTCCCTCATTTATTCATGAAACAATATCTTGGTTCCGCTAGATGGACTCTTTTGGAAGACTTTATATCTCAAACCTTGATACAATCAAGATATTCTATCTTTAGATTTGATGTCTAGTTTTGATGAGTCATTTTCACTAATTTTTTATTGTCTAATTATAATATATATTCCTTATAATTCAAAACTGCCATGAGATTTATATTATGGGGCTTATTTTGGGAGGAAAGTTTCTAGAGTGGACTTTAGGGCTCATGTAATCGTGAAACAATATCTTGGTTTTGCTGGATGAACTGTTTTGGAAGACTCTATATCTGGAACTTTTTGTACTCGTGCTTAAAGCACATTAGGCATGTGATTTCCATATGTGATTTCTATTCTTTTTTTTTGAATATAAATTGCAATTTTTTCCACAAAGAGATTAAAAAAAAAAAAACTATATAGAACTTTAGCATATAGCTTCCATTGGATACCAGAAAATATATCACTATCACCATGCCCTTTTTATACTCATTAGGATATGTTACGATATGTAGCAACATTGGATATGCATACCTGTATTATTTGTAAATATATCATAACATTTAAAATTCCTCATTATATTATTTGGAAAAAATGTTGTTTATTATGAACAGTGGAAGTAGAAAGAAGAACAAAGACTATGTAGAGAATCTTCAATATATATGCAAACCTTACTAAAATGAGTTCCCATGGGCCATTAAAAAATAAATTTCCATAATAACAGATAACGTGAATAGTAGAAATTGTGTCGAGAGACCATTGACATTCTTGACAATTACTACAAACTAATTCCAATTTGTTTTCCTCACACATAAGTTGCAAAATAAAATATTAACGGTAAATTAAACCCTTAATACAACATGACAATCCATAACTTTAATACCTGAAAAAGTGCTCAAAAAACTAATTATACCTCAACATACACCATAATGAGTGATTTATACAGTGATTCGACACTAGAGATCTAACAGGGCCAACCAAATGAAAGAGATTGGTGAAGTTGGGTTATAAAGGCCCAACACGTTTAGGCTACTTTATATGGAAAAGGAAATGTCAAATCCTTGGGCAGTGATCACCTATGCTTCTCTACATTAATCGATTTAATTCAATGTAGTTATATCTTAAAAGATTGTATGTTCGGTTGTGGTTCAACAAGAAGTTGGGGCACTTGCAGTGAATGTGCTAATGGACGAGGACATGAGTACAATTTTTGATGGGATGAATACCCCTTAATTGTCACAGCTCTGAACAAGAAATTGTGTTTCCCGAGATAAAAAATAATTTAATTCAAAAAAATAAATAAATAAATAAATAAATAATAGAAAATAAAAACTAATTTCACAAATAAAACTAAAACTATTTCTTAAAAATAACTAAGTAACTAGAAACTGCTACATTTTACTATTTCTCCAATTTCCTTTAAACAAAATCCGCATGTTCACAAGTTTATAAACATAGGTTGGAAAACCAGGGAATAAGCAATGAAAGCGAAATTTCAAATTCTGAGAGACAAACCAAAAGACCATGGAACAACAATTCAAATTTTGATGGGTAGTGGTCAAATTTAATACTTCACTAGGTTGTCGACGGTTCAAATCTTATTAGGAATACACTAGGCCTCCAAGAGAATGACATAGAATAAAAGAACAAAACAAAATTCAGGGGCACATAGCGCAACGGTTTTTTCGAATTTTTTAAGAAACTAAAAGAGAATAATCCCTGAGGTGTTAGAGAGATGAAAACAAGTGACCTTTGATCCAATAGAGAAGCTTATTCGCGGTTCCCCTGAGGAAGGCCTCTATTCAACCTTGATGTTATTATGGAGTAAATGCTTCCCAGGGGCCAACTTAGTCGCAGCAAGTTGCTGCTTCTGTTTGAATTGATTGTCTGCAAAACATTTACAAAATTCTGAATGCTATTCATAATTACAGCATCAAAGAGCTAAATAAATAAGGATAAGAAACAAGACCTCCCACTGAATGCAGATGATGGAGCTACCACCATGATCACTATTATGCTAGTTTCAACAGGTGGGAATAATAAGTCTTTGTTAGTATGGCCAAATTTGAATACAACTCATGTGATAGTATGGGTGGATTTGTTTGGAAAAAGCGGTCTAGCGTGTAGGTATCCCGCTCTCTCAATAAAGTCAAAAAAAATATCAAATGTTGATGACTCATAATCAATGGATAATTAATGCAGCCGTCATATCATAATCAATGGATAATTAATGCAGCCGTCATATGATCAATGACTATCAACCGATTAATTGAAATGCCGAGGAAGGTTGTAAGTTGACGACTGGGTAATCACTCGTACGAATAATTGGTTTGAACAGCTAAGGCTCCTTATTTTTAAATTACAAGGGCCGCCTTAACACTTATTCATCACGTTACACGATTCTCTGACCAACTACATGTTTTGATGAATTCAAAAAAATACCGTGGCTGAAGTTCGAAGTCGAACTCTATCGTCGAGTGTCTCATCCATTCATAATTTCACATTGCTTGTAACTTTAGGTAGGATGGAGGTATCATAAATTTTTACGGTTTACATTTGAAATCAAACGTCAAAATGACAGGATGAAGAGGTATAACACAAGTCAAATATGACGTGAAAAAATTTACAATAACCGTCAAATACGTCTTGGAATGCAGAATACGTCCTACAAGACGTCAAATTCCAGGCCTGGTCGCAAATGGTGAATTCAGTATTGTATTTTCTTATGGGTTAGTTGAGGATATTATGATATATAATTTATGAGATAAAATTCAAATAGGTAAATTATAAACTTCCTCTTTTTTTTTTCAGTTGTTTTGAGAAGAAAAAACAAAAAATCTTCATTCATAAAATGAGATCCGATATACTTCATCAACAACGTGACAGAGCTAGCTAGTTCTTTCTTTGCTAAGTATCTTGAAACTATAATAGAATTTTGACTAGATTTCTAGGGTTTATACTAAACCCTATCATAAGTTGCATATGGATCTTAGGACCCTAGGACAAAATGCTTCCGCTATAAGGATAAATCCTAGACTATCAAAATTGACATCATGCTTGGTTGGGCTGAGAATTGAGGTAGTAATAAAGGACCGAAGAAAGAAAAAAGAATAAAAGTATTCATGCTTGTTGTGAACTTTGTGAAGAATTATGAAAATGATAGAAAAAGGGAGTTATAAAAAGAAGCTTTATGATATTGATCAACATCCATTATAATATTCCTAAATAAAGAAAAGACAACTTCTATGAAAGATATAAAATCCCTCTTAGATCATATATCTAAGACTTGTTGACTAGTTAATTCCAAGAATATGATGATTAATAGATGCAGACTGAGAATATTTAGATCAATGTGAGGTTAATATATATTTGGCCTCCTAAGAGGAAAATGATAGTAGAGGCTATCATATCGATTTGGCATTGTTGAATAGATATTGATGCAACACGGTTTTTCTAATCGAAGGACATGTTTCTAGGATGAAGATGATAGAATAATGAGTAAATGTGGTAGTAATCTGTGGCACAACAGATAGCTAGACTCAAGAAGTTGATGAACAAGTTCACTCTCCCATATGGATAGTAGGATCTTTGGTTAAGTCACGAGGGCTTTACTTGAGGAGAAATACCATACCACATGGGTTCATATTGGGGGATATATATTGAGGGACAAATAACATAATATATTTAGCATATATTAGGGGGTAAAGGGGTTTTATATTGGCAAGTATAAAAAATGGAGCTCAAAGTTAATGAAAAAAATATTAAAGAGTATAAAAATGTTAATGAAAAAATAGATAGCTACAATATCTAGTGAAAGTAGGGGTTTTCTTAATTGGGAAGGTGTATTGGGTTTGTATTAGTGGGGGGTTGAAAAATGTGATTTTTAGAGGTATTGTTTAGTATGCCACGAATGCACGTGTGGTAGAGGTTCATTGAGTGAAGTCCCTATGGGCTAAGATCTATATTGGTACCTTGGTTGATAGATCTTATCCCTTATTTTCTTCAGATCTTTAATAACATTATCTTCCATGGCCTTTCGAAAAGAGACTAATGGTTCAATATTTTTAAGAGGAGGGGTGGAATTTCTATGCCTGGGTAGTAGTCATGGTGTTTTGTAAAAGAGATAAGGTCTGCTTAGCATTGTACATGGGGCTCACATTAGACTTTGCATTCTATGCAAAACAACATAGAAAATTTCAAGGGTGAATTTTCACCCTCGGGTGAAATCAAAGGGATTTAAATTTTTATCAAGTGTTTTTTTTTTCTATCATAGCACATTATTAGAAATCACCTCAAATTAATTTTATAAAAAAATTTAGATATCGACGTTAACCCACTTAATTTTAAGGGAGAGGTGAAAGAAGTAAATTTATCCCTTGAAATCAGGTGTTGCAACCTTCCATTAACTCCAATTTCCAAGAATATGTATTTATGATAGCTATTTCACCTTCCCCATTTGGTGTAAAATAAGTTTTTTGCTTTTCATTGGCCCTCATTTCATGGTATTGGGATTAATTTGGAGAAAATGACCCCCATTTTTTGGAACAAATGGTCACAAAAGAATAATTCATCTCTATTTAAAAATTCAAGAGTCTTATTGTCATGTCTATTTAAAGATTCAATAGTGTTCTTTACATCTTTGAAGTTTGCATCTATTTAGTCACAATCATATATAAGGCATGATGGTTGTTCACAGAGTTGTGGAATTTGAGTTAAGAAGTAAAGACTCAACACACAGTAGTATAGGGGTGTTAAAAAAGTAGTGGAATTTAAATTAAAATGTCAAGACTTAGAACAAAGTGGTAAAGGTAACTCTGTGTATCTGTTCTGCATTCCAATTCCTCTTGTGTGCTTTCCCTTTTCCTCTTATATTTTATTTCTCATTTTTGGGAACCACAACAATTTTTGTTTCTAAAAGTACTGGGTTTTGGTAATAAAATAAGTATGTTTGATTATCTCTACCCATTACAGATTAAAAGCCATGATGTCAGAAAAAATGAATTGGTGTTTTATCATCAAGTGTGTCTATTGAGTAGCAATTCTCTAGTCCAGTGGATTCGATCTCTTTTTATGTTCACCACAATTCAACAAAGAGGGTAGATAAGAATATATTGAAGGGATTACCTACTTATTTGTAATGTTTACAAGATCCAACAAATTCAAATCCATTTATTATTCAACTAAAGAAACAATGACATAGGAGAAAAATCTAGATAAAAAAGAAATAGAGAGGAAGAAAACATAGATAAAAAAGTAGATGGAGAATAACTTGTATTTATAAAGAAAAAATATAGAAATACATACCTTGCTTTGCAATGTACACACAAATCCAAGTTTATTGGAAAATTTTACATGATAAACAAATCAAAATAAAACTAACTATAATATCATGTTCTAATACTAATAGTTAAGGTGAATAGCTTACTCAAAGGAGTGAAGTCCATTTGTGTTGTAGCAACATTCACCAGAACTAAAGTGATTACTATTACTACCTAATTTCACCATATTGTAGCATGTACAATTAGTATGGAATGCAATGAATAAGGAAACATGAGAAGGATTTTCTCATGCCTTTGAAATTTTTTCTTACTACATGTGCATACGCTCAGATTCAAATCTTGAAATATTCATTTGATTTCTATATATATATATATAGATATACAGATATATATATATATATATATATATATATATATATATATATATATATATATATATATATATATATATATATATATATATATATAAGTAAATATTTTTGGTTAAAAATGAATAGTTAATTGGTTGGTAAATATATTTGGTTAGTAATATATTTTTTACTAAATATATTTATATTTAGTTTTTTACTAAATATATTTATATTTAGATTTGTATCTTCTCATAATTAATTTATTTTCCTTACTGCATATGCTCAAATTCAAATCTTAAAACATTCATTTGCTTTATGTATATACATAAGTCCAACTCTTGACTAATTAACGCATTTTTATATCATGAAAAATTATCAATGCTAATAGTTATGTTAATTGCTTAGTAAATATATTTAGATTAGTAGATATATTTAGTTAGTAGTAAATGGTAAATTGGTTAGTAATAATTTTTTTACTAAATATATTTATATTTATATTTATATATATTCCCATAATTTATTTTTTTTCTTACTGTATTCGCTTAGATCCAAATCTGGAAACATTTATTTTCTTTATGCATATACATAAGTCCAACTCTCGACTAATAAACACAATTTTTTAGGAATTTATGTTAATTAGTTAGAAAACATCTTTAGATTAGTAAATATATTTGGTTAGTAATAAATTTATTATAAAGATATTTAAATTTAGATTTGTACCTTCTCATACTTTATTTATTTTTCCTACTGTACATGCTCATATTCAAATTCTGAAACATTCATTTGCTTTATATATATAATTCCAATTCTCGACTAATAAAAACAAGTTTGTATTACGAAAACTTGTTGATGCTGATAGTTATGTTATTTAGTTAGTAATTATTTTTAGATTAGTAAATATATTTTCCATGTGGTTAGTAATAAATGGTCAATTGGTTAGTAATTATATTTGGTTAGTAATAAAGTTTTTACTAAATATATTTAGATTTAGATTTGTATATTCTCATACTTATTTTAGATTTAGATTACTTTAGTTCAACATCACACACCTTTGAGGGTATCTCTCCAACTAGTTTCCTCTTGGGATGTAATAAACCTTTACAGTGAAACATGATAAAAACATGCAGTAATATTTGCAGTAGTGTGTAATAAGAACCTAGAGCAACATTGCCCATGATTTTTCTTTTTCCCAACATAGAGAATTAGTATATTATAGTTTAACTAAATATTTTTCTTATCATTATATAAATTTATATACATTATCAAAGAAGCACCAATATTTTACAATTTTTTCTCATTTTTTAAGAAGATTAACCAAGAATTTAAAGTACTTTATAACTTGGTGAAAATTTTGTCAAGATTTAACAAAATTGTATATTTTAGAGAAAGAATCACCAAAACATTATATATCTATATTATATTATTGAAAAAATAGCGTATATGGTTTTCTTTATGCCATGGGAATTCACCCATTATTATACATATAAATTTGTGAGGGGGGGGGGCACGGGTGTTAAATTTTTTCTGCAAGGGAATAAGTAGTTCCCTTAAAATGGATTTACCCTTGGCAGGTCAAGCAGTTTCAGATGTAGGATCTTTCCTATAGGGACTATAGTTCCTTTAGTTTTTCTAAGTAATTGATTTTTCCCCAATAGATACTTCTCTAATATTTTTTGTGTCCATGTCTATAACCTAGCTCCAAAGGAACATAATATATCTTTCATTAGCCTCTTCTTCATATTTTCTAGGCTCCTCTTCTGCGCCTTGAGTAGAGTCATCAAATAAGGATTTCTAGTCCAAAAATTTATCAATAGCTAGTGTGATTTAGTTGACATACTATGGACATGTTTTCTTTTGAGTGATTAGCCTAATGGTATGAAAAAAAATTGTCCATACCAAAGTCATCAATCTTCAAATTCATAATCCGGTCATGAGTAGGTTTTGTTTAATTATTAGTCTTCTTATGGAATGGGTGTACAATATTATTCCTGAACAAGCTTTCTCCTAAATTTTTCTTTAGGTCAATTATTTTGTTTAAGATATTCTTAACAATTTTAAGCAAACACTTCATATTGGTGGCTTATTTATTAGCTGGCCTACTCAAGATTGAGGGATTCTTTCCACTAGACCTAGGTTTCTCTTTAGGAATATTGCAGAAAGATAAATCATCTCTCTTTCAACTTTAATATCCTCCTAAAATTTCAAGGATAGGGTGTTTTTTTCCCTTCACAATCATAACCATGGATGAGTGTAAGGAAGAGGTGTAATACTCAACAATCGAATTATCAAAAGGGTGACAGTGAACAAGGATCATATTCAACAATATGTTGAAGCACTAATTGAAGTCTTTAACCTTATATTTCTTCTCCATTTTAGTGGAAATAAATATTTTAAAAGAGAAGAGGGTAACTTCTCTTCACCAAATTTGTAGAAAATCCTTTCAAAAGCATCCCAATTGGTTATGGAAGAAACAAGAAAGTTGTAGTACCATGTTGAGAGTCAACAAGAACCCTATTCATACATATTGTGAAGTAGTAATTAAAGTCTTTAACCTTATCATTCTTGTCCATTTTAGTGGAAATAAAGTCTTTTAAAAGAGAAGCGGGTAGCCTTAACCAAATTTGCGAAGGAAAATCCTTTCAAAGGCATCCCAATTGGTTATGGAAGTAACAATAAAATTGCAATAACATGTTTGTTGGAAATAATACTGAGAGGGGGGGTGAATCAGTATTATCAGAAAAACTTTTTCAATTTCATACTCAGAAACATATACGCTACTTCAGTTAAGTGAACCAGCGTGTACACGCTACTGTGTCTAAAGCAACCAGCGTATAACCATAAATCTTAAGATTCAGTTAGTTTATCTTCAGTAAATGCATGAGGACATTATTAACCATATTAATAGTAAACAGGTGCAGTATAACAGAACAGATCATCACACAAAAACCACACACATGAACACCATGATATAAGGTGGAAACCCAATGTGAGTGAAAACCACCTGCTGCAAGTCGTCTCTATCTTTCTTTAATAAGAAACTTCAGTTTACAATCTTTTGTATTGGTGCAGCCTTATACCAGTACGCAGGCTACAACCTGCAGAAGGCTACAACCTTCTCTCGTTTTCCAGACTCTCCTGGAAGGGAGCTCCAACTCCCTTTGCTCTTGTACTAGCCAAGATACTAGTACGTAGGTGTTGGCCTACAATCTTCTTTCCTTCAGGTACCACTTTTCATACATTTTTAGACTGGATATTCCTGAAGCACAACATTACAATCTGAAGACCACAATTCATCAATTTTCGTAACAGAACATTGAAGCACAAAACAACCAATACTAGCATCATCAATCTTTGAATCACTGAACCACTGAAACCCTGTCAACACCCAGTCACCAGAACACAGAGCAGACTACAGAACTCTGCAATAACAGTCAGACCCAACTGCAACCCCAAAAATTAAACTTCAAAAGATATACGCTACTTCAATGAGATCAACCCGCGTATACACGTGCTTTTACCAAAGACAACCTGCGTACAGATCTAAAAATAGTTTCTCATAACTTGCAGCTGTACCAGACATCAGTCATACCCAGAACATAACATTGCGTCAGTATGCAGATCTAAAAATACGCATAATCAACCATATACCGATAGTTCATTTCAAACCATTTGATCCCGATCTATCCTTAGATCTAGTCTTCCATCACCCGGTGTGATCTCTCCTTAGCTTAGATCAAGCAACCCAGAACCTGCATACTAGATCTCTTTCTTTATCAGATATTCAAGACTTTTTCAATGCACTTGCCTAATGATCTTCTTCTCCTTTTATAGTCTTAGGCCTTGCTCAATACCACGGGCCAAAACCATAGTAATCCAATACCAACAACTTCAAAACTAGGGATCAACACGTCTGTCGAGATACCTTGGTCAAAAACATAGGCTCAAGTACCGAGGACTAACTACCACGGACCAAAAGGAAGCTTCTCGACATGTACGCTCTTTTCTGTTCAAGAAACTGCGTGTATACGCGACTTCGTATATAGCGATCCTGCGTATCCGCGACTTAGTATATAGCGTACCAGCGTGTATACGCAACTTGGGCTTAATGAACCTGCGTATATGAAAATTCTCTTCATTCTTGTAGTCTGGACTGAGATCTGTCATCAAAGAGAGTTGCCATCAAGGACAACACCTGTACCGTAGCGCCACACCTGTGCCAAAATGCCAACAATCTCCCCCTTTGGACTTGATGGCAACCCCAAGATCCTTAGAAACATTCTCCCCCTTTGTCATCAAGGGAAAAGGGCTGTGCTCCCCCTGAGTACATGCTGATATCTCTGCTCTACTATGCTGAACATGCTCCCCCTGACTGTAGGCAAGATCTGCAAAATATGTTCTTCAAAAAGAACCAAGACTTATGAAAGTCACCAGCAGCATCTGATAATTATCTTTTAGATCAGCAACCAAGATTTCCTTCTGTGCTCCTTCTCCTGAAACCCACAACAGTTGTGAACTAGAACCAAAAGCATCTAAATGCCAACAATTCTTATTTAGACTTTAAGCTGCTCCCCCTGAAACTGTGCCTGCTGCACCCCCTGAAACTGTGCCTGAAGGACTCTGGCATGCCCATTTCAGACCTTCTCCAACCAGAGTCTACCCTTGCTGTTCAGAACTCCATATATGCGAGTTCACCTGCATAAATCAGCGTATGTACGCGGATATCCCTTATACAACACGCGTACACCAACCGACAAACTTCAACAGCAGGATGAAACATCAACTACTCCCTGTTTTTGTCTGAGATATTCAAAAGTCTCCCTGGGCAGTGGTTTTGTGAGAATGTCAGCAACTTGTTCTTTAGAAGGAACATACTCCAACTTGACCTTTTGTTCAAGCACTTGTTCTCGGAGGAAGTGATACTTGATTGGTATGTGCTTGGTCTTTGAATGCAAGACTGGATTCTTTGAAATGCTGATTGCACTTGTATTATCACATAAGATAGAGACAGGTGGAGTGCAAATGATTTGAAAATCCTGCAAGTTTTGCATCATCCAAAGAAGTTGTGTGCAACAAGATGCCGCAGCCACATATTCTGCTTTAGTTGTAGATAAAGCAATCGAACTCTGTTTCTTGCTGAACCAAGATACTAATCTAGATCCCATGAAGAATGCACCACCACTTGTGCTTTTCCTGTCATCCACACTTTCGGCCCAATCTGCATCTGTGTAAGCATGAAGAGTGAGATCTGTATCTCTTGGATACCATAAGCCATAGTTTTGAGTCCCTTGAAGATACTTGAAGATTCTTTTGACTGCCTGAAGATGAGTTTCCTTTGGGTTGGCTTGAAATCTTCCAACAATTCCAACTGCATGCATAATATCTGGTTGGGTACCTGTCAAATAAAGCAAACTCCCAATCATGGATCTATAAGTTGGTTGATGAACTACTGCTGATTCATCATTTGCACTGAGGCTGCATCCTGTAACCATGGGGGTACATACTGGCTTTGAATCTTCCATGCCATACTTCTTCAAGATCTGCTTGAGGTACTTGGTTTGAGACAAGAAAATACCTCCTTCATTTTGTTGGATTTGCAATCCAAGAAAGTATGTCAATTCCCCAAGTAATGACATTTCAAATTCTTTCTGCATAACTAAGGCAAAGTTTTGACTCATAGCCTCTTCATTGATGCCAAAGATAATATCATCTACATACACAACAAGTATTAGCAATTTGTTATTTTCAACTTTTATATAGAGATTGCTATCTGCTGACCCTTTTGAAAAGCCTTGTTGGTGAAGATATTTGTCCAACCGATAGTACCAAGCCCTTGGGGCTTGTTTGAGACCATAGAGAGCCTTTTTCAATCTGCATACAAGGTTTGGATCATTCCCAAGAATGAAACCATCTGGCTGCTCAATATATACTTCTTCTTCTAAGTCTCCATTCAGAAAGGCTGATTTCACGTCCATTTGAAATACCTTGAAGCTTTGAAAGCTTGAGAGAGCAAGGAACATTCGGATGGCCTCAAGTCTTGCGATAGGAGAAAAGGTCTCTTCAAAATCTATTCCTTCTTGCTGCGCATACCCTTTACAAACAAGTCTGGCCTTGTTTCTAATTACTTCTCCATTTTCATTCAATTTATTTTTGAAGACCCATTTTGTCCCTATGACATTCTTATCTTTTGGTCTAGGAACCAATTCCCAAGTGTTGTTCTTTTCGATCTGCTCAAGTTCTTCATCCATTGCTTTGACCCAACATTCATCTTTGCATGCCTCTTTCACATTTTGTGGTTCAGTGGAAGAGAGTAATGCCAAATAGCTTGAAGCTTCTGCAATTTTTCTTCTTGTTTGTACTCCTGCTTCTTTCTGCCCCACAATCTGAGATTCTAGATGATTCTTCTGAACATATCTGGATGGACTCTTCTCTTCTATTCTTGTTTGCTCCTCTGGTTCTTCTTGAGGTTCTTCTTCTTCATCATTCTGTCTTTGAGGGTAGCCTTCATCTTCTTCGATGTCTTCATGATGAACTTGCCTAGGAATGTATCCCTTCTCATCAACCACAACATCAATGCTGTCAACAATTCTGCCAAGTCTTTTGTTGTAGCACTTGTATGCTTTGCTATGTGGAGAATAACCAAGAAGAATGCCTTCATTTGCTCTTGGTTCAAGTTTGCCAATTTGCTCATCAATATTCTTGATATAGCATTTGCTCCCAAAGATTTTGAAGTGCTTCACTGAAGGAGTCTTACCACACCAGAGCTCATGAGGGGTTTGAGTGCTGTTTACTCGGACATTTGTTTTGTTGAGAATAATAACTGCAGCATGTGCAGCTTCACCCCAGAAAGTTGCGGGAGTACCTGATTCATCAAGCATAGCACAAGCCATTTGTTGGACTGTTCTGTTCATTCTTTCCACAACTCCATTTTGCTGAGGAGTTCTAGTTGTACAGAATTCTCTTCTTATCCCATGTTCTTCACAGAAATCGAAAAATTCATTCGAGGTAAACTCCCCACCTCTGTCAGATCTAAGGCACTTAGTTTTGTGTCCTGATTCATTTTCAGCCAAGGCTTTGAAGGATTTGAATTTTTCGAATGCTTCATCTTTGTGCTTCATAAGTCCTAACCAGACAAACCTGGAGAAATCGTCAATGAATAATATCAAATATTCTTCTCCTTGAGGTGTTCTCTTTCTGAATGGACCACATGTATCTATATGTACTAGCTCAAGAGGCATGCTAGTTGATCCTTCCTTCTCAGGAAAATTAGTTCTGGTTTGCTTTCCAAACTGACATGATTTGCACATGGTGTTGTCTGGAATTTTGATATCTGGAAGATCACGAACTGCCTGATATTTGCATGCTTTCCTTATTTGTGAAAAGCTTACATGCCCCAACCTCCGATGCCATAGCCAGTGTTCATCATCCTTGCTCAAATAGCATTGTTGTTTTTCTTCAAATATGTATAGATTATTTGGAGTCCTTCTTCCTTTGATCACTGTTTCACCTGTATCAAGATCACGAACACAACATCCATTTGATCTAAATATTACCTCTGTTCCTTGATCGCACATCTGACTGACACTCAGAAGATTATGCTTCAATCCATCAACATACAAAACATTTCCAGCTTTGACCTTCTCTTTCAACTGAGCAACGCCTTTTCCTTTTATGGCTGCAGAGATATCGTTTCCAAAAGAAACTTTCTTTCCCTTTTCTAATGCGGTATATGATTCAAGTTTTTCTTTGTCCCCTGTCATATGCTTCGAATATCCGCTGTCAATGTACCATAGACTTTCTTGACCTTCTGCATAAAAGGCTATCCCACATCTTTCTGGTTGCGGTTCCTTTATTCTCCATGTTCTGACATTTGAGGTTTGTTCCTTCTGAGTTGTCTTCCAGAACCTGCTCCTGCATTCAGAGTCTTCATGACCAAAGTTATTACAAATAGAGCATTCAAATTCATTTTCAAGAACCGAAAAGTTGTTATAAGTCCTTTTCATGGTTCCAGTCATACTTCTTTGCTTTTGAGCTTCTCTAGTCATGATTGTCTTGTAGGCAACACATTGAGCTGCTTTGTGACCGAAGTTATGGCAAGAAAAACATTGGCCATTAAAGAAATTTCTGCGATAATCAGATCTATCATCCAACCGATTGTAGCTTCTATTGGCATCCATTCTTGGGGCAAATTGGGAAGATTTTACCTGTGGCTGATTGTAGCTTCTATTTGTCCTTAAGGCAGCTTGTCCCCGAATTTCTTGATAGTCTTTATTTGTTCTTGAGGTAAACTGTCCCTGATTCACCTGATGACTTTTATTTGGTCTTTGCTCGCTCCTCCTTGCTGCATCAAGATAACTTTTAGAGGTAGAAGCTTGAGATGTTTCTCCATTATATCCCAGACCTGTCTTGATCAGAGGAGAACGCTGCACATTGATAATCTCATCCAAGGTTTCAGATCCTTTAACAAATTTAAGATTAATCGCTTTTGTTTTCTCAATCTCCTTTCTAAGACAGACAATCTCACATTCCAATTTTTCAAGATGTTTTTCCTTTTCAGCCAGTTGACATTGTAGAGAATCAATAATAGCACTTTTCTCTTCTAAGCAAACTTTGAGATTATTCATTTCTTCACAAAAACCTTCTACATCTATAGCATCCATGTAGTCATCATCTTCAAAAGCCATTAAAAGTTTATATCTATTACCCTGTTCATCTTCTTCATAGCTCGTGACAATTTTGTCCCATATTTATTTTGCGGATTTATAGTGCATTACCTTCATGAATTCTGATTGGGATATACATCCCAATAGAGTGCTGACTGCTTTCGCATTTGTTTCATATTTCTTTTTCTCGGCCGGATCTGTAGGAGTAGCTGAAGGAAAAGTGTAGCCTGTCTCTATGATATCCCAAACTTCTGTACCAAGAGATTGAAGATAGGTAGTAACTCTTACCTTCCAATAACTGAAGTTTGTCCCATCAAAAACCGGTGGCCTGATTGATGCTTCTCTCTCGTAGTTGCTCATGATGAACGATCTACCTTCAAGCGATCAAGCTTCTCTGAAGGACCTGCTCTGATACCAATTGTTGGAAATAATACTGAGAGGGGCAGTGAATCAGTATTATCAGAAAAACTTTTTCAATTTCATACTCAGAAACATATACGCTACTTCAGTTAAGTGAACCAGCGTGTACACGCTACTGTGTCTAAAGCAACCAGCGTATAAGCAGAAATCTTAAGATTCAGTTAGTTTATCTTCAGTAAATGCATCAGGACATTATTAACCATATTAATAGTAAACAGGTGTAGTATAACAGAACAGATCATCACACAAAAACCACACACATGAACACCATGATATAAGGTGGAAACCCAATGTGAGTGAAAACCACCTGCTGCAAGTCATCTCTATCTTTCTTTAATAAGAAACTTCAGTTTACAATCTTTTGTACTGGTGCAGCCTTATACCAGTATGCAGGCTACAACCTTCTCTCATTTTCCAGACTCTCCTGGAAGGGAGCTCCAACTCCCTTTGCTCTTGTACTAGCCAAGATACTACTACGTAGGTGTTGGCCTACAATCTTCTTTCCTTCAGGTACCACTTTTCATACATTTTCAGACTGGATATTCCTGAAGCACAACATTACAATCTGAAGACCACAATTCATCAATTTTCATAACAGATCATTGAAGCACAAAACAACCAATACTAGCATCATCAATCTTTGAATCACTGAACCACTGAAACCCTGTCAACACCCAGTCACCAGAACACAGAGCAGACTACAGAACTCTGCAATAACAGTCAAACCCAACTGCAACCCCAAAAATTAAACTTCAAAAGATATACGCTACTTCAATGAGATCAACCCGCGTATACACGCGCTTTTACCAAAGACAACCTGCGTACAGATCTAAAAATAGTTTCTCATAACTTGCAGCTGTACCAGACATCAGTCATACCCAGAACATAACATTGCGTCAGTATGCAGATCTAAAAATACGCATAATCAACCATATACCGATAGTTCATTTCAAACCATTTGATCCCGATCTATCCTTAGATCTAGTCTTCCATCACCCGGTGTGATCTCTCCTTAGCTTAGATCAAGCAACCCAGAACTTGCATACTAGATCTCTTTCTTTATCAGATATTCAAGACTTTTTCAATGCACTTGCCTAATGATCTTCTTCTCCTTTTATAGTCTTAGGCCTTGCTCAATACCACGGGCCAAAACCATAGTAATCCAATACCAACAACTTCAAAACTAGGGATCAACACGTCTGTCAAGATACCTTGGTCAAAAACATAGGCTCAAGTACCAAGGACTAACTACCACAGACCAAAAGGAAGCTTCTCGACATGTACGCTCTTTTCTGTTCAAGAAACTGCGTGTATACGCGACTTCGTATATAGCGATCCTGCGTATCCGCGACTTAGTATATAGCGTACCAGCGTGTATACGCAACTTGGGCTTAATGAACCTGCGTATATGAAAAATCTCTTCATTCTTGTAGTCTGGACTGAGATCTGTCACCAAAGAGAGTTGCCATCAAGGACAACACCTGTACCGTAGCGCCACACCTGTGCCAAAATGCCAACAATCTCCCCCTTTGGACTTGATGGCAACCCCAAGATCCTTAGAAACATTCTCTCCCTTTGTCATCAAGGGCAAAGGGCTGTGCTCCCCCTGAGTACATGCTGATATCTCTGCTCTACTGTGCTGAACATGCTCCCCCTGACTGTAGGAAAGATCTGCAAAAGATGTTCTTCAAAAAGAACCAAGACTTATGAAAGTCACCAGCAGCATCTGATAATTATCTTTTAGATCAGCAACCAAGATTTCGTTCTGTGCTCCTTCTCCTGAAACCCACAACAGTTGTGAACTAGAACCAAAAGCATCTAAATGCCAACAATGCTTATTTAGACTTTAAGCTACTCCCCCTGAAACTGTGCCTGCTGCACCCCCTGAAACTATGCCTGAAGGACTCTGGCATGCCCATCTCAGACCTTCTCCAACCAGAGTCTGCCCTTGCTGTTCAGAACTCCATATACGCGACTTCACCTGCATAAATCAATGTATGTATGCAGATATCCCTTATACAACACGCGTACACCAACAGACAAACTTCAATAGCAGGATGAAACATCAACTACTCCCAGTTTTTGTCTGAGATATTCAAAAGTCTCCCTGGGCAGTGGTTTTGTGAGAATGTCAGCAACTTGTTCTTTAGAAGGAACATACTCCAACTTGACCTTTTGTTCAAGCACTTGTTCTCGGAGGAAGTGATACTTGATTGGTATGTGCTTGGTCTTTGAATGCAAGACTGGATTCTTTGAAACGCTGATTGCACTTGTATTATCACATAAGATAGAGACAGGTGGAGTGCAAATGATTTGAAAATCCTGCAAGGTCTGCATCATCCAAAGAAGTTGTGTGCAACAAGATGCCGCAGCCACATATTCTGCTTCAGCTGTAGATAAAGCAATCGAACTCTGTTTCTTGCTGAACTAAGATACTAATCTGGATCCCATGAAGAATGCACCACCACTTGTGCTTTTCCTGTCATCCACACTTCCGACCCAATCTGCATCTGTGTAAGCATGAAGAGTGAGATCTGTATCTCTAGGATACCATAAGCCATAGTTTTGAGTCCCTTGAAGATACTTGAAGATTCTTTTGACTGCCTGAAGATGAGTTTCCTTTGGGTTGGCTTGAAATCTTCCAACAATTCCAACTGCATGCATAATATCTGGTCGGGTACCTGTCAAATAAAGCAAACTCCCAATCATGGATCTATAAGTTGGTTGATGAACTGCTGTTGATTCATGATTTGCACTGAGGCTGCATCCTATAACCATGGGGGTACATACTGGCTTTGAATCTTCCATGCCATACTTCTTCAAGATCTGCTTGAGGTACTTGGTTTGAGAGAAGAAAATACCTCCTTCATTTTGTTGGATTTGCAATCCAAGAAAGTATGTCAATTCTCCAAGTAATGACATTTCAAATTCTTTCTGCATAACTAAGGCAAAGTTTTGACTCATAGCCTCTTCATTGCTGCCAAAGATAATATCATCTACATACACAACAAGTATTAGCAATTTGTTATTTTCAACTTTTATATAGAGATTGCTATCTGTTGACCCTTTTGAAAAGCCTTGTTGGTGAAGATATTTGTCCAACCGATAGTACCAAGCCCTTGGAGATTGTTTGAGACCATAGAGAGCCTTTTTCAATCTGCATACAAGGTTTGGATCATTCCCAAGAATGAAACCATTTGGCTGCTCAATATATACTTCTTCTTCTAAGTCTCCATTCAGAAAGGGTGATTTCACATCCATTTGAAATACCTTGAAGCTTTGAAAGCTTGAGAGAGCAAGGAACATTCGGATGGCCTCAAGTCTTGCAACAGGAGCAAAGGTCTCTTCAAAATCTATTCCTTCTTGCTGCGCATACCCTTTACAATCAAGTTTGGCCTTATTTCTAATTAATTCTCCATTTTCATTCAATTTATTTTTGAAGACCCATTTTGTCCCTATGACATTCTTATCTTTTGGTCTAGGAACCAATTCCCAAGTGTTGTTCTTTTCGATCTACTCAAGTTCTTCATCCATTGCTTTGACCCAACATTCATCTTTGCATGCCTCTTTCACATTTTGTGGTTCAGTGGAAGAGAGTAATGCCAAATAGCTTGAAGCTTCTGCAATTGTTCTTCTTGTTTGTACTCCTACTTCTTTCTGCCCCACAATCTGAGATTCTGGATGATTCTTCTGAACATATCTGGATGGAGTCTTCTCTTCTATTCTTGTCTGCTCCTCTAGTTCTTCTTGAGGTTCTTCTTCTTCATCATTCTGTCTTTGAGGGTAGCCTTCATCTTCTTCGATGTCTTCATGATGAACTTGCCTAGGAATGTATCCCTTCTCATCAACCACAACATCAATGCTATCAACAATTCTGCCAAGTCTTTTATTGTAGCACTTGTATGCTTTGCTATGTGGAGAATAACCAAGAAGAATGCCTTCATCTGCTCTTGGTTCAAGTTTGCCAAGTTGCTCATCAGTATTCTTGATATAACATTTGCTCCCAAAGATTTTGAAGTGCTTCACTGAAGGAGTCTTACCACACCAGAGCTCATGAGGGGTTTGAGTGCTGTTTACTCGGACATTTGTTTTGTTGAGAATAATAACCGCAGCATGTGCAGCTTCACCCCAGAAAGTTGCGGGAGTACTTGATTCATCAAGCATAGCACGAGCCATTTGTTGGACTGTTCTGTTCATTCTTTCCACAACTCCATTTTGCTGAGGAGTTCTAGCTGTAGAGAATTCTCTTCTTATCCCATGTTCTTCACAGAAATCGAAAAATTCATTCGAGGTAAACTCCCCACCTCTGTCAGATCTAAGGCACTTAATTTTGTGTCCTGATTCATTTTCAGCCAAGGCTTTGAAGGATTTGAATTTTTCGAATGCTTCATCTTTGTGCTTCATAAGTTCTAACCAGACAAACATGGAGAAATCGTCAATGAATAATATCAAATATTCTTCTCCTCGAGGTGTTCTTTTTCTGAATGGACCACATGTATCTGTATGTACTAGCTCAAGAGGCATGCTAGCTGATCCTTCCTTCTCAGGAAAATTAGTTCTGGTTTGCTTTCCAAATTGACATGATTTGCATATGGTGTTGTCTGGAATTTTGATATCTGGAAGATCATGAACTGCCTGATATTTGCATGCTTTCCTTATTTGTGAAAATCTTAGATGCCCCAACCTCCGATGCCATAGCCAGTGTTCATCATCCTCGCTCAAATAGCATTGTTGTTTTTCTTCAAATATGTATAGATTATTTGGAGTCCTTCTTCCTTTGATCACTGTTTCACCTGTATCAAGATCACGAACACAACATCCATTTGATCTAAATATTACCTCTGTTCCTTGATCGCACATCTGACTGACACTCAGAAGATTATGCTTCAATCCATCAACATACAAAACATTTCCAGCTTTGACCTTCTCTTTCAACTGAGCAACGCCTTTTCCTTTTATGGCTGCAGAGATATCGTTTCCAAAAGAAACTTTCTTTCCCTTTTCTAATGCGGTATATGATTCAAGTTTTTCTTTGTCCCCTGTCATATGCTTCGAACATCCGCTGTCAATGTACCATAGACTTTCTTGACCTTCTGCATAAAAGGCTATCCCACATCTTTCTGGTTGCGGTTCCTTTATTCTCCATGTTCTGACATTTGAGGTTTGTTCCTTCTGAGTTGTCTTCCAGAACCTGCTCCTGCATTCAGAGTCTTCATGACCAAAGTTATTACAAATAGAGCATTCAACTTCATTTTCAAGAACCGAAAAGTTGTTATAAGTCCTTTTCATGGTTCCAGTCATACTTCTTTGCTTTTGAGCTTCTCTAGTCATGATTGTCTTGTAGGCAACACATTGAGCTGCTTTGTGACCGAAGTTATGGCAAGAAAAACATTGGCCATTAAAGAAATTTCTGCGATAATCAGATCTATCATCCAACCGATTGTAGCTTCTATTGGCATCCATTCTTGGGGCAAATTGGGAAGATTTTACCTGTGGCTGATTGTAGCTTCTGTTTGTCCTTAAGGCAGCTTGTCCCCGAATTTCTTGATAGTCTTTATTTGTTCTTGAGGTAAACTGTCCCTGATTCACCTGATGACTTTTATTTGGTCTTTGCTCGCTCCTCCTTGCTGCATCAAGATAACTTTTAGAGGTAGAAGCTTGAGATGTTTCTCCATTATATCCCAGACTTGTCTTGATCAGAGGAGAACGCTGCACATTGATAATCTCATCCAAGGTTTCAGATCCTTTAACAAATTTAAGATTAATCGCTTTTGTTTTCTCAATCTCCTTTCTAAGACAGACAATCTCACATTCCAATTTTTCAAGATGTTTTTCCTTTTCAGCCAGTTGACATTGTAGAGAATCAATAATAGCACTTTTCTCTTCTAAGCAAACTTTGAGATTATTCATTTCTTCACAAAAACCTTCTACATCTATAGCATCCATGTAGTCATCATCTTCAAAAGCCATTAAAAGTTTATATCTATTACCCTGTTCATCTTCTTCATAGCTCATGACAATTTTGTCCCATATTTCTTTTGCAGATTTATAGTGCATTACCTTCATGAATTCTGATTGGGATATACATCCCAATAGAGTGCTGACTTCTTTCGCATTTGTTTCATATTTCTTTTTCTCGGCTGGATCTGTAGGAGTAGCTGAAGGAAAAGTGTAGCCTGTCTCTACGATATCCCAAACTTCTGTACCAAGAGATTGAAGATAGGCAGTAACTCTTACCTTCCAATAATTGAAGTTTGTCCCATCAAAAACCGGTGGCCTGATTGATGCTTCTCTCTCGTAGTTGCTCATGATGAACGATCTACCTTCAAGCGATCAAGCTTCTCTGAAGGACTTGCTCTGATACCAATTGTTGGAAATAATACTGAGAGGGGGGGTGAATCAGTATTATCAGAAAAACATTTTCAATTTCATACTCAGAAACATATACGCTACTTCAGTTAAGTGAACCAGCGTGTACACGCTACTGTGTCTAAAGCAACCAACGTATAACCAGAAATCTTAAGATTTAGTTAGTTTATCTTCAGTAAATGCATCAGGACATTATTAACCATATTAATAGTAAACAGGTGCAGTATAACAGAATAGATCATCACACAAAAACCACACACATGAACACCATGATATAACGTGGAAACCCAATGTGAGTGAAAACCACCTGCTGCAAGTCGTCTCTATCTTTCTTTAATAAGAAACTTCAGTTTACAATCTTTTGTACTGGTGCAGCCTTATACCAGTACGCAGGCTACAACCTGCAGAAGGCTACAACCTTATCTCATTTTCCAGACTCTCCTGGAAGGGAGCTCCAACTCCCTTTGCTCTTGTACTAGCCAAGATACTAGTACGTAGGTGTTGGCCTACAATCTTCTTTCCTTCAGGTACCACTTTTCATACATTTTCAGACTGGATATTCCTGAAGCACAACATTACAATCTGAAGACCACAATTCATCAATTTTCATAACAGATCATTGAAGCACAAAACAACCAATACTAGCATCATCAATCTTTAAATCACTGAACCACTGAAACCCTGTCAACACCCAGTCACCAGAACACAAAGCAGACTACAGAACTCTGCAATAACAGTCAGACCCAACTGCAACCCCAAAAATTAAACTTCAAAAGATATACGCTACTTCAATGAGATCAACCCGCGTATACACACGCTTTTACCAAAGACACCTGCGTACAGATCTAAAAATAGTTTCTCATAACTTGCAGCTGTACCAGACATCAGTCATACCCAGAACATAACATTGCGTCAGTATGCAGATCTAAAAATACCAATAATCAACCATATACCGATAGTTCATTTCAAACCATTTGATCCCGATCTATCCTTAGATCTAGTCTTCCATCACCCGGTGTGATCTCTCCTTAGCTTAGATCAAGCAACCCAGAACCTGCATACTAGATCTCTTTCTTTATCAGATATTCAAGACCTTTTCAATGCACTTGCCTAATGATCTTCTTCTCCTTTTATAGTCTTAGGCCTTCCTCAATACCACGGGCCAAAACCATAGTAATCCAATACCAACAACTTCAAAACTAGGGATCAACACGTCTGTCGAGATACCTTGGTAAAAAACATAGGCTCAAGTACCGAGGACTAACTACCACGGACCAAAAGGAAGCTTCTCGACATGTACGCTATTTTCTGTTCAAGAAACTGCGTGTATACGCGACTTCGTATATAGCGATCCTGCGTATCCGCGACTTAGTATATAGCGTACCAGCATGTATACACAACTTGGGCTTAATGAACCTGTGTATATGAAAAATCTCTTCATTCTTGTAGTCTGGACTGAGATCTGTCATCAAAGAGAGTTGCCATCAAGGACAACACCTATACCGTAGTGCCACACCTGTGCCAAAATGCCAACAATGTTGAGGCTTTATTCTAAAATATGTATGGGAATACTCAAAAAACCACAAATTAATGTTCTAGATTCATCAGTTGCAAAGAAAAATAGTTTTTTTAATATGGTGTTCAAGTGAGGTAGCCTTATTAGGATCAAATGTGGGAAGCAACCTTTCTATTCACTTGGGAAAATCGTGCATGACACATGTGAGTTTTAAGGATTCCTATGACATCCATTCATGTAGAGGTTGAATACAAATTATAAATGGTATTCCTTCCTAATGAATTTATTCTTCAAATTCCAAGGAGGAATTGAGATGGTAAACAAAACCACTTTCCCTATTGGTATTAGATGGTGTGTGAGTGGATGGGGAAAGTTGGAAGGAGTTCGATGATTTGATAGAATGTACCTAAAATAACCTGTTGACAATGCTGGACCCACCAAAATGTCAAAGGGATCTCCTCGATAAGAAGTCCCAATTACACCTCAGAACGTTTGGTGTAGGAGTCCCAGCAGTGGGTCGTAAGGTAATGCCTTGACCGCAATGTCGCATAGAGGCAAGTAAGATAACTCTGTCAGTAGTAAGGGTGTGACTGATGCAGTGAGTCAAGGAAGATATATGAGAGGTTCTAACACATGAGGGGGATATGAGGGTGAAGGTGAGTTCTAGGTTGAAAGGGATCAATCCCAACTCGGCTAGGAGCACACAACACAAAAGAACATGCACAACTTCTGGCGGAGTAGTCCACTCAGATGCGGCAGTCACATCATACAAGGTAAGTGATCCGGACTTAGACAGGAATGCAACAAATTACAAAGATAGCCATAAACACAGATATGCAGCAGAAATAATACTTCATTTCATTAATGTAAAATACTGAAATATGCTTACAAACAGTAATGGAAATAAACCAGCTAGGGCGATGGTAGCTTATCTCTAAGAAGAGATGTGATGGCTACATGCCTCTGAACTGTGTTACAATGAGGCTCGAAGGCCTATTTATTGTTGAGAAACAATGGAAAACCCTTAACATTCCAAAACCTAACCCTAGAAGATGAAACACCAAACTGTGGACCCCGTTTGGGTAAATTGGTACATCAACTTCTCGGGGTCGTAACTTTGGCATACGATCTCCGTTTGACACATACAATAGCTCGTTAGAAAGATCTATCCGAGCACTACCACTTTGGGATGGGAAACATCAATCCATGGACCCATGTTGCCCCCAGATTTCGCAAAAAACGTTGTTTAGGGCTTAAAAATGGCTCTGGAAGTTCAGGACCCAAAAAACTGCTAAAAATAGTAAGTTGTGCTACAATTAAGGAAATTGAAAATGTTGAGAGAAACAATGGTGGGTGTTGAGGTGGACTTGGCAGGTGGCCACCAAGATCCACCTCGATCATTCCTCCCCACTTAGGAAGCAATGGTCCCCATTGCGTTGAGTTCCTCCATGAGATGAGGAAACTTTTGCTGAACTTGGTCCCTGGCGAGCCACTTGCCCTGGTGAAGGAGTTGGCCTGCTTTAACAACTCGATACAGTTGGATATTCTGTTGGCGAGTGTTCTTGATCTGTGTGTCCATGATCTGATTAGTTGCAGCTTGTTCCATGCAATCTGGATTTAGTTCTGTGGGTGTGAGCTGTTCTGCAATGTCGGATGTGTCTAACAATGGTGGAAAGTATGGTTGAAGGCAGTCCACATTGAACAATGGGTGCAGGCCAAGGAATGGGGGAATTTTGAGCTCAAATGCATTGTCTCCCATAACCTTAGAAATGGTGTAAGGACCATATCGGAGTGGTCTCAGTTTCCGATAGGCTCTAGTAAGGCGTTCCTTTTGCAAATGAAACTAGACTTTGTCGCCCACCTGAAACTTGTGTGGCACCGGATGTTGATCATGTCGCTGCTTGTACTTGGCATTTGATTTCTCTAGAATGTCGTGGACCTACTGCCGAATATGTTGGATGTGCTCAATGAAGCTGGTTACCTTGTTTGTTTCAGACTGGACATGAGCCAAATCTATGTGAGTAGCTGCAAGTGGCATGGCCACATCAATGGGACATAATGACTGGAATCCCAAGCCCACTTGAAAAGGGCTGTGGCCAGTCAAGCTGTGAAGAGCTCGGTTGTAGCTGTGCTAAACATAAGGGAGGCTCTCATCCCATGTGCGTGGATGTTTTGAGTTGTACATGCACAGAATGTGCACAATCATCCTATTGACAACCTCTGTCTGGCCATCAGTTTGAGGATGGAAGGCTGTGGACTTAGTGAGTTTGGTGTCCAGCATTGACCAGAGACTGGACCAAAACGTACTGAGGAACCGACTGTCCTGATCTGAGATGATAGACTGTGGGATCCAAAAGTGCACCCACACTCATTCAAAGAAGAGTTTAACAGTGGCTTCTACTGTGATATTCTTCTTACATGTCACCATAATGGCCATCTTCGAGAACCTGTTGACGACCACAAAAACAAAGTCATTTCCATGCTTAGTGGAAGGAAGGCCTGACATGTAGTCCATGGAGATGGATTCCCAGGGTCGACTAGGGGTAGGTAGCGGAGCATAGAAGCCTTGCTTCTTGATGGTCAGTTTGGCAATGGCACAGGCAGTACATGATCTGATGTACTTCCCAACATCATGTCGAAGATTCGGCCAATAGAAATACTTTTGCAGTACTGCAACCATTTTCTCGACCCCGAAATGCCCAGCAGCCCGACTATAGTGTGCTTCCGAAATCATCTTGGCACGCTCGCTTGAAGGAACACAAAGGTGACCCAGGTGGCATAATAGGGCATCCTGGAGGTGAAAATCGGGAACATACCAACCCTCCAATAGTGTCTGGTATGTGTGGCTGAATTCTGGGTCGCTTTTGTAGAGAAGTGGCAAATCAGAAGTCTCGTGCCCACAAGAGTTGAGCACGGTGGTTAACGCCATGATCGGTGGTTGATTGAGGCAATCTGCAACATTATTGGTGCTGCCCTTCTTATATTTGATATTCAAATGGAACTGTTGAAGGTATGTTGACCACTTCTGATGGCGATCATTTTGAAATTTCCCTTGGATACGTATGAACTGCAGGGGTCGGTGGTCTTTGTGGATGATTGTTTCCTTCCCCAAATTGTAATGCTTCCATTGTCGATAGGCCTGCACAATGGAATACATCTCTTTATCATAAGTGGGATACTTCTGGACTGTGTCTGAAAGTGTTTCACTGTGGTATGCCACTGGATGCCCATGTTGAGTAACGACTGCCCCAATAGCATAGTCAGAGGCATCTGTCTCGACCTCAAATGGTTGTTGTAAATCTGGTAACACGAGCACCGGTGCCGTGCAAAGGCGATGTTTCAACTCTATGAATGCCTTTGTTGATATTCAGACCAAAAGAATTTTGCTTTCACTCCTCCCTTGGTGACTTGACTCAAGGGCCAAGTGATATGAGAAAACCCCAACATGAACCTGTGGTAGAAGTTGGCAAGACCTAGAAAGCTGTGGAGCTCTGTCAGAGTGGTTGGAGATAGCCAATCCCAAATGACTTGGATCTTGGTTGGATCCACATGCACCCCCTTTTTGTCAATAATGTATCCCAGATACTGAACCTGGGTCATGCCAAAAATGTATTTCTCCAAATTGGCACATAGCTTGTGTTGCCTCAATGTTTAGAGAACCTTTCGGATGTGGTGGAGGTGCTCTTCCTAACTCTGGCTCAAGATCAGAATGTCATCCAAGTATACCACTACAAATGAGTTGGTGAATGGCCGCAAGATTTCATCCATTAGCCTCATGAAGGTTGCAGGAGCATTCGTCAATCCGAAAGGCATAACCAACCATTCAAAAAGGCCCTCCTTGGCTTTGAAGGTAGTCTTCCACACATTAGAGGGTTCGATTGGTACCTGGTGATATCCTCACTTCAGATCGATCTTGCTGAAATATTTCACCCCCTTTAGTTGGTCCAGGAGGTCATCAATCCGCGGGATCAGGTACCTATTACGGACAGTGATCTTGTTCAGCGCCCAATAGTTAATACAGAGTCTCCAAGTCCCATCCTTCTTCTGTACCAACGCGATCGAGCTCCCACAAGGAGATGAACTCAGATGGATGTGACCTTTCTGTAGTAGCTCCTGAATCTGCCTCTTGATTTGATCGTTCTCTAGAATGAAGCATCGATAAATTGGTCCATTGGGTAGTGGCACACCTGGGGTCAGATCGATGGAGTGCTTGACCTAACAGTGTAGAGGAACCCATACGGGGGAGGTGAAGATGTCCTCGTACTCCTCCACGACCTTGTCCATCTGTAGTTGTCATGCGGAGGGGCCCTGTCTAGAGGCCGTGGCCACCATCTTCTTCTTTCCTTGAGGGCGTATCATTAGGAAAACAAATTTCCTGGTTTTGGAGATGAGCTTACTACATTTTTTTGTAGTAACCAAAGAGATGGCAGTAGGCGGTGCTACCTCTGGTATCCTGTACAACTTATTTCCCAATGTAATAATAACAGCACGGGGCCTTGATTCATACACAGCATGTCGCTTCCACAAGTATGGTTTTCCTAATAATACATCACAAACTTCAAGGGGAGCAATGTCACACAATACCTCATCCGTGAAGGGCTTGATGTTGTATGGAAGGCGACACTGCTGGCCCACACGAAGATCACGTCCTTGGTGAAGCCACCCGATGGTGTATGGTTGTGGATGTGTTGTGGTCGGTAAGCCCAACCGCTTCACAACCTCTACCGAAATGAGGTTCTTTTGGCTCCCTCTATCGACAATGAACTATAGCGGGGAGCCCTTTACCCACATCTGGGAGTGGAAGAGATACTCCTCCTCCTCTGGATCTTCGGGTTCATTTTTCTAGATCTTGGCGGTAGCAACAGTGGCGTTGGGATCCACATCAATGATATGCTTCCCTTTGTCATTGCCCTTGTTGGGTTCTGACTCAGAGTGGGAACATGCATCTGATTCTGAAACCTTTAGCTCAGCCACCAGTGACTTCTTGGCCTGATACTCACTTGTGTTATGAGTGGAGCTCTTATGGAACTCACACCATTTTCCCGTGTCCTTTTTTGGCTTCGCGGCGCTGTTCTTTGCTTGCAGCTTTGGCAGGTTTTCTTGGGCTACCCCGCCTTAGCTTTGTCCTTTGTTCTATGGTTTAGGGGCACCTTTCCCTTGCTTTGGATTCACAGATCCTTCTTTTGTTTAAACTTTTTCTCGACCTTGACGGCATATCAGTATGTTGTGCCGAGTGAGGAGATGTTCAGGAATTCTATTTCTTCCTAGATGTATTTGTGTAGGTAGCCATGGTATTTGAGTATCAAATGCTGCTCCGTATCCTTGAGACCCAACTTTGTGCGAAGGGTATGGAAAAGATTGGTGAACTTCGGCACATCTTGGTCCCTTCCCTGCCGTAGCATGGTCCACTTTATGTATTCATCCTCATAGATTCCGACAGGGTAGTACTGCTCCTTGATCGCATCCCGGAATGAATTCCAGGTGGGTGAGGCTGAAAATAGTGAGCCGATACTTTAATCCTTCTGCTCACAGTAGGTTTCCCACCAGTCCTTGACGTGGGGGGCTGCTTTAATAAGAGCGAAAACAATCTTTTCCTGACTCGAAAATTCATGAACAGAAAAATAACCCTCTAGCAGATTTAACCATTTATCTACAACATCTACGTCTATCTGACCCTCGAATATGGGGATTTCAAAATTAACTTGTACCTTAAAGGGCGTGGCATTTCCAGAGTAGCCACTGGAAGTCGATGCATCGCTTCTGGGTAGCCGCTGAACGATCTGGGCAAAGCTGTCCATCATCGCATTCCGTTGTCGCTCAAGGGCTTCTTCGAGCAAGATTTTGATAGGATCTCCTGCCCCCTCATCTTTCTTCTCATCCACCAGGGGAGGCCGTCGGGATTTGCGAGGCTGGTCTTGCAAAGGTTCGACCAGTTCAAGCCCGAACTCCTTATATCCCGACCTCGTTGGGGACATGCAAAGAAAAACAGGGAAAAAAAGCAAACCGCTCTGATACCACTGATCTGGACTTAAAAAGGAATGTAACAAATTACAGAGATAACCATAAACACAGATATGCAGTGGAAATAATACTACATTTCATTAATGTAAAATACTGAAATATGCTTACAAACAGTAATGGAAATAAACCAGCTAGGGCAATGGTAGCTTATCTCTGAGAAGAGATGTGGTGGCTACATGCCTCCGAATTGTGTTACAATGAGGCTCGAAGGTGTATTTATTGTTGAGAAACAATGGAAAACCCTTAACATTCCAAAACCTAACCCTAGAAGATGAAACGCCAAACTATGGGCCCCGTTTGGGTAAATTGGTACATCAACTTCTCGGGGTCGTAACTTTGGCATACGATCTCCGTTTGACGCATACAATAGCTCGTTAGAAAGATATATCCGAGCACTACCACTTTGGTAAGGGAAAAATTGGTCAGTAGACCCATGTTGCCCCTATATTTCCCAGAAAACGTCGTTTAGGGCCTCAAAACGGCTCCGGAAGTTCAGGACCTGAAAAACTTCTAAAAATAGTAAGTTGTGCTACAATTAAGGAAATTGAAAATGTTGAGAGAAACAATGGTGGGGGTCCAGGTGGACTTGGTAGGTGTCCACCAAGGTCCACCTGGATCATTCCTCCCCCCTTAGGAAGTAATGGTTCCCATTGCGTTGAGTTCCTCCATGAGATGAGGAAACTTTTGCCTAACTTGGTCCCTGGTGAAGGAGTTGGCCTGTTTTGACAACTCGATACAGTTGGATATTCTGGCGAGTGTTCTTGATCTGTGTGTCCATGATCCGATTAGTTGCAACTTGTTCCATGCAATTTGGATTTAATTTTGTGGGTGTGAGCTGTTCTGCAATGTCGGATGTGTCTAGCAATGGTGGAAAGTATGGCCGAAGGTGGTCCACACTGAACACTGGGTGCAGGCCAAAGAATGGGGGAATGTTGAGCTCAAATGCATTGTCTCCCATAACCTTAGTAATGGTTTAAGGACCATATCGGAGTGGTCTCAGTTTCTGATAGGCTCTAGTAAGGCGTTCCTTTTGCAAATGCAACCAGACTTTGTCGCCCACCTGAAACTTGTGTGGCACCCGATGTTGATCATGTCGCTGCTTGTACTTGGCATTTGATTTCTCCATAATGTCATGGACCTGCTAGCGAATATGTTGGATGTGCTCAATGAAGCTGGTTGCCTCGTTTGTTTCGGGCTGGACATGAGCTGAATCTATGTGAGTAGCTGCAACTGGCATGGCCACATCAATGGGGCAGAGTGACTGGAATCCCAAGCCCACCTGAAAAGGGCTGTGGCCAGTCAAGCTGTGAAGAGCTCGGTTGTAGCTATGCTGAACATAGGGGAGGTTCTCGTCCCATGTGCGTGGATGCTTTGAGTTGTACATGCGCAGAATGTGCACAATCATCCTATTGACAACCTCTGTCTGGCCATCAGTTTGAGGATGGAAGGCTGTGGACTTAGTGAGTTTGGTGTCCAGCATTGACCAGAGACTGGACCAAAACGTATTGAGGAACCGACTGTCCTGATCTTTGATGATAGACTGAGGGATCCCAAAGTGCACCCACACTCGTTCAAAGAAGAGTTTTGCAGTGGATTCTGCTGTGATATTATTCTTATAAGCCACCATAATGGCCATCTTCGAGAACCTGTCGACGACCACAAAAACACAGTCATTTCCATGCTTAGTGGAAGGAAGGCCTAACATGTAGTCCATGGATATGGATTCCCAAGGTCGACTAGGGGTAGGTAGCGGGGCATAGAGGCCTTGCTTCTTGATGGTCGGTTTGGCAATGGCACAGGCAGTGCATGATCTGATGTACTTCCGAACATCTTGTCGAAGATTCGGCCAATAGAAATACTTTTGCACTACTGCCACCGTTTTCTCAACCCCGAAATGCCCAACAGCCCAACTATTGTGGCTTCCCAAATCATCTTGGCACGCTCACTTGAAGGAACACAAAGGTGACCCAGGTGGCATAATAGGGCATCCTGGAGGTGAAAATCTGGAACATGCCGACCCTCCAACAGTGTCTGGTATCTGTGGCCGAATTCTGGGTCGCTTTTGTAGAGAAGTGGCCAATTAGAAGTCTCGTGCCCACAAGAGTTGAGCACAGTGGTGAACGCCAAGATTGGTGGTCAACTGAGGCAATCTGCAACATTATTGGTGATGCCCTTCTTATATTTGATATTCAAATGGAACTGTTTCAGGTATGTTGACCACTTCTGATGGCGATCATTCTACAGTTTCCCTTGGATATATATGAACTGTAGGGGTCGGTGGTCTGTGTGGATGACCAGTTCCTTCCCCAAAATGTAATTCTTCCATTGTCGACAGGCCTGCACAATGGAATACATCTCTTTATCATAAGTGGGACACTTCCGGATTGTTTCTGAAAGTGTTTCACTGTGGTATGCCACTGGATGCCCATGTTGAGTAAGGACTGACCCAATAGCATAGTCATAGGCATCTGTCTCGACCTCAAATGGTTGTTGTAAATCTAGTAACGCGAACACTGGTGCCGTGCAGAGGCAATCTTTCAACTCTATGAATGCCTTCTATTGAGATTCATACCAAAAGAATTTTGCTTGCACTCCTCCCTTGGTGACTTGACTCAAGGGCCAAGTGATATGAGAAAACCCCAACACGAACCTGTGGTAGAAGTTGGCAAGACCTAGAAAGCTGCGGAGCTCTGTCAGAGTGGTTGGAGATGGCCAATCCCGAATGACCTGGATATTGGCTGGATCCACATGCACCCCGTGTTCATCAATAATGTATCCCAGATACTGAACCTAGGTCATGCCAAAAGTGTATTTCTCTAAATTGGCACATAGCTTGTGTTGCCTCAATGTTTGGAGAACCTGTCGGATGTGGTGGAGGTGCTCTTCCTAACTCTGGCTGAAGATCAGAATGTCATCCAAGTATACCACTACAAATGAGTTGGTGAATGGCCACAAGATGTCATCCATTAGCCTCATGAAGGTTGCAGGAGCATTCATTAATCCGAAAGGCATAACCAACCATTCGAAAAGGCCCTCCTTGGCTTTGAAGGTAGTCTTCCACACATTAGAGGGTTTGATTGGTACCTAGTGATATCCTCACTTCAGATCGATCTTGCTGAAATATTTCACCCCCTTTAGTTGGTCGAGGAGGTCATCAATCCGTGGCATCGGGTACCTATTATGGACAGTGATCTTGTTGAGCACCCGATAGTCAATACAGAGTCTCCAAGTCCCATCCTTCTTCTGTACCAACATGATCGAGCTCCCACAAGGAGATGAACTTGGACGGATGTGACCTTTCTGTAGTAGCTCCTGAATCTGCCTCTTGATTTCATCATTCTCCAGAACGGAGCGTCGTTAAATTGGTCCATTGGGTAGCGACGCACCTGGGGTCAGATCGATGGAGTGCTTGACCTGACAGTGCAGAGGAACCCCTACGGGGGAGGTGAAGATGTCCTCGTACTCCTCCACGACCTTGTCCATCTATAGTTGTCATGCAGAGGGGCCTTGTCTAGAGGTCGTGGCCAGCGTCTTCTTCTTTTCTTGAGGGCGTATCATCAGGAAAACAAATTTCTCGGTTTTGGAAATGAGCTTACTGCATTGTTTTGTAGTAACCAAAAAGATGGTGGTAGGCGGTGCTACCTCTGGTATCCTGTACAACTTATTTCCCAATGTAATAATAATAGCACGGGGCTTTGATTCATACGCAGCATGTCACTTCCACAAGTATGGTTGTCCTAATAATACATCACAAACTTCAAGGGGAGCAATGTCACACAATACCTCATCCGTGAAGGGCTTGATGTTGTATGGAAGGTGACACTACTAGCTCACGCGAAGATCCCGTCCTTGGTGAAGCCACCCGATGGTGTACAGTTGTGGATGTTCTATGTTCGGTAAGCCCAACCGCTTCACGACCTCTGCCGAAATGAGGTTCTTTTGGCTCCCGCTATCGACAATGAACTGTAGCGGGGAGCCCTTTACCACATCTGGGATTGGAAGAGACGCTCCTCCTCCTCTGGATCGTCGGGTTCATTTTTCTGGATCTTGGCAGTAGCAATAGTGGCGTTGGGATCCACATAAATAATTTTCTTCCCTTTTTCATTCCCCTTGTCGGGTTCTGACTCAGAGTGGGAGCATGTATCTAATTCTGAAACCTTTAGCTCAACCACCAGTGACTGCTTGGCTCAACGCTCACTTGTGTTATGAGTGGAGCTCTTATGGAACTCACACCATTTTCCCGTGTCCTTTTTCGGCTTCGCGACGGTGTTCTTTGCTTGTAGCTTCAGCAGGTTTTCTTGGGCTACCCCACCTTGGCTTTGTCCTTTTTTCTATGGTTTAGGGGCACCTTTCCCTTGTTTTGGATTCACAGATCCAAATTCTCGCTTCTTTTGTTTAAATGTCTTATGAGGAATTCTATTTCTTCCTGGATGTACTTGTGTAGGAAGCCGTGGTATTTGAGTATTAAATGCTACTCCGTATCCTTGATACCCAACTTTGTGCGAAGGGTATGGAAAAGATTGGTGAACTCCAGCACATCTTGGTCCCTTCCCTGCCGCAGCGTGGTCCACTTTATGTATTCATCCTCATAGCTTCCGACAAGGTAGTACTGCTCCTTGATGGCATCCCGGAATGAATTCCAGGTGGGTGCGGCTGAAAATAGTGAGCCGGTACTTTCATCCTTCTGCTCGCAGTAGGTTTCCCACCAGTCCTTGATGTGGGGGGCTGCTTTGAGAAGAGCGAAAACAATCTTTTCCCGACTCGAAAATTCATGAACAGAAAAATAACCCTCTAGCAGATTTAACCATTTATCTACGGCATCGACGTCTGTCTGACCCTCGAATATGGGGATTTCAAAATTAACTTGTACCTTAAAGGGTGTGGCATTTCCAGAGTAGCTGCTGGAAGCCGATGCATCGCTTTTGGGTAGCTGCTGAGGGATCTGGGCAAAGGTGTCCATCATCACGTTCCGTTGTTGCTCGAGGGCTTCTTCGAGTAAGATTTTGATAGGATCTCCTGCCCCCTCATCTTTCTTCTCATTCGCCATGGGAGGTTGTCGGGATTTGCGAGGCTGGTCTTGCAAAGGTTTGACCAGTTCAAGCCCTAACTCCTTATATCTCGACCTCGTTGGGGACATGCAAAGAAAAACAGAGAAAAAAAGCAGATCGCTCTGATACCACTGATCCGGACTTAAACAGGAATGCAACAAATTACAGAGATAACCATAAACACAGATATGCAGCGGAAATAATACTTCATTTCATTAATGTAAAATATTGAAATATGCTTACAAACAGTAATCGAAATAAACCAGCTAGGGCAATGGTAGCTTATCTCTGAGAAGAGATGTGGTGGCTACATGCCTCTGAATTGTGTTATAATGAGGCTCAAAGGCCTATTTATTGTTGAGAAACAATGGGAAACCCTTAACATTCCAAAACCTAACCCTAGAAGATGAAACGCCAAACTGTGGGCCTCGTTTGGGTAAATTGGTACATCAACTTCCCGGGGTCGTAACTTTGGCATATGATCTTCGTTTGACGCATACAATAGCTCGTTAGAAAGATCTATCCGAGTACTACCACTTTGGGAAGGGCAACATCGTACTGATGTTGTCCCCAAATTTCCCAAAAAATGTCGTTTAGGGGCTCAAAACGGCTCCGGAAGTTCAGGACCCGAAAAACTGCTAAAAATAGTAAGTTGTGCTACAATTAAGGAAACTGAAAATGTTGAGAGAAACAGTGGTGGGGGTCCAAGTGGACTTGGCAGGTGGCCACCAAGATCCACCTGGATCAGTAAGATAACATGTACAACACTCACGAATCAGTCTGAGATGAGTGTGATGATTGTTACAGCAAGGTTCATGTCAAAGGTTTGTCTGATGTCCGAGAGAGCAGTCAACATGGATGGTGACAGAATTGACAACATATACAACACATTAACAACAAGATTCATATAATTGCATACAAATCAGTTCATACACAAATACGCAAGTTAAACAACATATATCATTAAGGAAACCGGAGCAGTCCAACTACAATGAGAACATATGCATGAAAATTTGTTGGCTCCTATTATATAAAAAGTGTAAGTCGCAATCATACAATACATCCATGTAAACTTGCTAGCCCCAACAGTGGAACGTTACGACCACATCTGCCTACTCCTCTAAAGAGATGAAATAGCTCCATGTAGTGGAGAAGCTAAGGCGCATTACAATATTGTCCAAGCCATTTCCAAGATAGTCTTATCAGAATCTTGGCTGACAAAAAGCCTTTACATTGAGTTATGAGGGATTATTTATAGCAAAGGGTGGGGTGACCTTTGGCATTCCGCATTTGTGACCATTCAACTACCCTTATGACTCTTCACGTACTCTATGACTATTACATCCACTATTGACACTTTTCTTACACTTGACATGACTCAACATTACAATGCACATTCACCCATGTGAACAATGGCTTGAACAAGCCAAACTAGACATCATTATGACTTAGAAAACTATAGAAGTCCAACTACTCGACATCCTCATGCTGATCAACAGAAACATATTGATGCCAAGCTCTGTAGTCCTTGATAGTGTCTGTGTGTTCCACGGTGACATCTATCTGAAACATGAAGCTTGCCTCCATAGCATTCGGGTACACTACTCAGGCTCCTCTGTCCAAATTGTTTGAAAGAATGTGCATCATTGTCTTCAATGTGGCTAGACCAGCAACATACTTTTGCATGATGTCTATAGTGATAGTCAAGTCTGGGCTGGTGGTGATGTGCATCAACTCATCAAAGTAAAAGTCAAGCTCTAGTCGGACCTATTTCTTGTTCTTCACCTAGGTGAGAGTCCCAAGTGATGGGAACACATGTGTGCACACAACCACATCCAAGCTCTTGAATACACGTGCATGGGAAGCCTGTATACTAGTGATGAGATGCTGGAGATCTTCATTGCTCCAATTTTAATTTCGGATATGTGCTTTCAACTCGACCACATTGACCCTCATCATCTTAGGCAAGTGAAGCGGGGCTCCCTTATACTTCATCCTCCATGTTTGGATGTCATCAACAATAGTATGCACATTTGTCAAGATGTGTGCTCTTCTAGCACATCGCTGTTGCCATCCGTTGAGATGGATGATTGTCTTGTTCACGATACCAGTTGTTCAAATGAGTCAACTACTTGTACGGGCACTGCTTCATCTATTTGCGCATGTTGCAAACCCTGATGTATCTGCTGTTGATGTGCTTCCTTCTCCTGTTAGCGCAGTTCTTGTTCTTTTTGGAGTTGCTCCCTTAGATCATGCAACTCCTTTGTTGCTTCAATTCTCTTCTTATCCATTTGCCTTCATGTGATTCACTTGTCACGCTGCTGCCTCTTTCAATGAATATCCATAACTGCTTGTTCTACAAGTGGATCTGCTCGAAACTTACATCTTTTATCCTCCTCTTCACAGTCGAAAATCTTCCTCTTCCCTTTGTCATGGACAGTCATGCTTGCCTCTTCTGCTGCTGCTACTACTACTATTGTTGGTGCCCTCTGTGATGCTGCTTCATGTTGCTTCGCTATCCACTCCACAACAAAGTCGATTGGTTCATTGGGTCTGGAGGAAATGTAGCAATACCTCCACGAGTCCTACTTGGCCCGATGAAATGCCCCGTTGATCCAGTTGAACTGAGTTCTTGTGTAGTGATCCTTCACAATGCAATGGGAGTCATACGTATTGAAGCTTCTGAAGTCGAATGGGTACTTCTTCATCTGTTTTGGCTCGACATTTGCTTGCTTGTTACTCCAGATCTCATATAACCCAATTCGCAAAGGAAGAGTGGGCCAAGTTGCCTTCTTCTTCCACTACAGCCCAGTTGTCAATCCTGCAGAGATGTGATATGCTACTTCCTACATGACAAGTACATCCAAGGAAAACTTTGGTAGAACATGTGGAGGCTTCTCTACACTGAATGCTCAGATGAACGTGCTAGACAGTGAGGCATACCAATCTGCAATGCCTAACAATAACCCTTGGGGAAGTTTCTAAAACAACTTTGTATGTAACCCCTGACTGCTAAAAATAGCTCCCTGAATCATGGGATGCCTTCTGCATGTTCCCTCTTGCTATTCCGGGAAGAACCAACCATGCATGCATGCAAGTCAAGTCTCATAGGTCCCGAGTGGAATTCGTCAAGCATACTGCTTATGCATGAAGCTATTCAACTGCTTGGGAAAAATGCACATTCCTGGATGGGAGTTGGGTTGACTGCCCACGAGGATTGTGCAATTTCTAGGTAGAGGAGCTGACTGCTGCCCAGATTTCAGCAAATCCTGGGCTGAACAACCTGCTGGGAAAATTTGTGCAAATCCTGTTGGGAGTGCTGGCTAGCAGAATTCTGCAATTATGGAATCCAATAGGCTGTTAGAGAGGATTGTGCAGTTTCTGGAAGGAAGGCTAGTTTCCCTCTAGAAATGCGCAATTTTCAAGGGGAATCTGCTCGGTCTGCAGCTAGACCAAGTCCAAGTGTGCAAGCTGTTAGGGGAATGGATCAACAGTGATCAATAGGCTGCCTTTGTGCGAGAAAAACACTGAAGGTTAAGTACTTGACAAAGCAAGACAAGGTGTTGTGAAAGGTTGGTAGGGAGGCTCCAAAATAAGCTAAGGCAAAATTTTGGAGGGTGGTTGTTGCTGCTACAACATAACCTCAATGGCCTATGCAATGAAATCCTTGATAGAATCAACTAGGAAACCATGCTTGGTGACTAGTCTTTTAACTTCATTTTTGTTAGGGAGAAGAGGGACTACAAGAAGTCTTTTGAATAATTCAACATAAGTCTAGGATATATTTCTAATGGAATTCACTTTAGTAGGAGAAACAATGTATAAAGATACTTGGGAAATTTCTTCTCTTTTTGACTCAGAAGCAACATCTTTGTAGCTTGTCTCTCTCTCAAAAGTCTTAGTATGAGTAGATGGAATTTGGAGTGGTTGGGTGTGGTTCTATTTGCTTGAAAGGTTTTCTTAGTAACAATAATATATTATAGTAGACATGAACTTCAAGTCGTCCTTCTAGTGAAAAATTAATTATTTACTAGGGTAAATGACTTGACAACAATCAAGGGGGTCGCTTTAGTATGAGGTACCAATTGTGAGTCACACTATTTTGGATAAGAGATCCATCTAAATTCTAGCCTAGTAACCACTCTTAGTTTCTTGGGAATGTTGTGAGATATGGGTAATGATCACAACAAGAAGTGATGATCCAAAAAACATATAGTTCCACAGTTAATAAAATAGTTAGTTGAGATTCAAGACAACATTGGATGCTTAACTTATTAGAACAACTCTAGAATAGCTAGTATATTGATATAATAAGTGCCCATATATGGAATACAAAAAGCCTTCAAGTATGTGAGAGAAACCATATAATACACAAAATTGTCCATAATCTAGCAATATGTATCCCATAAAGTAAACACATACATGAACAATTCAAGAACCATCAAAGAACAAGGACAAGATGGATGCAATCACAAAACTCCAGCAATGGCCTATTAAGGCTTCATAATACCAAAGTAGTGAATTCGTAAGTAGAACCCTCCCCACTTTGGTACATAGGTATATCAAAAAAAAAAAAAAAAAAACCACGGTTATGGAAAAATTCAGAAAATCAAAACCAAAATTATAAAATTAGGAATCAATTTAACTAAATGTTTTACAATATTTATAAGTGAGAGTTAGTAAATATCATTTATGGCTATTCATTTTTTTGTCAAGTCAACTAGAAATCTTCATCTTCTCATAATTTACAAATAAAATAAAATGTTTAATAAACTTCAACTGTGACATTTATAAGTTTCATATTTTTACTAGGTCTTCAAGTAGGATCTTTGGGATTTCCTAAAGTTATGCCACCCATATTTGATATTAGGATGAGATCATTAGCATCCTACAAGGCATAAAGCTCTCCATAGTGACATGCAATTCTATTGTGTTTTATGATATCATTGAGACATCCTTCTTTAATGAAATCATAAATGAATTTAAAATTGTGTGCTACTTAGTAGGTTCCACTAGATGTTGTTTGAGATTTTCCTAAGTCATTTTAATGGTGAACACACTTGTAATAACCCTTGGTTGATTTTCCATGTAAATAAAATAATACGAAGATCATGGGACAAACATAGTGATGGGAATCACTTGTGATTAATTTATGTCTATGGAAATTAGCATGGTATTGGAAAAGGAAAAGTGGCATAAATTTCCATTTATTTATGAAAATGAAGGAAAATAGGAGAAAAGGGAGATGAAGAGTCACAAATTTGCATGAGAAGGAAATTCAAGAGAAAATAGAGGAAAATGAAGAAAATAAAGGCATAAATGATAAAAACGCTTTTGAGGATCACTTCATAGTTTTTTGATAGTTTTTGGTTGACCTCTTGTCCATGATCTCTCTCTCATACACCCTTACACACATAAATAAATCTTGGAGTATTCTTACAACACTCAGGTATTCACTTGGATTGGAGAAAGAAGGCAAAGGAAAGCATGAAAGCACAAGGGAATTGTTGGATCAACAACTATAGTTGTATCGCCTTGTAGGTAACAAGTTGCGTGCATGATTTCCTTATTGATCTCTAGATGGATGGTATATAAATGTGATTTTATGGTTATGTGTTGTCATTGACATGGAGATTTTCCTAGATTGGTAGTGGTTTTAGCTTTGTCTTGCCATTTCCTCGATAACCATGGTGTTGTGGGTTTTCTCCACTTGTTTTATTTGTAATTGGTTCTTAGTTTTCCCTATGGCTATGGGTTGGAACAAACGCTCTTGAGCCCTTAGAAAACTTGGGTTGATTTATTAATCCTAGAGCCTAGTTTGGGACAAATTCTATGGAGCCCTTTGAAAATTGTTGGTTGAGTTATTAGGTCCTTGAGCCCTATACAACTTGGCTAGAGACCGATCTAGTTATGGTTAGTGATTTCTAGACAATAGAGGTGGAATCATTGCCGTTAAGGGTTGGGATCGTTTGGCCACTGGAATACCTAGATGGATCTATTTTGATTTTTCCCTTATGATCCTACATTCATGCCTGGAATACGGTGCAAGGGTGATTGGGTGAAAGAGAAATTTTGGTTCAGCCAATACATGGTTGGGTGTTAAGTGGAAGTCCCTGACTTGGTGTTTTCACATGTTAATATGAGATATTTTCCTGTTGTGACCTATGAGTATTTTTACTGATTATGATGGCAATCATATGATTGTTTGGCCATGGTTTCTATTCAAGTTATAAGTTGGTTATATGTTGGTTATATGATGTATTACATCTATGGCTGTTGTCATGTTTTGATAAGTTAATGAATGGTTGATGAATGTGTCGGCTAACTAGTGGTGTGCAGCTAGCATGAGACGACATAGAGCCTTCTTGATGATTCTCTGGTGAGATTATTGAATCAGTGAATATGTATGTATTTATGAACTACAGGTACTATGTGCACAAAGTGTTTGTATAAATGGGTGATTTGGACCTCCAACTTCCTGTGGTCATATCTTTAGCCTAGAGTCCTTGTTTCACTATCATAATACCTCATTTTGAATATGTTCTTTAGGAGGCAGAGAAGAAAATATGTGAAATAAATTTAGCACTTTTCTGATCTCTCTTTTTTCCTGAAAATTTCATTTAGGCCCTAAAAACATCCTCGAAAGTTTATGATCCAAAAAACTGCCAAAAATAGAAAGTTGTGTTAACTTTAAGGAAACTAATCTGAAAGGTAATAGTGTTGGGTAAAGTTAAGCTGATAAAAATGTAATTATATGTCAGTGGATGTTTATAGTTAGCTATTTACATGTGGATCCTATTTTCATAAGTGCATCATGGAAATCAGGTCATGCGTGCTAACTCTCTTCTCATTTTTACCTTGGTGAGGAGGTCAAAGTGGGTAAATGTGGGCTGGGTGTTACAACACTAAAGGAAATTTCTTTTAGATCCAATATTTCATCTAGTTCCATACTTAATTCTTCATATGTTATGGAATGTCCTTGATTCCCCATTGAAGGAATCTTATTCATCTTAATGATACATTTTACCAAGGAGTAATTTTGTTCATACTCGGCCACTGATTGAGCTATTTCATTTTCTAGATTTTCTTGAATTTTAATAGTTGAATTGTTTAGTGTGGAGTCATAAAGTAACTTCCATGCATCAATTGTAGGAACATCAATTATGACCTAAAGATATTATTTTAGTTTTTTTTCTAGATAAATGACAACTTTTAGTACTCCTTGTAGATCAATGCCTCTTTGTTTAGCTAGCTCCCACATGGGTAGCATCTAGGTTGAGATTGCTAGGTCCCTGTAATACTAGTGTATTCCCTCATTGTTATTAGTGTAGCCCCCTTATTGTTGTTGTTGTGCCCCATAAAAGCCCACTATTTCCTCATTATTATTAGTGTAGCCCCCTTATTTCTATTTTTGTGCCCCATAGAAGCCCACTATTGTTATTGTGGTGCCCTTACATTATTATTTTTATGTCGGCTCTGATTATATTGTGATCCCTTAGACTCCTATATATAGAAAGGAGGTTGTGTCATTTGAATCATCCAAAAAAAGTTCAATTGTGTAATGTAAATGAGGCTTCCCCCTTGAAGAGGCTTATTTTGAAGGCCTTGATCTATATTTTCTTCTATTTCGTGAGCTGGTTGCATAAAATTTGGTATCAAAGCTTTGGATTCTAGGGTTTCGCTATGCCAAACAGGCCATCATGGAATTTGTGCTATAATTTTTTTTATGTGACATTTTAGAAGATAAAAAGCAAACCCATTTGAGTTGAAATTGCGCCAAACATCGGGTACAAATTTCAGATTATTTCCAGCTAAATTTTAGGAGATATGCTCCAAGGAAGTTAGGGTTTTTGCAGCATCCTGAATTACATCCTAAAGCAATGACCTTGGTAAAATCATCTTAACTTTCTCTCTAAGTATCGGATTGAAATTTTGTAAAATGTTACAGAAATAGGACGAAATGTAGTTGTTTTGTAGAATTTTCAAGTTCGAGGGTGAAAATAGTGATCTATGGCACTTCGTACAAGTCGAATCTACTAAAGAAGTCTATAATTGAGCTTGTGTGGGAGATTTCACCCAAATATTTCTTGAAGACTCCAATCTTGATCAGACCTGTGGGGCTAGAAATAGGTTTCAGAGGGCTACCATAGGACGAAATTGAAGACCTTGGAGATCCTAAATTGCAAAGATACAACAGATTCAATATTGATCTCCTACGAAGCAAAAAAAAGTGTGTAGTCTTTTTAAAAAAATTGCATAAGCTTGGTTTGAAAAATTAGTTTGAAGTGATTCAAAAGGACATAGTGAAGCATAATTGTCATTAATTGATGCCCCAAAGAAATAAAATGGAAACACCTAGTAAGCAACCCACAAGCTCCACTATGACACATGAAGAAGAGGAAGAAATGAAACATGATATATCAAAGTTGCAAGACCAAATGCAGTAAATTTCGCTCTCGCAAAAAGTAACAAAAAATGAATTGGAAGCCATGATGAATGTTAAGACAGATGATATCAAAAGGGACATGGTATTTTTGAATGATGGTTGAAAATCAAACATGGAACAACGATGAATTTTAAGATAGAAGGATTGAAATAAGGTTTGGAAAAGTTGCTAAAAGAAAGGCGTCCCATTGGTGACAAGGCAGTCGATGAAAATAATGATGAAGAAAAAATAAATATCAATCATGATTTTAGAGACTCCCATGTGGGGTTTAAGAACCACCACATTCCAAATATAGAGATGGGGAATTTTGATGCCAAGGATCTGGTAACTTGGATACTATATATGGAGCAATATGTTGATATACAAGATGTGCAACCCTCACAAAATGTACGTCTTGCATCTTTATATTTAGAACCCAATAAGTTGGTATGGTATAGATGGCTTTGTTCTCATAAACCACTTGTCACCTGGTCAATTTTTATGGAAGAAATGATAGTACATTATGAAGAGACAAAGAGAAACACCTTCTTTAGCCAATTGATAAATCTTAAACAAAAGGGTTCAATAGCAGAACACATTGAAGACTTCCAAAAATTGAATATTAGGGTAACGGATATTCCATAGTAGCATGGGATTGATCTCTTCATAGGGAATTTAAAAGATAACATCCAACATGAGGTTCGCCTTTGGGAACCTGATTCCTTAGAGAAGACATTCAGGGATGCAAGAAAAGTTGAAAGAAAAATTATGGCAACAAGGAAGTCTACCAATCACAACTATAAAGATGGAAGTTTTACTGGTTCTAGTCTTCCACAACCTACAAGGCTGAAATCACAAAATTGGAGGAAAAAAAAGAAAAAGGGCTTTGTTACGATTGTGATAGAAAATACACTAAAGGTCATAAGTGTGTTGAGTAGAAATTATTCTACATAGATTGTGAAGAGGAGGAAGAAAAGGAACAAGAAACATCAAAGATGAGGATATACAGTAGGAATCATTGCCAGATAAAGACTAAATGAATCTGACCATATCTTGTAATGGATTGGCAGGAATTAGCACTCCTCAAACACTAAAGATAGAAGGACATATCAAGAAGAAAAAGGTAATAGTGTTGATTGATTCGGGTAGTACCCATAATTTTATTCATTATAAGATAGCAAAGGAATTAAATTGCTTCGTATTTCTAGCACCAAAGTGTCAAGTGATGGTTGCAAATGGAGGAACTATAAATTTCTCTGGAAAGTGCCATAATATCAAGCTATCCATGGGAGAATATATATTGAATAGTTCAATGTTTTCCATTCCAATGGGTGGTGTTGATGTTGTACTAGGAGTCCAATGGTTACAATATTTTGGTACAATAAATTTTAATTTTCAAGAACTTTTCTTGATTTTTTTTGCGAAGGAAAGGAAGTTAAATTAAGGGGCATTGCAGGGGAACTAGGAAAGGTAATCAGATCTAATAGCATGACAAATCTTCTAAAGAAATAACAATGGGTCGTAATTATAAAATTATGTTCTCTAGAGGTTCAAACATCGAAATCATCTATTTATCTAGACCTCCAAAAAGCCTTCGACAATCATTCCAACGTGTTTGAGACTCCCAAATGCCTCCCACCTATTTGTGATCATGATCATGCTATTCATTTGATTCTAGGAAGTATTCCTACAAACATTAGGCCTTATAGATATCCTTATGCCCAAAAGAGTGAAATTGAACGTATGGTTGCAGAAATGCTAGAGGTGGGTATAATTCAACCTAGTCAAAGTTATTTCTCTACTCCAGTAGTATTGGTGCACAAGAAGGATGGATCATTATGCATGTGTCTGGATTATAGGGAGCTCAAAAAGCTCACTATTAAATATAAATTTCCCATTCCTATCATTGATGAATTATTGGATGAATTAGATGGAGCAATTTACTTCACCAAGTTTGATGTTCATTCAGGATATCATCAAATAAGAATGAAGACTGAATATGTTTTGAAAACAACATTTAGAACTCATGAAGGTCATTTGGAATATTTGGTCATGCCTTTTGGCCTTACCAATGAACCTTCTACATTTCAAGGTTTGATGAATTCCATTTTCAAACCCTTAGAAAATTTGTGTGAGTATTTTTTGACGATATACTAATCTACAAAAAGTCTTGGAAGGATCATATTCAACATGGTTACAGGGTGCTCAAACTATTGGAGGAGAAATAATTATATGCAAAAAGATCCAAATGTTTCTTTGGAGTACAAGAGGTCGAATATGTGGGTCATATTGTATCTCATGAAGGTGTTAAGGTAGACTCTAGCAAAATTAAAGCCATTAAGGAATGGAAAATCCCCACATCCACAAAGCATCTGCGAGGATTTCTTGGGTTGACTGGGTATTATCAAAATTTTGTTAAAAATTATGGGAGAATAGCAGCACCTCTAACAACATTACTGAAGAAAGATGCATTCTCTTGGACTCCAAAAGAAACTAAGGCCTTTGAGAAATGTGCCAAGCACCAGTCTTAGCTACGCCATACTTCAGAAAAACCCTTAATGTGGAATGCAATGCCTTGGGAAATGGAATTAGTGTTGTTTTAATACAAGAAGAAAGACCCATTTTTTTTTAAAGTCGTCCAATCAAAGGAAATTATTTACAAAAAGCTATTTATGAGAAGGAAATGTTGGCAATACTACATGTACTTAAGAAATGACGACCTTACCTAATGGAAAGGCACTTCAAGGTAAAAAGAAATCATGATAGTCTTAAATACTTTTTATAACAAAGTTTATGTTAAGAGGAACAACACAAATGGGTCACAAAGATGTTGGGATATGACTTTGAAATCACCTACAAACAAGGGAAGAAAAATGTTGTTGCAAATGCACTCTCAAGAATGGATGAGGATGTGGAAGCATTTCTTTGTGCCATTTCTATTATCCAACCATATTAGATAATCGAAGCAAGGGATGAATGGAAGAATGACAAAGAAGTGTGGGCACTCATTCAAGGGTTGCAGCAAGATCCTAGTACATCTCATACATTTAGATGGAAAAATGATTCATTACAGTACAAAGATCGCTTATACCTTTGTAACAATTCCCAACTCAAACAAAATATTCTTCTAGAATTTCACACCTCTCCCTTAGGAGGGCACTCAGGATTTTTAAAAACTTACCACAGGATTAAGAAGGAATTTTTTTGGGATGGCCTTAAATGTGATATTCAAAAGTTTGTGGCAGAATGTTTGGTTTTCTAACCAAATAAAGTTGAGACAATTAAGACCCCAAGTCTGTTACAACTTTTATCCATTCCAAGTCAACATTGGGAGGATGTTTCAATGGATTTTATCACAGGTTTACCCAAGTCTGAAGGAAAGAGTGTCACCATGGTGGTAGTTGATATACTTACCAAGTATGCACACTTTTGTGCATTATCTCATCCATTTAAAGCTCGAAGAGTTGTTACTGCATTTATGGAAACAATTAAAAAGCTACATGGAAACCCAAAGATTATTGTAAGCAACAAAGATCCTATTTTCACTAGAAATTTTTGGAAAGAATTATTTTGTTGTCTGGGTACTTAATTAATTCATAGCTCATCTTATCATCCTCAGTCAGATGGGAAAACTAAGATAGTAAAAAAAGAATTGGAGGGATATCTTCGTTTATTTTTATCTGATAAACAAACACAATGGGTTAGATGGTTACCTCTAGCTGAATGGTGGTATAACACTTCCTTCCACACTGCAACAAAAATGACCCCATTTATGGCACTTTATGGATATTATCCACCATCCATCACGTCATCTTTAAGATAAAATTCTAAGGTTCAAGTTGTGGAAGATCACATAGAGCATCAACAACAAGTTCTCCAACTCTTAAAGTATAACCTCACTTTGGCGTAGAATAGAATGAAACATTAGGCGAATCAACATTGTAGAGAAAGAAGTTTTGATGTAGGTGACTGGGTATTTTTACGGCTACAACCATACAAATAATTGTCCCTCAAGCAAGACAAGAAGGATAATAAATTATCACCAAAGTATTGTGGTCCTAACAAGGTGTTGTAAAAATTGATACTATGGCATACAAATTGGAGCTTCCTACATCTTGCAGCAGTCATGGAAACAAGAACTCAATAGTTATGAAATCGATCAATTTCAGAGTATCTCATCAAGTGGAAGAAATTACCCATGGAAGATTCCAAATGGGAGGATGATAATTTTATAAAAAAGCATCTAGAACTACTCAAGCATTGAGGACAATGATTTTTTTAAGGAGAGGGTCATGTTAGGTCCCTCTAATACTAGTGTATTCCCTCATTGTTATTTAGTGTAGTCCCCTTATTGTTATTGTTATGCCCCATAGAAGCCCACTATTCCCTCGTTGTTATTAGTGTAGCCTCCTAATTGTTATTGTTGTGCCCCACAGAAGCCCAGAGGGAGTCTTTGGGAAAACGTTTTAGGTCTGCATAGAGGCTAGCTAGGAGTATGATTTAGAAGAGGTAGGGTTTGATTTTCTGTTTGCACGAAACAAAAAAATTGAAGGACATTAGTTGCAGTAATTTGCAGGCATTGGTGTTGCTAGGAAGCATTTCCACTGAGTAGGTCAGTGAGTTCGTTGAGAATATCTGGGCGCAGTGATTTTGCAAGAATTTTTTGTAGTAGTAGATCAGTGTTAGGTGGAAGAGAAAAAGCACACACAAGGAAAGGAATTTTTCAGATTTCTATGAGGGTTTCCGTATTCAATTTTATGGAGAAAAACTGATATTTCCTTAGTAGAAGTTAGTCAGAATTGGCATAGCTATGGACTCTAGAAAGGAGTGTGAGTAGCAGAGTAGGCATCCAAGTAGGAAAGGGAGGAGATTCCTATTTATTTTCTTAGAAATGGCCTACGTAGGACTATTAAAATTGGAAACCAAGGAAAAACTTTATGTGTGTCATCTTATTCATGGTTGATAATATTTTTATTAGATTCCTCTTATCGAGAGGTGTAGGATTGATATAAAGATCATCGGATTCCGATAAGTATTCATGGAGATATGAATTTATTTTGATTATGGAATTATTATCAAGCCGACCTACAACTCATGTACGCTCAGAAGCCCAACAGTCGCATCTATTCACCCACCAACTTTGTGTATAAATATAAGAGGAATTTTCCTCATTTGGACTCACTCTTCTCATCACATCTCTCTCTCTCTCTTTATACTGCGCAGAAATGACTCTCTTCTCTACTGCACAGAAATGGGTCTCTCTCACACATGTGAAGCCGGAAGCTATTGAACCTGAAGCTGCAACTGCAGATCCAAAGATTGATCTACGTGGCCTAGACGATCTCCTCTTTGGAACTGTGTTGTAGGTTCATCTGAACCTCCTCTGAAAGCCACAACTTTTGGTGGTGGAATGAATTCAATCCGACGAATAGTTTGCAAGATATCAACTGCCCTAGTTTGAAGCCGGAAACTGCTGAAACTGAAACTGCAACTACAGAAGTAAAGATTGACCTACGTAGCCTAGAAGATATCCTCATCTGAACTATGTTGTAGGTTCATCTAAACGTCCTTTGGAAGCCGCAACTTTTGGTGATGGAATGAAGTCAATCCGACGGTCGGTTTGTGAGATATCGTCTGCCCTAGTTTGATAATGAAGTCGCTAATGTTGATGCTGCTGATCTAGGGTTTTCTACTGCTGATATGAATCAGATTTATTGTACTATTTCTCTCTGCTAAATTATTAAAGATAACAGAAGATTTGATCAAAGGGTTTCCCCACACATTGTGGGGTTTGTCCCTATCTAGCTGCCACATCTTGTGTCTCTTGTCTTGGCTTGTTTTTTGTCGACCGTTTAATGTTCTATCTGCACTTTACTTTATGTACGTGATTGCTAATCTGTGGAATATAATAAGAAAAAGAATTAAATTGTTATAAGCATAGAACATACCATAACTTAACATGGTATCAGAGTTGAGGTGAAGACAAAGCCCAAGCAAGAGCAAAAGCAATCACCGAAGAGAAGATTGGCGAGGCTATCCTAAAAGAACTATGGGGTCCTCAACACTCTTTCCTACCGAAGACAAGCTCTGTGAGAAAGCTGACTATCACGGATGGAAGGTGTCTATCGATCTAACCTTGGAGGATCAAGGAGTGTTGGGTCACGTGAGGGGCAATATTGTTGAGCATCCATCAAATGCACCTCCTGCTGCCAGGAACAAATGGAAGAACAAAGAAATTAAAGCGAAGAAGATCATCCGGGACTCTATCAACAAGCGCTTGGTGGCCTACATCTCTGATCTAAACACCTCTAAGGAAATCTACAATAGACTGGTGAGTTTATTTAAAGTTAATGATGCAAATCAAGTTTTGTTTCTTAGAAATAAGGTGACGGAAATCAAGAAGGGTAAAGATGAGAGTATGCAAGCATACTTCTTAAGAATCACCGAGATCAAGAATGATCTCCTATCTATTGGGGAAACTATTACTGACAAAGAAATGGCACTCACAACTCTTAGAGGATTACCATCGGAACAGTATGTGCTAAGGACTACTCTTCTGAATAATAATGTAATTCCTGGTTTTTAGGAATTAATGGCTAGATGCATTCAAGAAGAAACAAGGGTAGAAGAGCAGGAAATGCCCTTGCCTAAAGGTCCTCCTCCTACCTTTTCTTCTCATGCTAAGAAAAGAAATAATTCCATGTCTAAATCGAAAAGAAAGGTTGGATCTAAGGGTGGAAGAAAGGGACGATGTTTCATTTGCAATAAAGCAAGTCACTATGTAAGGGAATGCCCTGATAGAAAGGACTCCCACCGTGACGATGATCAAAATACCTCTCATGGTAATCGAAGGGATGGAAAATTCAATAACAAAGGTAAGAGGAGAGCTGGGAATCGAGGAAGAGGACAACCATTCAAGAAGGCGAGAAAGTCCAGGATGTATTAAATGCACCTGACCTCAAAAAGAACCTAGTGTCCATCTCGGCAATGGAAGACAAAGGCTACAAGGTAACCTTCACCAATGGGAAGGTACGTATATGGAAAAATAATGTTAAAGATGCCTTTACTCTTGGGTTTAGTGTTGATTCATTATATCAGGTCGATGGAAGTCCGCTGGATGTCATGTCTTATGACACATCTCTTCAGTCCAAACTTTGGCATCAGAGGTTTGCCCCCCTTCATTATAAAGCTATACTCCATGTAAAACAAATGGTGACAGGGATGTCCGAATTTAGAGAAGAGAAAGAAGGTGTATGTCCAAAATGTGCTGAAGAAAAACTCAAAAGGGGACCATTCCCCTCAAGCCAAAGCAAGACCTCTGATATATTACAGTTGGTTCACTCAGGCATATCTGAGGCTGGCATTAAGAGGGAGACTACTACACCACATACTTCTGAGCAGAATGGTGTGGCGGGAAGGAAGAACCACATGATTGTGGAAGCTGTCCGGGCCATGCTACATGATCAAAGACTTCTGAAGTTTCTATGGGCTGAAACTACAAACACTGCCGTATATGCCCTCATCAAGCATTAGGTTCCAAGATTCTTGAAGAAGAGTTCACCAGTGAGAAACCTAATGTTTCTCCTTTAGAATTTTTGGAAGCCCTGTATATTTTCATGTGCCGAAAGAGAAAAGAAATAAATTGGGTGCATCTAGAAAGAAGGGAATTTTTGTGGGCTATGGTGAAAATACTAAAGGCTATAGAATCTATGTAGCCAGTCAAAGGGAAGTCGTAATTAGTCATGATGTCACCTTTGATGAAGATATGGCTCTCAGCAAGGTGAACAATCTTCTGACTTTGAGGAGCTCTCAAGAAGCCGACACCAGGGAACCGAAAGAAAAAGATGATGAATCAATGCGTGATGTAGAAGAACCCATGGATCCTATTGATCCTCCTCCACATGAGCCTTCCTCTTCTAGGAAGAGGCCTTCATGGCTTAGGTGGCTACTTGATGATGCTGAAGGACATGCTGCACCCCGAGGAACCTTTCATGAAAGTAAGAAACCTAATAGGTATCAGGGATACTTGACCATCATGAGCACGATCATACAAAATAACCCTTCATCATTCTCAGACACCGTCAAGCATCAAGTATGGAAGGATGCTATGACCGAAGAATATGAGTCTGTCATGGAGAATGATGTCTAGGAAGTAGTTCCCAGACCCCAGGACAAGACAGTTGTTACTTCCAAATGTTTTTACAAGATAAAGCATGCAGCAGATGGAAGTACGGAAAAGTATAAGGATCGTTTTGTTGCTCGTGGTTTCTCCCAGAAGGAAGTTATAGACTATGATGAGATATTTTCACATGTTTCCAGATATACGACCATCCGCTCGATCATAACCCTTTCCACTTCACAAGGATGGAACCTACATCAGATGGATGCCAAGACCGCGTTCTTACACGGCTCGATCAAAGAAGAGGTCTACGTGGAGCAACCCGAAGGATTTGAGATTTATGATAAAAAATCTCATGTATGTAGGTTGAAGAAGGCTCTCTATGGGCTGAAGCAAGCACCCTGAGCATGGTATGAGAGGATCGATAGCTACTTGATGAAGCTGGGATTCACTCGGAGTGAAGCCGATCCTAACCTTTACTTTAAGGTTGAAGATGATAAACCTCTCATACTGGTGTTGTATGTGGATGAGCTCTTTCTAATAGGTGCACACCCTCTCATTCAAAAATGTCAGAGGGAGTAGGCTTCTGAATTTCAAATGATGGACGTAGGACTGATGCACTATTTCCTAGGACTTGAAGTGTGGCAGAAGCCAAGGGAAATTTTCCTGTCTCAAGGAAAATATGTGGTGAAGATTCTAAAAATATTTGATATGGTGGACTGCAAGCCTGTGACTACCTCGAGGATCTTAACTTTCAAAAGTTATATGGTAGTGATGTCGGACCAGATTTGGGAAATGCCTCTGAGTTTCAAAAACTCATTCGCGTTGATGTTCTACATGAACCTCCGTCTGAACATATGTTTTGCAGTTAGCATTGTGAGCTCATGTTTGGTTGAGCCTCACTAGATTGGTGCCAAGAATCTTCTAAGATGTCTTTAGGACACAATCTCTCATGGATTGAGATACACTACCGGAGATGTGAGACTACTTGGATATGCTGATGCTGATTGGGTAGGCAGTGTGGTGGACCGTAAGAGCACTTCTGGGTGCTGTTTCACCTGGGGATCTGCTTCGATATCCTGGATGAGAAGGAAGCAGAAGTCGATGGCTTTGAGCACCGCCAAAGCAGAGTCTATTGCTGCTAGCATGGCCTCCTATGAGGAAGTCTAGTTGCGAAAGCTCTTCAGTGAGCTGTTTGGATTTACATTGGACACCACTGGGATTCTCTATAACAACCAGAGGTGGGATTCAATTATTGAGGAATCCCATATTCTTCAATTACTCCAGTAGATAGACATCATCTGGGATATGGTAAGTCGATGAGCAAGGAGGATCCATCACATTAAGATGATGTATAGGTCGATACACCTTGTCAAATCCCAGAGGAAAGATCTAATCTGTGATTTTCCAAAACGACTTGGAGTCGTCAAGAAACCCTTGTACAAGGGTCCTGCATGTTTCATACATTGAGCTCTCAGAGCTCTGAGGCCTTGCGGTTCTTACTGGTGCAACATATGACCATAGGGTGACTCACCCTCCCCTGGCGGTGTGCACTGGAACAAGATGATTCGCTCTCTTGTGGGACAAGATGATTCGCTCTCTTGTGGAACAGGATGATTCGCTCTCCTATGTAACAGGATGATTAGTTCTCCTGTGAGGCCTGGATTGATGTGTTCTCCATGGCGGCCTGGATTGATGTGTTCTCCATGGCGATTGTAGTAGGATTGATGTGTTCTCCTATGAGGAAAGGATTGATTAGTTCTCCTGTCGAGGCATCCTACCCATGCAGTCTGGGACTCATTGGAAGTACCTCTCATCTGATCAATGAGCAAGGAAATGAAGTTAGGGAGCATAGTAGTACTGATGGACGCATCGTTGTATCTATCGTACTCCCTATGCTAGGATGACCTCCATTGATCTGGGATCAATGATACTGGTCTGGGACCAGTGGTAGGAGTTGTAACATAATATGACGCTGACTTCAGGTCGGTTGAGACTGGTCTGGGACGAGTGGTACATACTCTGAGACCGACTTCGTGTCAGTGCAGTACTGGTCTAGGACCAGTGAGAGTAGTACATACTATGACGCTGACTTCGGGTTGGTTGAGACTGGTCTGGGACCAGTGGTAGGAGTTTTACCATACTATGGCATTGAATTCAGGTCGGTTGAGACTGGTGTGGGACTAGTGGTACATACTCCGAGACTGACTTTGTGTCAGTGCAGCACTGTTCTAGGACCACTGGGAGTGGTACATACTATGATGCTGACTTTGGGTCAGTTGAGACTGGTCTGGGACTAGTGGTACACTCTCCGAGACTGCGATACTGGTTTGGGACGAGTGGTAGGAGTGGTACTTACTATGAAGCTGATTTCGGGTCGGCTGATACTGGTCTAGGACCAATGGTACGCACTTTGAGACTGACTTTGAGTCAGTGGAGGATGATACTGGTCTAGGACCAGTGGAGTTGTACTCACTATGACGTTGACTTCGGGTCGGTTGAGACTAGTTTGGGACTAGTGGTACATACTCTGAGACTAACTTTGAGTCAATATGATACATCCTCGATCATTTCTTCTTCTTCATAATTCGGACAAAAGCAGAGCAGAACAGAACAATGCAAGAGCAAAGCAGAAAAGAGAAAAATAGTACCGATCAGTACAAAGCAGAACAAGACAAATCAGAACAGGCAGAATAGCGCAGAGCAGGGTAGGGGTCAAGCTATATAGAGTAGTGCATTTGATGGATGAATAGTAACGACCGATAGACAGGTTGCAGATGAAGTTCTCCCTGGTTGAGAGGGAGTGTTAAAATTGGAAACCAGGGAAAAACTTCATGTGGGTCATCTTATTCATGGCTGATAATATTTTTATTAGATTCCTCTCATCGAGAGGTGTAGGATTGATATAAAGATCATTCGATTCCGATAAGTATTCATGGAGATATGAATTTATTTTGATTATGGAATTATTATCAAGCCGACCTACAACTCATGTAGGCTCAGAAGCCCAACAATCACATCTATTCACCCACCAACGTTGTGTATAAATATAAGAGGACTTTTCCTCATTTGGACTCACTCTTCTCATCACATCTCTCTCTCTCTACTGTGTAGAAATGAGTCTCTTCTCTACTGCACAGAAATGGGTCTCTCTCTCACACATGTGAAGCCGGAAGCTGTTGAACCTGAAGCTGCAACTGTAGATCCAAAGATTGACCTACGTGGCCTAGAATATCTCCTCTTTGGAACTGTGCTATAGGTTCATCTAAACCTCCTCTGAAAGCTGCAACTTTTGGTGGTGGAATGAAGTCAATCCGACGAACGGTTTCTAAGATATCGACTTCCCTAGTTTGAAGCCGGAAACTACTGAAACTGAAGCTGCAACTGCAAAAGTAAAGATTGATCTGCGTGGCCTAGAAGATCTCCTCATCTTAACTACGCTGTAGGTTCATCTAAAGCTCCTCTGGAAGCCACAACTTTTGGTGATGGAATGAAGTCAATCCGACGGTCAGTTTGTGAGATATCGTCTACCCTAGTTTGATAATGAAGCTGCTAATGCTGATGCTACTGATTTAGGGTTTGCTACTGCTGATATGAATCAGATTTATTGTACTATTTCTCTCTGCTAAATTATTAAAGATAAAAGAAGATTTGATCAAAGGCTTTCCCCACACATTACGGGGTTTGTCCCTGGCTAGCCGCCACATCTTGTGTCTCTTGTCTTGGCTTGTTTTCTATCAATCGTTTAATGTTCTATCTACACTTTACTTTATGTACATGTGATTTCTAATCTGTGGAATATAATAAGAAAAAGAAGTAAACTGTTATAAGCATAGAACATACCATAACTTAACAAGGACTTTGAGAATAGGATAAGCTTGATGGAGCCTCTAACTATTGTATCTAGAGAGCGAGAATGACTTTTTTGCTAAATGAGCATTGTTTGAATACACATGCAAAAAGATTTATAACTGTACCTATAGATCTACAACAACTAGAGAACTACAATAACGAGATGGCCAAGGTAAAGAGGATGATCATGAATCGATTTTGAGATCATATAGTCTCACACCTAGTTGGAAAGAATGCTGCCAAACAACTATTGGATGTTGTTGCAATGCTTTTCCAAAATCCTTTCGAAAACTGGAAGATTTTCTTAAAATAGAAGTTGAGGACCACCAAGATGCAGAAGGGTGAAGGAGTCACTCCTTATCTCACTAGAATTCTGAATATCTTAGATGAGCTTGCAATAGTTGGAGAGACACCTCGTGAGAGTGAGCTAGTTCGTACAAATCTCAACGATTTCACAAAGGAGTGGGAAAATTGCATCCAAGGTATGAATGGATGAGATACACTACCTGCTTGGGATTGGTTGTGGGTCGATTTCACTCAAGAAGATATGAGGATTTCTCTTGTCAAGAGTAGCATTGGTGCTTTTGTATCTATTTCCCATAGGCAGTCCTTGGCTACAAAAAATATGCCAAGAAACCAATGTAACTAGCCTTTAGGTTAAAGATGGCCCTTGAACCAGAGGGGGCTCCCTCAGTGGTTACAAGGCTTTGTTTAACATTGTTCACCTTTCACTAAACAACAGCCTTTGAAGCACAATGGCCAAATTTGTGGTTTTAAATAGGGGTGGTTGGCAATGAACGATAATCCCTATCCATGATTAAAGGCCTCTCTCATGGGGTCCCTTCAGAAAGTGTCAGCTTCTATCCTGATAGAATGACATAGCTTTTCAAGGATTATGATAGAAGAATGTAAGGAGATTCCTAATAATTAAGCAGTCAAACATACTTCTTAACAACTAGGAAAATTTGAATGCATGTAAAAGATTTCTACAGCCCAATAAAACACATTGCAGAGTATTCAAGAAGGCCAAACTGAAACCAATTCTAAGAGGAGTTATTTCAAATAGATAGTATAATAAGCTAATCTATTTTAGTGGCTATCAGAAGGCATAAATGAAAAGCCAGTGAAGGAGGAGTTATCTTGGACAAACAGTCCAATAAGCTAATCTCTTTCTAATGGTTATGATTTTGCAGGGGATTTAAGAATAGATTGATACTCAATCTACACTTACCTAGACCTTCCTATAAATGCTTTGAACATGTGTAGAAATAGGATATCAAACACTAGAAAGACATACTATAAAACACAAAATTTTGTCAAACTGGAGCGAGAAGACTTTCATTTGAAATCCTATAATATAAGCTATTACAAAGTGAAGATCCTTGGCATCAAAATCTCACACATATTACTTCAATTGATGAAGTATTTATACAATTTCCTCACAAAATGTCTTGATAAAAATATCGAGAGCTATTACAAATATCTGAAAAATTGTATTACAAATATAGATCACGAACAAAGGTAACTAAAACTATTTGAAGAGTTTTGGTACTATCCTTGAGGATTTTTGTTGATAAAGAAGAGAAATTCGAATTTGATTGCAACTCATATTTGATGAGTCGGCCTCCAAGTCACTAACTGTCTTTGAGCTTTTTCCTCCCGAATTTCTGAAAAATAGGGTCCAGTCATCCCTTTGAATATCTCAATATGAGCTAGCTGTGTGAAAAATGAGAGAGGTTTTTGTATTATAGTACCTTAGGAACCGAAACCTTCTCCAGGTTTCCAATATTCATCTATGATTATCCACAATAGTTTTTGAAAAAAGGTGGCTTAAACAGGACATTGTAGAGTCAAAAAAATAGGCTAAACATGATGAGAGTGTATCTCACAACCCCTGACACCTGTATGAAAAGTGAAATAAGACTTTGTATTTTGGAATCTTTTGAACAAAAATTTCTTCCATTTTCCAAATATTCATCTTTGTTTGGCCGCAATATCCTCTGCAAAAAGGTGACTAAAATAGGACATTTTTGGAAAACATGCCTTCAACGATGCATTTGCATCTCCCAAGAAATAACAGTCATTGGAAAACTAAGAGAGGTTTTGTCACATGAGGATGTTAGGAACGAAAAACCGCTTTCAGTTTCTAAGAATCCATTCTCATCTGTCTGTAAGTAATGTTTGACATTATTGTGTTGTATAGCGAGAAAACATAGTTTTAGCATACCATGACATAGCCATATGGCGTGGAGGTAGGAGATGATGTGGAGGCACATGGTTGGTAAAAATAGTTGATGTGTGGATGCGGAAGGAAGGTGTGGGAATGGAACGATAAGTGGGAACAGGATCAGATGGGAGGAGATAAGTGGCAGTGGTGGATTGGCAGGGAAATGCTATGAAAGTCGACGTAATCAAGATGGGTGGTTTACGCGGGGAGCAAAAACCATTTTCGGAGGGGGTGGGGGAGAGTGGTTTCTTTCATTGGTGGAGGGGGGACCAAAATCTTGGCGGAAGGACATGTAGCGGCAGGAAACTGCTTTTTCAGACCCCACCCCCCCTTAACGTTAAATAAAATCACATCGAGGGTGTCCGAAACAATTAGGTGGCCATCAGATTTGGGCGGAGTTGAAATCTACGGTGAGGACATGCCTCAGGATTAGTGCTGGTGGTCCCCATTGGATATTCAGTGGAAAAAGTTTATTAATGAATGCCAAAACTTTAGGATAAGCTGTATTTCTAAGGTTTATTAAGCAGGTTACCTCTTTTCCATAATTTATACAAATAAACTAGGTAGGGTGCATTTTAAATGTGCTGACCCTCGTTTATTTATTTATCAATTAATCCTAATTTAATACATAAATTTCAAATTGTTTGATCATACAGCTTGATCAAAACTAATCATGTTACAACATTGGCTCCAATGGGGACTGCTTCCCCCTGTGGGATGCAGAGAACTAGTAGACCAGTTGCCTTTAGTGTTGGGCATGGAGTCATACCATAAAACCATCAACCACTGATCTACCATCTTATGTAGAAAATAACCAATCCTCATGGATCAACGTTGTTATTTGAATACTCTGCTACTGCACACTGCAACTTGCAACTGTGAAATGCAACCATATTCTTGCACTAATTCAGATACTCTTTCATACTGAAATTTGAAAACTAAAAATTTCTAGAGACTGAAAATATAAGCTGATATATCATATACTCTTCAAACCACACCACTCATAAACAACGAACATGCTAATCTACTGCATACTGAAACTCAGAATATCTATTCAATCCCCACACCTCTATCTAATAGAACTGAGAAACCTTACACTCTTAGGTGTAATCTACTTTCTAATGTAACCAAGTGCGGAGTGGATTTATTGACAAATGACATTGCCACCAGAAAAAAACCCGAAGGATATATACAATATGAACATGAAATCCAATGGGAAACTTATACTCACAGACCTACTTTAAAAGCTACATCCTTTGTAGACATTTTAGATTTCTGACCATGGCTAAGAGGGAGAGACATATATTTTTGATTGCAAGTATTAATGAACCTTGCATCGTAGTAAAGGCAGTTGAAATTTCGAAATCGGTTACCCAGTGCAATCGCCATATGACAAAGTGGAGTCACTAGGTGAAATAAATGAAACCAATACTAAATTCCTACTCCTTGTTCACCAACGAGGAATATATATAATCTTTATAGTTCCCCAAAGAAAGATATCTTCATTACTTCACTCCCTGGCAATGGCGCCAGATGTTGTACCTATTTCCCATAGGCATTCCTTGGCTGCAAACAACTATGCCAGGAAACCAACTCAACCAGCCTTTAGGTTCAAGTTGGCCCTTGAACAAGAGGGGGCTCTCTTAGTGGTTACGAGGATTTGTTTAACATTTTTCACCTTTCTCTGAACAACAACCTTTGAAGTACAATGGCCAGATATGGTTTTAATTAAGGGTGGTTGGAAATGAATGACAATCCCTCTCCATGATTAAAGGCCTCTCTCACCGGATCCCTTCAGAATGTATCAACTTCCAGCCTAATAGAATGACTTATCTTTTCAAGGATTATGATAGGAGAATGGAAGGAGATTCCCAATCATTAAGGAGTCAGACATACCTCTTAACAACTAGGGAAATTTTTATTAGTGTAGAATATTTCTACAACCCAACAAAACACATTGCAAAGTATTCAAGAAGGCCAAAATGAAACCAATTCTAAGAGGAGCTATTTCAAACAGCTAATCCAATAAGCTAATCTATTTTAATGGCTATCAGAAGTCATAAAGCAAAAACCAGTGAAAGAGGAGTTATCTTGGACAAACAATCCAATAAGCTAATCTCTTTCTAAAGGTTATGATTTTGCAGGGGATTTAAGAATAGATCAATACTCAACCTACACTTACCCAGACCTTCCTATAAATGCTTTAAACCTATGTAGAAATAAGATATGAAACACTAGAAAGACATACTAGAAAACACAAAATTCTGTCAAACTGGAGCCAGAAGACTTTCATTAGAAATCCTGTAATATAATCTATTACAAACTGAAGAGTCTTGGCATCAAAATCCCACACATATTACTTCAATTGATGAAGTATTTATACGATTTCCTGACAAATATCTTGATAAAAATATCAAGAGCTATTACAAATATCTAAAAATTGTATTACAAAAACAGAACACAAATAAAGTTGACTAAAACTATTTGAAGAGTTCTAGTACTATCCTTGAGGATTTCTGTTGATAAAGAATAGAAATTCAAATTTGATTGCAACTCATATTTGATGAGGTGGCCTCCAAGTCACTAATTGTCTTTGAGCTTTTTCCTCCCAAATTTCTGAAAAATAGGGCCCAATCATCCCTTCGAATATCTCAATTCTAGCACGATGTGTGAAAACCGAGAGAGGTTTTTGTATTCTAGTATCTTAGGAACAAAAACCCCCTCCATTTTCCCAAGATTCATCTTTGATTATCCACAATAGTTTCTGAAAAAAGGTGGCTTAAACAGGACATTGCAGAGTCAGAAAAATAGGCTAAACATGATGAGAGTGTATCTCCCAACCCCTGACACATGTATTAAAAGTGAGATAGGATTTTGTATTTTGGAATCATTTGAACTAAAACCTCTTCCAGTTTCCAAATATTCATTTTTTTGCCACAATATACTCTGCAAAAAGGTGACTAAAACATGACATTTCTAGAAAACATGCCTTCAAAGATGCATTTGCATCTCCCAAACGATAACAGTTGTTGGAAAACTGAGACAGGATTTTGTACATGACGATGTGAGCAACAAAAATTACTTTCATTTTCTGAAAATCAGTTCTCATTTGTCTGTAAGTAATGTTTGAAACTACTGTGTTGTATATGGAGAAAACATAGTTTTAGCTGACCATGAGACAGGCATATGATGTGGAGGTAAGAGATGATGTGGAGGCACATGGTTGGAAGAAATAGTTGATGTGTGGACATGGAAGGAATGCATGGGAATGGAACGGTAAGCGGCAAAGGGATCAGGCTGGAGGAGATAAGTGGCAGTGGTGGATTGGCGGGGAAATGCTATGAAAGCTGACGTAATCAAGATGGATGGTTTACGTGGGGAGCAGATACTGTTTTCGAGGGGGGGGGGGGGAGTGGTTTCTTGCATTGGCGGATGGGGGTCCAAAATCTCAGTAGAAGGACATGTAGTAGCGGGAAACTTCTTTTTTGGATCCTCCCCTCTCGACGTTAAACAAAATCACATCGAGGGGGTCCAAAACAATTAGGTGGTTGTTGGATTTGGGCGGAGTTGAAATCTATGGTGAGGACATGCTTGGAGATTAGTGTTGGTGGTCCCCATCAGATCTTCGGTGGAAAACTTTATTAATGAATGCCAAAACTTTAGGATAAGTTGTATTTCCAAGGTTTATTAAATAGGTTACCTCTTTTCCATAATTTATACAAATAAACTAGGTAGGGTTCATTTTAAATGTGATGAACCTTATTTATTTATTTATCAATTAATCCTAATTTAATGCATAAGTTTAAAATTGTTTGATCATACAGTTTGATCAAAACTAATCATGTTACAACATTGGCTCTAATGGGGACTGCTTCCCCCTATGGGATGCAAAGAACTAGTAGACTAGTTTCCTTTAGTGTTGGGCATGGAGTCATACCATAAAACCATCAACCATTGATTTTCTATCTTGTGTAGAAATATAACCAATCCTCATGGATTAGTGTTGTTATTTGAATACTCTGTTACTGCACACTGCAACCTGCAACTGTGAAATGCAACCATATGGTTGCACTAATTCAGATACTCTTTCATACTGAAATCTAAAAATTTCCCATGGGGCTTTGGATTGATGGTGAATGGTTGCACTGTTAAGGCACTCCTTGTGATAAGTCACTGGTTCAAATCCCCCGTGGGTGCTTACCTACCAAAAAAAAAAAGAAACCTGAAAAATGAAAATTTCTAGAGACTAAAAGTATAAGCTGATATATCATATACTATTCAAATCACACCACTCATAAAAAATGAACAAGTTGATATTTGCATACTGAAACTCAGAATATCTATTCAATCCCCACACCTCTATCTAACTGAACTGAAAAACATTACACTATTAGGTGTAATCTACTTTCCAATGTAACCAAGTGCAGAGTGGATTTATAGACAAACCACATTGCCACCAACAAAAAACTTGAAGAATATATACAATATGAACATGAAATCCCATGGGAAACTTATACTCACAGGTGTACTTTAAAAGCTTCATACTCTGTAGAGGGAGAGATATATATTGTTGATTTCAAGTATCAATGAATCTTGCATAGCAGTAAAGGTAGCTGAAATTTCGAAACAGTGGGATTGGTTACCCAGTGGAATCGCCATATGACAAAGTGGAGTCGCCAAGTGAAATAAATGCAACAATTACTAAATGCCTACTCCTTGTTCACCAACAAGGAATAGCTCTAATCTTTATCATTTCCCAGAGAAAGATATCTTCGTTACTTCACTCTTCGGCAACGACGCCATATGTTGTACCTATTTCCTGTAGGCAGTCCTTGGCTGCAAAAAACTATGCAAAGAAACCAATCAACTAGCCTTTAGGTTCAATCTGGCCCTTGAACCAGAGGGGGCTCCCTTAGTGGTTACGAGGCTTTTTTTAATGTTTTTCACCTTTCACTGAACAACAACCTCTGAAGCACAATCGCCAGATTTATGGTTTTAATTAGGGGTGGTTAGCAATGAATGACAATCCCTATCCATGATTAAAGGCCTCTCTCACTGGGTCCCTTTAGAACGTGTCAGTCTCTAGCTTGATAGAATGACTTAGCTTTTCAAGGATTATGATAGAAGAATGTAAGGAGATTCCTAATAATTAAGCAGTCAGACATACTTCTTAACAACTAGGGAAATTTGGATGCGTGTAGAAGATTTCTACATACCAAAAAAACACATTACAGAGTATTCAAGAAGGCCAAACTGAAACCAATTCTAAAAGGAGCTATTTCAAAGAGATAGTCCAATAAGCTAATCTCTTTTAATGTCTATCTGAAGGCATAAAGCAAAAACTAGTGAAAGAGGAGTTATCTTAGACAAGAAGTCCAATAAGCTAATCTCTTTCTAAAGGTTATGATTTTGCAGGGGATTTAAGAATAGATTGATACTCAATCTACACTTACCCAGACCTTCCTATAAATTCTTTGTAACATCTGTATAAATAAGATATGAAAAATTAGAAAGACATACTAGAAAACACAAAATTTTGTCAAACTGGAACGAGAAGGGTTTCATTAGAAATCCTATAATATAATCTACTACAAAGTGAAGAGCCTTGGCATCAAAATCCCACACATATTACTTCAATTGATGAAGTATTTATACAATTTCCTCATAAAACATCTTGATAAAAATATCAAGAGTTTTTACAAATATCTGAAAGCTTTATTACAAAAATAGAACACAAATAAAGGTAACTAAAACTATTTGAAGGTTTCTGGTAATATCCTTGAGGATTTCTATTGATAAATAGGAGAAATTCGAATTTGATTGCAACTCATATTTGAAGAGGTGGCCTCCAAGTCACTAACTGTCTTTGAGCTTTTTCCTCCCAAATTTCTGAAAATAGGGTCCATTCATCCCTTCGAATATCTCAATCCAAGCTAGTTGTGTGAAAACTGAGAGAGGATTTTGTCTAATAGTATCTTAGGAATAAAACCCTCCTCTAGTTTCCCAAGATTCATATCTGATTATCCACAATAGTTTCTGAAACAAGGTGGCTTAAACAAGACATTGCATAGTCGACAAAATAGGCTAAACATGATGAGAGTGTATCTCCCAACCCCTGACACCTGTATGAAAAGTGAGATAGCCTTTTGTCTTTTGGAGTCTTCTGAACCAAAACCTCTTCCAGTTTCCAAATATTAATTCTTGTTTGGCCACAATATCCTCTGCAAAAAGGTGTCTAAAATAGAATATTTCTATAAAACATGCCTTCAAAGATTCATTTGCATCTCCCAAACCATAACAAATTTTGGAAAAATGAGAAGTGTTTTTATACATGAGGATGCGAGAAAGTAAAACCTCTTTCAGTTTCTTAAAATCCATTCTCATTTGTTTGTAAGTAATGTTTGACATTACTGTGTTGTATAGGGAGAAAACATAGTTTTAGCTCACCATGAGACAGGCATATGATGTGGAGGTAGGAGATGATGTGGAGGCACATGGTTGGTAGAAATAGTTGATGTGTAGATGTGGAAGGAAGGTGTGGGAATGGAATGGTAAGAAGGAATGAGATCAGACTCGAGGAGATAAGTGGCATTGGTGGATTGGTGAGGAAATGCTATGAAAATTGACGTAATCAAGATGGGTGATTTATGCGGGGAGAAGATACTACTCTTGGAGGGGAGGGGAGAGCAATTTCTTGTATTGGTGGTGGGGGGCTCTGAAATCTCAGCAAAAGGAAACTGATTTTTCAGACCCCCCCCTCGACGTTAAACATAATCACATAGTGGGGGTCTGAAACAATTAGGTGGCCATCGGATTTGGGCGGAGTTGAAATCTATGGTGAGGAAATTCCGGGGATTAGTGTTGGTGGTCCCCATCAGACATTCGGTGGAGCAATTTATTAATGAATGCCAAAACTTTAGGATAAGCTGTATTTCCAAGGTTTATTAAACAAGTTACCTCTTTTCCCTAATCTATACAAATAAGCTAGGTAGGGTGCATTTTAAATGTGTTGACCCTCGTTTATTTATTTATCAATTAAGCCTAATTTAATACATAAACTTAAAATTGCTTGATCATACAGTTTGATCAAAACTAACCATGTTACAATGTTGGCTCCAAAGCGAACTGCTTCCCTGTGTGGGATGTAGAGAACTAGTAGACCAGTTTCCTTTAGCGTTGGGCATGGAGTCATACCATAAAACCATCAACCACTGATCTACCATTTTATGTATAAATATAAATAATCCTGATGGATTAGTGTTGTTATTTGAATACTCGACTACTACACACTGCAACTTGGAACTTTGAAATGCAACCATATGCTTGCACTAATTCAGATACTCTTTCGTACTGAAATCTGAAAACTGAAAGTTTCTAGAGACTGGAAATATAAGCTGATCTATAATATACTCCTCAAATCACACCACTCATAAACAATGAACATGTTTATCTACTGCATACTGAAACTCAAAATATTTATTTAGTCCCCACACCTATATCTAACTGATCGGAAAAAAATTTAAACTATTAGGTGTAATCTTGTTTCCAAAATAACCAAGTGCAGAGTGGATTTATTGACCAACCATGTTGCCAGCAGCAAAAAAAAAATGAAGAATATATATAATATGAACTTAAAATCCCATGGGAAACTTATACTCATAGGTGTACTTTAAAAGCTGCATCCTTTATAGACATTTTAGATTTCTGACCATGGCTGAGAGGGAGAGACATATACTGTTGATTGCAAGTATAAAAGTACCTTGCATAGTAGTAAAGGCAGCTGAAATTTCGAAGCAATAGGATTGGTTACCCAATGGAATTGGCATATGACAAAGTGGAGTCACCAGGAGAAAGAAATGCAACCAATACTAAATGCCTACTCCTTGTTCACCAACAAGGAATAGATCTAATCTTTATTGTTCCCCAGAGAAAGATATCTTTGTTACTTCGCTCCCTAGCAATCATGCTAGATGTTGTACCTATTTCCCATAGGTAGTCCTCAACTACAAAAGACTACACTAGGAAACCATCTCAACTAGCCTTTAGGTTCAAGCTGGCCCTTGAACCAGAGGGGCCTCCCTTAGTGGATACGAGGCTCTGTTTACTGTTTTTCACCTTTCACTAAACAACAGCCTTTGAAACACAATGGACAGATTTATGGTTTTAATTGGGGGTGGTTAGCAGTGAATGACAGTCCCTGTCCATGATTAAAGGCCTCTCTCACAGGATCCTTTCAGAACATGTCAGCATCCAGCCTAATAGAATGACTTAGCTTTTCAAGGATTATGATAAAAGAATGTAATAGGATTCCTAATAATTAAGCAGTCAGACATACTTCTTAACAACTAGGGAAATTTGGATGCATTTAGAATATTTATACAACCCAACAAAACACATTGCAGAGTATTCAGGAAGGCGAAATTGATACCAATTCTAAGAGGAGTTATTTCAAACAGTTAGTCCAATAAGCCAATCTCTTTTAATGTCTATCAGAAGTTATAAAGAAAAACCAGTGAAAGAGAATATATCTTGGACAAGAAGTCCAATAACCTAATGTCTTTCTAAAGGTTATGATTTTTCAGGGGATTTAAGAATAGATTGATACTCAATCTACACTTACCCAAACCTTCTTATACATGCTTTGAACATGTGATGAAATAAGATATGAAACATAGAAAGACACACTAGAAAACTCAAAATTCTGTCAAACTGGAGCCAGACGGCCTTGATTAGAAATCCTATAATATAAGCTATTACAAAGTGAAGAGCCTTGGCATAAAAAACCCACACATATTACTTCAATTGATGAAGTATTTATATAATTTCCTCACAAAATATCTTGATAAAAATATCAAGAGATATTACAAATATCTAAAAACTATATTACAAAAATAGAACACAAATAAAGGTAACTAAAACCATTTGAAAAGTTTTGGTACTATCCTTGAGCATTTCTGTTGATAAAGAAGAGAGATTCGAATTTGATTGCAACTCATATTTGATGAGGTGGCCTCCAAGTCACTAACTGTCTTTGAGCTTTTTCTTGCCAAATTTATGAAAAATAGGGTCCAATAATCCCTTCTAATATCTCAATCTGAGCTAGATGTTTGAAAACTGAGAGATTTTGTTGTATTCTAATATCTTAGGAACAAAAACCTCTTCCATTTTCCCAAGATTCGTCTTTGATTATCCACAATAGTTTTAAAAAAAGGTGGCTTAAATGGGACATTGCAGAGTCGGAAAATTGTCTAAACATGATGAGAGCGTATTTCCCAACCCCTGACACCTATATGAAAAGTGAGATACGATGTTGTAATTTGGAATCTTCGGAACCAAAACCTCTTCCCGATTCCAAATATTCATGTTTTTTTGGCCACAATATCCTCTGAAAAAAGGTGACTAAAATAGGACATTTCTCGAAAACATGCCTACAAAGATGCATTTGCATCTTCCAAACCATAACAACTATTGGAAAAATCAGAGAGGTTTTTGCACATGAGGATGTTAGCAACAAAAAAATCTTTCAGGTTCTCCAAATCCATTCTTATTTGTCTGTGAGTAATGTTTGACATTACTGTGTTGTATAGGGAGAAAACATAGTTTTAGCTGACCATGAGACAGACATATGACGTGGAGGTAGGAGATGATGTGGAGGCACATGGTTGGCAGAAATAGTTGATGTGTGGACACGTAAGGAAGGTGTGGGAATGTAATGGTAAGCGGGAACGGGATTAGGTACGAGGAGATAAGTGGTAGTGGTGCATTCACGGGGAAATGCTATGAAATATGACGTAATCAAGATGGGTGGTTTACGCGGGGAGCTGATACTGTTTTCGCGGGGGAGTGGTTTCTTGTATTGGTGGAGGGGGGTTTGAAATCTCGGCAGAAGGAAATGTAGCAGTGGGAACTTGCTTTTTTAGACCCCCGCTCAATGTTAAACAAAATCACATTGAGGGGGTCTGAAACAATTAGGTGGGCATCAAATTTGGGCGGAGTTGAAATCTATGGTGAGGAAATTCTCGGGGATTAGTGTTGGTGGTCCCCATCAGATCTTCAGTGGAGAAATTTATTAATGAATGCCAAAACTTTAGGATAAGATTTATTTACAAGGTTTAGTAAACACAATACCTCTTTTCCCTAATCTATACAAATAACTAGGTAGGGTGCATTCTAAATGTGCTCACCCTCATTTATTTATTTATGAATTAATCCTAATTTAATACATAAATTTAAAATTGTTTGATCATACATTTTGATCAAAACTAATCATGTTACAATAAGTGGTAGCAGTAGAAAATGACGAAAGAGTGTGAAATATGAGGAGAACGTAGCCCTTGCATCGAAATGGAAGGCGAAGAAAGGTCCCAGTCAGGGACAAAGATCAAAGGGAGAAGAAAATAAGAAGAAAGATTTGTCGAAGATCAAGTGCTTCATATGTGTGGAGTTTGGTTGTTATAGTACCCAAACTCCCACGAAGAAGAAGGAGAAGAAGGATCAAGTAACAATTTTGACAAAGATCAATAATTTTCCAATAGGTTGGAGGACGAATTCGCTTTGTATGCAGCTATACCTCTAGGAGAAAGGTGGAGAGACCTTAAACTGCAGTTCCCACAGTTACAGAGACTATGGGAAGGGTCCAAGGAGGATAAGATCAGACAAGTGCTTTACAATGGATAAATACCCTTGCAACAAGGGCCCATAATTTTCAATAGCATATGAAATAGTGTCATCATGGTGTACTTAGATATTGAGGGAAAATTGCAGAAGTAATTGTAGTCAGTTATTGAGTAGCACAAAACCAATCAACATGCAAACACGCTCAGTGGACAGTGGAGAGGCTAGTTGAAGTGAGATCCTCAAGAGACAACTGCGAAGCTAGTACAAGGACACAATAGATTCATAGATTGGTTATCAGTTGCAGTAGTTGTGCTAGTAGCAATAACATGAGATTAATTGCAGTGCAAAATAGAGTTGGTAGTCGTGCAGGAGACACAATGTAGTGTCAATAGCAACACAAATGCAAGGTGATTTAGCTACATAGTGAATCATGAATCAAAGTATGTGTGGTGTACTGGTGGGCATTGACATGTTGTCACATATATCTAACATCATTAGCATGAGGGAAGATGTTATGGGAGTTAACACCTTCCTCACTAAGAGGGAGTGTTAATTTTTGTAGCATCTAATAGGTTTTATAGTCTCAACCTATGTCAAAGAGGCCAAGAACATGAGATCTTCAAAACCCATAAAAGGTTTCACGAGATAAGCTTGTGAAATTTCTTAATTAAATTAATTAGCCATCATTTAAATTTTTCCTAAGTCTAACTTAAGAAAATTGGTTAATCAATAGGAATTAATTAAGGAAATGTGAGAATGCTCTAGTAACTCACACAGATTGAGTTTGAGATGATATTAATCGTTGATGGATATTTAATCATGGTTGTTGGTTCACCAATGAGAGATTATAAGAAAAACTCGATGGTTATAGGGAAAAATACACTTGAGCACACCAAAAGAGTGAGTTCCTTGGTAGATTGAGGTATCCAGTTGCAGAAGTCGAGCAGGGAAGAAGATTTTCATCTAGAAGGATGCAGAGGTGAGAGGGATAATCATAGGTGGTATCAAGAGAAGTTTTCCATTTTAGAGAGTTAGCAACAATAGGGTAGATTTATGCTCAATGAGTCTATGTAACACCTGCGCAAACAATTTTAGAGGAGGGTTTGATTTATATGAAAAGGAGAAGGATTTGGTTGTTGGAGGTCAGGAAGATTTCTAGAAGGCTAAGTGAATAATTTGTGGAGGTTGAGTTTGTTAGGATATTCCGACACATAGTAAATAGTTAAGTACAACTTGGTCTAGTATAGAGTTAGGTAAAGTGTGTTTCTTTACCGTTGTACATTTTGTAACTTACAATCCGACGGTCACGATATGTAGTGATCCGACGGTTCATTCTCCCCTCGGTATTACCGACACTTGATCCGTGGCTTGACACCCGATTGGTCCATGAATTCTATTTAAAGCGCATGGAGGGTCATTTGTAGGGTAATCCGTGCATGAGAGAAACATATGTAAATTTTCATTCTTTTATTAATAAATTGCCCGAAGTGGCCGCATTGGCTCAGGCCGTGGACTGTTTCCCTCTTTGAGGGTTTTAACCACGTCAAAATACTGGTGTATTGATCTGCGATCTGGTTGTGAGCGGTGTCCTTTTGGTGTTCTGTCTGAGGAACTTACCCTGTAAATTCCTACATGGTATCAGAGCTATTTGAGGGCCGCGTCCATTGGTGATCCAAATCTGAAGCCGGTAGAACTGCATCTGACTGCCGTTTTCTAGATCTGCTATTTCTGACTGCTTTTGGGCCGAGAGGACTGCTCTGTTGTGTTGGGAGCATCTGTTCCAGTGAGGAACCCCTTTCGTTTCACGCGAAAAGGTTTCCGGTAGCCCTAGCTGCGTCATTTTTAAGATCTGGAGGTATACAGTGTTTATTTGCAGTTTACTGTTATTTTCTCTCTGTTTATTTTGGTTTCGGTTTATTTAGCCTTTTTTATTACCGGATCTATACCTTTCATTTCTACGTATGCACTTTGCCCTGCGACTCTATGCGATCTGGGCAAATCAGAAACAGAAAGGAAGGATTTTTCTCATGCGTATGCTCTTTTCCCTGCGCCTTAGGGTGATCTCGGAAAATCAGAAACATTGAGGAAAATATTTAGTTTCCGGCCAAAGCTAACTTTGAGCCGCAAGGTTCATTTTTGAAAATATTTAGTTTTTTGGCTAAAGCTAACTTCGAGCCATAAGGTTCGCTTTCTTTGCATGTCCGTGTTGGGTTTTGTGTTTTTTTGTTTTGTACGGAAAAAGAGCTTTCTCAAAGCAAGCACGCAACCCAAAGCACCCCCCCCTCTCTCTCTCTCTCTCTCAAATTTTTTGTATAGATCAATTGGTTCAAAGCTATTTTAAGAGAGTAGAGGTCTTGGGTTCAAGTCTCCATTTTTTTTCGAGATCTATCCATTGGAACACTTATTTTCAGCATCTTTAGCTTCAGTTTCCATTGAAATGGAAAGTCAATACCAAGTTACCCTTGACAGCACCAACTACTTCCAATGGTTGGCTTACATTGAGGATTTACTTAGAAGTAAAGGTCTCTATAGAATAGCCTCAGGCCAAGAAAAGAAACCGAAGGATGAAGATAAGGCTGCTAAATGGGAAAATAGGCAAGATCAAGCACGTGGATTGATAGGGATGTCTATTTCTCCAGATCTTAGATTCCATATTGCAGAAATTGATACTCCTGATGAAGCAATGAAACAAATCAATAAAGTTTTTGGGATTAAAAATGAAATTAGAGCCCATCAACTTGAAAATGAGTTGCTTACATTGGACCCTAATAATTTTTCTTGCATTGAAGATTTCTTGTCCAAGTTCAAGACCCTTCGATATCTTTTGGAAGGTGTTAAAGTTAAGAAAGAAGATAGTAACCTTATCTATTCCATTCTTACAAAGTTGGGACCAGCCTACTCTGTGTTTGTTTCCACCTTCCATTCTACAAGATAAGCCTTCATTTCTCAAGGAACGGACTACAAGCCCCCTTCCTTTGACTCTTTTTGTGATTCTTTAATAAGAGAACAAGAAAAACTCTTACACCTTGGTCTTCTTAATCTTGGAAACTCTTCCAAGAAAGCGTTAGCCGCCCAGCAACAACCAAATTCAAAGAATCCTAAGAAGTCATATCTTAAAAAGAATGGTCCTAAACCAAACAAGGGTCCTAAGCAATTTTAGCCCCAAAATGAAAAATCATTTCAACAAAATGATAAGACAAATAAAAACAAAGGGAAGAAGACTGATAGACATTGCAATTTTTGTAATCGAGATGGCCACTTAGAATCAAAATGCTTTAAGAAGATGGAAGCCTTGGAAGCAGCAATGAAGAAGCATAACATCTATTTGGGGCAATCTTCAACTTCAACTTCATCTTCAGGAATGGCATTTTCTGCATGTGGTTGTCAAGCATCTCGGTCTGGCTATGCATTAAATGTATCTTCTTCTTCTCATTCTCATGAGTGGCTCATTGATTCTGAAGCTTCTTATCACATGGCCAAAAACAAAGCCATGTTTTCTTCTTTAAATGATTGTAACACCAAAAATATATATGTTGGTGATGATAGATCTCTCAGTGTTGTAGGGACTGGAACTGTTCATCTAGACAATGGTCAGTTTAATGATGCATTATGTGTTCCAACCTTATCCTGCAACCTTCTATCTGTATATCAGATAAGTCATTCAGGTGAAGGTAAAATCGTTGAATTTTCACCTCATGATGTTGTAATCAAGGACTGAAGAGATCCTAAATAGATTTTGGCTACTGGCATTGCTGATGATTCTACAAGGTTGTATAAGTTTCACAACTTTGGGTCATCAAATCTTCCCTCAGTATTTGTTGCTCATAACGATGAAGTGAGAAAACTTTGGCATGAGCGACTTGGTCACTTAAACTATCGCTCCCTTCAGCATCTATGTATAGAAAATATGGTGACAGGTCTTCCTATGGTATCTTGCAGAGATGGTGTTTGTTCCAGATGTGTACTCGGAAAACATCATCGGGACAGTTTTGAAGAACGTGCCTCTTGGCACGCCTCAGCCCCTTTAGAGCTTGTGCATAGTGATTTATGTGGTCCACTTCCAGTTGTGTCATTCTCTGGCTGCAAGTATTTCTTAACTTTCATTGATGATTTCTCCAGACACACTTGGGTATACTTCTTAAAACTCAAGTGTGAAGTATTTAACACTTTTTTGGCCTTCAAGGCCTTTGTTGAAAAACAATCTGGACATCAAATTCTTAAGTTAAGATCTGATAATGGCGGAGAATATGTTAAAAACACATTCATCAACTATTTCACTGAGAATGGAATTCAAATTCAACATACTGTTCCATATACTCCACAACAAAATGGTGTAGCTGAAAGGAAGAATCGCACCTTAAAGGAAATGGCTAATTGTATGCTACAATCTAAAGGACTTGGTCTTAGTTTTTGGGCAGAAGCAATTAACTGTGCAAATTACATAATAAATCGCACTCCTACTAAGGCTTTAAAGAATATCACTCCAGAAGAAGCATGGAGCTCAATCAAACCTGATGTAAGTCACTTTCGTGTTTTTGGAAGTGAAGCGTGGGCCCATATTCCAGATGAAAAGCATAAAGCTTTAGAACCTAAGAGTGAAAAATGTACTTTTGTTGGATATTCTGAAGATGTCAAAGGCTATCGACTTATTCCATTTAAGTCCAAAAATGTTATCATTAGAAGAGATGTAAAATTTGATGAGAATATATCGGCCTGCGAGCCTAGTCCGGCGGTTGTGCAACCTCTCCCTATCTCTTCTACTTTTGAAAACATTTCTTCTTCAGATGATGAAAGTGAGGATGACAATCCTCCCCCACCATCTCAGGATCTTCCTTCAGCTCCTCAGCTTCCAAAATGGGTTCGTGCTACTCAAGATGCAGCAGGTGATCTTGCCGGTGATCCTACAGATCAGCGACGTACACGTTCTCAGTTCGAGAGAGCCTCTTCTTTACTGGCTCAAGCTCCAGTAAATTATGATCCTGACACCTTTGCAGAAGCTTCAGGCCATCCAGATTGGGAAGCAGCTATGAATGAAGAATATCATTCATTGTTGGCAAATGATACATGGGATCTTGTTCCTCTACCAAAGGGACGAAAACTTGTTAGATGCAAATGGGTTTACAGAACCAAGCATGGACCAGATGGGAAAGTTGATAAACATAAAGCTCGTCTTGTTGCTAAGGGCTTTTCACAGGTTGAAGGCATTGACTACACTGAAACCTTCTCCCCTGTTGCCAAAATGAACTCTATCCGCCTTGTTCTTTCCCTTGCTGCCTCTTTCAAATGGGAAGTCCATCAGATGGATGTTAAATCTGCCTTCTTGCATGGAGACTTTCATGAAGAAATCTATATGGAAAAACCCATTGGCTTCATACAAACAGACTCCAGCCTTGTATGTCGACTTAAGAAATCCCTTTATGGTCTCAAGCAAGCTCCTCGGGCTTGGTATGCCAAAATGGATAGCTTTCTTTTAGAATATAGCTTTTCTAGGTGTCATTCTGACAATACTGTCTACACCAAGAAAGTGGGCAACTCTCTTATCATCCTTGTTCTTTATGTTGATGATCTTATCCTTACTGGTAGTGATCCCAACCTTATAAACCATGTGAAGTCTAGCCTTAAAAGGAAATTTTAAATGACAGACTTAGGACACTTACACTATTTTCTCGGTCTTCAAGTCTTGCAATCCAAGGAGGGTATTTCCCTTTCCCAGTCCAAGTATGCTTGTGATATTCTACGTCATTTTCACATGGAAGACTGTAAGCCAACCCCTTCTCCCTTTCAGTCTGGAGTCAAACTTCCAGTCACTTGTAATTCTCCTGAAGTTGATGCTACCTTATACCGTCAACTTGTAGGAAAACTTTTGTATCTAACCCATACTCGTCCTGACCTTTCCTTTGCTGTTCGCCTTGTTGCTCGGTTCATGCAAAACCCCCGTGAAAGTCATTGGAAAGCAGCTAAAAGAATACTTCGTTATGTTCGAGGTACAGTTCAGTTTGGGATTCATTACAGTGCCAAAGCAGCTCCTCTATTGGTTGGTTTCACTGATTCCGATTGGGCTGGTGACCCTGATGATCGGAAGTCTACTACCGGTTATGTGTTCACTCTTGGTTCAGAACCTATTACATGGACTTGCAAGAAACAAGGTGCCATTTCTCTTTCATCAGCAGAAGCAGAGTATTGTGGTGTCATAGAAGCTAGTAAGGAAGCCTTGTGGCTTCGTCAGATCCTATCAGAGTTTGGCTTTGAGCAGCAGCATCCGACTACACTTTGGTGTGATAATCAAAGTGCCATTCAGCTATGCAAAGATCCAGTCCAACATCAGCGCAGCAAACACATTGAACTGCACATGCACTTCATCAGAAAGCTCATTCACAACCATGTTCTTGAAGTGCAATATTGTTCAACAGATGATCAAGTTGCAGACATCTTCACAAAGGCTCTCACAGAGGTGAATTTCACTAAACTTCGATTTATGGTTGGAGTTCAGGAAGTTGTCACTAAGGGGGGATAGGCTCTAGTGCCTCCTTCCTTCTCCTATTGTGTCATATTTGTAAATCCTTCAATCCTATCCCAAGTTGTTCTTAAGGGGGGATGTTAGGATATTCCGACACATAGGAAATAGTTAAGTACAACTTGGTCTAGTATAGAGTTAGGTATAGAGTTAGGTAAAGTGTGTTTCTTTACCGTTGTACATTTTGTAACTTACAATCTGACGGTCACGATATGTAGTGATCCGACGGTTCATTCTCTCCTCGGTATTACCGACACTTGATCCGTGGCTTAACACCCGATTGGTCCATGAATTCTATTTAAAGCGCATGGAGGGTCATTTGTAGGGTAATCCGTGCATGAGAGAAACATATGTAAATTTTCATTCTTTTATTAATAAATTGCCTGAAGTGGCCGCGTTGGCTCATGCCGTGGACTGTTTCCCTCTTTGAGGGTTTTAACCACGTCAAAATACTGGTGTATTGATCTGCGATCTGGTTGTGAGCGGTGTCCTTTTGGTGTTCTGTCTGAGCAACTTACCCTGTAAATTCCTATAGAGTTAGGGAGGCTGACAACATGAAATCACTTTTTAAGGTGGTATGAATTGGCTAGTGTAGAGTTTGATGTAGGGGTGTTCAAGTAGCCAGTTTGTGCCATTTTAAGCACTAAGATCAGTTTTGGGTGAGACCAAAATTGTCTCATTAATTTTTGGCCAGATTATTTTGCTGAGTATTTCCAGTTTGGCATCCATATTTATTAACTCATATTTCATTATTGCATAATAATAATAAAATTTTCATTTGCTACACTTGTTTTCTCAGATTGGGTTTTTTTGGAGACATTTATCCAAAACAACAATGTCAATTTTATTGTGTGTGTGTGCATTATTTTTTCTCAGTTCTAGTTTATTTTCTACAAAGCTTTTATTTCGAATAAATTATCGTGTAATTTATTCATTATTTTTTCGTAAAAACAAAGATTGCATAATTAATTAGTTAGAAGAATAAATTCTAGTTGTTGCATTTCAAGGAATTTTCACAATAACCTCCTAATCAAAAAACCAATTACCCATCAAGGGTACTAGCTGCATGGATCTCTCTAGCATGCAAGCGGTAGTTTCATCGAAAAACACCTTATGTAAAGGCATTAGAAAATCATTTCATATCTGTCCATATGTTGATATATAGTGGTAGTCCTAGAGGAGTTTGTAATAAAATTGAGCCTAATCTTCATGAATGGCCCACCTCCATTTCATGACCGAGAAATTTATCTTGATACAGATCATGTCTATAATATATGAAACCATGAATAACTGACCTTGTTGGCTTTGTTTAAAATCTATTTGTTCCTACTCAATACTATCCATGATGGCTCATGCTAAATATCTACCTAGTTAAAGATCTTCCCCTCGAATTCAATAGTGTACATGAGTGGGACTCAACCCATGGGGACGATTTTTTGCATTTGGTCTACCATATGGCCTAAACAGCATGAAAAATATTAGGTGAAAGAAATTCTTAACAAAATTGATGAGATACCCCTCGTTCACCCTCATTTTGAATGTCCCCTTGCTAGTCCACCATTTCTTAAACATCTCCTTGAGTATAATCTTGAAGGAGGTTAACCAAAATTTGTCCAACCATACTTCCACCATTGGAAACTACTAATACTTATCAATTTAATTGGACTCGTCGAAGGAAGTAATGGATTTTCCATGGTTATCTCATATCATGACTCCATCAAGTTTGTAGGTTTTAACCCTGTACAGAAATTACCTGCATACGAATTCTTAAACAAAGAAAATAAAAAATGCGAGAGCATAACCCATAAAACACATATGCACAGAGATTTTTCCCTGGATCCCAAAACCGGGACTACCAGCTTGATTTTTCATTATGTTCCTTTCAATGTTACAATACATATTTATACATGCCGAAGCATCCAATACCATGGACCGAAAACCATCGCGTCCAAAAAACATGTGCGAAAATCATGCACAAAACCATAGGTGGGTCCGCCCAACCTAACATATGGTCCAAAACCAAAATTTTCTAGGGCGCTGCCCTAGACCCCATAAAGTCGGGTTATGGGTGCCCTTCAAGCCCCCTATTAACTACGTGGAAAGAATATAACACAACCCAACAATATCCCACTTGTTGTTTTCTTTCCACAGGGGGCCACAGGAGAGCTTAGTCATTTTTTCAGCCCTGAGATTCCCATTGCTTCTCTACACCAAGAGAACTTCTTAGAGTTCACAGATTTTGTCAATGCATCTGCAGTATTCTTCAAAGTGTCCACCTTTACCAGCAACACCTTTCTGTCTTCTATCATATCCCTCACAAAGTGATATTGAACATCAATGTGCTTTGTCTTTGAATGATAAACAGGGTTCTTTGCCAAGAAAATTGCACTTTGGCTGTCACAGTCTATTCTTATAGATCCCTGTAGTAACCCCATACTTGTACACAATCTCTGCAAACCAAACTGCTTCCTTGCTTGCATGAGTGGCTGCCATGTATTCTGCCTTTGTAGTTGATAGTGCCACTACAGATTGTTTCTTACTCATCCAACTGACTGCACCTCCAAATAGGTTAAACACATACCCACTTGTAGATCTTCTCTGATCCAGATCTCTAGCCCAGTCTGCATCAACAAAGCCATGAATATCCAACACTCTGTCAAATCCTGGTCTTCCTTGGTAGCATAAACCATAATCACTAGTGCCACGCAAATACCTGAAAACCCGCTTCACTGTTGTCCAGTGCTCCTTCCCAGGTTTTGACATAAACCTGCTCAATACTCCCACTGCATGTGCAATGTCTGGTCTAGTACAGACCATTGCATACATCAGGCTACCCACTCCACTTGCATATGGAACACGGGACATGTCCTCTTCCTCTTCTTGTGTCTTGGGACACTTTTCAGCAGATAACCTCACACCTACAGGAATAGGAACCTTCATCGGTTTACTATCCTGCATATTAAACCTCTGGAGTATTGTCTCAACATACTTCCTCTGGTTTAACCAGAGCTTCCTCTTTGACCGATCTCTTTTAATTTCCATGCCCAAAATATAGTTTGCAGCACCAAGATCTTTCATGTTGAATTTGGAGGACAATTGGGTCTTCAAATCCTGGATAATTTCTTTGCAATTTCCAACCAGCAACATATCATCCACATACAAGACCAGATAAATAATACGGTCACCAATTAATTTAAAATACACACAATGATCTGCTTTGCTTCTGGTGAAGCCAAGTCCCCGTATAAATGTATCAAATTTCTGACACCACATCCTTGGTGACTGTTTTAATCCATACAGAGACTTCTTTAACTTGCATACCAGTTCTTTCTTACCCTTCACCGCAAAGCCTTCAGGTTGCTTCATGTAGATTTCCTCTTCCAAATCCCCATGAAGAAATGCTGTCTTCACATCCATCTGTTCTACCTCAAAATCAAAAGCAGCAGCAACAGATAAAAGTAATCTAATAGAAGTTACCTTGGCAACAGGAGAAAAAATATCACCAAAATCAATTCCCGGCACCTGGGAATAACCTTTTGCTACCAACCGAGATTTGTATTTCTCCACCTTTCCTTCTGCATTTGTCTTCTTCTTGAACACCCATTTGCTGCCAATGGGTTTCCTTCTAGCTGGAAACTCCACCAGATCCCAAGCCTCATTTTTGTGCAAAGATGCCATTTAATCGACCATGGCCTCTTTCCAGAGTTTTCCATCCTCTGAATCCACTGCTTCCTTCACAGTTCTGGGATCATTATCAGTAACAGACAAAGCAAAATTTGAACTGAAAGCAGATGGACTATACCTTTCTGGCTGCCTTCTTTCTCGAACTGATCTTCTCACAGCCGGAGTTTGTGGCTCTTCATCTTTTGATTCCTTCTCTACTGCAGAGTCTGATTCTTCCTCCTTTGGCTCAAACTCTATCTTCTCAGGTTCCTTTGGTTGGACTTCATGTTGAAAAACATCTTTTACCTCTCTGAACAACACATCTCGGCTGTACACAACCTTCCGTGTGACTGGGTTCCAAAGCTTATAACCCTTTAAACCATCCTTATACCCAATAAAGATGCACTTTTCAGATTTACTATCCAACTTGGTTCATTTCTCCTTTGGAACATGTACATATGCATCACATCCAAATACCCTTAGATGTGAAAGAGAGGGTTTCTTACCAGTCCATACTTCTTGTGGAGTCTTATCCTCCAACGCTGATGAAGGTGATCTGTTGATCAGGTAACATGCAGTATCCACCGCCTCTGCCCAGAATTCCTGTCCTAACTCGGCACCACTAAGCATGCTTCTTGCCCTTTCCATCAACGTCTTGTTCATTCTTTCTGCGACTCCATTTTTTTGAGGTGTATATGGAGTAGTCTTCTGCCGTGCTATACCACACTTCTTACAAAATTCTTCAAATTCCTTGCTGCAAAATTCTCCACCATTATCTGTCCTCAACACCTTTATCTTCTTCTCTGTCTGATTTTCCACCAGAGCCTTAAATTCTTTAAACCTGTCAAAGACTTCAGATTTCTTCTTAAGAAAATATATCCATGTATTCCTTGAGAAGTCATCTATGAATGATACATAGTACACAGACTTACCCAGTGATGGAACCTTCACAGGTCCAAACACATCACTGTGCACAAGCTCTAATATCTGTTTCATCCTCTTATGACCAGAGGGGAAACTCACCCGATTCTGCTTCCCATATACACAATTTTCACAGAAATCAAAATCCAGAGAGCTATTATTCATACCTTCTACCATACCTTTACCATGAAGTATTCGAAGGCCCTTCTCTCCAATATGTCCAAGCCTTTGATGCCACAACATGGTCTTCTCTCCAGAGACCACTAGATTCTCTACTCCATTTTCAAGAACCATAGAACTATTGCACCCATCAATAACAGTGCTACCTTGCAGCTTGTACAGAGTTCCAATCCGAACTCCCTGCATTAATATCAGTGCTCCTCGCACCATCTTGCAGGTATCTTTCTCGAACACCGTCTTTACACCTGCATCATCCAACTTGCTTACAGAAATCCGATTTCTGGCCAATGCAGGAATATGTAGAACACCCGGAAGTGTTCTAACCCTTCCACCTTGCAACTTTAACTTTACTTTTCCCCGACCAATGATTCTAGCCTTCCTATCATCTCCTAAGAAGACATCACCACCATCGTATTTCTCATACTCGCAAAACCACTCTCTATGGGGAGTGAAGTGAAAGGATGCACCTGAGTCAATCAACCATGCCTCATGATCTACATGTGTACTTGAAGAAGCCAGGTACACATCCCCACCTTCATCTGAGGTGGTTTTCGCCTCTGCAAAAGGAGCATCATCAGATCCCTTTCCTTTATCAGGAGCTTTAGATTTACAATCCCTTTTGAAGTTCCCTTCCTTTCCACATTTCCAGCACACCACCTTTGTAGGTTTTCCTGGAGATTTAGATCTCCCTCTAGATTTAGATCTCCCACTCGATGACTTATTTTTGTTTCTGTTTTGGGACCGTCCTCATACAGACAAGGCATCACCATTCTGGTTGTCCATATTTTTCCGTCTCATCTCCTCCGTCAGCAAGGCTGAGACTATTTCATCAAACTGCAAAGCAGTTGCATTGCTACCTATTGCAATAACCAGACTATCCCACGAATCTGGTAGAGAACACAACAGATTGATGCACTTATCTTCATCTGAAATTTTAATATCAACAGATAATAACTGAATTACCACAGTATTAAACGCATTCATATGCTCTGTCACCGAGTCTCCATCTTTCATCCTCAGATTATACAGCTTTTTCCGCAGGAACAGTTTATTCACCAGAGACTTAGATTGGTACAAAGTCCCTAACTTGACCCACAAAGCCTTTGCTGTAGCTTCCCCTGATACATTCATCAATACTGAATCCGAGACACACAATCGTATTGTGCTCTTTGCCTTCCGATCCAACTTCTTCCATTCTTCATCGGTCACTCCCGATGGTTTAGTACCCGGATCTACTACGATCCACTGATCTTTATCCACCAACAGATCCTCCATCTTGAGTTTCCACAACTCAAAATTCTGACCATTGAACTTCTCAATCTCTATCTTTCCACTGCTCGCCATCTTCTTTCACCACCAGAATCGATCTCGCAGATCTCCCACTGAACAGGGTCTACCATAGGCCCGAGCGAAACCCCTTAGCAACAAAGGCGTCCCGTTGAAGCCAAAACAGCTCTGATACCAAATGTAGGTTTTAACCCTGTACATAAATTACCTGCATACGAATTCTTAAACAAAGAAAATAAACAATGCGAGAGCATAACCCATAAAACACATATGCACAAAGATTTTTCCCTGGATCCCAAAACCGGGACTACTAGCTTGATTTTTCATTATGTTCCTTTCAATGTTACAATACATATTTATACATGCCGAAGCATCCAATACCATGGAGCGAAAACCATCGTGTCCAATACCATGGACCGAAAACCATCGCGTCCAAAAAACATGTGCGAAAATCATGCACAAAACCATAGGTGGGTCCGCCCAACCTAACATATGGTCCAAAACCAAAATTTTCCAGGGTGCTGCCCCGGACCCCATAAAGTGGGGTTACGGGTGCCCTTCAAACCCCCTATTAACTACGTGGAAACTTATATGACGAAAAAAAGACTAAATTGTAATGAATTTGAGTTCTTTTTCATCAATTTATAGTGGAAATAAAGAACTTGTAGGGTTTTGTAGGAAATTTGGATAAATACCCGTGTTGAGGGGATGAATAGTGAAATTCAAGCACTGGTTGTGGCTAAAGGGATTTGGGCTGCATCGACTGCAATTTTTTTGAGCAGGTTGGTGGTTGGAAGCTCCAAACTAGTTGACCTCGACGTCCTTTTGCATGGGAGCACAGGTTTACAGTACGAAGAAATGAAAATGACTTGTTTGTTTTATTAACAAAGTCAAGGGTTGGCGGGGTTTTTTGGATTCTAGACAGATGATGTCAACGGCAGGTGACATGACATTTTTGTCGTATATGTGAAGGCGGTATGCAGTTCCGTATCGTACCGCTTTTGGCGAAGGGCAGTATTAAACCTTGAGCTAGTGATTCCACAGATCGTCTGACGCGTGGCAAAGGCACTGTGTAAAAACCACTTCATGATTGCGTGCTAATGCATGGTCACGAAGGCTTGCGGGATATTCATAATAGCCGTCAGATCTTAAGGACCTGATCGAACAGTAGATGGGAGAGGTGATATGATGTGGTTTAACAAGGGCGGGTCCAACATAATTAAGAGTTAATTAATCATATCGGGGGTGATGGGATAGGTCGGGGAGGTTATTAATTAACCATGAGGGTTAATTAATTCCATTTAATCATTTTACGGTTATAGTTAACCAGGGGCGGGATATATAGTAATTAGGGGTTTTTATATATTTAAATAATCTGGGAGGGGCAAACGTTATGCGAGAATTATATAAAATAAGTTAAAAGTTAATATGATAATGAAATGAAAAAGTGCCAAGTATAAAAACATTTAATGAGTGTATTTAACTTAGGCTTAAGTGAGAAAAAAGGGTTTTTATGAGAAATATATGAAATTTTCCTAAGTAAAATAGGATTTTACTTTAGGAAAAGACTTGTGAAGGTGAGTGAATGATTTATGAATGATTTTAAATACTTAGGCTTTACAAATTATTGGGCCGAGGGTCTGGTCCCTCTAGAAGTCAGAGAAATGCTCTGAGCCCCTCTAATTTAGCAAATACCTTAGTATTTAGGGGAAATTAGTGAAAATTTAGGGAAAATGAGAAGGGGAGTTAATTATTTGACTTTGCTTTGCTTGAGATGCTTTCAATGGACTGTATTCCCTGGCCTTGTGATGAAAATAGAAGATTAACACATCTAGAGACATCATTCATCATATATCATTTTGCAACATCATCTACCTACCCTACCTACTTTAACCTAGCATTTTCACTTCTTTATTTGGGTGCACTTAGACTGGCAAACCCTTATCAACTTTTCTTTTCTTTTACATGGCAAAGCCTATCTAAGTCTACACTTATTACATCCAAGGGCTCAGATTAAACTATTGAGCTCCTTTTTTACTCTACCTATCTACTTATCTGCCAAGATTACACTGTTTGGTCAGATATTTATTCTCTATTTCTACAACATGAAATTGAAATATGAATTAGCCAAGTTTAAACTATTTGACTATTCATGAATTGTGGCATAAGTGACAAACTGCACACAATTGTTTATTATACAACAGTAAAAAGTAGTGGCATTTAGACTTGCACACTTTCCAAGTCTTTTCTTTTTGTTGGGGTTCATTTTCTTTCATTTTTTGACCATCTTTTACTCTTTTTATCCTTTGACTTTTCTTTTAGGATATACCACCTTTACATTTTTAATTTTTTTTTTATTTTTTGAAAATATGGAAAACCTTTGCAACAAGTAAAGGTATGAACATATTACATAGCTCATCAAGTCAATCATGATATATGACACCTATTGGTATAGGGACATACCACTACCCGATTCAGCACACACATATTCGAAAGACTTCAAAAAGTTGGAGCTTACATTCTAATTCAAAAGTAATCTAAATAAACTTAGGAAAAACTTTGTATGAAAAAGAGCAATAACCTGTGACCAGTTTCAATCATGATTATACTATAATTCTAATGTATCTCAGAGCTATGCTACAACTCCTAAAATATTAACACATGACTTATATTAATGCATAACATTCTACCTCTACGATTTTTGGATATTTCATATAAAACACAACACTACAAGATCTATGTGTTATTGTTAAGCGTACATGATTTTAAATAACAAAGACATAATCCAATTCGAATCAACAAATTAAGCTCATAACACAGTTATCATTCATTTTGAAATTGGAAAGCATCCTTCTAAGTGTTCTTGACTTGTGGAAATGCGATTATGAAATCATTCATGCACAAGAAATATTAATTAACATTGTTTCTCTATTCACAAAGGCTCAAAGGAAATACGTTCTTCTAGATTCAAGCAAAACAGAGCAAGTAATTTAAGTACAAAATGGAAGACAGTAAATATGAGATCTTTTCACAAACGACTTTGAATCGAAATGTAAATCTACAAATTTCAGAAGAACACACTTCCTACAATCTACAATGATGACATGACTCAGTTCCAGGTTGTGGTGGGCCCTTGCGAATTCCCAGAGAAAGTCTTAAACTAACTCAATACCTTAAAAATCAGAAATCATAACACTTACAGGAAAATAAATGTCGAAACCAGAATTATATTAAGTTCAATGAAACATCAGTTCAGACATCAATAAGAAGTATGCCACAATATCTAGTGTTATCCAAGCACATAAATCTTTACATAAAACTATGCATATGGTATTTTCTTCTAGCCTTGGATCATTATACTTTAGTGGCAAACCGGATATCATTTCTTACATTTGGCTAATTACTTTAACATTCTGATTTTTGCTTCTCTTTCTTCTTAGCCTATTGATGCAAAGATCCCTAATGATCTTGATATATATAGGAATGCCTTTAATATCTTGCTCCAAAGGTATTTTTATAAAGACATTCCTTAATTTAAATTCCAAGTCATATTTCATGGGAACTTCAATTTTCTTGATAAGGAATCTTTCTGGATAAGGAGGTTCCCTCGGTTCTTCTATTTCACTGTTTTTGTGATTTCTAATTGTTGATGAGTTTTATCTTGAGGTTCTACTTGAGGATCCTCCTCTTGAATAATTACAGTTGTTTTTTCTTTATTAACTAATTTTCCTGATCTTAGTTTAATTTCATTAACAGGAAAAGAAGTAATGACATATGTCGGAATAGGTTGTAATTCCATATTTTGTAAAGGTTGCAGAGGTCTATTATTGGGATTAGAAATTGGTCGTGTGGGCAGCTGAGATGGGAGAGGAGGGTTAAGTGATTGTTGCACATGCTATGAAGATGGATTAGAGCTTAAAGTCAAGGGTAGGGGTTATTTCACTGAAGGAGAAAATGGTAATGAGGGCTGCCAATAATAAGCTGATTTATATCCTTGCTGAAATTATATATATTAGATGTATAAGGCATGCAAGGTGGACATTGATACTAGGGATATGCTTGATTTTGAGGTTGAAATGCATTCCCATAAATATTTCCTCTCCATCCCTCATTCCAAGGTAAATTCTAAGGTGGTTGTGTGGGTGATGGAGGGTAAGATGGTTGACATTTCCATGACTGGTTTTGGGAAAATCCTTGTAGATTGGGATCTTGATAAACATTTTGATTTGGCCCTCTTGATGATGGTTTTCTATTTGCTTGAGGAAAGTCACTAGTCTTAACCCCCCATTTATAAATGGCTTGTAGTCCAGGAAGGGACGGGCATTTGCTAGTGGTATGATATTGTGTACTAATCCCACACACCTCAACCACATTCATGGGAAATTCCCTTTCAGTATGCTTACAACTGCATTTAGGATAGAAACTGCCAAGGAAACTTTTTCCTACTCTTGTTTCCTTTTAATTTTTAGAGTATCTAGCTAGTTGCTAATGGTGTTTACTATATATTTTTTAAAATTTTCTAGAAGGTTTCCCAACTCAACTCTAGTGACAACAATTTGTACAAATTTCAAATTTATAGACTTATAATCCCTTGGGTTGTCCCAGATTATTTTTCCTACCTTAACTTGACTTCTAAAATAAGTTTTCCAATCTCAACTATTTCAGCAAAGGGGTTTTTATAAATATTTCCAGAACTTAGGAGATTAAGTGTTTCAATGCAATATTCCCATAACCCCTTCAAAAAGACAATCCTAAAGGTTCTCTTGTCCAAGTCACCCACTTGTGATTTATGGTAGTTATAGAGGAACCTTTCTAGATATTCCTCCAAAATTTTGTCTTCCATCTGTTGAATCCTAAAGATATCATTAACATCTCTACTTTTATAGTAGTCTTGATATTTCTTAAGGAAAATAGACTTCATGTGATCCTAGGAGTAAATGGTGTGCTCTCCCAGGCTCATGAACCATCTTAGGGATGAGTCGTTTCTGGTGGTAGGGAATAGTTTAAGCTTGTGTGCATCGTAATAATAATTATAGCTTCTGAAAAGAATATCAAATTCAAATAGAAACGAGTCAGGATCTTCACGGGACATACCATGAAAAAGTGTAAGAGATGCCAAGGGTATGTTCTTCGTAGTGATATTTCTGGTAATGTCCAGAATAGGAAATCCAAAAGTTGATTCTGTATCATCTTCATGCTCCTCAAGGCCTCCTCTTGGACCATCCATCTCATCATTGTTCCCTCCAAGTATGGTATGTATCATGTCATTATCTCCATTTTTATTTTCACCATTATTTCCACTTTCCTCCCCTCCTCCTTTGTTAGACATTTTTACTACAAGTTCAGTAGTAGGCTTTAGTATGATGGTCTGGGTGGAAGAAGGTTCAACTGGGTTGATCTTAATGTAACTAGGTCCTAAGTCCCTATGAGGTCCTCTTGTCGTAGATTCCACTTGTGAAACTGGCACCAATTTTGTACCTACAATAGTTCCTAAAATAATTTGTGTTTCTTTTAATATCCTTCAGGTCGTTCAACCTATTTTGATGCAATGTTTCCTTTTTCTGATGCCACTTTGTTGGTGGAGCTTCCTCCCTCCACTCTGATACTTGCGTAATGATTAGCTAGATTAGTTGGGGGTGTTTTAATTTGACAAAATATTTTTGAAAATGATTTTGTGCTTGAAATAAATCTAGCTTTGATATCCCTAGGCCTCCCTTTACTTTTGCGGATAAGAAAAGAAAATATTACAAAGATTCACCAAAGATAACTAAACTTTGGAGCAACCCTAATATAGTGGAATCGTGGAACTTCACTCGCATCTTACCATACACTCTCCACCCTCTGATTGTCCTGAAAAATCCTCAACGGTCATAAATTCTAAATAAATTGTTACTTGGACCATTTACAACTCCCTAACAATGACGCCAAAAATATTAGGGGTTTTATTTGTCATTAAATACCCTAAATTAAATTATCTACCAAGGTTCTCAATCTTTAAGTTACACTACATTTCAATTCAGGTTGTAAACAGTCTAGTGTAAAATTAAGTATGAAATGTTCAATCTTTACTTCTTACAATCACAATAATGTGAAGTGAAGAAACCTATTAATCTATGACTAAATCTATGTTCTATTCAAAACTCCAATTAGTATTCCACTTTAATCATGAGCTATTTAACTTAAAAACGTACTCATAAATGAAACAAATATCTAGCACTTATCAATGTTTCCAACCCAAGATACTAATTCAAAATCATTGTACAAGATACTTGAAAATGATTGTATAGTATCCAAATCTTTTCACAAGCAATACAAATAATTGTTATAAGACATATAAATCACTACATAAGCAATTAAAGTTACTCCACAGGTAAGCTAAGTCACTACACAATCAATAACAATCAATGTTCAACTATACCCATCATTATTCAAGTAATACCAATCATTGTTCAAGAAATACCCGGGGTTTATAAACCAAAGAAAAGCTAATGATAACTCAAAATTGATTCCTCAATCCTATCTAGTTCACATATTCAATTTCTAAAGACTGCAAAAGAAAACTAAATGACAACTTAAACCAATGCTCCTATGCTTTTAACTTCTTCTTTTTTGTAAGCTTGGTGGGACTACATCTTCATCATGTCCATCAAATATATAACCTGGATCGAGGTAATGAATTGAACTAGTGACTTCACATAAAGGAGTGCCTTAACATAGCAATCGATCACCTATGCTACCCGATTCAACACATGCATATTCGAAAGACTTCAAAAAGTCATAGCTTACATTCTAATTCAAAAGTAATCTAAATGAACTTAGGAAAAAAATTATATGAAAAAGAGAAATAACCTGTGTCCTGTTTCAATGATGATTACATTCTAATTCAAAAGTAATCTAAATAAACTTAGGAAAAAAATTATATGAAAAATAGAAATAACCTGTGACCTGTTTCAATGATGATTATACTATAATTCTAATGTATCTCAAAGCTATGCTACAACTCCTAAAATATTAATACATGACTTATATTAATGCATAACATTCTACCTCTACGGTTTCTGGATATTTCATATAAAACACAACGCTACAAGATCTATGTGTTATTCTTAAGCATACATGATTTTAAATAATGAAGACATAATCGAATTCGAATAAAAAAATTAAGCTCATAACATGGTTATCATTCATTTTAAAATTGGAAAGCATCCTTTTGAGTGTTCTTGACTTGTAGAAATGTGATTATGAATCATTCATGAACACGAAATATTAATTAACATTGTTTCTTTATTCGCAAAGGCTCAAAGGCAATACGTTCTTCCAGATTCAAGCAAATTAGAGCAAGTAATTTAAGTAAAGAATGGAAGACAGTAAATATCAGATATTTTCAGAAACTGACTTTGAATCGAAATGTAAATATACAAATTTCAGCAAAACACAGTTCCTACAATATACAATGATTACAGGACTCAGTTCTAGGTTGTGGTGGGCTCTTGCCACTTTCTGGAGAAAGTATTAAACTAACTCAATACCTTAAAAATCAGAAATCAAAACAGTTACATGAGAATAAATGTCAAAACTAGAATTATATTAAGTTCAATGAAACATCAGTTCGGACATCAATAAGAAGTATGCGACAATCTCCAGTTTTATCTGAGCACATAAATTTTTACATAAAACTATGCATATGGTATTTTATTCTAGATTACATACAAAAACATCAAGCTTTATAAAGAGTTCAACTGATGGAGAAATATTTATAACTAATTGCCTAAGAAAAGTAAACATATAACGCCGAAGCTAAGTTAGGCTATATGAAATCTCTCAAATGACTTTGAAAATATTGCAACTGAGCTTATCTCGATCACAACATGATCAATGAAATTGATTCTATGTTGAGAGTAAAGAGGCCTATTCTAGGACACCGAATATTTAACTAGATGTCCATTGCTGAGTAGAGTAAAGAATGAGGTGAAAAATTAGGTACAGGATAGTAAGTCTACAAATGGTTGTCTGTTCAGTTGTTAAATGATGTGTTGGACTATATGTTGGAGTACCTGCTGACCTGTCCACATGTATTCAAATGTCTATGATTCTTTATAAAGAGCAGTCAAAGTAATTAAAGACTTATAGGTCCATTATTACCATTATTACCTACTTAAATTGATTAAAGACATATGAAGAATAGTACTAAGTAACACATCTTACTTCCACTTGCAAAATAGTGTGGTCTGGCTAATGTAGAGTGGAATCATGGTACAAAAAGGGTAAAAGAAAGTGAATGTCGATAAAAAAAGGGAACAAGGTATCAAAAATGAGTACAAAATCAGGGCCCAACACTCTCATCGGTATAAGCCTCAAATAAGATGTGAGGCATTTGACTTTGAAAACTCTTTGTGCATCCATTATATTTCTGAGTTCATCCTGAGCTAGTGGGTGTAGTGTAGGATGCACTTGATGTAATCTCTATTGAAAAATATCAACACCTATCTTGGTTGGAATAATAAGGTAGATGATATAGGTTTCATGTGTTGTGTTGTCATAGAATTTCCACCAGCAAGGGGTATCAGCTAGGACAGGGGGTCTAGAAATGAATCCAATAGAAATACTATGAGATCACAGAGGGGGGGGGGGGGGAGTGATAGTTGCAGTCATGAGAGCATTAGAGAAAGGATTCAAGAAATTAGAAATTGACATAGTATTCGATTCTTTAAAAGACAATATGGGTATCCATACCTCTCATGGGTAATCTTTTGGATGTGAATATAAACAACGACTAGTCTTCCATACATGGCATATGTTAATCTCAAATTATTAGTAAATTCATATTATGATTGGTGGGACATTGGGGTTGTATATTCATATTGGTAAATTAGGGTACACCCTACACTAGTTTTTTCATGTGTTTTAGAGTCACCAAAATATAATGTACAAAGTTAAGTATTAAATTTGAATTTAGTAAAACTATCAAAATTTATGTCTAGGTTATTATAATCATCAATATTTACAACCAAAATATAAGGTTCATCATCACTAACCTATGAAAATTGAAGGATATTAAGATGGGATTATAAGTGAGATGAGTTGATTTGGTTGAATTATTTCTAACCATAGTTTCAAGAAAATACTTCCCATTTATTCCCTGCAAAGATAATTGGTTCATTGGTCCCCTCTAGTTGTTATCGTGTGATTCATATAAGACTTATTGTTTACCCAAACTTCATTACTCTTACCCTTATAAGGTAATCATATGTGAGAGAAATTAATGGAAAAGTACCCCTGTAGTTTCTCATGCTAGTCCCTACTTAGTAGTAGGCCTTATTCCTTCAGTACGTCCATGACTATGATATCAATCATCTGATGGAATCGTATATCAGAGAGAAATCATATCAAAACATTGTTCATCTCACCAATTACATTTACTTCTGACATGTCTAATTGAATGATATTAATGTTAGCCTTCTTTGGGACAACATTTATATTTTTTCACACAAAATAGGGCATGAAGTTAGAGGAAGCTCTAGATTCTACCAAATAGTTGTGTACATTATGATTAAAAACTTTGAATGTCAAAAGAAAAGATGGGGTATGTGGCTTAAAATTTCTCTTGTTCTTGTTTTGTTTACAATGGATTTACCATTATCATAGTTGTTTATAGTGGTAGGAGGTTTCTAAACATATTTGATAAATATTCGTAACTCTTGAATAAAGTATTATAAATAAAATATTAATTAGATAATAAACTATTTTTTTGAGCCATTTTTTGTGATGAATTAATGATTCAAAGTGTTCAACCTTTTCCCTTGAATTTCCAATCAACCAACATTGATATGAAAATAGATGAGAATATTGAGACTAAGAATAAGAGGTTTGAAAGGTTCTTCTCTCCACTACGGAATACTCCAGAGGTCATACAATGAAATGTTACCTCTTCTTTTCTTAATATATTTTATAACATTATCTTCTATGGCCTTTCTTAAAGAAACTAATGGCTTAATATTCCTAGTTGGAGGAGCAGACTTGAATTTCTATGTGTGGGTAGTAGGCATGGTGTTTCGAAAAAAAGCGAAGGTCTACGTAATGTTCTACATGTGGGTGGAATTATACTTTCTTTTTTGTGCAAAACTATCTAGTTAACCTTGGGAGTTGATGTAATAGATTTGACAGAAGACAAGGGAGTAAGCAGTTTCCATAAAATTGATTTACCCTTGGCAAGCTGAGCAGTTTCAGGGGCAGGATCTTTTCTATGGAGACTATAATTCATTTGGATTTTATGAGTGACTAGTTTCTCCCCAATATATACTTCTCTAATAGTTTTTGTGTCCATATCTATGACCTTATGACCTAGTTCCTAATAAACATGATAAATATGTCATTGGCCTCGTATTCATATTTTAAAGGCTCTGCTTTGCTTCTTGGGTAGAGTAATAAAATAGGGATTTCTAGTCCAAAATTTTATCAACGATCAGTGTTAATGAGCTGACTCACTATGGACATTTTTTCTTTTGAGTGATTAACATAATAGTATGAAAATAAATTTTCCATATCAAAGTCGTCAGGGTTGAAATTCATATTCTAGTTATTATTAGGTTTGGTTTTATTATTAGTCCTCTTTTGTAATGAGTATAAAGGATTATTTCCAAACAAGATTTCTCCTGATTTTTTTTCTAGGTTGACTACTTTGTTTAAGATCTTCTTGACAAGTTTATGCATTGTTGGGACCTACTATTGTCACCCTTTTCACACCCTATCCTACTGTTTTTACTATCCTATACCCTACTTTACCCCTTTTTGACACCATAAAATCATTACACATTAGCTAAACTGTGTTACTTTATAGTGCAGGTGAGAATTACTAATAAGGACTATTTTCTTATGTCTTTGCATAGTTTAAATAGATGTTAAATAAATTTATATTTCTTGACTTAATTGACTAATCTATAGCTAGAATCTTAAATATAGGGAAGACACTTGAGTATGTGGAAAGGCCATTAGAGGTCCAACACCCAATCCAATGAATATAAAAAGCGACCATTTTAGAGAAACTATTCTGTACTCTATCTGGTACTCAAATCGATACTCTATTTCAAGCTCAATAATAGACAACTAGTCAACTGTTAGCATCTCAAAGATAGTTCTCTTGTTCAGAAGAATAGTGTTAGTTTCCTTGATCCAAATTTAGTGTCACAAATGGAACAATTTAGTTATGATCTAGTGAAGTGATTATGAGAATTTATCTTAGCTTAATTTAGCCTAGTTAATAGATGTATTTTCTTTCCTCTATCATTTTGTTGTGACCATCTGTAGGCTTGAATTCTTTAAAAAGGCCCAACGTTTTTATGGGAGGTTACACATATACACACATACACTGAATAAATGAAGATGAGATTGTGACATGATATCATTTGTTTTTTTCTTTAATATTGAACTTTCAAACTTATGTTCTATTGAAGGTTTTTAAAATAATTGTTCCAGGTTCTACATATATCTGAGAATTCATGTTTGCTTGATCTCTAAACAATTGAAGTAAGTTAAACTTGTTCCAAGTTGTTGAAAGGACCCACCATAAACCTTGATCAGGTCCTATACTAGTTCTCGTTAAGTAGGAGGTGTGTTTCAAATTGATTAGGCATAACTATATTTGAAAATTCACTTTCTTTCGTTGATAATTTCTAGATTTTTCGTACTTAGAATTGCACATAAAATTCATTTGATGCTTTCATAGATCTGAAGTTGTGATAGCTAGTGAAATGTTTATTTAATTCTGGCAAGCTTTACGATATTTCTTACAAGTATACTTTGCATTTACCAACTTCTTTGATTGCTCTCACAATTTCGTGAATGCTAAAGAAGAAGGTTTCGGTTTGGAAAATATATATGAGAAACAAATTCTTATATTTTAGATTGAATCCTTTGTTCTAAATGGAAGTATTTTGACCATATGTGGATCCATATATTATTGGAAATAAACTCCTGTAGCTTTTTCTTAGTCTGAATTCTTGTGGGAATTGCTTGAAAACAATGTGTCATTCATTGATTAAGTAGAGAGTGTTAATGCTTGGAGAATTACACATCATTTATTGTGTGTTGATTATTTGATTTACAATATGATGATTATTTGATTGGTAGTGTATTGATCATTTGAATTAATGATATGCCATTTATTTTGTTTCGTAGTGAGCCTTGAGTCAGATTTATTTTTGTTCACTTGCTTAGATAAATCGAAACTGTGTACTATCTAATTTCTCAGATTGATTTTGAGATAGGAAGCAATAAGTTATGTGTTTAGATGCTTAGTTTTCTTTGAATGAAATAGTACATAGGAAATAGTTTGAGTTACTTTGCAAGATATTGTTGAGTTTACTTTCGCTTTGTAGGAATAGGGATTAGTTTTACATAATGGTTTTAAATGAAGTTGGTTGTTGGGTTGATTTTGGAACATTGCTTGTGATAGTTGCCAATCTTATTTTTGGAAGAGTTTTTGAGTTACATGTGCCATAATTGAGAATGAAATAGTAATTTGGCTTGTGCACGCGAAATAGTTTTCATTAATAGTGATTTTAATTGTACAATTAAATAGGTTTCTTCACTTCAACATGCTTTGGTGTGATTGTTAGGAACAAAGTTTTTCAATTTGCACTTAAATTCATACTAAGTCCACACAGGGTAAATATAGATCTGAAATGTAATGCATTACAACTCAAATTTTACAAAATCTGGTTGACAATTTAAACATAGGGAATTCAATGACATATAAAAGCTCTAACATTTTTGGCTCAATTTCTAGGGAGTTTCAAATGGTCCAGGTAATATTTCTCTAAATATTTATGTGTGGTAAGGACTTTGCAGGAAAATCAGAGGGAGGAGAGTGTATGGTAAGACGTGAGTGAAGAACCATGCATCCACTATGGTGGGGTTGCTCCAAAGTCTGGTTGTCTGTAGTAGATCTTTGTAGTGTTTTCTTTTTCTTGTGAAAAAGTAGAGGTAGACCTAGAGATAGTAAGTGGATATTTATTCAAAGTACAAAATCATTCTTGGAATTATTTGGTCCTACAAAGACACCTCCATCTAATCTCGTTAATTTTTACATAGGTGTGAGAGAGGAGGGAGAAATATCTACCAGAAATGTGGCCTTAGTAGAAGGAATATCACATAAAGGGGAGGTAGAACAACCTCAAAGTGCACCACAACAAGAACAAACTATCTTAGGATATGTTGTGGGCACAAAACTGGTGGTATTTTCAATGGTAGAGTCAGCAGTAGGAATACCTCAAAGGGATTTGGACATGGCTATATTAGGCCCAATCTAGTCGAATCATCTTCTATCTGGAATACTATACCAAGTCTTACTTCTGAACCTGTCACAAAGATTTCCAACACAGGAGAAGGTGAGGAAAACAGGAATAATTTCAGAAATAATTGTGAAGACAACACAGAGGACAATGATAGGATCTATATTTTACTCAGTGGGAATAATGATTGAAGAGATGGATTAAGAGGGGGACCTAAGGACAATGATGAAGATGTAGAAACTACCTTCGTATTTCTTATTCTGAACATCACCATAAATATTACTATGAAAAACATACCCTTGGCATATCTTCCACTTTTCCACGTCACGTCCTCTGAAGACCCTGAATATTTTTTGTTTGAATTTGATATTCTTTGGAGAAGTTATAAATATTATGATGATTCACATAAACTGAAACTATTTCCTGCCACCCTGAAATTTTCGGCCCTGAGATGGTTCATGTGCTTGGGAGAAAATAATATTTACTCATGGGATGATATGAAGTTTTTCTTTCTTAAGAAATATCAGGATTACTGTAAGAGTAGAGATGTTAATGATATTTTTAGGATGCAAGAGATGGAAGATGAGGGTTTGGAGGAATACCTTGAAAGGTTCCTTTATAAATGTCATGAATCTCGAGTGGGTAATATGGATGAGATAACCTTTAGGACTATATTTTTAATTGGTTAATGGAAGAATGCAATAAAACACTAAATGTCTTGAGTTCTGATGATATCTATAGGAAGCCCTTTGCTGAAATAGTTGAACTATAGAGAACTTATTCTAAAAGTCAAGCTAAGGTAAGAAAAAGTCCCCAGGACAACCCAGGGGATTATGTGTCTATGAATTATAAACCAATACAAGGTGGTATCACTCATGTTGAGATGTCGAACCTATTGGAAAATTTTCCAACACACATCCTTAATATTATTAGTGATCAGTTGGATACATTGAAAATTAAAAGAAAGCAAGAGGAAGAGAAGGTTACTTTGGCTATTTTCTGTCCTAAATGCAGATGAAAGCATCCTGAGAGGGAATGCCCCATTAATGTGGTATAATTTTGTGGGATCTATACCCATTAGCACCCCACTGACCAATGCCCCTCCCTTCTAGGATTACAAGCTATTTACAAAGGGGGGTTGAGACTAGTGAGCTTCCTCAATCAACTAGGAAACCATCATGGAGGGTGCCAAACAATAATACTTATCAGGACCCTAATATGCAAGTTTTTCCTCAAAATAAATGATGGAATTATCAACCATTTTACTCCTCATGGCCTACACAACCACCTCAAGGTTCACCTTGGAACCAAGGATGGAGAGGGAATCCTTATGGGAGCACCTTTCAGCCTCAAAACCAAGCACCTCCATACCCTCAATATCAATGTCCACCCTACATGCCTTATGCATTGAATATGCCCCAATTACAACAAGGGTATAACCCACCTTGCCTTCAACAACCTTCATTACCATTACCACATCCAATACAACAACACTTGCCCCTACCTCAAAACACCAATCCATCTTCACAGTAGATGCAACAATCATTTAACCCTCCTTTACCAACACAGCTGTGTACAAAACCAATTTCTAATCCCAATAATAGACCTCCTCAACTTGTACAAAACATTTATCTGCAACCTTTTCCCACTTATGTTATCACTACTTTTCCCTTCAACGAAATTCAACTAAGATTTGGGAATATATTTAACAAAAATAAATCAACAGTAATTATCCAAGAGGAGTATCCTCATATAGAATTTGAATACAAAACCATTGAACAAATGGAAAAAGAAAAAAACAAATGAAATAAAAGAATCACATGATCTCTTAAAACCCGAGGATCCTCCTTTTTTGGAAAGATTGCTTGTGAAGAAAACCAAAATTCACACACAATATGACTTGGAGTCAGAGTTTAGGAATATCTGTATAAAAATCCCTTTGTTATAAGACATTAAAGATATTCCTATATATACCAAGAATATTATGGATATTTGCATTAAAAATCCAGGAAGGAAGAGGAATAATAATTAGAATATTAAAGTCATCATCAAAATGTCAGTAATGATATTTGGATTACCACCAAAATATGATGATCTAGGGAACCTCATGGTAACCATAGAGATCAATGGAACTTTTTTTCCTAATAATCTAGTAGATTTGGGGGAGACCATTAATGCCATGACGGTTGATACTATGAAATTATTAAAATTAAAATAGATAATACCTACACACATTGTGTTAGAAATAACAGATAAGTCCATTGTCAAACCTGTTGGGGTCCTAGAAGATGTGGTGGTAACAATAGCTTCCTCAGAATATTGAGTTGATTTTATAATAATTTCCCCAAAAAAGACTAAACTTGGTCACCCTATAGTTCTAGGGCAGCCTTGGATGGCAACAACTAATGTTGTTATTGGGTGTAGAAATGGGGAAATGACAATTTCTAATGGCTTACAAATTCAAGGATTGATTATTTTTCCACCTGCCTAATTAACTGTTGAAGTACCTCTTTGGTTGGAAAATATTTGTGGGTAAGAAGACTATATGCTTCCCTTGGTGAATTTATAACAATCAAGATTGCTTCAAGAATAGTTAGAAAAACATGTTTTGCAACAATTCTTATCTAATATCAGTTGTATAGATTACCCTGTTTCTTTTAGTGGCTACCATCATGATTTCAGCAGTGAATTTCATGAAACTTGTTACCCTGCTGTGTTTGCATCATTTACTATTGCAGCCTTGGAAGAAAACAAAGAAGTAAATGCCCAACCTGTTGAAATCAGCGCTGGAAAAACATTGTATATTGGTACATATTTAAGTATAGAACAAAGACAACAAGTAATAAACATGATTCAAAAATAGTTCGGAGAATTTGATTGGGATTATCTAGATATGAAAGGGATCTATCCTGATACTTCTATGCACCACATTTACATAAATGAATAAATCATATCTGTAATGAAACAACAAAGACGAATGAATCCAACTCTCAAACAAATTGTCAAAGATGAATTGCAAAAAATTTTGAGTGCAAATTTTATATACCTCATCTTTGATAGTAAATGGATATCTCCCTTGGTCGTGGCTCTGACAAAAAATGGGAAATGGTGAATTTGTGTTGACTACAGAGATTTGAACAAAGCCACCCTATGGGATTACTTCCCTCTGCCTTTTATTGACCAGGTGCTTGATACTCTCTCATGGAAAAAGAATTTGTCCTTCGTGGATGGGTATAATGGCTACAACTAGACCCAAATAGATCTCAAGGACAAAGAGAAGACTACTTTTACCTACCCATGGGGCACCTATGGTTATAGAGTCCTTCTATTTGGCCTGCGCAATGCTCTAGTTATGTTTGAGAGAGTTGTCCTAACTATCTTTGCTGATCTTATGCATGACTGTGTGGAAGTCTAAATGGATGACTTCACAGTGTGTGGTGATGACTTTCGACGGGATTTGGAGAACTTGGAAAAAGTGTTGATTTGTAGTCAAGATGCTCATATGGCTCTAAGTAACATCAAATTCAAAATGATGCAGAATGGGGGGATTGTTTTGGGTCACCATGTGTCACAAGCAGGGATAAAAGTTGACGCTGCAAAAATTGAGGTAATACCATCTATTTCAGTTCCAACGTCACAAAAGGAGGTCAGAAGTGTTTTGGAACATGTAGGGTATTATAGGATATTTATTGAAAATTTCACTAATATTGCAACACCTATGTTTAAACTGCTCACTAAAGATGCTAATTTTCTATAGGATATCGATTTTCAAAATTCTTTTTAGGTACTAAAGGACAAATTGTCAACTGCCCCAGTACTCTCCCTTTTCAAATTTATACTGATGCATCAGATACAACCCTGGACTTTTCAAATTTGTACTGATGCATCAAATACAACCCTTGGAGATATGTTGCAATGTGAGAATCACATTCTTTATGCTATTTATTTCCTTAGAAAAAACTCTCACCTTCAAAATTAAATTACATTATTACTGAAAAAGAATTACTAGTAGCAGTCCACGTTGTCAACAAATTTAGGCACTATACTACTAGTTACAATTTTTTGTTTCCATATTGATCACTCTTCTATTATATTCCTTATGAATAAGCCAATTACTAATTGAAGAAATACTAGATGGTTACTCTTACTTCAAGAATTTAATATCATTGTGATTGACAGACTTGGATTGGCTAATTCAACTGCAAATTTCTTGTCCCGGATGAATATTGCACGAGGCATAGATCCAATACTAGTTATGAATGACTTCCTTGATGAGAATTTGTTTATTATTTCAAAGCATACTCCTTGGTTTTCTAATGTGGCTAGCTATCTGGTATCAGGCAAGGCTGCCACAAATCTATATACTAGGGGGAAACACAACATTGTGCAATGGAGTGCCAAGTATTCTTGGATAGAAGGAGACTTATACTACACCAGACCTAATTTAATCATGAGAAGGTGTGTACGTGAAGATGAAATGTATTATTTATTGAGATATTTCCATAGTGAACACTATGGTTGAAACTTTGTAGTCAAAATAACAACTTATAAGGTCCTACATGCAGGTTATTACTGGCCCACTCTCTTTAAAGATGCCATTTTTTTTTTTTCTAGTTGTGATGCTTGCCAAAGAATGGGAGGTCTGTTCCAAGTGATGAAATGCCTCTTCAAACTCATATAACAATAAAGTCTTTTGAAAAGTGGGCATTGGATTTTGTAGGCCCCATCTCTCCCATGTCCAAGATAAAGAAGTACATATTAGTTTGTATTGATTATGTGACGAAGTGAGTGGAAGCTAAGGCTTTATTTTATTCCACTGAGAAGACTATTGTAGATTTCATCTTTGAAGACATCCTCACTCAGTTTAGGGTTCCTAGAGAAATTTTCACTGATCAGGGGACAAAATTCACTTCCAAACTAGTAAAGGCTATCACTGAAGAATACTCGATTAAGCACCATAAATCTACCCCATACCACCCTCACAAAAATGGACAGGTTGAATCCGCTAACAAAGTCTTCAATTCAATTCTCACTAAAACAATTCAGCTACACCATGCTCAATGGGCTGATAGGTTGTCAGAGGCATTATGGGCTTATCAAATAACATGGAGAAATGTGACAGGATATACTCCCTATGAGTTAGTATATGGGAAGTAGGTGTTGCTCCCCATTGAATTTTAGGTAAAAACATTTTGGATTGCTACTCAACTAGGAATGGATCTAAAAGAAGCTCAGAAACAAAGAATACTTTAGCTAAACAAACTTCACAAAATCAAGCAAGATTCCTTCCAAAGAACTATTTTAGTATAGGATCAGAGAACTCGATGGCATGATAAGTATATCAAGAAAAAGGTCTTCCAACCAAGAGATTGGGTGTTGTTGTATGATAGAAGATTTAGACACTTCAAAGGGAAAATTTCAACCAGATGGCTGGGACCCTATGAGGTGGAGGAAGTATTCGATAATGGTTTATTCAGGATTAAAACCATTAATGATGACCATAATTAATTTATGGTAAATGGCCACAAACATAAAATCTACCACTGCCTCCTCTCCCGACAATAATTTTTGCAAAAAGTGATGCAGAATCCAGAAATGGAGTTGGTTTAAAAAGGGGATCCAACTCCTGTTGGTTCTTCAAATTGATTTCTTTAAATTATATATATATATATATATATATATATATATATATATATATATATATATAGATATAGATATATATATATATATAGATATAGGTATATATATAGGTATATATATATATAGGTATATATATATATATATATATATATATATATATATATATATATAATAGTTGGCTGACTTTTGTTTTCCTCCACAACTCAAATAGAATAAAGAGGAAAATTTTCAAGGATAAGTTTATTCCTTTATCCAGACTTGACATATTATTTGCGAAAAATGATGTTTTGGACTTTACTTTGAACGTTTTAGACCCCCTAAAGTTGAATGTTTTGAGCATTGAATGGCCCAGGCTTATTAATACTAATGGGATAGTAGTAGTTAGGGATCTACCAAGTACATAATAATTATTTTCCGGGATTGGCATAATAAGTATGGAAAAGAAACTACCTAGATTCTACTTTGGGTTTTTCAAACACTCTAAAATTGAATACCCCAAGCATTGGCTATTTCAAGCTCATTAAGTGTATGAGAAAGAGGTAGATAGGGCTATGCTAAGTGCAAATTTATTCTTTCTTGGGCTTAGTAGAATAAGTATGGGAAATAAACGCCCATTGGAGTCTTCTTTTTTTCATTTCAGACTCCCAAAAATTGAAATTCCCAAGGCAGTGATCATTACAAACCTGGTCAAAATCCATGGATTGATGGCACCAAATTGTTCTACAGCAAACAAAATTCATATTTTAGTCACAATTCCTAAAATTATCTTACATGAAGTTTCAAGGAAGCGTTATGTTCATTTTTTCCAGTACAACCATAATTTTTCACTGTTTCTATGACTTGATGAGTAAGTTCAAAGGTTTGTACTTAATTTAGTACTAATCATAGGCTGAGTTAGGTATTGCATAATTTTCATGAGTATGAATATCAAGTCCAGGGAGGATAGATGGTATCAACATTAGACCAACAACATTGGAATCAATGGAGGTAACAAATTACAAGTTTTTGGATCATTCATGATTAAAAAACATTTTTTTTGTAATGAAATTGACAAATGGAGAGGAAACTTAGCTCAGGCTCAAGTTTTTCCCATCATTATTATTTTAGAGCTCCTGGATATTATTATGTAGTAAAATCAAGTTATGAATGAATTTTCATTTACTTAGACTAATTGAAGGAATATGGATAATGGGATTTAATATTGATCTACATCCTTTCATTGTAATAATTTACATGTCTTTTCCATATCGAACTAATAATAAATCATCCTATCCCACTACTCATCCCACTCGTTTTCATTCATGTGATCCATGTGTCAAATATCTACTCTATCATTACAAGCAACCAACCCATGACATAATTAAGAAACACATAGCTGCCATTTGAAATAAACTTAAGTCTAAGTGAAACCATGAAAAACAAGGGTTGCATGTCTCCTTTGCTAAGTTCAGTAGTTAATCGACTTGTGAATGCAAACATTTTCCTCCTAGCCTTCAACATTGTTCCACCTTCAGAATGGGGGCTGACTACCATGAGCGTGCATTCACCAAATTTCACAATAGCTCAAAATATGTAGCTTGTAATGGCCAATTTGAGAGAAAGGATGGATGGGTTTTCTTCAAAAATTTCATGGTTATAGTCATAGGGTAGTTATGGAATTTGAGAACAGCTTCAGTGGAAAAGATATAGAGGTCGAGAGCCCAAAAATTAAGGTCCCTGAAAATTCGATAAGCAAGGAAACCCAATTTCCATTAACTGGTGAAAGATACTTCAAAGGAGGGTCACTCGAATGGGATGATTGTGACAAGTTTGTTAACCTTCCATATAAGACTATCAAATAGACGATGGATTTCTATGAAGCTGCATAAAGGAGGAATTATGGCAACTAATCACCACATTGTAGAGGTTCGTCACCTATTGTAACAACCCTGGTAAAAATCCCATGTAATAATATAAATAAAGGAAAAAATAAGACCACGAGTAAGGGACACGTATTCCAAGCTGAATGTTGGGAAAAGATATCCTAGTGGGCATCACAAGATGTGCATTTTGGCTAAAGAATTTGGAAAAGGCTAAGGCAAAGGCATTAAAAGGAAAAAAGACATTTTTGGCACATTTATTTATGAACTTAAAGGAAATTAGGAGAAAAGCAAGGCAAAACGTCACAAGTTTCTTGTGAGGAGGAAATTGAAGGAAAATAATGGAAAATGAAGAAAATAGAGGTCTCATTAATAAAAAGTCTTATGAGGATCAGTTGGCAAGCTTTGTCAATGTTAGGCTTAGTCAGTGTAAAAGCTCTTGGTCAGTTCAACCTTTTGTTAGTTCAAGTTTGGAGCTCTCTCATTATTCTCTCTTTCTCTCTCTCATTATTGGTCACTTAGAGCTTTCTTGGAGCACTCTAGCTTTGGATCAAGGAAGGAAAAGAAAGAAAATGAAAAGGGAGGAAATAAATGATCAAGGAAGGAAAAGCAGGATCAGGCAACTTCAATAGGAATACTTGTAGGTAACCTTTTGCATGTGTGTTTTCCTAGCTCGTTTGGACATGCATGGCTTTGCATGTTGGTGTATGGTTCTCTTTTTGTTAGTGGCATGGTTTTTTTTCGGGTTATGAAAGTGGCTTTTAGCCTAGCCTTACCTTTTTTCAGATGCCATGATATGTTGGGGTGTGATCAAGTGCTCACAAAAATAGCTCAAATTTCAAAGTTGTCATATTGGTGTGGAACCTGGATGACCACGTAGTGCTCATCATCTTGAATCCAACACAACTCATTTCACACGAAATATACTCTGTATGACTCCAAAAATGAGTTCTATTCACTTTCCCAAATAGGTGATTTTTCAAAAAAAAATGACAGCCTAGTCAGCATTTTGTATTACTGACATGGCATTGACTGGGTAGTGATGTGGGCTTTAACTTGGTCAAAGGGATCCTTAGCTAATGAAATTGTGCCAAGTGGCACATTATAACTAGTCAATTTTTTTGTGGTTCTCATTGGTGGGAATGATGGCCAAACACGGGCTGACACGTGGCCCAATTGGAGGCTGCCAAATGGAAGCCTGGGAGGCCACCAAAAACATTGCTATAGTCCGAGTGGAGGTAGCGAGAGTCAACCAATGACCTCCCAACATACAACAGGTTCATTGCCAATGCACCACACATTGTTTCTTAACCATATGGATGGCACATTGTTTATAAAGTTTAATGGCATGGAGTTCAGCAGTTGGGCCAGTCGGGTGGGGCCAACCAGCAGACTAACAAACCATCTGACACCGCCACATTCTAACCACCGAGGAAAACCACCACCACTTGACTGATGGGGTAACCACCCAATGTGAACGCTGCTACTGTTAACCACCAAGGTTTATGTGATCGTCAGACGGAAGAGGCTAGCACCAGGGGCTAGCCCCTAGGGGAATGACCTCCATATGACCCTAAATTTCTACATTTTAGGCCCGACAGTGAAATGAACTTTCTGACAAATCCTCTTGGATTTCCATGGATTTGGTGTCTCGTTAGCGGAAACCAGGGCGAAATGAGGGTTCGGTGCTGGATTTTGGGCAATTTGTGGAGCAAATAATGGAGAAACTAGGAGAGGTTATAAATTGTCCAGTTTTTGACCAAATTGGGTGCAGAAAGAGGCTAGGTAGCCATTTTTGGACTTTCTGAACTCATTGGAGCAAGTTATAGAAGCATTTGAGCATTGTAAACACACATTTTTACACATTTTTATCATAATAGAGAGGCCCAAGCCATTGGAAGCTAGACCAAAGAGACATAGCCCAGTAGGGGTGAACTCCTTCATCATGTTCCTGTTGTGATGTGTTGTTGGTGATGTTCTATACATTTATATGTTGTTGTTCAGTTTCTTATTTATGTTAACATTTCTCATAAAATTAACATAAAAACTCATTTTCACTTGCAAAACTCATGAGTCCTTAAGCACATGAATAACATTTTGTTTGTAATCTGAGGAGGATCTTAGCACAAAAAAATCTAACATTCTTAATCAGATCAGTTTTGGTATTAAAGCACTAGGTTTTCTTTTTTGCAAGAAGGATTTAACTGTTTGCAAGTTTATGTCATGCTTACAAGCTTAATAATCAAAACAGGAGAAGGGCATCTAGTTGGAAGCCTTGAAGTTGGGTCAAGGGGGAGGGAAAGGTTGCCATAGTCTCCAACACCAGTTCTTCCTTAAGTTGCAGTTGAGACTCAAGTGATCATGTCTCATGAAGGAGAACCTACAAACATGACAGAGGATGAGAAGTTCTTCAGGAAGACTTTCTTTGATATGAAAAAGATGGTGAAGGTCCTCTATGAAGAGAGGATTACTAGGTTATAGGGTTAAAGGTCCAAACCTCCCAAAGGAGAAGGTTCTTCAAGAGGAGGTAATGGAAATGGAGGTAAACCACTACCCTCTCCACCATATTCTTCATATTCTTCTTCACAATTGTTAGGGTACTATAATTTATAGGATCAAATGATCATTGAATAATTGCTTTCAATATTTCAGATTGTAAATAATATTGCTTTCTCCAAATCATTTCAAATAAGATAGAAAAATGAAAAAAAAATAAAAATGAAAAGAGGGTCTAAATACAAAAAAATAGAAAAATGGGAAAATGAAAAGAAATGATAAATGAACCCCACAAAAAAATGAATAAATATGAAAGTGATGTCAGTTTAAGTGCCACTACTAGTCCACTGGTTTGTAAAGAATAAATTCATGACATTGTGTGTAGCTTGTCTAAATGCTACAATACCTTTATTCTTGCAATATACAGTTTAATCATGTTCAAGCTAGTTTCAATTTATGTTAATTATATTAGAGTGAATAACTTAGCCAAAAAGTGTAATCTCAGCTAAGATTAGATAGGTAGAATAGGTGAATAAGTTAATCCAACAATTTAATCTAGATTAATGCAGTTGATTAGATTCATTTAGTAGGTTGAAATACGTATTCTTAGTCTATTAAGAATGAAAAAATTGCTGGGGTTTTCACATTTAAATACACCCGTATTTTCTTTGAAATTTGCATTAGAATAGGAAATAATGGATTTTTGATGTAATTGGTTAAGTTGTTCATTGTCCAAAGTTCGAAATTTGGTATGAAAAAGCATATTCATGAAATATTTCATGGGGTCAACCACTGTTAAACCCCACACATCTCGGTATCCCTGATCATTCCCCCACTCCAATCCGATGACCCATAAATGATTTCAGACCCTACCACAATGATACTCTTTAATGGCAAGGTTTCTGAAAAGTTGTTTCATGCCTGCTACATGTCCCCTCCTAGCGATTGCGGAATCGCTCCCCCACTAATATCATATACTGCCTACCTCCTCCCCCACCCCCCCACTACGAAAGCAGTTTTGATTCCCGCTGCAACCCACCTTCCTACTGACCATTACCTCCATGCCCCTTCTTAACCACCATTCCAATCACACCATGTGTCCCTCCTTCTATCACTCCTTCTAATGGTCACGCGCCATTCACCCACTTATCATCATCTTCCACGTCCGCAACCATTACACCCGCCTTTATTGTTCTTCCCATTTACCAGCGTCATTACTGAAATTACTACAACATTATGACCATTGATCTAACAATTGCACCAGGTTTGTGGCCTATTAAACTAATTTTTCGCTCGTGATTACACCCTTTCTTCTCCACCTTATGAAAATTGCTCTCGCCTTCTATTTCACGCTCATAGCACAATAGCCTTCAGTGTCCATTGTCCATCTCTGATCAATCTATAGAGGAACTACCACGAAAGTTCCTAACAATCCCTAGAAACTCACCGCAGATTCATTTTGTCACATTCTTCTCCCATTCATTCTACTACTACAATGGCTCCCAAATTCGCCACAGTAGTGAATCCTATGCTTACTCCCCCTATGGATTTAGACCACATTCCGCTCGCTAACATGGAATACAATATATTTGAGACAGTGTGAATTTGATCTCTTCAAATTACGTTGTTGGTTTCGGGATAACTACCTCAATCAATCCAATGAAATAAATCTCTGGCAGTCCATACTTCCTTTGTTCACCTTCCCCCAATCTTATTACTTTCCCGAATTCTTCCTAAAATTCCATGCCTCTTACCTTTCATGTAAGAGGGCTATTATTTTCCCCACTGGTGAAATTATCTTCACTATTACATTTAAGAGCATAAACCAAATGTTGCAGGTCCCTCACAGTGATTCCTCTACCCCTTCTTCCCTTGAAACTCTAAGAGAAATCTATCATAAGCTCACCTTCGCCAAAAGAGCTATCATTTTTTAAGGTTTCCTCCTAAAATACTCTCAACTCCCAAAGAAAAACACCCCATATCCCTCTTCTATCTTCCCTCAAAGTACCAGATAGATTATCTATGTCTTCTCATTCATTCTTGGTTACTATTCAAATGATTGGTAGATCAGCCTATTTTGGGCTTTTTATCCACCCTTTCTTCAGAACAAGGACTATCAGTCACCTTTGACTATGGTCACTTCTTAACAAATGTAATACATGAACAATTCCTTCAGTTTCTAACTAAAGGAATGTTTAAGTATTGTTCTATTCTCATGTATATATTTATTTACTTTCAAACATATATGTTTCCCTTTGTAGTGCATAAGCTTAATCGACAAGGACAGTCACAGTCTGTTGTCTTTTGGACCTCATTAATCTAAAGACAATCACATGAATCTAGCTTCACAGACTTCATCGATCAATTTGTGTATCCAATAACTTGTTTGCTGAGTGGCCAACAGATTCCAAGGATAAGTGAGGACATTTAGAAAGTTTTTTAGCTCAGTGAATAGGTGAAAACAGGGGACTGGTACCTTTACCAATCATTCATAGAAATCATAGTTTATGGTTGGGAACTGCCACCTTATAAACTGCCCAAGTACCTTCCATTGAGAATATTTTCCTTCAAGTAGATTAGACAAACAATTCATTAAGATAACATTCATTTCATAGGAGCAAAGAAGAAATATTAGTTCCAAATTACAACACAAATAGGACCTTTCATCTGCAATAGTAGAGTAGCAGGAGAGGAAGCAGACCTCTTGCTAAAACAAATGAATTTCCCTCTCAATTTCACTTGGTCTTATGACCCCTTTGGCATAATTTCCAAGTTAATATTGGAACAAAAATAAACACCCTATATGCATACTCAAAGGCCAAAACTAGAGAAGTATATGAACCAGCACACTTGGGTAGAGAATACATTACAGGATGCTGAAGAGCAGGTAATTTCCAGGATAGCTTCAGAGACTCCCATCAGTTACAAAAGTCTCAACCAAAGGGTTCAAAATATACACAAAGAAGATTAAAAAAATCTCTAAAATAGACTTCCCGCCACTGGAGGACACATAGGGTACTATTGTACCCTTAGGCTTTCAAACTTTTATGTTGGATAGTGGTACCACAAAGTCTCCGTTGAGTCATGGAAAAGGTATGCATATGCTATTTATTTCATTATCCTTTTCCTCTATTTCTATCCCTTTTATATCCTAATATGTCAATTTATCACAGAATTAGAGTAAAAACGAAGGAATTATCTACAATAACAACTTAGCTAATAATTATCTTTCTTTATGCAGGAAAATACAAAAAGGGACAACTGATGTTCCCTAACTAAGGAACAACAGAAAGGTAGCAGGCTAAAGAAAGAGCACGATGGTTACAGATGAAGCCAAAACGAATCAAAAGGATCAGCGCAAGGAGGGAAAGGATGTCTGAAGATAGAAAATAGTGCGAATCCCTCAGGATCGAGAGATCCTGAGGGATCGCTTTTACCATTTAATCTTTTACCCCTTTCTCATTATAAAAGGCAACAATTGCAAGTAGGAGGGGGACGATTGTTGTATTATTATTGTAATTTTCAATTACAAACTTTCACTGTAGTGAAGAATGAAAATACGTTGTAATGCTTTTACAGTTTGATGATTAATAAATAAGAAGAGTTGTTGTTCCTTTCCATTCTCTGAAGTAACAAAGCAGTGTACGCTGGCAGCTAAGGGCCTGGCTTCTGGTGGAATTCACTACTTCATCTGTGTTATATATTTTCAATTATCACAAGTGTGCTAGTGTGATAATATTACTTCCTTTTGTTATTTTATAGCTTTGTTGTTCATTATTTCTTTGCATGACAGAATATCTCTGTTTTATATTTAATTTACATAATTGTTTCCTGATCAGTTTCCTTTCATTTTAGACTGAGTTTCGTAGATAAATCTCCTGCTCAGTGTAATAAAATGTAATGAGTGTTAACTATTGTTGTTAAGAACTCTTAGATTGATATCATCGTTATTTTACAGTTGAATGCATTTGATTTACTTTTAATCAGTTTCTAAGAGAATAGTTATCATTACTGCACTCTTGACTGATATTGCTGATTATTTGGATTGCATTGTTGTTACTTAGATTACTACAGGATTTGAGTTCCTTAAAGGATTGAGTTTTCTTTCAATTGCAACTAGAATTTACTTACTGCATCCGTTTACTCTTGTATTAAAAAGATCTATACTGCAATTCATGAAACATTACTCTCTAAATTAAATAGCAACCACATACTGTGTACACTCTTGAAATAGATAGAATTTCCTGGATTGATAATGCATGTGAAGATAATTAGGAGTTTAAAAGGCACCTTTTATCAGTCAACAGTCTCCATCATCCTTGGCTAGTAAGGAGATTCCAGCTACGATACCTCACACACCTGAGTCATCTACAGAATAGAGGAAGCTGGATATTTCCAAGAGATATAAAGAGATTAAACAAAGGAATGAAGCCATTCATGATAATATCTCTTCTCAATTTAGGAAGCAGTCTTCTTCCATCCAACACAGGATTATTTCAGCGTATGACACAGAGAATGGAATAATGCATATGGAATTGTTACAGGCCTAGGTCCCACAACCAAACTTAGCAGCAGATTTCAAACAAACTATCTTTGAATTTGAGGCAATGGATGTTCACCCTTTTGATTGAATAGATATGCATAGGCAGGTTGGAGAAATGGTATACTCTACTTTCACACAGACTACAATCACTGCTTCCAAACTACAACTTACTTTGAACAATGTGTAGTCTCAGCATAAACTGGAGAAAGTGTCCTCTCTTTCCAAAGACAACCAAATCAAATACTTGGAGGAAATGGTGATCAAAGTAGGATTTGATCCAGATAATTCAAAACCAATGGAGGAGATAATCATGAAGAAAAATGTTGACATTGAAGCCCTAAAGAAGAAATTGAAGCTGCCTACAATAGAAGATCCACATACCAAGGAACTTGGAGAGATGGAGCTACAAAAAGAAGAGATGTTGAAGCTTCTAGTGGAATAGAATACATAGATGAAAGAGATGGAAGCAAAGATGGACAAAATGATAAAAGGAAAGGAACAAAATTCAAAACTAGCAGTGGTTCCTCTTGATGCAGTTCCCATTGCATCTCTACTTCAAATAGGTATCCCTACAGTAGCCATGACAACAGGAACATCATCTTCTACAGTGCTTCCCACATCAGTTGTATTATGTTGGCCGAATCCATGGAAAACATGTCTATATAGGGAGAAGAGATAAAGAAACTGAGGAAGGAGGTGAAAGTCCTACAAGAATAGAGAACAAGATTTGAAGATGCCCTCCTGAAAGAAACACAGAAGTCCCAAAAATTGTCCCATAGATTGAAGAAGATGGAAAAAGACTATGCCATGGGCAATACATTGGCCTAGGTAAAAGAGAATATCTAGAAAAGAATCAATGAAGACGTCATAGAATTTTGGCCTTCAACACAAATTATTTTTGAGAAATAGGATCTGATTGAATGGTCCAATGAAGCCATCGAGAAAGTCACAAAGGAGTTGGGATCTAAACCCATTGAGGCCACTGAGCTCATCAAATTCCTTAACTCCAAAAACAGACAAGAATTAGAAGAATTGGAGATTCAAGACAGAACAAAAACAATATTGGAAGTCAATAAGGTGTTGACTAAGAGAAATCTAATGAGACAGCTTGAAGAGCAATGTCAAATTATGGACACTCGTGTACAAAAATTCTTCTCCAAGTTAGAACCCATTTACAAGAAAGGACTTCCAAATTTGTTAGTTATTAATGATAAACTCAGCACATGGTCAGATTACGGTGAGAAAATAATGACTAAGGAAAGAGATAGTTCGAAGGTTGCAACTGGAAGAATTAGTATGACAAGAAAGGCATTCCTGGAAGCATTAGCCTTTGACCACGTCATTCAATATGTAATTAAAAGCCTATTCATCACCAAGCTGACATTTTCCAAATATACTAAAGTAGACAAAGTATACAGAAAGTTGTTGAAAATGACTATCTTGAGTGAACAACACTAGGATAAAATATGTGAATTACTGGAGTAAAAAGTAGATTTGGCTACACAGTTCAACGTCACAACACATGCATATTTCGAGGGCTAGACAACCAACTGTTCCACCAATTTAGTACCACCACTTCGGAGAGTTTTAATTTCCCTGATATCTTTGTAATAAGTTATATTGATTCAGTTTTGATTATTTTTGTATACATCCTGGTCATTATGACAACATATTTTTGTAAATTAATTATAAATACTTCATCCTGAGAAGTATCAAGGGTTGGTTTTTGAACAAAAGAACGCTATTTTATATTGTTGAAGCATCAATGGATTTTCCAAGTGATAAAGAAAGATCTTTCACATGATTCTTGTGTCAAGTTGTTGGTGAAGTGCATATATCATCTTATGTGTTTATATTTCTCTGTGTATATCACATAGTTGTTTTCATATCTGAATTATTCAATAGATATGTAAAGGGCATAATTTTTTTAAATCTACACTCTGCACCTAACTACGAATAATCTCAAAGTTTTATTTTGATCTTTAAATATAGAATTCAAGTAACAATGCTCTATATTTAAAGTGAATCTTAATTTATTCTTCCTTCTCCATTTCATAAGCTAAAAGAATCCACTCGGTTTGGCTACCCTGCACTGTGAGATCTATCTGTAGACACTACAGTCAATCTATATTTTATGTGACAGACTCCATAGCCCAATGGTAATCTAGTTATCAACCAACCATTCAAATACAAATCAAACCCCAAAACTCATAGCTGGCCTAATATTCAATCCAACAAAGTTAAATCTTACAGTGAGAGCCCCCTCTGAAGCTAGAAGGGCTAGATCCCAACTTCCAAAGTTGGTTTGTGGTTACCTTTGTGATTTTCTTTTGCAACCTCAGAAAATTATAGAGTGATAACAATAGGAATCTTCAACCTCTTCCACTAACACAACCCTTACTCATACTCATCAATGTACCTCAAAAAGAACTTGTAAATCACCCTTACTAAAACTTGATGTTAAATTTGAGCTACCAATGTATAATGGTGAAATGAATGAAAAGAAGCTTCATAATTTGATTCGTTAGCTGGAGGTCTACTGCAGAATTCAAAACCTTCAGGAGGATGACATAAAGATTCAGTTAGCTTCCTTGAGAATGGAGGGTGCAGCACTAGTATGGTGGGAATCAAAGACACAAGAGGAGATAAAAAAACATGGTAAGATCTCAAATTCTTGGTCTGATTTCATTGTTGAAATAAAAAGAAATTTCTGCCCTCTAGGTTATATGCAGAAAGACATCATGAATTGGTATAACTTTAGACAACTTAAAGGGAAAAATGTTCAAGATTACACCTAAGAATTTAGAAAAAAGTCTCTAATGTTAGGTGTATATTTGCAATCACAAGACACGTTGCTGAAGTACATAGCGGGTTTACACATTTACCTTAGGCATACTATCTTAATGTTTAATCCCAATAATCTAGATGATGTGTGTGTGCAAGCCACTCATCTTGAGAAAAAGACGGAAAAACACTCTATAAGAGGGTAGTCAAAAGTCATTTAAGGGTAAAGAGAAAGAAAAGGGTTTCAAAGGAAAGAAAAATGCATCCATTAAGGAAGAAGGAGAGAAAACAATATATAAACATTGTTCCAAAGAGCATCATGATGAAGCTAATTTTTGGAAGCTTCATCTTGGGATGAAACCAAAGAAATTAAAAATAATAGAAAATGAAAGACAGCTACCATCGTTCAAGAGGAATTGGGATCCTGTTTGGGTGATGAAACTAAAATTACAACCATGGGTATAAGAGGAAAATAATTCACTGCTAGCACTAGCATATCAAATTGTCACACTAGCACTCTAAATGAAGAAACAAGGATTGAATTATTTCATGTGAGGGTAATATCAAAACATACAAAAGTTGACACACTTTTTGATAGTGGCTCTCAAGCCAACTTGATATCTGATGACTTAGTAAAAAAACTTAACCTTGAAACCATTTTACATCCCAAGCCATATCCATTGGGTTGGATATGCAAGGAAACAAACTTACAGGTTACAAGTTATTATTTAGTTTTCAATCACAACAGACATCATTGATGAAGAATTAGATGGTGTACCACTTGATATATTAGGAATTGTTTTGGCTAGTCCTTACTTCTATGATAGAAAAGAAATATTTTATCATCATGAAAACAAGTACCACTTGTTCAAGGATGGTGTGGAGTATATTGTGAGAGCTCATTGCAAGAAACTAAACCTTTCATTAGTTAATGCAGGGAAAATGAAAAGACTAGTGAATTCAAGCAAGAATTTAGTGCTTCTTATGATCAAATCCAATGTTGATGTTGATTATGAAGTGTTTGACGGTTGTAATTCAAATTCAAAAACTGATTTGGTTGATGTTGTTAACCATGATGATGAGTTTCAAAAAGAAAAGGGATTTCCTTCCAAGAGGAGAATCCAACATGAAATACCATTGCAGCAAAAGTGTCTTCTTCCTAACATTGACATACATCAAATGTCAAGAAGGGAAAGTGCAGAAATAACAAAGCAAATCCATGGGTTGTTGAACAAAAGGATCATCTAACCATCTCCTTTACCATGTGGTGCACCTCTTGTTTTGGTGCCCAAGAAGAATGGTAAGCATTTCATTGAATGGGATTCAAGAAGTGATTTTCATCAAAGTAGAGGTGTTGAAGGAGACATATGGAAGACAACATTCAAAACCAAGCAAGGTTTGTTTGAATGGCTTGTTATGCTTTTTGGTCTTTTCCATGCTCCTACTACTTTCATGCATATGAAGAAATATGTATTGAAGCCATTTCTAGACATGATAGTCTACTTGGATGACATTTTCATTTTCAGAAAATTTCATTATGAACATGTCATGTGTCAGAAAGAAATAATTGATGTCATATGTCAAGAACTTTTTTTATTGAAGATGTCATAGTATATGTTGGATAAAACTTCTTGGATGTACTTGGGGAATGATATTAGAGAAGGTGAGCTAAAGTTAGACCTCTCCAAGATTGATGCCATTATGGATTGGTCAATGCTAAAGATAGTCATTTGGATAAGAGGTTTTTTGGGAGTAGCCTAATGTTGGAGGAAAGATTTTGTTAATTTTTCTTCTATTGTATCTCATTTGCATTCTTTAGAAGTTATGCAAAAGGTCTTCCAGTGGGGAGGCAAACAACAAGAGGCATTTGATGCTTTGAAACAAAGGATTAGTCTGGCTTTTATACTTTCTCTCCTATACTTGAAAAAGTCATTTGATTTATAGGTTGATGTATGCGACTATGCCATGGGCGCAATCTTTATGCAATGTGGTAAGCCCATTTCATTTCATTTAGATATTCTCAATGGTTCAGTGTTTAAATTGCATCGACAAAGGCACTTTCATTGGATGGGTTTTCTTCTACTATTCCACTTGGTCAAAAGGAATAAGAAATATATAAGCAACAAGTTTGTTGATGTACTTTCTAGGCCTATTGTTTGTGTAACTACTTTCTTCAAGCATCATTTTGTTTTGCATGAAATTTATGTTCAGCAAAATACATACTTTCAGGATGTATATTCAAGCTTTAGTCAAGGGAATCATGTAGAGAAATTTGTTTACCATTGGCATCATAATGTATTGTATCATCTTGTTAAGAAGGATGTTGCTACTTATAGTAACATGGACAAAGCGAGTTCATTGAACGACTCCAAAAGGTACATCAAACAGTGCAAGATCAGCTTGAAAAGAGCAAAGCCAAGTACAAATCAAGCCAAGACAAACATCATGTGGATCAGGAGTTCCAAGTCAGTGATAAATGGATCAAGATTCGGAAGGTGAGGGAACTATACCCTCACCTACTAGACAACTGAACATGATCTTTTTGGGTCCAAAAGGCTTTGACTAGTGTTAAAATTGGAAACCAGGGCAAAACTTCATGTGGGTCATCTTATTCATGGCTGATAATATTTTTATTAGATTCCTCTCGTCGAGAGGTGTAGGATTGATATAAAGATCATCCGATTCCGATAAGTATTCATGGAGATATGAATTTATTTTGATTATGGAATTATTATCAAGCCGACCTACAACTCATGTAGGCTGAGAAGCCCAACAGTCGCATCTATTCACCCACCAACGTTGTGTATAAATTTAAGAGGACTTTTCCTCATTTGGACTCACTCATCTCATCACATCTCTTTCTCTCTCTACTGCGCAGATATGAGTCTCTTCTCTACTGCGCTGAAATGGGTCTCTCTCTCTCACACATGTGAAGCCGGAAGTTGTTGAATTTGAAGCTGCAACTGCAGAAGTAAAGATTGACTTGCGTGGGCTAGAAGATCTCCTTTTTGGAACTGCACTGTAGGTTCATCTGAACCTCCTCTGAAAGCCGAAACTTTTGGTGGTGGAATGAAGTCAATCCGACGAACGGTTTGCAAGATATCGACTGCCCTAGTTTGAAGCCGGAAATTGCTGAAACTGAAGCTGCAACTGCAGAAGTAAAGATTGAGTTGCGTGGCCTAGAAGATCTCCTCTTTGGAACTGCTCTGTAGGTTCATCTGAACCTCCTCTAAAAGCCGAAACTTTTGGTGGTGGAATGAAGTCAATCCGACGAACGGTTTGCAAGATATCGACTGCCCTAGTTTGAAGACGGAAATTGCTGAAACTGAAGCTACAACTGCAGAAGTAAAGATTGACATGCGTGGCCTAGAAGATCTCCTCATCTGAACTGCGCTGTAGGTTCATCTGAACCTCCTCTAGAGACAAAAACTTTTGGTGGTGGAATGAGGTCAATCCGACGGTCGGTTTGTGAGATATGGTCTGCCCTAGTTTGATAATGAAGCCGCTAATGCTGATGCTACTGATCTAGGGTTTGCTACTGCTGATATGAATCAGATTTATTGTACTACTTCTCTCTGCTGAATTATTGAAGATAAAAGAAGATTTGATCAAAGGGTTTCCCCACACATTGTGGGGTTTGTTCCTGGCTAGCCGCCACATCTTGTGTCTCTTGTCTTGGCTTGTTTTCTGTCGATCGTTTAATGTTCTATCTGCACTTTACTTTATGTACATGTGATTGCTAATCGGTGGAATATAATAAGAAAAAGAAGTAAACTGTTATAAGCATAGAACATACCATAACTTAACATGGTATCAGAGCTGAGGTGAAGACAAAGCTCGAGCAAGAGCAAGAGCAATCATCGAAGAGAATATTGGCAAGGCTATCCTAAAAGAACTATGGGGTCCTCAACACTCTTTCCTGCTGAAGACAAGCTCCATGAGAAAGCTGACTATCACAGATGGAAGATGTCTATCGATCTAACCCTTGAGAATCAAGGAGTGTTGGATCATGTGAGAGGCAATATTGTTGAGCCTCCATCAAATGCATCCGCTGCTGCTTGGAACAAATGAAAAAATGGAGAAATCAAAACAATAGAAGATCATCCGGGACTCTATCGACAAGCACTTGGTGGCCTACATCTCTGAACTGGACACCTCCAAGGAAATCTATGATAGACTGGTGAGTTTATTTAAAGTTAATGATGCAAATCAAGTTTTGTTTCTTAGAAATAAGCTGAGGGAAATCAAGAAGGGTAAAGATGAAAGTATGCAAGCATACTTCTTAAGAATCATCGAGATCAAGAACGATCTCCTATCAATTGGGGAAACTATTACTGATAGAGAAATGGCACTCACAACTCTTGGAGGATTTCCATTTGAATGGTATGTGTTCAGGACTATTCTTTTGAACTATAATGTAATTCCTGGTTTTGAGGAATTAATGGCTATACATGCATTCAAGAAGAAACAAGGGAAGAAGTGCAAGAAATGCCCATGCCTAAAGGTCCTCCTGCTGGAAATAATTCCGGGACTAAATCAAAAGGAAAGGCTGGACCTAAGGCTAGAAGAAAATGACGATGTTACATTTGTGATAAAGCAAGTCACTATGTATGAGATCATGATCATCATGAGGAATGAGATGATGGACATAAAGGGCAACATGAGATCATGGACATATAGGATAGCATGATGATGATGCACACTAGTTTGAGCAGCATTGTGATGGATAAAATCATGGACATGGGCAGCATGATGATAATCATGATTAGAGAAGCATGGTACAGTATGTAGTGATGCAACTCGAAATCCCTCTGATGGCAATCAAAGGAATGACAAATTCAACAGCAAAGGTAAGAGGAGAGCTGGGAATCAAGGAAGAGGACAAGCATTCAAGAAGGCTAGAAATTCTAGGATGTATTAAATGCACCTGACCTCAAAAGGAACCTAGTGTCCATCTTGGCAATGGAAGACAGAGGCTACAAGGTAACCTTCAGCAATGGCAAGGTACGTATATGGAAAAATAATGTTAAAGATGCCTTTACTCTTGGGTTTAGTGTTGATTCATTATATTAGGTCGATGGAAGTCCGCTAGGTGTGATGTCTTGTGACACAACTCTTTAGTCCGAACTTTGGCATCGAAGGTTTGCCCATCTTCATTATAAAGCTCTACCCTATGTAATACAGATGGTAACAGGGATGCCCGAATTCCAAGTAGAGAAAGAAGGTGTATGTCTGGGATGTGCCAAAGGAAAGCTCAAAAGGGGACCATTCCCCTCACGCCAAAGCAAGACCTCCGATATATTACAATTGGTTTACTCAGGCATACCTGAGGTTGGCATTAAGAGGAAGACTACTACACCACATACTCCTGAGCAGAATGGTGTGGTGGGAAGGAAGAACCACATGATGATGGAAGCTGTCCGGGCCATGCTACATGATCAAAGACTTCCAAAGTTTCTATGGGCTGAAGCTGCAAACACTGCCGTATATGTACAAAATCGATGCCCTCATCAAGCATTGGGTTCCAAGACTCCTGAAGAAAAATTCACGGGTAAGAAACCTGATGTTTCTCATTTTAAAATTTTTCGAAGCCCTGTATACTTTCATGTGCCGAAAGAGAAAAGAAATAAATTGGGAGCATCTGGAAAGAAGGGAATTTTCGTGGGCTATGGTGAAAATACTAAAGGCTATAGAATCTATGTAGCTAGTCAAAGGAAGTCATAATTAGTCATGATGTCACATTTGATGAAGATATGGCTCTCAGCGAGGTGATCAATCTTCTGACTTTGAGGAGCTCTCAAGAAGCTGACACCAGGGAACCGAAAGAAAAGGATGATGAATCAATGCCTGATGTAGAAGAACCCATGGATCCGATTGATCCTCCTCCAAGTGAGCCTTCCTCTTCTAGGAAGAGGCCTTCATGGCTTAAGGGGTTACTTGATGATGCTGAAGGACATGCTGCACCCTAAGGAACCTTCCATCAAAGTAAGAAACTTAATAGGTATCAAGGATACCTGACTATCATGAGCACGATCATACAAAATGAGCCTTCATCATTCTCAGATGTCGTCAAGCATCAAGTATGGAAGGATGCTATGACCGAAGAATATGAGTCTATCATAAAGAATGATGTTTGGGAAGTAGTTCCCAGACCCCAGGACAAGACTGTTGTTACTTCCAAATGGCTTTACAAGATAAAGCATGCAGCAGATGGAAGCACGGAAAAGTATAAGGCTCGTTTTGTTGCTCGAGGTTTCTCCCAAAAGGAAGGTATAGACTATGATGAGATATTTGCACATGTTGCCAGATATACGACCATCCACTTGATCATAGCCCTTGTGACTTCACAAGGATGGAACCTACATTAGATGGATGTTAATACCGCGTTCTTGCATGGTTCTATCAAAGAAGAAGTCTATGTGGAGTAACCTGAAGGATTTGAGATTTATGATTGAAAATCTCATGTATGCAGGTTGAAGAAGGCTCTCTATGGGCTGAAGCAAGCACCCCGAGCATGGTATGAGAGGATCGATAGCTACTTGATGAAGCTAGGATTCACTAGGAGTGAAGCTTATCCTAACCTTTACTTTAAGGTTGAAGATGACAAGCCTCTCATACTGGTGTTGTACGTGGATGACCTCTTTCTAACAAGTGCAAACCCTCTCATTCACAAATGTAAGAGGGAGATGGCTTCTGAATTTGAAATGAAGGACCAAGGACTTGAAGTGTGGCAGAAGCCAAGGGAAATTTTCCTATCTCAAGGAAAATATGTGGTAAATATATTGCAAAGATTCAGTATGATGGACTGTAAGCCTGTGAATACCTCAAGGATCTTAACTTTTAGAATTTATATGGTAGTGATGTCGGACCAGACTTGGGAAACATCTCTGAGTTTCAAAAACTCATTCGCATTGATGTTCTTGGTGAACCTCCGTCCGAACATATGTTTTGCAGTTAGCATTGTGAGCTCATATTTGGTTGAGCCTCACTTGACTGATGCCAGGAATCTTCTGAGATGTCTTCAGGACACAATCTCTCATGGATTAAGATACACTACCGGAGATGTGAGACTATTTGGATACACAGATGCTGACTAGGCAGGCAATGTGGAGGACCATAAGAGCACTTACGGGTGTTGTTTCTCGTTGGGATCTGCTTCGATATCCTGGATGAGTAGGAAACAAAAGTCGGTGGCTTTGAGCACCACCGAAGCAGGATATATTGTTGCTAGCATAACCTCGTGTGAGGCAATCTGGTTGCGAAAGCTCTTCAGTGAGCTGTTTGGATTTACATTGGATACCACTGTGATTCTCTGTAACAACCAGAGGTGGGATTCGATTATTCAGGAATCCCGTATTCGTCAATTGCTCCAGCAGATAGACATCATCTGGGATATGGTAAGTCGATGAGCAAGGAAGCTCCATCACATTAAGATGATGTACAGGTTGATACACCTTGTCAAAGCCCCGAGGAAAGATCTAATCTGTGATTTTCCCAAACGACTTGGAGTCGGCAAGAAACCCTTGTACAAGGGTCCTGCATGTTGCATACATTGAGATCTGGGAGCTCTGAGGGCTTGTGGTTCCTACTGGAGCAACATATGACCACAGGGTGACTCACCCTCCCCTGTTGGTGCACACTGGAACAAGATGATTCGCTCTCTTGTGGAACAGGATGATTCGCTCTCCTGTGTAGTAGGATTGATGTGTTCTCCTGTCGAGGCATCCTACCCATGCAGTTTGGGACTCATGGGAAGTACCTCTCATCCTTTCAATGAGCAGGGAAATGAAGTTAGGGACCATAGTAGTACCGATGGACACATCGTTGTAACTACCATACTCCCTATGATAGGATGACCTCCATTGATCTGGGATAAATGATACTGGTCTGGGACTAGTGGTAGGAGTGGTACTTACTATGAAGCTGACTTCGGGTCGGCTGAGACTGGTCTGGGACCAGTGGTACACACTCTGAGACTGACTTTGAGTCAGTGGAGGATGATACTAGTCTAGGACCAGTGGAGTTGTACTCACTATGACGCTGACTTCGAGTTGGTTGAGACTAGTCTGGGACCAGTGGTACATACTCTGAGACTGACTTTGAGTCAGTATGATACATCCTCGATCATTTCTTCTTCTTCATAATTCGGAAAAAAGCAGAACAGAACAGAACAATGCAAGAGCAGAGCAGAACGGAGCAAAACAGTACAGATCAGTGCAGGGCAGAACAAGACAAAGCAGAAAAGGCAGAATAGAGCAGATCAGGGCAAGGTTCAGGCTGTACAGGGCAGTGCATTTGATGGATGAACAGTAACGACCGATAGACAGATTGCAGATGAAGTTCTCCATGGTTGAGAGGGAGTGTTAAAATTGGCAACCAGGGCAAAACTTCATGTGGGTCATCTTATTCATGGCTGACAATATTTTTATTAGATTCCTCTCATCGAGAGGTGTAGGATTGATATAAAGATCATCCGATTCCGATAAGTATTCATGGAGATATGAATTTATTTTGACTATGGAATTATTATCAAGCCGACCTACAACTCATGTAGGCTCAGAAGCCCAACAGTCGCATTCACCCACCAACGTTGTGTATAAATATAAGAGGAATTTTCCTCATTTGGACTCACTCATCTCATCACATCTCTCTCTCTCTAATGCACAGATATGAGTCTCTTCTCTACTGCGCTGAAATGGATCTCTCTCTCTCTCTCACACATGTGAAGCCAGAAGCTGTTGAATTTGAAGTTGCAACTGCAGAAGTAAATATTGAATTGCATTGCCTAGAAGATATCCTCTTTGGAACTGCACTGTAGGTTCATCTGAACCTCCTTTGGAAGCCAAAACTTTTGGTGGTGGAATGAAGTCAATCCGACGAACGGTTTGCAAGATATCGACTGCCCTAGTTTGAAGCCGGAAATTGCTAAAACTGAAGCTGCAACTGCAGAAGTAAAGATTGACTTGCGTGGACTAGAAGATCTCCTCTTTGGAACTACGTTGTAGGTTCATCTGAACCTCCTCTGAAAGCCGAAACTTTTGGTGGTGGAATGAAGTCAATCCGATGAACGGTTTGCAAGATATCGACTGCCCTAGTTTGAAGCCGGAAATTGCTGAAACTGAAGCTGCAATTGCAGAAGTAAAGATTGAATTGCGTGGCCTAGAAGATCTCCTCATCTGAACTACACTGTAGGTTCATCTAAACCTCCTCTGGAAGCCAAAACTTTTGGTGGTGGAATGAATTCAATCCGACGGTCGGTTTGTGAGATATGGTCTGCCCTAGTTTGATAATGAAGCCGCTAATGTTGATGCTACTGATCTAGGGTTTGCTACTGCTGATATGAATCAGATTTATTGTACTATTTCTCTCTGCTGAATTATTGAAGATAAAAGAAGATTTGATCAAAGGTTTTCCCCACACATTGTGGGGTTTGACCCTGGCTAGCCACCACATCTTGTGTCTCTTGTCTTGGCTTGTTTTCTGTCGATCGTTTAATGTTCTATCTGCACTTTACTTTATGTACATGTGATTGCTAATCGGTGGAATATAATAAGAAAAAGAAGTAAATTGTTATAAGCATAGAACATACCATAACTTAACAACTAGGGAGGAATGATTAGGTGTTCAAAAAAATAACTCAAATTTGAAAGTTCCTGGATTGTTGTGGAACCTAGATGAACACATAGTGCTCTTCATGTTGAATCCTGTGCAACTCGTTTCACGCAAAACAGACTCTGTATGACTCCTGAAACGAGTTCTATTCACTTTCCCAAATAGGGGAATTTTCAAAAAGAGGGACATCCCAATCAGCAGTTCGTACTGCTGATGTGGCACTGACTAGACAGGTTATGTGGATATTGACTTGGTGAAAGGGATCCTCGGCTAATGAAATTGTGCCAAGTGGCACATTCTGACTGGTCTGATTTTTATGGTTATCATGGCCTAGTCGAAGGCCGTCATGTGGCATCCCGGGAGGCCACAAAAAACATTGCTATAGTCCAAGCAAAGGCAATAGGGGTCGAACTCGTGACCTCCCAACATCCCAAAGAGGCCATTGCCCTATGCACCACACGTTGTTTCTTAACCTTATAGATGGCCCACTATTTATGAATTTTAATGGTGCGAGTTTGTTGGTTGGGATAGCCGCATGGGGCTAGCTTGCAGACTAACCACCCATGTGACACCACTAGGGAAAACCACGACTGCTTGACCATCGGGGTAACCATCCCATGTCAACGCTGCTACCGTTAACCATGAAGGTTAATGCTACCGCCGAAGGGAAGGGGCCAGTGCCAAGGCTAGCCCTTGGGCACATGGCCTCCATATAACCCGAAATTTATGCATTTTAAGCCTTGACAACCAAACTAACCATCCAACAAATTCACCTGAGTTTCGATGGATTTCGTGACCCGTTAGTGGAAATCAGGGAGAAAATGAGTGTTCAATGCTGGATTTTGGGCAATTTGAGGAGAAAATAGTGGAGAAACTAGGAGAGGTCATAACTTCTCTAGTTTTCGACCAAATTGGGTGCAAAAAGAGGTTGGGTATCCATTTTTGGACATTCTAAAATCATTGGAGCAAGTTACAGAAGCATTTGAGCAATGTAAACAGATCATTTTACACATTTTTAGCTTAATAGAGAGGTCCAAGCCATTGGAAGCTAGACCAAGGAGATGTGGCCCAAGAGTGGTGAACTCCTTCATCACGTTCCTGTTGTGATATGTTGTTGGTGATGTTCTGTAAATTTATATGTTGTTGTTCAGTTTCTTATTTATGTTAAAATTTCTCATAAAATTAACATAAAAACTCATTTTCACTTGTAAAACACATGAATCCTTAAGCACATGAATAACATTTTGTTTATAATCTAAGCAGGACCTTAGCACAAAAAAAACTAATATTCTTAATCAGATCAAGATTTTTATCTTGATTTTGAGCTTTGGTTTGCAAGATAGATTTTAGAATCTAGGGCAGAGGTGGTCTCAAGTTTCATTCCCAAAGGCTTACGAATCCCTTGACTGGTTTTGGCAAGATACAAAGTAACGCCTAAGGGAGAAGTCTCAGTTTAGGGCCTAGTGATCCAGGTTTGGATTGCAGTAAATCTTGAGACACTAGTCTTGGTTTGGGGCCTAGTGATCCAGGATTCGATTGTGGGAAATCTTGAGAGACAAGGAGGTGAAAAATTCCTCAAGGATAATGATGGATTCTATATGGCATTCCAAGTTCATTTCAGTTGTGATCAAAGCATCAATTTTGGTGTGATCGCTGTTTAATGAGGGATGAGGTGGTTTAACCTCAGGATTACCTTTCTTATTCCTGGATTGGTTGTTCTATGACATCCCACATTCATGCTTGGAATATGGCACGAGGATGATTAGCTGAAAGAGAGAATTGGTTCAGCCGAGTCTATGGGCGGGTGGTACGTGGAAGTCCCAAACCTGGTTGTATTTGTCTATGTTTAATAAAAGCTAAGTTCTCTTACTTTTTCGGCAATTTGTATGTGGATTTAATGGTTGCCTTATCTCTTATATTTACATGGTTTAATGTTGATTATAAGCATGGTTATATGCTTGATTTATGTCATGATTATTTCATATCTTTACTTGTAATTGTTAAATGGATTGATTCAAGACCTAATTGATGATTTAGTAGTTCAATGGGGAAGGAGGTGACCCTTCTGATGATGTTTTACAAGTTGTTTCAATCATTTATGCTATGTATTGTATCCTAGACCTGTAGGTTGCATTGATGCCAAGTCTTTGACAAAATGTCAGTCCCAGTTGGGGATGCTCAGGCCTAGTCCTAAGGGTGATTTTTGATTGATCATCATTGTTATCATGTTTTTAATGAATTCATAAAGTTACAACAAGCTCTGGGTAGAGGCCAGGATTTTGGGATAGAAAAGTGGCTTAAATCCCGGGGTCGCTGGCATAAAACTGGAAATTTTGGACCACAGTCACTAGCAGGCAGGCCTGTGACAACGACTTTGGGTTGTTGCTCACTCCCTTCCCCATAGCATGAGAGCGACTATGGCCTAGGAGCTGCAAAATAGCAGTGAGACCCAGGGACATGCTGTTGAGCCTCAACCTTACACTCATTTACCTATCCTCCCAACAGCTTTTCCCTATTCACTTCTCTCTTCTGACATCATTTCCTCCATCAACTTGTTCAATTCATTGCATTATATGTCTTTTTAACATGATTTGTTGACTGTGCTAATGATTGACTGTTGGTTTAGAATTTTGGTACATGTACAACAATTCCGCAGCTGTTCTGCAATTCTGCAGCTGTTTAGAGATTCCGCAGCCTTTTTGTTGTTTGCTATACTCCACGTGTCTTCTCAAGGAACGGGCCACATGGGCACGTTGGTATGACTGTGTACATGGTTCGTGTGCTATCAGCTAAGCCAACTCGTTCATATATACCCCCGGTCAACGCAGATGCACCCACGGTCAAACAACAAAGTTCCAAATGGTGGCACGGCTCTGCGTGAGCAAATGAGACACGGAACCACAGCTGGCACTTCCTCCACGCCACGAAGACAGCAAGGGACAGGATCTAACCATAGATTTACTCCCCATGATGACCGTTTCCTCCAAACGTGCACGGAGTTGCCTGCGTGTTGCTGCATAGTTAATTAGTCAAGACTGTAGTTGCTTAGTTTACGCAGAAGACAGTTTGTCTCTGCTACTATAAATAAAGCGTTTGCATACGCTTATTTGTTAGTCTTCGAGTTAGTTTTGGTTGTAATCACTTTGTTTATAAAACTCTGTTTTAAAGACTGTTTCATACAGCGTTTACGCTTTTGTATTTTGACATGCTGATTTAATATTCAGAAGACTGTTTTGCTCCTATCCGTGTAGCTGATCTTTAACTGGTTGAGCAGATGGAGGGCCCCCGTCTGCCACAACCTATGTACAGTAGTGTTTAATTTCATTTTCCTGCACTTCTTTTTGTTTTCATTTTCACATGTACAATAATGTATAGTTTGATTTCTGCAGTTTTTCATTTCTTTGAACATGTATAATAATGTACAGTTTGATTTCATGCCTTTACATTTCCAGCACTTTTCAGAACTGATAAGTTTGTTTATGCAGGTGTGTTAGGAGCCCGGGATAGTGTGTTTTTATTTATTTTTATCACTGATGGTATTTGAAGTTGTCTTGTCTTAGCTACTGATTTTTACCTTGCTTACTTAGTTTCATTGCTAGTTTACTTTATCAAGTTTTTGACAAGTTGCTTACTAACCTTTTGATGGTCTTCTCATCATAATTGACTAACCTTTATTGGACCAAAATATCATTGAGTGGCAGCTTGGTTTGATTAGCTTTTGGACTCATATTACTGATTCCTTCTTAACTATTTTTCACATGAACAATTTCAGCTAGAGGCAGAATGTTAAGGAAGAATGAAGTGTTATGATTTGTCATTTAAGTTTTGCAGTTAAAGTAGTGTTTTTCACTTTCCATTGTGTTAACATAGATGCTGTTTTTGTTCTTATCAACAGCATAGATAGTGGACTAGTGCCATTAGTCACTTTGTTTAATTCTTTGCTTTCATTTGAAGTTTCAATTCCATTGCAAGTCACTTTTCAAGCTTTCTCTTTAAAAAGTTCTAGAAGCATTTAGAAACCACCATATGCACACACATGCACTCATTTGTTTATAAATCCATCACTCCATCTTGAGAAGTTAAATCAACCACAAACATCATCCAAAAACGACAAAAAGAACTAGGAAAGGTTGCTTAAGTATATACTGTACACTTCACTTCATCAGCTTACGAGCCCCGGGTTGACAATTAATGATAGCAATTTAGACAACACTAAATTGACCAAACATTTTGGTGCCGTTGCCGGGGAAGTGAAATTAGGTAGCCAATTCTAAAAAAAATTAAGAAAATTTCAAGAAAGGGAAATTGATAACCTCTCAAAGTATGCTCTCCTCTTGCACCTAGAGTGATCTGGAGGATCAGAAAAGAGAAAGTTATTGGTTTAATAGTTTCTTAAGTATGCTCTCTTCTTGCACCTAGAGTGACCTGGAAGATCAGAAAGAGAATTATTAGCCTGACTTGAAGAAAAAATAAAAAAATGACATGCATAGAGGTAGAGATTCTAGGGGAAGGTTTTTAGCTAGAGCCAAGAGTTCGATTTTTACAAGTCCATCTACTTCAAGGAATAGACAAGAGACACCTCCCTCATCTCCAACCGACACTCCTAGCCCTAGGATTCCTGGAATTCAAGAGGCAAGAATTGACTCTCCCACACCTTCTATTGAATTTGAATCAGAAAGAGATCCTTTCCTTTCTTCTATAGAAATACCAATTGTAATTGAAGAAGTAGAATCATCTGAGGAAGAGGGAGAAATTCATTCTCATTCACCCTTTGTAGAAGAACCAGAAGATTCTGAAGTATCTAGGGAAACCATTATGACATAGGAAGGAGGTGGTAGAGGTAGAGGTAGAGGAGGAGGAGGCAACAATGGAGGAGGTAGAGGTCACATTGGAGGAAATAGAGATGGGGATAACTCATTTGGGTTTCCTATCGTTGATGAGGATTCCCGAGCCACCATGAAGAACATCTCACCATCTGTCCTCCCGAACTTTCATGGATCAAGGAATGAGGACCCTGAAACATTTTTATTTGAGTTTGAAGTCGTATGTAGAACTTATGACTATTTGGATGACACTCAAAAACTCAAATTGTTCCCTTCCACATTGAAAGGACAAGCTTTGAAATGGTTCATGGGGTTAGTCACTCAGTCCATTAGGTCTTGGAATGATATGAAACAGACATTTTTGGATAGGTACCTGGACTATTGTATGCCTACCAACCACAAGGATGAGGTATTTAAAATGGTACAAAGAGAAGATGAGAACTTAGAGGATTTACTCGAAAGATTTCAATATAATTTGAAAAGAGCAAAAATGAGTAACTTGGATGAAGAGACCTTGAAAGCCCTATTACTAAAAGCCATTAGAGATGAATGGATAGATCTTTTGAATATGATGGGGAAGGGAGATATATCTCAGCTTCCACTTTCTGATATAGTAGAATTATGTGTCCATCTCTCAAGGGGAAAATCAAAAACTCAAAAAGGGCCTAAAGATCCTTCTCTCCTCAGGGCAAATAAATCTGCAACTGGATCAGTAAGTAGGGCTGAGATCGGCAATATGCTAGATGAATTCAAAACTGACATCTTAGGGAGTCTTAGTGAACAATTAGACACCCTTAACATCCACAATAAACAGAAAGCAGAAGCCGAGGCCTTGGCCATCTTTTGCCCGAAATGTAGGAAGAAACATGCTTTAAGGGAATGTCCCTTGGAAGCACAAGTTGTGGAAACATGTGTAATTTGCTCAGAAAACCATGAGACCAAGGAATGTCCTTCAATCCCTGGGCTCAAAGCAGTCTTTCAAGAAGATCCAAATACACTTGAATCTCTCTGTTTTGTTGCAAGGAGACCTTGGCAGGGGCAACAAAATCAAGGGTTTAACAACTCTATGAATTTTCAACCCCAACCAAATTGGAATCCTTGGCAACAACCTTGGCCTCAACCCCAAAATCCTTTTCAATCATGGATGCAAAGCATGCAAAATCCTTATGGGATATTTGCTCAATTCTATCAATATCCTCCATCTTTTCAGAACCAGCAAGCTCCACAACTTCCAAATCAAAGTCAACAACTATCATTGCCATTCCCTCAACAACAACAACCTTCTCCACAAAATCAAAATTCTCAACTCTTGCATCAATCCCAACAGAAGTCAAATCAACTTCCTTCTCAGCCATTGACAAACCCCAATAATAGGAACCCTCAAAACGCTTACATGATGGAAGGTCAACCATTCCCTACCTATATGATTGTTCCTCTCAATGAAGTACAACTCAGATCAGGTAGAATCCTAGATCAACCTTCTATAAATGTTCAACAGCCAAGCATTTCTGAGGAAGAATCTCTTAAAGCTAATAAGGGTTTTGAAGCATCCCTTCAAAACCCAGACACTCAAAAAGAAAAAGAAAAAGAATCAACCCCCACAACTCCCATAGTTGAACAACCTACATCTTTAGCCACACCTCCTTTTCCTGAAAGGTTACAAATTGAAAAAGGAGTGGAAAAGCAAATTTGGTTGCCTGACTATAATTTTCTAGATGAATTGAAGAATGTCTGTATCAAGATTCCCTTGTTACAAGCCATTAAAGGGATTCCCATTCTAGCAAAAACAATAAAGGAGTTGAGCCTTAAAAGACCAGGAAGGAAACCAGGAGATACCAGAAGGATCCACCTGGTAGGCAAAATTGCAGATATCATGATGGGAAAGATTACCATGCAGAAATATGTAGACCCCGGTAGTCCAATTGTCAAAACACATATCAATGGGGTAGAAATACCAAATACTTTGATTGATTTAGGGGCTGCTATCAACATTATGAGTAGACAGACCATGGACCAGTTAAAACTTCCTAACCTTCTCTTTACACCTACTTTACTGCAACTTGTAGATAGATCAATCATTAAACCTGATGGTGTATTGGAAGACATTCCAGTCTCCCTAGACTCTTGGGAATATCCAGTTGATTTTATGATTTTAACTCCCAAGAACAATCTAGGAGGACATCCTCTTATTTTAGGAAGACCTTGGCTAGCCACAACTGATGCTTTCATAAGTTGTAGGTCTGGGGATATGTATATTTCTAATGGCAATTCAGCAAAGAAGTTCAATCTGTATCCTCCAGCGAAAGCAATTATAGAAATAGGAGATAATGATTGGGTTGATGATGAAGATACTATACAACCTGTCTTTACCATTTCTGAGATTAGTGAAGATAGTCAAATTCTGAATACATTAGAAAATTTTGAACCATCTTCAGAATATGACTCTACACAATTTCAGTTGGATTCTGACATAGAGTGTCTATCATCTAGACAAATGTCTCTTTTCTCTATGGAAGAATTTGATAGTTCTGCCATTGAGATCTTTCCAGGAAAAACATTAAACATTAACAAAAACTTGGAAAAATCCCAACAGGAAGAGCTAACCAAAGTCTTGCAAAGACATTCTACTGCTTTTGCATGGGAGTATACCGACATGAAAGGTATTGACCCTAAGACTTGCATTCATCACATCTACATTGAGGAAAACAGTAGACCAATCAGACAACCTCAAAGAAGGATGAATCCAAACCTTAGGGAGATAGTGAAAGAAGAGCTCCAGAAGTTACTCAATGTAAACTTCATTTACCCCATTTCAGATAGCCGATGGGTTTCTCCCTTGGTTATAGTACCTAAAAAGAATGGTAAATGGAGGGTTTGCATTGATTACAGAGAATTGAACAAAGCAACCTTGAAGGATCACTTTCCTTTGCCCTTTATTGATCAAGTATTAGATACTTTAGCAGGTAAAAAGTTTTTCTCATTTTTGGATGGTTTTAGTGGTTACAATCAAATTCAGGTAGCACCCGAAGATCAGGACAAAACCACATTTACTTGTCCATGGGGAACTTTTGCCTACCGAGTACTTCCTTTTGGATTATGCAATGCACCCGCTACATTTCAAAGGGCTGTACTAGGAATCTTTTCAGATCTAATTCATGATTGTGTGGAGGTCTACATGGATGATTTCACAGTTTATGGTAACACATTTGAAGAAGCATTAGAAAATTTGGAAAAAGTCCTAATTAGATGTAAAGAAACAAATCTTTCATTAAGTCATGAAAAATGTTTTATGATGTTTACTGAAGGAATTGTTTTAGGACATCATATTTCAGGAGATGGAATTAAAGTTGATAGATCCAAAGTGGAAGTCATCTCCAAGTTACCTGTTCCAAATTGCCAGAAAGATGTTAGAAGTTTTCTTGGGTTTACTGGGTATTATAGAAGATTTATTGAAAACTTCACTAAGATAGCATCTCCTCTTTTCAAATTACTTACCAAAGACTGTGAATTCAAATGGGATCCTGAATGTCAGTCTGCATTTGAAACTTTAAAGACTAGAATATCTGAAGCACCCATTTTGAGAGGGCCAAATTGGAAACTCCCTTTCCACATTTCTACTGATGCTTCAGATACAACTCTAGGAGCTGTCTTGGGACAAAAGGAATTGGTCCCTTATGCCATTTATTACACCAGTAAAAATTTGACTCCCACTGAGTTAAATTACACTGTGACTGAAAAAGAATTCTTACCCGTTGTTCATGCAATCAACAAGTTTAGACATTATATAACCGGCTATGAAACTTTTGTCCATACTGATCACTCTGCAATTAGATATCTCATGAACAAACCTGTTACTAATGGCAGAGTTACAAGATGGCTTTTACTTTTACAAGAATTCAACATTACTGTGTTAGATAGACCAGGGAAACAAAACACAGTAGCTGATTTCTTGTCTAGAATCCAAAACAGTAACGAAGATTCTCCTGTAGAGGATAAGTTTCCAGATGAATACTTGTTTGCAGTAACTACCAAGACTCCTTGGTATGCAGATATTGCTAATTATCTAGTCATAGGGAAGCTACCTCCACACTTATTTCCTAATGAGAAAAGGAAAATCATTCAGGAGAGTTCACATTATTCTTGGATTTCTAATGAATTGTTCAAAACAAGGCCAGATTGTATGATTAGAAGATGTGTTCGGGAAGATGAAATGCCTGACATCCTTAAGGCATGTCATGATGAACCGTGCGGCGGACACTTTGCTGACAAGAGGACGACCTATAAAATCCTTTCTTTAGGATATTATTGGCCTTCTCTCTTTAAAGATGCAAAGCAGTATGTTAGAAGGTGTGACAGCTGCCAAAGAGTTGGGAGACCAACTCCTTCAAATGAAATGCCACTACAGCCACAGGTATGCATCGAACCCTTTGAGAAATGGGCTCTAGATTTCGTTGGACCTATTAATCCACCATCCAAGCAAAAGAAGTATATATTGGTTTGTACTGATTATGTTACTAAGTGGGTAGAAGCCAAGGCATTGCCTTCTGCCACTGAAAATTCAGTTGTTCAATTTCTTTTTGAGGATATTTTTACTCGTTTTGGTGTCCCAAGAGAAATTGTGACAGATCAGGGAAGTTAATTTACATCTAAATTGATGGAGAAGTTGATGGAGGAATACAAAATCAAGCACAGAACATCTACTCCATATCATCCGCAAGCAAATGGTCAAGTGGAATCTACAAATAAAGTTCTTGAAAGCATCATCACCAAGACTGTTCATCTTCATAGAAGAGATTGGGCAGAAAGGCTCCCTGAAGCCTTATGGGCCTATAGAACTACATGGAGGAACACAACAGGACATTCTCCCTATGAAGTTGTTTATGGGAAAGAAGTCCTGCTCCCCATTGAGTTCCAAATCAAGACCTTCAAGATGGCAGTTCAGTTGGGGATGAGCCTATCAGAAGCCCAAAAGCACAGAATGGACCAGCTAAATGAGCTAGATGAAATAAGACAAGATGCAATTCTAAGGACCGATCTAGTTCAGCACCAAAGAACTAAGTGGCATGATCAACACATCAAAGAAAGAAAGTTTCAGAAGGGAGATTGGGCACTATTGTTTGATTCCAAGTTTAAGGACTTCAAAGGAAAATTTCAAACTCATTGGCTTGGGCCATATGAGATTGATGAAGTCTTTAAAAATGGAGCAGTTCGAGTGAAGACCATTGATGAGCTTCAGACTCCTTTCATTGTGAATGGCCATAGATTGAAAGTCTATCACAAGCCACTCTCAAGGGAGGAATTTGTTAAAATGATCCAAGAAGATTCTGCAATGAGGCTAGTGGAGAAGAATTCTTCTCCTCCATCAGCCTGATCTTTGTTTCCTTCAGTTGAAAAAAAAAAAGAAAAATTAAAAAAAAAAAAAGGAAAAAAAATTTTCTTGTATAAGCCTGAAAACCAATCTTGGATTGGCGGTCTTATGCAGAAAATATGAAGTGAAAATCAGGGTCACCTGACACTTTATATTTTCCAAAAAAAATCTCTTTTTCTTTTTCCATCTCATCATCCATTTTGTCCATCTCATCCATTTCATTCATCTCATCCATTTCATCCATCTCATCATTTTCATTCCACTTCATTTTCTTCCAGTCCATTCATTCCATCTCATTTTCACCAAATAAAGTCCCTCTCAGGACTATTCCATTCAGTCAAGTTGTTTTAATCCTTTTTGTGCAGGCAGAAAAGTGTTGCTGCAATTTCCACAGCTAGGAGCCAATTCCGCAGCTGATATCAAGATTCCGCAGCCAATACACTCTGTTCCTGCAACAAAAACAAACTCTGTTTCAAAAAGATAAAATCTGCAGTCAGAAGCACCATCATCATCAAAGAGCAAAGACACCTACAAAGTCAGCAACAAATCAAAGGTTAGCCACCATAATCAACAAAGGGATCAAATGCAAATGCACGAAGGTATGTTCTAAATTTCTAACTAACAGTTATATCATTTACGTATGGTTTTCAAATCATGGTAGGAGGCACTTAATGTAATGATTGACAAGATCCCCGTCCACTCCTCATCCATTATTCTGCATAATCCACCTCACCACCTTCCTAACGGTTCCCTAATTGCTGTTGATTCGAACTTAATACGAGCTGCTCTTCCATTAACTACTCGTACCTCAGTGACGTGTACTGGTGTACTACGACTCTCCAAATGATCATTTCCACAGCCAAGTGTACGCAGCCACTCGACGTTCAGGGATTTGGCCGTTTCATCCTTTACTCATAACACCCTTCTACGCATGCATAACCTCGTCTTCGCATTGTTATCTACGCCCTCACCATTTTCACTCTCGGTATCATTCACTACTCTGTTTCACCATAAACCTCTCTGTTTTATTTTCCTCACCGCTCCACTCAAAAGCCCGATCACCAGTCTTGCACCTTACAGTTCATTGCATCACGGCCATTCTGTTGTAGCCGTAATACCCACTGCTGAGCACTGTTTTCCCGTATAGCTCTCTCCTCCAGTATTCAAACAGCGCTGTCAGAGCAGCAAGAGAGCTGGTAACCGAAATGGGCAAGTTATTAAGAGTAGAGCCGGAAGGTTCTAAGTTTCTAGACGGTTACCCACAAACGAAGAATGCTTTGCAGAAGGCCAAGTGGTTAAAATTTATTCAGAAGTTCAAAGGATATCACAAAGAAGTTACCAAAGCCTTTGCTAGGTCGTTTGATGGAAAAACAAATACTGTGGAGATTGGAGACCTACAATTCACTGTCACAGAGAGAAGCTTGGCTCAAGCAACTGCTTTGCCTCGTACTGGGGAATGTTGGTTCAAAAATCGAACTGTTGAAGGCCAAGAGTGGAAGAACATGTTGAAAAATCCAGGTATGGATACCACTATCTTCACCAAAGGAATACCTGTAAGTGTCATTAAAAAGGAATGGACTGCCTTACTTTTGCTAGTTCAGAAATTTTTTACATGTGAAGGCAGATTTGGTGTAATGTATGTTTATCATGCAAAGATAATGATGCATTTTATGGGTGAACATACCATCAATCTCCCTTATTTCTTGCTAGCTAGTCTAAGAAAAATGAGTGCCACTATTCAGAAACACGTGGGAAACATTGAACCCCATTTATATCACCATGGACTCATTAAAATCTTGATTGAGGAGCAGTTAAAAATTAAAAAAGATACATGGGAGAAGTTCCTTGTTAGAAATCATTTCCAAGAGGCAGCTGAAGCCTCTAGTAGCTCCCTTAGGGTACCCAAGAGAAGTAGAAGAAAAGGGAAAGAAATGGTTACCCAAGAAACTGTTGTAGAAGAAACTGCCCCAGAAATTGCTATAGAAAAGACTGCTGCCCAAGACACTGCTGTAGAAGTTGAAGAAACTGCCCAAGAAATTGTTGCAGAAACTCTTCAAGAAATTGCCCAAGAAACTATCCAAGAAACTGTGCAAAAGGAAAAGAAAAAGGGAAGCAGAACAAAAAGACAAAAGAGGGATAAAGGGAAAGCCATTTTGCAAGAGTCATACCCTTCACCTGAGCCCTCAATTGAAGAAGATACCCAAACATTAGCTCATAGGCTTGCTCAGCTCCAAGAAACTGCCATCTCCAAAAAGAAACAAAAGCAAAAACAGCAAAAGCCAAAGAGTACTAGCCTGCAAGTAAGAAGAAGCAGTAGACTTATAGAGAAGAAGATTGTGACTAAAGAGAAACAGTCCCATTTCATTGATTTGGGCACACCTGAGAAGACTCCAATTCAGCTAAATATTGAGCTAAGTCCTCCAAGAGAGGAAAGTCCTTTCCAGCAAGAGAGAGAAAGCAGTTTTCAAGGATTTGAATTTAGGCCAAGACAAATACCTGACATTGACCCTGTCCAGCAAGAGGCATATGATTATTTGGAAACATTAGAGCAATCTGTTGTTGGTCCTAGCACTGTCTTGCCCCTTGAACAACAGGTTCAATCTCTAAAGCAAGAAATATTTGAGCTAGAAGTCCTCAATCGCCATATCAAACAGGAAAACGAAGCATTGAGACAACAGAGCAAGGTGGACAAAATGGTCCACGACAACACAATGCTTCATTTGGGTCTTTGCCAGAGAAAGAACAGGAAATTGAAGAGGAAATGCAACAAATTGAGCAGGGCCTTGGTTAACTTGAAATTCAGGTGCTTGGTTAGGAAACCGAGAGCAAGTTTGGTAACAAGGAGGAAAAGGAGAAGGTTGGATGTCCTGGCAGAGGCATCGGAACATGTGGACTGAAAGATTATGACAAAGTTTTGGTTGCATGAGGACATGCAACACCCTCGCAGTGGGGGTATGTTGAGCCTCAACCTTACACTCATTTACCTATCCTCCCAACAGCTTTTCCCTATTCACTTCTCTCTTCTGACATCATTTCCTCCATCAACTTGTTCAATTCATTGCATTATATGTCTTTTTAACATGATTCGTTGATTTTGCTAATGATTGACTGTTGGTTTAGAATTTTGGTACATGTACAACAATTCCGCAGCTGTTCTGCAATTCCGCAGATGTTCAGAGATTCTACAGCCTTTTTGTTGTTTGCTATACTCCACGTGTCTTCTCAAGGAACGGGCCACATGGGCACGTTGGTATGACTGTGTACATGGTTCATGTGCTATCAGCTAAGCCAACTCGTTCATATATATCCCCAGTCAACGCAGATGCACCCACGGTCAAACAGCAAAGTTCCAAATGGTGGCACGGCTCTGCATGAGCAAATGAGACACGGAACCACAGCTCGCACTTCCTCCATGCCACGAAGACAGCAAGGGACAGGATCTAACCATAGATTTACTCCCCATGATGACCGTTTCCTCCAAACGTGCACGGAGTTGCCTGCGTGTTGCTGCATAGTTAATTAGTCAAGACTGTAGTTGCTTAGTTTACGCAGAAGACAGTTTGTCTCTGCTGCTATAAATAAAGCGTTTGCATACGCTTAGTAGTTAGTCTTCGAGTTAGTTTTGGCTGTAATCACTTTGTTTATAAAACTCTGTTTTAAAGACTGTTTCATACAGCGTTTACGCTTTTGTATTTTGACATGCTGATTTAATATTCAGAAGACTGTTTTGCTCCTATCCGTGTAGCTGATCTTTAATTGGTTGAGCAGATGGAGGGCCCCCGTCTGCCACAACCTATGTACAATAGTGTTTAATTTCATTTTCCTGCACTTCTTTTTGTTTTCATTTTCACATGTACAATAATGTATAGTTTGATTTTTGCAGTTTTTCATTTCTTTGAACATGTATAATAATGTACAGTTTGATTTCATGCCTTTACATTTCTAGCACTTTTCAGAACTGATAAGTTTGTTTATGCAGGTGTGTTAGGAGCCCGGGATAGTGTGTTTTTATTTCTTTTTATCACTGATGGTATTTGAAGTTGTCTTGTCTTAGCTGCTGATTTTTACCTTGCTTACTTAGTTTCATTGCTAGTTTACTTTATCAAGTTTTTGACAAGTTGCTTACTAACCTTTTGATGGTCTTCTCATCATAATTGACTAACCTTTATTGGACCAAAATATCATTGAGTGGCAGCTTGGTTTGATTAGCTTTTGGACTCATATTACTGATTCCTTCTTAACTATTTTTCACATGAACAATTTCAGCTAGAGGCAGAATGTTAAGGAAGAATGAAGTGTTATGATTTGTCATTTAAGTTTTGCAGTTAAAGTAGTGTTTTTCACTTTTCATTGAGTTAACATAGATGCTATTTTTGTTCTTATCAACAGCATAGATAGTGGACTAGTGCCATTAGTCACTTTGTTTAATGCTTTGCTTTCATTTGAAGTTTCAATTCCATTGCAAGTCACTTTTCAAGCTTTCTCTTTAAAAAGTTCTAGAAGCATTTAGAAACCACCATATGCACACACACGCACTCATTTGTTTATAAATCCATCACTCCATCTTGAGAAGTTAAATCAACCACAAACATCATCCAAAAACAACAAAAAGAACTAGGAAAGGTTGCTTAAGTATATACTGTACACTTCACTTCATCAGCTTACAAGCCCCGAGTTGACAATTAATGATAGCAATTTAGACAACACTAAATTGACCAAACACATGCTATCTAAGTGGCTGACTTATCTCCTGAGGGGTTTTTTTATGATCTTCGATAACTATATGTGATGTTCAATAAATTCCACTTCCTTAAGGTGACATGGGAGGTAGAATCTGATCATAGTAGCCTCTCTTCTCATGTTTACCCCAGTTGGCATGGTTACCTTGGGTAGACCTGGGAGGGAGTGTTACAGATTGGTATCAGAGCATTGTTGCGCTCTCTTTGGGTCATATCTGGTGCTATAGATATGGGTTAATGTGTTGGTCATGCATGCATCTCAGTTGCATGTGTGGCAATTACATTGGCATTCCATTTTCTTGTTGCACTACATCATATTCATCATGGTAGAAGTAAGGTTATCATGAGAAACATGATGTTGATTTTGTGGAATGCATCATCATGAGTGTGTGACTGGTTACATATTGTTACATGTCGCTTACATCTTGATTATATGTCACCTACTTACATCCTTGTATGTTAGGCTACATTCTTGTATGTTTGATTACATGAATCAGTCTTGTAGGTTGGTTACAAGAATTGATCGCTTAAGCTTGACTACATGCATTCATGCATATGTGTAGTTGATTAGGAATTTCTTATGCATGTTCATGGTTGCATGTGGAAATGTGTACAATGGAGTAATGGTTGTTGTCATGCATGAGGTCATGGTTTGTGTGGTTGATATGGCCATGCATTGATGACTGGACTCTAGCTAGAATGGTGTGAATATGGTTTGGTACTCATGTGTTATATGTCTCTATGCAGTTGATTATGCATGTATGGTCTTGATTATAGTTATGCATGAGTAGTGGCTCAAACATGCCTTGTGAATTCATGGTATGCAATTTAGGTCATCATGGTGTTATTGGTTGTTATGATGATAATGTGTTGGTTGAGATAGAGCAGGATATGCAGAGCATCATAATGAGGTTGCAGCATTGGAATTTGGGGTAAGAACAGATCGTCGTACAAGTATTGTATGCTTGGCATGCAGGTATGTAAGTCAATGATTGTTATATGCATTAGGTTTATATATATTAAGTTTATGTACATGTCTTTTGATGTTATGGTTACATTCATGATAGATGTTAGTTGATTAGTATAGTCATATGCACATGTGTCAGATAGTCAAGAATGTTAGTAACCTATAGTTGTATGGATTTCTATTGTTGTTTTATATTAGATAACCTGATGATTATGTTATATGTTGTTAATGAGCATGATAGGTTAACCTTTTTTTATATGCTAGTAACTTAATGATTAGGGTTATTACATTAAGATCTTGATGTTATATGTATCATACTAAATTGGATTGGCCTATGCAGATGGTTATGGTTACGATATTCAAGTATGAGCCGACATATTTGTGATATGGTGATGTAATAATTTAGATTGACTTTGCATATGTGTGAATGATAATTGTGTATGAGTAATGATGTAAACATATTAGTTAGTTACTATTATGGATATCATGATCTTACTTGTGTTTTAGCTGATGTGTTGTGAAGTTATATTATGCTAATCTGGATTGATTGTGCAGATAAGATACCCTCCCCTGAGATAAATTAAGGTATGAGCTCGCTTATGTCACCTAGTTGATTTATTTAACATGGTATGTTTGCAATTTGGTTGAATGTTTGATGAATTTCATAATATGAGTATGTGTTCCAATGATATTGTCTTAAGATGATTGTACTAACACACAGGTGTTGAGACAATTGATATGTACTTGAATGTAGTAGGTGACAGTCATAGCATTATGCCTAACGACTATGAGTTTACTATGGATTATGACATGATTTTTTGTAGAAAGTTGATTTCAATTGATAGATATGATTTCCCAAATATTTGGAACATGTGGTTGACATGTGTGAGTAGTTGCAGGGTAACATGCTTTGTATTAGCGTGACAAGGTAATAATGGATGTGTTTATATAATTAACAGTTGGATGATGTGACAATGCATAGTAAGACTCTATTAAAACAAAGTAAAAAGGTAAAAGGAAGGGATTGGTGAAGAATTCCTTTGGTTATGTTTGGAAACCCTAATTCCAGGTCTTTGTGGAGAAATTAAGATAATTTACAAATAAATATCATTCATTCATGCATAAATATAGAAAATACAAAGTGTATAAAAATAGACACAGGTTTGCTTCAAATATATTTCTATTATTTCAGATCATCTTTTACAACCTTTCTAGACCCTGCACACACAGCTGCAGGGGCTCGCACACTCAGCTGCAGGAGCCTTCCCCTTCACCCAAAAACATAGAAATATCTACACTTATAGAGCCAAAACCATATCAAGTGATTGACTAATTGATTTCCTTAGACTTGCTAAGACATCTCTTTATATATCCTTCACTATTACAATACCATGGTCAACAAACCATGGTACAATCTGGATCTTTGCTTTTAGGATGTTGAATGAAGACTTCATCGATTGAAGCACCTCCATGCATTGAAAAAATTCCTATCTCACTTCTTCCACTAAATTTTTTGTAGTTGTTCCATCTGCCGCTAAGTCGATGGTTCGCTGCATCTCCTACATGCTCTTAAGTGTGCCTTCCACGGTTTTTGAGAGCTTCCTTACTTCTTCCTCCCATGAATGCATGCGTGTAGTGATGATCTGCATCCTCTTTCGTAGCTCCTCAATCTGTCCTTGCAGGGATGTCCCCTCTTTCAATCGGGCGAACCATTGTACAGGGGCTAGGGTGCACATCGTTTCCTTTATCTCATCGTACTGGAGTTGTTTATCTCGAATGGAAACTTTGATATTCTTCACCTATGGGTCCTCCTGCAGCAAAGCCCACAGTTCTAGATCTTCATCAAATAGATGGCTACACTCCTTTACTGCAGCATCGACCTTTTCCCTATCTATTATGATGGAAGCCTTGCGGTGCTCTCTAATATTTGGTGGTGTGGTGGGCTATAGCTTTAATTGAAGCACAATGATTTGGAGCTACAGATCGAAACAAACTCTATCCACTCGCGCCTTTGATTCTTTGACTGCATTAGCCATCTGCTACACCTTATCCTTAGAAGCAGTCTACAACTAAATCTGGAGCTCAGGGAGCTCACTGCATACTTTTGAAATGGCCTACTCTAGTTACGTCCTTATTGTAGCTGCCGCATCACGGTCTTGGAGTGCTTGGTGCTTTTCATTGCACATCTGTTGGATGGTTATTTCTGCATCCTTAATTTCCATTAGAGCCTATTTCTCTCGCACCTTGAGCTCATATACTACACTCTAGTGTAGCTCATGTAGTGTGGAGAAGGGGAGCTCTGTGACGTTAATACTTATGTCTTTAGGTAGCTGGGAAGTCTCCCTTTCTGCATCCTCATTCAAGTACAAGTATCCATGAGGAAGGGGCACAATGTGGAGCACTGAGGTGAGGACCGAAAACACACTTCTTGATGTCATTGGCTTTACGCTTGCTTGAGACCAACTTGCTTGAACCTGGCTTGGCTAGAACTGCAACTCTGTAAGGCCTACTTGGACCTTTGATAAGTCAGACTGGTACTGATCTTGAATATGGCCCCAAATTTCCTTTGATGTAATCTGAATAGTGTCTCTAATCTCATCAAGGGCCCAGTCAGTGAGGACCATGGCCTTTGCACCAAAAGTATTATCAGACTTGTGGTTCTTGCATGCACCTCCCGCACCTAACTTTTGTCACATCTTAAGAATAAAAGGAGAACCAACATTCTTCGGGTCTACAAAGGGGTCTTCAATACCCTGTTCCAATTCTTTGGTATGCAGCTCATCATTGTGCTTGCCCTCTGGTTCCTGCACAATATGTTTCTCAAAATTGATGGTCACCGTCTTCTTTTCCTTCTGCGTTGGTTTGTTGGTGCCTACTGCACCTTCGGCGCTAGTCCCCATGATACCTTTGACAATCTCTGTGGGAAGAAGTGAGTCAGTTGACCACTTAATGACTAACCCTGCGATATCATCTTTGGTGACCAAAAATGACAATGTGGTCCATTTCTTCGTCATATCGTTGCTTGCATGGATGTATACATGATGGAAATTAGCCTTAAAATATGCAATGGCCTAATATTATTTGAACACAGTGGGTGACAGCCACGACTTCTAGTTAATCACCATACGCAGTTCTGATTTCAATAGTATCTAGAACATTTTGTTTTCAATGACACGGTTAGGGTCCTTAAGTTCCCACAATGAGGCAAATTTTGCGGCCTTGCACAAGTCTGGATCCATCGTTTGGAACTGGGAATCCTCTAGCATCTACCAAGCTATCAGTGCGATCAATAACAATAGCCACGTGCAGTGGAATCCTTTTCTGTCCTCCTGGGCTTCGTGGAAATCCTCCAAGGATTCTTGTAGAGGTACTTGGCCTAATTGAATTGGACCCACTATCTGCACTGTGTAGCTAAGGATACCACTAGTGCTAGTACTTCATTGGCACGACACTTTCTCAATATTTTTCTTGCCAAGATCTGTGTAGAAAACTACACAACTTCATCTGATATAGAGCTAATGGCGTATCCGTGTGACTTCTTCATTAACCCAAAGTTGCTCTTCATCTAATCCATGAGATTTTCCTTCTATGACTTCCCCACAAAAGCTCTTGCATGGTTCACACCCAAATACGACAGCGATGTGATTTTGCTGACCAACATATCATCAATTGAGATGGGCCTTCCCAGCCAAACGCCCCCATCACGAACCAACACCAACAACTGGCACACACAAATGGTATTAATAATGCTTCGGCTAAAATGTGGGACATACAACATGTTGAGCAATATCGTGTGCTCAATATTGTCTGCCCACTTCATTGGTTCCATCTTTGTGACACCCGTCTCCTCATAGTAGATCGATTTCAAGAATTTAATGGATTCTAATTGTAGAAATTTCCCATGGTCACACAAATCCAAATCCTCCATCTTCATAAATGGTACCCAGGCCAACAAATCACCCTCAATAGGTACTTCTTCCAACAAAAATGGCATGAATACCTTGAATTTTAATGAGTTAGGCTCCTTAGTTACTTTGGCAGTTAGCTTCCTTGGGGGTATATACGGTGGCAACTGAGAAATTGGCTTCACGCCCTCTTCATTGATATTTTCAATCCCCATAGTCAGATCTTCTTCATCCAGGTCCTAGGGTTCCATAGGTTGTTTGTTCTTATCCATAGGACCCTTTTGTTTGTGCTTAATTAGGATTTTGCACGACAATTTCCAAACCGAGGCCTGCTATGGCTTTTTTTTCTTTGTCACGGAGGCAGTAGGTTTTGGCCTCGGTGACCTGGGTGTTGTAGTAGGAACTGGCGGAGTCACAGTCATGATATTTCTTACCCCTCTCTTCAGGAATTCTTGCTCAAATATTGCCAACCTCAGAAAACAGGACATACAACAATTCACATGGCTCTTGAAGTGCAACAACACATAAAAAATTATCAAGAAACAAAGTGGCCAAGTTTGGACCAGGGAGAAATATTTATATTTTGACTTGAATTCAAGTTGTTCGTTCCCCCATAAATCTTGCTCATAAATTTTGTTTTGGTAGCAGATCCTCCCATATTTGCGCCTTAAATGCACTTCCCTCAGTCCTTTTAACAAAAAAATAGCCATCAAATCAATTGTAGTTATTCCAACCGTCATTTTCTAGGTAGGCTACGTGAGAATCCTCCTTATGGCACAACTACCTCGTCACAGTTTCTATTTGCATGTTCCTTCAACACATCGCTCAACCTGCCTTTCTAGAGAATTTTTTTCCTTGGCAACTTAGTTTATAGTCATGCACTTTCTTTCAACTGCCAAAAGCGCTAAGACTTTCCTGCATCCATGTTGTCATCACACAAGGGTGGGATCATCCCTATAAGCCTTCAGCCTTTTTCTAATAATCCTACTAGAAATATTTCCCCATTCTGTTTAGCTAGTTGAATTGCGACACCATCCAAGATATCCTTAATTAAATATGGCCCTAACCAGTGCATATGAAACTTTCTCGAAAACTTGGTAAACTTGTTGTCATACATTAGTACCATATCACCATTTTTGAAAGTATGTTGCTTGATGTGTCGATCATGCCATGCCTTTTCTCTAGGTTTTTGTACTTTTTGATGAAAACTAGCCAAAAAGTGGTCTTCCTCCAATGCTAGCAATTGCATGATTCGTTCCTCCATGATGTCGCGTTATGCCATCTCAGTTGTTGTTGCGATTCGTAGGCTAGGAACTATGTACTCCATTGACATTACTTCTTCTTGTCTGTAATCTAGTCGATAGGGTGTTTTCCCAGTCAATTTCTTACAAGTAGTCCTATAGGCCCATAGAACCGCTAGTATGCATACATTCCAATCATTCCTATTAACATTGCACACCTTTGTAAGGGAATTCTCCAATATCTTTTTGAAAGCTTCAACAGTGCCATTCGTCTGGGGGTGATATGGCCTACTCTTCTGATGATACATCTCGAATTCCATTCTTAAATATGAAATTGTCTCATTAAGGAAGTGTGTCCTTCTGTCACTTATCAAAATTTTCAAGCATCCAAAACTTGAGAGAATAAATTCAAATATGAACTTTGTAGCAGTGTCTGTGCTACAATCCTTCATAGACTGTGCCTCAACCCATCTGGTTAAGTATTCCGTCACAGTGATAATATAACGTGCTCCCGTGTTTTTCCCTAGTGGTTGATTAGGTCCAACAAAGTCAATCGCCCACTTAACAATTGCTTGTAATGTGACCTGTGGATTTAATGGAAGTTCATCCCTTTGCGACGGTCTCCCGATCCTTTGACAAACATCACACACACTGCAATATTCCTTGGAATCTTTATGTATTGTTGGCCACCATATTCCCAGGAGTAGGATATTCGGCGTAGTAGCCTTACCTGCATAGTGTCCACCAACGACACCACGATGTGCTTCTGTTAGAATATTGTGCATTTCATATTTAGGAACATATCAACATAGGACTTCATCCAACCCTATCTTATATAGTTGTCTTGCAATCACAGAAAAAATAGTAGCCCTGACAACTAGTTCCTTCTTTTGTTGTGTTGTATAACCTTAAGGAGCTACGCCAATAGATAAAAAATGGATGATGCCTGCAAAATTCTCGTCCGCAATCTTGACAATAAAGAGCTACGCATCAAGTAATCCTACGTCAATATTGGTAGGATCTTCGCCATTTTTTATCTGTGACAGGTGGTTTGGTCTAGCATTCAATCTCCCAGGCTTTACTATGACTTCAAAATCATATTCTTGAAAAAGGAGCAACCACCTACAAATTCACCCCCCCAACACAGGCTTATTGACTAGGAACTTCAAAGCATAATGGTCCATGTACATCCTAAAGTGTGTGCCTAGTAGATAATACATGAACTTATTTAGTGCATAAACCATGGTCAAACCTTCGCGCTCTGTGGTTGATTAGTTCCAGCATAGGGAATGGATCATGGACACATGCATCATTTAGCTTCTATAGACATACACAAATCGTTATATCACCCTTTGTTTTCTTCTCTTGGACCACCATGGGACTAACCCATTCAGATTCCTCTACAGGCTTGATTATTCCAGCTGGGAGCATTTTATCGAGTTCCTCTTGTACCTTTTCCTTATATTTTAGATTCAACTGATATGGGCACTTCTTAATTCGCTTCACATCAGGTTTTAAATTTATCTTCATTACCCCCAAATCTCCTACTATCCTGATTATGCCAGTTCTCTAACTCTTCATCCGAGTCTAATTGGCAGGAGTTGTCCTTCTCCTAGCTGATCCTTCCATCCATAGTAGGATTGATCCAATCTTCATTCCACATTGTTAACTTATAGATGTGCTAAATTTCATCATCTTCCTAATAATGAAGATTCAGTTCAGTGTATTGCGAACCTTTAGATGGATACAATGGGATAATTACTTGAAGTTTGTTGATGATTGTATTCATGTCAAGAGCCCAATCAATCCCGAGGAACATAGGGTATGGATTACTATCATCGATGATATCAATAACTTTGAAATCAACCACTACCCTCGCTCCTTCAATATCTATAGTGATTCCATCCACGCACCCCATGGGAATTATCTTCTCTTGATTTTCCATGCCCAGCTAAATTGGCGACCATTGCAACTTAGGATTTCCCATACGTTCCCACGTCTGCTTTGGTAATACATTAGCATTAGATCCCAAGTCTAGGATTACATGATCCATTTCAAAATCACCGATCTACGCAGTTAGCCGCATCTCCTCGCCATTATTTTCTTGCTTTGGTTTACTTTATTGACTGTGCTCTATCGTGGTGACAACTTATCCTTGTTGGCACAGTTATCTATCAGCTCTTGCAGTCCCTTTACTGCCTTATGATCCCATAGTAGCTTCATACATGTCTGTAGAAATGATTTCAACATTGTAGGATCTAACTCTTGGGTTATAGTAGTATCTTCATGCTTCTCCTTTCGCAAGGCTATCAACATCAGGTTTTGTGATGTAGAAGCACCTAGACTTATAAAATTCTTTTTCGCCTCCATGAATGTCTCTTTTTCCTTATGTAAATCAAACCCAACATTCTTCTCACTAGCTTTTCAGAACCATGACTCTGATTCTGGCTATTTTCCTTCAACCTCGTCTTCACCAGTGGTTACACCATTTCACGTGACTATGTTGACACTGGGATCATCTTCTCATGGCTCATATTTCATCATTTGTATATTCTATGTTGGTTGTTGGGCCTTCTTCTCTGGCATCTTCTCTATTAGGATTGGGTAATCATCTGTAAAATGATCAAACTGATGGCAGTACTAACATGAGGGGTGTGTTGGATTACAATAGTTGCATGCAAAGTTTCTTGGTTCTCCATAGTTGTAAAAAATTATCTAGCCCCGACCTCTTCTAACTCCTCTTCCTCATCCTCTTCCTCGTCCTTGAAATCCTCCTTGAGCTATAGGTGAGCCTTGGTCATTTTGCACATGGTTTTTAGCCTACATCCTATACAACAGAGTTATGTTCATCATTAGTTCATAGCTTTGATAATTCCTCTCGTCATGACCAACTGATTTACAAAAGTTAGAATTTTTTCTTTGTAGACTATATAAACTTTTGTAATAAGGAGCAATTATCGGTTGAATGTTGTCCTGAAACTTGGCAAATACTACACCAGGTACTTGCACTAGTGCTTGATCCTGCATAAGACTCTGGTTTTAGCGGGTTTGGACCTGCCGCAGTTATATAATCCTGGAATATAGGGCATTGATCCTTATGATGGCCTTCAACCTTGCATTTTGTGCATAAAACTTCTGATTGTGTCTTTGTCTTAACCTCCTTTCCCTTCTTCAGATCCTGCAACTCCATATGTAGAACTTCTAGTTGTGCTTAGATCTGATGAACTCCTACATTCTTATCATGGATCAACAAAGCTTTTAGCTTCATCACTATTTCCAATTCTTCAGCCTGTGACCCAATATTCTGTTGGGATAACAGTAATCTTAAGTGAGGTATATTGAAGTTATGTACCAATCCCTATGTTTTTCATCCAAGATCTAAAGGTTAGCCTGACTTAATAAACACTTCAGTCATTGATCAATATCCCACATAGATTCATTAACCTTTTTCTTTCTCTCCTTGATCTCAGTCACACACTGAGCTTTTTATTTCAACTTCGTAAATTCTACGTTCATTACATCCTTCATATTAGCTAACCAAGAAGTTGGGTGAGTCGTGTTGTATCTGATATAATGGGTGAGCGCCCTATATTGTAGCATCATAACTAGTTGCACTTTCTTTATATCATCATCATTAATTTTTTGTGCTTTCCACACAACTTCTGTGATGAACCAAAACTATTAGGTTTCTTCTAATCCCTGACCCTTGAACACATACATTTTTATCATATTTTCCATACTAAATAGTAGAGGTGGAGGTGTATGTGTATGAGGTGGAGGTGTAGGTGTATGAGGTGGAGGCGAAGGTGGAGGTCGAGAGGTTGGATGTTGAATCCTAGAAGTACCCTGATATATAGTCTTCACCGCACGTCTAGGTGTACTAGGGATACTTTTCTCTTTGTCACTTTAAAACTCTCCCAATAAGGGACTGTATTCACTTTCGACAAATTTGTCTTGATCTACTTTCAGGTACTTACCTCTCGGACCCTTGAAGAATCATCGTTCGACTTCACTATAAGACACATATGTATCTATTGCAAATTCAGATATGAAACCACCCAAGATACTATCAATCCAATAATCATCAGCCCTCGCAACCTTGTAATCATATCTTTCAAGATGTTTGACGAGTTATGGAGTCCACACAATAGGATCGTCGCAGTTATTTGTAGGTTTGTTATCTGCTTATTTGGATAGCCACTCGTACAACTCGTAGGGGAACAAGGAAAAGAAAACTTCATGCAATTTTGTGTAAAGATACCTATGTAACCACTTTTCTTTTGATAAGCATGGATTCCTATTCTCCTAGCCTGCAAATTCATGTAGCTTCTGATCTATCCACTTTTCGATTTCCTTCTTAGTCGGTATCCACTTATGCCACATCACACATCCCTAAAATAGATCCCAGTATCAACAACAAAACCATTTCTTGGCTTGAGGGGGCTTGGACCCAAAGTTAGTTGCGCTAACCAAGAAAACCCTACACTACTATCCCTTCCGGTAATAGCCTGTGTAGTGTAGGTTGCAGCCTCTGCCAAGGCAGTATATGGGGATGCTAAAACCATTTTTCTGCATCACGAAGGCTATGTGATGAGGTTCAAGGTGCTTTTTTCAATTTTAGTTCAAATCTAACCTTCACAAACCCTTATTCATGAAACTTGGATGATTTCCAACTAAATAAAGTTATAAGCTTTGCATAACTATCTAATCATGCATAAACAATATCTAATATCTAATCCAAGCCTTCTCAAACAAATTAAGATAATTTACAGATAAATATCATCCAGTCGTGCATAAATATAGAAAATACACAGTGTATAAGAATAGACACAAGTTTGCTTCAAGTATCTTTCTATTATTTCAGATCTTCTTTTACAACCTTTCCATAACTTGCTACAGGGGCTCGCACACTTAGTTGTGGAGTTACCAAGGCCTTCACACATTTAGATGTAGTTATCTTCCCCTTCACCCAAAAACACAGAAATATTTACACTTACAGAACCAAAACCATATCAACCGATTGACTAATTGACTTCCTTAGAATTAATAAGACATCTCTTTATATATCCTTGACTGTTATAATACCATGGTCTTCAAACCATGGGCAGATCTAAAAGAAATATCAAAACATAAGGGGTTTTGTCCTTCCTAAAACTCCTCGACTCCTATTTGACCTGTGGTACTCATGCTCTACTCCTTAAAATGCAGAGACTTACAATATTTTAACAAAATTTGACCCAGGGGACCCCGTCACAACAGTTCATGAGAAATCATGTGGGAAGAGTAGTCATGACAAATATATGAGGTCAGTATCATGTGGATATGAATTGATATTGTATGATTGTGTTATTCCTATGCTTATGTTATGGATAAGTTATACTGAGGGAAAAATTAGTGAAATGAAAGCAATGTGGTCTATGACATTATAGGACAAGCATGGATAAGACACTAGGAGCAAGGTTTCTTGGTAGAGACAATATGCTTTTGGATGTGAGGTATTATCATTGTGCATATGTTGTACATGTTGCATCTATGATGTTGTGCACATGCAGTTTTGTGTATACATAGCATGTGTACATGTTGTTTATGCGATGTTATGTACAGGATGGTACAGATAGTGTTGTGCAAATATTGTGTATGCATTGCTGGGTATAGATGGTTCTATGTACATGATTGATATGTAGTGTTGTGTGCATATGGTGTTGTTCACATGTTGGATATGCAGTGTTGTGTACAGATGATGCTATGTGCATGTTGGATATGTAGTTCTTTGTATATTGGTGTTCTATGCATGTTGTACATATGGTTCTATGTACATATGGTGTTGTGTGCATGATTGTACAAGTGGTGTTGTGAGCATGTGGTTTTGTGCACATGTTGTACATGTGGTGTTGTGTGCATGTGGTCATGTTGTGTGCATGTGGTGCTGCGTACATGTCATGCATGTGATGCTATGTACCTGTGGTGTTGTGCACATGTCGTGCATGTGATGCTATGTACATGTGGTATTGTGTACATGTTGTATAGCTGTTGGAGTGTACGTATGGTGTTGTGTACATGGATTTTTTGCACATGTTGTGTAGGTTCCATGGTGTACGGGTGGTACTGTGTACATGTTGTGCATATGCAATCGATGTACATATGGTATTATGTGCATGTCGTACATGTTGTGTTGTGTACATGCAGTACTATGTGTATATACACATGGTGGAGGAGAAGGCACTGGGTGTATGTTGAGTGTGGAAACTGATCCGAGGTACATACAGAATAAGGACAAAGGTGGAAGCTAAGGATTGATTAAAGGATACGTATCAATATTTTACTTTAATTTTATTATGCATGTGATTTATGATTATGGTCTATGATGATTACATGTGATCTAGGATTATGGTTTATGATGGTTACATATGATTTATGATTTTGATGGTTATGTTTTGAGCTGACCTGATGTGATATTTTATACATGTTGATTTGGTCAAATATGCTACTTTGAATTATTGTGACATGAAGTGAACATGATTCAAAATGTACCTTATTGAGATTATTTCAATTTATTTGAATCTAATGGAAATTATGTTCCTAGAACATGAATGCATGAACTTGCCTAGTTGAATGGTTGAAATCGACTACAAGAATTGGTAGTAGCAGTTGAAGAGATTGGAACATGAAGTAGTATGCTGATAAAACACTTCAGGAACAGGGCCATTGTGGGACACTGGTACCCAATAGTGTCCATTGATTTCCATGAGCATGTTGTGACTAGTATGATGGTTTTGAGGCAGGTATATGCCTTGGTTTTGTATATTCCGATGCAAGGAAGCCTTGCCAATAGATGTGTTGAAGTAGCTACAACCACCCACCAAAATTTTTCCTTTGCTTCATTTTGGAGCCTCCCTCCTTGAAATCATAGAAACTATCTTGCATTGATCATGTACTTGTGTTTTTTTTTTATATCTGTCACTTAAAAGATTGTGTTCACTCACTTGTTTTGTCGACCAACCACAAGTTGACCCAACAGTTGGTTCACATTCAGTCAATGGGTTGTTAGGAAAAATTGCGTAACCCTAGAGGGCAGTATGTCTTCCCCTCAGGAATTGCGCAGAGTAGCCCAACAAAATATTTGCAATAAAACATTTCACAAAGCAAGCCAACCGACACCGCTCTCTGAAAATGCATAAAGCAGGCCAGCTGACACTTCTATGTATAAATGCGCAAAGCAGGCCAGCTGACACTGCTCTCTAGAAATGCGCAGAGCAGGAAAACTAAAACTGCTCTCTAGAATTTCATAGAGAATGCCAACAATGCTACTCTAGAAATTTGAGTAGAGATGGCTAGCTAGCCAGGACCACTTAACCCAGAAACAACGCAGAAGGTTTCCCTCAGTGACTTTCTGTTGCATGTGTCAATAGGTTGCTCGGTTCCCTCCAGAAATCTAAATCCTTCCTTGCATGTTGGGAAACTTTTAACGAAAAAGAAAAAAGGAAAAGAAAAAAATCATCCCTATATTTTAGGGATCTATTTTTAGTAGCAGGAGTTACATGCAAAGTCGATTTTAGAAACTCCCCGCCAAGTGTCACTTTTTCCTAGATTTGTGGCATGCGTGTCATAAACCCTAAGTTTGCAAAACCCATTTAAATGACACCTCAGAGCTCATCCTTCACATTCGATCTTGGAGCTATGGTATTCCTGAGGAATCTAGGAACCTTCGACACAGTTGACACAATTTTTACGGGTAAGTTTTTCTTTTCATGCCTTTTGCTGCTTTTTCTGTCACCTTTTATTCTTCGGCTTATATGAGTGTTGTTTCCCTTGTTTTATTGAATGATCGTTGGCATTTTAATGTGTCTTAATTTGTAGAAGTGATGTTTTGAGTTTTTCATTACCTTTCCTTAGTGTCACATGCATAACATTGTTTCTACACTAACAGTCATCGTTACGATGACTCTCTTCATGAGCTTCATGGTTTTGTCATTTGACTGATTTTTGCACTTGCCTAAATTGCATGCATGTCATTTCACTCAGATCTGCACTAGCTTTTCACACACATTCAGTCCTTCATGTTTTCAGGTTGCCATTGGGTAGATCCAGGCTGTCTTGGCCCAAATCTTGTTTGTCCCAGCATGCTCTGCGCATTCCTGGAAGTCAAGGCTCTGCCTTGCCTCCAAGAATTACGTAGAGGCTTCCCACCCTAGCTCCTAGCTATGCTCTACACAATCCTGGGAGGCAGTGCCGAGTCTTGCCCACTGGAACTATGTAATGCACATTTCCAGCCAACAACCCAACCCAACTGATCTACGCATTGCACAATTTCAATCAACAGTTAGCCTCACTAAACTACACATTGCGTGGTTCTAGTCAACAACGGGCTTCACTGGTAGCTGAGACTATGTAATGCATAGTTCCACCTGACAGTCTCCCAACCTCCTTGAGTCAATGTTGCGCAATATTGCCCAGATATCATCAGTTTGTTGCCTGATTGATTTCCGAATTGATTTATGTTTTTAGCGGACATTGTCTTTCCTTGAGTGTCTTCTCTATCTCTAGGTACCACACGTTTTTGAGTATCTTCTCAGTAGTACGGGTATCATGTCCTCCAAAAGAGCTAGATAAAAAGACACAGTTGAAATCAGTACTGGATATGTGGTTGAGCAGGGCTCTATGAGCTTTCCCGTATACATAGACACATAGTTGTTCATTGAGAAAGACATGAAGATCACACGAAAGGAAATCAACAATATTTTCACAAGCATCTTTGAGGAGAATCTAGAGGACAGACAAGTCTATGTCAATATTCATAAGTCAAGATTGTACAAGGTTGCATGCATGTATCTCACCTTCCCATGTGAATATGTGAGCCACTGGATTATCTAACATACTGATCCTGAGACGATGATACTGGGAAGTGCCAGTGGAGTAGAGCTTGCTTCCTTCAGGACAAAATATTATCAGTAGATGTACAACCTTCCACAATAGTGAACAATATGGATGCACCATTCTACACTCCCAACAACAAGGTGAACACAAGAGACATCTTTAAGTGTTCGATAAGGGATAATTCAAAATTTAGGACAACACCCAACCAAATATATAAGACGAAGACACTTAGGAAGGCTTACCAATTCTTGGTCATCTTCGCATGTCGCTTGTATGGCCAAGGGAGTACAAAGACCTTCCAAGAGAGTTGGGTTGCTATGTTGGATCAACTGGAAAGTGAAGGAAAACCTTTCAACTGGTTCGAAATGTTGGCTCTCCAGCTGAAAGTGCATGTATCTAATGCCCGACATCTGCCCAAGGATCAACAAGAAAGATTCTTCATGTTTGCCTACCTTCTCGATGCAGTCTATGCCCGTCAACAATTTCCTCGCATGGGTTGGGCATGGACACATTCAGAGATTGTTGTGAACGTATATTGAAAGTTTCTCTCAAACTGTAGCTATCAAGGAGTCATGGCTAGAATATATGACCATTTCATCACCCCTATGTACATGATGATCTTTGAACAATATCCACCTTGCATGTCCCAAGTAGTAATGGAGGCATTGCTAAAAATTACAGATTGGTACACCTCACCCAATGGCACCTTCATCAGGACGTACAATGCGAAGAAGGCTCCACATGTGTTGCCGATATTTTTCACAGACAAGTTGGTTATGTAAGAGGCTGCATAACACATCTCGACAGTGTTATAAGCTGGATTGCATAGGAAGAAGGAACCACCATGGCCTATTCTTCCTTTCCAAATTGGGTTGTACATGATATGAAGTTTGAAAGAGGCAGATGCAGAGGTTTTGAAAGAGGCAGATGCGGAGCTTAAGGACTTCAAGAAGTTTAAGTTCAGCACCAATAGTTTTAATCCATACAGTCAACATGGCTTAAGCAGGGGTCACTGTGCGAGAATGTACTATTCTTAGATCGACAGGGCATATCATTGGCCAGAGGAAGACCCATGGAGATATTGTTATAACTCCTCTAGGCTCAATGAACCAGTCAACATGGTAATAGAGTGGCTAGTAGCATGCAAGGTAGAAGCACCATGGGGAGCAACAACAACAACAACAACAAGCAGCAAACCTGTGAAAGACAAAGGCAAGAGGAAGATTTTTGAAAGCACAGAGACAGAGCAATGCTATAAGTTTAAAGAAGACCCACTTGTGGAAAGAGTGGATTTGGAGATAGATACAAAGAGGTGACAACCTGACAGTAGAGTAGTGCAAAGAAAGAGGGAGAAGCAAAGACTGGAAGAAGCAGAGAGGAAGTTGCAGGAATTAGAGAAGAAGCTCAAAGAAGAATAAGACATATAACACCAATTAAAATTATTATATATATATATATATATATATATATATATATATATATAAGGGATTGGTCACCTAATATAATTAATTTCCTTTAAATTATAAAAAAAAATTGACACTGGTTCAAAAGTCAAAATCAGCCATTGGTCAAGTTAGCCGTTGGAGGCTCTGCTCAGACTATTTAACATGCTAAGGTGGATCTGTTCCTTCAACTTTTCCTGATGATGAACCACACTGGTTGGTTCGAAACACGTCAACAAATGGTATCTCATGTGATTTTCGCCGAAAAATTCGTAAACTTGATGTGGATCACAGAAGCCTCAACTCTACAAAAGAATAAGACATGTGTAGAGGAGAAAAGGAAACGCAACATGAACAGGAATAGGAACAGGAAGATGAACAAGAGGAAGTGCAAGGCGCATAGACAATGCAAACCATGTCGATATAGGCTGAAGACTCTAAACCAGCAGTAGATGAGGAACATGTGAGGAGCTGTAGGAAAACAAACTTGCTCCGCGGGATGAACCGATAGTAGAACATATCGACATGGATATGGAGCAGCCGGAATAGGATCATGACACTGACCTCATGCCAAAAGAAACCAAGGTCACCCAACAGGCTTGACCAGCTCCAACAACAAAGAAATTCCCAAGTGAACAAGGGGATACCATTCTCCTTGAGGATAATCTGGGAATAGATGTGTACAACAGTGCCTTTGATGAGTCACAACAAAGAGTTGTACAAGCACATAGAGCACACAGCCCAGATGAGCATGCATCACCTGCATACTTTGAAGAATGGGTGATTGTGTTAGATATACGAAGACATCCATATACCTTGGTTTATGCTACAAAGGATTATGTCAAAGCCACGAGCTCAAGTGTGAAGTGATTGATAGTAGAAAATGAGCACATGGCTAAAAAGTTTCCAGAAACCTAGCAGAGAGAGGAACAATCAATAGGATCTTCCAGGGAAAAGATGAAGAAGGAGATACTTGTTGAAGTATTGGCTCTTGAGATAATCACGTGCAAACCATATGACAGGTTCATCACCGTTCACAAGGAATTTTTCCATCTACATGGTCATCAACACCGTTGCACTAAGATAGCACAAACACTCACATATATACATGTCATTGTTGATCATGTACAAACAATGAAAATGAGATACAAGGGAGCCTAGCTCCACTTGCACAACATGATGAAGCCGCAAGTAGAGTTGCAGAAAGCACACATCTGGTGTCTTATCCGGAACTATGAAGAACTCATGCCGCACATCAACAATGTTGAGGTTTCATACGCACGGTTGTTCAGGAGTTTGGATGTCCTAGTGAGAAAGTATGACACCACGTCGATTGGTACGCTCATTGAGGCCAAAGAGAATAACCAAGTCAGACTGCAGCTCCACACATAATTTGATTAATTGATGCTCATGGCCACCAGCACAGACTTGTAATTTAGTGCAGATAACATGCCGATGTACATCATTAATTCGGCCTTGCTCAAGACTAATCTACACATGTTACAGGATAAGTTGGATAGAAGTTCCAAATTAGTATACCTGGAAGCAATTGAGGCAAGAGTTCTTTTCCAGGAAGACATCATCAAAGAGTATGTGGACACCATTGCGTACTATCAAGAATGGCATCAATTTGTCACCGAGGGTCACAGAGACGATGTTGATGAGTTGGTCTTTCTATAGACATCTGAGTCTTAGTGTTTCCTTATCAGGCTGACTCAAGCCTATTTTTGTCCCACATGGATATATGTTGAAAATGTATTATTATTGTAGACATGATGTAAAGTGAAATTCCAAGTGTCATTAGTGGAATGAAAATAATCATATGTAATGTAAAAAGTTATGTAATGAAGTTGAAGAGTCATGAGGGTAGTCCAAGAGTCACAAAGGGGAATGTCAAGGGTCACCCCACCCTTTGTTATAAATAGAACCTCATAACTCATAGAAGAGGATTTTGGGAGCCAAGATTTTTCTAGGAATTTCTTAGATATGGCTTGGAGAGTATTGTGACGAGCCTTGGCCTCTCAACAGTGCAGAGCGAGTACATCTCTTTGGAGGAGCAGATGGTGTTGACTCTAATGTTCCACTATTGGGGCTAGTGGCTATCATGGTTGTATGTATGGATTGAACTTTCACTTTATATAATATAATAGAGCCATCACGTCTTCATGCATACTTTTTTATTGTAGTTCGACTATTTTGGTTACTTTAGCAATATATGTAGTTTAACTTATGCATTTGTGTATGAACTATTTTTCATATGATTGTATGAATCTTGTCGAGGTCATCTTGTTCATTTAACCCATCACTTTGGATTGTCAACTATTCCGCTTTCTAGCTTTTGATGTCATTCAAATCCTGTGTTCCTTTCACATTGCGTACTATTACAAGCTTCTAAGGGATACATTTATTTTCTCCCTTTATGTGTGAGAACCTGCCCATGCATCTCGCTTGACTCACTGAAAGGTGACACACTTGATTGTAAAAAATATATCATGCTTACCTCTGCATGTTGTCGTAGTCAAGGCATAGCTTTACTACCCACTGTTGGGACTCCTTCTCCAAACAGTTTAAGGTCTAGTTGAGACTTCTTACTGGGGAGATCCCCTGACATGTGGGTGAGTCCAACACCATCAACAATTCTAGTGCTAGAAGGATGGCAAGATGACAAGATGAGTCCTCAAAACATGTTTGGAATCCCTGCACATCTATCATGACTTATGTTACAGTTCACCCTCCAAGATGTATGTCTTATGGAAATGTGTTTGAAGTCTGAAGGGAGTTCTGGGATCTCTTGTCACAATACGCATATGAAGGTGAAGGTGGAACAACTTGGCCTAGGAATAGAGTTGATTTCAAAGCTCTCTATGATACCTTGGAAGACCCTAAGGATTATGTGGCTTGCTCGTTGTTCAGATTCACGCTTCGAGGGCACCCATTGCATTAGTGTTTCACACTGCCTGATAAATCTATTCAATATTTCAACCATTTCATTGGAGAGATAGACCATTATTTACGTCATTATCAACCTTAATGCACTCAAAAAGAAAATTTTGCAATTACGGAAAGAACCTAATGAATCCCTTATACAATTTTGGGATCGCTTTCATAATCTCACCTTTCAAATCCTAGAGGATGAAATTGATTGGAAATTTCTTCGTGAAATATTTCAATACCTTCTTTACATATCTGAAAATCCACAAGTGTTAGAATCATTCAAACCCATCCCAGCATACCTTGGTCATAGAGATGCTAAATCCAAGACAGACAAGGTTGTTGTCACAAGTGATTGTCTGTCCTCGTCTCATTAAACAGCTCTGGCCCCACAATGTGAGGTGGAAGAAGGTGCACATCCATCCATTGAACTATTTCATCCACCCATCCCACCTGCTCTTGATTTCTGCTCAGATTTGGCTTGCAATACTGTTGGTTTTCACGTGGACTTGTTTCCTCAACCTCCGTCCTTGTGTTATGTTGATCCTTTGGATTGTACTATGCTATGTTCTCTTGTTCCGGACTCCACACTTGTTGTTTACAAGGATCAAGTTGTCGACAGATTTGGTGTTGAGTAACCAACCCGCGCTCTCATTTGTGATGAGTATGTGTGGGAATTTGAAGAACAAACCATGGTCAAGGATAACCTCCTTCTGTCTGCACGTCATCTACTGTTTGGTTATTATGTAATTCTTAATTTTCCATGTGAGAATTCATTCCAAGATGCATCTACTTCCGATCATTCACAAAATACACCCGATGTTAGTGTGTCATTGAATAGTAAAGAGGACACATCTATGTTTACAAATCCAGTCAATATTTCATCTGTTATTTTTGGGAACGCAGAGGGTGAAAATTCTTGCTTCTCATAAACCCCTCTCTATGATTTATCATATCATGAGGGTGCCGATGAATTTTTCTAATTTTATGATCATGCCTATTGTGATCTATTTACTCCATTTGATCACATTGATGATTCATTCAATGTTTATCTTTCAAATCCACCCATCCTTGATGAACTATCTATTGATGAAGTGGAAACCCCACAAGCTGTCGAGGCACTTCAGCCCAAGCTAATGGTTATGTCAGGCCCTCGCTATCTTGAGGTCGATTCCAATTCAAATAAGAAATATGATGAAACACCCAAGGCTTCTCATCACTCTCCTGTTTACATTGAATATCAATCTAGTTAACAGAATTCACATCCTCCACCTGAATCACATGATCCCATCGCTCATGCATTGCAGGAATCCTACACAACGAGCACTCTTGCTAAACGTAAGTTGTCTTTCTTTCTCATGTTTTCTCATTTGTCACAGTCAAAAGAGTGTGCATGTTTGTCGTTTACACACAGTGTGATGTATAAACATGATGCATCTGCAGAATTCTTATCTTGCACTTTTATTCTTTTCTTTTATGTTGACATTTTTAAATTCAGAGCACGTTGGTCTTCACTGATATATTTTTCTTGTTTCCTGGTTTACAGGCTCACCTTTCTCATAAACCACACCTTCACCAACATGGGTCAACCAATGCACCGATGGCTGCATTGGAAATATCACTTTATGTGAAGAGGCCCATGCACTGTTTAGTTTAGGAGTAGGAGTAGTGTTTTCTTTCTTGGTTTGCTTTGTTTGCATGCTTTCTTTTTTTAATTTGTTTTGCATTGCTTGTTTTTTTTACTTTTCTTTCTTGCTCTTCTTTCATTTACTTCTATCCTTTGCTTTCTTGTTTGTTTTCTTGTTTTTCACCCATAGGTTTAGTTTCACATGAAACCATGTGTGGCTCTCTCTTTATGAAGAGCTTGTTGTCTTTAGTTGATGATACCCTGATGGAAAATATGTTATGCTCAAAGTGAGTCTTGGTGAAAACACAATGCTTGCACTTAAACTAGTACCACCTACTCTAATCGGTTCTTTTGGGTTAACCCTTGTCAACTCAGTCAAGTAGAGTAAGGCGAGAGGGAAAAACTTAACAAGTATTGTCAGAGGTATATATAAAATACTTCTCTAAAGGGACAACCTCTTCTACTCTCAATAAGTCGGGATCCCTCTTCTACCTCTGAAATAAATAAGTGCGTGTGCACAGATCTTTGAAAAATGAAAAAATAAAAAGAGAAAATAGAAAAAATAAAAAAGGCAAAATAAGAGAAAGGATTCTTGCATAGAGAGGTGATGCATGTAACTTCACCGGGTTACTAACAAGGCTCGCTGGTAGTAGAATGATGCTTGTGTCCTTGCGTGACTTTGTCGGGGTCTAGGCCTGCTGCTAGCAGAGCAACGCCATAGATGAAACTAAGACTCTGACATGTATATTGATTGTGCACTAATATACCCCTCATCGTGAATTGAAACAACTCAGTTGACATGGCTTGGTATGTATGTTGAACGATCAAGAGAATGGTAGGGACTGTATCTTTAATTCAAGCTTAGTGTTGAAGCCATGATGATCAAAGAATCAAGCAATACGTCTATAGGAGTTAGACATGTTTTTCACGAACAAGGTCCATACAAAGAGCTAGAGTTCTACCAGCGTGTCACCAATGGTGTAGCAGCTACAACCACCCTCCAAAATTTTTCCTTCGCTTTATTTTCGAGCCTCCCTCCTTGAAATCATAGTAGCTATCTTGCACTGATTAGGTACTTGTGTTTATTTCATTTTATCTGTCACTTAATAGCTTGTGTTCACTCACTTGTTCTATCAACCAACCACAAGTTGACCCAACACTTGGTTCACATCCGGTTAATGGGTTGTCGGGAAAAATTGCACTATATTGGAGGGCAGTCTATCTTCCCCTTAGTAATTGTGTAGAACAGCCCAAAAAATCACCTACACTCAAAAATTGCATAGAGAACACTAAATGAAACTACTCTCAAAAAATGTGCAAAGAAGGCCAACTGACATTGCTCTCCAGAAATACACAGAGTAGGCTAGCTAGGACTTCTCTCTAGAAATGTGCAGAGAAAGCCAACAACACTACTCTAGAAAATTGCGCAGAGTTGGCTAGCCAGCCAAGGCCACTCAACCCAAAAATAATGTAGAATTTTTCCCTCATTGTGTGCCCATTGCATGTGTCAGTAGGGTGCCCGGTTCCCTCTAGAACCATGCAATCCTTCCTTGCATTCCGGGAATATTTCCCAAAAAATAAAAAAGCAAAGAAAAAAAAACATCCCTAGATTTTAGGGATCTATTTTTAGCTGCAGGAGTTACAAGCAAAGTCTATTTTAGAAACTTCCCACCAAGTGTCGCTTTTTCCTAGATTTGTGGCATGCATGTCATAAATCCTAAATTCAACAAATATATTTAAACAAAGCCTCAGAGCTCATCCTCCACATATGATCTTGAAGCTTTGGTGTTCCCGAGGCAACTTGGAACCTTCAACACAGTCGGAACAATTTTTTCGAGTAAGTTATTCTTTTCATGCCTTTTTTCTACTTTTTCTGTCACTTTTTATTCTTAATCTTGTATGAGTGCTCTGGAATTTTAATGTGTTTTACCTTGTAGAAATGTTTTTTTGAGTTTTACATTACCTTTCCTTAGTGTGACATACATAACATTATTTATGCACTGACAGTCGTCGTTGCAGCTACTCTCTTCATGAACTTCATGGTTTTGTCGTTTGACTGATTTATGCACTTTCCTGAATTGCATGAATGTATTTTGACTCAGATTTGCACTAGGTTTGCACATACATTTAGTCCTTCACATTTTCGGGTTGCCATTGGGTAGATCCAATCTGTCCTAGCCTAGATCTTTTTTCTCCTAGCATGCTCTGTCCATTCCTCGCAGTGAAGGCTCTGCCTTTCCTCTAGGAATTGCGCAAAGGCTCCCCACACTGGCTCATAGTTGTGCTCTATGTAATCCTGGGAGGAAGTGCTTAGACTTGACTACTAGAACTATGCAACAAGCAACCTAGCCTGAATGATCTATACATTGCATAGTTTTAGTTAGTAGTTAGCCTCACCGGACTATGCATTGTGCAGTTCTAGTTAGCAATGAGCCTGACTAGCAACTGAGACTCTGCGATGCATAGTTCCAACCAATAGTGTCCTCGCCTCCCAAATTCAATGCTATGTAATCTTTCCCAATAGTTACCAGTTTGTTGTGTGATTTATTATTAAGTTGCTTTATGTTGTTAGCCAACATTGTCTTGTCATGAGTGTCTTCTTTGTCTCTAGATACCAAATGTTTTTGCACAGCTTCTCAGTAGTACAGGTATCATGGCCTCCAAGAGAGTTAGATCAAAAAACAAAGGGGTTTATGAGCTTGCTCATGTACACAAACACACATTTTTTCATTGAGAAACACATCAAGATCACATGGCAAGACATCAACACTATTCTCACAGGCATATTTGAGGAGAATCTAGAGGACCAACAAGTCTATGTCAATATTCATAAGTCGGGATTGTACAAGGTTGCATGTAGGTATCCCACATTCCCATGCACAGATGTGATCCATTGGATATTCTCAAACATTGATCGTGAGATGATGATACTGAGCAGTGTCAATGGAGTAGAGCTTGCTTGCTTCAGGACAAAAGGTTATCAACAAATGTACCATTTTCCACATCCAATGAACATGATGGGTGCACCATTCTACACTCCTAATAGTAGCACAAACACAAGAGACATCTTGAAGCATTGGGGAAGGGAGCTATCAAAGTTCAGGAGGACACCCAACCAAATATACAAGACAAAGACACTCAGGAAGGCTTACCAATTCTAGGTCATCTTCACAAGCCGCTTGTATGGCTGAGGGAGTACAGAGGTCTTCCAAAAGACTTGGTTGCTATGTTGGATTAACTAGCAAGTGAATGCAAACATTTCAATTGGTCCAACATGTTGTCTCTCTAGCTAAAAGTGGATGTATCCGATGCCCGAAGTCCATGCAAGGATTAGCAAGTAAGATTCTTCATGTCTGCTTAACTGCTCGATGTAATATGTGCTCGTCAAGAGTTTCCTAGCATGATTTAGGCATGGACACCTTCAGAGAATATTGTCAACATATATTGCAAGTTTCTATCAAACTACATTTACGAAGCAGTCATGGCTAGAGTATTTGATCATTTCATCACCCCTCTATACACGATGATTTTTGAACAAGATATTCCTTGCATGTTCGTGACAACAATGGAGGCATTTCTAAACATTACAGATTGGTATGCCTCACCCAATGGCACCTTCATCAAGAATGTACAACACGAAGAAGGCTCTGCATGTTTTGCTAAGATTTTCCATGGACAAGATGGTCATGTAGGACGTTGCATACCACATCTCGACAGGGTTATCAGATGGATTTCATAGGAAGAATAAGGCACCATGGCCTATGCTTCCTTTGTGAATTGGGTTGTACGCAATTCAGAATTTGAAAGAAGTGCATGCCAAGTTTAGGAATTCAAGAGGTTTAAGTTTGACACCAAGAGTTTCAATCTGTACGATCTACATGGCTTATGTATGTATCATTGTGCGAGAGTGTATTATTCTTGGATCCACGGGGCATGTCGTTAGCTAGAGGAATACCCATGGAAATATTGTTATAACTCCTCTAGGCTCAATGAATTGGTCAGCATGGCAGCAGAGTGGTTAGTATCACTCAAGGAAGCAACAAACCTATGCAAGACAAAGGCAAGAGGAAGATTGTCGAAAGCATAAAGATGGAGCAATGCTACAAGTTTAAGGAAGACCCACTTGTGGAAAGAGTAGCTTTGGAGATAGATTCAAAGATGAGACAACATGACAGGAGAGTAGCAAAAATAAAGAAGGAGAAGAAAAGAGTAGAAGAAGTAGAGAGGAAGTTGCAGGAAGTAGAGAAGAAGCTCAAAGAAGAACAAGAGCTGTGTAGAAGAGAGAAGGAAGCACAACATGAACATGAATAGGAATAAGAATAGGAGGAAGTGCAAGGCTCACAGACAATGCAAACCTTGCCAATAGAGGTTGAAGACTATAAAATAGTAATAGATGAGGCACAAGGTGAGCAGTCGCAGGAACATGAACTTGCTTCGAAGGATGAACTGATAGTAGAAAATATGGAGATGGAGATGGAGCAACTAGAATAGGATGAGGACACCAAACTCATGCTAAAAGCAACTGAGATGACCCCACAGGCTTCACCAGCTCCAGCAGCAGAGCAAGTCCCAAGTGAACAAGGGGATAGCATTCTCCTTGAGGATAATCCAGGAACGAATGTGTACAACATAGCCTTTGACGAGTCATGTCACAGAGATGTACAAGCACATAGAGCGCACACCCTGGATGAGCATGCGTTAGCTGCGCACTTTGAAGAAATGTTGATTGTGTCATATCTATGAAGACATCCAACTACCTTGGCCAATGCTACAAAGGCTTATGCCGAAGCCACGAGCTTGAGTGTGAAGTTATTTATAGAAAAAAGTGAGTGTATGGCTAAAGATTTTCAAGTAGCCAGGTAGAGAGAGCAACAATCAACATGATCTGCTAGGGAAGAGATGGAAAGGGCAATACTTTCTAAGGTATCAGCTCTTGACAGAGTGACACAAAGACTGTATGACAGGTTCATCACAGTGCACAAGGCATATTTCCATCTACATGGTCATTAGCAGTGCTACATTAAGACATCATGAATGCTCACAGACATACATGTCATTGTTGATCATGTACAAACATGAACAATGAGATACAAGGGAGCCTCACTTCACTTGCACAAGATGATGAAGCTGCAAGTACAGTTGGACAAAGCACGCATCCAAAGTATGATCTAGAACTACAAAGAACTCCCACCACTCATCAGTAATGTTGAGGCTTCGTACACACAATTTTTCAGGAGTTTGGACATCATGGTGAGAAAGTATGGCACCCTGTCGATTGGTATGCTCACTGAAGCCAAAGAGAAGAACCCAGTTAGACTGGAGCTCGATGTGTACTTTTATCATTTTATGCTCATGGCCACCATTGCAGACTTGCAAGTCAGTGCAGATAACATGCGAATGTACATCGTCAGTTCGACCTTTCTCTAGACTAAGCTGCACATGTTACAGGACGAGTTGGATAGAGGATCCAAATTAGTATACCTGGAAGTAATGGAGGCAAGAGTTCATTTCTAGGAAGACATCATCAAAGAGTATGCAGACACAATTTTGCACTATCAAGCATGGTATCAGTTCGTCATCGAGGATCATGGAGAGGATGTTGATGAACTGGTCTTTCTACAACCATCTGAGTCTTAGTGTTGTCTTATTTGTCTGAATCAAGTCTATTTTTGTCCCACATGGGTATGTGTGGAAAATTTATTATTATTGCAAACATGATGTTAGTGAAATTCCAAGTGTCATTAGTGGAATGAAAACAATCATATGTAATGTAAAAATTTATGTAATGAAGTTGAAGAGTCATGAGGGTAGTCAAAGAGTCACAAAGGGGAATGTCAAGGGTCACCCCACCCTTTGTTATAAATAGAACCTCATAACTCATATAAGAGGCTTTTGGGAACCAAGATTTTTCTAGGCATTCCTTAGAGAGGGCTTGGAGAGTATTGTGGTGAGCCTTGGCTTGTCCACACTGTAGAGTGAGTACATCTCTTTGGAGGAGAAGGCTGTGTTGATTATAACATTCCAGTCTTGGGGCTAGTGGTTTTCATGGTTGTATGTATGGATGGAACTTTCACTTTATATAATATAACCGAGCTAGCATGTCTTCATGCATATGTTGTTATTGTAGTTAGAATATTCTAGTTACTTTAGCAATGTATGCCTTTTAACATACGCATTTGTGTATTAACTATTTCGTATACGATTGTATGAATCTTGATGAGGTCATGTTGTTGGTTTAACCCATCTCTTTGGATTGTTGATTATTCTTCGCTCCAACTTGTGATGTCATTGGCTCGTGTGTTCCTTTGAGGCTACATACTATTACAAGCTTCTAATGGATACACTTCTTTTCTCCCACTGTGTGTTAGAACCTCCCCATGCATCTCTCTTTACTCACTTCATGGTGACACACTTGCTTCTGACAAAGATATCATACTTACCTCTGCGTGCCATCGCAATTAAGGCATAAATTTACTACCCACTACTGCGACTCCTACTCCAAACAGTTTGAGGTCTTGTTGGGACTTCTTGCCGGGGAGATCCCCTGACATGTTGGCAGGTCCAACACCATCAATAGGATGGATCACTTGGGATATGGTATGTAGGGGAACTTGGAAGGTGAGTGGTTGCATGGAAGGGGGTGACTAGATTTCCCGAGGGATTATGTAGCAGAAAAGGGAAGGTCATGGATATATTTCTTTTAGTCATTAGCATTTCCAGATGGAATTAGATGAACATTGGGAATCTGCCCTGGAACCATGATATGGTAATTTTTTACTGGAGCACAAGTGGCGCAGGATGGTAGCACTGGACATCGAATGGAACTTTGACTATGATAGTGGATTCTAGACTTCTTGGGAAGGAAGTGAATCTTGATATTACTTTAAGGGTTGAGGTGTGATCCTCTGGACTCCCTTGGTCATTGATATGTGCATTATATCCTTTATTTGTTGGTTTAGAAAATGTGCATATGTGTATATGTGGTAATTGTAAATAACATAATGAGTTGTGTTATAAAGCTCCATTGTGTGGTATGGTTGTTATCTTGTCATGTTGTGAGGATGTTTTTGTTTTGAGAAGGTCTTTCATTGTGAATACTACAAAAAACTATGTTATAAAGCTCCATGAGCAGTATATTTTCTTTTCAGTGATTTTCCTAAGGTCATGGTGTGGTTTAACACCGAGAATGGTGTTCCCCAAGGGGGAGGATTCTATAACAACCTTGGTGAAAGTTCCATGTAATACTGTAAATAAAGGAAAAAATAAGATCACGAGTAAGGGAAATGTATTCCAGGTTGAATGTTAGGAAAATATATCCCAATGGGAATCATTGGATGTGTGTTTTGGCTAAGGAAATTGGTAAAGGATAAAACAAAGGAATTAAAAGGAAAAAAGACATTTTTGGCACATTTTTTTATGAAAATAAAGGAAATTAGGAGAAAAGTAAGGTGAAAGGTCACACGTTACATGTGAGGAGGAAATTGAAGGAAAATAATCGAAAATGAAGAAATTAGAGGCCTCATTAACAAAAAGGCTTTTGAGGATTAGTTGGCAAGCTTTGCCAGTGTTAGCTTTAGTCAATGTAAAATCTCTTGGTTAGTTCAACCTTTTGTTAGTTCAAGTTTCGAGCTCTCTCATTGTTCTCTCTCTCTCTCATTTTTGGTCACTTAGAGTTTTCTTGGAGCACTCTAGCTTTGGATCAAGGAAGGAAAAGAAGGCAAAGGAAAAGGAAGCAAGGTAAGGATCAAGGAAGGAAAAGCAGGATCAGGCAGATTCAGCATGAATACTTGTAGGTAACCTTTTGCATGTGTGATTTCCTAGATGGTTTGTACATGCATGGCTTTGCATGTTGGACTATGCTTCTCTTGTTCTTGGTGACATGATTTTTCGGATTATGACAGTGGTTTTCAGTCTAGCCTTGAATTTTTTCGGATACCATGGTATGTTGGGATGTTTATCTCAATTTTGAGCTTTGGTTTGCCAGATGGATTTCAGAATCTAGGGTGGAGGTGGTCTTAATTTTAATTCCCAAAGGCCTAGGAATCCCTTGAATAGTTTGTCAAGATACACGGTAAAGCCTGAGGGAGAAGTCTTGGTTTAGGGCCCAGTGATCTGGGTTTAGATTACAATAAAGCCTGAGAGACTGGTCTTAGTTTAGGGCCTAGTGATCGAGGATTGGATTGTGGTAAATCTTGAGAGATAAGGAGATGGAAAATTCCTCAAGGATAGTGATGGATTCCAGATGGAATTCCATGTTTGTTTCAGTTGTGATTGGAGCACCAGTTTTGGTGTGATCACAGTTTAATGAGGGTGGAGGTGGTTTAACCTCTAGATTCCCTTGGTTGTTCTTGGATTGGTTGTTCTATGAGATCCCACATTCATGCTTGGAATATGGCACAAGGGTGAATCAATGAAAGAGAGATTTGGTTCAGCCATGTCTATGGTCAGGTGGTACATGAAAGTCCCGAACCTAGTTGGATTTTCCTATGATTAATGAAAGCTAAGTTCTCTTACTTTTTGACTGATTTATATGTGGATTTAATGGTTGTCTTATCTCTGATATTTAGATAGTTTAATTGTTGTTATAAGCATGGTTATGTGACGAGTTTATGTCATGATTATTTCATATATTTACTTGTAATTGTTAAATGGATAGATATAAGACCTAATTGATGATTTAGTAGTTCAATGAGGAAGGAGGTGATCCTTATGATGATGTTTCATAAGTTGTTTCAAGCATTTATGCGTTGTCTTGTATCCTAGACCTATAGGTTGCATTGTTGCCAAGTGTTTGACATGATTTCGGTCCTGGTTGGTGTTATAGACATTTTTGTGCCTTACAGCTCTAAGCATGAAATGTCCATAAACCAAGGGCTCCTAAGTCCCTAAAAGTGTTGTTCTAACTCCTAAAGGAACAAGGTCAAAAAATTACAGCTTCTCCCAGAAGTTCTCCACCAGAAACTGCTCAAAATAAGTCAAATCAGGATCATTTCAGCTGCTCCACTAGCCAAGTGTGTTGCATAGCACCTAAGTCCACTAGCTAGGTGCATTGAAACGCACCTAAATGCACTACCAGGGTGCGTTGAGCGGGAAATGACAAGTGGCAGAGTCATTCCACGAGGTGGAGAGACAATGGAAGCTTCCAGAATCTTCTCCAATGACACTTGCCTCACTGAATTCGACCAAGGATGAGTAAGAGGCTTTCAGTCTCCAAGTGGAAGCAAGAACTGACAGAGAGAAGCCACTAATCAATTCATGAGTTGACTCATCCTCCTTGCATACATCTATATATGGATCCCTCATCCCAGAGATCCAGAGGCTGGAATTTTGCACATTGTAAGGAATTGTTGTTGGTTTTGAGATACATATCAGAGGATTGGGTGATCTACGCTTTGTTGGGGTTGAAGAAGGGACTTCTTTGCTGGGAGGTTGATGTTGGGCCAGGAATCATCGGTTGTAACTCCTCCTGGATCTTCTCGTATATCAATAAAACTATTTGAGTTTCTTCTCCATGCTTGTGTTTCATTGATGCTTGTTACATTTGTATGGTTAACTTAAATCTGATCCTAAGTTATTTGTGAATATAAACCCATGTCTTTGTATAGTTTCTTTCTTCTGTGATCTTACAGGTACTTGGTGAAGCTGGGCAAGTGAGAGAGTAGGTAGCTGGAAGCTGTCAAAGAGGAGAGAGATTGGATCAAAGGACTAGCGTAAGACACAAGTTGGTTCATCCTATTCCTCTTCATTTATAGTTCATAAAGAAGAATACAAAAGTAGTTTTCTCTGTTTGTTTCTAAGGTAGCTGTCACACCTTAGTGGGATAGAGCAGATCTAGATAGACACTTTTCCCGATAACAAAATGGCGACTCCACTGGGGATCGTGTCTAGTTAGTTTGTTTGTGTTTCTCTTGTTGTTTGTTTCATAAACTTAGAAGTAGAAATCGAACTGCATTTGCCATTAACAAATGCAAAGTAGACATCTGCTGCTTCGATCCATTCAATGGATTTGTTTATGATTTGAACAAATGATTCATAAACTAACTAATTTCCCTTGTGATAGCTCTTAGAACCCCCCTTAGATCTACCTCTGATTGTGTATTTCTGATTTCTTTTATTCGGCCAAAAACCATAGATTAAACTGCAAACTGTGACCTAGAACCCGGATAGAATTCTCATTTCTGCCCCAGCGCAGGCTCTGTGAAGAGGTTCTGTATTTCAGTACTCTTCCCGAGAGGGCTACCTGCGCTGCAATGCAGTTTCTTTGTGTAACAGGTGTGCTGATCAGCCTAGCCTTGTGCAGCTGAGGTTCTTTGCTTCATTTTTTCCAGTTTTGTCTCTGATTTTTGCAGCTTGTGATCAGTATTTCACTGTTTCAAACCCCTTTTCCTTACTGATATTCCGCCTTAGTTGTAAAAAAGAAACTGTAGATGTTTTTATGTGTTTGTTGCGCCGTTTACAGTTTTCCATTGCAAAAGTATAATAGTCGTACTATCGTCCTTTGATTTAGATCTGTCGCAAGTGTCGATTTTAATCATAGGAGAAAGTTTATTTGCTGTTGATAGTCGATTATGATTTTACTTTTGCCTTTGGCTTGAATTTGTGACTTTCTAGTGTCAAAACGAGTATTTATTTCAAAATCATAAAGTGTCGTAATCATCTCTACCTTTTGATTTCGAAAAGAAGCTTGTTTGTGTTTGTCACTTGAAAGCAAATTCAGATTTGTACATGAACTTTCTTTTTAGGCATCAATATTAAGAAAGTGAAAAACAAAACACATGCATGTGCATTTGCATATTGACAGTCTGTTTGGCTTGATTTAGGAAAAGTGCATTTACAGTGTGCTCTTTTCTCTTTGCGAAAAGATTGTGTCTTTCTTTTCCCCTAGTAGCTAGGATTTTCATTGCTGAAAAGAGATAAAAGTTTGTTTATCATCTTTAGATTGCATTTTAGGAATTACATCTACATCTCGTGGTGATCCCAAAAGGCAAACTTCATAAGAAAGATCAACTTAAAATAAATTCAATGAACTTAACAACGCTTTGGAACTTAACGCACAACATTTAGAGGTCTAGGCTAGAGACGTATTCCGGCGTCGTAAAGCCTGGTAACTATTGTCCTCACTAATGGTTGGGTGATTCCTCCACTTTGAGATGATAAGTGCCAGTACGGACTTGAGCTCCCACGTACCATTGAGTATATATTGGGAGACCCCTATAGGCTTAAAACCTTTATCCATAGGAAGCCGTGTCGGCCGCCCTACTGATCGCAATGCACCGAACACAACATTCGGGAAGATTGACTACCGTACCGTAAAAAGTATTCTGTAGTTTTGCGATTGGTTTGGTACTCCCTCTACCTAGACCTCCAGAGCAGTCCCTTTCGTTCCTTTTCAGACTCCTTAACGGAAAAGGTCCATTTGAGCACTTGTCACTTCAGGCTCATTAAAAATCGAAGGAGACTAGAGTCATCTTTTGTTTTTTCTCGACTCTTAAACACTGAAAAAACAAGTTCTGTCAAAGCATGTTAAAATTTATTTTAAATAGAATATTCATACCCTTTTCCTACGTTGATCTTGGGTTGAGAAAATGGAGCCTACCAACCAAGGAATTCCCCTTGGTGGAAATCCTAGCCCCTTCTCCTCTTGGGGAGATGTTGGTGCGCCCCATATGGCCACATTTTCGCTTCCAGGACTGACAATTGGCTTGCCAGTATGGCTCTTCTCAACCAATGTCGTTCAGAACACCACCATTCCTGAACAATCGAATCAGCAATTAGACGAGTCTAGAGTTGCCCACCAGCCTTCTACTTCCTCTAATTCTTCCTCTCCTCCTTCCTCTTCGCTTGATGGAGCTGGTAAAGCTAAAAGCCAAGTTCCTAAGGAGAAGGAAAAGAAGAAGAAGGAGCCAAAGGAGTGTCGTCTAACGAAAATCCACACACTACACCGACTAGGCCTAAATCACCATGTGTCATTTGCAAAGGAGACCACTTTCACAGAGATTGTCCTTACATCCCCCGGATACTAAGGGACTGGTCTCCTCGTTTGCACAACCCGGTGTCGTCAACCTCTGGTGATCATGTTGAGAGCACACCGTCAACTAGTGAAAGTGAAGCCCCAGGACAAAAAGGGAAAGCTAGATTTCCTTGTAAACTGTGCGAAGGAAATCATGCCCTCCACCGTTGTCCCTTCTGAGACGAAGCTAAAAGAGTTTTGGATGATCGTCTGGTTTCACCGTTACGGCTTCCTCCTGGATATAAAAAAATCTTGCCGAGTCCGTCACTAGTTGAGAATCCAGCTGGCCCGCTCAGGTGGTCGGCTGGAGCGCCTATCATTGAAGATAAACCAACTGAATCCATACCAGATGAAAGTCAAAAGGTCGAGGTGGCAGTTGACCCGGTCTTTCCTTCAGAGGTTTTATCTTCGGATGATACAGTCACTGAAGAGAACAAGGATGACACCGTCCAAATTCTCTTCATCAACACAGACTCCGACGAACATGGGGGCAATCTACCCATTCCTTTACTGCAGGAAGGAAGTTCGTCAGAGCCATACCCGGCCGTCTACTCGGTCCCACCTCCAAGCAACCTAGTTGTCTCCTTCGACTGGAATCAACTAGGCAGACCCCGTTTACCAGCAAGCATACCATTCCGAATTATCGTTCAAATACATAGAATGGTCATGGCTGGTACCATCATAGATGAGGGGGCTTCTGTGAGTATCCTTTCCTCTACTGCTTGGAAAGCACTTGGTTCGCCATCGCTTTTGCCTGAGATGAGAAATCTGACAAGCTTTGATAAAGGAACCAGTCGACCTTTAGGGATCCTTCCTGATGTGCCCATAACATTGAGAAGGAAGACAGTTCGCATGAACGTAATGGTAGTTCAAGGACCCTTGGATTATAACCTACTCCTTGGACGAGACTATATTTATTGCATGGGAGCCATTGTCTCCTCACTCTTTAGAGTAATGTGTTTTCCGCACGAAGGAAGAGTGGTCAAGCTCGTGGACCAGCTTTCATTTCCCGGATCACGCATAGCAAATAGTCATATACCGTCCCTAAATCGTATTTTCACGCAAGAAATGTCTCAATCCCCAGTCCGTCCTCCCGATGAGCGCGAGTAATTCAGAGGGATATGACTGAAACCCAGGGGGCATGCGTCCTAGTCTGCTTTAGCAGGAAAACTTCAGGTATAGGGTAGGCTTCCGCGGGAGAATATGACTAGTTTGTACCCCGTCCGTGATTGGAAGAGGGGTTATTCTAGAATAAGATTCTCTTGTCAAAGTTATGTGAGTTGGCGGGCATCGCCACTCACCTTTGTTTATCTCGGTAGGCATCGCCAAAGAAGTGTTTTGTTTACGCCGTAAATAGAACAATCTTTGGGTAACCTGTAAGAGGTCGTACCCTTCCTGATAAAACGAATGTTTTGTCAGCTCGAATGAAGGGTGACCCTTCCTGATAAAACGAATGTTTTGTCAGCTCGAATAGAGGGTGACCTTGAAACTCTGTTTTATACCTGGGGGCATGCAAACCTTTTGGAGTGCAAGCGATGGGCGACTATTTATTTTTTAAATTTTTAGGACTTCTAACCCTTTAAACTCGTAGGATTAGTCGTCACCTAACTTGCATAAAGAAAGGATGTGGGGAAAAAATCTAAAAGTTGCCATTTTTATATGAGACATTCTTATCATATGACTGGATTAATCGAGCAGTGTTACCGCAAGGTTCAAGCTCGTTAAAAAATAAAACCGCACCAAGCAAATGTTTCCACCCGCGTTTAAGCTCGTTAAAAAATGAACTATCCCCTGGTAAATAACCACCATGAATGTAGCATTTCAGCCATTAAAGCCTTGGTCGTTTTTGCACCGTCACCTCCACTTTTTCATTGGCCGATCATTCACCTCCATTTGATTGTTTACCCATTTTGAGGAACAGCTGCGAAGAGTGATTTCACTAACCATCCTTGTGACACTGCCGTGATTGGAAAATTCCAAACCTTACCTGGAATCAGCTACTACCCATTTTATCACTCGTTCCTCAAAAGACGAGTCTTCTTTAAGCTCTTTTCAACTGACTCGTAAAATATGAAAAGATTTCCGAGTTTTGGCCTTCCAGCTCGTTAAAGTGACAAGAAGTGCTATCCCTCCTCTAGATTTTAATCTTTTTGGACCTGAGGGATTATTGCACAAAAATATCGAGCGCTTGTTTTGTTCGGCTTGTTAAAGCTAATCGAAAATTCATCCCTTCTGTATTGTTTTATACTTTTTCGGACTTAAGGGATTAGATGACGAAAGAGGAATTTTGGAGTTACCTTTGTGTACCTTTTCAGACTCTCTAAAAATGAAAAGGACCAAGTTATCTTTGTCGTTAAACTCGTTAAAAATATTAATAGCGACAAACTTGTCTTTAGACGAGAACGAGTTTCACTATCGCTAGGCTCGTTAAAACATAGCGATGGGTTTGCCCGAAGGGCAAATTATAGAACAAGCATATGTTATCCTCCTCAAGCTTGACAAAAATAAAGAGGTACTGGTCAGCAATGATTGGGGAAAAATTGGGAAGAAAACTCAAAGAATCTTTATTGGTAGCAAGTCGCTCTTGAACATGACACTTCCACTCCGTGCCTGAGTCAGGTTGGGTTGTTTCATTCACCGGTCACATCGCCATGGTCACACCATACCATCCACATTTGGGGTTAATGCTACCAATCCATCGCATAAGTGTCGCCGACATGTTCAAGAGAAGTCATCCAGAAAGGCCACCTGTGTCCCACCCACTACCATACATTATACTCCATTCTTTCATGACTGCCACCTTGAACCATATATCATCAGATTATTTTCACCTCCATCAGAATCATTTGCTCCGTTCCGTGTCATTGATGTGGGATTCATTAAGGCCCTCCTATGACGGATCACTTCTTGTGGACATCAGCTCATTATCCAAGAAGTTGATCTAGGAACACCCCATTCAGTACTTTGAAGCTTGCATGCCTCAACGGCAAGTTTCTCACTTCCGGCGATAGGTATACATCAATGACCTTCGACCGAAAGATTTTGCGTGGTGTTCGACGCCAAGTCCTTTATTCACACCACGTGAATTGTACTGCAGTACCTTGAGGGTCATTATCATTATCGGTGAATCCGCTCGCGCTTGTTAACAGTTTACATCATTGACTGGTAATCAAGCGATGTCTTTCCATGTTCGACTTCAAAACATTTCTCACATGGATCGACTTGTACTTCGAGTGAAGATCGGACGAGATTGAAGACCCCGGATCTAGTTTCATCCATTCGGGCTGCGATATATATTCAGGAAAATAAAGACATTGAAATTTACAGCATTGCAGCACAGATAATCATCCTACCAAAAGGATGATGGCTCTATCAAAATCATCAGTCTACCATCAGACGATTGTCTGTCCTATGTACATGAAAATGAATTTATAAAGATGAGCATGGGAATGCCCGCCTCAGCTAGATCATGAAAACAGTATGAAGATAATGTATTGTATTGTATCTTATTACAGGTCTCCTCCCAGCATTGAAAGAACTTCGGATCCTCCTAATAAAGCATTTCACCCGATAAACGGCCTCATACTTTAGGGGGCAATTGTTATAGACATTTTTGTGCCTTACAGCTCTAAGCATGAAATGTCCATAAACCAAGGGCTCCTAAGTCCCTAAAAGTGTTGTTCTAACTCCTAAAGGAGCAAGGTCAACAAATTACAGCTTCTCCCAGAAGTTCTCCACCAGAAACTGCTCAGAATAAGTCAAATCAGGATCATTTCAGCTGCTCCACTAGCCAAGTGCGTCGCATAGCACCTAAGTCCACTAGCTAGGTGTGTTGCAACGCACCTAAATGCACTACCAGGGTGCGTTGAGCAGGAAATGACAAGTGGCAGAGTCATTCCACGAGGTGGAGAGACAATGGAAGCTTCCAGAATCTTCTCCAATGACACTTGCCTCACTGAATTCGACCAAGGATGAGTAAGAGGCTTTCAGTCTCCAAGTGGAAGCAAGAACTGACAGAGAGAAGCCACTAATCAATTCATGAGCTGACTCATCCTCCTTGCATACATCTATATATGGATCCCTCATCCCAGAGATCCAGAGGCTGGAATTTTGCACATTGTAAGGAATTGCTGTTGGTTTTGAGATACATATCAGAGGATTGGGTGATCTATGCTTTGTTGGGGTTGAAGAAGGGACTTCTTTGCTGGGAGGTTGATGCTAGGTCAAGAATCATCGGTTGTAACTCCTCCTGGATCTTCTTGTATATCAATAAAACTATTTAAGTTTCTTCTCCATGCTTGTGTTTCATTGATGCTTGTTACATTTGTATGGTTAACTTAAATCTGATCCTAAGTTATTTGTGAATATAAACCCATGTCTTTGTATAGTTTCTTTCTTCTGTGATCTTACAGGTACTTGGTGAAGCTGGGCAAGTGAGAGAGCAGGTAGCTGGAAGTTGTCAAATAGGAGAGAGATTGGATCAAAGGACTAGCGCAAGACACAGGTTGGTTCATCCTATTCCTCTTCGTTTATAGTTCATAAAGAAGAATACAAAAGTAGTTTTCTCTATTTGTTTCTAAGGTAGCTGTCACACCTTAGTGGGATAGAGCAGATCTAGATAGACACTTTTCCCGATAACAGTTGGGGATGTTCAAGCTTTTTCCTGAGGGTAATTTTTGATTGATCATCATTGTTATCATGTTTTCAATGAATTAGGAAAGTCACAACAAGTTTTGGGCAGAGGCCAGGATTCTAGGCCAGAAAAGTGGCTTAAATCTTAGGGTCGCTGGCACAGAACTGGAAATTTTGGACTACAGTCACTGGCAAGTAGGCCTGTGAGAGCAACTTTGGGTTTTTGGTCACCCCCTTGCCCATAGCATGAGACCGACTATGGCCCAAGAGCTATAGAATAACAATGGGACCTAGGCACAAGCTGTCTGAGTGGTTGGCTTGTCTCCTAAGGGGTCTATTGATGATGTTGGATGACTATATTTGATGTTCCATCGATTCCACTTCCTTAAGGTGACATAGGAGGTTGAATTTGATCATAGTAGCCTCTTTTCTCATGTTTACCCTGGTTGGCATGGTTACCTTGGGTAAACTTGGGAAGGGGTGCTATGCCGGCGAGGGGAGGTATGTAGCCATTTTTCTTTACCACATTAGGCTTATCTTACACTTTTCAGATAGAAGTGAAATAATTTTTCCATTTTTCATCCATAGAAGTTTGTATAAAGTGGCTTAGGACATTTAGTCCATTGCCAAAAATTCTGAAACTACCTTATGCCACCATAGTCATACCAAAATTCTAGTTGTTTATGAGTTGGATCGACGTAAAAGTCTTGGGAAGAGTTTTTGATTGAAAACTTTCCTGGTGAGGAAAACCAATTCAAGGGTCAACAGAGGCTTATTAGCCCTTGATCAAAGAAATTGGGACAAGGAACCGAGTCCCTCCTGATTCTTTTTCTAAACAAGGCCAGAGCTCTGGTATAACCCCCCTATATCAACAGAAGAGGAGGGTTGTTTGGCGAAACCCCTGAAGAAACCTAGACTTGTAAACCCCAGTTCTTATCTAAAGAAATGAACCCTAATCTCAAAAGGAAAGAAATGTACAGAAAGTAGTGCGCAGAAGCATGAACCTGTAAATAATGATGCAACAACCAAAAATCCCAGCAGAGCAAATGAAAGAGGCCTTAGGTGGAGGTTCTGAAACTTGTTTCCTCACCAACAGAAAAATAGTATGAGGAAGCTAATGTAGCTCCTAAGAAAAGGAAGAGAAAACTCTTTTGAGAAGAGGAGTAAGTGGCAACAACTCCCACTTCACCATTATAGAAAACAAAAGTATCTGAGGTTCTAACCTTGTCATGGGGTTAGCGGAAGACTAGAAGCATGTTTAGACAATAACTTCCAACTTTCAATACTCAAAACCTTGAACCTGTCATTGTTTTGTATTCTCCAAAATGGGAAGAAAAAAGCCCCTCTTGAGCATTCAAGGAAACAGGGGATGTTCCACGTGAGGAAGACAGACCAATTGATAACTTCCAAGATCTTCTAAGTAGTTTTCCACAATAGGGCCAATGTGACATAGGACCAGTCACAAGGAATTAAGCATATAAGAATAAGAAGAGGCAAACACATGAAGGGTCGACTCAGAGAGGGAGAAGTTCGCAATAGAAAACCCTGCCTACTGAAAATACCTGAGCTCATGGTGAAGAATATTTGCAACTGTTAATAGAAAATTTGCAGAATAAGAATGAAAAACTTAGGAAAATGGCTCATAAATACAAAACGTTTTTTCATTATGTTCGCCCAGTCAATGAGTAGTATCAGAACCAAAATTTGGCCCTAGTATCCAAGAACGATGCGCTATCTTGAGGCTTAAGTGACTCATTAGTTGGAAATTGAAGCAACTGAAGCCTATCAAAAGGCTTGATTCACATAAATGAGCCCTAAGATTTCAACGACCATTAACATAGGATAACCACATTTTGGAAGTTCAAGTCAATGCAGCAGGAATATGAAGGAAGGGATGAGCCAATTTTGATGACTAGTTGATTTTGAAAAACAATTGCTAGATGAGGACATGCATTCCCTCTGGCATGGGGGGGTGTTGGGCCCTACTATTGTTACCCTTTTTCACACCCTATCATACTATTTTTACTATCAATTATCCTACATTACCCCTTTTTGACACCATAAAATCACTCCACACTAGCTAAACCATCTTACTTTATAGTGGAGGTGAGAAATACTAATAAGGATTGTTTTCGTATATCTTTTCTTGGTTTAAGTAGATGTTAAATAGATTTATATTTCTTGACTTAATTTATTGATCTACATATGGACTCTTAAATATAGGGAAGACACTTCAGTACGTGGACAAGTCATCGGAGGTCCAACTATTGGCATTATGACTCAGGTGTTGTCCTTGATGGCAACTCACTCAGATGAAAGATCACAATACAACAGGTTAACAACAAAGAATTATAGTTCAGACTACACAGAATGAAGAAAGAGAGGTATACGTAGGTTCACCTTGACCAAGCTGCGTATACACACAGGTTCACTGGCCACCAGTAGCGTATATGTACACATGCACTTTTACAAAAGGAAAAGCACGTATAGCTTGGAAAACTAAATATTTGGTCCATGGTATTTTGATCCATGGTATTGGTCCAAGGTATCTGATCCAAGGTATAGACCCTAAGTATTTGGTCCAAGGTATTGGTCCTAAGTGGTTTTGGTCCATGGTATTGAGAAAGGCCTAAAACTATAAAAGGAGGAGAAGATCATTAGGCCAAGTGTACACGTATCAAATATCTGATGAATTGTGAGATCTAGTATGTAGGTTCTTGGCTTATGGTGCTTTGTTGGATTTGAACCAAGGATTAACCTTAGCGGTTGATGAGGGATAAGATCTAATGATGGATCGAGAACTTAACGCTTAAATTGAATTATCATTATATGGTTTGATCATGCATAATATAGATCTGAACATTGACGCACGTGTTATTCTGTAAATATCATGATCTGGGTATAACTGAAGTCTGGAATAGCTGAAAAATTATGAATTAATATTTACAGATGTGTACTCTAGTTGGCTTTGATAAAAGAGCGTATACATGTAGGTTCGACACATGGAAGTAGCATATACCTGAAAAAGTATGTTTCAGTTGTTTCTGTTTGTTGTTGCAGAGTTTTGGGTTCTGCTTTGGGTTTTGGTTTCTGTATTCTGGTGACAGTGTTCTGATTAATCAGATTTAGGTTCAATGATTGGTTGATGTAGGTGTATTTGATGATTGTATTGCAGTTATGATGTTGTTGATGGGTCCAATATGAAAATTGAATGAAACGTGGCCTTCATATTGTGGTGTTGTGTTCCAGGAGTATCAAGTCTGAAAATTCATGAAACATGGCCCCTGGTAGAAGAGCGGAGTTTTCTATAGGCTGGCACCTACATACTAGTAAACATATTGGCTAGTAGAAGAGCTAGGGGGTTGTAGCTTTCTTCCAGTAGAAGCTGGAGAATGAGAAAGGTAGCAACCTTCTGCAAGTAGAAGCCTGCGTACTAGTATGAGTCAGCACTAGTACAATGTTGTAAACAAATTTTCTTATTATTATTAAATGAAAATAGAGACGATAGCAGCAGGTGGTTTTCACCCACATTGGGTTTCCACCTTATATCATGGTGTTCATGTGTGTTTCTTATGTGTGATGCTTTATTCTTCTTTTACTACACTATCTAATAAATCTTTGATATACTGGTTAAAGTTCAATGCATGATAAATTGGGTAAAACAAAAGTTCTCTGCATATACCCTGATCGCTTTAAGTACAATCGCGTGTACATGCAAGTTCACTTAGCTGAAGTAGTGTATACAAATCTATTTGTGAAATAAATTTATTAATCTGATAATACTGATTCACCCCCCCTCCCAGTATTATTTCCAACAATTGGTATCAGAGCAGGTCCTTCAGAAGAAGCTTGATCACTTGAAGGGAAATCCATCTCATGAGTAATCAAGAAAGTGTGGGATCGATCAGACTGCCAATCTTTGATGGGAGAAACTTTGTTTATTAGAAGACAATAACCACGGGCTATCTACAATCACTTGGAATGGATGTCTGGGAAACCGTGGAAGGAGGATATACATTTCCATCAGCAATTCCTACAGATACGACAAGTAAAAAGCAATATGAAACCAATGCCAGGGTTGTCAATACGTTATTGGGAAGTCTGTCAAAATCAAAGTTTGTCAAAGTTATGCAACTCAAAATAGCCAAAGAAATATGGGACAAAATCATTCTGAGCTGCGAAGGAGACTCTTAGGTAAAATGAGCTAAACTTCAAACTCTCAGAATTCAATATGAAACTCTTAAGATGCACAATGATGAAAGTATAGCTAGTTACTTGTTATGTATAGGTGAGGTTGTCAATTCTATGAAGAATCTGGGTGAAGATATAAAGTAATTTACTTTAGTTGAGAAAGTTTTAAGATCCTTGTCTGCTAAATTTGAATCAAAAGTATCTGCCATAGAAGAAAAACAAGAACTACAGACTATCACTATGACACAGCTTCACGGAATATTAACTACCTTTGAGATGAGAAGAGGAGGCCCATCACATACGAGAGAAGCCACATTTAAAGCTTCAACAAAAGGAAAGGAAGAACTCAATGAATCGGGACATATTTAAGAAGAAGAAGATGAGGTAAACTTTGTCAAGAAGCTTCAACAAGGTTCCGGAAGATTTAGAGGTAAACCTCCCTTCAAATTTTTTGCCTATGGTAGAGTCGGTCATTATGCTACCAAATGTCCTCATAAAGATAAATATGATAAAGGGAAGGAATATGCAAAATGGAATAGAAAACAAAGTGTAAGTAAAAAGAGCTACTATACTCATGAAGATAGAGATGGTCTATCAAATAGTGATGAAGATGAAAATAGTAATGACTATAGACTTCTAATGGTGTATGATGATGATAATTTTTGGGATGCTTTAGAAGAAGATGACCTTCATGAAGAAATCTCTAAACTCAAAATCTATTTAGAAGAAAAGAATATGATTATAGATACCTTGACATACCAACTTGATGAAAAAGAAAAACACAATGAAAAACTAGAATGTGAAATTGTGGGTTTAAGAAAGGATCTTGAGAAAACAAAATCTCTCAATCTTATATTTGCTAAAGGATCGGAAACTTTAAATGAAATTATCAAAGTGAAGCATTCTCCTCTGATAAAGCTAGGCCTTAGATATACTAAAGAAGCATCTCAATCACAGAAGTTGTCAACCTCCACTAAAATCTATCTTAATGTAGCAAAGAACAGTAAACAATATGACAATTGTCAGCAAAGGAATAAAGAAGATCACCAGGTAAATCAGACTCAATTTTCTTCAAGGATGAATAGAAGCCACAACCAACCTCAGGTAAACCATACTCAATTTTCTCCAAAGATTAATATCAATAGAAACTACAATCACTAGGTCAATAGATTCGATAATCGCAGGAACTTCTTTAATGGTCAATGTTTCTCATGTCATAATTTTGGACACAAACTTGCTCAATGTGTTGCTTAAAAAACCATCATGATGAGAGAAGCACGAAATCAAAGGAATGTGACAGGGATCAAGAAAAGTTCCTATAATAACTTTTCTCTTCTTGAAAATGAAATAGAATGCTCAATCTATAACAACTTTGCCCATAAAGAATTTGAATGCAGGAGCAAATTTCGGTAAACATCTCAAAAGGAGTAAACTCCATTAAATCCCAAGATATGGAGAATGAAAGAACATCAAACAGAAAGATGTGGTATAGCCTTGTATGTAGAAGGAGAAGAAAATCAGTGGTACATCGACAGTGGATGCTCAAAACACATGACAAGTGACAAAGAAAAACATCACTCATATAATGCCTTAGAAAAGGAAAAGAATGTGTCATTTGGAAATGACACTCTTGCTATCATAAAAGGTAGAGGCTCTATTTTCTTGAAAGAAAAGGTTAAAGCTGGGAATATTATGTATGTAGACGGTCTAAAGCATAACCTGTTGAGTGTTAGTCAAATGTGTGATCAAGGAAATGAAGTGGTTTTTCGATCAAACGGATGTGTTGTTCATGAGCTTGATACAGGAGAAACCGTGATAAAAGGTACAAGAACTCCAAACAACCTATACATACTCAAGGGAGGACAACAACAATGCTATCTAAGAAAAAATGATGAAAATTGGATGTGGCATAGAAGATTGGGACATCTAAGCTTTTCACAAATAAGAAAAGCATGCAGATTCCAGGCTGTTCATGATCTTACAGATATCAGCATCCCTAAAAATAGAATATGCAAACCATGTCAATTTGGTAAGAAAACCATAGCTCACTTCATTGAAAAGGAAGGGTCAACTAGTAAGCCTCTTGAACTTGTCCATACGGATTTATGTGGACCATAAAGGAAAAAGTCACCTCGTGGAGAAGAATACTTTCTTTTGTTCCTTGATGATTTTTCCAAAATGTGTTGGATAGGTATTCTAAAGCATAAAGATGAAGCATTTAAAAAGTTCAAAGCCTTCAAAGCTTCGGTTGAAAATGAATCAAATCGCAAAATCAAATGCCTCAGATCTGATTGAGGAGGGGAATTTACTTCGGATGAATTCTTTGACTTTTGTGAACAACATGAAACAAAAAGGCAGTTCTCCACTGCAAGGACTCCATAGTAAAATGGAGTGGTAGAAAGAATGAACAGAACTATTCGACAAATGGATCGAGCTATGCTAGATGAACTTGGAACTCCTGCAACCTTCTGGGGAGAAGCTGCATTTGCCGTTGTAACTATTCTCAACCAAGAAAATGTTCGGGTAGACAACACTCAAACTCCACATGAACTTTGGTATGGTAAGACTCCTACTGTAAAATACTTTAAAGTTTTTGGAAGAAAATGTTATATCAAAAGGACTGATGAAAAACTTGGTAAGTTTGAGCACAGAGAAGATGAAGGTATTCTTCTTGGTTACTCTTCCCGAAGTAAAGGATATAAATGTTATAATAAAAGACATGTGAAAATTATTGAAAGTATTGATGTTGTAGTTGACAAAGCATGCAAAAATCCAAAATAGATAAAAACCGAAGATTATGACAATGAAGAAGATGGAGATTACTTTCCCACATCAAATCACAATGATTCTGAAGAAGAAACCAATGAAGCACCAGAAGAAGAGTTATCGGTAGAAGAAAAGACTCTGTCCAAGTATGTTCAGAAAAATCATTTAGAAACTCAAATTTTAGGGGAAAAAGAGGCAGGTGTACAGACAAGAAGAACTATTACAGAAACCTCAAGCTATCTAGCATTCATATCCTCCACTGAACCTCAAAATGTAAATGAAGCATGCAAAGATGAATGTTGGGTCAAGGCCATGAATGAAGAGCTTCAACAAATTGAAAAGAATAATACTTGGGAATTAGTTCCTAGACCTCATGATAAAAATATCATAGCAACTATATGGATATTAAAAAACAAGCTGAATGAAAATGGAGAAGTTATTAGGAACAAGGCCAGACTTGTTTGTAAAGGGTATGCTCAACAAGAAGGTATAGATTTCGAAGAAAATTTTGCACCTGTTGCTAGAATTGAAGCCATAAGGATGTTTCTTTCTCTTTCTAGCTTTCAAAAATTCAAATTATACCAAATGGATGTAAAAATTTGATTTCCTTAATGGAGACTTAGAAGAAGTATATATTGAACAACCATAAGGCTTCATTCTTGGAAATGATGAAAAACTTGTATGAAAACTCAGAAAGGCTCTCTATGGTTTAAAATAGGCTCCAAGGGCCTGGTATTACTGCCTTGACAAATATTTACACCAACAGGGTTTTTCAAAAGGGTCAGCAGATAATAATCTATATACAAAGATTGACACTGATAAATTGCTAATAATTGTCGTTTATGTTGATGATATCATTTTTGGTAGCATTGAAGAATCCATGAGTTAGAATTTTTCCTCAGTAATGTAGCAAGAATTTGAAATGTCCTTGCTTGGTGAACTTACCTATTTTCTTGGTCTACAAGTTTAACAAAATAAAGATGGTATTTTTCTTTCACGAAACAAATATCTCAAACAAATCTTGAAAAAAGTATGGCATGGAAGATTCTAAACCTGTATGTACCCCAATGGTAATTGTATGTAGTCTCAGCTCAAATGATGAATCAACAACAATACATCAACCAACTTATAGATCCATGATTGGCAACCTGCTTTATCTTGTAGGTACTCGACTTGACATCATGCATGCAATAGGAATAGTTGGAAGATTCCAAGCAAATCCAAAGGAATCACACCTTCAGGCGGTCAAAAGGATTTTCAAATATCCTCAAGGAATATAGAACTTTGGTTTATGGTATCCTAGAGATACAGATCTTACTCTTCATACATATACATATGCAGATTGGACAGGAAGTGTTGATGACAGAAAAAGCACTAGTGGTGGTGCATTCTATATGGGTTTCAGGTTAGTGTCTTAGTTCAGCAAGAAACAAAGTTCAATTGTGTTATCTACAGTTGAATCAAAATATGTGGCTGCTGCACACAACTAATTTGGATTATGCAAACATTGCAAGACATTCAAATCAAATGCACTCCACCCATCTCCATTCTATGTGATAATACAAGTGCCATCAGTATTTCAAAGAATCCATTCATGCACTCCAAGACCAAGCACATACCCATCAAATACCATTTTCTACATGAACAAGCGCTTGAACAAAAGGTAAAATTGGAATATGTTCCCTCCAAAGAACAGGTTGCTGATATATTCACTAAACCACTGCCCAGAGAGACATTTGAATATCTCAGACAAAAGCTGGGAGTAGTTGTTGCATCATCCTACTGTTAAATCAAAATTTTTAGAGAAAGGTGATTATACGCGAGTTTCCTAAAGTGAAGTTGCGTACACACGCGGGTTTCTGTGAGTCAAGGAGTGTACATGTTTTTTAGGCAAGAAAAACAGTGGGGCAGGCTCTGATATGGGTGCTCTGACTGATATTGATGATATGCTATGTTCATTAATTTTATCTGACTAACAAAGATGCCTTGATCTTTGACATGTTAACAATGCACAGGTAGCACCGGTTCAGGGGGAGCATTAGCCTTCACGTACATTCAGCATTGTTGCCATTATGGTTGCTGAGTCCAGCTATGGCTTCAGATATTTATACCATTGGTTGCTCAAGACATGTAAAACTCTAGGGTGTCATATGTTTTCTCATACATTTGAATGGGTCCTCCTAGACAAATGATGTAATTTATATCCCCACTTTACATGGGATGGACTATGTAATATTTCTTGTTTTTTTCATGTATAAACAATTGGTATATCCCCACTTGGTTGGATGGATGAGTCAAATTTGCTATATCCCCACTTGGTTGGGAGATGGATGTATGTATGAGTCATTAGTGATAGGAAGGTCATTGGTGATGTATGTATAGAGTCACATTATTCTTTTAGAAAATCTTTTTGCAGACTTTGCATGTGCTCAGGGGGAGCATGGACTCAATCATGGGGGCTCAATCAGTACATTTCAGCATATCAGAGAATTCAACATGTACTCAAGGGGAACATGACCAGCATAATGTATGTCAAAGGGGGAGCATGACCCTTTTCCCTTGATTTCAAAGGGGGAGAGTGACTTGGCGTTGTTGTTGCCATCAAGTCCAAAGGGGGAGATTGTTGGCATTATGATTCAGGTGTTGTCCTTGATGGAAACTCACTTAGAAGAAAGATCACAATACAACAGGTTAACAACAAAGAATTACAATTTATACTACACAGAATGAAGAAAGAGAGGTATACGAAAGTTCACCTTGACCAAGCTATGTATACATGCAGGTTCACTGACCACAAGTAGCGTATACATGCACACACACTTTCACAGAAGGAAAAGTGTGTATACCTTGGAAAACTAAATATTTGGTCCATGGTATTTTGATCCATGGTATTGGTCCAAGGTATCTGATCTGAGGTATTGACCCTAGGTATTTGGTCCAAGGTATTGGTCCTAAGTGGTTTTGGTCCATGGTATTGAGAAAGAACTAAAACTATAAAAGGAGGAGAAGATTATTAGGCCAAGTGTGCAAGTATCGAATATCTGATGAAGCGTGAGATCTAGTATGCAAGTTCATGGCTTATGGTGCTTTGCTTGATCTGAACCAAGGATGAACCATAGTAGTTGATGAGGGATAAGAGCTAATGATGGATCGGGATCTTAAGGCTTAAATTGAATTGTCATTATATGGTTTGATCATGCATAATCTAGATCTGAATACTAACACATGTGTTATTCTGTAAATATCATGACCTGGGTATAACTGAAGTATGGAATAGCTGAAAAATAATAGAGTGTATACACACAGGTTCGACGCATGGAAGTAGTACATACCTTATAAAGTATGTTTCAGTTGTTTTTGTTTGCTGTTGCAGAGTTCTGGGTTCTGCTTTGGGCTTTGGTTACTGTATTCTGGTGACAGTGTTCTGAATAATTAGATTCAGGTCAGTGATTGGTAGATGTGGATGTACTTGATTATTGTATTGCATTTTTGATGTTGTTGATGGGTCCAATATGAAAATTGAATGAAACGTGGCCTTCATATTGTGGTGTTGTGTTCTAGGAGTATCCAGTCTGAAAATTCATGAAACGTGGTCCCTGGTAGAAGAGTGGAGTTCTCTATAGGCTGGCACCTACGTACTAGTAAACATATTGGCTATTACAAGAGCTAGGGGGTTGTAGTTCCTTTCCAATAGAACATGGAGAATGAGAGAAGGTAACAACCTTCTACAGGTAGAAGCCTGCATACTGGTATGAGTCTGCACCAGTACAATGTTGTAAACATATTTTCTTATTACTATTAAAAGAAGACAGAGACAACAACAGTAGGTGGTTTTCACCCACATTGGGTTTCCACCTTATATCTTGGTGTTCATGTGTGTTTCTTATGTGTGATGCTTTATTCTACTTTTACTACACTGTCTAATAAATCTCTGATATATTGGTTAAAGTTCAATGCATGATAAATTGGGTAAAACAAAAGTTCTCTGCATATATGCTAGTTGCTTTAAGTATAGTCGCGTGTACACGCCAGTTCACTTAGCTGAAGTAGCGTATAAAGATCTATTTGGGAAATAAATTTATTAATCTGATAATACTGATTCACCCTCCCTCTCAGTATTATTTCCAACAAGACACTTGAGTACATGGACAGGTCATCAAAGGTCCAACATCCAGTCCAAAGAATACATCAAACAACAATTTTGGAGCAGTTATTCTGTACTCAGTTTGGTAGCCAAATTGGTACTCTATTTAAGGCTCAGCACTAGGCAATCAGTCAACTGTCGACATCCCGAAGATTGTTCCCTTGTTCATAAGCATAGTGTTAGTTTCCTTGATACAAACTTAGTGTCACACATAGAACATTTTTGTTATGATCTCATGAAGTGATTCTCAGGATTTAGCTTAGCTTAATTTAGTCCATATCACAAATGTACTTTCTTTCCTTAGTCATTTTGTTGTAACCATTTGTAGGCATGAATTCTTTAAAACATCCCAGTGTTTTTATGAGAGGTTATACATATACACACATATACTGAATCAATTGCAAGGATATTGTGACAAAATATCATTTGACTATGTTTTGTTTAAGATTAAAACTCTCAGACTTATGTTCTATTGAAGTTTTTTAATATAATTGTCTCGACTTCTACATATATCTCATAAATCATGTTTTCTTGATCTCTAAACTATTGAATTAAGTTCGACTTGTTGGATTTTGTTGAAAGTGCCCACAAAAAACATTGATCGAGTCTTGTGATATTTTTCGTTAAGTAGGAGGTGTGTTTTGAATTCATTACGTAGAACTCTATTTTAATATTTACTTTCTTTCGTTCATAATTTCCAAAAATTTTCGTACTTAGAATTGCACTTAAAATTAATTTGATTCTTTCGTAGATTTGAATTTATGATAACTAGTGAAATGTTTATTGAATTTTCACAAGCTTAGGTATCATTATTATAAGTATACTCTACATTTACGAACTTATTTGATTTCTCTCACAATTTTTCAATGCTAAAGAAGAAGGTTTCAGTTTTGTACAAATTTCTGATAAACAAGTTCTTATCTTTTAGATTGAATCCCCTGTTCTGAATAGAAGTGTTTTGATCATATGTGGATCCATATATTGTTGGAAAGAAACTCCTATAGCTTGTGTATAGTCTAAATTCTTGTGGGAATTTCTTGGGAACAATGTTTCATTCATTGATGAAGTAGAGAGTGTTAATGCTTGGAGAATTTCATATCATTTACAGTGTGTTGCTTATTCGATTTACAGTATGGTTATTATTTTATTTGTAGTGTATTGATCATTTGAATGATTAGTATGTCATTTATTTGATTTCCTAGTGAGCCTTGAATCAGATTTACTTTTGTTCACTTGCTTAGATAAATCAAAACTGTGTGTTATTTAATTTCTCATATTGATTTTGAATTAGGAAGCCATAAGTTATGTGTTCATATGCTTAGCTTTCTTTGAATGAAATAGTGCATAGGAAATAGTTGGGTTATTTTGCAATACATTGTTGAGTTTACTTTTGATTCATAGCACCCTGGCTATTAATTTTACATATTGGTTTTAAATGAACTTGGTTGCTAGGTTGATTTTGGAACATCGCTTTTGATAGTTTCCAATATTCTTTCTTGAAGATTTTTTGAGTTATATGTGCCATAATTGAGAATGAGATAGTAATTTGGGTTGTGCACATGAAATAGATTTCATTATTAGTAATTCAGATTGTATAATGAAATCAGTTTCTTCACTTCAATAAGTTTTTGTGTGATTGTCAGGAACATATTTTTTTAATCTGCACTTAAATTCATACTAAGTCTGCATAGGGTAAATATAGATCTCAATTGTAATGCATTGCAACTCAAAGTTTACAAAATTCGGTTGACAATTTAAACTTAGGGAATTGAACGACATATAAAAGCCCTAACAACTATAGTCTCTATATTGGTGGGTTCCTTTTCAACTAGCCTACTCAAGATCATAGGATTTTTTCCACTAGACTTAGGTTCCTCTTTAGGAATATTCTAGAAAGGAAAAACATATCTTTTTCAACTTTAATATCTTACTGAAGGGTAAGCATCAAGGTGTTATTTTGTTCCCTTAACAAATATAGCTATGGATAGGTGTAAGTATGAGGTGTAATACTCAATAACTAGAGTATCAACAAGGATCCTATTTAGCAATATGGTGAAGAACTAATTGAAGTCTTTAACCTTATCTTTCTTTTCTGTTTTAGTGGCAATCAACTCTTTTGAAAGAGAAGTGGGATCTCAACACCATCAACTAGAAGGTGTTGAGCCATTGTGCCATTGGAATGAGAAGGGAGTTGTGAGGAGCGCAACTCTAAGTTGATGGTGTGAGCCATGTTATAAGCTCATTTTGTAATTGGTGTTCCAAAGTGATTCAAAGTCCAAATTGGGCACTTGAAGAATCGAAACAAGGGTTTTGGTGTGCTTCAGACTCATTGGTAGAACCTATTCAATAGTTGTAGTAGCTAAGTCTTTAGAAGTTAGTACATGAATCGTTTTATCTCCAAGTCAATTTGAGACATGTAATTGAATAATGTATTGATGATGCATGATTGCCAATTTCAATTGAGGTTTAGGGTCCTTGTAGGAGACTCCTTATTGGTGTACCTCATTTTAAACACTGAAATTTGAGCAGCTTAGCCTTTTGAGCAGGACCCGGAGACGTAGCCTAGGAGGGGTGAACTCTATCATCAATATTGGTATCATTGTTCCTGATATTTGCGTCATTATTTGTGCTATGTTCTTAATAGTTAACTTTCACATGTGAACTAATTAGTGCTTCAAGGAACACCAAATTATCATAATGTTTTAAAAGCCCCATTTTCAATCTTTTCAATTGTTAGAGAATGATCTTTTTATTCAATTTTAAGATCATTTTGTGGACTTTATTATTTTGAAACAGAAAGGGAAAGACTCTATAGAAGAAGATCAAAGGGAAAATAAGGAGAAAACTAACAAGAAAGGGAGATGAAAGTGGTAGAAGAGAATAAGGTAAAGGACGAGATGCAAACCTTGCTCAAGGAGGACAGTCTGGCTGATTTAGAAAGTGCGATTCTGGCACTTGAATCCTAGCTATTGGGATGACAAAATGCATTAGTATATTTGATAAAAATGAGGAATATTGAGGCTATGCAAGGATATACATTAATATGAAATGTGAAATGTGTTTTATTAGTTAAAACTATTAATGTTGTTGGGTGTGGAGCCTGATTATCTTCTGTATTCAAAGGTTTCAGCCAGATGTATACGTCAGGAAGACTATACACCCCTCCACACAAGGGGGTGTGGGGGGGACTTGTCCCCCCCCGACGGGGGTCCGGCGGGGCTAATCCCCCCTGGTTGGGGGGTCTGGGGGCTAGTGGTCCCCCGGCGGGCGTTCGGGGGCAACGCCCCCAAAGCTAAAAATAGATGTAAAATTGCTTTGTAAAAGTCTAGTAATTTCTAGTCAATCTAGGCCGTTCATTAGGTGGATGATCTGACGATAGAAGTTATGTTTAATTTAGGGTTTTTTGCCCTATATGAGGGAATTGTATTGCGTCTTTGCAGATCTGTATTCCGAGTGAGGAAGAGAGAGGAGATTAAGAGCAAAGAGGGTGTTATAGCGGATCTGCTGTAGGTTTTATCTCTTCAGTTTGCTGGATAATATAATAAAAGAAGGACTGGATTTTTATCCATGGATGTAACCCAAACTGGGTGAACCACGTATATCTGTGTCTCTCTTGTTTTATGCGTTTTCTATGTTTATATTTCTGCAATATTTTATGTGTTCCATTGCTCTGTAATATATAATTTTCTAACAACTAGTATTAGAGCCAAAGGTCTATTTAGCTGATAAACTAGCAGGAGAGAGAAGGGTTCCAACTGTGGAAGATGCAGATGGAAGATTATCTATATCAGAGAGATCTGTACCTACCATTGAGCGGAAAGACAAAGAAGCCTACGAGTATGATAGACACAATGGGATATTCTCGACAGAAAGGCACTTGGAACAATATGGCTGTGCTTAGTGGCGTCGGTAGCATTTAATATTTCAAAGGAAACGAAAACAGAGGGTTTAATGTCGGCATTAGCCAAACTATATGAAAAACCCTCGGCCTCAAATAAGGTATTTCTTATGAAGCGTTTATTTAATATGAAGATGTCAGAAGGTGGATCTATTGCAGACCATTTAAATGATTTTAATACAGTTACAAGTCAGTTAAGTTCTATAGGGGTAAATTTTGATGATGAAGTTAGGGCTCTGTTATTTCTATGCTCATTGCCAGAAAGTTGGAATGGCTTAGTTATGGCCATTAGTAACTCTGTCTCTGGATCTAGTACTTTAAAGTTTGATGATGTTGTCAGTGCAATCCTTAGCGAGGAAATGTGACGGAAAAGCTCCGGTGAGACATCAGGCAATGCTTTGACTGCAGAGACTAGGGGAAGAAAAATGGAAAGAGGAAAGAGCCCAGGATATCGCAGTAAGTCAAGAAAAGGCAGATCCAAGTCTAGATCGGGGATAGTGTGCTGGAAATGTGGGAAGAAAGGACACCTGAAGAAACATTGCAAGTCTCAGAAGGGAAAAGAAGGAGACGCGCAGCAAGAAACTAATCATGAAGTGAATGTTACAGGTGATGTGTTGCAAGATGCTTTGATTCTTTCATTAGAAAATATTATTGATGCCTAAGTGGTAGATTCAAGGGCCTCATTCCATGCCACACCTGATAAGAAACATTTTCATGATTATGTTCAAGGAGATTTTGGATAGGTTCGATTGGGTGATGATAAACACAATAAAATCATTGGAATGGGTACAGTTTTCATAAAACAACAGAATGGAAATCAATGGTTATTGAAGGAGGTAAGGCATGTTCCAGATCTAAAGAAAAATATAATTTCAACAGGGCAGTTGGGAGGTGAAGGTTGCATAATTACTTTCACAGATAAAACCTAGAAGGTCACTAAAGGATCCTTGGTAATAGCGAAAGGAGGAAAGGTTGGTACATTGTATTTATGCAATGGTATTTCTAATTCGGTTAATGCTTTAATCTCTAAAGGAGAAGATACGACATTGTGGCATCATAGGCTCGGGCACATGAGTGAGAAGGGGATCCAGATTCTTCACTCAAGAAATTTGTTGCCAAGTTTGAAGCATGTTGATTTAAAATTCAGTGAAAATTGTGTTTATGGAAAACAGAAAAGAGTTAGATTCCTTAGAGTTGGGAAAGAAAAGAAGAGCAAAAAAAATAGAGCTTGTGCATATAGGTGTATGGGGACCTACTCAGTGATCATCTCTTGGTGGCTCTTGTTATTATGTTACTTTTATTGATGATGCAACCAGAAAAACCTGGATTTATTGTATTCGAAATAAATTTGATGTATTTGATACATTCAAGAAATGGAATGCTTTGGTTGAAAATGAGGCAAGGAAAAGGTTGAAGTGTCTCAGATCAGATAATGAAGGTGAATATTGCAACAAAGAGTTTGATAGGTACTGTTTAGAGAATGGAATTCGTAGAGAGAAGATAGTTCTGGGAACACCACAAGAAAATGGTGTGTCAGAAAGGATGAACAAGACAATCATGGAGCATGCAAGGTGCATGAGATTGCATGCAGGATTGCCTTTACAATTTTGGGCAGATGTTGTAGACATTGTTGTTTATCTAATAAATAGAGGGCCTTCAAGTTCCCTGGATGGTGGTATTCGAGAGGAGGCATGGACAGGTAAAAAGGTAAACTACTCTTTTTTAAAGACTTTTGGTTGTGAAGCCTTTGTCCATTTTAATAAAGAAAATAGAACAAAGCTTGAGGCAAAATCAAAGAAATGTACCCTTATTGGATATGGTGTTAATGATTTTGGTTATTTCTTATATGATTATGAAAATCACAAAATCATTAGGAGCAGAGATGTAATATTCAATGAAAAGGTTTTTTATAAGGATCAACTACAGGAAAAGAAACATGAAAAAGAAAATAGAGAATACACAGTGCTTGATGATATCACAGGAAAAGTGATGGCGCTTGAAAATCATAATGATCAATAGCCAGAACAACAACCACAACAGCAACAAGCACCCCAAACACCTGAAAGTGGTGTTAAAAGATCTACCAGGATAAGTAGACCGTTGAACGATACTCTCCTTCATTATATTATGTATTGTTGACTTATTTTGGTGAACCAGAATGTTATGAAGAAGCAGTGCAGGTAGAAACCAGGAAGAAGTGGGAGCAAGCCATGAAAGAAGAGATGGACTCCTTAGCACATAATTAGACTTGGGACTTAATCAAGTTGCCTGTAGGTAAAACAACATTGCAGAATAAATGGGTTTACAAGTTGAAGGAAGAATATAGAGGTAGAAAAAGGTATAAAGCTAGACTTGTGGTGAAAGGGTTTGCATAGAAAAAGGGTATAGACTTTGATGAGATATTTTCTCCTATTGTGAAAATGACTTCAATCAGAACTATTCTAAGTCTAGTAGCTACTGAAGATTTACATCTTGAGTAGTTAGATGTAAAGACAACCTTTCTCCATGGGGATTTGGAGGAAGAGATATATATGCAGCAGCCACAAGGATATGAGGTAAAAGGGAAGGAGAAACTAGTGTGCAGGTTGAAGAAGAGCTTGTATGGCTTAAAACAGGCTCCAAGGCAGTGGTATCTAAAATTTGAAAGGTTTATGTCTGAACAAGGTTATACTAGGTGTCATTCTGATCATTATGTTTATCTCAAAAGGCAAAATGATGGAAGCTATATTATATTGTTATTGTATGTAGATGACATGCTTGTTGTAGGTTCTAACATGCAGGAAATAAATGTGCTCAAAAGGAAATTGGAAAAATCATTTACAATGAAGGATTTCGATGTTGCAAAACAAATCCTTGGTATGAGAATAACTAGAGACAGGAAGAATCACAAATTAACATTGTCTCAAAGTGAGTACATAGAAAAGGTGTTGAAAAGGTTTAACATGTAGAATGCAAAACCAGTTGGTATACCTTTGGATAGCCATTTAAAATTAAGTAGGGAGGCATGTCCCAAGACTCAGGAAGAAATGGCTCATATGTCTAAAGTTCCATATGCATCAGTAGTTGGAAGCTTAATGTATGCAATGGTCTGCACAAAGCCTGATATTGCACATGCAGTGGGAGTTGTAAGCAGGTACATGCACAATCCAGGAAAAGAACATTGGATGGCGGTGAAGTGGATTCTCAGGTATTTGAGAGGTGCCAAAAATCAAGCATTATGCTTTGGTGGTTCAAACATTGCTCTACAGGGATATGTTGATGCAGATATGGTAGGTGACAGAGATAACGGGAGGAGCATTACAAGATATGTATTTACTATAGGCGGAACAACTGTTAGTTGGGTTTCAAAAATCCAAAGTGTTGTTGCAGTTTCAACAACAGAAGTAGAGTATGTTGCTGCTACAGAGGCTAGTAAAGAAATGATTTGGTTACAAAGGTTTCTGGATGAATTGGGTAAGAAGCAGGAGTTGGGCAGGTTATACAGTGACAGCCAGAGTGCCATACATCTTACAAAGAACTCCTCATTTCATTCCAAGACTAAACATATACAGCTCAAGTACCATTTCATACAGTCAGCATTGGAAGATGGACAGTTGAAGCTGGGAAAGATACACACTAGCTAGAATCCTGCAGATATGTTATCAAAAGTTGTAACCAGGGAGAAACTGAGAATCTACTCAGTTTCAATTGGTATTCAAGTATGATGAAGAAGATGAGAAACAACCAGGTCCAAAGTGGAGTCATTGTTTAGCAAATGAAGCAGTGGTGGAGTTGCCATAGTTAGTCTCAAAGTGGGAGATTGTTGGGTGTGGAGCCCGATTATCTTTCTTATTCAAAGGTTTCAGTCAGATGTATACCCCAGGAAGACTATACACCCCTCCATGTGGGGGGGTGCGGGGGGGACTTGTCCCCCCCGCAGGGGTCCGAGGGGGCTAATCCCCCTAGCTGGGGGGTCCGAGGGCCAGCGATCCCCCGGTGAGGGTTCACGGGTAGTGCCCCCGAAGCTAAAAATAGATGTAAAATTGCCTTATAAAAATCTAGTAATTTCTAGTCAATCTGGGCCGTTCATTAGGCGGATGATCTGACGATAGAAGTTATGTTTAATTTGGGGTTTTCTGCCCTAGAAGGCAACCCCTCACTATATATGAGGGAATTTTATTGCGTCTATGTAGATTTGTATTCTGAGTGAGGAAGAGAGAGGAGATTGAGAGCGAAGAGGGTGTTACAGCAGATCTGCTGTAGGTTGTATCTCTTCAGTTTGCTGGATAATATAATAAAAGAAGGACTGGCTATTTCTCCGTGGACGTAGCCCAAACTGGGTGAACCACGTATATCTATGTCTCTCTTGTTTTATGTGTTTTCTGTGTTTATATTTCTGCAATATTTTATGTGTTCCATTGCTCTGTAATATATAACTTTCTAACAAATGTATCCTTGTGCCTGTGGTTTGAAAAATTTTCTTCCTTTTTGTACCTATACCTATACTAGGATGGACCATGGAACATAGATTCTAATGAATCTTATTCAGCATCTAAGGTGGTTTATTTAGACCCTAAATATATTTCAACTTTTTGAAATTTGTAAGGATCCAATACTTTGTTGTAGCAAAAAGAGAGATTGGTACAAACAACTACACCGCTCCATTATATGGGAAATAGGATGGTGTCTGGGACATATCTGTGATATAATGGAAACATGTCATTAGTCCATAAGCCATTGTCATATAAGGTTTCAATCATGATGTTGATGTTATGCATGATTTTATGTACAAATAGTCTTTGTGTGCTATCTCATGAACATCAATAGCATCCATGACCTGGCTCGAATGTTGCGTCTTGCCTAAATCGTAAAAATGTAGCATTATTTAGTTAAGATTTTGAAATGGTGGGGTTGCATGATCAACACATTTCTAGAATCTATTGTGCTTGCAACCTAAGTGTTGATAATTGAAAAAGAGGCTAGAGAGGGTAACAATCCACTAAGTTGGAGATGGAATAAAGCATAATAATTTTTTTCTTTGCTTTCTATTTTTCAAGCGTAGATATACTTTGTCCCAGAAAAACTATTCATCTTAGGGCATTTCAATTAATATAACAATCAACAATCTAATGAATAAATCAAAGAAAATTCTACGACTTAATTATGTTGATCATGGAATACGTTGATAAATGTAAGGTAAGTTGTTTTTCATGAGCGTTGCCTTCTTTCATGTGTCCTTTAGTTAATGAAATTAATTGGGGTGGATGTATCTCAAAGTTGGATGCAACTTCAAAATGGGTGTGGTTTTCTGAAATACGGATAGGATTTTAATGTGATTCCTCAAAATTTAGGAAATAGGGAACTAAAAAATTAACAAAAAACATAAACAATTACAAACATATCTATTTCAAGAAACTAAGTAGAAAATTATCAAGAAATGTAGAATGAAATGACTAAGGATATCATAATGGTAGACATAAACAACAATTTAATATAAAAGTCATGCATGTATCACTATAACACGCATATAGCCTTATTGATAAAACTATATATGCTAATATACAGTAGGAGCCACACATAGCTCTCAAATTCATTAAAATATTCATCAACGCTAGCCCAAGGAAAGTCGAAAAAGACCAACATTCAGTGGTAGATAGTGGAATGGAAGAAAACTCAGCAATATTTTGCAAATGGATTTCTGAACTCAAGGAGTGTAGGGTCTTGTTTATCATATACTTAAAAAGTTGGTAAATATGTAACCCAATGAAATTAAAATGTAAATGAAGGTAATAATCAACATGGTGGAAGGATTTTGGGTAATTATTGCAGGGTATGGTGTTTCCCATACCTTATATTTATTTGATTAAGTTTTCCTCTTTTTCCATCTCTCTCTTTTTCTTTGTGATTAGTGGAATTAAATACCGGGGCTAGCAACTAGAGCGGTCTTGTACTCGGGTGACATGGGGTTGATTCCATCTGTTGCCACTATAGCCACTAGGTACATCACTCCTGCTACCCCTAATGTGGACATGGGTTAATCACATAATTGAACCAAGGACCTAATAATGTCTTACATAGCTAGCTAACATGCTTTTCTAAGTGAGATACCCTAGGGGCTCTCTTATTAAGTGTCGGAAATAATACTGAGAGGGGGGGTGAATCAATATTATCAAATTATTTTCAATATACCTTCTAGATTTATACTTTAATTTATTCTTCAGATATTAATCATTAAATTGTATGTCAGTACCATATAATAATGAACAAGAACAAAGAAAAACAGATAGTCACACCAAAGAACACCAGATATAAGGTGGAAACCCAATGTGGGTGAAAACCACCTGCTGCAATATGTCTTTATCTTCTTTCAATTAGAAACTTCTTTTACAATGATTTTGTACTGGTGCAGTCCTTTACCAGTACGCAGGTTGCAACCTACAGAGAGCTACAACTCTCTCTCGTTTTCCAGTCTCTCCTGGAAGGGAGCTACAACCCCCTTTTCTCTTCTACTTCTTTAAGGACCACGTTTCATTAATTTTCAGACTGGATCCAAGAACATCAAATAATCATCAAGTACATGTGAATCAACCAATCTCCTTATACAATCAATCCAATGAACCACCCAAACTTCTCATAATGCTGTAAATAGAAAACCAATACCAGTAATCTAAACCCAGAACGCTACAGCAATAGATAAAAGGCAGCCAACAAATATTTCAAAACAAGTCTGCAACTTCACCAATATAAACCTGCGGATATCTGCAGCTTTTCTATGCCTGGATTGCGTAGGTCCGCACCTGGTCCTTCTACTGCTCTGCGTACCTCCGCACTTTTCCTTCTGCTGAACTGTGTACCTCAGCTCAGATCCGCACCTGCACTGTCTACCTGATAGTGTACCTCTACACTTGTCCTTCTATGCCTCTGCGTACCTCCGCGCTGTGCTTTCTTCTGCGCTATGTACCTCGCACTAATGCCTTCTGCTTTGCGGCGGACCCCCGCACTTGCGCCTGTTGCTGCACTGCATACCTCCACACCTGCACTATGGATCGCCTGCGGACCTCTGAATAGAGCCAAATTAATAGTCCTCCAATGTGACACAGATATTCAGATCCACAGATCTGATCATGCGCCCGAGAGATCACAACTTATCAATAGATTCGCCTTCAATTTCACCTTGATTTAGATCTAGCTTTTAAAACCGATAACCCAATATTTCAGATCTTAAGATATTCAAATTTCACAAGTGTCTAGCCAAGTGATCTCCTTCCCTTTTTATAGGCAAGCCCTTATTCAAACCATGGGACAAAACCATCAAAAACCAATACAAGGGATCCAAACCGAGGTTCAATAATTTAGATCCTATACCACGGGCGAAAACCATAGGATCATGAACGACGGGCTAAATACCAAGGGCCAAACATAAGAAACCCCATGTGTGTGCGCTTCTCTACATTGGAGTGAGTGAACTGGGGTCTGCACCTTCTGAACGGAGAACCTGCGGGTATGTTCGCACTTCTTGGTCGGGTAACCTGCGGGTCCGCACCTTTTGAACGTTGCACCTGCAAACCTCTTAATTTCCATCATTTTGAGAGCCTGAAAAGAGTTTTGCCACTTGAGTGAGTTGCCATCAAGTGCAACACCTGTGCCATAGCGCCAAAACTGAATCATAATGCCAACAATCTCCCCCTTTGGACTTGATGGCAACCTCAAGATCCTCAACGTCATTCTCCCCCTTTTACACCAAGGGCAAAGGGTTTTGCTCCCCCTGAGAACATGATTAAGTCTTTGCTCTGCTGATCATGCTCCCCCTGACTATAAAGAAGAACCATAATCCACCATACACCATAGATGACCATGAAAGAGATAGAGACATATTGCAGCAATATTTAGATCAGCATCCATGTTCTCCTTCTGTGCTACCATAATGCCAACAATGCATTATATGTGCTCCCCCTGAACCTGTGCCATTCGATCTTCGACCAATCCATAAACCAACAAATGTACGCGTATACCCCATATGAACCTTGCGTACAACCAACAATCTCTGAAACAGATGAGATTCAACAACAAGATGATGCATCAACTACCCCCAGCTTTAGCCTGAGGTATTCAAAGGTGTCCCTGGGCAATGGTTTCGTGAGTATATCAGCAACTTGTTCCTTAGAAGGAACATACTCCAACTTGACCTTTTGTTCAAGCACTTGTTCCCTGAGAAAGTGATACTTGATTGGTATGTGCTTAGTCTTTGAATGCAAAACTGGGTTCTTTGAAATGCTAATTGCACTTGTATTATCACATAAGATGGAGATAGGTGGTGTACAAGTGATTTGAAAATCCTGCAAGGTCTGCATCATCCAAAGGAGTTGAGTACAGCAAGATGCAGCAGCCACATATTCTGCTTCAGTTGTAGATAAAGCAATCGAACTCTGTTTCTTGTTGAACCAAGATACTAATCTGGAACCCATAAAGAATGCACCACCACTTGTGCTCTTCCTGTTATCCACGCTTCCGGCCCAATCTGCATCTGTATAAGCATGAAGTGTGAGATCTGTATCTCTAGGATACCATAAGCCATAGTTTTGAGTTCCTTGAAGGTACTTGAAGATTCTCTTGACTGCCTGAAGATGAGCTTCCTTTGGATTTTCCTGAAATCTTCCAACTATTCCCACTGCATGCACGATGTCTGGTCGGGTACCTGTCAAATAAAGTAGACTTCCAATCATAGATATGTAAGTTGGTTGATGCACTGCTACTGATTCATCATTTGCACTGAGGCTGCATCCTGTGACCATGGGGGTACATACTGTTTTTGCATCTTCCATGCCATATTTCTTCAAAATCTGCTTGAGATACTTAGTTTGAGACAAGAAGATACCGCGTTCATTTTGTTGGATTTGCAAGCCAAGAAAATATGTCAGTTCTCCAAGCAAAGACATTTCGAATTATTTCTGCATCACCAAAGCAAAGCTTTGACTCATGGCTTCTTCATTGCTGCCAAAGATAATATCATCTACATACACAACAAGTATTAGAAATTTGTCATTTTCAATTTTTATATAAATATTGCTATCTGCTGATCCTTTTGAAAAACCTTGTTGATGAAGATATTTTTCCAAACGATAGTACCAAGCCCTTGGAGCCTATTTAAGACCATAGAGAGCCATTTTTAGTCTGCATAAAAGATTTGGATGATTCCCAAGGATGAAACCATCTGGTTGCTCAATGTACACTTCTTCTTCTAAGTCTCCATTCAGAAAGGCTAATTTCACGTCCATTTGAAATACTTTGAACTTCTGAAAGCTTGAGAGAGCAAGGAACATTCGAATGGCCTCAAGTCTAGCAACGAGAGAAAAATTTTCTTCAAAGTCTATGCCTTCTTGTTGAGCATACCCTTTACAAACAAGTCTGGCCTTGTTCCTAATTACTTCCCCATTTTCATTCAACTTATTTTTGAAGATCCATTTTGTCCCTATGACATTCTTATCTTTTGGTCTAGGAACCAACTCCCAAGTGTTGTTCTTTTCTATCTGCTCAAGTTCTTCATCCATTTCCTTGACCCATCATTCATCTTTGCATGCCTCTCTTACATTTTGTGGTTCAGTGGAGGAGAGTAATGCCAAATAGCTTGAAGCTTCTGCAATTGTTCTTCTTGTTTGTACACCTGCCTCCTTTTGCCCCAAAATCTGAGATTCTGGATGATTCTTCTGAATGTACCTAGATGGAGTCTTCTCTTCTATCCTTATCTGTTCCTCTGGTGCCTCTTGAGGTTCTTCTTCATCATCAGTCTGATTTGGAGAGTAATCTTCATCCTCTTCGATATTTTCATAATTTACTTGCCTAGGAATGTATCCTTTTTCATCAACCACTACATCAATGTTGTCAACAATTATTCCAAGTATTTTATTGTAACACTTATATGCTTTGCTGTGGGGAGAATAACCAAGGAGAATGCCTTCATCCACTCTAGGTTCAAGTTTTCCAAGTTGTTCATCATTATTCTTAATATAGCATTTGCTTCCAAAAATTTTGAAATGCTTTACCGAAGGAGTCTCACCATACCAGAGCTCATGAGGAGTTTGAGTGCTGTTCACTCGGACATTTGTTTTGTTGAGAATAACAACCACAGCAAATACAGCTTCACCCCAGAAGGTTGCAGGAGTTCCAGACTCATCAAGCATAGCACGAGCCATTTGTTGGATTGTTCTGTTCATCCTTTCCACCACTCCATTTTGCTGAGGAGTCCTAGCTGTAGAGAATTCCCTTATTATTCCATGTTCTTCACAGAAATCGAAAAATTCATTTGAGGTAAACTCCCCACCTCTGTTGGACCTGAGGCACTTAATTTTGTAATCTGATTCATTTTCAGCCAAGGCTTTGAAGGATTTGAATTTTTCGAATGCTTCGTCTTTGTGCTTCATAAGTCCTAACCAAACCATCCTGGAAAAGTCGTCAATGAATAATATAAAGTATTCTTCTCCTCAAGGTGACCTTGTCCTAAATGGGCCACATACATCTGTATAGACTAGCTCAAGAGGCCCACTGGCTGATCCCTCCTTCTCAGGGAAGTTAGTTCTGGTTTGCTTACCAAACTGACATGATTTGCATATGGTGTTGTCTAGAATTTTGATGTCCGGAAGACCACGAACTGCCTGGTATTTGCATGCTTTCCTTATTTGTGAAAAGCTTAGATGCCCCAACCTCCGGTGCTATAACCAGTGTTCATCATCCTTGCTCAAATAGCATTGTTGTTCTCCTTCTTCAAATATGTATAGATTATTTGGAGTTCTTCTGCCTTTGATCACTGTTTTTCCTGTATCAAGATCACGAAAACTACATCCATTTGATCGAAATATTACCTCGGTTCCTTGATCGCACATCTGACTAACACTCAGTAGATTATGCTTCAAGCCATCAACATACAAAACATTTCCAGCTTTGACCTTTTCTTTCAACTGAGCAATGCCTTTTCCTTTTATGGCTATAGGGGTATCATTTCCAAAAGAAACTTTCTTTCCCTTTTCTAAAGCAGTATATGATTCAAGTTTTTCTTTATCACCTGTCATATGCTTCGAACATCCACTGTCAATGTACCATTGATTTTCATGTCCTTCTGCATATAAAGCTATCCCACATCTTTCTGGTTGCAGTTCCTTCATTCTCCATGTTCTGGCACTTAAGGTTTGTTCCTTCTGAGTTGTCTTCCAAAACCTGCTCCTGCATTCAGAATCTTCATGACCAAAATTATTACAAATAGAACATTCAATTTCACTTTCAAGGGCGGAAAAGTTGTTATAGGTCCTCTTCGTGATTCCAGGCATACTTCTTTGTTTTTGAGCTTCTCTAGTCATGATTGTCTTATAGGCAACACATTGAGCTACTTTGTGACCAAAGTTATGGCAAGAGAAACATTGGCCATTGAAGAATTTCCTGTGACTATCATCCAACCGATTGTAGTTTCTACTGACATCCATTCTTGAGGCAAATTGGGAAGATTTTACATGTGGCTGGTTGTAGCTTCTGCTTGTCCTTAAGGTAGCTTGCCCCCGATTTTCTTGATAGTCTTTGTTCGTTCTTGAGGAAAATTGTCCCTGATTTACCTGATGATTTCTATTAGGCCTTTGGTCGCTCCTTCTTGCCGCATCAAGATAAATTTTGGAGGTGGATGCTTGAGATGCTTCTCCATTATACCCCAGACCTGTCTTGATTAGTGGGGAACGCTGCACATTGATAATCTCATCCAGAGTTTCAGATCCTTTAACAAATTTAAGATTAAGGGCCTTTGTTTTCTCAATTTCTTTTCTAAGGCCAACAATTTCACATTCTAACTTCTCAAGAAATTTTTCTTTTTCATCAAGTTGAAATTGTAGAGTATCAATGATCACATTCTTTTCTTCTAATCATGTTTTGAGTCTAGAAATCTCTTCATAAAAGCCATCCACATCTATAGCATCCATGTAATCATCATCTTCAAAGGCCATTAAAAGTTTATAATGATTACCTCATTCATCTTCATCGCTATTTGATAGTCCATCACTATCTTCATGAGTGTAATATCTTTTCTTATTTGCATTCTGTTTCTTGTTCCATCTAACAGGTTCCTTCCCCTTGTCAATCTTATCCTTATGAGGACATTTGGCAGCATAGTGACCTACTCTTCCACAAGCAAAGAATTTGAAAGGTAACTTACCTTGGAATCGTCCAGCACCCCGTTGAAGATTTTTGACAAAATTTGATTCTTCTTCTTCTTCTGATATGTGTCCTGACTCATAGTAGTCTCCTTTGCCAGAAGCCTTGAAGGCAGCTTCTCTCCTGTCTGATGGTCCTCCTTTCCTCATTTCATAAGAAGTTAGAATTCCATGCAGCTATGACATTTTAAGGTTTTGAAGATTCTCCTTTTCTTCTATTGAAGGAACTTTACATTCAAACCTAGGGGACAAAGATCTTAGAACTTTTTCAACCACAACAGCCTCTTTTACTTCTTCACCCAAATTTTTCATACAATTAACAATCTCATCTACACGAAGAAAATAGTTAGCCACACTTTCATCATTGTACATTCTGAGATTTTCATACTGAATTTTGAGGGTTTGAAGTTTTTCTCGTTTTACCTGATCATCTCCTTCATAGCTCAGAACAATCTTGTCCCATATTTCTTTTGCGGATTTATACTACATAACTTTGACAAATTTTGATTGCGATAGACATCCCAATAGAGTATTGACCGCCTTTGCATTTGTTTCATATTTCTTCTTCTCAGCCGGATCTGTAGGAGTTGCTGCTGGAAAGGTATACCCTGTATATATGATATCCCAGACTTCTATACCCAGAGATTGAAGATAGGCAATAACTCTTACCTTCCAATATACGAAGTTTGTCCCATCAAAAACCGGTGTCCTGATTGATGCTTCCCTCTTGTAGTTGCTCATGATGAAAGATCTTCCTTCAAGCGATCAAGCTTCTTCAGAAGGACCTGCTCTGATACCAATTGTTGGAAATAATACTGAGAGGGGGGGTGAATCAGTATTATCAAATTATTTTCAATATACCTTCCAGATTTATACTTTAATTTATTCTTCAGATATTGATCATTAACTTGTATGTCAGTACCATATAATAATGAACAAGAACAAAGAAAAACAGATAGTCACACCAAAGAACACCAGATATAAGGTGGAAACCCAATGTGGGTGAAAACCACCTGCTGCAATATGTCTCTATCTTCTTTCAATTAGAAACTTCTTTTACAATGATTTTGTACTGGTGCAGTCCTTTACCAGTATGCAAGCTATGACCTATAGAGAGCTACAACTCTCTCTCGTTTTCCAGTCTCTCCTGGAAGGGAGCTACAACCCCCTTTGCTCTTCTACTTCTTTAAGGACCACATTTCATTAATTTTCAGACTGGATCCAAGAACATCAAATAATCATCAAGTACATGTGAATCAACCAATCTCCTTATACAATCAATCCAATGAACCACCCAAACTTCTCAGAATGATGTAAATAGAAAACCAATACTAGTAATCTAAACCCAGAACACCGCAGCAATAGAGAAAAGGCAGCCAACAAATATTTCAAAACAAGTCCGCAACTTCACCAATATAAACCTGCGGATATCCGCAGGTTTTCTGTGCCTGGACTGCGTAGATCCGCAACTGGTCCTTCTACTGCTCTCCATACCTCCACACTTGTTTGTCTTCTGAACTGCGTACCTCAGCTCAGATCCGCACCTGCATTGTCCGCCTAATAGCGTACCTCCGCACTTGTCCTTCTGTGCCTCTGCGTACCTCCACACTGTGCTTTCTTCTGCGCTACGTACCTCGCACTAGTGCCTTCTGCTTTGCGGCAGACCCCCACATCTATGCCTCCTGCTGTGCTGCGTACCTCCGCACCTGCACTGTGGATCGCCTGCGGACCTCTGAATAGAGCCAAATTAACAGTCCTCCAATGTGCCACAGATAGTCAGATCCACAGATATGATCATGCGCCCGAGAGATCATGACTTATCAATAGATTCGCCTTCAATTTCACCTTGATTTAGATCTAGCTTTTAAAACCGATAACCCAATATTTCAGATCTTAAGATATTCAAATTTCACAAGTGTCTAGCCAAGTGATCTCCTTCCCTTTTTATAGGCAAGCCCTTATTCAAACCATGGGACAAAACCATCGAAAACCAATACAAGGGATCCAAACCGGGGTTCAATAATTTAGATCCTATACCACGGGCCAAAACCATAGGATCATGAACGACGGGCTAAATACCAAGGGCCAAACATAAGAAACCCCATGTGTGTGCGCTTCTCTGCATTGGAGTGAGAGAACTGGGGTCCGCACCTTCTGAACAGAGAACCTACGGGTATGTCCGCACTTATTGGTCGATTAACCTGCGGGTCCGCACCTTTTAAACGTTGCACCTAGAACCTCTTAATTTCCATCATTTTGAGAGCCTGAACAGATTTTTTCCACTTGAGTGAGTTGCCATCAAGTACAACACCTGTGCCATAGTGCCAAACCTGAATCATAATGCCAACATTAAGTTACATGATGAGTTGTAAGTAAAGTTCACTTATGTTATGGCATCTTTGTCTTTGGCTCAAAGTATAAGCAATTGTTTTTAGGGGGGTTAATTCTCAAACTTTGTTAGAAAATTATATATTACGGAGCAATGGAACACATAAAAATATTGCAGAAATATAAACACAGAAAACGCACAAAACAAGAGAGACACAGATATACGTGGTTCACCCAGTTTGGGCTACGTCTACCCCTAACAGCCAGTCCTTCCTTTCTATTATCCAAAAAAATGAAGAGACACAACCTACAACAAATCCGTTGTATTATCCTCTGTTTTCTCTCACAGTCTCACCTCTCTGTTTCTCTCTCACACAGAATACACATCTATCACACAACCTCAAATACAATACCCTCATACAAAGAGAGGGGTTGCCTTCTAGGGCAAAAAACCCTAAACTAAACATAAGTTCTACCGTCAGATCATCTGCCCAATGAATGGCCCAGATTGACTAGAAATTACTATACTTTTACAAGGCAATTTTACAGCTGTTTTTACCTTCGGGGGCGCTGCCCTCAAAACCCCCCGCCAGGGGGGGGTTCCCGAAGGTCGCAGCTGCCCCCCCCTGGACCCCCCCTGCAGCGAATATTTTACGGGCAGCGTTACCGCCCCCATTTCGAACTGGGGTCCTATGTGGTGATACCTTTGAATATAGAAGATAATCAGGCTCCACACCCAACAAAATTTCCTTATCGAACGAAATAAAAATCGTATTTTTCTATTTCAAACATAAATGAAGAAATACATTTGGATTGTGCTTTGATTCCCTTCAAGAAAGGATGTTTTGTTTTAATCATAAACATGGTCCACATATTTCAAGTGAAAATGTTTTCCCAATCCTTTATAAACTATACCATAATGTGGTACATGATAAATTTTTCATTCTACTAAGCGTCTATATAGAGCTAACCCATTCATAGCTAAGTCTCCAATACCTACTTGCCTGACCGGGGCATTTTTGGTAGGCTAAATTGTCCTATTTTTTAACCTCTATCCTACTCTAGACACATGACCTAAACCTCTGTTTTAAGCTAAGAACGTATTCATTCCTGTACCTTTTTCTAAAATCATGCACATTCTTGCACCTTCTTTATATTTTCATATTTAAAGGCTTGTCATGGACTTAATTACTTATTTATGGATTTTATACCTTTAATTATCCTTGCAACTAATATTTTCCTTTCCTAGTGTATTTGATAAACCAATGTATTAATCGTTCTGATAGTATGCTCGAGTGCAGATAGGATTCCTGCACCAGGTGGTGTATTCTTGCACTCTCGTGACATCTCACCAATCGATGCGTATCTTTCGAAAATGATCATTTGATCTCAAGTTGGGCTTGGAGAGGGAGAGAAATCAACAGATTCAAGATCATGACATCAGCAAGATATCTTATATTAGCATTTTGTAAACAACCGAAAGGCTTAGTTAAGCTACTGTTACGATTTCGTTATGGCCGTAGGCCTGAAGGCTTGTCTATAATGTAAAACTCTGATAGGAATTAGGGAGCAATGCTATGGTAAAATTTTGTTAAGAGACTAAAATTATTTTGGAGTATCGCCTCTCTATGTTGGATCGCAGATTCAAGATGTATTTTTGATTCTGAAACTAATATAAAGGAATGTGCCAGTATGTAGTTTCGTTTTCCATTTGCGTTGTGATGAATCTTTGACCAACTACATTTCTCAATTTCATAACAGGGAAACGAGTTGGTTGATGAGGGCCCGGCCAAGATATCTCATTCTCCCTTTATTTAAAGGCGTATTAACTTAATTTAAAGTGCAGGGATGAATTTGTTATTTACTTTGACTTTTCTCACAAGTGAAAGATTTGATTTCATTTATAGTTATTGTGTTACGAATCTGTGGTGTGCAAGCTTATAAGTACTTGATTTCAATTTAGATAAGCTTTCCTTTTAATGTTTGATTTCATTTATGCAAGATCGATACTAGCACGCTGCCTGTACTGGTGCATCTCTAATTATTCAAATTGATTTCACTGGGTCTGTTTCACAAGTCTTTTACTCCTTTCTTTTCACAAGAGTTCTTTATTCCTTCATACAATATTGATGTTTGTTTCTAAACTAAGGGAATTATTAATATCTGAGGTTTCACTTAAGATTTAATTGTGTTGTGATGAATATGGAATAAATGCTATAGTAAATTACAGGTCTGTGATTGTAATGAACACTTTCGAAGAAAGGATTGAATTTCATGATTAATTATTGAATGAACCCTTTGAGTTAAAAAATTAAAAGGTAGATCTAAATTACATGCACAACTATCTGAGGAAAAGCCTGTTCACACAACGCGATGATTTCCGTAATTATATAGAAGAGTTTTCTATTTTAAAGAAAGATTTACTTTAACTTTTGAAAATCATTTCGTGTCTAGACTCTAAGTTTGGTTGAAGCATCTTTCTTCTAGTTAGAATTTTCTTTCATATTTTATTTTCTTTGCACTCTATATCACTTAATACACTTTTTATTTTCCAAAAGTAATCTAGAAACCAAGTGCAGAAACATTGGCTATCTGATGCAGGAACCTCAGATCCAGTACAGGATCAGAGTGTTCCAACCCAGGAGGCTTAGAACTCCTACAAGAAGTTTAGAAATTCAGTGCAAGTACAAAACATCCTTCTGGTATTTAAACCTCATTCCAGTGTAGGCACAACATTCTGGTACATGAACGTTGTTGTAGTACAACAATAACAATTTAGTGCAGGAAATAATATCTGTAAAGAAGACAAATACACTGTATCACCTATTTATTACACTGTCTCACTGAAGGTAAATATAAAGGGTCATTTCATTAGTTAAGATTGTTCACACTGAATTAAGAATCCATTTTAGTTTCTGCAAAAGTACTTTTCATTTATTTTAACACCAGACTTTCTTTGAGTATCGATTGCTGCTTGATCATCATTTTTCTTTCGATTATGTAATTTTTTATTTAAGAAGTGGGAATAGAATTAGATAAGGTTCGTATCATTTCTTGGCATTTCCTATGCTACGCCTCAAAGTGTATGAAACCCTCGGGTTGACAGATTATGTGTTGAAAGGAGCTTGGTTAACTGCAATTCCTACACCCAAAATTTTGGCATCGTTGTCGGTGAGGCATTTCTAAATATTGGTAAGAAATTTCTTGTTTTTTTTCCTTTGCATTAGGGCTAAGTCCGCTTTTATTTTTTTTACAGTGTGCTTCTATTGCTGAAGGATTTCGTAGTGATGATTTATTTATTCATTTGCATCAATTGATTTAAGATTCTTTTTTTTTGTAAATTTAAAAGTTTTGTTATTTTTTTTTGGATTTTATTTTAAGATGAATGCCTAAAAGGGGTAGAGGAACGAAGCCCAATAAGGGCCGATGGAACACTGATAAATCTAAAACTTTTTTCCATGTTGGACCTTCTTTTGCAGGAATAAAGTCCAAACAAACACAAATTCATCACACAGGAACTATCAACTTGGATTTTGGAAACATCAGTACAGGTGTGACACAACCCAAGAGGGGGAAGAAGGAAACTAGTGGTTCTCCAGAGACCAATTTGAACCATATTCAACCTTCTCACTTTAACAGGAGTAGTTTGATCAAGGGAACAAAAATGGTAGAGCATGAGGATCATGCTTAGGGGACTAACGAGAATCGAGTAATTAATGAACAATCCAACTTTGGATTTCCAATATTGGATCCCAAAACAATTACTCAAATGAAGAACATTTCGTCGTCGTCTCTCCCTCATTTTATGGTAAGGTGCACAAAGATCCTGATTCTTTTATTTTTGAGTTTGACATCCTACGTATAAGCTATGATTTCTCTTCAGATGCGCAGAAATTAAATTTATTCCCTTCCACTTTAAAGGTCTCATCCTTGCACTGGTTCATGGGACTCAGAGGGAGAACTATAAATTCTTGGGACAAAATGAAGAGGGTTTTTTTAACTAAATACCAGGAATATTGTAAAACTAGAGAAATGTGGGATGAGATCTTTACTATTGTGCGAGGTGATGATGAGACCTTGGAGGATTACTTAGAGAGATTTTTATACATCCTCCAGAGGTCGAAACATAAATTTGACATAAGTACTATCAGGACCTCATTCTTATATGGGCTTACTGAATATTCTAGGCATAATTTAAATTTATTAGGAGAAGGGGATATTGCTTAGAAAGCTTTTGATCAAATTTTTGACTTCTGTAGGAAATTTTCAAGGAATCAATCTAGATCCAATAGAGGAAATTGAAATAAAATTAGTAAAATTGAATATATAGATGCTATGATTATTGGTTTGGGGAATAAAATGGACAATATGAAAATTGAGATAATGAATATTGTTAGCAAGAAAATAGACTCTTTAAAAATTCAACAGAAATTGGTAGATGAACAAGAGTCTTTGTCTATTTTTTGTCCTAAATGTAGGAAAAAAAATCTTTTAAGAGAATGTCCTATAGATTTAAAATGTGTGATTTGTGCAGAGAACCACGCAAAAAACATCTTTTAATAGAATGTCCTGTAGATTTAAAATGTGTGATTTGTGCAGAGAACCACGCAAATCAGAAATGACCCTCCATACCAAGATTAAAAGATTTATTTACAGGGGAGCATTCTGAACCTGAGCCATTACATGCTATGGTAGCATGGAGAAATTGACCTCAAGTAGGTGTAGGCATGGTTCCTGAACCTTCAACAGAAATTTTTTGGTCATAATTCACATCCATATTCCTATTATAACACTCAACACTCTCAACCTTGGCAGCATGGGAAACATTATCAGTATGGGAAACCCGCTCAATCCTGGCAACAAGGATGGAGAGGGTCAAATCATTCACATTAGTCCTATCCTACACAGATGTCATCATATCCTCCTACATATGCACCTCACCATATGTCACAATCATACTTTCCTCCCTTACCTCAACTAAGTCAACCGATGCACCATTACATTTACCACAACATTTTCGACCACCCCAACTACCTGCTCAACTGGTACAAAATCCTAATAATAATGCAGTGCAATCAATTCGTTCTATTAAACCGCCCCCTTCTCCTATTCATCAAACCTTTCCGGTTGGGATACATGAGTTTCAATTGAGATTAGGATGGGTAATTAAACCAAAAAAACAAAAATAACCTATGGTGATCATTGAAGAGAAAAACGAGGAGGAAACGACTGTTCATTTGAAGAACAATGAAACCATTCCTGCCATTCCTACACCATCAGAGTTACCATATTCTTCAAATCAGCCTCCCTACTCAGAGAGGCTAATTATGGAGAGGAGTGACCTCGAGTCCAGTCTGGCTTCTGAGCTGAGGAATCTTTGCATAAGGTTATCTTTGCTTCAAGCTATTAGAGATATCCCCATATGCACAAAGATCATTAGGGAAATCTACCTCAAAAATGCAGGGAGCAAGAGAGAAGGACCTCAGGCCATTCAATTTGTTGGCCGAGCAGCAGAGTTAATGACATGATGTGCACAAATGGAAAAGTATATCGATCCTCAAAACCTGGTTGTCTTTGTTCATATAGTTGGTAACCTTATCCCCAATGTGTTAATAGACCTGTGTGCAACCATCAATGTCATGACTAGGAGAAACATGTATCAGCTTGGGTTGGTCCATATTCGTCCTACCCCTACCATGCTTGAAATTGTAGATAGATCAAAAATCAAGCCAGAAGGTGTACTGGATGATGTGGTTGTCTCCATATACTCTTGGGAATACCCTGCAGACTTTATTGTCCATCAACCAAAAAATCTCGTGGGTGGACATCCCTTGATTCTAGGGTGACCATGGCTTGCCACAACTGATGCTTACATTGGATGTCACTCTGGTGATATGTATATTTCACATGGAGACTCTAGAAAGAAATTCACCTTATACCTTCCTGCTAGATCTATTTGGGAGATCAAGGACACTTTTTGGTTATATTACAACAGCAGTGATGAGGATACTTAACCTATTTCTTTGATCCACCATTATACAAAGTCTACCTAGGAGTGTGGATTACACTATTTCTTGAATAATTTTGACACAATCCTAATTTTGACATGTTTCGTCAAATATTTAGTCTAGATTTTCAAGAAAATTTTGATTCTCAACCCTCCTCATCACTAGTCTTAGTATCATCTTCCTGCACTCTTGAGCTCGAGACTACCCTTGTTGAAATTAGTTCAGGAAAATCCTTACATATCAGTTGAGACCTGGACTCATCTCAACGAGAGAAGCTTGTTGATTTTTTGCATGATCACCTTGATGTCTTTGCATGGAGTTACAAGGACATGAAAGGCATACCTCCTGAAACCTGTACTCACCATATATATATTCAGGAGCGAGCCCGACCTGTTCATCAACCCCAAAGGCTCATAAACCCTGTGCTAAGAGATGTTGTGAAATAAGAATTACAAAAACTCTTAGATGCTAACTTTATATATCCAATATCCAATATCCAGTGGGTCTCCCCATTGGTAATAGTCCCAAAAAAGGATGGGAGATGGCACATCTGCATTGATTATCGAGAACTTAATAAAGCCACTCTCAAGAATTACTTTCCCCTTTCTCTTATTGATCAGGTGCTAGATACCCTTGCTGGCAAAAAGTACTTTTCATTTTTAGATGGCTTCAGTGGGTACAACCAAATTCAGATCGTACCCACAGATCAAGATAAGACTACCTTTACATGTCCATGGGGTACATTTTCTTACCGAGTGCTTTCCTTTGGACTATGTAATACCCCAACCACCTTTCAAAGGGTTTTGTTGGTAATTTTTACTGATCTCGAGTGGGTTGAGATCTATATGGATGATTTTTTAGTGTTTCGTAACTTATTCCAGGAATCCCTCAAAAACTTAGAAAATGTGCTTTTACATTGCCAAGAGGCTCCCCTTGCTTTGAGTGATAAAAAATGTAGATTAATGTGCAAAGCAGGAGTAGTCCTTGGACAATTGGTTTCTGACAAAGGTATCCAAGTAGACACGGGAAAAATAGAAGTTATGTTGCGTCTTCCTGCACCCAAAACACAAAGGGAAGTAAGAGGATTCTTGGGACATGCAGGCTATTATAGGAGATTCATTGAGAAATTTTCTAGGATAGCTACCCCCCCTTTTCTGATTGTTAGCTACGGATAGTGAGTTTCTCTTGTCCACAGCTTGCAAATGGTCTTTTGAGACATTAAAGGAAAAATTAGTTCATGCACTAGTTTTGAGAGGTCTCAACTGGTCCATTCCATTCCACATTTCCTCCAATGCCTCAAACAGTGCTATTGGCATACCTTTAGGACAAGACGAAAACATGCTATCCTATTCTATTTAATTCATCACTAAAAAATTGTCACCCACTGAATTGATCTATACAGTGACCGAGAAAGATTTTTTGGCCATAATTTTTTCTATCAATAAATTTACACACTACATCACAGAATATGAAGTGTTTGTGCATACTGATCATTCTGCAATAAAATATTTAATGAATAAACCATTGAATATAGGTATAGTATCTAGGTGCTTATTGTTGTTACAAGAATTTAATGTTACTATTGTTGATAGACCAGGAAAATCTAATGTTGTCGCTGACTATCTTTCTAGATTGAATAATCCTGGTGAAGTAATTCCCGTTGATGATGATTTCCCCGACGAACATATTTTTGTTATGTCACCAAAGTCTCCATGGTTTGTTGACATAGCTAACGATTTAGTCACTATAAAAAAACCACCTCACTTATTCTCTCGTGAAAAGCGAAATATCATATTAAAATGTGATCCACATTCTTGGATCGAAGGTGACATCTTTTACATTGGACCGGATCTTATTATTCATAGATGTGTAAGACAGGAAGAAGTGTTTGATATACTGAAATATTCCCATGATGAAGCTTGTGGTGGTCCCTTCCATCATAAGAGAATTGCATATAAAATCTTACGCGCTGGATACTTTTGGCCTTCTTTGTTTAAGGATGCCAAATAGTATTTCAAGCGATGCAATAGTTGTCATCAAATGGGTCAACCTATTCAATCCAACGAAATGCCTTTATATCCTCAAATTATGATTGAGCCCTTTCAAAAATGGTATATTAATTTCGTAGGACCAATAAATCCAAAATATATGAATAAAAATCATATATTGGTTTTCACTAATTTTGTTACAAAATGGGTAGAGGCTAAAGCTATTTTTTTTGCTACAGAAAAAGTTTTTGTTGAATTTTTGTTTAGTGAAATTTTTACTAGATTTGGTGTTCCTAAAGAGATTGTTACTGACAATGGATTGCATTTTATTTCTAATATGGTATAGGAAGTCATGGATCAATACAAAATTTGGCATAGAAAGTCCACTCTGTATCACCGACAAGAAAATGGCTAGGTGGAGTCTACCAACAAGGTGATCGAATCCATCCTCACCAGAATAGTAAATCTGCATAGGAAGGATTGCACTAGCTAGATACCTGAAGCCTTATGGTCTTATCGAACCACTTGGCAGAATAGCACATGACATACACCATATGAGTTGGTATACGAGAAACAAGTTCTTTTTCCAATAGAGTTCCAGATAAAAATCTTTCGAACAACAGTTCAGTTGGGATTAGATCTCTCATAAGCGTAGCAACAACACTTATTACAGTTAAATGAGTTAGATGAACTTGAAGAGATGTTATTCAACAGAACGTGTTAGTACAACAACAAGGCAAAAAAGTGGCATGACAAGTCTATCAGGAAGAAGCAGTTCCAACTAGGTGATTGGGTACTTCTTTATGACTCTAGATTTAAACATTTCAAAGGAAAATTCCATACATATTAGATGGGACTTTATGAAGGAGTCAAATTTTTTGAGAATGGGGTTGTAGAGATCAAAACTATTGATGGGAAAAATTCAGTATTCCTTGTGAACGGGCATAGACTCAAGGTATTCTTTCAACCCCTCACAAACGAGGACTTCATTGAGCAAGTGCAGCAACAACCTGAACTAGAGATGGCAGGTGTCCATGCCAACCTATTACATATTTGATTTTCTCTTTTGAAAAAAAAAATGACAAACTAAAAAGAATAAAAAATAAAAATCTTTTCCTATGATTGTGAAAATTAGTTTGTTGACATGGTCACAAAAGGATTAGCCTAAAAACCATCAAGCTAGCAGGAAGATCAAAATTTTAATAAAATGGGAATGTTTCTTGATATTTATATGTGCTAGTTGTCACCAAGAAGAAGTAGGTTTTTAAGTGTAGGAACTGAGCCCTTATCCAAGTTTGGGACAGCTGACACAGAAATTTTTATGCAAGAAACACTCAATTCTTTACTTTTGGTTCAGCACTATCCAGGCAAATTTTTGAGGTGAAATTATTCCTTTCTTCTATTTCCATTTTCGTAAAATTCCCTCTATTTTTATTCTTTTTATCCCATAAAGTTTACCACCCCTTTCTTCACATGGAAACTATCCCTTTCCAATTTCATTCTTCCCTCTTTTTCCCCTGAATTTTTTTTCCTAGATCCCTTTTTCGATATGTCCCTCTTGGTAGTCTCACTCTTGAATTCCATGTCATAATTTCATTACCATTCTGAAAATTTACCCCCTTTCCGACTTCTTTTCTCCCTCATGGATCAGATTTCATAATCTGATTCAAGCTTATGAAGCAGATCAAAAAGCATGTATTGATACAAAAAAAGCTGGGTAATAAAACCTCCTTTATGATTCAATAAACCCTTTAGAATCCAACCTATGAATTTTATTAAAAAAAATTGGCCACAATATACCTGGTGCAGGTATATGTCTTTAGTGCAGGAATGTTTGGTGCAGGAATATTCGAGTGCAGAAATGTTTAGTGCGAGAATCTGCACTGCTAAGCACTCCCAAGTACAAAACTACATGTCCAGGTGTAGGAAAAATGGTCTCTAGTGCAAAAGTTTGCAATATAGTGTAGGAATACCTGGTGCAAGTATGCGCATCTAGAAAGTTTATTCTTGTTTCATGAAAACTGTGTGCCGGAAAAATTACTGCACCACTTCCAGTTTGATAACATTCAATAATTTTTCTATTATGATCAAGATTTGTTTTATCATCTACTAAAATAGGAAGGAAATCTTTTAAGTATAGGGATAGTTAAGTTATGAAATCTTTTCTTTTTAAAGTACCATGAACACCCTTGTGTGAAATAATGAAGTGATTGTAGGATGTATACGATTTAACTTGTCATACCATACTTACCTTTTTGAAAAATAATCTCGTTACCTATTAATGACGACCCAACCTGATACCATACTACGCATGTGTGTCATATTAATCATTGCACTTTAATATATGTGCTTGTACCACAGCCTATCTGTATCGCATCCATCCAAAGGTATGCATTTAATGATGGAGCATGACTGTTAGGAGGTGGCCAATATAGTGGCGGTCGGATAGCTCAGTTATCACAAGGTTTGTTTTAGACAGAGCTCCTAAATTACCATGTGATCTTTCTAAAAAGTTTTTGGACAGAGTTCAGTGAATTGAGGATGGCGCCCGTGAGAATGTAACCCTATTCTGTGAAAGAGTTAGAGAAAATGGTCGCATACCAAAACAATCTTCCACTGTTGCAGGAATCGAGGTTCCTCCCATTTCGGCTGAAATTTAATGGCTTTGACTCGGTCATGGCATTATAGTTTGCTCAGACCTTTGATGGGAGTCGAGCCAAGGTAGGATCACTGGAATTTGAAGTAACGAAATAGTCTATATCACAAGCCACGGGATTACCAGTAGAAGGTGAGTAGTGGTTCAAAAAGGAGAAGATCGAGAAGAAAAAGTGGCGTCGGTTCGTGGTCGATAGAAAACAAAAAGGGGATTGTAAGAAAGGACTACCACACACCTCCATGCAAGGAAAATGTAAATACCTATTGTACATATTACAAAAATTCCTCAGTTGCGGGGGTCACTACTCATTGACCTTCTCATATCATATTCAGTTGTTGCTACATTTTGAGTCATGTAAGCTTATCAATTTCCCTTATTTTATGCTAAGAACCTTGAAGAAAATGTCAAAATGAGTTCAAAGAGGTAAGATAGACCAAGTTTCATGCAAGTTATACCATAATGGGTTGGTTGCAATTTTAGTTAAGAAGGAACTGGAGGTCAAGAATATGACCTAGGAAGAATTTTTGAACGAGTTACAGAAAAGAGGTGCAGGGAAATCCTCCAGCAAGAAGAGTGCAAGCAAGAAGGGCAAGCCTGAAACCCTAACCCTGCACCCTACCAAGACTAAAGACAAAGAAGAGTTGGTGTTGGCAGAGGAGCGAGATCTCGTTGTTGAAACCCTATCTACATCAAAAAGGAGGCCCCGAAGCTCAGTCAAGAGGATTATCTCCTTAAAGGAAGTCCACATTCAATCGACTTCCCCAATCAATTTGGATGACTCCCTACCTCCTTCACCAGCCGTAGACAACCTTACAGTGCTCGTGGATGTTGTGGCTCATACAATGATTAGCGAGGGGGATAATGATGAAGAAGACATCACACCCTTATCATTTTTACTTGGAAAAAGGAAAAAATGAAAATGATGTCGACACCTAGTGCAAGTGTAGATAAAGGCCCAACAGATGATCCAATGGATGTTGAAATGCAGGAGGATAATGACCAAGGTGAGATCAACTTTGATGATGCTGGCATTGTTCTGGAGTCAACCGATGAGAAGAAGTTGTTAAGGAAGACCCCACTCTCCACCTAACCAGTCAAATATAAGAGCTCAACCAACGTATCTATGGGCTAGAGGTACTAAACCAAACTTTGAAAGTATAAGGGATAATGCATAAATAGAAGAACACAAAATTGGAAGGAGAAGTGAAGGAGAAAAAATTCCAAGTGAAGATCTGGAAATTCAGAGCATAAAAGTGCTATGGTTGTCTTAGAAAGGTGACCAAATTGCTCAAGAAGGCTCAATGCAAGAAAAGGAAGACAGTGAGAGCAGGAATTAGCATACAAATACAGGACTGAAAGAAAGCTCCCTTGTTTTGTTTTTTTTTTAGTAGGTGAAGGTTGTGTGAGGGCACACAACAAAATAGGGATGGGAGGATGTTTGTAGGCTAAATTTTCCTATTTTTAAACCTCTATCCTACTCTAGACACATGACCTAAACGTCTATTTTAACCTAGTAACCTATTCATTCATGTACGTTTTTCTAAAGTCATTCACACTTCTGCACCCTCTTTGTATTTTCATATTTAAAGGTTTTTCATGGACTTAATAACTTATTTATGGATTTTATACCTTTAATTATCCTTGGAACTAATATTTTTATTTCCTAAAGTATTTGATGAACAAATTTATTAATCAATGTGATAGTATGGTCGAGTGCAAGTAGGATTCCTCCACCAGCTGGGGGATTCCTGCACTCCCGTGATAGCTCACCAACCAATGCGTATCTTTAGAAAAGGATCAGTTGACCTCGAGTTAGGCTTGAAAGAGGAGAGAAATCAGCGGATTGAAGATCATGACATTGGTTGAATATCTTAGATTAGCATTCCATAAACAACCGAAAGGCTTATTCAAGCTACTGTTATGATTTCGTTATGGCCATAGGCCTGTAGGCTTCTATATAATGTAAAACTCTAATAGGAATTAGGGAGAGATGCTATGGTAAAATTTTGTTAAGAGATTGTAATTATTTTGGAGTATCACCTCTCTGGCCTGGATAACAAATTCAAGATGTATTTTTGCTTGTGAAACTAATATAAAGGCATGTGCTAGTACACAATTTCATTTTCTATTTGTGTTGTGATGAATCCTTGACCAACTACGTTTCTCAATTTCTTAACAGGGAAACTAACTGGTTGGCTAGGGCCTGGCTAACCTAGTCCATTCTCCCTTTCTTTAAAGGTATGTTAACTTAATTTAAATTGTTGGCATGAATTTTTTATTTATTTTTATTTTTCTCACAAGTTACAGATTTGATTTCATTTACGGTTATTGTGTTACGGATCCATGGTGTGTAGGCTTAGATGTATTTGATTTCAATTTACATAATATTTACTTTTAATGTTTGATTTCATTTCTACAAGATCAGTACTATCACGCTGCCTGTACTAGTGCATTTCTGATTCTGCAAGTTGATTTCATTGGTTTAGTTTTGCAACTCTTTTACTTGTTTATTGTCATAAGAGTTCTTTACTCCTTCCTGAAAGGTTAATGTTTGTTTCTAAACTAAGGGCATTATTAATATGTGAGGTTTCACTTAATATTTAATTGTGCTGTGATGAATATGGAATAAACGCTATAGTAACTTACAAGTTTGTGCTTCCATTGAACACCTTCGAAGAAAGGATTGAATTTCATGACTAATTATTGAATGAACCCTCTAAGTTAGAACATTAAAATCCAAATCTAAATTACATGTACAACTATCTCAGGAAATGCCTATTCACACAACTAGATGATTTCCATAATTATATCGAAGAGTATTGTGTTTTAAAGAAAGATTTACTTTAACTTTTGAAAATCATTTCCTGTCTAGAATCTATGCTTGGTTGAAGCGTATTTCTTCTTGTGATAATTTACTTTCAGATTCTATTTTCTTTGAACTCTATTTCACTTAAAACGCTTTTTATTTTCTGAAAGTAATCTAGAAACCAAGTGCAGAAACATTGATTATCTAGTGCAAGAACCTCAGATCCGGTACATGATCAGAGTGTTCTAGCCCAAGAGACTTAGAACTCCTGAACGAAGGTCAGAACTTCAGTACAAGTACAAAACATCCTTCTGGTATCTAAACCTCATTCCAGTGCAGGCACAACATTCTAGTACAGGAACATTGTTGTAGTACATGAATAACAGTTTAGTGCAGGAAAGAATATCTCTAAAGAAGAAAGATACACTGAATCACTTATTTATCACACTATCTCACTGAAGGTAAATATAGAGGGTCATTTAATTAGTTAAGATTGTTCACAATGAATTAAGAATCCATTTTAGTTTCTGAAAAAGTACTTTTCATTTATTCCAGCACCAGACTTTCTTTGAGTATCAATTGCCACTTGATCATAAATTTTCTTTCGATTCTGTAAATTTGTGATTTAAGAAGTAGGAATACAATTAGAGAAGTTTCATATCATTTCTTGGCATTTCCTGTGCTACGCCTCGAGGTCTACAAAACTCTGGGTTGACAAATTAAGTGCTTAAAGGAGCTTGCTTAACTACAATTACTGCACCCAACAGGCATACAAAAAGTGACAAAAAAAATTGTTTGGAAGAATCAAATATAACAATAAAAATAACAATAATATTTTGTTGGATTTAAGGCACCTCTAAGTTCTAATCATTCATTGAATTTAATTTAATGCCTCATACCACTTTGCAAAACCTCCCATAAGTTAGCAAGAACTGGCTTTGAATTGAATGGAGGTAAGCAAGGTTACAGTGCCTTATTTCCTAGTGTTATGTGGACTCCCTTCAACCTTTTCATGGTGGGAATTTCCATGTGATAAAGTTCAGTATATGATTCAATTGTGTTCTTTACGAAATGACTTGAAACAATGACCAAATTTCAAATGTATATGGAAATACATACTAAGGGTAATATAATTTTATTAATTTCCAACAAGTGACCATAAATAGGTCAATGTGCAACAAAGTTATAGAAAAAATACCACTTCTAGAAAAACATGATATAAGAAAAACTAGTTTATTCTGTAAAAAAAACCTAAATTATACAGGCTCAAAAATAAGTCAATGTGATACAAATTTAGAGCACAAAGGCCACTTCTAGAAAAACATGATATAAGCAAAAATAGTTAATTTTATAAAAATAACCTAAATTGTACATCCTCAAAGCATGGAGTCGGGAAATAAATATATATTGCAAGTATGTGCAAGTTTGGTGGAGAACCTTAGAAATACATTAACACTATTTGTGGGGATGGTGTGCCTAGGAGGCGATCAACCTCCCTCAAAGGTGAAGAAATAATGCCAATATCCAATACATATAAATTTTGTGTTCAATTTAATGAATATGCAAGTGCCAAAATATAATGCAAGGAACAAAATATCAAAGTTCAAGTTGAGAGAAATATTATTTCTTATAGATCTTTAGGGCCTAGGGTGTAAGATGCTAGAGTTCATTAGCTATCTAATTTCTCTACTTTAGTACATAATAACTAAGTTCGCATGCCCTTCTAAGTTAAAACTTAGACCATAATCGAACCATCTTTAGGGCCTAATGCCTAGGTTACTAGTCTAATTATTAGTTGTCTAATTGTTGCACTTGGGTACATTATATTGATTTTGCATGACCTAATAAGTTATAAGTTGACCAATAACCTAACCATCTACCTAAGGCCAACGATGACTTCATTCAATTAGCATGACAAAAAATGGTGAATTCCATGGTAAGTGAATTGGAAAATTTGGAACTATATGTTTGAGTTCTAAGTCAGATACATTGTAAGTAAATGACATTGTTATAGAAACAATTCCAAAATGCCATTTGTTTGGCATATCTGAACTTTTTGGTGGGTATGTGGAGATAGCATGCGAAAATGATACTATATAGTACAATTAGTTCAGGATGGAGTTATTTTTACTTTTTCAACTCATAAAGGAGAGGCAAGGCCAAGATGCAACCAATCAATCATTATGTTAGTAGGAGTTGTATTTCCTCTGGACCCTAAGGATCATGGCATATTGGGGCATGTTACCCACCCAAATGTATGAGTATCCATAGGAGAACTTTTTTATTTTATGATGAAATTTGCAACCAATTAGCATACATTATTTATTATATGTTGTCCTTTTATTTCCATTTATTTTCACAAGTTATCTATAGCCTAAGATTTTTAGAATGTAACTTAGTTGGCAAGATTATAACTTAAGCTCTTCCTAAAAGTTTAATACTAAGGTACTTAAGTTTTCTTTTCTATTGTGACATTTTATTTTCTTTATTTATACAAGTCATCTGGAGACATATGAGCCACCATTGTCCAACTGAAGAAAACTTGTTCGAGTTTCTTACTTTTCTCGCAAAAAATGGCATTAACATTGATAATGTTGAGGTATATATCTTATAAATCCTTTATAGTCTACTTTTGTTTATATTATAGTGTTCATCATCTTTCATGTCTTATAATCTGGATTGTATCTTCTTTCATTTTTAGAAAAGGAACTCAATATTGATCGTAGGAAGTAGGGATTGAAGAAAGAGGAGAACAATTACACTGGAGCCCCAAATGCAGAAAGAGAGAGAGAAGAGAATCGTTCTATTGATACTCTTAAATCTAGTATCCTGCATGAGACACACACATAAAAACTAATGGCCAATTTTTAAGAGTTGGTGAATTCACATGAAATGCCTTGGAAAAACAACGATAATATTAATTTGAAGTGACGATACAAGATTTCATGTGTAAATTATAGTCCAACCAATATAAAGTTGGAAACTCATATTGTAATATTTGACATTTCATATAATATAATTTTTTGTTGAAATTATTTATAGTTGTACTTGATATTTTTTAGTATTATAATTAACATATGTAACTTTGTGTTTTCATATAAGATGAACATGCATATTGTATGACAATTTTTTAATTTAGTCACAAAACCATACTAATTAATTTATGTTGAATAATAATAAACACATAAAATCAATCTAAAACTACTAAATTACTGGTTTATGTTGATTAATGATGAACACAAATAAAATGAATATACAATGACTAAATTAGTCATTTATAATGATTATTAATGGAAGTAAATGAAACTAATATAAATTACTAAATCACTCGTTTATATAATGAATATGAAACTATAAAAAAAATAATATAAATGACTACTGTAAATGACAAATTTGTGATTACAAATGACAACTAAAATTTGCATATACACGACTAGTAGTAGCTAATTTATAGTATCTTATAACACAACCAAAATTTAGTCATATTTCTTTAGTAATTAATTGGTTTCAAACAATGACTAAAATTTGCATATATATGAATATTAGTAGCTAATTTATAGTATCTTATAATGCAATCAACATTTTACTCATATTTCTTTGATCATTAATTGGTTTTTTCGGGTGATCATATAGTAGTATATTTTGTTGTGTATTTGGTCATTAATTGTGGCAATAAATGAATAAATCAATGACTAAATTAATGACCAAATTAATTACTAAATATATTACTAGATGATCAAATTGAGACAACCAATTAATGACTAAGCTAAAAGTGACTAAAAGTTGGTTACGTTATAAGATATTATAAATTAGCCACTATTTGTCACCAATTAAAAAGTGGTTGTTTATATGAAAATTTTAGTCATTATTTTAGTAAATAATTAGCCATTTTGTACTAGTGAATTCATACCTATGAGGTAGTCATACAATCTTGATTGAATAATGTTCATATCTCTCTAGTACCTACATAACTCATGTCGATCGCGTACGTTCCTATTAACTCATTAATTCTTCATTCGCCCCCTATAGTTATTTGAACTAACCAGGTCCTTTCATGTTTATATTTTTTCCAAATTAAACACTTCAACATGTTTTGGATCAATATGACTCTAGCTAGCTCCATAATCAATTAAATTGTAATAGGTTGGTTATTAATATTACCTTAAATTTATATCATGTGAGCATGGTAATCAATTTGTCAATTTTCCAAACATGCATATATTCTAGGCATTCTTTTTCCCACATCCTCCATTATATCATCTTCTTGTACATGTGACACAACTTCTACTTTAACATATTTATAAGGGAAATCCCTAAACATGTTATCTCCCTCACATCACCATCATTTAATAGATGAATATATTTCCATTTTTTCCAATAATTCCTACATTCTTGGTTCATTAGGTGTTGGTTGTTTTGGTTATTTTATTGAGGGCTATTTTCTAGAGAATAGAGATTGTATCATTTATTCCTTTTCTCTATTTTTGCATTCTTCTTCTTATTCCAAACCCTTTGGATCTCTAAGGTACTTTTCCTTCCTTATTGCATCATAATGGATCTTAGCTTCACAAACTTAGTCTTATCACTATATTATGAAGGAAACCTACTTGGGAACCTATGGATTTTTTCTCTCTCTCATATTTGATAAAGTCAACATATTTCAACATTTCCATAAACATCCTCTCATATTATGAAATTTGAGATATGTCCTTATGCCCATTAGCCAAGTTTCTAGTTCCTTACACATCTTGTGCTCCAATTAAATCTAGAAGGCTTAATCCTTTTTTTATCTCTCCTTTTAGAGAACTAATTCCAATTTTCCTTTTCTGGGTCTAACAGGTGGTATATTTTGACTACTAGCTACATTAGAAGATATGCATGGTTTCTTATTAGCCTTCTTTGGGAAATGAGTTTGATATCTAGTATCAATCTTAAATAATCACAAACAAACCCCTATTTTCAATAGTTCGTACATCGTGGCTTGCTTAGATGCATATTTTTTTATCAATACTCTAATGTAGTTTGTTTAAATTTTGAGGAATATATGCATCAACACATTTTTATTCTTGTTTTTCCATAAAAAAACACCTCAATATTAGCATTATAGCTAATTTCATCCATCTATATATTTATCATAGTCTTGAATAATGTTTGGCTTTCTTTTGTACCTTATCCTTGACCATTGGTTTCTATTTATGTATTATTGGGACTCATCTTTCTTACCTTCTGTCTTTAAGAACCATAATATATTAGCGTATCTTCCATGTCTACTTGTATTTTAGATGTATATTAAGTTCATCACAAAACTATTAGATAATAGTGGAAGTCATAGTAGACAAAGTTTCTCCAGTCTAGAATTTGGCATAATTTTGCATCACTGATACACCCACTTTTTCCTCTGTACTCCTCCATATTCACCACTTTATTATCCTTATCCCCACATCACTCGTTATTTTCACAACCAAATATTCAGATATCTCTTTGAAGTAAGACCTTTCAATGTATTATGAAATTTCTTATCTTTGATGGCCATATGAATAGGAATAAAATTTTGTCTATAGAATTGTTATAATTTGTCTTTCTTGTATCCACTAAATGTGTATTCAGTAATCATCCTAATTTATTTGCATACCAACATCCATCTAGGGACAAATATGCATCTTGGGCTTTACTTCAAGGTGCCTCCAGATGGTTCCATGTTGGTTAGAATAACTCTAGGCTGAAAATTCCCATCACAATTATTTGGTCAAACCTTTAGTCAAAATTCTTCTAAAATTAGGGTAGAAAGTAAAAAACACAATTGCATCTCATCAATGAGGATATCCTCATTCATTTCATGGCACGAGAATATCACAAAAATGAGAACTAAATTATATCTTTTACAAAAGGCTAACTAAATTGTGTTTCCTCCATATTTGTATTTTCCATTTATTGTTCACGGTCATTCTATTAGATTCAAGAAATACAAGACTATTTTATTATGATGTAATTGCATGCCCTTGTCTCTATTGTAAATAGTTTGAATGACTATGGAAATAGGGGATTTGATTGTTCCAATACGTCTTCCCCACATTCTATATCAAATTTATATAATGTGAAGAATGGAATCAATCATGAGTAAAGGAGTTTATGTGTTCATAGAAATATGTATTTGGATATGGCTTACCATGCCCTCCTCTTTTATATATAAATTATCTGAAATGTAAAATGAGTGGGTTGTATTTGGTAGTTCAAGAAATTAGTTTGTTTATCTCTAAGTTGGTCAATTAGTTCGATGTGATGGTTGTATGTTGGTGCATGTGGTAGCTCAAGGACAAAGCATATTTAGGTCCATGATGAGATTTTGTATGACCTCTTCATGAGTGTAATGTGAAACTGCATATAACCTTTTAAAATAAATTAGGTTATTCTAATTTTTACTACCTAGAAAATTAATCATACTATAGTTTTCTTTGCAACACAAGTCAATTAGGAATGGTCTCTTATTTGGCTTCCATTGAAATGATTTTATATCTTACCTATATTAGTTAAATTAGATATATTTACACTTTTATATTTCCTTCATAGATTAGTATTATATTTCTTGTCATCTATGTTATTGAATTTTTCGCACGCTTTTAAATTGTCAGTGTGGATTCCCTACAGAGGTTACACACTAAAGGTTGAAGAATGAAAGTTCTTATCAAATAATAATATATTTGATTCAAAAAATAGGACAATGAAGAATCTTTTTAATTTTCTTCCATAATCATAAACCCAATGATTAAAAAAAAACATTTTTAACATTTCACTTTCTATCTCATTACATTTTAACTTTCAATTATAAAGTGTGAATTTTGCTATAGAAGTTTGTTGTTAAAATTGAAGAATGGAAGTGCTTCTCAAGGAATGACCTACTATTCGATGGCACTAATTCCAATCAAAGGACTAACATGAGTACAATACGAGCACTCCAGAGTTAGTAGAGTTGAAGTTACAGTTGAAGGAAATGGTTGACAAGGGATACATTAGGCCAAGTGTATCACATTGTGGGTGCACCGGTGATGTTTGTTAAGAAAAAGGATGGGTCTCCAAGGTTATATATTGATTACGACAGTTGAACAAGGTAGCCATCAAGCATAGGTATTCATTGCCAAGGATTAATGACTTGTTTGATAAGTTGAAGGGAGGAGAAATGTTCTCAAATATTGATCTGAGATTAGGATACCATTAGGTACACATTAAAGAAGAGGACATCTTGAAGACTAATTTTAGGGCAAGGTATGGGAATTATGTGTTTCTTGTAGTCCCATTTGGTTTGACTAATGCTCCAGCTAATTTTATGTGCTTGATGAAGAGTGTATTAGGTCCTTATATAGACAAGTTTGTTATTGTATTCATTGATGACATCTTGATATATTCTAAAAATGAGGAAGAGAATTTCGAGAACTTAGCAACTGTGTTGATATTACTTAGAGAGCATCATTTGTATGCCAATCTCAGAAAATTAAGCTTCTTTCAGAGATAGGTACATTAATTGGGACATGTTGTTTCCAAGGAAGGCATAGCAGTAGATCCACAAAAGATAAGAGCTATCATGGAGTGGGAAGCTCCTAGAAATGTGGATGAGGTAACATCATTTATGGGGCGAGCAAGTTATTATAGGATATTCATCAATCAATTATCTCACATTGTATATCATTTTATGTCACTGCAGAGGCATGGTAAGATATTTGAAGGGACCTTGAAATGTGTCGCTAGTTTTGAGCAATTGAAGCAATTGTTGACAAGCTATCTAATTTTAAAGATTGGAGATCCATACAAAGAGTTTGTCATGTGTGGAAATGTCCACAAGAGAGGACTTGGTGGAGTCTTAATGATGGAAGGACAAGTAGTGTTCTATGAGTCATGAAAATTGAATGAGCATGAAAATAATTATCTAATACATGATCTTGAGTTAGCAGCGATCATCTATGTGTTGAAGATGAAGAGGAACTATCTTCTTAGTAGGAGGTTTGTATTGATGAGTGAGCACACTAGATTGAGGTATGTATTTGAGAGGACAAACTATATTGTTGGCTTTGATTAGTGAGCTTGAATTTGAGATCAGGTACATCAAGGGTAAGGAGAACAAGGTTGCAGATGCTCTTAGCAGGAGGGTATAGGAGAATCACATAGCAACTATGAGTTCTTATTGGACAAACTTACAAGATTGGATCTTAGAGGCATGATGACATGATGTCAGGTACATGTAGCTTATGCATTGGTTGTAGCAGGGTACAGGTGATTATGATGTCAACTATCATCTTACAATAGATGGTTTGTTCAAATTTATTGACATAATATATGTGTGAAAATGAAGATGATATCAAGAAGACTATCTTGCAATAATTTCATGCTAAAACATATTCAGGTCACCCAGGATACCAAAAGACATTGACATCAGTGAAGATTTTTTATCATTGGCTGAATTTGAAGAAGAAAGTGGCAACTTTTGTGGCTAGATTCTTAGACTGTTAGTAGGTGAAAGCAGAGTGTAAGAATCCTAGTGGATTACTACCACTGATTCTGATTCTAGAGTGGAGGTTGGAGGTCATTTCCATGGATTTAATCATAGGTTTGTTGAGGAAATCTAGACATCATGATGCCATAACAATTGTGGTTCACAGGTTGACAAAGGGAATGTACTTCATTGCAGTGTATTTTACTTATTCAGCTAATGATGTAGCATAAGTCTTCATTAGAGATGTAGTGACATTGCATGTTGTTCCAAGGAAGATTGTGTTAGACAAGCATGCTAAGTTCACTTCTAAGTTTTGGAAGGAGTTGTTTATAGGTTTGGGGATAGAGTTGGCTTTCAACACAACTTATCATTTGTAGACAGGCGGATAGACAGAGGGTCTCAATAGGATATTGAAGGATGTGTTGAGTATGTATGTGATGCATCAACAGAGGAGATGGGAGGATTACATTTCATTGGTTTAGTTTTCTTATAACAATGGGTATCAAGATTCATTGAGGAGGATTCTGTTTGAGGCACTATATGGGCGGAGTTGTAATACTCCCATCAGTTGGAGTGATCTAGTGAATAGGGTATTGATAGAACCAAACATGTTGGAAGAGATGGAACATAAAATGTAGGTAATCAAGAAGAATCTAGAGGCAGCACAAGATAAGAAGAAAAGTTATCCAAATCATAACAAGTTGTTTAAGGAGTTTCAGGTTTGGGAATAGGTGTACTTGTGTATCAAGCCAAAGAAGAGCTTCTTGAGGATTGGATCGTGTGCCAAGCTAGCACCTCGGTTTTTTGGACCTTTCAATATTCTTGAAAGGATTGGACCAATAGCCTATCGACTTGCACTTCCTCCAACAATGAAATTCCATGATGTTTTCCATGTGTCATTGCTTAAGAAGTATGTTAAATATGTTGATCACGTGATTGTATGGTCTATATTATAGGTGGAGCCAAATGGAGAATTATTGCTAGAACCTTAGTGTATATTGCAAAAAAGTATTCTCATGCTCTATAACTAAGCAATCAAGCAGTGTTGGGTGCGGGATCCCCCAAGGGAAGTTTTGGGGCTTAGAGCCTATATTTTGGTCAAAGATTGTAATTCCAATGTAAAGACTCCACATTTTGTGGGCGCGGAGCGCGTAGTTTATTAAAGAGTCATAGGGTTGTCTACCCTTAATTCTATTATTGTAATGTCGACTATAGAGATCTACCCATGGTCCGCAGACTATGGGATTGTATAAATAGAGTGAGGCTCTAGGTGGAAGAGAGCATAATAGAAGATGAACATGTGATGTATGAAAGATAGATATGTCGAACAAATTCTATTTTTGGATCATAGAGTAGGAAGAGGCTCTGCATCTGAATGCGCAGAGGCCTAGAAGTCCACAACTGAGTGCGTAGGGCGAGTTGAGTCTGTAACAGTTGGAAGTATTAATAAAGAGAAGTTTCTACCATTTATCTATATTTATTTCCCATTTTATGCATCGTATATATTGGGTATGAATTGCACTCATATTGTTTATATGATGCGCGAATATATGTAAGTGTTATTGTTAAGTGAATACAAGTTAGAATATCAGTTTATGTGAAGATAATGAAGACCTGTTAACAATATAAGTAAGATATTAAGTCTAGGTCAGGGACTAGCGTAGTCACTGCCATAACAGTGCGAAGCATCTTAGCCCTTGGTTAGGGTTGTGCGAAGGATAACTATGACACTTCACGAAGGTATCGAAGGTTAGAACAGTGTGCAAAGCGACCTGCACGATGTCAGATCTAGTGGGACTAAACCGACATCACAGACATCTCAAGGGTGCGGAAAATTGGTTCCAGCATTGCCCCATATTGCTTCGGGTAAGACTTCAGTCTGCGCTCTGGGGGTTGATGCCGAAAGGGCCAGTAATGTAGGGATTTGTTTGGATAAATAACTTTAAACCTGGGTTAGGCCCCCATAAGCCAATAAGCAGCTTAAAGTGCAGCTAAAGCACTTTGGGCCCGATGAAGCTACATGGGAGATGGTGGATCATATTTGTACTATGTATCCTTCTCTATTCGTTGGATGAACGAATGTTTTTGGTATATGTTTTTGTGTGATGTTCTGATATATGTCCATAAGTATATAGATATAAATATTGTCATGAGATATGTTATAAATCTCCAATAAGTGGTATAGATGTCATGTCATTATGGTTGTCATGTTGTTATCTGTCATGTTGTTTTGCTTCTCAGCAAGGTAATCATTGTAAATATTGTATTGAGATGAGTTGTAAATATGCATGGGAAATATGTTTTCCTTTTTAGTAGTCTTGTTGGTTGTTGGTGTCATTCAACACCGAGGATGGTGTTATCCCAAGGGGGGGGGTTTTGTAATAGCCCTGGTCAAAATTCCATGTAGTAATGTTAATAAAGGAAAAATAATATTCCAGGTCATGGGACAGATATTCCAAGTTGAATATTGGGCAGAACATCCTAGTGTGGGTGTTCATTTAGTTTATTATGGCTAAGGAAATTGGCAAAGAAAAAGGAAAAGGATTTGGAAAGGTATGAGGCATTAATTGGAATTTTATTTATGGAAATAAAGGAAATTAGGAGAAAAGGAAGGTGAAAGGTTACAGGTTTCATGTGAGGAGGAAAATGAAGGAAAATAATGGAAAATAGAGGAAAATAGAGGCCTCATTAATCAAAAGCGTTCTAAGGATCAATGGGTACCTTTTTGTTAATTCCATTTTGGAGCTCTCTCTCACACACACTTGGACACTTAGAGCATTCTTGGAACACTCTAGCATTAGATCAAGGAAAGAAAAGGAAGGATAAAGGAGGCAAAGGGAAGCAAAGATCAAGCAAGGAGGAGCAGGATCAAGTGACTACATTAGGATTACATGCGTGTACCAATTTTCATGTGTGATTTCCTTGTTAGATTTCCCATGCATGGCACATGCATGTCTATATTTGGTCATCTTGTTGTCACTAGCAAGGGTTTTACAAGGTCTGACAGTGATTTTCATTCTTTCCTGTAGGATGAAGTGGCTACATCAGGATTACATGCAAGAATTTATTTTCATGTGTGATTTCCTTGCTAGATTTCGCATGCATGGTACATGTATGTCTGTATTTGGACATCTTGTTGTCATTAGAAAGGGCTCTACAAGGTGTGACAGTGATTTTCAATCTTTCCTTACCATTTTTGTATAGCCACGTTGTGATGGGTTCTCTTTTATTTGGTTAAGCTAGATTTCTAGATGGTTTTGAAATTAAGTGAGGTGGTCTCGGAAGAAGAACACAAGGCCTAGGAATCCCTGGATCGAAGAAGGTGGGATTGCCGAAAATAAATATTTTTTGTACATTGGTGGGCCTAGGAATCCTTGACTGATGAATGGTGGGATATATGGTAAAGCCTAGAGGTGTGTGCCCTCGATTAGGCCTAGGAATCGTCGACATGTGAATGGTGAGATATACACTAAATCTTGGAGGGTGGAGTCTTAATTAGGCTTAGGAATCCTCGATCAATGAATGACGAGATATACGGTAAATTCTAGAGACTAGGACACCGAAAAGTTCCTCATGTTGTAGGTGGAGAGTGTCAAAGGAATCCATGCTTGTTTAGGGCCTAGTGATTTGGTGGATATTTCGGTAAAGTTGGAGGAAACATGGATTTGTTTTCTTGTGAGTCCCACATTCATGCTTGGAATATGGTACAGGGGTGATTGTCTAAAAGAAATATTTGGTTTAGCCCAATCTATGGTTAGGTGGTTCATGGAAGTCCCCGACCTAGTTGGATTATGCATTCATTAATAAGAGCTCCTTCTCCTTGCTATTTCATGTGTAAATGTATTGGTTCATATGTGATATTTATGGCTATTGTATCCTTGTTTTTTGTATTGGTTATATTCTAGTTATGAGTATGTTTTATGACATACTTGATGTATGGATATCATCATGTTTTGATTTGTAAATGAATGTACAATGACTATATGAAATAATAGATGATACTGCAAATATTGTGATAATGTAACAATGCTTCTTTACAAATCTCATATAAGTATTAGACCCCTATGCTCAAATCTGTTCTTATGACATGTAGATTACATATTTGTGACATGTTTGAAAAAATGTATGTCATGGATAGTGGGGTAAGATAAAGTACCTATACCTATGATTGTATTGGTATCCTTATTCCATTGTTATTTATCATTTCTGAAAGTTTCATAAAGTTCTGGGCAGTGGTTTGAGATCTAGCCCTAAAAACGTGCCTCAGATTTCAAGGTAGTTGGCACAAAACTATTTCAAAAATTCCACAATCATTGGAATTCCCTACTGTGGGAGAGAATGGAAGGCCTCAGTCACATTCATGGCCTATCATGGGAGTTACTGAGGGTTTGGATCAATAAAATGTCAAGTTTTCTCAAGGGTTAGTCACTTGGAAGGGTTGGCTAGCTCTTGAAGATTTTGTAGCATGTATGGAAGATCAAAATGGTTTTTTTTTGTTGGTTCCACTTCCATAAGTGTACATGGGGAGATGAATCACATCATAGTAGGTTCTCATCACATGCTTATCCCAGCGGATTTGGTAGCTTCGGTAAATGTGGGAGGAAGGCATTACAATAGGAATCATCAATGATATAATCATGCATAGTGTTTTCATCTCAAAATTTTACAAACCCTAGACTGATTATTAAGATGTAATAAGATTTATACGTATAAATAAACAAACACGCACACACACACACACAATATCCATACGAATCGATAATTAGTTTGGTCTTGTACTCACATGAGATGGGGTAGATTCCAACTACTACCAATATAACCTCTAGGTGCCTATGTGTTCCCCTTCCACAAGCACAGGTGAAACATCATGATTTTAACATCAAACCTCTCACACATAACACTTAATTTTCATGGCCATTGCCAATTTAGTTGTTGCCAGGGGCTACACACACACATACAGAGACACATGTATATATTTAGATGCATGTATGTATGCATTCTAAACATCCATCAACATCTACTCATGTCCACTACTAGTGATATTCGACTTTCAATCCTTAGTAAGGTGAACATTGAATCCTAGGCTCTAATATCACTATGTATCATACCCAAACCCAATGTGACTTTATGGAAGTATGATATCAAAAAATTTCTCCTCCTATTTTAGATGTCATTCCAGAAGTTCTCATCATATTCTTTCCCTTGAGGTTTTTCCAGTGATATGAATTTTATATCATTCTAAGTTCTCAGCACAAAGGTATGGCCCAAGGATTATTTTTATCCATTCATTCCCATCTATTATCAATACAACTGACACATGGCTGACCCATGGTATCATTTCCACATCTCACTACCATACTATGCCACATCATCAAACATTTGGTTGATATGTGGCAGTCATCCTTCCATGTTGTTAGGCCCCTATACTACTAGTGTAACCCCTTATTGTTATTAGTATAACCCACTTATTATATTGATGTACCCATGTAGTGCCCATATTGTTACTATTATGCCACATAGAAGCCCACCATTGTTACTGTTGTGCCCTACAATATTATTGTTATGTAGGCTTTGATTGTATTGGGACCACTTAGACTCCTATATATAGAAAGGAGGTATTTTCATTCGTATCATCCAAGAATTGTTCATTTATGTAATGTAAAGGAGGTTGCCCCCTCGAAGAGGCTGAATTCTAAGGCGTGGATCTCTCTTTTCTATCTTTTTGTGAGCTGGTTTCATAACATTTGGTATCAGAGCTTTGGATTCTAGGGTTTCGCTGCTCCAAACAGGTCAGCGTGGCATTTTCGCTATAAATTTTTTTCTGTGACGTTTCAAAAGTCGCAAAAACAACCCATTTGAGAAGAATTGGCGCTGAACCTTGGGTCCGAATTTCAGATCTTTTCGCGTGATATTTTCGGAGATATGATCTGCGGAAGTTGGTCTTTTTGCAGACTCCTGAATTACACTCAAAACAGGTGACCTGGGGAAAATCGTCATAACTTTCTTTCTGAGCATCGGATTGAAATTTCGTAAGAAGGTACAGAAAGAGAAAGGACTGTAGTTTCTGTTTATATATGTTTCAGAGTCAAAGGTTGAAACAGTGACACGTGGAACTTCATACAAGTTCGTTCTACTGAACCAGTCTATAATAAGGTCACTGCGGGAGATTGTGCATAACTTTTTCTTGGAGAATCCAATTTGGATCAGACTTGTGGCATTGGAAAGAGGACATAGAGGGCTACTACAGCTCACAAGTTCAGAACTTAAAGATCTAAAATTACAGAGTTACAGTCGTTTCAAGGTAGAGCTCCTAAAATCAAGAAAAAGCAAGATGAGGAAGTTTGATGGCAAGGATCCGGTAAATTGGATACTTCAGATGGAGCAATATTTTGATATACATGGTGTGAAACTGTTACAAAAGGTATGTATTTCATCTTCATATTTAGAACCAGATCAATTTTTGTGGTACAAAGGGCTTTGTTCTCGTAAAAACGTGTTACGTGGTCAATTTTCACGGAGGAAATGATAGCACATTATGAGGATATAAAGAGCAACACCTTCTTTAGAGCAACAACACAACAATTGGAAAGAGTAAAAGGGCTTTGTGACATAATGGAAAGCAAAATTATGGAAACCAAGAAGCATACCCCTCACAACTATAAAGATGGAAGTGTTGTTTCTCCCAGCCTTCCACAACCTACAAGGGTTACACCACAACAATTGGAAGAAAAAAGAGAAAAAGGGCTTTGTTACAATTATGATAGCAAATGCACTAAAGGTCATAGGTGTGCTGAGAAGAAATTATTTTACATAGAATATGAAGAGGAGGAAGAAAAGGATCAAGAAACATCAAAAGAAGAGGATATACGTCAGGACACCACCCTAGAGAAAGAAGAAATGAATCATACCATATCTTGTAAAGCCTTGGCAAGAATTACCACTCCTCAAACTCTCAAGATAGAAGGACATATCAAGAAGAAAAAGGTGCAAGAAGTGAAAGATCACATCGAGAAAGAAGAAATGAATCCAACCATATCTTGTAATTCAATGGATGAAATTACCACTCCTCAAACTATCAAGATAGAAGGACACATCAAGAAGAAAAATGTTCAAGAAGTGAAAGATCACATTGAGCATCAAGAAATGAATCCGACCATATCTTGTAAAGGACTGGAAGAAATTACCACTCCTCAAAAGATAGAAGGACATATCAAGAAGAAAAAGGTTCAAGTAGAGAAAGATCATATCGAGCATCAACAGCAAGTTCTCCAACTTTTAAAGGATAACGCCACTTCGGTGCAAAATCAAATGAAACAACAGGTAGATCAACATCGTAGTGAAAAATGTTTTGATGTGAGTGATTGGGTATTTTTACTGCTACATCTCAAGCAAGCTATTTATGAGAAGGAAATGTTGGCAATACTACATGCACTTAAAAAATGGCGACCTTACCGAATGGGAAGACGCTTCAAGGATGAGGATGTGGAAGCATTGTTTTGTGCTATTTATATTATCCAACCAAATTGGATAAACGAAGCAACGGATGAATGGAAGAAGAACGAAGAAGTATGGCGACTTATTCAAAAGTTGCAAAAGATCCCAATTCAAGCAATATTTCCAGAAATTGAAGAGGAAGGAAAAATCATATTGGAACCTGGAGCAGTCATAGAAACAAGAACCCGACAGCTACGAAATCGATCAATTTCAGAGTATCTCATCAAGTGGAAGAACTTACCCGCTGAATATTCCACATGGGAGGACAAGAATTTTATATAGAAGCATCAAGAACTACTCAAGCGTTGAGGACAACACTTTTTGAAGGAGAGGGGCATGTTAGGCCCCTATACTACTAGTGTAACCCCTTATTTTTATTAGTATAACCCACTTATTATATTGATGTACCCATGTAGTGCCCATATTGTTACTATTATGCCACATAGAAGCCCACCATTGTTACTGTTGTGCCCTACAATATTATTGTTATATAGGCTTTGATTGTATTGGGACCACTTAGACTCCTATATATAGAAAGGAGGTATTTTCATTTGTATCATCCAAGAATTGTTCATTTATGTAATGTAAAGGAGGTTGCCCCCTCAAAGAGGCTGAATTCTAAGGCGTGGATCTCTCTTTTCTATCTTTTTGTGAGCTGGTTTCATAACACATGTTTTAGTATTTATGTACACCTCCTACGCAAGAATTACATAATGGACATTACACCTTATATCAATCTAGATTTTTAGTAAGGTTGAGTTATTGGAAATTCTAGATATAACAAAGTCCAAATTTTGGATCTATCAGGAAACTAGAATATGCAAACAAAATGGGAACTAACAAATTATAAATCGTCATGATCTAGATTTTTTTTAAAGATGTAAAGGTCCCTGTTATATAAAAATCTACAAATTATTGCTTTTTATTGAAGCCTATCCACATCTATATTTTCCCATAAATGTGCATTAATGCAATTTCTATAGTTTCAAACTTCTAGACATCTCCCTACCTTCCACGTCATGTGCCACTAACTGCCCCTTAGCTTTATATAACATATCTGCCATGTCATTTTTTCATCCTATAATATCCTATGAGAGGCCATGTGACATGCTACACCATTCCACCCTAAATTCCTACCATGTCAACAATCGAAGTTTGTATTTAGATCCGTCTTTTCTAAAAGTGGCATATTTAAGAAATTTTGAATTTCCATATTTTTGTGCCCCCAAATAGGGACTCTATAAATCTATGTGAACATTTGTTAGAGAAGATGGTAACTACGAGAATATATATTATTAGAAATGTAATTCTATTAGATAAGATGATGGTATAGTCAATGATGAGCCCTATTATTGCACTAAGGATGTCGCAACTTCTAAGGGATTCTCAACTTAAATTATCAACTCAGGGTTCGTACAAACTTAGAGGTGACTTTGTGTTGTAGCTGCTAACAACACCCTCCAAATTTTTTCCCATGCTTTTATTTTGGAGCTTTCCTTTTGTCCACAGGAGCTTATCTTGTATCGTCATCAAGTATTCATGGTATGCTAAAGACTTATCTTTTATGCATGCTTGTGTAAGCTTATTTTTTTCTCAATCTAAATCTTCTAAGTCACAAGCAAGCTTCTGACTTGACCTTGTAGCATTGTTGGGCTTGCCCCTAGAAACTGTACAATCTTTGAAAGCAGGCTATCCTTGCCTCCAAAAACTGCGCAATCCTTCTTGGCAGGTGTAACAACCCTGGTTAAAAATCCATGTAAAATATATAATACCACGATCATGGGACACGTATTCCAAGTTGAATGGTGGCTAAAACATCCTACTGGGGTGTCACTTCGATTTATTAATGCCTAAGGAAATTGGCAAAGCCAATGGAAAAGGATTTGAAAAGGAAAAGAGGTATTAATTGGCATTTTATTTATGAAAATAATGGAAAATAGGAGAAAAGGAAGGTTAAAGGTCACAGGTTGCATGTGAAGAGGAAAAATGAAGGAAAATAATGGAAAATGAAGAAAATAGAGGCCTCATTAATAAAAAAGCTTCTCAGGATCAGTTGGTAGCTTTTTTTCAAGCTTTTGCTTAGTTTAGTTTTGGAGTTCTCATTATATTCTATCTCTCTAATACTCTTGGACACTTAGAGTTTTCTTCGAGCACTCTTGGAGGAGTGTGGCATAATTCGGATTTGGAGAAAGAAGGAAAAGGAAAAGAATGAAAGCACAAGAGGACATTGGGATCAGCAATGAAAACATATTGTGCTTCAAGGTACTAAGTTGTGTGTATCATTTCCTTGCTAGTTTTTGCATGCATGACATATGCATGTAGTTATTAGGTTATTTTTTTCATTGGCATGGAGGATTGCCTTGATTGACATTGTTTTTTCCTAGCCTTTCCATTTCTTAGATAGCCATGGTGTTATGGGTTTTACATTATTGTTTTGGTTTGTTCTCTTGTGCCTTTGGTTGTGGGTTGGGTTATTAGTTCCTAGAAGCCTTGGTTGGACAAACGCTCTGGAAACCCAACAATAGTTGTTGGTTGAGTTACTAGTCATGGAAGCCATGTTTGGAACAAACTCTCTAGAGCCTTGGATAAGTTGGGTAGGGACGAATCTGGTGATGGTTAGTGATATCTGATCGTGAGGTGGGATCGTTGGTTGATGATTGAGGTGGTATGGCCTTTGGAAGACTTTCTTTGGTTTTATTTAGATTGTTCTATGAGATCCCACATTCATGCTTAGAATATGGCATGGGGGTGACTGTTTAAAATAAAGGTTTGGTTCAACCTAGTCTATGGTCAGGTGGTTCATGGAAGTTCCATACCTGGTCGACTCATGTAATCATCAATAAGAGCTCTTCTTCCTTGGTATTTTATGGGTAAATATACTTGTTTATATGTGTGTTATATGGTTGTTATGTCCTTGATATCTTGTTGGTTATATGCTGGTTATGAGTGAGTTTTATGATAGTGAAAATATATGGTTCTTATCATATATGATTTGTAAATGAATCAGCAATGAATCTATGACCTATTAGATGATAATGCAGTTAATGTGATAAGGCATCAATGCTTCTTGATGATTCTTAGATAAGAATAAGACCCCTATTCTCAAATATATTATTATGACCTGTAGAATGCATATTTGCGACATGTTTGACGAAATTCCTTTCATGGCTAGTAGGGGTCCAGTCAAGTCCTCATTCAAGTATTTGCATTTGTATCACTATTTTGATGTTACTTATCATTTATGGAATTTTAATGGAGTTCTAGGAAGTGGTCTGAGTCCTAGCCCTAAAAAAGTGGCACAAAATCTAGAGTCACTCGCATAGAACTACCTCGAAAGGTCCCTAGTCACAGGCATGCCTTGTTGTGTGAGTGACTAGAGGTTCCCAGTCGTATGCATGCCCATGTAAAGGGAGCGATTGAGGCTTTTATGTAACAAAATGTTAATTTGTCTCAGGAATTGGTCACTTGGATGGGTTGGATGGATCTTGGGGGTTCTATTGTAGGTGTACAAGATGAGGTTGCTTGTGTTCCATCAGTTCCATTTCCTTAACTGATACGCAGGGAGTTGAATCATATAATAGTAACTCTTTGTCACATGTTTAACCCGGTTGGCCAGTTACTTGGGTAGATGTGGGAAGAAGGTGTTACAGAGTGGTATCAAAGCATGATTCCATTCTCTTTGGGTGGTGTATGGTTTTCGTTCTCATTATGTGATATTTGAAACCATGGAGTGGTATCAGAATGGGTTCTGTTCTCTTTGGGAAATGTCTAGTTTTTGTTCTCTTTTGGTTTTATCTGATACTACAGAGTGGTATCACAACATGGTTCAACACTTGGACTCGATGGGAAGAATGTGTTTGTCATGAATACTTGTCGGTTTCACATGTGTTATTCATGCTTACGATCTATGTGTTTGTTGTGTATGCATGGTTATGGTTATTGTTTCTGTTATGCCACAATGTAGAAGTTGATGATGTTCTTTTTGGGATGTGTTTTTCATGAATGCATATCAGTTGTATATGCATTTGTTATGCATGTTGGTGTCTATATGTTGTGACGCATGCATTTTAATCGTTATAGTTATGCATGTATAGTACGTTAGTCATGCAATGTAAGGTCATTGTATGCATTTTATGTCATCATGATGCTAATTTGTTGGTCGACATAGAGGAGGAGTGCAAATAATCAAAGCAAGGTTGCAGCATCAGACCTTGAGTAGAAGGAGATCGTCATACAGATATTATATATTTGGCATGCATGTATGTGGTTAATGGTTGTTTTAAGCATTAGGGTTATGTATATGCTTTTCATTCTATTATTATGGTTACATGTATGATAAATGCTAGTTCAATAGTGTAGCCATATGCACATGTGTCAGATAGCCATGAATGATAGTAACTTGTGGTTGTATGAATTGTTGTTGTTATTATATGATAGTTAGCTTGATGATTATGTTATATGTTGTTGATAAGTATGTTATATGTTAACTTGTTGGTTTTTATATGATAGTTAACCTAATTATTAGGTTTATTGCATTAATATCTTGATGTTATATGTATCATGCTAATTTGGATTGGTCTACGTAGATGGTTAGGGTTATGACATCTAGGTATGATTCGACCTATTTGTGATATTGTGTTGTACTAATATAGGCTGACTATGCATATGTGATTTTTATGAATGAATGACAATTGTTTATGAACTTATGAGGTGAACATGTTATCTAGTTAGTGTTATGGATATAATGATCTTATGTATGTTTGATTTGATATGTTGTGAAGTTATATCATGTTAATATATATAGATTGTGCAGATAAAAAAGCCTCCCTTGAGATACATCAAGGAATGAGTTTTCTTATGTCATCTACTTGGGTGTTTGAATGTTTGATTATGTTGTTTATTTGGTGTTTGAGTGTTTAGTGTTTATTATGTCATCTATATGTTGTTTGAATGTTTTATTAATTGCCTGATATGAGTATGTGTCTGAAAGATTGCACGAATGAATGGTCTTGTTTTAAGATGGTTGTATTGACACATTATGTGCTGAGACAATTGATATATACTTTAGTGTAAGTGTGTGGTAGTTGTAGTATTATGATTTTGACTATTAGTTGATTATGACATGGTTGTTAGTCTTGGAAAATGTTGATTTTAAATTGATAGACATGATGCATTGATTTATGGAACATGTGTGATCCAGATCTTGGGGGGAGGCCCCCAAGATCTAAAAGATTGAAATGGATCTTGGAAGGAGAGACCCCCAAGATCTGAAAACTTGCAATGGATCTTGGGGGAAAGGACCCCAAGATCTGAAAACTTGAATTGCTAGAAGAAAAATAGGAGAATGACCAATAAACAAAACCACAAAGAAACTTTTTATTAAAACCCAAGTGGAAATAAACCAGTTAGGGCACTGGTAGCTTATCTCTGAGAAGAGATGTGTGGCTACATGCCTCTGAACTGTAAAGGCTACATTGTGGCGGACAATCTGTCCTTTTACAAAATGTGGCTTGTTACTTATAATTCTTTTCATTTACAATACCGCGGGTCAATTCCATGGGTGAATGAATACCATGGGTGGATTTTACAATACCACGGGCAGATGCCATTCACAATACCATGGGTAAATTCCATGGGTCGATGAATAATATGGGTGGATGAGTACCATGGGTGGATTTTACAATACCATGGGCGGATGTCATTTATAATACCATGGGTAAATTCCATGGGTCGATGAATAATATGGGTTGATGAGTACCATGGGTTGATGCCATTTTCCATTCGGATCATTCCTCCCTCCTTAAGAAGCAATGGTCCCCATTGCGTAAAGTTCCCTCCTGCAAAGCCTTTGTTGAATATGAAGAGCCATTGAAGTTAAGGGTTTTATGTGGTTAACCCAAAACCCTGATAAATGAAAATCCGAGGATAGAGATACCCTGTAATGCTTGTGACCAACTATGATTCTGACAGTGTGCGGCCTAGCAAATGGACTTCGATGACAAGGATTTTATGCGGTTGACCCATAACCATGATGTTGGTTGCTGATGAAGTAGCGGGTGCCTACATAGCCTAGGGTGGGAGGGCACATCTCCAAATAACCCAAGCCAAATGCTTCTATGTTGAAATTGATGAATGTGAAGCAGGTGCCTACTAAAGTGGGGTGGGAGGGCACGTCTCCAATGGGAACCCACTCCGAATGCTGCTCCAAAATTAAAATGGGCATAACTCGGCCAGTATAACTCATAATATTTATTATAACTTGTTTTTAGAAGTAAAATGATTATTTTGCATCTTCCCATGAGTTGGAAATCCTTATCTGGACACTCTAAGATCTCAGATTCGCGCTGCAACAGTTCCGTCGTCACAAAAATTCTGATAAAATAGCTGATTGTAAATCAACGATATCTCTCACATCCGAACTCTGATTCGACCCATTTTTTTTTTAAATTGGGTGATTTTTTGAGAGGAATCCAGATCTGGTATTTGTTTTTGTAAATTTTGTACCAAATGTTTCAGATTTGATCCACAAAGTCGTCGCCCAAAAAAAAATTTCCTGCAAAAAAATGAAAAAAGAAAAATTCTTCCTGCTTGACCCAAGAAAGTTCTCTGTGGAGGTTGTAGCACATGCCTGAAGTTTGTTGAATATTTGTTATCGGGAAAAGTGTCTATTCAGAACGACCCTATCCCATTGGGTTGTGACAGAGACTTCATAAACAAACAGGGAAAACTACTCTTGTATTCTCCTTTATGAACTATGAACGAAGAGGAATAGGATGAACCAACCTGTGTCTTGCGCTAGTCCTTTGATCCAATCTCTCTTCTCTTTGACAGCTTCTAGCTATCTGCTTCCTTACTTGCCCAGCGTCACCAAGTTCCTGCAAGGTCACATAAGAAGGAAACTACACAAAGACATGGATTTATGTTCATAAAAAGCTTAGGATCATATTTAAGCTAAACATACAAATATAACAAACATCAGTGATATACAAGCATGTAGGAGAAACTCAAATAGTTTTATTGATAAAACAAGAAGATCCAGGAGGAGTTACAACCAATGATTCCTGATCCAGCATCAACCTCCCAGCATAGAATCCCCTCTTCACCTCCAACAAAGCATAAATCACCCAATACTCTGATATCTATCTCAAAACCAACAGGAATTCTCTGCAATGTACAAAATTCCAGCCTCTGGATCTCTTGGTGAGGGATCCATATATAGATGTATGCAAAGAGGATGAGTCAGCTCATGAATTGATTAGTGGCTTCTCTCTGTCAGTTCTTTCTTCCACTTGGAGACTGACAGCCTCTTACTCATCACTGGTCGAATTCAGTGAGGCAAGTGTCATTGGGGAAGATTTTGGAAGCTTCCATTGTCTCTCCACCTCATGGAATGACTCTGCCACTTGTCATTTCCTGCTCAACGCACCCTGGTAGTGCATTCAAGTGCGTTGCAATGCACCTATCCAGTGTATTTGGGTGCTTTGCAACGCAGCTAGCTAGTGGAGCATCTGAAATGATCCTGATTTGACTAGTTTTGAGCAGTTTCTGGTGGAGAACTTCTGGGAGAAGCTGTAATTTGTTGACCTTGTTTCTTTAGGAGCTGTAACAACACTTTTAGGGACTTAGGATCCCTTGGTTTATGTACATTTCATGCTTATAGCTGTAAGGCACAAAAATGTCTATAACAGTTGCCCCCTAAAGTATGAGGCCGTTTATCGGGTGAAATGCTTTATTAGGAGGATCCGAAGTTCTTCTAATGCTAGGGAGGAGACCTGTAATAAGATACAATACAATACATTGTCTTCATATTGTTTTCATGATCTAGCTGAGGCGGGCATTCCCATGCTCAGCTTTATAAATTCATTTTCATGTACATAGGATAGACAATTGTCTGATGGTAGACTGATGATTCTGATGAAGTCATCATCCTTTTGGTAGGATGATTATCTGTGCTGCAATGTTGTACATTTCAATGTCTTTATTTTTCCTGAATATATATCGCAGCCCGGATGGATGAAACTAGATCCGAGGTCTTCAATCTCGTCCGATCTTCACTCGAAGTACAAGTTGATCCATGTGAGAAATGTTTTGAAGTCGAACATGGAAAGACATCGCTTGATTACCAGTCAATGATGTAAACTGTTAACAAGCGCGAGAGGAATCACCGATAATGATAATGACCCTCAAGGTACTGCAGTACAATTCACGTGGTGTGAATAAAGGACTTGGCGTCGAACACCACGCAAAATCTTTCGGTCGAAGGTCATTGATGTATACCTGTCGCCGGAAGTGAGAAACTTGACATTGAGGCATGCAAGCTTCAAAGTACTGAATGGGGCGTTCCTAGATCAACTTCTTGGATAATGAGTTGATGTCGACAAGAAGCGATCCATCAAAGGAGGGCCTTAATGAATCCCACATCAATGACACGAAACGGAGCAAATGATTTTGATGGAGGTGAAAACAATGTGGTGATATATGGTTCAGGGTGGCGGTCATGAAAGAATGAAGTATAATGTATCGTAGTAGATGGGACACGGGTGACTTCTCTGGATGACTTCTCTTGAACATGTCGGTGACACTTATGTGATGGATCGGTAGCATTTACCCCAAATGTGGATGGTATGGCATGACCATGGTGATGTGACCGGTGAATGAAACAACCCAACCCGACTCAGGCACGGAGTGGAAGTGTCATGTTCAAGAGCGACTTGCTACCAATAAAGTTTCTTTGAGTTTTCTTCCCAATTTTTCCCCAGTCATTGCTGACCAGTACCTCTTTATTTTTGTCAAGCTTGAGGAGGATAACATATGCTTGTTCTATAATTTGCCCTTCGGGCAAACCCATCGCTATGTTTTAACGAGCCTAGCGATAGTGAAACTCTTTCTCGCCTAAAGACAAGTTTGTCGCTATTAATCTTTTTAATGAGTCTAACGACAAAGATAACTCGGTCCTTTTCATTTTTAGAGAGTCTGAAAAGGTACGTAAAGGTAACTCCGGAATTCCTTTTTCGTCATCTAATCCCTTAAGTCCGAAAAAGTATAAAACAATACAGAGGGATGAATTTTCGATAGTTTTAACGAGCCGAACAAAACAAGTGCTCGATCTTTTTGTGCAATAATCCCTCAGGTCCAAAAAGATTAAAATCTAGAGGAGGGATAGCGCTTCCGGTCACTTTAACGAGCTGGAAGGCCAAAACTCGGCAATCTTTTCATATTTTACGAGTCAGATGAAAAGAGCTTAAAGAAGACTCATCTTTTGAGGAACGAGTGATAAAATGGGTAGCAACTGATTCCAGGTAAGGTTTGGAATTTTCCAATCACGGCAGTGTCACAAGGATGGCTAGTGAAATCACTCTTCGCAGCTGTTCCTCAAAATGGGTAAACAATCAAATGGAGATGAATGATCGGCCAATGAAAAAGTGGAGGTAACGGTGCAAACACGACCAAGGCTTTAATGGCTGAAAATGCTTCATTCACGGTGGTTATTTACTGGAGGATAGTTCATTTTTTAACGAGCTTAAACGCGGGTGGAAACATTTGCTCGGTCTTATGTTTATTTTTTAACGAGCTTGAACTATGTGCTAAAACTGCTCGATTAAGTGGTCTTGTTTTGATTTTTACCATAGATAGCTTTGTCCTTCCAAAGATAGTACTGTGTTTTTCAACTGCTTCATCAAACTAGTTAGAAATGAACAATATTTGCTTTGAAAACGAGATTAAAATGCTAATACTTTACTTCGAACTACGTAAAAGTAATTAAAAAGTGTTTCTTACCTCTCATTTCACCATTTCATTTGAACTTGGTTTGTTGGAGCTTTGGAGGTGTTTTCCCCCTCGATTTTCATCAGCTGATTTCGGGAGATTCTGTGGACGATTCTCGGCGCCGTCTGGACCAGGTAGGAGCTAAACCTGAGCTCTTTCATTTCATGGTTTCCTTTTTGCATTCTGTGCTTTATTCCCTGCTTTTCTGAGCCCCTGGGGTTTGATGGGCTCGTTCTGCCATCAACGCACCCTGAGCACATCGAAACCTGCGTTGAATGTTGGCCTGTATGAAGGCAGTTTGACCTTCAACGCACCTGTAACACTGCTGCAGGTGCGTTGGGCGCAGAAAGAGGATTTGTTGCACAATTTTTGGTGGAATTTTTGCCTGTTTCTCATCAAAATCAGGATCTAATCTCCTCTCTTGTTTGTTTTTGCAGAGATATTGGAGCAAAATGACCCTTACATGGCGAGAATGAGAACATGAAGAAGAGGACATGATTGCCCTACATGATCCTGTTACAGTGAACGCGCTGCGGAACTGTGGCTTGCTGAAGTTCTTCCGCATCTCTAGCATGAGACAGCAGATTAACTTATTGAAGTATTTGCTTGACTCCTGGGATCCTATCAACCAGGTTTTCCAGATTAGGGGAAAATCTATCCCCTTGACTGCAGTAGACATCTATTTCTTGACTGGCTTGTCGAGGCGGGGTGCCCCCATCTCTTTGTCAGGTTCGGCCCGAGGAGGCGATTCTGTGAGAGATTATGTCCACCAGTATTGCAGGGAAGGATCTCAGCCGAGTAAAGACGGGAAGATCATCATCCGTGATGTCACTGATAGGTCCCTTAGGACTATCCTAATTACTTTTGGTAGGATGGCCGGTAGCGCGTATCTTCATGTAGCCAACAGATCCTATATGCAGCATGCCTTGGAATGCCTCCAACTGAAGGTGTTCAACTGGTGCGACGCAATTCTTCTTGTAATGAAAGAACAGTTGACCAAGATAAAGAACGGGAAGTTGAAGAACTTTAGGTTCGGTTCTATTTTGACCACCTTTGCCTTGGAGAAGATACCACTGATGCAGCCGCAGTACATTGCACTCGATTTACCTTCTCCTACTGAACCACGCATGCAGAGATGGGTTGACCATATGTCTAGGCATGCTGGTCAATCTCAGATTTCATTTTCTGATACCTTCTTCAGGTGGTTTGATCATCAGGAGATGGTCTATTCCGAGTATCCATATGCTGGCATGGACTTCCGGGGTGATCCATATTTGGTACTACCTGATGGTGAGCAGTGGGGTGCTATTGGTAAAATCTTTGACCATATTGTTGTTTACTGTTTTGTTTATAATGTCCTTGTGCTTTGTTCTATCAAGACTCTAATTCAAACTCATGTGTACATGCAGATGTTGGTCCTGTTCGTCCAGTAGTTCGCCTGAGAGTACCAGTTGTTGCCCCAGCAAGAGAGGCCGCCGGAAGGGTTATTCTTCACGACCTCGATGTGGCCGAGACTCTTACAGCTGTGCAGGAGTAGGTTGAGAGCCTTACTCTCGGTATTTCAGATGTGAGGATCGATAAGCAACCTTTGTAGTTACAGCGGCATACTACTGGTGTGCCCAGACGATGGACTCGTCTCTTACGCATGATCGCACAGGCTGTGACTTTCTATCACGAGCATCACTAGACTAGGGTGCCCCCCAGCATTTTGCGTTTTTGGGTCGTGTGACCGATTTTGTCTTGGTTACAGAACATTATGTGTAAACCATAAACAGCTATATATGTATTTTTGATTTTCGGAGTTTTGTTCTGGTTGAGTTATGTGATCCACATGTAGAGCATTGATGATGTGTTTCTTTTTATAAATGTTGCAAATGTCTATCTAACACATAGTTTTCTAATGAGTCTGTTAATGTGTTTAAGTTTCTGGAAATATGTTGGTATTGAATAAGATCAAATTGTCTTTCCAAAATCTTAACCCTTAGGAACATGCAATAAATAGCTGGGTTTCGGACGGAATATATACCATTGAGTTGTAGTATTACGAGCTGTGAGTCTAGCCTGACGATTAGTCGGCATATACCATGAGTGATGGCATCAGAGAGAAGTTCTATCAACGCGCTATATTCAGTGATATTGTTCGTTGATCGACCAATACATACACCTCTGAAACTTACTAACTCGCCGCTTGGATCAAAAATGGCCCAGGCTGCGGAGGACAGGTTCCGCGAACTACGACTTGCTCCGTCGGCATATCCAACACATGGTTCCAATGGGTTTGGCATATGCAATAAATGTAAAAAAGGTGGATTACTCGACCAAAACAAACACTCTTAGCGAAAACAAAAATATAACAAAAGCATATTGGTTACTACTAGGCGTAGTAATGCTTGAGGTACAACCCATTACGAGGTTGCGCCAGTGGAATCCCGTCGTAATCCATCAACTCGTAGGCTCCTTTCACTAACACTCGTTTAACAATATAGGGGCCCATCCATAAAGAGTTAAATTTACCTGCTCCCAACTTATCGGATTCTTGGTCGTAAAGCAGGACCAAGTCACCTTCCGAGAAGACACGGGGTTTGACATTTTTGTCGAACTACGCCTTGACTTGTTTCTTATGGGATTCGTTAGCCAACGCGGCGTCACGACGGGTTTCATCCAATTGGATTAATTCCAAGAAACGAGCTTCTTCTTCTGAGGTTCTAGGGAGGAGATCGATTGCGAGTTTGAGAGACGAGATTTCACACTGGACTGGTAAGACTGCTTCCAGGCCATATACCAGTTGGAAGGGTGTGAACCCGGTTGCATTCCTTACCGATGTTCGGTAAGCCCACAAAGCTGAGTACAGGATTAGGTGCCATATTCTTTTGTGAACTCCGATCATCCTTTGCAGCATGCGCTTTAGGACCTTGTTGATTGCTTTAACTTGTCCGTTGGCCTACGGATAATATGGAGTAGAGCTGTCATGAGACAGCCCTAGTTTGGCAGCTAATTCAACCATCATGCGATTGTGAAAATGCGATCCATGATCTGTGACTATAGCCTGTGGTACGCCGAATCTGGTGACTACATGATTGAAAAAGAAAAGGGCAGCTGTTTCACCAGTATTATCTAATGTAGGCATCGCCTCGGCCCATTTGGTAAAATAGTCAACTGCGACTATAATATACCCATGCCCCCCAGTCGAGGTGGTGTTACATGTCATGAAATCGATGCCCCATTTGGCGAATGGCCCAATAGCAACTATTGGCTGTAAAGGTGCGAGTCGTCTTCTGGTTTTGCTATCAAAAATTTGACAAGCATGGCAACTTTTGACTGCGGTTATGCAATCTTTGAACATTGTTGGCCAGAAGTATCCTGCTCGTAAGATTTTTTGTGCTGTAGTGTATCCAGATTGATGCCCCCCACACGCGCCTGAATGACACTCATTCAGGGCTTTTTCGGCTTCCTCATGGGTGAGGCACCTCCTCAGAACTGTATCAATACCGCGACGGTAAAGTGTATCACCGACGATCATGTAGTCTTTTGCTTGGTATCGAATACGTTTTTGTTCATAGTGAGAGGTGTTTGGCCTGAATTTCTGGGTTTTCAGATAAATGATTATATCCCCATACCACTCATTTCTTGTAGATATCAGAAACAAACTTTCATCCATGATTGATTCTTCGGATGTTTCATCGTTAGACGACGATGGGAGATCGCATAATAATTCTGCGAAAACTAGAGCTTTCTTTGACTTGGATTTTACAAATTCCAGATCAAACTCTTGAAGGATTGCTATCCATTTTGAATATTTGCCCCCCAGCAACTGTCGCGACAATATATAAGTCATGGGGTTGCAATCTGACAGAATGGTAGTTTTCCGAAAGAGGACATAGTGTCGAAATCTTTGTATCGCTTGAACCGCTGCAAGCGCTAGTTTTTCAACATAAGAATATTTTCTTTCTGTATCATTTAAGTTCTTACTTAAATAATAAATAGGATGTTCTATTCCATCGACTTCTTGAACTAAAACCATTGCGATGGTCGTATCTGCTGCAGCCAGATACAGGTTAAAGTCTCTTTGATAATCAGGGGCGTACATTAATGATGCTTTCATTAGGGAATCTTTTAAAGCATCAAAGGAAGCTTGCGCGACCTGATCCCAGTTAAAGGGTACCCCTTTTTTCAAAAGACGTGTATAACCTTTAGCAAGTTCGGCGTAATTTGGAATGAACCTCCTCAGAAAGTTTGCTTTCCCTTGGAGTTTCTGAATCTGAAGCAAATTCGAAGGTGGAGGCAAATTTATGATTGCCTGGACCTTACAAGGGTCGAGACGAATCCCATCCTTGGAGACTACAAAGCCAAGTAAACGGCCAGAACTGATGCAAAATACACATTTGTGCGGATTGAGTCGTATCTTGTAGTGTCGACAACGTAGGAAAATCGCTCTTAAATGCTGCGGATGATCAGTCCGCTTTCGCGAATGAGTCGGAAGGTCGTCGAGATAAGGTTGAACAATGTTTTTGATGTCATGGAAGGCATAATTCATTTCCCTCTGAAACGTCGCCCCTGCTTTCTTTAAACCAAAGGGTAATTTTCGATATGCGAATGTGCCCCACGGACAAATGAATGCAGTCTTTGACTGGTCCTGTGGGCGGATATTTATTTGATTATACCCGGAGAATCCATCCATGAATGAAAAGATTTCGCATCCGGCGCATTCATCAATTATCTGGTCAATGAAAGGTGTAGGGTAGTTGTCTTTTGGACAAGCTTGATTTACATCCCTATAATCGACGCACACTCTAATTGTCCCCTGTTTTTTCATAACCGGGACAATGTTCGATACCCAATCGGTTAGCGGAACCGGGTAGATGAAACCAGCATGGAGGAGTTTTTCAACTTCTGCCTTAATGGTAGCGGCTTTCTTGGGGTGCACCTGCCTCAGCCGTTGCCGTACCGGTTTAACATCTGGATACATCTTGATTTCGTGTTCAACGATACTCGAGTCAATGCCTGGCATTTCACTGTATGACCAAGCAAAGACATCTCTGAATTCGCGAAATAGAGCGTTATATATTTCCAGTTCTGAAGGAGAACAACATTTGCCGACATAAATATTCTCTACAACATCTGTTTTGGTCGAGATATTTATGGCTATAGTCTCTTCAATGTTGGACAAGTTTCGCTCGGAATCCACCGTATTTACAGTATTTGATAGAAAATCAACTACTGAAGGATGGTAGAGGTCATTTTGAGTATCTTCTTCATAATTCGGAAGAAGAGAACGATGGTGGGAATCATTCCATGGTGCTCCTTCAACTACCATAGCTTGGAGAATTCCTTCGTCGGTGTCATGCACTTGCGACCAAGGATCTGAAGGAGTACCATATTCTCTAGACCTATCCATCCAAACGCTTGATGAGCATTGATTTGGGTTTGCCTCCCATGCCAGAAACATTGATTGCTATAATATTTCCATTGGGCTCGGGGGAAAAACCATTGCATGATCCATGTCGATATCGTTTTCTGAGATCTTTGCGGAAGATATCATGTTGCAGGTTCCTATCGACGCTACTTCTGCCAAATCAATTGGAGGTGGAAGAGCGAAAGTTCCCATTAGTATAGGATCTTTTAGTAGGCCTACTCCGATATTCTGAAGCGAATGGGGGCTTCCATGGATCATGGGAATGCTTCCTGTAACTTGAGAACCATTGGGGAGGAAGTTTTGTTGGTCGACGATTGTAATCCCTCCTTGAAAGGGAAATGCAATCTTTCTAAAATAGGTCGACACAACAGCGGCCATGGCATATATCCATGGTCGTCCTAGTAGGATGTTGTAATCAAGATTCCCATCGATGACTTCAACATCTATTTCTACTGTTTTCCCTCCTAGTTCAACTTTCAAGTTATTTAGGATGTCGTACGGGGTATATGTCCTTCCGTCGAATGCTTTTAATGTTGTCGCAGATCGCGACAAGGTTGGAGATCCTAAAGTTTTCTAGCAACTCATCGACATAATACATGTAGATGCCCCCTCATCAATAATCGTTCGGTGAACAGTTTTGTTGAGGGCTTTCACTTGAACAAGGAAAGCTAATTGAGCTGGTAACTGAGGATCGTACCCTTTGTGGTCGAAGGATACAAGATTGGAATCCTTTGGATCAATCCCACCAATGGCCGATAACAAAGCCTGCCTTTGGGATGGGCAGTTTTGTAGTACTTCAAGAGTCGACATAGCGGATGGCGATTGGGCCAAATCTTCCACTATGTTATAATGTTGCGCCGGTCTAGCGTGAGGATTAAATGTCGACTTGTGTACTACTCCCTTCGGCGGTTTTATTGTCAATTCAGGGATGGTGGGTGGTACAACTTCTGTCGAAGTTGTTGTCGAACTACTTGGCTGATCTTTATCCTTGTTGTTCGACAGCTGCGGATTCCCGTAATCTTTGTTCCTTGTCGAAATCAAAGCATCATTCTGCTATTTTGAAATCGACAACATTAGCACTTGAGACGGGGAAGCATTTCCACTTTCAACCAGATTTGTTCCTGGATTCGGAAACGGATCGGTTAACACTGCTGAGGTTTTCGAACTTTTAAAGAATCTCTTAAGCTCAGCTTTGTATGGACATTCTTTTGTCCAATGATCCTCATCGCATATCATGCACCCTGAAGGGGGTTTCCTATTTCCAGGAGGGTTTGAAGAAGATTTTTCGGGAGATTGCTCATCCTGTTTCTTCTTCTTCCCTTTTCCTTTCTTCTTGCTTCCTGGTTGTTTGGTTTCTTTGCCTTTATCTGTCGATACGGCATTTACTTCCGAAGCAAGAAGTTCGTCTTTTGCATTTTGACCTGAAACCTTACGGGCCTTTTTGGATGTGGCCTTTGTCGATTTCATGTCTGTCGTGCCAATCACGCCATCGCCGGCATGAGAGTCATTGTTTGATTTAGGAGGAGGAGGAATCGAGGATTCCGGTCTAGGGGCGTCAGGTATTTTGTCGTAGAGCATGCCGGACTGAGTGTAAATCAAATCCAGATATTGTGCACGAGCGATTACTTGCTCTTCTGTTATGACTCCCCCCTTTGCCACATCTTCCGTGATGGAAGGCAATAAAGACTTAATAAACCATTCAGCTAATAGCTGATCGGGAACGTACGTTTTTACCATCCTACGACGACGTCGCCACTCATGTATATGATCAGATATGTGAGTGGCTTTTGTCTGTTTAAAGTTGGTAAGCAGTTCTGTTCCCATTTCATACCTTATCGGTAATTGAAAATGGGTTAAAAAGGCTGTGGCTAAGGTGCTGAAGTTGTTGAACGAAGCTCTAGGCAATTCAATGTACCATTTTGCCGCTGGACCTGTTAACGTCCTCTGAAAAAGGCGAAGCCTTATTGAATCATCATTTAAAGTGTTTGATGAACACCATAGGTGAAATGTCATCACGTGATTCGATGGATCTTCACCCGGATTTCCATTAAATTTAGGAATATCTGATGGAAGTTTATGTGGAATCGCTGGCCACCAAGGGGTGTAAGTAATTGGATCGTTTGTTAACCGGTTTAAATCAGGTAACTCTAAAGTTGCCACGAATGGTAACTGTTGATTCAGGTTAGGTGAAGCATACCTAGGATACGATGGAATCGCCTGAGAAATTGGTCTTTGCATACCGGCATAATGCATTTGATGCTGGTATGTTTGGTAAGGTTGGTGGACTTGACCATTATAAAATGGTTGATTTTGACCGTTTTGAATGTACGGCTATCCACTATTTGCAAAGATCTGCTGCTCAGTACCTTGGTATACTTGTTGGAATTGTGGTTGTTGGTATTGCACCAGCCACGGTTGTGAAGCCATGTGTTGTTGCCCGATACTAACCGTTTGACCAAGGTGAGGGGTAATTGTACCCGTCTGGGCCTGTGTCGCCCCACTAGTTGGTGATTGTGGTTGAGTCGCAAGGTCAATGGGCTGTTGCACTACAACCTGAGAAACTTGAGGTTGACATACAACAGGCAGTGCTTGAACTTGCGACACAGTCACAATAGCTGGCATAGTCAGTATGTTCGACACAGGTACGCATTGTTGCATCGAATATACAACTCTTGGTTGTTGAGGTAGTATAGGTACCCAACCACTTGAGGTAATTCCAGTATAACCTAAATGTTGTTGTGAACTCTCGTATGGATATCCTCCCGGAGGTGGTAATGAAAGGGCGTACTGCCCCCCATACGGTGGTAATCCAGAACTCAAGGGAATTGTTTGCCCTTGAGGACCGGACTGCCCAAATTGACCTCCAAACGGATCAATTTGTTGAGACTCAACATAAGAGTTTCCGGATATAATTCTGGATGAACAAACAGGAACAGACCAGACTGTCGAAATAGCCCCTGGATGGGCTCCTTCTAGCGGTTGTGAGATAGTCAGGACAGATGGTATGCTGGCGAACATTGTCGGAATGACAGCAGGGAGTTCTGCCATTGCTGTGTTAGAAGACACAGTCCTAGATGTTGACGGTTGTTTAGACATTTGTAGTCTATCCAAAAGATTACCTAGCGATTCTACAGGAACTTCCGCTGATGGTAGACTAACTTCTGATGTCGAAGGAAATAGAGTGATCCCAACCCCAAAATGCATTGGAGTACTTGCTTGAGGATCTTCTATAATTTCTTCTATCGCAATTAGACCAGGTCGAAGGGGAAGACCATCAGGTCCGTAAAATATTTCTGGTGCCGAAGAGGCAGCGACAGATGTTTGAAGAGTAAGACTCTCTAAACCGGTTATAGATGGAACTGGTTCAGTAACACAAGTGTTTGTTCTCAAACTAGGATCAGTACCACTATCCTTCTGTGGCTATTGAACTTCTTCTGTTGAGGCAGGGATTCCAGAAATATTTGGAGTAACCGGAGTCTCTAATGTCGTTGGAACACTTGTTCTAACATTGATAGGAGACTTGGATCCGGTTAAACGAGTTCGCTTTGTCCGTACTGGTTTCGCTTCCGAAGACAAAGACGGTTGACTCGTAAGCCTCTGCGAACGACGGGTTTCAATTGACTTTCTTCCACGATTGTGGATTACTCGATCAACTAAAATAAAAGGGAAAGTGTGTTTCCGTATTAAATGAATTTTAGACGCTTTTGACACAACTTGTTTTTTCAATTTTAAAGAGTCGAGAAAAAACAAAAGATGACTCTAGTCTCCTTCGATTTTTAATGAGCCTGAAGTGACAAGTGCTCAGATGGACCTTTTCCGTTAAGGAGTCTGAAAAGGAACGAAAGGGACTGCTCTGGAGGTCTAGGTAGAGGGAGTACCAAACCAATCGCAAAACTGCAGAATACTTTTTAGGGTACGGCAGTCAATCTTCCTGAATGCTGTGTTCGGTGCATTGTGATCAGTAGGGCGGCCGACACGGCTTCCTATGGATAAAGGTTTTATGCCTATAGGGGTCTCCCAATATATACTCGACGGTACGTGGGAGCACAAGTCCGTACTGGCACTTATCGTCTCAAAGTGGAGGAATCACCCAACCATCAGTGAGGACAACAGTTACCAGGCTTTACGACGCCAGAATACGTCTCTAGCCTAGACCTCTAGATGTTGTGCGTTAAGTTACAAAGCGTTGTTAAGTTCATTGAATTTATTTTAGGTTGATCTTTCTTATGAAGTTTGCCTTTTGGGTTCACCACGAGATGTAGATGTAATTCCTAAAATGCAATCTAAAGAGGATAAGCAAGTTTTTATCTCTTTTCAGCAATGAAAATCCTAGCTACAAGGGGAAAAGAAAGACACAATCTTTTCTCAAAGAGCAAAGAGCACACTGTAAATGCACTTTTCCTAAATCAAGCCAAACAGACTGTCAATATGCAAATGCACATGTGCATGTATTTGTTTTTCACTTTCTTAATATTGATGCCTAAAAAGAAAGTTGTTGTACAAATTTGAATTCGCTTTCAAGTGAAAAACACAAACAAGCTTCTTTTCGAAATCAAAAGGTAGAGACGATTACGACACTTTATGATTTTGAAGTAAACACTTGTTTCAACACTAGAAATTCACAAATTCAAGCCAAAGGCAAAAGTAAAAGCATAATCGACTGTCAACAGCAAATAAACTTTCTCCTAAGATCAAAATCGACACTTACGACAGATCTAAATCCAAGGACGACAGTATGACTAGTCTACTTTTGCAATGGGAAACTGTAAATGACGTAACAAACACACAAAAACAAATACAGTTTCTTTTATACAACTGAGGCAGAATTAAGGCAAAAAAAAGGGGCTTTTAAGCAGACACACACACTGATCATAGGCTGCAAAAATCAGAGGAAAAACTGGAAAAAGTGAGCAAAGAACCTCAGCTGCACAGGGTAGAGCTGATCAACGCACCTGCTACACAGAGAAACTGAATTGCAACGCAAGTAGCCCTCTCGGGAACTGCGTTGAAATGCAGAGTCTCTTCACAGAGCCTGCGCTGGAGCAGAAACGAGAATTCTCTCCGGGTTCTGGGTCACGGTTTGCCGTTTAATCTATGGTTTTTGGCTGGGTAAAAGCAATCAGCAATGCACAATTAGAGGGTTGGTTTAAAAGAGGTTTAAGAGCTATCACAAAGGGTAATCAGATCATTTGTGAATCAACTGTTCAGATCATAAATAGATCCAGTGAGTGGATTGAAGTAGCAGATGTCTACTTTGCATTTGTAAATGGCAAATGCAGTTCGATTCGCTACTTCTAAGTTTATGAGATGAACAACAATAGAAACACAAACAAACTAACTAGACACGATCCCCAGTGGAGTCGCCATTTTGTTATCGGGAAAAGTGTCTATTCAGAATGACCCTATCCCACTGGGTTGTGACAGAGACCTCAGAAACAAACAGGGAAAACTACTCTTGTATTCTCCTTTATGAACTATGAAAGAAGAGGAATAGGATGAACCAACCTGTGTCTTGCGCTAGTCCATTGATCCAATCTCTCTTCTCTTTGACAGCTTCCAGCTATCTGCTCCCTTACTTGCCCAGTGTCACCAAGTTCCTGCAAGATCACAGAAGAAGGAAACTACACAAAGACATGGATTTATGTTCATAAAAAGCTTAGGATCAGATTTAAGCTAAACATACAAATATAACAAACATCAGTGATATACAAGCATGTAGGAGAAACTCAAATAGTTTTATTGATAAAACAAGAAGATCCAGGAGGAGTTACAACCGATGATTCCTGATCCAGCATCAACCTCCCAGCATAGAATCCCCTCTTCACCTCCAACAATTCATAAATCACCCAATACTCTGATATCTATCTCAAAACCAACAGGAATTCTCTGCAATGTACAAAATTCCAGCCTCTGGATCTCTTGGTGAGGGATCCATATATAGATGTATGCAAAGAGGATGAGTCAGCTCATGAATTGATTAGTGGCTTCTCTCTGTCAGTTCTTGCTTCCACTTGGAGACTGAGAGCCTCTTACTCATCACTGGTCGAATTCAATGAGGCAAGTGTCATTGGGGAAGATTCTGGAAGCTTCCATTGTCTCTCCACCTCGTGGAATGACTCTGCCACTTGTCATTTCCCGCTCAACGCACCCTGGTAGTGCATTCAAGTGCGTTGCAACGCACCTAGCCAGTGTATTTGGGTGCTTTGCAACGCAGCTAGCTAGTAGAGCATCTGAAATGATCCTGATTTGACTAGTTTTGAGCAGTTTCTGGTGGAGAACTTCTGGGAGAAGCTGTAATTTGTTGACCTTGTTTTTTTAGGAGCTGGAACAACACTTTTAGGGACTTAGGATCCCTTGGTTTATGGACATTTCATGCTTATAGCTGTAAGGCACAAAAATTTCTATAACAATATTGTTGCAAAATTTGAAACTGAAATATGCATCAAACCCTCATTCCCATGGAATCATAACCTGCTCTGATACCACTGATTCGGATCTTTGGGGAGGCCCCTAAGATCTAAAAGATTGAAATGAATCTTGGAACGAGAGACCCCCAAGATATGAAAACTTGCAATGGATCTTGGGGGAAAGGACCCCAAGATCTGAAAACTTGAATTGCCAGAAGAAAAATAGGAGAATGCCCAATAAACAAAACCACAAAGAAACTTTTTATTAAAACCCAAGTGGAAATAAACTAGTTAGGGCAATTGTAGCTTATCTCTGAGAAGAGATGTGTGGCTACATGCCTCTGAACTGTAAATGCTACATTGTGGCGGACAATCTGTCCTTTTACAAAATGTGGCTTGTTACCTATAATTATTTTCAGTTACAATACCACGGGTCAATTCCATGGGTGAATTAATACCATGGGTGGATTTTACAATACCATGGGCAGATGCCATTTACAATACCATGGGTAAATTCCATGGGTCGATGAATAATATTGGTGGATGAGTACCATTGGTGGATTTTATAATACCACGGGCGGATGCCATTTATAATACCATGGGTAAATTCCATGGGTCGATGAATAATATGGGTTGATGAGTAGCATGGGTTGATGCCATTTTCCATTCGGATCAATGTGAATCACATATGTGGGAAGTTTCATGGAAAAATGCTTGGTATTAGGGTGACAAGGTAACAATTGATATGTTAACATAGCTAATAGTTTGGGTGATGTGACGGTACATACTAAGACTAGATTGCAACAAGGTAAAAAGGAAAAATAAAGGAATTTGATGAGAATTCCATTGGATTTGTTTATAGACCACAATTCTAAACAAATGAGTGCTTTGCATACAGGAAGTATTCTTAACCCTAATCTTGGCTGACATTATGCGGATATGTGCTAGATTTATGAACATGTATTTGAAAGGTATATTAGCTAGTTTATCATTATAGGTATATCTGTGAAGGGAATTAGAGTCCCTTGAGAGATGGCATGTATGTGTCGAGTTATAAGGCAACGTGATTGACACAACAAGAAAAGGTAACTAGTGTATTGTTATGTTTATTTATGCATTGACAATTTTGTGTTTAGGGGAATATGATGTAGGGGATTGCATGGAAAAAGAGACTTCCATGAATTCGTGTAGATGTCTCATGTTGAGATTTCCCTTGGAGGCTTTGGGAACCAAGGGGATTGAGTAATGGTGTTTGTTTCTAGTTTTGTGCTTTTTGTCTTTTGTGATTAGTCTTGCTTAATTATGAATTTGTTTATGTCTGGTGTATGGTCATACCACTTTTTTTCATGGTGTCATATTGTTATTGATTTTCATGGATTTTCTCTTGTTTGTTCTTGCTTTTGCCTTTTATGTTGCAAGGATCTTGGGAATTGGTTTGCGAAAGAGGAAAGTTAATGGAGTTTAGGAAGAGTCGACTGAAAATCGATAGGTAAAGTAAGACTCAGAAGAATCTTGGTGCATGTATAAGGGTAGCTAAAGGCAAGAGTATGACAACCAATTCGAATAGTCAATGGGTCCATTGGGGTAAATGGACAGTGGCAGGACAATCATGAAAAGGTAACAGGCAGATAAAGTGAATGGATGTGAGGCATCCGATGGCTTGGCTAAGTTGGTAACCATTGTTCTTAATGTTGTGCATGTTGTGCATGAATAAATGGAATTCTCTTAACCTTGACCTTATGATATCTGATAATTATGTTGTGATCATGATTATGCTAATGTATATATATGTATACATGTATGTATGTATGTCGTGTCTTAAAGCGTCATTGTGGATCATGATTGCTTTTATGCTAATGTTTATATGTATATACGTATGTATATATGTCATTGTCTGATAGGATCATGATTGTTTTATGCTAATGTTTATGTATATGTATGTATGTATCTAGGTAACTATCCGACAGGGTTGTTAGGGAACCCTATTGTGGAGGAATGATTTATTATGTAGGTGAATGGCATGAAGAGGTTCATGCCTATGAGGAATCAAGTGGAAAGAGTAGCCTTGGCAAATTTATGAGGTTAGTATCATGTGGATATGAGTTTATATAATTTGTTTATACTATGCCTATGTTTACGTTATGGACAGGTAATGTTGAGAGATACATCAATGAAAAGAAAATAGCTTGATATCGATGGATAGTGAGGTTTCTTAATAATTTGGAATTACGAAAATATTTGTGTGTAATATAATTTTTATTATTGTTTTATGTTCATGGACACATTGCTAATATATTGTATAACTTGAATCAACTCAAAAGTTAAGAACACGTGCTTCTTTATAATAAGTCATAGATTCATATCGAGAGAAGTAGAGTGTATATATCTTTATAGAGTGTAGATTGAATCCCTCATATTATAATTGTGTATTAATTATTTAATTTATTTATATTAATGAATATTATCCTATACTTTGTGTACATAAATAATTTATTAAATTTTTATTTAATCGTGAATAATTATTATTTATATATATGTTAACAACCATAGTTTTTTATAAAAATATCTACCAAATATTTATTAAACAAAAAGTAAACTACTGGTAAAGTAATTGAGTGTTTTTTTTCATCGTTCAAAATGACTTTCATTAGATGTTCATAATAGCATAGCGTACAAAAATGTTGTCAACAACTCCCGCTCCTTCATTCTGACCATAATTTTTTAGAATGAGGGCTGCAGAATACCAAGATAGACAACTTGCATACATTATTTCTGAATGGCTATGAGGCCTTAACATATTGTGAGAGACAAAAAAAGATAACAAAACTAATAGAAGCATATCAAGGAGGGGGATGAGGGGACATTACAGGGGGAGTTACAAAGTAGCCAACACGGTCATGAATGTGGAAGTCAATATGTTCCACCCGTGCCTCTAAGATGTGGAGGTGGTCATTTGTGTGACATTGACTATGCCGAAGGTTATCCAACTGGTCTAGAATGGTATTCTGGTTGTATTGAATATCAATGAGATAGGCAATAATTTCATTACGGTCTTCATACATGTGGTCCCGTAGAATGTCAATGTTAATTTGTATGTGCCACAGCTACTTGGCGATCGATTCCATAGAGGCAGAAGCTACCAGGGGACTTGGAAAATTAGTTGGGGAAAGAGCCTCAGCATCATTTGTTTCCTAACTAGAAGAGGTAGCGAAGGACGAACGATGGCCTGGCTTAGGTCACCCAGCCTGGGCCTGCCACCCCTGCCCCTAACGAGGGTGGCCTGGCTAGCAGGACATATTGTTATTCACCGAGGGTGGCGGCTTGTAGCAGGGGGAGCCCACAAAGAAATCTTTCGAAAACTTGCAAAGGAAACAATGTAATCCAGACCCACGAACCCACTAACCTGAGAAGGGATGAACTGCTAGCTCGACAGTACAACCATGAAGGCGAGAGGGGCACCCATTTTCTCAGGCCAGGGGCCGAAGCGAAACACTAATGAGACACCACCCCAAATCCTCACATAAACAAAACCCCCACCCCAAGTGTTGGCCAAGAGATTGTAAATTCCTTCGGGCCAAAAGATACACCCTAATTCAAACCATAAGATACCAAATACCAATTGAAAGCCCACATACTTGTACAAACCTACAATGGTCCACACAAGCAAGAGAGGAGCCACAAACTAGAAAAGTAATGAAATAGGTTTGCTTTCAATAGAAGCGAGGGAGAAGAACTGAACCGTGATTGTCTGCATGCTAGGGTCCCAAGGGCATACTAGGAGACTGATGTAAATCCATGCCAAGCAACTGCAAACATCATCCACCCGCCTCACCCAAGGCTAGAGCCCTAATGAGGCGTTATACACATAGCACTGACCACTTCCAAAATCCTTACCACCCAAATTCATTACCCAAACTATCGAACTGAGCCAACTCATGTACCAGGATTTGTATTTATCCGCAGAGTGCTGGAGGAGGAATGTCACACCAGAGGAGTAAATATCGAGTCTTTTCATTGTCAAGGCATTAATATATGCATGGAGGGGAGGCAGGCCCAAATGGCCGATCAAATGCCACTTGTACCATCACATGCGCACCCCCATCAGATGAAGATGAGTCAGCTTGAAGGAGATCCTTGACCATTTTCTTTATTAATGAATTTCCTGGCCCCCACTGGTATTGCATCGTATTGCAATCGGCCCTCAATGATATTACATTATATCACAAACACCCCTCGAGGTAGTCTTTAGGACTTAAATCCTGCCAATATCGATAAACGTGGTTCCCTGACCCGCCGACATCGATATGTGATTTTTTCCTCGGACTTAGTCATTTTTTGGGTCTCTTGAGCTTTTTAGAGGGATTCTTCAACATGCCCTAACTTCTGATCTCGGAACCCTTTTTTGGACTTCTATATACCCCTGAAAAGATCTTTCCAAGCATTATGCATTGGAGAGGGACCCATATCATTCTGGTAGCTTATGTGGCTCAAAATTTGGCATCAAGCATCACTGTTGTTTGGCTTATGAAGCCACTAGTGATGAAAAAGCAGTGAATGACAACAATCAATAATGGTTGACTATGGTTACCATAGTTAATTATAGTTAATCATAGTTAACTATAGTCAACCATAGTGATGATAGTTGATGATGGTTGACAATGTGACCCTATTGACATAATATTAGGGTTTAGATAAATTAGGGTGTATATATATTATGGCTTATAAAATTAGGGTTTAATATATAGGGTTTATAATATTATGCCTTAAGTTGACCATGGTTGATAATAGTTGACCATGGTGACCATGATGTCGAAATGTATAGAAATCTATCCGATGCCACATTGTCACAAACATTGTTACAATGTGACAATCATTGTCGCTATGTTACAATACATTGCAATTTACTCAACATCACATTACAACATTACAAAATCAGTCAACCACATTTACTAATGTTGTTGAGTATGTTTGAGAGTCAACATTTCTCATCTTCATCCACAAATAATCTATTGTCACTATTATTGATTAATATTAATAGCCAAACATAGTCAACCACATTAGTGAACATAGACAAACGAAGTCAATGTTGATTCTCATTGTTTAAATAGTTGACCATGATGATATTATAATATTGGGTTTAATATTAGATTTTAATATTCGGTTTATAATATTAGGGTTTCTAATATTGGGCTTAATATTAGGGTTTATAATATTTGGTTTATAATATTGGGTTTCATATTAGGATTTAATATTGGGTTTATAACATTTGGTTTAATATTAGGGTTTAATATTAGGTTTATAATATTATGTTTTATAATGTAAGGGTTTATAATATTGAGTTTAGTGTTAGGGTTTGATATTGTGACCTTGGGATGGTAAAGAAATCTATCCATTGCCGCATTGTGAGAAACATTGTCGTAATGTGACAATCATTGTTGCCATGTTACATTATATTGAAATTTATTCAACGTCGCATTGCAACATTACAAAATTAGGGTTTATAATACTGGGTTTTAATATTGGGTTTAATAGTAGGTTTTAATATTGGCATTATAATATTGGGTCTAAACTTGGGTTTATAATATTGGGTTTAATGTGTTGGGTTAAATATTAGGGTTTATAATATTGGGTTTAATATTAGGGATTAATATTGTGACATTGGAATGGTAAAATAATATATCCAACGTCGTATTGTGACAAGCTTTTTATTACAATACATTTCAATTTATTCAACATCGCATTGCAACATTACAAAATTAGATTTAATACTAATGTTTAATATTAAGTTTATAAATTAATTTTTTTTTTTTTTAATTTGATATTATGGTTTATATAATATATAATAATTAATATTAATTAATATTAATCTTAATATTAATATTGATATAAATATACACATGTACTTGATATATTCTTATCAACATATATTAACCATATGATTATGCTAATTACTATATTTATATATTTATTATTATACTAAAAATTTAAAAATTAAAACTTTACAAGTTTATTTTTGCTTCAAAATTAAGTTTTTACTCCATTGTTATATTAAGTAAAAACTTAATTTTCAAACCAAATAATTTTGTAAAATTTTAATTTTTAAATTCTTATTATAATAATGAATGTAAAAATTTTACAAATTCTTATTATGATAATGCATGTATAGATATATTAATTTGTACTTATGGATTTCAATAAACTATTTTTTATATTTTATAATTAATAATTTTAAAATTTTAAAATTTGTTTTATTATAAAAAAATTACAAAATATTTGTTTGATTTATTAATGTATATTAAATCGTTAAATTTTTTGCATGGTTATTTACATAATTATTATATTTATTAAATATATAAATTAATTATTTTTTTAATATTATATTAAAAAAATAAATAAATAAATACAAATAAAATTCTCACCATGTTTCCTATCCTATATGTTTTAAATGGAATCTAAAGTTTTAGCGGTGGTATCAACAAAGCGCACACAGAGAGCAAATGAACATAAAGTTGACTAACAATATCAATCTAAAGGTAACCGAAGGTAAAGCCCTAGTCTACCACGGACAAACATATCATTCACATTTTGAATTTTGTATCTACATTGTTGTTCTATATGGAGTATGTTGTGACAATGTCTCAAGGTCTTTACATTATTAGTGTCGATTAAGGGAAAATCAATTTAAGTTTAAATTAAAAAAACTATAGGTTATAAACTGTCGAATGGAAATTAATTAAAAAATATATTCAAATTTTATATTATATTATCTAGGGCACAAAATTCAACGTTTAGAATTTACATTAACCATCAAATTACGTTTATGAATATGAGGAAGACTTATCCCAAGATATCCCATGAGCAGATCTGAATCGTACGGTCTGAATTTAAGAAGGGGAAAATAAGTTTGCGTGCAGAATGAATAGCCACACGTAGACTGAGAAATCGCCCAGCTCAAACCCTTTTCTTCCACCCAGTTAATTATTGAAACACAAAGACTAGACTCCACCAAGTCTTTGAGCAAATCCTATCTTCATTGTCCGCATGTGTTACCTTCTACCACAACGGATTTCAGATATTGTTGCAAGTTAATTATTGAAACAAATACTAGACTCCACCAAGTCTTACCGTGATTGCGTTTTTGGCACGGTTGAATGTCACATGTAAGTAAGTTTCAAAAGCGACAGGTTTGATTGGTGCACCAACGGGCAGCAGCAGGTCAAAATTGATACCGTGATTGCGTTTTTGGCACGGTTGAATGTCACATGTAAGTAAGTTTCAAAAGCGACAGGATTGATTGGTGCACCAACGGGCAGCAGCAGGTCAAAGTTGATATGTCCAATAGTCATCAATTCTAAAAATTAATCATGGCCATGTCCACTCTCCTCCCCAAACTGATTTGCAGTTTATTGAAGAGGTAATAACTCCTATGTTTGTAACTCCATAATAAAGAGGTCAAGAGTGCCAAAATGCAGGTCCATTGTGTGCTAAAGAACTCTTAAATGTAATCAGATGGATGAAAATGATCTAGCATTATATGGAGGCAAGTTATCCAATTGAGCTATTCATTATCAATCATACAAAACCATTAAACTATATTCCAACTCAAAATCTATTGTAACAAAATATCAATTATTTTTGTCTTGGTTAAAATCTATGTGTATCATTATTATTATGAAAATTTTAGGTCTTGAAGTAATTAAACTTTCATAAAAAAAATAATCATAGTGTTAGAAGCCTTGTGAATGTTTTTCATAATATTGGTAAGAAAATAATTTCCAAGACCATAATGCATCCTAATGTGTCTTATCACAATTAATTGTTATCAAGGTCATAAGAAAACATTGTTGGACCACAAGTAAACATTGTCGAACAACATAAACATCTCATATCATTAAATGCACTGTGAAAACCCTTGAAATGTCTCTTAATGGATAAGTTGTCCTTGACACAAGTGGCCAAATGGATTCAAATACATGCATTGGTGGACTATCACATTCTGACATGAAGTCAATTGGATTGCATATGGAGGCAAGTTATCCAATTGAGCTATTCATTATCAATCATACAAAACCATTAAACTATATTCCAATTCAAAATCTATTATAACAAAATATCAATTATTTTTATCTTTGTTAAAATCTAAGTGTTTCATTATTATTAACAAAAAGTTTAGGTCTTGAAGTAATTAAAATTGCATTAAAAAAACAAATAATAGTTAAAAACCTTGTGAACATTTTTCATAATATTGGTAAAAAAAACCATTTCCAAGAACATAATGCATCCCAATGTGTCTTATCACAATTAATTGTTATCAAATTCACAAGAAAACCCTTGAAAGTGCTGGCAATATCGTCATACTTTTCATTACAATAATATAAATACCAAACATACTAAATATAAAATTATGTAAACAAGACTTGACTTTTCTGCGACTGACTATTTCATAAACCACACTTGACTTGACTCGAACATTAAATTGGTATGCATCACTAGACTCGGATGTTTGTTTATACATAAAATTTAATTACAATTCTAACAGTGCGTGTTGGTACAATTCTGTTAGGATGAACCAAAAGCTTTGGTGTATAATAGGTTACGACACACTGTCATTACTGTGAATGTGACTGTAGGTGATTAAACATGTCAAGAACTACGTTCATCGACGGCCTGAGATTGGGAGCAGATCCAGTGCAAAATGTGGAAATCTCAATTATCTTCAATATTCCATCCTTCATGTTGTTATTATAATCACCACTCCTTCTCAAATCCTTATCAATTATTTCATCCATTCTCCCTTCCTTGGTCTTCTTCGTAGCCCATGCAGTTAGATGTACAAATTCATGATCGTCCTCTTCTACCATAGGAGGTTTTCCGCTTACCATTTCTAACAACACCACTCTGAAGCTATACACATCTTGCTTCGTCGATGCCTTTAGTCCATACCCACATTCTGCACATAACATTAATGTATTAGCGTGACATAGAATCAATTTTAAGCAGGGGCTCCTGTCACGAGCTTGCTACTTGCTGTGTCTCTTCGTATGACTTTGACAACCGACTCCTGGTGAACCAGTGGTGAACCTACTCAGAAATTTCATGCTCTTATGGCCTCAACAACGGCTTCCTCACCTAACAACGGCCTTGGCGTCCCTTCATTCCTTTGGCGAACTTCCTGCGAACTTCGGATGAAGGCACAAAGACAACTACTACCACAACAGACAATATTAATGCGCAGACGATGTATTCAGATACAGAATGGTGTACTCATTTTATTTCAGAATGGATATGACTTTGTTTACAGAAGAATTCTTACAAAGAGATTTCCTTACAGAGATTGACTATCTTCGCATTTACCGGGCTTTATGTTGTTCGCATGGAACAAGCAATACCGGAGGCTACCTGGCGAAGGATAGACTCTGCCTCAGAATCAGACTTCGACACATATACAGACTGGTCGACTCTCTATATGATTCAGCCACTTTAGGTTCTCACCAGTGCTGAGCACACTGATGCACAGGCTCCCAAATCACCTAAGGACTTAAGTTCTTCTCGTGATGCAAGCAGATCAGACAGAATGTCCGCAGATGCAGAGCAGGAGAGGCACTTGACTCAAACACACAAAACTCTAGACTCAATCTAAACTCGAATGCCTCATCAATGAGCCTTACCCTCATTATATAGGAATGAGAGGGGACAAACATTACTGTAGGCCATCCGTAAACGGTGGATAGAATCATTACTTTTCGGATAGTGCTAAGGCGACGTCTGCACAAAGATTCCCATCTAAGGAAAGGAATAGTTGCTTTCGGGTAACGCCAGGGCAAATCTGATAGTAGATTCTATCCAAAAAAGCAAATCCTACGGAAGATAACAAAGTGGATGCTTTCTTTCAAAGCCCACGAGAAAATTATTCATGCCGACAAAACAAAGTGGATGCTTTTTCGTAAAAGCCCACGAGAAAATTATATTTTATTTACATTGTGGATACTTTGGTACAGCAAAGCCCACGGGAAATCTGGTCACAATTAAGCCCTTGTGACTGGTCCGTATTATTTACATCAAAAAATAGTAAGATCAGGGAATCTATCCCTTTTATACTGCATTGTGTCCCAGGCTTTTGTGTAAATCCTGTGGACAATCATGGGCTTCCCAAGCACAATCTGGTACTAGACTTTGGTTAATACAAGCCATTCCATGTGTTCTCTCATATATTCTTCAAGGGAATTATTATATGGGGAGGACTTGTAAGTTGACCATTCACCTTTAGTCATTTGTTTAACAGTGTTATAAACAGGGTGATTACAGTCTGTACTACATTTCTCAATACATGGTTTGCAAAGATTTTTGCAATATTTTTCATGTTCTATAGGGTCCATGGCAGTTCTGTTTATTCCATAATCAGTCCACCAGTCTCTAAACCACTTACATTGCTGATATAGTTGAAAATGATCGATGGCATTGAACCTGAGTCTGGTGTAGTAGGTTTCGATCTTGTCGTCGAGGTTGAGAAATTCCCACCATAGCTATTTGTAGTCTGCAAAGTTATACACTGTATCTAGAAATATGATCTTGGGATCATTTCTTGGCCATCTGGCAGCTGGCTGGGTTCTAACATGGCCTGGTTCATTCTAGAGATCTCTTGTCCTGTATATGCAGACATACCTTTCATACATTCCTGTGTTGCGTCCACCATGGCACCAAATAGTGGCAATGTCGTGAAAATTTTGTTCCAAAGCCTGTCTTGCAAGGTCACCATCCCGTCTTGCTTTATCATATATCATATCATGAATCCACTTTCCTCCTTTAGGGTATACTTTTCTTTCTGGAACAAAGTGTTGGAGGTCAGTGTGTGGCTGCAAATTGGCGTCTAGCACCTTCGTATTTCGGAGCTGCCACGTGGGTTTCCAGTTTCTTTTATAGGTTTCCCAGTCTTGGTCATCAGGCACGGTTCTCAAGACTTCTTGTTTCTGGTGCTGGTCCCATTCTGTGATGATCATCATGACATGATCTTTTGTTTCAATGTATTCTCTGCTAAGAAAATCAGGCAAATTATTGTCTTTTCCTTTGATGTGCTCTACCTGAAAGTCAAAGTTTGCAAATAAAGCTTTCCATTTGGAAAACTTGGCTTCTCCGGCCTTCTTGATGTCTTTTGTTAACACCTTCTGCAAAGAAGATGCATCAGTTCTTAGAAGAAAAGGTTTATTAATAAGATAAACTTCAAACTTACTGATGCAGTTCCATGCTTCCTTGACTTCTTCTCTATCGTGGAGTAGTTCAGTTCAGCTGGATTCCATACTCTTGAGGCAGATTGAACAACTTGCTCTTCTTTTCCAACCTTTTGCTTTAGAATACAACCCCATCCAATATTACTTGCATCAGATTCAACTATTTTGTATGCAAGATCATCAGCAACATACAGAATGGGCAAGGATTTTACCTTGGCCTTGATGTCCTTGACTACTTTTGTATGGAATTTTGTCCATTCAGGAGGATTCTTCTTCAGCCTCTTATTTAAGATTTTTCTGTCACTGGTGCAGTCTTGATAAAAATTGCTGACATAATTAAGGCAACCTAAGAACCTCTGCAGTTGGTTCTTATCTGTGATAACATCTACAAACTTATCTGCAAACTCCAATGCATGCTTTTGCAGAGAAATCTGCCCATTGCAGATCGTATGGCCCAAAAATTTGATAGTGGTTTGAAATACCTCTATCTTCTTCTTGCTAAGCACTAAACCATTGTGCTTAACCAAATTCTTAAAAATATTTACATGTTTAAAATGTTCCTGAATAGTCTTAGAAAATATTAATACGTCATCAATATATACAATCAGCCAATCAAAATATGGCTTGAAAATATCATCCATTACCTTTTGAAACTTTGATGGATCATTCTTGAGTCCAAAAGGCATGACATTCCATTCATAATGTCCTACTGGTATGCTGAAGGCAGTTTTAAATTTATCTTTCTCAGCAATGGCCACTTGCCAAAATCCTGCTTTCAGGTCGAACTTAGAAAATATCTTGGCACCTGCTATCCTTCTGATCAAGTCTCCTTTGTGTGGGATTGGATAGGTGTCATCAGCCAGGACTGAATTTAGAGGCTTATAGTTTATGACTAATCTAGGAATGCCTCTAATTTGTTCAACTCTTTTGTTGACATAGAACCCGTAACAATTCCAAGGACTGTTGGATTCTCTGATCAGTCTTCTACTGAGGAGCTACTGAATCTCTTTCTGGCAAAGATCTCGGTACTCTGTGTTCATCGGGATGGCTCTGCTTTTACAAGGCTTGCCAGTGTATCCTTCCTTGTAAGGGAGCTCCACTGTGTGCTGCTTCCTGTGCCAAAAGGCGTTAGGTTCTTCAGAGCAGCATTCTTCTTCTATTATTTTCTTTAAATCTCCAATTTTGTTCTGGATCTGGGGCAGCTTAAGCTGTTCTTCTATTCTCAGCGTACATTTCAGATCCTTTAATTCTGATAGTCTAGCTTCGGCTCTATCCAGATCTTGTACAGTGTGTACCATTGTAGAAATTCTAGGATTGGAGATATATGGGAGTTCAATTTTCTTTCTTGTCCCTTTTGAGGTGGGGATAGAAATAAAATATCTAGCTTTACCTCCTTTGAGTCTAAGTGACCCATGAGGTTCTACTGCTGCAAGAAAGATATTACCAAGAATGCAGTCTACTGGAATATCAGCTACTGCAAACTTCATATAAATACAGTGGCTTTCAAAACAAACAGATGCTTTGGGTACTTTGTATCTAAGCTTTTTGTTACCCAATCCTACCACTTCTCTTTCTGCAGTCACCCAATATTTTGCTGGAATATTTTTCATATTCAAAATGTTAATATTTGCTCTAGAATCAAAAAGAGCAATCATTTCAAACATTTGCCCTTTTTTGCAGATATTTATCAGAACATGGTGCTGTTGGTACGAGATGGTTAACAATCTCATGTCTTTGAATCCAAAATTTGGATCCTTCATACCTTCAGCAATTTGTACTTCTTGATTACTACTATGAGAAGCAGTATGCCATGGCTGATTATCATCATCTTCTTTTGCCATCTGTTTTCCTTTCTGAATTTCTGCAACTTGAGCTTTTAGTGCAGAAATTTCGGTTTTGAGATTATGAATCTCTTTGCTAACTTCTCCTAGAGTAAGAGATCTTACTCTTTCAGGCTTCTGCTGATGCCTTTGGAATGATTTTGTATTCTTTTCATATGATGCATCATTTCTTATCTGGACTGTTTGAAGCTTTTTCTTTTCGCTGATCCATAAAAGCTTTCGTCGGGCGTTTTTTCATTTCTCCATCCTCCATGGCACGGATTTGTGACAGGATTTTTAGCTCTTCTTCTTCCATTGCGGCCATAAGGACTTTTTCCTTCTGGGGCTTAGGCTGTTCCCTGTGTTCTTCACTTCAGTCACTTAAATATTCAGAGTCGGAATTATATTGGACATGACATGCACATTCTTCAGAATAAGAACACAAACAATCTGAAGAAATAGAATCTGAATATTGCCCTATCTGAGCATGGAGTTTTTCTTCAGATGAAGAACTAAATGAATCATAAGAAGATTCATTTATTTGGTGTTGCTGAGCGATTTCTCTAATTGTGACATTCGAGCAGCGTTCTGTGCTGTGAGCATGAGAACCGCATTTCATACACACAATTGGTCTTCTTCCTTCTTGCTTTACTTGTTTGTTTCTTTGGGCAAAGACTTGGGACTTCTTTCCCTGGTCTAGTTTTGATTCTTCACCCTCTAGACATCGGGAGGAAGTATGTCCAGTTTTCCCACATAGCCAAAAAGTAATTTTATTCCATCTGTCTTGTTTATGAGTATGCAGATGGATATCAAAAGGATTGTAATAATGAGTTTTGGGAACATATTTATAATACCCTCTTTTTGTTCCAGAGGCTTGACCATGCCTCCACTTTGAATTTCTGCCTTTGGGCTTTGGACAATTTCTTCGGTTTTTGTAGAAAGTTTCTTTAAACTCTCTTTTGGCTTTTTTCTTAGGCTTCCTTTTCTTTACCAAAGGATCATCCAATGTTAATCCATATTTGCTACATATGGATTTTCTATCAGGCAGTATGGAAAGCTTTTCCAGAGACTTATTTACCTTTGAGCTAGTGCATAGACTGACCAATGTCCTTGTAATGAGAGAATAAATCTCTCCCCATGTGTATGACTCAAAAGGTAATTGAAAGACTTTCTGCATTCTGATATAATCAACAAATTTAGATGGCAGAGCTACAAGATATACCTGTTTCCATAACAGGTTCTTTGAGTCCTTGACTTCATATATTCTCTGCATCCAATCTCTGTGGAAGTCATCATATTGAGACATTTTGTGGCACTTTAAATTCATCAAAATGACTTCATTTTTACCAGTGATTTCTGTTTCACTGCCGCACTAATGTTCCAAAATCACTGATGTAAGTGCTCTTATCATGTTGCTGATAACTGTGCCATCAGGATTATGAATCACATCTCCTTTCTCATCTTTTAGCACTTCTGCTTCCATTGTTTCTATGAGTTTTGGAGATGATTCTATCTCCCACCACCTGAGGAGTGTCCCTGTAAAACACTGAATAATTGTCCTGCAAGCATCAATTTCAGATTTCCCTCGCAGACACATGAGTTTATATTCTGTGTACATGATATCAATCATTTGCCTTATTTGGCCTACACTCATGTTATCTATATTCCACTCTCTGTGGGAATCTGGAAAAAATGTGTGCGCTTCAGGAAGTTTTCCTTTGCCTTCTATGTCAGGTGCTGGATATCTGTTGAACCTGTGTTCAAGCGGTTCATATATAGGGAGGATTTGTGTATCCTGGTCTTTATGTTCCTTCCCTATGTCTGCTTCTTCATCCTTAAACAAGGATGCTATTGTGATCTTATTTGTAGCCTCAGTATCTGATGAAGACATGGCTACTTCTTTAGGAAATAATGCAGGAAACCTGTCTACAGATTTCACAGGGTCCTGAATTCTTATGCTTCTTTTTACAAGAAAGGAGTTTGGAACTGGTTTCTCAATTTTAGACAGACTTATCTTTTCAACTTTGCCAGTTAAACCAGATATAATTTGTTTAGTTGTGTCTAAATGACCAACTAACTTTTCTTCTACTCCTATTTTGTTCAATGACTCTCTGGCATAAGAACGAATCATGCTAGTTTCAAATTGTATATTGTTCAAGCATTTATTTACATCATTTAATGATACTTGGACAGTATCAATTTGTTCCTTGACTTCTATTGATTTTGCAACATTCATTTCCAAGCCTTTTACTGCAGTATTTGTGCAGTAAAGCTGTTCACTAGCTTTCTGAATCCTTCCATCAATGCCTAAGGCATTTTCATCTTTCTGGACTAAAGGGATGGCTTTGGCTACATTTGTGTTTTCTCCTACGACAAATCCTTTGTAAGGAGGAAAGGTCGTAGCGGTTTCAATTTTTGATCCATCAAGTGTAGTCCAAGCATGCTTGCTTGCTGAGGTGTTGGTTGAACCGGTAAAGACATTCAAGGGAGCAATATTATCTTTCCATGAATAAAAAGATATCCAAGTGTTATTCATCTCCATATAATGCTTCCAATCGTCAACAAATTGTTTCTTCTCTGTAGGAGTATAGTTCTAATCAAACTCATCTACTTGAGGATTAGTGTACAGATCCCAATTTAGCATGGCTTTCATCCATTAGGCACTAATATTGGATTTCAAGCATCCATCCATAAGGGAGAAGAACATATGCATTTCCATTACTGCGGGAATTTTACAGTCAGAAGGAACAGGGTGAAATCTGTAATCTGGAATCAGGCCATTTGCCTGCTCAAGGTATCCCAAACCATATCTGGGTTTGGCTGGTCTCATCAAACACAACATCTCTGTCAGCCTTATATCTTCTCCTTCGAGAGTGGTAAGTTCATCCATCATGAGCACATGATCCAGATCTGATTCATGTGGGAAAGGAATATCTGTGCATTTGGGATTTGGGCATGAATTTACATATGTAGTAGGAGGAGTGATTCCAGTTCTGGGGTTATGATTTGAATGGAGGTTAGAATCAACCAGAGTAAGCAGATTAACAAATTCTTGACAATCTGGGCATTTGACTTCTAAAGAAGAATAATTTACAAGCTAGCTAATTCATACAAAGAATTATGTTTACAATAAGATGAAGAGGAACAAGCTGTATCTACAGTGGAAGGATTTCTGTAATACTTGGATTTCTTACAGGCTAACTTTATTCTTCTCTGGTCAATAGTAGATCTTCTGGGGAATGAAATAACTGCAGAAGACAGATTTTCTGTAATATCAGGAGAGGTAATATCCTTAGGAATGAGAGGCTTAGGATTATTTACAACCTAGTGTTCTGGAAATGTCAAGTCTTCCCATCGAATGGTCTGATGCTCAATTTTCTGATTCTTTGCATCAGTGAGGACAACTATACTTGACTTTGAGTCTCTGCTGGGTGTATGGCGGATGGCTGGCCAAAGGGTATTGGTATGACGGAAACAACCCTTGGTCTGGATGGCTATATTATTTCTCTTTTTCTTCATATCAAAACCAGTTGTTTGAATCTGCAATTGCAGAATCTGATCTATGGTTTCGTCAAAGGTATACACAGAGAAATTGGGGTAACAATCAAAGTAGACTGGGCCATCGGATAATGGAGCAAAAATCCCGCCTATTAGGGAATCTGTATATTTATTGTGCGTCATATCTCTTACAGTAGCAAGCACAAAAGTATTTAAGCCTTTATGGGTTAAGGCATTGATCCCTACTCGGATACATCCTAAATGAAAATAATTTGTCTTTAGCCTCTTTGCCTCTGCCTGTAGTTCTTTGGGTTTTAACAGAGATATAGTCTGTATATTATCTGAATTCTCCTGGATCTGGCTTACAGACTCTTTAATGCTTATTCTAGTGGCTGCAATCAAATGAAAAGTAGAAAGGTCACTATACACTTTTGAGGGAGCTATCTGGGGCAGTTCCCATCAGGCTGATGGCTGGGATTCTTCATAAGAAAGTTCAGCAGAATTTAAAACTCTACTGGAGCTACTAGCAAACATTTCCCTTAATGGGTTTTCCTCAGCCTGTGAATCTCTCTCTTCAAGTTCTCGGAAGGAAACAAACTTTCTGAAAGATTCCATTCTTAAATGAGTATTTTAGTTTTTGAATACCAACCTCAAGAACCAGATGTTACCGCCCAATGTCTACAATAAGGTTGGACTTATGGTGCCTGGTCGAGGTGTTCTACCACGACCTTCAGAAACTTTTGCTCATCGTGCTCGGTGGTCTGAGAAGAAAGCGTCCAGCACCAAAACAAAGCAGCAACAGGTCGTGCTCGGTGGTATGAGAAGAAAGCGTCCAGCACCAAAACAAAGCAACAGCAGGTCGGCCAGCAGCCATGGAAGAAACACACGGGGACGCTGACCTCGTGGGCATTTGCAGTCATGTAGTTCTTTGCGTTGTGCGCCCCTCTAAATTTGAAATTTGAAATTGAGTGACTGCCCTGCGTCTGGAAGATATCGGTCAAGATCCCGCCTCCTTTGAATGCAGATAAATTCAAATTTCAAATTGATGGAAGGACTGCTCCATGCACACACAATTCCTCTGACATTGGCGGCGGCCCCTGCTGTTCGAGGTCAGAACTCGAGAACTATCCACCGCATGCTCCTGTCAAATCTTTCTATGGGTCATGTATGGTGAACCAGCTTCCGTAGGAGCATTAAATGCCCTATGGCAGGCTGGTTAGCTCTTGCCTGTTTGAACTCTCGCATCTTTCACTGGTCCGCTAAAGGGTAGGCGGAAAATGTGTGGTTGGGACGCCCAGTCGCCCACTCAAAGAAGATTGCGTGCAACTTCTAAGCACTAAAAAGAGTCTGTAAGTGGAAGGTGGCATCTTTGACTGTTACACTAGTGGGTAGGCAGAAAGTAAAGGATCATGTGTTTCCTTGGCACATCCAGTCGCCCATGACTTGTGAGTCCTTGCATCCAGCTTCTGAGCACGGAAGAGTTATCCTAAACAGACCGCCCTACTCATAAATGTGCCTCCCCGGCCATGCAATCAAGGAAGGAAGATCGCATGCAGCTTCTGATCACGAAACTATATCTTTGACTGCTACGCGAAGATCACATGTGTGGCATCTTTGACTGGTACGGCAGCGTGTAGCCACATCAAAAACACAACGCTTGTTTGAACTGTCGCATCTTTCACTGGTGTGCTAAAGGGTAGGTGGAAAATGTGTGGTTGGGACGCCCAGTCGCCCACTCAAAGAATATTGCGTGCAGCTTCTGAGCACTAAAAAGAGTCTATAAGTGGAAGGTGGCATCTTTGACTGTTACACTAGTGGGTAGGCGGAAATTAAAGGATCATGTGTGTCCTTGGCACGTCCAGTCGCCCACGACTTGTGAGTCCTTGGATCCAGCTTCTGAGCACGGAAGAGTTATCCTGAACAAACTGCCCTACTCATAAATGTGCCTCCCCGGCCATCCAATCAAGGAAGGAAGATTGCATGCAGCTTCTAAGCACGGAACTGTATCTTTGACTGCTACGCGAAGATCACATGTGTGGCATCTTTGACTGGTACGGTAGCGTGTAGCCACATCAAAAACATAATACTTGTTTGAATTGTCGCATCTTTCACTGGTGTGCTAAAGGGTAGGCAAAAAATGTGTGGTTGGGATGCCCAGTCACCCACTCAAAGAAGATTGCATGCAGCTTCTGAGCACTAAAAAGAGTCTGTAAGTGGAAGGTGGCATCTTTGACTGTTACACTAGTGGGTAGGAAGAAAGTAAAGGATCATGTGTGTCCTTGGCACGTCCAGTCACCCACGACTCGTGAGTCCTTGCATCCAGCTTATGAGCACGGAAGAGTTATCCTGAACAGACCACCCTACTCATAAATGTGCCTCCTCGGCCATGCAATCAAGGAAGGAAGATTGCATGCAGCTTCTGAGCACGGAACTGGATCTTTGACTGCTACGCGAAGATCATATGTGTGGCATCTTTGACTGGTACGGTAGCGTGTGGCCACATCAAAAACACAACACTTGTTTGAACTGTTGCATCTTTCATTGGTGCGCTAAAGGGTAGGCGGAAAATGTGTGGTTTGGGTGCCCAGTCGCCCACTTAAAGAAGATTGCGTGCAACTTTTGAGCACTAGAAAGAGTCTGTAAGTGGAAGGTGGCATCTTTGACTATTACCCTAGTGGGTAGGCGGAAAGTAAAGGATCATGTGTGTCCTTGGCACGTCCAGTCACCCACGACTTGTGAGTCCTTGCGTCGAGATTTTGAGCACGGAAGAGTTATCCTGAACAGGCCGCCCTACTCATAAATGTGCCTCCCCGGCCGTAATAAAATTGGAAGGTCTGCTCTTAATTTCATTTGGAAGTGCATATATTCATTTAACCTTTCAAAAATAAAATGTTATAAAAAAATTCGACTTCTATTAAAAAGTATATATTGAAATAATGCCATTCTAAATCTTTAAAATTTTTAAAATTTAAAGAGTAGCTTTAATAAAACACTATAAAATCTCAATATAACTAGTAAATAAACAAAAAAACAATCTCAAATTCCATTAGAAAAAGGTAAAGGCATGTTTCTTCTATTCATTCGATGATCTTCAAAAGTATTTGGACTTGCATAATTGAAAATATAAATATATTTTCCCAATGGAAATGGATTTTTAGTTTTCATTTATTTCGATACATCATAAGTAACATTCCAATCCACCTCATTTAGAGCAGATGTGCAGTTAGAGATAGAAACATTAACATATCTACTATCTCTAATGAAAGTCTTTATCTATCATCATTTTTTATCCTGTTTAATTTTCAGAAGCCTCTTTCACACATGTGGTTGTTGGGATAACGAGAATAGCTTGTCATAATTGCATCAAATATGGAAAGTCTTCAAACCATTCATGTTCATATCCACATAGATCTCATGCCATACATATGCTTTTATGGTATGATTTACATATAGCACAAACAAATTCATTCATTTCACCCAAACATTTAGTAGTTTCCACAATAGATGATTCCCCAATGCTAAAAAATTTCACATAAACATTTCAACTATTTTTTTGTTGGACAGTCTATATCATTCACTTTTTCATAATAATGTCGAGATCTGAAAAACTTAGCCACATTAAATACATGTAAATCTATGAATCTCCTATCTAAAGATTTAATCACCTTTACAATAAAACATTGACTCAAAAGAATACAATCATATAGCAGCCCCGAATATTTTCATCTTTGGAAAAATTTTGAACCTCAATGGATGTAAATATACCATACCTATGCTATTTGCAAATTCAAGGGTTCCTCTTTATGCTTTAACTAAAAATAAGATATATGCACTTCAACTACACCAAAAATACTTTCCAAAAATCATTTACGAAGCATGCTAATAGAAAAATCTAAAGTAGTGTCAATATATGTAATATCAACATGATCCTCTTCGAACTTTTGATTCAACTTATTTAATTGAACGAGCATGTCTGCAAGTAGATGGATGCAAATTTGCACTCGAAATATTGTTGCCAACTCATACAATTTTTTTCTCCTCTAACACCCAATCCTAACAAATAATGCATGAGTTTAACAAGTCTTTTCATGACCTATCCTCTTGAGAGCCGCCTAATTTGATGAATTTGTAAGACCACTAACTTAGTGATTTGAAATGTATACATTAGCTCTCTCAATTTTCCATGTCCTTTAGTTGATTTTCCAAGCCATGAATAAACTTTGTTTCAAATTTGTTAATATATTGCAACTCTAGAAAATGAGATGAAGCCTCATTGATTGTCAATGCTTCCCTGTGAGCTATGAAATGGATAACTAATCAATCAGGAGCATATGAAGCTTAGGAGATAAACCTTCATGAATACCCCTTATGGAGGATGCACCATCTGAACCAAAGCCAACAAACTTAATTAAATATAAATCCAATTATGCTTAAAGAGTTCTCACTAGATCGTACATACATTGATTTATTCCATCCTTTATTTGAAGTAAACATATAAACTTTGTTAAACATTGACTTCTTCCACCATTGTCAAATATGTAATATAAACAATCAATTGGTGTTCCATAATTTGATCAGTGCTTTCATCAACTGAAATTGAGTAAAATGATCTATGTAAAATCTTCTCTTTTAGATTGTTCCAATACACCTCTTTAGCAACTTGAAGAAAATATTTTCTCAGTGTTGTATTTGTGTATTCAGAAAATTCATCTATTAGAAGCACACGTGGAGTTCATTTATACCAATTCAAATCACATATTGTTTTATACATTTCTAAAGATAAATCATGTATAGCAACAAAATACATGTTTCCAATCATTAATATATTTTTTTCCTTCCCACCATTTACCATTAGTTCTACATGTTTAGTGATTGGAATATTGCTTCAATCGCTTTTTGCCTCCAAAAGTTGTAAAACAAAAATTAAGCTTTTGATTTTGCATGGCCACTTCTACCACTAACTTGAAGAGTGGTAGTTCCCTCTTTTGAAAATGGAGTCTCACTTTTAAATTTAACACGTGAAGAACATTTTATCCTTTCATTACCATTAGATGTTTTAAAACATAAGCCCATGGAAACCTTGTATTCCATTTAGATTTGAATATTATTTTGTGTTTCTTTGATGGGTTTTCTATTTCAAAAAGCTCTACTCTATTTGATTCATCATATTCATGTAGATGAGCATCAATTTCATTTTGACTATTACATGGTTGATTAAAATATTGTGTAAGACCAAATGATTCAACAATTAACAATTGCGTTTTATCCTTCTTAGGACGACCAATATGAGACACTTTTCAAGATTTACACTATTAAATTAAAAAAATGGAATAAGTAAATACATAAATTAAAAATCCCTTAGCAAGGTTGAGATAGAAAAAAATCAACCTTAGCAATATGCCATAGGATTTGACTATAGATTTCTTGATAGGTTATTCATTGATTTGTTGAATTATGTTTTGTAACATTCAAGGAAACTTGTAGCTTTATGATAGAGAACAAACACTTCATTAAAAATGGTAATTGGACAAGAAATATGTATGGATTTAAGCAACGAATCAAGATAAGCAAGAGTTTGAATGAGAGCATTATAGTTGTGGAGTCCAATACCTTCGATATAAGATATATATTATTTTCATAGTTGGTAGATTCATATAATTATGACAATAAAAATTTGCACCATTAACAATGTAGAAAACAACTCAACCACCCATGCCTAGAATGGCAAGATGACAAGCAGTTGCATTTAGGGTATCTAGCCAAAATGTTGATTTCCTCGGGCGTGGATTCTATGGTGCCCAGGATACATTGTGTGACCACGAAGGGTGTCATTACCTCAAGGAGTGTTGCATTAAAGAATCCATAGAACGAAAAAACAAATGTTAATGAAGATATGAGGAGGATAATGAAAAATACCTTATAGTATAGCATCGAATGATAACTTTCCTTCTCTGGATGATGGGTTGCAATTCAAATGAAAATGGAAAAAATGGATACAGGGAAAGCACACACAAGGATAATCACGGAGGAGCAAGAGCACGTGCATAGTTGTTGATTGATTATTCAATGTGATCTGTCACCTTGTGCTAGGTGTAATAGTACCATGACTATTGCACGCCTTATTTTTGCAAGTTGCATCATGTTGGCGTAAGTTGGGGGCCTCAAGGAAATGTCCCCAAATCATGACATAAGTATTAAATTGTATGAAGTCATTTGGACTTTAATAGGTCTCTTCGACCAAACTATCACTAGTCAGAGTGATTTATATGCTAGTACAGAGTCTAAATTATCATAAACTTAAAAAAGTATTGACAGGTTATTAAAAATATTTCCCTTTTTTTAAAATTTAAAAAATTAATCTAGCCTTTGTAATTGACCAGTAATTTTGATATTTTAATTTTTTTTTGAAGTGTAATTTTTTTTTAGCCCTTCTAAGAAGGGCCAGGAGCCTAAAGAAGGTCTAGGAAGGGTTCAATTTTGAACGTTGCTCCCTGGCCATGCAATCAAGGAAGGAAGATTGCATGCAGCTTCTGAGCACGGAACTGTATCTTTGACTGCTACGTGAAGATCACATGTGTGGCATCTTTGACTGGTACGGTAGCGTGTAGCCACATCAAAAACACAACACTTGTTTGAACTGTCGCATCTTTCACTGGTGTGCTAAAGGGTAGGCGAAAAATGTGTGGTTGGGATGCCCAGTCACCCACTCAAAGAAGATTGTGTGCAGCTTGAGCACTAAAAAGAGTCTGTAAGTGGAAGGTGGCATCTTTGACTGTTACACTAGTGGGTAGGCGGAAAGTAAAGGATCATGTGTGTCCTTGGCACGTCCGGTCGCCGACGACTTGTGAGTCCTTGCATCCTTGCGGTAAGAGCTAACGGGCATACCATTGGGCATTAAATGCCCAGTTACATGCGCCCCCGATAGCTGTTTAACACACACGCGCTTATTTTTTATTTATCTATCACCTCACGCGTGTGTTAAACAGCTATCGGGGGCACATGTAGTCGGGCATTTAATGCCCAATGGTATGCTCGTTAGCTCTTGCCCTTGCATCCAGCTTCTGAGCACGGAAGAGTTATCCTGAACAAAGCGCCCTACTCATAGATGTGCCTCCCTGGCCATGCAATCAAGGAACGAAGATTGCATGCAGCTTCTGAGCACAGAACTATATCTTTGACTGCTACGCGAAGATCACATGTGTGGCATCTTTGACTGGTATGGTAGCATATAGCCACATAAAAAACACAACACTTGTTTGAACTGTCCAGGGAAAATTTTAAGAACCCCCCCTAAATTTACATGCATAATAAATGGGCGAATCTCCATGGTATATAGGAAAAATGGAAGGCGATTTTATCAATAATATGATATGTATATATAATTTTTTGGCGAATCTCTCACCAGGCATGGTGAATATTTTACTCAATTATAAAATCTTGTGTTTATTGAATACACAAATGAAATCATTGCATTTCTTTAAAATATCTTTTGAAATCAAAATTACCGAAATTACATATCGATAACCTAGTGGGTGTAGGATAAAATTCACCCATGCCATTCACAGAAAGCATGAGAAAAAACCTAATACTATATATAAAACCAAGAAAAATTCAAATTCATCACTTCTAGGGACCTTGTAACCACCCTGCCAATACAAAAGTATGTTCCTGTTTGCAGTTAGAAAAATTACCCAAATTACAATCTGTTTACTCCAGCATATGTTGGAAAGTTATAGAAGGATGACTAGTGCAATCAATCCATTCCTTTTAGCCCTGAATTTGTTTCAGTTTAAAACAGAAGTATACAAATATACTTGTCCAATGTCTATGCTTTAACTATTCACCTTAAGATGTTTTTACAATATAATTTCCTAAGTCTATTTAATATCTTCATTATCATAAAAACCAACCTATATCCATCTTAACTCCACATCTACCACTCTTAGGGGGATGAAATCTATTTATCCCTCTGAGCACTTGGTAGACCCAAAATTAAGATGGATCTAAGATGATAGAATTTCCCCTTTAAATAATCTATGCTCACATGAATACCATGGTATTACCATGGGTCAATAACATGGGTTATCATAAACCTGGATCTTAAAAATTACCATTAGTAATTTATAAAAATTAATAAAATTAATAGTTGATTTTTATTTTATTTTTTATTTTAACCAAGCTAAAATTTTTAACATACATTAAATTACAACATCCATTTTTACTCTTGATCCCATCAAATATTTCTTCACTCTATGCTAGTTTGCATATCACGATATTTGATACCTCTCAGGGGTTAGTAGATCCAGAGTAAAGATGGATCTATGCTAGTTTAATTCCCCCATTTAAATAGGCTACATTCCAGGTGAATACCATGGGTCAATACCATGTGCCATTTTTATTTTTATTAATACTAATATTAGGGTTAATAATGTTTTTTTGCATGGTATTAATAACAATCTAGTCCATGGTATTTGTCCCATAGTATTTTTCCCATAGGTTTCACCTAAATATAAAGCATTTTTTGAGTGTTCGTAAATATAAGGTGACTTATGGAGTAAATATAAAAAAATGTTTTATTTGTTTACCATACCTCTCGTTTATTTATATTTTTATTAATTTACCATAACTCTTTTACAAATATGGTATTTGGCCCATAGGATTCACTTAAATAAAACCTCTTTCTTGAGCCTTCATAAATAGAACGAGGGTTATGGACTAAATATAAAAAGAGGTTTTATTTATTTACCTTGCGTCTAGTTTATTTATATTTTTATTTATTTACCATACCTTTTGAGTAAGTATAAAAAGACATTTTATTTATTTACCATACCTCCACTTTAGTTATATTTTTATTTGTTTACACCTTTGCATGTATATAAGGTGACTTATGGAGTAAATATAAAAAATGTTTTATTTATTTACCATACCTCTCATTTATTTATATTTTTGTTAATTTACCATACCTCTTTTATAAATATGGTATTTGGGCCTTTGGCCCATATGATTCACTTAAATAAAACCTATTCTTGAAAATGGGCGAATGGAAGGTTGTAACTCCTAATTTCAAGGGCTAAATTTACCTTTTTTATCCTCTCCCTTAAAATAAGGTGGGCTATTTGAGGTGATTTGTAAAATGTACTATGATACAAAATATTCGCCCATTAAAAATTTAAAACCCCTTAATTTCGCCAAAGGGCAAACATTCGCCCCTAAAATTTTCTATGGAACTGTCGCATCTTTCACTGGTGCACTAAAGGGTAGGCGGAAAATGTGTGGTTGGGATGCCCAGTCGCCCACTCAAAGAAGATTGCGTGCACTAAAAAGAGTCTGTAAGTGGAAGGTGGCATCTTTGACTATTACACTAGTGGGTTGGCGGAAAGTAAAGGATCATGTGTGTCCTTAGCATGTCCAGTCGCCCACGAATTGTGAGTCCTTGCATCCAGCTTCTGAGCACGGAAGAGTTATCCTGAATAGACCGCCCAAGGGTTAAATTTGACGAGTGACCTACCCGTCAAGGAATTTTTTTGACATTTTTATTTTTAAACTGCCATCATATGACTTTCAAAATTTATTTGTACAAGTTTCATCTAATTTCAAATTGTACAATAAAAGAACAATAGTTGTGAAATAATTTTCAAACCAAAAACATAATGTGCATGAACTATGTAAATGTTCAGAAAGTAGATTCAATATCACCATGTACACAAACTAAACTTTGGACAGTTTCACCAAAAGAGGTAATTGTCAAAACATTGCTATTACAAACATAAAAATAAAAGAAAAAAATTTAAACATTTAAGGTTCTCCTTTCTTTAGCATCTTTCCAGATGTCAAATACCCTATCCCATTCCACCATTGATGAATCAAGCCTGTTAGAGACACCCGCATCAAGGCATCCAATGCAACTAATGATAGCTTTGTTCTTTGGACATCCTTTATTATGTTTTGTCTTGAGAATCCTCTCTCACAAGCAATTGTACTTGCAGGAATAGTAAGTATCGCCTGCCATAATTTTGACATGTGAGGAAAATTTGTATGCAACCCTGTAACATAAAAAATCCTCCATGCATATTTCATGGATGATCCCTCGCAATTAACACGAAGAGTGTCAACAAATGGATGCAACTCTTTCAAACAAGCCTCAAAATCAAATGTAGTTTTGTTTTCTTCACTTTGATAATAAGGATGTTGTAAGTGTTGAAAAATCTTTTCGAGCCAACGCTTTGAATTTCGTTCTCTGCCATGAACATCCTCTAAATAATGGCAAGGGCTAAACAATCTTGCTGAGTTGAAAAATGCAAGATCAGGGGATCTTGCATTCAAATTCTCTACGAGAGCTTGAACATAATCTTTTGCAAGTTGTTTGCAACTTTCTATTGAACCTTCAATACACGGTTTCCATGATTGTTTTTGTATATCAACACAATCAACATATGCATGTGGAATTGCTACAAAATCGTAATTCATGCTTGTGAACAAGCCCCTCCTTATCACAAATTTCTAGAAAGCCAAATTTAGAGGCATCTATAAATTTAGATAAATAACATGTGCTATCTGCAAATGTGTCGCTTCTTAAAAACCACCTTTTCAAAGTGCTTACTGTGACATCTATGGCTGCCCCTAAAGAGCTGACATCAATGTACTCTTCTTGGAATTGCTTGTTCAACTTGTTTAATTCACACATTATATCTGCAAGCATATGTAAACAAAATTGTACTGAAAAGATTCTTGCCTTATCATACCATGAGTCTTTTCTTTCTTTCCACAATGTTAATATGCGAGGCATAAGTGCAACAAGTCTTTCAATGACTTGTCCCCTTGAAAGCCATCTAACTCCATGGATTTGAAGAGCTTGAAGAGTTTCAAGTTGCATAAGTTCCTGTAGAGCAATAAGTTGACTATTTCTTTTCGTAGAATTTTGCAGCCAAGAATATACCTTATTTGCTAATTTTTCAACAAATAATAATTCAGGTATTTTTTCTGAAGCATCTGATGCAGCTAAGGCTTCACGATGAGCAATGCAGTGAACAACTACAAGATTAGGTACATATTTATTCAAGAAAGTGATAAAACCATTTTCATTACCAACCACTGAAGAAGCGCTATCTGTGGAAACTCCTATCAATCTTTCTGTTGAAAGGCCCCTTGATTCCATTAAATGTTTGATTGCATCATAAGTTGTTTTCCCTCTTCCATCGCAAACATTTATGAGCTTTAAAAACTGTGAAATTGGAGGACCCAATCCTTTTGAGTTTAAAAACGTGGCATAAACCACAAGATGTTTTTCTAAACTACGGTTTGTACTTTCATCTAACATCAATGAAAAAAAGGGCTATCTAGCATTTTGGAATTTTATAGCTCTTCAAGGTACTGAGATATAGCAAAAAGGAATTCTTTTGCAGCGATGTGATTTGTATATGATGTGTACTCTTTGTTCTTTGGCATATTTGGCGTGTGTAAAGACATTGTAAACAAACAAAGAGATTCATATTTTGAAAGTGGTAGATCCTCTTGCACCATCCAATATACTAATTTCATAGTAGTGATGACTCTTTCTTTGTTCATATCATCAATGCATGCAATGTGTTCTGTAATAGACTTCGCCTTCTTCTCATTTCCACATATCCACTTTGCCTGTGAGAGTTTATGAATGCTTGAATTAGCATGAACAATTATAGAATCATGCTGCAATGTAGAGCAACCAGTCCCAATTCCCCATGGCCCCATTGCCTTATGCATTTCACAATATATGCATTTCATAACTGTTTTTCCTTCATGCTTTGCCTCTCTCAACCACTTATACTTAGTTTTCCACTGATCACGAAACTCTCTTTTTACTTTCATTTTTCTTTTCTTTTGGGTGCTAGGTTCTCCGTGGTGAAATTCTTCATCACTTTTTTCATTATGCTCCAAGATATCATATTCTTCATTATGCCTCAAGACATCTAAACCTTCATTTAGATCAAAATCATGATCTTCTTTATCAGGCAATGAAGCTTGAGATGTATGAGACCATCCAAAAAAAAATTTGATAGAAAGTTGATTCCCTTTTTTTGAAGACATTTTTGATATATAATACCTATATAATAAAAATAAAGTATTTCGTATATATGAATTTCATTTCATCAGCTAAAACCATATTAAAAAAATAATCTTGCACTGGTGTGCTGCTAAAAATCCCAAACGCTAAAAATAAATCTAAATAAATCATTTAATAAAATTATAAAAATACATCTTTAACAAATTCAATTAACTAATCCAACAAATGAAATTTTACAACAAAAATCCAAAACTAAACAATATAACAGAGCTGTTACAAGGACATTTATCCAATTCATCAAAAATGATATAACAAACTTTTACATGAATTGATATAAAAAAACTTTTACATATACAATTTATTACAGTGAGAAATCTAACTCATCAAATTTCACAAAAAATTTAACAATTTAAATACCAATTCTATTCTAAATACTTTCAGAATTCAACAACATATTAATTGATTCAACGTTCTGTCATTGTCCTATTTACAATTTTGGAATTTTGAAACAAAAGATTTCATTCATGGCCAACCAAAAAGAAACTAAAAAAAATCAGGGACTAATATTACACTAAAAGCAGACGGACATCAATGCTAGATAAACTAACCTTCACAAAGACACATCCAACTTGGGTCCATGTGAACACATGTGCACACTATCTATTCCATCAATGCTGGAAATGAGCTATGGGAATTGACAGTCAATATTTACCTTCCAAACCCTACCTTTTCACAAATCCACTTATGGTATATTTATCAACTACTTTCTCACTACCATTCATGTCGAGTGGCTCATAAATTTTCCGCTGAAGGCATCCGAATGCATTAGGCTTCTAGATGCTTATGGAAAGTTGCAGGCTTCGATCTTTCCACCTTACCGTGGCACCTTACCTGTGTGCCTTGTCACACTGGTAATAATTTTAAATTTTCCATCTCTCTATTATATTATAGTTTGGGTTATTCCTCTATTTTCTGTAGTAGGAGTTCAGGTTTTTGTCAATATTTTGTTTAGAGGCTGCACCCGTGGAGGTCAGAAACTGATTAAGTTCTCAACTAGGTTCTATCCAATGTAAGTTTTATAGCCTATATCAATTTCTGGATGTTTTATCGATAGGCTGACTATCCCTTGCAGTTTTATGATATTGTGCTTAGTTTGTAATTTTTTCTTCTCAGTTTATGTCTTCCACTAATTCACATTTGAATTCCTAATTTGTTTACTCAATATTATGTAAAATTTGGCACCACACAATTATATCATCCATGAATCACTTCAAGAAATTACCAGCTATAACAGTGTAGTTTTTATTTGTACAGAGAGAGAGGGAGGGATTTCAAAAACCTGGCAACGCAAAATTTAAGTTGGGCACTGCTCTTCCGCCACGACGATGTATATAAACTGATGACAGACGCTGAAAACTCAACAGAAATCGCACCAGACACACGACGAGAATGCTGTTGGGGTTGATGTTGGTTTTAACTGTGTGTAGCGTCTCTGGCACAAAAGTATCTGTATAGTTGACGACTCGGGGCCTCGGGCATACATTCCCAGAATTGTATTTTTTTAATGAAAATCCAACTGAGAGCTGGGACTCTTCATTGTCAGCGGCAACTGAGCACGCTTACCCGAAGTTTTCTGTTTAAATTTTCGATGAGTCGACCAACCAAACAGCACTACGCTAGGTTAGCAGGAAGTCCTCTGCGACTTACACCATATGCTATATAATGCTCCTCCTCATAACCTCATATCAACTCAGTGGAGTGACTAAGTAGTTGTTGCAGCTTGCAGGTGCTTTTGTTTCTTTTCCCATGGCGCGTCTACTATCATTCGCTGTCATAGTCATCACTATTTTTGCTCTCTTCATATGGAATATTGAGGTAAGACGTTACAACTTACAGGCTACAGCACATCACAGATTCACAAGTGATCGGGATTCGGTGGTAAATTGACGATAAAGCTTTAAGCGATGGATTATTTCCCCGCGGGCCGCAACAGGACTCATTAATGGAATCTTGTACATATTAAAGTTTACAGGTGGTAAGTTGGTAACTGGTACCAGTGGTAAGTTTCATTTTAAATGCTCAAGCGGTAAACCCGAATGTGAATTGAATGTGAATTGAATGCAAAATCCGCAGATTTGATAGCCATCCGATCACTGTACTTTGTCAATAAACGCTAAACTTGCAAGTTGCCGTGGCCAGAGTTTGGAGATTATAAATTTATAAGGTTACACTGTTACAGATTCACACCATATTAAAAATGCCATAGTCGTTCCAAAAAGTTCTGAATTATAGTAATTATTATTCAACAATCCAGTCGCTGTCATTATTAATATTATAATTATTTCACAACCAAATCGCCACATCGTCAAGATCCCTGTAGGCTGTAGCAACTCGTGAGATGAGGAGAGAGATTCGTACTGTGCCGAGTCTCATTGAGTCATTTGACATGATCCAGTCACAAACAATTATTCAACAATCCAGTCGCCACATTGTAACTTACAGCCTACAGGTATAAAAAATATATGACGTAAGGTTAAATATATATATAAAAAAAATTATAATTTTTTTTTTTAACTTTTAATTTTTAAACATGCCTATCAATATGACGTTTTTGAAAATGAACGGCAAGTTGTGCATGACGTGGAGGTTTAAAACTAAAACTTATTTTACAGGTAAAAATGTGAAATAAGAGCATACTGGCGTCAAATTTAACCCCTGAGACCGCCCTACTCATAAATGTGCCACCCCGGCCATGCAATCAAGGAAGGAAGATTGCATGCAGCTTCTGAGCACGGAACTGTATCTTTGACTGCTACGCGAAGATCATATGTGTGGCATCTTTGACTGGTAGGGTAGTGTGTAGCCACATCAAAAACACAACACTTTTTGAACTGTCGCATCTTTCACTGTTACACTAGTGGGTAGGCGGAAAGTAAAGGATCATGTGTGTCCGGCACGCCCAGTGGCCCACGACTTGTGAGTCATCAAGGAAGATTGCATGCAGCTTCTGAGCACGGAATAGTATTCTGAACAGTATAAATATGCCTCCTCGGCCGTCCGCTTCAATTCGTTTATTTATTTTGTTCAAGTCCCTACTTCTGCCGCATACCTGCTTCTCACAGCACTTTGCTGCTGCTTCGTATTCTTTCAACAGTTTACCATACAGGCCTTTCATTCATGGCTAGAAATTTGGGATCCATAAGTGTGCTCATCATCACCACTCTCTTAACATGGAATCTCATAACCCCATCCGAAAGTCGTTACCTGGGTAAACACTAATCAGCTTTAACACTAAAATTTATATCAGAAATTTGCATGTGGCTTTATTATTTGTTTTCTAACAGATAAATGTTTGTATTATATTTTTCCACAGTTTATATTGGGAAACAGCCAGTAATACAGCAGGTACCACTCTTTCACCGCCATTCTCTATTTTTTTTGTTATTCAGCATGTACTCTGTTGTACCCAGGGTATATTTATTTATTTTGAATGTAATATTTTCTAGTTAATTTATGCATATATGTTAATTTTATTGAGTTAATTTAATTATGATGGAGATATATTTTGTAATAAAGTATTTAATTAGAGTTATATATTATATGAATTAAAATTAAAATGTATACATTTAAATGAGTTGAGAGGTTCATTAGAATGTCTAGTATGATGTATAATATTGTTTATCTTTTAGGGAAGTTGAAATTTTTCTTTATGGGTTTAAATAAAAATTTTAAAAATTTAAAAATAACAAAAATTAAATAACTATACAAAATATTTAAATAATATAGATTCATAAAAATTTTACACTGAAAAAATTAAATCTTTCTAAACTCAAATTAAAACAGTATTTAAAATAAATCTATACTAATTTATAAAAATCTTCAATAAATAAGATTTCCATTTAACTATTTGAACGATCCTGGATGCCTTTGCGTTGTGGTAAACTGGTCGTCAAAATAATAAATATATATTTCGCATTAATGTGAAGTGATTGAAAAGTAACGTGTTTTTGACTGATATGTGCTGCAGGGCAGCGTAAATACAGCCAAAAATACAAAGCCAAAGCCAAAACCAAAACTAACGGGTCGACTGTTATTCGGGGACACAACAGATGTGAGAGGGACGCCACACCGAGATGACGGCGGGACCAATCCTTAGAGTAGTCAATCATGTTAAACAAGTCAATTATTGATGTAATGTTTTTTATTTTGTCTATTTCGCTTTTTTATTTTTAATATAAAAATATTTAAAACTATTTTAATCATATTGTTTAAAACATGTGAAGATTTCTTTTGTTTGAAAATGTTTTATTAAGTAGGAGAATATGGAAGAAGTGGTGATATTCTAAGATGAGTTTTTTATCTAGAAAGTATTTACGTTTATGTTTATTGATGATTTTTTATTAAGTGGAAGAATATGGAAGAACTGATCTTCCAACACGATTTCTTCACCCAGAAAACATTGACGTTTATGTTTATTTTAATTGTAATCGTAAATTTTGTAAAGAAAATTAGGTTTTCTTTTCTTGAGTATTTCATCTTTCAATTTTCTATATCATTAAAAATAGTTGTGGCAGGAGACTTATTAGTCATTTTTCTTTCCCATTTTCAAAAGACAGGATTATTTCTGTGTATATTCATCTTATTGCGAAGTTTTAGTTTTAGTTCATAACCTTGAAAAAGGGAGAAGCCATATGAATTCTGTTCCCTCATATATTTGTAACTTAAGAGTCGAGATGTTTTCCAATAATAGAGTCCTCGTTTGATTTCTAAAGAAGCGTGGAGGCATGTTTATGGCCGCTTGTGTAAAATGTATATTGTTTTAAAAAATATTTTATATGTGAATGAAAAAATTATACTAGGTTGTTCCAATTAGATGGTGGAATTTCCTTGTATAGAAATGTTTATTTAAATTTAAAATAGAGTTTATAAAAAATGTGTAAAAGGAATTTAGATTAGCATATAAAATAAGTAAAAGAAATAAAATAATATATGAAAATCAAATTATATTTTAAAAATATTTTTGGGCTGGATATTTTGAGAGAGCCACTTAATGTAACTATTTCTCAATAATGGAAGTGATCCATACTAAAATTACATGGAAATATTGGATCATTGTAACCGCATATGTAAAATAATTAATTTTTTACAAAAAAATTACAATATACTATATGATATCAGTAAAAGAAAGTTAAAAGATGTTTTTATACTAATTCCATCCATTAAACTCTACCATAGAAAAGCCTCAATTTAAGCATAACAAATCCTCTTGAAGGTTAGGCATAGGTGAGGTGATGGTCACATAAACTATGATCATGATGCCTAAAGTGTCCAAATCACCTCACCTAACTAAACACAACCTTGTGGTAAGAAGGACCAACATTTGGCCTTCCATGCATACATTTCACATTGCTTAAAAATTCCTCTATGTTGGTTGTAGCAATGAATAAGCTATGCTAAAGTAAATTATGGGCCATGGTGGAAACCAAACCAATCACACCCGACATATGTTAATCTTGCACAAGATGGTCACCTACCCCTCAAAATTCACCAATTTTAAAATAGTTGATATGGAAAACTAAAAACATTTTTGACCCACAATCCTTTGAGAATATAGTGGGGCACCTCCTTGTGATTGTATGGAGGTTTGTCAAAAACCATCAACCTCTTGTACATCCAATGAGCTATAAATAATTGATATTTGTACCAATTAATCCCAATACACATCCTTCTCTAGGATGTTGTCTAATTCTACGATAAATAAACAAGGTCATAATATTTTACCCCAATCTTATCTAATCACATCCTAATATATTCATACTTCATCGCCTTCTATTCAAAAATATTATTGAGGCTTTTAAAAAAGTAAAATATGTTCCTTAGCGTTTCAATGTCATTGTCAACATTGGTGTTTACATATCCAACGAAAAGTTACGGGATTGGAATTGAGAGTTCCTAGGTGACACTAGTTGATGTTTCGGTTATGTGCATGTTTTCTCTCAATATAATTTATAGACTGCAACTGAATAAGAAAAAATAACATTTTTATTTCCCTTCTCAACTTGTAAAGTTTAAAAATTGTAAACATAATAGTTGGATAAATAAACCTACCTTGAATTAAAAGCACTGATGGAGAAAATGACTTTAGCATTGTTGGAAGCAGTGATGAAGAAAATGAATTTAACATTGTAGGAAACAACGAATAACGATAATGAAAACCTTCGTCATTCTATCCATTATTTCATTGCTCCAAATCACATCTTCTTCTCCTTGACAATGCACAATAAGGTTTTGACACAAGAAACATGGGTGATAACTGCATAGCAACATAGTCCCTTCCCATTTATGTGGGGTACGCATTTTGTCATTATGAGTGAACTCTCTATTTCCATAATCGTTTCCACAAAATGTCACCTCTTTTGGTAGCTATCGATATGATGACACAATTAAGGTAGTGCAAGGTCCACCTTTTTTCGTTATTCAAGAACACTTAATTTCCACAATCATTTTTGCAATCTGTTGGTATTCTTGCTTCCATACACTTCATCGAAATATCAAGATTTGGTTACATTGTGTGGACCGCAGAGGGGTGGAGAAAGAAAGCTTCCTCTGAACCTATGCATTCCACACATTGTATCAATGAAAAGTTGGTGTTTGTCTAAATAACTATCTTGTGTGGCTGGTGCTAAGGAAATTATCTAATTTCAAATATTTGTAATCCCCTTTCCAATGTTCTTGCTCGTAAAGATTCAACTCGTTGGTGTGGGGATTTATTTAAATTGAAAATGGTGTGGGGATTTATTTAAATTGAAAATGTTAGTATTAAATCTCTCACTTCATTCCATTTACGCAATGCAGAGTGTAGAGGAAGCTTCTTTCGCACAATGAAAGCTTTCATTGTAAGATCCATAGAATGAAAGATCCTCACAAGGCATTGAGTTATGATGCCACATGAATTAGAAAGGATTTAGTGATTAGATTAATACATGCAATTACAATTTACAACTAACAATAAGTTATTATTACTGATATTTACTCTCAGGTTATTATTGGAGATGTTATGGTGGAGTCGCATTATGACTTTTCCCAAAAACTTGCAATCAAACAGTCAGCCAAGATCAAACTTCAACCTAAGAAAAACTACTCTAGAAACACCAAAACCACTAAAGAAATGATATTTAACTAAATCTTAACCCAACAGATCATCAAAGCCATAAGGCTTTGGCTTCTTTCAATTTGAGAACCAAATTGCCTTCGATGTGCATGGCCATGACCTGGTCTAGGCCACTAATGAGATTCCCTCCATTGAACATAATAAGCATCAATGATTTCTATACTCCTCCCACTAATGCCCCAAGTATCTTCTCCATGTCCACTCCTCCTTCTTCCTCATTCAATTCACAAACTGCAAGATGCATGCCCAAGCTGCATAGGGCTTTTTCTCCATCTCCATTCCTCCTTCCTCTTCATCCAATTCACAAACTGCAAGATGCATGCCTAGGCTGCATAGGTTTCGTTTCATGAGATGGCACATGTAGCAAGAATTCATGTTGAATATCAACATGACGTTCTCTGTAGTAAGCCTATGAATCTTTCCCATGAGAGACTTGTCAATGATTTTCAATAAAAGATTACGTCCCACAAGTTCCATGATCGAGGTGGATATTGGTGGCCACCTGTCAAGTCCACTTGGACCCCCACTGTTGTTTCTCTCAGCTTTTCATTTTCCTTAATTGTAGCACAGTTTACTATTTTTAGCAATTTTTTGGGTCCTGAACTTCCGGAGCCGTTTTGAGGCCCTAAACGACGTTTTTTTGGAAAACTAGGAGCAACGTGGGGCCATGGATCAAGGTTACTCTTCCCAAAGTTGTAGTTCTCTTATAGATCTTTCTAATGAGATATTGTGCGCGTCAAATGGAGATCATATGCCAAAGTTACGACCCCGAGAAGTTGATGTACCAATTTACCCAAATGGGGCCCACAATTTGGCGTTTCATCTTCTAGGGTTAGGTTTTTGGATGATTAGGATTTTCTATTGTTTCTCAACAATAAATAGGCTTTCGAGCCTCATTGTAACATAGTTCAGAGGCATGTAGCCGCCACATCTCTTCTTAGAGATAAGCTACCATCGCCCTAGCTGGTTTATTTCCATTTCAGTTTCTAAGCATATTTAAGTATTTTACATTAATGAAATGAAGTATTATTTCCACTACATCTCTGTGTTTATGGTTATCTTTGTAATTTATTGTGTTCCTATTTAAATCCAGATCAGTGGTATCAGAGCGATCTGCTTTTTTTCTTTGTTTTTCTTCGCATGTCCCCAACGAGGTCGGGATATAAGGAGTTAGGGCTTGAACTGGTCGAACCTTTGCAAGACCAGCCTCGCAAATCCCGACGGCCTCACAAGGCAGAAGAAAAGAAAGACGAGGGACCAGGAGATCCTATCAAAATCTTGCTCGAAGAAGCCCTCGAGCGATAAAGGAACACGACGATGGATAGCTTTGCCCAGATCCTTCAGCTGCTACCCAGAGACAACGCATCGGCTTCCAACAGCTCCTCTGGAAATGCCATGCCCTTTAAGGTACAAGTTAATTTGGAAATCCCCATCTTCGAGGGTCAAATAGATGTAGATGTCGTAGATAAATGGTTAAATCTGCTAGAGGGTTATTTTTCTATTCATGACTTTTCCAATCGAAAAAAGATTATTTCTGCTCTTCTCAAAGCAGCCCCCCACATCAGGGATTGGTGGGAAACCTACTGCGAGCTGAAGGATGAAAGTACAGGCTCACTATTTTCAACCGCACCCACTTGGGATTCATTCTAGGATGCCATCAAGGAGCAGTACTACCCTGTCGGAAGCTATGAGGATCAATACATAAAGTGGACCACGTTGTGGCAGGGAAGGGACCAAGACGTGCTGGAGTTTACCAATATTTTCCATACCCTTCGCACAAAGTTGGGTATCAAAGATTCAGAGCAGCATTTGGTACTCAAATACTGTGGCTACCTGCACAAGTACATCCAAGAAGAAATAGAATTTCTGAACATCCCCTCGCTCGGCATGGCATACCAATATGCCATCAAGGTCAAGCAAAAGTTTAAACAGAAGAAGCAAGACCTTGGATCTGTGAATTCGAAGCAAGGGAAAGGTGCCCCCAAACCGCAGAACAAAGGACAAAGCCATGGCAGGACGGCCCAAGACAACTCGCCAAAGCTGCAAGCAAAGAACAGTGCTGTGAAGCCGAAAAAGGACACGAGCAAGTGGTGTGAGTTCCATAAGATCACCAATCACAACACAAGTGAGTGTCGGGCCAAGCAATCACTGGTGGCTGAGCTAAAGGTTTCAAAATTAGATGCACGTTCCGACTCTGAGTCAGAAGCCGACAAGGGGAATAACAAAGGGAAGAAAATTATCGATGCAGAGCCCAACGCCACCATTTCCACCATGAAGATACAGAAGGAAGAACCCGAAGATCCAAAGGATGAGCAGCGCCTCTTCCACTCCTAGATGTCGGTAAAGGGCTCCCTGTTACAGTTCATTGTCGACAGTGGGAGCCAAAAGAACCTCATTTCGGCAGAGGTCGTGAAGCGGTTGGGCTTACCGACCACAGCACATCCACAACCGTACACCATTGAGTGGCTTCACCAAGGACGGGATCTTCGCGTGAGCTAGCAGTGTTGCCTTCCGTACAACATCAAGCCCTTCATGGATGAGGTATTGTGTGACATTGCTCCCCTTGAAGTTTGTGATCTATTATTAGGACAACCATACTTGTGGAAGCGACATGTTGTGTATGAATCAAGGCCCTTTACTGTTATTGTTACATTGGGAAATAAGTTGTACAGGATACAAGAGGTAGCAACGCCTACTGCCATCTCTTTGGTTACTGCAAAACAATGCAGTAAGCTCATTTCCAAAACCAAGAAATTTGTTTTCCTAATGATACGCCCTCAAGGAAAGAAGAAGAAAATCGCCACGACCTCTAGACATGGCCCCTCCGCATGAAAACTACAGATGGACAAGGTCGTGGAAGAGTACAAGGACATCTTCGCCTCCCCCGCGGGGGTTTCTCTACACTGTCAGGTCAAGCACTCCATCGATGTGACCCCAGGTGAATCATTGCCCAATGGACCAATCTATCGGTGCTCCATTCTATAGAACGATGAAATCAAGAGGCAGATTCAGGATCTGCTACAGAAAGGTCACATCCATCCAAGTTCATCACCCTGTGGGAGCCCGATCGTGTTGGTACACAAGAAGGATGGGACTTAGAGACTCCGTATTGACTATCGGGCGTTGAACAAGATCACTGTCCATAATAGGTACCCGATCTCGCGTATTGATGACCTCCTAGACCAGCTAAAGGGGGCAAAATATTTCAGTAATATCGATCTGAGGTCATGATATCACCAGGTACCAATCGACCCCTTTGATGTGTGGAAGACTGCCTTCAAAGCCAAGGAGGGCTTTTTTGAATGGTTGGTTATGCCTTTCGGATTGAAGAATTCTCCTGCAACCTTCATGAGGGTAATGGATGACATCTTATGGCCATTCACCAACTCATTTGTAGTGGTATACTTGGATGACATCCTGATCTTCGGCCAAATTTGGGAAGAGCACCTCTACCACATCTGACAGGTTCTCCAAACACTACGGTAACACAAGCTATGTGCCAATTTGGAGAAATGCACCTTTGGCATGACCCAGGTTCAGTATGTGGGATACATTATTGATGAAGAAGGAGTGCTTGTGGATCTAGCCAAGATCCAAGTCATTCAGGATTGGCAATCTCTAACCACTCTGACAGAGCTCCGCAGCTTTCTAGGTCTTGCCAACTTCTACCGCAGGTTCGTGTTGGGATTTTTCTCATATCACTTGGCCCTTGAGTCAAGTCACCAAGGGAGGAGCGAAAGAAAAATTCTTTTGGTCTAAATCTCAACAGAAGGCATTAACAGAGTTGAAAGATTGCCTCTGCACAACACCAGTGCTCCTTTTACCATATTTGCAACAACCATTTGATGTCGAGACAGATGCCTCTGACTATGATTGGGGTAGTCCTTACTCAACACGGGCATCCAGTGGCATATCACAGTGAGACACATTCAGACATAGTTCGGAAGTATCCCACTTATGACAAAGAGATGTATTCCATTGTGCAGGCCTATTGACAATGGAAGCATTACATTTTGGGGAAGGAAACGGTCATCCACACAGACCACTGACCCCTGCAATTCATGCAGACCCAAGGGAAATTGCAGAATGATCACCGTCAGAAGTGGTCTACATACCTGCAACAGTTTCATTTGAATATCAAGTATAAGAAGGGCAACACCAATAATGTTGTAGATTTCCTCAGTTGACCACCAATCATGGCATTAACCACCATGCTCAAATCTTGTGGGCATGAGACTTCTCATTTGCCACTTCTCTATAAAAGCTACACAGAATTTGGCCACACATACTAGACACTCTTGGAGGTTCGACATGTTCTAGATTTTCACCTCCAGGATGCCCTATTATGCCACCTGGGTCACCTTTGTGTTCCTTCAAGTGAGCGTACCAAGATGATTTGGGAAGCACACTACAGTTGGGATGTTGGGCATTTCGGGGTCGAGAAAACAGTGGCAGTACTACAAAAGTATTTCTATTGGCCGAATGTTCGATAGGATATCAAGAATTACATCGGATCATGCATTGCCTGCGCCATTGCCAAACCGACCATCAAGAAGCAAGGCCTCTATACCCCACTGCCCACCCCTAGTCGACCTTGGTAATCCATATCCATGGATTACATGTCAGGCCTTCCTTCCACTACACATGGAAACGACTGTGTTTTTGTGGTCATCGACGGGTTCTTGAAGATGGCCATTATGGCGGCCTGCAAGAAGAATATCACAGCAGAAGCCACTACTAAACTCTTCTTTGAATGAGTGTGCGTGCACTTTGGGATCCCATAGTCTATCATCTTAGATCGAGACAGTCAGTTCCTCAGTACATTTTGGTTTAGTCTCTGGTTGATGCTTGACACCAAACTCACTAAGTCCACAACCTTCCATCCTCAAACTGATCCAGGTGGATATTGGTGGCCACTCACTAATTCCACTTGGATCCCCACCAGTGCTTCTTTTAGTTTTTCAGTTTCCTTAATTATAGCACAATTTACTATTTTTAGCAGTTTTTTGGGTCCTAAACTTCCGGAGCCGTTTTGAGGCCCTAAACAACGTTTTTTTGGGAAATCTACCACCAGCGATTTTCTGCCTAAAATTGTCTTTTTTGCTGTAGTCCTCGAAGAGATCTTTCCAACGGGCTATCATGTGCGTCAAACGGAGATAATATGACCAATTCGTGACCCTGGGAAGTTGGCTGTCTAACTCACCCCAATGGGGCCCACAAACTCTTGGTGTTACATCTCCTCAGGTTATGGTTTTGGTTGTTTAGGGTTTTCTCTTATTGTTCAATAATAAAAAGGCCCTTGAGCCTCATTGTAAGACAGTTCAGAGGCATGTAGTCGCCACATCTCTTCTTAGAGATAAGCTACCATCGCCCTAGCTGGTTTATTTCCATTTCTGTTTGTAAGCATATTTCAGTATTTTACAGTAATGAAATGAAGTATTATTTCCGCTGCATATCTATCTGTATGGTTATCTCTGTATTTTATTGTGTTCTTGTTTAAATCTGGATCAGCGGTATCAGAGCGGTTTGCTTTTCTTCTCTGTTTTTCTTTGCATGTCCCCAACGAGGTCAGGATATAAAGAGTTAGGGCTTGAACTAGTCGAACCTTTGCAAGACCAGCCTCGCAAATCCCGACGGCCTCCCATGGCGGATGAAAAGAAAAACGAGGGGGTAGGAGATCCTATCAAAATCTTGCTCGAAGAAGCCCTCGAGCGACAAAGGAACGCGATGATGGACAACTTTGCCCAAATCCTTCAGCAGCTACCCAGGGGCGACGCATCGGCTTCCAATAGCAACTCTGGAAATGCCACACCATTTAAGGTATAAGTTAATTCTGAAATCCCCATATTCGAGGGTCAGATAGACACAGATGTCGTCGATAAATGGTTAAATGTGCTAGAGGGTTATTTTTCTGTTCATGATTTTTCCAGTCGGGAAAAGATTATTTTTGCTCTTCTCAAAGTAGCCCCCCACGTCAAGGATTGGTGGGAAACCTACTACGAGCAGAAGGATGAAAGTACAGGCTCACTATTTTCAGTCGCACCAACTTGGAATTCATTTCGATATGCCATCAAGGAGCAGTACTACCCTGTCGGAAGCTATGAGGATCAATACATAAAGTGGACCACGCTGCAGCAGGGAAGGGACCAAGACATACCGGAGTTTACCAATATTTTCCATGCCCTTCACACAAAGTTGGCTATCAAGGATACAGAGCAGCATTTGGTACTCAAATACAGTGGCTGCCTGCACAAGTACATCCAAGAAGAAATAGAATTCCTGAACATCTCCTCGCTCGTCACGGCATACCGATATGCCGTCAAGGTCAAGAAAAAGTTTAAACAGAAGAAGCGAGACTTTGGGTCTGCGAATCCTAAACAAGGGAAAGGTACCCCCAAACCACAGAACAAAGGACAAAGCCAAAGCGGGGCAGCCCAAGACAACCCGCCAAAGCTGCAAGCAAAGAACAACGCCACAAAGCCGAAAAAGGACACAGGAAAGTGGTGTGAGTTCCATAAGAGCTCCACTCACAACACAAGTGAGTGTCGGGCCAAGCAGTCACTAGTGGCCGAGCTAAAGGTTTCAGAATCAGATGCATGCTCTAACTTTGAATCAAAACACAATAAGGGGAATGACAAAGGGAAGAAGATTATCGATGCGGAGTCCAACGCCACCGTTGCCACCACAAAGATCCAGAAGGAGGAACTGGAAGATCTAGAGGAGGAGGAGCATCTCTTCCACTCCCAGATGTGGGTAAAGGCTCCCCGCTACAGTTCATTGTCAATAGCGGGAGCCAAAAGAACCTCATTTTGGCAGAGGTCATGAAACGGTTGGGCTTACTGACCACAGCACATCCACAACCATACACCATCGGGTGGCTGCACCAAGGACGGGATCTTCGTGTGAGTCAACAGTGTCGCCTTCCATACAACATCAAGCCCTTCACAGATGAGATATTGTGTGACATTGCTCCCCTTGAAGTTTGTGATGTGTTATTAGGACAACCATACTTGTGGAAACGACATGTTGTGTATGAGTCAAGGCCCCGTGCTGTTATTTTTACTTTGGGAAATAAGTTGTACAGGATACCAGAGGTAGCACCGCCTACCGCCATCTCTTTGGTTACTGCAAAAAAATGTAGTAATCTCATTTCCAAAACTAGGAAATTTGTTTTCTTGATGACACGTCCTCAAGAAAATAAGAAGATGGTGGCCACGACCTCTAGACAGGGCCCCTCCGCACGACAACTACTGATGGACAAGGTCATGGAGGAGTATGAGGACATCTTCACCTCCCCCGCAGGGGTTCCTCTGCACTGTCAGGTCAAACACTCCATTGATCTGACCCCAGGTTCACTGCTGCCCAATGGACCAATCTATCGACGCTCTGTTCTAGATAACAATGAAATCAAGAGGCAGATTCAGGAGCTGCTGCAAAAAGGTCACATCCATCTGAGTTCATCGCCCTGTGGGAGACCGATCGTGCTGGTACAGAAGAAGGATGGGACTTGGAGACTCTGTATTGACTATCGGGCGCTGATCACTGTTCGTAATAGGTACCCAATCCCATGGATTGATGACCTCCTGGACCAACTAAAGGGGGAAAAATATTTCAGCAAGATCGATTTGAAGTCAGGATATCACCAGGTACCAATCGAACCCTCTGATGTGTGGAAGACTACCTTCAAAGCCAAGGAGGGCCTTTTTGAATGGTTGGTTATGCCTTTCAAATTGACGAATGCTCCTGCAACCTTCATGAGGCTAATGGATGACATCTTGTGGCCATTCACCAACTCATTTGTAGTGGTATACTTGGATGACATCTTGATCTTTAGCAAGAGTTGGGAAGAACACCTCCACCACATCCGACAGGTTCTCCAAATACTGCGACAACACAAGTTATGTGCCAATTTGGAGAAATGCACTTTTGGCATGACCCAGGTTCAGTATCTAAGATACATTATTGATGAACGGGGGGTGCATGTGGATCCAGCCAAGATCCAAGTCATTCGAGATTGGCCATCTCCAACCACTCTGACAGAGCTTCGCAGCTTTTTAGGCCTTGCCAACTTCTACCGCAGGTTCGTGTTGGGATTTTCTCATATCACTTGGCCCTTGAGTCAAGTCACAAAGGGAGGAGTGAAAACAAATTTCTTTTGGTCTGAATCTCAACAGAAGGCATTCATAGAGTTGAAAGATCGCCTTTTCATAGCACCAGTTCTTGCATTACCAGACTTGCAACAACCATTTGAGGTCGAGACCAATGCCTCTGACTATTCTATTGGGGCAGTCCTTACTCAACACGGGCATCCAGTGGCATATCACAGTGAGACACTTTCAGACACAGTCTGGAAATATCCCACTTATGACAAAGAGATGTATTCCATTGTGCAAGCCTACCGACAATGGAAGCATTACATTTTGGGGAAGGAAATGGTCATCCACACAGACCACCGACCCCTGCAGTTCATACAGACCCAAGGGAAATTGTAGAATGATCGCCATTAGAAGTGATCCACATACCTGCAACAGTTCCATTTGAATATCAAGTATAAGAAGGGAAACACCAATAATGTTGCAGATTACCTCATTCGACCACCGATCATGGCGTCAACCACCGTGCTCAACCCTTGTGGGCACGAGACTTCTGAATGGCCACTACTCTACAAAAGCGACCTAGAATTCGGCCACACATACCAGACACTCTTGGAGGATCATCATGTTCCAAATTTTCACCTCCAGGACAACCTGTTATGCCACCTGGGTCACCTTTGTGTTCCTTCAAGCGAGCGTGCCAAGATGATTTGGGAAGCACACTACAGTCGGACTGTTGGGCATTTCGGGATCGAAAAAATGGTGGCAGCACTGCAGAAATATTTCTATTGGCTGAATCTTCAACAGGATGTTGGGAAGTACATCAGATCATGCACTGCTTGCGCCATTGCCAAACTGACCATCAAGAAGCAAGGCCTATATACCCCGCTGCCTACCCTTAGTCGACCTTGGGAATCCATCTCCATGGATTACATGTCAGGCCTTCCTTACACTAAGCATGGAAATGACTGTGCTTTTGTGGTTGTCGACAGGTTCTTGAAGATGGCCATTATGGTGGCCTACAAGAAGAATATCACAGCAGAAGCCACTGCTAAACTCTTCTTTGAACGAATGTGGGTACACTTTGGGATCCCACAATCTATCATTTCAGATCGGGACAGCAGGTTCCTCAGTACATTTTGGTCTAGTCTCTAGTCGATGCTGGACACTAAACTCACTAAGTCCACAGCCTTCCATCCTCAAATTGATGGCCAGACAAAGGTCGTCAACAGGATGATTGTACACATTCTGCGCATGTACAACTCAAAGCATCCATGCACATGGGACGAGAGCCTCCCCTATGTTCAGCACAGCTACAACCGGGCTCTCCATAGCTCGACTGGCCACAACCCTTTTCAGGTGGGCTTGGGATTCCAGCCACTATGTCCCATCGATGTGGCCATGCCATTTGCAACTACTCACGCAGATTCAACTCATGTCCAGTCCGAAACAGATAAGGCAAATAGATTCATTGAGCACATCCAACATATTCATGAGCAGGTCCATGACATTTTGGAGAAATCAAATGCCAAGTACAAGCAGCGACATGATCAACATCGGGTGCCACACAAGTTTCAAGTGGGCGACAAAGTCTGGTTGCATTTGCAAAAGGAACGCCTTACTAGAGCCTATCGAAAACTCAGACCACTCTGATATGGTCCTTACACCATTACCAAGGCTGTGGGAGATAATGCATTTGAGCTCAGCATTCCCCCATTCCTTGGCCTGCACCCAGTGTTCAATGTGGACCGTCTTCGGCCATACTTTCCACCATTACTAGACACATCCGACATTGCAGAACAACTCACACCCATAGAGTTAAATCCAGATTGCATGGAACAAGCTACAATTGATCAGATCATGGACACACAGATCAAGCACACTCGCCAACAGAATATCCAACTGTATCGAGTTGTGAAAGCAGACCAACTCCTTCACCAGGGTAAGTGGCTCACCAGGGACCAAGTTGAGCAGAAGTTCTCTCATCTCATGGAGGAACTCAATGCAATGGGGACCATTGCTTCCTAGGGGGGAGGAATGATCCAGGTGGATATTGGTGGCCACCCGCTAATTCCACTTGGATCCCCACCAGTGCTTCTTTCAGTTTTTCAGTTTCCTTAATTATAGCACAATTTACTATTTTTAGCAGTTTTTTGGGTCCTAAACTTCCGGAGCCGTTTTGAGGCCCTAAACGACGTTTTTTGGGAAATCTACCGCCAACGATTTTCTGCCTAAAATTGCCATTTTTGTCGTAGTCCTCGGAGAGATCTTTCCAACGGGCTATCATGCGCGTCAAATGGAGATAATATGACCAATTCGCGACCCCGGGAAGTTGGCTATTCAACTCACCCCAACGGGGCCCACAAACTCTTGGTGTTACATCTCCTCGGGTTAGGGTTTTGGTTGTTTAGGGTTTTCTCTTATTGTTCAATAATAAAAAGGCCCTTGAGCCTCATTGTAAGGCAGTTTAGAGGCATGTAGCCGCCACATCTCTTCTCAGAGATAAGCTACCATCGCCCTAGCTAGTTTATTTCCATTTCAGTTTGTAAGCATATTTCAGTATTTTATAGTAGTGAAATGAAGTATTATTTCCACTGCATATCTATCTTTATGGTTATCTCTATATTTTATTGCGTTCTTGTTTAAATCAGGATCACAAACTGATGGCCAGACAGATGTTGTCAACAAGATGATTATACACATTCTACACTTGTACAACTCAAAGCATCCACGCACATGGGACGAGAGCCTCCCCTATGTTCAGCATAGCTACAACCGAGCTCTTCACAGCTCGACTGGCCACAACCCTTTTTAGGTGGGCTTTGGATTCCAGCCACTATGTCCCATTGATGTGGCCATGTAACTTGCAGCTACTCACCAGCTTTGGCTCATGTCCAATCTGAAACAAATAAGACAACCAGCTTCTTTGAGCACATCCAACATATTCGCCAACATATCCATGACATTATGGAGAAATCAAATGCCAAGTACAAGCAGCGACATGATCAACATTGGGTGCCACACAAGTTTCAGGTGGGCAATAAAGTTTGGTTGCATTTGCAAAAGAAATGCCTTACCAGAGCCTATCGGAAACTGAGACTATTCTGATATGGTCCTTTCACCATTACCAAGGCTATGGGAGACAATGCATTTGAGCTCAGCATTCCCCCATTCCTTGGCCTGCACCCAGTGTTCAATGTGGACCGCCTTCAGCCATACATTCCACCATTACTAGACACATCCGACATTGCATAACAGCTCACACCCATAGAATTAAATCTAGATTGCATGGAACAAGCTGTAGCTGATTAGATCATGGACACATAGATCAAGTGCACTCGCCAACAAAATATCCAACTGTATCGAGTTGTTAAAGCAAGCCAACTCCTTCACCAGGGCAAGTGGCTCACCAGGGACTAAGTTTAGTAGAAGTTTCCCCATCTCATGGAGGAACTCAACGCAATGGGGACCATTGCTTCCTAAGGGGGGAGGAATGATCCAAGTGGATATTGGTGGCTACCTACAAAGTCCACTTGGACCCCCACTGTTGTTTCTCTCAGCTTTTCAGTTTCCTTAATTGTAGCACAATTTACTATTTTTAGCAGTTTTTTGGGTCCTGAACTTTTGGAGCCATTTTGAGGCCCTAAACGATGTTTTTGGGGAAAACTGGGAGCAACATGGGTCCATGGACTATTATTTCTCTTCTCAAAGTTGTATTTCTCATATAGATCTTTCTAACGAGATATTGTGCACATCAAACAGAGATCATATGCCAAAGTTAAAACCCCGGGAAGTTGATGTACCAATTTAGCCAAACGGGGCCCACAGTTTGGTGTTTCATCTTCTAGGGTTAGGTTTTTGGATGTTTAGGGTTTTCCATTGTTTCTCAACAATAAATAAGCCTTCGAGCCTCATTGTAACACAGTTCAGAGGCATGTAGCTGCCACATCTCTTCTTAGAGATAAGCTACCATCGCCCTAGCTAGTTTATTTCCATTTCTGTTTGTAAGCATATTTCAGTATTTTACATTAATGAAATAAAGTATTATTTCCACTACATCTTTGTGTTTATGGTTATATTTGTAATTTGTTGCATTCCTGTTTAAATCCAGATCACTCCAACTGCTACTTATTTTTAGGTTGATGCTTGCACGTTATGCCATTACTGTGATGTCAGAATAAGAAAAGCTATTGTATTGTAAGACCTGCATACTTTCTTGATCTTCACAATAAGAAGATACTTCTTGTTTTTTATCTTCACTACAAGATACTTGTTGATCAAAACAACAAGATATAACAAAATTATATTGGAGGTTAATCTAGATTTACATTGTTGTGTTTATTTTTTAGTTGCTTCCTTGTTAAGGAAGGTTACAAGTAATATAATAGTGTTTGTAACAACCGCAGTGAAAAGTTCATCTCATAAGTAAATAAAGGAAAAATAAGACCACGGTTAAGGGACACTTATTCCAAGATGAATGTTGGGAAAATATATTCTAGTGGGCATCACTGGATGTGTGTTTTGGCTAAGGAAATTTGGCAAGGCCAAGGCAAAGGCATTAAAAGGAAAAAAATGCATTTTTGGCACATTTATTTATGAAAATAAAGGAAATTAGGAGAAAAGGAAGGTGAAAGGTCATAGGTTGCATGTGAGGAGGAAAATGAAGGAAAATAATGGAAATGAAGAAAATAGAGGCCCCATTCATAAAGAGGCTTTGAGGATCAGTTGGTAACCATTTGGCAGTTTAGCTTTGGAGCTCTGTCATTATTTTCTCTCTCTCTCTCACACACTCTTGGTCACTTTGAGTTTCTTGGAGCACTCTATCTTGAAGAAAATGAAAGGAAAAATAAGAAAAGGAAAGGAAAATAAAGCAAGGATCAAGGAAAGGAAAGCGGGATCAAGCAGCTTCAACGAGAATACTTGTAGGTAAGCTTTTGCAAATGTGATTCCCTAGCTGGTATGGACATGCATGGATTTGCATGTTGATGTATGGTTCTATTGTTGTCAATGGCATGGTTTTGCTGGGTTATGAAAGTGAATTTCAACCTAGCCTTGCCTTTTTCCAGATGCCATGGTGTTGGGATGTTTATTTTCAGTTTTTGAGCCTTGGTTTTCCCGATTGATTTCGGAATCCGGGGCGGAGGTGGTCTCAAGTTTTGTTCCAAAAGGTCTAGGAATCCCTTGATCGATTTTGGTAGGATACATAGTAAAATATGAGGGAGAAGTCTCGGTTAAGGGCCTAGTGATTTGGGTTTGGATTACGGTAAAGCCTGAGAGACTAGCCTCAGTTTAGGACCCAGTGATCTGGTTTGGATTGTGGTAAATCCTGAGAGATAAGGAGACGGAAAATTCCTCAAGGATAGTGATGGATTTTGGATGGCATTCCAAGTTTAGTTTGGTTGTGATCGGAGCACTGGTTTTGGTGTGATCACGGTTTGGTGAGGGTGGAGGTGGTTTAACCTCTAGATTCCTTTGTTTGTTATTGGATTGGTTGTTCTATGAGATACCACATTCATGCTTGGAATATGGAATGGGGGTCACTGGCTAAAAGAGATATTTGGTTCAGCCATGTTTATGGTCGGGTGGTACGTGTAAGTCCTGAACCTAGTCGGATGTGCCTATGATTAATAAAAGATAAGTTCTCTTACTTTTTCAATTGTGTATATGTGGATTTAATGGTTGTCATATCTCTGATATTTATATGGTTTTATGTTGGTTATAAGCATGGTTGAATGATTGGTTTATGTCAGGGTTATTTCATGTATTTACTTGTAACTGTTAAATGGATGGATGTAAGACCTCATTGATGATATAATAGTGCGTTGGAGAAGGAAGCGATCCTTTTGGTTATGTTTCATAAGTTATTTTAGTCATTTATGCCCTGTCTTGTATCCTAGACTTGTAGGTTGCATTGATGCCAAGTGTCTAACAGAATGTCAGTCCCGGTTGGGGATGCTCAAGCCTAGTCCTAAGGTTGAGTTTTGATTTATCATCATTTTTATGACGTCTTTAATGGACTCTGAAGGTTCCTTCAACTTCTAGGTAGAGGTTCAGTATGTGGGATACATTATTGATGAAGAAGGAGTGCTTGTGGATCTAGCCAAGATCCAAGTCATTCAGGATTGGCAATCTCTAACCACTCTGACAGAGCTCCGCAGCTTTCTAGGTCTTGCCAACTTCTACCGCAGGTTCGTGTTGGGATTTTTCTCATATCACTTGGCCCTTGAGTCAAGTCACCAAGGGAGGAGCGAAAGAAAAATTCTTTTGGTCTAAATCTCAACAGAAGGCATTAACAGAGTTGAAAGATTGCCTCTGCACAACACCAGTGCTCCTTTTACCATATTTGCAACAACCATTTGATGTCGAGACAGATGCCTCTGACTATGATTGGGGTAGTCCTTACTCAACACGAGCATCCAGTGGCATATCACAGTGAGACACATTCAGACATAGTTCGGAAGTATCCCACTTATGACAAAGAGATGTATTCCATTGTGCAGGCCTATTGACAATGGAAGCATTACATTTTGGGGAAGGAAACGGTCATCCACACAGACCACTGACCCCTGCAATTCATGCAGACCCAAGGGAAATTGCAGAATGATCACCGTCAGAAGTGGTCTACATACCTGCAACAGTTTCATTTGAATATCAAGTATAAGAAGGGCAACACCAATAATGTTGTAGATTTCCTCAGTTGACCACCAATCATGGCATTAACCACCATGCTCAAATCTTGTGGGCATGAGACTTCTCATTTGCCACTTCTCTATAAAAGCTACACAGAATTTGGCCACACATACTAGACACTCTTGGAGGGTCGACATGTTCTAGATTTTCACCTCCAGGATGCCCTATTATGCCACCTGGGTCACCTTTGTGTTCCTTCAAGTGAGCGTACCAAGATGATTTGGGAAGCACACTACAGTTGGGATGTTGGGCATTTCGGGGTCGAGAAAACAGTGGCAGTACTACAAAAGTATTTCTATTGGCCGAATGTTCGATAGGATATCAAGAATTACATCGGATCATGCATTGCTTGCGCCATTGCCAAACCGACCATCAAGAAGCAAGGCCTCTATACCCCACTGCCCACCCCTAGTCGACCTTGGTAATCCATATCCATGGATTACATGTCAGGCCTTCCTTCCACTACACATGGAAACGACTGTGTTTTTGTGGTCATCGACGGGTTCTTGAAGATGGCCATTATGGCGGCCTGCAAGAAGAATATCACACCAGAAGCCACTACTAAACTCTTATTTGAATGAGTGTGCGTGCACTTTGGGATCCCATAGTCTATCATCTTAGATCGAGACAGTCAGTTCCTCAGTACATTTTGGTTTAGTCTCTGGTTGATGCTTGACACCAAACTCACTAAGTCCACAACCTTCCATCCTCAAACTGATCCAGGTGGATATTGGTGGCCACTCGCTAATTCCACTTGGATCCCCACCAGTGCTTCTTTTAGTTTTTCAGTTTCCTTAATTATAGCACAATTTACTATTTTTAGCAGTTTTTTGGGTCCTAAACTTCCGGAGCCGTTTTGAGGCCCTAAACAACGTTTTTTTGGGAAATCTACCGCCAGCGATTTTCTGCCTAAAATTGTCTTTTTTGCTGTAGTCCTCGAAGAGATCTTTCCAACGGGCTATCATGTGCGTCAAACGGAGATAATATGACCAATTCGTGACCCTGGGAAGTTGGCTGTCTAACTCACCCCAATGGGGCCCACAAACTCTTGGTGTTACATCTCCTCAGGTTATGGTTTTGGTTGTTTAGGGTTTTCTCTTATTGTTCAATAATAAAAAGGCCCTTGAGCCTCATTGTAAGACAGTTCAGAGGCATGTAGTCGCCACATCTCTTCTTAGAGATAAGCTACCATCGCCCTAGCTGGTTTATTTCCATTTCTGTTTGTAAGCATATTTCAGTATTTTACAGTAATGAAATGAAGTATTATTTCCGTTGCATATCTATCTGTATGGTTATCTCTGTATTTTATTGTGTTCTTGTTTAAATCTGGATCAGCGGTATCAGAGCGGTTTGCTTTTCTTCTCTGTTTTTCTTTGCATGTCCCCAACGAGGTCAGGATATAAAGAGTTAGGGCTTGAACTAGTCGAACCTTTGCAAGACCAGCCTCGCAAATCCCGACGGCCTCCCATGGCGGATGAAAAGAAAAACAAGGGGGTAGGAGATCCTATCAAAATCTTGCTCGAAGAAGCCCTCGAGCGACAAAGGAACGCGATGATGGACAACTTTGCCCAAATCCTTCAGCAGCTACCCAGGGGTGACGCATCGGCTTCCAATAGCAACTCTGGAAATGCCACACCATTTAAGGTATAAGTTAATTCTGAAATCCCCATATTCGAGGGTCAGATAGACACAGATGTCGTCGATAAATGGTTAAATGTGCTAGAGGGTTATTTTTCTGTTCATGATTTTTCCAGTCGGGAAAAGATTATTTTTGCTCTTCTCAAAGTAGCCCCCACGTCAAGGATTGGTGGGAAACCTACTACGAGCAGAAGGATGAAAGTACAGGCTCACTATTTTCAGTCGCACCCACTTGGAATTCATTTCGAGATGCCATCAAGGAGCAGTACTACCCTGTCGGAAGCTATGAGGATCAATACATAAAGTGGACCACGCTGCAGCAGGGAAGGGACCAAGACATACCGGAGTTTACCAATATTTTCCATGCCCTTCACACAAAGTTGGCTATCAAGGATACAGAGCAGCATTTGGTACTCAAATACCGTGGCTGCCTGCACAAGTACATCCAAGAAGAAATAGAATTCCTGAACATCTCCTCGCTCGGCACGGCATACCGATATGTCGTCAAGGTCAAGAAAAAGTTTAAACAGAAGAAGCGAGACTTTGGGTCTGCGAATCCTAAACAAGGGAAAGGTACCCCCAAACCACAGAACAAAGGACAAAGCCAAAGCGGGGCAGCCCAAGACAACCCGCCAAAGCTGCAAGCAAAGAACAACGCCACAAAGCCGAAAAAGGACACAGGAAAGTGGTGTGAGTTCCATAAGAGCTCCACTCACAACACAAGTGAGTGTCGGGCCAAGCAGTCACTAGTGGCCGAGCTAAAGGTTTCAGAATCAGATGCATGTTCTAACTCTGAATCAAAACACAATAAGGGGAATGACAAAGGGAAGAAGATTATCGATGCGGAGTCCAACGCCACCGTTGCCACCACAAAGATCCAGAAGGAGGAACTGGAAGATCTAGAGGAGGAGGAGCATCTCTTCCACTCCCAGATGTGGGTAAAGGGCTCCCCGCTACAGTTCATTGTCAATAGCGGGAGCCAAAAGAACCTCATTTTGGCAGAGGTCATGAAACGGTTGGGCTTACTGACCACAGCACATCCACAACCATACACCATCGGGTGGCTGCACCAAGGACGGGATCTTCGTGTGAGTCAACAGTGTCGCCTTCCATACAACATCAAGCCCTTCACAGATGAGATATTGTGTGACATTGCTCCCCTTGAAGTTTGTGATGTGTTATTAGGACAACCATACTTGTGGAAACGACATGTTGTGTATGAGTCAAGGCCCCGTGCTGTTATTTTTACTTTGGGAAATAAGTTGTACAGGATACCAGAGGTAGCACCGCCTACCGCCATCTCTTTGGTTACTGCAAAAAAATGTAGTAATCTCATTTCCAAAACTAGGAAATTTGTTTTCCTGATGACACGCCCTCAAGAAAATAAGAAGATGGTGGCCACGACCTCTAGACAGGGCCCCTCCGCACGACAACTACTGATGGACAAGGTCATGGAGGAGTATGAGGACATCTTCACCTCCCCCGCAGGGGTTCCTCTGCACTGTCAGGTCAAACACTCCATTGATCTGACCCCAGGTTCACTGCTGCCCAATGGACCAATCTATCGACGCTCTGTTCTAGATAACAATGAAATCAAGAGGCAGATTCAGGAGCTGCTGCAAAAAGGTCACATCCATCTGAGTTCATCGCCCTGTGGGAGACCGATCGTGCTGGTACAGAAGAAGGATGGGACTTGGAGACTCTGTATTGACTATCGGGCGCTGATCACTGTTCGTAATAGGTACCCAATCCCATGGATTGATGACCTCCTGGACCAACTAAAGGGGGAAAAATATTTCAGCAAGATCGATTTGAAGTCAGGATATCACCAGGTACCAATCGAACCCTCTGATGTGTGGAAGACTACCTTCAAAGCCAAGGAGGGCCTTTTTGAATGGTTGGTTATGCCTTTCAAATTGACGAATGCTCCTGCAACCTTCATGAGGCTAATGGATGACATCTTGCGGCCATTCACCAACTCATTTGTAGTGGTATACTTGGATGACATCTTGATCTTTAGCAAGAGTTGGGAAGAACACCTCCACCACATCCGACAGGTTCTCCAAATACTGCGACAACACAAGTTATGTGCCAATTTGGAGAAATGCACTTTTGGCATGACCCAGGTTCAGTATCTAAGATACATTATTGATGAACGGGGGGTGCATGTGGATCCAGCCAAGATCCAAGTCATTCGAGATTGGCCATCTCCAACCACTCTGACAGAGCTTCGCAGCTTTTTAGGCCTTGCCAACTTCTACCGCAGGTTCGTGTTGGGATTTTCTCATATCACTTGGCCCTTGAGTCAAGTCACAAAGGGAGGAGTGAAAACAAATTTCTTTTGGTCTGAATCTCAACAGAAGGCATTCATAGAGTTGAAAGATCGCCTTTTCATAGCACCAGTTCTTGCATTACCAAACTTGCAACAACCATTTGAGGTCGAGACATATGCCTCTGACTATGCTATTGGGGCAGTCCTTACTCAACACGGGCATCCAGTGGCATATCACAGTGAGACACTTTCAGACACAGTCTGGAAATATCCCACTTATGACAAAGAGATGTATTCCATTGTGCAAGCCTGCCGACAATGGAAGCATTACATTTTGGGGAAGGAAATGGTCATCCACACAGACCACCGACCCTGCAGTTCATACAGACACAAGGGAAGTTGTAGAATGATCGCCATTAGAAGTGATCCACATACCTGCAACAGTTCCATTTGAATATCAAGTATAAGAAGGGAAACAACAATAATGTTGCAGATTACCTCATTCGACCACCGATCATGGCGTCAACCACCGTGCTCAACCCTTGTGGGCACGAGACTTCTGAATGGCCACTACTCTACAAAAGCGACCTAGAATTCGGCCACACATACCAGACACTCTTGGAGGATCATCATGTTCCAAATTTTCACCTCCAGGACAACCTGTTATGCCACCTGGGTCACCTTTGTGTTCCTTCAAGCGAGCGTGCCAAGATGATTTGGGAAGCACACTACAGTCGGACTGTTGGGCATTTCGGGATCGAAAAAATGGTGGCAGCACTGCAGAAATATTTCTATTGGCTGAATCTTCAACAGGATGTTGGGAAGTACATCAGATCATGCACTGCTTGCGCCATTGCCAAACTGACCATCAAGAAGCAAGGCCTATATACCCCGCTGCCTACCCTTAGTCGACCTTGGGAATCCATCTCCATGGATTACATGTCAGGCCTTCCTTACACTAAGCATGGAAATGACTGTGCTTTTGTGGTTGTCGACAGGTTCTTGAAGATGGCCATTATGGTGGCCTACAAGAAGAATATCACAGCAGAAGCCACTGCTAAACTCTTCTTTGAACGAATGTGGGTACACTTTGGGATCCCACAATCTATCATTTCAGATCGGGACAGCAGGTTCCTCAGTACATTTTGGTCTAGTCTCTAGTCGATGCTGGACACTAAACTCACTAAGTCCACAGCCTTCCATCCTCAAATTGATGGCCAGACAAAGGTCGTCAACAGGATGATTGTACACATTCTGCGCATGTACAACTCAAAGCATCCATGCACATGGGGCGAGAGCCTGCCCTATGTTCAGCACAGCTACAACCGGGCTCTCCAGAGCTCGACTGGCCACAACCCTTTTCAGGTGGGCTTGGGATTCCAGCCACTATGTCCCATCGATGTGGCCATGCCATTTGCAACTACTCACGCAGATTCTACTCATGTCCAGTCCGAAACAGATAAGGCAAATAGATTCATTGAGCACATCCAACATATTCATGAGCATGTCCATGACATTTTGGAGAAATCAAATGCCAAGTACAAGCAGCGACATGATCAACATCGGGTGCCACACAAGTTTCAAGTGGGCGACAAAGTCTGGTTGCATTTTCAAAAGGAACGCCTTACTAGAGCCTATCGAAAACTCAGACCACTCTGATATGGTCCTTACACCTTTACCAAGGCTGTGGGAGATAATGCATTTGAGCTCAGCATTCCCCCATTCCTTGGCCTGCACCCAGTGTTCAATGTGGACCGTCTTCGGTCATACTTTCCACCATTACTAGACACATCCGACATTGCAGAACAACTCACACCCATAGAGTTAAATCCAGATTGCATGGAACAAGCTACAATTGATCAGATCATGGACACACAGATCAAGCACACTCGCCAACAGAATATCCAACTGTATCGAGTTGTGAAAGCAGACCAACTCCTTCACCAGGGTAAGTGGCTCACCAGGGACCAAGTTGAGCAGAAGTTCTCTCATCTCATGGAGGAACTCAATGCAATGGGGACCATTTCTTCCTAGGGGGGAGGAATGATCCAGGTGGATATTGGTGGCCACCCGCTAATTCCACTTGGATCCCCACCAGTGCTTCTTTCAGTTTTTCAGTTTCCTTAATTATAGCACAATTTACTATTTTTAGCAGTTTTTTGGGTCGTAAACTTCCGGAGCCGTTTTGAGGCCCTAAACGACGTTTTTTGGGAAATCTACCGCCAACGATTTTCTGCCTAAAATTGCCATTTTTGTCGTAGTCCTCGGAGAGATCTTTCCAACGGGCTATCATGCGCGTCAAATGGAGATAATATGACCAATTCGCGACCCCGGGAAGTTGGCTATCCAACTCACCCCAACGGGGCCCACAAACTCTTGGTGTTACATCTCCTCGGGTTAGGGTTTTGGTTGTTTAGGGTTTTCTCTTATTGTTCAATAATAAAAAGGCCCTTGAGCCTCATTGTAAGGCAGTTCAGAGGCATGTAGCCGCCACATCTCTTCTCAGAGATAAGCTACCATCACCCTAGCTAGTTTATTTCCATTTCAGTTTGTAAGCATATTTCAGTATTTTATAGTAGTGAAATGAAGTATTATTTCCACTGCATATCTATCTTTATGGTTATCTCTATATTTTATTGCGTTCCTGTTTAAATCAGGATCACAAACTGATGGCCAGACAGATGTTGTCAACAAGATGATTGTACACATTCTACACTTGTACAACTCAAAGCATCCACGCACATGGGACGAGAGCCTCCCCTATGTTCAGCATAGCTACAACCGAGCTCTTCACAGCTCGACTGGCCACAACCCTTTTTAGGTGGGCTTTGGATTCCAGCCACTATGTCCCATTGATGTGGCCATGTAACTTGCAGCTACTCACCAGCTTTGGCTCATGTCCAATCTGAAACAAATAAGACAACCAGCTTCTTTGAGCACATCCAACATATTCGCCAACATATCCATGACATTATGGAGAAATCAAATGCCAAGTACAAGCAGCGACATGATCAACATTGGGTGCCACACAAGTTTCAGGTGGGCAATAAAGTTTGGTTGCATTTGCAAAAGAAATGCCTTACCAGAGCCTATCGGAAACTGAGACTATTCTGATATGGTCCTTTCACCATTACCAAGGCTATGGGAGACAATGCATTTGAGCTCAGCATTCCCCCATTCCTTGGCCTGCACCCAGTGTTCAATGTGGACCGCCTTCAGCCATACATTCCACCATTACTAGACACATCCGACATTGCATAACAGCTCACACCCATAGAATTAAATCTAGATTGCATGGAACAAGCTGTAGCTGATTAGATCATGGACACATAGATCAAGTGCACTCGCCAACAAAATATCCAACTGTATCGAGTTGTTAAAGCAAGCCAACTCCTTCACCAGGGCAAGTGGCTCACCAGGGACTAAGTTTAGTAGAAGTTTCCCCATCTCATGGAGGAACTCAACGCAATGGGGACCATTGCTTCCTAAGGGGGGAGGAATGATCCAAGTGGATATTGGTGGCTACCTACAAAGTCCACTTGGACCCCCACTGTTGTTTCTCTCAGCTTTTCAGTTTCCTTAATTGTAGCACAATTTACTATTTTTAGTAGTTTTTCGGGTCCTGAGCTTTTGGAGCCATTTTGAGGCCCTAAACGATGTTTTTGGGGAAAACTGGGAGCAACATGGGTCCATGGACTATTATTTCTCTTCTCAAAGTTGTATTTCTCATATAGATCTTTCTAACGAGATATTGTGCACATCAAACAGAGATCATATGCCAAAGTTAAAACCCGGGAAGTTGATGTACCAATTTAGCCAAACGGGGCCCACAGTTTGGTGTTTCATCTTCTAGGGTTAGGTTTTTGGATGTTTAGGGTTTTCCATTGTTTCTCAACAATAAATAAGCCTTCGAGCCTCATTGTAACACAGTTCAGAGGCATGTAGCTGCCACATCTCTTCTTAGAGATAAGCTACCATCGCCCTAGCTAGTTTATTTCCATTTCTGTTTGTAAGCATATTTCAGTATTTTACATTAATGAAATAAAGTATTATTTCCACTACATCTTTGTGTTTATGGTTATATTCGTAATTTGTTGCGTTCCTGTTTAAATCCAGATCACTCCAAATGCTACTTATTTGTAGGTTGACGCTTGCACGTTATGCCATCACCTACTGTGATGTCAGAATAAGAAAAACTATTGTATTGTAGAACCTGCATACATTCTTGATCTTCACAATAAGAAGATACTTCCTGTTTTTTATCTTCACTACAAGATACTTGTTGATCAAAACAACAAGATATAACAAAATTATATTGGAGGTTAATCTAGATTTACATTGTTGTGTTTGTTTTTTAGTTGCTTCCTTGTTAAGGAAGGTTACAAGTAATATAATAGTGTTTGTAACAACCGCGGTGAAAAGTTCATCTCATAAAGTAAATAAAGGAAAAATAAGACCACGGTTAAGGGACACTTATTCCAAGATGAATGTTGGGAAAATATATTCTAGTGGGCATCACTGGATGTGTGTTTTGGCTAAGGAAATTTGGCAAGGCTAAGGCAAAGGCATTAAAAGGAAAAAAGGCATTTTTGGCACATTTATTTATGAAAATAAAGGAAATTAGGAGAAAAGTAAGGTGAAAGGTCATAGGTTGCATGTGAGGAGGAAAATGAAGGAAAATAATGGAAATGAAGAAAATAGAGGCCTCATTCATAAAGAGGCTTCTGAGGATCAGTTGGTAACCATTTGGCAGTTTAGCTTTGGAGCTCTGTCATTATTTTCTCTCTCTCTCTCTCACACTCTTGGTCACTTTGAGTTTCTTGGAGCACTCTATCTTGAAGAAAATGAAAGGAAAAATAAGAAAAGGAAAGGAAAATAAAGCAAGGATCAAGGAAAGGAAAGCGGGATCAAGCAGCTTCAGCAAGAATACTTGTAGGTAAGCTTTTGCAAATGTGATTCCCTAGCTGGTATGGACATGCATGGCTTTGCATGTTGATGTATGGTTCTATTGTTGTCGGTGGCATGGTTTTGCTGGGTTATGAAAGTGAATTTCAACCTAGCCTTGCCTTTTTCTGGATGCCATGGTGTTGGGATGTTTATTTTCAGTTTTTGAGCCTTGGTTTTCCCGATTGATTTCGGAATCCGGGGCGGAGGTGGTCTCAAGTTCTATTCCAAAAGGTCTAGGAATCCCTTGACCGATTTTGGTAGGATACATAGTAAAATATGAGGGAGAAGTCTCGGTTAAGGGCCTAGTGATTTGGGTTTGGATTACGGTAAAGCCTGAGAGACTAGCCTCAGTTTAGGACCAGTGATCTGGTTTGGATTGTGGTAAATCCTGAGAGATAAGGAGACGGAAAATTCCTCAAGGATAGTGATGGATTTTGGATGGCATTCCAAGTTTAGTTTGGTTGTGATCGGAGCACGGGTTTTGGTGTGATCACATTTTGGTGAGGGTGGAGGTGCTTTAACCTCTAGATTCCATTGTTTGTTATTGGATTGGTTGTTCTATGAGATACCACATTCATGCTTGGAATATGGAACCGGGGTCACTGGCTAAAAGAGATATTTGATTCAGCCATGTTTATGGTCAGGTGGTACGTGTAAGTCCCGAACCTTGTCGGATGTGCCTATGATTAATAAAAGATAAGTTCTCTTACATTTTCAATTTTGTATATGTGGATTTAATGGTTGTCATATCTCTGATACTTATATGGTTTTATGTTGGTTATAAGCATGGTTGAATGATCGGTTTATGTTAGGGTTATTTCATGTATTTACTTGTAACTGTTAAATGGATGGATGTATGACCTCATTGATGATATAATAGTTCATTGGAGAAGGAAGTGATCCTTTTGGTTATGTTTCATAAGTTATTTCAGTCATTTATGCCCTGTCTTGTATCCTAGACTTGTAGGTTGCATTGATGCCAAGTGTTTGACAGAATGTCAGTCCCGGTTGGGGATGCTCAAGCCTAGTCCTAAGGTTGAGTTTTGATTTATCATCATTGTTATCACGTCTTTAATGGACTCTGAAGGTTCCTTCAACTTCTAGGTAGAGGTCTTGATTATGGGCTAGAAAAGTGGCTCAAATCTCGGGAGTTCTATAAAATCATAGCATTACCCTAGGGACTAACATTTTTGGCTAAGGGCTAGAGAGAATTATAACTCACCTGGGTTGTGGCTAGGGAGCGTTACTTTGGCCTAAGTTGGAAAAAAATTCCGTAGGACCCAGGGGAAAGTTGTCTAAAGTGCTTGTTTCATTCTTATGGGTCCTGAGGCTAACGTTGGATGATTTTTATTATGATTCCATCGGTTCCACTTCCTTAAGGTCACATAGGAGGTCGAATCCTATCATAGTAGCCTCTCGTATCATGTTTACCCCAGTTGGTATGGTTACTTTGGGTAGACTTGGGAGGGTGTGTTACAGATTGGTATCAGAGCATGGGTCGTCTATCGGACTAGATGGGCGGTGTGTGTTGGTCATGCATGCATGTCAGTTGCATGTGTCTCTCTTACATTTGTGTTACATGTGCTTGAAGCATTGCATCATCTTGATCATGATGGTAGTAAGGTGTCATGGGGAATTTGATGATTGATTTTGTGGAATGTATCATCAAAAGTACATGACTGGTTACTTGATTATGTGTCACTTGATTTTATGCAACTTGACTACATTCTTGTATGTTAGGTTACAATTTTGAATATCTTGATTACATGTATCAGTATTGTAGGTTGATTACAGGAATTGATTGCTTATGCTCGACTACAAGTGTTTATGTGTATGTGTAGTTGATTAGGCATTTCTTATGCATATTGACAGTTTCATGTGGCAATGTGTACCATGGCATAATGGTTGTTGTCATGCATGAGGTCATAACATGCATTGTTGATATGGCCTTTCATTGATGACTGGACCTAACTAGAATGATGCTTATGCATTGATACATTTATTTGTGTATGCCTATATGATGTTATGTTTATGATATACATGTATCACGTTGATTTGGTGATCTTGCAGACAAGGTATCCTCCCCGAGCTATGCTAAGGTACATTGATTTACTGTGATTTGGTTTATCTGATATATTATGCATGGCAGGAAGAAACATTAATGACTAGCAAGATGGTTGATTACAAAGATTCTCCCTATGAATCCGAAGAGCAATACGATGTTGGGAATCCTTCTGATTTGGCAGTTATATTGAGAAGCTTGAAGGAAGCAATAAGGAGTTGCAAAGTAGACAATGAAAAAATCATGGAGGCACAAGAGAAACAAGCAGAGGTGAATGTGATACTACTTCAAAGTTTGTCAGATTTTCAGTGACAGGGACCACTTCGGATCAGCCATGGACAGGAGGACAAGACTAATGGGGAATATGGTAGTATATCTCCTTGTAAACACAGTTCTTATGGTGGTCACAGGCCTGATAGATCAGGCACAATAAGAGATGACATGTTATTGGACACTCGGATAGGAGAGGTATTGGACACATGTATTAATAATTCTACTTCTGGTTCTGATAGACAACATGATCTCCATCGTTATCATCCTTACAAGAGGAATGATATGGGATACTTTCCAGATGAGTTGAATAAATTGAAGCCACCAACCTTTGATGGAGAAATGAAGTGATCATAGGATGCAAAAGCATGGTTGCTTGGTTTGAGTAAATTTTTCAAATTGCATGATTACTCAGAAAACATGAAAGCAAGGATAGCCACTTTCAGTCTCAAAGGTAAAGTGGATATTTGGTGGGAATATGTGAAGAATGTTAAAGGTGTTGATGAATATGATTTGACTTGGAATGTGTTTGAAAGAAGAAGTACTTGTTGGAAATATACTTTGATGATAGAGCTAAGGAGTTTTATGAGTTGCGGATGGGTTCTATGACAGATGAGGAGTATACTAGAAAGTTTTTAGAGCTATTGAGATATGTGCCTTACCTCAAGGTGGAGAAGGCCAAGGTCTAGAGATTCATCAGTGGACTACCATTTGCATATAGAGATTGGATTGAGTTCGATGACCATAGATCATTGGAGGAGGCCATCCGAAAGTTGAGGCATTGTTATGAACAATCGAAGCATAGAGTTGAACTGAAGCACGACTTGAAAGGAAATGAGAAAGCTAAAGGAAAATGGCCACCAAAGCGAGGAATACATCAAGATGCAAGTGACAAAGAAAATTCAGTTCCTTACAAGAGATTCAATACAGTTGAGAAGGGACATGGAGAGCAACAAAATAGAGGTTGTGGTAGGGAACCATTGCAGTGTTGGATATGTGGTAAGCATCATCGTAAGAGGGATTGTCTAGAGTATCAGAGTGGTGGTAGACACTAGATCTATAGTCTTCAGGAGGCACATATAGTTAGTGATGCTAGTCATAGGATTCCTCGGATCTATGCAGCCATGGAAAATAATCAGGTGGATCATCAGGCATCGATCATATAGATGTATGATAATCTTTCTAATCAAGTTGTTTCTATTTTGATTGATCCTTGATCTAACTATAGTTATATTAATATTGACCTGGTGGATAAGTTTGGTTTGAGAAAAGAAGTGCGTGTAGAATCTTTGTTGGTACAGCTGGCTACAGGTAGAAAGAAGCGAGTTAACTATTGGTTAAGAGCTTATGCATTTGAGTTAAATGGTATGCCTACAACAACACATTTGAATGTACTTTGATTGGGATCATATAGTATGCTTTTGGATATTGATTGGCTATACCTTCACAAGACCAAAGTGGATTGCTTCGATAAGGCTATTGAGTGTGTGGATGATAGTGGGAAAAGAGGACTTTGCAGGGAAAGAAGAAGCCTAAATTAGTGAGGATGGTTACCGCTATGCAGGCTAAATGCACACTGTAAATGCACTTTTCCTAAATCAAGCCAAACAGACTGTCAATATGCAAACGCACATGTGCATGCATTTGTTTTTCACTTTCTTAAGATTGATGCCTAAAAAGAAAGTTGTTGTACAAGTTTGAATTCGCTTTCAAGTGAAAAACACAAACAAGCTTCTTTTCGAAATCAAAAGGTAGAGACGATTACGACACTTTATGATTTTGAAGTAAACACTTGTTTCGACACTAGAAATTCACAAATTCAAGCCAAAGGCAAAAGTAAAAGCATAATCGACTGTCAACAGCAAATAAACTTTCTCCTAAGATCAAAATCGACACTTACGACAGATCTAAATCCAAGGATGACAGTATGACTAGTCTACTTTTGCAATGGGAAACTGTAAATGACGTAACAAACACACAAAAACAAATACAGTTTCTTTTATACAACTGAGGCAGAATTAAGGCAAAGAAAAGGGGCTTTTAAACAGACACACACACTGATCACAGGCTGCAAAAATCAGAGGCAAAACTGGAAAAAGTGAGCAAAGAACCTCAGCTGCACAGGGTAGAGCTAATCAACGCACCTGCTGCACAGAGAAACTGAATTGCAACACAAGTAGCCCTCTCGGGAACTGCGTTGAAATGCAGAGTCTCTTCACAGAGCTTGCGCTGGAGTAGAAACGAGAATTCTCTCCAGGTTCTGGGTCACAGTTTGCAGTTTAATCTATGGTTTTTGGCCGGGTAAAAGCAATCAGCAATGCACAATCAGAGGGTTGATTTAAAAGAGGTTTAAGAGCTATCACAAAGGGTAATCAGATCATTTGTGAATCAACTGTTCAGATCATAAACAGATCCAGTGAGTGGATTGAAGTAGCAGATGTCTACTTTGCATTTGTAAATGGCAAATGCAGTTAGATTCGCTACTTTATGAGATGAACAACAATAGAAACACAAACAAACTAACTAGACACGATCCCCAGTGGAGTCGCCATTTTGTTATCGGGAAAAGTGTCTATTCAGAATGACCCTATCCCACTGGGTTGTGACAGAGACCTCAGAAACAAACAGGGAAAACTACTCTTGTATTCTCCTTTATGAACTATGAAAGAAGAGGAATAGGATGAACCAACCTGTGTCTTGCGCTAGTCCATTGATCCAATCTCTCTTCTCTTTGACAGCTTCCATCTATCTGCTCCCTTACTTGCCCAGTGTCACCAAGTTCCTGCAAGGTCACAGAAGAAGGAAACTACACAAAGACATGGATTTATGTTCATAAAAAGCTTAGGATCAGATTTAAGCTAAACATACAAATATAACAAACATCAGTGATATACAAGCATGTAGGAGAAACTCAAATAGTTTTATTGATAAAACAAGAAGATCCAGGAGGAGTTACAACCGATGATTCCTGATCCAGCATCAACCTCCCAGCATAGAATCCCCTCTTCACCTCCAACAATTCATAAATCACCCAATACTCTGATATCTATCTCAAAACCAACAGGAATTCTCTGCAATGTACAAAATTCCAGCCTCTGGATCTCTTGGTGAGGGATCCATATATAGATGTATGCAAAGAGGATGAGTCAGCTCATGAATTGATTAGTGGCTTCTCTCTGTCAGTTCTTGCTTCCACTTGGAGACTGAGAGCCTCTTACTCATCACTGGTCGAATTCAATGAGGCAAGTGTCATTGGGGAAGATTCTGGAAGCTTCCATTGTCTCTCCACCTCGTGGAATGACTCTGCCACTTGTCATTTCCCACTCAACGCACCCTGGTAGTGCATTCAAGTGCGTTGCAACGCACCTAGCCAGTGTATTTGGGTGCTTTGCAACGCAGCTAGCTAGTAGAGCATCTGAAATGATCCTGATTTGACTAGTTTTGAGCAGTTTCTGGTGGAGAACTTCTGGGAGAAGCTGTAATTTGTTGACCTTGTTTTTTAGGAGCTGGAACAACACTTTTAGGGACTTAGGATCCCTTGGTTTATGGACATTTCATGCTTATAGCTGTAAGGCACAAAAATTTCTATAACAATATTGTTGCAAAATTTGAAACTGAAATATGCATCAAACCCTCATTCCCATGGAATCATAACCTGCTCTGATACCACTGATTCGGATCTTTGGGGAGGCCCTAAGATCTAAAAGATTGAAATGAATCTTGGAAGGAGAGACCCCCAAGATATGAAAACTTGCAATGGATCTTGGGGGAAAGGACCCCAAGATCTGAAAACTTGAATTGCCAGAAGAAAAATAGGAGAATGCCCAATAAACAAAACCACAAAGAAACTTTTTATTAAAACCCAAGTGGAAATAAACTAGTTAGGGCAATTGTAGCTTATCTCTGAGAAGAGATGTGTGGCTACATGCCTCTGAACTGTAAATGCTACATTGTGGCGGACAATCTGTCCTTTTACAAAATGTGGCTTGTTACCTATAATTATTTTCAGTTACAATACCACGGGTCAATTCCATGGGTGAATTAATACCATGGGTGGATTTTACAATACCATGGGCAGATGCCATTTACAATACCATGGGTAAATTCCATGGGTCGATGAATAATATTGGTGGATGAGTACCATTGGTGGATTTTATAATACCACGGGCGGATGCCATTTATAATACCATGGGTAAATTCCATGGGTCGATGAATAATATGGGTTGATGAGTAGCATGGGTTGATGCCATTTTCCATTCGGATCAATGTGAATCACATATGTGGGAAGTTTCATGGAAAAATGCTTGGTATTAGGGTGACAAGGTAACAATTGATATGTTAACATAGCTAATAGTTTGGGTGATGTGACGGTACATACTAAGACTAGATTGCAACAAGGTAAAAAGGAAAAATAAAGGAATTTGATGAGAATTCCATTGGATTTGTTTATAGACCACAATTCTAAACAAATGAGTGCTTTGCATACAGGAAGTATTCTTAACCCTAATCTTGGCTGACATTATGCGGATATGTGCTAGATTTATGAACATGTATTTGAAAGGTATATTAGCTAGTTTATCATTATAGGTATATCTGTGAAGGGAATTAGAGTCCCTTGAGAGATGGCATGTATGTGTCGAGTTATAAGGCAACGTGATTGACACAACAAGAAAAGGTAACTAGTGTATTGTTATGTTTATTTATGCATTGACAATTTTGTGTTTAGGGGAATATGATGTAGGGGATTGCATGGAAAAAGAGACTTCCATGAATTCGTGTAGATGTCTCATGTTGAGATTTCCCTTGGAGGCTTTGGGAACCAAGGGGATTGAGTAATGGTGTTTGTTTCTAGTTTTGTGCTTTTTGTCTTTTGTGATTAGTCTTGCTTAATTATGAATTTGTTTATGTCTGGTGTATGGTCATACCACTTTTTTTCATGGTGTCATATTGTTATTGATTTTCATGGATTTTCTCTTGTTTGTTCTTGCTTTTGCCTTTTATGTTGCAAGGATCTTGGGAATTGGTTTGCGAAAGAGGAAAGTTAATGGAGTTTAGGAAGAGTCGACTGAAAATCGATAGGTAAAGTAAGACTCAGAAGAATCTTGGTGCATGTATAAGGGTAGCTAAAGGCAAGAGTATGACAACCAATTCGAATAGTCAATGGGTCCATTGGGGTAAATGGACAGTGGCAGGACAATCATGAAAAGGTAACAGGCAGATAAAGTGAATGGATGTGAGGCATCCGATGGCTTGGCTAAGTTGGTAACCATTGTTCTTAATGTTGTGCATGTTGTGCATGAATAAATGGAATTCTCTTAACCTTGACCTTATGATATCTGATAATTATGTTGTGATCATGATTATGCTAATGTATATATATGTATACATGTATGTATGTATGTCGTGTCTTAAAGCGTCATTGTGGATCATGATTGCTTTTATGCTAATGTTTATATGTATATACGTATGTATATATGTCATTGTCTGATAGGATCATGATTGTTTTATGCTAATGTTTATGTATATGTATGTATGTATCTAGGTAACTATCCGACAGGGTTGTTAGGGAACCCTATTGTGGAGGAATGATTTATTATGTAGGTGAATGGCATGAAGAGGTTCATGCCTATGAGGAATCAAGTGGAAAGAGTAGCCTTGGCAAATTTATGAGGTTAGTATCATGTGGATATGAGTTTATATAATTTGTTTATACTATGCCTATGTTTACGTTATGGACAGGTAATGTTGAGAGATACATCAATGAAAAGAAAATAGCTTGATATCGATGGATAGTGAGGTTTCTTAATAATTTGGAATTACGAAAATATTTGTGTGTAATATATTTTTTATTATTGTTTTATGTTCATGGACACATTGCTAATATATTGTATAACTTGAATCAACTCAAAAGTTAAGAACACGTGCTTCTTTATAATAAGTCATAGATTCATATCGAGAGAAGTAGAGTGTATATATCTTTATAGAGTGTAGATTGAATCCCTCATATTATAATTGTGTATTAATTATTTAATTTATTTATATTAATGAATATTATCCTATACTTTGTGTACATAAATAATTTATTAAATTTTTATTTAATCGTGAATAATTATTATTTATATATATGTTAACAACCATAGTTTTTTATAAAAATATCTACCAAATATTTATTAAACAAAAAGTAAACTACTCGTAAAGTAATTGAGTGTTTTTTTTCATCGTTCAAAATGACTTTCATTAGATGTTCATAATAGCATAGCGTACAAAAATGTTGTCAACAACTCCCGCTCCTTCATTCTGACCATAATTTTTTAGAATGAGGGCTGCAGAATACCAAGATAGACAACTTGCATACATTATTTCTGAATGGCTATGAGGCCTTAACATATTGTGAGAGACAAAAAAAGATAACAAAACTAATAGAAGCATATCAAGGAGGGGGATGAGGGGACATTACAGGGGGAGTTACAAAGTAGCCAACACGGTCATGAATGTGGAAGTCAATATGTTCCACCCGTGCCTCTAAGATGTGGAGGTGGTCATTTGTGTGACATTGACTATGCCGAAGGTTATCCAACTGGTCTAGAATGGTATTCTGGTTGTATTGAATATCAATGAGATAGGCAATAATTTCATTACGGTCTTCATACATGTGGTCCCGTAGAATGTCAATGTTAATTTGTATGTGCCACAGCTACTTGGCGATCGATTCCATAGAGGCAGAAGCTACCAGGGGACTTGGAAAATTAGTTGGGGAAAGAGCCTCAGCATCATTTGTTTCCTAACTAGAAGAGGTAGCGAAGGACGAACGATGGCCTGGCTTAGGTCACCCAGCCTGGGCCTGCCACCCCTGCCCCTAACGAGGGTGGCCTGGCTAGCAGGACATATTGTTATTCACCGAGGGTGGCGGCTTGTAGCAGGGGGAGCCCACAAAGAAATCTTTCGAAAACTTGCAAAGGAAACAATGTAATCCAGACCCACGAACCCACTAACCTGAGAAGGGATGAACTGCTAGCTCGACAGTACAACCATGAAGGCGAGAGGGGCACCCATTTTCTCAGGCCAGGGGCCGAAGCGAAACACTAATGAGACACCACCCCAAATCCTCACATAAACAAAACCCCCACCCCAAGTGTTGGCCAAGAGATTGTAAATTCCTTCGGGCCAAAAGATACACCCTAATTCAAACCATAAGATACCAAATACCAATTGAAAGCCCACATACTTGTACAAACCTACAATGGTCCACACAAGCAAGAGAGGAGCCACAAACTAGAAAAGTAATGAAATAGGTTTGCTTTCAATAGAAGCGAGGGAGAAGAACTGAACCGTGATTGTCTGCATGCTAGGGTCCCAAGGGCATACTAGGAGACTGATGTAAATCCATGCCAAGCAACTGCAAACATCATCCACCCGCCTCACCCAAGGCTAGAGCCCTAATGAGGCGTTATACACATAGCACTGACCACTTCCAAAATCCTTACCACCCAAATTCATTACCCAAACTATCGAACTGAGCCAACTCATGTACCAGGATTTGTATTTATCCGCAGAGTGCTGGAGGAGGAATGTCACACCAGAGGAGTAAATATCAAGTCTTTTCATTGTCAAGGCATTAATATATGCATGGAGGGGAGGCAGGCCCAAATGGCCGATCAAATGCCACTTGTACCATCACATGCGCACCCCCATCAGATGAAGATGAGTCAGCTTGAAGGAGATCCTTGACCATTTTCTTTATTAATGAATTTCCTGGCCCCCACTGGTATTGCATCGTATTGCAATCGGCCCTCAATGATATTACATTATATCACAAACACCCCTCGAGGTAGTCTTTAGGACTTAAATCCTGCCAATATCGATAAACGTGGTTCCCTGACCCGCCGACATCGATATGTGATTTTTTCCTCGGACTTAGTCATTTTTTGGGTCTCTTGAGCTTTTTAGAGGGATTCTTCAACATGCCCTAACTTCTGATCTCGGAACCCTTTTTTGGACTTCTATATACCCCTGAAAAGATCTTTCCAAGCATTATGCATTGGAGAGGGACCCATATCATTCTGGTAGCTTATGTGGCTCAAAATTTGGCATCAAGCATCACTGTTGTTTGGCTTATGAAGCCACTAGTGATGAAAAAGCAGTGAATGACAACAATCAATAATGGTTGACTATGGTTACCATAGTTAATTATAGTTAATCATAGTTAACTATAGTCAACCATAGTGATGATAGTTGATGATGGTTGACAATGTGACCCTATTGACATAATATTAGGGTTTAGATAAATTAGGGTGTATATATATTATGGCTTATAAAATTAGGGTTTAATATATAGGGTTTATAATATTATGCCTTAAGTTGACCATGGTTGATAATAGTTGACCATGGTGACCATGATGTCGAAATGTATAGAAATCTATCCGATGCCACATTGTCACAAACATTGTTACAATGTGACAATCATTGTCGCTATGTTACAATACATTGCAATTTACTCAACATCACATTACAACATTACAAAATCAGTCAACCACATTTACTAATGTTGTTGAGTATGTTTGAGAGTCAACATTTCTCATCTTCATCCACAAATAATCTATTGTCACTATTATTGATTAATATTAATAGCCAAACATAGTCAACCACATTAGTGAACATAGACAAACGAAGTCAATGTTGATTCTCATTGTTTAAATAGTTGACCATGATGATATTATAATATTGGGTTTAATATTAGATTTTAATATTCGGTTTATAATATTAGGGTTTCTAATATTGGGCTTAATATTAGGGTTTATAATATTTGGTTTATAATATTGGGTTTCATATTAGGATTTAATATTGGGTTTATAACATTTGGTTTAATATTAGGGTTTAATATTAGGTTTATAATATTATGTTTTATAATGTAAGGGTTTATAATATTGAGTTTAGTGTTAGGGTTTGATATTGTGACCTTGGGATGGTAAAGAAATCTATCCATTGCCGCATTGTGAGAAACATTGTCGTAATGTGACAATCATTGTTGCCATGTTACATTATATTGAAATTTATTCAACGTCGCATTGCAACATTACAAAATTAGGGTTTATAATACTGGGTTTTAATATTGGGTTTAATAGTAGGTTTTAATATTGGCATTATAATATTGGGTCTAAACTTGGGTTTATAATATTGGGTTTAATGTGTTGGGTTAAATATTAGGGTTTATAATATTGGGTTTAATATTAGGGATTAATATTGTGACATTGGAATGGTAAAATAATATATCCAACGTCGTATTGTGACAAGCTTTTTATTACAATACATTTCAATTTATTCAACATCGCATTGCAACATTACAAAATTAGATTTAATACTAATGTTTAATATTAAGTTTATAAATTAATTTTTTTTTTTTTAATTTGATATTATGGTTTATATAATATATAATAATTAATATTAATTAATATTAATCTTAATATTAATATTGATATAAATATACACATGTACTTGATATATTCTTATCAACATATATTAACCATATGATTATGCTAATTACTATATTTATATATTTATTATTATACTAAAAATTTAAAAATTAAAACTTTACAAGTTTATTTTTGCTTCAAAATTAAGTTTTTACTCCATTGTTATATTAAGTAAAAACTTAATTTTCAAACCAAATAATTTTGTAAAATTTTAATTTTTAAATTCTTATTATAATAATGAATGTAAAAATTTTACAAATTCTTATTATGATAATGCATGTATAGATATATTAATTTGTACTTATGGATTTCAATAAACTATTTTTTATATTTTATAATTAATAATTTTAAAATTTTAAAATTTGTTTTATTATAAAAAAATTACAAAATATTTGTTTGATTTATTAATGTATATTAAATCGTTAAATTTTTTGCATGGTTATTTACATAATTATTATATTTATTAAATATATAAATTAATTATTTTTTTAATATTATATTAAAAAAATAAATAAATAAATACAAATAAAATTCTCACCATGTTTCCTATCCTATATGTTTTAAATGGAATCTAAAGTTTTAGCGGTGGTATCAACAAAGCGCACACAGAGAGCAAATGAACATAAAGTTGACTAACAATATCAATCTAAAGGTAACCGAAGGTAAAGCCCTAGTCTACCACGGACAAACATATCATTCACATTTTGAATTTTGTATCTACATTGTTGTTCTATATGGAGTATGTTGTGACAATGTCTCAAGGTCTTTACATTATTAGTGTCGATTAAGGGAAAATCAATTTAAGTTTAAATTAAAAAAACTATAGGTTATAAACTGTCGAATGGAAATTAATTAAAAAATATATTCAAATTTTATATTATATTATCTAGGGCACAAAATTCAACGTTTAGAATTTACATTAACCATCAAATTACGTTTATGAATATGAGGAAGACTTATCCCAAGATATCCCATGAGCAGATCTGAATCGTACGGTCTGAATTTAAGAAGGGGAAAATAAGTTTGCGTGCAGAATGAATAGCCACACGTAGACTGAGAAATCGCCCAGCTCAAACCCTTTTCTTCCACCCAGTTAATTATTGAAACACAAAGACTAGACTCCACCAAGTCTTTGAGCAAATCTTATCTTCATTGTCGGCATGTGTTACCTGCTACCACAACGGATTTCAGATATTGTTGCAAGTTAATTATTGTAACAAATACCAATTCTTACCGTGATTGCGTTTTTGGCACGGTTGAATGTCGCAAGTAAGTAAGTTTCAAAAGCGACAGGATTGATTGGTGCACCAACGGGCAGCAGCAGGTCAAAGTTGATATGTTATGACTTTGTTTGCACCATGCTTGAAAAGTCACTCAAATCGCCCTCCTCATACCCTTTTGGGCGCGTCACCCAGAACAGACAATGATATCTTTTTGGGCGTGTGATGAAAGTTTGCGTGCAGAATGAATAGTCACACGTAGACTAGAGAAATCGCCCAGCTCAAACCCTTTTCTTCCACCCAGTTAATTATTGAAACAAAGACTAGACTCCACCAAGTCTTTGAGCAAATCTTATCTTCATTGTCCGCATGTGTTACCTGCTACCACAACGGATTTCAGATATTGTTGCAAGTTAATTATTGAAACAAAGACTAGACTCCACCAAGTCTTTGAGCAAATCTTATCTTCATTGTCCTCATGTATTACCTTCTACCACAACGGATTTCAGATATTGTTGCAAGTTAATTATTGAAACAAAGACTAGACTCCACCAAGTCTTACCTTGATTGCGTTTTTGGCACGGTTGAATGTCACATGTAAGTTTGTTTCAAAAGCGACAGGTTTGATCGGTGCACCAACGGGCAGCAGCAGGTCAAAGTTGATGTGTTATGACTTTGCTTGCACCATGCTTGAAAAGTCACTCAAATCGCCCTCCTCGTACCCTTTTGGGCGCGTCCCCCAGAACAGACAATGATATCTTTTTGGACGCGTCAATAATGTCATAAGGTACTCAAGAATAGTTTGCCCCTGAAGCAAGTCAGTGAGAACAAACGGACGGTGCTCAAGAATAGTTTGCTTGCACATCAAGAAAATTCAACACCAATGAAAAACGGTGCTTCCGAGCAATGAAAAATCTCTCAAATATTGAATTGAATGAATCTGTCATTGTTTTTCATCTTATTCGTTAAAAATCAGGGAAATATTAGAATTAGATTTTGGGAATTTCAAATTTTAAAATTACTAATGACATAGATTTGACAATATGGGAATATTCTTCTACTAATATAGCATTTACCCAATATGTGGTCAATATAGTTTATATAAATTTAATTAATTAATCAATATAGTCAATATTGCTGATGTGACTAATACTTATTTCTCTCAAATCTAAATATTATTCCATACTTTTTAAATCAATACATATTAAATCAATAGTACTTCAATCATTATTTTATTTAATCAATAAGTTACCGACACTAACACTTAGCAACTCACATTTAAATATACTTTAATAGATAAGTCACCGCCGCCAACACTCTTTATATTAACTTTAAATTTATTTTCACTTTCATTTAAATTCAAACGGTTCACACTCCCTTACATGATAGTTGTTGAAGAAGCACTAAGAGAAAGCATATCTTGAGTATATTCTCTTAAGATTCAATCTTTATGTCCATTTAAAAAAAACAAATGTCAACAAACTTACATCCATGGTCTCATAATTAGAAGTCGCTCGAGGAAGAACAAATAATATTGGCATATAAAATTTGTTGTTGCCATCACATCTTACATTGGGTGTGCTGGTATTTCATGTTTTCCAATAATCCCTCACACCAATTGAAGAGTTTTGGCTCCACACATCATATAGCCAGATCCATATGAGACTTGGTGGCTAGGTGTGGTGTTGATGACCCAACTATTCGAAGGATAGTGAAGAGCATAGTCTGTAGGGTGAGCTATGAGATATCTTTGATGGGTACCTTATTGCTCAGTTTTCTCACACGTGGCCCACAATATTGAGCCACATACTCATCTACATTGTCCTTTACAGTTCTCCTCACACCATCTAGAACCATTACTACACCCTGCTAGTGTGAACCTATCATAAATCTTATGTCTTCTACCTTTAGCTGCAAAATTCCCCCCTTCACTATGAAATGTTGGTTTTGGAAATCCCACATCTCCACCAAACATTGTAGTAACCCTGTCTAGCTCTTCATGCTTTGAGTTTTGCAGAATTTAAGCAAACCATAGTCTCTCTAAGCCTAAAGGATTAGGGGATGAGCGAGGGCTTGGATATCATTTTCCTTGTTCTCACATTCCCGTCACTCAATCATGATGAAATTCCTAAATAATAAGAGAAAATTGGTCAGGCCACTCGATGGAGAAAACCCTCACACATCAATTCATTTAATTTTTACAAACCTGGGTTGCATTGCTCACACCTACACTATTTGATGAGGCTCATCAATAGGTATATTATATGGGTCACAATGCCATCCTCCAACTTATTAAATTATCTTTTTCTAACATTTATCTACAAATTTCGTTATATTATGCTTAGTGTAAGAGTTAAAGATGTGTTGTTATGTCTTGTGGCCTAATGTGTGTTAAATCCAAAAATTGGGGCAATTTTGATTTGATTTGAGTGTGAGAATTCATAGTAGACAAGAAAGAGAGATTTTAGGAGCTGGTCCACCTCCTTAACTCCTCCAATCAGTTGAATATCCTCCTCTCTATCTCATCAACTTGGTGTCAATGGCAGCTAAGCAGGCCGGCCAAGTTCATTGACAATCGAGCCAGTGCAAGTCAAAGAAGAGTTAGATTCACCTATTCTCCAGTTACGGAGTCAAATATCGCTATTTTCTAGGGATTTGTTGGTAGCTCCACTTTTGTATAAGTAAAAAAGCTAAGGGACTCATTAGGATTCAAAGTTTTATTATAGCCAAGAGGCCATTGAGCTGAAGAACATTCTACTATTATTTTGATGATGTATTTGACACTTTTTGAAAGATAATGAGAAGATTTTTGTTGATCTAGTACTAAGTTGACTTAGAGGTTGAAGCTCTTGGGTTAGGGCCCAACCCTAGTAGCATAATTTCCTCTCTTGTATCTATATTATTAATCTAGAATGTTGGGTAATTGCTAAAGTTTATTCATGTTTCTTTTAGCTTAGAATATAGATTAAGTTGTTGCGCATGCACGTTTCCTTTATCTTAGAGCGTAAATTAGTTATTGCAGTTCTATAGAGTAAATTCCATCAAAAAGCCTATGATAGTGAATCCTATCTCATCTTCCTCATGGGATCATGATTAGAGGACCCCAATATCACAACCCAAAAATAGAGTGTGGTTTCCTGTTCATTGCATAGATCAAGTTTTAGCATTGGTTAGATAGTTGTTTATGGTTTCTTAGAAGGATTTACATTTTTTATTTTTATTCATATGATTGTTGCAGCTTAGAAGGTAGTTCATTTCATAGATCATGTTCTTAGCATTAGTTGGATAAGGTTTTCCAAATTTAATTAATCTTTTCCACATTGACTTGTAATAATTTGCAAATGAAAAGAGAAATAGGTGCATGTGTTATTGCAATGTTCTTGGATCTGCAGGCAAGGAGCCCTTTCACCATCCCCATTGAGGTCTTCTCCACCTTCTTTTTATGCTTTCAAGCCCATGTTCTAGATCTCTGTTTTTCCGGTCACTGTGAGAAACCACCTTAGCCCAAACCCAACCTTCTTGAAGTACTGGGTTTGGCTAAGGGTGTTGATCACCTTCCCCACATTTCCCGCAACCTTCATACAACTTTCCAACACTTCATCTCACCATCCTTACCCTCCAAAACCTCTCAGCCAACTTCCTGTATCATTTCAGGACATCATGTAGCAGTACATGAATCCTGTAACAACATCTTGTAGAATACCTATAGTAGTCTATTCTGACCCCGTTTTGACTTGCAATGATAGCCTAACTTAGTTTAGGAGTAGTCTGACCCCTTAGCTTGGATTCCGTGACCAAAAGTGCACCTAGACCAATCCCTTCGCTCCTTTTTCTTTCCTGCAAGATCATATAGCATTAGTTCTTTCATTTCTGAATTTAGCAAGTAGAACTTATTTACTCTACAAGTGTGAGTTATATAATCAATGCATGCATTCTTGAATTATGAAATGGTAGAATAATCTTCTATTTTCAAGCAACCCTGATAGCTAGATGATTAAGTGCAAGTTAACATAGTTTCCTTTCCGCAAATTAGCATAACCTCAGCTGTCGAACTCTGCCTCCCGATCCAACGGCCCTCGCACCTTTCACGCCCACAAAATGATGAAACGTTAATGCACAATGGAGAGTGGTTTTCCTCTCTCCTCCGCCGCCATGCATCATGTGCCGAATGGGATCGCATGCCCTCGCCCTTTAGCGCCCAACACCCCAAAGGTGGTGCGATCGTTACCGCTTACCACTTAACCGCCCGATAACCACCGTGTGCTTTCGCTGTCTAATCACTGTTGGATCTACCCGCCTGGGATCCAATGGCCCAAGTTCATCCCACTCCTACTTCTTCTGATATCCCCGTCAACTCATCCCCGCTGTCTGTCCTCCCGATCCAACAGCTGATCTTTCTCCTTCGCCCAACCCGTGCACTCGCCATGTAGTCCACGCCCCTTGACCGTTCCGTATGCCCGAAGGACGAAGGCAACTGACTCACCAGTACCAGTTGCAGTTGCTCCTCAACAACCACATTTAACAGATAGTATGGCACATGAGAAAAATGACAGAGCTTGAGCATGTAACTGCGTTTAGCAGTTATGGAACTTCATGGATACGAACACTCCAGCTACTTGAGATGACAGCAGAACACATGTAGAGATCAAATTCATCCACTAAAGCAAGGAAACGTGCTCAGAGATTCCATCAGGCAGATAAACGTAGTTGGTGGTCAATTATGACCCCCCATACGTAAAATGGCCAAGTGCCTTTGTAATGAAACTCTATATATACCCACAAACAAGATGTAATTAGGGTTGATGGTTGATGTTTTGACGTAGTGTTCAACTTCTGGAGGTCGTAACTATTTTGACACTTACAACGTCTCGTCTTCATTTTCAGCTAATACAAGCTTCTTTTGTTGTTAATTGCTCACTTTCCATTTATCTTCTCTTCCAAGCTGTGCCTAATACACTGCGTTCATGAACTCTTGATGTTTAGCATTAGAGTAGCTGTCATCCTATATTTGTGTTAAAGTCTTGTATGTATCATTGAATGAGTTATTCAGGTTTCTCTTCATCTAGTGTCAGAGAGCTGTCATCCTGTATGTGCATTAGTAGATTAGATTAGAAGACTTCTTTACTAGTTACAGCCGGCCATCACATGGTCTTGTGCATCTGCTGGTGTGGTCAGTATTCTCCATATTCCCCCAATCTTAAACTGTGAGTAGTTGGTGGTCTAAAGCCTTATAGTCTGAGGGTGTTCACGCATGTCTAGAGTAAAGCAAAGTAGAAGTGGTTATCTGGCTTGGAAAAGCATCATTCCTTCCATTCATCCATTTGCAACAATAAGTTGAATTTATATGTTACGAGGCATCTCCGAGCTACAACCTAGGAGAGTTTCTTGGAATCCTAACAGCTCCTACTAGAAGGAAGCTCCCTCACTAAAGGCTCCAACCTTCAACACCTCGGTGGGCCACATTTTCAAAATATTTCACATTGGATCCACCTGTGATCCAAATAGAAAATTGCATCAACCCATGGTATTCATCCACCCATGGAATTTAGCCATGGTATTGTAAGTGGCATCCATCCATGGTCTTGTAAGTGGAATCCACCCATGGTATTCATTCACCCATGGAATTTACTTGTGGTATTGTAACTGAAAAAGGTTATAAGTAACAAGTCGCATTTTGTAAAAGGATATATTTTCCACCACAATGTAGCTTTTACAGTTATTCTTCGTTTTAATAAAAATTTCCTTTGTGGTTTTATTTACCCTGTGTTCTATCATTTTCATTTTGGCATTAAAAATTTTCAGATCTTGGGCGCCTCCTCCCAAGATCCAAATCCGTGGTATTGTAGTAGGTTATGATTCCATGGGAATGAGGGTTTAATGCATATCTCAATTTCAAATTTTTGTAACAATATTCAACAAACTTCAGGAACGTACTACGACCTCCACAAAGCACTTTCTTGGCCCAAGCAGGAAGAATTTTTCTTTTTTCATTTTTTTGCAGAAATTTTTTGGGCGGGGAATTTGCAGATCATATCTGAAACATTTGGTGCAAAATTTTCCAAAAAATTAAATAAAATATCTGTATTCCTTGCGGAAAAATACCAAAATTCAAAAAAAAATCGGTCGATTCGGAGTCTGGATGAAGGAGATATCGCTGATTTAAAATCAGTTATGTTGTAGAATTTTTTCTGTCGGAAACTATTGGATGAGGACTCTCTTATCATTTTTTGCTATTTTTGTGCAGAATTTTAGAACAATGATTGAAGATTTGAGCTCTTCTTGAAAAATCACCTAATTTAAAAAAAAAAAATGGGTCGAATCAGAGATTGAATGTGGGAAATATCGCTGACTTAAATCAGTTATTTTTTCACAACTTTTGTGACGACAGAACAGTTGCAGCATGAATCTGGGACTCCAGAGTGTCCATATAAGGATTTCCAACACATGGGAAGATGCAAAATGGTCATTATGTTTCCAAAAATAGGCTATAATAAATAATTTGAGTTATATTGGCTGAGTTATGTCCATTTTAAATCTGTAGCAGCATTCGGAGTGGGTTCCCTTTAGAGATGTGCCCCCCCACCCTAGGTTATGTAGGCACCTGCTACTTCATCAAAAATCAACATCATGGTTATGGGTCAACCGCACAAAATCCTTCTCATCAAAGTCCATTTGCTAGGACACACACTGTTAGTATCATAATTGGTCACAACCATTACATGGTATCTCCATCCTCGAATCTTCATTCATCTAGTTATGGGTCATTCACAAATCCGCACTTCATCGATGTCCATTTGCTAGGCCGCACATTGTCAGTATTACAGTTGGTCACAAGCATTACACGGTATCTCTATCCTCGGATCTTCATTCATCATGGTTATGTGTTAACCACATAAAACCCTTCTCTTCAGTGGCTCTTCATATTCAACAAAGGCTTCGCAAGAGGGAACTTCACGCAATGGGGACCATTTCTTCTTAAGGAGGGAGGAAGGATCCGAATATAAAATGGCATCAACCCATGGTATTCATCCACCCATGGTATTTATCTGCCCATGGTATTGTAAGTGGCATCAACCCATGGTATTCGTTCACCCATGGTATTTTCCCATGGTATTGTGACATCCACCTATGGTATTAATTCACCCATGGAATTTACGTGTGGTATTGTAACCGAAAAAAGCTATAAGTAAGAAGTCGCATTTTGTAAAAGGAAATATTTTCCACCACAATGTAGCTTTTACAGTTATTCTCCATTTTAATAAAAAATTCTTTGTGGTTTTATTTATTGTGTGTTCTCTCATTTTCTTTCTTCCATTGCAATTTTTCAGATCTTGGGGGGCCTCCTCCCAAGATCTGCATCAACCTGAGTCAAACACACATAAAAACCTGCAAGCCACGTTTCAACCAATTTTCAAATTGGACCCATAACCAACACTGTGCTCAAACACTGAATATCAATAACCTTTTTGAAACCAAACATTGTCAAATAGATATGCTCACTGAATTCCAAGGTACCAGTCATCCCTATGCAACCAAATCACTAATATACTAATCCAAATCTCACAAACAATAACCAACTCAAACTCTTTGCTCATCAACCAAGCCAGACACTGTCTAATATCAAGTCAAACTCTTTGCCAAAACAATCTATCATCATCAAGCCAGTCAACTCTAAAGATCTCGTTAATTAACTCAATGCAACCATCATGATACTATGAGTTCATTGATCCATAACATCATAAGACCTTTCCATGCAATGCTCATGAACGAATACCCTCTTACTCATGTTGGAAATAATACTGAGAGGGGCGGTGAATCAGTATTATCAAATTCTTTTCAATATGCCTTCCAGATTTATACTTTAATTTATTCTTTAGATATTGATCATTAATTTGTATGTCAGGGCCATATAATAATGAACAAGAATAAGAAAAATAGATAAGCACACCAAAGAACACCAGATATAAGGTGGAAACCCAATGTGGGTGAAAACCACCTGCTACAATATGTCTCTATCTTCTTTCAATTAGAAACTTCTTTTACAAGGATTTTGTACTGGTGCAGTCCTTTACTAGTACGCAGGCTGCAACCTGTAGAGAGCTACAACTCTCTCTCGTTTTCTAGTCTCTCCTGGAAGGGAGCTACAACCCCCTTTGTTCTTCTACTTCTTTAAGGACCATGTTTCATTAATTTTCAGACTGGATCCAAGAAGATCAAATAATCATCAAGTACATGCAAATCACCCAATCTCCTTATACAATCAACCAATGAATCACCCAACTTCTCAGAATGTTGTAAAAAGAAAAGTAATACCAGAAATCTAAACCCATAACTCTGCAACAATAGATAAAAGACAACCAACAAATGTTTCAAGACAAGTTCGCAACTTCACCGATATAAACCTGCGGATATCCGCAGTCTTTCTGTGTCTGAACTGCGCAGATCCGCACTGTATCCTTCTGCTTCTCTGCATACCACCGCACTTACTCCTTCTGCTGAACTACGTACCTCAGCTCAGATCTGCACCTTCACTGTCCATCTGACAGCGTACCTCCGCACTGGTCCTTTTGTGCCTCTACGTACCTCCACAATGTGCTTTCTTCTGAGCTGCGTACCTCGCACTGCGCCTTCTGCTGCGCTGCGTACCCCCGCACTGCGTCTTCTCTTGCGCTGCGTACCCCCGCACTCACACCGTGGATCGCCTGCGAACCTCTGATTAGGGCCAAATTAACAGTCCTCCAATGTGCCACAGTCAGTCAGATCCTCAGATCTGATCATGCGCCCGAGAGATCACGATTTATCAATAGATTCGCCTTAGATTTTCTCCTTGATTTAGATCTAGCTTTTAAAACCAATCACCCAAACTTTCAGATCTTAAGATATTCAAATTTCACAAGTGACTAGCCAAGTGATCTCTTTTCCTTTTTATAGGCAAGCCCTTGTCCAAACCATGGGACAAAACCATCGAAAACCAATACAAGGGATCCAAACAGGGGTTCAAATAATTTAGATCCTAAACCACAGGCCAAAACCATAGGATCATGAACGATGGGCTAAATACCAAGGGCCAAACATAAGAAACCCCACATGAGCGTGCTTCTCTACATTGGAGTGAGTGAACTAGGGGACCGCACCTTATGAACGGATAACCTGTGGGTATGTCCGCACTTCCTGGACGGCGAACCTGCGGGTCCGCACCTTTTGAACGATGCACCTGCGGACCTCTTATTTTCCATCATTTTGAGAGCCTGAACAGAGTTTTGCCACTTGAGTGAGTTGCCATCAAGTACAACACCTGAACCATAGAGCCAAACCAAAATCATAATGCCAACAATCTCCCCCTTTGGACTTGATGGCAACCTCAAGATCCTCAACGTCATTCTCCCCCTTTGACATCAAGGGCAAAGGGTTATGCTCCCCCTGAGAACATGCTTAGGCCTTTGCTTTGCTGATCATGCTCCCCCTGACTAAAGATCAGATCTGCAAACGAAAAAATTCTTCAAGAAGAACCATAATCCACCATACACCATACATGACCGTGAAAGAGATAGAGACATATTGCAGCAATATTCAGATTAGCATCCATGTTCTGCTTCTGTACTTCCTCCAAGATCTTCTACCATAATGCCAACAATGCATTATTAGAAGAATATATGCTCCCCCTGAACCTGTGCCATTCGATCTTCGACCAATGTATGTGTATACCCCATATGAAACTTGCGTACAACCAACAATCTCTGAAACAGATGAGATTCAACAACAGGATGATGCATCAACAACCCCCAGCTTTTGCCTGAGGTATTCAAAGGTCTCCCTGGGCAATGGTTTGGTGAGTATATCAGCAACTTGTTCCTTAGAAGGAACATACTCCAACTTGACCTTTTGTTCAAGCACTTGCTCCTTGAGAAAGTGATACTTGATCGGTATGTGCTTGGTCTTTGAATGCATGACTGGGTTCTTTGAAATACTGATTGCACTTGCATTATCACATAAGATGGAGATAGGTGGAGTACAAGTGATTTAAAAATCCTGCAAGGTCTGCATCATCCAAAGGAGTTGAGTGCAACAAGATGCAGTAGCCACATATTCCGCTTCAGCTGTAGATAAAGCAATCGAACTATGTTTCTTGCTGAACCAAGATACCAATCTGGAACCCATAAAGAATGCACCACCACTTGTGCTTTTCCTGTCATCCACGCTTTCGGCCCAATCTGCATCTGTGTAAGCATGAAGTGTGAGATCTGTATCTCTAGGATACCATAAGCCATAGTTTTGAGTTCCTTGAAGGTACTTGAAAATTCTCTTCACTGCCTGAAGATGAGTTTCCTTTGGATTAGCCTGAAATCTTCCAACTATTCCCACTACATGCATGATGTCTGGTCGGGTACCTGTTAAATAAAGTAGACTTCCAATCATAGATCTGTAGGTTGGTTGATGCACTGCTGCTGATTCATCATTTGCACTGAGGCTACATCCTGTGACCATGGGGGTACATACTGGTTTTGCATCTTCCATGCCATATTTCTTCAAAATCTGCTTGAGATACTTCGTTTGAGACAAGAAGATCCCGCCTTCATTTTGTTGGATTTGCAATCCAAGAAAATATGTCAGTTCTCCAAGCAAAGACATTTCGAATTCTTTCTTCATCACCAAGGCAAAGCTTTGACTCATAGCTTCTTCATTGCTGCCAAAGATAATATCATCTACATACACAACAAGTATTAGTAATTTGTCATTTTCAATTTTTATGTAAAGATTGCTATCTGCTGATCCCTTTGAAAAACCTTATTGATGAAGATATTTGTCCAAACGGTAGTACCAAGCCTTTGGAGCCTGTTTAAGACCATAGAGAGCCTTCTTTAGTCTGCATACAAGATTTGGATCATTCCCAAGGATGAAACCATTTGGTTGCTCAATGTACACTTCTTCTTCTAAGTCCCCATTCAGAAAGGTTGATTTTACGTCCATTTGAAAAACTTTGAACTTTTGAAAGCTTGAGAGAGCAAGGAACATTCGGATGGCCTCAAGTCTAGCAACGGGAGCAAAAGTTTCTTCGAAGTCTATTCCTTCTTGTTGAGCATACCCTTTACACACAAGTCTGGCCTTGTTTCTAATTACTTCTCCATTTTCATTCAACTTGTTTTTGAAGATCCATTTTGTCCCTATGACATTCTTATCTTTTGGTCTAGGAACCAACTCCCAAGTGTTGTTCTTTTCGATCTGCTCAAGTTCTTCATCCATCGCCTTGACCCAGCATTCATCTTTGCATGCCTCTCTTACATTTTGTGGTTCAGTGGAGGAGAGCAATGCCAAATAGCTTGAGGCTTCTGCAATTGTTCTTCTTGTTTGTACACCTGCTTCTTTCTACCCCAAAATCTGCGATTCTGGATGATTCTTTTGAACGTACCTGAATGGATTCTTCTCTTCTATCCTTATTTGCTCCTTAGGTGCCTCTTGAGGTTCTTCTTCATCATTTGTCTGATTTGGAGAGTATTCTTCATCCTCTTCGATATTTTCATGATTTACTTGCCTAGGGATGTATCCTTTTTCATCAACCACTACATCAATTCTATCAACAATTCTTCCAAGTCTTTTATTGTAACACTTATATGCTTTGCTGTGGAGATAATAACCAAGGAGAATGCCTTCATCTGCTCTAGGTTCAAGTTTTCCAAGCTGTTCATCAGTGTTCTTGATATAGCATTTGCTCCCAAAATTTTTGAAATGCTTTGCCGAAGAATTCTCACCATACCAGAGCTCATGAGGAGTTTGAGTGTTGTTCACTCGGACATTTGTTTTGTTGAGAATAACAACCGCAGCAAATGCAACTTCATCCCAGAAGGTTGCGAGAGTCCCAGACTCATCAAGCATAGCACGAGCCATTTGTTGGACCATTCTGTTCATCCTTTCCACCACTCCATTTTGCTGAGGAGTCCTAGCTGTAGAGAATTCCCTTCTTATTCCATATTCTTCACAGAAATCGAAAAATTCATTTGAGGTAAACTCCCCACCTCTGTCAGACCTGAGGCACTTAATTTTGTGATCTAATTCATTTTCAGCCAAGGCTTTGAAAGATTTGAATTTTTCGAATGCTTCGTCCTTGTGTTTCATAAGTCCCAAACAAACCATCCTGGAGAAGTCGTCAATGAATAATATAAAGTATTCTTCTCCTCGAGGTGACCTTGTCCTAAATGGACCACATACATCTGTATGGACTAGTTCAAGAGGCCTGCTGGCTGATCCTTCCTTCTCAGGGAAGTTAGTTCTGGTTTGCTTACCAAACTGACATGATTTACTTATGGTGTTGTCTGGAATTTTGATATCTGGAAGACCACGAACTGCCTGGTATTTTCATGCTTTCCTTATTTGTGAAAAGCTTAGATGCCCCAACCTCTGGTGACATAACCAGTGTTCATCATCCTTGCTCAAATAGCATTGTTGTTGTCCTTCTTCAAATATGTATAGATTATTTGGAGTTCTTCTGCCTTTGATCACTGTTTTTCCTATATCAAAATCACGAACGCTACATCCATTTGATCGAAATATTACCTCGGTTCCTTGATCGCACATCTGACTGACACTCAGTAGATTATGCTTCAAGCCATCAACATACAAAACATTTCCAGCTTTGACCTTTTCTTTCAACTGAGCAGTGCCTTTTCCTTTTATGGCTGTAGGGGTATCATTTCCAAAAGAAACTTTCTTACCCTTTTCTAAAGCAGTATATGATTCAAGTTTTTCTTTCTCACTTGTCATATGCTTCGAACATCCGTTGTCAATGTACCATAGATTTTCCTGTCCTTCTGCATAAAAAGCTATCCCACATCTTTTTGGTTGTGGTTCCTTTATTCTCCATGTTCGGGTGCTTGAGGCTTGTTCCTTTGTCTACCGAACCCTGCTCCTGCATTCAGAATTTTCATGACCAAAGTTATCACAGATAGAACATTCTATTTCATTTTCAAGGGCCGAAAAGTTGTTATAGGTCCTTTTCGTAATCCCGGTCATACTTCTTTGTTTTTGAGCTTCTCTAGTCATGATTGTCTTATAGGCAACACATTGAGCTGCTTTGTGACCAAAGTTATGGCAAGAGAAACATTGGCCATTGAAGAAACTTCTGCGATTATCAAATCTACCAGCCAAAAGATTGTAATTTCTATTGTCATCCATTCTTGAAGCAAATTGAGAAGTTTTTACCTGTGGCTGGTTGTAGCTTTTGTTCACCCTTAAGATGGATTGCCCCTGGTTTACTTGGTAGTCTCTGTTTGTTCTTGATGTAATTCGTCCCTGCTTTACCTGATGATCTTCATTGGGCTTTTGCTCATTCCTCCTTGCTGCCTCAAGATAACTCTTTGAGGTGGATGCTTGAGATGTTTCTCCATTATAACCCAGACCTGTTTTAATTAGTGGAGAATGTCGTACATGATAATTTCATCCAAAGTTTCAGATCCTTTAACAAACTTAAGATTAAGAACCTTTGTTTTCTCAATTTCTTTTCTAAGGCCAACAATTTCACATTCTAACTTCTCAAGAGATTTTTCTTTTTCATCAAGTTGAAATTGCAGAGTATCAATGATCACATTCTTTTCTTCTAAACATGTCTCGAGTCTAGAAATATCTTCATAAAAGTCATCCACATCTATAGCATCCATGTAATCATCATCTTCAAAAGCCATTAAAAGTTTATAATCATTACCTCGTTCATCTTGGTCACTATTTGATAGGCCATCACTGTCTTCATGAGTGTAGTAACTTTTCTTAGTGGCATTCTATTTCTTGTTCCATCTAACAGGTTCCTTCCCTTTGTCAATCTTATCCTTCTGAGGACATTTGGCAGCATAGTGACCGACTCTTCCACAAGAAAAGCATTTGAAAGGTAACTTACCTCAGAACTGTCCAGTACCCCGTTGAAGATTTCTGACAAAATTTGATTCTTCTTCTTCTTCTAAAACGTGTCCTGACTCGTAGTACTCGCCTTTGCCTAAAGCCTTGAAGGCATCTTCTCTCCTGTCTGATGGACCTCCTTTCCTCATTTCATAAGCAGTTAGAATTTCGTGCACCTGTGACATTTTAAGGCTTTGTAGATTCTCTTTTTCTTCTATAGCAGAAACTTTAGATTCAAACCTAGGGGACAAAGATCTTAGAACTTTTTCAACCACAACAGCCTCTTTTATTTCTTCACCCAAATCTTTCATACAATTAACAATCTCATCTACATGAAGAAAATAGTTAGCCACACTTTCATCATTATACATCCTGAGATTTTCATACTGATTCTTAAGGGTTTGAATTTTTGCTCGTTTTACCTGATCATCTCCTTCATAGCTCAGAACAATCTTGTCCCATATCTCTTTTGCAGATTTAAACTGCATTACCTTGACAAATTCTGATTGAGATAGGCATCCTAATAGAGTATTGACCACCTTTGCATTTGTTTCGTATTTCTTCTTCTCAGCCAGATCTGTAGGAGTTGCTGATGGAAAAGTATACCCTGTATCTATGATATCCCAGACTTCTGTACCAAGAGATTGAAGATAGGCAGTAACTCTTACCTTCCAATAAATGAAGTTTGTCCCATCAAAAATCGGTGGCCTGATTGATGCTTCCCTCTCGTAGTTGCTCATGATGCAAGATCTTTCTTCAAGCGATCAAGCTTCTTCTGAAGAACCTGCTCTGATACCAATTGGTGGAAATAATACTAAGAGGGGGGTGAATCAGTGTTATAAAATTCTTTTCAATATGCCTTCCAGATTTATACTTTAATTTATTCTTCAGATATTGATCATTAATTCGTATGTCAGTGCCATATAAAAATGAACAAGAACAAGAAAAATAGATAAGCACACCAAAGAACACCAGATGTAAGGTGGAAACCCAATGTGGGTGAAAACCACCTGCTGCAATATGTCTCTATCTTCTTTCAATTAGAAACTTCTTTTACAAGGATTTTGTACTGGTGCAGTCCTTTACCAGTATGCAGGCTGCAACCTGCAGAGAGCTACAACTCTCTTTCGTTTTCCAGTCTCTCTTGGAAAGGAGCTATAACCCCCTTTGTTCTTCTACTTCTTTAAGGACCACGTTTCATTAATTTTCAGACTGGATCCAAGAAGATCAAATAATCATCAAGTACATGCAAATCACCCAATCTCCTTATACAATCAACCAATGAATCACCCAACTTCTCAAAATGCTGTAAACAGAAAAGTAATACCAGAAATCTAAACCCAGAACTCTGCAGCAATAGATAAAAGACAGCCAACAAATGTTTCAAGACAGGTCCGAAACGTCACCGATATAAACCTGCAGATATCCGCAGTCTTTCTGTGCCTGAACTGCGCAGATCCGCACTATATCCTTCTGCTGCTCTGCGTACCACCGCACTTACTCCTTCTGCTAAACTGCGTACCTCAGCTCAGATCCGCACCTTCACTATCCGCCTGACCGCGTACCTCCACACTGGTCCTTTTGTGCCTCTACGTACCTCCGCAATGTGCTTTCTTCTGAGCTGCGAACCTCACAATGTGCCTTCTGCTGCGCTGCGTACCCCCACATTGCGCCTTCTCCTGCGCTGCATACCCCCGCACTCACGCCGTGGATCGCCTGCGAACCTCTAATAAGGGCCAAATTAATAGTCCTCCAATGTGCCACAGTCAGTCAGATCCTCAGATTTGATCATGCGGCCGAGAGATCACGATTTATCAATAGATTCGCCTTAAATTTTCTCCTTGATTTAGATCTAGCTTTTGAAACCAATCACCCAAACTTTCAGATCTTAAGATATTAAAATTTCACAAGTGACTAGCCAAGTGATCTCTTTTCCTTTTTATAGGCAAGCCCTTGTCCAAACCATGGGACAAAACCATCGAAAACCAATACAAGGGATCCAAACAGGGGTTCAAATAATTTAGATCCTAAACCACGAGCCAAAACCATAGGATCATGAACGACAGGCTAAATACCAAGGGCCAAACATAAGAAACCCCACATGAGCGCGCTTCTCTGCATTGGAGTGAGCGAACTGGGGGATCGCACCTTATGAATGGATAACATGCGGGTATGTCCGCACTTACTCGACGACGAACCAGCGAGTCCGCACCTTTTGAATGATGCACCTGCAGACCTCTTATTTTCCATCATTTTGAGAGCCTGAACAGAGTTTTGCCACTTGAGTGAGTTGCCATCAAGTACAACACCTCAACCATAGAGCCAAACCAGAATCATAATGCCAACAACTCATTCAATGCTACGCCAAATTCTAGCTAATCAATAGTCCCAAAATTTGAACTCAGACTCATTTATGTAACCACTATCACACTATACAATATCATTGTTAGCAGCAAACTCAAAATAGCATATTCAATAGGCAACCAAGAGGACCATAGTAGTAGCTTCAATAGTGTAATTATTAAAATTATTCCAATTGTTGTTTCATCAAGACAAGTTGTGTTTAATGACAAGATGATGATAGATTTGCCTGGAGTTGATTATACTATGAATGAAATTAGAGAGGAAGTTTGCGCACAATCTTTTAGTGAAAAAGTTCTTGTAGTGTCCAAACTTTTATTCAATAGTAAGCAATTCTAAAAATTAATCATGGCCATCTCCACTCTCCTCCCCAAACTGATTTGTAGTTTGTTGAAGATGTAATAACTCCTATGTTTGTAACTCCATAATAAAGAGGTCAAGAGTGCCAAAATGCAGGTCCATTGTGTGCTAAAGAACTCTTAAATGTAATCAGATGGATGAAAATGATCTAGCATTATATGGAGGCAAGTTATCCAATTGAGCTATTCATTATCAATCATACAAAACCATTAAACTATATTCCAACTCAAAATCTATTGTAACAAAATATCAATTATTTTTGTCTTGGTTAAAATCTAGGTGTATCATTATTATTAGGAAAATTTTAGGTCTTGAAGTAATTAAACTTTCATAAAAAAAATAATCATAGTGTTAGAAGCCTTGTGAATGTTTTTCATAATATTGGTAAGAAAATCATTTCCAAGACCATAATGCATCCCAATGTGTCTTATCACAATTAATTGTTATCAAGGTCACAAGAAAACATTGTTGGACCAAAAGAAAACATTGTTGGACGACATAAACATCTCATATCATTAAATGCACTGTGAAAACCCTTGAAATGTCTCTTATTGGATAAGATGTCCTTGACACAAGTGGCCAAATGGATTCAAATACATGCATTGGTGGACTATCACATTCTGACATGAAGTTAATTGGATTGCATATGGAGGCAAGTTATCCAATTGAGCTATTCATTATCAATCATACAAAAGCATTAAACTATATTCCAATTCAAAATCTATTATAACAAAATATCAATTATTTTTATCTTTGTTAAAATCTAAGTGTTTCATTATTATTAAGAAAAAGTTTATGTCTTGAAGTAATTAAAATTGCATTAAAAAACCAAATAATAGTTAAAAACCTTGTGAATATTTTTCATAATATTGGTAAAAAAAACCATTTCCAAGAACATAATATATCCCAATGTGTCTTATCACAATTAATTGTTATCAAATTCACAAGAAAACCCTTGAAAGTGCTGGCAATATCGTCATACTTTTCATTACAATAATATAAATACCAGACATACTAAATATAAAATTATGCAAACAAGACTTGACTTTTCTGCAACTAACTATTTCATAAACCACACTTGACTTGACTCGAACATTAAATTGGTATGCATCACTAGACTCGGATGTTTGTTTATACATAAAATTTAATTACAATTCTAACAGTGTGTGCTGGTACAATTCTGTTAGGATGAACCAAAAGCTTTGGTGTATAATAGGTTACGACACACTGTCATTATCGTGAATGTGACTGTAGGTGATTAAACATGTCAAGAACTACGTTCATCGACGGCCTAAGATTGGGAGCAGATCCAGTGCAAAATGTGGCAATCTCAATTATCTTAAATATTTCATCCTTCATGTTGTTATTATAATCACCGCTCCTTCTCAAATCCTTATCAATTATTTCATCCATTCTCCCTTCCTTTGCCTTCTTCGTAGCCCATGCAGTTAGATGTACAAATTCCTGATTATCCTCTTCTACCACAGGAGGTTTTCCGCTTACCATTTCTAACAACACCACTCTGAAGCTATACACATCTTGCTTCGTTGATGCCTTCACTCCATACCCACATTCTGCACATAACATTAATGTATTAGCGTGACATAGAATCAATTTTAAGCAGGGGCTCCTATCACGAGCTTGCTACTTGCTGCGTCTCTTCGTATGACTTTGACAACCGACTCCTGGTGAACCAGTGGTGAACCTACTCAGAACTTTCACACTCTTATGGCCTCAACAACGGCTTCCTCGCCTAACAACGGCCTTGGCGTCCCTTCGTTCCTTTGGCGAACTTCCTGCGAACTTCGGATGAAGGCACAAAGACAACTACTACCACAGCAGACAATATTAATGCGCAGATGATGTATTCAGATACAAAATGGTGTACTCATTTTATTTCAGAATGGATATGACTTTGTTTACAGAATAATTCTTACACAGAGATTTCCTTACAAAGATTGACTATCTTCGCATTTACCAAGCTTTATGCTGTTCGCATGGAACAAGAAATACCAGAGGCTATCTAGAAGGATAGACTCTGCCTCAGAATCAGACTTCGACACATATACAGACTGGTCGACTCTCTATATGATTCGGCCACTTTAGTTTCTCACCAGTGCTGAGCACACTGATGCGCAGACTCCCAAATCACCTAAGGACATAAGTTCTTCTCGTGATGCAAGCATATCAGATAGAATGTTCGTAGATGCAGTGCAGGAGAGGCACTTGACTCAAACACACAAAACTCTAGACTCAATCTAAACTCGAATGCCTCATCAATGAGCCTTACCCTCATTATATAGGAATGAGAGGGGATAAACATTAATGTAGGCCATCCGTAAATGGTGGATAGAATCATTACTTTTCGGATAGTGCTAAGGCGACGTCCGCACAAAGATTCCCATCTAAGGAAAGGAATAGTTGCTTTCGGGTAACGCTAGGGCAAATCTGATAGTAGATTCTGTCCAAAAAAGAAAATCCTATGGAAGATAACAAAGTGGATGCTTTCTTTCAAATCCCACAAGAAAATTATTCATGCCGACAAAACAAAGTGGATGCTTTTTCGTAAAAGCCCACGAGAAAATTATATTTTATTTACATTGTGGATACTTTGGTACAACAAAGCCCACGGGAAATCTGGTCACAATTAAGCCCTTGTGACTGGTCCGTATTATTTACATCAAAAAATAGTAAGATCAGGGAATCTATCCCTTTTATACTGCATTCTGTCCCAAGCTTTTGTGTAAATCTTGCAGACAATCATGGGCTTCCCAAGCACAATCTGGTACTAGACTTTGGTTAATACAATCCATTCCATTTGTTCTCTCATATATTCTTCAAGGGAATTATTATATGGGGAGGACTTTTAAGTTGACCATTCACCTTTAGTCATTTGTTTAACAGTGTTATAAATAGGGTGATTATAGTCTGTACTACATTTCTCAATACATGGTTTGCAAAGATTTTTGCAATATTTTTCATGTTCTATAGGGTCCATGGCAGTTCTGTTTATTCCATAATCATTCCACCAATCTCTAAACCACTTACATTGTTGATATCCTTGAAAATGATCGATGGCACTGAACCTGAGTCTGGTGTAGTAGGTTTCGATCTTGTCGTCGCTGTTGCAAAATTCCCACCACAACTGTTTGTAGTCTGCAAAGTTATACACTGTATCTAGAAATATGATCTTGGGATCATTTCTTGGCCATCTGGCAGCTGGCTGGGTTCTAACATGGCCTGGTTCATTCTAGAGATCTCTTCTCTTGTATATGCAGACATACCTTTCATACATTCCTCTGTTGCGTCCACCATGGCACCAAATAGTGGCAATGTCGTGAAAATTTTGTTCCAAAGCCTGTCTTGCAAGGTCACCATCCCGTCTTGCTTGATCATATATCATATCATGAATCCACTTTCCTCCTTTAGGGTATACTTTTCTTTCTGGAACAAAGTGTTGGAGGTCAGTGTGTGGTTGCAAAATGGCATCTAGCACCTTCGTATTTCGGAGCTGCCACGTGGGTTTCCAGTTTCTTTCATAGGTTTCCTAGTCTTGGTCATTAGGCACGGTTCTCAAGACTTCTTGCTTCTGGTGCTGGTCCCATTACGTGATGATCATCATGACATGATCTTTTGTTTCAATGTATTCTCTACTAAGAAAATCAGGGAAATTATTGTCTTTTCCTTTGATGTGCTCTACCTGAAAGTCAAAGTTTTCAAATAAAGCCTGCCATCTGGCAAACTTGGCTTCTCCAGCCTTCTTGATGTCTTTTGTTAACATCTTCTACAAAGCAGATGCATCAATTCTTAGAAGAAAAGGTTTATTAATAAGATAAACTTCAAACTTACTGATGCAATTCCATGCTGCCTTGACTTCTTCTCTATCATGGAGTAGTTCAGTTCAGCTGGATTCCATACTCCTGAGGCAAATTGAACAACTTGCTCTTCTTTTCCAACCTTTTTCTTTAGAATACCACCCCATCCAATATTACTTGCATTGGATTCAACTATTTTGTATGCAAGATCATCAGCAACATACAGAATGGGCAAGGATTTTGCCTTAGCCTTGATGTCCTTGACTGCTTTTGTATGGACTTCTGTGCATTCAGGAGGATTCTTCTTCAACCTCTTATTTAAGATTTTTCTGTCATTGGTGCAATCTTGATAAAAATTGCTGACGTAATTAAGGCAACCTAAGAACCTCTGCAGTTGGTTCTTATCTGTGATAACATCTGGAAACTTATCTGCAAACTCCAATGCATGCTTTTGCAGAGAAATCTGCCCATTGTAGATCATATGGCCCAAAAATTTGATAGTGGTTTGAAATACCTCTATCTTCTTCTTGCTAAGCACTAAACCATTGTGCTTAACCAAATTCTTAAAAATATTTACATGTTTAAAATGTTCTTGAATAGTCTTAGAAAATATTAATACATCATCAATATATACAATCAGCCAATCAAAATATGGCTTGAAAATATCATCCATTACCTTTTGAAACTTTGATGGAGCATTCTTGAGTCCAAAAGGCATGACATTCCATTCATAATGTCCTACTAGTATGCTGAAGGCAGTTTTAAATTTATCTTTCTCAGCAATGGCCACTTGCCAAAATCCTGCTTTCAGGTCGAACTTAGAAAATATCTTGGCACCTGCTATCCTTCTGATCAAGTCTCCTTTGTGTGGGATTGGATAGGTGTCATCAGCTAGGACTGAATTTAGAGGCTTACAGTTTATGACTAATTTGGGAATGCCTCTAATCTGTTCAACTCTTTTGTTGACATAGAACCCGTAACAGTTCCAAGGACTGTTGGATTCTCTGATCAGTCTTCTACTAAGGAGCTGCTGAATCTCTTTCTGGCAAAGATCTCGGTACTCTGTGTTCATCAGGATGGCTCTGCTTTTACAAGGCTTGCCAGTGTATCCTTCCTTGTAAGGGAGCTCCACTGTGTGTTGCTTCTTGTGCCAAAAGGTGTTAGGTTCTTCAGAGCAGCATTCTTCCTCTATTATTTTCTTTAAATCTTCAATTTTGTTCTGGATCTGGGCTAGCTTAAGCTATTCTTCTATTCTTAGCATACATTTCAGATCCTTTAATTCCAATAGTCTAGCTTCGCCTCTATCCAGATCTTGTACAGTGTGTACCATTGTAGAAATTCTAGGATTGGAGATATATGGGAGTTCAATTTTATTTCTTGTCCCTTTTGAGGTGGGGACAAAAATAAAATATCCAGCTTTACCTCCTTTGAGTCTAAGTGACCCATGAGGTTCTACTACTGCAAGAAAGATATTACCAAGAATGCAGTCTACTGGAATATCAGCTACTGCAAACTTCATATAAATACAGTGGCTTTCAAAACAAACAGATGCTTTGGGTACTTCGTATCTAAGCTTTTTGTTACCCAATCCTACCACTTCTCTTTCTGCAGTCACCCAATATTTTGCTAGAATATTTTTCATATTCAAAATGTTAATATCTGCTCTAGAATCAATAAGAGCAATCATTTCAAGCATTTGCCCTTTTATGCAGATATTTATTAGAACATGGTGCTGTTGGTACGGGATGGTTAACAATCTCATGTCTTTGAATCCAAAATTTGGATCCTTCATACCTTCAGCAATTTGTACTTCTTGATTACTACTATGAGAAGCAGTATACGATGGTTGATTATCATCATCTTCTTTTGCCATCTGTTTTCCTTTCTGAATTTCTGCAACTTGAGATTTTAGTGCAGAAATTTCGGTTTTGAGATTATGAATCTCTCTGCTAACTTCTCCTAGAGTAAGAGATCTTACTCTTTTAGGCTTCTGCTGATGCCTTTGGAATGATTTTGTATTCTTTTCATATGATGCATCAACAAAGAGAGATTTCTTATCTGGACTGTTTGAAGCTTTTGCTTTACGCTGATCCATAAAAGCTTCCGTCAGGCGGTTTTTCATTTCTCCATCCTCCATGGCATGGATTTGTGACAGGATTTTTAGCTCTTCTTCTTCCATTGCGGCCATAAGGACCTTTTCCTTTTGGGGCTTCGGCTGTTCCCTGTGTTCTTCACTTGAGTCATTGAAATATTCAGAGTCAGAATTATATTGGACATGACATGCACATTCTTCAGAATAAGAACACAAACAATCTGAAGAAATAGAATCTGAATATTGCCCTATCTAAGCATGGAGTTCTTCTTTAGATGAAGAACTAAATGAATCATAAGAATATTGACTTATTTGGTGCTGCTGAGCGATTTCTCTGATTGTGACATTTGAGCCGTGTTCTGTGCTGTGACCATGAGAACCGCATTTCATACACACAATTGGTCTTCTTCCTTCTTGCTTTACTTGTTTGTTTCTTTGGGCAAAGACTTGGGACTTCTTTCCCTATTTAGTTTTGATTCTTCACCCTATGAGTATGTAGATGGATATTAGAAGGATTGTAATATTGAGTTTTGGGAACATATTTATAATACCCTCTTTTTGTTCCAGAGGCTTGACCATGCCTCGAATTTGAATTTCTGCCTTTGGGCTTTGGATAATTTCTTCGGTTTTTAGAGAAAGTTTCTTTAAACTCTCTTTTGGCTATTTTCTTAGGCTTCCTTTTCTTTACCAAAGGATCATCCAATGTTAATCCATATTTGCTGCATATGGATTTTCTATCAGGCAGTCTGGAAAGCTTTTCCAGAGACTTATTTACCTTTGAGCTAGTGCATAGACTGACCAATGTCCTTGTAATGAGAGAATAAATCTCTCCCCATGTGTATGACTCAAAAGGTAATTGAAAGACTTCCTGCATTCTGATATAATCAACAAATTTAGATGGCAGAGCTGCAAGATATACCTGTTTCCATAACAGGTTCTTTGAGTCCTTGACTTCATATATTCTCTGCATCCAATCTCTGTGGAAGTCATCATATTGAGACATTTTGTGGCACTTTAAATTCATCAGAATGACTTCATTTTTATCAGCGATTTCTGTTTCACTGTCACACCAATATTCCAAAATCATTGATGTAGGTGCTCCTATCATGTTGCTGATAACTGTGCCATCAGGATTATGAATCACATCTCCTTTCTCATATTTTAGCACTTTTGCTTCCATTGTTTCTATGAGTTTTGGAGATATTTCTATCTCCCACCACCTTAGGAGTGTCCCTGTAAAACACTGAATAATTGTCCTGCAAGCATCAATTTCAGATTTCCCTCGCAAACACATGAGTTTATATTATCTGTACATGATATCAATCATTTTCCTTATTTGGCCTACACTCATGTTATCTATATTCCACTCTCTGTGGGAATCTAGAAAAAAATGTGTGCACTTCAGGAAGTTTTCCTTTGCCTTCTATGTCAGGTGCTGGATATCTGTTGAACCTATGTTCAAGCGGTTCATATATAGGGAGGATTTGTGTATCCTGGTCTTTATGTTCCTTCCCTATGTCTGCTTCTTCATCCTTAAACAAGGATGCTATTGTGATCTTATTTGTAGCCTCAGTATCTGATGAAGGCATGGCTACTTCTTTAGGAAATAATGCAGGAAATCTGTCTACAGATTTCACAGGTTCCTGAATTCTTATGCTTCTTTTTACAAGAAAGGAGTTTGGAATTGTTTTCTCAATTTTAGACAGACTTATCTTTTCAACTTTTCCAGTTAAACCAGATATAATTTGTTTAGTTGTTTCTAAATGACCAACTAACTTTTCTTCTACTCCTTCTATTTTGTTCAATGACTCTCTGGCATAAGAACGAATCATGCTAGTTTCAAACTGTACATTGTTCAAACATTTATTTACATCATTTAATGATACTTGGACAGTATCAATTTGTTCCCTGATTTCTATTGATTTTGAAACATTCATTTCCAAGACTTTTACTGCAGTATTTGTCCAGTTAAGCTGTTCACTAGCTTTCTGAATCCTTCCATCAATGCCCAAGGCATTTTCATCTTTCTGGACTAAAGGGATGGCTTTGGCTGCATTTGTGTTTTCTCCTATGACAAATCCTTTGTAAGGAGGAAAGGTCGTAGCGGTTTCAATTTTTGATCTATCAAGTGCAGTCCAAGCATGCTTGCTTGCTGAGGTGCTGGTTGAACCGGTAAAGACATTCAATGGAGCAATATTATCTTTCCATGAATAAAACGATATCCAAGTGTTATTCATCTCCATATAATGCTTCCAATTGTCAGCAAATTGTTTCTTCTCTGCAGGAGTATAGTTTTGATTGAACTCATCTGCTTGAGGATTAGTGTACAGATGCCAATTTAGCATGGCTTTTATCCATTGGGCACTAATCTCGGATTTCAAGTATCCATCCATAATGGAGAAGAACTTATGCATTTCGATTACTATGGGCTTTTTACAGTCAGAAGGAACAAGGTGAAATCTGCAATCTGGAATCAGGCCATTTGCCTGCTCAAGGTATCCCAAACCATATCTGGGTTTGGCTGGTCTCATCAAACACAACATCTCTGTCAGCCTTATATCTTCTGCTTCAAGAGTGGTAATTTCATGCATCACGAGCACATGATTCGGATCTGATTCATGTGGGAAAGGAATATCTGTGCATTTGGGATTTGGGCATGAGTTTATAGATGTAGTAGGAGGAGCGATTCCAGTTCTGGGGTTATGATTTGAATGGAGGTTAGACTCAACCAGAGTAAGCAAATTAACAAATTCTTAATAATCTGGGCATTTGACTTCTAAAGAAGAATAATTTACAAGTTGTGCTAATTCATACAAAGAATTATGTTTACAAAAAGATGAAGAGGAACAAGCTGTATCTATAGTGGAAGAATTTCTGTAATACTTGGATTGCTTACAGGCTAACTTTATTCTTCTCCAGTCAATAGTAGATCTTCTAGGGAATGAAATAACTGCAGAAGACAGATTTTCTGTAATATCAGCGGAGGTAATAGCCTTAGGAATGAGAGGCTTAGGATTATTTACAACCCAGTGTTCTGGAAATGTCAAGTCTTCCCATCGAATGGTCTGATGCTCAATTTTCTGATTCTTTGCATTAGTGAGGACAACTATAGTTGACTTTGAATCTCTACTGGGTGTATGGCGGATGGCTAGCCAAAGGGTATTGGTGTGACAGAAACAACCCTTGGTCTGGATGGCTATATTATTTCTCTTTTTCTTCATATCAAAACCAGTTGTTTGAATCTGCAATTGCAGAATCTGATCTATGGTTTCGTCAAAGGTATACACAAAGAAATTGGGGTAACAGTCAAAGTAGACTCGGCGATCGGATAATGGAGCAAAAATCCTGCCTATTAGGGAAACTGTATATTTATTGTGCGTCATATCTCTTACAGTAGCAAGCACAAAAGTATTTAAGCCTTTATGGGTTAAGGCATTGATCCCTACTCGGATACATCCTAAATGCAAATAATTTGTCTTTAGCCTCTTTGCCTCTGCCTGTAGTTCTTTGGGTTTTAACAGAGATATAGTCTATATATTATCTGAATTCTCCTGGATCTGGCTTACAGACTCTTTAATGCTTATTCTAGTGGCTGCAATCAAATGAAAAGTAGAAAGGTCACTATACACTTCTGAGGGAGCTATCTGGGGCAGTTCCCATCAGGCTGATGACTGGGATTCTTCATAAGAAAGTTCAGCAAAATTTAAAACTCTACTGGAGCTACTAGCAAACATTTCCCTTAATGGGTTTTCCTCAGCCTGTGAATCTCTCTCTTCAAGTTCTCGGAAGGAAACAAACTTTCTGAAAGATTCCATTCTTAAATGAGTATTTTAGTTTTTGAATACCAACCTCAAGAACCAGATGTTACTGGCTCTGATACCAATTTTAAGCAGGGGCTCCTGTCATGAGCTTGCTACTTGCTGTGTCTCTTTGTATGACTTTGACAACTGACTCCTGGTGAACCAGTGGCGAACATACTCAGAACTTTCACGCTCTTATGGTCTCAACAACGGCTTCCTCGCCTAACAATGACCTTGGCGTCCCTTCGTTCCTTTGGCGAACTTCCTGCGAACTTCGGATAAAGGCACAAAGACAACTACTACCACAGCAGACAGTATTAATGCATAGACGATGTATTCAGATATAGAATGGTGTACTCACTTTATTTCAGAATGGATATGACTTTCTTTACTGAAGAATTCTTACAGAGAGATTTCCTTACAAAGATTGACTATCTTTGCATTTACTAGGCTTTATGTTGTTCGCATGGAACAAGCAATAACGGAGGCTACTTAGCGAAGGATAGACTCTGCCTCAGAATCAGACTTCGACACATATACAGACTGGTTGACTCTCTATATGATTCGGCCACTTTAGGTTCTCACTAATGCCGAGCACACTAATGCGCAGGCTCCCAAATCACCTAAGGACTTACGTTCTTCTCATGATGCAAGCATATCAGACAGAATGTCCGCAGATGTAGAGCAGGAGAGGCACTTGACTCAAACACACAAAACTCCAGACTCAATCTAAACTCGAATGCCTCATCAATGAGCCTTACCCTCATTATATAGGAATGAGAGGGGACAAACATTATTGTACGCCATCCGTAAATGGTGGATAGAATCATTACTTTTCGAATAGTGGTAAGGCGACGTCCGCACAAAGATTCCCATCTAAGGAAAGGAATAGTTGCTTTCAGGTAACGCCAGGGAAAATCTGATAGTAGATTATGTTCGGAAAAGCAAATCTGGAAGATAGCAAAGTGGATGCTTTCTTTCAAATCCCACGAGAAAATTATTCATGCCGACAAAACAAAGTGGATGCCTTTTTGTAAAAGTCCACGAGAAAAGTATATTTTATTTACAATGTGGATACTTTGGTACAGCAAAGCCCACGGGAAATCTGGTCACAATTAAGCCATTGTGACTAGTCCGTATTATTTACATCAAAAAATAGTAATATTAGGGAATTTATCCCTTTTATACTGCATTGTGTCCCGGGCTTTTGTGTAAATCTTGGGGACCATTATGGGCTTCCCAAGCACAATTTGGTACTGGACTTTGGTTAATACAAGCCATTCCATGTGTTCTCTCATATATTCTTCAAGGGAATTATTATATGGGGAGGACTTGTAAGTTGACCATTCACCTTTAGTCATTTGTTTAACAGTGTTATAAACAGGGTGATTACAGTCTGTACTACATTGCTCAATACATGGTTTGCAAAGATTTTTGCAATATTTTTCATGTTCTATAGGGTCCATGGCAGTTCTGTTTATTCCATAATCAGTCCACCAGTCTCTAAACCACTTACATTGCTGATATCCTTGAAAATGACCGATGGCACTGAACCTGAGTCTGGTGTAGTAGGTTTCGATCTTGTCGTCGAGGTTGAGAAATTCCCACCAGAGCTGTTTGTAGTCTGCAAAGTTATACACTGTATCTGGAAATATGATCTTGGGATCATTTCTTGGCCATCTGGCAGCTGGCTGGGTTCTAACATGGCCTGGTTCATTCCAGAGATCTCTTGTCCTGTATATGCAGACATACCTTTCATACATTCCTGTGCTGCGTCCACCATGGCACCAAATAGTGGCAATGTCGTGAAAATTTTGTTCCAAAGCCTATCTTGCAAGGTCACCATCCCGTCTTGCTTTATCATATATCATATCATGAATCCACTTTCCTCCTTTAGGGTATACTTTTCTTTCTGGAACAAAGTGTTGGAGGTCAGTGTGTGGCTGCAAATTGGCGTCTAGCACCTTCGTATTTCAAAGCTGCCACGTGGGTTCCCAGTTACTTTTATAGGTTTCCCAGTCTTGGTCATCAGGCACAGTTCTCAAGACTTCTTGTTTCTGGTGCTGGTCCCATTCTGTGATGATCATCATGACATGATCTTTTGTTTCAATGTATTCTCTGCCAAGAAAATCAGGAAAATTATTGTCTTTTCCTTTGATGTGCTCTACCTGAAAGTCAAAGTTTGCAAATAAAGCCTGCCATCTAGCAAACTTGGCTTCTCCGCCCTTCTTGATGTCTTTTGTTAACACCTTCTGCAAAGCAGATGCATGCATCAGTTCTTAGAAGAAAAGGTTTATTAATAAGATAAACTTCAAACTTAATAATGCAGTTCCATGCTGCCTTGACTTCTCTCTCTATCGTGGAGTAGTTCAGTTCGGCTGGATTCCATACTCCTGAGGCAAATTGAACAACTTGCTCTTCTTTTCTAACCTTTTGCTTTAGAATACCACCCTATCCAATATTACTTGCATCGAATTCAACTATTTTGTATGCAAGATTATCAGCAACATACAGAATGGGAAAGGATTTTACCTTGGCCTTGATGTGCTTGACTGCTTTTGTATGGACATCTGTCCATCCAGGAGGATTCTTCTTTAGCCTCTTATTTAAGATTTTTCTGTCACTGGCGCAGTCTTGATAAAAATTTCTGACGTAATTAAGGCAACCTAAGAACCTCTGCAATTGGTTCTTATCTGTTGTAACATCTGGAAACTTATCTACAAACTCCAATGCATGCTTTTGCAGAGAAATCTGCCCATTGCAGATTGTATGGCCCAAAAATTTGATAGTGGTTTGAAATACCTCTATCTTCTTCTTGCTAAGCACTAAACCATTGTGCTTAACCAAATTCTTAAAAATATTTACATGTTTAAAATGTTCCTGAATAGTCTTAGAAAATATTAATACATCATCAATATATACAATCAAAAAATCAAAATATGGCTTGAAAATATCATCCATTACCTTTTGAAACTTTGATAGAGCATTCTTGAGTCCAAAAGGCATGACATTCCATTCATAATATCCTGCTGGTATGCTAAAGGCAGTTTTAAATTTATCTTTCTTAGCAATGGCCACTTGCCAAAATCCTGCTTTCAGGTCAAACTTAGAAAATATCTTGTCACCTGCGATCCTTCTGATCAAGTCTTCTTTGTGTGGGATTGGATAGGTGTCATCAGCCAGGACTGAATTTAGAGGCTTATAGTTTATGACTAATCTAGAAATGCCTCTAATCTGTTCAGCTCTTTTGTTGACATAGAACCCGTAACAATGCCAAGGACTGTTGGATTCTCTAATCAGTCTTATACTGAGGAGCTGCTGAATCTCTTTCTGACAAAGATCTCGGTACTCTGTGTTCATCAGGATGGCTCTGCTTTTACAAGGCTTGCCAGTGTATCCTTCCTTGTAAGGGAGCTCCACTGTGTGCTGCTTCCTGTGCCAAAAGGCGTTAGGTTCTTTAGAGCAACACTCTTCTTCTGTTATTTTCTTTAAATCTCCAATTTTTTTCTGGATCTGGGGCAGCTATAGCTTTTCTTCTATTCTCACTGTACATTTCAAATCCTTTAATTCTGTTAGTCTAGCTTCGGCTCTATCAGGATCTTGTATAGTGTGTACCATTGTAGAAATTCTAGGATTGGAGATATATGGGAGTTCAATTTTCTTTCTTGTCCCTTTTGAGGTGGGGATAGAAATAAAATATCCAGCTTTACCTCCTTTGAGTATAAGTGACCCATGAGGTTCTACTGCTGCAAGAAAGATATTACCAAGAATGTAGTCTACTAGAATATCAGCTACTGCAAACTTCATATAAATACAGTGGCTTTCAAAACAAACAGATGCTTTGGGTACTTCGTATCTAAGCTTTTTGTTACCCAATCCTACCACTTCTCTTTCTGCAGTCACCCAATATTTTGCTGGAATATTTTTCATATTCAAAATGTTAATATCTACTCTAGAATCAATAAGAGCAATCATTTCAAACATTTGCCCTTTTATGCAGATATTTATCAGAACATGGTGTTGTTGGTATGAGATGGTTAACAATCTCATGTCTCTGAATCCAAAATTTGGATCCTTCATACCTTCAGCAATTTGTACTTCTTGATTACTGCTATGAGAAGCAGTATGCCATGGCTGATTATCATCGTCTTCTTTTACCATCTGTTTTCCTTTCTGAATTTCTGCAACTTGAGCTTTTAGTGCAGAAATTTTGGTTTTGAGATTATGAATCTCTCTGCTAACTTCTCCTAGAGTAAGATATCTTACTCTTTCAGGCTTCTGCTGATGCCTTTGGAATGATTTTGTATTCTTTTCATATGATGCATCAACAAAGAGAGATTTATTACCTGGACTGTTTGAAGCTTTTGCTTTAAGCTGATCCATAAAAGCTTCCGCCAGGCGGTTTTTCATTTCTCCATCCTCCATGGCACGGATTTGTGACAGGATTTTTAGCTCTTCTTCTTTCGTTGCGGCCATAAGGACTTTTTCCTTCTGGGGCTTAGGTTGTTCCCTGTGTTCTTCACTTGAGTCACTAAAATATTCAGAGTCAGAATTATATTGGACATGACATGCACATTCTTCAGAATCAGAACACAAACAATCTGAAGAAATAGAATCTGAATATTGCCCCATTTGAGCATGGAGTTCTTCTTCAGACGAAGAACTAAATGAATCATAAGAAGATTCATTTATTTGGTGCTGCTGAGCAATTTCTCTGATTGTGACATTCGGGCAGCGTTCTGTGCTGTGAGAATGAGAACCGCATTTCATACACACAATTGGTCTTCTTCCTTCTTGCTTTACTTGTTTGTTTCTTTGGGCAAAGACTTGGGACTTCTTTCCCCTATTTAGTTTTGATTCTTCACCCTCTGGACATCGGGAGGAAGTATGTCCACTTTTCCCACATAGCCAACAAGTAATTTTATTCCATCTGTCTTGTTTATGAGTATGCAGATGGATATCAGAAGGATTGTAATAATGAGTTTTGGGAACATATTTATAATACCCTCTTTTTGTTCCACAGGCTTGACCACGCCTCAACTTTGAATTTCTACCTTTGGGCTTTGGATAATTTCTTCGGTTTTTGTAGAAAGTTTCTTTAAACTCTCTTTTGGATTTTTTCTTAGCCTTCCTTTTCTTTACCAAAGGATCATCCAATGTTAATCCATATTTTCTGCATATGGATTTTCTATTAGGCAGTCTGGAAAGCTTTTCCAGAGACTTATTTACCTTTGAGCTAGGGCATAGATTGACCAATGTCCTTGTAATGAGAGAATAAATCTCTCCCCATGTGTATGACTCAAAAGGTAATTGAAAGACTTCCTGCATTCTGATATAATCAACAAATTTAGATGGCAGAGCTGCAAGATATACTTGTTTCCATAACAGTTTCTTTGAGTCCTTGACTTCATATATTCTCTGCATCCAATCTCTGTGGAAGTCATCATATTGAGACATTTTGTGGCACTTTAAATTCATCAGAATGACTTCATTTTTATCAGCGATTTCTTTTTCACTGCCGCACCAATGTTCCAAGATCATTGATGTAAGTGCTCCTATTATGTCGCTGATAACTGTGCCATCAGGATTATGAATCACATCTCCTTTCTCATCTTTTATCATTTCTTCTTCCATTGTTTCTATGAGTTTTGGAGATGATTCTATCTCCCACAACCTGAGGAGTGTCCCTGTAAAACATTGAATAATTGTCCTGCAAGCATCAATTCAGATTTCCCTCGCAAACACATGAGTTTATATTCTGTGTACATGATATCAATCATTTGCCTTATTTGGCCTATGCTCATGTTATCTATATTCCACTCTCTGTGGGAATCTGGAAAAAATGTGTGCGCTTCAGGAAGTTTTCCTTTGCCTTCTATGTTAGGTGTTGGATATTTGTTGAACTTGTGTTCAAGCTGATACCAGAGTGTGAAAATTCTGAGTAGGTTCACCACTGGTTCACTAGGAGTTGGTTGTCAAAGTCATACGAAGAGACACATCAAGTAGCAAGCTCATGACAGGAGCCCCAGATTAAAATTGGTATCAGAGCCAGTAACGTCTAGTTCTTGAGGTTGGTATTCAAAAGCTAAAATACTCATTTAAGAATAAAATCTTTCAGAAAGTCTGTTTCCTTCCGAGAACTTGAAGAGAGGGATTCACAGGCTAAAGAAAACCCATTAAGGGAAATGTTTGCTAGTAGCTCCAGTAGAGTTTTCAATTCTACTGAACTTTCTTATGAAGAATCCCAGCCATCAGCCCGATGGGAATTTCCCCAGATAGCTCCCTCAGAAGTGTATAGTGACCTTTCTGCTTTTCATTTGATTGAGCCACTAGAATAAGCATTAAAGAGTCTGTAAGCCAAATCCAGGAGAATTCACATAACATACAGACTATATATCTGTTAAAACCCAAAGAACTACAGGCAGAGGAAAAGAGGATAAAGACAAATTATCTGCATTTAGGATGTATCCGAGTAGGGATCAATTCCTTAACCCATAAAGGCTTAAATACTTTTGTGCTTGCTACTGTAAGAGATATGATGCACAATAAATATATAGATTCCCTAATAGGCGGGATTGTTGCTCCATTATCCGATGGCCGAGTCTACTTTGACTGTTACCCCAATTTCTCTGTGTATACCTTTGACGAAACCATAGATCAGATTTTGCAATTGCATATTTAAACAACTGGTTTTGATATGAAGAAAAAGAGAAATAATATAGCCATCCAAACCAAGGGTTGTTTCCGTCACACCAATACCCTTTGGCCAGCCATCCGCCATACACCCAGCAGAGAATCAAAGTCAAGTATAGCTGTCCTCAATGATGCAAAGAATCAGAAAATTGAGCATCAGACCATTCGATGGGAAGACTTGACATTTACGGAACACTGGGTTGTAAATAATCCTAAGCCTCTCATTCCTAAGGCTATTACCTCCACTGATATTACAAAAAATCTGTCTTTTGCAGTTATTTCATTCCCCAAAAGATCTACTATTGACTAGAGAAGAATAGAGTTAGCCTGTAAGCAATCCAAGTATTACAAAGATCCTTCCACTATAGATACAACTTGTTCCTCTTCATCTTTTTGTAAACATAATTCTTTGTATGAATTAGCCCAGCTTGTAAATTATTCTTCTTTAGAAGTCAAATTCCCAGATTGTCAAGAATTTGTTAATCTGCTTACTCTGGTTGAGTCTAACCTCCACTCAAATCATAACGCCAGAACTGGAATCGCTCCTCCTACTACATCTGTAAATTCATGCCCAATTCCCAAATGCACAGATATTCCTTTCCCACATGAATTAGATCCAGATCATGCACTCATTATGCATGAACTTACCACTCTCAAAGGAGAAGATATAAGGCTGACAGAGATGTTGTGTTTGATGAGACCAGCCAAACCCAGAAATGGTTTGGATACCTTGAGTAGGCAAATGGCCTGATTCCAGATTGCAGATTTTGCCCTGTTCCTTCTGACTGTAAAAAGCCTGCAGTAATGGAAATGCATAAGTTCTTCTCCCTTATGGATGGATGCTTGAAATCTGAGATTAGTGCCCAATGGATGAAATCCATGCTAAATTGGGATCTGTACACTAATACTCAAGGAGATGAGTTCGATCAGAACTATACTCCTGCAGAGAAGAACAGTTTTCTGACGATTGGAAGAATTATATGAAGATGAATAATACTTGGATATCTTTTTATTCATGGAAAGATAATATTGCTCCCTTGAATGTCTTTACCGGTTCAACCAGCACCTCAGCAAGCAAGCATGCTTGGACTGCACTTGATTGATCAAAAATTGAAACTGCTACAACCTTTCCTCCTTACAAAGGATTTGATATAGGAGACAACACAAATGTAGCCAAAGCCATCCCTTTATTCTCGAAAGATGACAATGCCTTGGGCACTGATGGAAGGATTCAGAAAGCTAGTGAACAGCTTAACTGGACAAATACTGCAGTAAAAGGCTTGGAAATGAATGTTGCAAAATCAATAGAAGTCAGGGAACAAATTGATACTGTCCAAGTATCATTAAATGATGTAAATAAATGTTTGAACAATGTACAGTTTGAAACTAGCATGATTCGTTCTTATGATAGAGAGTCATTGAACAAAAGAGAAGGAGTAGAGGAAAAGTTAGTTGGTCATTTAGACACAACTAAACAAATTATATCTGGTTTAACTGGCAAAGTTGAAAAGATAAGTCTATCTAAAATTGAGAAACCAGTTCCAAATTCCTTTCTTGTAAAAAGAAGCATAAGAATTCAGGACCCTGTGAAATCTGTAGACAGGTTTCCTGCATTATTTCCTAAAGAAGTAGCCATGTCTTCATCAGATACTGAGGCTACAAATAAGATCAAAATAGCATCCTTGTTTAAGGATGAATAAACCGACATAGGGAAGGAACATAAAGACCAGGATATACAAATCCTCCCTATATATGAATCACTTGAACACAGTTCAACAGATATCTAGAACCTGACATAGAAGGAAAACGAAAACTTCCTGAAGCGCACACATTTTTTCTAGATTCTCACAGAGAGTGGAATATAGATAACATGAGTGTAGGCCAAATAAGGCAAATGATTGATATCATGTTAACAGAATATAAACTCATGTGTCTGCGAGGGAAATCTGAAATTGATGCTTGTAGGACAATTATTCAGTGTTTTACAGGGACACTCCTCAGGTGGTGGGAGATAGAATCATCTCCAAAACTCATAGAAACAATGGAAGAAGAAGTGCTAAAAGATAAGAAAGGAGATGTGATTCATAATCTTTATGGCACAGTTATCAGCAAGATGATAGGAGCACTTACATCAATGATCTTGGAACATTGGTGCGACAGTGAAACAGAAATCGCTGATAAAAATGAAGTCACTCTGATGAATTTAAAGTGCCACAAAATGTCTCAATATGATGACTTCTACAGAGATTGGATGCAGAGAATATATGAAGTCAATGACTCCAGAATATATGAAGTCAATGACTCCAAGAACCTGTTATGGAAACAGGTATCTTGTAGCACTGCCATCTAAATTTGTTGATTATATCAGAATGCAGGAGTCTTTCAATTACCTTTTGAGTCATACACATGGGGAGAGATTTATTCTCTCATTACAAGGACATTTGTCAATCTATGCACTAGCTCAAAGGTAAATAAGTCTCTGGAAAAGCTTTCCAGATTGCCTGATAGAAAATCCATATGCAGCAAATATGGATTAACATTGGATGATCCTTTGGTAAAGAAAAGGAGGCCTAAGAAAAAATCCAAAAGAGAGTTTAAAGAAACTTTCTACAAAAACCGAAGAAATTATCCAAAGCCCAAAGGTAGAAATTCAAAGTCGAGGAGTGGTCAAGCCTCTGGAACAAAAGGAGGGTATTATAATATGTTCCCAAAACTCATTATTACAATCCTTCTGATATCCATCTGCATACTCATAAATAAGACAGATGGAATAAAATTACTTGTTGGCTATGTGGGAAAACTAGACATACTTCCTCCTGATGTCTAGAGGATGAAGAATCAAAACTAAACAGGGTAAAGAAGTCCCAAGTCTTTTCCCAAAGAAACAAACAAGTAAAGAAAGAAGGAAGAAGACCAATTGTGTGTATGAAATGTGGTTCTCATGCTCACAGCACAGAACGCTACCCGAATGTCACAATCAGAGAAATCGCTCAGCAGCACAAAATAAATGAATCTTCTTACGATTCATTTAGTTCTTTGTCTGAAGAAGAACTCCATGCTCAGATAGGGCAATATTCTGATTCTATCTCTTCAGATTGTTTGTGTTCTGATTCTGAAGAATGTGCATGTCATGTCTTATATAATTCTAACTTTGAATATTTTAGTGACTCAAGTGAAGAACACAGGGAACAGCCTAAGCCCCAGAAGGAAAAAGTCCTTATGGCCACAACAGAAGAAGAAGAGCTAAAAATCCTGTCACAAATCCATGCCATGGAGGATGGAGAAATGAAAGACCGCCTGACGGAAGCTTTTATGGATCAGTTAAAAGTAAAAGCTTCAAACAGTCCAGGTTAGAAATCTCTCTTTGTTGATGCATCATATGAAAAGAATACAAAATAATTCCAAAGGCATCAACAGAAGCCTGAAAGAGTAAGATCTCTTACTCTAGGAGAAGTTAGCAGAGAGATTCATAATCTCAAAACCAAAATTTCTGCACTAAAAGCTCAAGTTGCAGAAATTCAGAAAGGAAAACAGATTGCAAAAGAAGATGATGATAATCAACCAGGGCATACTGCTTCTCATAGCAGTAATCAAGAAGTAAAAATTGCTGAAGGTATGAAGGGTCCAAATTTTGGATTCAGAGACATAAGATTGTTAACCATCTCGTACCAACAGCGCCACGTTCTGATAAATATCTGCATAAAAGGGAAAATGTTTGAAATGATTGCTCTTATTGATTCCGGAGCAGATATTAACATTTTGAATATGAAAAATATTCCAGCGAAATATTGGGTGACTGTAGAAAGAGAAGTGGTAGGATTGGGTAACAAAAAGCTTAGATACAAAGTACCCAAGGCATCTGTTTGTTTTGAAAGCCACTGTATTTATATGAATTTTGCAGTAGCTGATATTCCAGTAGACTGCAGTCTTGGTAATATCTTTCTTGTAGCAGTAGAACCTCATGGGTCACTTAGACTCAAAGGAGGTAAAGCTGGATATTTTATTTCTGTCCCCACCTCAAAAGGGACAAGAAAGAAAATTGAACTCCCATATATCTCCAATCCTAGTATTTCTACAATGGTACACATTTATAAGATCTAGATAGAGCCGAAGCTAGACTATCAGAATTAAAGGATCTGAAATGTACGTTGAGAATAGAAGAACAACTTAAGCTGCCCCAGATCTAGAACAAAATTAGAGATTTAAAGAAAATAATAGAAGAATAATGTTGCTCTGAAGAACCTAACGCCTTTTGGCACAGGAAGCAGCACACAGTGGAGCTCCTTTAAAAGGAAGGATACACTGGAAAGCCTTGTAAAAGCAGAGCCATCCTGATGAACACAGAGTACCGAGATCTTTGCCAGAAAGAGACTCAGCAGCTCCTCAATAGAATACTGATCAGAGAATCCAATAGTCCTTGGAACTGTTACGGGTTCTATGTCAACAAAAGAGTTGAACATATTAGAGGCATTCCTAGATTAGTCATAAACTATAAGCCTCTAAATTTAGTCCTGGTTGATGACACCTATCCAATCCCACACAAAGGAGACTTGATCAGAAGGATAGCAGGTGCCAAGATATTTTCTAAGTTCCACCTGAAAGCAGGATTTTGGCAAGTGGCCATTGCTGAGAAAGATAAATTTAAAACTTCCTTCAGCATACCAGCAGGACATTATGAATGAAATGTCATGCCTTTTGGACTCAAAAATGCTCCATCAAAGTTTCGAAAGGTAATGGATGATATTTTCAAGCCACATTTTGATTGGCTGATTGTATATATTGATGATGTATTAATAATTTTTAAGACTATTTAGGAACATTTTAAACATGTAAATATTTTTAAGAATTTGGCTAAGCACAATGGTTTAGTGCTTAGCAAGAAGAAGATAGAGGTATTTCAAACCACTATCAAATTTTTGGGCCATACGATCTACAATGGGCAGATTTCTCTGCAAAAGCATGCATTGGAGTTTGCAGATAAGTTTCCAGATGTTATCACAGATAAGAACCAACTGCAGAGGTTCTTAGGTTGCCTTAATTACGTCAGCAATTTTTATCAAGACTGCGCCAGTGACAGAAAAATCTTAAATAAGAGGCTGAAGAAGAATCCTCCTGAATGGACAGAAGTCCATACAAAAGCAGTCAAGGACATCAAGGCCAAGGTAAAATCCTTGCCCATTCTGTATGTTGCTGATGATCTTGCATACAAAATAGTTGAATCCGATGCAAGTAATATTGGATGGGGTGGTATTCTAAAGCAAAAGGTTGGAAAAGAAGAGCAAGTTGTTCAATTTGCCTCAGGAGTATGGAATCCAGCCGAACTAAACTACTCCACGATAGAGAAAGAAGTCAAGGCAGCATGGAACTGCATCAGTAAGTTTGAAGTTTATCTTATTAATAAACCTTTTCTTCTAAGAACTGATGCATCTGCTCTGCAGAAGGTGTTAACAAAAGACATCAAGAAGGCCGGAGAAGCCAAGTTTGCCAGATGGCAGGCTTTATTTGCAAACTTTGACTTTCAGGTAGAGCACATCAAAGGAAAAGACAATAATTTGCCTGATTTTCTTAGCAGAGAATACATTGAAACAAAATATCATGTCATGATGATCATCACAGAATGGGACCAACACCAGAAACAAGAAGTCTTGAGAACCGTGCCTGATGACCAAGACTGGGAAACCTATAAAAGAAACTGGAAACCCACGTGGCAGCTCCGAAATACGAAGGTGCTAGATGCCAATTTGCAGCCACACACTGACCTCCAACACTTTGTTCCAGAAAGAAAAGTATACCCTAAAGGAGGAAAGTGGATTCATGATATGATATATGATAAAGCAAGATAGGATGGTGACCTTGCAAGATAGGCTTTGGAACAAAATTTTCAGGACATTGCCACTATTTGGTGCCATGGTGGACGCAGCACAGGAATGTATGAAAGGTATGTCTGCATATATAGGACAAGAGATCTCTGGAATGAACCAGGCCATGTTAGAACCCAGCCAGCTGCCAGATGGCCAAGAAATGATCCCAAGATCATATTTCTAGATACATTGTATAACTTTGTAGACTACAAACAGCTCTGGTGGGAATTTCTCAACCTCGACGACAAGATTGAAACCCTCTACACCAGACTCAGGTTCAGTGCCATCGGTCATTTTCAAGGATATCAGCAATGTAAGTGGTTTAGAGACTGGTGGACTGATTATGGAATAAACAGAACTACCATGGACCCTATAGAACATGAAAAATATTGCAAAAATCTTTGCAAACCATGTATTGAGCAATGTAGTACAGATTATAATCACCCTGTTTATAACACTGTTAAACAAATGACTAAAGGTGAATGGTCAACTTACAAGTCCTCCCCATATAATAATTCCCTTGAAGAATATATGAGAGAACACATGGAATGGCTTGTATTAACCAAAGTCTAGTACCAGATTGTGCTTGGGAAGCCCATGATTGTCCGCAGGATTTACACAAAAGCCTGGGACACAATGCAGTATAAAAGGGATAGATTCCCTGATCTTACTTTTTTTGATGTAAATAATATGGACCAGTCATAAGGGCTTAATTGTGACCAGATTTCCTGTGGGCTTTGTTGTACCAAAGTATCCACAATGTAAAAATATAATTTTCTCGTGGGCTTTTGCGAAAAAGCATCCACTTTGTTTTGTCGGCATGAATAATTTTCTCATGGGCTATTAGCCTCCTATTGCAATAGGTTTCATATTTCATGATTGACTGTTTTACATGCCAAATATGTCATCTTGTCATGCTGCAAGGTTCCATATTTCCAAGAAGTTCCATTTTGAAGAATCATACCATTTTTGAAGAGTTTTACAGATAAGGGAAAGCCAAATAGCTTAATCTTGGCTTCCCTAGGTTTAAATTGCTTGTTTTAGAAAATAGAGAATGAATATCTGTCCAAACAGCTTAAGCTTGGCAGATCAGTAGCTAGGTAGAGAAATGAAGGAGCCCAACTGATTAATCTGGGCCCTTGGAAGAGATAAGGGTACACTTAGATAGGAGAGCAGTTAAAAAAAAAGAAGACAATCAGGGTCTGCAAGTCTAAGTGCACCCATGCAAAAAGAAGAAAAAATGCTAGGTAAGTAGGCTGGGTAAGTAGTTTTGTGGTTGCAGAATCAAGCTATGTGATCCATTTCATGATTTCATGTTTTCAAGTGTTATATCTATTCAGATCACAATTATGAGGTAGTTTTTCATTTGGAGGAGCTCAAGTGAGGCATGTCTAACTTCCCCTTCTTCTTATTCCCCAAATCATTCACTAACCTCCCCAAAGAGGTCAAGATCTGCTTGATATCTCTTAATTTTCATCATTTTTCATATCATTGGCCTAAGTAAAGGTTTGCTTTGCTCAGGAGTACTCTTATTTCACTCTATAAGTCATTTTTCCCTTTTTAAGTGGCCTAAGATCTCTAAACTTAGCGCTTTCTTGTCATTTTCATATTAACTTCTAACATTATTATGTAAATCCCTATGATTTCCCCTTTCCCTTACTAAACAGCACTAAATAGCTCCCCTATGTACATATTCCCATCCCCTAGCACTATAGCCCTATAACATCAGTTTGGGGAAATGCTAAGCTCATTTGGGGCTTGGCATTAGCCCTTCCGTGTTCAAACCTGGGATTGATTTAGCATTTGGTTAAATTAATAACCATACCCCCCCCCCCCCTCTCTCACACATAAACCTTATAGCAGTATCCCCCGCGCATACATTTTATTTTGGATTAATTTGATATTCGGTTAAATTAATAACCATCGGCGCCCACATAAAACCCATAACCCACAAACCCAAAGGTTTGAACCCCCGCCATGTAAAAAAATATTAATTTAATATTCGGGCGGGCCTCGAGTCGCAACGACCCCTGTACATTAACTTGCTACCAGCTCCGTGCTCCGTCCACCGTCGGATCGGGCTCTCCCCATCCGACGGCTCTCACCAATTTCGGAGCCGCCCCGACATCCGACAGTTAGCCTCCGATAGGCTAGTGGTTTCTCCACCGTACCAGAAGACGTGTGTCTCCACGCGATTGTATCAGGTGGGCTCTGACACTTACTGCCTTCATATAGAAGGCGGTCCGATAAAACCACAAACCGCCTTCTGCCTCTCCCCCCTGACGTCAGCACCACGTCGTCGCTTACGTCACCTCCGCGTCAACCTGCCACTGCTACGTGTCATTGCCACGTCACTCTGCCATACTGCCACATCACCCTACCATGTCACCCTGCTGACGTCACTGCCACATCAACCTGCCGTATCTGGGACCTACCGCTGATGTCATGCTGAGGTCATGCTCACGTCATCACCAAAAAGGCGCGAAGGGCGAAAATCGTAGCAAAGAATGCCCGAAACCAGAAACAGAGGCAGTTTTCGATGCGCGATTAGCGCATCGCTTAGAAAAATTGCTCAAAATGGAGAGCAGGCCCAAAAAACGCAGATTAAAAGCTAGCCTCAGTCCATCATAGTTATCAGGTTGCATTCCTCCACCATTATTTGACAGGATTTCTTCATGTAGGTTCATATTCAATCGGCCAGTGGTGATAGCATTCTAGAGGCCATGAAAAGCATTTGCAACAGTTATTTTTGCCTTGAAAGGGCAAAAAGGGGGCGATTTGACAGTTTCAAGCATATCAGAGGAAAGATAAAGCCAAGATTCAATTAAATAATATCAGTGAAGCGGCAAAGAGTATCAGATCAGCAATATCAAAGCAGGTGAACATTAAAGGCCTCCATCCAAGTCAAAGAAGCAGTAAAGGCCATTCAAAGCTTACCAGATCGAGACTAGTGCACATTAAAGCCACCTAAAAGCAGCAGAACCGCCTAAGAGGTACAGATAAAAGACAAGGCACAGTTATTGCAGAAACACTACATCGAGCCACCAAGGACACCATATTTACTCATTTTGATACAGCTGCCTCCAGCGCAGCTCAAATAAATATCTTCTTGCATTAATTTCAGGACAAGATTAGGTTAAAGAACTCATTTCCCTCAGATCTGTTTAAGATTTGCTGTAATAGATATTTTTGGATATTTTCTCTATATAAACCACCCTAATTCATTGTTTAAAGGGTTGGTTGGTTGATAACCCTCATTCTAGAATTGCATTGTATATTTTGAGAGCTCTATAATCAAAGACTGCTGGAATGCTTTGGATGAAGAACTGACTGTTGTGTTATTTAAATGGCCAAAGAGTGACTGTGGAATTCCTGTGCTACTACATGGCTCAATAAGTGTTTTCCTACCTCTGTTTATAGTTTACATATGTTTATGCACCATTGTGTTACCATCTAAATAGCAAGAAAGAAGAATAGCTTAGGTTTTGCTTGACTGCACCCTATGCTCAGTTCTTGTTATTTCTATATGTTTTCTTCAGAAATGGTTATGAATATGCATACTTAAATGATCATTTTTACCCTGTTTCTTTCACACATGACTGTTATTTAGGAATTCTTGACTACTCCTAGACAAAATTTCATCCACCTTCCCTCTCTGTTAGTTAATGAAAGATTCTTAGTTGCTTTTCATCTCTGACCTTCATTCCATCTTTATTCCAGCCTGATATTATTCTATGTGTAGCTATCCTGCTCTGTATTCCTCTTGTGACCAAGAAAACGCAACAACAAGCCCTAATCCATGACTCCATGCCCAATGGTTTGAACTTCTCACACTATGCATCGAACCTCTGCTTGAAAACATCATCCTTCCCACTAAAATCAAATCAAAACCCATGTACACCATAACTAGCCTAAAATAAACCCAAAAAAAAGTTAAATCATAAAGAGAGAGCCCTCTCTGACTGCAGGTAGGCTAGGACCTGCAGCCCAAAGATTGGTTTGTGGTTACCTCGGCCGTATCCCTTAAGGAGCCAAGGGACAACCTGAGTGATAACATCATTGGCGACTCCACTGGGGAATGAATGAATTGTTGCAATCGCTGTCTGTTCCTTAAAGCTACAGATGAAGCCTGAATGTCAGCCAGGAAGCCTTTGAAACTGTTCTTGCTTTGCATCTACAGGAGTAAATAAAAGCTGCTTCAGTCAATCTTCATGCTAGTTTTAAGCTACAGATAGCTGTTCCAAAAATTTGATTACTTCCTTGCTAAATTCCAAAAATTTCTTAGAAAAATACCAAAAACAAATTCGAAAGCTGGCTCCAAAGAGGAAAACTTGTTATACCAGGTCAAACCCTGACCCAGATCCTCCAGCTGTTTTTGAAAATCCCAATTTAATCTCTAGAAACCTTAGCAAACAAGAACAAGAAGAGTTTGCTGATTCTAGTCCTGAAACAGTTCAGCCGAGCTATTTTCCAACCCCTATTAAAGTTTTGTTGCGTTCAACCCCTACTTCCCCTTGTTCATCATCCACCTCTCCAAGCACCTTTTCCACACCTCCATTCACTGTGCATACTACAACTACCACCACTGTTATTACAGCTCTTCCAGTTGTTCCACTCGTTCCACTTATCCTTGTAAATATGGCTAACAGATATGCACCTTTACAGTTACTGCAAATCCAGGGGCTATGCCTCAGGATTATCAAACCAAAATCACATATTTTGAAGGTACTGAATCTGGCACAACCCTGCAACATACCAAGAAAATGCAAGACTATTTTGAGAGTTATGAAATAGATGATGATAGTGTAAGAATGAAGATTTTTGTCCAAAGTTTAACAGGAGATGTAAGGCCCTGGTTTAGAGCTCTTCCTGCAAATTCCATAGCTGACCCAGAGGCCCTTTACCAAACATTTCTTAACAGATGGGAGAAGAAGAAGGACCCTCTGCACATATTATCCAAGTATGACACTATCAAGAGAGGCCCTCAAGAAGCTGTCTTAGACTATTGTGCCAGGTTTAACAATGTTTACAACGCTATTCCACAAAACCTTAGACCTCCCCCTGATCTCGCTTTATACAAATTCCCTGATGGATTTGATTCAGACATGGCTTATCAATTAAGGGAAAGAGCCCCTCAAACCTTAGCAGACATGCAGAATGTAGCTGTTAGTGTGGAGGCAAATCTGATTGCCAAGCGAAATAGAGCAAGAGCTGAGAGAAGAACTACTTTTAAAGATGAACCTTCAGCCTTTGAGCAAAAATTGGACACAATCATCAAAGGTATGGACAGCTTTGAAAATAGAATGGGAACTATTGAAAGAAAAGCCTCATGGGAAGGACAGCAAAACAATCCTATCAGAAATCCAAACTTTAGAAAAAATCAGAACCCAAACGTTGGAAGGGCAAGTCCTGACCATGATATAAGACCTCCTTTTCATGAAAACTATGCTGAAGCATCCACATCTAGTGAGCAGACAGAGGACACTCACATAAACTTGATGGGTTTGAAGAGTGAACAACAAGTATTTCTAACCCAAGAAGACCAAGATGACCATGATATAAATCAATTTCAGACCAAGTCTGGAGAGTCATTTGACTTCAAACAAGGATATGATTCAGCTGTCTACGAAGTCCATAAACAATACAAATTAAGAACAAGAACCATTGATGTGTCTGATCCCATCAAGCCAAAGGATGCCAAGCAGCCTAAGAAAGTAAAGGACAAGGCCGTTATCACAGAACCTGCTGAGAAAACAAACCCAAAATTAAAAGAAGTGACCATAGAGGATGTATCTGACATGCAGCCCTCTAATAACCAGCCTTTTGTATCCTCTCCCTCAAAAGACAATGTAAATAGCACTCCTCAAAGCCTTCCCAAAACAGAACAATCTCAAGAAATCACTGATAACCAAGAGAAGATCACTGAAGATACAATTGAAAAGGGAAAATCTGCCAGTCACAATACTAAAACATAGTCAGAAAAACCTTTTGATTTAGAAGCAGAAATTGGTAAATTAAAGATATCTATTCCTCTCTCTGAGCTTGCCAAACATGATGTGTACAGACAGCAAATCAAAAGATCACTGCAAATGCCAGAGAATAGGGATGATGTTAATGTCTTAGATAATCAACCTGAATTACTTTTTGGTCCTGAAGTCAATGGTAAATCAGGACATGGAGTTGTTCTACCCTTTTATGTCAGTTTGCACATTCATGATAAAGTGTTGCACAATGCTATGTTTGATTCAGGTGTTTCACACAATCTAATGCCCAAAGCTGTAATGGAGAAGCTAAACCTTGATGTCACTAGACCCTACAAAGAATTATTCTCATTTGATTCTAGTCAGGTCAAGTGTTTAGGTTTAATCAAAGACCTTTGTGTGTCTTTAGTCCAATTTCCCAACAAAACGATCCTAATGGACGCGGTGGTTGTTGACATTCCACCAAAGTATGGCATGCTCTTATCAAGATCTTGGGGAGAAAAACTCCAAGGATCTCTCCAACTAGACCTCTCCTATGCCATTATTTCAGTCTTTGGGCAACCAAAGAGACTGTATAGAGAAACACTAATGAAGTATGTGGTAAGTAGTGAGGAAAAACCCCAAAACTTTCCTATTTACTCAATCCATTCTGATATGGATTCCTTTATATTGTTCAATGATGATAGCTGCCCTCCCACTGATGAGAAGCCTTTGCCCTTACAACAAGAAACATTCATCAATCAAGAGTTAGTTGCCCATACCCATGAAACTGTTAAAACAATTAGTGCAACCAGCATATAAGAAGAACCACATGAAGCACAAAACCTAGGTCCACCCAATCCTAAAATGACCGAAACTCTTAATACTAACCACAAGCAATAAATCACATGGTATTTAGAGTTTGATGGTTCTATTAATAAGCTAGGAGCAGTGGCAGGAATATGGATTCACAATACACATAACAGCCATGCAGAGGGTCATGCCTACAGACTAAATTTCAAATGCACCAACAACATGGCAGAGTATGAGGCTCTCCTTTTAGGCCTTAAAATGCTCAAAGCTCTAGGAGCTGCAAAAGTGTCCATTCTAGGTGACTCCGATTTGATCATTCAACAGATGAAAGGTAACTTTGTTACTAATGACAATAGGCTAAGAGCTTATAGGTCTACTACCACAGAAATACTTAATTCCTTCACGTAATCCAAGCTTGCTAAGATTTCTAGAAGCCATAACATGCATGCTCATAGTCTAGCTACTTTTGCTAGCACTTGCAAGCTACCCTTTGAGCCCAATTACCACTTTACTTCTGAGATAAAAGACAGGCCTATTGTCCCTAACAATATCAAAGATTGGCAAGTGTTTGAGGATGATGCTCAAATCAACAATTTTCTTACCTTACAGCAAGAATTCTCAAGCTCAAACATTGATGAAGATGTCATGGATGACCCACAACAACAAATAAGCCAAAATGAGCAAACTATAACAGCTGGAGCAGCAAATCAAATGCCGCACCCAACCATTTTTGATGAGAAAAACATGCAAGAGCTCAAGCAAATGCATTTAGATGAAATAGCTGAAGCAGAGGCCAAAGTGATTGATTTAAAAGACAATTTTCTACCTGCTGGCCTCACTCCATTAGAGCACATATTCAATTCAAACGATGTCCCCAAAAAGCCAAAGATGCAGCCCTTAAACGCTGTTGTGGAAGACTATAATATTGGGACAGCAAAGAAGCCCAAAATGATTAAATTGTCTAAGTCTTTGCCTCTCGATCAAAAACCAAAATATGTTGATTTATTTAAAGAGTTTCAAGATGTATTTGCCTGGAGTTATGAGGACCTTAAGTCCTATGACACCTCTATTATTCAACATACCATTCCCTTAAAGCCAAATCAACAGCCCTTCAAACAGAAACTAAGGATAATAAATCCTGTGCTTCTCCCTTTGATCGAGAAAGAAGTGAAAAGAATGTTTGAGGCTGGTATCATAGCACCCATTAGATTTTCAGAATGGGTATCCAATCTTGTTCCCACAAGGAAGAAAACAGGGGAGATTAGACTATGTGTGGACTTAAGAAATCTAAACCAAGTCTCCCTTAAAGATCACTACCCACTGCCAAAAATGGACCACATTCTACAAAGAGTAGTGGGGTATTCAAGAATTTCTTTACTAGATGGCTTTTCAGGTTTTAATCAAATACTTGTTCACCCGGATGACCAAGACAAGACAACCTTTACAACACCGTGGGGAACATTTAAGTATGTGAAGATGCCTTTCGGACTAAAGAATGCAGGTGCTACCTTTCAAAGGGCCATGGACATTGCATTTGCCAAGGAAATCCATGATTTCCTAGTGGTTTACCTTGATGACCTTACTCCTTTCTCAAAATCTGATCAAGAGCACCTAAAACATTTGAGACAAGTGTTCCTAACATGTAGGAAATATGTCATTTCCTTGAACCCCAAGAAGTCTTTATTTGGCCTAGAAGAAGGCAAATTTCTAGGCCATATCATTTCAAAAGATGGAATTAGAATAGATCTGGAAAGAATCCAAGCCATTTTTCAAATCCCTTATCTGAGAAACATCAAAGGATTGCAAGCATTCCTAGGAAAGATCAATTTCCTAAGAAGATTTATCCCAAACTTGGCCGAGCTGATAAGAATGCTAAATAAAATGTTAAAGAAGGATTCCAAGGTAAAATGGACTTTAGAGGCCAAGCAAGCCTTTGAGGGCATAAAATCTGCCTTAACCCAAGCCCCAGTCCTCACAAGTCCTCAATTTGATAAGGATTTCATCATTTTTTCATTTGCATCTGAACACACAATTGTTGTTGTCCTTTTGCAGAAAGATGATCAAGGAAATGAAAAGGCAATTGCATTTTTCAGCCGAGCCCTTAGGGATGCCCCTTTGAAGTACCAAATCATGGAGAAGAAAGTATATGCCCTTGTTAAAGCAATCAAAGATTTCAGAATCTACATTTTATATTCACATGTGATTGCTTATGTGCCAAATGTGGTTGTAAAAGACATATTAACTCAAGAGGGCATAGAAGGAAAAAGAGGCAAATGTATTGCCAATATCCTAGAGTATGACATTGAGATAAAACGCACCAAGCTGATAAAGGGACAAGGTTTAGCCAAACTGATGTCCGAAACCAATTTTCAAGCCTTAGATATTAATCAACTGGACAATGAACAGGAGCTGGCGACTCCACAGATCAGTGAAGCTTTTTTGCAATCTCCATGGTATGCTGATATATGTTTTATATTTTTAAACCTGTGTGCTCCTCCAGGGTTGTCCAGAACCAGAAAGAGATTTTTAAAGATGAAAGCATCAAAGTTTTGCCCTGTTTTGGAAAAATCATGAAGGAATATTGATGAATTGTCTAACTATGAATGAAACTGACAATGTCATGAAAGAATTTCATGCAGGGGACTGTGGAGGGCACTTATATTGGAAGTCCACTGCTGATAAGATACTAAGGGCTGGTTTCTATTGGCCCTCTTTGTTTGCTGATGTGAGAAAGTTTGTTGTTTCATGCCACAAATGCCAAATCTTTGAAGGCAAAAGAAAGCTTCTGCCCTTGCCCCTTAAGCCCATTTCAATCGAGAAGCCTTTTCAACAATGGGGTCTTGACTTCATTGGAGAAATCCATCCATCCTCTTCTGGCCAGCATAAGTGGATTCTAACAGCCACAGATTACTTTACCGAGTGGATTGAAGCCATCCCATGTAGGCAAGCCAATGACTCCACCATCATCCAATTTCTTGAAACCAACATTTTGTCCAGATTTGGCTGTCCTGAGAAGATCATTACAGATAACGCTGCTGCCTTCAAATCCAAGAAAATGATCATTTTTTGCCACAAGTTCCACATTACCTTAGGTCACTCCACAGCCTATTACCCTCAAGGTAATGGCTTGGCCGAATCATCCAACAAGAGTCTGATTAACATCATTAAGAAAGTCTTGGAGGAGAACAAGAAGAACTGGCACAAAAAGCTTGTAAATGCCCTATGGGCAGACAGATTGTCAACCAAGAGATCCATTGGGATGAGGCCATATGAGTTAGTCTATGGCATGGAGGCCAAGTTCCCCTCTTCTTTGGGAATCCCTATTATCAAATTGCTGCAAGAGATTCAGGTAGAGCCAAATGATATCCAAAGAAGAATAAACCAAACCATCCATTTGCAGCAAACAAGAGAAAAAATGTACAACAGAGCTCAAATTTTACAAGAGAAGCTCAAGAAAATGTTTGACAAAAGAACCAAGGCTGAAGATTTCTACATAGGCAACAAAGTCTTAAGATGGGATTCAAGAAGAGAGGACAAAGGAAAGCATGGCAAGTTTGATTTCCTGTGCAAACGTCCCTTTATTATTTCTGTTGTTCAAGGTGTTGATGCCCCGAAAATCGTTGTATCAACATTGGGGGATAACCACCCGGTCCGGACCTTAATACAACTCCTTTTCCGTTTGGAATGGTGGCTCCCACTAGGGATAATGGGACCAGTTTCACAGTAATGGATAAACGGGATGAATGAATGATTGGTTGACGAATCTAATGATAAGCGAATAACTTAATCTATCAGCGAAATAAAAGAAATACTACTAATCCCAGGAACTATTGTATTTTTTAAAGTGTAGCGCTTGATGATCTATGTTTATAAACAGGCATGTAGATGACTCTATTCAATAAACATGGACTTTTATTCATTCAAGAATTACTTTGCTTAAATCGTTAAACAAAAGGATTAGCGCAATATTGCTACACTTTATATATCATCGATACATATATGATCAAAGGAAAAGCATCCCATAAACATCCAATAGTGGAAGGAATAGAGAAATGTTGTTAAAACACATACATATATTCGATAATAGCAAAGGCAATCAAATAACAATTCATATGAAAAGAATGAATTCAAACATAGATAATAGTACCATATGAGCTGCTAAACATTCCCAATATCAATCGCTATTTGAGATTCTTCTTCCAACGCAGAAATACTTTCAAACAAAGACAGTAGTGCACATTTGCATAAAAGCTCCCTTGTCAAAATTAGAATAACTGGTCCAGTTTTATAAAAGAATATGGCTGAAGCACAATAGTGCAACTTCAGTCTTTAAGTCAAGTACAAAACTTTATGAACCTTTCTAAAAACATGAAAGGGTCTATAAATACTTAATTAAGCTAACTATCTATGAAACTGAAATCCTACTTAATTGGTATCAATTAATTTTGATCATAATTTCCTCAGCAATCTGGCAGTCGGTGGCACGACTCATCAAGTAGGTTGTTTGCCTTTGAATCTGAGCTGACTTATCGCAAGCATCGGCTCCACTTCGGGTGGTCTGTTGAGGCGAGAGCTAAGCTGGGCAGCATAGGTGGCATCCTGAATATCGGGGATAATATACCCGATTGCATATGTAAGGCACTTGAGGGCGGCTCTTTGAGTGTGTGGTTTTACCAAGAAGAACCAATAGGTGTCCCATGTTAAACTGTTAATTCCAGCAATTAATATCCCCTTTTCCTCTAGATCTGGATAACATGACTGCTCCAATGTTTTCATCGCTGTCAATTTTCCTGGTGTGCATTGGGAAATCATGTTTGACAAGTAGAGAGTGTTATTAACTAATTCAACCAAATTGCTTGAAGTTGATTTGCACCTTGAAACTGCCCTCTCTGCTTTCATTAACTGGGACTACCATTCTATAAATAATATATCTTTATGTGACTCTAAAATTCTTGGTAAATTCGCCGCTTGTCCTTAGTCAGTATCTTGCCAGTCAAGAAATGCAGCTATTGTTTCTTCAGCTTGATCCAATTTCGTCCTAGCCTTTTCTACTTTCTCACTTATTGATGCCGTTAACTCACATAGTGGCTCTGCCTGGGTGATTTGTTGACATAGAAGTTTGATTTGTGCTATTAATGCTATATTTATCTGTACTGCTTCTACTCTGAATTTAGTTATTTGTGGGACGCCCTTTGTCTTCTCAAGCTTTGCTGATAGTTGAGCAATCTGCTCATCTTTTGTTTTCAGCATTTTCTCATTTGCTGCCTTCAGTTGTGCCAATGCCTCTGACAATTCTTTCTGCTTTTGGATTGCGCTGTGGTCAATCCTTAGTTTCTCTGCCTACAATTGTTGAGTTAGTTGATTGTTCACTTGCTGTTGTGTCAACAATTGCTGTTCTGCCTGCTCTGCTTTCTGCTTTGCTTCAGTTAGTTGTGCCTATAATAAGAAGATTTCCTGGTCTTTTGTTTTCAATAAAAGACTCACCTCTGATGCCTTGTCTATTGTTGCTGCTGAATAGGCTCCAACATATTGTGACAATTTTGTCAGGTCATCAGAGGGGTCAAATTCCTCCTTCCAAACCACATTGCCCGTGACCTTCTGTTCTGGGAAAAGGGAAGGTTGATCAGTCCTTCTTCTCTTCCTCTGTCGTTTTACTACAGCTTTATGCCTTGGGTTGTAGAAGACATCCAAGGGAGGAATCTCTTCTACCTGCAAAATAATTTGATCGGAGGGGTCCTTTGGTATTATTTCTACTTCCTTTGAAATGGGTGGCCGCTGGTTCCACTTTGAACCTGTTGTAAAGTGGTTTCCTGTGTGTCTGCTACTTTCAAAGTTTCAGTGTTCTTTGAACATTCCAGACTGCTGATAATAGAATCAAATTGCTGCCATTCCTGGAGCAATTTAGGATCAATATGAGTATCCACATTTACTTCAATGTTGGTCTGTTTTTGCTCTTTACTCTGGGTCTCCTCCCGCACTTTCTCCTGCTCTTTAGTCTAAATTTCCTCCTGTGGTTTTTCTTGTTCTTTTGTTGTAACCGGAGGTTCCTTTGACTGTTCCTGTTCAGGCTCGCTTGATGATTTTGTTGGGGTTGTTTCTAACAGATCTAGAGGCAGAGTTTGCAACATCCGTTCTCTAAGTCTGTTGAATTCAACAAACCCTTCATCTTGATATTTCATTCTGGCAAATGCCTTAACCTGCATTATTGACTCGGCTGAGGAGAAGAGGTCATCGAACATATCTTCTTTATTGTCAAGCTTTGCCAATTTGGCCTGTTCAAGTGCATTATAGGCGACTTTGTTGGGATCAAATTGCCTATTAGGGAGAGTTGCTAGAGTTAATGATTTTATCTTTGTAGCTTCTTTCTCTGCATGTTTGAAATCATGCAACGTGTAGACACCGCATCTAAAAGGAAAAGAGGGCCAGCCCTGCTTCTTATTTTTCTTGAGGGTCTGTGTGACTCCCTCGGCAATGATCTGATAAGCTATTTCCCTCGCCAGCAGTTTATCAGGTATGTACAAGGGAAGGACATGAGGTTCGGCTTGGCTACCGAAAACTCTTATATAAGTGAACTTTTCCTCCCCGAACCATCTTCCTACTGATGTTAAGTCAATCCCGGCTTGGTATGAAATCTTGGGAGTAGGTTTATCAAAAATAGAATAATGAATGGGTAACATAAAGGCATTGTAGACTTGGTATAAATGGTGCTTATAAGAAGATTTCCATAATTTCTGATGGTATATGTGAATAGGCATGGGGTCTTCTGACGTCCACCTCCAGCCGAGCACAAGAAATTCAGAATTAAAACACAAGGTATCTAAAATATAGGCACTGTAGTAGAATGGGGGAATTAACCTTTCAGTAACCCGGGTCTTATTTCTAAACTCAAGAACAGTTGTTGCTAGTTTATATGAGAGTATAGTTGCCCAATCCATTATTTCACTGTTACATGCCGCTTCCATCAAGGGAACCATTTCTATAGTGAAATTAGCGGAATCGTGCAACCCCCACAATCTACACATCATCATTCCAGCATAACAATAAGGAGAACATAGGGAATCAATCGAGTACTTACCGGAAGATTCATGTTTGTGTTTTGCCGGATTTTGTCTCCAATTCCGGATGGGTTCGGATTCAATTTCATTCTCTTTTTGGAATTTCTCCAAGAACGCCTTGTTGTACTTCTTCTCTGGCTCAGGCAAATGATACATTTGCCTTAAATCATCAGCCTTGAATGACCCGAAAATTCTCCCGTCTCTGGTGCAGAAGGTTCTGTCCATGATTGGGATTTCCTCAATTGCCCACCGTACTACATCCGTATATGGGAGAATTTGTTCCCGAGCTGCTATTTGATGAAGGAAGGAGTCAGCTAAGTCCTTTAAAGTACCATCAGATTTCCGAGTTGAATCTGCAGAGGCTTGTACTGTTGTCACTTCAGGTTCTTCGGCTTCAATCAAATTGTAGGTACTTTGCCAAGTAGTTTTGCCAAGACCAGAACATGTAGTATCAGATATCAATCCTTTATTTTTATTTGTTGGATCAGCAACGGCTTGTCCTGTGGCTAGCGCAGCGGAAGCGACTGTGGTTTTCTTAGACTTCTTCCCCATTCTGTTTGAGTTTTCTGCTTTGGAAGAACTCTGCACAGGCGTGAAAATAAGCATAACACAGAGAATTGGTAGTGAAAATCGAATATGAGAGAGATATATTGATCAATGAGTGATGAGGGATTAACTTTAAAGTGGCTGCGGATACAATCTATGGGAAGATTTTAGGACTTATAATTACATTAAATGGCCATTTAGAACCTGCCAATCCTTTAAATGCCCATCATATCATTAATCGGCCGAATGATTTGTTTAAGCGTGCCTAGATGTTTTGGCGGTTGAGCGCAGGTAAATCATTGTTCGACAGATCAAGCTTTTAATATGAATTGATCGTAATATCTCTATGCCTTAACGGCTTTTTTGAAATTTTCGCTTTTGGCTTTATCGCAATCGGGCGTCGGGGAAAACTTAACTCCTTATATTGACACCTTTTGAAATCCCCGATCGCCGATAGCGATATCGCATCGCATCGGGAGTGTGAGCACTTTTATGGACGCATGGATGGTATATCGCCGATCGCCGATAGCAATATCGCATCGCATCGGGTGTATTACCTTGGGTGCTTTAAGAACATGCATAGTATATTGTCGATCACCGACAGCGATATCGCATCGGGGAAAATGAATGGGCCGTTAAAGTATGCTTCCTATGTCATTTCGATATGCGATCTTGCGATCGCTTTATTGCAATGATAAAAGATTGATTATTTGTATTATTAAGATCAAAATGGGTTTATCGAAAAGGTTTTCATAATGTTTTTTCATTTTGTTTTCGGACCTTTTTTGAATAATACAATGTTGATACCAATCAAAACTAAAGGGACCCATTTCATATGGTAGTTTTCCTAAATAAATAATGATATGAAATGGGGGGTTGTTGTAGAGCACAACAATTGGCGATTCGCTGGAAGAAACAGTTATCTTTGAAAAGTATGGAAATACTTAAACTTTTTCAAAATAGAGTTCTCATTAAAGGGGAAAATTCTAATATAACTAGGTATATATGCATTCTAAATAAAATGAATCTATCTTTTTTAATTTCCTCTCTTGTTTAAAATTAGATACATTCTAAGTTTTAAATTGGCGTTTATTGGTTTATAATGATAAAACAGAAAACCTTTCCAAATCAGCTTTTAGAATTGACTCCTTTGTCATAGGTAGAGCCTCTGCTGCCAGCAAACGTTCATAGTTTCGACAGGGATACCTTTAAACCATATTATTGCCCATTGTCCCATCCATTTAAGAGTGTGATTAACAGAATGAATTCAAAACATGTTTTCACATTTTGTATTTCCTTTCTTTTTCTGTTATTGCTAAGATAAAAAGCCATTGTCCTGGTTTGGTGGCCAGCTATCGACAATGCCATTCACTGGTAGTAATCTAACCGAACAAGCTGGCTCGTGATGAGACCCCTTGTCTTATAATTCTAAGCCATTACCCTGTTTTGGTATGCAGTATTGGTAATGTCGGTTAAACTATTTCCCTATGAACATGGTAAGCAGGCTTGTAATAAGACCTCTTATCTTTAATATCGGATTTTTTAGAATTACACTCTGAGTAACCATAAACTTTGTTGAATGGGATGGACAATTTTCTCCTTAAGAGTAAATGGATGACAAGGTAAGAGTTACAGATGCTGAAGATGGATTAGTTTCTGTTCTGATATTGATAACCCTTTTTGTGGCCAATCTGAAAACATAAAATGATTTACAATACTTCTAAACTTTGAGAAGGGTTCAAAAAAATTGATTTGTGATTTTGGAGTGCAATTATACCTAGTTTCCTAGAAATTATCCCTCTTATGTAAGACTTCTATTATTTAAAAGTAAATATCCACACTACTTCCGTGGAGCAACTTTCAAATATGGCAAAGGTCAATGGAAGATACCTTACAACTTTATTTTCTAATGGTCCTATAAACTACAAAACTCTATTAAACTAAAAAAAGGAGAAGGGGTTACCTCCTCAATTAAAGAATTTCTTTAAGATAAGGCCATTAATAGGGAGAGAATCTCTCAAACCTGATAAATCTTGTAATATGAAGGTTGAATGGCCTATCTTCTCACAGATCTGAAATGGCCCAAGCCACATCTTCTGGAACGTGGTGTGTTTTCCCTTGTCCTCATGGGCTTTGTCCCATTTCAGAACTAAATCACCGACTTGAAATTGTTTTGAACCGGATGAGACTGAATCAAAGGATGACTTGATGATCTGCTGATGTTTTGCATGAATAACCTTGGCTTTTTCCCTTTCCTCTTCTAATTTTAGAATTTGGTCATGTCTAAGTTGAATAGAAGAAGAAGGGCTTTCCTCAATAAACTGAACTAGGGCTAAGGAAGGAAGAACAAGATTTGTTGGTAACACTACTTCTTTTCCATACACAAGATTGAACGGAGAAGATCCTATGGAAGCCTTCTGTGTTATCCTATCAGCCCATAGTGCGAATATTAAGGATTTGTGCCATGTTTTATGGTTCTGTTCGATAGTTCGCTTAATAATTTTAATCAGATTTTTATTTGTAGACTCTGCTAAACCATTACCCCGAGGATAGTAATTAGCGGAATATTTTAATTTAAATCCTCTTTTAATAGCGAAATCAAACATAGCATTGCCTGAAAAGTAAGATGCATTATAAAAAACAAGAGCATTTGGGACACCAAACCTGGTAATGATGAATTGATCTATAAACTCAATGATTGCCTCAGAATTTGTTGTCTTCAAAGGAATTGCTTCAACCCACCTAGTAAAATAATCAGTAGCAGTAAGGATATACTTATGCTATTTGAAGAATGCGGAGTAATTTCCCGAATGATATCCAATCCCCATTGCTCAAATTGTTGTTCAATGTTGACTGGCTGCAAAGGAAAAGCTGATTTTCTTTGTCTTCCACTAGAAGTTTGACAATTTTGGCATTTCCTTACATATTCATGAGCATCTCTAAACAGAGTGGGCCAATAATAGCCAGCATGAATGATTTTATGGGCTGTTGTGTCAGCTCCAAAATGTCTTCCTGCTGGTCCATCGTGTAATTCCTGCAAAACCTTTTGTGCTTCAGGTTTTTCTAGGCATCTTAATAATATTGAATCATAATTTCGCTAAAAAGCACATCATCAATAATTGTGAAATTTTTTGCTTTCAATCTAATGGCCCTTTTGTTTTTGTAAGACATGTTAGTAGGTGCATATCCATTTTTCAAATAAAATATTAAGTCAGCATATTGTGACTCAGAATCAGTAATACTTATCTGGTTGATTTCTTTGGTTTGATCTGTATCACCTGATTCTGAAATGTTGGATGCTCCTGCCAATAACCTGCAAAAACCTTGCCCTCTAACAACCTTTGCTGGTTTAATTTCTAAGTCATATTCTTGAAGTGCTGTAACCCAATTTGCCCTTTTTCCACCTAGTTCCTTTTGAATCAATAGTTGCCTTACTGCAGGAAAAGGAACTATAACTTTTGTGTGGGTTTTTAAAAGGAAGGGTCTGTAATGTTTGACAGCTTTATATACAGCAAAGGCTTGTTTTTCTGCTTCGGAGTAATTCAAATCAACACCCTGAAGATTTGAACTATAAAATGAAATGGGTGCTTCCACATTGTGATCATTGAGCTACGTGAGTACTGCTGCATAGGACAAGTTGGATGCGATAGTATACAATGTAAAATGATTAGAAAAATTAGGAGTATTTAAGGCTGGGGCATTGATTATTGATTGTTTGATTAAATCGAACGCTTCCTTTTCTGCTGATCCCCACTTAAAGACTGAATTTTTCTTAATCATAGTTGGAAGTGGCAAAACAATTTGAGAAAAATCTGGAACAAATCTTTTGACAAAATTGATTTGGCCTAAAAATGACTGCACGGATTTTTATTATCAGGGAAAGGGATTTCAGAGATTTCTTTGATCCGGTCAGGATCAATATAAATGCCATCTTTAGACACAATAAAGCCTAAGAGCTTTCCTTATTCAAGAGCGAAGAAAGATTTTTTAGGGTTAAGAGAAATACCATATCTTTTGCAGCGTTGAAAGATTTGATTTAGATCATGGAAATGATTGGAATTCTCCTTATACAATACAGTAATATCGTCTAGATAGACGACTACTGTTCTATTAATCAACCCTTTAAAGGCTATATCCATCGCTCTTTGGAACGTCGCTCCTGCATTAATAAGTCCGAAAGGCATTTTCTGAAATGCATATGTTCCCCATTTTGTTCTGAATGTGGTTTTAAGCTGGTCATCAGGATGGACCAGAACTTGGTTATATCCTGAGAAACCGTCTAGAAAGGACATTAACTCAGAGCCTGCTACTGATTGGAGTATCTGCTCCATAGTAGGTAATGGGAAATTATCTTTTAAGCTTGCCTTGTTCAAATTTCTGAAATCAATACAAATCCTAATGTCGCCATTTTTCTTTCTGACTGGCACCATGTTGGAGACCCAGTTTGAGTGCCGAACGGGAAAAATAATCTTAGCTTTCAAGAGTTTGTTAAGTTCAGATTTTATTTAACTCTCTAAGTTCGGATGTATTTTCCTCAACTTCTGCTGAATTGGTTTCTGATCGGGAAGCATTGGAATGGTATGCTGGATGATGGATGTATCATATGTCTTTAAATCATCATACTTCCAAGCAAAAACCTGTTTATTTTTCCTTAACAGTCTAATGAATGCCTCCTTCTCTTCCAAGGAAAGTCCTAATCCTAAATTAATGTTTTGAGGAGTTTTCTCAGTGCCAAGATTTATCAATTCAAACCTTAGGGTAGAACTTTGGAGCTTTGCATTAGTCACAGGTTTAAACTTGTCTTTAATATCATAAAGATCGTCAAGCTTTACCACAGGCTTAGGGATTGAGTTTTCCTCAGGTTTACCTCTCATTTGAAGGTCATGCTCGTTTTCCTCGATGATTTGATCATCATAGGACTTTTCGTAAGTTAAGAACTGTAATATGTCTTCATCATGGTTGAACACTCTCGAATTCGTGACATTGTCAGGAATTGATGGCCTACAAAGAAATTCTACTGAAAATCTATCTGGGCTGTAGTCTTCGGAAGGTAGGATCTTGGAAGCAACATTGGCTAGCAGGTCGGCTGCTGAGTTTTGAGACCTGGGAATAGAAGAAATATTGAATGCCAAAAAGTGGGAGGTGAGTTCCTGTATCAGCGATTGATAATGATTGAGATGGGTGGAAAGACAATGAATTGTATTCCTTACCTGTTTGATAATAATTTCAGAATCTCCGAACACTTTCAAATATTGGACCTTAAAGCCGATGGCTTTATATAGTCCTTGGACTAAGGCTTCATACTCTGCTGTGTTATTTGTGCATTCAAATTCTAACCTACAGGACAGCATTGTTTTTTCCCCTTGTGGGCTAATCAAAATACATCCTGCTCTTGAGCCCTCACTAGATTTGGACCCATCGAAATATAACGACCAAAATAAAGAAGTATTAACAATTTTATTTACAGTTTTCTCAGTACCATTGAAACATCTTGACCTATCTGTTTGTGAAAAAATTTCAATCTGAGATGTAAAATGGTTTACTGAGAAAGGGGATGGTTGGGCAGCGAAGTTGCCAAAGAATGACTCTGATGAATAATTCCCCAAAATGTTGTTATTAAATGCTATTGGCTGGTTTTCTTGCTCAAACTCAGTAACTGTATGGGTCATATGTTTTTCTCGATCGATCCTTATTTGATTTGGGTTACCCTTATAAGGAAGCCACATATGTGACCAATCAGTAGAAATATACCCATGTAGTTTCTCAGACCAATCCCTACTCAAGATTAAACCGTAAAATTCAGGTATATCGGCTATTAGGATATCAATCCTTTGTACTATTCTGGGATCAGCAGATAAACTGATAGTTGCGGAATTAATTTCTCCTAAAACTTGTACTTTAGTCCTGTCCAGCTGTACAATATGAATAGCAGACTTCTGGGGTTCAATGTTCAGTTTGGAACAAACTGAAGCTGGCATTATGTTAGAAGATGCCCCTGAGTCAATCAAACAGTTGTGCAGGTTTCTATTGTAGATCTCATAGGTTAGAAGAAAAGGTGGAGTATGAGAATTTGATCTATCTCCTATTAGGACTGCATCAGTAGCTTCAACCATACCAGAAGGTGGTTGACCTGTATCGTTAGCGGCTTTAGCACTGGGAAGAGGTGAAGTGGGAACATCATTTAATTCTTTGAGAAGCAATTTCTGCTGATGTTTTAACTTGCTAAGTTCAAACATGGTAATGTTTGCCTTAGTTTTCTTCATATCATCAACAATATTGTAATCCATTGAATCGGATACCACCAAAGTTTTAGATGTTAAAGGAGTATTTGAGGTTGAAGGTTGGTTTTGAGGAACTGCTGCAGGTGGCTTCTTTGTAGATACTTTTTCCTTTGTTGTAGCAGCACCTGCACTCCTTTTCTTTGAAGTTGCCTGAACAGGTTCGGAGGTACTTTTACTCCTAGTAGTGACAGGAAATTCTTCTTCTTCATTATCTGTATCGGAGTTAGGCAGTATGAAATCCCACATTCCATGACATTCAACAACTTCCTCTTCTTCATTAGTAGGTGTAACTGTTTCTTCTTCTCCTTCTTCAAGATCTGAATCTGCATTTGATATAACATTTGGTGGTTTTGATTCATTTTTCTTATCATTTCTAAAGGGTCTTTTGGTTGATGTTTCGGCTACCTGTTTTTTGATTTCAACCATTTCGTTTGACAAAGTCTTGAGGACCTTTTGCAGACCCTCCATGTCATATGGATCTTTTGGGGTTTTCTTCTTTGAATCATCTTTAAAAGAAACCTTTTTGGCTTTTCTGTCTTCTAGAGCATTAATGCGTTTCTCCACAGCAAGTGCTTCTTTCATATTTTAAGCTAAAGTAGGTTTCCCAGCCCTGTCTACAAAAATAGCTATATTGGCAGGTAGGGTGGTTATATACCATTCGCTTCGGATTTGCTCACTTGGCTTGGAGGCCGTTGGGATTTTATTCAAGAGTTTATTGAATCGGGCGTTAAATTCCTTAATCGGTTCCCTATGCTCTATCCTAAGATTGGAGAGATCGTTTATTAATGTAGCCAAAGACCTATCATCTCCATACTTAGTAAGAAATTTCTCTTGGCAAGTGTTCCAACTGGTAATGGAACCAGAGGGTAAAGAAAAATACTAGGATCCTGCTGATCCTTGCAAGGTATAAGGGAAAAGTCTAACAACAACATCTTGTTCTGTTACTCCTTTCAAGTTGACTGCCAACATGAAGTTATTAATATGTTCCTCAGCTTGGGTCCCATCATCTGGGTTAAACTTGGGTAGCCATTTTTCAGGAGCATCAGGTAATGCATGCAATGGTGCAGGCATGTTGACTGCACCAGGCCTGGTCCATGGATCTGCCATTATAACAGCAGTAGTAGGTGATACTACTGTTGAAATTCCAAATGTCTGGGAAGGAAATGATATTGCGGAGTGAGCAGGTTGGGATGTTAAAGTTCCTAATCCCTGATGAACAACAATATGTAACGGGGGAGTGGATGGTTGACTTCGCACAGGGGAGAGTGAGATGGAGGATGTGGATGAAAGCTCTTCACTGTCAGATCCTTCAGTATATTTCTTCGCCTTTTTCCTTTTGGGTAAAGGGAACTCAGTGGGTTCAATACTGAGCTTTTCGCTCTGAAGTCTGGTGAGAGGGTGAGATAAATTGAACTGCGAAGTCGCACTGCTTTGTGATACCTCAGATTTCTGTGGTGAAATCGAGAAGCTCTGAAGTTTGTGGATAAGAGACTGGACTTCAGGGGATTCGAGACTTAACTGTTCTGGAGTATGATGGGTTTGAGCAGTGGTAGTTGTTTCGTCTTCTTCTTGCTTGGATATTGGAAAACCAGCATGCAATTGGGAAGTACGAGGTGATACGGAGGGAGAATTACTCTTAGAATGGCCTGTAAATTTGGGTTTGCTTGCCATTTACAGTTGGGCCCTCCTTCTAGCGCCAAAAATGTTGATGCCCCGAAAATCGTTATATAAACATTGGGGGATAACCACCCGGTCCGGACCTTAGTACAACTCCTTTTTCGTTTGGAATGGTGGCTCCGACTGGGGATAATGGGACCAGTTTCCCAGTAATGGATAAACGGGATTAATGAATGATTGGTTGACTAATCTAATGATAAGCGAATAACTTAATCTATCGGCAAAATAAAAGAAATACTACTAATCCCGGGAACTATTGTATTTTTTAAAGTGTAGTGCTTGATGATCTATGTTTATAAACAGGCATGCAGATGACTCTATTCAATAAACATGGACTTTTATTCATTCAAGAATTACTCTGCTTAAATCGTTAAACAAAAGGATTAGCGCAATATTGCTACACTTTATATATCATCGATACATATATGATCAAAGGAAAAGCATCCCATAAACATCCAATAGTGGAAGGAATAGAGAAATGCTATTAAAACACATACATATATTCGATAATAGCAAAGGCAATCAAATAACAATTCATATGAAAAGAATGAATTCAGACATAGATAATAGTACCATATGAGCTGCTAAACACTCCCAATATCAATCGCTATTTGAGATTCTTCTTCCAACACAGAAATACTTTCAAACAAAGACAGTAGTGCACATTTGCATAAAAGCTCCCTTGTCAAAATTAGAATAACTGGTCCAGTTTTATAAAAGAATATGGCTGAAGCACAATAGTGCAACTTCAGCCTTTAAGTCAAGTACAAAACTTTATGACCCTTTCTAAAAACATGAAAGGGTCTATAAATACTTAATTAAGCTAACTATCTATGAAACTGAAATCCTACTTAATCGGTATCAATTAATTTTGATCATAATTTCCTCAGCAATCTGGCAGTCGGCGGCATGACTCATCAAGAAGGCTGTTTGCCTTTGAATCTGAGCTGACTTATCACAAGCATCGACTCCACTTCGGGTGGTCTGTTGAGGCGAGAGCTAAGCTGGGCAGCATAGGTGGCATCCTGAATATCGGGGATAATATACCCGATTGCATCTGTAAGGCACTTGAGGGCGGTTCTTTGAGTGTGTGGTTTTACCGAGAAGAACCAATAGGTGTCCCATGTTAAACTGTTAATTCTAGCAATTAATCTCCCCTTTTCCTCTAGATCTGGATAACATGACTGCTCCAATGTTTTCATCGCTGTCAATTTTCCTGGTGTGCATTGGGAAATCATGTTTGACAAGTAGAGAGTGTTATTAACTAATTCAACCAAATTGCTTGAAGTTGATTTGCACCTTGAAACTGCCCTCTCTGCTTTCATTAACTGGGACTGCCATTCTATAAATAATATATCTTTATGTGACTCTAAAATTCTTGGTAAATTCGTCGCTTGTCCTTGGTCAGTATCTTGCCAGTCAAGAAATGCAGCTATTGTTTCTTCAGCTTGATCCAATTTCGTCCTAGCCTTTTCTACTTTCTCACTTATTGATGCCGTTAACTCACATAGTGGCTCTGCCTGGGCGATTTGTTGACATAGAAGTTTGATTTGTGCTATTAATGTCGTATTTATCTGTAGTGCTTCTACTTTGAATTCAGTTATTTGTGGAACGCCCTTTGTCTTCTCAAGCTTTGCTGATAGTTGAGCAATCTGCTCATCTTTTGTTTTCAGCATTTTCTCATTTGCTGCCTTCAGTTGTGCCAAGGCCTCTGACAATTCTTTCTGCTTTTGGATTGCGCTGTGGTCAATCCTTTGTTTCTCTGCCTGCAATTGTTGAGTTAGTTGATTGTTCACTTGCTGTTGTGTCAACAATTGCTGTTCTGCCTGCTCCGCTTTCTGCTTTGCTTCAGTTAGCTGTGCCTGTAATAAGAAGATTTCCTGGTCTTTTGTTTTCAATAAAAGACTCACCTCTGATGCCTTGTCTATTGTTGCTGCTGAATAGGCTCCAGCATATTGTGACAGTTTTGTCAGGTCATCAGAGGGGTCAAATTCCTCCTTCCAAACCACATTGCCCGTGACCGTCTGTTCTGGGAAAAGGGAAGGTTGATCAGTCCTTCTTCTCTTCCTCTGTCATTTTACTACAGCTTTATGCCTTGGGCTGTAGAAGACATCCAAGGGAGGAATCTCTTCTACCTGCAAAATAATTTGATCGGAGGGGTCCTTTGGTATTATTTCTACTTCCTTTGAAATGGCTGGCCGTTGGTTCCACTTTGAACCTGTTGTGAAGTGGTTTCCTGTGTGTCTACTGCTTTCGAAGTTTCAGTGTTCTCTGAACATTCCAGACTGCTGATAGTAGAATCAAATTGTTGCCATTCCTGGAGTAATTTAGGATCAATATGAGTATCCACCTTTACTTCAATGTTGGTCTGTTTTTGCTCTTTAGTCTGGGTCTCCTATCGCACTTTCTCCTGCTCTTTAGTCTGAATTTCCTCTTGTGGTTTTTCTTGTTCTTTTGTTGTAACCGGAGGTTCCTTTGACTGTTCCTGTTCAGGCTCGCTTGATGATGTTGTTGGGGTTGTTGCTAACAGATCTAGAGGCAGAGTTTGCAACCTTCGTTCTCTAAGTCTATTGAATTCAACAAACCCTTCATCTTGATATTTCATTCTGGCAAATGCCTTAACCTGCATTATTGACTCGGCTGAGGAGAACAGGTCATCGAACATATCTTCTTTATAATCAAACTTTTCCAATTTGGCATGTTCAAGTGCATTATAGGCGACTTTGTTGGGATCAAATTGCCTATTAGGGAGAGTTGCTAGAGTTAATGATTTTATCTTTGTAGCTTCTTTCTCTGCATGTTTGAAATCATGCAACGTGTAGACACCGCATCTAAAAGGAAAAGAGGGCCAGCCTTGCTTCTTATTTTTCTTGAGGGTCTGTGTGACTCCCTCGGCAATGATCTGATAAGCTATTTCCCTCACTAGCAGTTTATCAGGTATGTACAAGGGAAGGACATGAGGTTCGGATTGGCTACCGAAAACTCTTATATAAGTGAACTTTTCCTCCCTGAACCATCTTCCTACTGATGTTTAGTCAATCCCGGCTTGGTAGGAAATCTTGGGAGCAGGTTTATCAAAAATAGAACATTGAATGGGTAACATAAAGCCATTGCAGACTTGGTATAAATGGTGCTTATAAGAAGATTTCCACAATTTCTGATGGTATATGTGAATAGGCATGGGGTCTTGTGACGTCCACCTCCAGCCGAGCATAGGAAATTCAGAATTAAAACACAAGGTATCTAAAATATAGGCACTGTAGTAGAATGGGGGAATTAACCTTTCAGTAACGCAGGTCTTATTTCTAAACTCAAGAACAGCTGTTGCTAGTTTATCTGAGAGTATAGTTGCCCAATCCATTATTTCACTGTTACACGCCACTTCCATCAAGGGAACCATTTCTATAGTGAAATTAGCGGAATCGTGCAACCCCCACAATCTACACATCATCATTCCAGCATAACAATAAGGAGAACATAGGTAATCAACCGAGTACTTACCGGAAGATTCATGTTTGTGTTTTGCCGGATTTTGTCTCCAATCCCGGATGGGTTCGGATTCAATTTCATTCTCTTTTCGGAATTTCTCCAAGAATGCCTTGTTGTACTTCTTCTCTGGCTTAGGCAAATGATACATTTTCCTTAAATCATCAGCCTTGAATGACCCGAAAATTCTCCCGTCTCTGGTGCAGAAGGTTCTGTCCATGATTGGGATTTCCTCAATTTCCCACCATACTACATCCGTATATGGGAGAATTTGTTCCCGAGTTGCTATTTGATGAAGGAAGGAGTCAGCTAAGTCCTTTAAAGTACCATCAGATTTCCAAGTTGAATCTGCAGAGGCTTGTACTGTTGTCACTTCAGGTTCTTCGACTTCAATCAAATTGTAGGTACTTTTCCAAGTAGTTTTGCCGAGACCAGAACATGTAGTATCAGATATCAATCCTTTCTTTTTATTTGTTGGATCAGCGACAGCTTGTCCTGTGGCTGGCGCAGCGGAAGCGACTGTGGTTTTCTTAGACTTCTTCCCCATTCTGTTTGAGTTTTCTGCTTTGGAAGAAGTCTGCACAGGCGTGAAAATAAGCGTAACACAGAGAATTGGTAGTGAAAATCGAATATGAGAGAGATATATTGATCAATGCGTGATGAGGGATTAACTTTAAAGTGGTTGCGGATACAATCTATGGGAAGATTTTAGGACTTACAATTACATTAAATGGCCATTTAGAACCTGCCAATCCTTTAAATGCCCATCATATCATTAATCGGCCGAATGATTTGTTTAAGCGTGGCTGGATGTTTTGGCGGTTGAGCACAGGTAAATCATTGTTCGACAGATCAAGCTTTTAATATGAATTGATCGTAATATCCCTCTGTCTTAACGGCTTTTTTGAAATTTGCGCTTTTGGCTTTATCGCAATCGGGCGTCGGGGAAAACTTAACTCCTTATATTGACACCTTTTGAAATCCTCGATCGCCGATAGCGATATCGCATCGCATCGGGAGTGTGAGCACTTTTACGGACGCATGGATGGTATATCGCCGATCGCCGATAGCGATATCGCATCGCATCGGGTGTATTATCTGGGGTGCTTTAAGAACATGCATAGTATATTGCCGATCACCGATAGCGATATCGCATCGGGGAAAATGAATGGGCCGTTAAAGTATGCTTCCTATGTCATTGCGATATGCGATCTTGCGATCGCTTTATTGCAATGATAAAAGATTGATTATTTGTATTATTAAGATCAAAATGGGTTTATCGAAAAGGTTTTCATAATGTTTTTTCATTTTTTTTTCGGACCTTTTTTGAATAATACAATGTTGATACCAATCAAAACTAAAGGGACCCATTTCATATGATAGTTTTCCTAAATAAATAATGATATGAAATGGGGGGTTGTTGTAGAGCACAACACAGGCAACAACACATATTTCCTGAAGAGTTTGGATGGCAGCATAGCTGAAGAAGGCCCTGTCAATGGCCGAATGCTAAAGCACTATCATGATCCCTTTTGTTGAATGCAACACAGCTCTGTATACTACCTGTACATTAATATTTGTATTTTCAGCACTTTTTCTTATAACAGGCCAATAAGAGAGAACAACACAACAAATTTTGATGGAAAGATCAAAGAAAGCTCTATTTCAGATCTCTGTTTTTTGAAATAATTCCAAAAAAGTGCTCAAGCAGATTTCAATATGTTTACAAGCACCCAAAAGGCAAGAAGCAGAGCTGTAATTTTTCTACAATTCAGCTCAAAAGGATACTGCATGTGAGCTTATAAGAATTCAGTCAAAGGCATTGAGAAGAAGGAGAATTTCAGTTAACGGCAACAAGTGAAGATCAAGGCATTCTGACCTGCTGTTCTTGGCTTTTCATCCTCAAAAACCATCCCCAAGTGGAGCCACTGTTAGCCTCCTATTGCAATAGGTTTCATATTTCATGATTGACTGTTTTACATGCCAAATATGTCATCTTGTCATGTTGCAAGGTTCCATATTTCCAAGAAGTTCCATTTTGAAGAATCATACCATTTTTGAAGAGTTTTACAGATAAGGGAAAGCCAAACAGCTTAATCTTGGCTTCCCTGGGTTTAAATTGCTTGTTTTAGAAAATAGAGAATGAATATCTGTCCAAACAGCTTAAGCTTGGCAGATCAGTAGCTAGGTAGAGAAATGAAGGAGCCCAACTGCTTAATCTGGGCCCTTGGAAGAGATAAGGATACACTTAGATAGGAGAGCAGTTAAAAGAAAAGAAGACAATCAGGGTCTGCAAGTCTAAGTGCACCCATGCAAAAAGAAGAAAAAATGCTAGGTAAGTAGGCTGGGTAAGTAGTTTTGTGGTTGCAGAATCAAGCTATGTGATCCATTTCATGATTTCATGTTTTCAAGTGTTATATCTATTCAGATCACAATTATGAGGTAGTTTTTCATTTGGAGGAGCTCAAGCGAGGCATGTCTAACTCCCCCTTCTTCTTATTCCCCAAATCATTCACTAACATCCCCAAAGAGGTCAAGATCTGCTTAATATCTCTTAAGTTTCATCATTTGTCGTATCATTGGCCTAAGTAAAGGTTTGCTTTGCTTAGGAGTACTCCTATTTCACTCTATAAGTCATGTTTCCCTTTTTAAGTGGCCTAAGATCTCTAAACTTAGCGCTTTCTTTTCATTTTCATATTAACTTCTAACATTATTATGTAAATCCCTATGATTTCCCTTTCCCCTTACTAAAAAGCACTAAATAGCTCCCCTATGTACATATTCCCATCCCCTGGCACTATAGCCCTATAACATCAGTTTGGGGAAATGCTAAGCTCATTTGGGGCTTGGCATTAGCCTTTCCGCGTTCAAACCTGGGATTGATTTAGCATTTGGTTAAATTAATAACCATACCCCCCCTCTCTCACACATAAACCTTATAGCAATATCCCCTGCGCATACATTTTATTTGGGATTAATTTGATATTCGGTTAAATTAATAACCATCGGCGCCCACATAAAACCCATAACCCACAAACCCAAATGTTTGAAACCCCGCCATGTAAACAAATATTAATTTAATATTCGAGTGCGCCTCGAGTCGCAATGACCCCTATACATTAACCTGCCGCCAGCTCCGCGCTTCGTCCACCGTCGGATCAGGCTCTCCCCATCCAACGACTCTCACCAATTTCGGAGCCGCCCCGACGTCCGATGGTTAGCCTCCCATAGGCTAGTGGCTTCTCCACCATACCAAAAGATGCATTTCTCCACGCGATTGTATCGGGCGGGCTCTGACACTTACCGCCCACGTACAGAAGGCGGTCCGATAAAGCCACAAACCGCCTTCTGCCTCTCCCCCCTGACGTCAGTACCACGCGGTTACGTCACCTCCGTGTCAACCTGCCACTGCTACATGTCATTGCCACGTCACTGTGCCGTACTGCCACGTCAGCCTACCACGTCACCCTGTTGACGTCGCTACCACGTCACCCTGCCGTACCCGGGACCCACCGCTAACGTCATGCTGATGTCATCACCGACAAGGCGTGAAGGGCGAAAATCGCAGCAAAGAATGCCCGAAACCAGAAACAGAGACAGTTTTCGATGCGCGATTAGTGCATCACTTAGAAAAATTGCTCAAAATGGAGAGCAAGCCCAAAAAATGCAGAGTAGAAGCCAGCCTCAGTTCAGCACAGTTATCAGGTTGCATTCCTCCGCCATTATTTGACAGGATTTCTTCATGTAGGTTCATATTCAATCGGCTAGCGCCGATAGCATTCTAGAGGCCATGAAAAGCATTTGCAACAGTTATTTTTGCCTTGAAAGGACAGAAAGGGGGCGATTTGACAGTTTCAAGCATATCAGAGGAAAGATAAAGCCCAGATTCAATTAAATAATATCAGTGAAGCGACAAAGGGTATCAGATCGGCAATATCAAAGCAGGTGAACATTAAAGGCATCCATCCAAGTCAAAGAAGCGGTAAAGGCCATTCAAAGCTTACCAGATCGCGATTAGTGCACATTAAAGCCACCTAAAAGTAGCAGAACCGCCTTAGAGGTACAGATAAAAGACAAGGCACAATTATTGCAGAAACACTGCACCGAGCCACCAACGACACCATATTTACTCATTTTGATACAACTGCCTCCAGCGCAGCTCAAATAAATATCTTCTTGCATTAATTTCAGGACAAGATTAGGTTAAAGAACTCAGTTCCATCAGATCTGTTTATGATCTAATGTAATAGATATTTTTGGATATTTTCTCTATATAAACCACCCTAATTCATTGTTTAAAGGGTTGGTTGGTTGATAACCCTCATTCTAGAATTGCGTTGTATATTTTGAGAGCTCTATAATCAAAGACTGCTGGAATGCTTTGGATGAAGAACTGACTGTTGTGTTATTTAAATGGCCAAAGAGTGACTGTGGAATTCCTGTGCTACTACATGGCTCAATAAGTGTTTTCCTACCTCTTTTTACAGTTTACATATGTTTATGCACCATTGTGTTACCATCTAAATATCAAGAAAGAAGAATAGCTTAGGTTTTGCTTGACTGCACCCAATGCTCAGTTCTTGTTATTTCTATATGTTTTCTTCAGAAATGGTTATGAATATGCATACTTAAATGATCATGTTTACCCTGTTTCTTTCGCACATGACTGTTATTTAGGAATTCTTGACTGCTCCTAGACAAACTTTCATCCACCTTCCCTCTCTGTTAGTTAATGAAAGATTCTTAGTTGCCTTTCATCTCTGACCTTCATTCCATCTTTATTCCAGTCTGATATTGTTCTATGTGTAGATATCATGCTCTGTATTCCTCTTGTGACCAAGAAAACGCAACAGCAAGCCCTAATCCATGACTCCATGCCCAATGGTTTGAACTTCTCACACTATGCATCCCAACTCTACTTGAAAACATCATCCTTCCCACCAAAATCAAAACAAAACCCATGTACACCATAACTAGCCTAAAATCAACCCAAAAAAAAGTTAAATCATAAAGAGATAGCCCTCTCTGACTGCAGGTAGGCTAGGACTTGCAGCCCAAAGATTGGTTTGTGGTTACCTCGGCTGTATCCCTTAAGGAGCCAAGGGACAACCTAAGTGATAACATGGGCTTTGAAAGAAAGCATCCACTTTGTTATCTTCCATAGGATTTGCTTTTCCGGACAGAATCTTCTATTAGATTTACCTTGGCGTTACTCGAAAGCAACTATTCCTTTCCTTAGATGGGAATCTTTGTGCAGACGTTGCCTTAGCACTATCCGAAAAGTAATGATTCTATCCACTGTTTACGGATGGCCTACAGTAATGTTTGTCCCCTCTCATTCCTATATAATGAGGGTAAGGCTCATTGATGAGGCATTCGAATTTAGATTGAGTCTAGAGTTTTGTGTGTTTGAGTCAAGTGCCTCTCTTGCTATGCATCTGCGGACATTCTGTCTGATATGCTTGCATCACGAGAAGAATTTAAGTCCTTAGGTGATTTGGGAGCCTGCGCATCAGTTTGCTTGGCACTAGTGAGAACCTAAAGTGGCCGAATCATATAGAGAGTCGACCAGTCTGTATATGTGTCAAAGTCTGTTTCTGAGTTAGAGTCTATCCTTCGCTAGGTAGCCTCCGGTATTACTTGTTCCATGCGAACAGCATAAAGCCCGGTAAATACGAAGATAGTCAATTTCTGTAAGGAAATCTCTCTGTAAGAATTCTTTTGTAAACAAAGTCATATCCATTCTGAAATAAAATGAGTACTCGATTCTGTATCTAAATACATCGTCTGCGCATTAATACTGTCTGCTGTGATAGTAGTTGTCTTTGTGCCTTCACCCGAAGTTCGCAGGAAGTTCGCCAAAGGAATGAAGAGACGCCAAGGCCGTTGTTAGGCGAGGAAGCCGTTGTTGAGGCCATAAGAGCGTGAAAGTTCTGAGTAGGTTCACCACTGGTTCACCAGGACTCGGTTGTCAAAGTCATACAAAGAGATGGAGCAAGTAGCAATCTCATGATAGGAGCCCCAATCTACTTTGATTGTTACACCAATTTCTCTGTGTATACCTTTGACGAAACCATAGATCAAATTCTGTAATTGCAGATTCAAACAACTGGTTTTGATATGAAGAAAAAGAGAAATAATATAGCCGTCCAGACCAAGGGTTGTTTCTGTCACACCAATACCCTTTGGCCAACCATCTTCCATACACCCAGCAGAAACTCAAAGTCAAGTATAGTTGTCCTCACTAATGCAAAGAATCAGAAAATTGAGCATGAGACCATTCGATGGGAAGACTTGGCATTTCCAGAATACTGGGTTGTAAATAATCCCAAGCCTCTCATTCCTAAGGCTATTATCTCTGCTGATATTACAGAAAATCTGTCTTCTGCAGTTATTTCATTCCCTAGAAGATCTACTATTGATCGCAGAAGAATAGAGTTAGCCTGTAAGCAATTCAAGTATTACAGAGATCCTTTCACTGTAGATACAGCTTGTTCCTCTTCATCTTTTTGTAAACATAATTCTTTGTATGAATTAGCCCAGCTTGTAAATTATTCTTCTTTAGAAGTAAAATTCCCAAATTGTCAAGAATTTGTTAATCTGCTTACTCTGGTTGAGTCTAACCTCCATTCAAATCATAACCCCAGAACTGGAATCGCTCCTCCTACTACATCTGTAAATTCATGCACAAATCCCAAATGCACAGATATTCCTTTCCCACATGCATTAGATCTGGATCACATGCTCATGATGCATGAACTTACCACACTCGAAGGAGAAGATATAAGGCTGACAGAGATGTTGTGTTTCATGAGACCAGCCAAACCCAGATATGGTTTAGGATACCTTGAGCAGGCAAATGGCCTGATTCCAAATTGCAGATTTCGCCCTGTTCCTTCTGACTGTAAAAAGCCCGCAGTAATGGAAATGCATAAGTTCTTCTCCCTTATGGATGGATGCTTGAAATCCGAGATTAGTGCCCAATGGATGAAAACCATGCTAAATTGGGATCTATACACTAATCCTGAACCAGATGAGTTCGATTAGAACTATACTCTTGCAGAGAAGAAACAGTTTGTTGACGATTGGAAGCATTATATGGAGATGAATAACACTTGTATATCTTTTTATTCATGGAAAGATAATATTGATCCCTTGAAGGTCTTTACCAGTTCAACCAGCACCACAGTAGCAAGCATGCTTGGACTGCACTTGATGGATCAAAAATTGAAACCGCTACGACCTTTCCTCCCTACAAAGGATTTGTCATAGGAGAAAACAAAAATGCAGCCAAAGCCAGCCCTTTGGTCCAAAAAGATGACAATTCCTTGGGCATTGATGGAAGGATTCAGAAAGCTAGTGAATAGCTTAACTGGACAAATACTGCAGTAAAAGGCTTGGAAATGAATGTTGCAAAATCAATAGAAGTCAGGGAACAAACTGATACTGTCCAAGTATCATTAAATGATGTAAATAAATGTTTGAACAATGTACAGTTTGAAACTAGCATGATTCGTTCTTATGCCAGAGAGTCAATGAACAAAATAGAAGGAGTAGAAGAAAAGTTAGTTGGTCATTTAGACACAACTAAACAAATTATATCTAGTTTAAGTGGAAAAGTTGAAAAGATAAGTCTGTCTAAAATTGAGAAACTAGTTCCAAACTCCTTTCTTGTAAAAAGAAGCATAAGAATTCAGGACCCTGTGAAATCTGTAGACAGGTTTCTTGCATTATTTCCTAAAGAAGTATCCATGTCTTCATCAGATATTGAGGCTACAAATAAAATCACAATAACATCCTTATTTAAGGATGAAGAAGTAGACATAGGTAAGGAACATAAAGACCAGGATACACAAATCCTTCCTATATATGAACCGCTTGAACACAGGTTCAACAGATATCCAGCACTTGACATAGAAGGAAAAGGAAAAATTCCTGAAGCGCACATGTTTTTTCCAGATTCCGACAGAGAGTGGAATATAGATAACATGAGTGTAGGCAAAATAAGGCGAATGATTGATATCATGTACACAGAATATAAACTCATGTGTCTGCGAGGGAAATCTGAAATTGATGCTTGCAGGACAATTATTCAGTGTTTTACAGGGACACTCCTAAGGTGGTGGGAGATAGAATCATTTCCAAAACTCATAGAAAAAATGGAAGTAGAAGTGCTAAAAGATGAGAAAGGAAATGTGATTCATAATCCTGATGGCACAGTTATCAACAACATGATAGGAGCACTTACATCAATGATCTTGGAACATTGGTGCGGAAGTGAAACAGAAATCGCTGATAAAAATGAAGTCATTCTGATGAATTTAAAGTCCCACAAAATGTCTCAATATGACGACTTCCATAGAGATTGGATGTAGAGAATATATGAACTCAAGGACTCAAAGAACCTGTTATGGAAACAGGTATATCTTGCAACTCTTCCATCTAAATCTGTTGATTATATCTGAATGCAGGAAGTCTTTCAATTACCTTTTGAGTCATACACATGGGGAGAGATTTATTCTCTCATTACAAGGACATTGGTCAGTCTATGCACTAGCTCAAAGGTAAATAAGTCTCTAGAAAAGCTTTCCAGACTGCCTGATAGAAAATCCATATGGAGCAAAATATGGATTAACATTGGATGATCCTTTGGTAAAGAAAAGGAAGGCTAAGAAAAAAGCCAAAAGAGAGTTTAAAGAAGCTTGATACAAAAACCAAAGAAATTATCCAAAGCCCAAAGGCAGAAATTCAAAGTCGAGGTGTGGTCAAGCCTCTGGAACAAAAAGAGGGTATTATAAATATGTTCCCAAAACTCATTATTACAATCCTTCTGATATCCATCTGCATACTCATAAACAAGACAGATGGAATAAAATTACTTGTTGGCTATGTGGGAAAACTGGACATACTTCCTCCCGATGTCCAGAGGGTGAAGAATCAAAACTAAACAGGGGAAAGAAGTCCCAAGTCTTTGCCCAAAGAAACAAACAAGTAAAGCAAGAAGGAAGAAGACCAACTGTGTGTATGAAATGCGGTTCTCATGCTCACAGCACAGAATGCTGCCCGAAAGTCACAATCAGAGAAATCGCTTAGCAGCACCAAATAAATCAATCTTCTTATGATTCATTTAGTTCTTTGTCTAAATAAGAATCCATGCGGGGCAATATTCAGATTCTATTTCTTTAGATTGTTTGTGTTCTGATTCTGAAGAATGTGCATGTCATGTCCAATATAATTCTGACTCTGAATATTTGAGTGACTCAAGTGAAGAACATAGGGAACAGCCTAAACCCCAGAAGAAAAAAGTCCTTATGGCTACAACGGAAGAAGAAGAGCTAAAAATCCTGTCACAAATCCATGCCATGGAGGATGGAGAAATGAAAAACCACCTGATGGAAGCTTTTATGGATCAGCTAAAAGCAAAAGCTTCAAACATTCCCGGTAAGAAATCTCTCTTTGTTGATGCATCATATGAAAAGAATACAAAATAATTCCAAAGGCATCAATATAAGCCTGAAAGAGTAAGATCTCTTACTCTAGGAGAAGTTAGCAAAGAGATTCATAATCTCAAAACCGAAATTTCTACACTAAAATCTCAAGTTGCAGAAATTCAGAAAGGAAAATAGATGGCAAAAGAAGATGATGATAATCAGCCATGGCATATTGCTTCTCATAGTAGTAATCAAGAAGTACAAATTGCTGAAGGTATGAAGGATCCAAATTTTGGATTCAGAGACATGAGATTGTTAACCATCTCGTACCAACAGCACCATGTTCTGATAAATATCTGCATAAAAGGGCAAATGTTTCAAATGATTACTCTTATTGATTCTAGAGCAGGTATTAACATTTTGAATATGAAAAATATTCTCGTAAAATATTGGGTGACTGCAGAAAGAGAAGTGGTAGGATTGGGTAACAAAAAGCTTAGATACGATGTACCCAAAGCAATTTTTTGTTTTGAAAGCCACTGTATTTATATGAAGTTTGCAGTAGCTGATATTCCAATAGACTGCATTCTTGGTAATATCTTTCTTGCAGCAGTAGAACCTCATGGGTCACTTAGAGTCAAAGGAGGAAAAGCTGGATATTTTATTTATGTCCCCACCTCAAAAGGGACAAGAAAGAAAATTGAACTCCCATATATCTTCAATCCTAGAATTTCTACAATGGTACACACTCTACAAGATCTGGATAGAGCCGAAGCTAGACTATCAGAATTAAAGTATCTGAAATGTATGTTGAGAATAGAAGAACAACTTAAGCTGCCCCAGATACAGAACAAAATTGGAGATTTAAAGAAAATAATAGAAGAAGAATGCTGCTCTGAAGAACCTAACGCCTTTTGGCACAGGAAGTAGCACACAGTGGAGCTCCCTTACAAGGAAGGATACACTGGCAAGCCTTGTAAAACCAGAGACATCCCGATGAACACAGAGTACCGAGATCTTTGCCAGAAAGAGATTCAACAGCTCCTTAGTGTTGGTCGCTCTAATTGTTTTCACAATTCGAGCTCCACATAAATTGTCAACCCGAGAAGGTCTTTTTATTCCAAAGGTAATAGCGCACTGTATATGCTCAATTTCAAAAGCAGTTCAATGTTGTAGTAAAAGAAAGTCACACACAATTGTTAAATTCAGCAATCTATCAATTCACAGTCTACTTAATTAAAGCTGAAGCCAATTAACTTATAGCAGACACGATTTCTCTGTTACAGCAAAAGGGAAATAAATGGATAAAGAAAGAAATCATTCAACTATAGCAGGAACAGGACCCTATTCCTTGGTGGGAACTTCAGCACCTGCTGCCTGGCACTAATCACACTGCAAAAGAAGTAACCTTAAGAGGTCAAGACCCTATTCCCAGGAACAGGAATCTTCAGCACTTGGCCTCTCTGTTCTAATCACACTGCAAGTAAAAGAAAGCAATCAATGGAGCAAGACCCTATCCCTCGGTACAGGGATCTTCAGCACATGCTCTCATCATCCACTCGTGCAATCAGTACATGTAGCGCTAAGAAACAGAGTATCACAAACCATGTAACTAGTGTTTCAGCAACAGAACTTGAATACAATGCAAATACATAAGAAATAAACAACTACAGGAATGAAGGGGTGAATCTTGTGAGGAAGGCGGGCCCTTTCCTTCTCACAAGATTCCCCAAGAGAAAGAATTAGACTAGAATGCTCAAAACAGGTCTTTATTCATCTGTCAAGAAAACTGGTACATACAAAAGAGGAGACTAGCTCCTGTCTCACACAATGCTGTTCTCAAAATTACAGTTCGATTGATCCCCTCTAATGATGATGTCTCCTCTTTTAAAGAGGAGACATCATTTACAATTTTACACAAGAGCGAAGATCTCGATTCTGTTCTAAACAAAACTATTCTGTTCTTTCTTAAAAAGAGATACTGTTACAACCGAGACAACAGAAATGCTATCTTCCAGATAATCCAGGTAACCGTATCTTCTGGCTGCTGCTATTATCCACAAAAAGTTCTTCCAGAATCGCAAAAACGCATAGCGGGAGTTGCGTGCTTTGACGGTTGTTTCAGCAACTGCGTTAGCTGTTTCAGCAACGGGACAGCTGTTTCAGCAACGGAGTTGACTGTTTCAGCAATGAAGTTCAGCTGTTTCAGCAATGACCGCTCATTCCCAACAAGGCATATATTATCTGCGATCTTTGACTTGTGTTAGCAACAATGCACTTCAATAATTGATAAAATATAAGAGTATTATGGAATTGAATGTAAGACAGATTAATCATATAATAAAGAGAAGGTTTCCATATACCTTAGGATATAGTGAATGAAAAAGACATTGGAGCTTATGGTTTTGAGAGTAAAATGATATGAAAGTATATAACAAAATGGTACATATTGGAGTCCTAACATCCCCCCCAGCTAAAAATGTTGCATGTCCTCAGGCAACCCCTTCGTCTGAATCAGAGTCTGAGTACTGGGACTGGCAATGCAAATTACTCAGGCAGTAGCTGGAGAAAGTGGCGTCTGTAGGAGCTCGGAATCCGCTGTTGATCTGCAACCGTTGCCATGCCGAGGCTTCCTCTTCGTCAGTCAACAGGTAATGATTTTCATATTTCTCTGACGGCAGCCATAAGATTGGAAAACGAAAATGATACCCAATCCAGTTGACTCCACAATGCTGAATGCAATCGATATACTTAGGGACTCTATACAATGCAGCGTGAAAATTGAGAGGGTTAAGAGGATGATAATCCTGTCTTTCCTTATCTGATTGCTGCCAAAAGAGATCATTGGCCTTCAGTGCAGCAGGACCCTTCATTCGAATATGCTCTTGACAATTAAAAAGGATTGAAGCCTGTAATTGCTCTATGTGCTCGCTCATACCTGGCTTCTGCAAGAATTCATAGTACTGTGCTATGAACATGGCTGGGCTTACCGGCTCTGGCCTAATCCACAGGAGTTTATTCTCCTCATTATGACTGCTTGTATTGAACGCAGTCTGCCAAGTGAGCTGATTAGACAGAAATGAAGCAAATGCCCGAATTTGTATATCACCTGCAATTGGAGTAAGATTAATTCTTCTTTCTTCAGGCATGGCTTCATTATGAAGGTAGAGTTCGCACAGCAGATGCTGGTCGCTTTCAGGGGCCTCCTTGAAGGTCTCAACAAATTTTTCTGAAGTCAGTACTTCATGTGGTCTACCATGTGCTATAGATTTAATTTGAAAGTAAGCTAATCGTTCAGCAAGAAAAAGAGCGTAGTTTACAGAAGGTTTCCGTGTAACCATCAACTTTCGCACCAATGAAAACATCAGGGCTATCCGTTCCTTAGACTGTCTGGCTTCCTTCTTATATTCCCTGTGCTCTTGTAGTAATTGCTCCAAGTTCTCCCAGTTAGTGTATACAAAGTTTTGCCATTGCAACTTATGCTGCTGTAATACTATATCCTGGTTCTCAGCATGTTCCTTCTTCCATCTGTTGAATTGTTCCAATGGGTCCCATGGCCGAGTCTGTGTCTTTTTAACAGAAGTAGTAGGTTTGGGCACTATTTCCTCTGTCTGTATGGCTGCCTCAGAAGAAATGCATTGAGGCATTATTTCTTCTGTTGGAATACTTGCACCAGTAGTGTGCTGAGGCAGTGTCTCTTCTGCCGAAACAGCTGTTTCAGTAGTAGTATGCTCTGGCGATGTTTCCTCAGCTGGAATGTCTAAATCAATAGTGGTGTGCTCTGGCAGTGTTTCTTCTGCCGGGATTGCTGCATCAGTCCCCAAGGGATGAGATATCTCTTGTTCGGTTTCTTCTTCTTCTTCTTGCATCACAGGAGGTCCTACTGGTTCTTGTGGAGCAGTGGGGCATTCCTCCTGTGTTCCCTTTGTCATAATTGTCTCAGGGAGTGAAATTTCAACTACTTTATAGCCTGCATTCTGATAAATAATGCCACACTCTTTGCACATATATTCTATACATGTCTCCCTGTTCTGCATTGAGGCTACTTGTGCTAATGTATGGAGATTGAGTTCTTTTTCAAAAGCCTCTCGAGCCATGGCTAACTCAGCTTTGTAGGCTTCTATTTCAGTCTTCAGGAACTCATTTTCCTGCAGTAGAGATGCCATCGTATGTGGGCCTTGTATGCTAGTTGTTTCTGCTGGAATATTTTGCTGGTGCACAGTGGTAGCTGGTTGTTGCACCACAATGGGTGCCTCTGGTGTTTCATCCATCGTGCCAGGAATGGATTCTTGTTTGTCAGAAACTAGTTCTGATACCACAGTAAATAGTCCTCGTGCTCTGTCAGGAATGAATCCTTGTTCCTCAGCTACTAGTTCTGACATTTCAATCTCTGGGCATTTCCCACTATCATCTTGCTTGTTGTGTTCCTGTGACTCAGTGACTGGTTCTTGTGGAACAGTCACTGGGCATTCTTCAGTATTGATCTGCTCTGTGAATTCTTCTGCCTCAGTGACTGGTTCTTGTGGGACAGTCACTTGGCATTTTTCAATATCCTGCTCTGTAAATTCTGCTGCCTCAGTGACTGGTTCTTGTGGAACAGTCACTGGGCATTCTCCACTAACAACCTGCTCTGTAAATTCCTCTGCCTCAGTGACTGGTTCTTGTGGGACAGTCACTTGGCATTTTCCAATATCCTGCTCTGTAAATTCTGCTGCCTCAGTGACTGGTTCTTGTGGGACAGTCACTTGGCATTTTCCAATATCCTGCTCTGTAAATTCTGCTGCCTCAGTGACTGGTTCTTGTGGGACAGTCACTGGGCATTTCCCATTATCGACCTGCTTGGTGTATTCTTCTTCCTCAGTGACTGGTTCTTGTGTTACATTCACTGGGCGAGTGACTGGTTCTTGTGGAGCAGTCACTCCTTGATCCATAACCAATGTCGTATTATCCCGAGGTACTGATTTTTGTGGGACTGTGTCTTCGGGTGAAGCCGGCTGAGGAGTTCGGGATGGGGATAAGGGTTTCAATACAATAGTGGCAGGGTTAGGGAAAATGGAGGTAGATTCTGCCTCAACAGTCTTTGTCCTCTTTCTTTTTGGTAGGAAGGCAGCAAAATCGCTGCCTTTCCTTTTTCTCGAATGGGAGTGCTTTTTCTTCAGGACAGGGTTTTGCGGAGAGGTAGGAATTTGGGATGTGGACCTTGTCCGTGGTTTAGAACTTGTGACTGCTGGGGTTTTCCTTTTTTTCTTGATGGGTGAAGAAGGGGGTGTTGGAGAATCGTCACTAGGGACAGGAATAGTAGAGGGTGTTAGCTCTGCTAACTGTGGCGAGCTCGGGGTTGGGTTGACGGGAGAATTCAGGGTTTCCTCCTGTTGTTCTTCATGAGGATTTTCAGACAATTGGGACGTTTTCTCTTGTTGAGGAGTTTCGGGTGGGGTTTGCAAAGGGACTTCAGGTGGGGCCTGCGAAGGAATTTCAGGTAGGGCCTGCAGAGGGATTTCAGGTAGGGCCTGCAGAGGGGGATTTTGCTGAGCAAAACCCCTCTGTATTAACAGCTGACATAAGCGATGATGGGTAAGGGATGTCATGGGAGTTTTGGCTTGCTTACAATAATACGACATGTTCTTAATACAACCAAGCAGATAATAAGGGATATTAACCAATCTTCCATTTCTCAAATGATTCAGCAGAACAAAGTCGTGATTGTACACTACCTGATAACGCCCTTCACATGTGAGGTAGTGTTTGACGAATTCTGCCACTGATGGCCATGGTTGAGGAAGTGAATGCAGACTGACACCGCGGCCTCTAGGTTCCACTTGCTCGTCCGGGCGCAAAAAGTCTTGTTGCGCGTTAAGAACGACCGTCTTCCTGCTGAACCAGCGAATGCCCTCAGCTAGCAACCCTGATACCTGAACTATGTCATCCTCTGTCACTGAAATGCGAACCCCTCGGACCACTGAGAAATTGCCTTCAAAGTTCTGTGCGAATTCTAATACTTCTTCTGCGTTAAAATCTCCCAACCTTTCAAAATATGCTGTCCACCCTGCTTGTTGGAAGATCTGATATGCTTCCGGAAAGAACTGTAGAAGACTTATGGAGCCGGGCTCACTTCTAATGGCCGCCTTTCCCATGGCTAAAGCTCTGAGTTTTTCCGCAGAGGCACAATTCAGTATTCTCAGACCCTGATCAGACTTAGTTGTTGCAACAATGGCTGCGAAGTCTAAATGACGGCAAAAATGGATACGATAACAGGCGGCAGGTTGGTGCATGCGAAATAATCATTCCATTTTTGGAATTCCCCCCCCTACGTATGGTATAATTATGATTGGACGTGGGGAGATATGCAATCATTATGAAATGAAATCCTCTCTTTTAATATGATTTAACCGAATTACATAAAAACCATATACCTTATACTTTACCTTTAATTAATAATTCGAAGTGTCGGTTGCAATAGCCTTGAGTGATCATGGAAGGGTCTGTGGATTGAAGGTGTAACTGAGTCTGGTATATGCCAAATAATTTTCACCAAGAGTATCGTGAAGAACCAGAAAGCTTCTGTAAGAACAAGAAGGGATATTACTTTGATGATAACCAATTGCTGAAACTGTTGTTTAAGCAACTGAAAAATGAACAATGCATTGCTGAGGTAAGTGTTTCAGCAATCGGAGAAATTGATAATGTATTGCTAAACCAGGTGTTTCAGCAACGGGTGGAATCAATGATATGTTGCTGAAACAGGTGTTTCAGCAACGGGAAAAATTTGGTGTTTCAGCACGGGAAAAATCTGGTGTTACGTTGCTGACACAGGTGTTTCATCAACGGGAAAAATCTGGTGTTACGTTGCTGAAACAGGTGTTTCAGCAACGGGAAAAATCAGAGAATTGGGATAACTGACTTAGGTCTGTGAATGGTAAGGGATTATTTCAGCAGTAAGGGGTGGAAAATACTGACTGAAGGAGGATATTTCAGGAGTGGTGGGAGTGATAGAAATAATGTGGGTATGGGGGGATATTGCTTTTTAGGAGAAAGGGGTAAAATGAATGGGAAGAAGCTTCTTGATTTAAAGCTCCAGATCTTCTCATGATGAATCTGTCCTCCTTATTGCTTTTCCAGAATCTGCAAAATTCAATTGTAATATGCCAATCCTTGACAGGGATTATTAGTGCTAAATCTAATCTACTACTAAAAATATAGTGCAGAAAATTAAGTGCTGTGAGGAGCAGAAGACTCCCCTGGAAAAAGATAATGAATATCAGTCATGCAAGCAATCTTGAAATCTTCTTTAGAAACAGGGCGCTCGTATAAACGGAGCCTATGGCCATTGACTAGTAGAGGTGTTTTAGCATCATCAATTGTTACAAGTCTTACCGTTCCGTTTGGAAAGACATCTTCTACTTCATATGGTCCAAGCCAACGTGTACGTAGCTTCCCCTGAAAATTTTCAAACCGAGAATCATACAGCAAGGCCCAATTACCTTTTTGGAACTGCTTGTGTTTGATAATTTTGTCATGCCATTTCATCCTTTGTTGCTGAATCATGTTTGTTTGGTGAATGGCATCCAATCTCTTTTCATCCAACTCCAAAAGTTGCTGCAATCTAGCTGTCTGCACATCATTCAAATCAAGATTAACAGCTAAGGCAGTCTTTAAAGTTTTAATTTCAAATTCCACAGGAAAAATAGCATTTTTACCGTAAACCAATTCATAGGGAGAAAAACCGGTAGTGTTTCTCCAAGTAGTCTTGTAAGCCCATAATGCCTCAGGGAGCCTTTGGGACCAATCCTTTCGGTTGTCCTTTACTGTTTTAGTTAGAATGGCTTCTAAAACTTTGTTTGTGCTTTCCACCTGCCCATTGGCCTGGGGGTGGTATGGTGTGGTCATTCTATGTTGAATATGATATTTGTGAAGAGTAGATTTGAAACCATGAGAATTGAATGGAGGTCCTCCATCAGTAACTAGCTCTCTGGGGATTCCAAATCTAGTGAAAATATCTTCAAACAAGAAGGACAAAACAGCCTCTTCATTGGCTCTAATAAGTGCTTTGGCTTCCACCCACTTAGTCATATAGTCTGTGCAGACTAATATATAGGTTCTTTGATTGGATGGAGGGTTAATGGGTCCTATGAAGTCCAAGGCCCATCTTTCAAATGGTTTAGAAACTACCTGGGGGTTTAGTGGCATTTGGTCTCTATGATTGGGTTGACCCATTCTCTGGCAGCTATCACAAGCCCTTACATACTTCTTTGCATCCTTGAATAATGAGGGCCAATAGTAGCCCATCCTCAGAATTTTATGCGCTGTTCTTTTATCAGCAAAATGGCCTCCGCAAGGACCATCATGACAAGCTTTGAGTATGTCATACACTTCATCTTCTCTAATGCATCTTCGAATCTCCTGATCAAGCCTAGTATAGAAGAGACATCCGCTGATCCAGCTATACCTGGCACTTTGTTGAACAATTCTTCTTTTTTCCCTATATGACAGGTGTGCTGGTAGTTTTCCTGCAACCAAGTAGTTAGCAATATCTGCATACCATGGAGAATGAGCAGAAACTGCAAACAAATATTCGTCAGGAAAACTATCATCCACTGGAATATCATTATCAGTTTTTAACCGTGAAAGAAAATCAGCCACCACATTTTCTTTACCAGGCCGATCTATAATTGTAATATCAAATTCCTGCAATAGTAATAGCCATCTGGTAACTCTAGCATTTGTAACAGATTTGTTCATTAAGTATTTAATAGCTGAATGATCAGTGTGCACAAACGTAGGATAACCAGTAATATAGTGTCTGAATTTATTAATGGCATAGATTACTGCAAGGAACTCTTTCTCGGTGACTGTATAGTTAAGCTCAGCAGAGGTCATGTTCTTACTGATAAAGTATATAGCATAAGGAAGATGATTTTCCTCTTGTCCCAGGACTGCTCCAATAGCATTGTCTGAAGCATCAGAGGATATGTGAAATGGAAGATTCCAGTCAGGCCCCCTCAAAATAGGAGCAGTAGACAGCTGATGCTTCAGTTCTTCAAAAGCTTTTTGACAAAGACTATTCCACTTGAATTCAGCATTTTTCATAAGCAATACAAACAATGGAGAAGCTATTTTAGAGAAATCTTTAATAAATCTCCTATAATAACCAGCATGTCCTAAAAAACTTCTCACATCAGTTTGAGTTTTAGGAACAGAAAGATTCTGAATGACTAATATTTTAGATGGATCTACCTGAATACCTAGAGCTGAAATAAAATGTCCAAGCACTATTCCCTCACTCATCATCATGTGACATTTTTCGGTACTTAAGGAAAGGTGAGCTTGAATACATCTTTCTAGTACTTTCTCAAGGTTTTGTAATCCCTCTTCAAAAGACACACCATAGGGGGTAAAATCATCCATAAATATTTCCATACAGTCATTCAGCATATCTGAGAAAATTCCTATAACAGCTCTTTGAAAGGTTGCTGGTGCATTGCATAATCCAAATGGGAGAACTCTATAGGCGAAAGTTCCCCACGGACTGGTGAAAGTGGTCTTGTCTTGATCCTGGGGCGCAATTTTTATCTGATTATAACCACTGAATCCATCTAGAAAAGAGAAGAATTTCTTCCCTGCAAGACTGTCCAACACCTGATCAATGAACGGTAAGGGAAAGTGATCCTTTTGGGTAGCTTTGTTTAAAGCTCTATAGTCAACACATACCCTCCATTTCCCATTTTTCTTAGGAACAATTACTAACGGGGAAACCCATTCACTGTCAGATATGGGGTATGTAAACCCTGCATTAAGCAATTTTTGAAGTTCTTCTTTAACAATTTCTCGTAAATTAGGATTCATCCGTCTTTGGGGTTGACAAACAGGTCGGCATCCTTCTTTAATGTAAATTCTATGAGTACATAATTCAGAAGAAATACCTTTCATGTCCGTGTAATCCCAGGCAAATGCCTCCTTATATTTGTGTAATAACTTCATTAGCTGCTCTGTTTCAGTGTCTGTTAAATCAGGATTTATGTTTAATGTCTTACCGGGTTCAATCTCAACTGTTACGCTCTTAGATGGGATCGTGTTTAAAGTTTGAGATGAATCTTTAGGTTCAATCTTTTCTTGCATATCAGTTTCAAAAATTGCAGTCAATTGATTGTGTGTTTCAGCAATAACAGAAGAAGGTTCACAAATAAAATTATTGATTATTTCATCTTCTGTATTGTCCTTAAGAGTTAAAGCTTGTCCTATAGTTAGAATCGACTGAACAGCATTATCATCATAATCCATCCATATAGAATCTTCATTATTAACTACTGGCGTAGCGTGAGGATAAAGAGTTAACTGTTTTGTTTCATAACCATTAGAAATTGTCATTGAACCAGATCTGCAACTTATAAATGCATCAGCTGTGGCCAACCATGGCCTTCCTAGAATTAAGGGATGTCCCCCCAGCTTTGTTTTAGTTTGCAATACAACAAAATCAGCTGGATATTTCCAGGATTCAACTGAAATGAGCAGGTCTTCAACAACCCCTTCTGGTTTAATTGTGGAACGGTCAGCTAACTCTAAAATGGTGGGTGTATCTCTGATTGTGTTATTCAGCTGTAACAATTGTGAAGTTTCCAGAGTCATTATATTAATTGCTGCACCTAAATCTACCAAAACCCGGGGGATTACTGCTTTCCCAATCTGAACTGTAACAGTAGGATGGCCAGGATCACCATATTTTACAGGAGGGGTTTTTCCGGACATTAATGCAGACAAGTCTCCCATCACATGTACTGTAAGGGGATCCTTGGTTTTCCTACCAGGTTTCTTCACACAAATATCCCTTAATGTTTTGGCATAAATTGGTACATCTTTTAATGCTTGTAAAAGTGGAATCTTAATATACAAATTTTGCAATTCCCCCATAAAATTAAAAGCAGGTGTTTCAGTTGTTTTGGTTAAAACCAAACGCTCGGGGAATGGAGGTTCTGTTGATTCAGCATTTTTGTTAGAAGGTGGTTGAGCTTCTTTTTGCTTTTCGGTGTCATTTTTATCTGAATCAGTTATATCATCAATAATAGGCTCTACTACTCTTCCAGATCTCAAATGAATATCATTACATTGCATAGTAGGGGATATAGACTGATTCTGAATTTCAATAACTTGCACAGCTTTATTGTTGGGGTTAGGATTTGGTTGCGCGGGTAGTTGGGGTCTCATTTGGTTGTTTGGTGGGGCATTTGATGGCAGAGAGAGTGTTTGTTGTAATTGAGGCATCTGATTTGGGTATGGAAGTGATTGATTATTCCAACTTAGGTTCCAAGGATTGAAAGGAGGTGGTTGCTGTGGAGGCCAAGGAGTCCACATTGAAGGATCAACAAAGGGAGGGTTTTGCATTTGCATGGGTGGGAAACTCATTTGATTGAAAAGTGGATATTGCATTTGGTTGAAGGAGGGGTAGCTTGTTTGGCCAAAAGCTGAATGATTATTCCAACGATTAAATGGCATACCAGAATTCGTACCTTGCCCTTTAGGTTGCCATTGTCTTCTTTGAGTTAGCAGGTAGACGGCTTCAGCTTCTTCCTCTGTTGGCTGCATCGCTGCTTTTATCCCCGGTAGAGATGGACATTGTTCTGTCTCATGATCTTTCTCACAAAGGGTGCAAACTGGTACTTTTTCTCTTGGGCACTCCCTTAGTGGATGTTTATCTCTACATTTCGGGCAGTAGACAGCCAGAGTTGCTTCTGCCTCAGCCTGCTTCTTCTTAACCTACAAAGTGTCAATCTGCGAAGCAAAAGAACTTAGCATTTCGGTTTTAAATTCTTCAAGCAAATTACCTATCTCTGCTCTTGTTGCTCCTCCATTGGCTGATTTCTGTACCCTTGAATAGGTGGAATCTCTTATTCTTTTTCTTGCAGCTCCCCTAGAACATCTTTTAGCAAGTTCACAAATCTCATCATATGATTCTTTAGATATATCTCCCTTAGCAAGCATATTTAACATATTTAAACAATCATCCCTTAACCCTCTAAGTAATATTGTTTTACGAATTTCCTTACTTATATCTGGATGATCGGATCTTTGTATGTTGTATTGCAATCTTTCGATGTAGTCCTCCAAGCTTTCATCCGATTTTTGTGCCATATTGAATAATTCATCCTTCTTCTCTCTTGTCCGGCAGTAGTCCTGATATTTAAGCAGAAATTTTTGTTTCATTTGCTCCCATGTTGTGATTACCTGGCTCCCAAGGCTCATGAACCATCTCAAGGCATTCCCTTTTAAGGTGGCTGGAAACAGTTTCAACTTTTGAGCATTAGTAACATAATCATAGCTTCTGCATAAAATATCAAATTCAAAAAGAAACTCGTCGGGATCCTCAGTAGATAAACCATGAAAGTTAGGTAGAGCAGACAATGGGATATTTTTCATTGTTCCTGCAGGAAGATCACTGATGGGAAATCCCAAGGTAGAAAGAGAATTTTCATCCCTTCTTTCTTCTTCAGGACCTGTACGTCCTCCTCCAAAGAGGAGATTATCATTGTTGTCTTCCATTGTTGGCCCTCCTACTGCACTTTCTCGATCGTCAGAATCCTCTATTGGTTCTTCAATATTTCCTACCGGTCGTCCAGCGCTTTCTACTATCTCCTCGATATGTTCTTCTATTCTGCTACTTTCCTCTGACTCTTCAGCGCTGACTGCTAGTTCTTCTGTATTTTCAGGACCCACAACTTCTTATGTATGTTCAGGACCCACAACTTCTTCTGTTCTGTAATCTGACTGAGGGGAACGCTGAAATTTTGACTTTCGAGAACTCAGTCTTTGTGATGATTCAGCCTTTGATACGATTTCGTCAATAAACATTTTTCGTCCTCCCCAGCCCTTGCCACCTGCGCGGTTATTTTTCTTCTGGTTTCCTCGTCCTCTCATACAATCTGCACATTAGAAAAAATAGATAAATGCTTTTTGAAATCTATAATTACCTTCCCCGGCAACGGCGCCAAAATGTTGGTCGCTCTAATTGTTTTCACAATTCGAGCTCCACATAAATTGTCAACCCGAGAAGGTCTTTTTATTCCAAAGGTAATAGTGCACTGTATATGCTCAATTTCAAAAGCAGTTCAATGTTGTAGTAAAAGAAAGTCACACACAATTGTTAAATTCAGCAATCTATCAATTCACAGTCTACTTAATTAAAGCTGAAGCCAATTAACTTATAGCAGACACGATTTCTCTGTTACAGCAAAAGGGAAATAAATGGATAAAGAAAGAAATCATTCAACTATAGCAGGAACAGGACCCTATTCCTTGGTGGGAACTTCAGCACCTGCTGCCTGGCACTAATCACACTGCAAAAGAAGTAACCTTAAGAGGTCAAGACCCTATTCCCAGGAACAGGAATCTTCAGCACTTGGCCTCTCTGTTCTAATCACACTGCAAGTAAAAGAAAGCAATCAATGGAGCAAGACCCTATCCCTCTGTACAGGGATCTTCAGCACATGCTCTCATCATCCACTCGTGCAATCAGTACATGTAGCGCTAAGAAACAGAGTATCACAAACCATGTAACTAGTGTTTCAGCAACAGAACTTGAATACAATGCAAATACATAAGAAATAAACAACTACGGGAATGAAGGGGTGAATCTTGTGAGGAAGGCGGGCCCTTTCCTTCTCACAAGATTCCCCAAGAGAAAGAATTAGACTAGAATGCTCAAAACAGGTCTTTATTCATCTGTCAAGAAAACTGGTACATACAAAAGAGGAGACTAGCTCCTGTCTCACACAATGCTGTTCTCAAAATTACAGTTCGATTGATCCCCTCTAATGATGATGTCTCCTCTTTTAAAGAGGAGACATCATTTACAATTTTACACAAGAGCGAAGATCTCGATTCTGTTCTAAAAAAAACTATTCTGTTCTTTCTTAAAAAGAGATACTGTTACAACCGAGACAACAGAAATGTTATCTTCCAGATAATCCAGGTAACCGTATCTTCTGGCTGCTGCTATTATCCACAAAAAGTTCTTCCAGAATCGCAAAAACGCATAGCGGGAGTTGCGTGCTTTGACGGTTGTTTCAGCAACTGCGTTAGCTGTTTCAGCAACGGGACAGCTGTTTCAGCAACGGAGTTGACTGTTTCAGCAATGAAGTTCAGCTGTTTCAGCAATGACCGCTCATTCCCAACAAGGCATATATTATCTGCGATCTTTGACTTGTGTTAGCAACAATGCACTTCAATAATTGATAAAATATAAGAGTATTATGGAATTGAATGTAAGACAGATTAATCATATAATAAAGAGAAGGTTTCCATATACCTTAGGATATAGTGAATGAAAAAGACATTGGAGCTTATGGTTTTGAGAGTAAAATGATATGAAAGTATATAACAAAATGGTACATATTGGAGTCCTAACACTTAGTAGAAGACTGATCAGAGAATCCAACAGTCCTTGGAACTGTTACGGGTTCTATGTCAACAAAAGAGCTGAACAGATTAGAGGCATTCCCAGATTAGTCATAAACTATAAGCCTCTAAATTCAGTCCTGGCTGATGACACCTATCCAATCCCACAGAAAGGAGACTTGATCAGAAGGATAGAAGGTTCCAATATATTTTCTAAGTTCGACCTGAAAGCAGGAATTTGGCAAGTGGCCATTGCTGAGAAAGATAAATTTAAAACTGCTTTCAGCATACCAGTAGGACATTATGAATGGAATGTCATGCCTTTTGGACTCAAGAATGCTCCATCAAAGTTTCAAAAGGTAATGGATGATATTTTCAAGCCATATTTTGATTGGCTGATTGTATATATTGATGATGTATTAATATTTTCTAAGACTATTCAGGAACATTTTAAACATGTAAATATTTTTAAGAATTTGGTTAAGCACAATGGTTTAGTGCTTAGCAAGAAGAAGATAGAGGTATTCCAAACCACTATCAAATTTTTGGTCCATACAATCTGCAATGGGTAGATTTCTCTGCAAAATCATGCATTGGAGTTTGCAGATAAGTTTCCAGATGTTATCACAGATAAGAACCAACTGCAGAAGTTCTTAGGTTGCCTTAATTACGTTAGCAATTTTTATCAAGTTTGTGCCAGTGACAGAAAAATATGAAATAGTAGGCTGAAGAAGAATCCTCCTGAATGGATAGAAGTCCATACAAAAGCAGTCAAGGACATCAAGGCCAAGGTAAAATCCTTGCCCATTCTGTATGTTGCTGATGATCTTCCATACAAAATAGTTGAATCCGATGCAAGTAATATTAGATGGGGTGGTATTCTAAAGCAAAAGGTTGGAAAAGAAGAGCAAGTTGTTTAATTTTCCTCAGGAGTATGGAATCTAGCCGAACTGAACTACTCCATGATAGAGAAAGAAGTCAAGGTAGCATGGAACTGCATTAGTAAGTTTGAAGTTTATCTTATTAATAAAACTTTTCTTCTAAGAACTAATGCATCTACTTTGTAGAAGGTGTTAACAAAAGACATCAAGAAGGCCATAGAAGCCAAGTTTTCCAGATGGCAGGCTTTATTTGCAAACTTTGACTTTCAGGTAGAGCACATCAAAGGAAATGAAAATAATTTCCCTGATTTTCTTAGCAAAGAATACATTGAAACAAAAGATCATGTCATGATGATCATCACAGAATGGGACCAGCACCAGAAACAAGAAGCCTTGAGAACCGTGCCTGATGACCAAGACTGGGAAACCTATAAAAGAAACTAGAAACCCACATGGTAGCTCTGAAATACGAAGGTGCTAGACGCCAATTTGCAGCCACACACTGACCTCCAACACTTTGTTCGAGAAAGAAAGGTATACCCTAAAGGAGGAAAGTTGATTCATGATATGATATATGATAAAGCAAGACGAGATGGTGACCTTGCAAGACAGGCTTTGGAACAAAATTTTCATGACATTGCCACTATTTGGTGCCATGGTGGAAGCAGCACATGAATGTATGAAAGGTATGTCTGCATATACAGGACAAGAGATCTCTGGAATGAACCAGGCCATGTTAGAACCCAGCTAGCTACCAGATGGCCAAGAAATGATCCCAAGATCATATTTCCAGATACAGTGTATAACTTTGTGTTGAGCCCCAAACTTGCATCTTCCCTATACACCTTTCTAGCCTTTTTCTATTTACCTGGACCTCCTAAGTTGCCAAATCATTGCATATTAGTTTAAAAAGAGCATATAAAGTGGTTTCCTAACTATGTTTTGTGTCTGCTGTTTGAATTAGATTTTTTCTCATTCAGCTGCGGAATCTTGTCACTTTCCGCAGCCAGTTCAACTTTCCGCAGCCTTTTTGTTAAAGTCTATGTTACAGGTGTCTTCAGGAAAATCCAGCCACATGGGCAAGTTGCAAATGACGTGGACATGGACCGAGTCCTATTGGCTCAGTCGAATTCACGAAAGAAGGCCATGGTCAAAGGTAGTCAAGCAGTGGTCAACGTAAGAGTCCTATGGTGACAGAACTCTGTTTTTCACCACGTGAAGACTTGCGTGGCTGTTCCTAGATTTCTAGGGACATATCAACACCTGTGGACTGCTCCATGAACCGAATCCAATAGCCACCCTCCATAGATTTAATCTTCACGGCAGCCATAATGCTAGATTCCTGGACGTGGTTGTTCACATGTCTTTTATCAGCGCAGATTTTAGGAAAGTAGTTATGTCATCCTCTGTTATAAATAAAGTGTTCTCATACGCATAGTAGCTAGCTTTTGTAATGTAATTTTGACTGTTAATGAGCCCATTGTGCCGTGACTTTATTTCTGTGTTATGACTGCATTTTAATACATGAGAAGACTCTGTTTATAAGCTCAATTTGTGGTTGATTGCTAATTGCCCGAGGTTGTGCAGAGGGTCCTTATACACACCGAGGTTTTGTTAATTTCTGTATAGTTTCATGCTTTATTTCTTTACGTTCCTTATGCCATAATCATTCACTTGTATATATTGCACTGCTTATGGTATTCATGTTGATTGCTGTCCACAGTTTTTATGCTTTCTAATGTTGTTAACTCATCAGTGTCTTTGTTTCAGATTACAATAGGCAGCCCAGGCATTTTCGCATAGTTTTATAATGACTAATGACATGGAATTATTCTTTTCCTTCTGCTGATTTATTTTTCTTAGTTCTTAGTTCCAGCACTGTTTTATTTATTTCAGTTTTGCTCATTTACTCTTCTGCAAGATAGATATTAAATTACTCATGTCATTTTCAGTTACCTCCGAAAGCCAGAGCGAGACGAATGGTGAGGGATTGAAGTATGAGTGCGTAGTTTGATATTAGTTTATTTTTCTGCAAGATAGATATTAAATTACTCATGTCATTTTCAGTTACCTCTAAAAGCAAGAGCGAGACGAATGGTGAGGGATTGAAGTATGAGTGCATAGTTTGATATTAGTTTATTTTTTTGCAAGTTAGTTATTGAATTGCTCATGTCATTTTCAGTTACCTCTGAAAGCCAGAGCGAGACGAATGGTGAGGGATTGAAGTATGAGTGTGTAGTTTAATATTAGTTTTATTTTCTGCAAATTAGATATCAGATTGCTCAAGTTGTTTATGATTACCTCCGAAAGCCAGAGCGAGACGAATGGTGAGGGGTCAGAATATGAGTTGATGTAATTTGATTTTAGTTTACTTTGCTTGCAATTTTTGGATTTCTTTGAGTTCAGTTTCTTTTATATTTATACAGCAGCAAGGATACTGGGTTTCATGATCAATAGTTCACTATTTGTTTAAATAGAATAGTGGCACCTCAGGTCTGAATTTTAGAGATTTTGTGCTATATTTGCGGAGATATGATCTGAGGAAGTTGGTCTTTTTGCAGACTCCTAAATTACATTCCAAACAGGTGACCTGGGGAAAATCGTCATAACTTTCTCTCTCAGCATCGGATTGAAATTTAGTAAGAAGGTACAGAAAGAGGACAGACTATAGTTTCTTGTATATATTTGTCAGAGTCAAAGGTAAAAACAGTGACTCATGGAACGTCGTACAAGTTCGCTCTACTGAATTAGTCTATAATCAGGTCACTATGGGAGATTTGGCATAACTCTTCATTGGAGAATCCAATTGGGGTCATATTGGTGGCATTGGAAAGAGGACACAGAGGGCTATAGCAGGTCGCAATTTTAGAATTGGATGATCCGAAATTACAGAGATACATCAAAGGCAATATCGAGCTCCTACAAAGTGAAAAAAGGTGTGTAGATTTTTAAATTTTTGCTTAAGCTTGGTTTGAAAAATTATTTTGAAGGAATTCAAAGGGCATAGTAGAGAATTAGTATCGGTAAGATGCCCCGAGGGAATAAAATGCAAACACCTAGTAAGCAATCTGAAAGCTCTAGCATGACTCATGAAGAAGAGGAAGAAATGCTACATGATATATCAAAATTACAAGACCAAGTGCAACAAATTTCACTCTCACAAAAGCTAACAGAAGCTAAGATAAATGGCATGGAATCTAAGATAAAGGGCGTGGAAGCCAAGATTGATGATTTGAAGATAGATTTGAAGGCAGATTTGACAAAGTTTCTACAAGAAATACTTACTAATGGTGAAAGGGGAGTAAAGGAAACTCATGATGGAATCAAAGGAAATGTTAATCATGATTTCATAGACTCTAATGTTGGATCGAAGACGCACCATACTCCAAAAATCGATATGAGGAAGTTTGATGGCAAGGATCCCACAACATGAATATTACAGATGGAGCAATTTTTCGATCTCAATAATGTGCAAAACACACAAAAGTTACGTATTGCAACTTTATATTTGGAACCAAATCAGTTTGTATGGTATCAATGGCTTTGCTCTCGTAAACAATTTATCACTTGGGCAATTTTTACGGAAGAATTGATAGTACATTATGAGGATACAAAAAGCAACACTTTTTTTAGCCAATTGATAAGTCTCAAACAAAAGGGTTCAATAATGGAGCACATTGAGGAGTTCCAAAAATTGAACATAAGGGTAAAAAATATTCTAGAGGAGCATAGGATTGATGTGTTCATGGGGTCTTTAAAGGATAATATCCAACATGATGTTTGCCTTTGGGAACCTGATTCATTAGAGAAGGCATTCAAGTTAGCAAGAAAAATGGAAAGCAAAATTATGGCAACCAGGGAGCATACCACTCACAACTATAAAGACAGAAGTGTTGTTGCCGCTAGTCTTCCACAACCTATAAGGTTGACACCACAACAATTGGAAGAAAAAAGAGCAAAAGGGCTTTGTTACAGTTGTGATAGAAAATACACTAAAGGTCATAAGTGTGCTGAGAAGAAATTATTCTACATAGATTGTGAAGAGGAAGAAGAAAAGGAGCAAGAAAGGTCAAAAGAAGAGGATATACTCCAGGAACAAAGCCTATATGAAGAAAAAATGAATTCGACCATATCCTGTAATTCATTGGCGGGAATTACCACTCCTCAAACCATCAAGATAGAAGGACAAATCAAGAAGAAAAAGGTAATAGTGTTGATTGATTCAGGAAGTACCCACAATTTTATTCATTGTAAGGTAGCAAAAGAATTGAATTGCTTCTTATATACAGCACCAGAGTGTCAAGTGATGGTTGCAAATGGAGGAACAATAAATTGCTCTGGAAAGTGCCATAATATCAAGCTTTCCATGGGAGAATATGTATTGACTAGCCCAATGCTTTCCATTCCAATGGGAGGTGTTGATGTTGTATTAGGAGTCCAATGGCTACAATCCTTGGGTACAATAGCTTTTAAGTTTCAAGAACTTTTCATGAAATTTTCTGTGGAAGGAAAGGAAGTTGAATTAAGGGGTATTGCAGGGAAACCAAGAAACATAATCAGCTCTAACGGTATGACAAAGCTTCTAAAAAAGGAACGAAAAGGTGTAATTACACAATTATGTTTGCTAGATGTTTCCACATTGGAATCATCTATTTCTCCAGATCTGCAAAAAGTCTTGGACAATCATTCCAAGGTATTTGAGACCCCCAAAGGTCTCCCACCTATTAGTGAACATGGTCATGCTATTCATCTGATTCCAGGAAGTGTTCCTCCAAACATCAGGCCGTACAGATATCCCTATGCCCAAAAGAGTGAAATTGAACGTATGGTTGCAGAAATGCTAGAGGCTGGTATAATTCAACCGAGTCAAAGTTCTTTCTCTGCTCCAGTAGTATTGGTGCACAAGAAGGATGGATCATGGCGCACGTGTCTGGATTATAGGGAGCTCAACAAGCTCAATATTAAAGATAAGTTTCCCATTCCTGTCATTGATGAATTACTGGATGAATTGCATGGATCAATTTACTTCACCAAGTTGGATCTTCATTCAGGATATCATCAAATTAGAATGAAGACTGAAGACATTCCGAAAACAACATTTAGAACCCATGAGGGTCATTATGAATTTTTGGTGATGCCTTTTGGCCTTACCAATGCACCCTCAACATTTCAAATTTTGATGAATTCAATTTTCAAACCATTCCTTAGAAAATTTGTGTTAGTATTTTTTGATGATATACTAATCTACAACAAGTCTTGGAAGGATCATGTTGAACATGTTGACAGGGTGCTACAGCTATTGGAGGAGAAACAATTATATGAAAAAAGATCCAAATGTTTCTTTGGAGTACAAGATGTGGAATATCTGGGTCATATTGTATCTCATGAAGGAGTTAAAGTAGACCCTAGCAAAATTAAATCCATTAAGGAATGGAAAATCCCCACATCCATAAAACATCTGCGAGGATTTCTCGGGTTGGCAGGGTATTATTGCAAGTTTGTTAAGAATTATGGGAGAATAGCAACACCTCTAACAACACTATTGAAGAAAGATGCATTTTCATGGACTCCAGAAGCAACCAAGGCCTTCGAACATCTTAAAGAGGCAATGTGCCAAGCACCTATCTTAGCTACACCAGACTTCACAAAAACCTTTATTGTGGAATGTGATGCTTCAGGAAACGGAATTGGTGATGTTTTAATGCAAGATGAAATACCCATTGCTTTTGAAAGTCGTCCAATCAAGGGAAAGTTTTTACACAAAGCTATTTATGAGAAGGAAATGTTGGCAATACTCCATGCACTTAAGAAATAGCGACCCTACCTAATGGGAAGACACTTCAAGGTAAAAACGGATCATGATATCCTTAAATATTTTTTAGAACAAAGATTATCCTCTGAAGAGCAACAAAAGTGGGTCACAAAGATGTTGGGTTATGACTTTGAAATCATCTACAAAAAAGGGAAGAAAAATGTGGTGGCAGATGCACTCTCAAGAAAGGATGAGGATGTGGAAGCATTGTTGTGTGCCATTTCTATTATCCAACGATATTGGATAAATGAAGCAAGGGAGGAATGGAAGAATGACGAAGAAGTGTGGGCACTTATTCGAAAGTTACAACAAGATTCCAGTACGTCAGATACATTTAGCTGGAAAAATGATTCGTTATGGTACAAAGATCACTTATACCTCTGTAAGAATTCCCAGCTAAAAAAAAATATTCTTATGGAATTGCACACTTCTCCCTTAGGAGGGCACTCAGGATTTTTAAAAACTTACCACAGGGTTAAGAAGGAATTTTTTTGGGATGGCCTTAAATCAGATATTCAAAAGTTTGTGGCGGAATGTTTGGTTTTCCAACAAAATAAAGTTGAAACAATTAAGACACCAGGTCTATTACAACCTTTATCCATTCCAAGCCAACGTTGGGAGGAGGTTTCAATGGATTTTATCACAGGTTTACCCAAGTCCGAGGGAAAGAGTGTCATCATGGTGGTAGTTGACAGACTTACCAAGTATGCACACTTTTGTGCATTATCACATCCATTTAAAGCCAGTACAGTTTCTACTGCATTTATGGAAACAATTCAAAAGCTACATGGAAACCCAAAGATTATTGTAAGTGACAGAGATCCCATTTTCACTGGAAATTTTTGGACATAATTATTTTCTTTTCTTGGTACTCAGTTAGCTCATATCTCATCTTATCATCCTCAATCTGATGGACAAACTGAGATAGTAAACAAATGTTTGGAAGGATATCTTGATTGCTTTGTATCTGATAAATAGACACAATGGGTCAAATGGTTGCCTCTGGCTGAATGGTGGTATAACACTTCCTTCCATACAACAACAAAAATGACCCCATTTATGGCACTTTATGGGTATCAGCCACCATCCATCACATCATATTTAAGAGAAAATTCTAAGGTTCAAGCAGTGGAACATCACATCGAACATCAACAACAAGTCCTCCAACTCTTAAAGGATAACCTCGTGTTGGCACAGAATAGAATGAAACAACACACAGATCAACATCGCAGCAAAAGAAGTTTTGATGTAGGTGATTCGGTATTCCTACAGCTACAACCATATAAGCAAATTTCCCTCAAGCAAGCTAAGAAGGATAATAAATTATCACCAAAGTACTATGGTCCGTACAAGGTGTTGCAAAAGATTGGTACTATGGCATACAAATTGGAGCTTCCTGCAGCTTCTCGATTGCACCCAATTTTCCATGTTTCATGTTTAAAGAAGGTTATAGGCGATAAGCTTCCAGTTCAAACAATATTTCCAGAACTTGACGAGGAAGGAAAAATTATATTGGAACCAGAAGCAGTCACAGAAACAAGAACTCGATAGCTACATAATCGATCAATTTCAGAGTATCTTATCAAGTGGAAGAACTTATCTGATGAAGATTCCACATGGGAGGATGAGAATTTTATACAGAAGCATCCAGAAATACTCAAGCGTTGAGGACAACACTTTTTTGAAGGAGAGGGGCATGTTGGGTCCCTATAATTCTAGTGATTACCCCATTATTATTGTAGTTGTACCCCTTATTAATATTGTTGTGCCCCTATTGTCCCCATATTGTTATTACTGTGCCTCATAGAATCCCTCTATTGTTATTTTTGTGGCTTTATATTATTATTGTTAGGTTGGCTGGGTTATATTGTGACTCCTTAGACTCCTATATATAGAAAGGAGGTTTTGTCATTTGAATCATTGAAGAATTGTTCATTTATGTAATGTAAAGGAGGTTTCCCCCTCGAAGAGGCTGAATTTTAAGGCGTTGATCTATCTTTTCTATCTTTTTCTTGAGTTGGTTTCATAACACAATGCCATCGGTCATTTTCAAGGATATCAGCGATGCAAGTGGTTTAGAGACTAGTGGACTGATTATGGAATACACAGAACTACCATGGACCCTATAGAACATGAAAAATATTGCAAAAATCTTTTCAAACCATGTATTGAGCAATGTAGTACGGACTGTAATCACCCTGCTTATAGCACTGTTAAACAAATGACTAAAGGTGAATGGTCAACTTACAAGTCCTCCCCATATAATAATTCCCTTGAAGAATATATGAGAGAACACATGGAATGGCTTGTATTAACCAAAGTCCAGTACCAGATTGTGCTTGGGAAGCCCATGATTGTCCGCAGGATTTACACAAAAGCCTGGGACACAATGCAGTATAAAAGGGATAGATTCCCTGATCTTACTATTTTTTGATGTAAATAATACGGACCAGTCACAAGGGCTTAATTGTGACCATATTTCCCGTGGGCTTTACTGTACCAAAGTATCCACAATGTAAATAAAATATAATTTTCTCGTGGGCTTTTACGAAAAAGCATCCACTTTGTTTTGTCGGCATGAATAATTTTCTTGTGGGCTTTGAAAGAAAGCATCCACTGTGTTATCTTCTGTAGGATTTGCTATTCCGGACAGAATATACTATCAGATTTTCCCTGGCATTACCCGAAAGCAACTATTCCTATCCTTAGATGGGAATCTTTGTGCGGACGCCGCCTTAGCACTATTCGAAAAGTAATGATTCTATCCATTGTTTACGGATGGCCTACAATAACGTTTGTCCCCTCTCATTCCTATATAATGAGGGTAAGGCTCATTGATGAGGCATTCGAGTTTAGATTGAGTCTAGAGTTTTGTGTGTTTGAGTAAAGTGCCTCTCCTGCTCTGCATCTGCAAACATTATGTCTGATCTTCTTGCATCACGAGAAGAACTTAAGTCCTTAGGTGATTCAAATGAAGTCATTATGATGAATTTAAGGTGCCACAAAATGTCTCAATATGATGACTTCCACAGAGATTGGATGCAGAGAATATATGAAGTCAAGGACTCAAAGAACATATTATGGAAACAAGTATATCTTGTAGCTCTGCCATCTAAATTTGTTGATTATATCAGAATGCAGGAAGTCTTTCAATTACCTTTTGAGTCATACACATGGGGAGAGATTTATTCTCTCATTACAAGGACATTGGTCAGTCTATGCACTAGCTCAAAGGTAAATAAGTCTCTTGAAAAGCTTTTCAGACTACCTGATAGAAAATCCATATGCAGAAAATATGGATTAACATTAGATGATCCTTTGGTAAAGAAAAGGAAGGCTAAGAAAAAAGCCAAAAGAGAGTTTAAAGAAACTTTATACAAAAACCGAAGAAATTATCCAAAGCTCAAAGGCAGAAATTCAAAGTTGAGGCATGGTCAATCCTCTGGAACAAAAAGAGGATATTATAAATATGTTCCCAAAACTCATTATTACAATCCTTCTGATATCCATCTGCATACTCATAAACAAGACAGATGGAATAAAATTACTTGTTGGCTATGTGGGAAAACTGGACATACTTCCTCCTGATGTCCAGAGGGTGAAGAATCAAAACTAAATAGGGGAAAGAAGTCCCAAGTCTTTTCCCAAAGAAACAAACAAGTAAAGCAAGAAGGAAGAAGACCAATTGTGTGTATGAAATGCGGTTCTCATGCTCACAACACAGAATGCTACCCCAATTCACAATCAGAGAAATCGCTCAGCAACACCAAATAAATCAATCTTCTTATGATTCATTTAGTTCTTTGTCTGAAGAAGAACTCCATGCTCAGATGGGGCAATATTCAGATTCTATTTCTTCAGATTGTTTGTGTTCTGATTCCGAAGAATGTGCATGTCATGTCCAATATACTTCTGACTCTGAATATTTCAGTGACTCAAGTGAAGAACACAGGAAACATCCTAAGCCCCAGAAGGAAAAAGTCCTTAAGGTTGCAATGGAAGAAGAAGAGCTAAAAATCATGTCACAAATCCACGCTATGGAGGATGGAGAAATGAAAAACCGCCTGATGGAAGCTTTTATGGATTAGCGAAAAGAAAAAGCTTCAAACAGTCCAGGTAAGAAATCTCTCTTTGTTGATGCATCATATGAAAAGAATACAAAATCATTCCAACGGCATCAGCAGAAGCCTGAAAGAGTAAGATCTCTTACTCTAGGGGAAGTTAGCAGAGAGATTCATAATCTCAAAACCAAAATTTCTACACTAAAAGCTCAAGTTGCAGAAATTCAGAAAGGAAAATAGATGGCAAAAGAAGACAATGATAATCAGCCATGGCATACTACTTCTCATAGCAATAATCAAGAAGTACAAATTGCTGAAGGTATGAAGGATCTAAATTTTGGATTCAGAGACATGAGATTGTTAACCATCTCATACCAACAACATCATGTTCTGATAAATATCTGCATAAAAGGGAAAATGTTTGAAATGATTGCTCTTATTGATTCTGGAGCAGATATTAACATTTTGAATATGAAAAATATTCCAGCAAAATATTGCATGACTGCAGAAAGAGAAGTGGTAGGATTGGGTAACAAAAAGCTTAGATATGAAGTACCCAAAGCATCTGTTTGTTTTGAAAGCCACTGTATTTATATGAAGTTTTCAGTAGCTGATATTCCAGTAGATTGCATTCTTGGTAATATCTTTCTTGCAGCAGTAGAACCTCATGGGTCACTTAGAGTCAAAGGAGGTAAAGCTGGATATTTTATTTATGTCCCCACCTCAAAAGGGACAAGAAAGAAAATTGAACTCCCATATATCTCCAATCCTAGAATTTCTACAATGGTACACACTGTACAAGATCTGGATAGAGCCGAAGCTAGATTGTCAGAATTAAAGGATCTAAAATGTACGCTAAGAATAGAAGAACAACTTAAGCTGCCCCAGATCCAGAACAAAATTGGAGATTTAAAGAAAATAATAGAAGAAGAATTCTGCTCTGAAGAACCTAACACCTTTTGGAACAGGAAGCAGCACACAGTGGAGCTCCCTTACAAGGAAGGATACACTTGCAAGCCTTGTAAAAGCAGAGCCATCCTGATGAACACAGAGTACCAAGATCTTTGCCAGAAAGAGATTCAGTAGCTCCACATTAGAAGATTGATCAGAGAATACAACAGTCCTTGGAACTGTTACGGGTTCTATGTCAAAAAAAGAGCTGAACAGATTAGAGGCATTCCCAGATTAGTCATAAACTATAAGCCTCTATATTCAGTCCTGCCTGATGACACCTATCCAATCCCACACAAAGGAGACTTGATCAGAAGGATAGCAGGTGCCAAGATATTTTCTAAGCTCGACCTGAAAGCAGGATTTTGGCAAGTGGCCATTGCTGAGAAAGATAAATGTAAAACTGCCTTCAGCATACCAGTAGGACATTATGAATGGTATGTCATGCCTTTTGGACTCAAGAATGCTCCATCAAAGTTTCAAAAGGTAATGGATGATATTTTCAAGCCATATTTTGATTGGCTGATTGTATATATTGATGATGTATTAATATTTTCTAAGACTATTTAAGAACATTTTAAACATGTAAATATTTTTAAGAATTTGGCTAAGCACAATGGTTTAGTGCTTAGCAAGAAGAAGACAGAGGTATTTCAAACCACTATCAAATTTTTGGGCCATACGATCTGCAATGGGCAGATTTCTCTGCAAAAGCTTGCATTGGAGTTTGTAGATAAGTTTCCAGATGTTATCACAGATAAGAACCAACTGCAGAGGTTCTTAGATTGCCTTAATTACGTCAGCAATTTTTATCAAGACTGCGCCAGTGACAGAAAAATCTTAAATAAGAGGCTGAAGAAGAATCCTCCTGAATGGACAGAAGTCCATAAAAAAGCAGTCAAGGACATCAAGGCCAAGGTAAAATCCTTGCCCATTCTGTATGTTGCTAATGATCTTGCATACAAAATTGTTGAATCCGATGCAAGTAATATTGGATGGGGTGGTATTCTAAAGAAAAAGGTTGGAAAAGAAGAGCAAGTTGTTCAATTTGCCTCAGGAGTATGGAATCCAGCCGAACTGAACTACTCCACGATAGAGAATGAAGTCAAGGCAGCATGGAACTGCATCAGTAAGTTTGAAGTTTATCTTATTAATAAACCTTTTCTTCTAATAACTGATGCATCTGCTCTACAGAAGGTGTTAAGAAAAGACATCAAGAAGGTCGGAGAAGCCAAGTTTTCTAGATGGTAGGATTTATTTGCAAACGCTGACTTTGAGGTAGAGCACATCAAAGGAAAAGACAATAATTTGCCTGATTTTCTTAGCAAAGAATACATTGAAACAAAAGATCATGTCATGATGATCATCATAGAATGGAACCAACACCAGAAACAAGAAGTCTTGAGAATCGTGCCTGATGACCAAGACTGGGAAACCTATAAGAGAAACTGGAAACCCACGTGGCAGCTCCGAAATACGAAGGTGCTAGATGCCAATTTGCAGCCACACACTGACCTCCAACACTTTGTTCTAGAAAGAAAAGTATACCCTAAAGGAGGACAGTGGATTCATGATATAATATATGGTAAAGCAAGACAAGATGGTGACCTTGCAAGACAGGCTTTGGAAAAAAAATTTCACGACATTGCCACTATTTGGTGCCATGGTGGACGCAGCACAGGAATGTATGAAAGGTATGTCTGCATATACAAGACAAGATATCTCTGGAATGAACCAGGCCATGTTAGAACCCAGCCAACTGCCGGATGGCCAAGAAATGATCCCAAGATCATATTTCCAGATACAGTGTACAACTTTGTAGACTGCAAACAGCTGTGGTGGGAATTTCTCAACCTCGACGACAAGATCGAAACCTACTACACCAGACTCAGGTTCAGTGCCATCGGTCATTTTCAAGGATATCAGCAATGTAAGTGGTTTAGAGACTGGTGGACTGATTATGGAATAAACAGAACTGCCATGGACCCTATAGAACATGAAAAATATTGCAAATTTTTTTGCAAACCATGTATTGAGAAATGTAGTACAGACTGTAATCACCCTGTTTCTAACACTGTTAAACAAATGACTAAAGGTGAATGGTCAACTTACAAGTCCTCCCCATATAATAATTCCCTTGAAGAATATATGAGAGAACACATGGAATGGCTTGTATTAACCAGAGTCCAGTACCAGATTGTGCTTGGGAAGCCCATGATTGTCTGCAGGATTTACACTAAAGCCTGGAACACAATGCAGTATAAAAGGGATAGATTCCGTGATCTTACTATTTTTTGATGTAAATAATACGGACCAGTCAAAAGGGCTTAATTGTGACCAGATTTCTCGTGGGCTTTACTGTACCAAAGTATCCACGATGTAAATAAAATATAATTTTCTCATGGGCTTTTGCGAAAAAGCATCCACTTTATTTTTTCGGCATGAATAATTTTCTTGTGGGCTTTGAAAGAAAGCATCCACTTTGTTATCTTCCGTAGGATTTTCTTTTCCGGATAGAATCTACTATCAGATTTTCCCTAGCGTTACCCGAAAGCAACTATTCCTTTCCTTAGATGGGAATCTTTGTGCGGATGTCGCCTTAGCACTATCTGAAAAGTAATGATTCTATCCACCGTTTACGGATGGCCTACAGTAATGTTTGTCCCCTCTCATTCCTATATAATGAGGGTAAGGCTCATTGATGAGGCATTCGAGTTTAGATTGAGTCTAGAGTTTTGTGTGTTTGAGTCAAGTGCCTCTCCTGCTCTGCATCTGCGGACATTCTGTCTGATCTGCTTGCATCACAAGAAGAACTTAAGTCCTTAGGTGATTTGGGAGCCTGCGCATCAGTGTGCTCGGCACTGGTGAGAACCTAAAGTGGTCGAATCATATAGAGAGTCGACCAGTCTGTATATGTGTCGAAGTCTGATTCTGAGGCAGAGTCTATCCTTCGCCAGGTAGCCTCCGGTATTGCTTGTTCCATGCGAACAGCATAAAGCCCAGTAAATGTGAAGATAGTCAATCTCTGTAAGGAAATCTCTCTGTAAGAATTCTTCTGTAAACAAAGTCATATCCATTCTGAAATAAAATGAGTACACCATTCTGTATCTGAATACATCGTCTGCGCATTAATATTGTCTGCTGTGGTAGTAGTTGTCTTTGTGCCTTCATCCGAAGTTCGCAGGAAGTTCGCCAAAGGAACGAAGGGATGCCAAGGCCATTGTTAGGCGAGGAAGCCGTTGTTGAGGCCATAAGAGTGTGAAAGTTCTGAGTAGGTTCACCACTAGTTCACCACTGGTTCACAAGGACTCGGTTGTCAAAGTCATACGAAGAGACGGAGCAAGTAGCAAGCTCGTGACAGGAGCCCCAGTCTACTTTGACTGTTACCCCAATTTCTCTGTGTATACCTTTGACGAAACCATAGATCAGATTCTGCAATTGCAAATTCAAACAAATGGTTTTGATATGAAGAAAAAGAGAAATAATATATCCATCCAGACCAAGGGTTTTTTCCATCACACCAATACCCTTTGGCCAGCCATCCTCCTTACACCCAACAGAGACTCAAAGTCAAGTATAGATGTCCTCACTGATGCAAAGAATCATAAAATTGAGCATCAAACCATTCGATGGGAAGACTTAACATTTCCAGAACACTAGGTTGTAAATAATCCTAAGCCTCTCATTCCTAAGGCTATTACCTCTTCTGATATTACAGAAAATCTATCTTCTAGAGTTATTTCATTCCCTAGAAGATCTACTATTGACTGGAGAAGAATATAGTTAGCCTGCAAGCAATCCAAGTATTACAGAGATCCTTCCATTGTAGATACAGCTTGTTCCTCTTCATCTTTTTGTAAACATAATTCTTTGTATGAATTAGCCCAGCTTGTAAATTATTCTTCTTTAGAAGTCAAAACCCATATTGTCAAGAATTTGTTAATCTGCTTACTCTAGTTGAGTCTAACCTATATTCAAATCATAACCCCAGAACTGGAATCGCTCCTCCTACTACATCTGTAAATTCATGCCCAAATCCCAAATGCACAGATATTCCTTTCCCACATGAATTAGATCCGGATCATGTGCTCATGATGCATGAACTTACCACTCTCGAAGGAGAAGATATAAGGCTGACAGAGATGTTGTGTTTGATGAGACCAGCCAAACCTAGATATGGTTTGAGATACCTTGAGCAGGCAAATGGCCTGATTCCAGATTGCATATTTCGCCCTGTTCCTTCTGACTGTAAAAAGCCCGCAGTAATGGAAATGCATAAGTTCTTCTCCCTTATGGATGGATGCTTGAAATCCGAGATTAGTGCCTAATGGATGAAATCCATGCTAAATTGGGATATGTACGCTAATCCTCAAGTAGATGAGTTCGATCAGAACTATACTCTTGGAGAGAAGAAACAGTTTGCTGACGATTGGAAGCATTATATGGAGATGAATAACACTTGGATATCTTTTTATTCATGGAAAGATAATATTGCTCCCTTGAATGTCTTTACCGGTTCAACCAGCACCTCAGCAAGCAAGCATGCTTGGACTGCACTTGATGGATAAAAAATTGAAACCGCTACGACCTTTCCTCCTTACAAAGGATTTGTCATAGGAGAAAACACAAATGCAGCCAAAGCCATCCCTTTAGTCCAGAAAGATGACAATGCCTTGGGCATTGATGGAAGGATTCAGAAAGCTAGTGAACAGCTTAACTGGACAAATACTGCAGTAAAAGGCTTGGAAATGAATGTTGCAAAATCAATAGAAGTTAGGGAACAAATTGATACTGTCCAAGTATCATTAAATGATGTAAATAAATGTTTGAACAATGTACAGTTTGAAACTAGCATGATTCGTTCTTATGCCAGAGAGTCATTGAACAAAATAGAAGGAGTAGAAGAAAAGTTAGTTGGTCATTTAGACACAACTAAACAAATTATATCTGGTTTAACTGGCAAATTTGAAAAGATAAGTCTGTCTAAAATTGAGAAACCAGTTCCAAACTCCTTTCTTGTAAAAAGAAGCATAAGAATTCAGGACCCTATGAAATCTGTAGACAGGTTTCTTGCATTATTTCCTAAAGAAGTAGCCATGTCTTCATCAGATACTGAGGATACAAATAAGATCACGATATCATCCTTGTTTAAGGATGAAGAAACATACATAGGGAAGGAACATAAAGACCAGGATACACAAATCCTCCCTATATATGAACCGCTTGAACACAGGTTCAACAGATATCCAGCACCTGACATAGAAGGAAAAGGAAAACTTCCTGAAGCGCACACATTTTTTCCAGATTCCCATAGAGAGTGGAATATAGATAACATGAGTGTAGGACAAATAACGCAAATGATTGATATCATGTACACAGAATATAAACTCATGTGTCTGTGAGGGAAATCTGAAATTGATGCTTGCAGGACAATTATTCAGTGTTTTATAGGGACACTCCTCAGGTGGTGGGAGATAGAATCATCTCCAAAACTCATAGAAACAATGGAAGCAGAAGTGCTAAAAGATGAGAAAGGAGATGTGATTCATAATCTTGATGGCACAGTTATTAGCAACATGATAGGAGCACTTACATCAATGATCTTGGAACATTGGTGCGGCAGTGAAACAGAAATCGCTGATAAAAATGAAGTCATTCTGATGAATTTAAAGTGCCACAAAATGTCTCAATATGATGACTTCCACAGAGATTGGATGCAGAGAATATATGAAGTCAAGGACTCAAAGAACCTGTTATGGAAACAGGTATATCTTGCAGCTCTACCATCTAAATTTGTTGATTATATCAGAATGCAGGAAATCTTTCAATTACCTTTTGAGACATACACATGGGGAGAGATTTATTCTCTCATTACAAGGACATTTTTCAGTCTATGCACTAACTCAAAGGTAAATAAGTCTCTGGAAAAGCTTTCCAAAATGCCTGATAGAAAATCCATATGCAGAAAATATGGATTAACGTTGGATGATCCTTTGGTAAAGAAAATGAAGGCTAAGAAAAAATCCAAAAGGGAGTTTAAAGAAACTTTATACAAAAACCGAAGAAATTATCCAAAGCCCAAAGGCAGAAATTCAAAGTCGAGGCGTGGTCAAGCCTCTGGAACAAAAAGAGGGTATTATAAATATGTTCCCAAAACTCATTATTACAATCCTTCTGATATCCATCTGCATACTCATAAACAAGATAGATGGAATAAAATTACTTGTTGGCTATGTGGGAAAACTGGACATACTTCCTCCCGATTTCCAGAGGGTGAAGAATCAAAACTAAACAGGGGAAATAAGTCCCATGTCTTTGCCCAAAGAAAAAAACAAGTAAATCAAGAAGGAAGAAGACCAATTGTGTGTATGAAATGCGGTTCTCATGCTCACAGCACAGAACGCTGCCCGAATGTCATAATCAGAGAAATCGCTCAGCAACACCAAATAAATGAATATTCTTATGATTCATTTAGTTCTTCGTCTGAAGAAGATCTCCATGCTCAGATGGGGCAATATTCAGATTCTATTTCTTCAGATTGTTAGTGTTCTGATTCCTAAGAATCTTCATGTCATGTCCAATATAATTCTGACTCTGAATATTTCAGTGACTCAAGTGAAGAACCCAGGGAACAACCTAAGCCCCAGAAGGAAAAAGTCCTTATGGCTGCAACGGAAGAAGAAGAGATAAAAATCCTGTCCCAAATCTGTGCCATGGATGTTGGAGAAATGAAAAACCGCCTGACGGAAGCTTTTATGGATCAGCTAAAAGCAAAAGCTTCAAACAGTCCAAGTAAGAAATCTCTCTTTGTTGATGCATCATATGAAAAGAATACAAAATCATTCCAAAGGCATCAGCAGAAGCCTGAAAGAGTAAGATCTCTTACTCTAGGAGAAGTTAGCAAAGAGATTCATAATCTCAAAACCAAAATTTCTGCACTAAAATCTCAAGTTGCATAAATTCAGAAAGGAAAACAGATGGCAAAAGAAGACGATTATAATCAGCCATGGAATACTGCTTCTCATAGCAGTAATCAAGAAGTACAAATTGTTCAAGGTATGAAGGATTCAAATTTTGGATTCAGAGACATGAGATTGTTAACCATCTCGTACCAACAGCACCATGTTCTGATAAATATCTGCATAAAAGGGCAAATGTTTGAAATGATTGCTCTTATTGATTCTGGAGCAGATATTAACATTTTGAATATGAAAAATATTCCAGCAAAATATTGGGTGACTGCAGAAAGAGAAGTGGTAGGATTGGGTAACAAAAATCTTAGATACAAAGTACCCAAAGCATCTATTTGTTTTGAAAGCCACTGTATTTATATGAAGTTTGCAGTAGCTGATATTCCAGTAGACTGAATTCTTGGTAATATCTTTCTTGCAGCAGTAGAACGTCATGGGTCACTTAGAGTCAAAGGAGGTAAAGCTGGATATTTTATTTCTGTCCCCACCTTAAAAGGGACAAGAAAGAAAATTGAACTCCCATATATCTCCAATCCTATAATTTCTACAATGGTACACATTGTACAAGATCTGGATAGAGCCGAAGCTAGACTATCAGAATTAAAGGATCTAAAATGTATGCTGAGAATAGAAGAACAACTTAAGCTACCCGAGATCCAAAAAAAAATTGGAGATTTGAAGAAAATAATAGAAGAAGAATGTTGCTCTGAAGAACCTAAGGCCTTTTGGCACAGGAAGCAGCACACAGTGGAGCTCCCTTACAAGGAAGGATACACTGGCAAGCCTTGTAAAAGCAGAGCCATCCCGATGAACACAAAGTACCGAGATCTTTGCCAGAAAGAGATTCAGCAGCTCCTCAGTAGAAGACTGATCAGAGAATCCAACAGTCCTTGGAACTGTTACGGGTTCTATGTCAACAAAAGAGCTGAACAGATTAGAGGCATTCCCAGATTAGTCATAAACTATAAGCCTCTAAATTCAGTCCTGGCTGATGACACCTATCCAATCCCACACAAAGGAGACTTGATCAGAAGGATAGCAGGTGCCAAGATATTTTCTAAGTTCGACCTGAAAGCAGGATTTTGGCAAGTGGCCATTACTGAGAAAGATAAATTTAAAACTGCCTTCAGCATACCAGCAGGACATTATGAATGGAATGTCATGCCTTTTGGACTCAAGAATGCTCCGTCAAAGTTTCAAAAGGTAATGGATGATCTTTTCAAGCCATATTTTGATTGGCTGATTGTATATATTGATGATGTATTAATATTTTCTAGGACTATTCAGGAACATTTTAAACATGTAAATATTTTTAGAATTTTGTTAAGCACAATGGTTTAGTGCTTAGCAAGAAGAAGATAGAGGTATTTCAAACCACTATCAAATTTTTAGGCCATACGATCTGCAATGGGCAGATTTCTCTGCAAAAGCATGCATTGGAGTTTGTAGATAAGTTTCCAGATGTTATCACAGATAAGAACCAACTGCAGAGGTTCTTACGTTGCCTTAATTACGTCAGTAATTTTTATCAAGACTACACCAGTGACAGAAAAATCTTAAAGAAGAGGCTGAACAAGAATCCTCCTGAATGGACAGAAGTCCATACAAAAGCAGTCAAGGACATCAAGGCCAAGGTAAAATCCTTGCCCATTCTGTATGTTTCTGATGATCTTGCTTACAAAATAGTTGAATCTGATGCAAGTAATATTGGATGGGGTGGTATTCTAAAGCAAAAGGCTGGAAAAAAAGAGCAAGCTGTTCAATTTGCCTCAGGAGTATGGAATCGAACCGAACTGAACTACTCCACGATAGAGAAAGAAGTCAAGGCAGCATGGAACTGCATGAGTAAGTTTGAAGTTTATCTTATTAATAAACCTTTTCTTCTAAGAACTGATGCATCTACTCTACAGAAGGTGTTAACAAAAGACATCAAGAAGGGCGGAGAAGCCAAGTTTGCTAGATGGCAGGCTTTATTTGCAAACTTTGACTTTCAGGTAGAGCACATCAAAGGAAAAGACAATAATTTTCCTGATTTTCTTAGCAGAGAATACATTGAAACAAAAGACCATGTCATGATGATCATCACAGAATTGGACGAGCACTAGAAACAAGAAGCCTTGAGAACTGTGCCTGATGACCAAGACTGGGAAACCTATAAAAGAAACTGAAAACCCACGTGGCAGCTCCGAAATACAAAGGTGCTGGACGCCAATTTGCAGCCACACACTAACCTCCAACACTTTGTTCCAGAAAGAAAAGTATACCCTAAAGGAGGAAAGTGGATTCATGATATGTATATGATAAAGCAAGACGAGATGGTGACCTTGCAAGATAGGCTTTGGAACAAAATTCTCACGACATTGCCACTATTTGGTGCCATGGTGGACGCAGCATAGGAATGTATGAAAGGTATGTCTACATATACAGGACAAGAGATCTCTGGAATGAACCAGGCCATCTTAGAACCCAGCCAGCTCCCAGATGGCAAAGAAATGATCCCAAGATCATATTTCCAGATACAGTGTATAACTTTGCAGACTACAAACAGCTGTGGTGGGAATTTCTCAACCTCGACGACAAGGTCGAAACCTACTACACCAGACTCAAGTTCAGTGCCATCGGTCATTTTCAAGGATATTAGCAATGTAAGTGGTTTAGAGACTAGTGGACTGATTATGGAGTAAACACAACTGCCATGGACCCTATAGACCATGAAAAATATTGCAAAAATCTTTGCAAACCATGTATTGAGCAATGTAGTACAGACTGTAATCACCCTGTTTATAACACTGTTAAACAAATGACTAAAGGTGAATGGTCAACTTACAAGTCCTCCCCATATAATAATTCCCCTGAAGAATATATGAGAGAACACATGGAATGGCTTGTATTAACCGAGGTCCAGTACCAGATTGTGCTTCGGAAGCCCATGATTGTCTGCAGGATTTACACAAAAGCCTGGGGCAGAATGCAGTATAAAAGGGATAGATTCCCTGATCTTACTATTTTTGATGTAAATAGTACGGACCAGTCACAAGGGCTTAATTGTGACCAGATTTCCCGTGGACTTTTCTGTACCAAAGTATCCATAATGTAAATAGAATATAATTTTCTCGTGGGCTTTTACGAAAACACTTCCACTTTGTTTTGTCGGCATGAATAACTCTCTCGTGGGCTTTGAAAGAAAGTATCCACTTTGTTATCTTCCGTAGGATTTGCTTTTCTGGACAGAATCTACTATCAGATTTGCCCTGGCATTACCCGAAAACAACTATTCCTATCCTTAGATGGGAATCTTTGTGCGAACGTCGCCTTAGCACTATCCAAAAAGTAATGATTGTATCCACCGTTTACGGATGGCGTACAGTAATCTTTGTCCCCCCTCATTCCTATATAATGAGGGTAAGGCTCATTGATGAGGCATTCGAGTTTAGATTGAATCTAGAGTTTTGTGTGTTTGAGTCAAGTGCCTCTCCTGCTCTGCATCTATGGACATTGTGTCTGATCTTCTTGCATCACGAGAAGAACTTAAGTCCTTAGGTGATTTGGGAGCCTGCGCATCATTATGCTCGGCACTGGTGAGAACTTAAAGTGGCCGAATCATATAGACAGTCGACCAGTCTGTATATGTGTCGAAGTTTGATTCTGAGGCAGTGTCCATCCTTCGCCAGGTAGCATCCGGTATTGCTTGTTCAATGCGAAAAACATAAAGCCCGGTAAATGCGAATATAGTCAATCTCTGTAAGGAAATCTCTCTGTAAGAATTCTTCTGTAAACAAAGTCATATCCATTCTAAAATAAAATGAGTACACCATTCTGTATTTGAATACATCATCTGCGCATTAATATTGTCTGCTGTGGTAGTAGTTGTCTTTGTGCCTTCATCCGAAGTTTGCAGGAAGTTCGCCAAAGGATTGAAGGGACGCCAAGGCCGTTGTTAGGTGAGGAAGCCGTTGTTGAGGCCATAAGAGCGTGAAAGTTCTGAGTAGGTTCACCACTGGCTCACCAGGAGTCGGTTGTCAAAGTCATACGAAGAGACGCAACAAGTAGCAAGCTCATGACAGGAGCCCCTGTGTACATGATATCAATCATTTGCCTTATTTGGCCTACACTCATGTTATCTATATTCCACTCTCTATGGGAATATGGAAAAAGTGTGTGCGCTTCAGGAAGTTTTCCTTTGCCTTCTATGTCAGGGGCTGGATATCTGTTGAACTTATGTTCAAGCATTTCATATATAGGGAGGATTTGTGTATCCTGGTCTTTATGTTCCTTCCCTATGTTTGCTTCTTCATCCTTAAACAAGGATGCTATTGTGATCGTATTTGTAGCCTCGGTATCTGATGAAGACATGGCTACTTCTTTAGGAAATAATGTAGGAAACCTATCTATAGATTTCACAGGGTCCTGAATTCTTATGCTTCTTTTTACAAGAAAGGAGTTTGGAACTGGTTTCTCAATTTTAGACAGGCTTATCTTTTCAACTTTGCCAGTTAAACCAGACATAATTTGTTTAGCTGTGTCTAAATGACCAACTAACTTTTCTTCTACTCCTTCTATTTTGTTCAATGACTCTCTGGCATAAAACGAATCATGCTAGTTTCAAACTGTACATTGTTCAAACATTTATTTACATCATTTAATGATACTTGGACAGTATCAATTTGTTCCATGACTTCTATTGATTTTGCAACATTCATTTCCAAGCCTTTTACTGCAGTATTTGTCCACTAGATTTCTGAATCCTTCCATCAATGCCCAAGGCATTGTCATCTTTTTGGATTAAAGGGATGGCTTTGGCTGCATTTGTGTTTTCTCCTATGACAAATCCTTTGTAGGGAGGAAAGGTCGTAGCGGTTTCAATTTTTTATCCATCAAGTGCAGTCCAAGCATGCTTGCTTGCTGAGGTGCTGGTTGAACTGGCAAAGACATTCAAGGGAGAAATATTATCTTTCCATGAATAAAAAGATATCCAAGTGTTATTCATCTCCAAATAATGCTTCCAATCATCAGCAAACTGTTTCTTCTCTGCAGGAGTATAGTTCTGATCGAACTCATCTACTTGAGGATTAGTGTATAGATCCCAATTTAGCATGGCTTTCATCCATTGGGCACTAATCTCGGATTTCAAGCATCCATACATAAGGGAGAAGAACTTATGCATTTCCATTACTACGGGCTTTTTACAGTCAAAAGGAACAAGGCGAAATCTACAATCTGGAATCAGGCCATTTGCCTACTCAAGGTATGCTAAACCATATCTGGGTTTGGCTGGTCTCATCAAACACAACATCTCTGTCAGCCTTATATCTTCTCCTTCAAGAGTGGTAAGTTCATGCATCATGAGCACATGATCCGGATCTAATTCATGTGGGAAAGGAATATCTGTGCATTTGGGATTTGGGCATGAATTTACAGATGTAGTAGGAGGAGCGATTCCAGTTCTGGGGTTATGATTTGAATGGAGGTTAGACTCAACCAGAGTAAGCAGATTAACAAATTCTTGACAATCTAGGCATTTGACTTCTAAAGAAGAATAATTTACAAGCTGGGCTAATTCATACAAAGAATTATGTTTACAAAAAGATGAAGAGGAACAAGTTGTATCTATAGTGGAAGGATCTCTGTAATACTTGGATTGCTTACAGGCTAACTCTATTCTTCTCCGGTCAATAGTAGATCTTCTGGGGAATGAAATAACTGCAGAAGACAGATTTTCTGTAATATCAGCGGAGGTAATAGCCTTAGGAATGAGAGGCTTAGGATTATTTACAACCCAGTGTTATGGAAATGTCAAGTCTTCCCATTGAATGGTCTGATGCTCAATTTTCTGATTCTTTGCATCAGTGAGGACAACTATACTTGACTTTGAGTCTCTGCTGGGTGTATGGCGGATGGCTGGCCAAAGGGTATTGGTGTGACAGAAATAACCCTTGGTCTGGATGGCTATAATATTTCTCTTTTTCTTCATATCAAAACCAGTTGTTTGAATCTGCAATTGCAGTATCTGATCTATGGTTTCGTCAAAGGTATAAACAGAGAAATTGGGGTAACAGTCAATGTAGACTGGGTCATCAAATAATGGAGCAACAATCTCGCCTATTAGGGAATCTGTATATTTATTGTGCATCATATCTCTTACAGTAGAAAACACAAAAGTAGTTAAGCCTTTATGGGTTAATTGTTATCAAGGTCACAAGAAAACATTGTTGGACGACATAAACATCTCATATCATTAAATGCACTGTGAAAACCCTTGAAACGCCTCTTAATGGATAAGATGTCCTTGAAACAAGTGGCCAAATGGATTGAAATACATGCATTGGTGGACTATCACGTTCTGACATGAAGTTAATTGGATTGCATATGGAGGCAAGTTATCCAATTGAGCTATTCATTATCAATCATACAAAACCATTAAACTAGTTCAAAATCTATTATAACAAAATATCAATTATTTTTATCTTTGTTAAAATCTAAGTGTTTCATTATTATTAAGAAAAAGTTTAGGTCTTGAAGTAATTAAAATTGCATTTAAAAAACAAATAATAGTTAAAAACCTTGTGAATATTTTTCATAATATTGGTAAAAAAAACCATTTCCAAGAACATAATACATCCCAATGTGTCTTATCACAATTAATTGTTATCAAATTCACAAGAAAACCCTTGAAAGTGCTGGAAATATCGTCACACTTTTCATTACAATAATATAAATACCAAACATACTAAATATAAAATTATGCAAACAAGACTTGACTTTTCTGCGACTAACTATTTCATAAACCACACTTGACTTGACTCGAACATTAAATTGGTATGCATCACTAGACTCGGATGTTTGTTTATACATAAAATTTAATTACAATTCTAACAGTGCATGCTGGTACAATTCTGTTAGGATGAACCAACAGCTTTGGTGTATAATAGGTTACGACACACTGTCATTACCGTGAATGTGACTGTAGGCGATTAAACATGTCAAGAACTACATTCATCGACGGCCTGAGATTGGGAGCAGATCCAGTGCAAAATGTGGCAATCTCAATTATCTTCAATATTTCATCCATTCTCCCTTCCTTGGCCTTCTTCGCAGCCCATGTAGTTAGATGTACAAATTCCTGATTGTCCTCTTCTACCACAGGAGGTTTTCCACTTACCATTTCTAACAACACCACTCCGAAGCTATACACACCTTGCTTCGTCGATGCCTTCACTCCATACCCACATTCTGCACATAACATTAAGGTATTAGCGTGACATAGAATATGATGATCTCTACGATTACATTTCATAACAAAAATAAATGCGTGACGATCAAAGAGAAAACGCATGGAGATTTAGTACCAGGAGCAATGTAGCCATCAGTCCCTCCTAGAAGAGAACTAGATTCAGAATCTATTGATGAATTCTTCACTAGCCTTGCAAGTCCAAAGTCTGCGATGTGTGCTACATATTCATCATCCAGCAATATGTTGGCAAACTTTATGTCGCAGTGAATTATGGAGGTTCGCAGTCTTGGTGTAGATATTTGAGTCCTTCTGCCACACCCACTGCAATGTTATACGGAGTCCTCCAGTCCAGTCTCTGATTAGGACGTTTCGATGCTCCGCCTAGATATTCCCACAACGATCCATTGACCATGTAGTCACACAAAAGAACTATTACCTCATTCCTTCCATCATGCTCTGTTATCAGGTCCCGACGACGCAAGATGTTTTTGTGACGGGCGTATTTCAATGATTCTATCTCCTGCCTCAGACTGCGATATTGAATATTGTCCTGATGATGATTCGCTAATTTTAAGCATTTGGCAGCAAGGATTTTGTCCTGTCCTGGAATCATCACCTTGTAGACCATGCCGGATGTGCCAGAGCCGATGATGTAATCATCACTGAAGTTTTCTGTAGCTTCCACTATATCTCTGTATTTGACTCTACCGAGTTGTCCATCTCCTGAAAAAATAGTACACTTGCTGTGTCTATTACTGTTCGGCTTTGACACTTTTAAAACATATAGCAGCGAAAGAATGAGAATAGTTAGGATCTCAATACAGGCAACGGTAATCCCTGCCACTTCGGCTGAGCTTAATTCTTCCTTTTTACCTGCTACTTCTGAATCCGAACAACTGTTCCTTGTTGGTGGTCTGCAAAGGCCTGGATTACCCTCAAATGCATTTTGCGGGCCTTGTAAAAATGCCCTTAATGAAGGAATGGCCCCTGTGAATAGGTTGAAAGAGAAGTTGAAATGATCTAGGCTTACCATATCTGTGAGAGATTGAGGAATATTACCAGACAGGCGGTTATGGGAGAGGTCCAAGGATTGAAGGAACTGCAAGTTTCCTATCTAAGGAGAAAGAGATCTAGATAGATTGTTCCAGCTTAGATCCAACCCATATCTGAGACTGGCTGCAAGCTTTTCCATCTCCAAAGGAATGGTCATGCTTAGCTTATTTCTAGCGAGGTATAGTCCGCTTAATTGTTTGCAATACCCTAGGGAACTCGGTATTCTTCCTGTTAATGCGTTTACACTCAAGTTTAATGTCAACAGATTCGTAAGATGGACCAAGGCTGCCAGTATGTTTCCTTCCAACCAGTTTCCGCTCAAATCTAAAACCTCCAAATTAATTAAGTTCCCTACTTCTGGAGGAATAGTTCCACTGAGATTATTGCGGCTCAAATTGAGCTTTCCTAGATTTCTCAACTCTCCTATCTCAGAAGGAATGGCACCACTCAGATTGTTGTGGGAAAGGAGGAGATTTGTAAGGTTCTGTAACCATCCAATGGAAGAAGGTATACTTCCATGGATGTTGTTGTAAGAAATCTCAAGGTAATACAAGACTGAGAGCATAGAAATATTACTTGGTATGAAGCCCGTGAAGAGGTTGTTCTGTAGTCAGACGCGCTGCAATGAGACGCAGTCTTGTATAAGGCCGGTGATGTTCCCCTCTATTCGGTTATCGAAGATGGAAAGATGAATCAAAGACCTACCATTGCATAGTCCAGAGGGAATCGATCCGCTTAATCCGCTTGAATATGAATAAAGATCTTCCAGGTTGCTATAGCTTCCAAGTCGAGCAGGCAGCGGACCTTTGAACACGTCTTTACTGAGATACAACATTGTCAGATTGGGAAGGAGGCCGATTCCTTCAGGCAAAGTGCCTTCAAAATTATTGTAAGATAGATCTAGGATCTGCAGGTTTGTAAGATTGGTGAAGGATGAGGGGATCGACCCTGACATGATATTGTTACTAAAGGACAAGAATGCCAAATTCTTAAGATTACCAATTTCATATGGTATAACCCCACTCAGATTATTGGTCCATGCATCAAATGATTCCAATTTCAGCAGTCTAGTGAAGAAACCTGCAGGGATGGAGCCTGCAAGATGATTCTTGTAAACCCATAAAAATCTCAGATTTTCCAACAGGGCTATTTCCCCTGGTATCGTACCTTCCAAGGTGTTCTTATAAACTGCAATGGCTTCGAGGCTGCTGCAGTTGCCGATAGAAGAAGGGATGGTGCCGATCAAATCGTTTTGGTGCAGCGTCACCTCTACGAGCATTTTCAGATTCCCAATTTCCCACTGAATCTTTCCTTGCAATCCTGCAATGTTCATGTACAAAATTCGCAGTTGACTGCAATTGCCGATTTCGGGCGGTATGTTGGGGATTTTTCTGGTAAAATCCCAAAAACAAAAAAAACTAAACACACAGAGGCAATGCTCTGTTTCCTCTCCAGGATCTTTTGCACAGGGAAGCTTAGAAAAAAATTGTCTTAGAACAGAGTATTACACAACCATAAAAATGCTTGTATTCATTAAATTATAATGCCTGATACAACATTCATCCTCTTTCACTCAGAGGGATTCACCAAAAAGAAATTCAACAAAAGTTACTCTGTCTCCTCTTGAGATTTTACACTGCTGTGTGTAAAAACCTCATTTACATTCACTGCTGTAAAAACATTTTACATATACTGCTGTAAAAATGATTAAAATGATTTTTACATATGCTGCTCCAAAAAAACGTTATGTGCTCCTGCACATTACAAAATCTCACAAATATTTTCAATACAATATAAACCTGTTAAAGTTCTCCCCTGCTTCTTCTACACACTGCGGTGCGATTCATTTCCCTCACATACAATACCAAACTGCTTGGACTCATTCTACGCTGCTGCGTTTCACTGGTCTTCGTCTTCGTTCTGTTCTTTTTCTTAACACCATGCACTGCTGTGCATTATTTACCTTGCTTAACACTGGTCAAAAGAATCCCACGCACATATGCGCTCCCCCATTTTTCTTTATACACTGATGTGCAATAATTTTTTTCATTCGCTGTCGGGTTCTCTCCATTTATATTCAACCACACTCTGCTATGGTTGCAAATTCCATGGTCTGCGTATTGCCCTCCTTCTTTTACTCTGCCCCCTGTTCTATTTTCTATGCACTGCTATATGCATTCTTTTCATTGTAATTCATATATAGAAAAAATGGTCAACGCACATATAAAATTTTTATATCAAATACATATATGTTTCCCTTTTTCTTGCATTACGAAATCTATGACATTGCACAACGTGCAAACCCATATCATATATATTTTTATATGTTAAAAAAGTATGATAATAATGCACGCCGTAAAAACTTAAGAATTTTACCAACCCTCTGCGAATGTCATTTAATTCTTAGCATGGCTGTCAAAACAGAAGTTTGATTTTACTCCACGCATGATATTTAATGCTGGCTCACATGCTACTTTGGTTGATGGACGACGGAAGACGATCAAGCAAATCGGACGGCTGGAATGAATATTGAGAGGCCTTTTGCTGCTGAACGATAGCGTCCGATAAACCTGTACGGAAGCAGAAATGGCTTAGGACGCGTGGCTGAAATTAACTGGATCGGGCTCATGTGTACGGAAACTGCTCTCACCGCAAAAGCGGTCCGAAATGCATCAGACGGTTTGCGGGTTTCGCTGAGCGGTTTCGGGGTTGTACGTGCTGGATGAATTGCTGTCCACGTTGCATCCACTGTGCCTGCAGTTGGAATTAATATTCCAACACTCCCCTTTAATTTCAACTGCTGGGCATTGAATCATACCCAAGCACTTCCTCACATAGAGGGATTCACCAATACTGCTTCAGATGCAGTTCCACAACCAATCAAAAGAGTCTTCCTCTTAACAGAGGGATTCACCTGAGACTGTGCTGAAGAGCACATTCCTCATGACAGAGGGATTCACCTGTGACTGTGCTGAAGAGCACCTTCCTCGTGACAGAGGGATTCACCAGTGTATGCTAAAAAGCATCTTCCTCTTAACAGAGGGATTTACCACACTATGCTGAAAAGCATCTTCCTCTTGACAGAGGGATTCACCAAAAGACAACAGATCTTCCTCTTAACAGAGGGATTCTCCAACATGCCTTCTTCAGAGGCACTTCAATCTGTCTCTTACATTCATTTAGCACATACGCGCTGCAGCGTATTGCCTTTTGTTTTCTCAACAGAACAAGTGCAAAGATTTCACGCTGTTGTGTTTTCTTTGCATTACATTTCACTTGTGCTACTGCGCATTCCCTTTCTGTTGTTTTCACAATGAACAACAACCAAAACTTCACGCTGCTGCCTGCTCCCCTTCATTGATTACAATCGCACTGTTGTTGTGTCTCACTTGCATTTCAGATGCAAACAACAAAAACTGCATTTACATTTACTGCTGTAAAGAAAAATTTCTTTTACATGTGTTGCTGCCCATTACATTTCGTTTCTTCAACAACAAAAAAAAACTTCATGCTGCTGCATTTTTCATATTCACATTGCTGTGTGTTTTTACTACATATTCTCCAACAACAAAAACAAGACTTACATTACCCTTTTCACTGTTGTGTGAAAAATTTCATTGCATTCTCAAACACTGGGCATTTACGCTCTGCTGCGTTTTGCCCTCTTCTCATTTTCCTCTCACTGCTTTGCGTTTTCATTGCCAATACAAAACATTTCCATCTGCTGTGTATTACACTCACTCTGCTGTGAGTATATTCTCTCATATTACATAAAAGGAAAACTACATTCCATTGCTATGCATTTCAATCCATGTGTTCCACAAAAAAAAATTCCATGCTGCTGTGCATTCTAATCCATGTGCTCCACACACAAAAGTTTCCACGTTGCCCCTGTTCTATGTTCTGCCTTCGCACTGTTGTGCGGGTCTCCTTGCTTTGCATTACAATGCATATACAATGCATATGATTCACATCGAATTCATCTTCATCTTCACTCACACACTGCTGTGCGTTCTACTGCTTCTCAGTTTTCTTATCGCGTTGCTGCACTTCACATTTCAACGCTGCCCCTTTTCCTTCTCCGCACTTCTGTGCATATTGCATTGCATATGTGAAAAAAAATTACATTTTTCAACACCGCTGCGTATTACATTTCAAAGGGATTAACAAAAAGATTTCATTTGCGCTCTGCTACGCTGCAATGCATCCTCCATGCAATCTCCATGCCCTGAAGACTTTTCTTCTCTGCTTTTATGGCAGATTTAATTCAACAAAGAATATAGTTCAGCAATAATGATCAAAAATTACAAGCTCCCCTTAACTGTATGCATTGTCTTTTTTTAGCAAAGTTTTCTCAAAAGAAACTTAGATCAGCTGGAGAGCTCAAGGGACTTTCAGGCTGTATCTCCTTCTTTCTCCATACTTGTGTAACTTTCTTCTTTTGCATGGGTCTAGCTTGTGTAAGAGCCCATGTTAAGTTACAATCACATGCCATATGCCCAATGTTATGACACTTGAAACATTCTACATTGTTCATGAATAATAATTCATGATTTCTTCTTGTAAAATTGTTTCTTGGAGGTTGTCGAGGACCATAACATCTATCTCCATGAAATGCTCTACAGTCTTTTGCCATAAGACCAAAGTTTGAACAAGAGTAACAATAACCAAAAAATGAACTTTGGTACCTGGGAGATGGAGGTCTCCTTGATGTACTTCTGAAGCCTTGCTACCTTGAGATTCTTTGATGATAACCATTGCATCTTGCCTCTTTGACATCAATTACATTTCTTCTTGGAGCTGGTTTTCTGCTTGGAGTAGGATTTCTTCTATCCTACCCATGATCTTTCTCCTTGCCTTTGTTGGAACTAGCAGCATCACCATTTCTTTCCTGCTTCTTCACATCTCCTTTGCTTAAAGCATTTTCATTCTTGTTTGAGGGTTCACCTACATACCCAAGTCCTGATTTATCAAATGGAGATCTGTGATAGCTGAGCATGTCATCCAAGGCTTGAGAGCTCTTCATGATTTTGTTCATCCCTTCAACCTTTTTCCTGAGGAGGACAATCTCTTCTTCCAATCTTTCACACTCATTATTCTTCTTTGCAAGTTGTTCCTCAGTTTCTTCTTTGCTATGAGTAGCTTTAGCTACTACTATTTTAAGGGAGATAATATCTATCTTCATTTTGGAGATTTCTGCTTGACTTCTCACCATTTTCTTCTCAGCTTCTCGTGCCTGCTTCCTGGCTTCTCGTAGTTCAGACTTAAGGGAGGAGACCTCTGCCTTGTACTGTCCAATCTCTTCTACAAGCTTATTCACTGTCTTGTGCCTTTGTTCAAGTTGACTTGTCAAGATATCTTACTGCTTCTTTTCTTTATTCAATTGATTTGTCATGGATATGACTTCTTCATGATGCTTCATCTTGCTTTCATCAAGTTCCTTCTTAAGCTTGGCGAGCTCTTCATCCCTTTCTTTTACTTGAAGCTTGATGAGGTCAACCTTCTCATTTTCAGCTTCTATGATGGGTTCAGAATTTCCTTCTTGATTGATGGTCATGGTCAGTGCTCCCTTTGCATGAAGGTCATGAAGTCTGTCCCATATCTCCGTTGTTGATGAATATTTTCCTAGATTCCTCTTTACAGAATCAGGTAGCCCATGCAAGATTGTCTTTGTTGCTTTTGCATTGTACTCCTTGGATTCTATGTCCATCTTGCTATCATCAATCACTGATTCCCAAATTTCAATCCCTTCAGACTTTAAGAAAGTCCTCATTTTTATTTCCCATATATCAAAGTTCCCATCAAACCTTGGAGCCTCAAATAGAATGCTTTCAAATAGATATTTTTCTATTTTAATAGAAGAGGGAGACACAACCTTAGGGGGTTTGGACACTTTCTTCCTTGACCTTGCCATTCTTAACTATGTTTAAAATACCTGACTGTGTTTTTAAAATTACTCACTGTTTCTTCAACAGCAACACAGAAAAAAACTTTGAGGAATACCTGGGTTCTTTTGCCTGAGACTTCACTCTGCTGGAGAAGCTTTCTCTGCTGCAACAAGAATCTTTCCTTCAACTTCTTTGACGCCTTCAAAGAGCCTGAACCTGCTCTGATACCACTGTTGGGGATTTTTCTGGTAAAATCCCAAAAACAAAAAAAACTAAACACACAGAGGCAATGCTCTGTTTCCTCTCCAGGATCTTTTGCACAGGGAAGCTTAAAAAAGACTTGTCTGAGAACAGAGTATTACACACCCATAAAAATGCTTGTATTCATTAAAATATAATGCCTGATACAACATTCATCCTCTTTCACTCAGAGGGATTCACCAGAAACAAATTCATCAAAAGTTACTCTGTCTCCTCTTGAGATTTTACACTGCTGTGTGTAAAAACCTCATTTACATTCACTGCTGTGAAAACATTTTACATATACTGCTGTAAAAATGATTTTTACATATGCTGCTCCAAAAAAACATTATGTGCTCCTGCACATTACAAAATCTCACAAATATTTTCAATACAATATAAACCTGTTAAAAATTCTCCCCTGCTTCTTCTACGCACTGCGGTGCGATTCATTTCCCTCACATACAATACCAAAGCTTGGACTCATTCTACACTGCTGCGTTTCACTGGTCTTCGTCTTCGTTCTGTTCTTTTTCTTAACACCATGCACTGTTGTGCATTATTTACCTTGCTTCACACTGGTCAAAAGAATCCCACGCACATATGCGCTCCCCCATTTTTCTTTATACACTGTTGTGCAATAATTTTTTTCATTCGCTGTCGGGTTCTCTTCATTTATATTCAACCACACTCTGCTATGGTTGCAAATTCCATGGTCTGCGTATTGCCCTCCTTCTTTTACTCTTTCCCCTGTTCTATTTTCTACGCACTGCTATATGCGTTCTTTTCATTGTAATTCATATATAGAAAAATGGTCAACGCACATATAAAATTTTTATATCAAATACATATATGTTTCCCTTTTTCTTGCATTACGAAATCTATGACATTGCACAACGTGCAAACCCATATCATATATATTTTTATATGTTAAAAAGGTATGATAATAATGCACGCCGTAAAAACTTAAGAGTTTTACCAACCCTCTGCGAATGTCATTTAATTCCTAGCATGGCTGTCAAAACAGAAGTTTGATTTTACTCCACGCATGATATTTAATGCTGGCTCGCATGCTACTTTGGTTGATGGACGGCGGAAGACGATCAAGCAAATCGGACGGTTGGAATGAATATCGGGAGGCCTTTTGCTGCTGAACAATAGCATCCGATAAACCTGTACGGAAGCAGAAATGGCTTAGGACGCGTGGCTGAAATTAACTGGATCGGGCTCGTGTGTACGGAAACTGCTCTCACCGCAAAAGCGGTCCGAAATGCATCAGACGGTTTGCTGGTTTCGCTGAGCGGTTTCGGGGTTGTACATGCTGGATGAATTGTTGTCCACGGTGCCTGCAGTTGGAATTAATATTCCAACACTCCCCTTTAATTTCAACTGTTGGGAATTCAATCATACCCAAACGCTTCCTCACATAGAGGGATTCACCAATACTGCTTCAGATGTAGTTCCACAACCAATCAAAAGAGTCTTCCTCTTAACAGAGGGATTCACCTGAGACTGTGCTGAAGAGCACCTTCCTCATGATAGAGGGATTCACCTGTGACTGTGTTGAAGAGCACCTTGCTCGTGACAGAGGGATTCACCAGTGTATGCTAAAAAGCATCTTCCTCTTGACAGAGGGATTTACCACACTATGCTGAAAAGCATCTTCCTCTTGACAGAGGGATTCACCAAAAGACAACAGATCTTCCTCTTAACAGAGGGATTCTCCAACATTCCTTCTTCAGAGGCACTTCAATCTGTCTCTTACATTCATTTAGCACATATGCATTGCAGCGTATTGCCTTTTGTTTTCTCAATAGAACAAGTGCAAAGATTTCACGCTGTTGTGTTTTCTTTGCATTACATTTCACTTGTGCTACTGTGCATTCCCTTTCTGTTGTTTTCACAATGAACAACAACCAAAACTTCATGCTACTGCCTGCTCCCCTTCATTGATTACAATCGCACTGTTGCTGTGTCTCACTTGCATTTCAGATGCAAACAACAAAAACTGCATTTACATTTACTGCTGTAAAGAAAAATTTCTTTTACATGTGCTGCTGCCCATTACATTTCGTTTCTTCAACAACAAAAAAAAGCTTCATGCTGCTGCATTTTTCATATTCACACTGTTGTGTGTTTTTACTACATATTCTCCAACAACAAAAACAAGACTTACATTACCCTTTTCACTGCTGTGTGAAAAATTTCATTTCATTCTCAAACACTGGGCATTTACGCTCTGTTGCGTTTTTCCCTCTTCTCATTTTCCTCTCACTGCTTTACGTTTTCATTGCCAATACAAAACATTTCCATCTGCTGTGTATTACACTCACTCTGCTATGAGTATATTCTCTCATATTACATAAAAGGAAAACTACATTCCATTGCTATGCATTTCAATCCATGCGTTCCACAAAAAAAATTTCCATGTTGTTGTGCATTCTAATCCATGTGCTCCACACACAAAAGTTTCCACGCTGCCCCTGTTCTATGTTCTGCCTTCGCACTGCTGTGCGGGTCTCCTTGCTTTGCATTACAATGCATATACAATGCATATGATTCACATCGAATTCATCTTCATCTTCACTCACACACTGCTGTGTGTTCTACTGCTTCTCATTTTTCTTATCGCGCTGCTGCACTTCACATTTCAACGCTGCCCCTTTTCCTTCTCCGCACTTCTGTGCATATTGCATTGCATATGTGAAAAGAAATTACATTTTTCAACACCGCTGCGTATTACATTTCAGAGGGATTAACAAAAAGATTTCATTTGCGCTCTGCTGCGCTGCAATGCATCCTCCATGCAATCTCCATGCCCTGCAGACTTTTCTTCTCTACTTTTATGGCAGATTTAATTCCATATCTCTCCCCTTATAAGAATATCTTCATCAAAGAATATAGTTCAGCGATAATGATCAAAAATTACAAGCTCCCCTTAACTGTATGCATTGTCAAAAGAAACTTAGATCAGCGAGAGAGCTCAAGGGACTTTCAGGCTGTATCTCCTTCTTTCTCCATACTTGTGTAACTTTCTTCTTTTGCATGGGTCTAGCTTGTGTAAGAGCCCATGTTAAGCTACAATCACGTGCCATATGCCCAATGTTATGACACTTGAAACATTCTACATTGTTCATGAATAAGAATTCATGATTTCTTCTTGTAAAATTGTTTCTTGGAGGTTGTGGAGGACCATAACATCTATCTCCATGAAATGCTCTACAGTCTTTTGCCATATGACCAAAGTTTGAACAAGAGTAACAATAACCAGAAAATGAACTTTGGTACCTGGGAGATGGAGGTTTCCTTGATGTACTTCTGAAGCCTTGCTACCTTGAGATTCTTTGATGATAACCATTGCATCTTGCCTCTTTGACATCAGCTACATTTCTTCTTGGAGTTGGTTTTCTGCTTGGAGTAGGATTTCTTCTATTGTACCCATGATCTTTCTCCTTGCCTTTGTTGGAACTAGCAGCATCACCATTTCTTTCTGGCTTCTTCACATCTCCTTTGCTTAAAGCATTTTTATTCTTGTTTGAGGGTTCACCTACATACCCAAGTCCTGATTTATCAGATGGAGATCTATGATAGATGAGCATGTCATCCAAGGCTTGAGAGCTCTTCATGATTTTGTTCATCCCTTCAACCTTTTTCCTGAGGAGGACAATCTCTTCTTCCAATCTTTCACACTCATTATTCTTCTTTGCAAGTTGTTCCTCAGTTTCTTCTTTGCTATGAGTAGCTTCAGCTGCTACTATTTTAAGGGAGATAATATCTATCTTCATTTTGGAGATTTCTGCTTGACTGCTCTCCATTTTCTTCTCAGCTTCTTGTGCCTGCTTCCTGGCTTCTTGTAGTTCAGACTTAAGGGAGGAGACCTCTGCCTTGTACTGTCCAATCTCTTCTACAAGCTTATTCACTCTCTTGTGCCTTTGTTCAAGTTGACTTATCAAAACATCTTCCTGCTTCTTTGCTTTATTCAATTGATTTGTCATGGATATGACTTCTTCATGATGCTTCATCTTGCTTTCATCAAGTTCCTTCTTAAGCTTGGCAAGATCTTCATCCCTTTCTTTTACTTGAAGCTTGATGAGGTCAACCTTCTCATTTTCAGCTTCTATGATGGGTTCATAATTTCCTTCTTGATTGATGGTCATAGTCAGTGCTCCCTTTGCATGAAGGTCATGAAGTCTGTCCCATATCTCCTTTGTTGATGAATATTTTCCTAGAGTCCTCTTTACAGAATCAGGCAGCCCATCCAAGATTTCCTTTGTTGCTTTTGCATTGTACTCCTTGGATTCTATGTCCATCTTGCTATCATCAATCATTGATTCCCAAATTTCAATCCCTTCAGACTTTAAGAAAGTCCTCATTTTTATTTCCCATATATCAAAGTTCCCATCGAACCTTGGAGCCTCAAATAGAATGCTTTCAAATAGATTGTTTTCTATTTTAATAGAAGAGGGAGACACAACCTTAGGGGGTTTGGACACTTTCTTCCTTGACCTTGCCATTCTTAACTATGTTTAAAATACCTGACTGTGTTTTTAAAATGACTCACTGTTTCTTCAACAGCAACACAGAAAAAAACTTTGAGGAATACCTGGGTTCTTTTGCCTGAGACTTCACTCTGCTGGAGAAGCTTTCTCTGCTGCAACAAGAATCTTTCCTTCAGCTTCTTTGACGCCTTCAAAGAGCCTGAACTTGCTCTTATACCACTGTTGGGGATTTTTCTGGTAAAATCCCAAAAACAAAAAAAACTAAACACACAGAGGCAATGCTCTGTTTCCTCTCCAGGATCTTTTGCACAGGGAAGCTTAAAATTTTTTTGTCTGAGAACAGAGTATTACACACCCATAAAAATGCTTGTATTCATTAAAATATAATGCCTGATACAACATTCATCCTCTTTGACTCAGAGGGATTCACCAAAAACAAATTCAACAAAAGTTACTCTGTCTCCTCTTGAGATTTTACACTGCTGTGTGTAAAAACCTCATTTACATTCACTGCTGTAAAAACATTTTACATATACTGCTGTAAAAATGATTAAAATGATTTTTACATATGCTGCTCCAAAAAAACGTTGTGCTCCTGCACATTACAAAATCTCACAAATATTTTCAATACAATATAAACCTGTTAAAATTCTCCCCTGCTTCTTCTACGCACTGCGGTGCGATTCATTTCCCTCACATACAATACCAAACTGCTTGGACTCATTCTACGCCGTTGCGTTTCACTGGTCTTCGTCTTCGTTCTGTTCTTTTTCTTAACACCATGCACTGTTGTGCATTATATACCTTGCTTCACATTGGTCAAAAGAATCCCACGCACATATGCGCTCCCCCATTTTTCTTTATACACTGTTGTTCAATAATTTTTTTCATTCGCTGCCGGGTTCTCTCCATTTATATTCAACCACACTCTGCTATGGTTGCAAATTCCATGGTCTACGTATTGCCCTCCTTCTTTTACTCTGCCCCCTGTTCTATTTTCTACGCACTGCTATATGCGTTCTTTTCATTGTAATTCATATATAGAAAAATGGTCAACGCACATATAAATTTTTTATATCAAATACATATATGTTTCCCTTTTTCTTGCATTACGAAATCTATGACATTGCACAACATGCAAACCCATATCATATATATTTTTATATGTTAAAAAGGTATGATAATAATGCACGCCCTAAAAACTTAAGAGTTTTACCAACCCTCTGCGAATGTCATTTAATTCTTAGCATGGTTGTCAACACAGAAGTTTGATTTTACTCCACGCATGATATTTAATGCTCGCTCGCATGCTACTTTGGTTGATGGACGGCGGAAGACGATCAAGCAAATCGGACGGCTAGAATGAATATCGGGAGGCCTTTTACTGCTGAACGATAGTGTCCCATAAACCTGTACGGACGCAGAAATGGCTGAGGACACGTGGATGAAATTCACTGGATCGGGCTCGTGTGTACGGAAACTGCTCTCACCGCAAAAGCAGTCCAAAATGCATAGACGGTTTGCTGGTTTCGCTGAGCGGTTTCGGGGTTGTACGTGCTGGATGAATTGCTGTCCACGCTGTGTCCACGTGCCTGCAGTTGGAATTAATATTCCAACACGTTAGAGAGCCACTGAAATAGTTGGAGTATGCGGTGATTCAATCAACATTGGCAAGCTTTCCAATAGACCAAGGAATGATCCCGATGAGATTATTTGTATCCACCGAGAGTCTAGTCAGGCTTATTAGATTACCCAGTGCAGGTGGAATAATACCTGATATATTGTTGGTACTGATATTCAAAACTGTAAGAAGGCTACAATTCGCGATATCTGGAAGGATGAAGCCCATGAAGAAATTGTTGGCGAGATTGAGTTCTCGAAGCTTTGTGCAGTTGGCTAACTGGCTAGGAACCGTGCCGGATAACCTATTGCTCGAAAGGTCGAGCTTCTCCAGGGTGGCAATCTTGCCTATTGCACTGGAAAGATGGCCAGACAGCCCTTTGTACGACAGGGAAATTGATGTGACCCGCCTTCCATAACTGCTACAGCCTACACCTTCCCAGCTACACGGATTGACATCAGAAGAGCTGTCGTTTCTCCAACTTGAAAGAAAATTAAGAGGAACTCCAAAATATGACTTGATTTGTAAAAGGGCCACTCCATCTGCCGACGGAGCATTACCGCTGCAAATAAGTGCAGGTAATGGCCCAAAATAATTGACTTGAGTATGAATGACAATAAACATTAATATTACTAGACATGGAAGATTGTATCCTTTCATTCTCATCTTGCCTGCTCTGCTGCTTGGATCAAGCAACATCATGAACAATTGGCTATGTGAGTGTCAGTGGCTCCTCCTCCGATGAACTATTTATAACTAATTATTTATTTATATGAGAATCATGATTATTGTTGCAAGTTAATTATTGAAACAAAGACTAGACTCCACCAAGTCTTACCTTCATTACGTTTTTGGCACGGTTGAATGTCACATGTAAGTAAGTTTCAAAAGAGACAGGTTTGATTGCTGCACCAACGGGCAGCAACACGTCAAAGTTGATATGTCACGACTTTGCTTGCACCATGCTTGAAAAGTCACTCAAATCGCCCTCCTCATACCCTTTTGGGCGCGTCACCCAGAACAGATAATGATATCTTTTTGGACCCGTCATGAAAGTTTGCGTCCAAAATGAATAGTCACACGTAGACTAGAGAAATCGCCCAGCTCAGACCTTTTCTTCCACCCAGTTAATTATTGAAACAAAGACTAGACTCCAGCAAGTCTTTGAGCAAATCTTATCTTGATTGTCAGCATGTGTTACCTACTACCACAATGGATTTCAGATATTGTTGCAAGTTAATTATTGAAACAAAGACTAGACTCCACCAAGTCTTACCTTCATTGCGTTTTTGGCATGGTTGAATGTCACATGTAAGTAAGTTTCAAAAGTGACAGGTTTGATTGGTGCACCAACGGGTAGCAGCAGGTCAAAGTTGATATGTGACGACTTTGCTTGCACCATGCTTGAAAAGTCACTCAAATCGCCCTCCTCATACCCTTTTGGGTGCGTTACCCAGAACAGACAGTGATATCTTTTTGGACGCGTTATGAAAGTTTTCTTGCAGAATGAATAGTCACATGTAGACTAGAGAAATCGCCAAGCGTAGAGACTCTTCTTCAACCTGTCAAGAAACAAACACTAGTCAAAACGTCGCCTTTTCAACCCGTCAATAAAGTTTGCGGTGCAGCATGAATAGTCACTCAGGACAAAGGTACATAAGAAAAATCGCCCAGCTCAGACCCTTTTCATCGACACCTCAAGCAAATCACTAAGAACAAACGTGTCCTTTTCAGGGAAAGTTTGCTTTGCACATCAAAAGTCACTTACAATAGACAAAGGCGGTCTTTCCCAAGTGTCAGGGAAGTTTGTGTGAAGCTTTTGTGCTTACAACAGACAAAGGCGGCCTTTTCGACGCGTCAATAAAGTCATAAGGTACTCAAGAATAGTTTGCGCCTGAAGCAAGTCAGTGAGAACAAACGGACGGTGCTCAAGAATAGTTTGCTTGCACATTAAGAAAATTCAACACCAATGAAAGACGGTGCTTCTGAGCAATGAAAAATCTCTCAAATATTGAATTCAATGAATTTGTCATTGTTTTTCATCTTATTTGTTAAAAATCAGGGAAATATTAGAATTAGATTTTAGGAATTTCAAATTTTAAAATTACTCATGACATAGATTTGATAATATGGGAATATTCTTCTACTAACAAATAAAAATCAGAGAAATATTAGAATTAGATTTTAGGAATTTCAAATTTTAAAATTACTCATGAGATAGATTTGATAATATGGGAATATTCTTCTACTAATATAGCATTTACCCAATATGTGGTCTGTTAATTAGATAGAATATTTTATATTATTTTTAATATATTAAATTAATTTATTTAATCAATATAGTCAATATTGTTGATATGATCAATACTTATTTCTCTCAAATCAAAATATTGTTCCATACTTTTTAAATCAATACATATTAAACCAATAGTACTTCAATCATTATTTTATTTAATCAATAAGTTACCCACACCAACACTTAGCAACTCACATTTAAATATACTTTAATAGATAAGTCACCGCCGCCAACACTCTTTATATTAACTTTAAATTTATTTTCACTTTCATTTAAATTCAAACGGTTCATGCTCCCTTACATGATAGTTGTTGAAGAAGCACTAAGACAAAGCATATCTTGAGTATATTCTCTTAAGATTCAATCTTTATGTCCATTTAAAAAAGACAAATGTCAACAAACTTACATCCATGGTCTCATAATTAGAAGTCGCTCCGGGAAGAACAAATAATATTGGCATATAAAATTTGTTGTTTCCATCCCATCTTACATTGGGTGTGCTAGTATTTCATGTTTTCCAATAATCCCTCACACCAATTGAAGAGTTTTGGCTCCACACATCATATAGCTAGATCCATATGAGACTTGGTGGCTAGGTGTGGTGTTGATGACCCAACTATTCGAAGGATAGTGAAGAGCATAGTCTATAGGGTGAGCTATGAGATATCTTTGATGGGTACCTTATTGCTCAGTTTTCTCACACGTGGCCCACAATATTGAGCCACATACTCATCTACATTGTCCTTTACAGTTCTCCTCACACCATCTAGAACCATTACTGCACCTTGCCTGTGTGAACCTATCAGAAATCTTATGTCTTCTACCTCTAGCTGCAAAATTCCCTCCTTCACTATGAAATGTTGGTTTTGGAAATCCCACATCTCCACCAAACATTTTAGTAACCCTGTCTAGCTCTTCATGCTTTGAGTTTTGAAGAATTTAAGCAAACCATAGTCTCTCTAAGCCTAAAGGATTAGGGGATGAGCAAGGGCTTCGATATCATTTTCCTTGTTCTCACGTTCCCGTCACTCAATCATGATGAAATTCCTAAATAATAAGAGAAAATTGGTCAGGCCACTCGATGGAGAAAACCCATCACACATCAATTCATTTAATTTTTACAAACCTGGGTTGCATTGCTCACACCTACATTATTTAATGAGGCTCATCAATAGGTATATTATATGGGTCACAATGCCATCCTCCAACTTATTAAATTATCTTTTTCTCACATTTATCTACAAATTTCGTTATATTATGCTTAGTGTAAGAGTTAAAGATGTGTTGTTATGTCTTGTGGCCCAATGTGTGTTAAATCCAGAAATTGGGTCAATTTTGATTTGATTTGAGTGTGGGAATTCATAGTAGACAAGAAAGAGAGATTTTAGGAGCTGGTCCACCTCCTTAACTCCTCCAATCAGTTGAATATCCTCCTCTCTATCTCATCAACTTGGTGTTAATGGCAGCTAAGCAGGCCGAGTTCATTGATAGTCGAGCCAGTGCAAGTCAAAGAAGAGTTAGATTCACCTATTCTCAAGTTATGGAGTCAAATATCGCTATTTTCTATGGATTTGTTGGTAGCTCCACTTTTGTATAAGTAAAAAAGCTAAAGGACTCATTAAGATTCAAAGTTTTATTATAGCCAAGAGGCCATTGAGCTGAAGAACATTCTACTATTATTTTGATGATGTATTTGACACTTTTTGAATGATAATGAGAAGTTTTTTTTTTATCCAGTACTAAGTTGACTTAGAGGTTGAAGCTCTTGGGTTAGGGCCCAACCCTAGTAGCATAATTTCCTCTCTTGTATCTATATTATTAGTCTAGAATGTTGGGTAATTGCTAAAGTTTATTCATGTTTCTTTTAGCTTAGAATATAGATTAAGTTGTTGCTCATGCATGTTTCCTTTATCTTAGAGCGTAAATTAGTTATTGCAGTTCTGTAGAGTAAATTCCATCAAAAAGCCTGTGATAGTGAACCCTATCTCATCTTCCTCATGGGATCATGATTAGAGGACCCCAATATCACAACCCAAAAACAGAGTGTGGTTTCCTATTCATTGCATAGATCAAGTTTTAGCATTGGTTAGATAGTTGTTTATGGTTTCTTGGAAAGATTTACATTTTTTATTTTTATTCATATGATTGTTGTAGCTTAGAAGGTATAATTTCATAGATCATGTTCTTAGCATTAGTTGGATAAGATTTTCCAAATTTAATTAATCTTTTCCACATTGACTTGTAATAATTTGCAAATGAAAAGAGAAATAGGTGCATGTGTTATTGCAATGTTGTTGGATCTGCAGGAAAGGAGCCCTTTCACCATCCCCATTGAGGTCTTCTCCACCTTATTTTTATGCTTGCCATCCCATGTTCTAGATCTCTGTTTTTCTGGTCACCGTGAGAAACCACCTTAGCCCAAACCCAACCTTCTTGAAGTACTGTGTTTGGCTAAGGGTGTTGATCACCTTCCCCAAATTTCCCACAATCTTCATACAACTTTCCAACACTTCATCTCACCATCCTTACCCTCCAAAACCTCTCAGCCAACTTCTTGTATCATTTTAGGACATCATGAAGCAGTACATGAATCTTGTAACAACATCTTGTAGAATACCTATAGTAGTCTGTTTTGACCCCGTTTTGACCTGCAATGATAGCCTGACTTAGTTTAGGAGTAGTTTGACCCCTTAGCTTGGATTCCATGACCAAAAGTGCACCTAGACCAATCCCTTCACTCCTTTTCCTTTCCTGTAAGATCATATAGCATTAGTTCTTTCATTTCTGAATTTAGTAAGTAGAACTTATTTACTCTACAAGTGTGAGTTATATAGTCAATGCATGCATTCTTGAATTATGAAATGGTAGAATAATCTTCTATTTTCAAGCAACCCTGATAGCTAGATGATTAAGTGCAAGTTAACATAGTTTCCTTTCTGCAAATTAGCATAACCTCAGCCGTCAATATCTTCCTCCCGATCCAACGGCCCTCGCACCTTTCGCGCCCACAAATTGATGAAACGTTAATGCACAATGGAGAGTGGTTTTCCTCTCTCCTCTGCCGCCACGCGTCATGTACCGAATGGGATCCCGTGCCCTCACAGTTTATCGCCCAACGCCCCAAAGGCGGTGCGACCGTTACGGCCTGCCACTTAACTGCCCGATAACCACCGTGTGCTTTTGCCGTCCGATCACCGTTGGATCTACCCGTCTTGGATCCAACGGCCCAAGTTCATCACACTCCCGCTTCTTCCGGTATCCCTGTCGACTCATCTCCGCTGTCTGTCCTCCCAATCCGACGGCTGATCTTTCTCCTTCTCCCAACCCGTGCACTCGCCATGCAGTCCATGCCCCTTGACCGTTCTGTATGCCCGAAGGACAAAGGCGACTGACTCACCAGTACCAGTTGCAGTTGCTCCTCAACAACCACATTTAACAGATAGTATGGCATGTGAGAAAAAGGACAGAGCTTGAGCATGTAACTGCATTTAGTAGTTATGGAACTTCAAGGATACGAACACTCCAGCTACTTGAGAGGATAGCAAAACACCTGTAGAGATTAGATTCATCCACTAAAGCAAGGAAACGTGCTCAGAGACTCCAACAGGCAGATAAACGCAGTTGGTGGTCAATTATGACCCCCCATACCTAAAATGGCCAAGTGCCTTTGTAATGAAACTCTATATATACCCACAAACAAGATGTAATCAGGGTTAAAGGTTGATGTTTCGACATAAGGTTCAACTTCTGGAGGCTGTAACTATTTTGAAACTTGCAGCGTCTCGTCCATTTTCAGCTAATACAAGCTTCTTTTGTTGTTAATTGCTCACTTTCCATTTATCTTCTCTTCCAAGCTATGTCTAATACACTGTGTTCATGAACTCTTGATGTTTAGCATTAGAGTAGCTGTCATCCTATCTTTGTGTTAAAGTCTTGTATGTATCATTGAATGAGTTATTCAGGTTTCTCTTCATTTAGTGTCAGAGAGTTGTCATCTTGTCTGTGCATTGGTAGATTAGATTAGCAGACTTCTTTACTGGTTACACCCGGCCATCACATGGTCTTGTGCATCTGCTGGTGTGGTCATTATTCTCCATATTCACCCAATCTTAAATTGTGAGTAGTTTATGGTCTAAAGCCTTGTAGTCTGAGGGTGTTCACGCATGTCTGGAGTAAAGCAAAGTAGAAGTGGTTATCTGGCTTGGACAAGCATCATTCCTTCCATTCATCCATTTGCAACAATAAGTTGAATTTATATGTTACCAGGCATCTCCGAGCTACAACCTAGGAGAGTTTCTTGGAATCCTAACAACTCCTACTAGAAGGAAGCTCCCTAACTGAAGGCTCCAACCTTCAACACCTAGGTGGGCCACATTTCAAAATATTTCACATTGGATCCACCTGTGATCCAAATAAAAAATTGCATCAACCCATGGTATTCATCCACCCATGGAATTTAGCCATGGTATTGTAAGTGGCATCCATCCATAGTATTGTAAGTGGCATCCACCCATGGTATTCATTCACCTATGGTATTGTGACATCCACCTATGGTATTCATTAACCCATGGAATTTACCAGTGGTATTGTAACTGAAAAAGGTTATAAGTAACAGGTTGCATTTTGTAAAAGGACAGATTGTCCACCACAATGTAGCTTTTACAGTTATTCTTTGTTTTAATAAAAATTTCCTTTGTGGTTTTATTTACTGTGTGTTCTATCAATTTTCATTTTGGCATTAAAAATTTTCAGATCTTGGGGGCCTCCTCCCAAGATCCAAATCCGTGGTATCGGAGTAGGTTATGATTCCATGGGAATGATGGTTTAATGCATATCTCAATTTCAATTTTTTGTAACAATATTCAACAAACCTCAGGAACGTACTACGACCTCCACAAAGCACTTTCTTGGGCCAAGCAGGAAGAATTTTTCTTTTTTCATTTTTTTGCAAATTTTTTTTGGGCTGGGAGTTTGCAGATCATATCTGAAACATTTGGTGCAAAATTTGCCAAAAAAGTAAATAAAATATCTGTATTCCTTGCGGAAAAATATCAAAATTTGAAAAAAAATCGGCCGATTTGGAGTCTGGATGAAGGAGATATCGCTAACTTAAAATCAGTTATGTTGTAGAATTTTTTCTGTCGGAAACTATTGGACGAAGACTCTCCTGTCATTTTTTGCTATTTTTGTGCAGAATTTTAGAACAATGATTGAAGATTTGAGCTCCTCTTGAAAAATCACCTAATTTCAAAAAAAAAAAATGGGTCGAATCGGAGATCGAATGTGGGAAATATTGCTGACTTAAATCAGTTATTTTTTCAGAACTTTTGCGACGATAGAATAGTTGCAGCGTGAATCTGGGACTCCAGAGTGTCCATATAAGGATTTCCAACACATGTGAAGATGAAAAATGGTCATTATGTTTCCAAAAATTGGCTATAATAAATATTTTGAATTATATTGACTGAGTTACGTCCATTTTAAATCTAGAGCAACATTCGGAGCAAGTTCCCTTTGGAGACGTGCCCCCCCACCCTAGGTTATGTAGGCACCTGCTACTTCATCAAAAATCAACATCATGGTTATGGGTCAACCGCACAAAATCCTTCTCATCGAAGTCCATTTGCTAGGACACACATTGTTAATGTCATAATTGGTCACAATCATTACAGGGTATCTCCGTCCTCGGATCTTCATTCATCTAGTTATGGGTCATTCACAAATCCGCACTTCATCAATGTCCATTTGCTAGGCCGCACATTGTTAGTATTACAGTTGGTCACAAGCATTACACGGTATCTCTATCCTCGAATATTCGTTCATCATGGTTATGTGTTAGCCACATAAAACCCTTCTCTTCAGTGGCTCTTCATATTCAACAAAGGCTTCGCAGGAGGGAACTTCACGCAATGGGGACCATTGCTTCTTAAGGAGGGAGGAATGATCCGAATATAAAATGGCATCAACCCATGGTATTCATCCATCCATGTTATTCATCCACCCATGGAATTTAACAATGGTATTTATCCACCCATGGTATTTATCTGCCCATGGTATTGTAAGTGGCATCAACCCATGGTATTCATTCACCCATGGTATTTGCCCATGGTATTATGACATCCACCCATGGTATTCATTCACCCATGGAATTTACGCGTGGTATTGTAACCGAAAAAAGTTATAAGTAACAAGTCGCTTTTTGTAAAAGGAAAGGTTGTCCACCACAATGTAGCTTTTACAGTTATTCTCCATTTTAATAAAAAATTCTTTGTGGTTTTATTTACTGTGTGTTCTCTCATTTTCTTTCTTCAATTGCAATTTTTCAGATCTTGGGGGCCTCCTCCCAAGATCTGGATCAACCTGAGTCAAACACACATCAAAACCTGCAAGCCAAATTTCAACCAATTTTCAAATTGGACCCATAACCAACAATGTGCTCAAACACTGAATATCAATAACCTTTTTGAAACCAAACATTGTCAAATAGATATGATCACTGAATTCCAAGGTACCAGTCATCCCTATGCAACCAAATCACTGATATACTAATCCAAATCTCATAAACACTAACCAACTCAAACTCTTTGCTCATCAACCAAGCCAGACACTGTCCAATATCAAGTCAAACTCTTTGCCAAAACAATCTATCATCATCAAGCCAGTCAACTCTAAAGATCTCGTTAATTAACTCAATGCAACCATCATGATATTATGAGTTCATTGATCCATAACATCATAAGACCTTTCCATGCAATGCTCATGAACAAATACCCTCTTACTCATTCAATGCTACGCCAAATTCTAGCTAATCAATAGTCCCAAAATTTGAACTCAGACTCATTTATGTAACCACTATCACACTATGCAATATCATTGTTTGTAATAAACTCAAAATGGAATATTCAATAGGCAACCAAGAGGACCATAGCAGTAGCTTCAATAGTGTAATTATTGACATTATTCCAATTGTTGTTTCATCAAGACAAGTTGTGTTTGATGACTAGATGATGATAGATTTGCCTGGAGTTGATTATACTATGAATGGAATTAGAGAGGAAGTTTTTGCACAATCTTTTAGTGAAAAAATTCTTGTAGTGTCCAACCTTTTATTCAATAGTCAACAATTCTAAAAATTAATCATGGCCATGTCCACTCTCCTCCCCAAACTGATTTGGAGTTTATTGAAGAGGTGATAACAACTATTTTGTAACTCCATAATAAAGAGGTCAAGAGTGCTAAAATGCAGGTCCATTGTGTGCTAAAGAACTCTTAAATGTAATCAGATGGATGAAAATGATTTAGCATTATATGGAGGCAAGTTAGCCAATTGAGCTATTCATTATCAATCATACAAAACTATTAAACTATATTCCAACTCAAAATCTATTGTAACAAAATATCAATTATTTTTGTCTTGGTTAAAATCTAGGTGTATCATTATTATTAGGAAAAGTTTAGGTCTTGAAGTAATTAAACTTTCATTAAAAAAAATAATCATAGTGTTAGAAGCCTTGTGAATGTTTTTCATAATATTGGTAAGAAAATCATTTCCAAGACCATAATGCATCCCAATGTGTCTTATCACAATTAATTGTTATCAAGGTCAAAAGAAAACATTGTTGGACGACATAAACATCTCATATCATTAAATGCACTGTGAAAACCCTTGAAATGTCTCTTAATGGATAAGATGTCCTTGACACAAGTGGCCAAATGGATTCAAATACATGCATTGGTGGACTATCACATTCTGACATGAAGTTAATTGGATTGCATATGGAGGCAAGTTATCCAATTAAGCTATTCATTATCAATCATACAAAACCATTAAACTATATTCCAATTCAAAATCTATTATAACAAAATATCAATTATTTTTATCATTGTTAAAATCTAAGTGTTTCATTATTATTAAGAAAAAGTTTAGATCTTGAAATAATTAAAATTGCATTAAAAAACCGAATAATAGTTAAAAACCTTGTGAATATTTTTCATAATATTTGTAAAAAAAAACCATTTCCAAGAACATAATGCATCCCAATGTGTCTTATCACAATTAATTGTTATCAAATTCACAAGAAAACCCTTGAAAGTGCTGGCAATATCGTCATACTTTTCATTACAATAATATAAATACCAAACATACTAAATATAAAATTATGCAAACAAGACTTGACTTTTCTACGACTAACTATTTCATAAACCACACTTGACTTGACTCGAACATTAAATTGGTATGCATCACTAGACTTGGATGTTTGTTTATACATAAAATTTAATTACAATTCTAATAGTGCGTGTTGGTACAATTCTGTTAGGATGAACCAAAAGCTTTGGTGTATAATAGGTTACGACACACTGTCATTACCGTGAATGTGGCTGTAGGCGATTAAACATGTCAAGAACTACATTTATCGACGGCCTGAGATTGGGAGCAGATCCAGTGCAAAATGTGGCAATCTCAATTATCTTCATGTTGTTATTATAATCACCGCTCCTTAAATCCTTATCAATTATTTCATCCATTCTCCCTTCCTTGACCTTCTTCGCAGCCCATGCAGTTAGATGTACAAATTCCAGATTGTCCTATTCTACCACAGGAGGCTTTCCGCTTACCATTTCTAACAAAACCACTCCGAAGCTATACACATCTTGCTTCGTCGATGCCTTCACTCCATACCCACATTTTGCACATAACATTAATGTATTAGCGTGACATAGAATATGATGATCTCTATGATTACATTTCAAAACAAAAATAAATGTGTGACGATCAAAGAGAAAACGCATGGAGATTTAGTAGCGGGAGAAATGTAGCCATGAGTCCCTCCTAGAAGAGAACTAGATTTAGAATCTATTGATGAATTCTTCACTAGCCTTGCAAGTCCAAAGTCTGCGATGTGTGCTACATATTCATCATCAAACAATATGTTGGCAGACTTTATGTCGCAGTGAATTATTGGAGGTTCGCAGTCTTGGTGTAGATATTTGAGTCCCTCTGCCACGCCCACTGCAATGTTATACCGAGTCCTCCAGTCCAGCCTCTAATTAGGACGTTTCAATGCTCCGCCCAGATATTCCCACAACGATCCATTGATCATGTAGTGACATAAAAGAACTATTACCTCATTCCTTCCATCATGCTCTGTTATCAGGTCCCGATGACGCAGGATGTTTTTGTGACGGGCGTATTTCAATGATTCTATCTCGTGCCTCAGACTGCGATATGATGATTCGCTAATTTTAAGCATTTGGCAGCAAGGATTTTGTTCTGTCCTGGAATCATCACCTTGTAGACCATGCCGGATGTTCCAGAGCCGATGACGTAATCATCACTGAAGTTGTCTGTAGCTTCCACTATATCTCTGTATTTGACTCTACCGAGTTGTGCATCTCCTGAAAAGATAGTACTGTTTGGCTTTGACACTTTTAAAACGTATAGCAACGCAAGCATGAGAACAGGCAACGGTAATCCCTGTGACTTTGGCTGAGCTTAATTCTTCCTTTTTACCTGCTACTTTTGAATCCGAACAACTGTTCCTTGTTGGTGGTCCGTAAAGGCCTAGATTACCCTCAAATGCATTCTACGGGCCTTGTAAAAATAACCTTAATGAAGGAATGGCCACTGTGAATAGGTTGAAAGAGAAGTTGAAATTGTTGAAAGTATAATTTCAACTGTGCGACAGCTGAGGCATGCGGCAGCCTAAGGACAATAATCCGGGCGTATCGGCAAAGTCGAAGTGAAATGGCCGATATCGCATATCGGCAAGTCGGCATATCGGCAAAATGAAGTGAAGGCATTATAAAGGAGCCTTTGTGTTTTGCGATAAGCGAACGCCGATATCGCATCGGCAAAGTCAAAGTGAAGGAGTTATGAGGAAGCTCTTGTGTTTGCGATGAGCGATCGCCGATATCGCATCGGCACATCGCTATCGGCAATGTCATAGAGTTGAAGTCTTTGACATGAGTAAAGTTGCGATGCGATGGAGTGGACCCGATGGCTTCCCAAAACCAAATCGCATAATGTTTGAAATTCACCCGACGGCAAATATTAAATGTTGCGTGGAGTAAATCTAAGTTTTGATTGACCATACGTCTTGATGAAATGTCATAGTGGTAGGTAGAATATTAAAGTTTTACATAGAGTTGGTAAGTTTTTTTTATGAGAAGGTATGGGCGAATGTACTTATTACATAAATTCTGTATGGGATAGGTGATGTAATTTATTACTGTGTTGACTTGTGTTTTCTTGTATGGCACACGGGAGGTTTTAGTGTGAGTTCACAGTAGAGTAAAATTAGAGTGGTGAAGCGAAAACCATGTGTTGTATTTCATACACAGCAGTGTGAAAAATGTGAAGAACCAGAGGGTGAATGCACAGCAGTGCACAAATGTATTTGGTAATGTTTTGTAAGGAACTGTAAAACAGAGGAATAGCAAAAACCATGTGTGGTTTTGCATAAAGGAAATGGTGGAGCGTGAAATTTTGTAAGCCTGTGTGAATTTTGTTTTACAGCAGTAAGCTCATGTAAATGTTTGTTACAGCAGTAAGCTCATGTAAACGTTTGTTACAGCAGTAAGTTATTTTTCACAGCAGTGAATATAAAAGGGATTTTACAGTGGTAAATCTTTGTATCAATTTTTAATGAATAGAAAGTTTTAATGGTGGTGAATTACTCTGTTTTCTCTGTGAAATTTTTTGAGTCTTCCTGTGCACAAAAGATCCTGGAGTAAAGTAAAAACAGAGCACTGCCTCTGTGTGTTTGAATATTTGGTTTTTGGTATTTTCCCCATTTAAAGAGAGAAATACCCAACAGTGGTATCAGAGCAGGCTTAGGCTCTTTGAAGGAGACAAAGAAGCTGAAGGGAGAAGGTTGTTGCTGTAGCAAAACTTCTCAGGCACACAGAAGACTCAGACAACAAAAGGTTCAGTCAAGGAATGGCCAGCACAAACACTGGTATGGGTTTGTTTAACACCCAGCTCCCACAGTTTAATGGGAAGAACTATGATTATTGGTCAATAACTATGACAGCCCTGCTTGCTTCCCAAGACTTATGGGAAATAGTTGAAGATGGCTTTGAAGAACCAGCAGATGAAACTGAGTTCAATGCATTAACTCAGGGAGAGAAGGATCTGCTGAAGAACAATAGGAAGAAGGATTCAAAAGCTCGAGTGTTGTTGTATCTAGCAGTAGACCAGAGTATGTTTCCAAGGTTAGCAGCAGCTAAGACAGCCAATGAAGCATGGCAAACCCTCAAGACAGCCTATCAAGGCATGGAGAGAGTGAAGACAGCAAAACTTCAATTGCTGAGAAAGGATTTTGAGAATCTGAATATGAAGGAGTCAGATAACATTGACTCATTCTTCACTAATGTGATTGGTGTAATCACACAAATGAGAACTCATGGAGAAACCATTGAAGATAGAAGAATAGTGGAGAAAATATTGAGGGTCTTACCCTCAAGGTTTGATGCCATAGTCACCACCATTGAAGAGACAAAGGATCTCTCAAACTATTCAGTTGATGAGCTGCATGCATCACTGATAACACATGAACAGAGGTTGAGTAGGAATGAAAACTCATCTCTTGAGCAAGCCTTCAAGACCCAGATGTCTTTTGGAAGAGGCAGAGGTCAAGGCAGAGGAAACAAGAGAGGAAGAGGCAGAAGCCAGAACAGAGGTGGAAGGAACAACCCATCAAATGCACAAGGAAGAGGCAGCAATCCAAGTCAGAACCAAGGCCAAGGCAGCAGCCAACAAGGAGGACAACATCATGCTCAAGGACAAAGGTATGAAAAATCCAATGTCCAATGTTATTACTGTAAAAAGTATGGGCATTATGCCAGTGAATGTAGGAAGAAGCAGCACGATATGAGTAGTAGACAAAATGCAAATGTTACTAGGGAAAACAGCAGCCAAAATAATGTGTTTTTAGCATGTAACATGGCTGAAACACATAGTGAGGACATATGGTTTTTAGACTCAGGTTGCAGCAACCATATGACCGGAAATATAGCCTTCTTTTCTGCCCTCGATAAAAATGTGAAATCAGAAGTCACACTAGGAACTGATAGTAAAGTGTCTGTTATGGGAAAAGGAGAAATAAAAATACTTTCAAAGCAAGGAGAAAGGAAAACCATAGCAGATGTCTACTATGTCCTCGGAATGAGATGTAATCTCTTGAGTATTGGACAGCTTGTCCATAAGGGGTACAATGTTTTCTTTAAAAATGATGTGTGCACCATCATGGATATACCACCCAACAAAAGATGCATTGCTGAAGTGAAGATGACAAGGAACAGGATGTTCCCTCTCCGGATCAGGACTGACATGAAGAACAAAAGGGAAATGGCAGCAGTCACCCAAGAGGCCTTCCAGAGCGTGCCAAAGGATGAGAACTGGTTATGGCACTTGAGATTTGGGCATCTCAATTTTGGAGGTCTAAACTTATTGAGCAGAAAAGGAATGGTAAGAGGATTACCATTGATAGAGAAACCGGACAGCCTTTGTGAAGGCTGCATTTTGGGAAAACAACATAGAGAAAGTTTTCCATCAGGGAAGAGCATAAGGGCAAAGACACCCTTAGAGATTATCCACTCAGATTTGTGTGGACCAATGCAAGCTCCATCATTAGCTGGCAGCCTATATTTCCTAACATTCATTGATGATTGTACAATAAAAACTTGGATATACTTCCTTAAAAACAAAAGTGAAGTGTTTGAGAAATTTCAAAACTTCAAAGCACTTGTGGAGAACCAAAGCGGGCTGCACATAAAAGTATTGAGAACTGATAGAGGAGGTGAGTATATCTCCAAGGAATTCCTAAGATTCTGTAGAGAAAATGGAATTCATAAACAGTTTACAACTCGGTACACTCCGCAGCAAAATGGAGTTGCTGAAAGGAAGAACAGGACCATCATGGATATGGCGAGGAGTATGTTGAAGGCAAAGCATTTGCCGAATGAGTATTGGGCTGAAGCTGTACATTGTGCAGTTTATATATTAAACAGGTGTCCTACAAAAGCAGTCATGAACAAGGTGCCGGAAGAGGCATGGAGTGGGAGAAAGCAAGGAGTCACCCACATGAGAGTTTTTGGGTGTGTGGCCTATGCACACATACCAGATCAGCTAAGGAGGAAGTTGGACAGCAAAGGGGAGAAATGCATCTTCATTGGATACAGTGATGAATCCAAGGCATACAGGCTGTACATTCCATCTACCAAGAAGTTCTTTGTCAGCAGGGATGTTCAATTCATTGAAGAGGAAGCTTGGGATGGAAGCATAGAGAAAACAGTGAATGTCAAGAGCTGTTTGTCTCATGATGAAGATGAAGAGGAAGTGGCTGAAGTACATCCCCAAACAGCAGCGCCAACACAAGGACAGCAGGGTACACCATTGAGGATCAATGAAAGTGCCTCTCCAAGCACACCACAAGGAGGAAATTCAAGTGCATCTTCAAGCACTTGCACACCAAGTGAAAGAGGTAAGAAATTTAGAAATCTAAGTGACATTTATAATGAAGGAATGAATTCCTTATTTGCCTTGTATTGTCATGTTGATGATCCTATTCATTTCGAGGATGCAATCAAAGATAGGAAATGGATAGAAGCTATGGATGAGGAGATGAATGCCATAGAGAGAAACAAAACATGGGATTTGGTTGAGTTACCAAAAGGCAAAGAAGTCATTGGTGTGAAATGGGTTTATAAGACCAAGAGCAATGCTGAAGGCAAGATAGAAAGGCATAAAGCAAGGCTGGTTGTTAAAGGCTACAAGCAGCAGTATGGAAGAGATTATGAGGAGACTTTTGCACCGGTTGCAAGAATGGAAACCGTGAGAGCAGTGCTGTCCATAGCAGCACAAAACAAATGGAAAGTCTACCAAATGGACGTGAAGTCAGCATTCCTAAATGGAGTGTTAAAGGAAGAGGTTTATGTTGAACAGCCTCTCGGATATGAGAAGAAAGGTGAAGAGCACAAAGTGTGCAAATTGAAGAAAGCTCTTTATGGGCTGAAGCAAGCGCCAAGAGCATGGTACAGCAGGATAGATTCTTATCTATTAGATAATGAATTTGACAAATGTGAAGGAGAACCCACTGTCTACATCAAGGAAAAGGATGGTAAAATTTTAATTGTTGTCTTGTATGTAGATGATGTTATTTTCACTGGAAATGATATTTATCTTATTGAGAATTTTAAATCAGTCATGAAGGATGAATTTGAAATGACTGACATGGGTTTGTTGAGATACTTCTTAGGCATAGAAGTAGAGCAAAATGAAAAAGGAATTTTTATATCTCAAGCAAGATATGTAAATCAAGTTTTGGGCAGATTTAAGATGGAAGAATGCAAGGCAGCCATCACTCCCACAGTGATGGGATTAAAGCTCAGCAAAGAGGACAGCAGCAAGGGCTTTGATCCTAGCTTGTATAAAAGCATTGTGGGCAGCCTTATGTATTTAACAGCAACTAGGCCTGATTTAATGTATGCTGTTAGTTTAATTTCCAGATTCATGGAGAGGCCAAAGGAGGCACATTGGCAGGCAGCAAAGAGAATTTTGAGGTATGTCAAAGGCACCAAAATGTTTGGAATTTTATATCATGCCTCAGAACATTCAGATTTAGTTGGATACACTGATAGCGATTGGGCTGGAAGTGTAGATGATCGGAAGAGCACTTCCGGTTATGTTTTTCATATGGGTTCAGGAGCCATTTCATGGGCTTCTAAGAAGCAGTCCATTGTAGCATTGTCTACAGCAGAGGCTGAATATGTGGCAGCTACAGCAGCAGCATGTCAAGCAGTGTGGATGAGAAGAATGTTGAGAAGCTTAGGCCAAGAGCAGGCAAAAGCGACAGTCATCTTTTGTGACAATAGCTCAGCTATTGCATTGTCAAAGAATTCAGTGTTTCACAAACGAACGAAGCACATCGATACAAGGTTTCATTATATCAGAGAATTGGTAAGCAATGGAGAAATCAGTTTGCAACATTGCAGCACTCAGGAACAGGTCGCAGACATCCTGACAAAGCCATTGGATCAGAAAAGCTTCGAATTTTTGAGGAAGTGTTTGGGTATGATTGAATGCCCGACAGTTGAAATTAAAGGGGAGTGTTGAAAGTATAATTTCAACTGTGCGACAGCTGAGGCATGCGGCAGCCTAAGGACAATAATCCGGGCGTATCGGCAAAGTCGAAGTGAAATGGCCGATATCGCATATCGGCAAGTCGGCATATCGGCAAAATGAAGTGAAGGCATTATAAAGGAGCCTTTGTGTTTTGCGATAAGCGAACGTCGATATCGCATCGGCAAAGTCAAAGTGAAGGAGTTATGAGGAAGCTCTTGTGTTTGCGATGAGCGATCGCCGATATCGCATCGGCACATCGCTATCGGCAATGTCATAGAGTTGAAGTCTTTGACATGAGTAAAGTTGCGATGCGATGGAGTGGACCCGATGGCTTCCCAAAACCAAATCGCATAATGTTTGAAATTCACCCGACGGCAAATATTAAATGTTGCGTGGAGTAAATCTAAGTTTTGATTGACCATACGTCTTGATGAAATGTCATAGTGGTAGGTAGAATATTAAAGTTTTACATAGAGTTGGTAAGTTTTTTTTATGAGAAGGTATGGGCGAATGTACTTATTACATAAATTCTGTATGGGATAGGTGATGTAATTTATTACTGTGTTGACTTGTGTTTTCTTGTATGGCACACGGGAGGTTTTAGTGTGAGTTCACAGTAGAGTAAAATTAGAGTGGTGAAGCGAAAACCATGTGTTGTATTTCATACACAGCAGTGTGAAAAATGTGAAGAACCAGAGGGTGAATGCACAGCAGTGCACAAATGTATTTGGTAATGTTTTGTAAGGAACTGTAAAACAGAGGAATAGCAAAAACCATGTGTGGTTTTGCATAAAGGAAATGGTGGAGCGTGAAATTTTGTAAGCCTGTGTGAATTTTGTTTTACAGCAGTAAGCTCATGTAAACGTTTGTTACAGCAGTAAGTTATTTTTCACAGCAGTGAATATAAAAGGGATTTTACAGTAGTAAATCTTTGTATCAATTTTTAATGAATAGAAAGTTTTAATGGTGGTGAATTACTCTGTTTTCTCTGTGAAATTTTTTGAGTCTTCCTGTGCACAAAAGATCCTGGAGTAAAGTAAAAACAGAGCACTGCCTCTGTGTGTTTCAAGATTTGGTTTTTGGTATTTTCCCCATTTAAAGAGAGAAATACCCAACAGAAATGATCTAGGCTTACCATATCTGTGAGAGATTGAGGAATATTAGCAGACAAGCGTTTATGGGAGAGGTCCAAGGATTCAAGGAACTTCAAGTTTCCTATCTGAGGAGAAAGAGATCCAGATAGATTGTTCCAGCTTAGATCCAACCCATATCTGAGACTGGCTGCAAGCTTTCCCATCTCCAAAGGCATGGTCATGCTCAACTTATTTCTAGCCAGGTATAGTACGCTTAATTGTTTGCAATACCCCAGGGAACTGGGGATTCTTCCTGTTAATGCGTTTACACTCAAGTTTAATGTCAACAGATTCGTAAGATGGACTAAGGCTGCCGTTATGCTTCCTTCCAACCAGTTTCTGCTCAAATCTAAAACCTCCAAATTAATTAAGTTCCCTACTTCTGGAGGAATGGTTCCACTGAGATTATTGCGGCTCAAATTGAGCTTTCCCAGATTTCTCAACTCTCCTATCTCGGGAGGAATGGCACCACTCAGATTGCTATGGGCAAGAAGGAGATTTGTAAGGTTCTGCAACCGTCCAATGGAAGAAGGTATACTTCCATGGATGTTGTTGTAAGAAATCTCAACGTAATACAAGACCGAGAGCATAGAAATATTACTTGGTATGAAGCCCGTGAAGAGGTTGTTCTGCAGCCGGACGCATTGCAATGAGACACAGTCTTGTAGAAGGCCAGTGATGTTCCCCTCTATTCGGTTATCGAAGATGGCAAGATGAATCAAAGACCTACCGTTGCATAGTCCAGAGGGAATCGATCCGCTTAATCCGCTTGAATATGAATCAAGATCTTCCAGGTTGCCAGAGCTTCCAAGTCGAGCAGGCAGCGGACCTTTGAACATGTTTTTATTGAGATACAACATTGTCAGATTGGGAAGGAGGCCGATTCCTTCAGGCAAAGTGCCTTCAAAATTATTTTAAGATAGATCTAGGATCTGCAGGGTTGTAAGATTGGTGAAGGACGAGGGGATCGACCCTGACATGTTATTGTTACCAAAGGACAAGAATGCGAAATTCTTAATATTACCGATTTCATATGGTATAACCCCACTCAGATTATTGGTCCATGCATTAAATGATTCCAATTTCAGCAGTCTAGTGAAGAAAACTGCGGGGATGGAGCCTGCAAGATGATTCTTGTAAACCCATAAAAATCTCAGATTTTCCAACATGGCTATTTCCCCTGGTATCGTACCTTCCAAGTTGTTGTTATAAACTACAATGGCTTCGAGGCTGCTGCAGTTGCCGATAGAAGAAGGGATGGCACCGATCAAATCGTTTTGGTGCAGCGTCACCTCTACGAGCATTTTCAGATTCCCAATTGCCCACGGAATCTTTCCTTGCAATCCCGCAGTGTTCATGTACAAAATTTGCAGCTGACTGCAATTGCCGATTTCAGGCGGTAGAGAGCCACTGAAAAATAGTTGGAGTATGCGGTGATTGTATCAACATTAGCAAGCTTTCCAATAGACCAAGGAATGATCCCGCTGGTATTATTTTCATCCACCGACAGTGTAGTCAGGCTTATTAGATTACCCAGTGCAGGCGGAATAATACCTGATATATTGTTGGTACTGATATTCAAAACTGTAAGAAGGCTACAATTCGCGATATCTGGAAGGATGAAGCCCATGAAGAAATTGTTGGCGAGATTGAGTTCTCGAAGCTTTGTGCAGTTGGCTAACTGGCTAGGAACCGTGCTGGATAACCTATTGCTCGAAAGGTCGAGCTTCTCCAGGGTGGCAATCTTGCCTATTGCACTGGAAAGATGGCCAGACAGCCCTTTGTACGACAGGGAAATTGATGTGACCCGCCTTCCATAACTGCTACAGCCTACACCTTCCCAGCTACACGGATTGACATCAGAAGAGCTGTCGTTTCTCCAACTTGAAAGAACATTAAGAGGAACTCCAAAATATGACTTGATTTGTAAAAGGGCACCTCCATCTACCGACAGAGCGTTAGCGCTGCAAATAAGTGCAGGAAATGGTCCAGAATAATTGACCTGAGTATGAATGACAATAAACATTAATATTAGTAGACACGGAAGATTGTATCCTTTCATTCTCATCTTGCCTGCTCCAAGCAACATCATGAACAATTGGCTATGTGAGTGTCAGTGGCTCCTCCTGCCATGAACTATTTATAACTAATTATTTATTTATATGAGAATCATGATTATTGTTGCAAGTTAATTATTGAAACAAAGACTAGACTCCACCAAGTCTTACCTTCATTGCGTTTTTGGCACGGTTGAATGTCACATGTAAGTAAGTTTCAAAAGCGACAGGTTTGATTGCTGCACCAACGGGTAGCAGCAGGTCAAAGTTTTGGCACGGTTGAATGTCACATGTAAGTAAGTTTCAAAAGCGACAGGTTTGATTGCTGCACCAACGGGTAGCAGCAGGTCAAAGTTGATATGTTATGACTTTGCTTGCACCATGCTTGAAAAGTCACTCAAATAGCCCTCCTCATACCCTTTTGGGCACGTCACCCAGAACAGACAATGATATCTTTTTGGATGCGTCAATAATGTCATAAGGTACTCAAGAATAGTTTGCGCCTGAAGCAAGTCCGTGAGAACAAACGGACGGTGCTCAAGGATAGTTTGCTTGCACATCAAGAAAATTCAACACCAATGAAAGACAGTGCTTCCCAGCAATGAAAAATCTCTCAAAAATTGAATTCAATGAATCTGTCATTGTTTTTCATCTTATTCGTTAAAAATCAGGGAAATATTAGAATTAGATTTTAGGAATTTCAAATTTTAAAATTACTAATGACATAGATTTGATAATATGGGAATATTCTTCTACTAATATAGCATTTACCCAATATGTGGTTGGTTAATTAGATATAATATTTTATATTATTTTTAATATATTAAATTAATATAGTTGATATATATTTGATTAATATATAGTTGATATAAATTTAATTAATTAATCAATATAGTCAATATTGCTGATGTGACCAATACTTATTTCTGTCAAATTTAAATATTATTCCATACTTTTTAAATCAATAGTACTTCAATCATTATTTTATTTAATCAATAAGTTACCGACACCAACACTTAGCAACTCACATTTAAATATACTTTAATAGATAAGTCACCGCTGCCAACACTCTTTATATTAACTTTAAATTTATTTTCACTTTCATTTAAATTCAAACGGTTCACGCTCCCTTACATGATAGTTGTTGAAGAAGCACTAAGACAAAGCATATCTTGAGTATATTCTCTTAAGATTCAATCTTTATGTCCATTTAAAAAAAACAAATGTCAACAAACTTACATCCATGGTCTCATAATTAGAAGTCGCTCTAGGAAGAACAAATAATATTGGCATATAAAATTTGTTATTGCCATCCCATCTTAATTTGGGTGTGCTGGTATTTCATGTTTTCCAATAATCCCTCACACCAATTGAAGAGTTTTGGCTCCACACATCATATAGCCAGATCCATATGAGACTTGGTGGCTAGGTGTGGTGTTGATGACCTAACTATTCGAAGGATAGTGAAGAGCATAGTCTGTAGGGTGAGCTATGAGATATCTTTGATGGGTACCTTATTGCTCAGTTTTCTCACACGTGGCCCACAATATTGAGCCACATACTCATCTACATTGTCCTTTACATTTCTCCTCACACCATCTAGAACCATTAGTGCACCCTGCCTATGTGAACCTATCAGAAATCTTATGTCTTCTACCTCTAGCTGCAAAATTCCCCCCTTCACTATGAAATGTTGGTTTTGGAAATCCCACATCTCCACCAAACATTGTAGTAACCCTGTCTAGCTCTTCATGCTTTGATTTTTGAAGAATTTAAGCAAACCATGGTCTCTCTAAGCCTAAAGGATTAGGGGATGAGCAAGGGCTTGGATATCATTTTCCTTGTTCTCACGTTCTCGTCACTCAATCATGACGAAATTCCTAAATAATAAGAGAAAATTGGTGAGGCCACTCGATGGAGAAAACCCATCACACATCAATTCATTTAATTTTTACAACCCTGGGTTGCATTGCTCACACCTACACTATTTGATGAGGCTCATCAATAGATATATTATATGGGTCACAATTCCATCCTCCAACTTATTAAATTATCTTTTTCTCACATTTATCTACAAATTTCATTATATTATGCTTAGTGTAAGAGTTAAAGATGTGTTGTTATGTCTTGTGGCCTAATGTGTGTTAAATCTAGAAATTGGGGCAATTTTGATTTGATTTGAGTGTGGGAATTCATAGTAGACAAGAAAGAGAGATTTTAGGAGCTGGTCCACCTCCTTAACTCCTCCAATCAGTTGAATATCCTACTCTAGGGGTGATTTTAGGGGTGAATGTTCGCCCTTTGGCGAAATTAAGGGGTTTTAAATTTTTAGTGGGCGAATATTTTGTATCATAGTACATTTTTACAAATCACCTCAAATAGCCCACCTTATTTTAAGGGAGAGCGTAAAAAAGGTAAATTTAGCCCTCGAAATTAGGAGTTACAACCTTCCATTCGCCCATTTTCAAGAATAGGTTTTATTTAAGTGAATCCTATGGGCCAAAGGCCCAAATACCATATTTATAAAAGAGGTATGGTAAATTAATAAAAATATAAATAAATGAGAAGTATGGTAAATAAATAAAACGTCTTTTTATACTAATATAAGTAAAGTGGAGGTATGTTAAATAAATAAAACGTCTTTTTATACTTAGTCAAAAGGTATGGTAAATAAATAAAAATATAAATAAACTAGACGCATGGTAAATAAATAAAACCTCTTTTTATATTTAGTCCATAACCCTCGTTCTATTTATGAAGGATCAAGAAAGAAGTTTTATTTAAGTGAATCCTATGGGCCAAATACCATATTTGTAAAACAGATATGGTAAATTAATAAAAATATAAATAAGCGAGAGGTATGGTAAACAAATAAAACATTTTTTTTATGTTTACTCTATAAGTCACCTTGTATTTATGAACGGTATGGTAAATTAATAAAAATATAAATAAATGAGAGGTATGGTAAACAAATAAAACATTTTTTTATATTTACTCCATAAGTCACATTATATTTGTATTTATGAATGGTATGGTAAATTAATAAAAATATAAATAAATGAGAGGCATGGTAAACAAATAAAACATTTTTTTATATTTACTCCATAAGTCACATCATATTTATACTATCGGACAAATACCATGGACTAGATTGTTATTAATACCATGCAAAAAAACATTATTAACCCTAATATTAGTATTAATAAAAATAAAAATGGCACATGGTATTTACCCATGGTATTCACCTGGAATGTAGCCTATTTAAATGGGGGAATTAAACCAGCATAGATCCATCTTTACTCTGGATCTACTAACCCCCGAGAGGTATCAAATATCGTGATATGCAAACTAGCATAGAGTGAAAAAATATTTGATCCAATCAAGAGTAAAAATGGATGTTGTAATTTAATGTATGTTAAACATTTTAGCTTGGTTAAAATAAAAATAAAATAAAAATCAACTATTAATTTTATTAATTTTTATAAATCACTAATAGTAATTTTTAAGCTCCAGGTTTATGATAACCCATGGTATTGACCAATGGTATTCATGTGAGCATAGACTATTTAAAGGGGAAATTCTATCTTAGATCCATCTTAATTCTGGGTCTACCAAGTGGTCAGAGGGATAAATAGATTTCATCCCCCTAAGAGTGGTAGATGTGGAGTTAAGATGGATATAGGTTGGTTTTTATGATAATGAAGATATTAAATAGACTTAGGAAATTATATTGTAAAAACATCTTAAGGTGAATGGTTAAAGCATAAACATTGGGCAAGTATATTTGTATACTTCTGTTTTAAACTCAAACAAATCCAGGGCTAAAAGGAATGGATTGATTGCACTAGTCATCCTTCTATAACTTTCCAACATATGCTGGAGTAAATAGATTGTAGTTTGGGTAATTTTTCCAATTGCAAACGGGAACATACTAGTGTATTGGCAGGGTGGTTACGAGGTCCCTAGAAGTGGAGTAAACAGATTGTAATTTGGGTAATTTTTCTAATTGCAAACAGGAACATACTTGTGTATTGGCAGGGTGGTTACGAGGTCCCTGGAAGTGATGAATTTGAATTTTTCTTGGTTTTATATATAGTATTAGGTTTTTTGAATTTGAATTTTTCTTGGTTTTATATATAGTATTAGGTTTTTTCTCATGCTTTCTGTGAATGGCACGAGTGAATTTTATCCTACACCCACTAGGTTATCGATATATAATTTCGGTAATTTTGATTTCAAAAGATATTGTAAAGAAATACAATGATTTCATTTGTGTATTCAATAAACACAAGATTTTATAATTGAGTAAAATATTCGCCATGCCTGGTGAGAGATTCGCCAAAAAATTATATATACATATCATATTATTGATAAAATCACCTTCCATTTTTCCTATATACCATGGAGATTCGCCCATTTATTATACATGTAAATTTAGGGGGGGTTCTTAAAATTTTCCCTGTCCTACTCTCTATCTCATCAACTTGGTGTCAATGGCAGCTAAGCAGGCCGAGTTCACTGACAGTCGAGCCAGTGCAAGTCAAAGAAGAGTTAGATTCACCTATTCTCGAGTTACGGAGTCAAATATCGCTATTTTCTAGGGATTTGTTGGTAGCTCCACTTTTGTATAAGTAAAAAAGCTAAGGGACTCATTAGGATTCAAAGTTTTATTATAGCCAAGAGGCCATTGAGCTGAAGAACATTTTACTATTATTTTGATGATGTATTTGACACTTTTTGAATGATAATGAGAAGTTTTTTTTTTATCCAGTACTAAGTTGACTTAGAGGTTGAAGCTCTTGGGTTAGGGCCCAACCCTAGTAGCATAATTTCCTCTCTTGTATCTATATTATTAGTCTCAAATGTTGGGTAATTGCTAAAGTTTATTCATGTTTCTTTTAGCTTAGAATATAGATTAAGTTGTTGCTCATGCACGTTTCCTTTATCTTAATGTGTAAATTAGTTATTGCAGTTCTGTAGAGTAAATTCCATCAAAAAGCCTGTGATAGTGAACCCTATCTCATCTTCCTCATGGGATCATGATTAGAGGACCCCAATATCACAACCCAAAAACAGAGTGTGGTTTCATGTTCATTGCATAGATCAAGTTTTAGCATTGGTTAGATAGGTTTTTATGGTTTCTTGGAAAGATTTACATTTTTTATTTTTATTCATATGATTGTTGTAGCTTAGAAGGTAGTTCATTTCATAGATCATGTTCTTAGCATTAGTTGGATAAGATTTTCCAAATTTAATTAATCTTTTCCACATTGACTTGTAATAATTTGCAAATGAAAAGAGAAATAGGTGCATGTGTTATTGCAATGTTGTTGGATCTGCAGGCAAGGAGCCCTTTCACCATCTCCATTGAGGTCTTCTCCACCTTCTTTTTGTACTTGCCAGCCCATGTTCTAGATCTCTGTTTTTCCGGTCACCGTGAGAAACCACCTTAGCCCAAACCCAACCTTCTTGAAGTAATGGGTTTGGCTAAGGGTGTTGATCACCTTCCCCACATTTCCCACTGATCCGGGTGGATGTTGGTGGCCACCCACCTATCCCATTTAGACCCCCACAACTATCTCTTTTAGTTTTTTTCAGCTTCTTAAATTGTAGCACAGTTTACTATTTTTAGCAATTTTTTGGGTCCTGAACTTCCGGAGCCGTTTTGAGGCCCTAAACGACGTCTTTTGGGAAATCTGGGGGCAACATGGGTCCATGGACGAATGTTTCCCTTCCCAAAGTTGTAGTGCTCGGATAGATCTTTCTAACGAGCTATTGTACTTGTCAAACGGAGATCGTATGCCAAAGTTACAACCCCGAGAAATTGATGTACCAATTTACCTAAACGGGGCCCACAATTTGGTGTTTCATCTTCTAGGGTTAGGTTTTGGGATGTGAAGGGTTTTCCATTGTTTCTCAACAATAAATAGGCCTCCAAGCTTCATTGTAACACAGTTCAGAACAGTTCAGAGGCATGTAGCCACTACATCTCTTCTCAGAGATAAGCTACCATCGCCCTAGCTGGTTTATTTCCATTACTATTTGTAAGCATATTTCAGTATTTTACATTAATGAAATGAAGTATTATTTCCGTTGCATATATGTGTTATGTTTATCTCTCTAACTTGTTGCGTTCCTGTTTAAGTCTGGATCAATGGTATCAGAGCGGTCTGCTTTTTCTCTGTTTTTCTTTGCATGTCCCCAACGAGGTCGGGATATAAGGAGTTGGGGCTTGAACTGGTCAAACCTTTGCAAGACCAGCCTCACAAATCTCGACAGTCTCCCATGGCAGATGAGAAGAAAGACGAGGGGGCAGGAGATCCTATCAAAATCTTGCTCGAAGAAGCCCTTGAGCGACAACGGAATGCGATGATGGATAGCTTTGCGCAGATCCTTCACCGGCTACCTAGAGGCGGCACATCGGCTTCCAACAGCTACTCTGAAAACGCCACACCATTTAAGGTACAAGTTAATTTTGAAATCCCCATCTTCGAGGGTCAAATAGACACAAATGCAGTAGATAAATGGTTAAATCTGCTAGATGGGTATTTTTTTGTTCATGAATTTTCAAGTCGGGAAAAGATTGTTTTAGCTCTTCTCAAAGCAGCCCCCCACGTCAAGGACTGGTGGGAAACCTACTGTGAGCAGAAGGATGAAAGTACAGGCTCACTATTTTCAACCGCACCCACTTGGAATGACTTCCGGGATGCCATCAAGCAGCAGTACTACCCTGTCAAAAGCTATGAGGACAAATACATCAAATGGACCACACTGCGACAGGGACGAGACCAAGATGTGCCGGAGTTCACAAAATTTTTTCATACCCTTCGCACACAGTTGGGTATCAAAGATTCTGAGCTGCATCTAGTACTCAAATACCGCGGCTGCCTACACAGATACATCCAGGAAGAGATGGAGTTCTTGAACATCTCCTCACTCGGCACAGCATACCGATATGCTGTCAAAATCGAGAAAAAGTTCAAACAGAAGAAGCGAGACTTTGGATCTGCAAATCCAAAGCCCAAAGGACAAAGCCAAGGCGGGGTGACCCAAGACAACACATCAAAGCCGCAAGAAAAGAACAACACCACGAAGCCGAAGAAGGACACAGGAAAGTGGTGTGAGTTCCACAAGAGTCCCACTCATAATACAAGTGAGTGTCGGACCAAGCAGTCGTTGGTGGCTGAGTTGAAGGCTTCCGAATCAGATGCATGTTCCGACCCTGAGCCAGAACCTGACAAGGGGAATGGCAAAGGGAAGCAGATCCAAGCGCCACTGTTGCCACCGCTAAAATCTAGAAAACTGAGCCCAAAAATCCAGAGGAAGGGGAGCGTCTTTTCCACTCACAGATGTGGGTGAAGGGTTCACCGCTGCAATTCATTGTCGACAGTGGCAGCCAAAACAACCTCATTTCAGCAGAGGTTGTGAAGCGGTTGAGCCTACCGACTACACCACACCCGCAGCCGTACAGTATCAGGTGGCTTCATAAAGGACAAGATCTCAAAGTTCCCCAGCAGTGTCGCCTTCCCTACAGCATCAAGCCCTTCACAAACGAGGTATTGTGTGATGTTACACCTCTGGATGTTTGTGATGTAGTGTTAGGCTAGCCATACTTGTGGAGGCGACATGCTGTGTATGAGTCAAGGCCTCGCGCTGTCATCATTTATTTGGATAATTCATTATACAGGATACTAGAGGTAGCCCCACCTACCACCACCTCTTTGATCACTGCTAAGAAAGGCAGCAAGCTCATCTCCCAGACTAGGAAATTCATTTTCTGTTTGGCTCGCTCCCAAAGTAAGGGGAAGATCATTGCTACATCCATGACCCCTGTGAAGGGATCCTCCACGCAGCAGCAACAACATAGGGATACGGTCATGACAAAACATAGGAACAACTTCTCCTCACCCACAGGGGTACCACACAAGTTTCAAGTGGGTGACAAAGTCTGGTTGCATCTGCAGAAAGAACGTCTAACAAGAGCCCATCAGAAGCTCAGACCACTCCGACATGGTCCTTACAACATTACCAAGGGTGTGGGAAACAATGCTTTGGAGCACAACATTCCTCCATTCCTTCGCTTGCACCGAGTGTTCAATGTGGACCATCGTCGACCAAGCTTCCCACCATTTCTGGACACATCAGAGATTGAAGAACAACTCACCAAAGACCCAGCTCAGCAGAATCTTCCTCATCTCAAGGAGGAACTCAACGCAATGGGGACCATTGCTTCCTAAGGGGGGAGGAATGATCCACGTGGATGTTGGTGGCCACCCACCTATCCCATTTGGACCCCCACAACTATCTCTTTTAGTTTTTTTCAACTTCCTAAATTGTAGCACAATTTACTATTTTTAGCAGTTTTTTGGGTCCTGAACTTTCAGAGCCATTTTGAGGCCCTAAACGATGTTTTTTTGGGAAATATGGGAGAAACATGTGTCCACTGATTGATGTTTCCCTTGCCAAAGTTGTAGTGCTCGGATAGATCTTTCTAACAAGCTATTGTACATGTCAAACAGAGATCGTATGCCAAAGTTACGACCCCGGGAAATTGATGTACCAATTTACCTAAACGGGGCCCACTATTTGGCATTTCATCTTCTAGGGTTAGGTTTTAGGATGTGAAGGGTTTTCCATTATTTCTCAACAATAAATAGGCCTTTGAGCCTCATTGTAACACAGTTCAGAATAGTTCAGAGGCATGTAGCCACTACATCTCTTCTCAGAGATAAGCTACCATCGCCCTAGCTGGTTTATTTCCATTACTATTTGTAAGCATATTTCAGTATTTTACATTAATGAAATGAAGTATTATTTCTGTTGCATATCTGTGTTTATGGTTATCTCTGTAACTTGTTGCGTTCATGTTTAAGTCTGGATCACCCACAACCTTCATACAACTTTCCAACACTTCATCTCACCATCCTTACCCTCCAAAACCTCTCAGCCAACTTCCTGTATCATTTTAGGACATCATGTAGCAATACATGAATCCTGTAACAACATCTTGTAGAATACCTATAGTAGTCTGTTTTGACCCCTTTTTGACCTGCAATGATAGCCTGACTTAGTCTACGAGTAGTTTGACCCCTTAACTTGGATTCCATGACCAAAAGTGCACCTAGACCAATCCCTTCACTCCTTTTCCTTTCCTGCAAGATCATATTGCATTAGTTCTTTCATTTCTGAATTTAGCAAGTAGAACTTATTTACTCTACAAGTGTGAGTTATATAGTCAATGCATGCATTCTTGAATTATGAAATGGTAGAATAATCTTCTATTTTCAACCAACCCTGATAGCTAGATGATTAAGTTCAAGTTAACATAGTTTCCTTTCCACAAATTAGCATAAGATTTGTGTCCTTTCCTAAGCATTTATAGGTTGAAAAATTTCATTTTATGAGCTGAAAAGCATTTACTTTCTCTGCACTAGGACTAGCCCTTACATTTTTCTTTCAGTAGTTAGACTCCTTTCAGTTTAGTAAAGGAATGGTTTGGAACCCTAATGATCAAGTGACCTAGTTGAGGATGGCCTAAGTAGGATGATGTATCTACTATGTATATAGAATTGTCACCTATAAGTTTGTACCAAACCCTGGGTTGATAAAGTAAAGTTGGTAGCCTTGGGAGTTGTGGCATTCTTGTTGCAATACTGAGGCCCATCACTTTTTGGCGTTGTTGCCAAGGAGGTGTCTGGGTAGATGTAATTTCTGCTTTTCTTTCTATTTTTCCTTTAGTAGATAGATGCCATTCTTGCTTTCCTTTCTGTTTCGCATTTGGTTTTGAAAAGAAACACCTAAAATGAAAAAAATTCTTTCATTCATAGTAGGAGTAGAGAAACTTTACGGAAATTCTTGCCAAATACCCCCACATCATCTAACAGTCAACTTTCACTCTTCTTCGGTGATTGTCAACTTCCCTCTCTGACTGGAGGGGCATTAGAGGTCCCCTTAGGTGAAAAACCTGAGATATTTTAAGAGCCTATTGGGGAAGAAGAAGAAGCAACTCTTCCACATCCCTACACCATGGTTGAAAACAGAAATGAGGGTGCTTTTCCCATCAGAGATACTAATGGAGATGCTAGGATGAAAAATATAAGCCCTTCTTCCCTTCCTAACTTCCATGGCTTAACCTCAGAGGACCCTGATACTTTTTTGCTTGAGTTTGTTATTGCCTGTAGAACTTATGATTATACCTCTGATGACCAGAAATTGAAGTTTTTCCCATCCACCCTTAAGGATGAAACCTTGCCCTAGTTCATGGGTCTACCTGGGGATAACATCACTGCTTGGGCTCAAATGCAACTATCTTTTAACAAAAAGTATATGGACTATTGTAGGTCCAAATACACCAACGAGGAAATCTTTAGAATGACTCTTGGACCAGATGAATCCCTGGAAGACTATGAGGAAAGGTTCCAACTCAGTTGTAAAAGGGCTAGATGCACTCTTGATCCTGAATCACTCAAGTTAGTCCTTCTTAGAGGAATCAAGGCGGACATACTGGAAACCCTAAACATGTTGTCTGGAGGATACATTTATCAACCACCCTATGACAACATCAAGACATTATTCAAAAACCATTTTACGGTTGTCAGGAAGAAGGGTAGGTCTAGTCAAGCTTTGGCTAGTTCCTCTTCCTCCACCACATCTATCAAGAATGAAATTGGAAAAATGTTGGAGGACTTTAAAAGTGAAATTATGGATACCTTTGCTCTGCAAATGGACACCATGCAGATCAAAAGGATACAAGAGGAAGCAGAGAGAGCCTTAGCTATATTTTTCCCTAAATGCACTACAAGGCACCCTAGGAATGACTGTCCATTAAATGTTATAGAGGTTTGCTCGGTCTATGAGGAAAACCATTCCAGGGATAAGTGTCCTTCTTTGCCTGGATTGAAATTTGTATACCAATGGGTCGAAGGTGGGGCTAAACAACTATGTCACATTAATCAAAGGAGGCCTCAAGGACCTTGGCCATACCAGTAGTGCATGCAAGGTGCATCCTATTCCTATTACCATCCCAACCAGAATGCACCCTTTCTCCCTTGGTATTGTCCTACACATCCTTAATCGTCCACACCTTCTCATTGGTTGTATGCACCTCAGTATCCACCCCAAACTTCCAATGAAACGTTTCAGCCATATGCTTCTACACATCCTCAGTGGAATAACCCATCACAAGGTTGGAGGTGTTAATTCAACCAATCACCTACTTTATTTCCTCCACCTCCATCTCAAACAAAAACCATTCATCCTTCTCCACCCAAGAAACCTCAGATGCCTACTCAACCAAATCTGAACCTGGACAACAAGCAGGAACAACAACTCTACAGTGGACAAACTTCTTACCCTGCCCATGCTATGGAGATTCAAGCTGAAATCAAACTTAGGCCTAGAAGAGTGCTCCCATATAACTGACCCCCATCTCCACCTAAGGAGATTGAAGAGGAAAAGGAAGAGAGTGTCCCTCAAAAAACACAGGTCTTCCTTTTCCTGAAATATTGATCCATCCTAACTAGCATAGCCCAAAAGAGACTGAACTTCTGGGAGAATTGAAAAAATTGTGTGTTAAAATCCCATTCCTCCAATATATCAAGGATGTTCCCATCTACAAAATGCATATAAAATAGAAATGATTCAAACATCATGGGAGGAGAAACACCATATGTAAAATTTATGCCCATTTGAAGTTTAAGTCAAAAAGCTAAAAAACTTGTAGGCCATCGACAAGGTGCCACATGGCACTCCCATAGAATGCCATGTGTTAGCCATGGGGGATTCACTCAGTGAACCTCTGACATATCACGTGTGTTCATGGCATATTAAACGATACCCTTAATTTGACTACATATTGTGAAATCCCTCTAAAAATCACATTATTTAACCACCTACAAATATGAACCCAATACAACTTCCCAGTTTAAAAAACCCCTAGTTTCAATAAATATTGTAGGTATCCATTTTTTCATTAACGCTTTTTATACCCGTTTATATTTTTTTCATTAACTTTAAGCTCCATTTTTTATATTTTCCAATATAAAAAGCCTTTACCCCCTATATATCCCCAAATATATTATGCCATTTTTTCTTCAATATATATCCCCCAATATGAACCCATGTGGTATGATATTGCTCCCCTAGTGAAGCCCATGTGGTGTTAGCCTTGTTAGCAGGTACAAAATCTCCTAGGCTAATTAGGGAGTGCCACATGTCAATTATTTGGAGATGACTAGGCATATCTGTCGGCAGGACATGGGAGACTGGGTGCACATGTGGGACAATGGGTGGGCACCATGTGGCACCCATTTGTAGCCCACAAGGGTCAAGCCAACCCATAGATAGATGGCAGGTTAATTATCAAATGGGATGGTCAATGCATCGAATGGCTATGAAACGGTGTAACATATATATACCATATAACATATGGTTATAAAGCATATGGTATGAAATAATAGAATTGTTGTAACAAATACTAGATAAAACAAATGGAGTGGGCCGAGCACGAGGTTTAACCCCAAGTTTCTAGCAACAAGCCACAACCACTTGCCAATATGCCAAGGCATATTCCTTGGTAACTCTGTGGCCAACATAACATTTAAACCAATCTTAATGCATTCGGCGGACGGAGAGACCAATGGGACCATGTGATCGAAGGAACTTAGACGGGTAGAACCCCAAATAAGAGGCACAACCCTGTTGTGGGCCTTCCTTTCGAGACAAAATATTCCAGATGAATATTTTATGGTATATTTCAAAAATATTCCAATAGGGGAATGTGTTGTAGAATCTAAAAGATTATCTAAAGGGCCAAATTTGGAAGTGACAGAATATAATCAAGTTTAAATTTAAATTACTCAGAATATTGAGAGGATTTCACTCGTGCAATATGTTTCTAGATCTGAGTGGTCTATTTTTAGCTCACTCCTAGGATTGGAAGTATAATGATGCATTTTTACATGTACCCGTCCTTATTTTTGTCGATATGAATAAAGTTGCATCCCCGCTATTGAGGTAGGGCCCGAAGATGTAGTCCACATTGGATGAAATCCATTATCAAACTTTTGTGTGCATTGTCTGTAGGGTATCCTTTATGTTTCATTTTCTTTAAGGATTTTCACATATGGTATTTACATGTTCTTTTCATAAAATTTTGAAAACGTCAATGAAGTACATATCTCATATCGAAATCTATTGCACTCCTTTTTCACCACAAAGAATAATACATGACCGTCTACGTTAAGAACTGTGTACATACACAATTGTCATTTATGAGAAGCATGTGTAAAATGTGAAATGTTGACTTTTAATTGGACGAAATCAACTATAGCTCCCCCTAAACATTTCATATATTTTTTTAAACAAAATTACTCTACCAGATACAACATTAGTAGCAAAAATCATCACCAAAATAATAATCATTTGAAATCATCATAAATTGTGAACTACTTAAATAACACATATGCATAGCTCTCCCTGAGATCATGCACCACTAATCCTGTGGACCTGGTTTTCATTTTATTCACATGTAATTCTGTAGTTCTTTTTAGAGATATGCATCAGGTGTAATAGATTGACGTGATTACTATCTTACCCTATTTTGAATCTGAAGAGGAGGAGCTTGACTTCCTATTTTTGCCTCGATTTTCTTTAGAGCATACAAATTTTCTGCATTTCTAAATCCTTTTATTATAACTTTTCTAGTGTCTACTTCTATAATTTTGCACCCATTTGATGTAAATACACTTACATTTCCTTTATACACTATTTGGCCTACACTTAGAGTCTTCTACTTTATCCCTTCAACCAAAAATACATTAGTTGCTTCTTTATTCTTAAGATCAAGATCGACACTACCCTTCCCTAAAACATTTTCTAGTGTATTATTTCCAAGTATAATTTTACCACTCTTGTTTTTCTTTAGAGAGATAAAATTTCTCTTATTTTTGGACATGTGATGAGACCATCTATCATACATATACCATTGGTCTTCTTCTTCAAATGTGCATAGAGAAAGGCCACACTTCACTTTCTCTTCTTCCTTTTGCTTAATATGAGGAGTGTGAGTGGATCCATATTTTTCATGTTCTTTTATAATAATATTCTTTTATGGTTGCTTTCTTTGGATGGAATCTACTTGTTTGAATGTTTGTATGAGTTCATTGAGTTGGTCCTGCATTCTTTTTCTACATGTATAACACCTTATGTGACCAGAGAAGGGGGCATGAGAATCATAATATTTTTGCTTCATATTTTTTCAATCAATAGCTTTATGACCAAATAAATTTCATGTAAAACAATATGCATTAAAGAAAGTTGATTACCTAGGAAATGATGGTCTTCCTGTGGAGAGACTATTTGCTTGAGGTATAAACAATATGCTTCTGCAATCGGCTGTAATGTGTCCAAAGTTACGATAGATAAACCATTCAATATCATTGACTAAAGGAGAGTGGATTGTTATTTATATTACTAGGAGCGAATGATTTCCTTTGAAAGTTCACTTTGCTTGGTTATTGGTTTAGTGACCATGATTTTCTTAATTTTCTTTGTTATACTCAAAATTTCCTACACAAACTTGTCAGTTGGATTCTCCCTTCATAGTTTCATGAAAACTTAGCCCGATTTGATGAAGGGAGACCTTTGATTGTTAAGAATATTGTCCAATATCTTGGTACTATCGTGAAAATTCAAATGTTTATCCCTTTCTACTAATTTACCTTTTAATATGCTTATCTCAACCTCCTCTCTTTTTGTCTCTTCCAACTTTCTTGTTAACTCAAGGATTTCTTCTTTACGCCCATTTTCTTATTCTTCAAATACTTGAGGTAAATCCTCATTTCGTTTGTTTTATTTTTCAATATCGGATTTCAGGGATATGGTCTCAGTTTCAAGTCCTTCACAATATTGTTTCTTCTCATTGAGTTGTTTAGTTAATGTTGCAGTGGTGACAAATGTATCATGGTTTTTGTTTTCATATTCCTATAACTTAATCTCAAGGTTGTCATTCCTTTTCAAAGAAGACAAAAGTTTTCTTCTAAGATTAAACACTTCCTCTAACCTATCTTCTTCTGAACCAATATCTCCACCAGATATAACAAGGATTGTTTCATGGTCACATTCATCTTCTGATAGAATACAATCTTCTTTAGATTCAATTATTTTTTCAGAAACAATATTACCTGGCAATTTACCTAGTGAACAAAATATCTTCTTTACTAGTTTTCCTTCTCCTTCATGGATGGCCTACAAATTATCCCATGCTTCCTTTATAGATTCATAGTGCATAATTTTCTCTAATTATGAATCAACTATATTACAAAAGATTTCATTTAAATCCTCACCATTCTTCTTCAATTCTTGACCTCATGGTGGAGTTTTAATATAACCATTATAGACTACAAGCTAAACATTAAATCTGAGAGATATTATCCTAGGATTCATATATTCTTTCCAGTCATAATAATTTTCATCATTAAGTATGAGAATAACTTTATTATCCATAGTTTCTAACTTTCCTTATTCTATTACTCATTTCCCTTTATCGATAGTTGTAGATACTGCTATAATATGTGATACATTGCTATCATTGTCACAATTTTCTTGAACTAACTTCTTCCTTTGAGTTTCCTTCTTCTTGTGCTTCCTTCCTAGGGTCCTCAATCTACTTTCAAATGATTAAGCTTTACTAGAGAGACTTTCTATGATATCAATTGTTAGAAATACTAAGAGGGGGGTGAGTTAGTATTTCATTTCAATTAATCCTCAATTGCACATTGAAATTTTTATACATGAATTCTCTTTAAGAAACTCGTGTGTGTACACACTTTTAATGAGAAGAAATAGCGTATATGAAAATTTCTTATTTTCATCAATTTAATCAATCATTATTTCACTACTTATACATTATGCAGTAACCATGAGTAGTATTCAACATAAGAATAGATAAACCATAACACAAAATCAACACATCAATGCATAGGGACACTAGGATTTTTAGGTGGAAACCCAATTTGAGAGAAAACCGCCATTGTTGCCATATTTGTCCTCTTTCTTATTATAAAAAAATATTTTACATCTTGCACTAGTGTAGACTCTTACCAATACATAGGATCCTACCTACATGAGGCTACAACCTCAACAAATTCTCCAGCACTGACTGGAAAGAAGCTACTACTCTCTGGTCAAGTTTACTAGCTCCTACCAGAAGGAATCTCCCTCACTGAAGGCTCCAACCTTCAACACCTCTATGGACCACATTACAAAATATTTCACATTGGATCCACCTGACTCAAACACACATCAAAACCTGCAAGCCACGTTTCATCCAATTTTCAAACTGGACCCATAAGGAACAATGTGCTCAAACACTGAATATCAATAACCTTTCAGAAATGAAACATTTATCAAATAGATATGCTCACTGAATTCCAAGAATCCAGTCACCCCTATGCAACCAAATCACTGATATACTAAGCCAAATCTCATAAACACTAACCAACTCAAATGTTTTGCTCATCAAGAAAGTGAGACATTGTCCAATATCAAGTCAAACTCTTTGCCAAAAAGATCTATCATCATCAATCTAGTCAACTCTAAAGATCTCGTTAATTAACTCAATGCAACCATCATGATACTATGAGTTCATAGATCCATAAGATCATAAGACCTTGCCATGCAATGCTCATGAACAAATACCCTCTACTCATTCAATGCTATGCCAAATTCTAGCTAATCAATAGTCCCAAAATCTGAACTCAGACACATTTATGTAAGCATTTGAGTTCTATGATTGTTTCATGATAGAAAGATACAAAAGTAAATTACAAGATACACATTAATTTTTGTTTAAGTATTTTATTACTTAAACATTTGATTCAATCATATAAATCCACTAAATTGTTGGTGATTTATTTTCTTGCTTTTCATTACAATAACCTAATTAAAATATATAAACACCAAATTTATTAAATATAAAATAATGCAAACTCAGACTATTCAACTATTATATTGATTCAATCACATACATCATTTGAAGTGCTCGCAATATTGATAAAAAATCTTTTGCTTATAGATGTGTTAAAGAATTACATGCATAAATTGTAGCTTAACATAGAAACTTAATGTGCACATGAGAGAAGAGGAGAAACACATAAAGCATGAAAGAAGACAACAAGACTTGATAACAGAGTTCGTCCGACTTGGACTACATCTCCAGGCCCTGCTCGATCAATGAGGAGGCCTTCATTCATTAAGTGGCATGAGAAAGAAGAGTACAAACATCAATTACAAAAAAGGAGTTTTATACCTCCATACTGAAAAATGGCCGAAAAACACAGAACTCTGATTGAGAAACGGACAGTGCCATTACATTCGTGGCGTCAAGAAATGTTGAAACCATATAAAATTTGTCAAAATATGACAAAGTGAAAATTCGACCCTCCTGCAAAAGTCTGCCTCGAACTGTGAGCACTCCCTCCTCTCCGTGAGCACCCTGATGAACTACGTTTAAATAAAAAATGTGGTGGCGGATTTCTCAAGAAATCAGTTGTGCTCAGCTAGTTTAAAGATCCACTTATTATGGAGGAGGTCGAGTGGTCAAACCCCGCCTCCTCCTTTTTTTTTACACACATGATGTTATTTTAAAAGAATGGATCAGGCTGGGCCCGCCTTGGGTGACCTGCCCACTGCACTTACCGCCGGGTCGTATTCTCATTAAGTCATGTTGTTTGAATTGTAGTTTGGGTTAGGTGTTGGGTCCATGCCCCAAGGACAAGCCCACGTTTAATGTAATTTTGTTTGTGTTTAAATGGGTTGGGTCTGTGCCCCAAGGGCCAGCCCACCCAAACTCCGCGTTGGTTAATGGTGGTTCCGTGGGAGGGGTCAGGGGTAGTTGCCCGCACCTCCACTAATATATATGTGCGGATAGGATTGGGGTGGCGGGGTTGGTGGCCCGCCACCCTTTTTCTTATATTTTTTTGTTTAAATAAAACAAACTGCACATTTTTGAAAATTCAGATTTTGCTCGATGGAGTCGTTTTAACCAGGCGACAATTTTACCCAGAATCTGGCCGGAGTTGGCTAGATTCCATCTGCCAGAAAAATTGCAAATTGTGCCTTTATTAATCCTGTTTATCCATCAAAAAGTAAACCCAACTTTGACTTCCTTTATCTCCTTCATACATACTCGGATTAGAGTGTCGTTCACACCGTTGGAATCAGGGCAACGAGCACTTCAATTTGAAGTCAAGTTAATCACCTTTCTGCCACTTTGAATCTTGAGCTCTTTCCATGGCATTGGTGCCTGGAGATCCACCGGGATCATTCCTCCCCATTGAGGAGATTTTGGACCACAAAAAGGCTTATCAATCAATTGGCAAGTGAGGGAATTGTTCCCTCACTCTTTCTTTTTCCAGCCATTTTTCCTTGATAGGGTGCATCCCCTTGAAACCAACTCGAAGGTATTCCAAATCTCCTCATCGTGAATTCTTGGTCCTTCTGTCAAGGATGATGTCCTCAGGTAACTCATCGAGATACTCTGCTGCAAAGTCATCAACTGTAGGAACTGTGCCCACCTCTTCGGTGTCCATAATCAATGGTGGCTCATATAGATTTAAGCTTTCCACATTCACTATGGAGTACATTTTCATATATACCGACAAATCGATATGGAAGGCATTGTTTCCAATCTTTTCCAAGATGGTGAATGGACCATACCGGATTGGTCGCAACTTCTTCTCTTCTCCCTTCATCCTTTCCTTACTGATGTGGAACCACACTTTGTCGCCCACATCAAATTGATGGTCGACTCAGTGTCTGTCATGTCGAGCCTTGTATTGGGCTTGACTTTTCTCCAACTTCTCCTGTACTGCTTGGTGAATCAACTGGATCCACTAAATGAACCACTGTTCTTTGTCCCTGTCATCACGTCCACTGGAGTCATCTTCCCTTCCAAAGACCATATCAAAAGGGACTTTTGGTAGGTAGCAAAAAACGTGAACGATCTGTAGATTAGTGCATTGCTCGGTTGTAGGAATGTTGCACATATGGAAGATGCTCATCCCACAACTTAGGATGTTTCCCACAATAGCCTCACAACAAGTGTACCATGGTTGTTATAGCTCCAAATCTCACTCTTGATGTTTGTGATGCTACCCTCATGGCCTAGGGCAATCCCTCCTTCCAGACCTGGTCCAAATACTTAAAAAACAGTGTTTTATTCCCTATACGTGACATTGCCCTGAGCTAAACGCGTGTGTACGTGGGTCTGTGTATACCAAACCTATGTATATGTCTTAAAACAATTAAAAAAATTAAATCTCCTTAATTTCGGGCAAATATCACGGGTTTTACCTGTTGATTACCTATTAGTGCCCGTGGCCCAACTATTCCCAACGAATTCCCAACTAAAAAACTACTTTGGGAGAAGTATAAAAAGGCTTCAATGGGAAGGCCTAAGGAGGAGAAGATACAGAGAAAAATCACTCTGCTGAGATTATCCCTGACTAGGTCTAAAGATCCTTGTGCTTCTAACACTTCCCCCATTATAGGAAACCCTTGTTTCCTTGAGTTATGGTGTCTTTCCACTACTTGAGATATCTTGGAGTAAGTCATGAAAGGAAACCTGTCAAAAACTGAGAAGGACTTCATCAGATTTTAGCCTGCCAAGCCACAAAAGGAGATCAGAAAGAAATGTTTTCTGAGGCGGGCATACCCATGCTCAGAGAAAGTAAAGCATGTCCGCATATCAAGTACAAGTGGATCCACTAAGTATACAAGTATAAAAGACTGGAAAATACATAATGGATCATCTGATCATGATCGAACAAGTACATGTCTGAATATCACATATAAGAATGTCAATGATGCTGAAGGATGAAGCGGATCACTGATATCAAAGACTGATCCCACAAGTACCAAATGAACATGATGGAGTAAGATGGTACTACACTGTAAACTCAGGTGCCAGCATATAGAATGTCGCCATGAATGACTGCAACATATAAGGTGAAGTGGTATCAACTAGCAGCAACAGGAGCAATTGTCAAGTGAACCAATGAATGTTGATGCAACTTGAGGTCTTCACTGACCGCCGTGGTACATTTCTACACCATGGGAATAAATGATCTGACAACCTCCATCTGTCCATCAGTCTGTGGATGGAATGTCGTGCTTCTTTTCAACTTGGTGTCCATCATCTTTCACAAGCTGGTCCAAAACTCTCCAAGAACGCGAGAGTCCTGATCTGATGTAGTCGATGTGGGAAACCCAAAATGGACCCAAACATTTTGAAAGAAAACATAAGCAGTCTGCTCTGCAGTGATCTGCTTTTTACAATGCATTAAAATACACATCTTACTAAAATGGTCAACGACGACATACAAATAGTCGTGACTTTTTCTAGACAAAGGCAAACCTCCTACAAAATCCATCGACACACCTTCCCATGGATGACTCAAAATAGGGAGTAGTGTGTAGAGCCTAGGTTTTCTATCAGAGGGCATTGAAACAAAACACATCACACATCCCTTTACATAGCGAGTCACAATGTTCTTCATATGAGGCCAAAAACAAAATCTTTGTACATGACACAAATTTTTTTCAACACCAAAATGACCAGACACAAGGGAGGTGTGGGCCTCCCGGATTAAATGTACCCTTTCTCCTGTGGGTATGCACAATTTTCTAAGGTGATACAATAGTTTCCCCTACAAGTGATAGTTTTCCACCTGTGAACCATGGGTTAGTTTTGCATAAATCTCCTTAAAGTCATCATCGTTAGCATATTGTTCAACATAACTTTCAAAAGATAACAAAGCATTATGCAAAATAACAGAAGCAAAAATAGGAGGGCGAGATAGCATGTCGACCACTTTATTGCTAGTTCCCTTCTTATACTTTATTACCAGATGAAACTGCTGAGGAAAACCCATCCACCTAAAATGACGAGATTGCTGCAACTTGGTTTGTGACTGAAGATACTGCAAGGGCTGATGATCCATATGGATGATGGTCTCCTTGTCGATCAGGTAGTGTTTCCACTTTCTCACACTCTGGACCAAGGCATATAAATCCTTGTCATAAGTGGGATAGTTTATCACAGCCTGAGAGAACTTCTATGAATGGTAACATAGCAGCTTCTTTTGTTGCATCAATACATCTCACATGGCATATCTGCTAGTGTCTGTCTTGATCTTGAATGGCTATTGGAGATCTGGTAAGGCTAGGACCGGTGCGGTGCTGATCTTTTCTTTCAATGTTTCGAAGGATGTTGAAATATGGCAACAAGAATATACCAATTTAATTTGTCCTTAAATTAAATTGTGAATTAAAATTGAATTTAGTCTTAACAGCTACTTGGAAATAATTAATTAATTTATTTTAAATCAATTAGTTGGAGAAATTCAAGTTAGAAGCCTTTTTGAAGTCATGCAAGAGTTATCCCTTAAATGAAGGAGATAAGATTGAGTTATTTGAGTTGTAATTAGTTAACTCAGTTTACTGAGTTAAGTCCAGTTAAATTAGTTCCAAATTGTTTGAGGAACTAATAGTGAGTTAACAATTAGTTGATGCATTAATACACTCAACTAGTGCTACTCTAGTTAACTGAAGATTCCCTCATCAGAAATTCATGCATGTATATTCTGAGAAAGACCCATTTGAGGTTAATGTTCAATGACAATGTACTATGAGTTGCAGTGTTTTCTCATGGAGAAAACTCATGCATGTAGTTAAGGATTCATCCTTGAGGATTGCGCAGTTTTGAAGGTTGGTTTTTCCACTTGGTAGGCTAATTGTCCACAAGGAACAACGCAAGGAAATAGGAGCTTGGAGGGCAGAGAGGAAGGCTAGAGAGAAGCCAAGATTGCATGTGAGAATTTGTGATGATTGTATTGAGAGTTGGCTAGCTGTGAGAGCTAAGGCGTTTTATAGTTCCTATGTATTTCCACATGTATGATAATACAATAGTGTGGGGTTTTATCTGAAACTTTCCCCAAAGTATTTTTATGTGTATTGTGCCATTGATTCTTCTTCTTCTGGTTATATTTTTTAGCTCGATCTTTAAGCTTCTGCAAATTGATAGTAGAAGTAGGTTATAATATTCTACTTTGATTTATATTGCATTATCTGGTTAACCTATCACAGATTTTCTACATGGTATCAGAGTTGTGAACAGTATACTGAGAAGAGAATTCGAGGTTTGAAGTTCGGGGTTGCAGGTGCAAATCGAATTCATATCATACTTCAAGGTTGGCCAATGGCGTTCTATGGCTTGAGACTCAAGTATTCATTGGAAGGTAGCTCGAATTACATAGCATGGAAACATAGAATGGAGGTTGTATTAGAAGACAATGGCTTGAAGGAATTCATTGATCAAGAAATCCCAAATCTAGCTTCAACTAATGCAAAAGATTTGGCTGAGTGGAAGAAGTGTGTGGCAAAGGCGAGACGGATCATCCTTGAGGGAGTTCGAGACCATATTGTCTCGAGTCTCCATGGGAAGGATACTCCATTTTCAATGTGGAAGACATTGAAGGACCTCTACCAGAACAGTAGCAACCAGAGGAAATTGGCGCTGAAGGATAAGCTTCGAAGAATCAAGATGGAGAAGGGTGATACTATTTCGACATATCTGAACAAGCTCACCACCTGCAGAGATGAGCTTGGAAGTGTGGGAATAAATATTTTCAATGATGATATGGTGAGCCTTACTCCACTTGGCCTTCCAAAGAGTTGGAATACAGACCAGGACTCTGAGAATGGAAGGGAGAAACTGTCAGATTGGGAACGACTGTTTTTGGATCTTATACAGTGGAGCCTCATTCCACATGACCAGTGATAAAAAGTTATTCAGTGCCTTGGAGGAGAAAGACCTCAAGATGCTCATAGAGATGGGTAACGATGGAAGGTATAGTGTTTTAGGAGTGGGTACAGTTTCTTTTTAGAGGGAGCATGGAGCTCCTCTCACCATGACAGATGTGATGTATGTACCTGGATTGAAGAAGAACTTGGTGTCGGTCGTGATGTTGGAGGACAAAGGCTACAATGTTGTCTTCAGTAAAGGAAAGGCATTCCTAAGACACATAGCCATCGGTCAAACCAAGAGGATAGGGATTTGGGTGAAGAATCTCTATAAACTAGAGGTAGATGATTGTGTAGCATTGAATACGAAAGAAGAATTGGTGCAAAGCCAAGATATTGGCGAGTTGTGGCATAGGTGGTTGGGCCATTTGCATCATGGGGCTTTGAGTATAATGTAGCAGATATCTACAGGACTTCCAAAAGGTAAACTTGAGCAAGTTGACACGCGCAAAGGTTGTACCTTGGGAAAGTACACCAAGTCTTCCTTTCATGATCGAGATAGTCGAGCAGAGGCTATCTTAGAGTGAGTTCATACTGCTTTGTATGGACCAATCTCGACAGCATCCACAACGAAGCAAAGGTGTTATGTGATTTTCATTGATGACTATTCTCGTAAATGCTAGATTTATTTCATGTAGAAGAACGACCAAACTTTCACAAATTTTTGTGAGTTCAAAGCTTTGGTCGAGAAAGAGTCAGGCAAGAAGATCAAGGCCTTAAGAAGAGACAACGGTGGAGAATATGTCTCTCAAGAGTTTAAGGACTTCTGTGCAGCGGAAGGAATTAAACAAGAGTTGACAACACCTCATAACCCACAATAGAATGGGGTGGATGAGAGGAAGAATAGAACTATTGTAGGGGTAGCACGGGCAATGCTGCATGACCAAGGCCTACCACTTCACTTGTGGGATGAGGCATGCAACACAGTGGTCTATTTGAAGAATAGAAGCCTGCATCACATACTTGGGATGAAGACACCAGAGGAAGATTTCTCTGGTAAGAGACCAGATGTGGGTCTCTTCAGGATCTTTAGCTTATCGATATATTGCCATGTGACAAAGGATGCGCAGAAGAAGCTTGAGCCGATAATAGAGTTGGGGATATTTGTGGGGTACACTAATAGACCTCACAACAATCAGGTGTACTTGCCTACCAGTCAGAGGACAGTGGTTCGCATAAATCTCAAGTTTGATGAGGAGAAGGCCATGCGAGTTTCCATTGAGAGGGAGCTCCAACTACATGCTATGGAGGAACTATTGGTTCCTAAGGAGGAGGAGCCTCAGACTGATGCAGAGTAGTCGCATGCAGAGGTTCCAGGAGTGGAGACATCCACTAAAGTAGAGTCTTCTAGAGATGGACGGAAGCACACAAGAGAAGATGACAAATTGTTGGAGGATGCGAGAGAGAATGTGGGAGCATCATCTTCTCAGCGCAGACAGAGGAGGTCACCTGAGAGGTACACTAGATACATGGCCCTTGCTGGGGAGTGTGTTGAGACCAAGCCATCTTACTTTGAGGAAGCAGTGAAATAGTTGATTTGGGTTTATGCTATGGTGGAGGAGTATGACTCCATAGTTCGTAATAGTGTTTGGGACGTGGTTCCGAGACCGGAGAACAAGTCAGTTGTGAGATCCCGTTGGCTTTACAAGGTTAAGCAAGTTGTTAATGGTAGTGTGGAGAAGCATAAGGCAAGATTAGTTTCCCATGGCTTTTCACAGGTCAAGAGTATCATGTTGTTGTAGTATATTTCGACAAAGGAGAAAGATGCTGACAATTTGAGAAGGGCATTGTCAAAGTGTAAATTCAAGTTCCATAGAGACAGGATCGTGGTGGCAGATAATCCCTTTCTTGTTGAGAGGGAGTGTTGAAATATGGCAACAAGAATATTCCAATTTAATTTGTCCTTGAATTAAATTTTGAATTAAAATCGAATTTAGTCTTAACAGCTACTTGGAAATAATTAATTAATTTATTTTAGATTAATTAGTTGGAGAAATTCAAGTTAGAAGTCTTTCTGAAGTCATGCAAGAGTTATCCCTTAAATTAAGGAGATAAGATTGAGTTATATTTGAGTTGTAATTAGTTAACTCATTTTATTGCGTTAATTCCAGTTAAATTAGATCCAAACTATTTGAGGAACTAATAGTGAGCTAACAGTCAGTTGATGCATTAATGCACTCAACCAGTGCTACTCCAGTTAACTGAAGATTCCCTCATCAGAAACTCATGCATGTCTATTCTGAGAAAGACCCAGTTGAGATTAATGTTCAAGTACAGTGTACTATCAGTTGCATGTGTTTTCTCATGGAGAAAACGCATCCATGCAGTCAAGGATTCATCCTTGAGGATTGCGCAATTTTGAAGGGTGGTTTTTCCACTTGGTAAAAGGCTAATCATCCACGAGGAACAATGCAAGGAGATAGGAGCTTGGAGGGTAGAGAGGAAGGCTGGAGAGAAGCCAAGATTGCCTGTGAGCATCTGTGAGGATTGTACTGAGAGCTGGCTAGCTATGAGAGCTAAGGCTTTGTATAATTCCTATGTATTTCCACCATGTATGATAATACAATAGTGTGGGGTTTTATCTGATACTTTCCCCAGAGTATTTTCATGTGTATTGTGCCATTGATTATTCTGCTTCTGGTTATATTGTCTAGCTAGATCTTTAAGCTTCCGCAAATTGATAGTAGAAGTAGGTTATAGTATTATGCTTTGATTTATGTTGCATTATTAGGTTAACCTATCACAAATTTTCTACAAAGGACTTCTGTTTCTTTCCTCCCCATTGAAAGACTTGCTTTACACTTGTCAATGCGTGTAAAGGTGTTGTAATAATAGAGAAATTGGCAATAAATCTCCTCCAATACTATATTACACCCAAAAAGTTGTGAACCTCGGTTACACTAGTAGGCTTAGGCCAATTTAGAATTGCTTCAACTTTAGAAGGATCAATTTTTAGCTAACCATGACCAACAATATGACCTAGGTAAACCAAAGAGGTTTTCCCAAACTCACACTTTGACAATTTTACATAGAGTTTTTCTCTTTTCAATACTTCAAGCACTTTCTTCACATGGCATACATGTTCATTCCAACTTTTACTAAAGATAAGAATATCATCTAGATATACAAGAAAAAATTCATCAATGAAAGGCCTAAAGAGATCATTCATGACCCTCATGAAAGTGGCTAGAGTGTTGCAAAGTCCGAATGGCATCACCATCCATTCAAACAAACCTTGTTTCGTCTTGAAGGTGGTTTTCCACACATCAAGCTATGCAATTCGGACCTGGTGATAACCACTACGTAAATCCAATTTGGTGAATAACATTATTTAATTGATCTAATATGTCACTAATGCGGGGAATAGGGTAACAATTTTTCACCGTGATTTTGTTTAGTGCTCGATAATCCACACACATCCTCCATGTGCCATCTTTCTTCGGCACAAAGACAACTGGTGAGCCTCATGGAGAAGTGCTCGGTCTGATGACCCCTTGGTTCAATAATTCTTGCACCTGCTTTTTGATCTCCTCCATCTCAATGGTCGACATCCTATACATTCCAATATTTGGTAAAGGATCATCATGTTGCAAATGGATCTCACATTGGATTTCCCTCTTCAGAGGTAATCGCCTTGGTTCCTGAAACATCTCATCATAGTTAGAAATTAATTCACATAATTCCTTTTTATGCACATAATCACAACCCTCGAAAGCATTGGATAATTCTGCATCTTTCCCCCTTACAACCATAAGCATGCAACCCTTACTGGAAATCACCAACCTCTTCATTTGTCCTGCACTTACAAGCCTAGCATTGATTTTAGTTTTGATGAGCCCTTACAATATATTCTACCCCATCTTTTGTGATTTGGTATTTGTTTTCATGACGGAAGAAGATTACCTTTCTACAATATAGATATGGACTTCCTAACACCATGCCATAGATATCCAATGGTATCACATCAAGTTTTACCTCATCCACTAACTTAGAAGCGGTCACATATTTAACCTTGCACTGCTTAGTTACATTCAGTTTTGCTTTATCATGCATCCATCCAAGTGGGTAATGTTTTGGATGTGGTTTGGTTTCTAAGCCTAACTTCTTTATCAAGGACTTTGAAATTAAGTTTTCTTGGGATCGGTATCAAATAGAGTTTCCACTTCTGTATGATTTATGATAACTCTAATATGAAATAGCTCAATTCTCTTTCATTCATTAGGAAGAGACTCATCTATTGAACTAGTACCTTCATGTGATTCAGAATTAACATGAGGTGTAAGAGTACCTTTTTTTCCTGCTTCTGTGATCAATGCTTCATCTCTCGAATCGGATCCAAGGTCTTGCTGCATAGTTGCCACTGTCTTCTACTTGCCTTTTCCTCCATACTTCTTTGGTCTCTTTTCCGATTACTGTTTCCAAAAATAATCGTCGTCATGACCTTCCTTTTTGCAGTGAGTGCAATAATGTCTTTATCCTTCATCTTTCTTGGTTCATGTCATCCTCTTCTCCTTTCCTTTTCCTTTCACTTTGGGTTTTCCATTTGGAGGTTTAAAAGGTGGTTTCTTGAAATGATCATCTCTTTCATTTTTTCCCTTGTTCTCAAGATGAATGGCCTTTACACTGGCCGAGTCAATAGTAGTTGGTTCAAAAAATAATAATGAGTGTCTAAGGTAACTATGTAATGATCCAATATACTTAGTTACTACTTCAGGTGAGTCAAGTGTAATGCCCAAATTAAGTGCCTGTTTTCTAAATTCCTCTGTAAAGCTTTGAACATCCTAACCTTTGCCTTGCCTTAAGTATTGCGAATCCATTAAGGATTTTTGTTTATAATGCAAGGATAAAATTGTTCCTTTAATGCAAAAATGAAACTAGGCCATGAGGAAAGAAGATTACCCACACTCTTACTGCTTCACATTTTTCTCTCCCACCAAACGAGAGTGGTGCTACTCAGTCGAAGAGAGGCCAACTGAACCTTTGCCTCGTCCTCTTCGATCTGCTAAATCCTATAATGGAGTTTGTCCAACTTGGGCTACGTCTTTGGGCCCTACTCGATCAATGGGGAGGCCTTCATTCATTAAGTGGCATGAGAAAGAAAAGTACAAGCATTAGTTACAAAAAAGGAGTTTTATACCTCCATACTAAAAAATGGCTGAAAAATGCATAACTCTGATGGAGAAACAGATAGCTCCATTGCCTTCATGGCGTCGAGAAATGTTGAAACCATATAAAATTTTTCAAAATCTGACAAAGTGAAAATTCGGCCCTCCTGCAAAAATCTGCCTCACACTACATGCACTCCCTCCTCTGCCTAGGCGCACTGATGAACTACATTTAAATAAAAAATGTGGTGGCGGATTTCTCAAGAAATCAGTTGTGCTGTGTTGGTTTAAAGATCCAGTTATTATGGAGGAGGTCGGGTGGTCAAACCCCCCTCCTCCTTTTTTTTAGACACATAATGTTATTTTAAAAGAATGGATCGGGTTGGGCCCGCCTTGGGCAACCCGCCAACTCCACTTACCACCGGGTCATATTCTCATTAAGGCATGTTGTTTGAATTGTAGTCGGGGTTAGGTGTTTGGTCCACGCCCCAAGGGCCGGCCCACATTTAATGTAATGTTGTTTGTGTTTAAATGGGTTGGGTCTATGCCCTAAGGACCAGCCCACCCAACTCCGCGCTAGTTAATGGTGGTCCCATGGGTGGGGCAGAGGGTAGTGGCCCGCCACCCTTTTTTTTATATTTTTTTTGTTTAAATAAAACAAACTGCACATTTTTTAAAATTCAAATTTTGACCGAAAGATTCATTTTAACCAGGGGACAATTCGCCTAGAATCTGGCTGGAGTTGGTCGGATTCCATCTGCCAGAAAAAGTGCAAATTGTGCCTTCATTAATCCTGCCCAGTCATAAAAATGTCAACCCAACTTTGACTGCCTCTATCTCCTTCATTTGGACTCGGATTGGAGTGTCGTTCACACCATTGGAATCAGGGCAAAGAGCACTTCGATCCGATGTCAAGTTAATTGTCTTTCCACCACTTTTAATTTTGATCTCTTTCCATGCCACTGGTGTCTAGAGATCCACCTAGATAAAATATCTTCATACTTTTCATTACAATAATATAAATACTAAATATAAATTTATGCAAACAAGACTTTACTTTTGACTTTTCTAGGACTAACTATTTCATACAAACTTAACAACCCTTGACTTGATTGGAACATTAAATCATTATGCATCACTAGCCTTGGATTTTTATGTAATTACTATTTCTAACAGTGCGTGCTCGTACAATTTTGTTGGGATAGACTGGATGAAACAAAAGCATTGGTGTATAATAGGTTACGACACATTGTCATTACCATGAATGTGACTATTTTAAATATAACATCGTTCTTTTTGAGGGGAGAAATAATGAGGAGGAGTCAGACTATAGGAAATTAAAGATCTCAAGAACTACGTTCATGGACGGCCTGAGATTGGGAGCCGATCGAGTGCAAAATGTGGCAATGTCAATTATCTTCAATATTTTATCCTTCATGTTGTTATTATAATCAATGCTCCTTCTCAAATCATTATCAATAATTTCATCCATTCTCCCTTCCTTGGCCTTCTTTGTAGCCCATGCAGTTAGATGTACAAATTCCCGATCATCCTCTTCTATCACTGGAGGTTTTCCGCTTACCATTTCTAATAACACCATGCCGAATCTATACATGTCCCGCTTCGTCGATGCCTTCACTCCATACCCACATTCTGCACATACAGAACATTAGGATGACATTATGATGATCTCTGCAACTACATTTCATAGAATATGATGATCTCTGCAACTACATTTCATATATAAGAACAATAAATGCGTCACAATCAAAGAGAAATTTCATGGACATGATTTAGTACCAGGAGCAATGTAGCCATGAGTCCCTCCAAAGATAGAACTTGATTCAGAATCTATTGATGAATTCTTCACTAGCCTGGCAAGTCCAAAGTCTGCAATGTGTGATACATATTCATCATCCTCTAAGATTAAACACTTCCTCTAACTTCTCTTCTTCTGAATTTACCTAATGAACAAAAGTTATCCTTTACTGGTTTTCCTTCTCCTCCATGGATGGCCTGCAAACTATCCCATGCCTCCTTTACAGATTCATAGTTCATATTTTTCTCTAATTCCGAATCAAGTATGTTACAAAATATTTCATTTAAATCCTCACCATTCTTCTTCAATTCTTGACCTGATGGTGGAGTTTTAATATAACCAATATAGACTAAAATCTAAACATTAAATCTGAGAGATATTATCCTAGGATTCATATTTTCTTTCGAATCCTAAAACTTATCATCATTAAGTATGAGCATACCTTTATTATCCATAGTTTCTGACTTGCCTTATTTTACTACTAGTTTTCCTTTATCGATAGTTGTAGATACTGCTATAATATGTGATACATTGCTATCTCTGTCACACTTTTCTTGAACTAACTTCTTCCTTTGAGTTAACTTCTTCTTGTGCTTCCTTCCTAGGGTCCCCAATCTACTTTCAAGTAATTAAGCTTTACTAGAGAGACTTGCTATGATATCAATTGTTAGAAATAATAAGAGGGGGTGAATTAGTATTTCAATTCAATTAATCCTCAATTGCACATTGAAATTTTTACATGTGGATTCTCTTTAAGAAACTTGCATGTGTACATGCTTTTAATGAGTAGAAATAGTGTATATAAGAATTTCCTATTTTCATCAATTCAATCAATCATTATTTCACTACTTATACATTATCCAATAACCATGAGCAGTATTCAACATAATAATATATAAACCATAACACATAATCAACACATCAACAAATAGGGACATCAAGATTTTTAGGTGGAAACCTAATTTGGGGGAAAACTACGAGTGTTTCCATATTTGCCCTTTTTCTTATTATAAAAAAATATTTTACATCTTGTACTGGTGTAGACTCTTACAAGTGCATAAGATCCTACCTACAGGAGGCTACAAGCTCCACAAATTCTCCATCTCTGATTGAAAGGAAGCTACTACTCCCTGGTCAAGATTACCGACTCCTACTAGAAGGAAGCTCCCTCACTGAAGGCTCCAACCTTCAACACCTCTATGGACCACATTTCCAAATAATATACATTGGATCCACCTGTGATCCAAATAGAAAATGGCATCAACCCATGGTATTCATCCACCCATGAAATTTACCCATGGTATTGTAAGTGGCATCCACCCATGGTATTTATCCACCCATGGTATTGTGACATCCACCCATGCTATTCATTCACCCATGGAATTTACCTATGGTATTGTAACTAAAAAAGTTTATAAGTAACAAGTCGCACTTTGCAAAAGGACAGATTGTCCACCATAATGTAGCTTTTACATTTATCCTTCATTTTAATAAAAAATTCCTTTGTGGTTTTATTTACTGTGTGTTCTATCGTTTTCATTCTGGCATTGCAAATTTTTAGATCTTGGGGGCCTCCTCCCAAGATCCAGATCCGTGGTATTGGAGTAGGTTACTATTCCATGGGAATGAGGGTTTAATGCATATTTCAATTTCAATTTTTTGCAACAATATTCAACAAACTTCAGGAATGTGTTGCGACCTCCACAAAGCACTTCCTTGGGCCAAGTAGGAAGAATTTTTCTTTTTTCATTTTTTTGCAGGAATTTTTTTGGGCGGGGAGTTTGTAGATCATATCTGAACCATTTGGTGAAAAATTTGGAAATAAATAAATAAAATATCTGGATTCCTTGCAAAAAATATCAAAATTCAAAAAAAAATCGGTCGATTCGGAGTCTGGATGAAGGAGATATCATTGATTCAAAATTAGTGATGTTGTAGAATTTTTTGTATCGACAACTCTTGGACGATGACTCTCCTATCATTTTTTGCAGTTTTTGTGCAGAATTTTACAACAATGATTGAAGATCTGATCTCATCTTGAAAAATCATCTAATTTATAAAAAAAAATGGGTCGAATCAGAGATCAAATATGGGAGATATCGCTGACTTAAAATCAGTTATTTTTTCAGAACTTCTGTGACGACAGAATAGTTGCAGCATAAATCTTGGACTCTAGACTGTCTAGATAAGGATTTCCAACACATGGGAAGATGAAAAATTGTCATTATGTTTCCAAAAATATGTTATAATAAATATTTTGAGTTATATTGACCGAGTTATGTCCATTTTAAATCTAGAGCATCATTCAGAATGGGTTCCCTTTGGAGACGTGCCCTCCCACCCCAGGTTATGTAGGCACCTGCTACTTCATCAAAAATCAACATCATGGTTATGGGTCAACCACACAAAATCCTTGTCATTGAACTCCATTTTCTAGGCTGCACACTGTTAGTATCATAATTGGTCACAACCATTACAAGGTATCTCTATCCTCGGATCTTCATTCATATAGTTATGGGTCATCCACAAATCCACACTTCATCGATGTCCATTTTCTAGGCTGCACATTGTTAGTATCACAGTTGGTCACAAACATTACACGGTATCTCTATCCTTGGATCTTCGTTCATCATGGTTATCTGTTAACCATATAAAACCCTTCTCTTTAGTGGCTCTTCATATTCAACAAAGGCTTCATAGGAGGGAACTTCACGCAATGGGGACCATTGCTTCTTAAGGAGGGAGGAATGATCTGAATATAAAATGGCATCAACCCATGGTATTCATACACCCATGGTATTCATCCACCCATGTTATTCATCCACCCATGGAATTTACCGATGGTATTTATCCACCCATGGTATTTATCCGCCCATGGTATTGTAAGTGGCATCCAACCATGGTATTCATTCACCCATGGTATTTTCCCATGGTATTGTGACATCCACCTATGGTATTCATTGACCCATGGAATTTACGCATGGTATTGTAATCAAAAAAATCTACAAGTAACAAGTCGCATTTTGTAAAAGGAAAGATTGTCCACCACAATGTAGCTTTTACAGTTATTCTCCATTTTAATAAAAAAATCTTTGTGGTTTTATTTACTGTGTGTTCTCTCATTTTCTTTCTTCCATTGCAATTTTTCAGATCTTGGGGGCCTCCTCCCAAGATCTAGATCAACCTGAGTCAAACACACATCAAAACCTACAAGCCACGTTTCAACCAATTTTCAAATTGGACCCATAACCAACAATGTGCTCAAACACTGAATATCAATAACCTTTTTGAAACCAAACATTGTCAAATAGATATGCTCACTGAATTCCAAGATACCAGTCATACCTATGCAACCAAATCACTGATATACTAAGCCAAATCTCATAAGCACTAACCAACTCAAACTCTTTGCTCATCAACCAAGCTAGACATTGTCCAATATCAAGTCAAACTCTTTGCCAAAACAATCTATCATCATCAAGTCAGTCAACTCTAAAGATCTCGTTAATTAACTCAATGCAACCATCATGATACTATGAGTTCATTGATCCATAACATCATAAGACCTTTCCATACAATGCTCATGAAAAATACCCTCTTACTCATTCAATGCTATGCGAAATTCTAGCTAATCAATAGTCCCAAAATTTGAACTCAAACTCATTTATGTAACCACTATCACACTATACAATATCATTGTTAGCAGAAAACTCAAAATAACATATTCAATAGGCAACCAAGAGGACCATAGCAGTAGCTTCAATAGTGTAATTATTAACATTATTCCAATTGTTGTTTCATCAAGATGAGTTGTGTTTGATGACTAGATGATGATAGATTTGCTTGGAGTTGATTATACTATGAATGAAATTAGAGAGGAAGTTTGTGCAAAATCTTTTAGTGAAAAAATTCTTGTAGTGTCCAACCTTTTATTCAATAGCCAACAATTCTAAAAATTAATCATGGGCATGTCCACTCTCCTCCCCAAACTGATTTGTAGTTTATTGAAGAGGTAATAACTCCTATATTTGTAACTCCATAATAAAGAGGTCAAGAGTGCCAAAATGCAGGCCCACTGTGTGCTAAATAACTCTTAAATGTAATCAGATGGATGAAAATGATCTAGAATTACATGGAGGCAAGTTATCCAATTGAGCTATTCATTATCAATCATACAAAACCATTAAACTATATTCCAACTCAAAATCTATTGTAACAAAATATCAATTATTTTTGTCTTGGTTAAAATCTAGGTGTATCATTATTATTAGGAAAATTTTAGGTCTTGAAGTAATTAAATTTTCATAAAAAAATAATCATAGTGTTAGAAGCCTTGTGAATGTTTTTCATAATATTGGTAAGAAAATCATTTCCAAGACCATAATGCATCCCAATGTGTCTTATCACAATTAATTGTTATCAAGGTCACAAGAAAACATTGTTGGACCACAAGGAAACATTGTTGGACCACATAAATATCTCATATCATTAAATGCACTGTGAAAACCCTTGAAATGTCTCTTAATGGATAAGATGTCCTTGACACAAGTGGCCAAATGGATTCAAAGACATGCATTGGTGGACTATCATGTTCTGACATGAATTTAATTGGATTGCATATGGAGGCAAGTTATCCAATTGAGCTATTCATTATCAATCATACAAAACCATTAAACTATATTCCAATTCAAAATCTATTATAAAAAAATATCAATTATTTTTATCTTTGTTAAAATCTAAGTGTTTCATTATTATTAGGAAGAAGTTTAGGTCTTGAAGTAATTAAAATTGCGTTAAAAAAAATAGTTAAGCGCCTTGCGAATATTTTTCATAATATTGGTCAAAAAACCATTTCCAAGAACATAATGCATCCCAATGTTTCTTATCACAATTAATTGTTATCAAATTCACAAGAAAACCCTTGAAAGTGCTGGCAATATCATCATACTTTTCATTACAATAATATAAATACCAAACATACTAAATATAAAATTATGCAAACAAGACTTGACTTTTGACTTTTCTAGGACTAACTATTTCATAAACCACACTTGACTTGACTCGAACATTAAATCGTTACGCATCACTAGACTCAGATGTTTGTTTATACATAAAATTTAATTACAATTCTAACAGTGCATGCTGGTACAATTCTGTTAGGATGAACCAAAAGCTTTGGTGTATAATAGGTTACGACACACTGTCATTACCATGAATGTGACTGTAGGAGATTAAACATGTCAAGAACTATGTTCATCGATGGCTTGCGATTGGGAGCGGATCCAGTGCAAAATGTGGCAATCTCAATTATCTTCAATATTCCATCCTTCATGTTGTTATTATAATCACTGCTCCTTCTGAAATCCTTATCAATTATTTCATCCATTCTCCCTTCCTTGGCCTTCTTCACAGCCCATGCAGTTAGATGTACAAATTCTTGATTCTCCTCTTCTACCACAGGAGGTTTTCCTCTTACCATTTCTAACAACACCACTCCGAAGCTATAAAAATCTTGCTTCGTCGATGCCTTCACTCCATACCCACATTCTACACATAACATTAATGTATTAGCGTGACATAGAATATGATGATCTCTATGATTACATTTTAAAACAAAAATAAATGCATGAAGATTAAAGAGAAAAAACATGGAGATTTAGTACTGGGAGCAATGTAGCCATGAGTCCCTCCTAAAGGAGAACTTGATTCACAATCTATTGATGAATTCTTCACTATCCTTGCAAGTCCAAAGTCTGCGATGTGTGCTACATATTCATCATCCAGAAATATGTTGGCAGACTTTATGTCGCAGTGAATTATTGGAGGTTCGCAGTCTTGGTGTAGATATTTGAGTCCCTCTGCCATGCCCACTGCAATGTTATACCGAGTCCTCCAGTCCAGCCTCTGATTAGGACGTTTTGATGCTCCGCCTAGATATTCCCACAACGATCCATTGACCATGTAGTCACACAAAAGAACTATTACCTTATTCCTTCCATCATGCTCTGTTATCAGGTCCCGATGACGCAAGATGTTTCTGTGGCGAGCGTATTTCAATGATTAGATCTCGTGCCTCAGACTGCGATATTGAATATTGTCCTGATGATGATTTGCTAAATTTAAGCATTTGGTAGCAAGGATTTTGTCCTCTCCTGGAATCATCACCTTGTAGACCATGCCGGATGTGCCAGAGTCGATGATGTAATCATCATTGAAGTTGTCTATAGCTTCCACTATATCTCTGTATTTGACTATACCGAGTTGTCCATCTCCTGAAAAAATAGTACACTTGTTGTGTCTATTACTGTTCGGCTTTTGTTAGACCATAGCATACATAACACACAGTGGATTTATACTCAGAGACTTAGATGGAAATAGCAAAGAATAGTTCATAGAGGCAGACAAATGGAGAAACAACGAGAACAGAAATCACTTTGCATTACATAACAGGCTTGAGCCTTGGCTTGCTTTCCTTGGCCAGAGAAATTACAAATTTATAGAGGCAGAAGAAGGCTCTAGAATCCTGTATGTGATTCAGATGGAGATCTAGAATGATCTAGAAACTAATGGCGGTGTTGAAGAATCTAGAATCCTGCATGTGATTCTAGAAACTACTGGAGGTGTAGAAGAATCTAGAATCCTGCATGTGATTCATGAATTTGGATTCACACTTATCATTCTCCCACTTGAAGCCAAATAAGAGTCATCAAGTCACACCGAGTCCTACCATGCCTCTACATAACTCATGTTTATTTCGTGGTAGAATCTTAGTGAGCATATCAGCAGGGTTCCAATCTGTATTGATCTTTTCCAAGGATAATTTTTCTTCCTCCAGCACATGCGGGATCCAATGGTACCTTAAGTCAATGTGCTTGGTTTTTGAATGAAATGCTAGGTTTTTCGCCAAGTGAATGGCACTCTGACTATCACAATATAACACATACTTGTCCTGCTTTATTCCTATCTCTCCTAGGAATCACTGCATCCACAACATCTCTTTACAAGCTTCTTTTGCAGCTATGTACTCTGCTTCTGTTGTAAAGATGGCTAATATTCTTTGTAGCCTTGACACCAAAGATACTGCTGCACCTACAAATTTATACAAATAACCTGTATTGGACTTTCTGGTATCCATATCTCCAACCATATCCGCATCTATAAATCCTTCAAGCACAGTCTCATCATGACCAAAACATAAACAATAATGATTAGTACCCTTGAGATACCTCAAAATCCATTTTACTGCTTGCCAATGTTGTTTGCATGGATTAGCAAGGAACCTACTTACTACTCCCACTGAATATGAAATGTCTGGTCATGTGCATACCATGGCATACATCAAACTGGCAACTGCTGAAGCATAAGGAATCTTACTCTTCTCTTCCTTCTCCTTGTCACCACTAGGACATAATTCAGTACTCAGCTTGAAGTGGGTTGCAAGGGGTGTACCAACTAGCTTGGCATCCTTCATATTAAACCTGTCAAGCACCTTCTTGATATATTTTTCTTGTGACAGCCACAACCTTTTGTTTTTGTTTTTCTTGTCACGCATAATCTGCATGCTCAATATCTGTTGTGCTGGTCCCAAATTCTTCATTGCAAATTTGCTACCCAAATATCTCTTCAACCTATTGATCTTATTCTTATCATGCCCAACAATCAACATGTCATCCACATATAACAATAATATGATATACTTTCCTTGATCATACCTCTTGATATAGATGAGCATATGTAACTTCTCATGAAAAATCTGGAAATGCTGAGTTTTTGCAAAATGGAGTTGCCAAGATGAAGGGTCGCGCGGGGGGTGAGACCCGTTAATGGACAAAACCTGTAAATTGCCTGAAAAAACCAAAATTGACCCAAAATGTTCAAAATTTCTTGGTATTTGTGCTGTGGCTGAGCTATTTAGTGCCTTGCTCCTTCAAGGAAGCCTCGGCCAAGATGTGGAGGGGGTCGGACCTTTTTCTTCGTTTTTGTGCTTTGGCCAACCGCCTTGGATCTCGCGATTGAAATTTTGACATTTCTCTAAAAACCATGACACCTGTGCAAAAAATGAAGGAGGTTTTTCTTCTTTGGCATGTTATGGATAAAAACCTCTCTCGGTTTTCCAAAATTCATCTTTGATTTCTCTGAAACGGCTTTTGAGTGAAACATATCCCGATGTGTGGAACAAGAGATTTTGTCGAAATGAAGCGAAATGAAGGGGATAGGGGGCTTCTAAATTCTTGGGGAAATTTTTGGGAGTGGGGAAGGATGTTAGGAAGCAGGGGAAAGTGGAATCTTAGAGATTGAGTGAGGGGAAGGGGTCAAAAAGGGCAAAACACAGGCCCAACCTAGAAAATTGCCAGGTTGTAGCTAGAAACTAGGGTTTGTGCAAAAATGAGGATTTTGGGGGATCTCAATGATGGGAAGCATTTGATAAGGTACTTTAAGGATAGGGGAAGGTGTATGAACATCTGGATACAAGTTTTGCTAATGATTTGGCCGTCCAATAGAAATTAGCTTTCAAAACCCTAGGAGAGAGAAATGACCTTGCCTGGGCGCAACTGAAGCATGAACAAGGTGTAACATGACCCAATGGAACCTAATATGATGATGACAACCCTCTGAATGATGATACACTCAGCTGAATGATGACATGGTTTCAGGGGCAAAGTGACTGAAATGTACTGCTGCTTCTGCTTTGAAATCTGCTGTTTTAACTGTTTTGAAATGTTGTTTCAAGGGGACAAGTAGCACAAGGGAAATGTTAGGGAAGGGAGACTTGGAAGGGAAATTGGGAAAAATATATGAAACAGGGGTTAAAGAGAGGAATCATGACATCAACATCATCATACAATTTCATTTGCAAGGATGTTATGAGAGGTAGGGTTTAGGGTTTGATTTTTGATTTCTTAATATTTTTGGTAGGGAAATTAAATAATAGTGATAAGGGAATAAGAAATGGGAGGTGGGAAAACGTAGGAACAATAGGAATGAAAAGGAATACCTTAAAACAACAAAAAAAACCCTAGCAACTTTGATATTTTGAAGCAAAAGCACATGGAGTCTTTACTTGCAAATGAAGGCTTTTAAAATATTATCATGATCTTCTCAAGCTTTAGCAAACCATAATTTATATGATTGAAGGCCTACCGGACAAGCTTGAACAATTTGTGGTCGCTTGGCAGCTTGCTGGTAATTTTCTATGGAGGAAACCCTGATGGGTCGCGCGCACTGCCCAACGGGTCGCGCCTGTGTAAATTTTACACTGCTGGAGGTGCCCTGACGGGTCGCGCGCCTTCAACGGGTCGCGCGCTAGTCTCAATGGGTCGCGCGCCTCCCAAACTCACCGAATTCACTCAAATGCTCTTGCAATTGATTTCTCTATCACTTGGATGCACAATGGAGCTTGATGGAGGGAAATAGAACCTTTATAGCCTGGCTTTGAATAAATTTCATGTCACAACCCACTTTCTAATGTTTTTTCCATGACATTTTATAAACTTGACTTTTTTGGTTTCCTTTTGTCCTGAAACTGATGGATTTGATGCTTTTCTTTGATAAGTTTTGCAGGGATAGCATCTGAGGGATCTTGACAAGGGAGCCAGGGTTACATGCTGTCCTTTGAATCATTTTGAATTTTTACAATTTTTACAAAATTTTGAGAAATGACCTTGGCTTTAAAAACAGGGTTTTTAAATCCAAGGTGAAAATTAGCTGCACAAGATAGAATCTTTTGACAAAACACTTTGAAAATCATCCCTCTGGCTTGCTGGGCACTTATTGACCTTCAGAGACATGACCTTGAAGATAAATTTGACCTAAACCCTAGACCTAGAAATTTTGACCTCAAGACAAGACAAATAACCTTGAAAAAGTTTAATGACTAAAACAACTTGATCCAGTAGTGCCAAGAGGGGAATAAAGATACCAGCTCCTCCATCAGGGTTATGGCATGCCTAATGGAATGCAAGACACTGATGAGACACCTACTTATGCAAATGCAAAGAGCTTTGATCGCTGATGGAGGGCTACTAGACCGACTCTAATAGACTGGATCCCATAGATGATATCCAAAATCTTCATCCGCATATCCCAAAAAAATGCATTTCATAGATTTATCATCTAGCTTAGTTCTATTTTCTTTGGGAATATGTACGGATGCTTCACATACAAAGATTTTCAAGTGAGAATAATTCAAATTCTTACCAATCCAAACTTCTTCAGGGATACCGCCATTCAAGGCTGTAGTTGGAGATATATTTATGAGGTAGCAAGCGGTCGTGACTGCTTCAGCCCAAAAACTCTTCTCCAAACCAGAATTGGACAACATACTTCGCACATTTTCCATAATGGTGCGATTCATCCTTTCTGCGACACCATTCTGTTGAGGAGTACCAAGCACAGTCTTCTCATGCTTTATGCCAAACCTGTTACAATATTCCTTAAATGCATTTGAGCAATATTCTCCACCATTATCTATTCTTAAATGCATCAGCAATTTCTTAGTCTCTCTTTCAACAGCAACATGGAATTTTTGAAATATTCCAAACACTTCACTTTTATTTTTCATAGGATATGCCCAAACCTTCCTGGATGCATCATCTATAAATGTTACAAAATATGATGCTCCTCCTAATGATTTGATGTTAACAGGCCCAAACACATCTAAGTGTACCAATTCTAACACATTTTTCTTTCTGTCATGGTCACCTCTAAGGAATGAAACCCTTCTTTGTCTACCATATATACAATGCTCACAAAGATCAAGATTGTAGGATTTCAAACCTGGTAATAAATTTTTACCAACAAGGATTTTTATGCCCTTCTCGCTCATGTGACCCAAACGCTTATGCCACAGATATGCTGAATTTCCATCTTTTGTGACATCAGCCAAATCTGATTTGCCTATCTGTGTCTTCAATGTGTATAATGTTCCTGTCTTGGGTCCTTTGGCCACGACCAATGCACCTTTTCTATTTTTCCAGCCTCCTTTTCCAAAGCTTGTCGAATAGCCTTCATCATCCAGTCGTCCCATAGAGATTAAACTCATGCACATTTCTGGTACATGCCTGACCTGTGTGAACAATATATCTTGTCCATCTTTCATCTTGATATGGACATCTCCCACTCCAACAATACTGCAAAAATGATTATTCCCCAAATGCACTCTACCATAATCACCAGGATTATATGAAACAAAACTATCTTTGCATGGGGTTACATGGTGAGATGCCTCAGAGTCAAGGATCCAATCAAAGCTACTGCTAGATGTATATACACATGCATCCTCTACTGAAACAGTAAACAACACATCACCATCTGTGGCTACATCAGTAGTCTCACCTTCATTTGTGCTGGATAATTTGTGATTTGTACTAGACGGTCTCTGATCCTTTTGTCCTCTATTCCAGAATCGACATTCTTTCTTCATGTGCCCAGGCTTGGCACAATGAAATCAGATGATCTTGCCTCTCCTTGATTTTGATCGGCCTCTCGATCTTGATCGCCCATACCAGCCTCGATCCATTCTCCTACCACGATCAGCTAGAGCTAGAGCCTCTCCTCCCTGGTTTTTCTCAATTGACTTGCGTCACAGCTCCTCATTCATTAAACTGCTACTGACATCATTAAGATTTAGGGTCCCTGTAGTTGCTGAAGTGCTCATAGCTACAATTAAATTTTCCCAGCTGTCTAGCATAGAACACATTAGCAAAATAGCTCTAATTTCATCATCTAAAATGATTTTAATAGAGGCAAGCTTATTAGTAATAATATTAAATGCATTCAAGTGCTTAGAAACTGAAGCACCCTCCTCCATTTTGAGATTATAAAGATTCCTCATCAAGAACACTTTGTTCGATGTCGTGTTCTTCTCATATATATCATGGAGCTTCTTCCATAATCCTTCAGCTGTCTTTTCTCCGGACACATTGAAATACAAATTCTTTGCTAAATATTGGTGGATTGTTGCAATTGCCTTTCTATCTAGCTTATTACACTCTTCATTTGTCATCGATGAGGGTTTCTTTGTTGTTCCATCAATTGGCAAATACTGATCCTTTAAAATCAGTATATCCTCCATTTGTGATTTCCATAGGGCAAAATTAGCCCCGCTCAACTTCTTCATATCTGTAACTGTTGTCTCCATTTTCAATCAAATTCACGCCCCAAAACACAAAAACTCCACTTAAAAATAAACTTTAATTATTACACTTTAAAATTTAGTAATAATGACCTTCCTCCTTTTAAAATACCTTTTTCAAAATTCCTGCTCCCTTTTAAAATACTTTTCAAAATTCCAACATATAATTATATATGTTTCATAATAAATATAAAAACATATATAATGTTTTAACCTTTTCACATTTCACACATACATATGTTGGTTTGAGAAAAAACTTGAAGTGTACGTGCAAGCTTGATGTAAAAAAAAACTTACGAACACCATGTTTCAACTCCAAACTCCAGGGATCTCCACTTTTCAAACTCCAGCAACAAGTTTCAACATAGATCCACGACCTTGTTTTTCTTGCAGCAACTATCTTTTAGTTCCAGCGTTCCTCTGCTATTTCCTGGAAAGATCCTTCAATAGCTCCAGGGGTAACAACCAACATTTTAACGAACGTTGTCAAAGTAAGGCGATGGCACTAAGCGGCTTGCATAGTGGACATTTGACCCTAGCTCTAATACCAGTTGTTAGACCATAGCATACATAACACACAACGGATTTATACTCAGAGACTTAGACGGAAACAGCGGAGAATAATTCACTGAGACAGAAAAATGGAGAAACAACAAGATTACTCAGTCAGAAACAATGGAATAGATAAAACAATCACTGGAGAACAGAAATCACTTTGCATTACATAACAGGCTTGAGACTTGGCTTGCTTTCTTTGGCCAGAGAAATTACAAATTTATAGAGCTAGAAGAAGGATCTAGAATCCTGTATGTGATTCAGATGAAGATTTGGAATGATCTAGAAACTAATGGCAGTGTTGAAGAATCTAGAATCCTGCATGTGATTCTAGAAACTACTGGCGGTGTAGAAGAATCTAGAATCATACATGTGATTCATGAATTTGGCTTCACACTTAATAGCTTTGACGCTTTTAAAACATATAGCAGCGCAAGCATGAGAATAGTTAGGGTCCCAATACAGGCAAGGGTAATCCCTGCCACTTCAATTGAGCTTAATTCTTCATTTTTACCTGTTACTTCTGAATCCAAGCAATTGTTCCTTGTTGGTGGTCCGGAAAGGCCTGGATTACCCTCAAATGCATTTTGCGGGCCTTGTAAAAATGCCCTTAATGAAGGAAGGGCCCTTGTGAATAGGTCAAAAGAGAAGTTGAAATGATCTAGGCTTATCATATCCGTGAGAGATTGAGGAATATTACTAGATAGGCAGTTATGGGAGAGGTCCAAGGATTCAAGTAACCTCAAGTTTCCTATCTGAGGAGGAAGAGATTCGGATAGATTGTTCTAGCTTAAATCCAACCCATATTTGAGACTGGTTGCAAGCTTTCCCAACTCCAAAGGAATGGTCATGCTGAATCTGTTTCTGGCTAGGTACAATTCGCTCAAACCCCTGTAATCTCCCAAGGAAGTGGGGATTCTTCCTGTTAATGTGTTTACACTTAAATTTAATGTCGATAGCATGACAAGATGGCCCAAAAATGCGGGTATGCTACCTTCCAACGAATTTTCATTGAGATCTAAAACCTGCAAATTAGTTAAATTACTTATTTCTAGAGGAATCGTTCCAGTGATATAATTGCAGCTTAGATTGTGCATTCCCAATTTTCTAAGCCTTCCTATTTTAGGAGGAATAACACCGCCAAGGTTGTTGTCCACAAGGAGGAGATTAGTAAGATTCTGCATCTCTCCCATGACAGAAGGTATACTTCCATGGATGTTGTTGGAAGAAATGTCAAGGTAACTCAATGCAGAGAGCTTAGAGATATCACCTAACCTGTGAAGAGGTTGTTCTACAGCCGGACGCGTTGCAATGAGACGCAGTCTTGTAGAAGGCCGGTGATGTTCCCCTTTATGTTGGAATGTAATTTCAACTGCAGAAACAGTTGAACAGCAACAGCGTCTGCAAAACAATCAGTTTTCCACTTGCGATGCGATCCATCGCAGATCGCACAGATCGCAGATCGCTGCCCCCCTCCGCTCCTTGTCCCCTACGCTGCGACGATGACGATGTGATGCGATCGCAGATCGCAGATCGCAAATTCAAACCTCTGTGCGTTAAGCTCTTCGCGATGCGATGCGACCTAAGCCATCGCAGATCGCACCTTCTGTCAAACAAATCGCATAATTCAATGGTTATGGCAGCAGCCGCGCAATATGGTTTGACAACCGTCCAATGAAATCAACGGTTGCGTACAGACCTGCACCATGGAGTAATTCATGAACTTGACGTGAAGTGAATTCCTGTTGACCGCCGGTTTTGTCAGCAAAGTAATTTAATGAAATTTACTACGGGGTTGGTAAATGTTGGTGAAGTTTTAATTACGGGAGTATGGCATAGGAGAATGCATTGTTATGTTTTTTGATATAAACTTGCAAGTAATGTAAAAATATGTGTAGCGCCAAGAAGAAGCACAGCAGTGCGAGTGCAGAGATAATGTCTCTCTGTTGAGAGATAAAAATGTAATGAGACACGCAGCAGTGTAGAAGTTGTGAACTTGCAAAGGAAGCACGCAGCAGTGTGCAGAACCGCAAATGTTTTTGTGGTGATGAAAAGAGGGCAAAACGCAGCAGAGCGTAAATGCCCAGTGTTTGAGAATGCAGTGAAATGAAACGCACAGCAGTGCGAAGCCAAAATGTTTTTCACACAGCAGTGAATGTAAGAAATTTTATTTTACACAGCAGTGTCTCAGTTTGTAAGTAGAGACTGAGTTCTCTTGTTAATGCACAGCATTGCAGAGATCTTTTGTTGTTGTTGAAACGAAATATGCAGCAACATATGAGTAAGCAGTGAATGTATGTAATTCTTCACAGCAGTGTGTTAATATAAAAAGTTGAGACAGAGTATTTCTCAGGAGAGACAGTGAGTGTTTTACTTGAAACTGGAACAAAAGTGTTCCTGGTGTAATCCCTCTGTTAAGAGGAAGATGTTTTGTTGTACCAGCAGTTTTTAGTTAATGAATACAAGTTCTTTGGTGTGTGTAAACTCTGTCCGCTGCAAATTTATTTTAAGTTTCCGCTGTGTTAAAGGTCATGTGCTGAAAAACAGAGCGTTGTTCTCTGTTCAGCTTTTGTTTTTGGAATTTTAGCAGAAAAATTCCCAACAGTGGAATCGGAGCTAGTCTAGGCTCTTTGAAAGTGTCAAAGAAGCTTAAGGAAGGTTCTTTTGTTGCAGCAGCTTCTCCAGCAGAGTGAAGTCTCAGGCAAAAAAAAAAAAATCCAGGTATTTCTCAAAGTTTTTTTTGAGTTACTGTTGAAGAAACAGTCAGTTATTTTAAATACATAGTCAGGTATTTGAAGTATAGTTAAGAATGGCAAGGTCAAAGAAGAAAGTCTCCAATCCTCCTAAGCATGTGTCTCCCTCTACTACTAAAATAGAAGATAATCAACTTGAAAGCATTCTATTTGAGGCTTCAAGGTTTAATGGGAACTTTTATATATGGGAAGTAAAAATGAGGATTGTCTTACAGTCTCAAGGGATTGAAATCTGGGAATCAGTGATTGATGATAGCAGGAATGATAGAAAATCTAAGGAGTACAATGCAAAAGCAGCAAAGATAATCTTGGATGGGCTGCCTGATTCTGTAAAGAAGAATCTAGGAAAATATTCATCAACAAAGGATATATGGGACAAACTTCATGACCTTCATGCAAAAGGAGCACTGACCATGACCATCAGTCATGAAGGAAATTATGAACCCATCATAGAAGCTGAAAATGAGAAGGTTGACCTCATCAAGCTTCAAGTACAAGAAAGGGATGAAGAGCTTGCCAAGCTTAAGAAGGAACTTGATCAAAGCAAAAGGATGCATCATGAAGAAGTCATATCCATGACAAATCAATTGAATAAAGCAAAGAAGAAGGAAGATACCTTGTCAAGTCAACTTGAACAAAGGCACAAGAGAGTGAACAAACTTGTAGAAGAGATTGGACAGTACAAGGTAGAGGTCTCCTCCCTCAAGTCTGAATTACAAGAAGCCAGGAAGCAAGCACAAGGCGCTGAAAAGAAAATGGAGAGCAGTCTAGCAAAGAATGAAGAAATCTCCAAAATGAAGTCAGATATCATCTCCCTTAAAATAGTAGCAGCTGAAGCTACTCGTAACAAGGAAGAAATTGAGGAACAACTTACAAAGAAGAATAATGAGTGTGAAAGATTGGAAGAAGAGATTGTCCTCCTCAGGAAAAAGGTTGAAGGGATGAACAAAATCATGAAAAGCTCTCAAGCATTGGATGACATGCTCAGCTATCACAGATCTCCATCTGATAAATCAGGACTCAGGTATGTAGGTGAACCCTCAAACAAGAATGAAAATGAATTAAGCAAGAAAGATGTGAAGAAGCCAGAAAGAAATTGTGATGCTCCTAGTTCCAGCAAAGGCAAGGAGAAAAATCAAGGCTACAATAGAAGAAATCTTGCTCCAAGTAGAAAACCAGCTCCAAAAAGAAATGTTGAAGATGTCAAAGAGGCAAGAGGCAATGGTTATCATCAAAGGATCTCAAGGCAGAAAAGCTTCAGAAGTACATCAAGGAAACCACCATCTACCAGGTACCAAAGTTCATTTTTTGGTTATTGTTATTCTTGCTCAAACTTTGGTCATATGGCAAAAGACTGTAGAGCATTTCATAGAGATAGATGTTATGGTCTCCGACAACCTCTAAGAAACAATTTTACAGGAAGAAATCATGAAATCTTATTCATGAACAATGTAGAATGTTTCAAGTGTCATAACATTGGGCATATAGGACGTGATTGTAACTTAACATGGGCTCCTACGCAAGCTAGACCCACGCAAAAGAAGAAAGTTACACAAGTATGGAGAAGGAAGGAAATACATTCCAAAAGTCCTTCGAGCTCTCCAGCCGATCTAAGTTTCTTTTAGAAGACTCTGCCAAAAGGAGATGATCAATACAGTTAGGGGGAGCCTGTAACAGTTTGAACTTTTTGAGGAAATGTCTGGGCATGATTGATAACCCAGCAGTTGAAATTAAAGGGGAGTGTTGGAATGTAATTTCAACTGCAGAAACAGTTGAACAGCAACAGCGTCTGCAAAACAATCAGTTTTCCACTTGCGATGCGATCCATCGCAGATCGCTGCCCCCCTCCGCTCCTTGTCCCCTACGCTGCGACGATGACGATGCGATGCGATCGCAGATCGCAAATTCAAACCTCTGTGCGTTAAGCTCTTCGCGATGCGATGCGACCTGAGCCATCGCAGATCGCACCTTCTGTCAAACAAATCGCATAATTCAATGGTTATGGCAGCAGCCGCGCGATATGGTTTGACAACCATCCGATGAAATCAACGGTTGCGTACAGACCTGCACCATGGAGTAATTCATGAACTTGACGTGAAGTGAATTCCTGTTGACCGCCGGTTTTGTCAGCAAAGTAATTTAATGAAATTTACTACAGGGTTGGTAAATGTTGGTGAAGTTTTAATTACGGGAGTATGGCATAGGAGAATGCATTGTTATGTTTTTTTATATAAACTTGCAAGTAATGTAAAAATACGTGTAGCGCCAAGAAGAAGCACAACAGTGCGAGCGCAGAGATAATGTCTCTCTGTTGAGAGATAAAAATGTAATGAGACATGGAGCGATGTAGAAGTTGTGAACTTGCAAAGGAAGCACGCAGCAGTGTGCAGAACCACAAATGTTTTTGTGGTGATGAAAAGAGGGCAAAACGCAGCAGAGCGTAAATGCCCAGTGTTTGAGAATGCAGTGAAATGAAACGCACAGCAGTGCGAAGCCAAAATGTTTTTCACACAGCAGTGAATGTAAGAAATTTTATTTTACACAACAATGTCTCAGTTTGTAAGTAGAGACTGAGTTCTCTTGTTAATGCACAGCATTGCAGAGAGCTTTTGTTGTTGTTGAAACGAAATATGCAGCAGCATATGAGTAAGCAGTGAATGCATGTAATTCTTCACAGCAGTGTGTTAATATAAAAAGCTGAGACAGAGTATTTCTCAGGAGAGACAGTGTGTGTTTTACTGGAAACTGGAACTGAGGTGTTCCTGGTGTAATCCCTCTGTTAAGAGGAAGATGTTTTGTTGTACCAGCAGTTTTTAGTTAATGAATACAAGTTCTTTGGTGTGTGTAAACTCTGTCGGCTGCAAATTTATTTTAAGTTTCCGCTGTGTTAAAGGTCCTGTGCTGAAAAACAGAGCGTTGTTCTATGTTCAACTTTTGTTTTTGGAATTTTAGCAGAAAAATTCCCAACACTCTATTCGGTTATCAAAGATGGCAAGACGAATCAAAGACCTACCATTGCATAGTCCAAAGGGAATCGATACGCTTAATCCGCTTGAACATGAATTAAGCTTCTCTAGGTTGCCAAAGCTTCCAAGTCCAGCAGGCAGCGGACCTTTGAACATGTTTTTACAGAGATACAACATTGTCAGATTGGGAAGGAGGCCGATTCCTTCAGGCAAAGTGCCTTCAAAATTATTGTAAGATAGATCTAGGATCTGCAGGTTTGTAAGATTGGTGAAGGACGAGGGGATCGACCCTGACATGTTATTGTAAGCAAAGGACAAGAATGCCAAATTCTTAAGATTACCCATTTCATATGGTATAACCCCCTCATATTATTGGTAGATGCATCAAATGATTCCAATTTCAGCAGTCTAGTGAAGAAACCTGCGGGGATGGAGCCTCCAAGATGATTCTTGTAAACCCATAAACATCTCAGATTTTCCAACAGGGCTATTTCCCCTGGTATCGTACTTTCCAAGGAGTTGTTATAAACTTCAATGGCTTCGAGGCTGCTGCAGTTGCCGACAGAAGAAGGGAAGGCACCGATCAAATCGTTTTGGTACAGCGTCACCTCTACGAGCATTTTCAGATTCCCAATTTCCCACGGAATCTTTCCTTGCAATCCCGCAGTGTCCATGTACAAAATTCGCAGCTGACTGCAATTGCCGATTTCGGGCGGTAGAGAGCCACTGAAATAGTTGGAGTATGCGGTGATTGTATCAACATTGGCAAGCTTTCCAATAGACGAAGGAATGATACCGGTGAGATTATTTGTATCCACCGACAGTGTAGTCAGGCTTATTAGATTACCCAGTGCAGGCGGAATAATACCTGATATATTGTTGGTACTGATATTCAGAACTGTAAGAAGGCTACAATTCGCGATATCCGGAGGGATGAAGCCCGTGAAGAAATTGTTGGCGAGATTGAGTTCTCGAAACTCTGTGCAGTTGGCTAACTGGCTAGGAACCGTGCCCGATAACCTATTGCCCGAAAGGTCGAGCTTCTTCAGGGCGGCAATCTTGCCTACTGCACTGGAAAGACGGCCAGACAGCCCTTTGTATGGCAGGGAAATTGACGTGACCCGCCATCCATAACTGCTGCAGCCTACGCCTTCCCAGCGACACAGATTAACATCAGAAGAGCTGTCGTTTCTCGAACTTGAAAGAACATTAGGAGGAACTGCAAAATATGACTTGAAAGAACATTAGGAGGAACTGCAAAAGGGCCACTCCATCTACCGACAGAGCGTTAGCGCTGCAAATAAGTGCAGCTAATGGGTCAAAATAATTGACCTGAGTATGAATGACAATAAATTATTTGCAGGTAATGGGTCAAAATAATTGACCTGAGTATGAATGACAATAAACATTAATATTAGTAGACACGGAAGATTGTATCCTTTCATTATCATCTTGCCTGCTCTGCTGCTTGGATCAAGCAACATCATGAACAATTGGCTATGTGAGTGTGGCTCCTCCTGCCCTGAACTATTTATAACTAATTTTATTTATTTATATGAGAATCGTGATTATTGTTGAAGTTAACTATTGAAACAAAGAATATTGTTGCAAGTTAATTATTGAAACAAAACCAAGTCTTTGAGCAAATCTTATCTTCATTGTCCGCTTGTGTTACCAGCTACTACAACGGATTTCAGCTGACAAAGAATATTGTTGCAAGTTAATTATTGAAACAAAGACTAGACTCCACCAAGTCTTTGAGCAAATCTTATCTTCATTGTCCGCATGTGTTACCTGCTACTACAACGGATTTCAGATATTGTTGCAACTTAATTATTGAAACAACTACTAGACTCCACCAATTCTTATCTTGATTGCGTTTTTGGCACGGTTGAATGTCACATGTAAGTAAGTTTCAAAAGCTACAGGTTTGATTGGTGCACCAACGGGCAGCAGCAGGTCAGGTCAAAGTTGATATGTTACGACTTTGCTTGCACCATGCTTGAAAAGTCACTCAAACAAACAAAGGTAGACTACACAAATCGCCCTCCTCATACCCGTTTGGGCGCGTCACCCAGAACAGACAATGATATCTTTTTGGACGCGTCATGAGAGTTTGCGTGCAGAATGAATAGTCACCCGTAGACTAGAGAAATCGCCCAGCTCACACCCTTTTCTTCCACCCCTTAAAGCAAGTTTGCATGCACATGAAAAGTCACTCAGAACAGAGAAAAGTCGCGCTTTCAACGCGTCAAAACGTCGCCTTTTCAACCCGTCGAGAAAGTTTGGCGGTGCAGCATGAAAAGACAAATCGCCCAGCTCAGACCCTTTTCGTGGACACCTCAAGCAAATCACTAAGAACAAACGTGTCCTTGTCAGGGAAAGTTTGCTTTGCACATCAAAAGTCACTTACAACAGACAAAGGCGGTCTTTTTCACGCGTCAGGGAAGTTTGTGTGAAGCTTTTCAGCAATTCAGGACAGACAAAGGTACATTAGACAAATCACCCCGCTCAGACCCTTTTTGTCAGCGCCTGAAGCAAGTCAGTGAGAACAAACAAACGGTGCTCAAGAAAAGTTTGCTTGCACATCAAAAGTCACTTAGAACTGACAAAGACGGTATTTTCCACGCGTCAAGAAAATTCAACAGCAATGAAAGACGGTGCTTCCGAGCGATGAAAATTCAATAGGTAGACAATGCTACTGAAAAATCTCCCAAATATTGAATTCAATGAATCTGTCATTGTTTTTTGTCTCATAAGTTAAAAATCAGGCAAATATTAAATCTCAGGAATTTTTTTTATGTTATACATGTTGAAAGTGTTGTTTATATTAAAATTGGATTTTAGGAATTTCAAATTTTAAAATTATTAATGATGTAGATTTGATAATAGGGGAATATTTTTCTTCTAATATATAGCATTTACCCAATATGTGGTACGTTAATTTGATAGAATATTTTATATTAATTTTAATATATTAAATTAATATATTTAATCAATAATTGATATATATTCGATTAATATATAGTTGATATAAATTTAATTAATTAATCAATATAGTCAATATCGCTGATATGACTAATACTTATTTCTCTCAACTCAAAATATTATTCAATACTTTGTAAATCAATACATATTAAATCAATGCATATTAAATCAATAATACTTCAATCGTTATTTTGTTTAATCATTAAATTACCGACACCAACACTTAGCAACTGACATTTAAATATACTTTAATAGATAAGTCACCGCCCCCAACACTCTTTATATTAACTTTAAATTTATTTTCACTAGTTGTTGAAGAAGCACCAAGACAAAGCATAACCTGAGTATATTCTCTTAAGATTCAATCTTTACGTCCATTTAAAAAAAACAAATGTCAACAAACTTATATCCATGGTCTCATCATTAGAAGAAATAATATTGGCATATAAAATTTGTTGTTACCATCCCATCTTACATTGGGTGTGTTGGTATTTCATGTTTTCCAATAATCCCTCACACCAATTGAAGGGTTTTGGCTCCACACATCATATAGCCAAATCCATATGAGACTTGGTGGCTAGGTGTGGTGTTGATGACCCAACTATTCGAAGGATAGTGAAGAGTATAGTCTGTACGGTGAGCTATGAGATATCTTTGATCGGTACCTTATTGCTCAATTTTCTCACATGTGGCCCACAATATTGAGCCACATACTCATCTACATTGTCCTAAAGTACAGTGCTCCTCACACCATCTAGAACCATTAGTGCACCCTCCTTGTGTGAACCTATCAGAAATCTTATGTCTTCTACCTCTAGCTGCAAAATTCCCCCCTTTCACTATGAAATGTTGGTTTTGGAAATCCCACATCTCCACCAAACATTGTAGTAACCATGTCTAGCTCTTCATGCTCAAACTAAGGAAACCATGCTCAAACTAAACCTCCAATGTGATGACTAAGGAAACCATGCTCAAACTAAACCTCCAAGGATCTTTGATAAAGACCACCATAGTGTTGCAACTTGCAAATAGGTCCACAATGGCTCCTCAGGGAGTTGTTGAGGATGTAATGGTCTCTATTGATTCCCGGGAGTATCCTTCTAACTTCCTAGTTCTCCAGCCCAAGACCAAATTCAATGGCTATCCTCTCATCCTTGGAAGACCATGGCTAGCCAATGATGATGCTTACATAAGTTGCAGAGCTAGGAACATGACCATTAAGAATGGGAATTTGTGCAAACAATTGGTATTGTACCCTCCTTCTCAACCATCCTTGGAGCATGACTTACCCCTATGGTCGGAAGAGGAGGAGGAACATGAAGTGTATCATACCACATCCTGTCCAATCTGTATCCTTGATGTTATTATAAGAGGGAGGCAACTTGATGAAGATGACCTCATTGACTAAATCCTCCAAAACCATCCCCCCAACACCATGCCTCTTCATCAGGGAAAATTTTAAGGATGTGTTGTAGTGGCTACAACCACGACTTTTTCCAAGGAAAAAAAATGATCATTTTAAATGTAATTATCCTAATTAAAAAATAAACCATAAAATTCAGTATAATTAACACATCAAGTAAGCCGCCACAAAATTATAATGCAGATAAGTAATTAAAACACAATCCTCGATATTGGTATGTAATTACCTAATACATACAAAAATTTAATGAAAATATGTCAACTTGTGCACACATGACAAAAAGACACAAAAATATAAAAACCTTCTTTAAAAAGAGATAAAATATTTTGAAACACTAAAAACCTGTCATATGACTTGAAAACACAAAATATAAAATCCTTCTTTAAAAAGAGATAAAAATTTTGAAACACTAAAAACATGTCATATGACTTGAAAATATGTTGTATGTTAACTTAATTGAACAATAAAAGCTTGTAATACTCTAATATGTCCTCTACAAATCAATAGGTCTGACTAGAATTTAATGTGAAAAGCGAATGTTATGGTAAATTTCCAAAATATTGTTACTTTTTGGCACCTTCCCAAGAGAAAACTTGGATGACTAGCCATTTATTGAATCCTTCAAATCTGATTATCAAATTTTTACCTAAGGTACTTCAATATGTATTGTAAAATTTGTTAAAATTTTACAGTTTGAGGTTCCCTAGAGAAGAATTATAGCCAATATGCCATGATCACCCATTTGAAACTAATTTCAAGACCATTAACAAACCTCAATTACCATACGGTATATTTCATAAGTTATGGAAAACTAGATTCTAAAATTTTTACTAGCGATACCTTATGATCCCTTCTTAATCACTAGAAATTTCACATTCTAAAGCATCCCAAAAAAATTATATACCGAAAAATGTTGAGATGTCTCATTTGAAACAGATTTCAAGATTAATCAATAACCCTAACTTCCATCGCCTATATCTAAGAAAATATAGAAAACCAAAATCTAAAATTTTAACTAAATGTGCTCTGAGATCACTCCTCAATATCGTGAAAATTTCACCACATAAAACATCATAGAAAAGAGTGATAAAAAAAATTCAAAGATGACCTATTTATAGCAACAAAACCATATTTTTGTATGTGTTGATGCCAAATGTTATGATTTTGTGTCTTAAAATGGTAAGAAACCAATAATTACAATTCACTTCAAAGGGGAAACCTCCTGTTACAATTAATACAATGTATAATGCAAAACTAAGACTAGGTCTCCTTAGTATACATATAGGATAGAAAGGATACAAACCTACCAATATAATAGGAGAAATGTTATAACTCAATATATAGTGTTTAATAAGGGGTTTTAGGGCCAACATGGGGCTTATATAGGGCTTAAACTCCTACATTCTTTTGTGGGATAAAAAAATCGGTAACTATCTCCAACCTCATTCTCTCTAAAAAAATAAAAAATAAAACTTTCATGTTTGCAAATTACCTAACATATCCTTCATGGGCCTTGACACAAGTTGCCAAGTAGATTCATGGACATGCATTAGTGGACTATCTTGTTCTAACATGAAATTAATTGGATTACTTAAAGGTCTAGCACAAAAATTTGGGCATGAAAATGCTCACCCTTCTTCCAACCAAAAATATGTACTAGAACTAGAATTGAGATTGGATTTTGCAGTTGAATTCTAAAATACAAGACTTTTACTTTCTCACCTAACAATAATGCACTATTTATACTTTCAAGGATATATGACATAAATTTAATTATATTACCTAAGAGATTAAGATATCCATACAAAAATTCTTGCATAATAATGCCATAGTAAGTCTTCTTCCATCCAAAAATATATATTAAAAATAAGAATTAAATTTAAAAATCCATGACACATAAATATGTTTTTTACGCATTAAAAAACAAAACAATTTCTATTTTTATTCAAAAAATTTATTAATCGTTCCATACACATGGACCTCAATTACCATAAACACATACTTAAAAAAATAAAAGTAATTCATAATTGATCCTTTTTAATATAATTATGCTAATTAAACATTAAAGCAGAAACTTACTATAACAAACACATCAAGCAAACAAACAGCCACAAAAGCCACAAAAGTTAGAAAACTTACTATAACAAACACATCAAGCAAACAAGTAGCCACAAAATTCTGAATTAAATATAGCCAAAACACAATCCTCAACCTTCGTATACAATTAGCCAATACACAAACATTTATGAATTAAATATAGCCAAAACACAATCCTCAACCTTCGTATACAATTAGCCAATACACAAACATTTATGGAAATACGGAAACTTTGTGTAAGACTTGCAGAGCATTCATAGATTAGATTGAACTATCTAAAAATTGATGAAGAAAAGTGAAAAATGAAAGGCATACGTGACTACATTAACCTAATTTAAGTAGTAATGGAAATTTCCAGCCACAGCTAGAAGATAAAAATATCCAAAGAAATAAATAAAAATACTATATAATCTTATATAATCTTACCAACTATAATGGTAACCAAAACAATAATAATAAGCCAGCATCTCTTTATATTGCATAATTATCCAACTTTTCAAGATAAACTCTTGTATCTTATCCAATGAAGCAACATGAATGTCATTATAGAATATTGACGTAGATATGAGCCCCAAGAAAAAGTTAGAAATGTGTTGGAACAAAAGCATTGACTCTTGTAGGTTCTCTAGTAAGATGCATGCTCGTACAATTCTATTCAAACAAAAGTTTTGGTTTATAATAGGTTACGTCATACTGTCATTCCTCAATATTTTTCTATAATTACCCCATCCACACAACATTTGTACACAATTACCCAATCTATACCTAGACTTAATGGAAATATGAAAACATTGTCTATGAGTGCAAAATAGAGAGATGAAATTGCAAGATCTAAAAATAGATGAAGAAATCAAAAGACCAAGGAAATACTTCATTACATTGAGGTAACCTAATTTATAAAAACAACAATGGAAATTTATAGCCTACTTAAACCTAATTTATAGTTATAGCTAAAAGATAAAATTGTATATTTGATATTTTACAAAAGGAGAAATTATACTAAAAATGTCCAAATTTGAATTTGGAAAAATACCTTTGGTTTATTTAGGTCATATTTTTGCAGGAGGACAATTGAAAATTAATTCTTAAAAGATTGATGTAATTATTAAATGGCCTAATCCTATCAATGTAATATATGTAAGGAAATTTTTGGGTGCAATACAATATTGAAGGAGGTTCATAGTCAAATTATGCATCATAGAATCTCCCTTGCTTGCCTTAGCCAGTGTGAAACATACTTTTTAGTGGAGATGAAAGAAGCAGAAGGCTTTTAACACCCTAAAGGAAAATATGACTACTACACTCGTACTAGCCTTTCCTGATCTTCAACAGCCATTTGATATTGTGACAAGTTCCAGTGGTTAAGCCATGGGTGCAGTGTTTATATAGTAGTAGATACCTGTTTTTTACCTTTCAGAGACCTTTTCCCAAGCTGTTGTGAACTATCCCACTTATGACAAGGAGTTGTATGCTTTGGTACAAAGCATCAAGAAATGTAAACGTTACTTGATTGTGTAGGAGACTGTAATTCATATAGACCACCAAACTTTATAGTACGTCCAATCACAAAACCAAGTTGCAGCGGGCTTTTCATTTCAGGTTAATGGAATTCCTCCAATAGTTTCACTTGGCAATAAAGTACAAAAAGGGTAGAATAAAAAAATTACTAGATATGCTCTCTAGACCTCTTGTTTTTGCATCAGTTATTTTGAAAAATGATTCTTTATCTCATGAAAGTTATGTTGAGCAATATGTTGTTGATGAGGATTTAAATTTTTTTATGAGAATCAAACCCATTGAACATAGGTAAATAACTAACATTTGCAGGGAAAACCACTTTATCACCTTTGGAAAACAATGTATTCTTGCTAATGAAAGAGTCAATGTAGTATGAGAATCTCACACTTCTCTTGTCTAGACATTTTGGTGTAGTAAAGACTATGTCTCACTTGTAGAGGTTTTTCTATTGGCCTCGTATGAACGATATTGTAAATAAATATGTAAAGGGGTGTTTTATATGCTCTTTTTGTAAGCCCACTAATAGAAAATTGGAGTTGTGCACACCACTGCCTGTTCCTTCTCATCCTTGGGGAACTCTCTCCGTGGACTTTGTAGGAAGGTTTCCTTTTTCAAGAAAGGGTCATGACTAATTGTATGTTGTGGTGGATAGGTTTATTAAGATGTGGATTTGTGTATCTTAATTCCCTGTAAGAAGCAGATTACTATTGGGTAGACTTCTCAAATCTTCTTTCAACATTTCTGGCTCCATTTGAAGTTTCCCACATCCATTGTCTCTGATCGAGATTCTTCATTCGTTGGAGATTATTGGACAAGCTTGTGGAAGATGATGGAAACCATGCTAAAGAGGAGCATGGAATTCCATTGACAAACTGACAAATGGACGAAGGCTATCAATAGAATGGTGGTTAACTTGCTTCGAGGTTATTATAGCAAATATCCCAAGTTGTGGGATGAGCAGATTAATTATGTGAAGCATGCATACAACAGGGTCATGCACTCATCAACTCAAAGCTCATTGTTTGAGACATGGTTTGGATACCTATCAAAACATCCCTTAGATTTTGTATTTGGGAAGGATGAGGATTCCAGTGAATGAAGTGATGAATAAAACACACATAAGTTCCTTCAACAGATCCAAATCATCCATCAAGAAATGCAAGAACAATTGGGGAAGAGTTAGGCTTGACACAAAGCTCGACATGACGAATGCTGAGTTGATCATTAGTTCTAGGTTGGAGATAGAGTATGGATCCATATTAGCAAGGACAAGATAAAGGGAGAAGGGAAGAAATTGAGACCAATCAGATACAACTCTTTCACCATCATGAAGAAGATTGGAAATAATCCTTATTACCTTGATATTCTATCATATATGTAGATGTATTTTGTGGTTAATGTTGAAAACTTGAAACTCTATGAAGCACCCATGATCATGGATCTTAAATAGAGTGGTCAAGTTCCATCCATGGGTGATTTTGCAATAGAGTACTTGGATAAGTTGCCTGAAGACATCATCCTAGAGAAAAGAACCAAGACTTCATGATAGGGAGATGTGGAGTACCTTCGAGTGGGTTTCAAAGGCATGCATCCTAATAAGGCAGGGTGGATGAAAAGGAGAAAGTGAGGGAGAAATTTCATCACCTACTTGTTGATTAATGGGGCTTTTCGTCTAAAAATATTATCAATGGGGAGAAATGATCCAAGAGGATCCTAAGAGGCCAAAATTTCAAAGTCCTCATATCATAGTGAAACCAACATCAAAATGTAGAGCTCGGTAGGAGATTTCCAACGACGTGAACAACACCTCAATCTAACACCGTATGTAAAATTTATGTCCATTTGAAGTTTAAGTCAAAAAGCTAAAAAAATTGTAGGCCATTGACAAGGTTCCACATGGCACTCCCATAGGATGCCATGTGTTAGCCACGGGGGATTCACGCAGTGAACCTCTGACATATCACATCTGTTCATGGCATATTAAACAATACCCTTAATTTGACTACATATTGGGAAATCCCTCTAGAAATCACATTATTTAACCTGCTACAAATATGAACCCAATACAACTTCCCAGTTTAAAAAACCCCTAACTTTAATAAATATTGTAGGTATCCATTTTTACATTAACATTTTTTATACCCGTTTATATCATTTTCATTAACTTTAAGCTCCTTTTTTTATATTTGCCAATATAAAAACCCTTTACCCTGTATATATCCCCCAATATATTATGTCATTTTTTTTTCAATATATATCCCCTAATATGAACCCACGTGGTATGATATTGCTCCCCCAGTGAAGCCCTCATGGTGTTAGCCTTGTTAGCAAGTACTAATTAAATTTAAATTACTCGGAATTTTGAGAGGATTTCACTCGTGCAATATGTTCCTAGATCTGAGTGGTCCATTTTTAGCTCACTCCTAGGATTGGAAGTATAATGATGCATTTTTCCATGTATTCCTCCTTATTTTTGTTGATATGAATGAAGAGGCATCCCCACTATTGAGGTAGGGCCCGAAGATGTAGTCCACATTCGACAAAATCCATCATCAAACTTTTATGTGCATTTCCTTTAGGGTATCCTTTATGTTTCATTTTCTTTAAGGATTTTCACATATGGTTTTTACATGTTCTTTTCATGCAATTCTGAAAACATCAATGAAGTAAATATCTCATATTAGAATCTATTGCACTCCTTTTTCACCACAAAGAATAATGCGTGACCGTCTAAGTTAATAACTGTGTACATACACAATTGTCATTTATAAGAAGCATGTGTAAAATCTGAAATGTTGACTTTTAATTGGAAGAAATCAACTATAGCTCCCCCTAAACATGTCATATATTTTCCTAAACAAAATTACTCTACCAAATACAACATTAGTAGCAAAAATCATCACCAAAATAATAATCATTTGAAATCATCATAAATTGTGAACTATCTAAATAGCACATCCACATAACTCTCCCTGAGATCATGCACCACTAATCCTGTGCACCTGGTTTTCATTTTATCCACATGTAATTCTACAGTTCTTTTTAGAGATATGCATCAGGTGTAATAGATTGATGTGATTACTATATTACCCTATTTTGAATCTGAAGAGGAGGAGCTTGACTTCCTATTTTTTCCTGGATTTTCTTTAGAGCATACAAATTTTTTGCATTTCCAAATCCTTTTATTATAACTTTTCTAGTGTCTACTTCTATAATTTTGCACCCATTTGATGTAAATACAATTACATTTCCTTTATAAACTATTTGGCCTACACTTAGAGCCTTCTACTTTATCCCTTCAACCAAAAATACATTAGTTGCTTCTTTATTCTTAAGATCAAGATCGATACTACCCTTTCCTAAAACTTTTTCTAGTGTATTATTTCCAAGAATAATTTTACCACTTGTTTTTCTTTAGAGAGATAAAATTTCTCTTATTTTTGTACATGTGATGAGACCATCTATCATTTATATACCATTGGTCTTCTTCTTCAAATGTGCATAGAGCAAGGCCACACTTCACTTTCTCTTCTTCCTTTTGTTGAATATGAGAAGTGTGAGTGGATCCATATTTTTCATGTTTTTTTATAATAGTATTATTTTATGGTTGCTTTCTTTGGATGGAATCTACTTCTCTGAATGTTTGTATGAGTTCATTGAGTTGGTATTGCATTCTTTTTCTACATGTATAACACCTTATGTGACCAGAGAAGGGGGGCATGAGAATCATAATATTTTTTCTTCATATTTCTACAATCAATAGCTTTATGACCAAATAAATTTCATGTAAAACAATATGCATTAAATAAAGTTGAGTACCTAGGAAATGATGGTCTTCCTGTGGAGAGATTATTCGCTTGAGGTATAAACAATATGCTTCTGCAATCAGTTGTAATGTGTCCAAAGTTACGATAGATAAACCATTCAATATCATTGACTAAAGGAGAGTGGATTGTTATTTATATTATTGGGAGCAAATGATTTCCTTTGAAAGTTCACTTTGCTTGGTTATTGGTTTAGTAACCATGATTTTCTTAATTTTCTTTGTTATACTCAAAATTTCCTACACAAACTTGTCAGTTGGATTCTCCCTTCATAGTTTCATGAAAATTTAGCCAGTTTTGATAAAGGGAGACCTTTGATTGTTAAGAATATTTTCCAATATCTTGCTACTATCGTGAAAATTTAAATGTTTATCCTTTTCTACTAATTTACCTTTTAATATGCTTATCTTAGTCTCCTCTCTTTTTGTCTCTTACAACTTTCTTCTTAACTCAAGTATTTCTTCTTTAAGCCCATTTTCTTATTCTTCAAATACTTGAAGTAACTCCTCATTTCGTTTGTTTTATTTTTCAATATCGGATTTCAGTGATATGGTCTCAGTTTCAAGTCCTTCACAATATTTTTCTTCTCATTGAGCTGTTTAGTTAATGTTGCAGTGGTGACAAATGTATCATGGTTCTTGTTTTCATATTCCTATAACTTAATCTCAAGGTTTCCATTCCTTTTCAAAGAAGACAAATTTTTTCTTCTAAGATTAAACACTTCCTCTAACCTCTCTTCTTTTGAATCAATAACTCCACCAGATATAGCAAGGATTGTTTCACGGTCACGTTCATCTTCTGATAGAATACAATCTTCTTTAGATTCATTTATTTTTTCAAAAAAAATATTACCTGGTAGTTTACCTAATGAACAAAATATCTTCTTTACAAGTTTTCCTTCTCCTTCATGTATGGCCTGCAAATTATCCCATGCCTACTTTATAGATTCATAGTGCATAATTTTCTCTAATTATGAATCAAGAATATTACAAAAGATTTCATTTAAATCCTCTCCATTCTTCTTCAATTCTTGACCTGATGGTGGAGTTTTAATATAACCATTATAGACTACAAGCTAAACATTAAATCTGAGAGATATTATCCTAGGATTCATATCTTCTTTCCGGTCATAATAATTTTCATCGTTAATTATGAGCATACCTTTATTATCCATAGTTTTTGATTTGTCTTATTCTACTATTGATTTTCCTTTATTGATAGCTGTAGATACTACTATAATATGTGATACATTTCTATCACTATCACAATTTTCTTGAACTAACTTCTTCCTTTGAGTTTCCTTCTTCTTGTGCTTCCTTCCTAGGGTCATCAATCTACTTTCAAATGATTAGTGTTTACTAGAGAGACTTGCTATGATATCAATTGTTAGAGATACTAAGGTGGGTGGGGGGGGGGGGGGGTGAATGAGTATTTCATTTTAATTAATCCTCAATTTCACATTGAATTTTTTATACGTGAATTCTCTTTAAGAAACTTGCGTGTGTACACTCTTTTAATCAGCAGAAATAGTGTATATGAAAATTTCTTATTTTCATCAATTTAATCAATCATTTTTTCACTACTTATACATTATGCATTAACCATGAGTAGTATTCAACATAAGAATAGATAAACCATAACACATAATCAACACATCAATGCATAGGGACACGAGTATTTTTAGCTGGAAACCCAATATGGGAGAAAACTGCCAGTGTTGCCATATTTGTCCTCTTTCTTATTATAAAAAAATATTTTACATCTTGCACTAGTATAGACTCTTACCAATACATAGGATCCTACCTACAGGATGGTACAACCTCAACAAATTCTCCAACGCTCACTAGAAAGAAACTACTACTCCCTGGTCAAGTTTACCAGCTCCTACCAGAAGGAAGCTCCCTCATTGAAGGCTCCAACCTTCAAAACCTCTGTGGACCACATTTTAAAATATTTCACATTAGATCCACCTGACTCAAACACACATCAAAACCTGCAAGCCACGTTTCATCCAATTTTGGAACTAGACCCATAACGAACAATGTGCTCAAACGTTGAATATCAATAACCTTTCTGAAACGAAACATTTATCAAATAGATATGCTCACTAAATTCCAAGATACCAGTCACCCCTATGCAACCAAATCACTGATATACTAAGCCAAATATCATAAACACTAACCAACCCAAATGCTTTGCTCATCAACCAAGTGAGACACTGTCCAATATCAAGTCAAACTCTTTTGCCAAAACAATCTATCATCATCAATCCAGTAAACTCTAAAGATCTTGTTAATTAACTCAATGCAACCATCATGATACTATGAGTTCATAGATCCATAAGATCATAAGACCTTGCCATGCAATGCTCATGAACAAATACCCTCTTACTCATTCAATGCTATGCCAAATTCTAGCTAATCAATAGTCCCAAAATATGAACTCAGACGCATTTATGTAAGCATTTGAGTTCTATGATTGTCTCGTGATCAATATGATGAATGGAAAAAGGCATTTGATAGAAAGATACAAAAATAAATTACAAAATACACATTAAATTTTGTTTAATTATTTTATTAATTAAACATTTGATTCAATCATATACATCCACTAAATTTTTGTGATTTATTTTCTTGCTTTTCATTACAATAACCTAATTAAAATATATAAACACCAAATTTATTAAATATAAAATAATGAAAACTCAAACTATTCAATTGTTCTATTGATTCAATCACATACATCCTTTGAAGTGCTCGCAATATTGATCCAAAATCTTTTGCTTATAGATGTGTTAAAGAATTACATGCATAAATTGTAGCTTAACATAGAAATTTAATGTGCACATGAGAGAAGAGGAGGAACACATAAAGCATGAAAGAAGACAACAAGACTTGGTAACGGAGTTCATCTGAATTGGACTACATCTCGAGGGCCTGCTCGATCAATTGGGAGGCCTTCATTCATTAAGTGGCATGAGAAAGAAGAATACAAACATTAGTTACAAAAAAAGATTTTTATACCTCCATACTAAAAAATGGCCGAAAAATGTAGGACTTTGATGGAGAAACGGACAGTGCCATTGCATTCAAGGTGTTGAGAAACGTTCAAACCATATAAAATTTGTCAAATTCTGACAAAGTGAAAATTCAACCTTCCTGCAAAAATCTGCTTCGAACTGCATGCGCTCCCTCCTCTGCCTGGGCATACTGATGAACTGCGTTTAAATAAAAAATTTGGTGGTGGATTTCTCAAGAAATCAGTTGTGCTGAGCTGGTTTAAAGATCCAGTTATTATGGAGGAGTTCAAGCAGTCAAACCCTGCCTCCTCCTTTTTTTACACACATGATGATATTTTAAAAGAATGGATCGGGCTCGGCCCGCCTTGGGCAACCTGCCCACTGCACTCACTATTGGGTCGTATTCTCATTAAGGCATGCTATTTGAATTGTAGTCGGGGTTAGGTGTTGGGTTCCCACCACAAGGGCTGGCCCACATTTAATGTAATGTTGTTTGTGTTTAAATGGGTTGGGTATGTGCCCCAAGGGCCAGCCCACTAAAAATCCGCGTTGGTTAAGGGTGGTTCTGTGGGAGGGGTCGGGGGTTGTGGCCCACCCCTCCACTAATATATATGTGCAGATAGGATTGGGGTGGCGGGGTTGGTGGCAAGCCACCCTTTTTTTGTTTAAATGAAACAAACTGCACATTTTTAAAAATTCAGATTTTGACCGAAGAAGTCATTTTAACTAGGAAACAATTTCACTTGGAATCTGGCTAAAGTTGTTCGGATTCCATCTGTCAGAAAAATTCCAAATTGTGCCTTCACTAATCCTTCCCAATCATCAAAAAGTAAACCCAACTTTCACTGCCTCTATCTCCTTCATCCGGACTTGGATTGGAGTGCCATTCACACCGTTGGAATCAGGGCAACTATCACTTCAATCTGATGTCAAGTTAATCGCCTTTCCACCACTTTGAATTTTGAGCTCTTTCCATGCCACTGGTGTCTAGAGATCCACCTAGATAAATCCTCCCCATTGAAGAGCTTTTGGACCGCCAAAAGCCTTATCAATCAATTGGCAAATGAGAGAATTGTTCCCTCACTCCTTTTTCCAGCCATTTTTCCTTGCTAGGGTGCATCCCCTTGAAAGCAACTCGAAGGTAGTCGTGAAGTCTTGGTCCTTCTGTCAAGGATGATGTCCTCAGGTAACTCATCAAGATACTTTGGTGCAAGGTCATCAACGGTAGGAACTGTGCCCACCTCTTCGGTGTCCATAATCAATGGTGGCTCATATAGCTTTAAGTTTTCCACATTCACTATGGAGTACATTTGCATATATACCAAAAAATCGATATGGAAGGCATTGTCTCCAATCTTTTCCAAGATGGTGAATGGACCATACTGGATTGGTTGCAACTTCTTCCCTTCTCCCTTCATCCTTTCCTTACTAATGTGGAACCACACTTTTTCGCCTACTTGAAATTGATGGTCAACTCAATGTTTGTCATGTCGAGCCTTGTACCGGGCTTGACTTTTCTCCAACTTCTCCTGTACTGCTTGCTGAATCAACTGGATCCGCTGAATGAACCACTGTGCTTTGTCCTTGTCATCACGTCCATTGGAGTCATCTTCCCTTCCAAAGGCCATATCAAAAGGGTATTTTGGTAGGTAGCAAAAACATGTCTCAAATGGTGAATGATGCATAGATTAGTGCACTGCTCGGTTGTAGGAATGTTGCACATATGGAAGATGCTCATCCCACAACTTAGGATGTTTCCCATAATAGCCTCACAATAGGTCTACCATGGTGCGGTTGACAACCTATATCTATCCGTCAGTCTGTGGGTGGAATGCCACGCTTCTTTTCAACTTGGTGTCCATCATCTTCCACAAGTTGGACCAAAAATCTCCGAGAATGTGAGAGTCCCGATCTGACACAGTTGATGTCAGAAACCAAAAATGGACCCAAAAATTCTGAAAGAAAAGATAAGGAGTCTGCTCTGCAGTGATCTTCTTTTTACAAGGCATTAAAATACACATCTTACTAAAACAGTCAACGACGATATACAAATAGTCGTGACTTTTTCTAGACAAAGGAAAACCTCCTACAAAACCCATCGACACACTTTCCCATGGATGACTCATAATAGGGAGTGGTGTGTAGAGTCCGAGTTTTCTATTAGAGGGCTTTGAAACAGAACAAATCACACATCCCTTTACATAATGAGTCACAATGTTCTTCATATGAGGCCAAAAAAAAAAATCTTTGTACATGACACAAAGTTTTTTCAACACCAAAATGACCAGACACAAGGAAGGTGCAGGCCTCCCGGATTACATGTACCCTTTCTCCTTTGGGTATGCACAATTTGCCAAGGTGATACAATAGTTTCCCCTACAAGTGATAGTTTTCCACCTGTGAACCATGAGTTAGTTTTGCATAAATCTTCTTAAAGTAATCATCAATAGAATATTGTTCAGCACAACTTTCAAAAGATAATGAAGCATTATGCAAAATAACAGAAGCAGAATTAGGAGGGCGAGATAGCATATCGGCCACTTTGTTGCTAGTTCCCTTATACTTTATTACCAGATGAAACTGTTGAAGAAAACCCATCCAGCTGAAATGACGAGATTGCTGCAACTTGGTTTGTGACTGAAGATACTACAAGGGTTGATGATCCATATGGATGATGGCCTCCTGGCTGATCAGGTAGTGTTTCCACTTCTTCACACTCTGGACCAAGGCATATAAATCCTTGTCATAAGTGGGATAGTTTATCACAGCCTGAGAGAAATTCTCTTAATGGTAACATATCGACTTCTTTTTTTGCATCAGTTCATCTCCCATGGCATATCCACTGGCATCTATCTCGATCTTGAATGGTTATTGGAGATCTGGTAAGGCCAAGACCAGTGCAGTGCTGATCTTTTCTTTCAATGTTTCGAATGATGTTGAAATATGGCAACATAAATATTCCAATTTTATTTTTCCTTGAATTAAATTGTGAATTAAAATCGAATTTAGTCTTAACAGTTACTTGGAAATAATTAATTAATTTATTTTAAATTAATTAGCTGGATAAATTCAAGTTAGAAGTCTTTCTGAAGTCATGCAAGAGTTATCCCTTAAATTAAGGAGATAAGATTGAGTTATTTGAGTTGTAAATAATTAACTCAGTTTACTGAGTTAAGTCCAGTTAAAATAGTTCCAAATTGTTTGAGGAACTAATAGTGAGTTAATAGTCAGTTGATGCATTAATGCACTCAACTAGTGCTACTCTAGTTAACTAAAGATTCCCTCATCAGAAACTCATGCATTTCTATTCTGAGAAAGACCTAGTTGAGATTAATGTTCAAGGATAGTGTACTATCACTTGAATGTGTTTTTTCATGGAGAAAACCCATGCATACAGTCAAGGATTCATCCTTTAGGATTGCACAGTTTTGAAGGCTGGTTTTTCCACTTGGTAATAGGCTAATCATCCATAAAGAACAACGCAAGGAAATAGGAGCTTGGAGGGTAGAGAGGAAGGCTGGAGAGAAGCCAAGATTGCCTGTGAGAATCTATGAGGATTGTATTGAGAGCTGGCTAGCTGTGAGAGCTAAGGATTTTTATCATTCCTATGTATTTCCACCATGTATGATAATACAATAGTGCGGGGTTTTATGTGATACTTCCCCAATGTATTTTCATGTGTATTGTGCCATTGATTCTTCTTCTTCTAGTTATATTGTTCAGATCAATCTTTAAGCTTCTGCAAATTGATAGTAGAAGTAGGTTATAGTCTTATGCTTTGATTTATATTGCATTATTGGGATAACCTATCACATATTTTCTACATGGTATCAGAGCTGTGAACAATATACTAAGAAGAGAATTTGAAGTTTGAAGTTCGAGGTTGTAGGTGAAAATTGAATTCATATCATACTTCACGGTTGGCCAATGGTGTTCTATGGCTTGAGACTCGAGTATTCCTTGGAAGGTAGCTCGAATTACATAGCATCGAAAGATAGAATGGAAGTTGTATTAGAAGACAATGGCTTGAAGGAATTCATTGATCAAGAAATCCAAAAGCTAGCTTCAACTAATGCACAAGAGTTGGCTGAGTGGAAGAAGTGTGTGGCGAAGGTGAGACGGATCATCCTTAAGGGATTTCGAGACCATATTGTCTCGAGTCTCCATGGGAAGGATACCCCATTTACAATGTGGAAGACATTGAACGACCTCTACCAGAACAATAGCGACCAGAGGAAATTGGTGCTCAAGGATAAGCTTTGAAGAATCAAGATGGAGAAGGGTGATAATATTTCCACATATATGAACAAGCTCACCATGTGTATAGATGATCTTGGTAGTGTGGGAATAAATATTGCCGATGATGATATGGTGAGCCTCGATCTCCTTGGCCTTCCAAAGAGTGGGAATAGATACCAGGACTCTGTGAATTGAAGGGAGAAACTGTTAGGCTAGTGATGAGCCCCAGAAATGAGTAATTATATGGGCTCATTTAGCCTCCTAATTCGACTTAATCCACCATTCTCATTATTTTATTGCATGTTTTTTATTATATTTATGCTAATAGAGTGAATTGGGTTAATCATTATGCCAACAAGTCTAATGTGTGCTTTATGCAGTGTTTTTGGTCAATTTTGAGAAAAAATCAAAGGTTTAATGAGCACTTGGCAGCCAAATTCGTGGAAGAACAAGGGAGAGGATTTGTAGAAAGGTGTCCCCTTAATTTATGGGCCCTTACCTTGAATTCTCCACCAAAAAATCGGAGCACAAGGGGCAGCCAAGCAAGTCAAGAAGGACTATTGTTAATTGCAAATTTTGGTAGCAGAGTTCCTAAAGTTTATGAGGACTGTTGGGGTCCTCAATTTGTATAAATAAGAAGACTTAGGGCCTCATTTGGAGTTAGTCAATTTTTAGTCAAATTTTAGTTAGATTGTAGTTATATTTTAGTCAGTAGGTTAGCACATTAGTGCAGCTCTGTATCAGCACATTTTCGAGCTTTTTCTTGTAGATAGTTTTTGGGATGTAACTATTATTTTTTGATCAATAAAGATGAATCCAGCTTTGCACCAACTCTGATCTTCCTTAGGAGGTTGTAGCTCTTAGGTTTGGGCCCAACCCAAGTGCCAGTACCTCCTTTGTGTAATTTTATGTGTCTTTGCTGCATTCATAGAATAAATTATGTTATTTAGGTTAAGATCTTGCTTTGCTACTTAGGTTGTCTTTGATGGTTAAAGTAGCTTTTCATGCTTCAAGTTGATTTGATAGTTTGGTAAAGGAAAAGATCTTCAGAAAAGGCCATCAAGCAACCCTTGATCTCACATCTCCCTCCTTGGGACCATGAGTTGAGACCAAGGCATACTTGCTGCCACAAAAACATTGTTTTTGCCTCTTCATGCAATTATTAGTGTTAGATTTTTAGTTAGGAAAGTTGATACCAGTTGTACTTGCATGTTTAGAATCTATTCTTACTTAGTTTCCATAATTATCTTGCATGATCTTCTGCCAATAAGCTTCTGTTCATCATGTTTATGGTTTTTAGGTCAAAGTAGGTCAAAATAACTAGATCTCTGGTTTTTCTAGTCTTTCTTTGATCAGTTTTGAGAAATAGTGTGCAGAGCATCTGTAATACCTCCTTGCCTATCCTACCTCCATCTTAAAACCTGCTCCAACCCCTAATCCAAGATTTCTTCCCTTCCTTTGCCACATTTTCCCACTTTGCCCTAATTTCGACATTCTTGTGCATCATTGCTCCCTCCATCCTTGAACAAATCCAACCGTCTTCAGTGCTCCCTAGCCTCATTGACCAGGTACTACACCTCTTCACACCCTCATCCAACCTCCATTTCCACTTTTTCACCTTTCTTCCACCATCAACCCTCCAAAATCCTCTTTCGGATCTTCCTATAGAAACATCCTATAGAAACCGCCTGTAGAACATCCTGTAGAAACATCCTGTAGAACCCCTGTAGACTTCATGTAGAAGCTCACGAGAGCGGTTTTTTGAGATCCGATCACAGTGAAACTCTCTAGAAGGGTGCTAGGGGCCGCTTAGGCCCTCTTTTCACCTTCCCAACCACCTGCAATTGCCTACGCCATTTCCTTTCGCCAATCAACCTCTGCACAGTAAAAAACAGTTAAAGCACATGCATAATAATTCTACAAAATTACTCAAAAATGAAAAAAGATGTTTTCTTCAGATATTTCTACAGAAGTAGCTTAGTCACATGCATCTTATTCTAGAAGTCAATGGCATCCATTTCCACCACTTCCATCTCTTTCCTTGCACTAGTAGGGTTAGTCGGTAAAACTAGGGTTTGCAATTCCTTTCAGCTTTTCGCTTCTTTCTGTAAGTAGATTAGCCTCTGTTGAGTTAGCTTTCATCCATAACAGTTAAAAGCTTCTTTTGAGAGCTCATAGAAGTTGTCTTAAGCTCCTAGAGGACTTGTGCCAGCCGATCAAGTGACAGCCTGCAACAAGAGCTAGTACTTGTGCATACAGCACCGTCGCTTCCAAGTTTGTTACGAACTAACAGGTTGATAAAAGTAAAGAAGGGAGTCCCAGGAGTTGCAGCATTATTGCTACAATACTAGAGCCCATCATCTTTTTGGTGCCATTTTCGGGGAAGCGTCAGAGTATTTGCGATTGCTGCTTTTCTTCTATTTTCCACTACAACCTTCTACTAAGTAGTTTATTTAAGCAAGAGTAGAGTAGTTGTTTCATTTCCATTCTGAGATTTCATTTCCACAAAAGTAGATTATACATTCCCTGCTTTCATTTCATTTCAGCAAGCGTAGATTCAATATTTCCTACTTTCATAGATTAGCATTTCAATTCTGCAATTTCAATTCTGCAAGTGTAGATTAGCATTTCAATTCTACAATTTCCATTCTGCAAGCATAGCCTAGCATTTCATTCCTGCAATTTCATTTCAGCAAAATAGATTATCCTTTCTTGCTTTCATTTCAATTCTGCATTTTCATTTCAGTAAGATAGATTTTAGTTAGTTGTAGTTCAATCTATTTTAGTTTTTGTAGGTACAAGCAGCAAAAAAAACAAAAATCAATGAAAAAGATTTCATTTCATGCCTTGTAGGAGTAGAGATAAGTCAGAAAAATGTTTGCGCAACAACCCCACTGCTTCACACAGCCAACCTTCTCTCTTCTTCAATGGCTGTGATTAAGAATAATCCTTAGGCAGACAAAAAGACATATTTGAAGAACCTCTAGGGGGAAGAAGAAGACAACAATCCTCTGGCGCAAATGGTTGAAAAAAATGTTGGGAGCAGTACCTTTTCTTCCAACTCCTCCATTGAAGGTGAAATTGGAAACATGTGGGAAGATTGCAAGGGCGAGATAAGACAGATGGTTGCATTTCATATCAAAAGAAGACAAGAGGAAGTAGAGAGGGATTTGGCCATCTTTTGTCCCAGGTGCACTAGAAAGCATCCTAGGAACGAATGTCCATTGCACTCCATAGAAGTGTGTTTTGTCTGTGAAAGAGACCATTCTATGACCTAGTGCCCTTCCTTGCCCGAACTTAAAGCTGCATATCAGAGAGCCAAAGGAGCCATTGAACCACTGTATTTCATGAACCAAAGGAGGCCACATGGACCTAGAACTTACCAAGAGGGAATGCAAGGGACATTCCAGACCTATTACAACCCCTATCAAGCCACTTCCATGCCTTCTTAGGGTTCCCCTGCTCATCCTTCATGGTCCACACCTCCTCCTTGGTCCTTCACATCTCCATATTATGTCCAACTAGCTACTCATCCATTTCACCCCTATGCTCAGCCACAGCCTTAGTGGAATGCACCTCATCAGGGGTGGAGGCCCCAGTACAACTCTCCTCCCACTCCTTCACCTCCATCACCTGCCCAACCACAACCCCATCCACATCCATCTCCAATATACACCCCCACTCAACTACCCATACCACCACTTCCAAATCTACACATTGGAGTAGCTCAACCCAATTACAATGCTGAGGAACAACGTGTCCAAACAACTCCTCTTGAGCTCAATGATATTCACCATAGCTCAGGAAGAGTATTGCAAAACAAAGATTATATTGACAACATTGAAGGACCAGATCCAGCAAAAAAAGATTCAAAAGAGGAGATCAAAGCACCATGGGCTGCACTTGATGAAGAGAAGACATCAGAATCAGAGATCAAGAGAGCTCCCTCATGGTTACCATTAAATCCTCCATGTATTCAAGAGAAAAAACAACAAAAAGAGGAAGATGAGAAGGTCATGATAGAAAGTGACATGAAGAATGATCGAGATCAGCAAAAGGACGAAGGATATCAGAGCTATATTGAGATATGGTTCCAGATGGTCACTAAGTTGCAGCAGTACTCTCTTCATCAACTATGCTTGATCCCTTCAAAGTCAAATCAGTTGGTCTCTGAAATCCGGATACCTGTCAAAGCATACATTTCAAGCCTCCACATCAGTTTGTCTATCATCTCGATGTGCACATGGCTCCATTGGAAGTATTCTTATACTTGAAAATGATTTTGATTTTCAAGTGGAGTAGGGTAGAAAAAAATAAAAAAGAGAAAAATGAAAAAATGAAAAATAAGAGAAAAATAAAAATCTAAGGTGAAAACCTCCTCTGAGGCGCCTCAGATTGGCTCATTGATTGAAAACCTCCATGAGACGGTCAATGGGTTGGAAAGAAAGAAGAAAAAGAGAATAAAATCCCTGGGTGGGAACCTCCCTTGGAGGTGCCCAGGACAGGAAATTAGGGTGAAAACCTCCATGAAGCGCCCTAGTTATTTTCAAAAAAAAAAGAGAAAAAGAAAGAAGAAAAGAGAAAAAGAAAAATAAACCTAATTTCTGTTGAATAATTGCAGGTTGTAGGAAGGACATTGCAGGTTAGGATGATCGCACAAAACAAGGACAGAGGTCAACACCAGCTTGCCAGCATCCCTCACCATCCATTCCTCCATGACCACTACCCTTTCCTAAGATTTGGTCTCATTCGGACTAGGATTTCACCTTCTACAGGAAGTTCTATGTCTCCTACAGGAAGTTCCTGTAGAACCTGCAAACAAGCCAAAATCATTCTCAGAAGAGGACCCGAAGGTTGAGAATCTATCTATGAGGCCTGTAAACATCCCTGTTTCCATCCCTCACCCTTCTCCATCACTTTTTCCACCTCACTCCGCTTCTTTTCTAAAAACTGTGTTTTCTAGAGGAAGTTCTTGTAGAAATTACAGAAAGCTAGAAATGGATTTTAAAAAGTAGTTTGGTGAACATGGAAGCTTCATAAAGGATTCATAAATCCTCCTGCAATCTTCAAACCTTTCTCCCATCAATTCGAAGCCTGCATTATAGCCCAAGCTCATTTTTTCTTACGGTGCAAAAAACTGCAGAATGCTCTCATACAAAAATACATAGAGCAGAAATTTGTTTTCTCCCTAACTTGAAAACCGTGCATCCATTTAAAAAAATTGTTTTATGGGGAGTTGTATAGGGATGATGGAAACATGCCCAAGCAATTTCAGCTAATTCCAGTGCACGGTTTCCAAGAAATCAGCCTCCATCACCTTCAGCCATTTTTGCATTTTCTCCATATCTGTGCATCCATTCCAAAACCTGTTTCATGGGGAGATTCATATGGGTGATAGTAACCTCACCAAGCAATTTCAGCCAATTCCAATGCATGGTTTTCGGGAAACTGACCTCTGTTACCTTCAGCCATTTTCAGTTTTTCTCGAAATCTGTTCATCCATTGACCACAATTTTGCTATGGGAGGTGCATAACAATGATAGAAACATGCTCAAAAAATTTTAGGTCAATCCAATCTATCGTTTGGGAGCTATGGAGAAAACAAGTCGCTGTCCTGCAAAAATCTAGCATCAGCAGCATGAGGGTGCAAATCTGAACGTTGAAACAGACTCCTGCAGCTTAGATCCAGCCAGAGGATACCTGCACAAGAAAAATAGCCACGTATCAGCAACCAAACCAGCATGCATCCACAGAAACAAAGGCATGCAGCAGAAGGAAAGGCCATAGCACCTCACAGCAAACGCATTCGACTTCCAGGTACATGAATAAACTCATTCCTCTGTTGCATGAACGTAATTTAAGAACTGCGTGGACAATGAGATGGTTGTGATTAAATAAGATCAGTGGCTAGCTAAATGGCCACCCTCATCTAGTTCAGACAGTGCCTCGTCTAGTTCAAAGAGCGCTCGGTGGGTGCAATCGACACGTGTGCTCAGCCATCTCAGGAAGAAAACTAAAAATAGGTAGTGGTGGCTGTTTAAACTCCAATGTAATTGATGGAAGTGATTACAAGTAGAGAACATACAGTTCATAATAACACTATAGTGGGGACCAATGGTCTGCATGGGGCCAACGTTCACTTGGCCAGCTCACCCTCCATCAATGGAAGTCTCCATAAACAACCAATCAAACTCATCTTTCAAATACTCTCACCACCATTGTTTCCATTTTATCATCGTCATTGCAGCTGCAACAAGCTCCATACCACCTCCATAGCAGCAAACCAGTCTTTCTCAGCCATTTTTCAAAACCCTCCTGCTTATCGGCATTCTACAGGAAGCTGTAATAGTTCTACAGGAACCGGGAGCCTTCTACAGGAAAGGCATAGAACTGCTCTGCAGAAAGAAAACCTGAAATTTTCGTCAAATTTCAAGCTCAAAATGAGGTAGGCTTGAGAAAACTTCTCTGTACATGATTTGTTTGTGCAAGGTGGTGAATTAAACTCGACATCCGATTGAAAAATCAGAGGAAAAGTCTGCTTGTGTAGTGGAAGTAAAATGTTTGCCTGCATATTGCACTGAGTCTCCCCAATTTTCCTACATCAAAAATCTCCTCCATGTTTTCTTTTTAAATTCTCCTATAGGGAAGATATATGCAGCTGTGGAGGCCAGCCTGTGCATGTGTATAAAAAAAAATTGGATTTGCATATTTGTCTGTGTGCTGAGAAGAGAACCTGATCCTTATGCTCTGCCTGTAAAAACAAAATTCTTCCTTTCATAAGCAAACAGTCGAGTTCTGGGTGATAGTAGTCTTAAAACAAGGGAATTGTTGCTAGTTGATATTGGACACACGAGAAATTCCTTCTTGGGTTCAGGGAAACCAAATTCAGCTATCCTCTATTTTACATTGACTCTTTAGTTGCCTAAGCATTTTCTTTTCTAATTAAAACATAAAAAGAGCACTCTCTAGAATGAAGTCAGTTTCCAACTTATGAAGTGCATCATGTGTGAAGGGAGGTTTAGCATCATCTATGGTTATCATTTCAGGTTGTTGTGTGAACTAAGGCATGGGATTGCCTTTCCTCCAGCCAAGAAACTGAGCATCCCCTATTTCCTTCTTCAGTCACTAATTGAATGTGGTACAAAGTTAAATGAAGGGATCCCAGATCAGTTGGTCCATCATGGGCTCATCAAACTATTGGTGGAAGATGCTTTGCACACCTACACTGTTCCCATCTCTTGGAAAATATTCAGAAACATGTCCAGGGATGACAATATTAGAATTTTCGCCGAAAACATTGCCCCATCCAGTAGTGAGGATGGAGAACACACTGAAGAAGGTGAGAAAACCAATGGTGAAGGAACACAGGACATTCAAGCACATGAAGAACAGAAAGAAAAAGGGGAAATGGGCCAAATTGCTGAGCCTAAAATAGAGGATGAAACAACAGTAAAAACACCAAGGGAAAAGAGGATGTAGAGTAGGACAGAGAAGGTCGAAAAAGCCCAAATGAAGGCTACCGCAGCCAAAGCAGGCACACAAAAACAAAAGAAAAAGACACACCGTGAGATCTCAGCAACACACACAGAAACAATTGACACAGGGATTTCTACAGGAAGCAAGGAAAAAGAATAGCAAGAGGAGAAATCACCTCAGATATTGGCAAGGGAGGCAGCAACTGTGCTTGCTGCTAAGCACACCTACAAAACAAAAAGGAAAAGGAGAAAGGCAAACCTCCATGTATTGCAAGGCTAGGAAAAGCACAAGAATTCAAACAAGCAGAATAGAAATAATAGTGGAAGGACATGGACAAGAAGGCAGAATTTTATGGCACACATGAGTAGACCACATCAGAAACTTGGGGTGATAAGGAGGCCACCAAGGCCATCAAAGATGAAGAGATAGATTAGTTGCTCAGAGGATGAGCAACACTTTCAGTAGGGGGGTGATGATGAGCTCCAGAAATGAGTAATTATATGGGCTCATTCAGCCTCCTAAATTGACTTTATCCACCATTCTCATTATTTTATTGCATGTTTTTTATTATATTTATGCTAATAGAGTGAATTGGGTTAGTCATTATGCCAACAAGTCTAATGTGTGCTTTATGCAGTTTTTTTGGTCAATTTTGAGACAAAATCAAAGGTTCAATGAGCACTTGGCAGCCAAATTCGTGGAAGAACAAGGGAGAGGATTTGTAGGAAGGTGTCACCTTCATTTATGAGCCCTTACCTCAAATTCTCCACCAAAAACTCGGAGCACAAGGGGCAACCAAGCAAGTCAAGAAGGACTGCTGTTAACTGCAAGTTTTGGCAACCGAGTTCCTAAAGTTTAGGAGGACTGTTTGGGTCCTCAATTTGTATAAATAAGAAGGCTTAGGGCCTCATTTGGAGTTAGTCATTTTTTAGTCAGATTTTAGTTAGATTGTAGTTAGATTTTAGTCAGTAGGTTAGCACTTTAGTGCAGCTCTGTATCAGCACATTTTCGAGCTTTTTCTTGTAGACAGTTTTTGGGATGTAACTATTATTTCTTGATCAATAAATATGAATCCATCTTTGCACCAGCTCTGATCTTCCTTAGGAGGATTTAGCTCTTGGGGTTGGGCCCAACCCAAGTGCCAGTACCTCCTTTGTGTACTTTTATGTGTCTTTTCTGCATTCATAGAATAAATTATGCTATTTAGGTTAAGATCTTGCTTTGCTACTTAGGTTGTTTTTGATGGTTAAAGTAGCTTTCATGCTTCAGGTTGATTTGACAGTTTGGTAAAGGAAAATATCTTCAGAAAAGGCCATCAAGAAACCCTTGATCTCACCTCTCTCTCCTTGGAACCATGAGCTGAGACCAAGGCATACTTGCTGCCACAAAAACACTATTTTTGCCTCTTCATGCAATTGCTAGTGTTACATTTTTAGTTAGGAAAGTTGATACCAGTTGTACTTACATGTTTAGAATATGTTCTTGCTTAGTTTCCATAGTTATCTTGCATGATTTTCTGCCAATAAACTTTTGTTCATCATGTTTCTGGTTTTTAGGTCAAAGTAGGTCAAAATAGCTAGATCTCTGGTTTTTCTAGTCTTTCTTCAATCAGTTTTGAGAAATAGTGTGCAGAGCATCTGTAATACCTCCCTGCCTATCCTACCTACATCATACAACCTGCTCCAACCCCTAATCCAATATTTCTTCCCTTCCTTTGCCACATATTCCCACTTTACCCTAATTTTGACATTCTTGTGCATCATTGCTCCCTCCATCCTTGAACAAATCCAACCGTCTTCAGCGCTCCCTAGCCTCATTTACCAGGTCCTACACCTCTTCACACCTTCATCCATTTCCACTTTTTCGCCTTTCTTCCACCATCAACCCTCTAAAACCCTCTTTCGGATCTTCCTGTAGAAACATCCTGTAGAAACCGCCTGTAGAACATCCTGTAGAAACCCTGCAGACTTCCTGTAGAAGCTCACGAGAGTGGTTTTTCGAGATCCGATCACTGTGAAACTCTCTAGAAGGGTGCTAGGGGCCCCTTAGGCCCTCTTTTCACCTTCCTAACCGCCTGCAATCGCCTACCCCATTTCCTTTCGCCAATCAACCTCTGCACAGTCAAAAACAGTTAAAGCACATGCATAATAATTCTGCAAAATTACTCAAAAATGAAAAAAGATGTTTTCTTTGGATTTTACTACAGAAGTAGCTTAGTCACATGCATCTTACCATTCTAGAAGTCAATGGCATCCATTTCCACCGCTTCCATCTCTTTCCTTGCACTAGTAGGGTTAGTTGGTAAAACTAGGGTTTGCATTTCCTTTCAACTTTTCGCTTCTTTCTCCAAGTAGATTAGCCTTTGTTGAGTTAGCTTTCATCCATCATAGTTAAAAGCTTCTTATGAGAGATCATAGAAGTTGGCTTAAGCTCCTAGCAAACTTGTGCCAGCTGATCAAGTGACAGCCTGTGGTAAGAGCTAGTACTTGTGCATATAGCATCGTCGCTTCCAAGTTTGTTACGAACTACCGGGTCGATAAAAGTAAAGAAGGGAGTCCCAGGAGTTGCAGCATTATTGTTGTAATACTGGAGCCCACCAACTGGGAAGGACTGTGGTTGGATCTTATGCAGGAGGACATTAGGAGGAGCACACGAGATGGTTCTTCATCCAAGAATGATGATGAAGAAAATCTGGCCTTAGCAAGTAAGGCAGGGAAAGGGAAGGGGAAGGCTTCCCATTTCAAATCGAATTCTTCTCATGGAGAGAAGAAGGGTGACATGTCTAATGTAAGATTCTTTAATTGTCACAAGATGGTACATTATGCGACTAATTGCCCATCGAAGAAGTCCAAGAAGGGATCCTCAGAAGGATTGGAAGGTGAGGCATTGGCCTCTCAGTTCCGAATGGACTTTACCCTCATCATATACATGGTGTCATCGATAATGGGTTGTGTCTGGTATCTTGACAGTGGAGCCTCATTCCACATGACCGGTGATAAAAAATTATTAAGTGCCTTGGAGGAGAAAGACATCAAGATGCGCATAGAGATGGATGATGATGGAAGCTATAGTGTTTCAAGAGTGGGTATGGTTTCTTTCGAGACGCAGCTCCTCTCACCTTGACAGATGTGATGTATGTGCCTGGACTAACAAAGAATTTGGTATTGATCGTGATGTTTGAGGACAAAGGCTACGATGTTGTCTTAAGTAAAGGAAAGGCATTCCTAAGACACGTAGCCATCAGTCAGACTAAGAGGATAGGGATTCAGGTGAAGAATCTCTATAAACTAGAGGTAGATGATTATGCAGCATTGAGTACGAAAGAAGAATTGGTGAAAAGCCAAGACATTGGCGAGTTGTGTCATAGGTAGTTGGGCCATTTGCATCATGGGGATTTGAAGATAATGCATCAGATATCTAGAGGACTTACCAAAGGTAAACTTGAGCAAGTTGACACATGCAAAGGTTGTACCTTGGGAAAGTACACCAAGTCTTCCTTTCATGATTGAGATAGTCGAGCAAAGGCTATCTTAAAGCGATTTCATATTGATTTGTGTGGACCAATCTCGAAGGAATCCACAACAAATAAAATGTATTATGTGATTTTCATTGATGACTATTCTCGTAACTTTTGGATTTATTTCATGTAGAAGAACGACCAAACTTTCACAAAGTTTTGTGAGTTCAAATGTTTGGTTGAGAAAGAGTCAATCAAGGCCTTGAGAAGTGACAATGGTGGAGAATATGTCTCTCAAGAGTTTAAGGACTTCTATGCAACAGAAGGAATTAAATGAGAGTTGACGACACCTCATAACCCACAGCAAAATGGGGTGGCCGAGAGGAAGAACAAAACTATTGTAGGGGCAGCACAGGCGATGTTGCATGACCAAGGCCTACCACTTCACTTGTGGGCTGAGGCATACAACATAGTGGTCTATTTGCATAATAGAAGTCTGCATCACATACTTGGGATGAAGACACCAGAGGAATCTTTCTCCGGTAAGAGACCAAATGTGGGTCACTTCAGGATCTTTGTCTCATCGGTATATTTCCATGTGATAAAAGATACATGGAAGAAGCTTGAGCCGATAATAGAGTTGGGGATATTTGTGGGATACAGTGATACACCTCACAACTATTGGGTGTACTTGCCTACCAGTCCGAGGACAGTGGTTCACATAGATCTCAAATTTGATTAGCAGAAGGCCATGTGAGTTTCCCTGGAGAGGGAGCTCCAACTACAGGTTGTGGAGGAACTGTTGGTTCCTAAGGAGGAGGAGCCTCAGACTGATGTAGAGTAGACACATGCAGAGGTTCCAGGAGTGGAGACGTCCACTCAAGCAAAGTCTTCTAGATATGGATGGAAGCGCACAAGAGAAGATGACAAATTGTTGGAGGATGCGAGAGAGAATGTGGGAGCACCATCTTCTCAGCGCAAACAGAGGAGGTCACCTGAGAGGTACACTAGATACATGGCCCTTACTGGGGAATGTGTTGAGACTGAGCCATATTCCTTTGAGGAAGCAATGCAACAGCCAATTTGGGTTGATGATATGGTGGAGGAGTATGACTCCATAGTTCGTAACAGTGTTTGGCATGTGGTTCCAAGACCGAAGAACAATTCAGTTGTGAGTTCCCGTTGGCTTTACAAGGTAAAGCAAGCTGTTGATGGTAGTGTGGAGAAGCATAAGCCAAGATTTGTTGTCGTTAGCTTTTCACAGATCAAGAGCATCGTGTTGCTGCAGTATATTTCGACAAAGAAGCAAGATGCTGACATTTTGACAAAGGCATTGTCAAAGTGTAAATTTGAGTTCCATAGAGACAGGATCAGGGTGGCAGATAATCCCTTTCTTGTTGAGAGGGAGTATTGAAATATGGCAACAAGAATACTCCAATTTAATTTTTCCTTGAATTAAATTGTGAATTAAAATCGAATTTAGTCTTAACAACTACTTGGAAATAATTAATTAATTAATTTTGAATTAATTAGTTGGAGAAATTCAAGTTAGAATTCCTTCTGAAGTCATGCAAGAGTTATCCCTTAAATTAAGGAGATAAGATTGAGTTATATTTGAGTTGTAATTAGTTAACTCAGTTTACTGAGTTAAGTCCAGTTAAATTAGTTCCAAACTATTTGAGGAACTAATAGTGAGTTAACAGTCAATTGATGCATTAATGCACTCAACTATTGCTACTCTAGTTAACTGAAGATTCCCTCATCAGAAACTCATGCATGTCTATTTTGAGAAAGACCCAGTTGAGATTAATGTTCAAGGATAGTGTACTATCAGTTGCATGTGTTTTCTCATGGAGAAAACTCATGCATGTAGTCAAGGATTCATCCTTGAGGATTGCACAGTTTTGAAGGCTGGTTTTTCCAATTGGTAATAGGCTATTCATACACAAGGAACAACGCAAGGAAATAGGAGCTTGGAGGGCAGAGAGGAAGGCTGGAGAGAATCCAAGATTGCCCATGAGCATTTGTGAGGATTGTACTGAGAGCTGGCTAGCTGTGAGAGCTAAGGCTTTGTATAATTCCTATGTATTTCCACCATGTATGATAATACAATACTATGGGGTTTTATCTAAGACTTTACCCAAAGTATTTTCATGTGTATTGTGCCATTGATTCTTCTTCTTTTGGTTATATTATTCAGCTCGATCTTTAATCTTCTGCAAATTGATATTAGAACTAGGTTATATTATTATGCTTTGATTTATATTGCATTATCAGGTTAACCTATCACAAATTTTCTACAAAGGACATCTTCTACTTTCCTCCCCATTGAAAGACTTGCTTTACACTTGTCAATGTGTGTAAAGGTGTTGCAATAATAAAGAAATTGGCAATAAATCTCCTCCAATACTGTACTGCACCCAGAAAGTTGTGAACCTCAGTTACATTAGTAGGTTTAGGCCAATTTACAATTGCTTCAACTTTAGAAGGATCAATTTTTAGCTGACCATGACCAACAATATGACCTCGATAAACCAAAGAGGTTTTCCCAAACTCACACTTTGACAATTTTACATAGAGTTTTTCTTTTTTCAATACTTCAAGCACTTTCTTCACATGGCATACATGTTCATTCCAACTTTTAGTAAAGATAAGAATATCATATAGATATAAAAGAAAAAATTCATCAATGAAAGGCCTAAAGGGATCATTCATGACCCTCATGAAAGTGGCTGGAGCGTTGCAAAGTCTGAATGGCATCACCATCCATTCAAACAACCCATGTTTGGTCTTGAAGGTGGTTTTCCACACATCCTGCTATGCAATTCAAACCAGGTGATAACCACTATGCAAATCCAATTTGGCGAAATGTTTAACATTATTTAATTGATCTAATAAGTCATCAATGTAGGAAGAGGGTCACGATTTTTCACCGTGATTTTGTTTAGTGCTCGATAATCCATGCACATCCTCCATGTGCCATCTTTCTTCAGCACTAAGACAATTGGTGAGCTACATGGAGAAGTGCTTGATCTGATGACCCCTTCGTTCAACAGTTCCTGCACCTGCTTTTTGATCACCTCCATCTCAATGGTCGACATCCTATACATGCCAATATTCGGTAAAGGAGCTTCATGCTGCAAATGGATCTCACATTGTATTTCCCTCTTCGGAGGCAATCCCTTTGGTTCTTGAAACATCTCATCATAGTTAGAAATTAATTCACATAATTCCTTTTCATGCACATGATCACAACCCTAGAAAGCATCGAATAATTCTACATCTTTCCCCCTTACAACCATAAGCATGCAACCCTTACTGGAATTCACCAACCTCTTCATTTGTCCTACACTTACAAGCCTCATATTGGTTTTAGTTTGATGAGCCCTTACATTATATTCTACCCCATCTTTTGTGATCTAGTATTTGTTTTCATGAAGGAATAAGATTGCCTTTCTATCATATAAATATGGACTCCCTAACACCATGCCACAGATATCCAATGGTATCACATGAAGTTTTACCTCATCCACTAACTTAGAGGCCATCACATATTTAACCTTGCATTTCTTAGTTAAATTCAGTTTTGCTTTATCATGTATCCATCCTAGTGGGTAAGGTTTTGGATATGGTTTGGTTTCTAAGCCTAACTTCTTTACCAAGGACTCTAAAATTAAGTTTTCTTGGGATCTGGTATCAAATAGAGTTTCCACTTTTGTATTATTTATGATAACGCTAATATGAAATAGCTCAATTCTCTTTCGTTCATTAGGAAGAGACTCATCTATTGAACTAGTACCTTCAGAATTAACATGAGGTGTAAGAGTACCTTTTGTTACTGCTACTATGATCAATGCTTCATCTCTCGAATCAGATCCAAGGTCTTGCTGCACAATTGCGACTGTCTTCTGCTTTCCTTTTCCTCCATACTTCTTTGGTCTCTTTTCCAGGTACAGTTTCCAACAATGATCATCGTCATGACCTTCCTTTTTGCAGTGAGTGCAATAAGGTCTATATCCTTCATTTTTCTTGGTTCATGTCGTCCTCTTCTCCTATCCTTTTGCTTTCACTTTGGGTTTTCCATTTGGAGGTTTTAAAGGTGGTTTCTTGAAATGATCATCTCTTTCATTTTTCCCCTGTTCTCAAGATGAATGGCCTTTTCACTGGCCGAGTCAATATTAGTTGGTTCAAACAACAATAATGAATGTCTAAGGTAACTATGTAATGATTCAATATACTTAGTTACTACTTCAGGTGATTAAAGTGCGATGCCCACATTAAGTGGTTGTTTTCTAAATTCCTCTCTAAATCTTTGAACATCTTGACCTCTGCCTTGCCTTAAGTATTGGCAATCCATTAAAGATTTTTGTTTATAACACAAGGGATAAAAATGTTCCTTTAATGTAGAAATGAAACTAGGCCATGAGGAAAGAAGATTACCCACACTCTTACTGCTTCACAATTTTCTCTCCCACCAAACGAGAGTGGTGCTACTCAGTTGAAGAGAGGCCAGTTGAATCTCTGCCTCATCCTCTTCAATCTATTGAATCCTGCAGTAGATTTTAATCTGCCTAATCCAATTATTAAGATTTTCTGCATTACTTTCACTGTTAAACATGGGAAGATCAAATTTGACATCTAATTTAAAGAAAGGTTTATTAGATGCATCCCTTGAATTTCTATGATGATGGTGATGAGAGGAAGAAGAACTTTCACTCGTGGAAGGAGAAGGAGGGGGTTCTTCTTCACCATTTCCATGCACTGAACATTGTTCTTCTACCTTTTCCCTTATGCTTTCTCCAGTCTTGAAAGAAATTGACCTACAGTTTCTACCATTGAATAGAAGGTTTTGTAGAAATTGAGCTCCTCTTCATGACGAGCCTCTTCATCTGCCATGTTTCTCCTTCGATGTGCACGCCCCACTTCAGGATCGAAATATTTTAGTTTCCCTTCGCCTCTTCAAAGCCTATTTCTTATTAGCATACAAACATGCAATTCACATCTAAAAAGACCTACTCTGATATGACTTGATCGAAAATCTTTTTCTTATAGATGTGTTAAAGAATTACATGCATAAATTGTAGCTTAACATAGAAATTTCATGTGCACATGAGAGAAGAGGAGAAACACATAAAGCATGAAATAAGACAACAAGACTTGATAACGGAGTTTGTCTGACTTGGACTATGTCTCCGAGCCCTGCTCAATCAATGGGGAGGTCTTCATTCATTAAGTGACATGAGAAAGAAGAGTACAAGCATTAGTTACAAAAAAGGAGTTTTATACCTCCCTACTAAAAAATGGCCAAAAAATGCATAATTCTGATGGAGGAATGGACAACGCCATTGTGTTCATGGTGTCGAGAAATGATGAAACCATATAAAATTTGTCAAAATCTGACAAAGTGAAAATTCATCCCTCCTACAAAAATCTACCTCGAACTACGTGCACTTCCTCCTCTGCCTGGGTGCATTGATGAACTGTGTTTAAATAAAAAATTTGGTGGTAGATTTCTCAAGAAATCAGTTGAGCTATGTTGGTTTAAATATCTGGTTATTATGTAGGAGGTCGGGCGGTCAAACCCCGCCTCCTTTTTTTTACACACATAATGTTATTTTAAAAGAATGGATCGAGCTAGGCCCACCTTGGGTGACTTTCCCACTCCACTTACCGTCGAGTTGTATTCTCATTAAGGAATGCTATTTGAATTGTAGTCGGGGTTAGGTTTTGGGTCCACGGCCCAAGGGCTGACCCATGTTTAATGTAATTTTGTTTGTGTTTAAATGGGTTGGGTCTATGCCCCAAGGGCTGGCCTACCCAACTCCACGCTGGTTAATGGTGGTTCCATGGGAGGGGCCGAGGGTAGTGGCTTGCCCCTCCACTAATATATATGTGTGAATAGGATTAGGTGGCGAGGTTCATGGACCACCACCCTTTTTTTTATATTTTTTTATTTAAATAAAACAAACTGCACATTTTTTAAAATTGGGATTTTGACTAAAGGAGTTGTTTTAACCAGGGGACAATTTCACCCGAAATCTAGCCGGATTTGTTTGGATTCCATCTGCCGGCAAAAGTCCAAATTGTGCCTTCATTAATCCTGCCCAGTCATAAAAATTCAACCCAACTTTGACTGCCTCTATCTCCTTCGTTCAGACTCCGATTGGAGTATCATTCACACCGGTAGAATTAGGGCAACGAGCATTTTGATCTGATGTCAAGTTAATTGTCTTTTTTCCACTTTGAATTTTGAACTCTTTCCATGCCACTAGTGTCTAGAGATCCACCTGGATCAAATTTCTTCATACTTTTGATTGCAATAATATAAATACTAAAATTACTAAATATAAATTTATGTAAACAAGGCTTAACTTTTGACTTTTCTAGGACTAACTATTTCATACAAACTCAACAACCCTTGACTTGACTGGAACATTAAATCATTATGCATCACTAGCCTTGGATGTTTATACATAACATGTAATTACTATTTCTAACAGTGCGTGTTCATACAATTTTGTTGGGATAGACTGGATGAAACAAAAGCTTTGGTTTATAATAGTTTATGACACACTGTTATTACCATGAATGTGACTATTTTAAATATAACATCGTGCTTGATTTGGGATTAGAGTTGAGGTGAGATGATCTCTCTGTCTGGCGCAGGTGAGGGGAGAAATAATGAGGAGTCAAACTATAGGTGATTAAACATGTCAAGAACTACGTTCATGGACAACCTAAGATTGGGAGCCGATCGAGTGCAAAATGTGGCAATATCAATTATCTTCAATATTTCATCCTTCATGTTGTTATTATAATCACCACTCCTTCTCAAATCATTATCAATTATTTCATCCATTCTCCCTTCCTTGGCCTTCTTCACAGCCCATGAAGTTAGATGTATAAATTCCTGATCGTTCTCTTTTATCACTGGAGGTTTTCCACTTACCATTTCTAATAACACCACGCCAAATCTATACATGTCCTGCTTCGTCATTTCGTTCACTCCATACCCACATTCTACACATATAGAATATTAGGATGACATTATGATGATCTCTGCAACTACTTTTCATATATAACAATAATAAATGCGTCACAATCAAAGAGAAATCGCATGGACATGATTTAGTACCGGGAGCAATGTAGCCATGAGTCCCTCCAAGGAGAGAACTTGATTCAGAATCTATTGATGAATTCTTCATTAGTCTGGCAAGTGCAAAGTCTGCAATGTGTGCTACATATTCATCATCCTCTAAGATTAAAAACTTCCTCTAACCTCTCTTCATCTAAGATTAAACACTTCCTCTAACCTTTCTTCTTCTAAATTTACCTAATGAACAAAATTTCTTCTTTACTGGTTTTCCTTCTTCTCCATGGATGGCCTGCAAACTATCCCATGCCTCCTTTACAGATTCATAGTTCATAAATTTTCTCTAATTTTGAATCAAGTATGTTACAAAAGATTTCATTTAAATCCTCAACATTCTTCTTCAATTCTTGACCTGATGGTGGAATTTTAATATAACCATTATCGACTAAAATCTAAACATTAAATCTGAGAGATATTATCCTAGGATTCATATGTTCTTTCGAATCCTAATAATTATCATCATTAAGTATGAGCATAACTTTATTATCCATAGTTTCTGACTTGCCTTATTCTACTACTAGTTTTCCTTTATTGATAGTTGTAGATATTGCTATAATATTTGATGCATTGCTATCTATGTCACACTTTTCTTGAGCTAACTTCTTCCTTTAAGTTGCCTTCTTCTTGTGCTTCCTTCCTAGGGTCCCCAATCTACTTTCAAGTGATTAAGCTTTACTAGAGAGACTTGCTATGATATCATTTGTTAGAAATACTAAGAGGGGGGTGAATTAGTATTTCATTTCAATTAATCCTCAATTGCACATTGAAATTTTTACACGTGAATTCTCTTTAAGAAACTTGCATGTGTACATGATTTTAATGAGTAGAAATAACGTATATAAGAATTTCCTATTTTCATCAATTTAATCAATCATTATTTCACTACTTATACATTATGCAATAACCATGAGCAATATTCAACATAACAATATATAAACCATAACAAGTAATAAACACATCAAGAAATATGGATATGAGGGTTTTTAGGTGGAAACCCAATTTGGGAGAAAACTGTGAGTGTTTCCATCTTTGTCCTTTTTCTTATTATAAAAAAATATTTTACATATTTTACTGGTGTAGACTCTGACAAGTACATAAGATCCTACCTACAGGAGGCTACAACCTCCACAAATTCTCCATCTTTGACTGAAAGGAAGCTACTACTCCCTAATCAAGATTATCGGCTTGACTGAAAGGAAGCTACTACTCCCTAATCAAGATTATCGGCTCCTACTAGAAGGAATCTCCCTCACTGAAGGCTCCAACCTTCAACACCTCTATGGACTACATTTCAAAATATTTCACATTGGATCCACTTGTGATCCAAATAGAAAATGGCATCAACCAATGGTATTCATCCAGCCATGTTATTCATCCACCCATGGAATTTACCCATGGTATTGTAAGTGGCATCCACCCATGGTATTGTAAGTGGCATCCAACCATGGTATTCATTCACCCATGGTATTGTGACATCCACCCATGGTATTCATTCACCCATGGAATTTACTTGTGGTATTGTAACTGAAAAAGGTTATAAGTAACAAGTTGCATTTTGTAAAATGAAAGATTTTCCACCACAATGTAGCTTTTACAATTATTCTTCATTTTAATAAAAATTTCCTTTGTAGTTTTATTTACTGTGTGTTCTATCATTTTCATTCTAGCACTGCAAATTTTCAAATCTTGGGGGCCTCCTCCTAAGATCCAGATCCGTGGTATCAGATTAGGTTATGATTCCACGGGAGCGAGGGTTTAATGCATATTTCAGTTTGAATTCTTTGCAACAATATTCAACAAACTTTAGGAACTTGCTGCGACCTCCACAAAGCACTTTCTTGGGACAAGCAAGAAGAATTTTTCTTTTTTCATTTTTTTGCAGGATTTTTTTTGGGCAGGGAGTTTTTAGATCATATCTGAAACATTTGGTGCAAAATTTGCAAAAAAAAATAAATAAAGTATCTGGATTCCTTGCGGAAAAATATCAAAATTCAAAAAAAAATCGGCCGATTCAGAATCTGGATGAACGAGATATCGTTGGTTTAAAATCATTTATGTTGTAGAATTTTTTCTATTGGCAACTGTTGGACGACAACTCTCCTATCATTTTTTGTAGTTTTTGTGTAGAATTTTAGAACAATGATTGAAGATCTGAGCTCCTCTTAAAAAATCACCTAATTTTAAAAAAAAATTGGGTTGAATCGGAGATCGAATGTGGGAGATATATCTGATTTAAAATCAGTGATTTTTTCAGAACTTTTGCAATGACAGAACAGTTGCAGTGCGAATCTGGGACTCTAGAGTGTCCAGATAAGGATTTCCAACACATGGGAAGATGCAGAATGGTCATTATGTTCCCAAAAATAGGTTATAATAAATATTTTGAGCTATATTGACCGAGTTATGTCCATTTTAAATCTGGAGCAACATTCGGAGCGGGTTCCCTTTGGAGACGTGCCCTCCCACCCTAGGCTATGTAGGCAACTACTACTTCATAAAAAATCAACAACATGGTTATGGGTCAACCACACAAAATCCTTGTCATTGAAGTCCATTTTCTAGGTTGCACACTGTTAGTATCATAATTGATCACAACCATTACAAGGTATCTCTATCCTTGGATCTTCATTCATCTAGTTATGGGTCATCCACAAATCCACACTTCATCAATGTCCATTTTCTAGGCCGCACATTATCAGTATCATAGTTGCTCACAAGCATTACACAGTATCTCTATCCTCGGATCTTTGTTCATCATGGTTATGTGTTAACCACATAAAACGCTTCTCTTCAGTGGCTCTTCACATTCAACAAAGGCTTCATAGGAGGGAACTTCACACAATAGGGACCATTGCTTCTTAAGGAGGGAGGAATGATCCGAATATAAAATGGCATCAACCCATGGTATTCATCCACCCATGGAATTTACCCATGGTATTTATCCGCCCATGGTATTGTAAGTGGCATCCACCCATGGTATTCATTCACCCATGGTATTTGCCCATGGTATTGTGACATCCACCCATGGTATTCATTCCCCCATGGAGTTTACGCGTGCTATTGTAACCGAAAAAATATACAAGTAACAAGTCGCATTTTGTAAAAGGAAAGATTGTCCACCACAATGTAGCTTTTAGAATTATTCTCCATTTTAATAAAAAAAATTCTTTGTGGTTTTATTTACTGTGTTTTCTCTCATTTTCTTTCTTCCATTGCAATTTTTCAGATCTTGGGGGCCTCTTCTCAAGATTTGGATCAACATGAGTTAAACACACATCAAAACCTGCAAGCCACGTTTCAACCAATTTTCAAATTGGAACCATGACCAACAATGTGCTCAAACACTTAATATCAATAACCTTTCTGAAACCAAACATTGTCAAATAGAAATGCTCACTGAATTCCAAGGCACCAGTTATCCCTATGCAACCAAATCACTGATATACTACGCCAAATCTCATAAACACTAACCAACTCAAACTCTTTGCTCATCAACCAAGCTAGACACTGTCCAATATCAAGTCAAACTCTTTGCCAAAACAATCTATCATCATCAAGCCAGTCAACTCTAAAGATCTCGTTAATTAACTCAATGCAACCATCATGATACTATGAGTTCATTGATCCATAACATCTTAAGACCTTTCCATGCAATGCTCATGAACAAATACCCTCTTACTCATTCAATGCTATGCCAAATTCTAGCTAATCAATAGTCCAAAAATCTGAACTCAGACTCATTTATGTAACCACTATCACACTATGCAATATCATTGTTAGCAGCAAACTCAAAATAGCATATTCAATAGGCAACCAACAGAACCATAGCAGTAGCTTTAATAATGTAATTATTCACATTATTTCAATTGTTGTTTCATCAAAACAAGTTGTGTTTGATGACTAGATGATGATAGATTTGCATGGAGTTGATTATACTATGAATGAAATTAGAGAGGAAGTTTGTGCACAATCTTTTAGTGAATAAATTCTTGTAGTGTCCAACCTTTTATTCAATAGTCAACAAGTCTAAGAATTAATCATGGGCATGTCCACTCTCCTCCCCAGACTGATTTGCAATTTATTGAAGAGGTAATAACTCCTATGTTTGTAACTCCATAATAAAGAGGTCAAGAGTGCCAAAATGTAGGTCCATTGTGTGGTAAAGTACTCTTAAATGTAATCAGATGGATGAAAATGATCTAGCATTATATGGAGGCAAGCTATCCAATTGAGATATTCATTATCAATCATACAAAACCATTAAAGTATATTCCAACTCAAAATCTATTGTAACAAAATATCAATTATTTTTGTCTTGGTTAAAATCTAGGTGTATCATTATTATTAGGAAAAGTTTAGGTCTTGAAGTAATTAAATTTTCATAAAAAAATAATCATAGTGTTAAAAGCCTTGTGAATGTTTCTCATATTATTGGTAAGAAAATCATTTCCAAGACCATAATGCACCCCAATGTGTCTTATCACAATTAATTGTTATCAAGGTCACAAGAAAATATTGTTGGACCACATAAACATCTCATATATTAAATGCAGTGTGAAAACCCTTGAAATGTCTCATATCATTAAATGCAGTGTGAAAACCCTTGAAATGTCTCTTAATGGATAAGATGTCCTTGACACAAGTGGCCAAATGGATTCAAAGACACGCACGATTGAATATGGAGGCAAGTTATCCAATTTAGCTATTCATTATCAATCATACAAAACCATTAAACTATATTCCAATTCAAAATCTATTATAACAAAATATCAATTATTTTTATCCTTGTTAAAATATAAGTGTATCATTATTATTAGGAAAAAGTTTAGGTCTGGAAGTAATTAAAATTTCATAAAAAGAAAATAAAATAATAATTAAAAGCCTTGTGAATATTTTTCATGATATTAGTAAAAAAACCATTTCCAAGAACATAATGCATCCCAATGTGCCTTATCACAATTAATTGTTATCCAATTCACAAGAAAACCCTTGAAAGCGCTGGCAATATCGTCATACTTTTCATTACAATAATATAAATACCAAACTTACTAAATATAAAATTATGCAAACAAGACTTGACTTTTGACTTTTCTGGGACTAACTATTTCATAAACCACACTTGACTTGACTCGAACATTAAATCGTTATGCATCACTAGACTCGGATGTTTGTTTATACATAAAATGTAATTACAATTCTAACAGTGCATGCTGGAACAACTCTGCTCGAATGAACCGAAAGCTTTGGTGTATAATAGGTTACGACACACTGTCATTACCGTGAATGTGACTGTAGGCGATTAAACATGTCAAGAACTAGGTTCATGGACGGCCTGAGATTGGGAGCAGATCCAGTGCAAAATGTGGCAATCTCAATTATCTTCAATATTTCATCCTTCATGTTGTTATTATAATCGCCGCTCCTTCTCAAATCCTTATCAATTATTTCGTCCATTCTCCCTTCCTTGGCCTTCTTCGCAGCCCATGCAGTTAGATGTACAAATTCCTGATTGTCCTCTTCTACCACAGGAGGTTTTCCGCTTACCATTTCTAACAACACCACTCCGAAGCTATACACATCTTGCTTGGTTGATGCCTTGACTCCATACCCACATTTTGCACATAACATTAATGTATTAGCGTGACATAGAATATGATGATCTCTACGATTACATTTCAAAACAAAAATAAATGCGTGACGATCAAAGAGAAAACGCATGGAGATTTATTACCGGGAGCAATGTAGCCATGAGTCCCTCCTAGGAGAGAACTTGATTCAGAATCTATTGATGAATTCTTCACTAGCCTGGCAAGTCCAAAGTCTGCGATGTGTGGTACATATTCATCATCCAGCAATATGTTGGCAGACTTTATGTCGCAGTGAATTATTGGAGGTTCGCAGTCTTGGTGCACATATTTGAGTCCCTCTGCCACGCCCACTGCAATGTTATACCGAGTCCTCCAGTCCAGCCTCTGATTAGGACGTTTCGATGCTCCGCCCAGATATTCCCACAACGATCCATTGACCATGTAGTCACACAAAAGAACTATTACCTCATTCGTTCGATCATGCTCTGTTATCAGGTCCCGATGACGCAGGATGTTTTTGTGACGGGCGTATTTCAATGATTCGATCTCGTGCCTCAGACTGCGATATTGAATATTATCCTGATGATGATTCGCTAATTTTAAGCATTTGGCAGCAAGGATTTTGTCATGTCCTGGAATCATCACCTTGTAGACCATGCCGGATGTGCCAGAGCCGATGACGTAATCATCACTGAAGTTGTCTGTAGCTTCCACTATATCTCTGTATTGGACTCTACCGAGTTGTCCATCTCCTGAAAAAATAGTACACTTGCTGTGTCTATTACTGTTCGGCTTTGACGCTTTTAAAACGTATAGCAGCGCAAGCATGAGAATAGTTAGGATCCCAATACAGGCAACGGTAATCCCTGCGACTTCGGCTGAGCTTAATTCTTCCTTTTTACCTGCTACTTCTGAATCCGAACAACTGTTCCTTGTTGGTGGTCCGCAAAGGCCTGGATTACCCTCAAATGCATTCTGCGGGCCTTGTAAAAATGCCCTTAATGAAGGAATGGCCCCTGTGAATAGGTTGAAAGAGAAGTTGAAATGATCTAGGCTTACCATATCTGTGAGAGATTGAGGAATATTACCAGACAGGCGGTTATGGGAGAGGTCCAAAGATTCAAGGAACTTCAAGTTTCCTATCTGAGGAGAAAGAGATCCAGATAGATTGTTCCAGCTTAGATCCAACCCATATCTGAGACTGGCTGCAAGCTTTCCCATCTCCAAAGGAATGGTCATGCTCAGCTTATTTCTAGCCAGGTATAGGCCGCTTAATTGTTTGCAATACCCCAGGGAACTGGGGATTCTTCCTGTTAATGCGTTTACACTCAAGTTTAATGTCAACAGATTCGTAAGATGGACCAAGGCTGCCGGTATGCTTCCTTCCAACCAGTTTCCGCTCAAATCTAAAACCTCCAAATTAATTAAGTTCCCTACTTCTGGAGGAATGGTTCCACTGAGATTATTGCGGCTCAAATTGAGCTTTCCCAGATTTCTCAACTCTCCTATCTCGGGAGGAATGGCACCACTCAGATTGTTGTGGGCAAGGAGGAGATTTGTAAGGTTCTGCAACCGTCCAATGGAAGAAGGTATACTTCCATGGATGTTGTTGTAAGAAATCTCAAGGTAATACAAGTCCGAGAGCATAGAAATATTACCTGGTATGAAGCCCGTGAAGAGATTGTTTTGCAGCCGGACGCGTTGTAGTGAGACGCAGTCTTGTAGAAGGCCGGTGATGTTCCCCTCTATTCGGTTATCGAAGATGGCAAGATGAATCAAAGACCTACCGTTGCATAGTCCAGAGGGAATCGATCCGCTTAATCCGCTTGAATATGAATCAAGATCTTCCAGGTTGCCAGAGCTTCCAAGTCGAGCAGGCAGCGGACCTTTGAACATGTTTTTACTGAGATACAACATTGTCAGATTGGGAAGGAGGCCGATTCCTTCAGGCAAAGTGCCTTCAAAATTATTGTAAGATAGATCTAGCATCTGCAGGTTTGTAAGATTGGTGAAGGACGAGGGGATCGACCCTGACATGTCATTGTTACCAAAGGACAAGAATGTCAAATTCTTAAGATTACCCATTTCATATGGTATAACCCCACTCAGATCATTGGTCCATGCATCAAATGATTCCAATTTCAGCAGTCTAGTGAAGAAACCTGCGGGGATGGAGCCTGCAAGATGATTCTTGTAAACCCATAAAACTCTCAGATTTTCCAACAGGGCTATTTCCCCTGGTATCGTACCTTCCAAGGTGTTGTTATAAACTACAATAGCTTCGAGGCTGCTGCAGTTGCCGATAGAAGAAGGGATGGCACCGATCAAATCGTTTTCGTGCAGCGTCACCTCTACGAGCATTTTCAGATTCCCAATTTCCCACGGAATCTTTCCTTGCAATCCCGCAGTGTTCATGTACAAAATTCGCAGCTGACTGCAATTGCCGATTTCGGGCGGTAGAGAGCCACTGAAATAGTTGGAGTATGCGGTGATTGTATCAACATTGGCAAGCTTTCCAATAGACCAAGGAATGATCCCGGTGAGATTATTTGTATCCACCGACAGTGTAGTCAGGCTTATTAGATTACCCAGTGCAGGCGGAATAATACCTGATATATTGTTGGTACTGATATTCAGAACTGTAAGAAGGCTACAATTCGCGATATCCGGAGGGATGAAGCCCGTGAAGAAATTGTTGGCGAGATTGAGTTCTCGAAGCTCTGTGCAGTTGGCTAGCTGGCTAGGAACCGTGCCGGATAACCTATTGCCCGAAAGGTCGAGCTTCTCCAGGGTGGCAATCTTGCCTACTGCACTGGAAAGACGGCCAGATAGCCCTTTGTACGGCAGGGAAATTGATGTGACCCGCTTTCCATAACTGCTGCAGCCTACACCTTCCCAGCTACACGGATTGACATCAGAAGAGCTGTCGTTTCTCCAACTTGAAAGAACATTAGGAGGAACTGCAAAATATGACTTGATTTGTAAAAGAGCCACTCCATCTGCAGACAGAGCATTAGCGCTGCAAATAAGTGCAGGTAATGGGCCAAAATAATTGACCTGAGTATGAATGACAATAAACATTAATATTAGTAGACACGGAAGATTGTATCCTTTCATTCTCATCTTGCCTGCTCTGCTGCTTGGATCAAGCAACATCATGAACAATTGGCTATGTGAGTGTCAGTGGCTCCTCCTGCCATGAACTATTTATAACTAATTATTTATTTATATGAGAATCGTGATTATTGTTGCAAGTTAATTATTGAAACAAACACTAGACTCCACCAAGTCTTACCTTGATTGCGTTTTTGGCAGGGTTGAAGGTCACATGTAAGTAAGTTTCAAAAGCGACAGGTTTGATTGCTGCACCGACGGGCAGCAGCAGATCAAAGCTGATAGGTTATGATTTTGCTTGCACCATGCTTGAAAAGTCACTCAAATCGCCCTCCTCATACCCTTTTGGGCGCGTCACCCAGAACAGACAATGATATCTTTTTGGACCCGTCATGAAAGTTTGCGTGCAGAATGAATAGTCACACGTAGACTAGAGAAATCGCCCAGCTCAGACCTTTTCTTCCACCTAGTTAATTATTGAAACAAAGACTAGACTCCACCAAGTTTTTGAGCAAATCATATCTTCATTGTCCGCATGTGTTACCTGCTACCACAACGGATTTCAGATATTGTTGCAAGTTAATTATTGAAACAAAGAATAGACTCCACCAAGTCTTACCGTGATTGCGTTTTTGGCACGGTTGAATGTCACATGGAAGTAAGTTTCAAAAGCGAAAGGTTTGATTGGTGCACCAACGGGCAGCAGCAGGTCAAAGTTGATATGTTACGACTTTGCTTGCACCATGCTTGAAAAGTCACTCAAACAAACAAAGGTAGTCTACACAAATCGCCCTCCTCGTACCCTTTTGGGCGCGTCACCCAGAACAGACAATGATATCTTTTTGGACGCGTCATGAAAGTTTGCGTGCAGAATGAATAGTCACTCGTAGACTAGAGAAATCGCCCAGCTCAAACCCTTTTCTTCCACCCAGTTAATTATTGAAACAAAGACTAGACTCCACCAAGTCTTTGAGCAAATCTTATCTTCATTGTCCGCATGTGTTACCTTCTACCACAACGGATTTCAGATATTGTTGCAAGTTAATTATCGAAACAAAGACTAGACTCCACCAAGTCTTACCTTGATTGCGTTTTTGGCACGGTTGAATGTCACATGTAAGTAAGTTTCAAAAGCGAAAGGTTTGATTGGTGCACCCACGGGCAGCAGCAGGTCAAAGTTGATATGTTCCGACTTTGCTTGCACCATGCTTGAAAAGTCACTCAAACAAACACAGTCTACACAAATCGCCCTCCTCATACCTTTTGGGCGCGTCACCCAGAACAGACTGATATCTTTTTGGACGCGTCATGAAAGTTTGCGTGCAGAATGAATAGTCACGCTAGACTAGAGAAATCGCCCAGCGCAGAGAAATCGCCAAGCGCAGAAACAAAGACTAGTCAAAATGTCGCCTTTTCAACCCGTCAAGAAAGTTTGGGGTGCAGCATGAAAAGTCACTCAGGACGGACAAAGGTACAGAAGACAAATCGCCCAGCTCAGACCCTTTTCATCGACACCTCAAGCAAATCACTAAGAACAATTTGGAGTTTTGAAGAATTTAAGCAAACCATAGTCTCTCTAAGCCTAAAGGATTAGGGGATGAGCGAGGGCTTGGATATCATTTTCCTCGTTCTCACGTTCCCGTCACTCAATCATGATGAAATTCCTAAATAATAAGAGAAAATTGGTCAGGCCACTCGATGGAGAAAATCCATCACACAACTATTCATTTAATTTTTACAAACCTAGGTTGCATTGCTCACACCTACACTATTTGATGAGGCTCATCAATAGGTATATTATATGGGTCACAATGCCATCCTCCAACTTATTAAATTATCTCTTTCTCACATTTATCTACAAATTTCATTATATTATGCTTAGTGTAAGAGTTAAAGATGTGTTGTTATGTCTTGTGGCCTAATGTGTGTTAAATCCAGAAATTGGGGCAATTTTAATTTGATTTGAGTGTGGGAATTCATAGTAGACAAGAAAGAGAGATTCTAGGAGCTAGTCCACCTCCTTAACTCCTCCAATTAGTTGAATATCCTCCTCTCTATCTCATCAACTTGGTGTCAATCGCAGCTAAGAAGGGCGAGTTCATTGACAGTCGAGCCAGTGCAAGTCAAAGAAGAGTTAGATTCACCTATTCTCGAGTTACGGAGTGAAATATCGCTATTTTCTAGGGATTTGTTGGTAGCTCCACTTTTGTATAAGTAAAAAAGCTAAGGGACTCATTAGGATTCAAAGTTTTATTATAGCCAAGAGGCCATTGAGCTGAAGAACATTCTACTATTATTTTGATGATGTATTTGACACTTTTTGAATGATAATGAGAAGTTTTTTTTTGATCCAGTACTAAGTTGACTCAGAGGTTGAAGCTCTTGGGTTAGGGCCCAACCCTAGTAGGATAATTTCCTCTCTTGTATCTATACTATTAGTCTAGAACGTTGGGTAATTGCTAAAGTTTATTCATGTTTCTTTTAGCTTAGAATATAGATTAAGTTGTTGCTCATGCATGTTTCCTTTATCTTAGAGCGTAAATTAGTTATTGTAGTTCTGTAGAGTAAATTCCATCAAAAAGCCTGTGATAGTGAACCCTATCTCATCTTCCTCATGTGATCATGATTAGAGGACCCCAATATCACAACCCAAAAACAGAGTGTGGTTTCCTGTTCATTGCATAGATCAAGTTTTAACATTGGTTAGATAGTTGTTTATGGTTTCTTGGAAAGATTTACATTTTTTATTTTTATTCATATGATTGTTGTAGCTTAGAAGGTAGTTCATTTCATAGATCATGTTCTTAGCATTAGTTGGATAAGATTTCCAAATTTAATTAAGCTTTTCCACATTGACTTGTAATAATTTGCAAATGAAAAGAGAAATTGGTGCATGTGTTATTGCAATGTTGTTGGATATGCAGGAAAGGAGCCCTTTCACCATCCCCATTGAGGTCTTCTCCACCTTCTTTTTATGCTTGCCAGCCCATGTTCTAGATCTTTATTTTTCCGGTCACCGTGAGAAACCGCCTTAGCCCAAACCCAACCTTCTTGAAGTACTGGGTTTGGCTAAGGGTGTTGATCACCTTCCCCACATTTCCCACAACCTTCATACAACTTTCCAACACTTCATCTCACCATCCTTACCCTCCAAAACCTCTCAGCCAACTTTCTGTATCATTTCAGGACATCATGTAGCAGTACATGAATCCTGTAACAACATCTTGTAGAATACCTATAGTAGTCTGTTTTGACCCCATTTTGACCTGCAATGATAGCCTGACTTAGTTTAGGAGTAGTTTGACCCCTTAGCTTGGATTCCATGACCAAAAGTGCACCTAGACCAATCCCTTCACTCCTTTTCCTTTCCTGCAAGATCATAGAGCATTAGTTCTTTCATTTCTGAATTTAGCAAGTAGAACTTATTTACTCTACAAGTGTGAGTTATATAGTCAATGCATGCATTCCTGAATTATGAAATGGTAGAATAATCTTCTATTTTCAAGCAACCCTGATATTTAGATGATTAAGTGCAAGTTAACATAGTTTCCTTTCCACAAATTAGCATAAGATTTGTGTCCTTTCCTAAGCATTTATAGGTTGAAAAGTTTCATTTTATGAGTTGAAAAGCATTTACTTTCTCTGCACTAGGACTAGCCCTTACATTTTTCTTTCAGTAGTTAGACTCCTTTCAGTTTAGTAAAGGAATGGTTTGGAACCCTAATGATCAAGTGACCTAGTTGAGGATGGCCTGAGTAGGATGATGTATCTACTATGTATATAGATTGTCACCTATAAGTTTGTATGAAACCCTGGGTTGATAAAGTAAAGTTGGTAGCCTTGGGAGTTGTAGCATTCTTGTTGCAATACTGAGGCCCATCACTTTTTGGCGTTGTTGCCAAGGAGGTGCCTGGGTAGATGTAATTTCTGCTTTTCTTTCTATTTTTCATTTAGTAGATAAATGACATTCTTGCTTTCCTTTTTGTTTTGCATTTGGTTTTGAAAAGAAACACTTAAAAAGAAAAAAAATCTTTCATTCATAGTAGGAGTAGAGAAACTTTAGGAAAATTCGTGCCAAATACCCCCACATCATCTAACAGTCAACCTTCACTCTTCTTCGGTGATTGTCAACTTCCCTCTCTGACTAGAGGGGCGTTAGAGGACCCCTTAGGTGAACAACCTGAGATATTTTAAGAGCCTATTAGGGAAGAAGAAGAAGAAACCCTTCCACATCCCTACACCATGGTTGAAAACAGAAATGAGGGTGCTTTTCCCATCAGAGATACTAATGGAGATACCAGGATGAAAAATATAAGCCCTTCTTCCCTTCCTAAATTCCATGGCTTAACCTCAGAGGACCTTGATACTTTTTTGCTTGAGTTTGTTGTTGCTTGTAGAACTTATGATTATACCTTTGATGACCAGAAATTGAAGTTGTTCCCATCCACCCTTAAGGATGAAACCTTGCCCTAGTTCATGGGTCTACCTGGGGATAACATCACTAATTGGGCTCAAATGCAACAATCCTTTAACAAAAAGTATATGGACTATTGTAGGTCCAAATACACCAATGAGGAAATCTTTAGAATGACTCTTGGACCAGATGAATCCCTGGAAGGCTATGAGGAAAGGTTCCAACTCAGTTGTAAAAGGGCTAGATGCACCCTTGATCCTGAATCACTCAAGTTAGTCCTTCTTAGAGGAATCAAGGTGGACATACTGGAAACCATAAACATGTTGTCTGGCGGATACATTTATCAGCTACCCTATGACAACATCAAGACATTATTCAAAAACCATTTTATGGTTGTTAGGAAGAAGGGTAGGTCTAGTCAAGCTTTGGCTAGTTCCTATTCCTCCACCACATCTATCAAGAATGAAATTGGAAAAATGTTGGAGGAATTTAAAAGTGAAATGATGGATACCTTTGCTCTACAAATGGACACCATGCAGATCAAAAGGATACAAGAGGAAGCAGAGAGAGCCTTAGCTATATTTTTCCCTAAATGCACTAGAAGGCACCCTAGGAATGAATGTCCATTAAATGTTATAGAGGTTTGCTCAGTCTATGAGGAAAACCATTCTAGGGATAAGTGTCCTTCTTTACCTGGATTGAAATTTGTATACCAATGGGTCGAAGGTGGGGCTAAACAACTATGTTACATTAATCAAAGGCGGCCTCAAGGACCTTGGCCATACCAGTAGGGCATGCAAGGTGCATCCTATTCCTATTACCATCCCAACCAAAATGCACCCTTTCTCCCTTGGTATTATCCTACTCATCCTTAATCGTCCACACCTTCTCATTGGTTGTATGCACCTCAGTATCCTCCCCAAACTTCCAATGAAACATTTCAGCCATATGACTCTACACATCCTCAGTGGAATAACCCATCACAAGGTTGGAGGTGTTAATTCAACCAACCACCTACTTTATTTCCTCCACCTCCATCTCAAACAAAACTCATTCATCCTTCTCCACCCAGGCAACCTTAGATGCCTACTCAACCAAATCTGAACCTGGACAACAAGCAGGAACAACAAGTCTACAGTGGACAAACTTCTTACCCTGCCCATGCTGTGGATATTCAAGCTGAAATCAAACATAGGCCTATAAGATTGCTCCCAGATAACTGACCACCATCTCCACCTAAGGAGATTGAAGAGGAAAAGGAAGAGAGTGTCCCTAAAAAAAACCCACCTCCTTTTCCTGAAATATTGATTCATCCTAACTAGCACAGCCCAAAAGAGATTGAACTTCTGGGAGAATTGAAAAAATTGTGTGTTGAAATCCCATTCCTCCAATATATCAAGGATGTTCCTATCTACAAAATGCATATAAAACAAAAATTATTCAAACATAATGGGAGGAGAAACACCATATGTAAAATTTATGCCCATTTCAAGTTTAAGTCAAAAAGCTAAAAAACTTGTAGGCCATCGACAAGGTGCCACATGGCACTCCCATAGGATTCCATGTGTTAGCCATGGGGGATTCACTCAGTGAACCTCTGACATATCACGTGTGTTCATGGCATATTAAACAATACCCTTAATTTGACTACATATTGTGAAACCCCTCTAAAAATCACATTATTTAACCCCCTACAAATATGAACCCAATACAACTTCCCAGTTTAAAAAACCCCTACTTTCAATAAATATTGTAGGTATTCATTTTTTCATTAACGTTTTTTATACCCCTTTATATTTTTTTCATTAACTTTAAGCTCCATTTTTTATATTTTCCAATATAAAAAGCCTTTACCCCCTATATATCCCCCAATAGATTATGTCATTTTTTCTTCAATATATATCCCCCAATATGAACCCACGTGGTATGATATTGCTCCCCTAGTGAAGCCCCCATGGTGTTAGCCTTGTTAGCAGGTACAAAATCTCCTAGGCTAATCAGGGAGTGCCACATGTCAATTATTTGGAGATGACTAGGCATATCTGTTGGCAGGACATGGGAGAGTGGGTGCACATGTAGGAAAATGGGTGGGCACCATGTGGCACCCATTTGTAGCCCACAAGGGTCAGGCCAACCCATAGATAGATGGCAGGTTAATTATCAAATGGGATGGTCAATGCATTGAATGGTTATGAAATGGTGTAACATATATATACCATATAACATATGGTTATTGTTATAGACATTTTTGTGCCTTACAGCATTGAGCATGAAATGTCCATAATCCAAGGGATCCAAAGTCCCTAAAAGAGTTGTTCCTACCCCTAAAGGAACAAGGTCAACCAAAGACAGCTTCTCCCAGAAGTTCTCCACCAAAAATCACTCAGAAATGGTCAAATCAGGATCAATTCAATGGCTCCACTAGCTGCCTGCGTTGAAATGCATAGGTTACACTGGCTAGGTGCACTACAACGCAGGTGGAAGCACTACCAGGGTGCGCTGAGTGGGAAATGACAAATGGCAAGTTCATTCAACGAGGTGGAAAGACCCTGGAAGCTTCCAGAATCTTCCTCAATGAATTCGACCAAGTGATGAGTAAGAGGTTCTCAACCTCCAAGTGGAAGCAAGAACTGACAGAGAGAAGCCACAAGTCAAAACATAAGCTGACTCATCCTCTCTGCTTACATCTATATATGGATCTCTCACCCAGAGGTTCAGGAGGCTGGAATTTTGTACTTTGCAGAGAATTGATGTTGGTTTGAGATTGAGATTAGTACATTGGGTGATTTATGCTTTGTTGGAGGAGAGGAAGGGATTCCTTTGCTGGGAGGTAGATGCTGGATCGGGACTCACTTGGTTGTATCTCCTCTTGAACCTTGTTATCATATCAATAAAGCTATTTGAGTTTCTCCTATATGATGGTATTTCAATGATGTTTTGTTATATTTGCATATTTAGTTTACATCTGATCCTAAACTAGTTATGAATGTGAATCTATGTCTTTTGTGTAGTTTTCCTCTCTTGTGATCTTGCAGGAACTGGATGAAGCTGGACCAGTGAAAGAGCAGGCAGCGGGAAGCGAACAAAAGAGAGAGTGATTGGGTCGAGAAACTAGCGGAAGACACCAGTTAGTTACATCCTTCTTTCTCTATTTACATCTCATAAAGAAGAATACTTAGATAGTTTTCCTTGTTTGTTGCTAAGGCACTATCACCTCTTAGAGTGGGATAGGGGCATTCCAAATTGGATACTTTTCCCAACAACAAATTGGCGACTCCGCTGGGGAGAGTATCTTGTTAGTTTATTTGTGTTTCTATTGCTATTCATTTCATAAACTCAAGAGTGTCGAATCGAACTGCATTTTCCATTTACAAATGCAAAGTAGAGATCAGCTACTCTAGTCCATTCACTGGGCCTGTTTATGATCTGAACAACTGATCCACAAGTGCTCTAACAGCCCTTTGTGATAGATCTTAGTCCTCCTATAAATCATCCTGCTAATTGTACCTAATTGATAGTTTTTATCTGGCCAAAAACTGTAGATTAAACTGCAAACCGTGACCCAGAACCCAGAAACAACTCTCGTTTCTGCTTCAGCGCAGAATCTATGAAGAGGCTCTGCATTTCAACGCAGGTCCCGTGAAGGCTACCTGCGCTGAAATTCAGTTTCTCTGTACTGAGGGTGTGCTGATCAGTCTTTGCTTTGTGCAGCTGTGGTTCCCTGCTTCTTTTTGCTCAGTTTTATCTCTGTTTTTTGCAGCCTGTTATCAGTCAATGTACCTATCTGAAACCCCTTTTCTTTGCCTCAATTCCGCCTCCGTTGTATAAAGAAACTGTATTTGTTCTTTGTGTATTTTTTACATCATTTGCAGTTTCCCATTACAAAAGTAAACTAATCATACTGTCGCCCTTAGATCTAGACCTGTCGTAAGTGTCGTTTTGATCTTAGGAGTGAGTTTGTTTGCTGTTCACAGTTGATTTAGCTTTTACTTTTGTCTTTTGGTTTGAATTTATGCATTTCTAGTGTCGAAACAAGTAAATCATAAAGTGTCATAATCGTCCTTTTGATTTCGAAAAAGGAACTTGTTTGTGTTTTTCACTTGAAATTGAATTCAAATTTGTACAACAACTTTCTTATTAGGCATCAATATTAAGAAAGCGAAAACAAATACATGCATATGTGCATTTGCATTTTGACAGTTTGTATGTTGATTTAGGAAAAGTGCATTACAGTGTGCTCTATGCTCTTTGAGAAAAGATGGTGTCTTTCTTTTCCCCTTGTAGCTAGGATTTTCATTGTTGAAAAGATATAAAAGCTTGCTTATCATCTTTAGACTGCATTTAGGAATTGTATCATACATCTCGTGGTGATCTAAAAAGGCAAACTTCTAAGAAAGATCAACCTAAAATAAATTGAATGAACTTAACAACGCTTTGTAAATTAACGCACAACATAGAGGTCTAAGCTAGAGACGTGTTCCGGCGTCGTAAAACCTGGTCACTGGTCGCCTCACTGATGGTTGGGTGATTCCTCCTGAGAGACGATAAGTGCCAGTACGGATTGTGCTCCCACATACCGTCGAGTATATATTGGGAGACCCCTATAGGCATAAAACCTTTATCCATAGGAAGCCGTGTCGGCCGCCCTACTGATCGCAATGCACTGAACACAGCATTTGGGAAGATTGACCGCCCGTACCCTAAAAAGTATTCTGCGGTTTTGCGAAAAAGTTTGGCACACCCTCTACCTAGAACTCCAGAGCAGTCCCTTGCGTTCCTTTTCAGACTCCTTAACGGAAAAGGTCCATCTGAACACTTGTCACTTCAGGCTCATTAAAAATCGAAGGAGACTAGAGTCATCTTTAGCTTTTTCTCGACTCTTTAAAATTGAAAAACCAAGTTGTGTCAAAGCGTGTTAAAATTAATTTTAAACGGAATAATCATCACCATTCCCTCGTTGGTCTTAGAAGTTAGTCTCTTTTCATCGCAAGTTCTTGTAGAATCGCTAGAAAATCTTTTGGATAGACTAAATATGTCTGAACAACCGTCGACATCCAGGACTGTGTCATCCGACACAGCAGCGGCAGAGCCTCCTGCTGCTACTCTAACGATGTTCGCTAGTATACCATCTGTCCCGGTAAATTGTCAACAACAAGCTGGAGTCCAATTAGAGACTGTTTCGACGACATGGTTAGTTCCTATTTCTTCATCCGGATTATCATCTGGTATTTCTTATGTTGAAACTCAACAAATTGATCCAATGTGTCTTCAAAGGCCAATCTACCCTTTAAGTACTGGATTGCCACCATATGGAGGACAGTATGCCTTTTCATTGTTCCCCCCCGGAGAACAACCATATGGGAGTTTACAACAAAGTTTAGGTCAAACTGGAATTACATCCAGCGGATGGGTACCAATACTGCCTCAGCAACCAAGGGTTGCATATTCAATGCAACCAGTCCACCCTGTGTCGAATGTTGCCACTATACCTGGTATGGTGATTGCGTCGCAAGTACAAGCGCTACCTGTTGTATGTCAACCCCAAGTTTCTCAGGTTGCCATACAACAGCCTCTTGTCTCGACAACTCAATCACAACCTCCGGTTAGTGCCTCCTTATCTGGAGTGACTCAGGCTCAAACAGGTACTATGACTCCTCATCTTGGTCAATCATCCAGTATTGGACAACAGCAAATGGTCCAACAACCAGAGCTGGTTCAAACTCAACAACCGCAATTCCAGCAATCATATCAAGGACCTGAGCAACAAGTCTTTGTAAGTAATGGGCAACCGCATTTCCAAAGCGGTTATCAACAACCATATTATAACGGTTATGCCCATCAACCTTGTCAAAGTTGCCAGCATCAAATACATTATGCTGGTATGCAAAGACCCACTGCTCAAGCGATTCCATCTTATCCTGGGTATGCTTCGCCTAACCTGAATCAACAGTTGCCCTTTGTAGCAACTCTAGAATTACCAGATCTAAACCGGCTGACGAATGATCCAATTGCTTATGCCTCTTGGTGGCCAGCGATTCCGCATAAACTTCCATCAGATATTCCTAAATTTAATGGAAATCCGGGTGAAGATCCATCGAATCACGTGATGAAATTTCATCTATGGTGTTCATCAAACACTTTAAATGATGATTCGATAAGGCTTTGCCTTTTTCAGAGGACATTAATGGGTCTGGCGACAAAATGGTACATTGAATTGCCTAGAGCTTCGTTCGACAACTTCAGCACCTTAGCCACAACCTTTTTAACCCATTTTCAATTACCGATAAGGTATGAAACGGGAACAGAACTGCTTACCAACTTTAAACAGACAACAGCCACTCACATATCTGATCATATACATGAGTGGCGACGTCGTCGTAGGATGGTAAAAACGTACGTTCCCGATCAGCTATTAGCTGAATGGTTTATCAAGTCATTACTGCCTTCCATCACGGAAGATGTGGCAAAGGGGGGGGTCATAACGGAAGAGCAAGTGATCGCTCGTGCACAATATCTGGATTTGATTTACACTCAGTCCGGCACGCTCTACGACAAAATACCTGACGCCCCTAGACCGGAATCCTCGATTCCTCCTCCTCCTAAATCAAACAATGACTCTCATGCCGGCGATGGTGTGATTGGCACGACAGACACGAAATCGACAAAGGCTACATCTAAAAAGGCCTGTAAGATTTCTAGTCATAATGCAAATGAGGAACTTCTTGCCTCGGAAGCAAATGCCGTGTCGGCCGACAAGGGCAAACAACTGAAGCAACCAGGGGGCAAGAAGAAAAAGAAAGGGAGAAAAAGGAAACCCCCTGCGGGGTGTCATATATGCGATGAGGATCACTGGACCTCAGAATGTCCATACAAAGCTGAGCTTAAGAAATTCTTTAAGAGTTCGAAAACCTCAGCAGTGTTGACTGATCCGTTTCCAAACCCGGGAACCAAACTGGTTGCTAATCAAAATTCTTCCCGATCCCAAGTGCTTATGTTGTCTATCTCAAAGCAGCAAAATGATGCTTTGACAAGGAATAAAGATTACGGGAATCCACAGCTGTCGAATAACAAGGCTAATGAACAACCTAGTAGTTCGACGACAACTTTGACCGAAGTTGTGCCACCCATCATTCCTGAACAAATGATAAAGTCGCCAAAGAGAGTAGTACACAAATCGACATTTAATCCTCGTGCAAAAATAGCACAGAATTATAATATAATAGAGGACCTGGCCCAATCGCCGTCCGCTATGTCGACACTTGAGGTACCGCAAAATTGCCTCTCCCAAGAGCAAGCTTTATTATCAGAAATAGGTGGGATTGACCCAATGGATTCCAATCTTGTGGTTTTTGATCATAAAGGATATGACCCTCAGTTACCAGCTCAACTAGCTTTCCTTATTCAAGTGAAAGCCCTCAACAAAACTGTTCATCGAACAATTATTGATGAGGGGGCATCTACATGCATTATGTCGATGAGTTGCTGGAAAACTTTAGGATCTCCAACCTTGTCGCGATCTTCGACGACATTAAAAGCATTCGACGGAAGGACATATACCCCATATGGTATCCTAAGTAACTTGAAAGTTGAACTAGGAGGGAAAACAGTAGAAATTGATGTTGAAGTAATCGACGGAAACCTTGATTACAACATCCTATTGGGAAGACCCTGGATATATGCCATGGCCGCAGTTGTGTCGACCTACTTTAGGAAGATTGCATTTCCCTTCCAAGGAGGAATTACAATCGTCGACCAACAAACATTTCTCCCCAACAGTCCACAAGTTACGGGAAGCATTCCAATGATCCATGGAAGCAATCGTGCGCTCCAAAATATCGGAGTAGGTCTCCTAAAAGACCCTGCCTTAATGGGTACTTTTGCCCTACCGCCTCCGAGTAATCTGGCAGAAGTGGCCACAGTGGAATATGAAACCTTCTATATCTAATGGATTTGGACTCCGAGGACAGTTCTTATCTCGTGTCAACCTCATTAAAAAATGAAACAAGGAGTCATGAGGATAGTTCTTTTACTGTGTCAACCTCATTAAAAAAAAAAAAAAATGAAACAAATCCCCTTTTGAAATCTCAAAGGTAAACCTTCATTCCAACCACCGAGTTGAATGTAATGAAGCTTGGGGGGCATGCACCTCGATTTGCGTTATTATGCTGGGGGCATGCAAACTTATGATCGAGCAGTTTTAGCACATGGTTCAAGCTCGTTAAAAAATAAACCCGGACCGAGCAAATGTTTCCACCCTCGTTTAAGCTCGTTAAAAAATGAACTATCCCCCGGTAAATAACCACCGTGAATGTAGTACTTCAGCCATTAAAGCCTTGGTCGTGTTTGCACCGTCACCTCCACTTTTCCATTGGCCGATCATTCACCTCCATTTGATTGTTTACCCATTTTGAGGAACAGCTGCGAAGAGTGATTTCACTAGCCATCCTTGTGACACTGCCGTGATTGGAAAATTCCAAACCTTACTCGGAATCAGCTGCTACCCATTCTATCACTCGTTCCTCAAAAGACGAGTCTTCTTTAAGCTCTTTTCAACTGACTCGTAAAATATGAAAAGATTGCCGAGTTTTGGCCTTCCAGCTCATTAAAGCAACCGGAAGTGCTATCCCTCCTCTAGATTTTAATCTTTTTGGACCTGAGGGATTATTGCACAAAAAGATCGAGCGCTTGTTTTGTTCGGCTCGTTAAAACTATCGAAAATTCATCCCTTCTGTATTGTTTTATACTTTTTCGGACTTAAGGGATTAGATGACGAAAAAAGAATTTCGGAGTTACCTTTACGTACCTTTTCAGACTCTCTAAAAATGAAAAGGACCGAGTTATCTTTGTCGTTAGACTCGTTAAAAACATTAATAGCGACAAACTTGTCTTTAGACAAGAATGAGTTTCACTATCGCTAGGCTCGTTAAAACATAGCGATGGGTTTGCCCGAAGGGCAAATTATAGAACAAGCATATGTTATCCTCCTCAAGCTTGACAAAAATAAAGAGGTACTGGTCAGAAATGACTGGGGAAAATTGGGAAGAAACTCAAAGAACTTTTATTGGTAGCAAGTCGCTCTTGAACATGACACTTCCACTCCGTGCCTGAGTCGGGTTGGGTTGTTTCATTCACCGGTCACATCGCCATGGTCTCACCATACCATCCACCTTTGGGGTAAATGCTACCAATCCATCACATAAGTGTCGCCGATATGTTCAAGAGAAGTCATCCAGAGAAGTCAACCGTGTCCCATCCACTACCATACATTATCCTTCATTCTTTCATGACCGCCACCCTGAACCATATATCATCAGATCCTTTTCACCTCCATCAAAATCATTTGCTCCGTTCCGTGTCACTGATGTGGGATGCATCAAGGACTCCTTTGACAGATCGCTTCTTGTCGACACCAGCTCATCATCCAAGAAGTTGATCTAGGAACACCCCCTTCAGTACTTTGAAGCTTGCATGCCTGAATGGCAAGTTTCTCACTTCCGACGACAGGTATACATCAATGACCTTCGACCGAAAGATTTTGCGTGGTGTTCGATGCCAAGTCATTTATTCACACCACGTGAATTGTACTGCAGTACCTTGAGAGTCATTATCATTATCGGCGATTCCTCTCGCGCTTGTTAACAGTTTACATCATTGACTGGAAATCAAGCGATGTCTTTCCATGTTCGACTTCAGAACATTTCTCACATGGATCGACTTGTACTTAGAGTGAAGATCGGACGAGATTGAAGACCCCGGATCTAGTTTCATCCATCCGGGCTGCGATATATATTCAGGAAAAATAAAGACATTGAAATGTACAGCATTGCAGCACAGATAATCATCCTACCAAAAGGATGATGACTCCATCAGAATCATCAGTCTACCATCAAACGATTGTCTGTCCTATGTACATGAAAATGAATTTATAAAGCTGAGCATGGGAATGCCCGCCTCAACTAGATCATGAAAACAGTATGAAGAAAAATGTATTGTATTGTATCTTATTACAGGTCTCCTCCCAGCATTGAAAGAACTTCGGATCCTCCTATTAAAGCATTTCACCCGATAAACGGCCTCATACTTTAGGGGGCAACTGTTATAGACATTTTTGTGCCTTACAGCATTGAGCATGAAATGGCCATAATCCAAGGGATCCAAAGTCCCTAAAAGAGTTGTTCCTACCCCTAAAGGAACAAGGTCAATCAAAGACAGCTTCTCCCAGAAGTTCTCCACCAAAAATCACTCAGAAATGGTCAAATCAGGATCAATTCAATGGCTCCACTAGCTGCCTACGTTGAAATGCAGAGGTTACACTGGCTAGGTGCACTGCAACGCAGGTGGAAGCACTACCAGGGTGCGCTGAGCGGGAAATGACAAATGGCAAGTTCATTCAACGAGGTGGAAAGACCCTGGAAGCTTCCAGAATCTTCCTCAATGACACTTGCCTCAATGAATTCGACCAAGTGATGAGTAAGAGGTTCTCAACCTCCAAGTGGAAGCAAGAACTGACAGAGAGAAGCCACAAGTCAAAACATAAGCTGACTCATTCTCTTTGCTTACATCTATATATGGATCTCTCACCCAGAGGTTCAGGAGGCTGGAATTTTGTACTTTGCAGAGAATTGCTGTTGGTTTGAGATTGAGATTAGTACATTGGGTGATTTATGCTTTGTTGGAGGAGAGGAAGGGATTCCTTTGCTGGGAGGTAGATGCTGGATCGGGACTCACTTGTTTGTATCTCCTCTTGAACGTTGTTATCATATCAATAAAGCTATTTGAGTTTCTCCTATATGCTGGTATTTCAATGATGTTTTGTTATATTTGCATATTTAGTTTACATCTGATCCTAAACTAGTTATGAATGTGAATCTGTGTCTTTTGTGTAGTTTTCCTCTCTTGTGATCTTGCAGGAACTGGATGAAGCTGGACCAGTGAAAGAGCAGGCAGCGGGAAGCGAACAAAAGAGAGAGTGATTGGATCGACAAACTAGCGGAAGACACCGGTTAGTTACATCCTTCTTTCTCTATTTACATCTCATAAAGAAGAATACTCAGATAGTTTTCCTTGTTTGTTGCTAAGGCATTATCACCTCTTAGAGTGGGATAGAGGCATTCCGAATTGGATACTTTTCCCAACAACAGTTATAAAGCATATGGTATGAAACAATAGAATTGTTGTAACAAATACTACATAAAACAAATGGAGTGGGCCGAGCATGGGGTTTAACCCCAAGTTTCCAGCAACAAGCCACAACCACTTGCGAATATGCCAAGGCATATGCCTTGGTAACTCTGTGGCCAACATAATATTTAAACCATTATTAATGCATTCAGCGGAGGGAGAGACCAATGGGACCATGTGATCGAAGGAACCTAGACGGGCGGAACCCCAAATAAGAGGCACAACCCTGTTGTGGGCCTTCCTTTCGAGACAAAATATTCCAGATGAATACTTTATGGTATATTTCAAAAATATTCCAATAGGGGAATGTGTTGTAGAATCTAAAAGATTATCTAAGGGGCCAAATTCGGAAGTGACAAAATATAATCAAGTTTAAATTTAAATTACTCAGAATTTTGAGAGGATTTCACTCGTGCAATATGTTTCTAGATCTGAGTGGTCTATTTTCATCTTAGTCCTAGGATTGGAAGTATAATGATGCATTTTTACATGTACCCATCCTTATTTTTGTTGATATGAATAAAGTTGCATCCCCACTATTGAGGTAGGGCCCGAAGATGTAGTCCACATTGGACGAAATCCATTATCAAACTTTTGTGTGCATTGTCTTTAGGGTATCCTTTATGTTTCATTTTCTTCAAGGATTTTCACATATGGTTTTTACATGTTCTTTTCATGCAATTCTGAAAACACCAATGAAGTACATATCTCATATCGAAATCTATTGCACTCCTTTTTCACCACAAATAATAATACATGACCGTCTATGTTAAGAACTGTGTACATACACAATTGTCATTTATGAGAAGCATGTGTAAAATGTGAAATGTTGACTTTTAATTGGATGAAAACAACTATAGCTCCCCCTAAACATTTCATATATTTTCCTAAACAAAATTACTCTACCAGATACAACATTAGTAGCAAAAAATCATCACCAAAATAATAATCATTTGAAATCATCATAAATTGTGAACTACTTAAATAACACATATGCATAGCTCTCCTTGAGATCATGCACCACTAATCCTGTGGACCTGGTTTTCATTTTATTCACATGTAATTCTGTAGTTCTTTTTAGAGATATGCATCAGGTGTAATAGATTGACGTGATTACTATCTTACCCTATTTTGAATCTGAAGAGGAGGAGCTTGACTTCCTATTTTTGCCTCGATTTTCTTTAGAGCATACAAATTTTCTGCATTTCTAAATCCTTTTATTATAACTTTTCTAGTGTCTACTTCTATAATTTTGCACCCATTTGATGTAAATACAATTACATTTCCTTTATAAACTATTTGGCCTACACTTAGAGTCTTCTGCTTTATCCCTTCAACCAAAAATACATTAGTTGCTTCTTTATTCTTAACATCAAGATCGACACTACCCTTCCCTAAAACATTTTCTAGTGTATTATTTCCAAGAATAATTTTACCACTCTTGTTTTTCTTTAGAGAGATAAAATTTCTCTTATTTCTGGACATGTGATGAGACCATCTGTCATATATATACCATTGGTCTTCTTCTCCAAATGTGCATAGAGAAAGGCCACACTTCACTTTCTCTTCTTCCTTTTGCTTAATATGAGGAGTGTGAGTGGATCCATATTTTTCATGTTCTTTTATAATAATACTATTTTATGGTTTCTTTCTTTGGATGGAATCTACTTGTTTGAATGTTTGTATGAGTTCATTGAGTTGGTCCTGCATTCTTTTTCTACATGTATAACACCTTATGTGACCAGAGAAGGGGGCATGAGAATCATAATATTTTTGCTTCATATTTTTTCAATCAATAGCTTTATGACCAAATAAATTTCATGTAAAACAATATGCATTAAAGAAAGTTGATTACCTATGAAATGATGGTCTTCCTATGGAGAGACTATTCACTTGAGGTATAAACAATATGCTTCTGCAATCGGCTGTAATGTGTCCAAAGTTACGATAGATAAACCATTCAATATCATTGACTAAAGGAGAGTGGATTGTTATTTATATTATTGGGAGCGAATGATTTCCTTTGAAAGTTCACTTTGCTTGGTTATTGGTTTAGTGACCATGATTTTCTTAATTTTCTTTGTTATACTCAAAATTTCTTACACAAACTTGTCAGTTGGATTCTCCCTTCATAGTTTCATGAAAACTTAGCCCGATTTGATGAAGGGAGACCTTTGATTGTTAAGAATATTGTCCAATATCTTGGTACTATCGTGAAAATTCAAATGTTTATCCCTTTCTACTAATTTACCTTTTAATATGCTTATCTGAGCCTCCTCTCTTTTTGTCTCTTCCAACTTTCTTGTTAACTCAAGGATTTCTTCTTTAAGCCCATTTTCTTATTCTTCAAATACTTGAGGTAAATTTTTCAATATCGGATTTCAAGGATATGGTCTCAGTTTCAAGTCCTTCACAATATTGTTTCTTCTCATTGAGTAGTTTAGTTAATGTTGTAGTGGTGATAAATGTATCATGGTTTTTGTTTTCATATTCCTGTAACTTAATCTCAAGGTTGTCATTCCTTTTCAAAGAAGACAAAAGTTTTCTTCTAAGATTAAACACTTCCTCTAACCTATGTTCTTCTGAACCAATAACTCCACCAGATACAGCAAGGATTATTTCATGGTCACATTCATCTTCTGATAGAATACAATCTTCTTTAGATTCAATTATTTTTTTAGAAACAATATTACCTGGCAGTTTACCTAGTGAAAAAAATATCTTCTTTACTAATTTTCCTTCTCCTTCATGGATGGCCTGCAAATTATCCCATGCTTCCTTTATAGATTCATAGTGCATAATTTTCTCTAAATCTGAATCAAGTATATTACAAGATATTTCATTTAAATCCTCACCATTCTTCTTCAATTCTTGACCTCATGGTGGAGTCTTAATATAACCATTATAGACTACAAGTTAAACATTAAATCTGAGAGATATTATCCTAGGATTCATATCTTCTTTCCAGTCATAATAATTTTCATCATTAAGTATGAGAATACCTTTATTATCCATAGTTTCTAACTTTCCTTATTCTATTACTCATTTTCCTTTATCGATAGTTGTAGATACTGCTATAATATGTGATACATTGCTATCATTGTCACAATTTTCTTGAACTAACTTCTTCCTTTGAGTTTCCTTCTTCTTGTGCTTCCTTCCTAGGGTCCTCAATCTACTTTCAAATGATTAAGCTTTACTAGAGAGACTTGCTATGATATCAATTGTTAGAAATACTAAGAGGGGGGTGAGTTAGTATTTCATTTCAATTAATCCTCAATTGCACATTGAAATTTTTATACATGAATTCTCTTTAAGAAACTCGCGTGTGTACACACTTTTAATGAGCAGAAATAGTGTATATGAAAATTTCTTATTTTCATCAATTTAATCAATCATTATTTCACTACTTATACATTATGCAGTAACCATGAGCAGTATTCAACATAAGAATAGATAAACCATAACACAAAATCAACACATCAATTCATAGGGACACCAAGATTTTTAGGTGGAAACCCAATTTGAGAGAAAACCACCATTGTTGCCATATTTGTCCTCTTTCTTATTATAAAAAAAATATTTTATATCTTACACTAGTGTAGACTCTTACCAGTACATAGGATCCTACCTACATGAGGCTACAACCTCAACAAATTCTCCAGCACTGACTAGAAAGAAGCTACTACTCTCTGGTCAAGTTTACCAGCTCCTACAAGAAGGAATCTCCCTCACTGAAGGCTCCAAGCTTCAAAACCTCTATGGACCACATTTCAAAATATTTCACATTGGATCCACCTGACTCAAACACACATCAAAACCTGCAAGCCACGTTTCATCCAATTTTCAAACTGGACCCATAATGAACAATGTGCTCAAACACTAAATATCAACAACCTTTCAGAAACGAAACATTTATCAAATAGATATGCTCATTGAATTCCAAGATACCAGTCACCCCTATGCAACCAAATCACTGATATACTAAGCCAAATCTCATAAACACTAACCAACTCAAACGTTTTGCTCATCAAGAAAGTGAGACACTATCCAATATCAAGTCAAACTCTTTGCCAAAAAAATCTATCATCATCAATCTAGTAAACTCTAAAGATCTCGTTAATTAACTCAATGCAACCATCATGATACTATGAGTTCATAGATCCATAAGATCATAAGACCTTGCCATGCAATGCTCATGAACAAATACCCTCTTACTCATTCAATGCTATGCCAAATTCTAGCTAATCAATATTCCCAAAATCTGAACTCAGACACATTTATGTAAGCATTTGAGTTCTATGATTGTTTCATGATCAATATGATGGATGGAAAAAAGCATTTGATAGAAAGGTAAAAAAGTAAACTACAAGATACACATTAAATTTTGTTTAATTATTTTATTAATTAAACATTTGATTCAATCATATAAATCCACTAAATTGTTGGTGATTTATTTTCTTGCTTTTCATTACAATAATCTAATTAAAATATATAAACACCAAATTTATTAAATATAAAATAATGCAAATTCAGACTATTCAACTATTCTATTGATTCAATCACATACATCATTTGAAGTGCTCGCAATATTGATAAAAAATCTTTTGCTTATAGATGTGTTAAAGAATTACATGCATAAATTGTAGCTTAACATAGAAATTTAATGTGCACATGAGAGAAGAGGAGAAAAACATAAAGCATGAAAGAAGACAACAAGACTTGATAACGGAGTTCGTCTGACTTGAACTACATTTCCAGGCCTTGCTCGATCAATGGGGAGGCCTTCATTCATTAAGTGGCATGAGAAAGAAGAGTACAAAAATCAATTACAAAAAAGGAGTTTTATACCTCCACACTGAAAAATGGTCGAAAAACGCAGAACTCCGATTGATAAACGGATAGTGCGATTGCATTCGTGGCATCAAGAAATGCTAAAACCATATAAAATTTGTCAAAATATGACAAAGTGAAAATTCGACCCTCCTGCAAAAGTCTGCCTCGAACTGCGAGCACTCCCTCCTCTCCCTGAGCACCCTGATGAACTGCATTTAAATAAAAAATGTGGTGGCAGATTTCTCAAGAAATCAGTTGTGCTGATCTAGTTTAAAGATCCAGTTATTATGGAGGAGGTCGAGTGGTCAAACCCGACTCCTCCTTTTTTTTACACACATTATGTTATTTTAAAAGAATGGATCAGGCTGGGCTCGCCTTGGGTGACCCGCCCACTGCACTTACTACTGGGTTGTATTCTCATTAAGTCATGTTGTTTGAATTGTAGTTGGGGTTAGGTATTGGGTCCGTGCCCCAAGGACAAGCCCACGTTTAATGTAATGTTGTTTGTGTTTAAATGGGTTGGGTCTGTGCCCCAAGGGCCAGCCCACCCAAACTCCGTGCTGGTTAATGGTGGTTTCGTGGGAGGGGTCGGGGGTAGTGGCCCACACCTCCACTAATATATATGTGTGGATAGGATTGGGGTGGCGGGATTGGTGGCTCGCCACCCTTTTTCTTATATTTTTTTGTTTAAATAAAACAAACTTCACATTTTTGAAAATTCAGATTTTGCCCGATGGAGTCGTTTTAACCAGGCGACAATTTTACCCAGAATCTGGCCGGAGTTGGCTAGATTCCATCTGCCAGAAAAATTGCAAATTGTGCCTTTATTAATCCTTCTCAGTCATCAAAAAGTAAACCCAACTTTGACTGCCTTTATCTCCTTCATACGTACTCGGATTGGAATGTCGTACGCACCATTGGAGTCATGGAAACGAGCAATTCGATTTGATGTCAAGTTAATCACCTTTCCGCCACTTTGAATTTTGAGCTCTTTCCATGCCACTAGTGTTTGGAGATCCACCTAGATCAATCCTTCCCATTGAGGAGATTTTGGACCACCAAAAGCCTTATCAATCAATTGGCAAGTGAGGGAATTGTTCCCTCACTCTTTCTTTTTCCAGCCATTTTGCCTTGATAGGGTGCGTCCCCTTGAATCCAACTCGAAGGTATTCCAAATCTCCTCGTCATGAATTCCTGGTCCTTCTGTCAAGGATGATGTCCTCAGGTAACTCATCGAGATACTCTGGTGCAAAGTCATCAACTGTAGGAACTGTGCCCACCTCTTCGGTGTCCATAATCAATGGTGGCTCATATAGCTTTAAGTTTTCCACATTCACTACGGAGTACATTTGCATATATACTGGCAAATCGATATGGAATGCATTGTTTCCAATGTTTTCTAAGATGGTGAATGGACCATACCGAATTGGTCACAACTTCTTCTCTTCTCCCTTCATCCTTTCCTTACTGATGTGGAACCACACTTTGTCGCCCACTTCAAATTGATGGTCGACTCAGTGTTTGTCATGTCGAGCCTTGTACTGGGTTTGACTTTTCTCCAACTTCTCCTGTACTGCTTGGTGAATCAAATGGATCCGCTGAATGAACCACTGTGCTTTGTCCCTGTCATCACATCCATTGGAGTCATCTTTCCTTCCAAAGACCATATCAAAAGGGTCTTTTGGTAGGTAGCAAAAAAATTTCTCAAATGGTGAACGATTCATAGATTAGTGCACTGCTCGGTTGTAGGAATGTTGCAAATATGGAAGATGCTCATCCCAGAACTTAGGATGTTTCCCACAATAGCCTCACAACAAGTATACCACGGTTGTTATAGCTCCAAATCTCACTCTTGATGTTTGTGATGCTACACGCATGGCCTAGGGCAACCCCTCCTTCTAGACCTGATCCAAATACTTAAAAAATAGTGTTTTATTCCCTATACGCGACAGTTCCCTGAGTTAAACGTGTGTGTACGTGGGTCTGTGTATACCCAACCTGTGTTTATGTCTTAAAACACTTAAAAAAATTAAATCTCCTTAATTTCGGGTAGAGATAACATGTTTTACCTGTTGATTACCTATTAGTGCCCATGGCCCAACTGTTCCCAACGAATTCCAAACTAAAAAACTACTTTGGGAGAAGTATAAAAAGGCTTCAATGGGAAGACCTAAGGAGGAGAAGATAGAGAGAAAAATCACTTTTCTGAGATTATCCCTGACCAGGCCTAAAGATCCTTGTGCTTCTAACACTTCCCCCATTACAGGAAACCCTTGTTTCCTTGAGTTATGATGTCTTTCCACTACTTGAGATATCTTGAAGTAAGTCATGAAAGGAAACCTGTCAAAAACTGAGAAGGACTTCACCAGAGTTCAGCCTGCCAAGCCACAAAAGGAGATCAGAAAGAAACACTATCTGAGGCAGGCATACCCATGCTCAGGGAAAGTAAAGCATGTCCGCATATCAAGTACACATGGATCCACTAAGTATACAGGTATAAAAGACTGGGAAATACATAATGGATCATCTGATCATGATCGAACAAGTACATGTTTGAATATCACATATAAGAACGTCAATGATGCTGAAGGATGAAGCGGATCACTGATATCAAAGACTGATCCCACAAGTACCAAATGAACATGACGAATTAAGATGGTACTACGCTGTAAACTCAGGTGCCAACATATAGAATGTCGCCATGAATGACTACAGCATATAAGGTGAAGTGGTATCAACTAGCAGCAACAGGAGCCATTTTCAAGTGAACCAATGAATGTTGATGCAACTTGAGGTCTTCACTGATCGCCATGGTACATTTCTACACCATGGGAATAAATGATCTGACAACCTCTGTCTATCTGTCAGTCTGCTCTGTAGTGATCTGCTTTTTACAAGGCATTAAAATACACATCTTACTAAAATGGTCAACGATGACATACAAATAGTCGTGACTTTTTCTAGACAAAGGCAAACCTCCTACAAAATCCATCGACACACTTTCCCATGGACGACTCGGAATAGGGAGTGATGTGTAGAGCCTAGGTTTTCTATCAGAGGGCATTGAAACAGAACACATCACACATCCCTTTACATAGGGAGTCACAATGTTCTTCATATGAGGCCAAAAACAAAATCTTTGTACATGACACAAATTTTTTTCAACACCAAAATGACCAGACACAAGGGAGGTGTGGGCCTCCCAGATTAAATGCACCCTTTCTCCTATGGGTATGCACAATTTGCCAAGGTGATACAATAGTTTCCCCTCCATGTGATAGTTTTCCACTTGTGAACCATGGGTTAGTTTTGCATAAATCTCCTTAAAGTCATCATCGTTAGCATATTGTTCAGCATAACTTTCAAAAGATAACAAAGCATTATGCAAAATAATAGAAGCAGAAATATGAGGGGAGATAGCATGTCAACCACTTTATTGCTAGTTCCCTTCTTATACTTTATTATCAGATGAAACTGCTGAGGAAAACCCATCCACCTGAAATGACGAGATTTCTGCAACTTGGTTTGTGACTAAAGATACTGCAAGGGCTGATGATCCATATGGATGATGGTCTCCTTGCCGATCAGGTAGTGTTTCCACATTTTCACACTCTGGACCAAGGCATATAAATCCTTGTCATAAATGGGATAGTTTATCACAGCCTGAGAGAACTTCTCTGAATGGTAACATATCGGCTTCTTTTGCTGCATCAGTACATCTCACATGGCATATCTACTAGTGTCTGTCTCGATCTTGAATGGCTATTGGAGATCTGGTAAGGCCAGGACTGGTACGGTGCTGATCTTTTCTTTCAATGTTTCGAAGGATGTTGAAATATGGCAACAAGAATATACCAATTTAATTTGTCCTTAAATTAAATTGTGAATTAAAATTGAATTTAGTCTTAACAGCTACTTGGAAATAATTAATTTATTTATTTTAAATCAATTAGTTGGAGAAATTCAAGTTAGAAGCCTTTTTGAAGTCATGCAAGAGTTATCCCTTAAATGAAGGAGATAAGATTGAGTTATTTGAGTTGTAATTAGTTAACTCAGTTTACTGAGTTAAGTCCAGTTAAATTAGTTCCAAATTGTTTGAGGAACTAATAGTGAGTTAACAGTCAGTTGATGCATTAATACACTCAACTAGTGCTACTCTAGTTAACTGAAGATTCCCTCAGCAGAAACTCATGCATGTATATTCTGAGAAAGACCCATTTGAGGTTAATGTTCAAGGACAGTGTACTATGAGTTGCATGTGTTTTCTCATGGAGAAAACTCATGCATGCAGTTAAGGATTCATCCTTGAGGATTGCGCAGTTTTGAAGGTTGGTCTTTCCACTTGGTAGGCTAATCATCCATAAGGAACAATGCAAGGAAATAGGAGCTTGGAGGGTAGAGAGGAAGGCTAGAGAGAAGCCAAGATTGCATGTGAGCATTTGTGATGATTGTATTGAGAGTTGGCTAGCTGTGAGAGCTAAGGATTTTTATAGTTCCTATGTATTTCCACATGTATGATAATACAATAGTGTGGGGTTTTATCTGAGACTTTCCCCAAAGTATTTTTATGTGTATTGTGCCATTGATTCTTTTTCTTCTGGTTATATTTTTCAGCTCGATCTTTAAGCTTCTGCAAATTGATAGTAGAAGTAGGTTATAGTATTCTGCTTTGATTTATATTGCATTATCTAGTTAACCTATCACATATTTTCTACATGGTATCAGAGTTGTGAACAGTATACTGAGAAGAGAATTCGAAGTTTGAAGTTCGGGGTTGCAGGTGCAAATCGAATTCATATCATACTTCAAGGTTGGCCAATGGCGTTCTATGGCTTGAGATTCGAGTATTCGTTGGAAGGTAGCTCGAATTACATAGCATGGAAACATAGAATGGAGTTTGTATTAGAAGACAATGGCTTGAAGGAATTCATTGCTCAAGAAATCCAAAAGCCAGCTTCAACTAATGCACAAGAGTTGGCTGAGTGGAAGAAGTGTGTGGCAAAGGCGAGATGGATCATCCTTGAGGGAGTTCAAGACCATATTGTCTCGAGTCTCCATGGGAAGGATACTCCATTTTCAATGTGGAAGACATTGAAGGACCTCTAGCAGAACAGTAGCGACTAGAGGAAATTGGCGCACAAGGATAAGCTTCGAAGAATCAAGATGGAGAAGGGTGATACTATTTTTACATATCTGAACAAGTTGACCACCTACAGAGATGAGTTTGGCAGTGTGGGAATAAATATTTTCAATGATGATATGGTGAGCCTCGCTCCACTTGGCCTTCCAAAGAGTTGGAATAGAGACCAGGACTCTGAGAATGGAAGGGAGAAACTGTCAGATTGGGAACGACTATTTTTGGATCTTATACAGGAGGAGATCTTATACAGTGGAGCCTCATTCCACATGACCAGTGATAAAAAATTATTTAGTGCCTTGGAGGAGAAAGACCACAAGATGCGCATAGAGATGGGTGACGACGGAAGGTATAGTGTTTTAGGAGTGGGTACGGTTTCTTTTTAGAGGGAGCATGGAGCTCCTCTAACCATGACAGATGTGATGTATGTGCCTGGATTGAAGAAGAACTTGGTATCGATCACGATGTTGGAGGACAAAGGCTACGATGTTGTCTTCAGTAAACGAAAGGCGTTCCTAAGATACATAGCCATCGGTCAGACCAAGAGGATAGGGATTTCGGTGAAGAATCTCTATAAACTAGAGATATATGATTGTGCAACATTGAATACAAAAGAAGAATTGGTGCAAAGCCAAGACATTGGCGAGTTGTGGCACAGGCGGTTGGAGCGAGTTCATACTGATTTGTGTGGACCAATCTCGACAACATCCACAGCGAAGCAATGGTATTATGTGATTTTCATTGATGACTATTCTCATAAATGCTGGATTTATTTCATGCAGAAGAACGACCAAACTTTCACAAAGTTTTGTGAGTTCAAAGCTTTGGTTGAGAAAGAGTCAGGGAAGAAGATTAAGGCCTTGAGAAGCGACAACGGTGGAGAATATGTCTCTCAAGAGTTTAAGGACTTCTGTGTAGCGGAAGGAATTAAATGAGAGTTGACGACACCTCATAACCCACAGCAGAATGGGGTGACCGAGAGGAATAACAGAACTATTGTAGGGGCAGAACGGGCAATGCTGCATGACCAAGGCCTACCACTTCACTTGTGGGCTGAGGCATGCAACATAGTGGTCTATTTGCAGAATAGAAGCCCGCATCACATACTTGGGATGAAGACACCAGAGGAAACTTTCTCCGGTAAGAGACCAGATGTGGGTCACTTCAGGATCTTTGGCTTATCGGTATATTTCCATGTGACAAAGGATGCAGAGAAGAATCTTGAGCTGACAGTAGAGTTGGGGATATTTGTGGGGTACACTGATAGACCTCACAACTATCAGGTGTACTTGCCTACCAGTCAGAGGACAATGGTTCGCATAAATCTCAAATTTGATGAGGAGAAGGCCATGCGAGTTTCCGTTGAGAGGGAGCTCCAACTACATGCTGTGGAGGAACTGTTGGTTCCTAAGGAGGAGGAGCCTCAGACTGATGCGGAGTAGCCGCACGCAGAGGTTCCAGGAGTGGAGACATCCACTCAAGCAGAGTCTTCTAGAGATGGACAGAAGCACGCAAGAGAAGATGAAAAATTGTTGGAGGATGCGAGAGAGAATGTGGGAGCACCATCTTCTCAGCGTAGACAGAGGAGGTACCCTGAGAGGTACACTAGATACATGGCCCTTGCTGGGGAGTGTGTTGAGACCAAGCCATCTTCCTTTGAGGAAGCAGTGAAATAGTTGATTTGGGTTTATGCTATGGTGGAGGAGTATGACTCCATAGTTCGCAATAGTGTTTGGGACATGGTTCCAAGACCGGAGAACAAGTCAGTTGTGAGATCCCGTTGGCTTTACAAGGTAAAGCAAGTTGTTAATGGTAGTGTGGAGAAGCATAAGGCAAGATTAGTTTCCCATGGCTTTTCACAGGTCAAGAGTATCATGTTGTTGTAGTATATTTCGACAAAGGAGAAATATGCTGACAATTTGAAAAAGGCATTGTCAAAGTGTAAATTCAAGTTCCATAGAGACAGGATCGTGGTGGCAGATAATCCCTTTCTTGTTGAGAGGGAGTGCTGAAATATGGCAACAAGAATATTCCAATTTAATTTTTCCTTGAATTAAATTTTGAATTAAAATCGAATTTATTATTAACAGCTACTTGGAAATAATTAATTAATTTATTTTAAATTAATTAGTTGGAGAAATTCAAGTTAGAAGTCTTTTTGAAGTCATGCAAGAGTTATCCCTTAAATTAAGGAGATAAGATTGAGTTATATTTGAGTTGTAATTAGTTAACTCATTTCACTGAGTTAATTCCGGTTAAATTAGATCCAAACTATTTGAGGAACTAATAGTGAGCTAACAGTCAGTTGATGCATTAATGCACACAACGAGTGCTACTCCAGTTAACTAAAGATTCCCTTATCAGAAACTCATGCATGTCTATTTTGAGAAAGACCCAGTTGAGATTAATGTTCAAGTACAGTGTACTATGAGTTGCATGTGTTTTCTCATGGATAAAACTCATCCATGCAGTCAAGGATTCATCCTTGAGGATTGCGCAGTTTTGAAGGGTGGTTTTTCCACTTGGTAAGAGGCTAATCATCCACAAGGAACAATGCAATGAAATAGGAGCTTGGGGGGTAGAGAGGAAGGCCAAAGAGAAGCCAAGATTGCCTGTGAGCATATGTGAGGATTGTACTGAGAGCTGGCTAGCTGTGAGAGCTAAGGCTTTGTATAATTCCTATGTATTTCCACCATGTATGATAATACAATAGTGTGGGGTTTTATCTGAGACTTTCCCCAGAGTATTTTCATGTGTATTGTGTCATTGATTCTTCTTCTTCTGGTTATATTGTCTAGCTCGATCTTTAAGCTTCCGCAAATTGATAGTAGAAGTAGGTTATAGTATTATGCTTTGATTTATGTTGCATTATCAGGTTAACCTATCACAGATTTTCTACAAAGGACTTATGTTTCTTTCCTCCCCATTGAAATACTTGCTTTACACTTGTCAATGCGTGTAAAGGTGTTGTAATAATAGAGAAATTGGCAATAAATCTCCTCCAATACTATATTGCACCCAAAAATCTGCGAACCTCGGTTACACTAGTAGGCTTAGGCCAATTTACAATTGCTTCAACTTTAGAAGGATCAAGTTTTAGCTAACCATGACCAACAAGATGACCTAGCTAAACCAAAGAGGTTTTCCCAAACTCACTCTTTGACAATTTTACATAGATTTTTTCTCTTTTCAGTACTTCAAGCACTTTCTTCACATGGCATACATGTTCATTCCAACTTTTACTAAAGATAAGAATATCATCTAGATATACAAGAAAAAATTCATCAATGAAAGGCCTAAAGAGATCATTCATGACCCTCATGAAAGTGGCTGGAGCATTGAAAAGTCTGAATGGCATCACCATCCATTCAAACAACCCCTGTTTGGTCTTGAAGGTGGTTTTCCACACATCCAGCTATGCAATTCGGACCTGGTGATAACCACTACGTAAATCCAATTTGGTGAATAGCATTATTTAATTGATCTAATATGTCATCAATGCAGGGAAGAGGGTAACGATTTTTCACCGTGATTTTGTTTAGTGCTCGATAATCCACACACATCCTCCATGTGCCATCTTTCTTCGGCACTAAGACAATCAGTGAGCCGCATGGAGAAGTGCTCGGTCTGATGACCCCTTGGTTCAATAGTTCCTGCGCCTGCTTTTTGATCTCCTCCATCTCAATGGTCGACATCCTATACATTCCAATATTCGGTAAAGGAGCGTCATGTTGCAAATGGATCTCACATTGGATTTCCCTCTTTGGAGGTAATCGCCTTGGTTCCTGAAACATCTCATCATAGTTAGAAATTAATTCACATAATTCCTTTTATGCACATAATCAAAACCCTCAAAAGCATTGGATAATTCTGCATCTTTCCCCCTTACAACCATAAGCATGCAACCCTTACTGGAAATCACCAACCTCTTCATTTGTCCTGCACTTACAAGCCTAGCATTGATTTTAGTTTTGATGAGCCCTTACAATATATTCTACCCCATCTTTTGTGATTTCGTATTTGTTTTCATGACGGAAGAAGATTGCCTTTCTATCATATAGATATGGACTTCCTAACACCATGCCATAGATATCCAATGGTATCACATCAAGTTTTACCTCATCCACTAACTTAGAAGCGATCACATATTTAACGTTGCACTGCTTAGTTACATTTAGTTTTTCTTTATCATGTATCGATCCAAGTGGGTAATGTTTTGGATGTGGTTTGGTTTCTAAGCCTAACTTCTTCACCAAGGACTTTGAAATTAAGTTTGCTTGGGATCGGTATCAAATAGAGTTTCCACTTTTGTATGATTTATGATAACTCTAATATGAAATAGCTCAATTCTCTTTCGTTCATTAGGAAGAGACTCATCTATTGAACTAGTACCTTCATGTGATTTAGAATTAACATGAGGTGTAAGAGTACCTTTTTTTCCTGTTGCTGTGATCAATGCTTCATCTCCCGAATCGGATCCAAGGTCTTGCTGCACAGTTGCCACTGTCTTCTACTTGCCTTTTCCTCCATACTTCTTTGGTCTCTTTTCCGGGTACAGTTTCCAACAATAATCGTCGTCATGACCTTCCTTTTTGCAGTGAGTGCAATAATGTCTTTATCCTTCATCTTTCTTGGTTCATGTCATCCTCTTCTCCTTTCCTTTTCCTTTCACTTTGGGTTTTCCATTTGGAGGTTTGAAAGGTGGTTTCTTGAAATGATCATCTCTTTCATTTTTGCCCTTGTTCTCAAGATGAATGGCCTTTACACTGGCCGAGTCAATAGTAGTTGGTTCAAACAATAATTATGAATGTCTAAGGTAACTATGTAATGATCCAATATACTTAGTTACTACTTCAGGTGAGTCAAGTGTAATGCCCAAATTAAGTGCCTATTTTCTAAATTCCTCTATAAAGCTTTGAACATCCTGACCTCTGCCTTGCCTTAAGTATTGCCAATCCATTAAGGATTTTTGTTTATAATGCAAGGGATAAAATTGTTCCTTTAATGCAAAAATGAAACTAGGCCATGAGGAAAGAAGATTACCCACACTCTTATTGCTTCACAATTTTCTCTCCTACCAAACGAGAGTGGTGCTACTTAGTCGAAGAGAGGCCAACTGAATCTTTGCCTCGTCCTCTTCGATCTTCTGAATCCTATAATGGAGTTTATCCAACTTGGACTATGTCTTTGGGCCCTACTTGATCAATGGGTTGATCAATGGGGAGGTCTTCATTCATTAAGTGGCATGAGAAAGAAGAGTACAAGCATTAGTTACAAAAAAGGAGTTTTATACCTCCATACTAAAAAAGGCTGAAAAATGCATAACTCTGATGGAGAAATGGATAGATCCATTGCGTTCATGGCGTCGAGAAATGTTGAAACCATATAAAATTTGTCAAAATTTGACAAAGTGAAAATTCGGCCCTCCTGCAAAAATCTGCCTCACACTGCGTGCACTCCCTCCTCTGCCTAGGCGCACTGATGAACTACATTTAAATAAAAAATGTGGTGGCGGATTTCTCAAGAAATCAGTTGTGTCGTGTTAGTTTAAAGATCCAGTTATTATGGAGGAGGTCGGGTAGTCAAACCCCGCCTCCTCCTTTTTTTTACACACATAATGTTATTTTAAAAGAATGGATTGGGTTGGGCCCGCCTTGTGCAACCCGCCCACTCCACTTACCACTGGGTCATATTCTCATTAAGATATGTTGTTTGAATTGTAGTTGGGGTTAAGTGTTTGGTCCGCGCCCCAAGGGCCAGCCCACGTTTAATGTAATGTTGTTTGTGTTTAAATGGGTTGGGTCTATGCCCCAAGGACTAGCCCACCCAGCCCCGCACTAGTTAATGGTGGTTCTGTGGGTGGGGCTAAGGGTAGTGGCCCGCCACCTTTTTTTTAATATTTTTCTTATTTAAATAAAACAAACTGCACATTTTTTAAAATTCGGATTTTGGCCGAAGGAGTCATTTTAACCAGGGGACAATTCGCCCGGAATTTGGCCGGAGTTGGCCGAATTCCATCTGCCAGAAAAAGTGCAAATTGTGCCTTCATTAATCCTGCCCAGTCATAAAAATGTCAACCCAACTTTGACTGCCTCTATCTCCTTCATTCAGACTCAGATTGGAGTGTCGTTCACACTATTGGAATCAGGGCAACGAGCACTTCGATCCAATGTCAAGTTAATTGTCTTTCCACCACTTTTAATTTTGATCTCTTTCCATGCCACTGGTGTCTAGAGATCCACCTAGATAAAATATCTTCATACTTTTCATTACAATACTATAAATACTAAAATTACTAAATATAAATTTATGCAAACAAGACTTGACTTTTGACTTTTCTAGGACTAACTATTTCATACAAACTTAACAACTCTTGACTTGATTGGAACATTAAATCATTATGCATCACTAGCCTTGGATGTTTATACATAACATGTAATTACTATTTCTAACAGTGCGTGCTCGTACACTTTTGTTGGGATAGACTGGCTGAAACAAAAGCTTTGGTGTATAATTGGTTACGACACATTGTCATTACCGTGAATGTGACTATTTTAAATATAACATCGTTCTTTTTGAGGGGAGAAATAATGAGGAGGAGTCAGACTATAGGCAATTAAAGATGTCAAGAACTACATTCATGGACGACCTGAGATTGGGAGCCGATCGAGTGCAAAATGTGGCAATATCAATTATCTTCAATATTTTATCCTTCATGTTGTTATTATAATCAATGCTCCTTCTCAAATCATTATCAATAATTTCATCCATTCTCCCTTCCTTGGCCTTCTTTGTAGCCCGTGCAGTTAGATGTACAAATTCCCGATCATCCTCTTCTATCACTGGAGGTTTTCCGCTTACCATTTCTAATAACACCATGCCGAATCTATACATGTCCTGCTTTGTCGATGCCTTCACTCCATACCCACATTCTGCACATACATAACATTAGGATGATATTATGATGATCTCTGCAACTACATTTCATAGAATATGATGATCTCTACAACTACATTTCATATATAAGAACAATAAATGCATCGCAATCAAAGAGAAATTGCATGGACATGATTTAGTACCAGGAGCAATGTAGCCATGAGTCCCTCCAAAGAGAGAACTTGATTCAGAATCTATTGATGAATTCTTCACTAGCCTGGCAAGTCCAAAGTCTGCAATGTGTGATACATATTCATCATCCTCTAAGATTAAACACTTCCTATAACCTCTCTTCTTCTGAATTTACCTAATGAACAAAATTTCTTCTTTACTGGTTTTCCTTCTCCTCCATGGATGGCCTGTAAACTATCCCATGCCTCCTTTACAGATTCATAGTTCATATTTTTCTCTAATTCTGAATCAAGTATGTTACAAAAGATTTCATTTAAATCCTCACCATTCTTCTTCAATTCTTGACCTGATGGTGGAGTTTTAATATAACCAATATAGACTAAAATCTAAACATTAAATTTGAGAGATATTATCCTAGGATTCATATTTTCTTTCGAATCCTAAAACTTATCATCATTAAGTATGAGCATACCTTTATTATCCATAGTTTCTGACTTGCCTTATTCTACTACTAGTTTTCCTTTATCGATAGTTGTAGATACTGCTATAATATGTGATACATTGCTATCTCTATCACACTTTTCTTGAACTAACTTCTTCCTTTGAGTTAACTTCTTCTTGTGCTTCCTTCCTAGGGTCCCCAATCTACTTTCAAGTGATTAAGCTTTACTAGAGAGACTTGCTATGATATCAATTGTTAGAAATAATAAGAGGGGGGTGAATTAGTATTTCATTTCAATTAATCCTCAATTGCACATTGAAATTTTTACATGTGGATTCTCTTTAAGAAACTTGCGTGTGTACATGCTTTTAGTGAGTAGAAATAGTGTATATAAGAATTTCCTATTTTCATCAATTTAATCAATCATTATTTCACTACTTATACATTATGCAGTAACCATGAGCAGTATTCAACATAATAATATATAAACCATAACACATAATCAACACGTCAACAAATAGGGACATCAAGATTTTTAGGTGGAAACCCAATTTGGGAGAAAACTACGAGTGTTTCCATATTTGTCCTTTTTCTTATTATAAAAAAATATTTTACATCTTGTACTAGTGTAGACTCTTACAAGTGCATAAGATCCTACCTACAGGAGGCTACAACCTCCACAAATTCTCCATCTTTGACTGAAAGGAAGCTACTACTCCCTGGTCAAGATTACTGACTCCTACTAGAAGGAAGGTCCCTCACTGAAGGCTCCAACCTTCAACACCTCTGTGGATCACATTTCAAAATAATATACATTGGATCCATCTGTGATCCAAATAGAAAATGGCATCAACCCATGGTATTCATCCCCCCATGAAATTTACCCATGGTATTGTAAGTGGCATCCACCCATGGTATTTATCCACCCATGGTATTGTAAGTGGCACCCACCCATGGTATTGTGACATCCACCCATGCTATTCATTCACCCATGGAATTTACCTGTGGTATTGTTACTGAAAAAGTTTATAAGTAACAAGTCGCATTTTGCAAAAGGACAGATTGTCCACCACAATGTAGCTCTTACATTTATTCTTCGTTTTAATAAAAATTTCCTTTGTGGTTTTATTTACTGTGTGCTCTATCATTTTCATTCTGGCATTGCAAATTTTCAGATCTTGGTGGCCTCCTCCCAAGATCCAGATCTGCGGTATCGGAGTAGGTTACGATTCCATGGGAATGAGGGTTTAATGCATATTTCAGTTTCAATTTTTTGCAACAATATTCAACAAACTTCAGGAATGTGTTGCGACCTCCACAAAGCACTTCCTTGGGCCAAGTAGGAAGAATTTTTCTTTTTTCATTTTTTTGCAGGAATTTTTTTGGGCGGGGATTTTGTAGATCATATCTGAAACATTTGGTGCAAAATTTGGAAAAAAGTAAATAAAATATCTGGATTCCTTGCGAAAAAATATCAAAATTAAAAAAAAAATTGGCCGATTCGGAGTCTGGATGAAGGAGATATCGTTGATTTAAAATCAGTTATGTTGTAGAATTTTTTTGTATGGGCAACTCTTGGACGACGACTCTCCTATAATTTTTTGCAGTTTTTGTACAGAATTTTACAACAATGATTGAAGATTTGAGCTCCTCTTGAAAAATCATCTAATTTCAAAAAAAAAAAAACGGATCGAATCAGAGATCGAATATGGGAGATATCGCTGACTTAAAATCAGTTATTTCTTTAGAACTTTTGCGACAACAGAATAGTTGCAGCGTGAATCTGGGACTCCAGAGTGTCTAGATAAGAATTTCCAACACATGGGAAGAAGAAGAATGGTCATTATGTTTCCAAAAATAGGTTATAATAAAGATTTTGAGTTATATTGACCGAGTTATGTCCATTTTAAATCTAGAGCATCATTCGGAGCGGGTTCCCTTTGGAGACGTGCTCTCCCACCCCAGGCTATGTAGGCACCTGCTACTTCATCAAAAATCAACATCATGGTTATGGGTCAACCACACAAGATCCTTGTCATTGAACTCCATTTTCTAGGTTGCACACTGTCAGTATCATAATTGGTCACAACCATTACAAGGTATCTCTATCCTCGGATCTTCATTCATCTAGTTATGGGTCATCCACAAATCCACACTTCATCGATGTCCATTTTCTAGGCTACACATTGTTAGTATCACAGCTGGTCACAAGCATTACACGGTATCTCTATCCTTGGATCTTCGTTCATCATGGTTATGTGTTAACCATATAAAACCCTAGTCTTTAGTGGCTCTTCATATTCAACAAAGGCTTCATAGGAGGGAACTTCACGCAATGGGGACCATTGCTTCTTAAGGAGGGAGGAATGATCCGAATATAAAATGGCATCAACCCATGGTATTCATCCACCCATGGTATTCATCCACCCATGTTATTCATCCACCCATGGAATTTACCGATGGTATTTATCCACCCATTGTATTTATCTGCCCATGGTATTGTAAGTGGCATCCACCCATGGTATTCATTCACCCATGGTATTTTCCCATGCTATTGTGACATCCACCCATGGTATTCATTCACCCATGGTATTTTCCCATGGTATTGTGACATCCACCCATGGTATTCATTCACCCATAGAATTTACGCGTGGTATTGTAACCGAAAAAATCTATAAGTAACAAGTCGCATTTTGTAAAAGGAAAGATTGTCCACCACAATGTAGCTTTTACAGTTATTCTCCATTTTAATAAAAAAATTCTTTGTGGTTTTATTTACTGTGTGTTCTCTCATATTCTTTCTTCCATTGCAATTTTTCAGATCTTGGGGGCCTCCTCCCAAGATCTAGATCAACCTGAGTCAAACACACATCAAAACCTGCAAGCCACGTTTCAACCAATTTTCAAATTGGACCCATAACCAACAATGTGCTCAAACACTAAATATCAATAACCTTTCTGAAACCAAACATTGTCAAATAGATATGCTCACTAAATTCCAAGCTACCAGTCATCCCTATGCCGCGAAATCACTGATATACTAAGCCAAATCTCATAAACGCTAACCAACTCAAACTCTTTGCTCATCAACAAAGCTAGACACTGTCCAATATCAAGTCAAACTCTTTGCCAAAACAATCTATCATCATCAAGCCAGTCAACTCCAAAGATCTCGTTAATTAACTCAATGCGACCATCATGATACTATGAGTTCATTGATCCATAACATCATAAGACCTTTCCATGCAATGCTCGTGAACAAATACCCTCTTACTCATTCAATGCTATGCCAAATTCTAGCTAATCAATAGTCCCAAAATCTGAACTGAAACTCATTTACGTAACCACTATCACACTATGCAATATCATTGTTAGCGGAAAACTCAAAATAGCATATTCAATAGGCAACCAAGAGAACCATAGCAGTAGCTTAAATAGTGTAATTATTCACATTTTTCCAATTGTTGTTTCATCAAGACAAGTTGTGTTTGATGACTAGATGATGATAGATTTGCTTGTAGTTGATTATACTATGAATGAAATTAGAGAGGAAGTTTGTGCAAAATCTTTTAGTGCAAAAATTCTTGTAGTGTCCAACCTTTTATTCAATAGTGAACAACTCTAAAAATTAATCATGGGCATGTCCACTCTCCTCCCCAAACTGATTTGCAGTTTATTGAAGAAGTAATAACTCCTATATTTGTAACTCCATAATAAAGAGGTCAAGAGGGCCAAAATGCAGGTCCATTGTGTGCTAAAGAACTCTTAAATGTAATTAGATGGATGAAAATGATCTAGCATTATATGGAGGCAAGTTATCCAATTGAGCTATTCATTATCAATCATACAAAACCATTAAACTATATTCCAAATCAAAATCTGTTGTAACAAAATATCAATTATTTTTGTCTTGGTTAAAATCTAGGTGTATCATTATTATTAGGAAAAGTTTAGGTCTTGAAGTAATTAAGTTTTCATAAAAAAATAATCATAGTGTTAGAAGCCTTGGGAATGTTTTTCATAATATTGGTAAGAAAATCATTTCCAAGGCCATAATGCATCCCAATGTGTCTTATCACAATTAATTGTTATCAAGGTCACAAGAAAACATTGTTGGACCACAAGGAAACATTGTTGGACCACATAAACATCTCATATCATTAAATGCACTGTGAAAACCCTTGAAATGTCTCTTAATGGATAAGATGTCCTTGACACAAGTGGCCAAATGGATTCAAAGACATGCATTGGTGGACTATCATGTTCTGACATGAAGTTAATTGGATTGCATATGGAGGCAAGTTATCCAATTGAGATATTCATTATCAATCATACAAAACCATTAAACTATATTCCAATTCAAAATCTATTATAACAAAATATCAATTACTTTTATCTTTGTTAAAATCTAAGTGTTTCATTATTATTAGGAAAAAGTTTAGGTCTTGAAGTAATTAAAATTGCATAAAAAAATAATAGTTAAAAGCCTTGTGAATATTTTTCATAATATTGGTAAAAAAACCATTTCCAAGAACATAATGCATCCCAATGTGTCTTATCACAATTAATTGTTATCAAATTCACAAGAAAACCCTTGAAAGTGCTGGCAATATCGTCATACTTTTCATTACAATAATATAAATACCAAGCATACTAAATATAAAATTATGCAAACAAGACTTGACTTTTGACTTTTCTGGGACTAACTATTTCATAAACCACACTTGACTTGACTCGAACATTAAATCGTTACGCATCACTAGACTCAGATGTTTGTTTATACATAAAATTTAATTACAATTCTAACAGTGCATGCTGGTACAATTCTGTTAGGATGAACCAAAAGCTTTGGCGTATAATAGGTTATGACACACTGTCATTATCGTGACTGTGACTGTAGGCGATTAAACATGTCAAGAACTATGTTCATCGACGGCCTGAGATTGGGAGCGGATCCAGTGCAAAATGTGGCAATCTCAATTATCTTCAATATTTCATCCTCCATGTTGTTATTATAATCACTGCTCCTTCTAAAATCCTTATCAATTATTTCATCCATTCTCCCTTCCTTGGCCTTCTTCGCAGCCCATGCAGTTAGATGTACAAATTCTTGATTCTCCTCTTCTACCACAGGAGGTTTTCCTCTTACCATTTCTAACAACACCACTCTGAAGCTATAGACATATTTCTTCGTCGATGCCTTCACTCCATACCCACATTCTGCACATAACATTAATGTATTAGCGTGACATAGAATATGATGATCTCTATGATTACATTTCAAAACAAAAATAAATGTGTGACGATCAAAGAGAAAATGCATGGAGATTTACTACCAGGAGCAATGTAGCCATGAGTCCCTCCTAGAGGAGAACTTGATTCACAATCTATTGATGAATTCTTCACTAGCCTTGCAAGTCCAAAGTCTGTAATGTGTGCTACATATTCATCATCCAGCAATATGTTGGCAGACTTTATGTCGCAGTGAATTATTGGAGGTTCGCAGTCTTGGTGTAGATATTTGAGTCCCCCTGCCACGCCGACTGCAATGTTATACTGAGTCCTCTAGTCCAGCCTCTGATTAGGATGTTTTGATGCTCCGCCTAGATATTCCCACAACGATCCATTGACCATGTAGTTACACAAAAGAACTATTGCCTTATTCCTTCCATCATTCTCTGTTATCAGGTCCCGATGACGCAGGATGTTTCTGTGACGGGAATATTTCAATGATTCCATCTCGTGCCTCAGACTGTGATATTGAATATTGTCCTGATGATGATTTACTAAATTTAAGCATTTGGCAGCAAGGATTTTGTCCTTTCTTGGAATCATCACCTTGTAGACCATGCCAGATGTGCTAGAGCTGATGATGCAATCATCACTGAAGTTGTCTATAGCTTCCACTATATCTCTGTATTTGACTATACCGAGTTGTCCATCTCCTGAAAAAATAGTATGCTTGTTGTGTCTATTACTATTCAACTTTTGTTAGACCATAGCATACATAACACACAATGGATTTATACTCAGAGACTTAGACGGCAATAGCAGAGAATAATTCACAGAGGCAGACAAATGGAGAAACAACGAGAACAAAAATCACTTTGCATTACATAACAGGCTTGAGCCTTGGCTTGCTTTCCTTGGCCAAAGAAATTACAAATTTTTAGAGGCAGAAGAGGGATCTAGAATCCTGTATGTGATTCAGATGGAGATCTGGAATGATCTAGAAACTAATGGCGGTGTTGAAGAATCTAGAATCCTGCATGTGATTCTAGAAACTATTGGTGGTGTAGAAGAATCTAGAATCCTGCATGTGATTCATGAATTTGGCTTCACACTTAACATTCTCCCACTTGAAGCCAAATAAGAGTCATCAAGTCATACCGAGTCCTACCATGCCTCTACATAACTCATGTTTATTTCGTGGTAGAATCTTAGTGAGCATATCAGCAGGGTTCCAATCTATATTGATCTTTTCCAAGGATAATTGTTCTTCCTCCAGCACATACCGGATCCAATGGTACCTTAAGTCAATGTGCTTGGTTTTTGAATGAAATGCTAGGTTTTCTGCCAAGTGAATGGCACTCTGAATATCACAATATAACACACACTTGTCCTGCTTTACTCCTATCTCTCCTAGGAATCGCTGCATCCACAATATCTCTTTACAAGCTTCTATTGTAGCTATGTACTCTGCTTCTGTTGTAAAGAGGGCTAATATTCTTCGTAGCCTTGACACCCAAGATACTGCTGCACCTACAAATGTATACAAATAACCTATATTGGACTTTCTGGTATCCATATCTCCAACCATATCCGCATCTATAAATCCTTCAAGCACAGTCTCATCATGACCAAAACATAAACAATAATGACTAGTACCCTTGAGATACCTCAAAATCCATTTTACTGCTTGCTAATGTTGTTTGCATGGATTAGCAAGGAACCTACTCACTACTCCCACTGAATATGCAATGTCTGGTCATGTGCATACCATGGCATACATCAAACTGCCAACTGCTGAAGCATAAGGAATCTTACTCTTCTCTTCCTTCTCCTTGTCATCACTAGGACATAATTCTGTACTCAGCTTGAAGTGGGTTGCAAGGGGTGTACCAACTGGCTTGGCATCCTTCATATTAGACCTATCAAGCACCTTCTTCATATATTTTTCTTGTGATAGCCACAACCTTTTGTTTTTGTTTTTCTTGTCACGCATAATCCGCATGCCCAATATCTGTTGTGCTGGTCCCAAATTCTTCATTGCAAATTTGCTACCCAAATCTTTCTTCAACCTATTTATCTTATTCTTATCATGCCCAACAATCAACATGTCATCCACATATAACGATAATATGATATACTTTCCTTGATCATACCTCTTGATATAGACACAATGGTCATCTTCCAACCTCTGAAAACCATGTTCCAACATGAATGAATCAAATTTCTTGTACCATTGTTGAGGTGCCTGTTTCAACCCATAGAGACTCTTCTTCAACCTACAAACAAGGCCTTCTTTGCCTTTTTCTATGAAGCCTTATGGCTGCTCCATATAAATTTCTTCCTCCAATTCACCATGAAGGAATGCAGTTTTTACATCTAACTGTTCATATTCTAGGTCTAAAGCAACAACTAGACCAAGAATGACTCTAATGGATAACATTTTAACAACAGGTGAGAAAATTTCAGTGAAGTCAATACCTTCTTTTTGGGCAAAACCTTTCACCACCAGCGTTGCTTTATACCTCTCCTTCTTTTCGTCACCTTCATGCTTAATCTTGTACACCCATTTATTTTGTAGAACCTTTCTACCTTTTGGGAGGTTTACCAATTCCCAAGTTTTATTTTCCAGCAAAGAGTTCATTTCTTATTCCATTGCTATATTCCATTCTTTACTATGCTCGACTTTACAAGCTTCTTGAAAACAATTAGGTTCACCTTCATCAGTCAACAAAATATAGTTTGAAGGAGGATACCTTTGTGAAGGTTTATGAGGCCTAGAATATTTGTGAACCAACTGTGGTAGTGCATTATCAGGTTGAATCTCCTGTAAAGGTTTCTGCAAGATTCCTTCCTCTTGTTGTTCATCATTTTCCACTTGTTGTTCTTCATGCTCCTGAATTTGCTGTTTATTTTCTTGTATTGGTGGTATGTTTTCCTATTGCTCTTCAAACCTGTCAATAACCTTCTTGACCCCCAACTCACCTATAGTCCTCTTGAACATTTTTGACTCATTAAATATAACATCCCTGTTTCTAATAATTTTATGATTGACTGGATCCCATAGACGATATCCAAAATCTTCATCCACATATCCAAAAAAAATGCATTTCATAGATTTATCATCTAGCTTAGTTCTATTTTCTTTGGGAATATGTACGAATGCTTCACATCCAAAGATTTTCAAGTGAGAATAATTCAAATTCTTACCAGTCCAAACTTCTTCAGGGATACCACCATCCAAGGCTATAGTTGGAGATCTATTTATGAGGTAGCAAGCGGTCCTGACTGCTTTAGCCCAAAAATTCTTCTCCAAACCGGAATTGGACAACATACTTCACACATTTTCCATAATGGTGTGATTCATCCTTTCTGCGACACCATTATGTTGAGGAGTACCAGGCACAGTCTTCTCATGCTTTATGCCAAACCTATTACAATATTCCTTAAATGCATTTGAGCAATATTCTCCACCATTATCTATTCTTAAACACTTCAGCAATTTGTTAGTCTCTCTTTCAACAGCAACATGGAATTTTTTAAATATTCCAAACACTTCACTTTTATTTTTCATAGGATATGCCCAAACCTTCCTAGATGCATCATCTATAAATGTTACAAAATATGATGCTCCTCCTAATGATTTGATGTTAACAGGCCCAAACACATCTGAGTGTACCAATTCTAACACATTTTTCTTTCTGTCATGGCCACCTCTAAGGAATGAAACCCTTCTTTGTCTACCATATATACAATGCTCACAAAGATCAAGATTGTAGGATTTCAAACCTGGCAATAAATTTTTACCAACAAGGATTTTTAAGCCCTTCTCGCTCATGTGACCCAAATGCTTATGCGATAGATCTGCTGAATTTCCATCTTTTGTGACAGTAGCCAAATCTGATTTTCCTATCAGTGTCTTCAATGTGTATAATGTTCCTGTCTTGGGTCCTTTGGCCACGACCAATGCACCTTTGCTAATTTTCCAGCCTCCTTTTCCAAAGCTTGTCGAATAGCCTTCATCATCCAGTCGTCCCATAGAGATTAAACTCATGCACATTTCTGGTACATGCCTGACCTGTTTCAACAATATATCTTGTCCATCTTTCATCTTGATCTGGACATCTCCCACTCCAAAAATACTGCAAAAATGATTATTCCCCAAATGCACTCTACCATAATCACTAGGATTGTATGAAACAAAATTATCTTTGCATGGGGTTACATGGTGAGATGCCCCAGAGTCAAGGATCCAATCAAAGCTACTGCTAGATGTATATACACATGCATCCTCTACTGAAACAGTAAACAACACATCACCATTTGTGGCTACATCAGTAGTCTCACCTTCATTTGTGCTGGACAACTTGTCATTTGTACTAGACAGTCTCTGATCCTTTTGTCCTTTATTCCAGAATCGATTTCTTCATGTGCCCAGGCTTGGCACAATGAAATCAGATGATCTTGCCTCTCCTTGATTTTGATTGACCTCTCGATCTTGATCGCCCTTGCCAGCCTCGATCCATTCTCCTACCATGATCAGCTGGAGCTAGAGCCTCTTCTCCCTGGTTTTCTGCAATTGACTTGTGTCGCAGCTCCTCATTCATTAAACTACTGCTGACATCATCAAACTTCAGGGTCCCTGTAGTTTCTGAAGTGCTCATAGCTACAATTAAATTTTCCCAGCTGTCTGGCATAGAACACATTAGCAAAATAGCTCTAATTTCATCATCTAAAATGATTTTAACAGAGGCAAGCTGATTAGTAATAATATTAAATGCATTCAAGTGCTCAGCAACTGAAGCACCCTCCTTCATTTTGAGATTATAAAGCTTCTTCATCAAGAACACTTTGTTTGATGTCATGTTCTTCTCATATAGATCATGGAGCTTCTTCCATAATCCTTCAGCTGTCTTTTCTCCGGACACATTGAAATACACATTCTTTGCTAAATATTGGCAGATTGTTGCAATCACCTTTCTATCTAGCTTATTCCACTCTTCATTTGTCATCGATGAGGGTTTCTTTGTTGTGCCCTCAATCGGCAAATACTGATCCTTTAAAATCAGTATATCCTCCATCTGTGATTTCCATAGGGCAAAATTAGCCCCGCTCAACTTCTTCATATATGTAACTGTTGTCTCCATTTTCAATCAAATTCACGCCCCAAAACACAAAAACTCCACTTAAAAATAAAACTTTAATTATTACTCTTTAAAATTTAGTAATAATGACCTTCCTCCTTTTAAAATACCCTTTTCAAAATTCCTGCTCCCTTTTAAAATATACTTTTGAAAATTCCGACATATAATTATATATGTTTCATAATAAATATAAAAATGTATATAATGTTTTAACCTTTCCACATTTCACACATACATATGTTGGTTTGAGAAAAAAAACTTGAAGTATACGTGCAAACTTGATGTAAAAAAAAAACTTACAAACACCATGTTTCAACTCCAAACTCCACGGATCTCCACTTTTGAAACTCCAGCAACAAGTTTCAACATAGATCCATGACCTTGCTTTTCTTGCATTAATTGTCTTTTAGTTCCAACGTTCGTCAGCTATTTCCTGGACAGATCCTTCAACAGCTCCAGGGGTAACAACCAACGTTTTAACGAATGCTGTCAGAGTAAGGCGATGGCACTAAGCGGCTTGCATAGTGGATATTTGACCGTAGCTCTAATACTAGTTGTTAGACCAGAGCATACATAACACACAACGGATGTATACTCAGAGACTTAGACGGCAATAGCAGAGAATAATTCACTGAGACAGAAAAATGGAGAAAAAGCAAGATCACTCAGTCAGAAACAATGGAATAGATAAAACAATCACTGGAGAACATAAATCACTTTGCATTACATAACAGGCTTGAGACTTGGTTTGCTTTCCTTGGCCATAGAAATTACAAATTTATAGAGGTAGAAGAAGGATCTAGAATCATGTATGTGATTCAGATGGAGAGTTGGAATGATCTAGAAACTAATGGTGGTGTTGAAGAATCTAGAATCCTACATGTGATTCTAGAAACTACTGACGGTGTAGAAGAATCTAGAATCCTACATGTGATTCATGAATTTGGCTTCACACTTAACAACTTTGACGCTTTTAAAACATATAGCAGCTCAAGCATGAGAATAGTTAGGGTCCCAATACAGGCAACGGTAATCCCTGCCACTTCGGCTGAGCTTAATTCTTCCTTTTTACTTGTTACTTCTGAATCCAAACAATTGTTCCTTGTTGGTGGTCCGCAAAGCCCTGGATTACCCTCAAATGCATTTTACGGGCCTTGTAAAAATGCCCTTAATGAAGGAATGGCCCCTGTGAATAGGTCAAAAGAGAAGTTGAAATGATCTAGGCTTATCATATCCGTGAGAGATTGAGGAATATTACCAGACAGGTGGTTATGGGAGAGGTCCAAGGATTCAAGTAACCTAAAGTTTCCTATTTGAGGAGGAAGAGATCCGGATAGATTGTTCTAGCTTAAATCCAACCCATATCTGAGACTAGCTGCAAGCTTTCCCAAATCCAACGGAATGGCCATGCTGAATCTGTTTCTGGCCAGGTACAGTTCGCTAAAACCCCTGCAATCTCCCAAGGAAGTGGGGATTCTTCCTATTAATGTGTTTACACTTAAATTTAATGTCGACAACATGACAAGATGGCCCAAATCTACGGGTATGCTACCTTCCAATGAATTTTCACTGAGATCTAAAACTTGCGAATTAGTTAAATTACCTATCTCTGGAGGAATCGTTCCAGTGATATAATTGTAGCTCAGATTGAGCATTCCCAGTTTTCTAAGCCTTCCTATTTTAGTAGGAATGACATCGCCAAGGTTGTTGTCCGCAAGGAGGAGATTAGTAAGATTCTACATCTCTCCCATGACAGAAGGTATACTTCCATGGATGTTGTTGGAAGAAATGTCAAGGTAACTCAATGTAGCTCGAGCTTAGAGATATCACCTAACCCGTGAAGAGGTTGTTCTCTAGCTAGACGCGTTGCAGTGAGACACAGTCTTGTAGAAGGCCGGTGATGTTCCCCTCTATTCGGTTATCGAAGATGGCAAGACGAATCAAAGACCTACCATTGCATAGTCCAGAGGGAATTGATCTGCTTAATCCGCTTGAATATGAATTAAGCTTCTCTAGGTTGCCAAAGCTTCCAAGTCGAGCAGGCAGCGGACCTTTGAACATGTTTTTACTGAGATACAACATTGTCAGATTGGGAATGAGGCCGATTCCTTCAGGCAAAATGCCTTCAAAATTATTGTAAGATAGATCTAGGATCTGCAGGTTTGTAAGATTGGTGAAGGACGAGGGGATCGACCCTGACATGTTATTGTAAGCAAAGGACAAGAATGCCAAATTCTTAAGATTACACATTTCATATGGTATAACCCCTTAGATTATTGGTAGATGCATCAAATGATTCCAATTTCAGCAGTCTAGTGAAGAAACCTGCGGGGATGGAGCCTGCAAGATGATTCTTGTAAACCCATAAACATCTCAAATTTTCGAATAGGGATATTTCCCCTGGTATCGTACCTTCCAAGGAGTTGTTATAAACTTCAATGGCTTCAAATCTACTATAGTTGCCGATAGAAGAAGCGATGGCACCGATCAAATCGTTTTGGTATAGCGTCACCTCTACGAGCATTTTCAAATTCCCAATCTTCCACAAAATATTTCCTTGCAATCCCACAGTGTCCCTGTACAAAATTCGCAGCTGACTGCAATTTCCAATTTTGGACAGTAGAGAGCCACTAAAATAGTTGGAGCATGCGGTGATTGTATCAACATTGGGAAGCTTTCTAATAGACCAAGGAATGATACCAGTGAGATTAGTTGTGTCCACTGATAGTGTAGTCAGGTTTATTAGATTACCCAGTGAAGGCAGAATAATACATGATATATTGTTGGTACTGATATTCAGAACTGTAAGAAGGCTAAAATTCACGATATCTAGATGGATGAAGCCCGTGAAGAAATTGTTGGCGAGATTGAGTTCTCGAAGCTCTGTGCAGTTGGCTAACTGGCTAGGAACCGTGCCGGATAACTTGTTGCCTGAAAGGTTGAGCTTCTCCAGGGTGGCAATCTTGCCTACTACACTGGAAAGACGACCAGACAGTCCTTTGTATCTCAGGGAAATTGTGTGACCCGCCTTCGATAACTGCTACAACCTACACCTTCCCAGCTACACGGATTGACATCAGAAGAGTTGTCGTTTCTCCAACTTGAAAGAACATTAGGAGGAACTGCAAAATATGACTTGATTTGTAAAAGAGCCACTCCATCTGCCGATAGAGCGTTAGCGCTGCAAATAAGTGCAGGTAATGGGCCAAAATAATTGACCTCAGTATGAATGACAATAAACATTAATATTAGTAGACACGGAAGATTGTATCCTTTCATTCTCATCTTGCCTGTTCTGCTGCTTGGATCAAGCAACATCATGAATAATTGGCAATGTGAGTGTCAGTGGATCCTCCTGCCATGAACTATTTATAACTAATTATTTATTTATATGAGAATCGTGATTATTGTTGCAAGTTAATTATTGAAACAAATAATATTGTTGCAAGTTAATTATTGAAACAAATACCAGACTCCACAAAGTCTTTGAGCAAATCTTATCTTCATTGTCCGCATGTGTTACCTGCTACTACAATGGATTTTAGTTGACAAAGAATATTGTTGCAAGTTAATTAATGAAACAAAGACTAGACTCCACCAAGTCTTTGATTGCAGCTTACAAAGAATATTGTTGCAAGTTAATTATTGAAACAAAGACTAGACTCCACTAAGTCTTACCTTGATTGCATTTTTGGCATGGTTGAATGTCACATGTAAGAAAGTTTCAAAAGCGACAGGTTTGATTGGTGAACCAACGGGTAGCAGCAGGTCAGGTCAAAGTTGATATGTTACGACTTTGCTCGCACCATGCCTGAAAAGTCAGTCAAACAAACAAAGGTAGACTACACAAATCGCCCTCCTCATACTCTTTTGGGCACGTCACCCAGAACAGACAATGATATATTTTTGGACGCATCATGAGAGTTTGTGTGCAGAATGAATAGTCACACATAAACTAGAGAAATCACCTAGCTCAGATCCTTTTCTTCCACCCCTTAAGCAAGTTTGCATGCACATGAAAAGTCACTCAGAACAGAGAAATGTCCCCTTTTCAACCCATCAAGAAACAAAGACTAGTCAAAACGTCGCCTATTCAACCCGTTAAGAAAGTTTGTGGTGCAGCATGAAAAGCCACCCAGCTCAGCTCAGACCCTTTTTGTTGTCCTTTTTAGGGAAAGTTTGCTTTGCACATCAAAAGTCACTTACAATAGAGAAAGGCGGTCTTTTCCACACGTCAAGGAAGTTTGTCAACCTGAAGACAAACCTGGCCTTTACGATGCATCAATAAAGTCATTCAGGACAGACAAAGGTAGATTAGACAATTCACCCCACTCAGACCCTTTTTGTCAGCGGCTGAAGCATGTCAATGAGAACACACAAACAGTTCTCAAGAATAGTTTGCCTGCACATCAAAAGTCACTTAGAACTGACAAAGACAGTATTTTCCATGCATCAAGAAAATTCAACAGTAATGAAAGACGGTGCTTTCGAGTAATGAAAATTCAATAGGTAGACAATGTTACTGAAAATTCTCCCAAATATTGAATTCAATGAATCTGTCATTGTTTTTCATCTCATTGGGAATATTCTTCTTCTAATATAGCATTTACCCAATATGTGGTTTGTTAATTAGATATAATATTTTATATTATTTTTAATATATTAAATTAATATATTTAATCAATATAGTTGATATATATTCGATTAATATATAGTTGATATAAATTTAATTAATTAATCAATATAGTCAATATTACCGATATGACCAATACTTATTTCTCTCAAATCAAAATATTATTCAATACTTTTTAAATCAATACATATTAAATCAATGCATATTAAATCAATAATACTTGAATCATTATTTTATTTAATCTATAAGTTACCAACACCAACACTTAGCAACGCACATTTAAATATACTTTAATAGATAAGTCACTGCCACCAACACTCTTTATATTAACTTTAGATTTATTTTCACTTTCATTTAAATTCAAACGGTTCACGCTCCCTTACATGATAGTTGTTGAGGAAGCACCAAGACAAAGCATATCCTGAGTATATTCTCTTAAGATTCAATCTTCATGTCCATTTAAAAAAAAAACAAATGTCAACAAACTTACATCCATGGTCTCATAATTAGAAGTCGCTCTAGGAAGAACAAATAATATTGGCATATAAAATTTGTTGTTGCCATGCCATCTTACATTGGGTGTGCTGGTATTTCATGTTTTCCAATAATCCCTCACACCAATTGAAGAGTTTTGGCTCCACACATCATATAGCCAGATCCATATGAGACTTGGTGGCTAGGTGTGGTGTTGATGACCCAACTATTCGAAGGACAATGAAGAGTATAGTCTGTAGGGTGAGCTATGAGATATCTTTGATGGGTACCTTATTGCTCAGTTTTCTCACACGTGGCCCACAATATTGAGCCACATACTCATCTACATTGTCCTTTACAGTTCTCCTCACACCATCTAGAACCATTAGTGCACCCTGCCTGTGTGAACCTATCAAAAATCTTATGTCCTCTACCTCTAGCTGCAAAATTCCCCCCTTCACTATGAAATGTTGGTTTTGGAAATCCCACATCTCCACCAAACATTGTAGTAACCTTGTCTAGCTCTTCATGCTCAAACTAAGGAAACCATGCTCAAACTAAACCTCCAATGTGATGACTAAGGAAACCATGCTCAAACTAAGCCTCCAAGGATCTTTGATAACTACCACCATAGGTTTTCAACTTGCAAACAGGTTCACAATGGGTCCTGAGGGACTTGTTGAGGATGTAATGGTCTCTATTGATTCCTGGGAGTATCTTGCTAACTTCCTAGGTCTCCAGCCCAAGACCAAATTCAATGGCTATCCTCTCATCCTTGGAAGACCATGGCTAGCCAATGATGATGCTTACATAAGTTGCAGAGCTAGGAACATGACCATTAAGAATGGGAATTTTTCCAAACAATTGGTATTGTACCCTCCTTCTCAACCATCCTTGGAGCATGACTTACCCCTATGGTCGGAAGAGGAGGAGGAACATGAAGTGTATCATACCACATCCCATCCAATCTATATCCTTGATGTTATTATAAGAGGGAGGCAACCTGATGAATATGACCTCAATGAATAAATCCTCCAAAACCATCCCCCCAACACCATGCCTCTTGATCAAGGAAAATTTTAAGGATGTGTTGTAGCGGCTACAACCACGACTTTTTCCAAGGAAAAAAAAATGATCATTTTAAATCTAATTATCCTGATTAAAAAATAAACCATAAAATTTAGTATAATTAACACATCAAGTAAGCCGCCACAAAATTATAATGCAGATAAGTAATCAAAACACAATCCTCGGTTTTGGTATGTAATTACCTAATACATACAAAAATTTAATGAAAATATGTCAACTTGTGCACACATGACAAAAAGACACAAAATTTAAAAACCTTCTTTAAAAAGAGATAAAATATTTTGAAACACTAAAAACCTGTCATATGACTTGAAAACAAAAAATATAAAAGCCTTCTTTAAAAAGAGATAAAAATTTTGAAACACTAAAAACCTGTCATATGACTTGAAAATATGTTGTATATTAACTGAATTGAACAATAAAAGCTTGTAATACTCTAATATGTCCTCTACAAATCAATAGGTCTGACTAGAATTTAATGTGAAAAGCGAACGTTATGGTAAATTTCAAAAATCTTGTTACTTTTTGGCACCTTCCCAAGAGAAAACTTGGATGACCAGCCATTTATTGAATCCTTCAAATCTGATTATCAAATTTTACCTAATGTACTTCAATATGTATTGTAAAATTTGTTAAAATTTTACAGTTTGAGGTTCCCTAGAAAAGAATTATAGCCAATATGCCATGATCACCCATTTGAAACTAATTTCAAGACCATTAAGAAACCTCAATTACCATATGGTATATTTCATAAGTTATGGAAAACTAGATTCTAAAATTTTTACTAGCCATACCTTATGATCCCTTCTTAATCACTAGAAATTTCACATTCTAAAGCATCCCAAAAAAATTATATACCGAAAAATGTTGAGATGTCTCATTTGAAACAGATTTCAAGATTAATCAATAACCCTAAATAGGGCTTAAAATCCTACATTATTTTGTGGGATAAAAAAATGCGGTAACTATTCCCAACCTCATTCTCTCTAAAAAAATAAAAAATAAAACTTTCATGTTTGCAAATTACCTAACATATCCTTCATGGGCCTTGACACAAGTTGCCAAGTAGATTCATGGACATGCATTAGTGGACTATCTTGTTTTGACATGAAATTAATTGGACTACTTAAAGTACTATCACAAAACTTTGGGCATGAAAATGCCCACCCTTCTTCCAACCAAAAATATGTACTAGAACTAGAATTGAGATCGGATTTTGCAGTTGAATTCTAAAATCAAAGATTTTTACTTTCTCACCTAACAATAATGCACTATTTATACTTTCAAGGATATATGACATAAATTTAATTAGATTACCTAAGAGATTAAGATATCCATACAAAAATTCTTGCATAATAATGCCATAGTAAGTCTTCTTCCATCCAAAAATATGTATTAAAAATAAGAATTGAATTTAAAAATCCATGACGCATAAGTGTGTTTTTTACGCATTAAAAAACGAAACCATTTCTATTTTTATTCAAAAAAATTATTAATCCTTCTATACACATGGACCTCAATTACCATAGACACATACTTAAAAAATAAAAGTAATTCATAATATAAATTAATACCATCAATTAAAAATAACAATAATACCAATGAAACATAACCTATCTATGATTCCTTTTAATATAATTATGCTAATTAAACATTAAAGAAGAAAACTTACTATAACAAACACATCAAGAAAACAAGCAGCCAAAAAATTTCGAATTAAATAAATAGCCAAAACACAATCCTCAAAATTTGTATACAATTAGCCAATACAGAAACATTTATGGAAATATGGAAACTTTGTGTAAGACTGGCAGAGCATTCATAGAATAGATTGCACTATCTAAGAATTGATGAAGAAAAGTGAGAAATGAAAGGCATACTTCACTACATTAACCTAATTTAAGTAGCAATGGAAATTTCTAGCTATAGCTAGAAGATAAAAATATCCAAAGAAATAAATAAAAATACCATAAAATCTTACAAACTATAATAGTAACCAAAACAATAATAATAAGCAAGCATCCCTTTATATTGCATAACTATCAAACTTTTCAAGATAAACTCTTGTATCTTATCCAATGAGGCAGCATGAATGTCATTATAGAATATTCACATAGATATGAGCCCCCCCACAAAAAAATTAGAAATGTGTTGGAACAAAAGCATGGACTGTTGTAGGTTCTCTATTGAGATGCATGCTAATACAATTCCATTCAAACAAAAGTTTTGGTTTATAATAGGTTACGTCATACTATCATTCCTCAATATTTGTCTACAATTACCCAATCCACACAACATTTGTACACAATTACCCAATCTACACCTAGACTTAATGGAAATATGAAAACATTGTCTATGAGTGCAAATTAGAGAGATGGAATTGCAAGATCTAAAAATAGATGAAGAAATCAAAAGACTAAGGAAATACTTCATTACATTAACATAACCTAATTTATAAAAACAATAATGGAAATTTATAGCCTACTTAAACCTAATTTATACGAATAATGAAAATTTATAGTTATAGCTAAAAGATAAAACTATATATTTGATATTTTACAAAAGGAGAAATTATACTAAAAATGTCCAAATTTGAATTTGGAAAAATTTCTTTGGTTTATTTAGGTCATATTGTTGGAGGAGGACAATTGAAAATTAATCCTTAAAAGGTTGATGTAATTGTTAAATGGCCTAATCCTACAAATGTAACATAGGTAAGAAAATTTTTGGGTGCAATACAATATTGAAGGAGGTTCATAGTCAAATTATCCATCATAGAATCTCCCTTGCTTGCCTTAACCAATGTGAAACATACTTTTTAGTGGAGATGAAAGAAGCAAAAGGATTTTGACACCCTAAAGGAAAATATTACTACTACACCAGTACTAGCCTTTCCTGATCCTCAACAGCCATTTGATATTGTGACAAGTTCTAGTGGTTAAGCCATGGGTGCAGTGTTTATGTATTAGTAGATACCCGTTTGTTACCATTCAGAGACCGTTTATCAAGCTGTTGTGAACTATCCCACTTATGACAAGGAGTTGTATGATTATCAAATTTTTACCTAAGGTACTTCAATATGTATTGTAAAATTTGTTAAAATTTTACAGTTTGAGGTTCCCTAGAAAAGAATTATAGCCAATATGCCATGATCACCCATTTGAAACTAATTTCAAGACCATTAAGAAACCTCAATTACCATACGGTATATTTCATAAGTTATGGAAAACTAGATTCTCAAATTTTTACTGGCCATATGATCCCTTCTTAATCACTAGAAATTTCACATTCTAAAGCATCCCAAAAAAATTATATACCGAAAAATGTTGAGATGTCTCATTTGAAATAGATTTCAAGATTAATCAATAACCCTAACTTCCATCGCCTATATCTAAGAAAATATAGCAAACCAAAATCTAAAATTTTAACTAAATGTGCCTTGAGATCAATCCTCAATATCCTGAAAATTTCACCATATAAAACATCATAGGAAAGAGTGATTAAAAAATTCAAAGATGACCTATTTATAGCAACAAAACCATATTTTTGTATGCGTTGATGCCAAATAATATGATTTTGTGCCTTAAAATGTTAAGAAACCAATAATTACAATTCACTTCAAAGGGGAAACCTCCTTTTACAATTAATACAATGTGCAATGCAAAACCAAGACTATGTCTCCTTAGTATACATATAGGATAGAAAGGATACAAATCTACCAATATAATAGTATAAATGTAATAGCTCAATATATAGTGTTTAATAAAGGGATTTAGGGCCAACATGGGGCTTATATAGGGCTTAAACTCCTACATTCTTTTGTGGGATAAAAAAATGCGATAACTATTCCTAACCTTATTCTCTCTAAAATAATAAAAATTAAAACTTTAATGTTTGCAAATTACCTAACATATCCTTCATGGGCCTTGACACAAGTTGCCAAGTGGATTCATGGACATGCATTAGTGGACTGTCTTGTTTTGACATGAAATTAATTGGATTACTTAAAGTACTAGCACAAAACGTTGGGCATGAAAATGCCCACCCTTCTTCCAACCAAAAATATGTACTAGAACTAGAATTGAGATCGGATTTTGCAGTTGAATTCTAAAATCCAAGATTTTTACTTTCTCACCTAACAATAATGCACTATTTATACTTTCAAGGATATATGACATAAATTTAATTAGATTACCTAACAAATTAAGATATCCATACAAAAATTCTTGCATAATAATGCCATAGTAAGTCTTCTTCCATCCAAAAATATATATTAAAATTAAGAATTGAATTTAAAAATCCATGATGCATAAGTATGCTTTTTACGCATTAAAAAACAAAACAATTTCTATTTTTATTCAAAAAAATTAATAATCCTTCCATACACATGGACCTCAATTAGCATTGGCACATACTTAAGAAATAAAAGTAAGTCATAATATAAATTAATACCATCAATTAAAAATAAAAATAGTACCAATGAAACATAACCTATTTATAATCCTTTTTAATATAATTATACTAATTAAACATTCAAGAAGAAAATTTACTATAACAAACACATCAAGCAAACAAGCAGCTCACAAAATTCTGAATTAAATAAATAACCAAAACACAATCCTGAACATTTGTATACAATTAGCCAATACAGAAACATTTATGGAAATATGGAAACTTTGTGTAAGACTGACAGAGCATTCATAGATTAGATTGCACTATCTAAGAATTGATGAAGAAAAGTGAAAAATGAAAGGCATACTTCACTACATTAACCTAATTTAAGTAGCAATGGAAATTTCTAGCTATAGCTAGAAGATAAAAATATCCAAAGAAATAAATAAAAATACTATATAATCTTACAAACTATAATAGTAACCAAAACAATAATAATAAGTAAGCATCCCTTTATATTGCATAACTATCAAAATTTTCAAGATAAACTCTTGTATCTTATCCAATGAAGTATCATGAATGCCATTATAGAATATTCACGTAGATATGAGGCCCCCCCAAAAAAATTAGAAATGTGTTGGAACAAAAGCATTGACTCTTGTAGATTCTCTAGTGAGATGCATGCTCGTACAATTCTATTCAAATAAAAGTTTTGGTTTATAATAGGTTACGTCATACTGTCATTCCTCAATATTTGTCTACAATTACCCAATCCACGCAACATTTGTACACAATTACCCAATCTACACCTAGACTTAATGGAAATATGAAAACATTGTCTATGAGTGAAAAAAAGAGAGATGAAATTGCAAGGTCTAAAAATAGATGAAGAAATCAAAAGACTAAGGAAATACTTCATTACTTTATAAAAACAAGAATGGAAATTTATAGCCTACTTAAACCTAGAATTTATACGAACAATGAACATTTATAGTTATAGCTAAAAGATAAAACTATATATTTGATATTTTACAAAAGGAGAAATTATACTAAAATTGTCCAAATTTGAATTTGGAAAAATATCTTTGGTTTATGTAGGTCATATTGTTGGAGGAGGACAATTGAAAATTAATCCTTAAAAGGTTGATGTAATTATTAAATGGCCTAATCCTACCAATGTAACATACGTAAGAAATTTTTTGGGTGCAATACAATATTGAAGGAGGTTCATAGTCAAATTATCCATCATAGAATCTCCCTTGCTTGCCTTAACCAGTGTGAAACATACTTTTTAGTGGAGATGAAATAAGCAAAAGGCTTTTGACACCCTAAAGGAAAATATTACTACTACACTAGTACTAGCCTTTCCTAATCTTCAGCAACCATTTGATAGTGTGACAAGTTCCAGTGGTTAAGCCATGGGTGCAGTAATTATGTAGTAGTAGATACCCATTTTTTACGATTCAGAGACCTTTTCTCAAGCTGTTGTGAACTATCCCACTTATGACAAGGAGTTGTATGCTTTGGTACAAAGCGTCAAGAAATGGAAACGTTACTTGATTGGGCAGGAGACTGTAATTCATATAGACCACCAAACTTTACAGTACATCCAATCACAAACCAAGTTGCAGTGGGCTTTTCATTTCAGGTGAATGGAATTCCTCCAATAGTTTCACTTGGCAATAAAGCACAGAAAGGGTAGAATCAAAAAATTACTAGATATTCTCTCTAGACCTTTTATTTTTGCATCAATTATTTTGAAAAATGCTTCTTTATCTCATGAAAGTTATGTTGAGCAATATGTTGTTGATGAGGATTTAAATTCTTTTTATGAGAATGAAACCCATTGAACACAGGTAGGTAACTAACATTTGCAGGGAAAACTACTTTACCACCTTTGGCAAGCAATGTATTCCTACCAATGAAAGAATCCATGTAATATGAGAATCTCACACTTCTCTTGTGTCTAGACATTTTGGTGTAGTAAAGACTATGTCTCACTTGCAGAGGTTTTTCTATTGGCCTCGTATGAATGATATTGTAAATAAATATGTAAAGGGGTGTTTTATATGCTCTTTTTGTAAGCCCACTAATAGAAAATTGGAGTTGTACACACCACTCCCTGTTCCTTCTCATCCTTGGGGAACTGTCTCCATGGACTTTGTAGGAAGGTTTCCTTTTTCAAGAAAGGGTCATGACTAATTGGATGTTTTAGTGGATAGGTTTATTAAGATGTGAATTTGTGTATCTTAATTCCATGTAAGAAGAAGAATACTATTGGGTAGACTTCTCAAATCTTCTTTCATCATATATGGGTCCATTTGAAGTTTCCCACATCCATTGTCTCCTATTGATACTCTTTATTCCTTGGAGATTATTGGACAACTTGTGGAATATGATGGACACCATGCTAAAGAGGAGCATGGAATTCCATTGACAAACTGACAAACAGACGGAGGCTATCAATAGAATGGTGGTTCACTTGCTTCGAGGTTATTACAACAAATATCCCAAGTTGTGGGATGAGCAGATTAATTATGTGAAGCATGCATACAATAGGGCCATGCACTCATCAACTCAAAGCTCATTGTTTGATACATGATTTGGATACCTATCAAAACATCCCTTAGATTTGGTATTTGTGAAGGATAAGGATTCCAGTGAATGAAGTGATGAATAAAACACACACAAGTTCATTCAACGGATCCAAATCATCCATCAAGAAATGCAGGAACACTTGGAGAAGAGTTAGGCTTGACACAAATCTCGGCATGACGAACGCTGAGTTGATCATTAGTTCCAGGTTGGAGATAGAGTATGGATCCATATTAGCAAGGAAAAGATAAAGGGAGAAGGAAAGAAATTGAGACCAATCAGATATGGTCCTTTCACCATCATGGAGAAGAATGGAAATAATCCTTATTACCTTGATATTCTATCATATATGTACATGTATTTTGTGGTTAACGTTGAAAACTTGAAACTCTATGAACCACCCATGATCATGGATCTTAAAGAAAGTGGTCAAGTTCTGATTTTGCAACAGAGTACTTGGATAAGTTACCTAAAGACATCATCCTAGAGAAAAGGACCAATACATCATGACAGGGAGATGTGGAGTACCTTCGAGTGGGTTTCAAAGGCATGCATCCTAATAAGGTAGGGTGGATGAAAGGAGAAAGTGAGGGATAAATTTCATCACCTGCTTGTTGATTAATGAGGTTTTTGGTCCAAAAATATTATCAATGGGGAGAAATGATCCAAGAGGATCCTAAGAAGCCAAAATTTCAAAGTCCTCATATCATAGTGAAACCAACATCAAAATGTAGAGCTTGATATGAGATTTCTAACAATGTGAACAACACCTCAATCTAGCACCGTATGTAAAATTTATGCCCATTTGAAGTTTAAGTCAAAAAGCTAAAAAAATTGTAGGCCATTGACAAGGTGCCACATGGCACTCCCATAGGATGCCATGTGTTAGCCACGGGGGATTCACCCAGTGAACCTCTGACATATCATGTGCGTTCATGGCATATTAAACAATACCTTTAATTTGACTACATATTGGGAAATTCCTCTAAAATCACATTATTTAACCCCCTACCAATATGAACCCAATACAACTTCCCAGTTTAAAAAACCCCTACTTTCAATAAATATTGTAGGTATCCATTTTTTCATTAACGTTTTTTATATCCCTTTATATTTTTTTCATTAACTTTAAGCTCCATTTTTTATATTTGCCAATATAAAAACCCTTTACCCCCTATATATCCCCCAATATATTATGTCATTTTATCTTCAATATATATCCCCCAATATGAACCCACGTGGTATGATATTGCTCCCCTAGTGAAGCCCCTGTGTTGTTAGCCTTGTTAGTAGGTACAAAATCTCCTAGGCTAATTAGGGAGTGCCACATGCCAATTATTTGGAGATGACTAGGCATATCTGTCGACAGGACATGGGATACTAGGTGCACATGTGGGACAATGGGTGGGAAGCATGTGGCATCCATTTGCAGCCCACAAGGGTCAGGCCAACCCATAGATATATGGTAGGTTAATTATCAAATGGGATGGTCAATGCATCGAATGGTTATGAAATGGTGTAACATATATATACCATATAACATATGGTTATAAACCATATGGTATGAAACAATAGAATTGTTGTAACAAATACTACATAAAACCAATGGAGTGGGTTGAGCATGGGGCTTAACCCCAAGTTTCCAGCAACAAGCCACAACCACTTGCCAATATTCCAAAGCATATGCCTTGGTAACTCTGCGGCCAACATAATATTTAAACTATTCTTAATGCATTCGGAGGAGGGAGAGGCCAATGGGACCATGTGATCAAAGGAACTTAGACAGGCGCAACCCCAAATAAGAGGCACAACCCTGTTGTCAGCCTTCCTTTCGAGACAAAATATTCCAGATGAATATTTTATGGTATATTTCAGAAATATTCCAATAGGGGAAAATGTTGTGGAATCTAACAGATTATCTAAGGGGACAAATTTGCAAGTGAGAGAATATAATCAAGTTTAAATTTAAATTACTCAGAATTTTGAGAGGATTTCACTCGTGCAATATGTTTCTAGATCTGAGTGGTCCATTTTTAGCTCACTCCTAGGATTGGAAGTATAATGATGCATTTTTACATGTACCCCTCCTTATTTTTGTTGATATGAATGAAGAGGCATCCCCACTATTGAGGTAGGACCTAAAGATGTAGTCGACATTGGATGAAATGCATTATCAATCTTTTTTGTGCATTGTCTTTAGGGTATCCTTTATGTTTCATTTTCTTTAAGGATTTTCACATATGGTTTTTACATGTTCTTTTCATGCAATTCTGAAAACATCAATGAAGTAAATATCTCATATCAGAATCTATTGCACTCCTTTTTCACCACAAATAATAATACGTGACTGTCTAAGTTAAGAACTGCGTACATACACAATTGTCATTTATAAGAAGCATGTGTAAAATGTGAAATGTTGACTTTTAATTGGAAGAAATCAACTATAGCTCCCCCTAAACATGTCATATCTTTTCCTAAAAAAAATTACTCTACCAAATACAAAATTAGTAGCAAAAATCATCACGAAAATAATTGTCATTTGAAATCATCATAAATTGAGACTACTTAAATAGCACATCTGCATAGCTCTCCCTAAGATCATGCACCACTAATCCTGTGGACCCAGTTTTCATTTGATCCACATGTAATTCTACAGTTCTTTTTATAGATATGCATCAGGTGTAATAGATTGACGTGATTACTATATTACTGTATTTTGAATCTAAAGAGGAGGAGCTTGACTTCCTATTTTTGCTTTGATTTTCTTTAGAGCATACAAATTTTCTACATTTCTAAATCCTTTTATTATAACTTTTCTAGTGTCTACTTCTATAATTTTGCACCCATTTGATGTATATACAATTACATTTCCTTTATAAACTATTTGGCCTACACTTAGAGTCTTCTACTTTAGCCCTTCAACCAAAAATACATTAGTTGCTTCTTTATTCTTAACATCAAGATCGACACTACCCTTTCCTAAAACTTTTTCTAGTGTATTATTTCCAAGAATAATTTTACCACTCTTGTTTTTCTTTAGAGAGATAAAATTTCTCTTATTTCTGGACATGTGATGAGACCATCTATCATTTATATACCATTGGTCTTTTTCTTCAAATGTGCATAGAGCAAGGCCACACTTCACTTTCTCTTCTTCCTTTTGCTTAATATGAGGAGTGTGAGTGGATCCATATTTTTCATGTTTTTTTATAATAGTATTCTTTTATGGTTTCTTTCTTTGGATGGAATCTACTTGTCTGAAAGTTTGTATGAGTTCATTTAGTTTGTCTTGCATTCTTTTTCTACATGTATAACACCTTATGTGACCAGAGAAGGGGGCATGAGAATCATAATATTTTTGCTTCATATTTCTATAATCAATAGCTTTATGACCAAATAAATTTCATGTAAAAAAATATGCTTTAAAGAAAGTTGAGTACCTGGGAAATGATGGTCTTCCTATGGAGAGACTATTCGCTTCAGGTATAAACAATATTCTTCTGCAGTTAGTTGTAATGTGTCCAAAGTTAAGATAGATAAACCATTCAATATCATTAACTAAATTTGAGTGGATTGTTATTTATATTATTGGGAGAAAATGATTTCCTTTGAAAGTTGACTTTGCTTGGTTATTGGTTTAGTGACCATGATTTTCTTAATTTTCTTTGTTATACTCAAAATTTCCTACACAAACATGTCAGTTGGATTCTCCCTTCATAGTTCATGAAAACTTAGCCCGTTTTGATGAAGGGAGACCTTTTATTGTTAAGAATATTGTCCAATATCTTGGTACTATTGTGAAAATTCAATTGTTTATCCTTTTCTACTAATTTAGCTTTTAATATGCTTATCTCAGCCTCCTCCCTTTTTGTCTCTTCCAACTTTCTTCTTAACTCAAGGATTTCTTCTTTAAGCCCATTTTATTATTCTTCAAATACTTGAAGTAACTCCTCATTTCGTTTGTTTTATTTTTCAATATCGGATTTCAGTGATATGGTCTCAGTTTCAAGTCCTTCACAATATTGTTTCTTCTCATTGAGTTGTTTAGTTAATGTTGTAGTGGTGACAAATGTATCATGGTTCTTGTTTTCATATTCCTGTAACTTAATCTCAAGGTTGTTATTCCTTTTCAAACAAGACAAAAGGTTTCTTCTAAGATTAAACACTTCCTCTAACCTCTCTTCTTCTGAATCAATAACTCCACCAGATATAGCAAGGATTGTTTCATGGTCACATTCATCTTCTGATAGAATACAATCTTCTTTAGATTCGTTTATTTTTTCAGAAGCAATATTACCTAGTAGTTTACCTAATGAACAAAATATCTTCTTTACTAGTTTTCCTTCCTCTTCATGGATGGCCTTCAAATTATCCCATGCCTCCTTTATAGATTCATAGTGCATAATTTTCTCTAATTCTGAATCAAGTATATTACAAAAGATTTCATTTAAATCCTCACCATTCTTCTTCAATTCTTGACCTGATGGTGGAGTTTTAATATAACCATTATAGACTACAAGCTAAAAATTAAATCTGAGAGATATTATCCTAGGATTCATATCTTCTTTCCAGTCATAATAATTTTCATCATTAAGTATGAGCATACCTTTATAATCCATAGTTTCTGACTTGCCTTATTCTACTACTGATTTTTGTTTATCGATAGTTGTAGATACTGCTATAATATGTGATACATTGCTATCACTATCACAATTTTCTTGAACTAACTTCTTCCTTTGAGTTTCCTTCTTCTTGTGCTTCCTTCCTAGGGTCCTCAATCTACTTTCAAATCATTAATTTTTACTAGAGAGACTTGCTATGATATCAATTGTTAGAGATACTAAGAGTGGGGTGAATGAATATTTCATTTCAATTAATCCTCAATAGCACATTGAAATTTTTATATGTGAATTCTCTTGAAGAAACTCGCGTGTGTACATGCTTTTAATGAGCAGAAATAACGTATATGAAAATTTCTTATTTTCATCAATTTAATCAACAATTATTTCACTACTTATACATTATGCAGTAAGCATGAGTAGTATTCAACATAAGAATAGATAAACCATAACACATAATCAACACATCAATGCATAGGGACACTAGCATTTTTAGGTGGAAACCCAATTTGGGATAAAACCACCATTGTTGCCATATTTATCCTCTTTCTTATTATAAAAAAATATTTTACATCTTGCACTGGTGTAGACTCTTACTAGTACATAGGATCCTACCTACAGGAGGCTACAACCTCAACAAATTCTCCAGTACTGATTGGAAAGAAGCTACTACTCCCTGGTCAAGTTTACCAGCGCTTACCAGAGGGAAGCTCCCTCACTGAAGGCTCCAACCTTCAAAACCTTTGTGGACCACATTTCAAAATATTTCACATTGGATGCACCTGACTCAAACACACATCAAAACCTGCAAGCCACGTTTCATCCAATTTTCAAACTGGACCCATAACAAACAATGTGCTCAAACACCGAATATCAATAACCTTTCTGAAACAAAACATTTATCAAATAGATATGCTCACTGAATTCCAAGATACCAGTCACCCCTATGGAACCAAATCATTGATATACTAAGCCAAATCTCATAAACACTAACCAAATCAAATGCTTTTCTCATCAACCAAGTGAGACACTATCCAATATCAAGTCAAACTCTTTGCCAAAACAATCTATCATCATCAATCCAGTCAACTCTAAAGATCTTGTTAATTAACTCAATGCAACCATCATGATACCATGAGTTCATAGATCCATAAGATCATAAGACCTTGCCATGCAATGCTCATGAACAAGTACCCTCTTACTCAGTCAATTCTATGAAAAATTCTAGCTAATCAATAGTCCCAAAATTTGAACTCAAATGTAAGCATTTGAGTTCTATGATTGTCTCATGATCAATATGATGGATGGAAAAAAGCATTTGAAAGAAAGATACAAAAGTAAATTACAAAAACACATTAAATTTTATTTAATTATTTTATTAATTAAACATTTGATTCAATCATACACATCCACTAAATTTTTGGTGATTTATTTTCTTTCTTTTCATTACAATAACCTAATTAAAATATATAAACACCAAATTTATCAAATAAAATAACGCAAAATCAGACTGTTCAATTATTCTATTGATTCAATCACATAAATCCTTTGAAGTGCTTGTAATATTGATCCAAAATCTTTTGCTTATAGATGTATTAGAGAATTACATGCATAAATTGTAGCTTAACATAGAAATTTAATGTGCACATGAGAGAAGAGGAGAAACACATAAAGCATGAAAGAAGACAACAAGACTTGATAATAGAGTTCATCTGACTTGGACTACGTCTCCGGGGCCTGCTCGATCAATGGGGAGGCCTTCATTCATTAAGTGGCATGAGAAAGAAGAGTACAAACATCAGTTACAAAAAAGGAGTTTTATACCTTCATACTGAAAAACAACAAAAAAATACAGAACTTTGATGGAGAAACGGACAATGCCATTACATTCATGGCATCGAGAAATGCTGAAACCATATAAAATTTATCAAAATCTGACAAAGTGAAAATTCAGCCCTCCTGTAAAAATTTGCCTCAAACTGCGGTGCACTCCCTCCTCTGCCTAGGCACACTGATGAACTACGTTTAAATAAAAAATGTGGTGGAAGATTTCTCAAGAAATCAGTTGTGCTGAGCTGGTTCAAAATCCAATTATTATGGAGGAGGTCGAGTGGTCAAACCCCGCCACTTCCTTTTTTTACACATATGATGAAATTTTAAAAGAAAGGATCGGGCTGGGCCCGCCTTAGGCGACTTGCCCATTTCACTTACCTTCAGGTTGTATTCTCATTAAGGCATGTTGTTTGAATTGTATTCGAGGTTAGGAGTTGGATCCACTCCCCAAGGGTCGGCCCACATTTAATGTAATGTTGTTTGCATTTAAATGGGTTGGGTCTGTGCCCCAAGGGCTAACCCACCCAAACACCGCACTGGTTAATGGTGGTTTTGTGGGAGGGGTCAAGGGTAGTGGCCCACCCCTCCACTAATATATATGTGTGGATAGGATTGGGGTGGCGGGGTTGGTGGCCCACCACCCCTTTTTTTTATATTTTTTGTTTAAATAAAACAAACTGCACATTTTTTAAAATTCAAATTTTTCCTGAAGGAGTCATTTTAACCAGGCGACAATTTCGCTTGGAATTTGGCCGGAGTTGGCCAGAATCCGTCTGTCAGAAAAAGTCCAAATTGTGCCTTCACTAATCCTGCTGAGTCATCAAAAAATAATCCCAACTTTGACTGCCTATATCTCCTTCATCCGGACTCGGATTGGAGTGCCATTCACACTGTTGGAATCAGAGCAACGAGCACTTCAATCTGATGTCAAGTTAATCGCCTTTCCACCACTTTGAGTTTTGAGCTCTTTCCATGCCACTGGTATCTATAGATCCACCTGGATAAATCCTCCCCATTGAGGAGCTTTTAGACCGCCAAAAGTCTTATTAATCAATTGGCAAGTGAGGGAAGAGTTCCCTCACTCCTTTTTCCAGGCATTTTGCCTTTCTAGGGTGCATCCCCTTGAAACCAACTCAAAGGTATTCCGCATCTCCCTGTCGTGAAGTCCTGGTCCTTCTATCAAGGATGATGTCCTCAAGTAACTCATTGAGATACTCTGGTGTAAAGAAATCAACTGTAGGAACTATGCCCACCTCTTCGGTGTCCATAATCGAGGTGGCTCATATAGCTTTAAGTTTTCCACATTCACTACGGAGTACATTTGGATATATACCGGAAAATTGATATGGAAGGATTGTTTCCAATCTTTTCCAAGATGGTGAATGGGCCATACTGGATTGGTTTCAACTTCTTCCCTTCTCCCTTCATCTCTTCCTTACTGTTGTGGAACCACACTTTGTCACCTACTTGAAATTGATGGTCCACTCAATATTTGTCATGTCGAGCCTTGTACTAGGCTTGAATTTTCTCCAACTTCTCCTATATTGCTCGGCGAATCAATTGGATCCACTGAATGAACCACTGCGCTTTGTCCCTGTCATCATGTCCACTAGAGTCATCTTCCCTTCCAAACACTATATCAAAAGGGTCTTTTGGTAGGTAGCAAAAACATGTCTCAAATGGTGAACGATGCGTAGATTAGTACACTGCTCGGTTGTAGGAATGTTTCACATATGGAAGATGCTCATCCCACAACTTAGGATGTTTCCCACAATAGCCTCGCAACAAGTGTACCATGGTGCAGTTGACAACCTCTGTCTGTCCATCAGTCTGTGGATGGAATGTCGTGCTTCTTTTAAACTTGGTGTCCATCATCTTACACAAGCTGGTCCAAAAATCTCCGAGAATGCGAGAGTCCTGATCTGACGTAGTCGATGTGGGAAACCCAAAATGGACCCAAACATTCTGAAAGAAAAGATAAGCCGTCTGCTCTGTAGTGATCTACTTTTTATAAGTCATTGAAATACACATCTTACTAAAATGGTCAACGACGACACACAAATAGTCGTGACATTTTCTAGACAAAGGAAAACCTCCTACAAAATCCATCGAGACACTTTCTCATGGGCAACTCGGAATAGGGAGTGGTGTGTAGAGCCCGAGTTTTCGATTAGAGGGCTTTGAAACAGAACACATTACACATCCCTTTACATAGTGAGTCATATTGTTCTTCATATGAGGCCAAAAACAAAATCTTTGTACATGACACAAAGTTTTTTCAATACCAAAATTACCAGACATAAGGAAGGTGTGGGCCTCCCGGATTACATGTACCCTTTCTCCTGTGGGTATGCACAAGTTGCCAAGGTGATACAACAGTTTCCCCTACAAGTGATAGTTTTCCACCTGTGAACCATGAGTTAGTTTTGCATAAATCTCCTTAAAGTCATCATCGTTAGCATATTGTTCAACATAACTTTCAAAACATAATGAAGCATTATGCAAAATAACAGAAGCAGAATTAGGAGGGCGAGATAGCATATCGGCCATTTTGTTGCTAGTTCCTTTCTTACACTTTATTACCAGATGAAACTGCTGAAGAAAACCCATCCAATTGAAATGTCAAGATTGCTGCAACTTGGTTTGTGACTGAAGATACTGCAAGGGCTGATGATCCGTATGGATGATGGTCTCCTTTCCGATCAGGTAGTGTTTCCACTCTTTCACACTCTGGACCAAGGCATATAAATCCTTGTCATAAGTGGGATAGTTTGACACAGCCTGAGAGAACTTCTCTTAATGATAACATATCGGCTTCTTTTGTTGCATCAGTTCATCTGCCATGGCATATCCGTTGGTGTCTGTCTCGATCTCGAATAGTTATTGGAGATCTGGTGGTCAAGACCAATGCAGTGCTTATCTTTTCTTTCAATGTTTCGAAGGATGTTGAAATATGGAAACAAGAATATTCCAATTTTATTTGTCCTTGAATTAAATTGTGAATTAAAATCGAATTTAGTCTTAACAGTTACTTGGAAATAATTAATTAATTTATTTTAAATTAATTAGTTGGAGAAAGACAAGTTGGAAGTCTTTCTGAATTCATGCAAGAGTTATCCCTTAAATTAAGGAGATAAGATTGAGTTATTTGAGTTGTAATTAGTTAACTCAGTTTACTGAGTTAAGTCCAGTTAAATTAGTTCCAAATTGTTTGAGGAACTAATAGTGAGTTAACAGTCAGTTGATGCATTAATGTGCTCAACTAGTGCTACTCTAGTTAACTGAAGATTCCCTCATCAAAAAATCATGCATGTCTATTCTGAGAAAGACCCAGTTGAGATTAATGTTCAAGGACAGTGTACTATCAGTTGCATGTGTTTTCTCATGGAGAAAACTCATGCATGTAATCAAGGATTCATCCTTGATGATTGCACAATTTTGAAGGCTGGTTTTTCCAGTTGGTAAGAGGCTAATCATCCACAAGGAACAACGCAAGGAAATAGGAGCTTGGAGGGCAGACATGAAGGCTAGAGAGAAGCCAAGATTTCTTGTGAGCATCTGTGAGGATTGTATTGAGAGCTGGCTAGCCGTGAGAGCTATGGATTTTTATAATTCCTATGTATTTCCACCATGTATAATAATACAATAGTGTGGGGTTTTATTTGATACTTTCCCCAAAGTATTTTCATGTGTATTGTGCCATTGATTCTTCTTCTTCTAGTTATATTGTTCAGCTCGATCTTTAAGCTTCCACAAATTGATAGTAGAAGTAGGTTATAGTATTATGCTTTGATTTATATTGCATTATGGGTTAACCTATCACAGATTTTCTACATGGTATCAGAGCTGTGAACTGTATACTGAGAAGAAAATTCGAAGTTTGAAGTTCGAGGTTGCAGGTGCAAATCGAATTCATATCATACTTCAAGGTTGGCCAACGACGTTCTATGGCTTGATAGTCGAGTATGCCTTGGAAGGTAGCTCAAATTGCGTAGCAACGAAAGATAGAATGGAGGCTAGATTGGAAGACAATGGCTTGAAGTAATTCATTGGTCAAGAAATCCCAAAGACAGCTTCAACTAATGCACAAGAGTTGGCTGAGTGGAAGAAGTGTGTGCTGAAGGCGATACGGATCATCCTTGAGGGAGTTCGAGATCATATTGTCTCGAGTCTCCATGGGAAGTATACTCCATTTTCAATGTGGAAGACAGTGAAGGAACTCTACCAGAACAGTAGTGACCAGAGGAAATTGGCTCTCAAGGATAAGCTTCAAAGGATCAAGATGGAGAAGGGTGATACTATTTCCACATATCTAAACAAGCTCACCACCTGTAGAGATGATCTTGGCAGTGTGGGAATAAATATTGTCGATGATGATATGGTAAGCCTTGCTCTCCTTGGCCTTCCAAAGAGTTGGAATAGATACCAAGACTCTGTGAATGGAAGGGCGAAGCTGCTGGATTAGGAAGGACTATGGTCAAATCTTATGCATGAGGAGATTAGGAGGAGCACACGAGATGGTTCTTCATCGAAGAATGATGATGAAGAAAATCTGGCCTTAGCAAGTAAGGCAAGGAAAGGGAAGGGGAAGGCTTCCCATTTCAAATCGAATTCCTCTCATGGAGGGAAAAAGGGTGACATTTCTAAAGTAAGATGCTTTAATTGTCACAAGGTGGGACATTATGCGACTAATTTCCCATCGAAGAAGTCCAAGAAGGGATCCTCGGAAGGATTGGAAGGTGAGGCATTAGCCTCTCAATTCCAAATGGAATTTACCCTCATCGCATGCATGGTGTCATCGATGATGGGTTGTGTCTGGTATCTTGAGAGTGGAGCCTCATTCCACATGACCAGTGATAAAAAATTATTCAGTGCCTTGGATGAGAAAGACCTGAACATGCGCATAGAGATGGGTGATGATGGAAGGTATAGTGTTTCAGGAGTGGGCACGGTTGCTTTCGAGAGGGAGCATGGAGCTCCTCTCACCTTGACAGATGTGATGTATGTGCCTAGACTGAAGAAGGACTTGGTATCAATTGCGATGTTGGAGGACAAAGTCTATGATGTTGTCTTCACTAAAGGAAAGGCTTTCCTAAGACACATAGCCATCGGTCAGACCAAGAGGATAGGGATTCAGGTGAAGAATCTCTATAAACTAGAGGTAGATGATTCTGCAGCATTGAGTACGAAAGAAGAATTGGTGCAAAGCCAAGACATTGGCGAGTTGTGGCACAGGCGGTTGGGCCATTTGCATCATGGGGCTTTGAAGATAATGCAACAAATATCTACAAGACTTCCCAAAGGTAAACTTGAGCAAGTTGACACATGCAAAGGTTGTACCTTGGGAAAGTACAGCAAGTCTTCCTTTCATGATCGAGATAGTCGAGCAGAGGCTATCTTAGAGTGATTTCATATTGATTTGTGTGGACCAATCTCGACGACATCCACAACAAAGAAAATTTATTATGTGACTTTCTTTGATGACTATTCTCGTAAATGTTGGATTCATTTCATGCAAAGAATGACCAAACTTTCACAAAGTTTTGTGAGTTCAAAGCTTTGGTCGAGAAAGAGTCAGGGAAGAAGATCAAGGCCTTGAGAAGCAACAAAAGTGGAGAATATGTCTCTCAAGAGTTTAAGGACTTCTTTGTAGTGGAAGGAATTAAACGAGAGTTGACGGCACCTCATAACCCACAACAGAATGGGGTGGTCGAGAGGAAGAACAAAACTATTGTAGGGGCAACACGAACAATGCTGCATGACCAAGGCCTACTGCTTCACTTGTGGGCTGAGGCATGCAACATAGTGGTCTGTTTTCAGAATAGAAGCCCACATCACATACTTCGGATGAAGACACCAGGGGAAGTTTTCTTCGGTAAGAGACCAGATGTGGGTCACTTTAGGATCTTTGGCTCATCGGTATATTTCCATGTGACAAAGGATACATGGAAGAAGCTTGAGCAGACAACAGAGTTGGGGATATTTGTGGGATACACTGATACACCTCACAACTATCAGGTATACTTGCCTACCAGTCGGAGGACAATGGTTTGCATAGATCTCATGTTTGATGAGCAGAAGGCCATGCGAGTTTCCCTTGAGAGGGAGCTCCAACTATAGGTTGTGGAGGAACTGTTGGTTCCTAAGGAGGAGGAGCCTCAAACTAATGTGGAGTAGCCGCATGTAGAGTTTCTAAGAGTGGAGACATCCACTCAAGCAGAGTCTTCTAGAGATGGACAGAAACGCACAAGAGAAGATGACAGATTGTTGGAGGATATGAGAGAGAATGTGGGAGCACCATCTTCTCAGTGCAGACAAAGGAGGTCACCTGAGAGGTATAATAGATACATGGCCCTTGATGGGGAATGTGTTGAGATTGAGCCATCTTCCTTTGAGGAAGTAGTGCAAAAACCGATTTGGGTTGATGTTATGGTGGAGGAGTATGACTCCATAGTTCGTACCAGTGTTTGGGACGTGGTTCCGAGACCATAGAACAAGTCAATTGTGAGTTCCCGTTGGCTTTACAAGGTAGAGCAAGCTGCTGATGGTAGCGTGGAGAAGCATAAGGCAAGATTTTTTTCCCATGGCTTTTCACAGGTCAAGATTATCATGTTGTTGCAGTATATTTCGACAAAGGAGCAAGATGCTGACATTTTGACAAAGGCATTGTCAAAGTGTAAATTCGAGTTCCATAGAGACAGGATTGGGGTGGCAGATACTCCCTTTCTTGTTGAGAGGGAGTATTGAAATATGGAAACAAAAATATTCCAATTTAATTCTTCCTTGAATTAAATTGTGAATTAAAATCAAATTTAGTCTTAACAACTACTTGGAAATAATTAATTAATTTATTTTGAATTAATTAGTTGGAGAAATTCAAGTTAGAAGTCTTTCTGAAGTCATGCAAGAGTTATCCCTTAAATTAAGGAGATAAGATTGAGTTATATTTGAGTTGTAATTAGTTAACTCAGTTTATTGAGTTAAGTCCAGTTAAATTAGTTCCAAACTATTTGAGGAACTAATAGTGAGTTAAGAGTCAATTGATGCATTAATGCACTCAACTATTGCTACTCCAGTTAACTGAAGATTCCCTCATCAGAAACTCATGCATGTCTATTCTGAGAAAGACCCAGTTGAGATTAATGTGCAAGGATAGTGTACTATCAGTTGCATGTGTTTTCTCATGGAGAAAACTCATGCATGCGGTCAAGTATTCATCCTTGAGGATTGCACAATTTTGAAGGTTGGTTTTCCACTTGGTAATAGGCTAATCATACACAAGGAACAATGCAAGGAAATAGGAGCTTGGAGGGTAGAGAGGAAGGCTGGAGAGAAGCCAAGATTGCATGTGAGCATTTGTGAGGATTGTACTGAGCGCTGGCTAGATGTGATAGCTAAGGCTTTATATAATTCCTATGTATTTCCACCATGTATGATAATACAATACTATGGGGTTTTATCCGAGACTTTCCCGAAAGTATTTTCATGTGTATTGTGCCATTGATTCTTCTTCTTCTGGTTATATTGTTCAGCTCGATCTTTAAGCTTCCACAAATTGATAGTAGAAGTAGGTTATAGTAATATGCTTTGATTTATATTGCATTATTAGGTTAACCTATCATAGATTTTCTACAAAGGACTTCTTCTGCTTTCCTCCCCATTGAAAGACTTGCTTTACACTTGTTAATGCATGTAAAGGAGTTGCAATAATAGAGAAATTGGCAATAAATCTCCTCCAATACTGTACTGCACCCAGAAAGCTGTGAACCTCGGTTACACTAGTAGGCTTAGGCCAATTTACAATTGCTTCAACTTTAGAAGGATCAATTTTTAGCAGACCATGACCAACAATATGATCTAGGTAAACCAAAGACGTTTTCCTAAACTCACACTTTGACAATTTTACATAGAGTTTTTCTTTTTTCAATACTTCAAGCACTTTCTTCACATGGCATACATGTTCATTCCAACTTTTACTAAAGATAAGAATATCATCTAGATATACAAGAAAAAATTCATCAATGAAAGGCCTAAAGAGATCATTCATGACCCTCATGAAAGTGGTTGGAGCGTTGCAAAGTTCGAATGGCATCACCATCCATTCGAACAACCCCTGTTTGGTCTTGAAGGCATTTTCCACACATCCTGCTTGATCCGAATTGGATCCTTAAACACTCTTAAAGCTACCCGAACTCTGTAAAAGCTCATATCGAAGTTTAAAGTCTTGTGGATGTCGAAGCCTATCAGAAATAACCTCTGAACAATGACAATTTGCAGCCAACACAGAGCAACGAGGACCTTTGATCAAAGCACGTTGACTGTTGGCCCATGGAGACTGTGCATGGTGCAAAAATGGTAGTTGGGAAGGTCAAAACCAGAAATAGAGGTTGTTTCTGATGTGCATTTTGCGCAAAGCACTAATCGTGCATCGATGGGCAAAACCCCTTGAGAATGCCCCGAGTGCTCGGTCTTAAGGGAAACCAGAAAAACCGTGGGAAAGCGCTAAAACTGACAGGCAGTTCCCCCCCTCCAAAACCGGTGGAATATCAGAGGCGTTTTGGGCGGTAAGCAGGTTTGGAAGGGGACCAAGCAATGTCGTACATTGGATGATGCATGTTGGGTGGATGAGAGATAAAACCACTCTCATCGCAGGATAACGGTCGAGCAAGTCACCCATGCAATAAAAGCGATGACCGTAGGATCTGGGAGCTCCAGATCGGACAACGGAGATTGCACCCGATGGATGATCAGACCCGAGGGAGAAATAAGCTATGTCGCATAAAGATTTGAAGTCCGATGTGGATGATGAGTTGGCAAAGATTCATGTTTCGTGGGCATTCTTGGAGTAAACGGAAATAACGACTGTTTCAAATGATCGAGTGTTTCCGTTGAACCTGACACTTATTCGTTATGGAATAGGTGGCCACTTCCCTGTGAGGTGTGATGTAGTGACTGTAACAGCCGAAAGAAGGGATTCAAACGGATAGAGGAAAGGAACAAGAGAGCTAAAAGTGGAAATGAACAGTCAGGAAGCAGATGGCTTAAAGCCACAGACTGATAGAGATAAAATGGGGGACAAAAGAAGAGAGGAGAGGGAACAGCAAGAAAACGTTGAATGCGCAGAGAGTCTTTGGAGTCACTCGGAGGTTGAGTGAAAAGCTAGAGAGCTCAATTGACAGTAGCAAATTGTTGTTGGAGTTGCTTGGAGGAGAAGCGACTCACAGAGGCATGCAAAGGCCAAGAGAAAGAGCTTAGAGAAGCCAGACCAGAGAGCCATGAGCCACAGCTAAAGCAAGAGCCAGAGCGAGCGCTAGAAGTGAGAGTTGAGAGCCAGAACTAGAGCCCGAGCCAAAGAACCATTGCTAGAGTCAGAGCCATAGCTAGAGCAAGAGCTAGAGCCAGAGCCAAGAGCCAGAGCTAGAAAGCCGAAGAGCTCCAAAAACCATGGGATAAGATGGTGTTCTGAGCCCAATGTTCCTGTATAAAACATTGAAGTTAAGTGTAGCACTTGTAAAAGAATTGAAACCATAATCCCAGAGGGCCTAATTGAGTCGATTAGAGCTCAAGGAGACGTAGCCCAAGATATCAGGGTGAACTCCATATTATATTGTTAACTTATGTGTTTGTTTTTACTACTACTTTAACTACTGTTATGTGCAATTATATATCAGTTTAAGTACCTTCCCATATCAGCACAAAAAATATATTTTAAAGTAAATAATCAACTGAAAACAATCACAAGAATACACCCATATTTTCAAGCATTTGTTATTTCCTCATTGGTTGATCAAATAGACTTGGGAGAATTTAAAGCTTTGGAAGTGGGAGAGGTTCTTGTAAGTTAGACAAGAATCCTAAGAGCCCCATTTTCAGATCAGGTGGTATCAGAGCTAACGATTGATTAACCCCACCTTCAAAGAAGGTTGTATCAGAATGCTTGATTGACAGGGCAAAGATTTCTTGTCTAAAAGGTGTTTGGACAGTCAAGGATTGATTGCCTCATTGATTGTATGCTTGGTTGCAAACTGACTATTGTTTTAGTTTGCACAGGTGAAGGGAAAGCTATTGATAGCTCAGTCTAGGGAGGACTGTTACAGGGAAAAGTGTCTATATAGAACTGCTCTATCCCACTAAGGTGTGACAGCTGCCTTAGAAACAAACAGAGAAAATCTACTTTCATTTTTCCTTTATGAATTATAGATAGAGAGGAACAAGAAGACCAACCTCTGTCTTGCACTAATCTCCTGATTTGATTCCTCTCTTCTTTGATAGTCTTTGGCTACTTGCTCCCTTGCACGCCCAGCTTCACAAAGTACCTGTAAGATCATAGAAGCATAGCACTATACAAAGACATGGATCTATAATCATAAACAATCTAGGATCAGATGTAAATTGACCATACAAATGCAGCAAACATCAATGATACAAGAGCATGGAGGAAAACTTGAATAGCTTTTATTGATAAACAAGAAAGAGCCAAGAGGAGTTACAACCAGTTGTTCTGACCCAGCATCAACCTCCCAGCAAAGAAGCCCCTCTTCACCTCAAACAAAGCTTAGATCACCGAACAATCTGATGTTTGTCTCAAGAAACCAACAGCAATTCCTTACGATATGAAAAATTACAGCCTCTGGATCTTTGGGATGAGGGATCCATATATAGATATCTGTAAGGGAGATGAGTCAGCTTGTGATTTGACTAGTGTCTTCCCTCTGATAGTTCTTGCTTCCACTTGGAGACTGAAGGTCTCTTACTCATCCTTGGTCGAATTCAGTGAGGCAAGTGTCACATGAGAAGATTCTGGAAGCTTCCATTGCCTCTCCACCTCGCGGAATGATACTGCCATTTGCCATTTCTCGCCCATCGAACCCCATAGAAGGGATTTTTGAAATGCAACACACCCACACAGTGTATTTAGGTGCAATGCAACGCACTTAGCCAGTGGAGCAGCTGAAATGATCCTGTTTTGACCAATTATGAGCAGTTTTTCATGGAGAACTTCTGGGAGAAGCTGTAATCTGTTGACCTTGTTCCTTTAGGGGTTAGAACAACACTTTTAGGGACTTAGGAGCCCTTGATTTATGGACATTTCATACTTGGGGTTGTAGGGCCCAAAAATGTCTATAACAGTTGCCCCCTAAAGCATGAGGTCGTTAATCTTTTGATGTCAGGTGAAATGCTTTATTATGAGGATCCGAAGTTCTTTCAATGCTGGGAGGAGACCTGTAATAAGATACAATACAATACATTATCTTCATAATACTTTCATGATCTAGCTGAGGCGGGCATTCCCATGCTTAGCTTTATAAATTCATTTTCATGTACATAGGATAGACAATCGTCTGAGTGTAGACTGATGATTCTGGTAGAGCCATCATCCCTTTGATTGGATGATTATCTGTGCAGCAATGATGTACATTTGATGTCTTTATTTCCATGAATATATATCGCAACCCGGATGGATGAAACTAGATTCGGGGTCTTCAATCTCATTCGATCTTCACTCGAAGTACAAGTCAATCCATGTGAGAAATGTTCTGAAGTCAAACATGGAAAGACATCGCTTGATTACCAGCCAATGATGTAAACTATTAACAAGCGCGAGAGGAATCACCGATAATGATAATGACCCTCAAGGTACTGCAGTACAATTCACGTGGTGTGAATAAAGGACTTGGCGTCGAACACCATGCAAAATCTTTCGATCGAAGGCCATTGATGTAAACCTGTCGCCGGAAGTGAGAAACTTGCCATTGAGGCATGCAAGCTTCAAAGTACTGAATGGGGTGTTCCTAGATCAACTTCTTGGATAATGAGTTGATGTCGACAAGAAGTGATCCGTCACAGGAGGGCCTTGATGAATCCCACATCAATGACACGGAACGGAGCAAATGATTTTAATGGAGGTGAAAACGATCTAGTGATATAAGGTTCAGGATGGCGGTCATGAAAGAATGGAGTATAAATGTATTGTAGTGGGCGAGACACAGGTGAACTCTCTGAATGACTTCTCTTGAACATATCGGCGAAACTGACATGATGGATTGGTAGCATTAACCCCAAATGTGGATGGTGTGATGGGACCATGATGATGTGACCGGTGAATGAAACAACCCAACCTGACTTGGATGTGGAGTGAAAGTGTCATGTTCAAGAGCGACTTGCTACCAACAAAGTTTCTTCAAGTTTTCTTCCCAATTTTCCCCAGTCATTGCTGACTAGTACCTCTTTATTTTTGTCAAGCTTGAGGAGGATAACATATGCTTGTTCTATAATTTGCCCTTCGGGCAAACCCATTGCTATGTTTTAACGAGCCTAGTGATAGTGAAACTCGTTCTCGTCTATAGACAAGTTTGTCGCTATTAAAATTTTAACGAGCTTAACGACAAAGATAACTCGATCCTTTTCAATTTTAGAGAGTCTGAAAAGGAACGTAAAGGTAACTCCAAAATTCCTTTTTCGTCATCTAATCCCTTAAGTCCGAAAAAGTATAAAACAATACAGAAGGGATGAATTTTCGATACTTTTAACAAGTCAAACAAAACAAGCGCTCGATCTTTTTGTGTAATAATCCCTCAGGTCCAAAAAGATTAAAATTTAGAGGAGGGATAGCACTTCCTGTCCCTTTAACGAGCTAGACAGGCCAATAGCTCGGCAATCTTTTCATATTTTACGAGTCAGTTGAAAAGAGCTTAAAGGAGACTCGTCTTTTGAGGAACGAGTGATAAAATGGGTAGCAGCTGATTCCAGGTAAGGTTTGGAATTTTCCAATCACGGCAGTGTTACAAGGATGGCTAGTGAAATCACTCTTCGCAGCTGTTCCTCAAAATGGGTAAACAATCAAATGGGGGTGAATGATTGGCCAATGCAAAAGTGGAGGTGATGGTGCAAACACGACCAAGGCTTTAATGGCTGAAGTATTACATTCACGATGGTTATTTACCGGGGAATAGTTCATTTTTTAATGAGCTTAAATGCGGGGGGAAACATTTGCTCAAGGCTTATGTTTATTTTTTAACGAGCTTGAACTATGCGCTAAAACTGCTCGATTAATCCAGTCATGTGATAAGAATGTCTCATATAAAAATGGCAACTTTTAGATTTTTTCCCCACATCCTTTCTTTATGAAATTTAGGAAACGACCAATCCTACGAGTTTAGAGGGTTAGAGGACCTACAAATTTAAAAAATAAATAGTCGCTCTTTGCTTGCATGCCAAAAGGTTTGCATGCCCCCAGGTATAAAACAGAGTTTCAAGGTTACCCCTACTTCTTTCCGTCAAAACAATTGTCTTGCTGAGAGAGGCCTACCTCTTACAGGTTACCAAAGATTGTTCTATCTACGGTGTAAAAAAAACACTTCTTCGGCGATGTCTACCGAAATAGACAAAGGTGAGTGAAGGAGGTTACCCCACTCACATAACTTTGACAAGAGAATCTTGTTCTAGAATAACTCCCTCTTCCAATCACGGATGGGAGTACAGACTAGTCATATTTTCTCGTGGAAACCTACCCTATACCCGAAGTTTTCCTGCCGAAGCAGACTAGGGTGCATGCCCCCTGGGTTTCAGTCATGTCCCCCGAATCACTCGCGCTCATCGGGTGGACGGACTGGGGACTGAGACATTTCTTGCGTGAAAATACCATTCAGGGATGGTATATGACTATTTGCTATGCGTGATCCAGGAAATGAAAGCTGGTCTACGAGCTTGACCACTCTTCCTTCGTGCAGAAAACACATCACTCTAAAGAGTGATGAGACAATGGATCTCATGCAATAAATATAGTCTCGTCCAAGGAGTAGATTGTAATCCAGGGGTCCTTGAACTACCATTACGTTCATTTGAACGGTTTTCCCTCTCAATGTTATGGGCACATTGGGAAGGATCCCTAACGGTCGACTGGTTCCTTTATCAAAGCCCGTTAGATTTCTCATCTTGGGCAAAAGCGATGGCGAACCAAGCGTTTTCCAAGCAGTCGAGGAAAGGATACTCACAAAAGCCCCTTCATCAAAGATGGTACCGGCCATAACCATTCTATATATTTGAACAATGATTCGGAATGGTATACCAGCTGGTAAACGGGGTCTGCCTAGTTGATTCCAGTCGAAGGAGACAACTAGGTTGCTTGGAGGTGGGACCGAATAGACGGCCGGGTATGACTCTGACGAACTTCCTTCCTGCGGTAAAGGAACAGGTAAATTGCCCCCATGTTCATTGGAGTCTGTGCTTATGAAAAGAATTCGGACGGTGTCATCCTTGTTCTCTTTGGTGACTGTATCATCTGAAGACGGAACCTATGAAGGCAAGACCGGGTCAACTACCACCTCGACCTTTTGACTTTCGTCTGGTATGGGTTCAGATGGTTTGTCTTCAATGATAGATGCTTCGGCCGACCACCTGAGCGGGCCAGCCGAATTTTCAGCTAGTGACGGACTCGGCAAGAGTTTTTTACATCCAGGAGGAAGTCGTAACGGCAAAACCAGACGATCGTCCAAAACTCTTTTAGCCTCGTCTAAGAAGGGACAACGGTGGATAGCATGATCGCCTTCACACAGTTTACAAGGAAATCTATATTTTCCTTTTTGTCCTGGGGCTTCACTTTCACTAGTTGACGGTGTGTTTTCAACATGATCATCAGAGGTTGAAGACACTGGATTGTGCAAATGAGGAGACCAGTCCCTTAAGATCCGAGGGATGCAAGGAAAATCTCTGTGATAGTGGTCTCCTTTGCAAATGACACATGGCGATTTAGGCCTGGTCGGTGCAGTGTGTGGATTTTCGCTAGACGACTATTGGGTCCCTATAATACTAGTGATTACCCCATTACTATTGTAGTTATACCCCTTATTTATATTGTTGTGCCCCTATTACCCCCATATTGTTATTTCTGTGCCCCATAGAATCCCTCTATTGTTATTTTTGTGGCTTTATATTATTATTGTTAGGTCGGCTGGATTATATTGTGACTCCTTAGACTCCTATATATAGAAAGGAGGTTTTGTCATTTGTATCATCCAAGAATTGTTCATTTATGTAATGTAAAGGAGGTTTCCCCCTCGAAGAGGCTGAATTCTAAGGCGTTGATCTATCTTTTCTATCTTTTCTTGAGCTGGTTTCATAACATTTGGTATCAGAGCTTTGGATTCTAGGGTTTCGCTGCTCCAAACAGGTCATCGTGGCATTTTCGCTATAACTTTTTTTCTGTGACGTTTCAGAAGTCGCAAAAAAAACCCATTTGAGAAGAAATCGCGCTGAACCTTGGGTCCGAATTTCAGAGCTTTTTGCACGATATTTGTGGAGATATGATCTGAGGAAGTTGGTCTTTTTGCAGACTCCTGAATTACATTCAAAACAGGTGACCTGGGGAAAATCGTCATAACTTTCTCTCTGGGGATCGGATTGAAATTTCGTAAGAAGGTACAGAAAGAGGACGGACTGTAGTTTCTTGTGTGTGTGTTTTAGATTCAAAGGTTGAAACAGTGACTCGTGGCACGTCGTACAAGTTCGCTCTACTGAACCAGTCTAAAAGAAGTCACTGTGGGAGATTTCACATAACTCTTCCTTGGAGAATCCAATTTGGCTCAGACTTGTGGCATTGGAAAGAGGACGCAGAAGGCTACTACAGGTAGCAATTTCAGAACTGGATGATCCGAAATTACAGAGATACATCAGATTCAATATCAGGCTTCTATAAAGTGAAAAAAGGTGTGTAGTTTTTTTTAAATTTTTGTGTAAGCTTGGTTTAACGGAATTCAAAGGGCATAGTAAAGCATTATTATCGGTAACTGATGCCCCGAGGAAAGAAAATGCAAACACCTAGTAAGGAACCTGAAAGCTCTAGCATGACTCATGAAGAAGAGGAAGAAATGCTACATGATATATCAAAATTACAAGAACAAGTGCAACAAATGTCACGCTCACAAAAGCTAACAGAAGCTAAGATAAGTGGCGTGGAATCTAAGATAAAGGGCATGGAAGCTAAGATGGATGATTCGAAGACAGATTTGAAGAGAGACATGGCAGATTTGAAGATAGATTTGAAGACAGACATGGAAGAATTGAAGAAGTTGCTACAAGAAAGGTCACTAATGGTGAAAAGGTAGTAAAGGAAACTCATGATGAGAACAAAAGAAATGTTAATCATGATTCCATAGACTCTAATGTTGGATCGAAGAATCACCATATTCCAAAAATCGATATGAGGAAGTTTGATGGCAAGGATCCCGCCACATGGATATTACAGATGGAGCAATTCTTCGATCTCAATAATGTGCAAAACACACAAAAGGTACGTATGGCAACTGTATATTTGGAACCAAATCAGTTTGTATGGTATCAATGGCTTTGCTCTCGTAAACAATTTATCACTTGGGCAATTTTTACGGAAGAATTGATAGCACATTATGAAGATACAAAAAGCAACACTTTTTTTAGCCAATTGATAAGTCTCAAACAAAAGGGTTCAATAATGGAGCACATTGAGGAGTTCCAAAAATTGAACATAAGGGTAAAAGATATTCCAGAGGAGCATAGGATTGATGTGTTCATAGGGTCTTTAAAGGATAATATCCAACATGATGTTCGCCTTTGGGAACCTGATTCATTAGAGAAGGCATTCAGGTTAGCAAGAAAAATGGAAAGCAAAATTATGGCAACCAGGAAGCATACCACTCACAACTATAAAGACGGAAGTGTTGTTGCCCCTAGTCTTCCACAACCTATAAGGTTGACACCACAACAATTGGAAGAAAAAAGAGCAAAAGGGCTTTGTTACAGTTGTGATAGCAAATACACTAAAGGTCATAAGTGTGCTGAGAAGAAATTATTCTACATAGATTGTGAAGAGGAAGAAGAAAAGGAGCAAGAAAGGTCAAAAGAAGAAGATATACTCCAGGAACAAAGCCTAGATGAAGAACAAATAAATCCGACCATATCTTGTAATGCATTGGCGGGAATTACCACTCCTCAAACCATCAAGATAGAAGGACAAATCAAGAAGAAAAAGGTAATAGTGTTGATTGATTCAGGAAGCACCCACAATTTTATTCATTGTAGGGTAGCAAAAGAATTGAATTGCTTCCTATATCCAGCACCAGAGTGTCAAGTGATGATTGCAAATGGAGGAACAATAAATTGCTCTGGAAAGTGCCATAATATCAAGCTATCCATGGGAGAATATGTATTGACTAGCCCAATGCTTTCCATTCCAATGGGAGGTGCTGATGTTGTACTAGGAGTCCAATGGCTACAATCCTTGGGTACAATAGCTTTTAATTTTCAAGAACTTTTCATCAAATTTTCTACGGAAGGAAAGGAAGTTGAATTAAGGGGTATTGCAGGGAAACCAGGAAAGATAATCAGCTCTAATGGCATGACAAAGCTTCTAAAAAAGGAGCAAAGAGGTGTAATTGCACAATTATGTTCGCTAGATGTTTCCACATTGGAATCATCTATTTCTCCAGATCTCCAAAAAGTCCTGGACAATCATTCCAAGGTATTTGAGACTCCCAAAGGTCTCCCACCTATGCGTGATCATGATCATGCTATTCATCTGATTCCAGGAAGTGTTCCTCCAAACATCAGGCCGTACAGATATCCCTATGTCCAAAAAAGTGAAATTGAACGTATGGTTGCAGAAATGCTAGAGGCTGGTATAATTCAACCGAGTCAAAGTTCTTTCTCAGCTCCAGTAGTATTGGTGCACAAGAAGGATGGATCATGGCGCATGTGTCCGGATTATAGGGAGCTCAACAAGCTCACTATTAAAGATAAGTTCCCCATTCCTGTCATTGATGAATTACTGGATGAATTGCATGGATCAATTTACTTCACCAAGTTGGATCTTCGTTCGGGATATCATCAAATCAGAATGAAGATTGAAGACATTCCGAAAACGGCATTTAGAACTCATGAGGGTCATTATGAATTTTTGGTCATGCCTTTTGGCCTTACCAATGCACCTTCAACATTTCAAGGTTTGATGAATTCAATTTTCAAACCATTCCTTAGAAAATTTGTGTTAGTATTTTTTGATGATATACTAATCTACAGCAAGTCTTGGAAGGATCATGTTGAACATGTTGACAGGGTGCTACAACTATTGGAGGAGAAACAATTATATGCAAAAAGATCCAAATGTTTCTTTGGAGTCCAGGAGGTGGAATATTTGGGTCATATTGTATCTCATGAAGGAGTTAAGGTAGACCCTAGCAAAATTAAAGCCATTAAGGAATGGAAAATCCCCACATCCATAAAGCATCTGCGAGGATTTCTTGGGTTGACAGGGTATTATCGCAAGTTTGTTAAGAATTATGGGAGAATAGCAGCACCTCTAACAACATTATTGAAGAAAGATTCATTTTCATGGACTCCGGAAGCAACAAAGGCCTTTGAACATCTTAAAGAGGCAATGTGCCAAGCACCGGTCTTAGCTACACCGGACTTCACAAAAACCTTTATTGTGGAATGTGATGCTTCAGGAAATGGAATTGGTGCTGTTCTAATGCAAGATGAAAGACCCATTGCTTTTGAAAGTCGTCCAATCAAGGGAAAGTTTTTAAGCAAAGCTATTTATGAGAAGGAAATGTTGGCAATACTCCATGCACTTAAGAAATGGCGACCCTACCTAATGGGAAGACACTTCAAGGTAAAAACGGATCATGATAGCCTTAAATACTTTTTAGAACAAAGATTATCCTCTGAAGAGCAACAAAAGTGGGTCACAAAGATGTTGGGTTATGACTTTGAAATCATCTACAAAAAAGGGAAGCAAAATGTGGTGGCAGATGCACTCTCAAGAAAGGATGAGGATGTGGAAGCATTGTTGTGTGCCATTTCTATTATCCAACCAGATTGGATAAACGAAGCAAGGGAGGAATGGAAGAATGACGAAGAAGTGTGGGCACTTATTCGAAAGCTACAACAAGATTCCAGTACTTCTGATACATTTAGCTGGCAAAATGATTCGTTATGGTACAAAGATCGCTTATACCTCTGTAAGAATTCCCAGCTAAAACAAAAGATTCTTATGGAATTGCACACTTCTCCCTTAGGAGGGCACTCAGGATTTTTAAAAACTTACCACAGGGTTAAGAAGGAATTTTTTTGGGATGGCCTTAAATCAGATATTCAAAAGTTTGTGGCGGAATGTTTGGTTTGCCAACAAAATAAAGTTGAAACAATTAAGACACCGGGTCTATTACAACCTTTATCCATTCCAAGCCAACGTTGGGAGGAGGTTTCAATGGATTTTATCACAGGTTTACCCAAGTCTGAGGGAAAGAGTGTCATCATGGTGGTAGTTGACAGACTTACCAAGTATGCACACTTTTGTGCATTATCACATCCATTTAAAGCCAGTACAGTTTCTACTGCATTTATGGAAACAGTTCAAAAGCTACATGGAAACCCAAAGATTATTGTAAGTGACAGAGATCCCATTTTCACTGGAAATTTTTGGACAGAATTATTTTCTTGTCTTGGTACTCAGTTAGCTCATAGCTCATCTTATCATCCTCAATCTGATGGGCAAACTGAGATAGTAAACAAATGTTTGGAAGGATATCTTCGTTGCTTTGTATCTGATAAACAGACACAATGGGTCAAATGGTTGCCTCTGGCTGAATGGTGGTATAACACTTCCTTCCATACAGCAACAAAAATGACCCCATTTATGGCACTTTATGGGTATCAACCACCATCCATCACATCATATTTAAGAGAAAATTCTAAGGTTCAGGCAGTGGAACATCACATCGAACATCAACAACAAGTCCTCCAACTCTTAAAGGATAACCTCGTGTTGGCACAAAATAGAATGAAACAACAGGCAGATCAACATCGCAGTGAAAGAAGTTTTGATGTAGGTGATTGGGTATTCCTACGGCTACAACCATATAAGCAAATGTCCCTAAAGCAAGCTAAGAAGGATAATAAATTATCACCAAAGTATTATGGTCCGTACAAGGTGTTGCAAAAGATTGGTACTATGGCATACAAATTGGAGCTTCCTGCAGCTTCTCGATTGCACCCAGTTTTCCATGTTTCATGTTTAAAGAAGGTTATAGGTGACAAGCTCCCAATTCAAACAATATTGCCAGAACTTGACGAGGAAGGAAAAATTATATTGGAACCGGAAGCAGTCACAGAAACAAGAACTCGACAGCTACGAAATCGATCAATTTCAGAGTATCTTATCAAGTGGAAGAACTTATCCGCTGAAGATTCCACATGGGAGGATGAGAATTTTATGCAGAAGTATCCAGAACTACTCAAGCGTTGAGGAAAACACTTTTTTGAAGGAGAGGGGCATGTTGGGTCCCTATAATACTAGTGATTACCCCATTACTATTGTAGTTATACCCCTTATTTATATTGTTGTGCCCCTATTACCCCCATATTGTTATTTCTGTGCCCCATAGAATCCCTCTATTGTTATTTTTGTGGCTTTATATTATTATTGTTAGGTCGGCTGTATTATATTGTGACTCCTTAGACTCCTATATATAGAAAGGAGGTTTTGTCATTTGTATCATCCAAGAATTGTTCATTTATGTAATGTAAAGGAGGTTGCCCCCTCGAAGAGGCTGAATTCTAAGGCGTTGATCTATCTTTTCTATCTTTTCTTGAGCTGGTTTCATAACAACGACACTCGTTTGCCCCCATTCGCTTTTGGCTCCTTCTTCTTCTTCTCTTTCTTCTTCTTTTCCTTCTTCTTCTCGGGTACTTGAATTTTGGCTTTACCAGCCCCATCAAGCAAAGAGGAAGGAGGAGAGGAAGAATTAGAGGAAGTAGAAGGTTGGTGGGTAACTCTGGACTCGTCTAGTTGCTGACTCGATTGTTCAGGAATTGCGGTGTTCTGAACGACAGAGGTTGAGAAGAGCCATACAGGCAAACCGATTGTCAGTCCTGGAAGCGACAATGTGGCCATATGGGGTGCACCAACATCTCCCTAAGAGGAGAAGGGACTAGGATTTCCTCCAAGGGGAACTCCTTGGTTGGTGGACTCCATTTTCTTCAACCTAAGATCAATGTAGGAAAAGGTGATGATTATTCCGTTTAAAATAAATTTTAGACGCTTTGACACAACTTGTTTTTTCAATTTTTAAGAGTCGAGAAAAAACAAAAGATGACTCTAGTCGCCTTCGATTTTTAATGAGCCTGAAGTGACAAGTGATTAGATGGACCTTTTCTGTTAAAGAGTCTGAAAAGGAACGAAAGGGACTACTCTGGAAATCTAGGTAGAGGGATTACCAAACCAATCGCAAAACTGCAAAATTCTTTTTACGGTACGACAGTCAATCTTCTCGAATGCTGTGTTCAGTGCATTGCGATCAATAGGGTGGCAGACACGGCTTCCTATGGATAAAGGATTAAGCCTATTGGGGTCTCCCAAAATATACTCGACGGTACGTGGGAGCACAAGTCCGTATTGGCACTTATCATCTTAAAGTGGAGGAATCACCCAACCATCCGTAAGAACAACAGTTACCAGGCTTTACGATGCCGGAATACGTCTCTAGCCTAGACTTCTAAATGTTGTGCGTTAGGTTCCAAAGCATTGTTAGATTCATTGAATTTATTTTAAGTTGATCTTGTTTATAAAGTTTGCCTTTCAGGTTCACCGTGAGATGTAGATGTAATTCCTAAAATGCAACCTAAGATGACAAACAAACCTTTTATCTTCTTTGTGCAATGAAAATCCTAGCTACTAAGGAAAAGAAAGACATAATCTTTTCACAAAGAGCAAAGAGCACACTTTAATTGCACTTTCCTAAATCAAGCCAATCAGATTGTCTATATGCAAATTCACATGCATGTATTTGTTTTCGACTTTCTTAGTATATGAATGCTAAAAAGAAAGTTGATGCACAAATCTGAATTTCATTTCAAGCGACAAATATCAACAAGTTTCTTTTCGAAATCAAAAATGGAGATGATCACAACACCTTACGATTTTGAAATGAATACTTGTTCTTGACACTAGAAAATTACAAATTCAGACCAAAAGCAATAGTAATAGGATAATCGACCATTAACAACAATCAAACTCTTTCCTATGATCGAAATCGACACTTGCGACAGTTTCAAATCAAAGGACGACAGTACGATTATGCTACTTTTGGAAAGGAGAACTGGAAATGACTCAACAAACACACAAAAACATCTACAGTTCTTTTGTACAAAGGAGGCGGAATAACAACAAGGAAAAGAGGTTTCAAACAGACATATACTGATCACAGGCAGCAAAATCTAGGAATAGAACTAGAAAGAAAGAATCACAGAAACCAAAACTGCACAGAGCCTAGTCTGATCAGCACACCTGTAACACAGAGAATTTGAAATGCAGCGCAACTTGTCCACTCGGGAAGTGCGCTGAAGTTCAGATTCTCTGAATAGTACCTGCGCTGGGCCAGAGACGAGACTTTGGTTGGGTTCTGGGTCACAGTTTGCAGTTCAGTTCTTGGGTTTTGGCCAAGTAAAAAGCAATCAGTAATGCAACAATCAGGGGTAGATCTAAGGAGGATCTAAGAGCTATCACAAGGGCAATCAGAGAGTTTGTGAATCAGTTGTTTAAATCATAAACAGATCCTGGAGATTGACTGAAGCGACATTTATCTACTTTGCATTTGCATAGCAAATGCAGTTCAGAAGCTACCTGGCACGACTTCAGGCTCCATCTGTAAGTTTATGAAATAGACAACAAGAAACATAAACAAACAAACTAATACGTCCCCAGTGGAGTCGCCATTTTGTTACAAGGAAAAGTGTCTATATAGAACTGCTCTATCCCACTAAGGTGTGACAGCTGCCTTAGAAACAAACAGAGAAAAGCTACTTTCGTTTTTCCTTTATGAATTATAGATAGAGAGGAACAAGAAGACCAACCTCTATCTTGCGCTAATCTCCTGATTTGATTCCTCTCTTCTTTGATAGTCTTTAGCTACCTGCTCCCTTGCACGCCCAGCTTCACAAAGTACCTGTAAGATCACAGAAGCATAGCACTATACAAAGACATGGATCTATAATCATAAACAATCTAGGATCAGATGTAAATTGACCATACAAATGCAGCAAACATCAATGATACAAGAGCATGGAGGAAAACTTGAATAGAATTTATTGATAAACAAGAAAGAGCCAAGAGGAGTTACAACCAGTTGTTCTGACCCAACATCAACCTCCCAGCAAAGAAGCCCCTCTTCACCTCAAACAAAGCTTAGATCACCCAACAATCTGATGTTTGTCTCAAGAAACCAACATCAATTCCTTACGATATGCAAAATTCCAGCCTCTGGATCTCTGGGATGAGGGATCCATATATAGATATCTGTAAGGGAGATGAGTCAGCTTGTGATTTGACTAGTGTCTTCCCTCTGATAGTTCTTGCTTCCACTTGGAGACTGAAGGTCTCTTACTCATCCTTGGTTGAATTCAGTGAGGCAAGTGTCATAGGAGAAGATTCTGGAAGCTTCCATTGCCTCTCCACCTCGCGGAATGATACTTCCATTTGTCATTTCTCGCCCATCACACCCCATAGAAGGGATTTTTGAAATGCAACGCACCCACACAATGTATTTAGGTGCAATGCAATGCACTTAGCCAGTGGAGCAACTGAAATGATCCTGTTTTGACCAATTCTGAGTAGTTTTTCATGGAGAACTTCTGGGAGAAGCTGTAATCTGTTGACCTTGTTCCTTTAGGGGTTAGAACAACACTTTTAGGGACTTAGGAGCCCTTGATTTATGGACATTTCATACTTGGGGTTGTAGGGCCCAAAAATGTCTATAACAAGGACAAGAAGGAAGAAGGGCCAAAGGCATTCCTCTTATCCCCAAAGGACCTTAGGGCAATCCTTGAAGCACAAAAGGTTGTTGCAAGAGGTTACTGGATAAGCTCTTTAATAATCTTATTTGAAGTTCTTTTGTGCATTTTGAAAATGACAACTTCTACAAGTGAGTCCTCAAATTCTTCTTTCTTCACAAGTTCCTTTGATGGAGACATGAAGCAAGACTTGTCCACCATGATGGATATGGTGAGAGAAATGTATGAGGATGGAAGGAAGAGCAACATACTTAGAGAGCAGTTGAATTCCATGGAGGAAGAGAAGCAGATGCTTTCCAGAAAATTACAGGAAATGGAGAGGCAATTTCATATTGCAAATATGAACTTGAAAAGGATGCATGTGTTGGAGTCACAACTCTTCGTTGCCAAAGAAGCCTTGGTCAAGTATCAAGTTGAAGAAGAGTTAAACCATTCCATTTTTTCTTCAAATTCTTCTAAGAATTCTCATATTGGTTCTTTTGAAAAACATACTAGAGGCATAGGTTCCAAGCTAATGTCCAAGATGGGCTATGAAGGAAAGGGCTTGGGAAAGCATGCACACGGTATTTTTGAACCAATAATGGTTGAGGAAAGGCCTAAGTATTGGGGTCTTGGTTATGGACAATCTTATTAAGAGATTTCCAAAGCTTCCATGAAGGACATTGAAACAGTTCCGAAAAGGATTTTCATTGCAGGTCCTCTACCTCAGAAGTGTGAATATTGTATTTAGGATGAATGCAATAGCTCAAAACATCATTCACATGATGCAGGTGTTCAAAAGCACATACTTGAACTAGAGGGTTGTGGAAACTCTAACAGCCTTGAAGAAAGTGATAGTTTTCCAAAGGGAGCTACTTCTACATTTGTCTCACCTCCTCGTGAAGGCAATAAAGGTGAGAGAGGCAATTATAAATATGGTTCTAAGCACATTCCTTTTGATTTTGTAAAGCATGGAAAAATAATTGCATGTTCCTTTTGTGGTTTGGATAACAATTATGTTTCTAGATGTTGGAAGAGGATGGCCACATACAGGAAACTTTTGAAGGAAAAAAAGCAAGCAGCCAAAGGTCCACAGGACAAGGAAAACCATGTTGTCAAAAGGATGCACATGTGTTGCACTTACTACCATAAGCAAGGGCATCTTACTGAAAGGTGTTGGACTTTGAATCCAACATTGCTTCCACCAAAGCTGAAGGAGAAGGTGGAAAAAGAAAATGGCAGGGATGGAAATAAAGATTCCATGATTGATGTGGTTCAGGATGATGTACAAACAAAGGTGGGACCTTTGAAATGGATTGGTAAGAAATGGTTAGAATTCTTATCCAATTAAGACTGCATGTCCTTTGATGCATCTGTTTGCATTTCTTTGTGGAATAAATGCAAGTTGTAGGATCTTACCAAAATGGTAAATGGAAAGAGGTTGAGTAGGAAACTCACTTTATTGCTGCAACAATATGTTCATTTCAGCTTCGAAAGTACAGTGTACTTAAGCGAAAGTTGATAGATGGAATGCATGCATGAGCATGAGATGCATGTAATGTTGGCTTGGGAGAAGTTAACTTGGTATCCAAAATGGAGATAATGATGAAGTGTTTCATCTTTTAGAAAGGAGTCCTAAAGGTCCTTTTCCTACATGCTTGCCTTGAAGGGTCATTTGTTGTAAAAGCATGTTTTATTGGCTTGTTATCTAGTCAATCATTTATATGCAGATACAAGACAAGGAAGGGTTCACGAGATGTGAAATATATTTTTTTGTTGAAATAGGAGTTAGTCCAGCCAGTTGTTGTCTGTATACCTGCTATTGTTAACAGTTGTTGTTGGTAGCTTTTCAAACAGGGACAAATGAAAGTTTTGTGGAGCAGATGTACTTCACATTTGTTTGAGCCACCTTAGATCAAGGATCAAGGCAAAGAAGTTCAAAATACCTTCTGTAAACCTCACAACAGAAGTTCTGCATGAAGTTAAGGAGGAAAACATTCTTCCTGAGATGAGCAACCCATCCAAGAAGGGAAGTGGTCAGAGAGTTTGGTTCAGAGGCACTATGCAAAGGCAAGTGTAGGGAGGCTGAAAGAAGAGGGTGTTGTTACTCTCATTTACTGCTCAGATCACTATATCAGTCCTTTGGTGGACCAAAAGTTCTTTTAGTGGGAAGGCGTGATTCGAATTGGATTCTTAAACTCTCTTAAAGCTACCCAAAATCCGTAAAAACTCATATCGAAGTTTAAAGTCTTGTGGATGTCAAAGCCTATCAGAAATAACCTCTGAACAATAACAATTTGTAGCCAGCACGGAGCAACGAGGACCTTTGGTCAAAGCACGCTGACCGTTGGCCCATGGAGACTGTGCATGGCGCAAAAATTGTAGTTGGGAAGCTCAAACCCAGAAATGGAGCCTATTTCTAATGCGCAAGGGCAAAACCCCTCGAGAAGGAAAAGCCCTGTGTGCTCGGTCACAAGGGAAACCAGAAAAACTGTGGGAAAGCGCTAAAACCGATAGGCGAGTCCTACGCTCCAAAACTGGTAGAATATCAGAGGTGTTTCGGGGGACCAAGCGATGCCATACATTAGATGACATGTGTCCAACGGATGAGAGAGAAAACCACTCTCATCGTGGGATAACAGTTGAGCAAGTCACCTGTGTGATAAAAGCAATGACCGTAGGATCTGGGAGCTCCAAATCAGACGGCAGAGATTGCACCCGATGGATGAATAGACCTGAGGGAGAAATAAGCTATGGTGCATAAAGATTTGAAGTCCGACGTGGATGATGAGTTGGCAGAGATTCGTGTTTCGTGGGCATTCTTAGAGTAAACGGAAATAATGGCTGTTTCAAACGATCGAGTGTCTCCGGTGAGGTGTGATGCAGTGACTGTAACAGCCGAAAGAAGGGATTCAAATGGATAGAGGCAGGGAACAAGAGAGCTGAAAGCGGAAACGAACAGTTAGGAAGCAGATGGCTTAAAGCCACAAACTGACAAAGATAAAAGGGGGGGCAGAAGAAGAGAGGAGAGGGAACAACGAGAAAATGTTGAATGTGTAGAGAGTCTTTGGAGTCACTCGGACGTCGAGTGAAAAGCCATAGAGCTCAATTGACAGCAGCATATTGTTGTTGGAGTTGCTAGAAAGTCGAGCGACTCACAAAGGCATGCAAAGGCCGAGAGAAAGAGCTTAGAGAAGCCAGAGTAGAGAGCCACGAGCCATAGCCAAAGCAAGAGCCAGAGCGAGCACCAGAAGTGAGAGCTGGGAGCCAAAAACAGAGCCCAAGCCAAAGAGCCAGAGCTAGAGTCAGAGCCATAGCTAGAGCAAGAGCCAGAGCCAGAGCTAGAAATCCAAAGAGCTCCAAGAGCCAAGGGATAAGATGGTGTTCTGAGCCCAATGTTCTTGTATAAAACATTGGAGTTAAGTGTAGCACTTGTAAAAGAATGAAAGCCATAATCCCAGAGAGCCTAATCGAGTTGATTAGAGCTCAAGGAGACGTAGCCCAAGATATCAGGGTGAACTCCATATTATATTGTTCTCTTATGTGTTTATTTTTATTGCTACTTTAACTATTGTTATGTGCATTTATATATCAGTTTAAGTACCTTCCCATATCAACACAAATAACAGATTTTAAAGTAAATAACTAGCTGAAAACAAATACAAGCATACACCCATATTTTCAAGAATTTCTTATTTCTGCATTGGTTGATCAAATAGACTTGGGAAAATTTAAAGCTTTGGAAGTGGGAGAGGTTCTTGTAAGTTAGACAAGAAGCCTAAGAGCCCCATTTTCAGATCACTGCTATGTAATTCGGAATTGGTGATAACTACTATGCAAATCCAATTTGGTGAAATAGATAACATTCTTTAATTGATCTAATAAGTGATCAATGTGGGGAAGAGGGTAACGTTTTTTCACTGTGATTTTGTTAGTACTCGATAATCCACGCACATCCTCCATGTGCCATCTTTCTTCGGCACTAAGACAATCGGTGAACCGCATGGAGAAGTGCTCTGTCTGATGACCCCTTGGTTCAGTAGTTCCTGCACCTGCTTTTTGATCGCAAACATTCTTTACATGACAATATTCGGTAAAGGAGCATCATGCTGCAAATGGATCTCACGTTGGATTTCCCTCTTCGGAGGTAATCACCTTGGTTCCTGAAACATCTCATCATAGTTAGAAATTAATTCACATAATTCCTTTTTATGCACATAATCACAACCATCGAAAGCATTGGATAATTATGCATCTTTCCCCCTTACAACCATAAGCATGCAACCCTTACTGGAATTCACCAACCTCTTCATTTGTCTCACACTTACAAGCCTCGCATTGATTTTAGTTTGATGATCCCATACAATATATTCTACCCCATATTTTGTGATTTGGTATTTGTTTTAATGACGGAAGAAGATTGCCTTTCTATCATATAGATATGGACTCCCTAACACCATGCCACAAATATCCAATGGTATCATATCAAGTTTTACCTCATCCACTAACTTAGAAGTGATCACATATTTAACCATCCAAGTGGGTAAGGTTTTGGATGTGGTTTGGTTTCTAGGCCTAACTTCTTTACCAAGTACTCTGAAATTAAGTTTGCTTGGGATCCAGTATCAAATAGAGTTTCTACTTTTGTATGATTTATGATAACTCTAATATGAAATAGCTCAATTCTCTTTCGTTCTTTAGGAAGAGACTCATCTATTGAACTAGTACCTATCATATGACTCGAAAATACATTGTATATTAACTGTATTGAACAATAAAAGCTTGTAATACTCTAATATGTCCTCTACAAATCAATGGGTTTGACTAGAATTTAATGTGAAAAGCAAAAGTTATGATAAATTTCCAAAATCTTGTTACTTTTTGGCACCTTCCCAAGAGAAAACTTGGATGACCAGCCATTTATCGAATCCTTCAAATCTGATTATCAAATTTTTACCTAAGGTACTTCAATATGTATTGTAAAATTTGTTAAAATTTTACAGTTTGAGGTTCCCTAGAAAAGAATTATAGCCAATATGCCATGATCACCCATTTGAAACTAATTTCAAGACCATTAACAAACCTCAATTACCATACAGTATATTTCATAAGTTATGGAAAACTAGATTTTAAAATTTTTACTAGCCATACCTGATGATCCCTTCTTAATCACTAGAAATTTCACATCGTAAAGCATCCCAAGAAAATTATATACCGAAAAATGTGTAGATGTCTCATTGAAATAGATTTCAAGATTAATCAATAACCCTAACTTCCATCGCCTATATCTAAGAAAATATATCGAATCAAAATCTAAAATTTTAACTAAATGTGCCTTGAGATCACTCCTCAATATCTTGAAAATTTCACCATATAAAACATCATAGGAAAGAGTGATAAAAAAATTCAAATATGACTTATTTATAGCAACAAAACCATATTTTTGTATGTGTTGATGCCAAATGTTATGATTTTGTGCCTTAAAATGGTAAGAAACCAATAATTACAATTCACTTCAAAGGGGAAACCTCCTTCTACAATTAATACAATATACAATGCAAAACTAAGACTAGGTCTCCTTAGTATACATATAGGATAGAAAGGATACAAACCTAGCAATATAATAGTATAATTGTAATAAATCAATATATAGTGTTTAATAAAGGGTTTTAGGGCCAACATGGGGCTTATATAGGGCTTAAACTCCTACATTCTTTTGTGGGATAAAAAAATGTGGTAACTATTCCCAACCTCATTCTCTCTAAAATAATAAAAAATAAAACTTTCATGTTTGCAAATTACCTAACATATCCTTCATGGGCCTTGACACAAGTTGCCAAGTAGATTCATGGACATGCATTAGTGGACTATCTCGTTCTGACATGAAATTAATTAGATTACCTAAAGGACTAGCACAAAACTTTGGGCATGAAAATGCTCACCCTTCTTCCAACCAAAAATATGTACTAGAACTAGAATTGAAATTGGATTTTGCAATTGAATTCTAAAATCCAATATTTTTACTTTCTCACCTAACAATAATGCACTATTTATACTTTCAAGGATATATGACATAAATTTAATTAGATTACCTAAGAGATTAAGATATCCATACAAAAATTCTTGCATAATAATGCCATAGTAAGTCTTCTTCCATCCAAAAATATGTATTAAAAATAAGAATTGAATTTAAAAATCCATGACACATAAATATGCTTTTTACGCATTAAAAAAAAAAAAAACAATTTCTATTTTTATTCAAAAAATTTAATAATCCTTCCATACGCATGGACCTCAATTACCATAGACACATACTTAAAAAATAAAAGTAATTCATAATATAAATTAATACCATCAATTAAAAATAAAAATAATACCAATGAAACATAACCTATTTATGATCCCTTTTAATATAATTATGCTAATTAAGCATTAAAACAAAATACTTACTAGAGCAAACACATCAAGCAAACAAGCAGCCACAAAAAGCAGAAAACTTACTATAACAAACACATCAAGCAAACAAGCAGCCACAAAATTCTGAATTAAATAAATAACCAAAACACAATCTTCAACATTTGCATACAATTAGCCAATACACAAACATTGGAAATATGGAAACTTTGTGTAAGACTGGTAGAGCATTCATAGATTAGATTGCGTGCTATCTAAGAATTGATGAAGAAAAGTGAAAAATGAAAGGCATACTTGACTACATTAACCTAATTTAAGTAGCAATGGAAATTTCTAGCCATAGCTAGAAGATAAAAATATTATACTATATAATTTTACAAACTATAATAGTAACCAAAGCAGTAATAATAAGCAAGCATCTATTTATATTGCATAACTATCAAACTTTTCAAGATAAACTCTTGTATCTTATCCAATGAATCAACATGAATGTCATTATAGAATATTCACGTAGATATGAGCCCCCCCCAAAAAAAAAAATAGAAATGTGTTGGAACAAAAGCATTGACTCTTGTAGATTCTCTAGTGAGATGCATGCTCGTACAATTCTATTCAAACAAAGTTTTGGTTTATAATAGGTTACGTCACACTGTCATTCCTCAATATTTGTCTACAATTACCCAATCCACACAACATTTGTACACAATTACCCAATCTACACCTAGACTTAATGGAAATATGAAAACATTGTCTATGAGTGCAAAATAGAGAGATGAAATTGCAAGATCTAAAAATAGATGAAGAAATCAAAAGATTAAGAAAATACTTCATTACATTAACGTAACCTAATTTATAAAAACAACAATGGAAATTTATAACCTAATTAAACCTAATTTATATGAACAATGAAAATTTATAGTTATAGCTAAAAGATAAAATTATATATTTGGTATTTTACAAAAGGAGAAATTATACTAAAAATGTCGAAATTTGAATTTGGAAAAATTTCTTTGGTTTATTTAGGTCATATTGTTGGAGGACGACAATTGAAAATTAATCCTTAAAAGGTTGATGTAATTGTTAAATGGCCTAACCCTATAAATGTAGCATAGGTAAGAAAATTTTTGGGTGCAATACAATATTGAAGGAGGTTCATAGTCAAATTATCCATCATAGAATCTCCCTTGCTTGCCTTAACTAGTGTGAAACATACTTTTTAGTGGAGACGAAAGAAGCAGAAGGCTTTTGACACACTAAAGGAAAATATTACTACTACACCAGTACTAGCCTTTCCTAATCTTCAGCAGCCATTTGATATTGTGACAAGTTCCAGTGGTTAATCCATGGGTGTAGCCTTTATGTAGTAGTAGATACCCGTTTGTTACCATTCAGAGACCTTTTCTCTAGTTGTTGTGAACTATCCCACTTATGACAAGGAGTTGTATGCTTTGGTGAAAAGAATCAAGAAATGTAAATGTTACTTGATTGGGCAGGAGACTGTAATTCATATAGACCGCCAAACTTTATAGTACATCCAATCACAAAAAAAGTTGCAGCGAGATTTTCATTTCAGGTGAATGGAATTCCTCCAATAGTTTCACTTGGCAATAAAGTACAAAAAGGGTAGAATAGAAAAAGTACTAGATATGCTCTCTAGACCTCTTGTTTTTGCATCAGTTATTTTGAAAAATGCTTCTTTATCTCATAAAAGTTATGTTGAGCAATATGTTGTTGATGAGGATTTAGAAAATTTTTATGAGAATGAAACCCATTGGACATAGGTAGATAACTAACATTTGCAAGGAAAACTACTTTACCACCTCTGGCAAGCAATGTATTCCTACCAATGAAAGAGTCCATGTAATATGAGAATCTCACACTTCTCTTGTGTCTAGACATTTTGGCGTAGTAAAGACTATGTCTCACTTGCAAAGGTTTTTCTATTGGTCTCGTATGAACGACATTGTAAATAAATATGTAAAGGGGTGTTTTATATTCTCTTTTTGTAAACCCACTAATAGGAAACTGGAGTTGTACACACCACTCCCTGTTCCTTCTCATCCTTGGGGAACTGTCTCCGTGGACTTTGTAGGAAGGTTTCCTTTTTCAAGAAAGGGTCATGACTAATTGTATGTTGTGGTGGATAGGTTTATTAGGATGTGCATTTGTGTATCTTAATTCCATGTAAGAAGCAGATTACTATTGGGTAGACTTCTCAAATCTTCTTTCAACATATCTGGGTCCATTTTAAGTTTCCCACATCCATTGTCTCTGATTGTTAATCTTGATTCCTTGGAGATTATTGGACAAGCTTGTGGAAGATGATGGACACCATGCTAAAGAGGAGCATGGAATTCCATCGACAAACTGACAAATGGATGGAGGCTATCAATAGAATGGTGGTTCACTTGCTTCGAGGTTATGACAACAAATATCCCAAGTTGAGGGATGAGAATATTAATTATGTGAAGCGTGCATACAACAGGGCCATGCACTTATCAACTCAAAGCTCATTGTTTGAGACATGATTTGGATACCTATCTGTTAGATGATCCAAAAATACAATTTTATCATAGGTTATAAAATTAGAATAAAATAATTATTAATTTAAGATATTAAATTAATAATTATTATTCTAGAATGTTTAGTTATTTAATGGAGACATTTAGAATTAGTATATTGTTGTAACAAGATATGACTCTCCAAATGTGTCGTATCTTAGACTCTATTTTAGGAGATTTGTTAGCTAGTTGGTTTGAATAGCATTTATTGTAAATGGACACTTGTTATTTAATAAGTGATCCATAATTAGAGGTAGTTAGGACATGGAGCTTATAAATAGCTCATTGCAAGAGTGTTTGGTTGTTCGGGTGTAAACTCTTGCAAAATCAAATTATGTAATTATTTTTTCTGATTAATAAAATTACGTGTCTGAGGACACTTCTGCCATTATTGTGGTATCAGAGCTCCAGTAATGCTGCAGTTGATTTGAGGAGGAGATTCCAGCTCTATCAGATCGTGGAAAACTCAACTCCGTTGAAGTGATCAACAAAATATTGTTATGAAATTTGCATTTTTTTTTTATTGATTTTAGATCTGCAAATTCTAAGATCATTTTTTAAAGCAGCAAATGGAAATCTGTGTGACTTTTTCAAATTGTTTGAGTGAATAAAAAAAAAGGGACAGCACTGTATATTTTAATTTTTTTTAAAGTCCTTTCAAAACATTCAAATCGATTCTGCAAATCGATTCTTCATTTTTATGAGTGGTTTACGTCAATTTATGCTCAAATCCCCTGCGTTGAGCATTCTGGCATCGATTCAGCTTTGTGGTCTGGCATTTGAACCAGCATCCTCCAGCAATAAGAACCAGCGTTATATTCCAACGGTTTCATTGGCATTGACTTATGATTTTGTTGAAGCATTTTTAATTGGCATCGAATTTCATTGTCTGTACTTTAAAACAACGTTTTACAATATTTAATTGCCCTCAAAAGATTGTGGACCAGAGCCAAAGTTTTTTTGTTAGTGTTTTTTCATGTAGCGGACCAGCGTTCAGTTGAATTTAAGAACAACGGTTTTACACGAAAGCCAGCAGAAAACCACAGTGATTTTAAGATTGCAGAGGGGTCAAAGCTTATCAGATTAGCGATCTTCATGGTATTACCTTGAAAGCAGCCTTGGACAGTCATCAGTATATGGTTCCTGCAGAGTCCTCGGTTCAATGACCACAAATCTATTGCCTCGTTTCATGCCATGCCAGGCCCGGTCTCTGTCCAGCTCCGTAAAACCACTTGGATTCGAGCCCAGCACCTTGTGGTAACGCCTTCTTAGCACCTGATAGTCTCTTTGTAAAACAAACAGCATGTCTTGGACTGAAAGGGACCGTGGATCTAGCCTGTACTTTTTGGATCCGCTCGCCAGAACTATTAAATTGTCAAAGATATCGATTTATATGTACTCCATGAATTGTGGCATGACTGCTGGATTTTTGCAAAATATGGATATGTGATTTTTTTGCTCAAAGGACCTGGGATTGAAATCCGTATTTCACAATTATTCAGACTACAAGATTGAAGATATTGGACTTCGTGTTGCAGTCTGCCATTGGCAATTAAAATAAATGAGTTTAAAATGCCAATGTGTTGTGGGGAAAAGTATCCGACTCGGAATGACCCTATCCCTACTCTAAGGGTGATAGTTCCTTAGCAACAACTGAAAGTAAAGCTTTGATATTTTTCCTTTATGAAAGTACAGAGAAGGAAGAAAAGATTGACCAACCGATGTCTTTCGCTTTTGTCGATCCTGTCTTCTCTCTTTGCCTCTTGTTCCCAGCTCCTTGCTCCCTTTGCCGGCCCAGCTACACAAAGATCCTGCAAAAACAAGAGAGGGAAACTACAAGAAACATGTACTCATAACTGATGCATGGATTAGAATGGATCAAATATACAGATAAAAACAATACATCATTGCAATACAAGTATATAGGAGAACATCAAAGCTTTATTGATAGAAGAAAAAGGTTCTGAGAAGGTTACAACCATAAATGGTTCCAATCCAGCAGCACCTCCCTAGCAGCAAGAAATCTCCTCTTCTCCTCTATAAAAGCAATCACCCAATAGCTCTAACTGTAAACCAACAGCACTTCCTTGCTTTGCACAAAATTCCAGCCTCCCTAGACCTCATAGAAGAGCTCTATATATAGGAGATTTGGAGAAAGGATGAGTCAGCTTGAGGCTGGCAAAAAGCTGACTAGTGTCCTCTCTCTCTTCAGTTAGACTTCAGTTCTTGAGTCCACTTGGAGATCCTTGCTTCCACATGGAGATCAAGTACCTCTTACTCATCACAGGGCGAATTCCTCGAACCAAGTGTCAGTTTGGAAGCTTCCTGGGCAATTGACACCTTGCAGAATGACTGTGCCACTTGGCCAATCTCGCCCAGCGCAGGTAGCCTTCATTAAAGTTGACTTTCAGCGCAGGTACAAGGAGGAGCAGTTGACATTCAGCGCAGATGCTCAGTGGAGCAGCTGACATGATCCAAAAATAGCCTGTTTTTAAGTGTTTTCAGGTGGAGAACTGATAGGAAGTGCTGTGGTTTGCTGACCTTGTTCCTCTAGGGGTAAGAACAACATGTTTAGGGATTGAGGATCCCTGTAATTATTGACATTTCATGCTCCATGCTGCGAGGCACAAAAATGTCTATAACAGTTGCCCCCTAAAGTATGAGGTCGTTTATCGGGTGAAATTCTTTATCCAGAGGATCCGAAGTTCATTCAAGTGCTGAGAGGTGCCCTGTAATACAATACAATACAATACATTATTTTTCATTTTGTTTTCATGATCTAGCTGAGGCGGGCATTCCCATGCTCAGCTTTATAAATACATTTTAGTACATAGAACAGACGATCGTCTGATGGTAGACTGATAATTCTCTGCTGAAATTATCATCCTTTGAGTAGGATGATCATCTGCTGCAATGATGTACATGACAAATGCTTTTATATTTCCTGAATATGTATCGCAGCCCGGATGGATGAAACTAGATCCGGGGCCTCCAAACTCGTTCAATCTTCACTCTAAGTACAAGTCGATCCATGTGAGAATTTCGTTGAAGTCGAACATGGAAAGACATCGCTTGATTACTGGTCAATGATAAAAACCGTTAACAAGCGCGAGAGGAATCACCGATAATGATAACGACCCTCAAGGTACTGCAGTACAATTCACGTGGCGTGAATAAAGGACTTGGCGTCGAACGCCACGCAAAATCTTCTGGTCGAAGGTCATTGATGTATACCTGTCGCCGGAAGTGAGAAACTTGCCATTGAGGCATGCAAGCTTCAAAGTACTGATGGGGTTGTTCCTAGATCAACTTCTTGGATAATAAGCTGAAGTCGACAAGAAGCGATCCGTCAAAGGAGGGCCTTAATGAATCCCACATCAATGACACGGAACGGAGCTAATGATTTTAGTGGAGGTGAAAACAAACTGTGACATATGATTCAGGGTGGCGATCATGAATGGATGAAGGATAATGTATGGCAGTGGATGGGACACGGTTGACACTTTCAGAATGACCTCTCTTGAACATATAACGACACTGATACGATGGATCGGTAGCATTACCCCAAAATGTGGATGGTTTGGCGAAGACCATGGTGAAGAGACCGGTGAATGAAACAACCCAACCCGATGTGGTACGGAAGAAAAGTGTCATGTTCAAGAGCGACTTGCTACCATTAAGCTTTGATGTTCTCCCAATTTTTCCCCAGTCATTTCTGACCAGTACCTCTTTATTTTTGTCAAGCTTGAGGAGGATAACATATGCTTGTTCTATAACCTGCCCTTCGGGCAAGCCCATCGCTATGATTTAACGAGCTTAGCGATAGGGAAACTCGTTCTCGTCTAAAGACAAGTTTGTCGCTATTTAATCATTTTAACGAGTCTAACGACAAGGAAAACTCGGTCCTTTTCATTTTTAGAGAGTCTGAAAAGGTACAGAAAGTCAACTCCATAATTCCTTTTTCGTCATCTAATCCCTTAAGTCCAAAAAAGTATAAAACAATACAGAAGGGATGAATTTTCGATTGCTTTAACGAGCCGAACAAAACAAGCGCTCGATCTTTTTGTGCAATAATCCCTCAAGTCCAAAAAGATTAAAATCTAGAGGAGGGATAGCTCTTCCGGTCGCTTTAACGAGCTGGAAGGCCAAAACTCGGCAAACTTTTCATATTTTACGAGTCAGTGAAAAGAGCTCAAAGAAGACTCGTCTTTTGAGGAACGAGTGATAAACAGGGATAGCAGCGGATTCCAGGTACAAGTTGGAATATTCCAATCACGGCAGTGTCACAAGGATGGCTAAGTGAAATCACTCTTCGCAGCTGTTCCTCAAAATGGGTAAACAAACATATGGAGACGAACGTTTGGCCAAATGAACGGATGGAGGTGAGACTGCGAGAACACGACCAAGGGCTTTAATATGGCTGTCAAAGGTTACATTCACCAAGGTTATTTACAGGTTCATTTTTTCTAGGTGAGCTTGAACTCTAGGGGAAGATTGCTCACAACTTATGTTTATTTTTTAACGAGCCTGAACTATGCGCTAAAACTGCTCGGATCTTGCGTTTATTTTTTAACGAGCATGAACTATGTGCTAAAACTGCTCGATTCTTGCATTTATTTTTTAACGAGCATGAACTATGTGCTAAAACTGCTCGATTCATGGTCAAATTTGATTTTTTACTTTTACTAGCTTTTCTCTTTTCAAATGTAGTACTTCACCTTCAATTGCTGCAACAAACTTTGTTAGAAATGGACAATATTTGCATGAAAATGAGATTATAACCCTAATATTTAACTTTAAACTGTGTAAAAAGTCATAAAAAGGTGTTTTTACCTCTCATTTACCATTTCATTTGCATTTTGCTTGTTGGAGCTCTGGAGGTGCCTCTTCTTCCTTGATTTTCACCAGTTGATTCCAGGAGATTCTGTGGACGATTTTCGGCGCCGTTTGGACCAGGTAGGAGCTAAACCTTAGCCCTTCACTTTCATGGTTTCCTTTTTCAGTTTTATGCACATTTTTCAGGGTTTCTGAGCCTCAGGGGTCCATCAAGGCGCCCTGGCATCAGCGCAGGTTCTCCTTTCGAAACCTGCGCTGCATGTCAGGTTGTCTTAAGGCAGACTGCGCATCAGCGCAAGGGAGAGACTCTCTGCCTGCGCTGGGCCTAGAAAAACTGATCCTGTATGTGATTTTCGATGATTTTTCGCCAGTTTTTCATCAAAATTAGGAACTTACTCCTCCTCTTGTTTGCTTGCAGGGAACTTCGAACAAAATGTCCCTTACATGGCGAGAACGAGAACATGAAGCAGAGGACATGGTTGCACTCCATGACCCGGTCACGGTGAACGCGCTTCGGAACTGTGGCCTACTGAAGTTCTTCCGTATCTCTAGCATGAGAGCACAGATTTCTTTACTGCAGTATATGCTTGATGCTTGGGATCCTGTTAACCAAGTATTCCAGATTAGGGGGAAAACCATCCCCTTGACCATAGAGGACATGTACTTCTTGACTGGGTTGTCAAGGCGGGGTGCCCCCATTTCTTTGTCAGGTACGGTTCGAGGGACTAATTCCACCAGAGACTATATCCGTCAGTATTGCCGGGAAGGTTCACAGCCGAGCAAAGACGGCAAGATCAATATCCGTGACATCACTGACAGGTCTCTTAGGTCCATTCTGTTTACCATTGGTAGGATGGCCGGTAGCGCAGCTTTACATGTTGCCAACAGATCTTACATGCAGCACGCCTTGGAGTGTCTCCAACCGAAAGTGTTTAACTGGTGTGATGCAGTACTTGTTCAGATGAAAAGTCAATTGACCAAGGTAAAGGACGGGGGGCTGAAGAACTTTGGATTTGGTTCTATTCTGACTGCCTTCGCCTTGGAGAAAATCCCATTGATGCAGCCTCAGTACATCATACTTGACTTGCCTTCTCCGACCGAGCCACGCATGCAGAGGTGGGTTGACCACATGTCCCGACATGCTGGTCAACCTCAGATTACTTTTACTGAGGCCTTCTTTAGGTGGTTCGAGCGTCAGGAGATGGTGTTTTCTGAGTATCCATATGTGGGTATGGACTACCGAGGTGATCCGGACTTGGTGCTACCGGATGGCGAGCAATGGGGCGCTATTGGTAAAATTTCTGACCATATCACTGTTTATTGTTTTTACTCATGATGTTACTGTGCAAAACCAATCAAACTCTTGGGTGCATGCAGATGTTGGTCCTGTTCGTCCAGCAGCCCGTCCACGATCGCCAGCTGCTGCCCCAGCAGCAGAGCCTGCTAGGAGAGTTGTTATTCGCGACCTTGGTGATACTGAGACACTTACAGCTGTGCAGGAGCAGGTTGAGAGCCTTACTCGTGGTCTTCCGGATGTACAGATTGACGAGTTACCTTTACAGTTGCAGCGGCACACTATTGGCGTGCCTAGACGATGGACTCGTCTCTTGCGCATGATTGCACAGACCGTGACGTACTATCATGAGCACCACTAGGCTAGGGTGCCCCCTAGCATCTTTTTGAGTTCTAGGTCATACGACCAATTTTGTTTTGATTACAGCACATCATGTACAAACTATAAACAGCTTTATATATTTTGATTTTCGGGGTTTATTCTGGTTTATTTGCGATCCACTTGCATAGCACCGATGCATCTCTTTTTATATATGTCGTAAATGTCTATCTAATACATAGTTTGCTAATGAATCTGTTAATGTGTTCAAGTTTCTGGAAATATGTTGGTATTGAATTGAATCAAACTCTCTTTCCAAAATCTTAACCCTTAGAAACATTCGATAAATAGCTGGATTGCGGACTGAATATATACCAGTGAGTTGTAGTATCACAAGCTGTGAGTCTAGCCTAACAATTAGTCGGCGTATACCATGAGCGATGGTATCAGAGAGGAGTTCAATCAACGCGCTATACTCAGCGATGTTGTTCGTTGACTGCCCAATACACACACCTCTGAAACTCACTAACTCGCCGCTTGGATCAAAAATGGCCCAGGCTGCGGAGGACAAATTCCGCGTACTACGACTCGCTCCGTCGGCATATCCTACATATGCTTCAGAAAAATTCGACATCTGCAACAAACGAGAAGGGTGGATTACTAAACCGAAACAAACACTTTAGCGAAAACAAAATACAACAAAAGCACTCAGGTTACTATTCAGGCATAGTAACGCTTGAGGTACAACCCGTTGCGGGGTTGCGCCAGTGGTATCCCGTCATAATCCATTAACTCGTAGGCTCCTTTTGCTAACACCCTTTTAACAATATAGGGACCCATCCATAAGGACTTAAATTTTCCTGCTCCTAATTTGTCGGATTCTTGGTCGTAAAGCAAAACCAAGTCACCCTCAGAGAAGATACGAGGTTTGACATTCTTGTCGAACTGTGCCTTGACTCGTTTCTTATGGGCTTCGTTCGCCAAAGCGGCGTCACGACGGTTTTCATCCAACTGGATCAATTCCAAGAAACGAGCCTCTTCTTCTGAGGTTCCGGGGAGGAGGTCAATTGCGAGTTTAAGAGACGAAATTTCACACTGGATCGGTAAGACTGCCTCCAGGCCATACACCAATTGGAATGGTGTGAACCCAGTGGCGTTCTTCACCGAGGTTCGGTAAGCCCACAATGCTGAGTACAGGAGTAGGTGCCATTTTCTTTTGTGAACCCCGATCATCCTTTGCAACATACGCTTCAGGACCTTGTTGATTGCCTCAACTTGTCTGTTGGCTTGTGGATAATATGGGGTAGAGCTGTCGTGAGATAGCCCTAGTTTGGCAGCTAATTCAACCATCATGTGATTGCGAAAATGCGATCCATGATCTGTCACTATAGCCTGCGGAACGCCGAACCTGGCGACTACATGATTAAAAAAGAAAAGGGCAGCTGTTTCACCAGTGTTATCCAATGTAGGCATCGCCTCGGCCCATTTGGTAAAATAGTCAACAACGACTATAATATACCCATGCCCCCCGGTCGAGGTGGGGTTACATTGCATGAAATCGATGCCCCACTTGGCGAAAGGCCCAACAGCAACTATAGGCTGCAAAGGTGCGGGCGGTCTCCTGGTTTTGCTATCAAAGATCTGACACGCATGGCAACTTCTGACAACTATTATGCAATCTTTAAACATAGTTGGCCAGAAATATCCTGCTCGTAAGATTCTTTGTGCTGTTGCATATCCAGATTGATGCCCCCCGCACGCGCCTGAATGACAATCATTCAGGGCTTTCTCGGCCTCCTCATGGGTAAGGCACCTCCTCAGAACCGTATCGACACCACGACGGTAAAGTGTATCACCGACGATCATGTAGTCTTTAGATTGGTATCGTATACGCTTCTGTTCCGAGTGTGAGGTATTAGGCCTAAATTTTTGGGTTTGGAGATAAACAATGATGTCTCCATACCACTCATCACTTACTGATATCAGAAACAAATTTTCATCCACGATTGACTCTTCTGATGTTTCATCGTTGGACGTCGATGGGAGATCGCATAATAATTCCGCGAAAACTAGAGCTTTCTTCGATTTGGATTTTACAAAATCCAAATCAAACTCTTGAAGGATCGCTATCCATTTTGAATATTTGCCCCCAAGCAACTGTCGCGACAGTATATACGTCATGGGGTTGCAATCTGACAGAATGGTAGTTTTCCTAAAGAGGACATAATGTCGAAACCTTTGAATCGCTTGAACAGCAGCAAGCGCTAGTTTTTCAACATAGGAATATTTACTTTCTGTGTCATTTAAGTTTTTACTTAAATAATAAATAGGATGTTCAATTCCATCGACTTCTTGCACTAGGACCATCGCAATGGTCGTATCTGCTGCAGCTAGATACAGGTTAAAATCTCTTTGATAGTCCGGGGCGTACATTAATGACGCTCTTACTAGGGAATCTTTCAGAGCGTCAAAGGAAGCTTGCGCAACCTGGTCCCAGACAAAAGGTACATCTTTTTTCAAAAGACGAGTATAACCTTTGGCAAGTTCTGGGTAATTTGGAATGAACCTCCTCAGAAAGTTTGCTTTCCCTTGGAGTTTCTGAATCTGAAGCAAATTTGAAGGTGGAGGCAAATTAATGATTGCCTGAACCTTACAGGGGTCGAGACGAATCCCATCCTTAGAGACTACAAAGCCAAGTAAACGACCAGTACCAACGCAAAACACACACTTGTGCGGATTGAGTCTTATCTTGTAGTGTCGGCAACGTAGAAATATTGCTCTCAAATGCCGTGGATGATCAGTCCACTTCCGCGAATGAGCCGGAAGATCATCGAGGTAAGGTTGAACGATGTTCTTGATGTCATGGAAGGCATAATTCATTGCCCTCTGAAACGTCGCCCCTGCGTTCTTTAAACCAAAGGGTAATTTTCGATAAGCGAATGTGCCCCACGGACAAATAAATGCAGTCTTAGACTGGTCCTGTGGGCGGATATTTATTTGATTATACCCGGAAAATCCATCCATAAATGGAAAGATTTCACATCCGGCGCATTCATCAATTATCTGGTCGATGAAGGGTGTAGGGTAGTTGTCCTTTGGACAAGCTTGGTTTACATCCCTATAGTCGACGCACACTCTTATCGTCCCTTGTTTTTTCATAACAGGGACAATGTTCGATACCCAATCGGTTAGAGGAACCGGGTAGATGAATCCAGCATGGAGAAGTTTTTCAACTTCTGCCTTAATGGCAGCGGCTTTCTTGGGGTGCACCTGCCGAAGCCGTTGTCTTACTGGTTTGACATCAGGATACATTTTAATCTCATGTTCAACTATGCTCGAGTCAATGCCTGGCATTTCATCATATGACCATGCAAAGACATCTCTAAACTTGCGAAAGAGAGCACCATATATTTCCAGTTCTGAAGGGGAACAACTTTTGCCGACATGAATATTCTCTACAACATCAGGTTTTGTCGAGATGTTTATGGCTACGGTCTCTTCAATATTGGATAGGTTTCGCTCTGAATCCACCGTATTTACAGTATTTGTTAGGAATTCAAACACTGAAGGGTGATATAGGTCGTGTTGAGTTTCTTCTTCACACTCTGGAAGAAGGGAACGATGGTGGTGATCATTCCATGGTGCCCCCTCAATCATCATTGATTGTAAGATTCCTTCGTCAGTCCCATGAACTTTTGACCATGGATCTAATGGGGTACCATATTCTCCAGACCTATCTACCCAAACGCTTGACGAGCGTTGATTTGGGCTCGCCTCCCATGCCTGAAACATTGATTGCTACAATATTTCTATAGGGCTAGGTGGCAAAACCACTTGATAATCCATGACGACTTTGTCTCCTGCGACCTTCGAAGAAGATACCATGTTGCATGTTGCTACAAACGGGATATCCCTTACATGGAAAGGAGGTGGCAACGCGAAATTTCCCATCATTGTGGGATCTTTTAGCAAGCCTACTCCGATATCTTGCACTGAATGGTCGCTCCCATGGATCATGGGAATGCTTCCAGTAACTTGTGAACCATTAGGGAGGAAATTCTGTTGGTCGACGATCGTAATCCCTCCTTCAAACGGGAATGCGATCTTCCTAAAATATGTCGACACTACAGCTGCCATGGCATATATCCATGGTCTTCCCAGTAGGATGTTATAGTCAAGATTGCCATCAATGACTTCAACATCAATTTCCATTGTTTTTCCTCCTAGTTCAACCTTAAAGTTATTTAGGATACCGTACGGAGTGTACATCCTACCGTCAAATGCTTTCAATGTCGTCGAAGATTGCGACAAGGTTGGAGATCCAAGAGTTTTCCAGCAACTCATCGACATGATACATGTCGATGCTCCCTCATCAATAATCGTTCTATGAACAGTTTTGTTGAGTGCTTTCACTTGAATAAGGAAAGCTAGTTGCGCTGGTAACTGAGGATCATATCCTCTGTGATCAAAGGATACAAGATTGGAATCTTTAGGATCCACTCCACCAATTGCTGATAACAATGCCTGCCTTTGGGATGGACAATTTTGCAGTACCTCAAGAGTCGACATAGCAGATGGCGATTGAGCCAAATCTTCCACTATGTTATAATGCTGCACTGCTCTGGCGCGAGGATTAAATGTCGACTTGTGTACTACTCCCTTAGGTTGCTTTATTGTTAATTCATGCGTGAGGGGGGGTACAGCTTCTGCCGAAGTTGTTGTCGAACTACTGGGTTGATCTTTCCCTTCGTCGTTCGACACCGGCGGATTCCCATAATCTTTATTCCTGGTCGAGATCAAAGCATCATTTTGCTTAGAAACCGACAACATAAGCACTTGTGACGGGGAAGCATTTCCACTATCAACCATATTTTGACCTGGGGTGGGAAATGGATGAGTCAACACAGCTGAAGTTTGGGTACTTTTAAAGAACCTCTTTAACTCAGCTTTGAACGGACAGTTCTTTGTCGAATGATCCTTTTCATCGCATATCTGACATGGATAAATTTGTTTCCCTTCCCCAGTGGAGTCGCCAGTTTTTTGTGGGGAAAAGTATCCGACTCGGAATGACCCTATCCCTACTCTAAGGGTGATAGCTCCTTAGCAACAACTGAAAGTAAAGCTTTGATATTTTTCCTTTATGAAAGTACAGAGAAGGAAGAAAAGATTGACCAACCGATGTCTTTCGCTTTTGTCGATCCTGTCTTCTCTCTTTGCCTCTTGTTCCCAGCTCCTTGCTCCCTTTGCCGGCCCAGCTACACAAAGATCCTGCAAAAACAAGAGAGGGAAACTACAAGAAACATGTACTCATAACTGATGCATGGACTAGAATGGATCAAATATACAGATAAAAACAATACATCATTGCAATACAAGTATATAGGAGAACATCAAAGCTTTATTGATAGAAGAAAAAGGTTCTGAGAAGGTTACAACCATAAATGGTTCCAATCCAGCAGCACCTCCCCAGCAGCAAGAAATCTCCTCTTCTCCTCTATAAAAGCAATCACCCAATAGCTCTAACTGTAAACCAACAGCACTTCCTTGCTTTGCACAAAATTCCAGCCTCCCTAGACCTCATAGAAGAGCTCTATATATAGGAGATTTGGAGAAAGGATGAGTCAGCTTGAGGCTGGCAAAAAGCTGACTAGTGTCCTCTCTCTCTTCAGTTAGACTTCAGTTCTTGAGTCCACTTGGAGATCCTTGCTTCCACATGGAGATCAAGTACCTCTTACTCATCACAGGGCGAATTCCTCGAACCAAGTGTCAGTTTGGAAGCTTCCTGGGCAATTGACACCTTGCAGAATGACTGTGCCACTTGGCCAATCTCGCCCAACGCAGGTAGCCTTCATTAAAGTTGACTTTCAGTGCAGGTACAAGGAAGAGCAGTTGATATTCAGCGCAGATGCTCAGTGGAGCAGCTGACATGATCCAAAAATAGCCTGTTTTTAAGTGTTTTCAGGTGGAGAACTGATAGGAAGTGTTGTGGTTTGCTGACCTTGTTCCTCTAGGGGTAAGAACAACATGTTTAGGGATTGAGGATCCCTGTAATTATTGACATTTCATGCTCCATGCTGCGAGGCACAAAAATGTCTATAACACAATGTCAATGGAGTGATAAGTTTTTTTTTTTTCCCTTGTTTGTAATTTGTATTTTGGAGAGATATGTTTTTTTAATGTTGGGAATTTATTGTATGGAGCTATAAGGTGATTTATAATTTTATTTGGAGTAATAAGGAGATTTTTATTTGTAATTTGTAAATTGGAGAGATAAGGTGTGTTGGGTAATTTTTTTTCAAGAAGTTATTTTTTAATTGGGATCATCACATTGTAACTCAAAGTAATTTTACTTTGAGGGGGGGTAATTTTTTACCAGGTTTTGCAAGAGCATCATTGTAAAAGTCAAATTTTTAAAGTTTCCCTGTAATTTTTGAGAAATTGACTAGAGCCAAGTGCAAAGCTCAGTCATTTTTCTCCTGCTTCAAACGACTATACGAGGGTCAAGGCCAAGCTCTGTTAGATCGTGTTTTTTGCGTGGTGTGTTGTGTTGTCTATCTTGTTATTTATGTTCTGATTCTTGGTGCGACGCTTCAACGCTACAATGTCTAAGTTGATTAATTTGTTTTCTGATTCCGACAAACTTGAAGGCACAAAATCTTACAAAACATGGAACCGTCTCATCGAAAGCACTCTCATTTACAATGAATTATGGCAGGGTATATGTGATGGAGATGTTAAGACGAATAAACCCACAGATGCAGCTGCTCTACCAAAATGGGAAGTTAAGAATGCCAAAGCCTTAGCTCTTATTAAATCTTCTGTGAATGATGAAATGTATGTCCATATAGAAAATGCTACAGATGCATGGTCTGCTTTGAAAACTTTTAAAGACCTCTTTGATACTCACCCTGAATCAAAGAAAGTTGATCTACAATTAAAATTGTTACAACAAAAATTGACTGAAGGAGGTGATGTTCTTGAATATATCTCAAGACTTCAAAATATTAGGCAGTAAATCATTAATGCTGGTTTTCCAGCAATAGATGATAGTTTTATGGTAACAATTGTAATTGCTGGACTTCCTTCTTCCTACACGCATTTTTTGGAGACTCTACAATTAACTGGGAAATTAGAGAAACTAAAGTTTGATGAGCTTTGTGAAATGTTGACTCAACATGATAAAACTTTTGGGAAGAAGAAGAAAGTAGGTGAAGATGTTTTTCTCACAGAGGCCAGCACTAGTAAATCATCAGCAGACAATTCTCGAGGCAGAGGCAGAAGCAATCAGAATCAAGTAGCACATAATGTACAAAGTAGAGGTCAAAGCCAAAGCAGAGGAAACACCTTTAACAGAGGCAACAGTTCAGGAAGAAGTAATTTTCAAGGTAGAGGAAACAACCAAGGAAGAGGAAATTTTCAAGGAAATAATAATCAAGGCAGAGGACAATCTCAAAATAGAAGTCAAAGCAGAGGCAGAGGACAATCTCAAAATAGAAGTCAAAGCAGAGGCAGAGGACAATCTTCAGGAAGAGGAAGAGACTTAAGTCAAATTGTGTGTCGAAGATGTAACAAAGTTGGCCATTATGCTGAAGATTGTCGAACTTCACTTAATAAAATTCCCAAGTTTCAACAGCATTCAGCACAATTTGCAAATGATCAAGATGATGATAACTCAGAATATGTTTTTACTTCCTTGCCAGCATCACAACTTTCATCCCATCTTAGAAGTGACTATGAAGATGCTTGGATCTTGGATTCAGGGGCAACTCAAGACATGAATTGTCGACGTGATTTTTTTTGGAATTTTCAAGATTTCCAACTTAATTCCATTTTTCTTGCTGATGATACAAAACATACTCCTTATGGAAAAGGAGCAGTTAAAGTTTTTCTCCCTGGTATTGGAGAAAAAATGATTTCCAATGTATGGTATGTACCAAGTTTCAAGAAAAATTTGCTCTCTTTAGTCACGATTCGACAAGCAGGACATCAGGTGATTATGGAAGATGGTTTAGTCAAAATCAATTCAGTCAAACAGAACTTGAAAATAGTCATGACAGGTTATGAAGATGGAAAACTATTACAGATGAAAGGGATAGTTATTCTAAGGCATTCTGATTTTGCAGGGGCAGTGACTACAGGTATTTCACTTGTAAGACTATGGCATGTAAGATATGGACATTTGAATTTTGAGAGTCTTTCTCAATTGCAGAAACAAGGAATGGTTAAAGGACTTCCCACTTTCAAAAGCGAAAATGCAAAATGTGAAGCTTGCATTTATGGAAAACAAAGTTGAGAATGTTTTCCAACAAGTTCATGGCGTGCAAACAGGCGGCTACAACTAGTTCACAGTGATGTTTGTGGTCCACTACAAACTTTATTTGGTGGTTGAAAATATTTCTTACTATTCATTGATGATTTCAGTAGAATGACTTGGGCTTACTTTTTGAAGAACAAATCAGAATCATTTGAGAAGTTTAAAATTTTTCGCCAACTTGTTGAAAATGAAGTCAAAGAAAATATAGGTACTCTCAGGACAGATAATGGGGGAGAATTCACTTCAAATGAATTCAAAACTTATTGTAGTGAAAATGGCATAAGACGACATCTTACTAATGTTTACACTCCACAACAAAATGGAGTAGTCGAAAGAATGAATCGCACCTTGTTAGGAATGGTGAGATCCATGTTAACTTTCAAGAGATTAAGTCCAACATATTGGGCAGAAGCAATACATACAGCTGTCTACTTAAGAAACAGATCTCCAACTGCTTCTTTAGACGGAATTACACCTTATGAAGGTTGGTTTGGTTTCAAACCTCGAGTTAAACATCTTAGAGTTTTTGGATCAGTATGTTATGCCTTAGTTACGAAAGAAAAATGAACTAAGCTTGACTCAAGAAGTTTAAAATGCACAATGATTGGCTATTCTAATGAGAAGAAAGGGTATCGTCTTTTGAGCAATGGAAAATTCATTGTGAGCAAGGATGTCATTTTTGATGAAACAGAGAGTAAGAGTGTTGAAGAAATAGAAAATCTTCTTCACAAGTTAGAAACTAAGCGAAGTAAAAGAAATGGAAAAATGCAAAGTCAACCAACTTCACCAAATTGGTATGAACTTGATTTTCCTTCCTCTGAAGATGAGTCATCCAGTCCATCTACATTAACAACATCATCTGGGTCTTCTAGTAGTTCATCCGCATCTCCAAGCAGTAGCAGTTCTTCTGACAGTGATTCTCCACATTCTTCACCTGAACGACGAACATCAGTTTATATTAATCCTCTTTACAATGATGGAGATTTTACAGAAGCGCAAACAAGTGAGCATCAACTACCGAAATGGGCAGTTCAACTTTTGAAAGATGTAAGGCCTAATGAGCAAAATAAAACAGGCACTAGAAGGGCACATAGAAGTGAAGGCAATTTTGCCTTGATAGCAAATGATTTTACCGAACCTTCCACATGCAAAGAAGCAATAAAACATAAAGAATGGCAACAGGCTATGGTTGAAGAATATCAAGTAGTAATTGATAACAACACTTGGAAACTTGTTGATTGTCCATCAAATGTTAAACCCATAGGATGCAAATGGGTTTATAGAATTAAGTATAATCAAAAGGGAGAACTTGAAAAGTATAAAGCACGACTTGTCGCAAAAGGTTTTGCGCAGTAGGAAGGCATTGATTATGAGGAAACTTTTGCTCTTATAGCTAAATGGAACACCATCCATTTAACACTTGCATTGGCTGCTCAGAAAGGATGGAAAGTTCATCAAATGGATATGAAAAGTGATTTTCTCAATGGGGATTTACAGGAGGAAGTGTATATGACCCAGCCGCCAGGTTTTGAACTTGAAGGACAAGAACATAAAGTCTGCAAATTGATCAAGGCTTTATATGGATTAAAACAAGCTCCCTGAGCTTGGTATGCAAAGATGGATGAATACCTTAAGAAAGTTGGTTTTCAACGAAGTGAATCTGATGATACTTTGTATGTGCGACAACAGGGAAAATATATGGTCATTCTTGTTATGTATGTAGATGATTTGATCATTACTGGCAACCATGATGATCATATTGCACAGGTGAAAAAGGAGTTACATGCAGATTTTAAGATGACAGATTTGGGATTACTTCACTACTATCTTGGAGTTGAAGTCTTCCAACATCCACATCATATTTTCATTTCTCAGAGTAAGTATGCAGCAGAGGTTCTTCAGCGATTTGGCATGCAGGATTGCAAGCCGTTCTCACCCCCATGGAGCAAAACTTGAAACTTTCAAAATTTGAAGGGGGGGAAATATGGACAGTACAACTTACAGACAGTTGATTGGCAGCTTGATTTATTTGACAAATACTCATCCTGATCTATCTTATGCAGTCAGTATTCTTTCACATTTTATGCAGGAACCACGAGACAACCACTGGAATGCAGCCAAAAGAGTTCTTTGATATATCCAAGGAACCAAAGATTTTGGTCTTCTTTACACAAAGACTAAAATTTTTTTACTTGGTGGATATTCTGATGCTGAATTTGCTGGGAGTATTGATGATCGAGCATCAACATCAGGTTATTTAATGAACATGGGGTCAGCAGCAGTATCTTGGAGTTGTAAGAAACAAGCTACAGTGGCCACTTCTTCAGCAGAAGCAGAGTACATTTCAGCATGGGAAGCAACATGTGAAATTGTTTGGTTGCGCAGAACTTTGCAGGACTTGGGCATTTCTCAGGTAGAAGCTACATCATTATTTATTGACAGCCAGTCAGCCATCAAACTTGCCAAGAACCTAGTTTTTCATTCAAAGACAAAGCATGTGGACATCAAGTATCATCATATCAGATCTCTCATTGCCAAAGATGTCCTCAAGCCAGTTTATTGTCCTTCCGAAGATCAGATCTCCAACATTTTCACGAAACCGCTTAGCAGAATAAAATTTACTAAGTTCAGGTATGAACTTGGTATCTGTTGTAATGTATCTTTGGATCATAGGGGGGAATGATAGATGATCCAAAAATACAATTTTATCATAGGATATAAAATTAGAGTAAAATAATTATTAATTTAAGATATTAATTTAATAATTATTATTCTAGAATGTTTAATTATTTAATGGAGACATTTAGAATTGGTATATTCTTGTGACAAGATATGACTCTCCAAATGTGTCGTATCTTAGGCTCTATTTTAGGAGATTTGTTAGCTAGTTGGTTTGAATAACATTTATTGTAAATGGACACTTGTTATTTAATAAGTGATCCATAATTAGAGGTAGTTAGGACATGGAGCTTATAAATAGCTCATTGCAAGAGTGTTTGGTTGTTCGGGTGTAAACTCTTGCAAAATCAAATTATGTAATTATTTTTTCTGATTAATAAAATTACGTGTCTGAGGACACTTCTGCCATTATTGTGGTATCTCAAAACATCCCTTAGATTTGGTATTTGGGAAGGATGAGGATTCCAATGAATTAAGTGATGAATAAAACACACACAAGTTCATTCAACGGATCCAAATCATCCATCAAGAAATGCAGGAACACGTGGAGAAGAGTTAGGCTTGACACAAAGGTCGGCATGACGAAGCCTGAGTTGATCATCAGTTCTAGGTTGGAGATAGAGTATGGATCCATACTAGCAAGGACAAGATAAAGGGAGAAGGAAAGAAATTGAGACCAATCAGATATGGTCCTTTCACCATCATGGAGAAGAATGGAAATAATCCTTATTACCTTGATATTCTATCATATATATAGACGTATTTTGTATTTAATGTTGAAAACTTGAAACTCTATGAACGACCCATGATCATGGATCTTAAAGAGAGTGGTCAAGTTCCATCCATGGATGATTTTGCAACAGAGTACTTGGATAAGTTACCTAAAGACATCATCCTAGAGAAAAGGACCAAGACATCATGACAGGGAGATGTGGAGTACCTTCGAGTGGGTTTCAAAGGCATGCATCCTAATAAGGCAGGGTGGATGAAAAGGAGAAAGTGAGGGAGAAATTTCATCACCTGCTTGTTGATTAATGAGGCTTTTGGTCTAAAAATATTATAAATGGTGAGAAATGATCCAAGAGGATCCTAAGAGGCCAAAATTTCAAAGTCCTCATATCATAGTGAAGCCAACATCAAAATGTAGAGCTCAGTAGGAGATTTCCAATGACGTGAATAACACCTCAATCTAACACTGTATGTAAAATTTATGTTGATTTGAAGTTTAAGTCAAAAAGCTAAAAAAATTGTAGGCCATTGACAAGGTGCCACATGGCACTCCCATAGGATGCCGTGTGTTAGCCACAGGGGATTCACTTAGTGAACCTCTGACATATCACGTGCATTCATGGCATATTAAACAATACCCTTAATTTGACTACATATTGGGAAATCCCTCTAAAAATCACATTATTTAACCCCCTACCAATATGAACCCAATACAACTTCCCAGTTAAAAAAACCCCTACTTTCAATAAATATTGTAGGTATCCATTTTTTTCATTAATGTTTTTTATACCCCTTTATATTTTTTTCATTAGCTTTAAGCTCCATTTTTTATATTTGCCAATATTAAAACCCTTTACCCCCTATATATCCCCCAATATATTATGTCATTTTTTCTTCAATATATATCCCCCAATATGAACCCACGTGGTATGATATTTCTCCCCCAGTGAAGCCCACGTGGTGTTAGACTGGGTGCACATGTGGGACAATGGGTGGGCACCATGTGGCACCCATTTGCAGCCCACAAGGGTCAGGCCAACCCATAGATAGATGGTAGCTTAATTATGAAATGGGATGGTCAATGCATTGAATGGTTATGAAACGGTGTAACATATATATATACCATATAATATATGGTTATAAACCATATGGTATGAAACAATAGAATTGTTGTAACAAATACTACATAAAACCAGTGGAGTGGGCCGAGCATGGGGTTTAACCCCAACTTTCCAGCAATAAGCCAAAACCACTTGCCAATATGCCAAGGCATATGCCTTGGTAACTCTTCGACCAACATAATATTTAAACCATTCTTAATGCATTCGGCAGAGGGAGAGACCAATGGGACCATGTGATCGAAGGAACTTAGACGGGCACAACCCCAAATAAGAGGCACAACCCTATTGTGGGCCTTCCTTTCGAGACAAAATATTCTAGATGAATAGTTTATGGTATATTTCAAAAATATTAAGATACGGGAATATGTTGTGGAATCAAAAAGATTATCTAAAGGGCCGAATTTGCAAGTGATAGAATATAGTCAAGTTTAAATTTAAATTACTCAGAATTTTGAGAGGATTTCACTCATGCAATATGTTTCTAGATATGAGTGGTCCATTTTCAGCTCACTCCTAGGATTGGAAGTATAATGATGCATTTTTCCATGTACTCCTCGTTATTTTTGTTGATATGAATGAAGAGGCATTCACACTATTGAGGTAGGGCCCGAAGATGTAGTCAAAATTGGACGAAATCCATTATCAAACTTTTGTGTGCATTGTCTTTAGGGTATCCTTTATGTTTCATTTTCTTTAAGGATTTTCACATATGGATTTTACATGTTCTTTTCATGCAATTCTGAAAACATCAATGAAGTAAATATCTCATATCAAAATCTATTGCACTCCTTTTTCACCACAAAGAATAATACGTGACCATCTAAGTTAAGAACTGTGTACATACACAATTGTCATTTATAAGAAGCATGTGTAAAATGTGAAATGTTGACTTTTGATTGGAAGAAATCAACTATAGCTCCCCCTAAACTTGTCATATCTTTTTGTAAACAAAATTACTCTACTAGGTTGTTGGCATTATGATGCATGTGTTGTACTTGATGGCAACCCTCTCATAGAATATCATCTCACTTATATACATTCAGATGAATCTACAGAAGAGATATCAGATGTGACATAATACATAGATGCAGGACAGCTCAAAGGAATCAAATGGCAAGTTCTTAGTAAGCTTTGCCATCAAGTCCAAAGGGGGAGATTGTTTGCGTTATGGCTAAAGTGTTGTCCTTGATGGCAACCCATTCAGGTGATAGATCACAGTACTTCAAGTCAGCAGCAGAGATTGATGATCAGCTATCAAATATTGAAGAAAATAAGGGGTACGCAGGTACACCTTACATAAGGTGCGTACACGCAGGTCGATGTTATATAAAGTGCGTCCATACCCGCAGGTCAGCCGTTCAGGAGGTGCGTACCCCCAGTGCACACATTTCAAGGCAAAGAAATTCACATGTGGGGTTTCTTATGTTTTACTCTTGGTATTTAGCTGACGGTATTTGTGTTATTATGGTGTCGGCCCGTGGTATTGATCCATGATTTAAGGAAGAGCTTTCCTATATAAAGCAAAGGAGATCATTTGGCTTAAGTGTGCTTGGGTTGAACATCTGATGAAAGCTAGATCTGAAATATGATGATCTCTTGGGAGTAATGTCTAGATCTAAATAAGGCGAATCTTCTGATGGATTGAGATCTCTTCGGCGCATGATCAAATCTGTAGATCTGACTGTCTGGGTTATTCTTGAAGTCTTGAAATCATCTATGCCCGAAGGTATGCAGGTACAGTGAAAGAAAAGTGCGCTGGTACGCAGGCGCAGAAGCGCTGCAGTTGCGGAGGTACGCAGGAAGTCTATTTGGCACAGTGCGTGGGTACGCAGGTGCACAGTTCAGAACAATGCGTACTGTACGCAGGCATTACATGGGTGAAGCTGCGTACTTCTCTTGAAATATATTTAGCTGTCCATGTTTATCATTGCTGTGTTCTAGGTTTTGAAGTGATGACTGGTTTCTGATATTATGACAGTATTCTGAGAAGTGATAGAGTTTGTTTCAGTTTTTTATAGATGAATGGATCGGGTTTGTAATGACTTATCTTCATGTGATCTGATGGACTAGATCTGGTTGATGACTCACTTGTATATGTATGGATCTAGTGCTTGGGTGATTCAGAAGCTTGTTTATGTTGTTGTTGGGTCCAGTATGAAAATTGGATGAAATGTGGCCTTTCAGATTATGTGTTGTGCTTCAGTGTATCCAGTCTGAAAATTGATGAAACATGGTACCTGGAGGAGAGAAGTTTGTAGGTCAGCACCTACGTACTAGTATCTAAGCTAGTACAAGAGCTAAAGGAAATCTTTGGAGCATTGTAGCAGGTAGTAGCCTGCGTACTAGTAAATGGATCGGCTAGTACAAGAGCAAAGGGGGTTGTAGCTCCCGTGCTGGTATAAGACTGCACCAGTACAAAATATTGTAAAAGGATTTTCTTATTAAAGAAGATTGAGATGACTTGCAGCAGGTGGTTTTCTCCCGCATTGGGTTTCCACCTTATATCATGGTGTTCATATGTGTGCCTTATGTGTGATGACCTATTGTATGTTACTGCATTTGTTAACTGATAATATGGTTGATAAAGTTCTAATGCACTCATTGAAGATTAATTAACTTAATCATAAGAAGTTGTGGAAGTAGCATATATGAATCTGATTATGGAAATGAAATTTTTTTATTAATGTGATAATACTGATTCACCCCCCCTCTCAGTATTATTTCCAACAATTGGTATCAGAGCCAGGTTCTTTGATAGAAGCTTGATCGCTTGAAGGAGATCCGTGGAACAATGGGAAAGAAGCTTAAGAAGAAAGCACCTAAGAAAAGGAAGGCATCTCAGAAGAACTATGACAGTGGGAGAGTCGATTGGGGATTAGGCATAAGAAGCTCTTCAGATTCAGAATCAGATTCAGAATCAGATTCAGAATCATTATCAGGTATGAATGTGTTATCCTCTGATGTTCCAGCTATATTTCCTTGTGAAAGAGATGAAAGTGATAGCGAAACTACTGAATTAGCTCTTATGGGTGAACAAGAAAGAAATGAGATAGAGGCAGAATTTAAAAGTCTTACAGACAAAATTAGAATCCAGCAAGATCTGTTGGACAAAAGGAACCGTGCTTTTGAAAGGATGAATGCCGAGCTAAAAGCTTGTCATGAGAGAGGAAGCAAGATAAGGAAGCTATTTAAGGACAAATATCAAAAGTTGTTGGATGAAGTAACATCACTAAGAAATGAAGTCATTGAAAAGGACACAACAATCAAGGAGCTCAGAGATCGATCCAGTTATTATGAAAATCTTGAAGCCACAATCCGCTCACTAAAGGAAGACCTTGAAGAATCAAAGAAGCAGAATAAAGATCTAGTCCAAGATATTGAAAAACAGGAAAACGAAGTTATCAGCTTAAAATCTCAACTAGAATGTGCCTTCAGAATTCGTCAAATGCAGCAGGATCTGAATGAAGAACAAGAAAAGGAGATACTCAAACTAAGGCAACAAATGGAAGAAGGAAGAAGAATTGAAGAAGATTTGAAAAAGCAATCTCTTGAAAAGGAAGAACAGCTTCAGGTTGAGGTAAATATCTTAAAAGGTAAAATAGAAGAAAAGGATAAGCTTTTACGATTTCAAGATAGCTCTAAAGTCTTGGATGATATTCTTAGTAGTCAAAGGTCTCCTGCTATAAAGACTGGTCTTGGTTTCCATGAATCTGTTGAAGGTGAATCTAGTTCACAAGGTGAGGCAAGGAACACTAAAGAGAAATCTAAAGTGATCAATGAAGAAATGAAAGATCAATCTCATCATCTACCAAGGAAAGAGATTCCTCAAAGAAAATCCTTTACTCCTCCTATGAATAATGTTGAATGTTATGTATGTCATAATCTTGGACATGTCGCAGCTAGATGTAGAAGAAGAAGGGTTCAAGATCATCATGCAGAAAGGTCATCTCAATCAAGGTACTTTTATGGATATTGCTTTGCTTGCAATATGTATGGTCACAAAGCTGCTGAATGTTACAGGAGGAATATGAAACATGTAAGATGTTATGCATGTAACAAGCTTGGGCATATAGCAAAGGAATGCAGGAACAAAGCACGGACACCACATCAAAAGGAGAAATCATCATCACGCTTGAAGATATGGAGGAAAAAGGAAGTACAGTCAGAAAAAGGCGGCACAGCACAACGTACAGACAGACCTGAATCAGAGGGAGCTGAAAGTACAAAACTTCAGTGTCCTGAATCTCATATGCAAACTCCATGAAGGAAAGTCGCATATATACGCGAGTTGGATACTGCTCAATCGCGTATATGACTGTTTGAAGGAAGGCAGTTAGAGGTGAATCTATGATCAGGAAATCTGAATTGGGTACGCAGATCATTCACTGTAAAAGTGCGGGCGTACGCAGCAGAGCATAAGACCGGATGCGGATGTACGCAAGTAAATGCACAGTTCCTTGCGGAGGTACGCGTCTCATCAGAAGAACACATGCGGACGTACGCGGTCAGCCAGAAGAAGAGGTGCGTACTTACAAAGGAGTACGCGGCGCGATAGAAGCAAAGAGTGCGTGTGGTACGCGACGCGATAGAAGGATATCCTGCGGACTTACAGAAAAGTACGCGGCGCGATAGAAGAAAAGGTGTGTGCAGTACGCGGCGCGTCTGATGGAACATGTGCGTGGGTACGCTCTGTAATAGAAGACTGTCTGCGTATATACGCAGTGAAGCAGAAGGACATCTGCGGGTGTACGCAGGGGAGCAGAAGATGAAGTGCGTACCTATCTTAAGGCATTTATTGGCTGATTCTTCTTATTGATATGCATGATCAGATCTGACAGATGGCACTGGTTCAGGGGGACCATATGTTCTGAATGCATTGTTGGCATTATGGTCCTTGGTGACGATGCTTATGATTCATCTTGCTGTGGTTATGAGTTGGTCAGCTTTATGGTTGATTCTCTAATGATGCTTGGCACATATATGGATGAGGTTGGCTGAATTCATGGATGATTATTCAAAGTTGCATTGTTGGAGACATGATGATGATGAGTCACTCATATGCTGCTGTTGACATGTGCATGATGCATGATTCCTTTCTTGGCACAAATGGATGAGGATTGTTGGCTGGATACAGGGATGATTATTCATACATATGTTGATTAATGCAGATGCTTTCATTTGATGGCTCTTGATTCATGTAGATCTGGATGGTTATGAGTTGATGCAGAAGTCCTTGATGTTGACAGATACTATGGAGCAGATTATACAGTGTTGTTGCTGATGTTTATCTTAGGTGATTGGTCTTTATGTAATAGTGTGTCTCTATTGTAGTTATCTCTTCAGGTCATGTAACGGCCTATGTTTCCCCAACTATGCCTGGGATGAATGATGTTATCATATGTAAACTTTTGATGTATCACCATTGTGATGAATGTATGTATTGAAGTCTTTTGGTGATAGGAAGGTCATTTATGATATATAGAGTCATGTTCTTCTTGTAGAACATCCTTTTGCAGACCTTGCTTACAGTCCGGGGGAGCCTGAGCATGAACAACACTATATATAGCAGAGCAGACATTTGAACTTGTTCTCAGAAAGAGCATGATCAGATTGGTGCACCATGGCATATACAAAGGGGGAGCTCATTCAGAGATTTCAGCAGGTACTCAAGGAGAGTGATTTGGTGGATTATGTTTATTTTTACAGATCTGGTTCATATTCAGGGGAGCATGCTCTTAGGGGGAGCATAACCCTTTGCCCTTGATGTCAAAGGGGGAGAGTGACTTGGTGTTGTTGCCATCAAGTCCAAAGGGGGAGATTGTTGGCATTATGATGCATGTGTTGTACTTGATGGCAACCCTCTCATAGAATATCATCTCACTTATATACATTCAGATGAATCTACAGAAGAGATATCAGATGTGACATAATACATAGATGCAGGACAGCTCAAAGGAATCAGATGGCAAGTTCCTAGGAAGCTTTGCCATCAAGTCCAAAGGGGGAGATTGTTGGCATTATGGCTAAAGTGTTGTCCTTGATGGCAACCCATTCAGGTGATAGATCACAGTACTTCAAGTCAGCAGCAGAGATTGATGATCAGCTATCAAATATTGAAGAAAATAAGGGGTACGCAGGTACACCTTACATAAGGTGCGTACACGTAGGTCGATGTTATATAAAGTGCGTCCATACCCGCAGGTCAGCCGTTCAGGAGGTGCGTACCCCCAGTGCACACATTTCAAGGCAAAGAAATTCACATGTGGGGTTTCTTATGTTTTACTCTTGGTATTTAGCCGACGGTATTTGTGTTATTATGGTATCGGCCCATGGTATTGATCCATGATTTAAGGAAGAGCTTTCCTATATAAAGCAAAGGAGATCATTTGGCTTAAGTGTGCTTGGGTTGAACATCTGATGAAAGCTAGATCTGAAATATGATGATCTCTTGGGAGTAATGTCTAGATCTAAATAAGGCGAATCTTCTGATGGATTGAGATCTCTTCGGCGCATGATCAGATCTGTAGATCTGACTGTCTGGGTTATTCTTGAAGTCTTGAAATCATCTATGCCCGAAGGTACGCAGGTACAGTGAAAGAAAAGTGCGCCGGTACGCAGGCGCAGAAGCGCTGCAGTTGCGGAGGTACGCAGGAAGTCTATTTGGCACAGTGCGTGGGTACGCAGGTGCACAGTTCAGAACAGTGCGTACTGTACGCAGGCATTACATGGGTGAAGCTGCGTACTTCTCTTGAAATATATTTAGCTGTCCATGTTTATCATTGCTGTGTTCTGGGTTTTGAAGTGATGACTGGTTTCTGATATTATGACAGTATTCTGAGAAGTGATAGAGTTTGTTTCAGTTTTTTATAGATGAATGGATCGGGTTCGTAATGACTTATCTTCATGTGATCTGATGGACTAGATCTGGTTGATGACTCACTTGTATATGTATGGATCTAGTGCTTGGGTGATTCAGAAGCTTGTTTATGTTGTTGTTGGGTCCAGTATGAAAATTGGATGAAATGTGACCCTTCAGATTATGTGTTGTGCTTCAGTGTATCCAGTCTGAAAATTGATGAAACATGGTACCTGGAGGAGAGAAGTTTGTAGGTCAGCACCTACGTACTAGTATCTAAGCTAGTACAAGAGCTAAAGGAAATCTTTGGAGCATTGTAGCAGGTAGTAGCCTGCGTACTAGTAAATGGATCGGCTAGTACAAGAGCAAAGGGGGTTGTAGCTCCCGTGCTGGTATAAGACTGCACCAGTACAAAGAATTGTAAAAGGATTTTCTTATTAAAGAAGATTGAGATGACTTGCAGCAGGTGGTTTTCTCCCGCATTGGGTTTCCACCTTATATCATGGTGTTCATATGTGTGCCTTATGTGTGATGACCTATTCTATGTTATTGCATTTGTTAACTGATAATATGGTTGATAAAGTTCTAATGCACTCATTGAAGATTAATTAACTTAATCATAAGAAGTTGTGGAAGTAGCATATATGAATCTGATTATGGAAATGAAATTTTTTTATTAATGTGATAATACTGATTCACCCCCCCCCCTCTCAGTATTATTTCCAACATAGGTTTGGTGCTATGACACAGGTGTTGTCCTTGATGGCAACTCACTCAGATGAAATATCACAGTTCAGGCTCTCAGAATGAAGGAAGAGAGATATACACAGGTTCCCCTTGACCAAGCTGCGTATACACGCGGGTTAGCAGTCCAGCAGGTGCGTCTGCCAATACACACACTTTCACGCAAGGAAAAGTGTGTACATGTTGGAAAACTTGGTTTTGGTCCGTGGTATTTGGTCCCTAGTATTTTGGCCCGTGGTATTGATCCAAGGTATCTTGACCGAAGTGTTGAGCCCAGGTATTTGGTCCAAGGTATTGCTTCTAAGTGGTTTTGGACCATGATATTGAGTAAGGCCTAAGACTATAAAAGAAAGAAGAAATCATTAGGCAAAGACACTCAAGTAATCCATATCATATGAAGAAAAAGATCTGATATTCAGATTATTGGGTTTTGGTGCATAGCTGGATGAACGTGAGCGCTTGATGAAGGATAAGTTCTATTGATGGGTCAATATCTTAAAACTTGAAGAGAAATATCTTTGTGTGTTTTTGATCTTTTATTATTGATGCATATCGTAATCTGTAAATCTAATGATCTGGGTATAACTGATGTCTGATTAATTGCAAAGGTTAAATCATCTTTACAGATCTTTACACAGGTTCAGTATATCAAAGGCGCGTATACATGCTGGTTCGACATTCAAAAATAGCGTATACGCATGTTGGCCTTAGGAAGAGTGCGCATGCACGTAGGTTTGTCACATTGAAGTAGTGTACATCTCATAGAATATGCTTTAGCTACTTCTGTTTTGCTGCTGTGGTATTTTGGGTTCTGGCGTGGGTTCTGGTTACTGGTACAGTATTATGGTTACAACTTTCAGAGAAGAGATTGGTTGATTCAGTTTGGTTGGTACAAGGAGGTTGGTTGATGCAGATGTTTGATTGATGTTATTGATGGATCCAGTCTGAAAATTTATGAAGCGAGGTCCCTGGAAGAAAAGAGAAGGTTGTAGCCTTCTGTAGGTCAGCACTTACGTACTAGTAAACACATCAGCTAGTACAAGAGCTAAGGGGGTTGAAGCTCACTTCAAGGAGAAACTAGAGAACAAGAGAAGTTTGTAGCCTTCTACAGGTAAAAGCCTATGTACTGGTATAACACTACACCAGTACAGAAACATTGTAAAAAGAAGTTCTTATTGAAAGAAGATAGAGACGAATTGCAGCAGGTGGTTTTCACCCACATTGGGTTTCCACGTTATATCTTGTGTTCTTGTGTGTGATTTTCTGCTCTATTTTTACTGTACCTGGGTACTGTTTATATGGTTTTGATGCACAGATTAATGATCAACATCTAAAGACTTAACTAAATGTTGGCATTATGAGACAAGTGTTGTCCTTGATGGAAAATCACACAGATGACAAAATATAGTGCAGCAGGTCAGTAGCAAAGAATTGATGATCAGACTACAAAGAATGAAGAAAGAAGAGTATATACGCAGGTTCACTATATACCAAGTAGGGTATACACGCAGGTTTACTATATACCAAGTCGCGTATACGCAGGTTTTCTATATACCAAGTAGGGTATACACGCAGGTTCACTATATACCAAGTCGCGTATACGCAGGTTAGCTATATACCAAGTAGGGTATACACGCAATTTCGTGCACGGAAAAGCGCGTACATGTCGGAAAGCTTGTTTTTGGGTCCGTGGTATTTAGACCTATGGTTTTGGTCCGTGGTATTGCACCCATAAGTGTTGATCCCAAGTATTGGGTCGACGGTATTGTTTTATTATGGTTTTGGTCCATGGTATTGAGCAAGGCCTAAGACTATAAAAGGAGAGGAAGATCATTAGGCAAAGGGATCTGGAAAAGTCTTGAATATCTGAAGAAGTATGAGATCCAAGATGCAGGTTATGGGTTGATGATGCATTTCTTGATCTGAGCTAAGGAGGGATCTCACCGGTTGATGGAGAACAAGATCTAAGGAGAGATCAGGATCAAATGGTTTGAAATGAACTATCTTTATGATGCTTATTCTAGATCTGCATATTGACGCATGTAATATACTATAAATGTTATGAGTATGACTGATGTCTGGTACAACTGCAAAGTTATAAGAAAATATTTTTAGATCTGTACGCAGGTTGTCTTTGACAAAAGCGCGTATGTATGCGGGTTTGATTCATCGTAGTAGCGTATACATTATGAAGTATAATATTTGAAGTTGCAGATGGGTCTGATTGTTATGGCAGAGTTCTGTAGTCTGCTCTGTGTTCTGGTGACTGTGTTATTGACAGGGTTTCAGTGTTTCTATGATTCAGAGATTGATGATGCTAGTAGTGATTGTTTTGAGCTTCAATGATAGTTATGGGTCCAGTATGAAAATTGGATGAAACGTGGCCTTCAGATTATAGTGTTGTGCTTCAGGAGTATCGAGTCTGAAAATGTATGAAACGTGGTACCCGGAGGAGAGAAGATTGTAAGCCGGCACCTACGTACTAGTATCTTAGCTAGTACAAGATCAAAGGGGGTTGGAGCTCCCTTCCAGGAGAGACTGGAGAACGAGAGAGGGTTGTAGCCTTCTGCAGGTTGTAGCCTGCGTGCTGGTAAAGGACTGCACCAGTACATTGTAAAAGAAGTTTCTTAATAAAGGAAGATAGAAACGAATTGCAGCAGGTGGTTTTCACCCACATTGGGTTTCCACCTTATATCATGGTGTTCATGTGTGTTGCTTATGTGTGTTGATCTATCTGTTTTACTGCTACTGTTGACTGTTAATATGGCTAATAATGTTCTGATGCATCCATTGAAGATCACATAACTGAATCATGAGTTTAACGTTATATGCTAGTTGCAATAGACACAGTCGCGTCTATGCGTGGGTATACTTAACTGAAGTAGCGTATATGAGTCTGAAGTATGAAAATGAAAAAGTTTTATTGATCTGATAATACTGATTCACCCCCCCCTCTCAGTATTATTTCCAACAATTAGTATCAGAGCAGGTCCTTTGGTAGAAACTTGATCGCTTGAAGGAGATCCGTGGAACTATGGGAAAGAAGCTTAAGAAGAAAGCACCTAAGAAGAAGAAGACATCTCAGAAGAACTATGACAGTGGGAGAATCGATTGGGGATTAGGTATAAGAAGCTCTTCAGATTCAGAATCAGATTCAAAATCATTTCAGAATGAAGATGAACTATCAGGTATGAATTTGATATCCTCTGATGCTCCAACTATCCATCCATTTGGAAAAGATGAAGGTGATAGCGAAACAACTGAATTTGCTCTTATGGGTGAACAAGAAAGATATCAAATAGAGGCAGAATTTAAAAGTCTGACAAACAAAATTAGAACTCAAGAAGAACTTTTGAACATAAAGGATGGTGCCTTCAAAGAAGCTGCTACTAGATTAAAGACTCAACGAGAGTTATTCAAGGACAAATATCAAAAGTTGCAGGATGAAGTAACATCTCTAAGAAATGAAGTCATTGAAAAGAACAAAACAATCAAGGAACTCAGAGATCGATCCAGTTATTATGAAAGTCTTGAAGCTACGACCCTCTCGCTAAAGGAAGAACTTGAAGAAATAAAGAAGCAGAATAAAGATCTACTCCAAGCTATTGAAAAATAGGAAAACGAAATTATCAGCTTAAAATCTCAGCTGGAATGTGCCTTTAGAATTCGTTAAATGCAGCAGGATGTGAATGAAGAACAAGAAAAGGAGATTCTCAAACTAAGGCATCAGTTGGAAGAAGGAAGGAAAGCTGAAGAAGACATGAAGAAGCAATGTCTAGAAAAGGAAGAACAACTTCAAGTTGAGGTAAATATCTTGAAAGGTAAATTAGAAGAAAAGGATAAACTGTTGCGATTTCAAGATAGTACTAAAGTCCTGGATGATATTCTTAATAGTCAAAGGTCTCCTGCTATGAAAACTGGTCTTGGTTTTCATGAATCTATTGAAGGTGAATCTAGTTCACAAGGTGAGGCAAGGAACTCTAAAGAGAAATCTAAAATGATCAACAAGGAGATGAGAGGTCAACCCCATCAACAATCAAGGAAAGAGACTCCTCAAAGAAAATCTTTTACTCCTCCTATGAATAATTTTGAATGTTATGTATGTCATAATCTTGGACATGTTGCAGCTAGATGTGGAAGAAGAAGGGTTCAAGACCATTATGCAGCAAGATCATCACATTCAAGGTACTTTAATGGATATTGCTTTTCTTGCAATATGTTTGGTCACAAAGCTGCTGATTGCTACAGGAGAAAAATGAAACATGTAAGATGTTATGCATGTAACAAGCTTGGACATATAGCAAAGGAATGCAGGAACAAAGTGAGGACATCACACCAAAAGGATAAAACAACATCACACTTGAAGATATGGAAGAAGAAGGAAGTACAGTCAGAAAGATGGGGCACAACACAATGTACACAGACACAACACAGCACAGACATAACAGACTTAGAGGGAGCTGAAAGTATAAAAATTCAGTGTCCTCAATGTCATACACAAGTTCCATAAAGGGAAGTCACGTATATACACGAGTTAGACACCGCCAAATCGCGTATATGTCAGTCTGAGGAAAGGTAGTGGGGACAGGTTCAGAAAAAGTGTCTGATATGATTCAGTCCATTATTTGCTCTGTATGATAATGTTTACAGTCTGCTGAGGATGTGTAAAAATGTTTTGATACTTGTAAAGATGTTTAGAAGTGTTTTGATCCTAACTTGATGATGATGATGATGTCCTGATGCTTATTGCTGATATATGCATGATCAGATCTAACAGTAAACAGATGGCTCAGGTTGAGGGGGAGCATATGCCTTTAATAATGCATTGTTGGCATTATGGTTAATAGCCTTGGTGATGATGTTTATATGGCTAAATGATATATCTTACTATGATGTAAGTTGTCTATCTCATATGATTCTTGGGGTTACATAGTAAATGTTCAGATCAGATTTATGGTTGACTCTTTGATGATGCATATATGGTGCTTACATGGTGATCTTCATAAGGATAAGGAGAAGTACAAAGCTTGAATACATATCTTCCTCACTTGATGATGAGTCACTCATATACTGCTGTTGTCATATGCATAAAGATCATACAGTTATGATGCATACACTCATGTGGATAAGGATTGTTGCTGTTGATTATATCAAGAAGTTTTGTCAAAAGAGCTTGAGCTCAAGATACATAGTGCTGATACATGGATGACTACTCAAAGTTGCTTTGTTGGAGACATGATGATGAGTTCGTATCTATATGATGATAGGTTGATACTTACATATGTTGATTGATGCAAATGTTCCCAAGTAATGATACTTGGATCATGTAGAGCTTGATGTTGATGAAGTGGCTATGATGTTTTCACATATGATATAATGTGAATGATTTCATGATGATGTTTTAAAAGGATGAGTTGACATCTATGTTCAGACATACCTTGTTACAGGACATTTACAGGTTGTTGATATGGAAATTGGTGTATTCGAGTTGGATGAGTGGTATCCGTGTACATACGCCGATTTATGCAGGTGCAGACACGTATATGGAGTTTTGAAGGAAATCAGCAGGGACAGACTCTGGTTGCAGAGAGTCTGATATGGGTCTGTCAGAGTCCATCTGGCATAGGTTCAGAGAGAGCAGATAATCTTCTAATAATGCATTGTTGGCATTACCTTAGAAGCTTTTGGTTCAAGTACTCAAGCTGTTTTGGTTCAGGTGGATTAGCTATAGAAAGAAGAACAGAAGGAGAACATGGTTGCTGATATATACAGTGATTGTCAGATGCTGCTAATAGTAGTTATTGGTGACTTTCATAAGACTTGCTCTAGATATTTCGTCTCTATGTCATATATCTCTTTTGTAGTATCTCTTTCATGGTGTCAAGGTCATGTAACAGCTTATATTGGTTTCCCCACTATGCCTGGGATGAAGATGTAAGGTTCTTGTTTTATCATGTGTAAAATTTTGATGTATCCCCACTTGGTTGGGTGGATGAGTCAATTCTAGTATATCCCCACTTGGTTGGGAAATGGATGTATGTATTGAGTCTTTTGGTGATAGGAAGGTCTTTTATGATGTATAAGTCATGGTTCTTCTTGTAGAACATATTTTTGCAGATCTTGCCTATAGTCAGGGGGAGCATGAATAGCACACTTCAGCAGTGCAGAGACTCAGCATGTACTCAGGGGGAGCATGGACAGATTGGTACACCTTGGCATATACAAAGGGGGAGCTCATTCAGAAATTTCAGCAGGCACTCAGGGGAGTATGAACAGCGGAATGCTTATCTTGGAAAGAGAATATCTTGGTTCGCCCTTTGCCCTTGATGTCAAAGGGGGAGAGTGATTTGGTGTTGTTGCCATCAAGTCCAAAGGGGGAGATTGTTGGCATTATGATGCATGTGTTGTACTTGATGGCAACCCTCTCATAGAAGAACATCTCACTTAATGAATCATCAGAAGAGATATCAGATGTGACTGAATGCATGGGATGCAGGACTGCTCAAAGGAATCAGATGATAGTTCTAAGTGTGACAAGTTAGCTTTGCCATCAAGTCCAAAGGGGGAGATTGTTGGCATTATGAGACAAGTGTTGTCCTTGATGGCAAATCACACAGATGACAAATTATAGTGCAGCAGGTCAGTAGCAAAGAATTGATGATCAGAGTACAAAGAATGAAGAAAGAAGAGTATATACGCAGGTTAACTATATACCAAGTAGGGTATACATGCAGGTTTACTATATACCAAGTCGCATATACGCAGGATTGCTATATATGAAGTAGGGTATACACGCAGGTTCACTATATACCAAGTCGCGTATACGCAGGTTAGCTAATACCAAGTAGGGTATACACACAGTTTCGTGCACGGAAAAGCACGTACATGTTGGAAAGCTTATTTTTGGGTCCGTGGTATTTAGACCTATGGTTTTCGTCCATGGTATTGCACCCATAAGTGTTGATCCCAAGTATTGGGTCGACGGTATTGTTTTATTATGGTTTTGGTCCGTGGTATTGAGCAAGGCCTAAGACTATAAAAGGAGAGGAAGATCATTAGGCAAAGGGATCTGGAAAAGTCTTAAATATCTGAAGAAGTATGAGATCCAGGATGCAGGTTATGGGTTGATGATGCATTGCTTGATCTGAGCTAAGGAGGGATCTCACCAGTTGATGGAGAACAAGATCTAAGGAGAGATCGGGATCAAATGGTTTGAAATGAACTATCTTTATGATGCTTATTCTAGATCGGCATACTGACGCATGTAATATACTATAAATGTTATGAGTATGACTGATGTCTGGTACAGCTGCAAAGTTATAAGAAAATATTTTTAGATCTGTACGCGGGTTGTCTTTGGCAAAAGCGCGTATGTACGCGGGTTTGATTCATCATAGTAGCGTATACATTATGAAGTATAATATTTGAAGTTGCAGATGAGTCTGATTGTTATGGCAGAGTTCTGTAGTCTGCTCTGTGTTCTGGTGACTGTGTTATTGACAGGGTTTCAGTGTTTATGTGATTCAGAGATTGATGATGCTAGTAGTGATTGTTTTGAGCTTCAATGATAGTTATGGGTCCAGTATGAAAATTGGATGAAACGTGGCCTTCAGATTATAGTGTTGTGCTTCAGGAGTATCGAGTCTGAAAATGTATGAAACGTGGTACCGGAGGAGAGAAGATTGTAGGCCAGCACCTACGTACTAGTATCTTAGCTAGTACAAGAGCAAAGGGGGTTGGAGCTCCCTTCCAGGAGAGATTGGAGAACGAGAGAGGGTTGGAGCCTTTTGCAGGTTGTAGCTTGCGTGCTGGTAAAGGACTGCACCAGTACATTGTAAAAGAAGTTTCTTAATAAAGGAAGATAGAAACGAATTGCAGCAGGTGGTTTTCACCCACATTGGGTTTCCACCTTATATCATGGTGTTCATGTGTGTTGCTTATGTGTGTTGATCTATCTGTTTTACTGCTACTGTTGACTGTTAATATGGCTAATAATGTTCTGATGCATCCATTGAAGATCACATAACTAAATCATCAGTTTAATTTTATACGCTAGTTGCAATAGACACAGTCGCGTATATACGGGGGTATACTTAACTGAAGTAGCGTATATGATTCTGAAGTATGAAAATGAAAATTTTTTATTGATCTGATAATACTGATTCACCCCCCCCTCTCATTATTATTTCCAACAATTGGTATCAGAGCAGTTCCTTTGGTAGAAGCTTGATTGCTTGAAGGAGATCCGTGGAACTATGGGAAAGAAGCTTAAGAAGAAAGCACCTAAGAAGAAGAAGACATCTATGAAAATGAAATTTTTTTATTGATCTGATAATACTGATTCACCCCCCCCCCCCCCCTCTCAGTATTATTTCCAACACTAAATTATAAGTCAGCAGGTTATACGCTAGTTTCCTTAACTACAGTTGTGTATATAGGTAGGTTTCACTAACTAAAGTAGCGTATACAAATCTGATTGTGAAATGAAAAATAATTGACTTGCTAATACTAATTCACCCCCCCCTCTCAGTATTATTTCCAACAATTGGTGTCAGAGCAGGTCCTTTAGAAGAAGCTTGATCGCTTGAAGGAAGATCCATCATCATGAGTAACCAAGAAAAAGAAGGATCTATCAGACCTCCAATCATTGATGGGAGCAACTTCGTCTATTGGAAGGTAAGAACCACGACATATTTTCAGTCTAAAGGAATAGATGTCTGGGAGATCGTAGAAGGAGGATATACATTTCCCTCAACCATTCCTACAGATTCAGTAGGGAAAAAGCAATATGAAACCAATGCTAAGGCTATCAATATATTATTAGGGAGTTTGTCACAATCAGAATTTGTCAAAGTTATGCAGCTCAAATCCACCAAGGAAATATGGGACAAGATCATTCTAAGCTATGAAGGAGATTCTCAGGTAAAACGTGCAAAACTACAAACTCTCATAATACAATATGAAACTATGAAAATGTACAATGATGAAAGTATAGCTAATTACTTCTTATGAGTAGATGAGATTGTAAATTTCATGAAGAATTTGGGTGAAGAGATAAAATAAGTTACTTTAGTTGAAAAGATTTTAAGATCCTTTTCTACTAAGTTTGAATCAAAAGTGTCTTCCATAGAAGAAAAGCAGGATCTTCAGACTATTACTATGACACAGCTGCACGGAATATTAACTTCTTTCGAAATGAGGAAAGGAGATCCATCAGATATGAGAGAAGCTGCAGGAAGAGAAGAATCATGACATATTTTATAAGGAGAGGAAGAAGTAAACTTTGTCAAAAACCTTCAACGGGGTTCTGAAAGATTCAGAGGTAAACTACCTTTCAAATGTTTTGCTTGTGGAAGAGTCGGTCATTATGCTGCCAAATGTCCTCATAAAGACAAGTTTGATAAAGGTAAAGAACCAGTAAAATGGAATAGAAAACAAAGTGTAAGTAAGAAGAGTTACTATATGCATGAAGATAGCAATGATCTATCAAACAGTGATGAAGATGAAAATAGTGATAACTATAGACTTCTGATGGCTTTTGAAGATGATGATTTCTTGGATGCTTTAGATGAAGATGGTCTTTATGAAGAAATTTCTAAACATAAAGTTTGTTAAGAAGAAAAGAATATGATTATAGATACTTTGACATTCCAACTTGCTAAAAGGGAAAAACACAATGAAAAATTAGAATGTGAAATTGTGGGTCTAAGAAAAGATATTGAGAAAACAAAAGCTCTCAATCTCAGATTTGTGAAAGGATCAGAAACTTTAGATGAAATTATCAAAGTGCAACATTCTCCTCAGATAAAAACAGGTCTTGGATATACTGAAGAAGCATCTCAAGCACCAAAGTTGTAAACCTCCAAAATCTATCTTGATGCAGCAAGGAAAAGTGAACATTTCGACAATTGTCAGCAAAGGCATAGAGCAGATCACCAGGTAATTCAGGTCCAACCTATTTCAAGGATGAACAAAAGCTACAACCAACCTCAGGTAAATCATACTAAATTTTCTTCAAGAATGAATGCCAATGAAAACTACAATCACCAGGTCAGTAGGTTCGATAATTGCAGGAATTCTTTAATGGCCAATGTTTCTCATGTCATAACTTTGGACACAAAGCTACTCAATGTGTTGCTTACAAGACCATCATGACTAGAGAAGCATGAAATGAAAGGAATGTGACTAGGATCATGAAAAGGACCTACAATAACTTCTCTACTCTTGGAAATGAAATAGAATTCTCTATTTGTAACAAATTTGGTCATGAAGATTCTAAATGTAGGAGTAATTTGCAACAAACATCTCACAAGGAGTAGACTTCATTGGGTCCAAAAACATGGAGAAAGAAGGAACTGCAAACAGAAAGATGTGGTATAGCTCTGTATGCTGAAGGACAAGAAAATCAATGGTACATCGACAGTGGATGCTCGAAACACATGACAGGTGATAAAGAAAAACTTCAATCATATAATGCCTTAGAGAAAGAAAAGAAGGTCTCATTTGGTAATGACACTCCTGCTGTCATAAAAGGTAAAGGCTTTGTTCTCTTAAAAGAAAAGGTTAAAGCTGGAAATGTTATGTATGTTGATGGTCTAAAGCATAACCTTTTGAGTGTAAGTCAAATGTGTGATCAAGGAAATGAAGTAGTATTTCGATCAAATGGATGTGTTGTTCGTGAGCTTGATATAGGTGAAACCGTGATCAAAGGTATAAGAACTCCAAATAACTTATACATACTCAAGGGAGGACAACAATAGTGCTATCTAAGCAAAACTGATGAACACCGGCTATGGCACAAAAGATTGGGGCATTTAAGCTTCCCTCAAATAAGGAAAGCATGCAAATATCAAGTTGTTCGTGATCTTCCTGATATCCACATTCCAGAGAATACAATATGCAAATCATGTCAATTTGGTAAGCAAACCAGGGCACATTTCCCTAAAAAGGAAGGATCAGCTAGTAAGCCTCTTGAACTTGTTCATACAGATTTATGTGGTCCTTCAAGGAAAAAGTCACCGCGTGGAGAAGAGTACTTTATATTCTTCATTGATGATTTTTCCAGAATGTGTTGGATAGCACTTCTGAATCATAAAGATGAAGCATTTGAAAAATTCAAATCCTTCAAAGCTTTGGTTGAGAATGAATCAGATTGTAAAATCAAATGTCTCAGATCTGATCGAGGAGGGGAATTTGTCTCGGATGAATTCTTTGACTTTTGTCAAGAACATGGAATAAGAAGGGAATTATCCACTGCAAGGACTCCTCAACAAAATGGAGTGGTAGAAAGAATGAACATAATGGTTCAACAAATGGCTCGTGCTATGCTAGATGAATTTGGAACTCCTGCAACCTTCTGGGGTGAAGCTGCATTCGCTGCCATCACTATCATCAACAAAACAAACGTTCGGGTAAACAAAACTCAAACTCCTCATGAACTTTGGTATGGTAAGACTCCTACTGTAAAATATTTCAAAATTTTTGGAAGCAAATGTTACATCAAAAGGACTGATGAAAAATTCGACAAGTTTGAACCTAGAGCAGATGAAGGCATTCTCCTTGGCTACTCTTCTCGAAGTAAAGGATATAAGTGCTATAATAAAAGACTTGGGAAAATTGTTGAAAGCATTGATGTTGTGGTTGATGAAGCAGGAAAAAATCCAAAGCAGGTAAAAACCGAAGAGCATGAAGAAGATGAGGACTATCCTGAAGAAGAAACCAATGAAGCACCAAAAGAACAGAGAATGGAAGAAGAAAAGACTCCATCCAGGTACGTTCAGAAGAATCATCCAGAGACTCAAATTTTGGGGCAGAAAGAGGCAGGTGTGCAGACAAGAAGAACTATTATAGAAGCTTCAAGTTATCTAGCATTGCTTTCCTCCATTGAACCACAAAATGTACATGAAGCATGCAAAGATGAATGTTGGGTCAAGGCCATGAATGAAGAGCTTGAGAAAATTGAAAAGAATAATACTTGGGAATTAGTTCCTAGACCTCATGATAAGAATATCATTGGAACCAAATGGATATTCAAAAACAAGCTGAATGAGAATAGAGAAGTTATTAGAAACAAGGCTAGACTTGTTTGTAAAGGATATGCTCAACAAGAAGGTATAGATTTTGAAGAAGCTTTTGCACCTGTTGCTAGACTTGAAGCCATAAGAATGTTTATTGCTCTTTCTAGCTTTCAGAACTTCAAAGTATATCAAATGGATGTAAAATCTGTCTTTCTTAATGGAGAATTAGAAGAAGAAGTATATATTGAGCAACCAGATGGATTCATCCTTGGAAATGATCCAAAACTTGTATGTAGACTCAGAAAAGCTCTCTATGGTCTAAAACAAGCTCCAAGGGCCTGGTATTATCATCTTGACAAATACCTTTATCAACAAGGCTTTTCAAAAGGATCAACTAATAGCAATCTATATATGAAAATTGACATTGATAAATTGCTAATACTTGTTGTATATGTTGATGATATTATTTTTGGTAGCAATGAAGAAGCCATGAGTCAAAACTTTGCCTTGGTAATGTAGAAAGAATTTGAAATGTCCGTGCTTGGTGAACTCACATATTTTCTTGGTTTACAAGTTCAACAACATAAAGATGGTGTTTTTCTATCACAAACCAAGTATCTCAAGCAGATATTGAAAAAATATGGCATGGAAGACACTAAACCAGTATGTACCCCTATGGTAACAGGATGTAGCCTCAGTGCAAATGATGAATCAACATTATTACATCAACCAACCTACAAATCCATGATTGGTAGTCTGCTCTATCTAATAGGTACCTGACCAGACATCATGCACGCAGCAGGAATAGTTGGAAGATTCCAAGAAAATCCAAAGGAATCACACCTTCAGGCAGTCAAAAGGATCTTCAAATATCTTCAAGGAACTCAGAACTTTGGGTTATGGTATCCTAGGGATACAGATCTTACCCTTCATGCATATACAGATGCAGATTAGGCAGGAAGCATAGATGACAGAAAGAGCACTAGTGGTGGTGTATTCTATATGGGTTCTAGATTAGTATCTTGGTTCAGCAAGAAACAAAGTTCAATTGCATTATCTACAGCTGAAGCAGAATATGTGGCTGTTGCATCTTGCTGCACACAACTTCTTTGGATGATGCAAACTTTGCAAGACATTCAAATCACATGTACTCCACCCATCTCCATTCTATGTGATAATACAAGTGCAATTAGTATTTCAAAGAACCCAGTCATGCATTCAAAGACCAAGCACATACCTATCAAATATCATTTTCTCTGGGAATAAGTGCTTGAACAAAAGGTCAAATTGGAGTATGTTCCATCCAAAGAACAAGTTGCTGATATATTCACCAAACCACTGCCCAGAGAGACATTTGAATACCTCAGACAAAAGTTGGGAGTAGTTGATGCATCATCTTGCTGTTGAAACTTATTTGTTTCAAAGAACAGTGGTTGTACGCGAGTTTCATGAAGCGTATCCGCATACATATGCCGGTTTTTTTGGATATAGCCGTGTATATGTTGGTTTGAAGAATATCAGTGGGCCAGACTTAGGATGAAAAGAGTCTGATATGGGTCTATCAATGATCATCTGGCACAGGTTCAGGGGGAGCATATACTTCTAATAATGCATTATCATTTTTGGCATTACTTTAGAAGATCTTGGTACAATTTCACAGTTGTTTTTGATTCAGGTGGAATAGGTGCAAAGGGATATCATGGTTGCTGATCTGGATGGTGATTGATAGATGCTACTGATGATAGTTGCTGATCACTATCATAGTCTTGTTTTAGATATTTCATCTCTATGTCATGTATATCTTTTATTATCAAGGTCATGTAATGACCTATTTTGTTTCCCCACTTAGTTGTGTGGATGAGTCAATCTTGGTATATCCCCACTTGGTTGGGAGATGGATATAGGTACGAGTCTTTGGTGATAGGAAGGTCATTTATGATGTATACAGTCTTGTTCTTCTTGTAAGAACATCTTTTTGCAGATCTTTCTTATAGACAAACAACACTCTTCAGCGTATCCGAAAAGTTCAGCATGTACTCAGGTGGAGCATAACCCTTTGCCCTTGATGACAAAGGAGGAGAATGACTTGGAGTGACTTAGGGTTGCCATCAAGTCCAAAGGGGGAGATCTTTGGCATTATGACATAGGTTTGGTGCTATGACATAGGTGTTGTCCTTGATGGCAACTCACTCAGATGACAGATCACAGTTCAAGCTCTCAGAATGAAGGAAAAGAGATATACATAGGTTCCCCTTGAACAAGCCGCATATACATGCGAGTTAGCAGTCTAGAAGGCACGTATGCATATACACGCACTTTCACGCAAGGAAAAGTGCATACATGTTGAAAAAATTGGTTTTGGTCTATGGTATTTGGTCCCTAGTATTTTGACCCATGGTATTGATCCAAGGTATCTTGACCGAAGTGTTGACCCCAGGTATTTGGTCCAAGGTATTGCTTCTAAGTGGTTTTGGACCATGGTATTGAGTAAGGCATAAGACTATAAAAGGAGGAAGAAATCATTAGGCAAAGGAACTCAAGTAATGCATATCATATGAAGAAAAAGATCTGATATTCAAATTATTGGGTTTTGGTGCATAGTTGGATGAACGTGAGTGCTTGATGAAGGATAAGTTCTATTGATGGGTCAAGATCTTAAAACTTGAAGAGGAATATATTTGTGTGGTTTTGATCTTTTATTATTGGCACATATCGTGTAAATCTGATGATCTGGGTATAATTGATGTCTGATTAATTGCAAAGGTTAAATCATATTTTACAGATCTGTACGCAGCTTCAGTATATCAAAGGCGCATATACACGCTGGGTCGGAATTCAAAAACAACGTATACGAAGGTTGACCTTGGGAAGAGTGCATATGCATGTAGGTTTGTCACATTGAAGTAGCGTACATCTCATAGAATATGCTTTAGCTACTTTTGTTTTGCTGCTGCAGTATTTTGGGTTCTAGCTTGGGCTCTAGTTACTGGTACAGTATTCTGGTTATAGCTTTCAGAGAAGAGATTGGTTGATGTAGATGTTTAATTGATGTTATTGATGGATCTAGTCTGAAAATTTATGAAATGAGGTCCCTGGAAGAAAAGAGAAGGTTGTAGCCTTCTGTAGGTTAGCAGCTACATACTAGTAAACACATTAGCTAGTAAAAGAGCTAAGGTGGTTGAAGCTCCCTTCCAAGAGAAACTGGAGAATGAGAGAAGGTTTTATCCTTCTCCAGGTAAAAGCCTATGTACTGGTATAATACTGCACCAGTACAGAAACATTGTAAAAGGAAGTTTCTTATTAAAAGAAGACAGAGACGAATTGCAGCAGGTGGTTTTCACCCACATTGGGTTTCCAGCTTATATCTTGTGTTCTTGTGTGTGATTGTCTACTCTGCTTTTACTGTACCTGGTTACTATTTATATGGTTCTGATGCACATATTAATGATCAACATCTGAAGAATTAACTAAATTATAAGTCTCCAGGTTATACGCTAGTTCCCTTAACTACAGTTGTGTATATACGCAGGTTTCACTAACTAAAGTAGCGTATACAAATCTGATTGTGAAATGAAAAATAATTGACTTGCAAATACTGATTCACCCCCCTCTTAGTATTATTTCCAACAATTTAACCCCAAGTTTCTAGCAACAAGCCACAACCACTTGCCAATATGCCAAGGCATATGCCTTGGTAACTCTGCAGCCAACATAATATTTAAACCATTCCTAATGCATTCGGCGGAGGGTGAGACCAATGGAACCATGTGATCGAAGGAACTTAGATGGGAAAAACCCCAAATAAGAGGCACAACTCTGTTGTGGGCCTTCCTTTCGAGACAAAATATTCTAGATGAATAGTTTATGGTATATTTCAAAAATATTCCAACACGGGAATGTGTTGTGGAATCAAAATGATTATCTAAGGGGCCAAATTTGCAAGTGACAGAATATAGTCAAGTCTAAATTCAAATTACTCATAATTTTGAGAGGATTTCACTCACGCAATATGTTTCTATATCTGAGTGGTCCATTTTCAGCTCACTCCTAGGATTGGAAGTATAATGATGCATTTTTCCATGTACTCCTCGTTATTTTTGTTGATATGAATGAAGAGGCATCCCCACCATTGAGGTAGGGCCCAAAGATGTAATCCACATTGGACGAAATCCATTATCAAACTTTTCTGTGCATTGTCTTTAGGGTATCCTTTATGTTTCATTTTCTTTAAGGATTTTCACATATGTTTTTTACATGTTCTTTTCAGGCAATTCTGAAAACATCAATGAAATCAATATCTCATATTAGAATCTATTGCACTCCTTTTTCACGACAAAGAATAATACGTGACCGTCTAAGTTAAGAACTGCGTACATACACAATTTTCATTTATAAGAAGCATGTGTAAAATGTGAAATGTTGACTTTTAATTGGAAGAAATCAACTATAGCTCCCCCTAAACATGTCATATCTTTTCGTAAAAAAAATTACTCTACCAGATACAACATTAGTAGCAAAAATCATCACCAAAATAATAATCATTTGAAATCATCATAAATTGTGAACTACTTAATTAGCACATATGCATAGCTCCCTGAGATCATGAACCACTAATCCTGTGGACCTAGTTTTCATTTTATCCACATGTAATTCTACAGTTCTTTTTCGAGATATGCATCAGGTGTAATAGATTGATGTGATTACTATCTTACCCTATTTTGAATCTGAAGAGGAGGAGCTTGACTTCGTATTTTTGCTTGGATTTTCTTTAGAGCATACAAATTTTCTGCATTTCTAAATCCTTTTATTATAACTTTTGTAGTGTCTACTTCTATAATTTTTCACCCATTTGACATAAATACAATTACATTTCCTTTATAAACTATTTGGCCTACACTTAGAGTCTTCTACTTTAGCCCTTCAACCAAAAATACATTAGTTGCTTCTTTATTCTTGACATCAAGATCGACACTACCCTTTCCTAAAACTTTTTCTAGTGTATTATTTCCAAGAATAATTTTACCACTCTTGTTTTTCTTTAGAGAGATAAAATTTCTCTTATTTTTGGACATGTGATGAGACCATCTGTCATCTATATACCATTGGTTTTCTTCTTCAAATGTGCATAGAGCAAGGCCACACTTCACTTTCTCTTCTTCCTTTTCTTTAATATGAGGAGTGTGAGTGGATCCATGTTTTTCATGTTTTTTTATAATAGTATTCTTTTATGGTTTCTTTCTTTGGATGGAATCTACTTGTCTGAATGTTTGTATGATTTCATTGAATTGGTCCTACATTCTTTTTCTACATGTATAACACCTTATGTGACCAGAGAAGGGGGCATGAGAATCATAATATTTTTTCTTCATATTTCTACAATCAATAGCTTTGTGACCAAATAAATTTAATGTAAAACAATATGCATTAAACAAAGTTGAGTACTTGGGAAATGATGGTCTTCCTGTGGAGAGACTATTCGCTTGAGGTATAAACAATATGCTTCTGCAATCGACTATAATGTGTCCAAAGTTACGATAGATAAACCATTCAATATCATTAACTAAAGGAGAGTGGATTGTTATTTATATTATTGGGAGGAAATGATTTCCTTTGAAAGTTCACTTTGCTTGGTTATTGGTTTAGTGACCATGATTTTCTTAATTTTCTTTGTTATACTCAAAATTTCCTGCACAAACTTGTCAATTGGATTCTCTCTTCATAGTTTCATGAAAACTTAGCCCAATTTGTTGAAGGGAGACCTTTGATTGTTAAGAATATTGTCCAATATCTTGGTACTATCATGAAAATTCAAATGTTTATCCTTTTCTACTAATTTACCTTTTAATATGCTTATCTCAGACTCCTCTCTTTTTGTCTCTTCCAACTTTCTTCTTAACTCAAGCATTTCTTCTTTAAGCCGCTTTTCTTATTCTTCAAATACTTGAAGTAATTCCTCATTTCGTTTGTTTTATTTTTCAATATCAAATTTCAGTGATATAGTCTCATTTTCAAGTCCTTCACAATATTGTTTCTTCTCATTGAGTTGTTTAGTTAATGTTGCAGTGGTGACAAATGTATCATGGTTCTTGTTTTCATATTCTTGTAACTTAATCTCAAGGTTGTCATTCCTTTTCAAAGAAGACAAAAGTTTTCTGCTAAGATTAAACACTTTCTCTAACCTCTCTTCTTCTGAATCAATAACTCCACCAGATATAGCAAGGAGTTTTTCATGGTCATATTCATCTTCTGATAGAATACAATCTTCTTTAGATTCAATTATTTTTTCAGAAACAATATTACCTGGTAGTTTACCTAATGAACAAAATATCTTCTTTACTAGTTTTTGTTCTCCTTCATGGATGGCCTGCAAATTATCCCATGCCTCCTTTATAGATTCATAATGCATAATTTTCTCTAATTTTGAATCAAGTATATTACAAAAGATTTCATTTAAATCCTCACCATTCTTCTTCAATTCTTGACTTGATGGTGGAGTTTTAATATAACCATTATAGACTACAAGATAAACATTAAATATGAGAGATGTTATCGTAGGATTCATATCTTATTTCTAGTCATAATAATTATCATCATTAAGTATGAGCATACCTTTATTATCCATAGTTTCTGAATTACCTTATTCTACTAATGATTTTCCTTTATCGATGATTGTAGATACTGCTATAATATGTGATATATTGCTATCACTGTCACAATTTTCTTGAACTAACTTCTTCCTTTGAGTTTCCTTCTTCTTGTGCTTCCTTCCTAGGGTCCTCAATCTACTTTCAAATGATTAATCTTTACTAGAGAGACTTGCTATGATATCAATTGTTAGAAATACTAAGAGGGGGGTGAATTAGTATTTCATTTCAATTAATCCTCAATTGCACATTGAAATTTTTATACGTGAATTCTTTTTAAGAAACTCACATGTGTACACACTTTTAATGAGCAGAAATAATGTATATGAAGATTTCTTATTTTCATCAATTTAATCAATCATTATTTCACTACTTATACATTATGCAGTAACCATGAGCAGTATTCAACATAAGAATAGATAAACCATAACACATAATCAACACATCAATGCATAGGGACACTAGGACTTTTAGGTGGAAACCCAATTTGGGAGAAAACCTCCATTATTGCCATATTTGTCCTCTTTCTTATTATAAAAAAATATTTTACATCTTTCACTGGTGTAGACTCTTACCAGTACATAGGATCCCTCCTACAGGAGGCTACAACCTCAACAAATTCTCTAGCACTGACTGGAAAGAAGCTACTACTCCCTGGTCAAGTTTACCAGCTCCTACCAGAAGGAAGCTCCCTCACTGAAGGCTCCAACCTTGAAAACCTCTGTGGACCATATTTCAAAATATTTAACATTGGATCCACCTGACTCAAGCACACATCAAAACCTACAAGCCACGTTTCATCCAATTTTCAAACTGGACCCATAATGAACAATGTGCTCAGACACTGAATATCAATAACCTTTCTGAAACGAAACATTTATCAAATAGATATGCTCACTGAATTCCAAGATACCAGTCACCCCTATGCAACCAAATCACTGATATACTAAGCCAAATCTCATAAACACTAACCAACTCAAATGCTTTGCTCATCAACCAAGTGAGACACTGTCCAATGTCAAGTCAAACTATTCACCAAAGAAATCTATCATCATCAATCCATACAACTCTAAAGATCTCGTTAATTAACTCAATGCAACCATCATGATACTATGAGTTCATAGATCCATAAGGTCATAAGACCTTTCCATGCAATGCTCATGAACAAATACCCTCTTACTCATTCAATGCTATGCCAAATTCTAGCTAATCAATAGTCCTAAAATATGAACTTAGACGCATTTATGTAAGCATTTGAGTTCTACGATTGTCTCGTGATCAACATGATGGATGGAAAAAAGCATTTGATAGAAAGATACAGAAGTAAATTACAAAATACACATTGAATTTTGTTTAATTATTTTATTAATTAAACATTTGATTCAATCATATACATCCAATAAATTGTTGGTGATTTATTTTCTTTCTTTTCATTGCAATAACCTAATTAAAATATATAAGCACCAAATTTATTAAATATAAAGTAATGCAAACCCAGAGTATTCAATTATTCTATTGATTCAGTCACATACATCCTTTGAAGTGCTCGCCATATTGATCCAAAATCTTTTGCTTATAGATGTGTTAAAGAATTACATGCATAAATCGTAGCTTAACATAGAAATTTAATGTGCACATGAGAGAAGAGCAAAAACACATAAAGCATGAAAGAAGACAACAAGACTTGATAATGGAGTTCGTCCGACTTGGACTACGTCTCCAAGCCTTACTCGATCAGTGGGGAGGCCTTCATTCATTAAGTGGCATGAGAAAGAAGAGTACAAACATCAGTTACAAAAAAGGGAGTTTTATACCTCCATACTGAGAAATGGCCAAAAAATGCAGAACTATGATGGAGAAATGGACAGTGCCATTGCATTTGTGGCATCGAGAAATGCTGAAACCATATAAAATTTTTCAAAATCTGACAAAGTGAGAATTTGGCCCTCCTACAAAAATCTGCCTCGAATTGTGTGCACTCCCTCCTCTGCCTAGGCACACTAATGAACTGCGTTTAAATAAAAAATGTGGTGGTGGATTTCTCAAGAAATTAGTTGTGTTGAGCTGGTTTAAAGATCTAGTTATTATGGAGGAGCTCAAGCGGTCAAACCCCACCTCCTCCTTTTTTTTACACACATGATGTTATTTTAAAAGAATGGATCGGGCTAAGCTCGCCTTGGGCAACCTGCTCACTGCACTTACCTTCAGGTCGTATTCTCATTAAGGCATGTTGTCTGAATTGTAGTCGGGGTTAGGTGTTGGGTTCGTGCCCCAAGGGCCGACCCATGTTTAATGTAATGTTGTTTGTTTTTAAATGGGTTGGGTCCGTGCCGCAAGGGCCAGCCCACCCAAACTCTGCGCTAGTTAATGGTGGTTCTGTGGGAGGGGTCGGGGGTAGTGGCCCACCCCTCCACTAATATATATGTGTGAATATTATTGGGGTGGCGGGGTTGGTGGCTCGCCATATATTATATATATATATATATATATATATATATATATATATAAATAAAACAAACTACACATTTTTGAAAATTCAGATTTTGCCTTAAGGAGTCATTTTAACCAGGCGAAAATTTCACCCAGAATCTGGCCAGAGTTGGCCGGATTCCATCTACTAGAAAAATTCCAAATTGTGCCTTCATTAATCCTGCCCAGTCATCAAAAAGTAAACCCAAATTTGACTGCCTCTATCTCCTTCATCTAGACTCGGATTGGAGTGTCGTTCACACCGTTGGAATTAGGGCAGCGAGCACTTCGATATGATGTCAAGTTAATCACCTTTCTGCCACTTTGAATTTTGAGCTCTTTCCATGCCACTGGTGTCTGGAGATCCACCTGGATCAATCCTCCGCATTGAGTAGCTTTTGGACTGCCAAAAGCCTTATCAATCAATTTGCAAGTGAGGGAATTGTTCCCTCACTCTTTCTTTTTCCAGCCAGTTTTCCTTGCTAGGGTGCATCCCCTTGAAACTAACTCAAAGGTATTCCACATCTCCTCGTCGTGAAGTCTTGATCCTTCTATCAAGGGTGATGTCCTCAAGTAACTCATCGAGATACTCTGGTGCAAAGTCATCAATTGTAGGAACTGTGCCCACCTCTTCAGTGTCCATAATTAATGGTGGCTCATATAGCTTTAAGTTTTCCACATTCACTACGAAGTACATTTGCATATATACCAACAAATGGATATGGAAGGCATTGTTTCCAATCTTTTCCAAGATGGTGAATGTACCATACCGGATTGGTCGCAACTTCTTCCCTTCTCCCTTCATCCTTTCCTTACTAATGTGGAACCACACTTTATCGCCCACTTGAAATTGATGATCGACTTAGTGTTTGTCATGTCGAGCCTTGTACTGGGCTTGAATTTTCTCCAACTTCTCCTATATTGCTTGGTGAATCAACTGGATCCGCTGGATGAACCACTGCGCTTTGTCCCTGTCATCACGTCCACTGGAGTCATCTTCCCTTCCAAAGGCCATATCAAAAGGGTCTTTTGGTAGGTAGCAAGAACATGTCTAAAATGGTGAACGATGCATAGATTAGTGCAATTCTCGGTTGTAGGAATGTTGCACATATGGAAGATGCTCATCCCACAACTTAGGATGTTTCCCACAATAGCCTCGCAACAAGTGTACCATGGTGCGGTTGATAACCTCTGTCTGTCCGTTAGTCTGTGGATGGAATGTCGTGCTTCTTTTCAACTTGGTGTCTATCATCTTCTATAAGCTGGTCCAAAACTATCCGAGAACGCGAGAGTCTCTATCTAACGTAGTCAATGTGGGAAACCCAAAATGGACCCAAATATTCTGAAAGAAAAGATAAGCAGTCTGCTCTGCAGTGATCTGCTTTTTACAAGGCACTAAAATACACATCTTACTAAAATGGTCAACGAAGACATACAAATAGTCGTGACTTTCTGTAGAAAAAGGGAAACCTCCTACAAAATCCATCAACACACATTCCCATGGACAACTAGTAATAGGGAGCGGTGCGTAGAGCCCGAGTTTTCTATTAGAGGGCTTTGAAACAGAAGACATCACACATCCCTTTACATAACGAGTCACAATGTTCTTCACATGAGGCCAAAAAAAAAAATCTTTGTACATGACACAAAGTTTTTTCAACACCAAAATGACCAGACACAAGGGAGGTGTGGGCCTCCCGGATTACATGTACCCTTTCTCCTATGGGTATGTAAAATTTTCTAAAGTGATACAACAGTTTCCCCTACAAGTGATAGTTTTTCACCTATGAACTGAGGGTTAGTTTTGCATAAATCTCCTTAAAGTCATCATCGTTAGCATATTGTTCAGCATAACTTTCAAAAGATAATGAAGTATTATGCAAAATAACAGAAGCAGAAATAGGAGGGCAAGATAGCATATTGGCCACTTTGTTGCTAGTTCCCTTCTTATACTTTATTACCAGATGAAACTGCTGAAGAAAACCCATCCACTTGAAATGATGAGATTGTTGCAACTTGGTTTGTGACTAAAGATACTGCAAGGGCTGATGATCCGTATGGATGACGGTCTTCTTGCCGATCAGGTAGTGTTTCCACTTTTTCACACTCTGGACAAAGGCATATAACTCCTTGTCATAAGTGGGATAGTTTATCACAACCTGAGAGAACTTCTCTGAATTGTAACATATCGACTTCCTTTGCTGCATCAGTACATCTCCCACAGCATATCCGCTAGCATCTGCCTCGATCTCAAATGGCTATTGGAGATATGGTAAGGCCAAGACCGATGCGGTGCTGATCTTTTCTTTCAATGTTTTGAAGGACATTGAAATATGGAAATAATTAATTAATTTATTTTAAATTAATTAGTTGGAGAAATTCAAGTTAGAAGTCTTTCTAAAGTCATGCAAGAGTTATCCCATAAATTAAGGAGATAAGATTGAGTTATTTGAGTTGTAATTAGTTAACACAGTTTATTGAGTTAAGTCCAGTTAAATTAGATCCAAATTGTTTGAGGAACTAATAGTGAGTTAACAGTCAGTTGATGCATTAATGCACTGAACTAGTGCTACTCTAGTTAACTAAAGATTCCCTCATAAAAAATTGATGCATGTCTATTCTGAGAAAGACCCAGTTGAGATTAATGTTGAAGGACAATGCACTATCAATTGCATGTGTTTTCTCATGGAGAAAACTCATGCATGAAGTCAAGGATTCATTCGTGAGGATTGCGCAGTTTGAAGGTTGGTTTTTCCACTTGGTAATAGGCTAATCATCGACAAGGAACAACGCAAGGAAATAGGAGCTTGGAGGGCAGAGAGGAAGGCTGGAGAGAAGCCAAGATTGCCTGTGAGCATCTGTGAGGATTGTATTGAGAGCTGGCTAGCTGTGAGTGCTAAGGCATTTTATAATTCCTATGTATTTCCACCATGTATGATAATACAATAGTGTGGGGTTTTATCTGAGACTTTCCCCAAGAATTATGATGAAGAAAATCTGGCCTTAGCAAGTAAGGCAAGGAAACGGAAGGGGAAGGCTTCCCATTTCAAATCAAATTCTTCTCATGGAGGGAATAAGGGTGACATGTCTAAAGTAAGATGCTTTAATTGTCACAAGATGGGACATTATGCGACTAATTGCCCATCGAAGAAGTCCAACAAGGGATCCTCGGAAGGATTGGAAGGTGAGGCATTAGCCTCTCAGTTCCAAATGGAATTTACCCTCATCGCATGCATGGTGTCATCAATGATGGGTTGTGTCTGGTATCTTGACGGTGGAGCTTCATTCCACATGATCGGTGATAAAAAATTATTCAGTGCCTTGGAGGAGAAAGACCTAAAGATGCGCATAGAGATGGGTGACAACGAAAGGCATAGTGTTTCAAGAGTGAGAACGATTGCTTTTGAGAGGGAGCATGGAGCTCCTCTCACCTTAATAGATGTGATGTATGTGCCTGGACTGAAGAAGAACTTGGTATCAGTCGTGATGTTGGAGGACAAAGGCTACGATGTTTCCTTTAGTAAAGGAAAGGCATTCCTAAGACACATAGCCATGGGTCAGTCCAAGAGGATAGGGATTTGGGTGAAGAATCTCTATAAACTAGAGGTATATGATTGTGCAACATTGAGTACAAAAGAAGAATTGCTGCAAAGCCAAGACATTGGTGAGTTGTGGCATAGGCGGTTGGCCCATTTGCATCATGGGGCTTTGAAGATATTGCAGTAGATATCTACAGGACTTCCCAAAGGTAAACTCGAGCAAGTTGACACATGGAAAGGTTGTACCTTGGGAAAGTACACCAAGTCTTCCTTTCGTGATCGATATAGTTGAGCAGAGGCTATCTTAGAGTGAATTCATACTGAATTACGTAGACCAATCTCTATGGCATCCACAACGAAGCAAAGGTATTATGTTATTTTCATGGATGACTATTCTTGTAAATGCTGGATTTATTTCATGCAGAAGAACAACCAAACTTTCACAAAGTTTTGTGAGTTCAAAGCTTTGGTCGAGAAAGAGGGAGCTCCAACTACAGGTTGTGGAGGAACTGTTGGTTCCTAAGGAGGAGGAGCCTCAGACTGATGTGGAGTAACCGCATGCAGAGGTTCCAGGAGTGGAGACATCCACTCAAGTAGAGTCTTTTAGAGATGGATGAAAATGCACAAGAGAATATGACAGATTGTTGGAGGATGTGAGAGAGAATGTGGGAGCACCATCTTCTCAGCACAGACAGAGGAGGTCACCTGAGAGGTACAATGGATACATGGTCCTTGCTGGGGAATGTGTTGAGACCGAGCCATAGTTCGTACCAATGTTTGGGATGTGGTTCCAAGACTTGAGAACAAGTCAATCGTGAGTTCCCGTTGGCTTTACAAGGTAAAGCAAGTTGCTGATGGTAGTGTGGATAAGGATAAGGCAAGATTTTATGCCTGTGGCTTTTCACAGGTCAAGAGTATCATGTTGTTGTAGTATATTTCGACAAAGGAGCAAGACGCTGACATTTTGACAAAGGCATTGTCAAAGTGTAAATTCGAGTTCCATAGAGACAGGATCGGGGTGGCAGATAATCCCTTTCTTTTTGAGAGGGAGTATTGAAATATGGCAACAAAAATATTCCAATTTAATTTGTCCTTGAATTAAATTGTGAATTAAAATCGAATTTAGTATTAACAGCTACTTGGAAATAATTAATTAATTTATTTTGAATTAATTAGTTGGAGAAATTCAAGTTAGAAGTCTTTCTAAAGTCATGCAAGAGTTATCCCTTAAATTAAGGAGATAAGATTGAGTTATATTTGAGTTGTAATTAGTTAACTCAATTTACTAAGTTAAGTCTAGTTAAATTAGTTCCAAACTATTTGAGGAACTAATAGTGAGTTAACAGTCAGTTGATGCATTAATGCACTCAACTAGTGCTAATCCAGTTAACTGAAGATTCCCTCATCAGAAACTCATGCATGTTTATTCTGAGAAAAACCCAGTTGAGATTAATGTTCTAGGACAGTGTACTATCAGTTGCACATGTTTTCTAATGGAGAGAAAACTCATGCATGCAGTCAAGGATTCATCCTTGAGGATTGCGTAGTTTTGAAGGCTGGTTTTTCCACTTGGTAATAGGCTAATCATCCACAAGGAACATTGCAAGTAAATAGGAGCTTGGAGGGCAGAGAGGAAGGCTGGAGAGGATCCAAGATTGCCTATGAGCATTTGTGAGGATTGTACTGAGAGCTGGCTAGTTGTGAGAGCTAAGGCTTTGTATAATTCCTATGTATTTCCACCATGTATGATAATACAATAGTGTGGTGTTTTATCAGAGACTTTCTCCAAAGTATTTTCATGTGTATTGTGCCATTGATTCTTCTTCTTCTGGTTATATTGTTCAGCTTGATCTTTAAGCTTCCGCAAATTGATAGTAGAAGTAGGTTATAGTATTATGCTTTGATTTATATTGCATTATCAGGTTAACCTATCATAGATTTTCTACAAAGGAATTCTGCTGCTTTCCTCCCCATTGAAAGACTTGCTTTACACTTTTCAATGCATGTAAAGTGTTGCAATAATAGAGAAATTGGTAATAAATCTCCTCCGATACTGTACTACACCCAAAAAGCTGCAAACCTCAGTTACACTGGTAGGCTTAGGCCAATTTACAATTGCTTCAAGTTTAGAAGGATCAATTCTTAGCTGACCATGACCAACAATATGACCTAGGTAAACCAAAGAGGTTTTCCCAAACTCACACTTTGACAATTTTACATAGAGTTTTTCTTTTTTCAATACTTCAAACACTTTCTTCATATGGCATACATGTTTATTCCAACTTTTACTAAAGATAAGAATATCATCTAGATATACAAGAAAAAATTCATCAATGAAAGGCTTAACAAGATCATCCATTACCCTCATGAAAGTAGCTGGAGCGTTGCAAAGTTCGAATGGCATCACCATCCATTCGAAGAACCCGTGTTTGGTCTTGAAGGCGGTTTTCCACACATCCTGCTATGCAATTCGGACCTGGTGATAACCACTATGCAAGTCCAATTTGGTGAAATAGATAGCATTCTTTGATTGATAAAATAAGTCATCATTGTGGGGAAGAGGGTAACGATTTCTCACCGTGATTTTGTTTAGTGCTTGATAATCCATGCACATCCTCCATGTGCCATCTTTCTTTAGCACTAAGACAATCGGTGAGCTGCGTGGAGAAGTGCTCAGTCTGATGACCCCTTGGTTCAATACTTCCTGCACCTCCTTTTTGATCTCCTCCATCTCAATGGTCGACATCCTATACATGCCAATATTCAGTAAAGGAGCGTCATGCTGCAAATGGATCTCACGTTGGATTTACCTCTTCGGAGGTATTCCCCTTGGTTCCTGAAACATCTCATCATACTTAGAAATTAATTCACATAATTCCTTTTTATGCACATGATCACAACCATGGAAAGCATCGGATAATTCTGCATCTTTCCCCCTTACAACCATATGCATGCAACCCTTATTGGAATTCACCAACCTCTTCATTTTTCTTGCAATTACAAGCCTGGCATTGATTTTAGTTTGATGAGCTCTTACAATATATTATACCCCATCTTTTGTGTTTTGGTATTTGTTTCCATGACAAAAGAAGATTGCCTTTCTATCATATAGATATGGACTTCCTAACACCATGCCACATATATCTAATGGTATCACATCAAGTTTTAACTCATCCCCTAACTTAGAAGCAATCACATATTTAACCTTGCACTGCTTAGTTACATTCAGTTTTGCTTTATCATGTTTCCATCCAAGTGGGTAAGGTTTTGGATGTGGTTTGGTTTGTAAGCCTAACTTCTTCACCAAGGAAATTGAAATTAAGTTTGCTTGGGATCCGGTATCAAATAGAGTTTCCACTTTTGTGTGATTTATGATAACTATAATATGAAATAGCTCAATTCTCTTTCGTTCATTAGGAAGATACTCATCTATTGAACTAGTACCTTCATGTGATTCAGAATTAACATGAGGCGTAAGAGTACCCTTTTTTCCTACTACTGTGATCAATGCTTCATCTCCCGAATTGTATCCAAGGTCTTGCTGCACAATTGCCACTGTCTTCTACTTGCCTTTTCCTCCATGCTTCTTTGGTCTCTTTTCCGGGTACAATTTCCAACAATGATCATCGCCATGACCTTCGTTTTTGCAGTGAGTGTAATAAGGTCTTTATCCTTCATCTTTCTCGGTTCATGTTGTCCTCTTCTCCTTTCCTTTTGCTTTCACTTTGGGTTTTCCATTTGAAGGTTCAAAAGGTGGTTTGTTGAAATGATCATCTCTTTCATTTTTGCCCCTGTTCTCAAGATAAATGGCCTTTACACTGGCCGAGTCAATAGTAGTTGGTTAAAACAATAATAATGAATGTCTAAGGTAACTATGTAATGATCCAATATACTTAGTTACTACCTCAGGTGAGTAAAGTGCAATGCCCAAATTAAGTGCCTGTTTTCTAAATTCCTCTGTAAAGCTTTGAACATCCTGACCCCTGCCTTGCCTTAAGTACTGCCAATCCATTAAGGATTTTTGTTTATAACCCAAGGGATAAAATTGTTCCTTTCATGTAGAAATGAAACTAGGCCATGAGGAAAGAAGATTACCCACACTCTTAGTGCTTCGCAATTTTCTCTCCCACCAAACGAGAGTGGTGCTACTCAGTCGAAGAGAGGCCAACTGAATCTTTGCCTCGTCCTCTTCGATCTACTAAATCCTGCAGTGGATTTCAACCTACCTAATCCAGTTATTAAGATTCTCTGCATTACTTTCACCGTTAAACATGGGAAGATTAAATTTGACATCTAATTTAAAGAAAGGTTTCTTAGATGCATTCGTTGAATTTCTATGATGATGGTGATGAGAGGAAGAAGAACTTTCACTTGTGGAAGGAGAAGAAGGGGGTTCTTATTCACCATTTCCATGCACTGAACCTTGTTCTTCTACCTTTTCCCTTATGCTTACTCCAGTCTTGAAAGAAACTGACCTACATTTTTTGCCATTGCATAGAAGGTTTTGTGGAAATTGAGCTCCTCTTCATGACAAGCCTCTTCATCTGCCATGTTTCTCCTTCGATGTGCATGCCCCGCTTTAGGATCGAAAGACTTTAGTTTCCCTTCGCCTCTTCGGAGCCTATTTCTTGTTAGCATACAAACATGCAATTCACATCTAAAAAGACTTGCTCTGATACCACTTGATCCAAAATATTTTCTTATAGATGTGTTAAAGAATTACATGCATAAATTCTAGCTTAACATACAAATTTAATGTGCACATGAGAGAAGAGGAGAAACACTTAAAGCATGAAAGAAGACAACAAGACTTGATAATGAAGTTCGTCTAAATTTTACTACTTCTCCGGGCCCCTGCTCGATCAATGGGGAGGCCTTCATTCATTAAGTGGCATGAGAAAGAAGAGTACAAGCATCAGTTACAAAAAAGGAGTTTTATACCTCCATAATGAAAAATGGCTGAAATATGCATAACTATGATGGTGAAAAGGACAATGCCATTGCGTTCGTGGCGTCAAGAAATGCTGAAACCATATAAAATTTGTCAAAATCTGACAAAGTGAAAATTCGGCCCTCCTGCAAAAATCTTCCTCGAACTACGTGCGCTCCCTCCTCTGCCTGGGCGCACTAGTGAACTCCGTTTAAATAAAAAATGTGGTGGCAGATTTCTCAAGAAACCAGTTGTGTTGTGTTGGTTTAAAGATCCGGATATTATGGAGGAGGTCGGGTAGTCAAACCCCGCCTCCTCCTTTTTTTTACACACATAATGTTATTTTAAAAGAATGGATTGGGCTGGGCCTGCCCACTCCACTTACCGCTGGGTTGTATTCTCATTAAGGCATGCTGTTTGAATTGTAGTCGGGTTAGGTGTTGGGTCCACGCCCCAAGGGCTGGCCCACATTTAATGTAATGTTGTTTGTGTTTAAATGGGTGGGTCTGTGCCCCAAGGGCCGGCCCACCCAACTCAGCGCTAGTTAATGGTGGTTCCGTGGGAGGGGCCAAGGGTAGTGGCATGCCCCTCCACTAATATATATGCGTGGAAAGGATTGGGGTGGCGGGGTTGGTGGCCCGCCACCCTTTTTTTAATATCTTTTTTGTTTAAATAAAACAAACTGCACATTTTGTAAAATTTGAATTTTGACCGAAGGAGTCATTTTAACCGGGGGACAATTTCACCCAAAATTTGGCCGAAGTTGGCTAGATTGCGTCTTCCGAAAAAAGTCCAAATTTTTCATTAATCCTGCCTAGTCATCAAAAAGTCAACCCAAGTTTGACTCCCTCTATCTCCTTCATTCGGACTCGGATTGGAGTGTTGTTCACACCATTGGAATCAGGGTGATGAGCACTTCGATCTGATGTCAAGTTAATTGCCTTTCCACCACTTTGAATTTTGAGCTCTTTCCATGCCACTGGTGTTTGGAGATCCACCTGGATCAAATATCTTCGTACTTTTTATTACAGTAATATAAATACTAAAATTACTAAATATAAATTTATGCAAACAAGACTTGACTTTTGACTTTTCTAGGACTAACTATTTCATACAAACTCAACAACCCTTGACTTGACTGGAACATTAAATCAGTATGCATCACTAGCCTTGGATGTTTATACATAACATGTAATTACTATTTCTAACAGTGTGTGCTCGTACAGTTTTGTTGGGATAGACCGGATGAAACAAAAGCTTTGGTGTATAATAGGTTATGACACACTGTCATTACCATGAATGTGACTATTTTAAATATAACATCGTGCTTTCTGAGGGGAGAAATAGTGAGGAGGATTCAGACTGTAAGTGATTAAATATGTCAAGAACTACGTTAATGGATGGCCTGATATTGGGAGCCAATCGATTGCAAAATGTGGCAATGTCAATTATCTTCAATATTTCATCATTCATGTTGTTATTATAATCACCACTCCTTCTCAAATCATTATCAATTATTTCATCCATTCTCCCTTCCTTGGCCTTCTTCGCAGCCCATGAAGTTAGATGTACAAATTCTTGATCGTCCTCTTCTATCACTAGAGGTTTTCTACTTACAATTTATAATAACACCACGCCGAATCTATACACGACCTGTTCATCGATGCCTTCACTCCATACCCACTTTCTGCACATACAGAACATTATGATGACATTATGATGATCTCTGCAACTACATTTCATAGAATATGATGATCTTTGCAACTACATTTCATATATAACAACAATAAATGTGTCACAATAAAAGAGAAATCGCATGGACATTATTTAGTACCAGGAGTAATGTAGCCATGAGTCCCTCCAAAGAGAGAACTTGATTCAGAATCTATTGATGAATTCTTCACTAGCCTGGCAAGTCCAAAGTCTACAATGTGTGCTACATATTCATCATCCTCTAAGATTAAACACTTCCTCTAACCTATCTTCTTCTAAGATTAAACAATTCCTCTAACCTCTCTTCTTTTGAATTCACCTAATGAACAAAATTTCTTCTTTACTGGTTTTCCTTCTCCTCCATGGATGGCTTGCAAACTATCCCATGCCTCCTTTACAGATTCATTGTTTATAATTTTCTCTAATTATTCTGAATCAAGTATGTTACAAAAGATTTCATTTAAATCCTCACCATTCTTCTTCAATTCTTGACCTGATGGTGGAGTTTTAATATAACCATTATAGACTAAAATCTAAACATTAAATCTGAGAGATATTATCCTAGGATTCATATTTTCTTTCGAGTCCTAATAATTATCATCATTAAGTATGAGCATACCTTTATTATCCATAGTTTCTGACTTGCCTTATTCTACTACTGGTTTTCCTTTATCGATAGTTGTAGATACTTCTATAACATGTGATACATTGCTATCTCTGTCACACTTTTCTTGAACTAACTTCTTCCTTTGAGTTGCCTTCTTCTTGTGCTTCGTTCCTTGGGTCCCCAATCTACTTTCAAGAAATTAAGCTTTACTAGAGAGACTTGCTATGATATCAATTGTTAGAAATACTAAGAGGGGGGTGAATTAGTATTTCATTTCAATTAATCCTCAATTGCACATTGAAATTTTTATATGTGAATTCTATTTAAGAAACTTGCATGTGTACATGCTTTTAATGAGTAGAAATAGCGTATATAAGAATTTCATATTTTCATCAATTTAATCAATCATCATTTCACTACTTATACATTATGCACTAACCATGAGCAATATTCAACATAAGAATATATAAACCATAATACATAATCAACACATCGACAAATAGGGACATCAGGATTTTTAGGTGGAAACCCAATTTGGGAGAAAACTGTGAGTGTTTCCATCTTTGTCCATTTTCTTATTATAAAAAAATATTTTACATCTTGTACTAGTGTAGACTCTTACAAGTACATAGGATCCTACCTACAGGAGGCTACAACCTCCACAAATTCTCCATCTCTGACTAGAAGGAAGCTACTACTCCTAGTCAAGATTACCTGCTCCTACTAGAAGGAAGCTCCCTCATTGAAGGCTCCAACCTTGAACACCTCTGTGGACCACATTTCAAAATATTTCACATTGGATCCACCTGTGATCCAAATAGAAAATTGCATCAACCCATGGCATTCATTCACCCATGTTATTCATCGACCCATGGAATTTACCCATGGTATTGTAAGTGGCATCCAAGCATGGTATTCATTCACCCATGGTATTGTGACATCCACCCATGGTATTCATTCACCCATGGGATTTACTTGTGGTATTGTAACTGAAAAATGTTATAAGTAACAAGTCGCATTTCGTAAAAGGACAAATTGTCCACCACAATGTAGATTTTATAGTTATTCTTAGTTTTAATAAAAATTTCCTTTGTGGTTTTATTTACTGTGTGTTCTATCATTTTCATTATGGCATTAAAAATTTTCAGATCTTGGGGGCCTCCTCCCAAGATCCAGATCCTTGGTACCATAGTAGGTTATGATTCCATGGGAATGAGGGTTTAATGAATATCTCAGCTTCAATTTTTTGTAACAATATTCAACAAACTTCAGGAACATACTGCGACCTCCACAAAGCACTTTCTTGGGCCAAGCAGGAAGAATTTTTCTTTTTTCATTTTTTTGCAGAATTTTTTTGGGCGGAGAGTTTTCAGATCATATCTAAAACATTTGGTGCAAAATTTGCCAAAAAATTAAACAAAATATATAGATTCCTTGCGAAAAAATATCAAAATTCAAAAAAAAATCGACCGATTCGGAGTCTGGATGAAGGAGATATTGCTGATTTAAAATCAGTTATGTTGCAGAATTTTTTCTGTCGACAACTGTTCGATGATGACTCTCCTATCATTTTTCGCTATTTTTGCGATGAATTTTAGAACAATGATTGAATATTTGAGCTCCTCTTGAAAAATCACCTAATTTTAAAAAAAATGAGCCGAATCAAAGATCGAATGTGGGAGATATTGCTGATTTAAAATCAGTTATTTTTTCAGAACTTTTGCGATGACGAAATAGTTTCAATGTGAATCTGGGACTCCATAGTGTCCATATAAGGATTTCCAACACATGGGAAGATGCAAAATGGTCATTATGTTTCCAAAAATAGGTTATAATAAATATTTTGAGTTATATTGACCGAGTTATGTCTATTTTAAATCTGGAGCAGCATTCAGAGCGGGTTCCCTTTGGAGACGTGCCCCCCCACCCCAGGCTATGTAGGCACCTGCTACTTCATCAAAAATCAACATCATGGTTATGGTCAACCACACAAAATCCTTCTTATCGAAGTCCATTTGCTAGGCCACACACTGTTAGTATCATAATTGGTCACAACCATTACAGGGTATCTCTATCCTCAGATCTTCATTCATATAGTTATGGGTCATCCACAAATACACACTTCATCGATGTCCATTTTCTAGGCCGCACATTGTCAGTATCACAATTGGTCACAAGCATTACATGGTATCTCTATCCTCAGATCTTCGTTCATCATGGTTATGTGTTCACCACATAAAACCCTTCTCTTCAGTGGCTCTTCATATTCAACAAAGGCTTCGCAGGAGGGAACTTCACACAATGGGGACCATTGCTTCTTAAGGAGGGAGGAATGATCCGAATATAAAATGGCATCAACCCATGGTATTCATCCACCCATGTTATTCATTCACCCATGGAATTTACTCATGGTATTTATCCACCCATGGTATTGTAAGTGGCATCCACCCTTGATATTCATTCACCTATGGTATTTTCCCATGGTATTGTGACATCCACCCATGGTATTCATTCACCCATGGAATTTACGCATGGTATTGTAACTGAAAAAGCTATAAGTAACAAGTCGCATTTTTTAAAAGGACGAATTTTCCACCACAATGTAGCTTTCATAGTTATTCTCCATTTTAATAAAAAAAATCTTTGTAGTTTTATTTACTATGTGTTCTCTCATTTTCTTTCTTCCATTGCAATTTTTCAGATCTTGGGGGCCTCCTCCCAAGATCTGGATCAACCTGAATCAAACACACATCAATACCTGCAAGCCATGTTTCAACCAATTTTCAAATTGGAACCATAACCAACAATGTGCTCAAACACTGAATATCAATAACCTTTCTGAAACCAAACATTGTCAAATAGATATGCTCACTGAATTCAAAGGTACCAGTCATCCCTATGCAACCAAATCACTGATATACTAAGCAAAATCTCATAAACACTAACCAACTCAAACTCTTTGCTCATCAACCAAGACAGACACTATCCAATATCAAGTCAAACTCTTTGCCAAAACAATCTATCATCATCAAGCCAGTCAACTCTAAAGATCTCATTAATTAACTCAATGCAACCATCATGATACTATGAGTTCATTGATCCATAACATCATAAGACCTTTCCATGCAATGCTCATGAACAAATATCCTCTCACTCATTCAATGCTACGCAAAAATTCTAGCTAATCAAGAGTCCCAAAATCCGACCTCAAACTCATTTAAAAATTCAACATTTTGACTATTTCACTTTACAACAATGTCTTTTTAAAACTTTCAAAAATAATTTCTACTTTAAGTCACAAATTTAATAATATTTCCATACACATAAACCCTAATTAACATAAACTCATACTTACAAATTAAAAATAATTAATAATATAAATTAATACTATCAATTAAAAATAAAAATATTCTCGCTAAACTATATATGATCATTTTAAATATAATTATGCTAATTAAAAAATAAACCATAAAATTTATTATAACTAACACATCAGGCCAGCTGCCACAAAATTACAAACTAATGCAGACTCAAACTAGTCAATATTCTATTGATTCAATCACATACATCCTTTGAAGTGCTAGCAATATCTTCATACGTTTCATTAGAATAATATAAATAACAAGCTTACTAAATATAAAATTGTGCTGGCAATATCTTCATACTTTTCATTACAATAATATAAATACCAAACTTACTAAATATAAATTTATGCAAACAAGACTAACTATTTGATACGAACTCAACACCCCTTGACTTGACTGGAACATTAAATCATTACGCATCACTAGCCTAGGATGTTTATACATAACATGTAACTACTATTTCTAGCAGTGCGTGCTCGTACAATTCTGTTGGGATAGACCAGATGAAACAAAAGCTTTGGTGTATAATAGGTAACAACACACTGCCATTACTGTGAATGTGACTATTTTAAATCTAACATTGTGCTTTCTGAGTGGAGAAATAATGAGGAAGAGTCAGACTGTAGGCGATTAAACATGTCAAGAACTATGTTCATGGACGGCCTGAGATTGGGAGCCGATCGAGTGCAAAATGTGGCGATCTCAATTATCTTCAATATTTCATCCCTCATGTTGTTATTGTAATCACTGCTCCTTCTCAAATCTTTATCAATTATTTCATCCATTCTTCCTTCCTTGGCCTTTTTTGCAGCCCATGCAGTTAAATGTACAAATTCCTGATCATCCTCTTCTACCACCAGAGGTTTTCCGCTTACCATTTCTAATAACACCACGCCGTAGCTATACACGTCCCGCTTCGTCGATGCCTTCACTCCATACCCACATTCTGCACATAACATCAATGTATTAGCATGACATAGAATATGATGATCCCTATGATTACATTTCAAAACAAAAAAAAAAGCGTGACGATGAAAGAGAAAACACATGGAGATTTAGTACCGGAAGCAATGTAGCCATGAGTCCCTCCGAGAAGAGAACTTGATTCAGAATCTATTGATGAATTCTTCACTAGCCTAGCAAGTCCAAAGTCTGCGATGTGTGCTACATATTCATCATCCAGCAATATGTTGGCAGAATTTATGTCGCAGTGAATTATTGGAGGTTCGCAGTCGTGGTGTAGATATTTGAGTCCCTCTGCCACGCCCACCGCAATGTTATACCGACTCCTCCAGTCCAGCGTTTGATTAGGACGTTTCGATGCTCCAGCCAGATATTCCCACAACAATCCATTGACCATGTAGTGACACAAAAGAACTATTACCTCATTTGTTCCATCATGCTCTGTTATCAGGTCTCGATGACGCAGGATGTTTCTGTGATGGACGTATTTCACTGATTCGATCTCGTGCCTCAGACTGCGATATAGAATATTTCCGTGATGATGATTTGATAGTTTTAAGCATTTGGGAGCAAGGATTCTGTCTTGTCTTGGAATTATCACCCCGTAGACCATGTCGGATGCACCAGACCCGATTACGTAATCATCACCGAAGTTGTCTGTAGCTTCCACTATATCTTTGTATTTGATCATACGGAGTTGTCCATCTTGTGAAGAAATACCCTCTAATATAGCATCGTCCTCGTTGTGTCTTTCACTATTCGGCCTTGACCTTTTTACAATGTATAGCAGTGCAAGCATGAGAATAGTTATGGTCCCAATACAGGCGGCGAGAGTAATCCCTGTCACATCGGCTAAGGTTAATTCTTTCTTTTTACCTGCAACTTCTGAATCCGAACAATTATTCCTTGTTGATGGTCCGCAAAGGCCTGGATTACCCTCAAGTGCATTCTGCCAGCCTTGTAAAAATGCCCTTAATGAAGGAATGGCCCTTGTGAATAGGTTGAAAGAGAAGTTGACATGGTCTAGGCTTATCATATCTGTGAGAGATTGAGGAATATTACCAGACAGGCTATTATGGGAGAGGTCCAAGGATTCAAGTAACCTCAATTTTCCCATCTAAGGAGGAAGAAATCTAGATAGATTGTTCTAGCTTAGATCCAACCCATATCTGAGACTGGCTGCAAGCTTTCCCAACTCCAAAGGAATGGTCATGCTGAATCTGTTTCTGGCCAGGTACAGTTCGCTCAAACCCCTGCAATCTCCCAAGGAAGTGGGGATCCTTCCTGTTAATGCGTTTACACTTAAATTTAATATCGACAGCATGAAAAAATGGCCCAAAGCTGTGGGTATGCTACCTTCCAACGAATTTCCATTGAGATCTAAAACCTGCAAATTAGTTAAATTACCTATTTCTGGAGGAATCATTCCAGTGATATTATTGCAGCTCAGATTGAGCATTCATGTTGGAATATTAATTCCAACTGCTGTGCAGCAGCAGCGATGCGGGATATCGCCGATGAGTGATCGCCGATATCGCATCAGCGAGCCGCAATAGAGGACTTACAAAAGAGTCGACGTATCTGCGGTAGAACTGCAGTGAACAGTTGAATAGCAGCAGCTATTTTATTCATTTGTCCTGATCCGGTGCCCCACATTTATTCTTGATCTTTTAAGCCACTGCCATTACCATCTTTTCACTCTTTAATTATTTTTGAGTTCCCGAAGGAGGAAAGATCAGATCCAACGCTACACCATTACTTCTCAACAACTGTATTAATGAGCAGAACGACTGAAAGAGAAAAGAACCAGCCTTGAGCCAACGCAGCATTTATCAGTTATGGGTTTTCACATAACCGACTCAAGAAGCACAGCAGAATGTCAGAAAGATCAGATTTTATTCATTATGAGCAGCGGAGTACAGCAGAAACTTCATCAGCAAGTTAAAGCGGTGATGACCCTTTCCCGCACTATAAAATGCAGACGCAGCAGTGAAGAAAGAAGCAGAAATAGAAATAGAAATAGAAATAGAGAGATAGAGAGCAAAGGGGAGCACGCAGCAGCGTGAAGTTTTGCAGGGCAATACGCTGCAGCACGTATGTGATAAATGAATGCAGACACAGATTGAAGTGCCTCTGAAGAAGGCATGTTAGTGAATCCCTCTGTTAGAAGGAGGATGTTATTTGTGTGGAACTGAAGCGTTCCTGATGTAATCCCTCTGTCAAGAGGAAGATGCTTTTCAGCATAGTTTGGTGAATCCCTCTATCAAGAGGAAGATGCTCTTCAGCATAGATCGGTGAATCCCTCTATTGAGAGGAAGATGCTCTTTAGCATAGATTGGTGAATCCCTCTGTTAAGAGGAAGATGTTTTGTAACAGCAGTTGAGAAATCTCTCTGTGTGTGAGGAAGACAAATTTGTATCAGTTGATTTACTGTTTATAAATAGAAGTTCCTTTTTGTGCATTGCTGTTACATCGTAAGTCGAAAAATACTTGACGTAAAAAATCTCCGTTGTTGTTACACCGTAACTCAAAAAATACTTGACGTCAAAAATTTACGTTGCTGCAACACCAGTTATAGCAACTGAAAAAAACTGCGTTGCTGCAACACCAGTTACAGCAAAGCGATTTTTTTTCTGTTTGCGCTATATTAAGACAGAGTATTATTTTGATCAGTTTTTGATCCTGAGGGAAAGTAGAGTATTATTTTATGCTCTGTCTTGTGTTTTTGAATCATCATAAATCCCGAAAACAGAGTATTACTCTCTGTTCATATTTTCTGTTGTTTCGGAATTTATCAGAAAATTCCCAACAGTGGAAACAGAGGATTTCTTCCACTGTATTTTGTTTGGAATAACCAGAAATTCCCGACATGGTATCAGAGCTTGTCCAGGCTCTTTGAAGACATCAAAGGAGTTGAAAGAAGATTTCTTGCTGCAGCAAATTATCCAGCAAAGTGAAAACGCTGTCAAGGTATTTTTCATATTAATTTTTTGTATTGCTGTTGAAGAAACAATCAGTTATTTTAAGATACTCAGTCAAATGGCAAGGTCAAAGAAGAAAGTCACCAATCCTGCTAAGAATGTGTCTCCCTCTACTCCCAAAATAGAAGACAATCAACTTGAAAGAATTCTATTTGAGGCTTCAAGGTTTAATAGAAATTTTGATATGTGGGAAATAAAAATGAGGACTATCTTACAGTCTCAAGGGATTGAAATTTGGGAATCAGCGATTGATGATAGTAAGATGGATAAAGAATCCAAGGAGTGCAATGCAAAAGCAGCAAAGACAATTTTGGATGGGCTGCCTGATTCTTTAAAGAAGAATATAGGAAAATATTCATCAGCAAAGGACATATGGGACAGACTTCATGACCTTCATGCAAAGGGAGCACTGACCACGACAATCAGTCAAGAAGGAAATTTTGAACCCATCATAGAAGCTGAAGATGAGAAGGTTGACCTCATCAAGCTTTAAGTAAAAGAACGGGATGAAGAGCTCGCCAAGCTTAAGAAGGAACTTGATCAATGCAAAAGGAAGCATCATGAAGAAGTCATATCCATGACAAATCAGTTGAATAAAGCAAGGAAGCATGAAGATATCTTGTCAAATCAACTTGAACAAAGGCACAAGAGAGTGAACAAACTTGTAGAAGAGATTGGACAGTACAAGGTAGAGGTCTCCTCCCTTAAGGCTGAATTACAAGAATCCAGGAAGCAGGCACAGGAAGCTCAGAAGAGAATGGAGAGAAGTCAAGCAAAGAATGAAGAAATCTCCAAAATGAAGTCAGATATTATCTCTCTTAAAGTAGTAGCAGCTGAAGCTACTTGTGGCAAGGAAGAAACTGAGAAACAACTTACAAAGAAGAATGATGAGTGTGAAATATTGGAAGAAGATATTGTCCTCCTTAGAAAAAAGGTTGAAGGGATGAACAAAATCTTGAAGAGCTCTCAAGCCTTGGATGATATGCTCAGCTATCACAGATCTCCATATAATAAATCAGGACTCGGGTATGTATGTGAACCCACAAACAAGAATGAAAATGCTTTAAGCAAAGGAGATGTGAAGAAGGCAGAAAGAAATTGTGATGCCCCTAATTCCAGCAAAGGCAAGGAGCAAAATCAAGGCTATAATAGAAGAAATCCTACTCCAAGTAGAAAACTAGCTCCAAGAAGAAATGTTGATGACGACAAAGATGTGAGAGGCAATGGTTATCAGCAAAGAATTTCAAGGCAGAAAGGCTTCGGAAGTACATCAAGGAAACCTCCATATACCAGGTACCAAAGTTCATTTTTTGGTTATTGTTATTCTTGTTCAAACTTTGGTCATATGGCAAAAGACCGCAGAGCATTTCATAGAGATAGATGTTGTAGTCTCCGACAATCTCCAAGAAACAATTTTGCAAGAAGAAATCATGAATTTTTATTCATGAACAATGTTGAATGCTTCAAGTGTCATAACATTGGGCATATGGCACGTGATTGTAACTTGACATGGGCCTTTACACAAGCTAGACCTATGCAAAAGAAGAAAGTTACACAAGTATGGAGAAGGAAGAAAATACAGTCCGAAAGTCCCTTGAGCTCTCCAGCGATCTAAGTTTCTTTTGATAAGATTCTGCTGAAAGAAGATAATGCATACACTAAAGGGGAGCCTGTAATTTTTTATCATTATTGTTGAACTGTATTAACAATCATTCTTTGATGAAGATCTTCTTATAAGGAAGAGATATGGAATTAAATTTCCCATGACAACAGAGAAGGAGCAGGTTGCTAATATTCTGACCAAACCATTGGATCAGAAAAATTTTGAGTTTTTTATGAAATGTCTGGGTATGATTGAACGCCCAGCAGCTGAAATTAAAAGGGGAGTGTTGGAATATTAATTCCAACTACTGTGCAGCAGCAGCGATGCGGGATATCGCCGATGAGTGATCGCCGATATCGCATCAGCGAGCCGCAATAGAGGACTTACAAAAGAGTCAGCGTATCTGCGGTAGAACTGCAGTGAACAGTTGAACAGCAGCAGCTATTTTATTCATTTGTCCTGATCCGGCGCCCCACATTTATTCTTGATCTTTTAAGCCACCGCCATTACCATCTTTTCACTCTTTAATTATTTTTGAGTTCCCGAAGGAGGAAAGATCAGATCCAACGCTACACCATTACTTCTCAACAACTGTATTAATGAGCAGAACGGCTGAAAGAGAAAAGAACCAGCCTTGAGCTGATGCAGCATTTATCAGTTATGGGTTTCCACATAACCGACTCAAGAAGCACAGCAGAATGTCAGAAAGATCAGATTTTATTCATTATGAGCAGCAGAGTACAGCAGAAACTTCATCAGCAAGTTAAAGTGGTGATGACCCTTTCCCGCACTATAAAATGCAGACACAGCAGTGAAGAAAGAAGCAGAAACAGAAATAGAAATAGAAATAGAGAGATAGAGAGCAAAGGGGAGCACGCAGCAGCGTGAAGTTTTGCAGGGCAATACACTGCAGCGTGTATGTGCTAAATGAATGCAGACACAGATTGAAGTGCCTCTGAAGAAGGCATGTTAGCGAATCCCTCTGTTAGAAGGAGGATGCTATTTGTGTGGAACTGAAGCATTCCTGATGTAATCACTCTGTCAAGAGGAAGATGCTTTTCAGCATAGTTTGGTGAATCCCTCTGTCAAGAGGAAGATGCTCTTCAGCATAGATTGGTGAATCCCTCTGTTGAGAGGAAGATGCTCTTTAGCATAGATTGGTGAATCCCTCTGTTAAGAGGAAGATGTTTTGTAACAAAAGTTGAGAAATCTCTCTGTGTGTGAGGAAGACAAATTTGTATCAGTTGATTTACTATTTATAAATAGAAGTTCCTTTTTGTGCGTTGCTGTTACACCGTAAGTCGAAAAATACTTGACGTCAAAAATCTCCGTTGTTGTTACACCGTAACTCAAAAAATACTTGACGTCAAAAATTTACGTTGCTGCAACACCAGTTACAGCAACTGAAAAAAACTGCGTTGCTGCAACACCAGTTACAGCAAAGCGATTTTTTTCTGTTTTCGCTATATTAAGACAGAGTATTATTTTGATCAGTTTTTGATCCTGAGGCAAAGTAGAGTATTATTTTATGCTCTGTTCTTGTGTTTTTGAATCATCATAAATCCCGAAAACAGAGTATTACTCTCTGTTCATATTTTCTGTTGTTTCGGAATTTATCAGAAAATTCCCAATAGTGGAAACAGAGGATTTCTTCCACTGTATTTTGTTTGGAATAACCAGAAATTCCCGACAATTCACAGTTTTCTAAGCCTTCCTATTTCAGGAGGAATGACAACGCCAAGATTGTTGTCTGCAAGGAGAATATTAGTAAGATTCTGCATCTCTCCCATGACAGAAGGTATACTTCCATGGATGTTGCTAGAAGAAATGTCAAGGTAACTCAGTTGACTGCAATTGCCGATTTCGGGCAGTAGAGAGCCACTGAAATAGTTGGAGTATGCAGTGATTTTATCAACACTGGCAAGCTTTCCAATAGACCAGGGAATGATACCAGTGAGATTATTTGTATCCATCGACAGTGTAGTCAGGCTTATTAGATTACCCAGTGCAGGCAGAATAATACCTGATATATTTTTGGTACTGATATTCAGAACTGTAAGAAGGCTACAATTCGCGATATTATGAGGGATGAAGTCTGTGAAGAAATTGTTGGTGAGATTGAGTTCTCGAAGCTCTGTGCAGTTGGCTAACTGGCTAGGAGCCATGCCGGATAACCAATTGCCCGAAAGGTTGAGCTTCTCCAGGGTGGCAATCTTGCCTACTACATTGGAAAGATGGACAGACAACCCTTTGTATGGCAGGGATATTGATGTGACCCACCTTCCATAACTGCTGCAGCCTACACCTTCCCAGCTACATGGATTGCCATCAAAAGAGCTGTCATTACTCCAACTTGAAAGAACATTAGGAGGAACTGCAAAATATGACTTGATTTGTAAAAGGGCCACTCCATCTGCCGACAGAGCGTTAGCGCTGCAAATAAGTGCAGGAATGGGCCAAAATAAATGACCTGAGTATGAATGACAATAAACATTAATATTAGTAGACACAGAAGATTGTATCCTTTCATTCTCATCTTGCCTGCTCTACTGCTTGGATCAAGCAACATCATGAACAATTGGCTATGTGAGTGTCAGTGGCTCCTCTTGCCATGAACTATTTATAACTAATTATTTATTTATATGAGAATCGTGATTATTTTTGCAAGTTAATTATCGAAACAAAGAATATTGTTGCAAGTTAATTATTGATACAAATCTTATCTTCATTGTCTGCATGTGTTACCTGCTACTACAATGGATTTCAGCTGACAAAGACTAGACTCCACCAAGTCTTACCTTGATTGCGTTTTTGGCACGGTTGAATGTCACATGTAAGTAAGTTTCAAAAGCAACAGGTCAGGTCAAAGTTGATATGTTACGACTTTGCTCGCACCATGCTTGAAAGGTCACTCAAACAAACAAAGGTAGACTACACAAATCACCCTCCTCATACCCTTTTGGGCACGTCACCCAGAAAAGACAATGATATCTTTTTGGACGTGTCATGAAAGTTTGCGTGTAGAATGAATAGTCATGTAGACTAGAGAAATCACCCAGCTCAGATCCTTTTCTTCCACCCCTTAAGCAAGTTTGCATGCACATGAAAAGTCACTCAGAACAGAGAAATGTTGCCTTTTCAACCCATCAAGAAACAAAGACTAGTCAAAACGTCGCCTTTTCAACCCGTCAAGAAAGTTTACAGTGCAGCATCAAAAGTCACTCAAGACAGACAAAGGTACACAAGACAAATCGCCCAACCCAGAGCCTTTTCATTGACACCTCAAGCAAAGTTTGCTTTGCACATCAAAAGTCACTTACAACAGACAAAAGCAGTCTTTTCCACGCGTCAGGGAAGTTTGTGTGAAGCTTTTGAGCAATAAAAATTCAACCTCAAGAGAAACCTGGCCTTTTCGACGCGTCAATAAAGTCATTTAGGACAGACAATGGTACATTAGACAAATCACCCCGCTCAGACCCTTTTTGTTGGTGCCTGAAGCAATTCAGTGAGAACAAACAAATGGTGCTCAAGAAAAGTTTGCTTTCGCATCAAAAGCCACTTAGAACTGACAAAGATGGTATTTTCCACGCGTCAAGAAAATTCAACAGCAATGAAAGATGGTGCTTCTGAGCAATGAAAATTCAATAGATAGACAATGCTACTGAAAAATCTCCCAAATATTGAATTCAATGAATCTGTCATTGTTTTTCATCTCATTGGGAATATTCTTCTTCTAATATAGCATTTACCCAATATGTGGTATGTTAATTAGATATAATATTTTATATTATTTTTAATATATTAAATTAATATTTTTTATCAATAGAGTTGATATATATTCGATTAATATATAGTTGATAAAAATTTAATTAATTAATCAATATAGTCAATATTGTTGATATGACCAATATTTATTTCTATCAAATCAAAATATTATTCAATACTTCTTAAATCAATACATATTAAATCAATGCATATTAAATCAATAATACTTCAATCATTATTTTATTTAATCAATAAGTTACCGAAACCAACACTTAGCAACTCACATTTAAATATACTTTAATAGATAAGTCACTGCCGCCAACACTCTTTATATTAACTTTAAATTTATTTTCACTTTCATTTAAATTCAAACGGTTCACGCTCCCTTACATGATAGTTGTTGAGGAAGCACTAAGACAAAGCATATCTTGAGTATATTCTCTTAAGATTCAATCTTTACGTCCATTTAAAAAAAAAAACAAATGTCAACAAACTTACATCCATGGTCTCATAATTAGAAGTCGCTCTAGGAAGAACAAATAATATTGGCATATAAAATTTGTTGTTTCCATCCCATCTTACATTGGGTATGCTGGTATTTCATGTTTTCCAATAATCCCTCACACCAATTGAAGAGTTTTGGCTCCACACATCATATAGCCAGATCCATATGAGACTTGGTGGCTAGGTGTGGTGTTGATGACACAACTATTTGAAGGATAGTGAAGAGTATAGTCTGTAGGGAGAGCTATGAGATATCTTTGATGGGTACCTTATTGCTCAGTTTTATCACACGTGGCCCACAATATTGAGCCACAGTTCTCCTCACACCATCTGGAACCATTAGTGCACCATGCCTGTGTGAACCTATCAGAAATCTTATGTTTTCTACCTCTAGCTGCAAAATTGCCCCCTTCACTATGAAATGTTGATTTTGGAAATCCCACATCTCCACCAAACATTGTAGTAATCCTGTCTAGCTCTTCATGCTCTGAGTTTTGAAGAATTTAAGCAAACCAAAGTCTCTTTGAGCCTAAAGGATTAGGGGATGAGCGAGGACTTGGATATCATTTTCCTGGTTCTCACATTCCCACCACTCAATCATGATGAAATTCCTAAATAATAAGAGAAAATTGGTCAGGCCACTCGATGGAGAAAACCCATCACACATCAATTCATTTAATTTTTACAAACCTGGGTTGCATTGCTCACACCTACACTATTTGATGAGACTCATCAATAGGTATATTATATGGGTCACAATGCCATCCTCCAGCTTATTAAATTATCTTTTTCTCACATTTATCTACAAATTTCGTTATATTATTCTTAGTGTAAGAGTTAAAGATGTGTTGTTATGTCTTGTGGCCTAATATGTGTTAAATCCAGAAATTGGAGCAATTTTGATTTGATTTGAGAGTGGGAATTCATAGTAGACAAGAAAGAGAGATTTTAGGAGGTGGTCCATCTCCTTAACTCCTCCAATCAGTTGAATATCCTCCACTCTATCTCATCAATTTGGTGTCAATGATAGCTAAGCAGGTCGAGTTCATTGACAGTCGAGCCAGTGCAAGTCAAAGAAGAGTTAGATTCACCTATTCTCGAGTTACGGAGTCAAATATCGCTATTTTCTAGGGAGTTGTTGGTAGCTCCACTTTTGTATAAGTAAACAAGCTAAGGGACTCATTAGGATTCAAAGTTTTATTGTAGCCAAGAGGCCATTAAGTTGAAGCACATTCTACTATTATTTTGATGATGTATTTGACACTTTTTGAATGATAATGAGAAGTTTTTTTTGATCCAGTACCAAGTTGACTCAGAGGTTGAAGCTCTTGGGTTAGGGCCCAACCCTAGTAGCATAATTTCCTCTCTTGTATCTATATTATTAGTCTAGAATGTTGAGTAATTGCTAAAGTTTATTCATGTTTCATTTAGCTTAGAATATAGATTAAGTTGTTGCTCATGCACATTTCCTTTATCTTAGAGCGTAAATTAGTTACTGCAATTCCGTAGAGTAAATTCCATCAAAGAGCCTGTGATAGTGACCCCTATCTCATCTTCCTCATGGGATCATGATTAGAGGACCCCAATATCACAACCCAAAAACAGAGTGTGGTTTCCTGTTCATTGCATAGATCAAGTTTTAGCATTGGTTAGATAGTTGTTTATGGTTTCTTGGAATGATTTACATTTTTTATTTTTATTCATATGATTGTTCTAGCTTAGAAGGTAGTTCATTTCATAGAACAATTTCTTAGCATTAGTTAGATAAGATTTTCCAAATTTAATTAATATTTTCCACATTGACTTGTAATAATTTGCAAATGAAAAGAGACATAGGTGCATGTGTTATTGCCATGTTGTTGGATATGTAGGCAAGGAGCCCTCTCACCATCCCCATTGAGGTCTTCTCCACCTTCTTTTTATGCTTTCCATCCCATGTTCTAGATATCTGTTTTTCCGATCACCGTGAGAAACCACCTTAGGCCAAACCCAACCTTCTTGAAGTACTGGGTTTGGCTAAGGGTGTTGATCACCTTCCCCACATTTCCCACAACCTTCATACAACTTTCCAACACTTCATCTCACCATTCTTACCCTCCAAAACCTCTCATCCAACTTCCCGTATCATTTTAGGACATCATGTAGCAGTACAAGAATCTTGTAACAATAGCCTGTAGCATACCTGTAGTAGTTTGTTTTGACCCCGTTTTGACTTGCAATGATAGCTTGGCTTAGTTTAGGAGTAGTTTGACCCCTTAGCTTGGATTCCATGACCAAAAGTGCACCTAGACCAATCCCTTCACTCCTTTTCCTTTCCTGCGAGATCATATAACATTAGTTATTTCGTTTCTGAATTTAGAAAGTAGAATTAATTTACTCTACAAGTGTGAGTTATATAGTCAATGCACGCATCCTTGAATTATGAAATGGTAGAATGATCTTCTGTTTTCAAGCAAATTCTTGCCAAATACCCCCATATCATCTAACAGTCAACCTTCACTCTTCTTCGGTGACTGCCAACTTCCCTCTCTAACTGGAGGGGAGTTAGAGGACCCCTTAGGTGAACAACCTGAGATATTTTAAGAGCCTATTGGGGAAGAAGAAGAAACCCTTCCACATACCTACACCATGGTTGAAAACAGAAATGAGGGTGATTTTCCCATCAGAGAGACTAATGGAGGTGCTAGGATGAAAAATATAGGCCCTTCTTCCCTTCTTCACTTCCATGGCTTAACCTCAGAGGACTTTGATAATTTTTTGCTTGAGTTTGTTGTTGCTTGTAGAACTTATGATTATACCTATGATGACCAGAAATTGAAGTTGTTCACATCCACCCTTAAGGATGCAACCTTGCACTAGTTCATGGGTCTACTTGGGGATAACATCACTACCTGGGCTCGAATACAACAATCCTTTAACAAAAAGTACATGGACTATTGTAGGTCCAAATACACCAACGAGGAAATCTTTAAAATGACTCTTGGACCAGATGAATCCCTAGATGACTATGAGGTAAGGTTCCAACTTAGTTGTAAAAGGGTGAGATGCACCCTTGATCCTGAATCACTCAAGTTAATCCTTCTTAGAGGAATCAAGGCGGACATACTGGAAACTCTAAACATGTTGTCTGGAGGATGCATTTATCAACTACCCTATGACAACATCAAGACATTATTCAAAAACCATTTTAGGGTTGTTAGGAAGAAGGGTAGGTCTAGTTAAGATTTGGCTAGTTCCTCTTCCTCCACCACATCTATCAAGAATGAAATTGGAAAAATGTTGGAGGACTTTAAAAGTGAAATGATGGATACCTTTGCTCTGCAAATGGACACCATGCAGATCAAAAGGATACAAGAGGAAGTAGAGAGAGCCTTAGCTATATTTTTCCCTAAATGCACTAGAAGGCACCTGAGGAATGAATGTCCATTAAATGTTATAGAGGTCTACTCGGTCTATGAGGAAAACCATTCCAAGGATAGGTGTCCTTCTTTGCCTGGTGGGGCTGAACAACTATGTTACATTAATCAAAGGAGGCCTCAAGGACCTTGGCCATACCAGCAGGGTATGCAAGGTGCATCCTATTCTTATTACCATCCTAGCAATAATGCACCCTTGCCCCCTTGGTATTATCCTACTCATCCTTAATGGATCACACCTTCGCATTGGCCTTATGCACCTCAATATCCTCCCCAAACTTCCAATGAAACATTTCAGCCATATGCTTCTCAACATCCTTAGTGGAATAACTAATCACAAGGTTGGAGGTGTTAATTAAACCAACCACCTACTTTATTACCTCCACCTCCATCTCAAACAAAACTCATTCATCCTTCTCCACCCAGGCAACCTCAGATGCCTACTCAACCAAATCTAAACCTGGACAACAAGCAGGAACAACAAGTCTATAGTGGAGAGACATCTTGCCCTGCCTATGGTGGGGAGATTCGAGCTAAAATCAAACTTAGGTCTAGAAGAGTGCTCCCAGATAACTGACCCCCATCTCCACTTGAGGAGATTGAAGAGGAAAAGGAAGAGAGTGTCCCTCAAGAAAACCCACCTCCTTTTCCTGAAACAATGATCCATCCTTACTAGCACATCCGAGAAGAGACTGAACTCTTGGGAGAATTGAAAAAGTTGTGTGTTAAAATCCCATTCCTCCAATATATCAAGGATGTTCCCATCTACAAAACACATATAAAACAGAAATTATTCAAACATCATGGCAGGAGAGAGAAACACACCCCTATCATCAATGCCATTGGTCAATTGTCTGATCTAATGCTAGGGAGAGTGATTTCCCCAAGGTAAATAGACCCTGGAAGTCTTATGGTAGATGTACACATTGATGGAATCATTGTCCCTCGGACCTTGATTGATCTTGGGGCTGCAATCAATGTGATGACTAAGGAAACCATGCTCAAACTAAACCTCCAAGGATCTTTGATAAAGACCACCATAGTGTTGCAACTTGTAGATAGGTCCACAATGGCTCCTGAGGGAGTTATTGAGGATGTAATGGTCTCTATTGATTCCCGGGAGTATCTTGCTAACTTCCTAGTTCTCCAGCCCAAGACCAAATTCAATGGCTATCCTCTCATCCTTGGAAGACCATGGCTAGCCAATGACGATGCTTACATAAGTTGCAGAGCTAGGAACATGACCATTAAGAATGGGAATTTGTCCAGACAATTAGTATTGACCCTTCTTCTCAACCATCCTTGGAGCATGACTTACCCCTATGGTTGGAAGAGGAGGAGGAACATGAAGTGTATCATACCACATCCCATCCAATCTGTATCCTTGATGTTATTATAAGAGGGAGGCAGCCTGATGAAGATTACCTCATTGACTAAATCCTCCAAAACCATCCCCCCAACACCATGCCTCTTGATTAGGGAAAATTTTAAGGATGTGTTGTAGCGGCTACAACCATGACTTTTTCCAGGGAAAAAAATGATCATTTTAAATATAATTATCCTAATTAAAAAATGAACCATAAAATTTAGTATAATTAACACATCAAGTAAGCTTCCACAAAATTATAATGTAGATAAGTAATCAAAGCACAATCCTAGATATTGGTATGTAATTACCTAATACATACAAAAATTTAATGAAAATATGTCAACTTGTGCACACATGACAAAAAGACACAAAATATAAAAACCTTCTTTAAAAAGAGATAAAATATTTTGAAACATTAAAAACCTGTCATATGACTTGAAAACACAAAATATAAAAGCCTTCTTTAAAAAGAGATAAAAATTTTGACACACTAAAACCTATCATATGACTTGAAATATGTTGTATATTAACTTAATTGAACAATAAAAGCTTGTAATACTCTAATATGTCCTCTACAAATCAATAGGTCTGACTAGAATTTAATGTGAAAAGCGAAAGTTATGGTCTATTTCCAAAATCTTGTTACTTTTTGGCACCTTCCCAAGAGAAAACTTGGATGACCAGCCATTTATTGAATCCTTCAAATCTGATTATCAAATTTTTACCTAAGGTACTTCAATATGTATTGTAAAATTTGTTAAAATTTTACAGTTTGAGGTTCCCTGGAAAAGAATTATAGCCAATATGCCATGATCACCCATTTGAAACTAATCTCAAGACCATTAACAAACCTCAATTACCATATGGTATATTTCATAAGTTATGGAAAACTAGATTCTAAAATTTCTACTAGCCATACCTTATGATCCCTTCTTAATCACTAGAAATTTCACATTCTAAAGCATCCCAAAAAAATTATATACCGAAAAAAGTTGAGATGTCTCATTTGAAACAAATTTCAAGATTAATCAATAACCCTAACTTCCATCGCCTATATCTAAGAAAATATAGCAAACCAAAATCTAAAATTTTAACTAAATGTGCCCTGAGATCACTCAATATCGTGAAAATTTCATCATATAAAACATGATAGGGAAGAGTAATAAAAAAATTCAAAGAAGACCTATTTATAGCAACAAAACCATATTTTTGTATGTGTTGATGCCAAATGTTATGATTTTGTGCCTTAAAATGGTAAGAAACCAATAATTACAATTCACTTCAAAGGGGAAACCTCTTGTTACAATTAATACAATGTATAATGCAAAACTAAGACTAGGTCTCCTTAGTATACATATAGGATAGAAAGGATACTAACCTACCAATATAATAGTAGAAATGTAATAATTCAATATATGGTGTTTAATAAGGGGTTTTAGGGCCAACATGGGGCTTATATAGGGCTTAAACTCCTACATTCTTTTGTGGGATAAAAAAATTCCATAACTATTCCCAACCTCATTCTCTCTAAAAAAATAAAAAATAAAACTTTCATGTTTGCAAATTACCTAACATATCCTTCATGGGCCTTGACACAAGTTTCCAAGTAGATTCATGGACATGCATTAGTGGACTATCTTTTTCTGACATGAAATTAATTGGATTACTTAAAGGACTAGCACAAAACTTTGGGCATGAAAATGATCACCCTTCTTCCAACAAAAAATATGTACTAGAACTAGAATTGAGATTGGATTTTGCAGTTGAATCCTAAAATCCAAGATTTTTACTTTCTCACCTAACAATAATGCACTATTTATACTTTGAAGGATATATGGCATAAATTTAATTATATTACCTAAGAGATTAAGATATCCATACCAAAATTCTTGCATAATAATGCCATAGTAAGTCTTCTTCCATCCAAAAATATGTATTAAAAATAAGAATTGAATTTAAAAATCCATGACGCATAAGTATGTTTTTTACGCATTAAAAACCAATACAACTTCTATTTTTATTCAAAAAAATTTATTAATCCTTCCATACACATGGACCTCAATTACCATAGACAAACACTTAAAAAATACAAGTAATTCATAATATAAATTAATACCATCAATTAAAAATAAAAATAATACCAATGAAACATAACCTATTTATGATCCTTTTTAATATAATTACGCGAATTAAACATTAAATCAGAAAACTTACTATAACAAACACATCAAGCAAACAAGCAGCTACAAAAGGCAGAAAACTTACTATAACAAACACATGAAGCAAACAAGCAGCCACAAAATTCTGAATAAAATAAATAACCAAAACACAATCCTCAACATTTGTATACAATTAGCGAATACACAAACATTTATGGAAATATGGAAACTTTGTGTAAGACTGGCAGAGCATTCATAGATTAGATTGCACTATCTAAGAATTGATGAAGAAAAGTGAAAAATGAAAGGCATAATTCACTACATTAACCTAATTTAATTAGAAATGGAAATTTCTAGCTATAGCTAGAAGATAAAAATATCCAAAGAAATAAATAAAAATACTATATAATCTTACCAACTATAATGGTAACCAAAACAATAATAATAAGCAAGCATCTCTTTATATTGTATAACTATCAAACTTTTCAAGATATACTCTTGTATCTTATCCAATGAAGCAACATGAATGTCATTATAGAATATTCACGTAGATACGAGCCCCCCCAAAAAAATTAGAAATGTGTTGGAACAAAAGCATTGACTCTTGTAGATTCTCTAGTGATATAATGCTCATACAATTCTATTCAACCAAAAGTTTTGGTTTATAATAGGTTACGTCATACTGTCATTCCTCAATATTTGTCTACAATTACCCAATTCACGCAACATTTGTACACAATTACCCAATCTACACCTAGACTTAATGGAAATATGAAAACATTTTCTATGAGTGCAAAATAGAGAGATGAAATTGCAAGATCTAAAAATAGATGAAGAAATCAAAAGACTAAGGAAATACTTCATTACTTTAAGGTAACCTAATTTATAAAAACAACAATGGAAATTTGTAGCCTACTTAAACCTAATTTATACGAACAATGAAAATTTATAGTTATAGCTAAAAGATAAAACTATATATTTGATATTTTACAAAAGCAGAAATGATACTAAAAATGTCCAAATTTGAATTTGGAAAAATACCTTTGGTTTATTTAGGTCATATTGTTGGAGGACAATTGAAAATTAATCCTTAAAAGGTTGATGTAATTATTAAATGGCCTAATCCTACCAATGTAACATACGTAAGAAATTTTTTGGTGCAATACAATATTGAAGGAGGTTCATAGTCAAATTATCCATCATAGAATCTCCCTTGCTTACCTTAACCAGTGTGAAACATACTTTTTAGTGGAGACGAAAGAGGCAGAAGGCTTTTGACACCCTAAAGGAAAATATTACTACTACACTAGTACTAGCCTTTCCTGATCTTCAACAGCCATTTGATATTGTGACAAGTTCCAGTGGTTAAGTCATGGGTGCAGTGTTTATGTAGTAGTAGATACCCGTTTTTTACCATTCAGAGACCTTTTCTCAAGCTGTTGTGAACTATCCCACTTTTGACAAGGAGTTGTATGCTTTGGTACAAAGCGTCAAGAAATGGAAACGTTAGTTGATTGGGCAGGAGACTGTAATTCATATAGACCACCAAACTTTACATTACGTCCAATCACAAACCAGGTTGCAGCGGGCTTTTCATTTCAGGTGAATGGAATTCGTCCAATAGTTTCACTTGGCAATAAAGTACAAAAAGGGTAGAATCAAAAAATTACTAGATATGTTCTCTAGACCTCTTGTTTTTGCATCAGTTATTTTTAAAAATGCTTCTTTATCTCATGAAAGTTATGTTGAGCAATATGTTGTTGATGAGGATTTAAAAAACGTTTATGAGAATCGAACCCATTGAACATAGGTAAATAACTAACATTTGCAGGGAAAATTACTTTACCACCTTTGGCAAGCAATGTATTCCTACCAATGAAAGAGTCCATGTAATATGAGAATCTCATAGTTCTCTTGTGTCTAGACATTTTGGTGTAGTAAAGACTATGTCTCACTTGCAGAGGCTTTTCTATTGGCCTCGTATGAACGATATTGTAAATAAATATGTAAAGGGGTGCTTTATATGCTCTTTTTGTAAGCCCACTAATAGAAAATTGGAGTTGTGCACACCACTCCCTATTCCTTATCATCCTTGGGGAACTGTCTCCGTGGACTTTGTAGGAAGGTTTCCTTTCTCAAGAAAGGGTCATGACTAATTGTATGTTGTGGTCGATAGGTTTATTAAGATGTGCATTTGTATATCTTAATTCCATGTAAGAAGTAGATTACTATTGGGTAGACTTCTCAAATCTTCTTTCAACATATATGGGTCCATTTGAAGTTTCCCACATCCATTGTCTCTGATCGAGAGTCTTGATTCCTTGGAGATTTTTGGACAAGCTTGTGGAAGATGATGGACACCATGCTAAAGAGGAGCATGGAATTCCATTGACAAACTGAAAAACAGACGAAGGCTATCAATAGAATGGTGGTTCACTTGCTTCGAGGTTATTATAGCAAAAATCCCAAGTTGTTGGATGAGCAGATTAATTATGTGAAACGTGCATACAATAGGGCCATGCACTCATCAACTCAAAGCTCATTGTTTGAGACATGATTTGGATACCTATCAAAACATCCCTTAGATTTGGTATTTGGGAAGGATGAGGATTCTAGTGAATGAAGTGATGAATAAAACACACACAAGTTCATTCAACAGATCCAAATCATCCATTAAGAAATGCAGGAACACTTGGAGAAGAGTTAGGCTTGAAACAAAGCTCGGCATGACGAAGGCTGAGTTGATCATTAGTTCCAAGTTGGAGATAGAGTATGGATCCACATTAGCAAGGAAAAGATAAAGGGAGAAGGAAAGAAATTGAGACCAATTAGATATGGTCCTTTCACCATCATGGAGAAGATTGGAAATAATCCTTATTATCTTGATATTCTATCATATATGTAGACGTATTTTGTGGTTAATGTTGAAAACTTGAAACTCTATGAACCACCCATGATCATGGATCTTAAATAGAGTGGTCAAGTTCCATCCATGGGTGATTTTGCAACAGAGTACTTGGATAAGTTACTTGAAGACATCATCCTGGAGAAAAGGACCAATACTTCACGATAGGGAGATGTGGAGTACCTTCGAGTGGGTTTCAAAGGTATGCATCCTAATAAGGCAGGGTGGATGAAAAGGAGAGAGTGAGGGAGAAATTTCATCACCTGCTTGTTGATTAATGAGGCTTTTGGTCTAAAAATATTATCAATGGGGAGAAATGATCCAAGAGGATCCTAAGAGGCCAAAATTTCAAAGTCCTCATATCATAGTGAAACCAACATCAAAATGTAGAGCTCGGTAGGAGATTTCCAACGACGTGAACAATACCTCAATCTAACACTGTATGTAAAATTTATGCCCATTTGAATTTTAAGTCAAAAAGCTAAAAAAATTGTAGGCCATTGACAAGGAGCCACATGGCACTCCTGTAGGATGCCATGTGTTAGCCACGGGGGATTCACTCAGTGAACCTCTGACATATCACGTACGTTCATGGCATATTAAACAATACCCTTAATTTGACTACATATTGGGAAATCCCTCTAAAAATCACATTATTTAACCCCCTACCAATATGAACCCAATACAATTTCCTAGTTTAAAAAACCCCTAATTTTAATAAATATTGTAGGTATCCATTTTTTGATTAACGTTTTTTATACCCCTTTATATTTTTTCATTAACTTTAAGCTCCATTTTTTATATTTGCCAATATAAAAACCCTTTACCCCCTATATATCCCCTAACATATTATGTCATTTTTTCTTCAATATATATCCCCCAATATGAACCCACGTGGTATGATATTGCTCCCCTAGAGAAGCCCCCGCGGTGTTAGCCTTGTTAGCAGGTACAAATTCTCGTAGGCTAATCAAGGAGTGCCACATGCCAATTATTTGGAGATGACTAGGCATATCTGTCGGAAGGACATGGGAGACTGGGTGCACATGTGGACAATGGGTGGGCACCAGGAGGCACCCATTTGCATCCCACCATGGTTAGGCCAACCCATAGATAGATGGCAAGTTAATTGTCAAATGGGATGGTCAATGCATCGAATGGTTATGAAACAGTGTAACATATATATACCATATAACATATGGTTATAAACCATATGGTATGAAACAATAGAATTGTTGTAACAAATACTACATAAAGCCAATGGAGTGGGCTGAGCATGGGGCTTAACCCCAAGTTTCCAGCAACAAGCCACAACCACTTGCCAATATGCCAAGGCATATGCCTTGGTAACTTTGCGGCCAACATAATATTTAAACCATTCTTAATGCATTCGGTGGAGGGAGAGACCAATGGGACCATGTGATCGAAAGAACTTAGATGGGCGCAACCCCAAATAAGAGGCACAACCCTGTTGTGGGCCTTCCTTTCGAGACAAAATATTCCAGATGAATATTTTATGGTATATTTCAAAAATATTCCAATAGGGGAATATGTTGTGGAATCTAAAAGATTATCTAAGGGGCCAGATTTGCAAGTGACAGAATATAGTCAAGTTTAAATTTAAATTACTCAGAATTTTGAGAGGATTTCACTCGTGGAATATGTTTCTAGATCTGAGTGGTCCATTTTTAGCTCACTCCTAGGATTGGAAGTATAATGATGCATTTTTCCATGTACTCCTCCTTATTTTTGTTGATATGAATGAAGAGGCATCCCCACTATTGAGGTAGGGCCTGAAGATGTAGTCCACATTGGATGAAATCCATTATCAAACTTTTGTGTGCATTGCCTTTAGGGTATCCTTTATGTTTCATTTTCTTTAAGGATTTTCACATATGGTTTTTACATGTTCTTTTCATGCAATTATGAAAACATCAATGAAGTAAATATCTCATATCAAAATTTATTGCACTCCCTTTTCACCACAAAGAATAATACGTGACCATCTAAGTTAAGAACTGCATACATACACAATTGTCATTTATAAGAAGCATGTGTAAAATGTGAAATGTTGACTTTTAATTGGAAGAAATCAAATATATCTCCCCCCTAAACATGTCATATCTTTTCCTAAACAAAATTACTCTACCAAATACAACATTAGTAGCAAAAATCATCACCAAAATAATAATCATTTGAAATCGTCATAAATTGTGAACTACTTAAATAGCATATCCACATAGCTCTCCCTGAGATCATGCACCACTAATCCTGTGGACCTGGTTTTCATTTTATCCACATGTAATTATACAGTTCTTTTTAGAGATATGCATCAGGTTTAATAGATTGACGTGATTACTATATTACCCTATTTTGAATCTGAAGCAGAGGAGCTTGAATTCCTACTTTTGGCTGGATTTTCTTTAGAGCATAAAAACTTTCCGCATGTAATTCTACAGTTCCTTTTATAGATATGCATTAGGTGTAGTAGATTGACGTGATTACTATATTACCGTATTTTGAATTTGAAGAGGAGGAGCTTGACTTCCTATTTTTGCCCGGATTTTCTTTAGATAATACAAATTTTCTACATTTCTAAATCCTTTTATTATAACTTTTCTAGTGTCTACTTCTATAATTTTGCACCCATTTGATGTAAATACAATTACATTTCCTTTATAAACTATTTGGCCTACACTTAGAGTCTTCTACTTTAGCCCTTCAACCAAAAATACATTAGTTGCTTCTTTATTCTTAAGATCAAGATCGACACTACCCTTTCCTAAAACTTTTTCTAGTGTATTATTTCCAAGAATAATTTTACCACTCTTGCTTTTCTTTATAGAGATACAATTTCTCTTATTTCTGGATATGTGATGAGACCATCTGTCATTTATATAGCATTGGTCTTCTTCTTCAAATGTGCATAGCGCAAGGCCACACTTCACTTTCTCTTCTTCCTTTTGCTTAATATGAGGAGTGTGAGTGGATCCATATTTTTCATGTTTTTTTATAATAGTATTATTTTATGGTTGCTTTCTTTGGATGGAATCTACTTGTCTGAATGTTTGTATGAGTTCATTGAGTTGATCTTGCATTACTTTTCTACATGTATAACACCTTATGTGACCAGAGAAGGGGGCATGAAAATCATAATATTTTTGCTTCATATTTCTACAAACAATAGCTTTATGACCAAATAAATTTCATGTAAAATAATATGCATTAAAGAAAGTTGAGTACCTGGGAAATGATGGTCTTCCTGTGGAGAGATTATTCGCTTGAGGTATAAACAATATGCTTCTACAATTGGATGTAATGTGTCCAAAGTTACGATAGATAAACCATTCAATATCATTGACTAAGGGAGAGTGGATTGTTATTTATATTATTCGGAGCAAATGCTTTCCTTTGAAAGTTCACTTTGCTTGGTTATTGGTTTAGTGACCATGATTTTCTTTGTTTTACTGAAAATTTCCTGCACAAACTTGTCAGTTAGATTCTCCCTTCATAGTTCCATGAAACCTTAGCCCGTTTTGATGAAGGGAGACCTTTGATTGTTAAGAATATTGTCCAATATCTTGGTACTATCGTGAAAAATCAAATATTTATCCTTTTCTACGAATTTACCCTTTAATATGCTTATCTCAGCCTCCTCCCTTTTTGTCTCTTCCAACTTTCTTGTTAACTCAAGGATTTATTCTTTAAGCCCATTTTCTTATTCTTCAAATACATGAAGTAACTCCTCATTTCGTTTGTTTTATTTTTCAATATCCGATTTCAATGATATGGTCTCAGTTTCAAGTCCTTCACAATATTGTTTCTTCTCATTGAGCTGTTTAGTTAATGTTGCAGTGGTGACAAATGTATCATGGTTCCTGTTTTCATATTCCTATAACTTAATCTCAAGGTTGTCTTTCCTTTTCAAAGAAGACAAAATTTTTCTTCTAAGATTAAACACTTCCTCTAACCTCTCTTCTTCTGAATCAATAACTCCACCAGATATAGCAAGGATTGTTTCATGGTCACGTTCATCTTCTGATAGAATACAATCTTCTTTAGATTCATTTATTTTTTCAAAAACAATATTACCTGGCAGTTTACCTAATGAACAAAATAGCTTCCTTACAAGTTTTCCTTCTCCTTCATGGATGGCCTGCAAATTATCCCATGCCTCATTTATAGATTCATAGTGCATAATTTCCTCTAATTCTGAATCAAGTATATTACAAAAGATTTCATTTAAATCCTCTCCATTCTTCTTGAATTCTTGACCTGATGGTGGAGTTTTAATATAACCATTATAGACTACAAGCTAAACATTAAATCTGAGAGATATTATCCTAGGATTCATATCTTCTTTCCAGTCATAATAATTTTCATCATTAAGTGTGAGCATACCTTTATTATCCATAGTTTCTTCTTGTGCTTCCTTCCTAGGGTCCTCAATCTACTTTCAAATGATTAATCTTTACTAGAGAGACTTGCTATGATATCAATTGTTAGAGATACTAAGAGGGGGGTGAATGAGTATTTCATTTCAATTAATCCTCAATTTCACATTGAAATTTTTATACATGAATTCTCTTTAAGAAACTTGCGTGTGTACACGCTTTTAATGAGCAGAAATAGCATATATGAAAATTTCTTATTTTCATCAATTTAATCAATCATTATTTCACTACTTATACATTATGCAGTAACCATGAGCAGTATTCAACATAAGAATGGATAAACCATAACAAATAATCAACACATCAATGCATCGGGACACCAATATTTTTAGGTGCAAACCCAATATTGGAGAACACCGCCATTGTTGCCATATTTGTCCTCTTTCTTATTATAAAAAAATATTTTACATCTTGCATTGGTATAGACTCTTACCAATACATAGGATCCTACCTACAGGAGGCTAAAACCTCAACAAATTATCCAGCACTCACTGGAAAGAAGCTACTACTCCCTGGTCAAGTTTACCAGCTCCTACTAGAAGGAAGCTCCCTCACTGAAGGCTCCAACCTTCAATACATATGTGGACCACATTTTAAAATATTTCAAATTGGATCCACCTGACTCAAACACACATCAAAACCTGCAAGCCATGTTTCATCCAATTTTCAAATTGGACCCATAATGAACAATGTGCTCAAACACTGAATATCAATAACCTTTCTGAAATGAAACATTTATCAAATAGATATGCTCACTGAATTCCAAGATACCAGTCACCCCTATGCAACCAAATCACTGATATACTAAGCCAAATATCATAAACACTAACCAACTCAAATTCTTTGCTCATCAACCAAGTGAGACACTGTCCAATATCAAGTCAAACTCTTTGCCAAAACAATCTATCATCATCAATCCACTGAACTCTAAAGATCTTGTTAATTAACTCAATGAAACCATCATGATACTATGAGTTCATATAAGATCATAAGACCTTGCCATGCAATGCTCATGAACAAATACCCTCTTACTAATTCAATGCTATGCCAAATTCTAGCTAATCAATAGTCCCAAAATCTAAACTCAGACACATTTATGTAAGAATTTGAGTTCTATGATTGTCTCGTGATCAATATAATGGATGGAGGAAAGCATTTGATAGAAAGATACAGAAGTAAATTACAAAATACAGATTAAATTTTGTTTAATTATTTTATTAATTAAACATTTGATTCAATCATATACATCCACTAAATTGTTGTGATTTATTTTCTTGCTTTTCATTACAATAACCTAATTAAAATATATAAACACCAAATTTATTAAATATAAAATAATGCAAAATCAGACTATTCAATTATTCTATTGATTCAATCACATACATCCTTTGAAGTGCTCGCAATATTGATCCAAAATCTTTTGCTTATAGATGTTTTAAAGAATTACATGCATAAATTGTAGCTTAACATAGAAATTTAATGTGCACATTAGAGAAGAGGAGAAACACATAAAGCATGAAAGAAGACAACAAGACTTGATAACGGAGTTCATCCGACTTAGACTATGTCTCCAGGGCCTGCTCAATCAATGGGGAGGCCTTCATTCATTAAGTGGCATGAGAAAGAAGAGTACAAACATGAGTTACAAAAAAGGAGTTTTATACCTCCATATTGAAAAATTGCCGAAAAATGCAGAACTATGATGGAGAAATGGACAATGCCATTGCATTCGTGGCATCGAGAAATTTTGAAACCATATAAAATTTGTCAAAATCTCACAAAGTGAAAATTTGGCCCTCCTGCAAAAATTTGCCTTGAACTGCGTGCGCTCCCTCCTCTGCCTAGGCACACTAATGAACTTCGTTTAAATAAAAAATGTGGTGGTGGATTTCTCAATAAATCAGTTGTGCTGAACTGGTTTAAAGATCTAGTTATTATGGAGGAGGTTGAGTGGTCAAACCCCGCCTCCTCCTTTTTTTTACACACATGATGATATTTTAAAAGAATCGATTGGGCTCAGCCCGCCTTAGGTGACCATCCCACTGCACTTACCATCGGTTCGTATTCTCATTAAGGCATGTTGTTTGAATTGTAGTCATGGTTAGGTGTTGGGTTCGCGCCCCAAGGGCCGGCCCACGTTTAATGTAATGTTGTTTGTGTTTAAATGGGTTGGGTCTGTGCCCCAAGGGCCAGCCCACCCAAACTCCATGCTGGTTAATGGTGGTTTTGTGGGAGGGGTCGAGGGTAGTGGCCCGCCCCTCCAGTAATATATATGTGCAAATAGGATTGGGGTGGCGGGGTTGGTGGCCCGCCACCTTTTTTTTTATACTTTTTTGTTTAAATAAAAGAAATTGCACAATTTTTAAAATTCAGATTTTGACCAAAGGAGTCATTTTAACTAGGAAACAATTTTGCTCGGAATCTGGCCGAAGTTGGCCAAATTCCATTTGTCAGAAAAAGTCCAAATTGTGCCTTCACTAATCCTACTCAGTCATCAAAAAGTTAACCCAACTTTGACTACCTCTATCTCCTTCATCTGGACTTGGATTGGAGTGTCGTTCGCACTGTTGGAATTAGGGCAACGAGCACTTCAATCTGATGTCAAGTTAATCACCTTTTTGCCACTTTGAATTTTGAGCTCGTTCCATGCCACTGGTGTCTAGAGATCCACCTAGATAAATCCTCCCCATTGAAGAGCTTTTGGACCGCCAAAAGCCTTATCAATCAATTGGCAAGTGAGGGAATTGTTCCCTCACTCCTTTTTCTAGCCATTTTGCCTTGCTAGGGTGCATCCCCTTGAAACCAACTCGAAGTTATTCCACATCTCCCCATCATGAAGTCCTGGTCCTTCTGTCAAGGATGATGTCCTCAGGTAACTCATCGAGATACTTTGGTGCAAAGTCATCAACTGTAGGAACTGTGCCCACCTCTTCGGTGTCCATAATCAATGGTGGCTCATATCACTTTAAGTTTTCCACGTTCACTATGGAGTACATTTGCATATGTACTAGAAAATTGATATGGAAGGCATTTTTTCCAATCTTTTCCAAGATGGTGAATGGACCATACTGGATTGGTTGCAACTTCTTCCCTTCACCCTTCATCCTTTCCTTACTGATGTGGAACCACACTTTGTCGCCCACTTGAAATTGATGGTCGACTCAATGTTTGTCATGTCGAGCCTTTTACCGGCGTTGACTTTTCTCCAACTTCTCCTGTACTGCTTGGTGAATCAACTGGATTCGTTGAATGAACCACTGCGCTTTGTCCCTGTCATCATGTCCACTGGAGTCATCTTCCCTTCCAAAGGCCATATCAAAAGGGTCTTTTGGTAGGTAGAAAAAACATGTCTCAAATGGTGAACGATGCGTAGATTAGTGCACTACTCAGTTGTAGGAATGTTGCACATATGGAAGATTCTCATCCCACAGCTTAGGATGTTTCCCACAATAGCCTCGCAACAAGTGTACCACGGTGCAGTTGAAAACCTATGTCTGTCTGTCAGTCTGTGGATGGAATGCCATGCTTCTTTTCAACTTGGTGTCCATCATCTTCCACAAGCTGGAGCAAAAATCTATGAGAATGAGAGAGTCCCGATCTGATGCAGTTGATGTGAGAAACCCAAAATGGACCCAAACATTCTGAAAAGTAGTCTGCTCTACAGTGATCTGCTTTTTACAAGGCATTAAAATACACATATTACTAAAACGGTCAACGATGACATACAAGTAGTTGTGACTTTTTCTAGACAAAGGAAAACCTCCTACAAAATCCATCGACACACTTTCCCATGGACGACTCAGAATAGGGAGTGGTGTGTAGAGTCCGAGTTTTCTATTAGAGGGCTTTGAAATAGAACAAATCACACATCCCTTTACATAGCGAGTCACAATGTTCTTCATATGAGGCCAAAAACAAAATCTTTGTACATGACACAAAGTTTTTTCAACACTAAAATGACCAGACACAAGGAAGGTGTGGGTCTCCCAGATTACATGTACCCTTTCTCCTGTGGGTATGCACAATTTTCCAAGGTGATACAACAGTTTCCCCTACATGTAATAGTTTTCCACCTGTGAACCATGAGTTAGCTTTTCATAAATCTCCTTAAAGTCATCATCGTTAGCATATTGTTCAGCATAACTTTCAAAAGATAACGAAGCATTATGAAAAAAAACAGAAGAAGGATTAGGAGGGCGAGATAGTATATCGGCCACTTTGTTGCTAGTTTGCTTCTTATACTTTATTACCAGATGAAACTGTTGAAGAAAACCCATCCACCTGAAACGACGAGATTGCTGCAACTTGGTTTGTGACTGAAGATACTGCAAGGGCTGATGATCTGTATGGAAGATGTTCTCCTTGCGGATCAGGTAGGGTTTCCACTTTTTCACACTCTGGACAAAGGCCTATAAATACTTGTCATAAGTGGGATAGTTTATCACAGTCTAAGAGAACTTCTCTTAATGGTAACATATCGACTTCTTTTGTTGCATCAGTTCATCTCCCATGGCATATCCACTGGTGTCTGTCTCGATCTTCAATGGTTACTGGAGATCTGTTAAGGCCAAGACTGGTGCGGTGCTGATCTTTTCTTTCAATGTTTGGAAGGATGTTGAAATATGGCAACACGAATATTCCAATTTTATTTGTCCTTGAATTAAATTGTGAATTAATATCGAATTTAGTCTTAATAGCTACTTGCAAATAATTAATTAATTTTTTTAAATTAATTAGTTGGAGAAATTCAAGTTAGAAGTCTTTCTGAAGTCATGCAAGAGTTATCCCTTAAATTAAAGTGATAAGATTGACTTATTTGAGTCGTAATTAGTTAACTCAGTTTAGAGTTAAGTCCAGTTAAATTAGTTCCAAACTGTTTGAGGAACTAATAGTGAGTTAATAGTCAATTGATGCATTAATGCACTCAACTAGTGCTACTCTAGTTAATTGAAGATTCCCTCATCAGAAACTCATGCATGTCTATTCTGAGAAAGACCCAGTTGAGATTAATCTTCAAGGATAGTGTATTATCAGTTGCATGTGTTTTCTCATGGAGAAAACTCATGAATGCATTCAAGGATTCATCCTTGAGGATTGCACAGTTTTGAAGGCTGGTTTTTCCACTTGGTAATAGGCTAATCATCCACAAGGAACAACGCAAGGAAATAGGAGCTTGGACGGTAGAGAGGAAGGCTGGAGAGAAGCCAAGATTGCGTGTGAGCATCTGTGAGGATTGTATTTAGAGCTGGCTAGTTGTGAGAGCTAAGGATTTTTATAATTCCTATGTATTTCCACCATGTATAATAATACAATAGTGTGGGGTTTTATCTAATACTTCCCCAAAGTATTTTCATGTGTATTGTGGCATTGATTCTTCTTCTTCTAGTTATATTGTTCAACTCGATCTTTAAGCTTCCGCAAATTGATAGTAGAAGTAGGTTATAGTATTATGCTTTGATTTATATTGCATTATCGGGATAACCTATCACATATTTTCTACATGGTATCAGAGCTGTGAATAGTATACTAAGAAGAGAATTTGAAGTTTGAAGTTCGAGGTTGGAGGTGCAAATCGAATTCATATCATGCTTCACGGTTGGCCAATGGTGTTCTATGGCTTGAGACTTGAGTATGCCTTGGAAGGTATCTCAAATTACATAGCATCGAAATATAGAATGGAGGCTGTATTAGAAGACAATGGCTTGAAGGAATTCATTAATCAAGAAATCCCAAAGCCAACTTCAACTAATGCACAAGAGTTGGCAGAGTGGAAGAAGTTTGTGGCGAAGGCGAGACGGATCATCCTTGAGGGATTTCGAGACCATATTGTCTTGAGTCTTCATGGGAAGGGTACCCCATTTTCAATGTGGAAGACATTGAAGGACCTCTACCAGAACAATAGCGACCAGAGGAAATTGGTGCTCGAGGATAAGCTTCGAAGAATCAAGATGGAGAAGGGTGATACTATTTCCACATATATGAACAAGCTCACCACCTGCAGAGATGATCTTGGTAGTGTGGGAATAAATATTGCCGATGATGATATGGTGAGCCTCACTCTCCTTGGTCTTCCAGAGAGTTGGAATAGATACCAAGACTCTGTGAATGGAAGGGAGAAACTACCAGACTAGGAAGGACTGTGGTCGGATCTTATGCAAGAGGACATTAGGAGGAGCACACAAGATGGTTCTTCATCCAAGAATGACGATGAAGAAAATCTGTCCTTAGCAAGTAAGGCAAGGAAAGGGAAGGGGAAGGCTTCCCATTTCAAATCAAATTCTTCTCATGGAGGGAAGAAGGGTGACATGTCTAAAGTAATATGGTTTAATTGTCACAAGATGGGACATTATGTGACTAATTTCCCATCGAAGAAGTCCAAGAAGGGATCCTCGGAAGGATTGGAAGGTGAGGCAATAGCCTCTCAGTTCCAAATGGACTTTACCCTCATCGCATGCATGGTGTCATCGATGATGGGTTGTGTCTGGTATCTTGACAATGGAGCCTCATTCCACATGACCGGTGATAAAAAATTATTCAGTTCCTTGGAGGAGAAAGACCTCAAGATGTGCATAGAGATGGGTGATGACGGAAGGTATAGTGTTTCAGGAGTGGGCATGGTTTCTTTCGAGAGTGAACATGGAGCTCCTCTCACCTTGACAGATGTGATGTATGTGCCTAGACTGAAGAAGAACTTGGTATTGATCGCGATGTTGGAGGACAAAGGCTACGATGTTTTATTCAGTAAAGGAAAGGCATTCCTAAGACACATAACCATGGGTCAGACCAAGAGGATAGGGATTTAGGTGAAGAATCTCTAAAAACTAGATGTAGATGATTATGCAACATTGAGTACGAAAGAAGAATTGGTGAAAAGCCAAGACATTGGGGATTTGTGGCACAAGCAGTTGGGCCATTTGCATCATGGGGCTTTGAAGATAATGCATCAGATATCTACGGGACTTACCAAAAGGTAAACTTGAGAATGTTGACACATGTACAGGTTGTACCTTGGGAAAGTACACCAAATCTTCCTTTCATGATTGATATAGTTGAGCAGAGGCTATCTTAGAGCAATTTCATATTGATTTGTGTGGACCAATCTTGAGGACATCCACAACAAAGCAAATGTATTATGTGATTTTCATTGATGACTATTCTCATAAATGTTGGATTTATTTCATGTAGAAGAATGACAAAATTTCACAAAGTTTTGTGAGTTCAAAGCTTTGGTCGAGAAAGAGTCGGGAAAGAATATCAAGGTCTTGAGAAGCGACAACGGTGGAGAATATCTCTCTGAAGAGTTTAAGGACTTCTGTGCAGCAGAAGGAATTAAACGAGAGTTGATGGTACCTCATAACCCACAGCAGAATGGGGTGACTGAGAGGAGGAACAAAACTATTGTAGGGGCAGCATGGGCAATGTTGCATGACCAAGGCGTACCACTTCACTTGTGGGCTGAGGCATGCAACACAATGGTATATTTGCAGAATAGAAGCCCACATCACATACTTGGGATGAAGACACCAGAGGAAGCTTTCTCTGGTAAGAGCCCATATGTGGGTCACTTTAGGATCTTTGTCTCATCGGTATATTGCCATGTGACAAAGGATACATGGAAGAAGCTTGAGCTGACAGCAGAGTTGGGGATATTTGTGGGATACAATGATACACCTCACAACTATCAGGTGTACTTGCCTACCAGTCAGAGGACAGTGGTTCAAATAGATCTTAAGTTTGATGAGTAGAAGGCCATGTGAGTTTCCCTTGAGAGGGAGCTCCAACTACAAGCTATGGAGGAACTGTTGGTTCCTAAGGAGGAGGAGCCTCAGACTCATGCAGAGTAGCCACATGTAGAGGTTCCAGGAGTGAAGACATCCACTCAAGAAGTGTCTTCTAGAGATGGATGGAAGTGCACAAGAGAAGATGACAGGTTGTTGGAGGATGTGAGAGAGAATGTGGGAGCACCATCTTCTCATTGCAGACAGAGGAGGTCACCTGAGAGGTACATTGGATACATGGCCCTTGCCGGGGAATGTGTTGAGACCGAGCCATATTCCTTTGAGGAAGCAGTGCAATAGTCGATTTGGGTTGATGCTATGGTGGAGGAGTATGACTCCATAGTTCGTAACAGTGTTTGGGACGTGGTTCTGAGACCGAAGAAGAATTCAGTTGTGAGTTCCCTTTGGCTTTATAGGGTAAAGCAAGCTGTTGATGGTAGTGTGAATAAGCATAAGCCAAGATTTGTTGTCATTGGCTTTTCACAGGTCAAGAGTATCATGTTGCTGTAGTATATTTCGACAAAGGAGCAAGATGCTAACATTTTGACAAAGGCATTGTCAAAGTGTAAATTCAAGTTCCATAGAGACAGGATTCGTGCAATATGTTTCACTCGTGAAGAATGTTCAGAGGATTTCTCTCATGCATAATTTTGTCTAATTCTAATCAAGTATATTAGAAAAGATTTCATTTAAATCCTCACCATTCTTCTTCAATTGTTGACCCAATGGTGGAGTTTTAATATAACTATTATAGACTACAAGCTAAAAATTAAATCTGAGAGATATTATCCTAGGATTCATATCTTCTTTCCAGTCATAATAATTTTCATCATTAAGTATGAACATACCTTTATTATCCATAGTTTCTGATTTGCCTTATTCTAGTACTGATTTTCTCTTATTGATAGTTGTAGATACTGCTATAATATGTGATACATTGCTATCACTGTCACAATTTTCTTGAACTAACTTCTTCCTTTGACTTTCCTTCTTCTTGTGCTCCTTCCTAGGGTCCTCAATCTACTTTCAAATGATTAATCTTTACTAGAGAGACTTGCTATGATATTAATTGTTAGAGATACTAAGAGGGGGATGAATGAGTATTTCATTTCAATTAATCCTCAATTGCACATTGAAATTTTTATACGTGAATTCTCTCTAAGAAACTCATGTGTGTACACGCTTTTAATGAGCAGAAATAGCCTATATGAAAATTTCTTATTTTCATCCATTTAATCAATCATTATTTCACTACTTATACATTATGCAGTAACCATGAGCAGTATTCAACATAAGAATAGATAAACCATAAAACATAATCAACACATCAATGCATAGGGACACCAACATTTTTAGGTGGAAACCCAATTTGGGAGAAAACTGCCATTGTTGCCATATTTGTCCTCTTTCTTATTATAAAAAAAATATTTTACATCTTGCACTGGTGTAGACTCTTACCAGTACATAGGATCCTACCTACATGAGGCTACAACATCAACAAATTCTCCAGCACTGACTGGAAAGAAGCTACTACTCCCTGGTCAAGTTTACCAGCTCCTACCAGAAGGAAGCTCCCTCACTGAAGGCTCCAACCTTCAAAACCTTTGTGGACCACATTTCAAAATATTTCACATTGGATCCACCTGACTCAAACACACATCAAAACCTGCAAGCCACGTTTCATCCAATTTTCAAACTAGACCCATAACGAACAATGTGCTCAAACACTAAATATCAATAACCTTTCTGAAATGAAACATTTATCAAATAGATATGCTCACTGAATTTCAAGATACCAGTCACCCCTATGCAACCAAATCACTGATATACTAAGCCAAATATCATAAACACTAACCAACTCAAATGCTTTTCCAAAACAATCTATCATCATCAATCCAGTCAACGTTAAAGATCTTGTTAATTAACTCAATGCAAGCATCATGATACTATGAGTTCATAGATCCATAAGATCATAAGACCTTGCCATGCAATGCTCATGAACAAATACTCTCTTACTCATTCAATGCTATGCCAAATTCTAGCTAATCAATAGTCCCAAAATCTTAACTCAGACGCATTTATGTAAGCATTTGAGTTCTATGATTGTCTCGTGATCAATATGATGGATGGAAAAAAGCATTTGGTAGAAAGATACAGAAGTAAACTACAAAATACACATTAAATTTTGTTTAATTATTTTATTAATTAAACATTTGATTCAATCATATACATCCACTAAATTGTTGGTGATTTATTTTCTTGCTTTTCATTACAATAACCTAATTAAAATATATAAACACCAAATTTATTAAATATTGATTCAATCACATACATCCTTTGAAGTGCTCGCAATATTGATCCAAAATCTTTTGCTTATAGATGTGTTAGAGAATTACATGCATAAATTGTAGCTTAACATAGAAATTTAATGTGCACATGAGAGAAGAGGATAAACACGTAAAGCACGAAAGAAGATAACAATACTTTATAACGGAGTTTGTTCGACTTGGACTACGTCTTCAGGCCTTGCTCGATCAATGGGGAGGCCTTCGATCATTAAGTGGCATGAGAAGGAAGAGTACATACATCAGTTAGAAAAAAGGAGTTTTATACCTCCATACTGAAAAATCACTGAAAAATGCAAAACCTTGATGGAGAAATGGACAGTGCCATTTGCCTTGAACTGTGTGCGCTCCCTCCTCTACCTGGGCACACTGATGAACTGCGTTTAAATAAAAAATGTGGTGGTGGATTTCTCAAGAAATCAGTTGTGCTGAGCTAGTTTAAAGATCCAGTTATTACGGAGGAGGTCGAGCGGTCAAACCGCAACTCTTCCTTTTTTTACACACATGATGACATTTTAAAAGAATGGATCGGGCTGGGCCCGCCTTGGGCGACCCGCCCACTACACTTATTGTCGGGCCGTATTTTCATTAAGGCATGTTGTTTTAATTATAGTCGGGGTTAGGTGTTCGGTTCGTGCCCCAAGGGCCGGCCCACATTTAATGTAATGTTGTTTGTGTTTAAATGGGTTGGGTCCATGCCCCAAGGGCCAACCCACCCAAACTACGTGCTGGTTAATGGTGGTTCTGTGGGAGGGGTTGGGGGTAGTGGGCCCCCCCTCCACTAATATATATATGTGGGGATAGGATTGGGGTGGCGGGGTTGGTGGCCCGCCACCCATTTTTTTTGTATTTTTTTGTTTTAATAAAACAAACTGCACTTTTTTGAAAATCCAGATTTTACCCGAACGAGTCGTTTTAACCAGGCGACAATTTCACTTAGAATTTGGCTGGAGTTGGCGGGATCTCATCTGTCAGAAAAAGTTCAAATTGTGCCTTCACTAATCTTGCCCAGTCATAAAAAAGTAAACCCAACTTTGAATGCCTCTATCTCCTTCATCCAGACTCGGATTGGAGTGTCGTTTGCACCATTGGAATCAGGGCAACGAGCACTTCAATCTAATTTCAAGTTAATCGCCTTTCTGCCACATTGAATTTTGAGCTCTTTCCATGCCACTAGTGTCTAGAGATCCACCTGGATAAATCCTTCCCATTGAGGAGCTTTTGGACCACCAAAAGCCTTATCAATCAATTGGCAAGTGATGGAATTGTTCCCTCACTCCTTTTTCCAACCATTTTGCCTTGCTAGGGTGCATCCCCTTGAAACCAACTTGAAGGTATTCTGCATCTCCCTGTTGTGAAGTCCTGGTCCTTCTGTCAAGGATGATGTCCTCAGGTAAATCATCGAGATACTCTGGTGCAAAGTCATCAACTATAAGAATTGTGCGCACCTCTTCGATGTCCATAATAAATGGTGGCTCATATAGCTTTAAGTTTTCCACATTCACTACGCAGTACATTTGCATATATACCAGAAAATCGATATGGAAGGCATTGTTTCCAATCTTTTCCAAGATGGTGAATGGACCATACTGGATTGGTTGCAACTTCTTCCCTTCTCCCTTCATCCTTTCCTTACTAATGTGGAACCACACTTTGTAGGCCACTTGAAATTGATGGTCGACTCAGTGTTTGTCATGTCGAGCCTTGTACTGGGCTTGACTTTTCTCCAACTTCTCTTGTATTTCTTGGTGAATCATCTGGATCCGCTGAACGAACCACTGTGCATTGTCCCTGTCATCACGTCCACTGGAGTCATCTTCCCTTCCAAAGGCCATATCAAAAGGGTCTTTTGGTAGGTAGCAAAAACATGTCTCAAATGGTGAATGATGTGTAGATTAGTGCATTGCTCGGTTGTAGGAGTGTTGCACATATGGAAGATGCTCATCCCACAACTTAGGATGTTTCCCACAATAGCCTTGCAACAAGTGTACCACGGTGTAGTTGAAAACCTTTGTCTGTCCATCAGTCTGTGGATGGAATGTCATGCTTCTTTTCAACTTGGTGTCCATCTACTTTTTACAAGGCATTAAAATACACATCTTACTAAAATGGTCAACGATGACATACAAATAGTCGTGACTTTTTCTAGACAAAGGAAAACCTCCTACAAAATCCATTGACACACTTTCCCATGGACGACTCAGAATAGAGAGTGGTGTGTAGAGCCCGAGTTTTCTATTAGAGGGCTTTGAAACAAAACACGTCACACATCCCTTTACATAGCGAGTCACAATGTTCTTCATATGAGGCCAAAAACAAAATCTTTGTACATGACACAAAGTATTTTCAACACCAAAATGACCAGACACAAGGAAGGTGTGGGCCTCCTGGATTACATGTACCCTTTCTCCTGTTGGTATGCACAGTTTGCCAAGGTGATACAATAGTTTCCCCTACAAGTGATAGTTTTCCACCTGTGAACCATGAGTTAGTTTTTCATAAATATCCTTAAAGTCATCATTATTGGCATATCGTTTAGCATAACTTTCAAAAGATAACAAAGCATTATGCAAAATAACAGAAGCAGAATTAGGAGGGCGAGATAGCATATCAGCCACTTTGTTGCTAGTTCCCTTCTTATATTTTATTACTAGATGAAACTGTTGAAGAAAACCCATCCACCTGAAATGATGAGATTGTTGCAACTTGGTTTGTGACTGAATATATTCCAAGGGCTATTGATCCATATCGATGATGGTCTCCTTGCCGATCAGGTAGTGTTTCCACTTTTTCACACTCTGGACCAAGGCATATAAATCCTTGTCATAAGTGGGATAGTTTATCACAACATGAGAGAACTTCTCTTAGTGGTAACATATCAGCTTCTTTTGTTGCATCAGTTCATCTCCCATGGAATATCTGCTAGTGTCTGTCTCGATCTTGAATGGTTATTGGAGTTTTGGTAAGGCCAAGACCGATGCGGTGCTGATCTCTTCTTTCAGTGTTTCGAAGGATGTTGAAATATGGCAACAAGAATATTCAAATTTTATTTGTCCTTGAATTAAATTGTGAATTAAAATCGAATTTAGTCTTAACAACTACTTGGAAATAATTAATTAATTTATTTTAAATTAATTAGTTGGAGAAATTCAATTTAGAAGTATTTCTGAAGTAATGCAAGAGTTATCCCTCAAATTAAGGAGATAAGATTGAGTTATTTGAGTTGTAATTAGTTAACTCAGTTTACTGAGTTAAGTCTAGTTAAATTAGTTCCAAATTGTTTGAGGAACTAATAGTGAGTTAACAGTCAGTTGATGCATTAATGCACTCAACTAGTGCTACTATAGTTAACTGAAGATTCCCTCATCATAAACTTATCCATGTCTATTCTGAGAAAGACCCAGTTAAGATTAATGTTCAAGGACATCGTACTAATAGTTGCATGTGTTTTCTCATGGAGAAAACTCATGCAAGTAGTCAAGGATTCATCCTTGAGGATTGTGTAGTTTTGAAGGTTAGTTTTTCAACTTGGTAATAGGCTAATCATCCACAAGGAACAACGCAAGGAAATAGGAGCTTGGAGGGTAGAGAGGAAGGTTGGAGAGAAGCCAAGATTACCTGTGAGCATCTGTGAGGATTGTATTGAGAGCTGGCTAGCTGTGAGAGCTAAGGCTTTTTATAATTCCTATGCTTTTCCACCATGTATGATAATACAATAGTGTGGGGTTTTATTTGATACTTTCCCCAAAGTATTTTCCTATGTATTGTGCCATTGATTCTTCTTCTTTTGGTTATATTGTTCAGCTCAATCTTTAAGCTTCCACAAATTGATAGTAGAAGTAGGTTATAGTATTATGCTTTGATTTATATTGCATTAGCGGGTTAACCTATCACAAATTTTATACATGGTATCAGAGCTGTGAACAGTATACCAAGAAGAGAATTCGAAGTTTGAAGTTCGAGGTTGCAGGTGAAAATCGAATTCATATCATTTTTCAAGGTTGGACAATGGTGTTCTATGGCTTGAGACTCGAGTATGCCTTGCAAGGTAGCTCGAATTAAATAGCATCGAAAGATAGAATGGAGGCTGTATTACAAGACAATGGCTTGAAGGAATTCATTGATCAAGAAATCCCAAAGCCAGGTTCATCTAATGCACAAGAGTTGGCTGAGTAGAAGAAGTGTGTGGTGAAGGTGAGACAGATCATCCTTGAGGGAGTTCGAGACCATATTGTCTTGAGTCTCCATGGGAAGGATACTCCATTTTCAATGTGGAAGACAATGAAGGACCTCTACTAGAACAGTAGCAACCAGAGGAAATCAACGCTCAAGGATAAGCTTCGAAGAATCAAGATGGAGAAGGGTGATACTATTTCTACATATTTAAACAAGCTCACCACTTGCAGATATGATCTTGGCAGTGTGGGAATGAATATTGCCGATGATGATATGGTGAGCCTCGCTCTCCTTGGCTTTCCAAAGAGTTGGAATAGATACCAAGACTTTGTGAATGGAAGGGAGAAATTTCCATATTAGGAAGGATTGTGGTCGGATCTTATGCAGGAGGAGATTAGGAGGAGCACACAAGATGGTTCTTCATCGAAGAATGATGATGAATAAAATCTGGCGTTAGCAAGTAAGGAAAGGAAAGAGAAGGGAAGGCTTCCCATTTCAAATCAAATTCCTCTCGTGGAGGGAAGAAGTGTGACATGTCTAAAGCAAGATGCTTTAATTGTCACAAGATGGGACATTATGCGACTAATTGCCCATCAAAGAAGTCCAAGAAGGGATCCTCAGAAGGATTGGAAGGTGAGGCATTAGCCTCTCAGTTCCAAATGGACTTTACCCTCATCGCATGCATGGTGTCATCGATGATGGGTTGTGTTTGGTATCTTGACAGTGGAACCTCATTCCACATGACCGGTGATAAAAAAATTATTTAGTGCCTTGGAGGAGAAAGACCTCAAGATGGGCATAGAGATGGGTGACGATGGAAGGTATAGTGTTTCAGGAGTGGGCACGGTTGCTTTCGAGAGGGAGCATTTAGCTCCTCTCACCTTGACAGATGTGATGTATGTGCCTGGACTGAAGAATAACTTGGTATCGATTGCAATGTTGGAGGACAAAGGCTACGATGTTGTCTTCAGTAAAGGAAAGGAATTCCTAAGACACATAGCCACGGGTTGGACCAAGAGGATAGGGATTCAAGTGAGTAATCTCTATAAACTAGAGGTAGATGATTGTGCAACATTGAGTACAAAAGAAGAATTGGTGCAAAGACAAGACATTGGTTAGTTGTGGCACAGGCGGTTGGGCCATTTGCATCATGGGGCTTTGAAAATAATGCAGTAGATATCTATAGGACTTCCCAAAGGTAAAATTCAACAAGTTGACACATGCAAAGGTTGTACCTTGGGAAAGTACACCAAGTCTTCCTTTCATGATCAAGATAGTTGAGCAGAGGCTATCTTAGAGTGATTTCATATTGATTTGTGTGGATCAATCTCAACGAAATCCACAACAAAGAAAATGTATTATGTGATTTTCATTGATGACTATTCTCGTAAATGCTAGATTTATTTCATGCAGAAGAACGACCAAATTTTCACAAAGTTTTGTGAGTTCAAAGCTTTGGTCAAGAAAGAGTCAGGGAAGAAGATCAAGGCCTTCAGAAGAGACAATGATGGATAATACGTCTCTCAAGAGTTTAAGGACTTCTGTGCAGCGGAAGGAATTAAACGAGAATTGATGGCACCTCATAACTCACAGCAGAATGGGGTGGCCGAGTGGAAGAACAAAACTATTGTAGGGGCAGCATGGGAAATGCTACATGACCAAGTCCTACCACTTCACTTGTGGGCTGAGGCATGCAAGACAGTGGTCTATTTGTATAATAGAAGCCCGCATCACATACTTGGGATGAAGACACCAGAGGAAGCTTTCTCTGGTAAGACACCAGATGTGGGTCACTTCAGGATCTTTGGCTCATCGGAATATTTCCATGTGACAAAGGATACATGGAAGAAGCTTGAGCCGATGGCAGAGTTGGGGATATTTGTGGGATACACTGGTACACCTCACAACTATCTGGTGTACTTGTCTACCAGTCGGAGGACAGTGGTTCGCATAGATCTCAAGTTTGATGAGTAGAAGGCCATGCAAGTTTCCCTTGAGAGGGAGCTCCAACTATAGGCTGTGGAGGAACTGTTGGTTCCTAAGGAGGAGAAGCCTCAGACTGATGTGGAGTAGCTGCATGCAGAGGTTCCAGGAGTGGAGACATCCACTCAAGCAGAGTCTTCTAGAGATGGATGGAAGCGCACAAGAGAAGATGACAGACTGTTGGAGGATGTGAGAGAGAATGTGGGAGTACCATCTTCTCAGTGCAGATAGAGGAGGTCACCTGAGAGGTACACTGGATACATGGCCCTTGCTGGGGAATGTGTTGAGACCGAGCCATCTTCCTTTGAGGAAGTAGTCCAACAATCGATTTGGGTTGATGCTATGGTGAAGGAGTATGACTCCATAGTTCGTAACAGTGTTTGGGACGTGGTCCCAAGCCTGGAGAACAAGTCAGTTGTGAGTTCCCATTGGTTTTACAAGGTAAAGCAAGCTGTTGATGGTAGTGTGGAGAAGCATAAGGCAAGATTTGTTGCCCACGGATTTTCACAAGTCAAGAGTATCATGTTGCTATAATATTTTCGACAAAGGAGCAAGATGCTGACATTTTGACAAAGGCATTGTCAAAGTGTAAATTCAAGTTCCAAAGAGACAGGATCAGGTTGGTAGATAATCCCTTTCTTGTTGAGAGGGAGTATTGAAATATGGCAACAAGAATATTCCAATTTAATTTTTCCTTGAATTGAATTGTGAATTAAAATCGAATTTAGTCTTACCAACTACTTGGAAATAATTAATTAATTAATTTTGAATTAATTAGTTGGAGAAATTCAAGTTAGGAGTCTTTCTGAGGTCATGCAAGAGTTATCCCTTAAATTAAGGAGATAAGATTGAGTTATATTTGAGTTGTAATTAGTTAACTCAGTTTATTGAGTTAAGTCCAGTTAAATTAGTTCCAAACTATTTGAGGAACTAATAGTGAGTTAACAGTCAATTGATGCATTAATGTAGTCAACTATTGCTACTCTAGTTAATTGAAGATTCCCTCATTAGAAACTCATGCATGTCTATTTTGAGAAAGACCTAGTTGAGATTAATGTTCAAGGATAGTGTACTATCAGTTGCATGTGTTTTCTCATGGAGAAATCTCATGCATGCAGTCAAGGATTCATCTTTGAGGATTGTGTAGTTTTGAAGGGTGGTTTTCCAGTTGGTAATAGGCTAATCATACACAAGGAACATCACAAGGAAATAGGAGCTTGGAGGGCAAAGAGGAAGGCTGGAGAGAAGCGAAGATATCCTGTGAGCATATGTGAGGATTGTACTGAGAGCTAGCTAGCTGTGAGAGCTAATGCTTTGTATAATTCCTATGTATTTCCACCATGTATGATAATACAATACTATGGGGTTTTATTTGAGACTTTCCCCAAAGTATTTTCATGTGTATTGTGTCATTGATTCTTCTTCTTCGGGTTATATTGTTTAGCTCGATCTTTAAGCTTCCGTAAATTGATAGAAGAAGTAGGTTATAGTATTATGCTTTGATTTATATTGCATTATCAGGTTAACCTATCACATATTTTCTACAAAGGACTTCTTCTTCTTTCCTCCCCATTGAAAGACTTGCTTCACACTTGTCAATGCGTGTAAAGGTGTTGCAATAATATAGAAATTGGCAATAAATCTCCTCCAATACTGTACTGTACCCAGAAAGCTGTGAACCTTGGTTACATTAGTAGGCTTAGGCTAATTTACAATTGCTTCAACTTTAGAAGGATCAATCTTTAGCTGACCATGATCAACAATATGACCTAGGTAAACCAAAGACGTTTTCCCAAACTCACACTTTGACAATTTTACATAGAGTTTTTCTTTTTTCAATACTTCAAGCACTTTCTTCACATGGCATACATGTTCATCAATGAAAGGCCTAAAGAGATCGTTCATGACCCTCATGAAAGTGGTTGGAGCATTGCAAAGTCCGAATGGCATCACCATCCATTTGAACAACCCTTGTTTGGTCTTGAAGGTTGTTTTCCACACATCCTGCTATGCAATTCGGACCTGGTGATAACCGCTATGTAAATCCAATTTCGTGAAATAGATAGCATTCTTTAATTGATCTAATAATTCATCAATGCAGGGAAGAGGGTAATGATTTTTCACCGTGATTTTGTTTAGTGCTCGATAATCCACGCACATCCTCCATGTGCCATCTTTCTTCAGCACTAAGACAATCGGTGAACCGCATGGAGAAGTGCTTAGTCTGATGACCACTTGGTTCAATAGTTCTTGCACTTGCTTTTTGATCGCCTCCATCTCAATGGTCGAGATCCTTTACATGCCAATATTTGGTAAAGGAGCATCATGCTGTAAATGGATCTCACGTTGGATTTCCCTCTTCGGAGGTAATCCCCTTGGTTCTTGAAACATCTCATCATAGTTAGAAATTAATCCACATAATTCCTTTCTATGCACATGATCACAACCCTGGAAAGCATCAGATAATTCTGTATCTTTCCCCCTTACAACCATAAGCATGCAACCCTTACTGGAATTCACTAACATATTCATTTCTCCTGCACTTACAAGCCTCACATTGATTTTAATTTGATGAGCCTTTACAATATATTCTACCCCATCTTTTGTGATTTCGTATTTGTTTTCATGATGGAAGAAGATTGCCTTTCTATCAGATAGATATGGACTCCCTAACACCATGCCACAGATATCCAATGGTATCACATCAAGTTTTACCTCATCCACTAACTTAGAAGCGATCACATATTTAACCTTGCACTGCTTAGTTAAATTCAGTTTTGCTTTATTATGTATCCATCCAAGTGGGTAAGGTTTTGGATGTGGTTTGGTTTCTAAGCCTAACTTCTTTACCAAGGACTTTGAAATTAAGTTTGCTTGGGATACGGTATCAAATAGAGTTTCCACTTTTGTATGGTTTATGATAACTCTAATATGAAATAGCTCAATTCTCTTTCGTTCATTAGGAAGAGACTCATATATTGAACTAGTACCTTCATTTCGAGGGCAGTTTGGTCTGGCGGCTTGGTTGGGCAGTAATGGTTTTCATCGCACCGCTTTTGAGCGTAAAGTCGTAAAAGCTTGGGGCCGAGTGATTCCATTCAACGATTGACATGTAGCAGCGGATGAGAGAGAAAAACTGCTCTCATCGCACGCTATCACTCGATCAAGTTGTCGGCGCGATGAAAGTGAAGACCGTCAGATCCTGGTGGAGATGATCTGATGATGGGGAGTGGTAGAGTGGGTCACCTTTATCGGATGCGACTGGAGCCGTTGGATCAGCTGGGGTGATCAATGGTGGGAAAGCGATGAGGGGTTTATGAGCACGTGAGGGCATATGGGTAAGGTTTTATGGTAGGTTTGGGGTTTTGTGCTTGGGGTTAAGGCCAAAGGTGGTTACTTTGTCGGGTTTAGGAGACAAATAAGGGAACGAAGGTGGTGGAGAGTAAGCAGGGTAGGACGAAAAAGGAAGAATGACCAAATGTGAGCCCTCTTTTGAACACAACCCAACAGGCCATGCTTCTCTCTGACCTTAGAAAGTGAGAATTATGTAGCAGAGCTAACAAGGCTTATATAGGGCTTAAACTCCTACATTCTTTTGTGGGATAAAAAAATGTGGTAACTATTCCCAACCTCATTCTCTCTAAAGTAATAAAAAATAAAACTTTCATGTTTGCAAATTACCTAACATATCCTTCATGGGCCTTGACACAAGTTTCCAAGTAGATTCATGGACATGCATTAGTGGACTATCTCATTCTGACATGAAATTAATTGGATTATTTAAAGGACTAGCACAAAACTTTGGGCATGAAAATACTCACCCTTCTTCCAACCAAAAATATGTACTAGAACTAGAATTGAGATTGGATTTTGCAGTTGAAGTCTAAAATCCAATATTTTAAATTTCTCACCTAACAATAATGCACTATTTATACTTTCAAGGATATATGACATAGATTTAATTAGATTACCTAAGAGATTAAGATATCCATACAAAAATTCTTGCATAATAATGCCATAGTAAGTCTGCTTACATCCAAAAATATGTATTAAAAATAAGAATTGTATTTAAAAGTCCATGACACATAAATATGCTTTTTACGCATTAAAAAACAAAATTTTTCTATTTTTATTCAAAAAATTTAATAATCCTTCTGTACACATGGACCTCAATTACCATAGACACATAATTAAAAAATAAAAGTAATTCATAATATAAATTAATACCATCAAATAAAAATAAAAATAATACCAATGAAACATAACCTATTTATGATCCTTTTTAATATAATTATACTAATTAAACATTAAAACAGAAAAATTACTAGAAAAAACACATCGAGCAAACAAGAAGCCACAAAAAGCAGAAAACTTACTATAACAAACACATCAAGCAAACAAGCAACCACAAAATTCTGAATTAAACAAATAACCAAAACACAATCCTGAACATTTGTATACAATTAGCCAATACACAAACATTGGAAATATGGAAACTTTGTGTAAGACTGGTAGAGCATTCATAGATTACATTGCACTATCTAAGAGTTGATGAAGAAAAGTGAAAAAAGAAAGGCATATTTGACTACATTAACCTAATTTAAGTAGCAATGGAAATTTCTAGCCATAGCTAGAAGATAAAAATATTATACTATATAATCTTACAAACTATAATAGTAACCAAAGCAATAATAATAAGCAAGCATCTCTTTATATTGCATAACTATCAAACTTTTCAAGATAAACTCTTGTATCTTATCCAATGAAGCAACATGAATGTCATTATAGAATATTCACATAGATATGAGCCCCCCCCCAAAAAATTGGAAATGTGTTGGAACAAAAGCATTGACTTTTGTAGATTCTCTAGTGAGATGCATGCTCGTACAATTCTAGTCAAACAAAAGTTTTGGTTTATAATAGGTTACATCACACTGTCATTCCTCAATATTTGTCTACAATTACCCAATGCACACAACATTTGTACACAATTACCCAATCTACACCTAGACTTAATGGAAATATGAAAACATTGTCTATGAGTGCAAAATAGAGAGATGAAATTGCAAGATCTAAAAATAGATGAAGAAATCAAAAGACTAAGGAAATACTTCATTACATTAATGTAACCTAATTTATAAAAACAATGGAAATTTATAGCCTACTTAAACCTAATTTATACAAACAATGAAAATTTATAGTTATAGCTAAAAGATAAAATTATATATTTGACATTTTACAAAAGGAGAAATTATACTAAAAATGTCCAAATTTGAATTTGGAAAAATTCCTTTGGTTTATTTAGGTCATATTGTTGGAGGAGGACAATTGAAAATTAATCCTTAAAAAGTTGATGTAATTGTTAAATGGCCTAATCCTATCAATTTAACATAGGTAAGAAAATTTTTGGGTGCAATACAATATTGAAGGAGGTTCATAGTCAAATTATCCATCATAGAATCTCCCTTTCTTGCCTTAACCAGTGTGAAACATACTTTTTAGTGGAGATGAAAGAAGCAGAAGGCTTTTGACACCCTAAAGGAAAATATTACTACTACACCAGTACTATCCTTTCCTGATATTCAGCAGCCATTTGATATTATGACAAGTTCCAGTGGTTAAGCCATAGGTGCAGTGTTTATGTAGTAGTAGATACCCGTTTGTTACCATTCAGAGCCCTTTTATCAAGCTGTTGTGAACTATCCCAATTATGACAAGGAGTTGTATGCTTTGGTACAAAGTGTCAAGAAATGGAAACGTTACTTGATTAGGCAGGAGACTGTAATTCATATAGACCACCAAACTTTACAGTACGTCCAATCAGAAAACAAGTTGCAGCGGGATTTTCATTTCAGGAAAATGGAATTCATCCAATAGTTTCACTTGGCAATATAGTACAAAAAGGGTAGAATAAAAAAATTACTAGACATGCTCTCTAGACCTCTTGTTTTTGCATCAGTTATTTTGAAAATGACGATTTAAAAATGGTTATGACAATCAAACCCATTGAACATAGGTAGATAACAAACATTTGTAGGGAAAACTACTTTACCACCTTTGGCAAGTAATGTATTCCTATCAATAAAAGAGTCCATGTAATATGAGAATCTCAAACTTCTCTTGTGTCTAGACATTTTGGTGTAGTAAAGACCATGTCTCACTTGCAAAGGTTTTTCTATTGGCCTCGTATGAACGATATTGTAAATAAATATGTAAAGGGGTGTTTTATATGCTCTTTTTGTAAGCCCACTAATAGGAAATTGGAGTTGTACACACCACTCCCTATTCCTTCTCATCCTTGGGGAACTGTCTCCATGGACTTTGTAGGAAGGTTTCCTTTTTCAAGAAAGGGTCATGACTAATGGTATGTTGTGGTGGATAGGTTTATTAAGATGTGCATTTGTGTATCTTAATTCCATGTAAGAAGCAGATTACTATTGGGTAGACTTCTCAAATCTTCTTTTAGCATATATGGTCCATTTTAAGTTTCCCACATCCATTGTCTCTGATTGAGACTCTTGATTCCTTGGAGATTATTGGACAAGCTTGTGGAAGATGATGGACGCCATGCTAAAGAGGAGCATGGAATTCCATTGACAAACTGACAAACAGACGGAGGCTATCAATAGAATGGTGGTTCACCTGCTTCGAGGTTATTACAGTAAATATCCCAAGTTGTGGGATGAGCAGATTAATTATGTGAAGCGTGCATACTACTAGGCCATGCACTCATCAACTCAAAGCTCATTGTTTAAGACATGATTTGGATACCTGTCAAAACATCCTTAGATTTGGTATTTGGGAAGGATGAGGATTCCAATGAATGAAATGGTGAATAAAACACACACAAGTTCATTCAACCGATCCAAATCATCCATCAAGAAATGCAGGAACACTTGGAGAAGAGTTAGGCTTGACACAAAGCTCAGCATGACGAAGGCTGAGTTGATCATTAGTGCCAGGTTGGAGATAGAGTATGGTTCCATATTAGCAAGGACAAGATAAAGGGAGAAGGAAAGAAATTGAGATCAATCAGATATGGTCCTTTCACCATCATGGAGAAGATTGGAAATAATCCTTATTACCTTGATATTCTATCATATATGTAGACGTATTTTGTGGTTAATGTTGAAAACTTGAAACTCTATGAACCACCCATGATCATGGATCTTAAAGAGAGTGGTCAAGTTCCATCCATGGATGATTTTGCAACAGAGTATTTGGATAAGTTACCTGAAGTCATCATCCTAGAGAAAAGGACCAAGACATCATGATAGGGAGATGTGGAGTACCTTCGAGTGGGTTTCAAAGGCATGCATCCTAATAAGGTAGGGTGGATGAAAAGGAGAAAGTGAGGGAGAAATTTCATCACCTGCTTGTTGATTAATGGGGCTTTTGGTCTAAAAATATTATCAATGGGGAGAAATGATCCAAGAGGATCCTAAGAAGCCAAAATTTAAAGTCCTCATATCATAGTGAAACCAACATCAAAATGTAGAGCTTGGTAGGAGATTTCCAATGACGTGAACAACACCTCAATCTAACACCGTATGTAAAATTTATGCCGATTTGAAGTTTAAGTCAAAAAGCTAAAAAAATTGTAGGCCATTGATAAGGTGCCACATGGCACTCCCATAGGATGCCAAGTGTTAGCCACGGGGGATTCACTCAGTGAACCTCTGACATATCATGTCCGTTCATGGCATATTAAACAATACGCTTAATTTGACTACATTTTGGATAATCCCTCTAAAAATCACATTATTTAACCCCCTACCAATATGAAACCAATACAACTTCCTAGTTTAAAAAACCCCTACTTTCAATAAATATTGTAGGTATCCATTTTTTCATTAACATTTTTTATACCCCTTTATATTTTTTTTATTAACTTTAAGCTCCATTTTTTATATTTCCCAATATAAAAACCGTTTACCCCCTATATATCCCCTAATATATTATGTCATTTTTTCTTCATTATATATCCCCCAATATGAACCCACATGGTATGATATTTCTCCCCCAGTGAAGCCGCCGTGGTGTTAGCCTTGTTAGCAGGCACAAAATCACCCAGCCTAATCAAGGAGTGCCACATGTCAATTATTTGGAGACGACTAGGCATATCTATCGGCAGGACATGGGAGACTGGATGCACATGTGGGACAATGGGTGGGCACCATGTGGCACCCATTTGCAGCCCACAAGGGTCAGGCCAACCCATAGATAGATGGCAGGTTAATTATCAAATGGGATGGTCAATGCATTGAATGGTTATGAAACGGTGTAACATGTATATACCATATAACATATGGTTATAAACCATATGGTATGAAACAATAGAATTGTTGTAAAAAATACTACATAAAACCAATGGAGTGGGACGAGCATGGGGTTTAACCCCAAGTTTCGAGCAACAATCCACAACCACTTGCCAATATGCCAAGGCATATGCCTTGGTAACTCTGCGACCAACATAATATTTAAAACATTCGTAATGCATTCGAAGGAGGGAGAGACCAATGGGACCATGTGATTGAAGGAACTTAGACGGGCGCAACCCCAAATAAGAGGTACAACCTTGTTGTGGGCCTTCCTTTCGAGACAAAATATTCTAGATGAATAGTTTATGGTATATTTCAAAAATATTCCAATAGGGGAATATGTTGTGGAATCTAAAAGATTATCTAAGGAGCCAAATTTGCAAGTGACAGAATATAGTCAAGCTAAAATTTTAATTACTCAGAATTTTGAGAGGATTTCACTAGTGCAATATGTTTCTAGATCTGAGTGGTCCATTTTCAGCTCACTCCTAGGATTGGAAGTATAATGATGCATTTTTCCATGTACTCCTCCTTATTTTTGTTGATATGAATGAAGAGGCATCTCCACTATTGAGGTAGGTCCCGAAGATGTAGTCCACATTGGACAAAATCCATTATCAAACTTTTGTGTGCATTGTCTTTAGGGTATCCTTTATGTTTCATTTTCTTTAAGGATTTTCACATATGGTTTTTACATGTTCTTTTTCATGCAATTCTGAAAACATCAATCAAGTAAATATCTCATATTAGAATCTATTGCACTCCTTTTTCACCACAAAGAATTATACATGACCGTCCAAGTTAAGAACTGCGTACATACACAATTGTCATTTATAAGAAGCATGTGTAAAATGTGAAATGTTGACTTTTAATTGGAAGAAATCAACTATAGCTCCCCCTAAACATGTCATATCTTTTCCTGGACAAAATTACTCTACCAGATACAAAATTAGTAGCAAAAATTATTACCAAAATAATAATCATTTGAAATAATCATAAATTGTGAACTACTTAAATAGCACATATGCATAGCTCTCCCTGAGATCATGCACCACTAATCCTATGGACTTGGTTTTCATTTTATCAACATGTAATTGTACAGTTCTTTTTAGAGATATGCATCACGTGTAATATATTGATGTGATTACTATCTTACCCTATTTTGAATCTGAAGAGGAGGAGCTTGACTTCCTATTTTTGCCTGGATTTTCTTTAGAGAATACAAATTTTTTGCATTTCTAAATCCTTTTATTATAAGTTTTGTAGTGTCTAATTCTATAATTTTGCACCCATTTGATGTAAATACAATTACATTTCCTTTATAAACTATTTTGCCTACACTTAGAGTCTTCGACTTTAGCCCTTCAACCAAAAATACATTAGTTGCTTCTTTATTCTTAACATCAAGATCGATACTACCATTTCCTAAAACTTTTTCTAGTGTATTATTCCCAAGAATAATTTTATCACTCTTGTTTTTCTTTAGAGAGATAAAATTTCTCTTATTTATGGACATGTGATGAGACCATCTGTCATCTATATACCATTGGTCTTCTTCTTTAAATGTGCATAGAGCAAGGCCACACTTCACTTTCTCTTCTTCCTTTTGCTTGATATGAGGAGTTTGAGTGGATCCATATTTTTCATGTTTTTTTTTTTTATAATAGTATTCTTTTATGGTTGCTTTCTTTGGATGGAATCTACTTGTCAGAATGTTTGTATGAGTTCATTAAGTTGGTCCTGCATTCGTTTTCTACATGTATAACACCTTATGTGACCAGAGAAGGGGTTATGAGAATCATAATATTTTTGCTTCATATTTCTACAATCAATAGCTTTATGACCAAATAAATTTCATGTAAAACAATATGCATTAAAGAAAGTTGAGTACCTGGGAAATGATGGTCTTCCTGTGGAGAGACTATTCACTTCAGATATAAAAAATATGCTTCTGCAATAGGCTATAATGTGTCCAAAGTTACGATAGATAAACCATTCAATATAATTGACTAAAGGAGAGTGGATTGTTATTTATATTTTTGGGAGCAAATGATTTCCTTTGAAAGTTCACTTTGCTTTGTTATTGGTTTAGCGACCATGATTTTCTTAATTTTTTTTTTTTATACTGAAAATTTTCTACACAAACTTGTCAGTTGGATTCTCCCTTCATAGTTTCATGAAAACTTAGCTCGATTTGATGAAGGAGACCTTTGATTGTTAAGAATATTATCCAATATCTTGGTACTATCACGAAATTAAAATGTTTATCCTTTTCTACTAATTTACCTTTTAATATGCTTATCTCAACCTCCTGTCTTTTTGTCTCTTCCAACTTTCTTCTTAACTCAACGATTTCTTCTTTAAGCCCATTTTCTTATTCTTCAAATACTTGAAGTAACTCCTCATTTCGTTTGTTTTATTTTTCAATATCGGATTTTAGTGATATAGTCTTAGTCTCAAGTCCTTCACGATATTTTTTCTTCTCATTGACTTGTTTAGTTAATGTTGCAGTGGTGACAAATGTATCATGGTTCTTGTTTTCATATTCCTGTAACTTAGTCTCAAGGTTGTCATTCCTTTTCAAAGAAGACAAAAGTTTTCTTCTAAGATTAAACACTTCCTCTAAGCTCTCTTCTTTTGAATCAATAACTCCACCAAATATAGCAAGGATTGTTTCATGGTCACATTCATATTCTAATAGAATACAATCTTCTTTAGATTCAATTATTTTTTCAGAAACAATATTACCTGGTAGTTTACCTAATGAACAAAATATCTTCTTTATTACTTTTCCTTCTCCTTTGTGGATGGCCTGCAAATTATCCATGCCTCCTTTATAGATTCATAGTGCATAATTTTCTCTAATTCTAAAGCAAGTATATTACAAAAGATTTCATTTAAATCCTCACCATTCTTCTTCAATTCTTGAACTGATGGTGGAGTTTTAATATAACCATTAGCACACCTTTATTATCCATAGTTTCTAACTTGCCTTATTCTACTACTGATTTTCCTTTATCGATAATTGTAGATACTGCTATAATACGTGATACTTTGCTATCACTGTCACAATTTTCTTGAACTAACTTCTTCCTTTGAGTTTCCTTCTTCTTGTGCTTCCTTCCTAGGGTCCTCAATCTACTTTCAAATGATTAATCTTTAGTAGAGAGACTTGCTATGATATCAATTGTTAGAAATAATAAAAGGGGGGTGAATTAGTATTTCATTTCAATCAATCCTCAATTGCACATTGAAATTTTTATACGTGAATTCTCTTTAAGAAACTTGCATGTGTACATGCTTTTAATGAGCAGAAATAGCATATATGAAAATTTCTTATTTTCGTCAATTTAATCAATCATTATTTCACTACTTATACATTATGCAGTAACCATGAGTAGTATTCAATAGAAGAATAGATAAAACATAACACATAATCAACACATCAATGCATAGGGACACCAGGATTTTTAGGTGGAAACCCAATTTGGGAGAAAACCGCCATTGTTGCCACATTTGTCCTCTTTCTTATTATAAAGAAATATTTTACATCTTGCACTGGTGTAGACTCTTACTAGTACATAGGATCCTACCTACATGAGGCTACAACCTCAACAAATTCTCCAGCACTGATTGGAAAGAAGCTACTACTCTCTGGTCAAGTTTATCAGCTCCTACCAGAAGGAATCTCCCTCACTGAAGGGTCCAACCTTCAAAACCTCTATGGAACACATTTCAAAATATTTCACATTGGATCCACCTGACTCAAACACACATCAAAACCTACAAGCCACGTTTCATCCAATTTTCAAACTGGACCCATAATGAACAATGTGCTCAAACACTAAATATCAATAACCTTTCTGAAACGAAACATTTATCAAATAGATATGCTCACTGAATTCCAAGATACTAGTCACCCCTATACAACCAAATCACTGATATAATCAGCCAAATCTCATAAACACTAACCAACTCAAATGCTTTGCTGATCAACCAAGTGAGACACTGTCCAATATCAAGTCAAACTCTTTGCCAAAACAATCTATCATCATCAATCCAGATAACTCTAAAGATCTCGTTAATTAACTCAATGAAACCATCATGATACTATGAGTTCATAGATCCATAAGGTCATAAGACCTTGCCATGCAATGCTCATGAGAAAATACCCTCTTACTCATTCAATGCTATGCCAAGATTTGGCTAATCAATAGTCCCAAAATATGAACTCAGACGCATTTATGTAAGCATTTGAGTTCTATGATTGTCTCGTGATCAATATGATGGATGGAAAAAAGCATTTAATAGAAAGATACAGAAGTAAATTACAAAATACACATTAAATTTTGTTCAATTATTTTATAAATTAAACATTTGATTCAATCATATACATCCACTAAATTGTTGGTGATTTATTTTCTTGCTTTTCATTACAATAACCTAATTAAAATATATAAACACCAAATTTATTAAATATAAAATAATTCAAACTCATGCTATTCAATTATTCTATTGATTCAATCACATACATCCTTTGAAGTGCTCACAATATTGATCCAAAATCTTTTGCTTATAGATGTGTTAAAGAATTACATGCATAATTGTAGCTTAAAATAGAAATTTAATGTGCACATGAGAGAAGAGGAAAAACACATAAAGCATCAAAGAAGACAACAAGACTTGATAACAGAGTTTGTCTGACTTGGACTATGTCTCCGGGCCCTACTCGATCAATGGGGAGGCCTTCATTCATTGGGGTGGTGGGGTTGGTGGCCTGCCACCCTTTTTTTATATATTTTTTGGTTTAAATAAAACAAACTGCACATTTTTGAAAATTCAGATTTTGCTCAAAGGAGTCATTTTAACTAGGTGACAATTTCACTCGGAATTTGGCCGAAGTTGGCTGGATTCCGTCTGCCAGAAAAATTCCAAATTGTGCCTTCATTAATCCTGCCTAGTAATCAAAAAGTAAACCCAACTTTGATTGCCTCTATCTCCTTCATCTAGACTTGGATTGGAGTGTTGTTTGCACCATTGGAATCAGGGCAATGAGCACTTCGAGCTGATGTCAAGTTAATCGCCTTTGCACCACTTTGAATTTTGAGCCCTTTCCATGCCATTGGTGTCTGGAGATCCACCTGGATCAATCCTCCTCATTGAGGAGCTTTTGGATCGCCAAAAGCCTTATCAATCAGTTGGCAAGTGAGGGAATTGTTCCCTCACTCTTTCTTTTTCCAGCCATTTTTCCTTGCTAAGGTGCATCCCCTTGAAACTAACTGGAAGGTATTCCACATCTCCCCGTTGTGAGGTCCTGATCCTTCTGTCAAGGATGATTTCCTCAAGTAACTCATCGAGATACTCTGGTGCAAAGTCATCAACTATAGGAACTGTGCCCACCTCTTCGGTGTCCATAATCAATGGTGGCTCATATAGCTTTAAGTTTTCCACATTCACTACGGAGTACATTTGCATATATACCGGCAAATCGATATGGAAGACATTGTTTCCAATCTTTTTCAAGATGGTGAATGGACCATACCAAATTGGTCGCAACTTCTTCCCTTCTCCCTTCATCCTTTCCTTAGTAATGTGGAACCACACTTTGTCACCCACTTGAAATTGATGGTCAACTCAGTGTTTGTCATGTCGAGCCTTGTACCGGGCTTGACTTTTCTCCAACTTCTCCTGTATTGCTTGGTGAGTCAACTGGATCCACTGGATGAACCACTATTCTTTGTCCCTGTCATCACGTCCACTAGAGTCATCTTCCCTTCCAAAGGCACATATCAAAAGGGTCTTTTGGTAGATAGCAAAAACATGTCTCAAATGGTGAACGACATGTAGATTAGTGCACTACTCGGTTGTAGGAATGTTGCACATATGGAAGATGCTCATCCCACAACTTAGGATGTTTCCCACAATAGCCTCGTAACAACTGTACCACGGTGCGATTGACAACCTTTGTTTGTCTGTCAGTCTATGGATGGAGTGCCGTGCTTCTTTTCAACTTGGTGTCCATCATCTTCTACAAGCTGGTCCAAAACTCTCCGAGAACGCGAGAGTCCTGATCTGATGCAGTCGATGTGTGAAACCCAAAATGGACCGAAACATTCTGAAAGAAAAGATAAGCAGTCTGCTTTGCAGTGATCTGCTTTTTACAAAGCATTAAAATACACATCTTACTAAAACGGTCAATGACGACATACAAATAGTCATGACTTTTTCTAGACAAAGGCAAACATCCTACAAAATCCATCGACACAGTTTCCCATGGGAAACTCGTAAAAGGGAGTGGTGTGTAGAGCCTGAGTTTTCTATTAGAGGGCTTTGAAGCATAACAGATCACACATCCCTTTACATAGGGTCACAATGTTCTTCATATGAGGCCAAAAACAAAATCTTTGTACATGACACAAAGGTTTTTCAACACCAAAATAAATAGAAACAAGGGAGTTATGGGCCTCCTAGATTACATGTACCCTTTCTCCTATGGGTATGCAAAATTTGCCAAGGTGATACAAAAGTTTCCCCTACAAGTGATAGCTTTCCACCTGTGAACCATGGGTTAGTTTTGCATAGATCTCCTTAAAGTCATCATTGTTAGCATATTGTTCAGTATAACTTTCAAAAGATAATGAAGCATTATGCAAACTAACAAAAGCAGAAATAGGAGGGTGAGATAGCATATCAGCCACTTTGTTGCTAGTTCCCTTATTATACTTTATTACTAGATGAAACTATTGAAGAAAACCCATCCACTTGAAATGACGAGATTGCTACAACTTGGTTTGTGACTGAAGATATTGCAAGGGTTGATGATCCGTATGGATGATGGTCTCCTTGCCGATCAGGTAGTGTTTCCACTTTTTCACACTCTGGACCAACGCATATAACTCCTTGTCATAAGTGGGATATTTTATCACAGGCTAAGAGAACTTCTCTAGATTGTAACATATTTTCTTATTTTGCTGCATCAGTACATCTCCCACGGCATATCCGGTAGCGCCTGTCTCGATCTCGAATGGCTATTGGAGATCTGGTAAGGCCAAGACCACTATGGTGCTGATCTTTTCTTTCAATGTTTCGAAGGACATTGAAATATGGCAACAAGAAAATTCCAATTTAAATTGTCCTTGAATTAAATTGTGAATTAAAAACAAATTTAATCTTAACAGCTACTTAGAAATAATTAATTAATTTATTTTAAATTAATTAGTTGGAGAAATTTAAGTTAGAAGTCTTTCTGAAGTCATGCAAGAGTTATCCCTTAAATTAATGAGATAAGATTGAGTTATTTGAGTTGTAATTAGTTAACTCAGTTTACTGACTTAAGTCCAGTTAAATTAGATCCAAACTATTTGAGGAACTAATATGAGTTAATAGTCAGTTGATGCATTAATGCACTCAACTAGTGCTACTCTAGTTAACTGAAGATTCCCTCACCAAAAACTCATGCATGTCTACTCTGAGAAAGAGCCAGTTGAGATTAATGTTCAAGGGTAGTGTACTATCAATTGCATGTGTTTTCTCATGGAGAAAACTCATGCATGCAGTCAAGGATTCATCCTTGAGGATTGCACAGTTTTGAAGGTTGGTTTTTCCACCCGGTAATAGGCTAATCATCCACAAGGAACAACACAAGGAAATAGCAGCTTGGAGGGCAGAGAGGAAGGCTGGAGAGAAGCCAAGATTGCCTGTGAGCATCTGTGAGGATTGTATTGAGAGCTAGCTAACTGTGAGAGCTAAGGCTTTTTATAATTCCTATGTATTTCCACCATGTATGATAATACAATAGTTTGGGTTTTATCTGAGACTTTCACCAAAGTATTTTCATGTGTATTTTGCCATTGATTCTCCTTCTTCTGGTTATATTGTTCAGCTTGATCTTTAAGCTTTCGCAAATTCATAGTAGAAGTAGGTTATAGTATTCTGCTTTGATTTATATTGCACTATTGAGTTAACCTATCACAGATTTTCTACATCGTATCAAAGCTGTGAACAATATACTGAGAAGAGAATTCAAAGTTTGAAGTTCGGGGTTGCAGGTGCAAATCAAATTCATATCATACTTCAAGGTTGGCCAATGGCGTTCTATGGCTTGAGACTTGAGTATGCCTTGGAAGGTAGCTCGAACTACTTTGCATGGAAAGATAAAATGGAGGCTATATTAGAAGACAATAGATTGAAGGAATTCATTGATCAAGAAATCCTAAAGCCAGCTTCAACTAATGCACAAGAGTTGGCTGAGCGGAAGAAGTGTGTGGTGAAGGGAAGATAGATCATCCTTGAGGTAGTTCAAGACCATATTGTTTTGAGTTTCCATGGGAAGGATACTCCATTTTCAATGTGGAAGACATTGAAGGACCTCTACTAGAATAGTAGCGACCAAGGAAATTGGCGCTCAAGGATAAGCTTCTAAGAATCAAGATGGAGAAGGGTGATACTATTTCCACATATCTAAACAAGCTCACCACCTGTAGAGATGAGCTTGTCAGTGTGGGAATAAATATTTCCGATGATGATATGGTGAGCCTCACTCTCCTTGGCCTTCCAAAGAGTTGGAATAGATAACAGGACTGTGTGAATGGAAGGGAGAAACTGCTGGATTGGGAACGCCTATGGTCAGATCTTATGCAGTAGGAGACTAGGAGGAGCACATGAGATGGTTCTTCATCCAAGAATGACGATGAAGAAAATCTGGCCTTAGCGAGTAAGGCAAGGAAACAGAAGGGGAAGGCTTCCCATTTCAAATCAAATTCTTCCCATGGAGGGAAGAAGGGTGACATTTATAAGGTAAGATTCTTTAATTGTCACAAGATGGGACATTATGCATCTAATTGCCCATTGAAGAAGTCCAAGAAGGGATCCTCAAAAGGATTGGAAGGTGAGGCATTAACCTCTCAGTTCCAAATGGACTTTACCCTCATCTCATGCATGGTGTCATGGATGATGGGTTGTGTCTCATATCTTGACAGTGGAGCCTCATTCCACATGATTGGTGATAAAAAATTATTCAGTGCCTTGGAGGAGAAAGACCTGAACATGCGCATAGAGATGGGTGATGATGGAAGGTATAGTGTTTCAGGAGTGGGCACGGTTGCTTTCGAGAGGGAGCATGGAGCTCCTCTCACCTTGATAGATGTGATGTATGTGCCTGGACTGAAGAAGAACTTGGTATCAGTCGCAATGTTGGAGGACAAAGGCTACGATGTTGTCTTCAATAAAAGAAAGGCATTCCTAAGACACATGGCCATGGGTCAAAGCAAGAAGAAGGTAGATGATTGTGCAACATTGAGTACAAAAGAAGAATTGCTGCAAAGCCAAGACATTGGTGAGTTGTGGCATAGGCGGTTGGTCCATTTGCATCATGGGGCTTTGAAGATAATGCAGTAGATATCTACAGGACTTCCCAAAGGTAAACTTGAGCAAGTTGACAAATGCAAAGGTTGTACCTTGTGAAAGTACACCAAGTCTTCCTTTCATGATCGAGATAGTCGAGCAGAGGCTATCTTAGAGTGAGTTCATAGTGAATTGTGTGGACCAATCTCTACAACATCCACAATGAAGCAAAGTCATTATGTGATTTTCATTGATGACTATTCTCGTAAATGCTGGATTTATTTAATGCAGAAGAATGACCAAACTTTCACAAAGTTTTGTGAGTTCAAAGCTTTGGTCGAGAAAGAGTCAGGGAAGAAGATCAAGGCCTTGAGAAGTGACAATGGTGGAGAATATGTCTCTTAAGAGTTTAAGAACTTTTGTGTAGCGGAAGCAATTAAACGAGAGTTGACGACACCTCATAACCCACGGCAGAATGGGGTGGTCTAGAGGAAGAATAGAACTACCACAGGGGCATCACGGGCAATGCTGCATGACCAAGGCCTACCACTTCACTTGTGGGCTAAGGCATGTAACACAGTGGTCTATTTGCATAATAGAAGCCCGCATCACATACTTGGGAAGAAGACACGAGAGGAAGCTTTCTCTAGTAAGAGACCAGATGTGGGTCACTTTAGGATCTTTGGCTCATCGATATATTGCCATGTGACAAAGGATGCAAGGAAGAAGCTTGAGCCGACATCAGAGTTGGGGATATTTGTGGGGTACACTGATACACCTCACAACTATCAGGTGTACTTGCCTACCAGTCGGAGGACAGTGGTTCGCATAGATCTCAAGTTTGATGAGCAGAAGGCCATTTGAGTTTTCCTTGAGAGGGAGCTCCAACTACAGGCTGTGGAGGACTATTGGTTACTAAGGAGGAGGAGCCTCAAAATAATGCAGAGTAGCCACATGCAGAGTTTCCACGAGTGGAGACATCCACTCAAGTAGAGTCTCCTAGAGATGGACGGAAACGCCCAAGAGAAGATGACAGATTGTTGGAGGATGCGAGAGAGAATGTGGGAGCACCATCTTCTTAGCGCAGACAGAGGAGATCGCCTGAGAGGTATACTGGATACATGTCCCTTGCTGGGAATGCGTCGAGACCGAACCATCTTCCTTTGAGGAAGTAGTACAGCAGCCGATTTGTGTTGATGCTATGGTGGAGGAGTATGACTCCATAGTTCGTACCAGTGTTTGGGACGTGGTTCCAAGACTGGAGAACAAGTCAGTTGTGAGTTCCCATTGGCTTTACAAGGTAAAGCAAGCTATTGATGGTAGTGTGGATAAGCATAAGGTAAGGTTTGTTGCCTGTGGCTTTTCACAGGTCAAGAGTATCATGTTGTTGTAGTATATTTCGACAAAGGAGCAAGATGCTGACATTTTGACAAAGGCATTGTCAAAGTGTAAATTCGAATTCCATAGAGACAGGATTGGGGTGGCAGATAATCCCTTTCTTGTTGAGAGGGAGTATTGAAATATGACAACAAAAATATTCCAATTTAATTTTTCCTTGAATTAAATTGTGAATTAAAATCGAATCTAGTCTTAACAGCTACTTGGAAATAATTAATTAATTTATTTAGAATTAATTAGTTGGAGAAATTCAAGTTGGAAGTCTTTCTAAAGTCATGCAAGAGTTATCCATTAAACTAAGGAGATAACATTGAGTTATATTTGAGTTGTAATTAGCTAACATAGTTTACTCAGTTAAGTCCAGTTAAATTAGTTCCAAACTATTTGAGGTACTAATAGTGAGTTAATAGTCAGTTGATGCATTAATGCACTCAACTAGTGCTAATCCAGTTAACTGAAGATTCCCTCATCAGAAACTCATGCATGTCTATTCTGAGAAAGATCCAGTTGAGATTAATGTTCCAGGATAGTGTACTATCAGTTGCATGTGTTTTCTCAAGGAGAAAACTCAAGCATGTAGTCAAGGATTCATCCTTGAGGATTGTGTAGTTTTGAAGGCTAGTTTTTCCACTTCGTAATAGGCTAATCATCCACAAGGAACAATGCAAGGAAATAGCAGCTTGGAGGGTAGATTGGAAGGCTGGAGAGAAGCCAAGATTTCCTGTGAGCATTTGTGAGGATTGTACTGAGAGCTAGCTAGTTGTGAGAGCTAAGGCTTTGTATAATTCCTATGTATTTCCACAATGTATGATAATACAATAGTGTGGGGTTTTATCTGAGACTTTCCCAAAAGTATTTTCATGTGTATTGTGCCATTGATTCTTCTTCTTCTAGTTATATTATTCAGCTCAATCTTTAAGCTTCCGCAAATTCATAGTAGAAGTAGGTTATAATATTATGCTTTGATTTATATTGCATTATCTGGTTAACCTATCACAGATTTTCTACAAAGGAATTCTGCTGCTTTCGTCCTCATTGAAAGACTTGCTTTACACTTTTCAATGTGTGTAAAGGTGTTGCAATAATAGAGAAACTGGCAATAAATCTCCTCCAATACTGTACTACAACCAAAAAGATGTGAACCTCGACTACACTAGTCGGCTTAGGCCAATTTACAATTGCTTCAACTTTAGAAGGATCAATTCTTAGCTGACCATGACCAACAATATGACCTAGGTAAACCAAAGAGGTTTTCCCAAACTCACACTTTGACAATTTTATATAGAGTTTTTCTTTTTTCAATACTTCAAGAACTTTCTTCACATGGCATACATGTTCATTTCAACTTTTACTAAAGATAATAATATCATCTAGATATACAAGAAAAAATTCATCAATGAAAGACCTAAAGAGATCATTCATTACCCTCATGAAAGTGGCTAGAGCATTGCAAAGTCCGAATGGCATCACCATCCATTTGAAAAACCCCTGTTTGGTCTTGAAGGCGCTTTTCCACACATCTTGCTATGCAATTCGAACCTGGTGATAACAACTATGCAAATTCAATTTGGTGAAATAGATAGCATTATTTAATTGATCAAATTAGTCATCAATGCGAGGAAGAGGGTAATGATTTCTCATCGTGATTTTGTTTAGTGCTTGATCATCCACGCACATCCTCCATGTGCCATCTTTCTTCGGCACTAAGACAATCGATGAGCCGCATGGAGAAGTGCTTGATCTGATGACCCCTTGGTTCAATACTTCCTGCACCTGCTTTTTTATCTCCTCCATCTCAATGGTCGATATCCTATACATGCCAATATTCAGTAAAGGAGCGTCATGATGCAAATGGATCTGACGTTGGATTTACCTCTTCGAAGGTAATCCCCTTGGTTCCTAAAACATCTCATCATAATTAGAAATTAATTCACATAATTCCTTTTTATGCACATGATCACAACCATGGAAAGCATTGGATAATTTTGCATCTTTCCCCCTTACAACCATAAGCATGCAACCCTTATTGGAATTCACCAACCTCTTCATTTGTCCTCCACAAGCCTGGCATTGATTTTAGTTTGATGAGCCCTTACAATATATTCTACCCCATCTTTTGTGATTTGGTATTTGTTTTCATGACAGAAGAAGATTTCCTTTCTATCATATAGATATGGACTCCCTAACACCATGCGACATATATCCAATGGTATCACATCAAGTTTTAACTCATCCACTAACTTGGAAGCGATCACATATTTAACCTTGCACTGCTTAGTTACATTCAATTTTGCTTTATCATGTATCCATCCAAGTGGGTAAGGTTTTGGATGTGGTTTGGTTTCTAAGCCTAACTTCTTCATCAAGGAATTTGAAATTAAGTTTGCTTAGGATCCGGTATCAAATATAGTTTCCACTTTTGTATGATCTATGATAACTCTAATATGAAATAGCTCAATTCTCTTTCGTTCATTAGGAAGATACTCATCTATTGAACTAGTACCTTCATGTGATTCAGAATTAACATGAGATGTAAGAGTACCTTTTGTTCCTACTACTGTGTTCAATGCTTCATCTCCGAATCATATCCAATGTCTTGCTGCACAGTTGCCACTGTCTTCTGCTTGCCTTTTCCTCCATACTTCTTTGGTCTCTTTTCCAGGTACAATTTCCAACAATGATCATAGGCATGACCTTCCTTTTTGTTGTGAGTGCAATAAAGTCTTTATCCTTCATCTTTCTTGGTTCATGTCGTCCTCTTCTCCTTTCCTTTTGATTTCACTTTGGGTTTTCCATTTGGAGCTTTGAAAGGTGGTTTGTTGAAATGATCATCTCTTTCATTTTTTCCCTTGTTCTCAAGATGAATGGCCTTTACACTAGCTGAGTCAATAGTAGTTGGTTCAAACAATAACAATGAATGTCTAAGGTAACTATGTAATGATCTAATATACTTAGTTACTACTTTAGGTGAGTAAAGTGTAATGCCCAAATTAAGTGCCTGTTTTCTAAATTCCTCTGTAAAGCTTTGAACATCCTGACCTCTGCCTTGCCTTAAGTACTGCCAATCCATTAAGGATTTTTGTTTATAACCCAAGGGATAAATTGTTCCTTTAATGCAGAAATGAAACTAGGCCATGAGGAAAAAAGATTACCCACACTCTTAGTGCTTCGCAATTTGTTGTCCCACCAAACGAGAGTGGTGCTACTCAGTCGAAGAGAGGCCAACTGAATCTTTGACTTGTCCTCTTCGATCTACTTAATCCTGTAGTATATTTCAATCTGCCTAATCCTGTTATTAAGATTTTCTGCATTACATTCACCGTTAAACATGGGAAGATCAAATTTGACATCTAATTTAAAGAAAGATTTCTTAGATGCATCCCTTGAATTTCTATGATGATGGTGATGAGAGGAAAAACTTTCACTCATGGAAGGAGAAGGAGGGGGTTATTCTTCACCATTTCCATGCACTGAACCTTGTTATTCTACCTTTTCCCTTATGCTTACTCCAGTCTTGAAAGAAACTGACCTACATTTTATGTCATTGCATAGAAGGTTTTGTGGAAATTGAGCTCCTCTTGATGACGAGCCTCTTCATCTACCATGTTTGTACTTTGATGTGCATGCCCCACTTCAGGATCGAAAGACTTTAGTTTCCCTTCGCCTCTTCGGAGCCTATTTCTTGTTAGCATACAAACATGCAATTCACATCTAAAAAGACTTGCTCTCATACCACTTGATCCAAAATCTTTTGCTTATAGATGTGTTCAAGAATTACATGTATAAATTATAGCTTAACATAGAAATTTAATGTGCACATTAGAGAAGAGGAGAAACACATAAAGCATGAAAGAAGACAACAAGACTTGATAATGGAGTTCTTCCGACTTGGACTACATCTCCGAGCCCCTACTCCATCAATGGGGAGGCCTTCATTCATTAAGTGGCATGAGAAAGAAGAGTACAAGCATTAATTACAAAAAAGGAGTTTTATACCTCCATACTAAAAAATGGCCAAAATATGCATAACTCTGATGAAGAAAATGACAATGCCATTGCGTTCGTGGCATCGAGAAATGATGAAACCATATAAAATTTGTCAAAATCTGACAAAGTGAAAATTTGGCCCTCCTGCAAAAATCTTCCTCGAACTGCATGCGCTACCTCCTCTGCCTGGGCGCACTGATGAACTGCGTTTAAATAAAAAATGTGGTGGTATATTTCTCAACAAATTAGTTGTGCTATGTTGGTTTAAAGATCAAGTTATTATGGAGGAGGTCGGGCGGTCAAACCCCACCTCCTCCTTTTTTTTACACACATAATGTTATTTTAAAAGAATGGATTGGGCTAGGCCCACCCACTCCACTTACCACCGGGTCATATTCTCATTAAGGCATGTTGTTTGAATTGTAGTCGGGGTTAGGTGTTGGGTCCGCGCACTAAGTGCCAACCCACGTTTAATGTAATGTTGTTTGTGTTTAAATGGGTTGGGTCTGTGCCCCAAGGGCTGACCCACCCAACTCCGCGCTAGTTAATGGTGGTTCCATGGGAGGGGCCGAGGATAGTGGCCTGCCCCTCCACTAATATATATTTGCAGATATGATTAGGGTGATGGGGTTGGTGGCCCGCCCCCCTATTTTTAATATCTTTTTTGTTTAAATAAAACAAACTACACATTTTTTAAAATTCAGATTTTGACCGAAGGAGTCATTTTAACCAGGGGACAATTTTGCCCAGAATTTGGAACTTGGCTGGATTCCATCTTCTAGAAAATGTCCAAATTTTGCCTTCATTAATCCTACCCAGTCATCAAAAAGTCAACCCAACTTTGACTCCGTCTATCTCCTTCCTTTGGACTCGGATTGGAGTGTCATTCACACCATTGGAATCAGGGCAATGAGCACTTCGATCCGATGTCAAGTTAATTTCCTTTCCGTCACTTTGAATTTTGAGCTCTTTCCATGCCACTGGTGTCTGTAGATTGACCTGGATCAAATATCTTCATACTTTTCATTACAATAATATAAATACTAAAATTACTAAATATAAATTTATGCAAATAAGACTTGACTTTTGACTTCTCTAGGACTAACTATTTCATACAAACTCAAAAACCCTTGACTTGACTAGAACATTAAATCATTATGCATCACTAGCCTTGGATGTTTATACATAACATGTAATTACTATTTCTAACAGTGTGTGCTCGTATAGTTTTATTGGGATAGATCAGATGAAATAAAAGCTTTGGTGTATAATAGGCTATGACACACTGTCATTACCATGAACGTGACAATTTTAAATATAACATCGTGCTTTCTGAGGGGAGAAATAATGAGGAGGAGTCAGACTATAGGTGATTAAACATGTCAAGAACTACATTCATGGACGGCCTAATATTGGGAGCCGATCGATTGCAAAATATGGCAATGTCAATTATCTTCAATATTTCATCCTTCATGTTGTTATTATAGTCACCGTTCCTTCTCAATTAATTATCAATTATTTCATCCATTCTCCCTTCCTTGGACTTCTTCGCAACCCATGAAGTTAGATGTACAAATTCCTGATCGTCCTCTTCTATCACTAGAGGTTTTCCACTTACCATTTATAATAACACCACACCGAATCTATACATGTCTTGCTTCGTCGATGCCTTCACTACATACCCACATTCTGCACATACAGAACATTAGGATGACATTATGATGATCTCTGCAACTACATTTCATAGAATATGATGATCTCTACAACTACATTTCACATATAACAACAATAAATGTGTCACAATCAAAGAGAAATTGCATGAAATGATTTAGTACCAGGAGCAATGTAGCCATGAGTCCCTCCAAAGAGAGAACTTGATTCAGAATCTATTGATGAATTCTTCACTAGCCTAGGAAGTGCAAAGTTTGCATTATGTGCTACATATTCATCATCCTCTAAGATTAAACACTTCCTCTAACCTCTCTTCTTCTAAGATTAAACAATTCCTCTAACCTCTCTTCTTTTGAATTTACCTAATGAACAAAATTTATTCTTTACTGGTTTTCCTTCTCCTCCATGTATGGCTTGCAAACTATCCCATGCCTCCTTTACAGATTCATAGTTCATGATTTTCTCTAATTATTCTAAATCAAGTATGTTACAAAAGATTTCATTTAAATCCTCACTATTCTTCTTCAATTCTTGACCTGATGTTGGAGTTTTAATATAACCATTATAGACTAAAATCTAAGCATTAAATCTGAGAGATATTATCCTAGGATTCATATTTTCTTTCGATTCCTAATAATTATCATGATTAAGTATGAGCATACCTTTATTATCCATAGTTTCTGACTTGGCTTATTCTACTACTGGTTTTCCTTTATCAATAGTTGTAGATACTTCTATAACATGTGATACATTGCTATCTCTGTCACACTTTTCTTGAACTAACTTCTTCCTTTGAGTTGCCTTCTTCTTGTGCTTCCTTCCTTGGGTCCCCAATCTACTTTCAAGCGATTAAGCTTTACTAGAGAGACTTGCTATGATATCAATTGTTAGAAATAATAAGAGGCAGGTGAATTAGTATTTCATTTCAATTAATCCTCAATTGCACATTGAACTTTTTATATGTGAATTCTATTTAAGAAACTTGCGTGTGTACATGCTTTTAATGAGTAGAAATAGTGTATATAATAATTTCCTATTTTCATCAATTTAATCAATCATTATTTCACTACTTATACATTATGCAGTAACCATGAGCAGTATTCAACATAAGAATATATAAACCATAACACATAATCAACACATCAACAAATAGGGACATCAGGATTTTTAGGTGGAAACCCAATTTGGGAGAAAACTGTGAGTGTTTCCATATTTGTCCTTTTTCTTATGATAAAAAAATATTTTACATCTTGTACTGGTGTAGACTCTTACAAGTACATAGGATCCTACCTACAGGAGGCTATAACCTCCACAAATTCTCCATCTCTGACTGGAAGGAAGCTACTACTCCCTGGTCAAGATTACCGGCTCCTACTAGAAGGAAGCTCCCTCACTGAAGGCTCCAACCTTCAACACCTCTATGGATCACATTTCAAAATATTTCACATTGGATCCACCTGTGATCCAAATAGAAAATTGCATCAACCCATGGTATTCATCCACCCATGGAATTTACCCATGGTATTGTAAGTGGAATCCATCCATGGTATTGTAAGTAGCATCCACCCATGGTATTCATTCACCCATGGTATTGTGACATCCACCCATGTTATTCATTCACCCATGGAATTTACCTGTGGTATTGTAACTGAAAAATGTTATAAGTAAGAAGTCGCATTTTGTGAAAGGACAGATTTTCCACCACAATGTAGCTTTTATAGTTATTCTTCGTTTTAATAAAATTTTCCTTGTGGTTTTATTTACTGTGTGTTCTATCATTTTCATTTTGGCATTAAATATTTTCAGATCTTGGGGGCCTCCTCCCAAGATCCAGATCCGTGGTATCGAAGTAGGTTATGATTCCATGGGAATGAGGGTTTAATGAATATCTCAATTTCAATTTTTTGTTACAATATTCAACAAACATCAGGAACATACTATGACCTCCACAAATCACTTACTTGGGCCAAGCAGGAAGAATTTTTCTTTTTTCATTTTTTTGCAGAATTTTTTTGGGCGGGGAATTTGCAGATCATATCTGAAACATTTGGTGCAAAATTTTCCAAAAAATTAAATAAAATATCTAGATTCCTTGCGGAAAAATATCAAAATTCAAAAAAAAAAGGCCAATACGGAGTCTGGATGAAGGAGATATTACTGATTTAAAATCAGTTATGTTGCAGAATTGTTTCTGTTGACAACTATTCGATGACAACTTTCCTATCATTTTTTGTTGTTTTTGTGAGAATTTTAGAACAATGATTGAAAATTTGAGCTCCTCTTGAAAAATCACCTAATTTAAAAAAAAATGGGCCGAATCGGAGATCGAATGTGGGAAATATCTCTGATTTAAAATCAGTTATTTTTTCAGAACTTTTGCGACGACGGTACAGTTGCAGTGTGAATCTGGGACTCCAGAGTGTCCATATAAGGATTTCCAACACATGGAAAGATGCAAAATGGTCATTATGTTTCCAAAAATAGGTTATAATAAATATTTTGAGTTATATTGACCGAGTTATGTCTGTTTTAAATCTGGCGTAGCATTCGGAGCCAGTTCCCTTTGGAGACGTGACCCGCCACCCCAGGCTATGTAGGCACCTGCTACTTCATCAAAAATCAACAGCATGGTTATGGGTCAACCACACAAAATCCTTCTCATCGAAGTCCATTTGCTAGGCCACACACTGTTAGTATCATAATTGGTCACAACCATTACAGGGTATCTCTATCCTCGGATCTTCATTCATCTAGTTATGGGTCATCCACAAATCTGCACTTCATCGATGTCTATTTTCTAGGCCGTACATTGTCAGTATCATAGTTGGTCACAAGCATTACACAGTATCTCTATACTCGAATCTGCGTTCATCATGGTTATGTGTTAACCACATAAAACCCTTCTCTTCAGTGGCTCTTCATATTCAACAAAGGCTTTGTAGGAGGGAACTTCACACAATGGGGACCATTGCTTCTTAAGGAGGGAGGAATGATTTGAATATAAAATGGCATCAACCCATGGTATTCATCCACCCATGTTATTCATTCACCCATGGAATTTACTCATGGTATTTATCCACCCACAGTATTGTAAGTGGCATCCACCCATGGTATTCATTCACCCATGGTATTTTCCCATGGTATTGTGACATCCACCCTTGGTGTCCATTCACCCATGGAATTTACACGTGGTATTGTAACTGAAAAAAGCTATAAGTAACAAGTCGCATTTTGTAAAAGGATGGATTGTCCACCACAATGTAGCTTTTACAGTTATTCTCCATTTTAATAAAAAGATCTTTGTAGTTTTATTTACAATGTGTTCTCTCATTTTATTTCTTCCATTGCAATTTTCCAGATCTTGGGGGCCTCCTCCTAAGATCGGGATCAACCTGACTCAAACACACATCAAAACCTGCAAGCCATGTTTCAACCAATTTTCAAATTGGAACCATAACCAACAATGTGCTGAAACACTGAATATCAATAACCTTTCTGAAACCAAACATTGTCAAATAGATATGCTCACAGAATTCCAAGGTACCAATCATCCCTATGCAACCAAATCACTGATATACTAAGCCAAATCTCATAAACACTAACCAACTCAAACTCTTTGCCAAAACAATCTATCATCATCAAGCCAGTCAACTCTAAAGATCTCATTAATTAACTCAATGCAACCATCATGATACTATGAGTTCATTGATCCATAACATCATAAGACCTTTCCATGCAATGCTCATGAACAAATAGCCTCTTACTCATTCAATGCTACGCCAAATTCTAGCTAATTAATAGTTCCAAAATCTGACCTGAGACTCATTTAAAAATTCAACATTTTGACTGTTTCACTTTACAACAATGTCTTTTTAAAACTTTCAAAAATAATTTCTACTTTAATTGAGAAATTTAATAATATTTCCATACACATAAACCCCAATTAACATAAACTCATACTTACAAATTAAAAATAATTAATAATATAAATTAATACTATCAATTAAAAATAAAAATATTCTCACTAAACCATATATGATCATTTTAAATATAATTATGCTAATTAAACAATAAACCATAAAATTTATTATAACTAAAACACTTGGCCAACCACCACAAAATTACAAACTAATGCAGACTCAAACTAGTCGATTATTCTATTGATTCAATCACATACATCCTTTGAAGTGCTAGAAATATCTTCATATTTTCATTACAATAATATAAATAACAAGCTTACTAAATATAAAATTGTGCTGGCAATATCTTCATACTTTTCATTACAATAATATAAATACCGAAGTTACTAAATATAAATCTATGCAAACAAGACTAACTATTTAACACAAACTCAACACCCCTTGACTTTTGACTTTTCTTGGACCAACTATTTGATACAAACTCAACACCCCTTGACTTGACTGGAACATTAAATTGTTATGCATCACTAGCCTAGGATGTTTATACATAACATGTAATTACTATTTCTAATAGCGCGTGCTCATACAATTCTGTTGGGATAGACCGGATGAAACAAAAGCTTTGGTGTATAATAGGTTACGACACACAGTCATTACCATGAATGTGACTATTTTAAGTCTAACACCGTGCTATCTGAGTGGAGAAATAATGAGGAGGAGTCAGACTGTAGGCGATTAAACATGTCAAGAACTACGTTCATGGACGGCCTGAGATTGGGAGCCGATCAAGTGCAAAATGTGGCAATCTCAATTATCTTCAATATTTCATCCTTCATGTTGTAATTATAATCACCACTCCTTCTCAAATCCTTATCAATTATTTCTTCCATTCTTCCTTCCTTGGCCTTCTTCGCAGCCCATGCAGTTAGATGTACAAATTCCTTATCATCCTCTTCTACCACCAGAGGTTTTCCGCTTACCATTTCTAATAACACCATGTTGAAGCTATACATGTCCCACATCATCGATGCCTTCACTCCATACCCACATTCTACACATAACATCAATGTATTAGCATGACATAGAATATGATGATCTCTATGCTTACATTTCAAAAGAAAAAAAAATGTGTGACGATCAAAGAGAAAACACATGGAGATTTACTACCGGGAGAAATGTAGCCATGAGTCCCTCCGAGAAGAGAACTTGATTCAGAATCTATTGATGAATTCTTCACTAGCCTTGCAAGTCCAAAGTCTGCGATGTGTGCTACATATTCATCATCTAGCAATATGTTGGCAGACTTTATGTTGCAGTGAATTATTGGAGGTTCGCAGTCGTGGTGTAGATATTTGAGTCCCTCTGCCACACCCACTACAATGTTATACTGACTCCTCCAATCCATCCTCTGATTAGGACGTTTCGATGCTTCGGCCAGATATTCCCACAACGATCCATTGACCATGTAGTGACACAAAAGAACTATTACCTCATTTGTTCCATCATGCTCTGTTATCAGGTCCTAATGATGCAGGATGTTTCTGTGATGGGTGTATTTCAATGATTTGATCTCGTGCCTCAGACTACGATATAGAATATTGCCGTGATGATCATTTGCTAGTTTTAATCATTTGGCAGCAAGGATTCTGTCTTGTCCTGGAAGCATCACCCGAAGACAATGCCGGATGCACCAGACCCGATGACGTAATCATCACTGAAGTTGTCTGTAGCTTCCACTATGTCTCTGTATTTGATCATATCGAGTTGTCCATCTTCTGAAGAAATACCCTCTAATATAACATCATCCTCATTGTGTCTTTCACTATTCGGCCTTGACCATTTTATAATGTATAGCAACGCAAGGATGAGAATAGTTGTGGTCCCAATACAGGTGGTGAGGTTAATCCCTGTCACTTCGGTTGAGCTTAATTCTTTCTTTTTACCTGCAACTTCTGAATTTGAACAATTGTTCCTTGTTGGTGGTTTGCAAAGGCCTGGATTACCCTCAAATTCATTCTGCGGGCCTTGTAAAAATGCCCTTAATGAAGGAATGGCCCCTGTGAATAGGTTGAAAGAGAAGTTGAAATGATCTAGGCTTATCGTATTTGTGAGAGATTGAGGAATATTACCAGATAGGCGGTTATGGGAGAGGTCCAAGGATTCAGGTAACCTCAAGTTTCCTATATAAGGAGTAAGAGATCTGGATAGATTGTTCCAGTTTAGATCCAATCCATATCTGAGATTGGCTGCAAGCTTTCCCAACTCCAAAGGAATGGTCATGCTGAATCTATTTCTGGCCAGGTACAGTTCGCTCAAACCCCTGCAATCTCCCAAGGAAGTGGGGATCCTTCCTGTTAATGTGTTTACATTTAAATTTAATGTCGACAGCATGACAAGATGGCCCAAAGCTATGGGTGTGCTACCTTCCAACGAATTTCCGTTGAGATCTAAAACCTGCAAATTAGTTAAATTACCTATTTCTGGAGGAATCGTTCCAGTGATATTATTGCAGCTCAGATTGAGCATTCCCAGTTTTCTAAGCCTTCCTATTTCAGGAGGAATGACAACGCCAAGATTGTTGTTCGCAAGGAGGAGATTAGTAAGATTCTGCATCTCTCCCATGATAGAAGGTATACTTCCATGGATGTTGTTGGAAGAAATGTCAAGGTAACTCATTTGACTGCAATTGCCGATTTCGGGCAGTAGAGAGCCATTGAAATAGTTGGAGTATGCAGTGATTTTATCAACACTGGCAAGCTTTCCAATAGACCAGGGAATGATACTGATGAGATTATTTTTATCCACCTACAGTGTAGTCAGGTTTATTAGATTACCCAGTGCAGGCAGAATAATACCTGATATATTGTTGGTACTGATATTCAGAACCGTAAGAAGGCTACAATTCGCGATATCCAGAGGGATGACGTCTGTGAAGAAATTGTTGGCGAGATTGAGTTCTCAAAGCTCTGTGCAGTTGGGTAACTGGATAGGAGCCGTGCTGGATAACCAATTGCTCGAAAGGTAGAGCTTCTCCAGGGCGGTAATCTTGCCTACTGCATTGGAAATACGACCAGACAACCCTTTGTATGGCAGGGAAATTGATGTGACCCAACTTCCATAACGGCTGTAGCCTACACCTTCCCAGCTACACGGATTGACATCAAAAGAGCTGTTGTTTCTCTAGCTTTAAAGAACATTAGGAGGAACTGCAAAATATGACTTGATTTGTAAAAGAGCCACTCCATCTACCGACAGAGTGTTAGCACTGCAAATAAGTGTAGGTAATGGGCCAAAATAATTGACCTGAGTATGAATGACAATAAACATTAATATTAGTAGACACATAATATTGTATCCTTCCATTCTCATCTTGCCTGCTCTGCTGCTTGGATCAAGCAATATCATGAAAAATTGGCTATGTGAGTGTCAGTGGCTCCTCCTGCCATGAACTATTTATAACTAATTATTTATTTATATGAGAATCATGATTATTGTTGCAAGTTAATTATTGAAACAAAGACTAGACTCCACCAAGTCTTTGAGCAAATCTTATCTTCATTGTCTGCATGTGTTACCTGCTACTACAACGGATTTCAGCTAACAAAGAATATTGTTGCAAGTTAATTATTGAAACAAATCTTATCTTCATTGTGTGCATGTGTTACCTGCTACTACAATGGATTTCAGCTGACAAAGAATATTGTTGTAAGTTAATTATTGAAACAAAGACTAGACTCCACCAAGTCTTACCTTGATTGTGTTTCTGGCACGGTTGAATGTCACATGTAAGTAAGTTTCAAAAGTGACAGGTCAGGTCAAAGTTGATATGTTACAACTTTGCTCGCACCATGCTTGAAAAGTCACTCAAACAAACAAAGGTAGTCTACACAAATCGCCCTCCTCATACCCTTTTGGGCATGTCACCCAGAACAAACAATGATATCTTTTTGGATGCATCATGAAAGTTTTCATGCAGAATGAATAGTCACACTTAGACTAGAGAAATTGCCCAGCTCAGATCCTTTTCTTCCACCCCTTAAGCAAGTTTGCATGCACATGAAAAGTCACTCAGAATAGAGAAATGTCGCCTTTTCAACCCGTCAACAAACAAAGACTAGTCAAAAGTCACTCAGGACGGACAAAGGTACACAAGAAAAATCACTAAGAACAAACGTGTCCTTTTCAGGGAAAGTTTTCTTTGCACATCAAAAGTCACTTACAATAGACAAAGGCCTTCTTTTCCATGCGTCAAGGAAGTTTGTGTGAAGATTTTGAGCAATAAAAATTCAACCTCAAGACAAACCTGGCCTTTTCGACACGTCAATAAAGTCATTCAGGATGGACAATGGTACATTATACAAATCACCCCGCTCAGACCCTTTTTCTCGGCACCTGAAGCAAGTTAGTGAGAACAAACAAACGGTGCTGAAGAAAAGTTTGCTTGCACATCAAAAGTCACTTAGAACTGACAAAGATGGTATTTTCCACGCGTCAAGAAAATTGAACAGCAATGAAAGACGGTGCTTCTGAGCAATGAAAATTCAATAGATAGACAATGCTACTAAAAAATCTCCCAAATATTGAATTCAATGAATCTATCATTGTTTTTCATCTCATTGGGAATGTTCTTCTTCTAATATAGCATTTACCCAATATGTGGTCTGTTAATTAGATAAAATATTTTATATTATTTTTAATATATTAAATTAATATTTTTTTATCAATAGAGTTGATATATATTTGATTAATATATAGTTGATATAAATTTAATTAATTAATCAATATAGTCAATATTGCTTATATGACTAATACTTATTTCTCTCAAATCAAAATATTATTCAATACTTTTTAAATCAATACATATTAAATCAATGCATATTAAATCAATAATACTTCAATCATTATTTTATTTAATCAATAATGTTATCGGGAAATCTAGTGTCTATGCAAAGCTGCTAGTCCCACTAAGACGGGTAGCTATCTTAGAAACAAACAAACTAAAACTACTTTCGTTTTCCTTTATGACAAGTAGATAAGAGGGGAATGAAGGACACCAACCTCTGTCTTGCGCTTGGTTCCTTGGTTTATGGACATATATGGTTGGATGGTTTGATGGACAAATGGTGATGTGACTAGTGAACGGAACAACCCAACCTGACTCGGATGCGGAGTGAAAGTGTCATGTTCAATAGCGACTTGCTACCAATAAAGTTTTTCAAGTTTTCTTCCCAATTTTTCCCCAGTCATTGTTGACCAGTACCTCTTTATTTTTGTCAAGCTTGAGGAGGATAATATATGCTTGTTCTATAATTCACCCTTCAAGCAAACCCATCGCTATGTTTTAACGAGCCTAGCGATAGTGAAACTCGTTCTTGTCTGTATGGACAAGTTTGTCGCTATTTGGTTTTAACGAGTTTAACGACAAAGATAACTCAGTCCTTTTCAATTTTAGAGAGTCTGAAAGGGATGTAAAGGAAAATCCAACAATCCTTTTTCGTTATATAATCCCTTAAGTCCGCAAAAGTATAAAATAATATAAAAGGGATGAATTTTCGGTAATTTTAACGAGCCGAACAAAACAAGCACTCGATCTTTTTGTGTAATAATCCCTCAGGTCCAAAAAGATTAAAATCTAGAGGAGGAATAGCACTTTCGGTCACTTTAACGAGCTGGAGAGGCCAATTGCTCGGCAATCTTTTCATATTTTACGAGTCAGATGAAAAGAGCTTAAAGGAAACTCGTTTTTTGAGGAATGAGTGATAATTTTGGGTAGCAACTGATTCCAGGTAAGGTTTGGAATTTTCCAATCACGGCAGTGTCACACGGATGGCTAACTGTATCACTCTTCGCAGTTGTTCCTCAAAATGGGTAAACAATCAAATGGAGGTGAATGATCGACCAAAACAGAGTGGAGGTGATGATGAGAACACGACCAGGGCTCAAAAGGCTGATGATAATGCATTCACAATGGTTATTTACTAGAAATTGGTTCATTTTTTAATGAGCTTAAACTCTGGGGGAACGTTTGCTCATTGCTTATGTTTATATTTTAACGAGCTTGAATTCCGCGTTAAAACTGCTCGATGATAATGGTCATTGATTCAATTCCACCGTTAACTACTTTGTTCCTTCAAAGGTTGTACTAACTGTTCAATTGCTTCACCAAACCGATTAGAAATGAACAATATATGTTTCAAAAATGAGTTAAAACACTAATATTTTACTTGAACAACGTGTAATTTAGAAGTATTTTTTACCCCTCATTTTACCATTTCATTTGAACTTTGGCTTATTGGAGCTCTAGAGGTGCTTTCCCCCTTTGATTTTCACCAGCTGATTTCGGGAGATTCTGTGGACGATTCTTGGCGCTGTCTGGACCAGGTAGGAGCTAAACCTAAGCTCTTCAGTTTCATTCTTTCCTTTTTGAATTATGAGGATATTTCCAGTTTCTTTTTTTTTTGATACCTTCTTCGAGTGGTTCAACTGTTAGGAGATGGTTTTTTCTGAGTATCCATATGATGGTATGGATTTCTGGGGTGACCCGGATTTGGTGCTGCTGGCTGGCGAGCAGTGGGGTGCTATCGATAAATTCTCTGACCATATCTTTGTTTATTATTTCTTTTTATAATGTTCTTGTGCTTTCTTCTATCAAGAATAATCAAAGCTCATGTGCTCATGCAGATGTTGGACCAATTTAGCCAGTAGTACGCCTGAGAGTGCCAGCTGCCACTCGAGCAGGAGAGGTTGTGGGAAGGGATATCCTTCGAGACCTAGATGTGGCCGAGACTCTTTCAACATTGCAGGATCAGGTCGAGGGCCTCACTCTTGGTATTCTAGACATGAGGACTGACGAGCTGCCCCTGAGGTTGCAGCGACATACTACCGGCGTGCCGAGTCGATGGACTAGGCTTTTACGCATGATTGCACAGGCGGTGACTTGCTATCACCAGCATCATTAGACTAGGGTGCCCCCTAGCATTTTGAGTTTTGGGTCATCTGACCAATTTTGTCTTGGTTACAGAACATTATGTGTAAACCATAAACAGTTATATATATATTTTTGATTTTCGGGGTTTTATTTTGGTTAAGTTACATTATCCTGATGCACATATTGATGAAATGCTTATTTTTATAAATGTTGCAAATGTCTATATAACACATAATTTTCCAATGAGTCCGTTAATGTGTTTAAATTTATGGAAATATGCTGATATTGAATAGAATCAAACTGCCTTTCCAAAATCTTGACCCTTAGGAACATGCGATATATAGCTGGATTTCGGACGGAGTAGATACCAGTGAGTTGTAGGATGACGAGTTGTGAGTCTAGCCTGATGACAAGTCGGCGTATGCCATGTGTGATGGCATCAGAGAGAAGTTCTATCAACGCGCTATATTCAACGATGTTATTTGTTGACCGACCAATACATACCCCTCTAAAACTTACTAACTCGCCGCTTGGATCAAAAATGGCCCAGGCCGCAGAAGATAGGTTCCGCGAACTACGACTCGCTCTATCGGCATATCCAACAAATGATTCCAATAGGTTCGACATCTGTAACAAATGTAAAAATTGGATTACTTGACCAAAACAATTACCCTTAGCGAAAACAAAAATGTAACAAAAGCATAGGGGTTACTACACTGAATCATGCATAGTAACGTTTAAGGTACAACCCGTTATGGGGTTGCGCCAGTGGAATCCCGTCATAATCCACTAACTCGTAGGCCCCTTTTGCTAATACACGTTTAACAATATAGGGGCCCATCCACAAAGACTTGAATTTACCTGCTCCCAATTTATCGGATTCCTAGTCGTAAAGTAAGACCAAGTCACCTTCTGAGAAGACACGGGGTTTGACATTCTTGTCGAACTGCACCTTGACTCGTTTCTTATGGGCTTCATTAGCTAAAGCGGCATCACGATGGGTTTCATCCAATTGGATTAGTTCCAAGAAACGAGCCTCCTCTTCTGAAGTTCCGGGGAGAAGGTCGACTGCGAGTTTGAGGGACAAGATCTCACACTGAACTGGTAAGATTGCTTCTAGGCTATACACCAGTTGAAAGGGTGTAAACCCGGTTGCATTCCTTACCGATGTTTGGTATGCCCACAAGGCTGAGTACAAGATCAGGTGCCAACTCCTTTTTTGGACTCCAATCATCCTTTGCAGCATCCACTTCAGGACCTTGTTGATTGCTTCAACTTGCCCATTGGCCTGCGGGTAATATGGAGTAGAGCTGTTGTGGGACAACCCTAATTTGGCAGCCAATTCAACCATCATGTGATTACGAAAATGCGATCCATGATCTGTGACTATGGCTTGTGGAATGCCGAATCTGGCGACTACATGATTGAAAAAGAAAAGGATAGTTGTTTCGCCGGTGTTGTTTAATGTAGGCATCTCCTCGGCCCATTTGGTAAAATAGTCTACCGCGACTATAATATACCCATGCCCCCAGTCGAGGTGGGGTTACATGTCATGAAATCTATGCCCCATTTGGTGAATGGCCCAACAGCAACTATTGGTTGTAGGGGTGCAGGTGGTCTTCTAGTTTTTCTATCGAAAATTTGACATGCACGACAACTTCTGACTGCGGTTATGTAATCTTTGAACATTGTTGGCCAGAAGTATCCTGCTCGTAAATTTTTTTTGCGCCGTAGCATAACCAGATTAATGCCCCCCACACGCGCCTGAATGGCAATCATTCAATACTTTTTCAGCCTCCTCATGGGTGAGGCACCTCCTCAGAACTGTATCGACACCACGATAGTAAAGCGTATCACCGACGATCATGTAGTCTTTTGATTGGTATCGAATACGTTTTTGTTCCGAGCGAGAGGTATCAGACCTATATTTTTGGGTTTCGAGAAAGATGATTATATCTCCATACCACGGGTTGCTTGAAGATATCAGAAACAAAGATTCATCCACGATGGTTTCTTCGGATGTTTCATCGTTGGACAACGATGGGAGATCGCATAGTAATTCCGCGAAAACCAGGCATTTCTTTGATTTGGATTTTACAAATTCCAAATCAAACTCTTGAAGAATTGCTATCCATTTTGAATATTTGCCCCCTAGCAACTATCGCGACAAGATATAAGTCATGGGGTTGCAATATGACAAAAGGGTGGTTTTTCGAAAGAGGACATAGTGTCGAAATCTTTGTATTGCTTGAACAGCTGCAAGAGCCAGCTTTTCAACATAGGAATACTTGCTTTCTGTATCATTTAAGTTTCTACTCAAATAATATATGGGATGTTCAATTCCATTGACTTCTTGAACTAAAACCATTGCAATGGTTGTATCCGCTACAGTTAGATACAGGTTAAAGTCTTTTTGATAATCAGGAGCATACATTAATGATGATTTCATTAGGGATTCCTTTAAAGCATCAAAGGAAGCTTGCGCGACCTAATCCCAAACGAAGGGTACTTCTTTTTTCAATAGACGTGTATAACCTTTAGCAATTTCGGCGTAATTTGGAATGAACCTCCTCAGAAAGTTTGCTTTCCCTTGGAGTTTCTGAATCTAAAGCAAATTTGAAGGTGGAGGCAAATTTATGATTGCCTGAACCTTACATGGGTCGAGACGAATCCCGTCCTTTCAGACTATAAAGCCAAGCAAACGACTAGAACTGACACAGAACACACATTTGTGTGGATTGAGTCGTATCTTGTAGTGTCGGCAATGTAGAAATATCTCTCTCAAATGCTGCGGATGATTGGTCCGATTTCGCGAATGAGCCGGAAGATCATCGAGATATGGTTGAACGATGTTTTTGATGTCATGGAAGGCATAATTCATTGCCCTCTGAAATGTTGCCCCTGCTTTCTTTAAACCAAAGGGTAACTTGCGATATTTGAATGTGCCCCACGGACAAATAAATGCAGTCTTTGACTGATCCTGTGGGCGGATATTTATTTGATTATACCTGGAGAATCCATCCATAAATGAAAATATTTCACATCCGGTGCATTTATCAATTATCTAGTCAATAAAGGGTGTAGGGTAGTTGTCTTTTGGACAAGCTTGATTTACATCCCTGTAGTCGACGCACACTTTGATCGTTCCTTGTTTTTTCATTACAGGAACAATGTTCGATACCCAATCGATTAGAGGAATCGGGTAAATAAAACTAGCATGGAGAAGTTTTTCAACTTCTGCCTTGATGGCAGTGGCTTTCTTGGGGTGCACCTGCCGTAGCCATTGTCGTACTAGTTTGACATCTGGATACATCTTTATTTCATGTTCAACTATACTCGAGTCAATGCCTGGCATTTCATCATACAACCAAGCAAAGACATCTATGAATTCGTGAAAAAGAGCTTCGTATATTTCAAGTTCTGAAGGAGAACAACATTTGTCGACATAAATATTCTCTACAACATCTGTTTTGGTCGAGATATTTATGGCGATAGTCTCTTCTATATTAGACAAGTTTCGCTCAGAATCCACCGTGTTTACAGTATTTGATAGGAAATCAAAAACTGAAGGATGATGAAGGTCATCAGGAGTATCTTCTTGACAATCCGGAAGATGGGAATGATGGTGGTAATCTTCCCATGGCGCCCCATCAATTATCATTGACTGAACAATTCCTTCTTCTGTGTAAGGGGTGCCATATTCCTTAGACCTATCTATCCAAACGCTTGATGAGCGTTGATTTTGGTTTGCCTCCCATGCCAAAAACATTGATTGCTACAATATTTCTATTGAGCTTGGAGGCAGTACCTACAGATGATCCATGCTAATATCGTTTTCTGAGATCTTTTGAATAGAAGATATCATATTGCAGGTTCCTACCATCGCCACTTCTGCCAAATTGATTGGTCGTGGGAGGGAAAAAGTCCCCATTAATATAGGGTATTTTAGTAGGCCTACTCTGATATTTTGAAGCGAATGGGGGCTTCCATGGATCATCGGAATGCTTCCCGTAACTTGGGAACTATTGGGGAGAAATGTTTGTTGGTCAACGATTGTAATTCCCCCCTGAAAGGGAAATGCAATCTTCCTAAAGTAGGTCGACACAATTGCAGCCATAGCATATATCCAGGGCCTTCCCAGTAGGATGTTGTAATCGAGGTTTCCGTCGATTACTTCAACATCTATTTCTATTGTTTTCCCCCCTAGTTCAACTTGCAAGTTACTTAAAATCCCATATGGGGTATATGTTCGTCCATCAAATGCTTTTAATGTCGTCGAAGATCGCGACAAGGTTGGAGATCCTAAAGTTTTCCAGCAACTCATTGACATAATACATGTAGATGCCCCCTCATCAATAATTGTTCGATGAACAGTTTTGTTGAGGGCTTTCACTTGAATGAGGAAAGCTAGTTGAGCTGGTAACTGAGGATCATATCCTTTGTGATTAAAGGATACAAGATTAGAATCCGTTGGGTCAATGCCACCTATTGCTGATAATAAAGCCTGCTTCTGGGAGGGGCAATTTTGCAGTACCTCAAGTGTCGACATAGCGGATGGCGATTGGGCCAAATCTTCCACTATATTATAATGTTGTACTGCTCTGGCACGAGGATTAAATGTCGATTTGTGTACTACTCCCTTTGGTGGTTTTATTGTTAGCTCTGGAACGATGGGTGGCGCAACTTCTATCGAAGTTGTTGTCAAACTACTAGGTTGATCTTTATCCTTGTTGTTCGACAGCTGTGGATTCCTGTAATCTTTATTCCTTGTCATTATCAAAGCATCATTTTGTTGCTTCGAAACTGACAACATCAACACTTGGGACGGGGAAGCATTGTCACTAGCAACTAGATTTGTTCCTGGATTTGGAAACAGATCAGTTAATACTACCGAGGTTTTTGAATTCTTGAAGAATTTTCTAAGCTCAGCTTTATACGGACACACTCTTGTCCAATGATCCTCATCACATATTAGGCATGGACTTTTTGGTTTCCTGTCTCCAGAAGGGTTTGCAGAAGATTTTTCAGGGGACAACTCTTCCTGTTTATTCTTCTTCCCTTTCTTTTTCTTCTTGCCTCCTGGTTACTTGGTTTCTTTGCCTTTGTCAGTCGACACGACATTTACTTCCGAGGCGAGAAGTTCTTCTTTTGCATTTTGACTAGAAATCTTACGGGCCTTTTTAGATGTAGCCTTTGTTGATTTCGTGTCTGTTGTACCAATCACACCATCGCTGGCATGAGAGTCATTATTCGATTTAGGAGGAGGAGGTACAGAAAATTCTGGTCTGGGAGCGTCAGGAATTTTATCGTAGAGCGTGCCCGACTGAGTATAAATCAAGTCTAAATATTGCGCACGAGCAATAACTTTCTCTTCAGTGATGACTCCTCCCTTTGCCACATCTTCTATAATGGAAGGTAACAATGACTTGATAAACCATTCAGCTAAAAGCTGATCAGGAACGTACGTTTTTACCATTCTACGACGACATCGCCACTCATGAATATGATCGGATATGTGAGTGGCCGTTGTTTGCTTGAAGTTGGTAAGAAGTTTTGTTCCCGTTTCATACCTTATAGGTAACTGAAAATGGGTTAAAAAGGTTGTGGCTAGGGCACTGAAGTTATCAAACGAAGCTCTAGGTAATTCGATATACCATTTTGCTGCCGGACCTGTTAACGTTCTCTGAAAAAGGCGAAGCCTAATTGAATCATCATTCAGGGTGTTTGATGAACACCACAAATGAAAGGTCATCACATGATTCAACGGGTCTTCACCCGGATTTCCATTAAATTTAGGAATATCTGACGGAAGTTTATGCGGAATCGTTGGCCACCAAGGGGTGTAAGCAATTGGATCGTTTGTTAGCTGATTTAGATCCGGTAACTCTAAAGTCACCACAAAGGGTAACTGTTGATTTAGGTTTGGCGAAACATACCCAGGATAGGATGGAATTTCCTGAGCAGTTGGTCATTGCATACCGGCATAATGCATTTGGTGTTGGTAACTTTGGTAAGGTTGATGGGCATAACCATTATGGAATGGTTGATTTTGACCATTTTGAATATACGACTACCGATTATTTGCAAAGATTTGTTGCTCAGATCCTTGGTAAACTTGTTGGAATTGCGGTTGTTGATATTGCACCAGCCATGGTTGCGAAGCCATGTGCTGTTGTCCAATACTGGCTATTTGACCAAGATGAGGGGTAATTGTACCCATTTGGGCCTGTGTCATTCCACTAGTTGGCGATTGTGGTTGAGTCACAGGGATAAGAGGCTGTTGCATTACAACCTGAGAAACATGAGGTTGGCATATAATAAGCAACGCTTGTACTTGCGACACCGTCACAATAGCCGGCGTAGTTGGTATATTTGACATAGGTAAACATTGTTGCATAGAGTATACAACTCCTGGTTGTTGAGGCAGTATTGGCACCCAACCGCTAGATATAATTCCAGCAAAACCTGAATTTTGTTGTGAACTCTCATATGGTTGTCCTCCCGAAGGAGACAATGAAAGGGTATATTGCCCTCCATACGGCGGTAATCCGGTATTCAAAGGAATGGTTTTTCCTTGAGTGCTGGACTGCCCAAATTGACACTGTGAAGGATCAATTTGCTGAGACTCAACATAAGAGTTCCCGGATATTATTCCGGTTGAACAAACGAGAACGGACCATATTGTCGAAATAGCCCATGAGTGGGCCCCATGTAGCGATTGAGAGCTAGTTGGGACAGATGGTATACCGGCGAACATTGTTGGAGTGACGGTAGGAGGTTCTGTCGTCGCTGTTGTTAGCGCTTGAAATTTCACCTCAGGCTGAGAAAGGTAAACCTCAAGGCTACATCAAACCATTCAGCCTCGTAGCTAGCCCTGCGGGGCAGGAGAAGGCTCTCTCCGGTCAATCTCGGTAGATCTTCAATGGGATGAGATGAACAACAAGGTAACACTGATATTAGGCTAGTAAACTGATTATAAAGGTTGATTTGGGGGTTTTTGGGTTTTTGGTGGCAAATTGAGGAGCTGCAATTTAGGGTGCGGGGATTTGACACAGTTTCTGCAGGGGGGTCTTTGGGGCAAGGTAGGAGCCTGTATTGATGTCTTTAGCTGAAGTGGATGATTAGGAGGAAAGATAAGAAGGCTAAAGAGAGCAAACAATGGATTTGAATTCTCTTTAGACAGCAGAAAATATAGAAATTAAACAAATTTAAAAGTAGAGCATGGCAAGCATGAATTCTAACTTTATCACTTCATTTGTTTAATATGCAGCAGTATAGAAAGGAAATGAATCACATAACAAAGCTTACAATAACATGAAGAAACACACCATAAACACAATGAGTCCACAAGAATCCCAAAGATGACTGCAAAACCCTGGTCTTCCTTAGCCAAAAATTGCAGAGATACAAGTGAATAATACAATGATAGCTTCTCCCTCAAGAGTCCAACCATGAAAATGAGCAAGAAAGTACATAATATAGATGATCTAACCTCTTTCCCTGCCTCCATGGGTCGAGCTCACTATCCTAGGAGCTGTTTGAACCACTTCTAAACTAAGCACTACAAAATAGGTAGTCAAAACAACTTGCCTCTATAAACTTGGAAACCAGTTCATACATTCAATTTTTACCCTTTACATGAAAGAAACTTCTAGAAGAGTTAAACTAGAGTAAAAGTATCCAAAAAGTGTCATAATTACATCCAAGAGGACCACCATTCACCTCAAAAAGTCAAACTGGAGCTAAACTGCGTTTTCTGGGCTGAACTGGTCAAATCTGGCACAAATTCCTCAACGGGTCGCGCACATTTCCTCAACAGGTTGCGCACTTTGGAGCTTTGTTTGGAGGCCTTCCCGGTGTCAGAATGAGGTGCAGGATAGCTCGTTGGAAAGGTCTCTGAGTCTAATTTCCAACCCAACTAGAATTTTTGGATTTGGAGGTCATTTGCCTAGTCAAAAGTCAATTATCCCAAGACTGCTTCTGCAACTCAAAAAAGGGGCAGAAAGTCAAAATTTGCCTGTATTTTGGCCTTTTGGAGGCCCAAAACTCCATAAAAACTTAAGTCCATCCATAGGCATGTGTAACTTTGCATGAAAAATCTAGCAATGTTGAGTTTTCGCAAAACGGAGCTACGATGATAAAGGGTCTCACCGAGGGTAGCTGATGCTAGTGAGTGCCATGATCCTTGAGGGATGCCTCGACCAAGATACGGAGTGGGTTGGTCTTCTTCTTCCGCCTAAGAGCCTCGGACAATCTCCTTTGGAACATTTTCATTTTTGCCTTGCAAACATGCATCCTTGCCCAATAGTGATTCTTCATGTTTCTCAGCAGCTTTTTCTCTTGGTTGGCCTTAGCCAACAGCCTCTCCAAGTGGGCATTCTCCTGAATGAGCAATGACTCCTGGTCAGCAGGCAATGGATCACCGGGCCTCCTACGGTTCAAGACTCGGTCGCTACGAATCCTCCATAGCTCATCAAGTGCCTTCTCCTCCTCTAGCTGTGTGTTCCGATGCTCCAGGTAGGTGATGGTCCATTGGGCACCCTCAAGTCTCCTCTGCAAAACATCATTCTCGGCCCTGAGATGCTGAGTGATCTCCTTTGCCTCTTGGCTAGGAGAACTGGCATCGATATCAATCACTGGATCCTCGTGAATCATGGGCTCTTTTCCACCTGATGTGGAGATAACACTCGCTGATCTAAAGATGAAGGCGAGACCCCTTCCACCTGCTGTGGAGATAGTACTCGCCTAGCTGCTGCAAATAAGGCCCTTGGGCCTTTCTGATAGGTGACCAAAGGAGTGGAGCTGACATGTCGGGTGATGGGAGCATTAGGCTGCTGAGATGGTTCTCCCTCCTCATGAATGACCTCCTGATGTGGCTGAGGTGGCACTGTGAAAAACTCACGGGAGATGAACTCCTCCCATGAGATGCCCTGCTGAGTCAACTGATGTGAGACTATGAGCTGAATCAAACCATAGTGACATAAGCTCCTGTACTGCTGGGCCGGGGTCTTCTTCTGCAACATGGGTACCATCCTCTGAATGTTATGAAACAAGAGGACCGGGAGGTTCATCATCCTCACTCGGGTGAAATGCATCAAAAGGCGAATGTGATATGAATACACCTGTGAAAATCTACCCTCACAGGTAAAGTAATGCATAATAAGTCTCATGAGGGGAGCATACTCATTCCGGAGAAATCTGAATGGGAAGACACCCGTCAAAAGTCTCACAAATGATGGCCGGACATAGGGCTCAAAGTGAACAAAATCAAGTAATCTGCGCTTAGGCCACACCTCACCCACATTTGGTATCCCTGTAGCCTGTGAGATCACCTCAGGTGTCAATGTGAAGTTCACCCCTGCCAGAGTGACATGTCCATCATGGAGGTGTAAGACAAACAAGCGGGCCAACTCTCTATGATGCTGAATCTGAGAGATCCTCTCACAAAACTGATAGCAAGACATGTACTGGAAGCAATTCACTGCCAAAGGACAGGCCTGTAATTCTGCCAAAGAAGTAGGCTCTTCCCGCTTATGATGTCCTCCCTTACCCCCTCTACGAGGCCTCCTCTGTTCCTCAACCTCTGTAGATGATGAATGGTCATCACTTTGCTCATAAGTTTCGATTTCTGACATGGTTTTGGAGCAAAGTGGACAAACTGAACTGCTGTCTCTGCCTGCAAAAAGTGCTGAAATCTATGCTGTTTCAAGGGGAACCAAACGTAGGGAAATGTTAGGGGAGGGAATTTTTTAACAAGGAATGGGAATATATAAACATAACAAGGAGTCTTTAAGGGAAATTTTGCAAATTATATTCATATAGGAACACATTTTTGTAATAGGGAAATCATTTGCAAAGAGTATTACATATGGGAAGAAACATGCATGTAAGTGAACATGGGAACATATGCATATATGTATCAAATAGGGAAATAGGGAAACCATATACAAAATTTGCTGATATATTCACCAACATTGGCTACTGTTTACACATGAATCTTTTCTTTGTTTTTTACATGTATATGGTAGAGGGGAATTAGGGTTTCACTTTGTTTTGTTTTTGATACTTTGGGAGAGGGGTAGGGTTTTTAGTTTTAGTGATTTAGGGATGGGAAGGGGATTTTGTATGTCATTTATAAAATAATCATGGGAAAAGGAAATGTATATATGAGTGTGGGAAAAAGGAAAGGGAAAGGAAATCAACCAAAGGGAAAAAACAACTTGAAACATCATAAACCCTAACACCATTTGGGCATGAACATTGCAGCCATATCAATCCATTCATTTGCAATTTTTTGAGGATAAAATCATAGCATGAAGACTTGCATCCATCACCAATCTAAAAAACCATGCATAAAGAGTCTACCTCGACCGATTGAGAAGAGTTTGAAGGGAGATGGAGAAATTTGTTTGAAGTTTGGATGCAAACAGCTCAACGGGTCGCGCAGGCTTCCCAACGGGTCGCGCACCGCCCAACGGGTCGCGCCCGTAGTATTTTTGAACTGCGGGAAGGTGCTGGACAGGTCGCGCACCGCCCAACGGGTCGCGCACCTCCTTCAACGGGTCGCGCACCACTCTGCTGCCCGAAATCACTGTGATTTTTCTCCTTTCGCCTATCACTCTCTCAAAACCTCTCTTGCAAGCTTTAGAATGCACAATGAGAGTGAAAGGAGGGAATATGACCTTTTATAAACTTCATTTAAAAAATTTCATCCATAAACCCACTTTATAAAGTTTATTTTGACACTTTTTTAAAACACTGATTCTTTGGTTTCCTTTATCCTGAATTTGACTCTTTCAGTGCTTTGACTTGATTCTTTTTGCAGGTAGATCATCTGAGGGACTGTGGCAAGGGGACCAGGGTTATTGCTACCTTTTTGAAGACTTTTTGAAATTTTATTCTTTTTACAAAAATTCAACATGACCTTGGCTTTAAAAACAGAGTTTTTAAATCCAAGGTTAGAAATGAACTGTACATGATGAAAATATCAAAGGAACATGCTTACAATCTTCCCTCTGGCTTGCTGGGCACTCAAGGACTTTCAAAGACATGACCTTCTGAGACAAATAACCAAAACCCTAGACCTAAGACCTTTGACCTTAAGACAAAACAAGACAAGCTTGAAAAACTCAATGACTGATATGACCTGATCCAGCAAAGCCAAGAGGGGTAAAATAAACCAACTCCTCCATCAGGGTTATGGCATGCCTAATGGAATGCAAACTTTGACACTGATGAGACACCTACTAATGCTAATGCAAAGAGTTTTTTGATCACTGATGGAGGGCTTTCAAGACCGACACTAACATTGGCTCCAATGGGGATGGTAGCTCCTTGGAGGTACCAAGAACCTCAGTCCTCTGGGAGAGCAGATCAGTGCTTTGACATTGGGCAATGGAGTCAACTGATTCACATGTGACCAACTTGAACACAACTTTATTTGACTTAGACAATTGACTGAAATTCAAGACTATCTTGGACACTAACTCACTTACTCTATACAGAAAATGAACCGACTGAAATAACTTGTAAAACTCACACCAACCAATCACCATTTTCAGAATTATAGCCTTCACCGCGGGCCCCAAACTGAAGATGGAAATCAGCTTCACGCTTGCTGCAGAAAGAAAATGAAATGGTATTTACAATGAGAGTGATTAGAGCAGAAAATGCTCAAGCATGATACCTCTTGAGCAGCCAGCCATTCACCGACCCACCAAGACATTCATCACCGTTCATTTCTTTGAGAAGAAAAGCATTTGGACCACGATACGCTGCAATTTTGTACGGACCCTTCCATAAGTTGTCGAATTTTCCATGCTTCCCTTTATCTTCATTGCGGGCATCCCACCGTAACACAACATCATCAATCTGAAACTCATCTGCTTTGGCCTTTTTGTCATAGATCTTCTTTATGCGCTCCTGCAACTTAAGGGAATTCTGGTAAACCTCTTCTCGTGTCTGCTGTAAATGAATCATTTGACTGATCCGTCGTTGCATAGGATCCTCCTCACCACTAGCTTCTTGAAACAAATTGGCTACTGGGACACTAAGTGAAGTAGGAAACACTGCATCTACTCCGTAAACAATTTCAAAAGGTGACATACCAATTGACTTCTTTTGACTTACCCGATCAGCCCATAGTGCATTTATTAACTTCTTATGCCAGCTCTTCTTATTTATTTCCAGCAATTTCTTTATAATGTTCACTAGAGATTTGTTTGAAGATTCAGCCAGCCCATTACCTTGCGGATGATAAGCAGTTGAATGCCCCAAGCTAATGTTATATTTATAGCAAAAATCAATCAACTTCTTTGATTTGAATGCAGCTGCATTGTCAGTAATCAACTTTTGTGGACAGCCAAAACGTGACAAGATATTATTTTCAAGAAAAGAAATAATTACCAAATCTATGGCCTGCCGAGTGGGAATGGCTTCAATCCATTTTGTGAAGTAATCTGTAGCCGTCAAGATCCATCGATGCTGCCCGGAAGATGCTGGGTGGATTTCGCCAATAAAATCTAAACCCCACTGCTGAAATGGTGCGCTGATTTCCACCGGCTTGAGAGGCAATGGCTGTAATTTCTGTTTTCCTTGAAAAATTTGACACTCATGACAGCTCTTTACCGCTTTATACACATCAGAAAATAAAGAAGGCCAATAGAAACTGGCTCTCAAGATCTTATTAGCCGTAGTCTTCCAAAATAAGTGACCCCCACAGTCACCTTTATGGAAATCATCTACTGTTGTTTTAGCTTCCTCTTCGACCAAACAGTTCAGCAAGATGCCACCGGGATCCTTCCAATAAAGTGCAGATTTGATAATGCAAAATTTAGCAGCCTTTAGCTTCAATGTTCTAGCTTTGTTTCTAGGCATTCCAGGAGGTGCAGATAAGTTTTGAAGCACATACACTATATCAGCATACCAAGGAGAAGACACAAAGATATCGGACACCTGTAGAACTGAATTTTCTTCATCTTCATCGGACAAGGCAGCAATCAGATTTATATCAAGGACATGAAGGTTTGCTTCAGCCATCAACTTAGCTAGACCTTGACCCTTAATCAACTTGGTAGGCTTAATTTCAACATCATATTCTAAGAGTGCCGCAATCCACTTACCCCTTCTTCCTTCTGGTTCCGTTTGCACTAAAACATCCTTCACAACTGCATTGGGAACATATGCTAAAACATGAGAATTCAATATGTAAACTCGGAAATCTTTCAATGCTTTGATCAGGGCCAATGCTTGTTTCTCAATGATATTATAATTCAGCACTCCGTCTCTTATGATGCGGCTGAAAAAAGCTATGGGCCTCTCAACTCCATCTCTCTTTTGCATTAATACGGCTGCCAACGTATGCTCAGAGGCGAATGAAAACAAAATAAAATCCTGTGTATAATCCGGGCTAATCAACGTTGGGGCTGAAGATAAGATTACCTTTATCAAATTAAAAGATTTCACCGCCCCTTCGGTCCATTTGAGCTCGCTGTCCTTCTTCAGCATATTTGTTATCTCTCTAAGATGTTCAGCAAGATTGGGAATGAAACAACGCAGAAAATTCAATTTACCATTGAAAGACTGAATCTCTTTCTTGCTACGGGGCTGATCAACTTGCTGAATTGCTTTTACTCGTGCAGGATCTATACGAATGTCGTCTTTAGAAATGATATGGCCCAGCAGCTTGCCTTCACTCATAGCAAAAAGACTCTTCTTCGGATTCAATGAGATGCCATATTTTCTACACTTTTCAAACACCTTAGTCAAATGAAACAAATGCTCTTCATCTGATTTAGAAAACACGGTCAAATCATCAAGATAAACAACTAAAAAGACATCCTTCTCATTTGCAAAGGCCATGTCCATTGCCCGCTGAAATGTAGCACCCGCATTCTTCAATCCAAACGGCATCTTGGCATAATGAAATGTACCCCATGGAGTAGTAAATGCTGTCTTGTCACGGTCATCTTCGTGCACCAAAATTTGATTATATCCGGAGTAACCATCAAGCAATGACATCCTAGATGCCCCCACAACCCACTGCAATATGTGGTCCATCTTGGGCAGCGGATAATTGTCCTTTAATGACACCTTGTTCAGATTTCTAAAGTCTATACACAAGCGAATCTCACCGGTTTTCTTCCTCACTGGCACCAAGTTTGAGACCCAATTGGAAAACCAGATTGGCACTATGATTCCAGACTTATACAACCTGTTGACTTCCTTCTCAATCAATGCAGCAATTTAGGATTAATTCTTCTCAACTTTTGCCGGAAAGGCTTTTGATTTGGCTTTATAGGAATGGTATGCTGAATAATGCTTGTGTCATAAGTTTTCAAATCCGAATAATCCCATGCAAAAACATTAGAATACAGAGACAATAATCTGATATGCTTTAGCTTAGGTGGCAATGCTTTTGAAAGCTTCACCATCTTTGGATTCGCAGCTGTCCCAAGGTTCACATCTTCAACTCCTTCATCCGTTGGCCTCAAAGTTGGCTTGCGGGCCACATCATCCTGATCAAATAATTCTTCCAAAGGAATCAATCCTTTTGGAATGTGATTGTCCTTGAGCTGCAACACATCCATCTGATTTACTCCTTCAGCTTCCGTATCTATTGAAATGTCCTCGAACTTACCCTTAACTTGCAGAAAATCTTTGATTTCTTCGTCATCTTGGAACACTTGCCAACACCTTTGGTTATCTGGAACTGTAGGACGATGCTTCACATATATCTCAAACTTATTGCTGGAATTCATGGGTATTTTCAGATTACTTGCTGCCTTAGCCAATGCATCTGCAACACCATTTTGAATCCGGGGCACACATGTCAAAGTATGTTCAGAAAATCTTTTCAAGACATCTAAGACAGCATTTCTATAAGCCCTCATGCGAGGATGTTTGGCCTGAAATTCACCTTTCACCTGTTTGATAACTAACTCGGAGTCGCCATATACTGCTATTTTCTTTGCCTTTAACTTCAGAAGAATTTTCAAACCAGCAATAAGAGCTTCATATTCTGCCTCATTATTCGAGCAATCAAATGCCAATTTATAAGAACATACCCGTACCTTGCTTGGAACTTGATCTTGGGCTGAGAATGGGCTTCGAATCCACACACCAATACCAGCACCATCGCTGCCCACTACACCATCAAAATCCATGGTCCAAAGACCCTCTTCATCATCTTCTAAGTGCTGAAAATCTGATTTTGTTTCATGTTCTGCTTGCTGCCCATTTATTTCTGCATTTGGCTTTATGACAGCAGACCTTTCTTCACTTTCCTTTCTCAAAACTTCCCTGAAATTTTCTGAAATATCTGGTATATCTTCTACTTGAACTAACTGACTATCTACCTCATTGAAATTTTCCGCAAACAAAACAAAAGATTCTAAATCTGTCTGTACATAATTTACAGGATGATTGACGGGCTTTTCCTTACTAGTGATCATGTATTTCATCTTTTGTTCTCGATATAACTTCCTCATTTGACCGAAAACTGGAATTGAAGCATATGAAAAATCAAGCTGAATTGTACCTTTGAGTTTGGCTCCCCATGACCTCGACAACAACATGCCAAATCGTGGAGGGATATCCGCCACCACCACATCCATCAAAACATTCTTCGCTGGAATTTGATCTAGACTCACCACTAAGTCTTTAATCAAGCCAATACATCTTACCCGGCTGGAATCAAACGAATACAAATCATGATATTTCCTTGTGATGTCAAGCCCCAGCTTCTCCATAATTGTTTTCAGCATCAAATTATGTGAAGCTCCCGAGTCAAACATAGCATTGTGCAACACAAACTCATGCAATCACAAACTCATATAAAATGGAGGAATATCACTCTCGGGAGACTCACCATTCAAAGCTGGCCCAAAGATTAACTCCGGCTGATCATCTTGTACATTCACCATGTCTAGCATTGGATCAAAATTTAGCAACATGGAAATTTGGCCTCGGTAAGTGGTGTTTTTCATGACCTCCCTTAAAGGAATAGATATATTCAACTTTGCAATTTCATTCTCCAAACTGAAAACTGGAAACTTCTCACCTTCCTTTGCCGGATTATCTCTTTTCTCAGCTTTATCCTTTCGTGCATTTGATGGCTGGTCAACCTTAGCTGCTGGTGATGATGGAATTGTTGAAGGACCAACTATGTCTTTACCTTTTGAAGAAACTGAATCATTCTTTGCTGCAATGTCTTTCCTTTTCTGCACGGGATTTATAGGAATGGTTCGGCTTCTCAATTGCCTTTGCTATCCTTGCTGCGCTGATAATTCATTCAAGTAACCTCTTTGATATTCTTCAGATTCTTCTTCAAGTATTGTATCGTTTGACAAAATATAATGCTCATCTTGGGGAAAGACAGAATTACTCACCAACTCATATTCTTCTGTGATATATGTGGGCATATCATTAGGAGTGAAGAAATGATTTTCCTCGCCAACATTATCACCCTCATCTTCAGATTCTTGGCTAACAAAATTCTGCTGAAAAGGTGGTTTCATTTGCTGCTAAACTGCCGTGTCTTGTGCCTTTGTTTCATGCTGCTTGATCCTATATTGTTGCTGCTGTTGACCTCTGAAATTGGGATTACGAATCTGAGGCTCCGGCTTGTCGATAGTCATCTTTTCAAGTGCCCTCTTTATCTGCTCAACCTGCTGAAGAACCTGATTTGATGTGGATGCTTCCTCCTTGATTGTAACTCGTTTTTCCGCCTTCATCCTTGCTCTTTTGTCATTCAAATTTGCCTCAACGCTGACAGCAATTTTCTGCATCTCCTCCAAGGTAGGAGGGTCTCTATCTCTCAATGAATAAGCCATCTCCAGATCAAAACCATCCGGGAACTTAAGAAGTGCTGATTTTCTAGATGGCCTCAAATCATCGGGAATAGCATTATAAACTGTATTGAATCTGATTATGTAATCTTGAACAGACTCACTCGGATTTCACTTGAGGTTGTTGTATTCGGCATTAATTTGAAGCGGATCCTTTCTGATTTCCCACCGATCTAAAAACTGATTTTGAAGTGCTTCCAAAGTAGTGATGTTGTTCGCTGTCAACCTTCTGAACCATTTTCTAACTTCTCCCGCAAATGTTTGCACGAATAACCGCATGGTAACATCTTCTTCATCTAACTCATATAGATCAAAAAATGTGGTCATCTTGTCGATATGTTGCTAAGCTGTAATACTTTGTGGAGTGCCATCAAACATGGGGATTTTACTTTGGTAATCAGCTGGCATATCATGAAGATTTGCAGGTAGAACCAATGGGGCAAACCAGGCAGCCATTGCTCTAGGTGGGGGAGTAGGATGTGTATGAGGAGGAGGAGCTGTGATAGCAGGGATTATAACAAGAGGAGGTGTAGTTTGTGGAGTTGGAGGAGTCGGAGGAGTAGGAGAAGAAGGAGGAGAACGGACTGCTGATTCAGGATAGGTGATTATAGGTGAAACCGAAACATAAGGAGGATAAGCTTCTTGGTGTGCCGTGATAGTTGATCCAATGTGATCAGAAATATTCTCAACAAAGTCAGCAAGGGTAGTAGCTCGAATATGTGACTGAAGACGACTTAAGATGAAATTTTCAACCAATTTATTATGTCTTTCAAACGCAATAGTAGCTGCAAAATCAGGATCAAGAACTAGAGAATCGAGTGCACTTTCAGACTTAGCTTTAAACAGAGACAACTCAAAGCTTTCGTCAAAATCTAAATCTTCAAGATAATAAAAAATAGCTGGACATGAATGAGATCTGAAAATGGTTTTGGGATCTGTAGCCAGCTTGTTTTCTCAAAATAACTAGGAAAGAAAAAGCATTCAGCCTGTGAAAACTCTCAACCTATCATCCATGGCTCAGAGTTAACAAATGCATGGGGATAAGATGTCAAAGAAGCGCTATGCTCACAAGCTCACGGAGATTGACTGAAGCAGCGTTTATCTACTTGCGCTGATGTAAAACAAGAGCGTTTTCGAAGGCTACCTGGCGTAACTTCAGGCTCTGTCTAAGACTTATGAAATAACACGTCAATGAGCAAAAGATTAGATGTTCTCCCCAGTATGGTCGCTAGTATGTTAGCGCTTGAAATTTCACCTCAGGCTGAGAAAGGTAAACCTCAAGGCTACATCAAACCATTCAGCCTCGTAGCTAGCCCTACGGGGCAGGAGAAGGCTCTCTCTGGTCAATCTCGGTAGATCTTCAATGGGATGAGATGACCAACAAGGTAACACTGATATTAGGCTAGTAAACTGATTATAAAGGTTGATTTGGGGGTTTTTGGGGATTTTGGTGGCAAATTGAGGAGCTGCAATTTAGGGTGCGGGGATTTGACACAGTTTCTGCAGGGGGGTCTTTGGGGCAAGGTAGGAGCCTGTATTGATGTCTTTAGCTGAAGTGGATGATTAGGAGGAAAGATAAGAAGGCTAAAGAGAGCAAACAATGGATTTGAATTCTCTTTAGACAGCAAAAAATATAGAAATTAAACAAATTTAAAAGTAGAGCATGGCAAGCATGAATTCTAACTTTATCACTTCATTTGTTTAATATGCAGTAGTATAGAAAGGAAATGAATCACATAAAAAAGCTTACAATAACATGAAGAAACACACCATCAACACAATGAGTCCACAAGAATCCCAAAGATGACGGCAAAACCCTGGTCTTCCTTAGCCAAAAATTGCAGAGATACAAGTGAATAATACAATGATAGCTTCTCCCTCAAGAGTCCAACCATGAAAATGAGCAAGAAAGTACATAATATAGATGATCTAACCTCTTTCCCTACCTCCATGGGTCGAGCTCACTATCCTAGGAGCTGTTTGAACCACTTCTAAACTAAGCACTACAAAATAGGCAGTTAAAACAACTTGCCTCTATAAA